>CM028226.1:33227480-38027480 GCA_016432845.1 Psidium guajava
CACCGGATCCCATCAGAACTCCGAAATTAAGCGTGCTTGGGCGAGAGTAGTACTGGGATGGGTGACCTCCTGGGAAGTCCTCGTGTTTCCCCTCTTATTTTCGTTTTTTATTTCGTAAATTTTTTTTACGACTCAGCGAATGCACCGGCAGAGCACAACGAGGCCCACGGCGTCCGGCACGGGCGAGCTTTCTGGAAAGTACTCACGGGCCCCGTGGGTCCACCCGGATAAAAAGCCACGCGCGAATTTCTATTTATGAGAATTTTCACTTTTGAATTTTAAGCATTTTCGCAGGAAGCTTAAGCATTCGTCAAGAATTTTGGTGAGAGGGCCGTTTCCGAGTGCTCTACCAAATTTGAGGAAGAATTTCAAAAACTTCTCAAATTTTTAACGATCCGGTAATGGCGAAACGGGGCTTGAAAACCCAAACGGAAAGAGATATCGAGCATTTCTCAAGAAGAGGAAGGGCTTCGATTTCAAATAAGTATGCGACGGGTTACGTGACGGGTGCGATCATACCAGCACTAATGCACTGGATCCCATCAGAACTCCGAAGTTAAGCGTGCTTGGGCGAGAGTAGTACTGGGATGGGTGACCTCCTGGGAAGTCCTCGTGTTTCACCTCTTATTTTCGTTTTTTATTTCGTAAATTTTTTTTACGACTCAGCGGATGCACCGGCAGAGCACAACGAGGCCCACGGCGTCCGGCACGGGACGAGCTTTCTGGAAAGTACTCACGGGCCCCGTGGGTCCACCCGGATAAAAAGCCACGCGCGAATTTCTATTTATGAGAATTTTCACTTTTGAATTTTAAGCATTTTCGCAGGAAGCTTAAGCATTCGTCAAGAATTTTGGTGAGAGGGCCGTTTCCGAGTGCTCTACCAAATTTGAGGAAGAATTTCAAAAACTTCTCAAATTTTTAACGATCCGGTAATGGCGAAACGGGGCTTGAAAACCCAAACGGAAAGAGATATCGAGCATTTCTCAAGAAAAGGAAGGGCTTCGATTTCAAATATGTATGCGACGGGTTACATAACGGGTGCGATCATACCAGCACTAATGCACCGGATCCCATCAGAACTCCGAAGTTAAGCGAGCTTGGGTGAGAGTAGTACTGGGATGGGTGACCTCCTGGGAAGTCCTCGTGTTGCACCCCTTATTTTCGTTTTTTATTTCGTAAATTTTTTTTACGACTCAGCGGATGCACCGGCAGAGCACAACGAGGCCCACGGCGTCCGGCACGGGACGAGCTTTCTGGAAAGTACTCACGGGCCCCGTGGGTCCACCCGGATAAAAAGGCACGCGCGAATTTCGATATATGAGAATTTTCACTTTTGAATTTTAAGCATTTTCGCAGGAAGCTTAAGCATTCGTCAAGAATTTTGGTCAGAGGGCCGTTTCCGAGTGCTCTACCAAATTTGAGGAAGAATTTCAAAAACTTCTCAAATTTTTAACGATCCGGTAATGGCGAAACGGGGCTTGAAAACCCAAACGGAAAGAGATATCGAGCATTTCTCAAGAAGAGGAGGGGTTTCGATTTCAAATAAGTATGCGACGAGTTACGTGACGGGTGCGATCATACCAGCACTAATGCACCGGATCCCATCAGAACTCCGAAATTAAGCGTGCTTGGGCGAGAGTAGTACTGGGATGGGTGACCTCCTGGGAAGTCCTCGTGTTTCACCTCTTATTTTCGTTTTTTATTTCGTAAATTTTTTTTACGACTCAGCGAATGCACCGGCAGAGCACAACGAGGCCCACGGCGTCCGGCACGGGCGAGCTTTCTGGAAAGTACTCACGGGCCCCGTGGGTCCACCCGGATAAAAAGCCACGCGCGAATTTCTATTTATGAGAATTTTCACTTTTGAATTTTAAGCATTTTCGCAGGAAGCTTAAGCATTCGTCAAGAATTTTGGTCAGAGGGCCGTTTCCGAGTGCTCTACCAAATTTGAGGAAGAATTTCAAAATCTTCTCAAATTTTTAACGATCCGGTAATGGCGAAACGGGGCTTGAAAACCCAAACGGAAAGAGATATCGAGCATTTCTCAAGAAGAGGAAGGGCTTCGATTTCAAATATGTATGCGACGGGTTACATAACGGGTGCGATCATACCAGCACTAATGCACCGGATCCCATCAGAACTCCGAAGTTAAGCGTGCTTGGGGGAGAGTAGTACTGGGATGGGTGACCTCCTGGGAAGTCCTCGTGTTGCACCCCTTATTTTCGTTTTTTATTTCGTAAATTTTTTTTACGACTCAGCGGATGCACCGGCAGAGCACAACGAGGCCCACGGCGTCCGGCACGGGACGAGCTTTCTGGAAAGTACTCACGGGCCCCGTGGGTCCACCCGGATAAAAAGGCACGCGCGAATTTCGATTTATGAGAATTTTCACTTTTGAATTTTAAGCATTTTCGCAGGAAGCTTAAGCATTCGTCAAGAATTTTGGTCAGAGGGCCGTTTCCCAGTGCTCTACCAAATTTGAGGAAGAATTTCAAAAACTTCTCAAATTTTTAACGATCCGGTAATGGCGAAACGGGGGTTGAAAACCCAAACGGAAAGACATATCGTGCGTTTCTCAAGAAGAGGAAGGGCGTCGATTTCAAATATGTATGCGACGGGTTAAATGACGAGTGCGATCATACCAGCAGTAATGCATCGGATCCCATCAGAACTCCGAAGTTAAGCGTGCTTGGGCGAGAGTAGTACTGGGATGGGTGACCTCCTGAGAAGTCCTCGTGTTGCACCCCTTATTTTCGTTTTTTATTTCGTAAATTTTTTTTATGACTCAGCGGATGCGCCGGCAGAGCATAAAGAAGCCCACGGCGTCCGGCTCGGGGCGATCTTTCCGGAAGTACTCACGGGCCCCGTGGGTCCACCGGGATAGAAAGCCACACGCGAATTTCGATTTATGAGAATTTCACTTTTTGAATTTTAAGCATTTTCGCAGGAAGCATAAGCATTCGTCAAGAATTTTGGTCAGAGGGCCGTTTCCGAGTGCTCTACCAAATTTGAGGAAGAATTTTAAACACTTCTCAAATTTTTAACGATCGGGTAATGGCGAAATGGGGCTTGAAAACCCAAACGGAAAGAGATATCGAGCGTTTCTCAAGAAGAGGAAGGGCTTCGATTTCAAATATGTATGCGACTGGTTACATGACGGGTGCGATCATACCAGCACTAATGCACCGGATCCCATCAGAACTCTGAAGTTAGGCGTACTTGGGCGAGAGTAGTACTGGGATGGGTGACCTCCAGGGAAGTCCTCGTGTTGCACCCTTTATTTTCGTTTTTTATTTCGTAAATTTTTTTTACGACTCAGCGGATGCGCCGGCAGAGCACAACGAGGCCGACGGCGTCCGGCTCGGGACGAGCTTTCCGGAAAGTGTTCACGGGCCCAGTGGGTCCACCGGGATAGAAAGCCACGCGCGAATTTCGATTTATGAGAATTTTCACTTTTGAATCTTAAGCATTTTCGCAGGAAGCTTAAGCATTCGTCAAGAATTTTGGTCAGAGGGCCGTTTCCGAGTGCTGTACCAAATTTGAGGAAGAATTTCAAAAACTTCTCAAATTTTTAACGATCCGGTAACGGCAAAATGGGGCTTGAAAACCCAAACGGAAAGAGATATCGAGCATTTCTCAAGAAGAGGAAGGGCTTCGATTTCAAATATGTATGCGACTGGTTACATAACGGGTGCGATCATACCAGCACTAATGCACCGGATCCCATCAGAACTCCGAAATTAAGCGTGCTTGGGTGAGAGTAGTACTGGGATGGGTGACCTCCTGGGAAGTCCTCGTGTTGCACCCCTTATTTTCGTTTTTTATTTCGTAAATTTTTTTTACGACTCAGCGGATGCACCGGCAGAGCACAACGAGGCCCACGGCGTCCGGCACGGGACGAGCTTTCTGGAAAGTACTCACGGGCCCCGTGGGTCCACCCGGATAAAAAAACACGCGCGAATTTCGATTTATGAGAATTTTCACTTTTGAATTTTAAGCATTTTCGCAGGAAGCTTAAGCATTCGTCAAGAATTTTGGTCAGAGGGCCGTTTCCCAGTGCTGTACCAAATTTGAGGAAGAATTTCAAAAACTTCTCAAATTTTTAACGATCCGGTAATGGCGAAACGGGGGTTGAAAACCCAAACGGAAAAACATATCGTGCGTTTCTCAAGAAGAGGAAGGGCGTCGATTTCAAATATGTATGCGACGGGTTAAATGACGAGTGCGATCATACCAGCAGTAATGCATCGGATCCCATCAGAACTCCGAAGTTTAGCTTGCTTGGGCGAGAGTAGTACTGGGATGGGTGACCTCCAGGGAAGTCCTCGTGTTGCATCCTTTATTTTCTTTTTTTATTTCGTAAATTTTTTTTACGACTCAGCGGATGCGCCGGCAGAGCACAACGAGGCCCACGGCGTCCGGCTCGGGACGAGCTTTCCGGAAAGTACTCACGGGCCCCGTGGGTCCACCCGGATAAAAAGCGACGCGCGAATTTCGATTTATGAGAATTTTCACTTTTGAATTTTAACGATTTTCGCAGGAAGCTTAAGCATTCGTCAAGAGTTTTTGTCAGAGGGCCATTTCCGAGTGCTCTACCAAATTTGAGGAAGAATTTTAAACACTTCTCAAATTATTAACGATCCGGCAATGGCGAAACGGGGCTTGAAAACCCAAACGGAAAAAGATATCGAGCGTTTCTCAAGAAGAGGAAGGGCTTCGATTTCAAATATCTGTGCGACGGATTACATGAATGGTGCGATCATACCAGCACTAATGCACCGGATCCTATCAAAACTCCGAAGTTAAGCGTGCTTGGGCGAGAGTAGTACTGGGATGGGTGACCTCCTGGAAAGTCCCCGTGTTGCACCCCTTATTCTCGTTTTTTATTTCGTAAATTTTTTTTACAACTCGGCGGATGCGCTGGCAGAGCACAACGAGGCCCACGGCGTCCGTCTCGGGACGAGCTTTCCGGAAAGTACTGACGGGCCCCGTGGTTCCACCCGGATAAAAAGCCACGTGCGAATTTCAATTTATGAGAATTTTCACTTTTGAATTTTAACAATTTTCGCAGGAAGCTTAAGCATTCGTCAAGAATTTTGGTCAGAGGGCCGTTTCCGAATGCTCTACCAAATTTGAGGAAGAATTTTAAACACTTCTCAAATTATTAACGATCCGGCAATGGCGAAACGGGGCTTGAAAATCCAAACGGAAAGAGATATCGAGCGTTTCTCAAGAAGAGGAAGGGCTTCGATTTCAAATATCTGTGCGACGGATTACATGAATGGTGCGATCATACCAGCACTAATGCACCGGATCCTATCAGAACTCCGAAGTTAAGCGTGCTTGGGCGAGAGTAGTACTGGGATGGGTGACCTCCTGGAAAGTCCCCGTGTTGCACCCCTTATTCTCGTTTTTTATTTCGTAAATTTTTTTTACAACTCATCGGATGCGCTGGCAGAGCACAACGAGGCCCACGGCGTCCGCCTCGGGACGAGCTTTCCGGAAAGTACTGACGGGCCCCGTGGGTCCACCCGGATAAAAAGCCACGGGCGAATTTCGATTTATGAGAATTTTCACTTTTGAATTTTAACAATTTTCGCAGGAAGCTTAAGCATTCGTCAAGAATTTTGGTCAGAGGGCCGTTTCCGAGTGCTCTACCAAATTTGAGGAAGAATTTTAAACACTTCTCAAATTATTAACGATCCGGCAATGGCGAAGCGGGGCTTGAAAACCCAAACGGAAAGAAATATCGAATGTTTCTCAAGAAGAGGAAGGGCTTCGATTTCAAATATCTGTGCGACGGGTTACATGACGGGTGCGATCGTACCAGCAGTAATGCACCGGATCCCATCAGAACTCCGAAGTTTAGCTTGCTTGGGCGAGAGTAGTACTGGGATGGGTGACCTCCTGGGAAGTCCTCGTGTTGCACCCCATATTTTCGTTTTTTATTTCGTAATTTTTTTTACGACTGACCGGATGCGCCGGCAGAGCACAACGAGGCCCACGGCGTCCAGATCGGGACGAGCTTTCCGGAAGTACTCACGGGCCCCGTGAGTCCACCGGGATAGAAAGCCACGCGCGAATTTCGATTTATGAGAATTTTCACTTTTGAATTTTAAGCATTTTCGCAAGGAAGCTTAAGCATTCGTCAAGAATTTTGGTCAGAGGGCCGTTTCCGAGTGCTCTACCAGATTTGAGGAAGAATTTTAAACACTTCTCAAATTTTTAACGATCGGGTAATGGCGAAACGGGGCTTGAAAACCCAAACGGAAAGAGATATCGAGCGTTTCTCAAGAAGAGGAAGGGCTTTCGATTTCAAATATGTATGCGACGGGTTACATGACGGGTGGGATCATACCAGCACTAATGCACCGGATCCCATCAGAACTCCGAAGTTAAACGTGCTTGGCCGAGAGTAGTACTGGGATGGGTGACCTCCTGGGAAGTCCTCGTGTTGCAGCCCTTATTTTCGTTTTTTATTTCGTAAATTTTTTTTACGGCTCAGCGGATGCGCAGGCAGAGTACAGCGAGGCCCACGGCGTCCAGCTCGCGCCGAACTTTCCGGAAAGTACTCACGGGCCCCGTGGGTCCACCCGGATAAAAAGCCACGCGCGAATTTCGATTTATGAGAATTTTCACTTTTGAATTTTAAGCATTTTCGCAGGAAGCTTAAGCATTCGTCAAGAATTTTGGTCAGAGGGCCGTTTCCCAGTGCTCTACCAAATTTGAGGAAGAATTTTAAAAACTTCACAAATTTTTAACGATCCGGTAACGGCAAAATGGGGCTTGAAAACCCAAACGGAAAGAGATATCGAGCATTTCTCAAGAAGAGGAAGGGCTTCGATTTCAAATATGTATGCGACTGGTTACAGGACTGGTGCGATCATACCAGCACTAATGCACCGGATCCCATAAGAACTCCGAAGTTAAGCGTGCTTGGGGGAGAGTAGTACTAGGATAGGTGACCTCCAGGGAAGTCCTCGTGTTGCACCCTTTATTTTCTTTTTTTATTTCGTAAATTTTTTTTACGACTCAGCGGATGCGCCGGCAGAGCACAACGAGGCCCACGGCGTCCGGCTCGGGACGAGCTTTCCGGAAAGTATTCACGGGCCCCGTGGGTCCACCCGGATAAAAAGCGACGCGCGAATTTCGATTTATGAGAATTTTCACTTTTGAATTTTAACGATTTTCGCAGGAAGCTTAAGCATTCGTCAAGAGTTTTTGTCAGAGGGCCGTTTCCGAGTGCTCTACCAAATTTGAGAAAGAATTTTAAACACTTCTCAAATTATTAACGATCCGGCAATGGCGAAACGGGGCTTGAAAACCCAAACGGAAAGAGATATCGAGCGTTTCTCAAGAAGAGGAAGGGCTTCGATTTCAAATATCTGTGCGACGGATTACATGAATGGTGCGATCATACCAGCACTAATGCACCGGATCCTATCAAAACTCCGAAGTTAAGCGTGCTTGGGCGAGAGTAGTACTGGGATGGGTGACCTCCTGGAAAGTCCCCGTGTTGCACCCCTTATTCTCGTTTTTTATTTCGTAAATTTTTTTTACAACTCATCGGATGCGCTGGCAGAGCACAACGAGGCCCACGGCGTCCGCCTCGGGACGAGCTTTCCGGAAAGTACTGACGGGCCCCGTGGGTCCACCCGGATAAAAAGCCACGGGCGAATTTCGATTTATGAGAATTTTCACTTTTGAATTTTAACAATTTTCGCAGGAATCTTAAGCATTCGTCAAGAATTTTGGTCAGAGGGCCGTTTCCGAGTGCTCTACCAAATTTGAGGAAGAATTTTAAACACTTCTCAAATTATTAACGATCCGGCAATGGCGAAGCGGGGCTTGAAAACCCAAACGGAAAGAAATATCGAATGTTTCTCAAGAAGAGGAAGGGCTTCGATTTCAAATATCTGTGCGACGGGTTACATGACGGGTGCGATCGTACCAGCAGTAATGCACCGGATCCCATCAGAACTCCGAAGTTTAGCTTGCTTGGGCGAGAGTAGTACTGGGATGGGTGACCTCCTGGGAAGTCCTCGTGTTGCACCCCATATTTTCGTTTTTTATTTCGTAATTTTTTTTACGACTGACCGGATGCGCCGGCAGAGCACAACGAGGCCCACGGCGTCCAGATCGGGACGAGCTTTCCGGAAGTACTCACGGGCCCCGTGAGTCCACCGGGATAGAAAGCCACGCGCGAATTTCGATTTATGAGAATTTTCACTTTTGAATTTTAAGCATTTTCGCAAGAAGCTTAAGCATTCGTCAAGAATTTTGGTCAGAGGGCCGTTTCCGAGTGCTCTACCAGATTTGAGGAAGAATTTTAAACACTTCTCAAATTTTTAACGATCAGGTAATGGCGAAACGGGGCTTGAAAACCCAAACGGAAAGAGATATCGAGCGTTTCTCAAGAAGAGGAAGGGTTTCGATTTCAAATATGTATGCGACGGGTTACATGACGGGTGGGATCATACCAGCACTAATGCACCGGATCCCATCAGAACTCCGAAGTTAAACGTGCTTGGCCGAGAGTAGTACTGGGATGGGTGACCTCCTGGGAAGTCCTCGTGTTGCAGCCCTTATTTTCGTTTTTTATTTCGTAAATTTTTTTTACGGCTCAGCGGATGCGCAGGCAGAGTACAGCGAGGCCCACGGCGTCCAGCTCGCGCCGAACTTTCCGGAAAGTACTCACGGGCCCCGTGGGTCCACCCGGATAAAAAGCCACGCGCGAATTTCGATTTATGAGAATTTTCACTTTTGAATTTTAAGCATTTTCGCAGGAAGCTTAAGCATTCGTCAAGAATTTTGGTCAGAGGGCCGTTTCCCAGTGCTCTACCAAATTTGAGGAAGAATTTTAAAAACTTCACAAATTTTTAACGATCCGGTAACGGCAAAATGGGGCTTGAAAACCCAAACGGAAAGAGATATCGAGCATTTCTCAAGAAGAGGAAGGGCTTCGATTTCAAATATGTATGCGACTGGTTACAGGACTGGTGCGATCATACCAGCACTAATGCACCGGATCCCATAAGAACTCCGAAGTTAAGCGTGCTTGGGGGAGAGTAGTACTAGGATAGGTGACCTCCAGGGAAGTCCTCGTGTTGCACCCTTATTTTCTTTTTTTATTTCGTAAATTTTTTTTACGACTCAGCGGATGCGCCGGCAGAGCACAACGAGGCCCACGGCGTCCGGCTCGGGACGAGCTTTCCGGAAAGTATTCACGGGCCCCGTGGGTCCACCCGGATAAAAAGCGACGCGCGAATTTCGATTTATGAGAATTTTCACTTTTGAATTTTAACGATTTTCGCAGGAAGCTTAAGCATTCGTCAAGAGTTTTTGTCAGAGGGCCGTTTCCGAGTGCTCTACCAAATTTGAGAAAGAATTTTAAACACTTCTCAAATTATTAACGATCCGGCAATGGCGAAACGGGGCTTGAAAACCCAAACGGAAAGAGATATCGAGCGTTTCTCAAGAAGAGGAAGGGCTTCGATTTCAAATATCTGTGCGACGGATTACATGAATGGTGCGATCATACCAGCACTAATGCACCGGATCCTATCAAAACTCCGAAGTTAAGCGTGCTTGGGCGAGAGTAGTACTGGGATGGGTGACCTCCTGGAAAGTCCCCGTGTTGCACCCCTTATTCTCGTTTTTTATTTCGTAAATTTTTTTTACAACTCATCGGATGCGCTGGCAGAGCACAACGAGGCCCACGGCGTCCGCCTCGGGACGAGCTTTCCGGAAAGTACTGACGGGCCCCGTGGGTCCACCCGGATAAAAAGCCACGGGCGAATTTCGATTTATGAGAATTTTCACTTTTGAATTTTAACAATTTTCGCAGGAATCTTAAGCATTCGTCAAGAATTTTGGTCAGAGGGCCATTTCCGAGTGCTCTACCAAATTTGAGGAAGAATTTTAAACACTTCTCAAATTATTAACGATCCGGCAATGGCGAAGCGGGGCTTGAAAACCCAAACGGAAAGAAATATCGAATGTTTCTCAAGAAGAGGAAGGGCTTCGATTTCAAATATCTGTGCGACGGGTTACATGACGGGTGCGATCGTACCAGCAGTAATGCACCGGATCCCATCAGAACTCCGAAGTTTAGCTTGCTTGGGCGAGAGTAGTACTGGGATGGGTGACCTCCTGGGA
Organism: Psidium guajava; assembly: GCA_016432845.1. Taxonomy (NCBI): domain Eukaryota; kingdom Viridiplantae; phylum Streptophyta; class Magnoliopsida; order Myrtales; family Myrtaceae; genus Psidium; species Psidium guajava. The sequence continues at coordinate 33,237,639 of CM028226.1, forward strand.
TGTCCTCGTGTTGCACCCCATATTTTCGTTTTTTATTTCGTAATTTTTTTTACGACTGACCGGATGCGCCGGCAGAGCACAACGAGGCTCACGGCGTCCAGATCGGGACGAGCTTTCCGAAAGTACTCACGGGCCCCGTGAGTCCACCGGGATAGAAAGCCACGCGCGAATTTCGATTTATGAGAATTTTCACTTTTGAATTTTAAGCATTTTCGCAAGAAGCTTAAGCATTCGTCAAGAATTTTGGTCAGAGGGCCGTTTCCGAGTGCTCTACCAGATTTGAGGAAGAATTTTAAACACTTCTCAAATTTTTAACGATCGGGTAATGGCGAAACGGGGCTTGAAAACCCAAACGGAAAGAGATATCGAGCGTTTCTCAAGAAGAGGAAGGGTTTCGATTTCAAATATGTATGCGACGGGTTACATGACGGGTGGGATCATACCAGCACTAATGCACCGGATCCCATCAGAACTCCGAAGTTAAACGTGCTTGGCCGAGAGTAGTACTGGGATAGGTGACCTCCTGGGAAGTCCTCGTGTTGCAGCCCTTATTTTCGTTTTTTATTTCGTAAATTTTTTTTACGGCTCAGCGGATGCGCAGGCAGAGTACAGCGAGGCCCACGGCGTCCGGCTCGCGCCGAACTTTCCGGAAAGTACTCACGGGCCCCGTGGGTCCACCCGGATAAAAAGCCACGCGCGAATTTCGATTTATGAGAATTTTCACTTTTGAATTTTAAGCATTTTCGCAGGAAGCTTAAGCATTCGTCAAGAATTTTGGTCAGAGGGCCGTTTCCCAGTGCTCTACCAAATTTGAGGAAGAATTTTAAAAACTTCACAAATTTTTAACGATCCGGTAACGGCAAAATGGGGCTTGAAAACCCAAACGGAAAGAGATATCGAGCATTTCTCAAGAAGAGGAAGGGCTTCGATTTCAAATATGTATGCGACTGGTTACAGGACTGGTGCGATCATACCAGCACTAATGCACCGGATCCCATAAGAACTCCGAAGTTAAGCGTGCTTGGGGGAGAGTAGTACTGGGATAGGTGACCTCCAGGGAAGTCCTCGTGTTGCACCCTTTATTTTCTTTTTTTATTTCGAAAATTTTTTTTACGACTCAGCGGATGCGCCGGCAGAGCACAACGAGGCCCACGGCGTCCGGCTCGGGACGAGCTTTCCGGAAAGTATTCACGGGCCCCGTGGGTCCACCCGGATAAAAAGCGACGCGCGAATTTCGATTTATGAGAATTTTCACTTTTGAATTTTAACGATTTTCGCAGGAAGCTTAAGCATTCGTCAAGAGTTTTTGTCAGAGGGCCGTTTCCGAGTGCTCTACCAAATTTGAGAAAGAATTTTAAACACTTCTCAAATTATTAACGATCCGGCAATGGCGAAACGGGGCTTGAAAACCCAAACGGAAAGAGATATCGAGCGTTTCTCAAGAAGAGGAAGGGCTTCGATTTCAAATATCTGTGCGACGGATTACATGAATGGTGCGATCATACGAGCACTAATGCACCGGATCCTATCAAAACTCCGAAGTTAAGCGTGCTTGGGCGAGAGTAGTACTGGGATGGGTGACCTCCTGGAAAGTCCCCGTGTTGCACCCCTTATTCTCGTTTTTTATTTCGTAAATTTTTTTTACAACTCAGCGGATGCGCTGGCAGAGCACAACGAGGCCCACGGCGTCCGTCTCGGGACGAGCTTTCCGGAAAGTACTGACGGGCCCCGTGGTTACACCCGGATAAAAAGCCACGTGCGAATTTCAATTTATGAGAATTTTCACTTTTGAATTTTAACAATTTTCGCAGGAAGCTTAAGCATTCGTCAAGAATTTTGGTCAGAGGGCCGTTTCCGAGTGCTCTACCAAATTTGAGGAAGAATTTTAAACACTTCTCAAATTATTAACGATCCGGCAATGGCGAAACGGGGCTTGAAAATCCAAACGGAAAGAGATATCGAGCGTTTCTCAAGAAGAGGAAGGGCTTCGATTTCAAATATCTGTGCGACGGATTACATGAATGGTGCGATCATACCAGCACTAATGCACCGGATCCTATCCGAACTCCGAAGTTAAGCGTGCTTGGGCGAGAGTAGTACTGGGATGGGTGACCTCCTGGAAAGTCCCCGTGTTGCACCCCTTATTCTCGTTTTTTATTTCGTAAATTTTTTTTACAACTCAGCGGATGCGCTGGCAGAGCACAACGAGGCCCACGGCGTCCGTCTCGGGACGAGCTTTCCGGAAAGTACTGACGGGCCCCGTGGGTCCACCCGGATAAAAAGCCACGTGCGAATTTCGATTTATGAGAATTTTCAGTTTTGAATTTTAACAATTTTCGCAGGAAGCTTAAGCATTCGTCAAGAATTTTGGTCAGAGGGCCGTTTCCGAGTGCTCTACCAAATTTGAGGAAGAATTTTAAACACTTCTCAAATTATTAACGATCCGGCAATGGCGAAGCGGGGCTTGAAAACCCAAACGGAAAGAGATATCGAATGTTTCTCAAGAAGAGGAAGGGCTTCGATTTCAAATATCTGTGCGACGGGTTACATGACGGGTGCGATCGTACCAGCAGTAATGCACCGGATCCCATCAGAACTCCGAAGTTTAGCTTGCTTGGGCGAGAGTAGTACTGGGATGGGTGACCTCCTGGGAAGTCCTCGTGTTGCACCCCATATTTTCGTTTTTTATTTCGTAATTTTTTTTACGACTGACCGGATGCGCCGGCAGAGCACAACGAGGCCCACGGCGTCCAGATCGGGACGAGCTTTCCGGAAGTACTCACGGGCCCCGTGAGTCCACCGGGATAGAAAGCCACGCGCGAATTTCGATTTATGAGAATTTTCACTTTTGAATTTTAAGCATTTTCGCAAGAAGCATAAGCATTCGTCAAGAATTTTGGTCAGAGGGCCGTTTCCGAGTGCTCTACCAGATTTGAGGAAGAATTTTAAACACTTCTCAAATTTTTAACGATCGGGTAATGGCGAAACGGGACTTGAAAACCCAAAAGGAAAGAGATATCGAGCGTTTCTCAAGAAGAGGAAGGGTTTCGATTTCAAATATGTATGCGACGGGTTACATGACGGGTGGGATCATACCAGCACTAATGCACCGGATCCCATCAGAACTCCGAAGTTAAACGTGCTTGGCCGAGAGTAGTACTGGGATGGGTGACCTCCTGGGAAGTCCTCGTGTTGCAGCCCTTATTTTCGTTTTTTATTTCGTAAATTTTTTTTACGGCTCAGCGGATGCGCAGGCAGAGTACAACGAGGCCCACGGCGTCCGGCTCGCGCCGAACTTTCTGGAAAGTACTCACGGGCCCCGTGGATCCACCCGGATAAAAAGCCACGCGCGAATTTTGATTTATGAGAATTTTCACTTTTGAATTTTAAGCATTTTCGCAGGAAGCTTAAGCATTCGCCAAGAATTTTAGTCAGAGGGCCGTTTCCGAGTGCTCTACCAAATTTCAGGAAGAATTTTAAACACTTCTCAAATTTTTAACGATCCGGCAATGGCGAAACGGGGCTTGAAAACCCAAACGGAAAGAGATATCGAGCATTTCTCAAGAAGAGGAAGGGCTTCGATTTGAAATATGTTTGAAACGGGTTCATGACGGGTACGATCGTACCAGCACTAATGCACCGGACCCCATCAGAACTCCGAAGTTAAGCGTGCTTGGGCGAGAGTAGTACTGGGATGGGTGACCTCCTGGGCAGTCCTCGTGTTGCACCCCTTATTTTCGTTTTTTATTTCGTAAATTTTTTTTAAGACTCAGCGGATGCGCCGGCACAGCACAACGAGGCCCACGGCGTCCGGCTCGGGACAATCTTTCCGGAAAGTACTCACGAGCCTCGTGGGTCCACCGGGATAGAAAGCCATGCGCGAATTTCGATTTATGAGAATTTTCACTTTTGAATTTTAAGCATTTTCACAGGAAGCTTAAGCATTCGTCAAGAATTTTGGTCAGAGGGCCGTTTCCCAGTGCTCTACCTAATTTGAGGAAGAATTTTAAAAACTTCACAAATTTTTAACGATTCGGTAATGGCAAAACGGGGCTTGAAAACCCAAACGGAAAGAGATATCGAGCATTTCTCAAGAAGAGGTAGGGCTTCGATTTCAAATATGTATGCGACTGGTTACAGGACTGGTGCGATCATACCAGCACTAATGCACCGGATCCCATCAGAACTTCGAAGTTACGCGTGCTTGGGCGAGAGTAGTACTGGGATGGGTGACCTCCTGGGAAGTCATCGTGTTGCACCCCTTATTTTCGTTTTTTATTTCGTAAATTTTTTTTACGACTCACTCGATGCGCCGGCAGAGTACAACGAGACCCACGGCGTCTGGCTCGGGACGAGCTTTCCGGAAAGTACTCACAGGCCCCGTGGGTCCACCCGGATAAAAAGCAACGCGCGAATTTCTATTTATGAGAATTTTCACTTTTTAATTTTAAGCATTTTCGCAGGAAGCCTAAGCATTCGTCAAGAATTTTGGTCAGAGGGCCGTTTCCGAGTGCTTTACCAAATTTGAGGAAGAATTTTAAACGCTTCTCAAATTTTTAACGGTCCGGCAATCGCGAAACGGGGCTTGAAAACCCAAACGGAAAGAGATATCGAGCGTTTCTCAAGAAGAGGAAGGGCTTCGATTTCAAATATGTATGCGACGGGTTACATGATGGGTACGATCATACCAGCACTAATGCACCGGATCCCATCAGAACTTCGAAGTTACGCGTGCTTGGGCGAGAGTAGTATTGGGATGGGTGACCTCCTGGGAAGTCCTCGTGTTGCCCCCCTTACTTTCGTTTTTTATTTCGTAATTTTTTTTACGACTCAGCGGATGCGCCCGCAAAGTACAACGAGGCCCACGGCGTTCGGCTCGGGACAAGCTTTCCGGAAAGTACTCACGGGCCCGTGGGTCCACCCGGATAAAAAGCCACGCGCGAATTTCGATTTATGAGAATTTTCTCTTCTGAATTTTAAGCATTTTCGCAGGAAGCTTAAGCATTCGTCAAGAATTTTGGTCATAGGGCCGTTTCCGAGTGCTCTACCAAATTTGAGGAAGAATTTTAAAAACTTCGCAAATTTTTAACAATCCGGTAATGGCGAAACGGGGCTTGAAAACCCAAACGGAAAGAGATATCGACCATTTCTCAAGAAGAGGAAGGGCTTTGATTTCAAATATGTACGCAACGGGTTACGTGACGGGTGCGATCATACTAGCACTAATGCACCGGATCCCATCAGAACTCCGAAGTTAAGCGTGCTTGGCCGAGAGTAGTACTGGGATGGGTGACCTCCTGGGAAGTCCTCGTGTTGCACCCCTTATTTTCGTTTTTTATTTCGTAAATTTTTTTTACGACTCAGCGGATGCGCCGGAAGAGCACAAGGAGGCCCACGGCGTCCGGCTCGGGACGAGCTTTCCGGAAAGTACTCACGGGCGCCATGGGTCCACTCGGATAAAAAGCTACGCGCGAATTTCGATTTATGAGAATTTTCACTTTTGAAATTTAAGCATTTTCGCAGGAAGCTTAAGCATTCGTTAAGAATTTGGTCAGAGGACCGTTTCCGAGTGCTCTACCAAATTTGAGGAAGAATTTTAAAAACTTCTAAAATTTTTAACGATCCGGTAATGGCGAAACGGGGCTTGAAAACCCAAACGGAAAGAGATATCGAGCGTTTCTCAAGAAGAGGATGGGCTTCGATTTCAAATATGTATGCGTCGGGTTAAATGAGGGGTGCGATCATACCAGCACTAATGCACCGGATCCCATCAGAACTTCGAAGCTAAGCGTGCTTGGTCGAGAGTAGTACTGGGATGAATGACCTCCTGGGAAGTCCTCGTGTTGCACCCCTTATTTTCGTTTTTTATTTCGTAAATTTTTTTTACGACTCAGCGGATGCGCCGGCAGAGCACAACGAGGCCCACGGCGTCCGGCTCGGGACGAGCTTTCCAGAAAGTACTCACGTGCCCCGTGGGTCCTCCCGAATAAAAAGTCACGCGCGAATTTCGATTAATGAGAATTTTCACTTATGAATTTCAAGCATTTTCCCAGGAAGCTTAAGCATTCGTCAAGAATTTTGGTCAGAGGGTCGTTTCTGAGTGCTCTACCAAATTTGAGGAAGAATTTTAGACAATTCTCAAATTTTTAACGCTTCGGCAATGGCGAAACGGGGGTTGAAAACCCAAACGGAAAGACATATCGTGCGTTTCTCAAGAAAAGGAAGGGCGTCGATTTCAAATATGTATGCGACGGGATACATAACCGGTGCGATCATACCAGCAGTAATGCATTGGATCCCATCAGAACTCCGAAGTTAAGCGTGCTTGGGCCAGAGTAGTACTGGGATGGGTGACCTCCTGGGAAGTCCTCGTGTTGCACCCCTTATTTTCGTTTTTTATTTCGTAAATTTTTTTTACGACTCACTGGATGCGCCGGCAGAGTACAACGAGACCCACGGCGTCTGGCTCGGGACGAGCTTTCCGTAAAGTATTCACAGGCCCCGTGTGTCCACCCGGATAAAAAGCCACGCGCGAATTTCGATTTATGAGAATTTTCACTTTTGAATTTTAAGCGTTTTCGCAGGAAGCTTAAGCATTCGTCAAGAATTTTGGTCAGAGGGCCGTTTCCAAGTGCTCTACCAAATTTGAAGAAGAATTATAAAAACATCTCAAATTTTTAACGATCCGGTAATGGCGAAATGGGGCTTGAAAACCGAAACGGAAAGAGATATCGAGCCTTTCTCAAGAAGAGGAAGGGCTTCGATTTGAAATATGTTTGAAACGGGTTCTTGACGGGTGCGATCGTACCAGCACTAATGCACCGGATCCCATAAGAACTCCGAAGTTAAGCGTGCTTGGGCGAGAGTAGTACTGGGATGGGTGACCTCCTGGGAAGTTCTCGTGTTGCACCCCTTATTTTCGCTTTTTATTTCGTAAATTTTTTTTACGACTCAGCGGATGCGCCCGCAGAGCACAACAGGCTCACGGCGTCCGGCTCGGGACCAGCTTTCCGGAAAGTACTCACGGGCCCCGTTGGTCCACCTGGATAATAAGCCACGCGCGAATTTCGATTTATGAAAATTTTCACTTTTGAATTTTAAGCATTTTCGCAGGAAGCTTAAGCATTCGTCAAGAATTTTGGTCAGAGGGCCGTTTCCGAGTGCTCTACCAAATTTGAAGAAGAATTTTAAAAACTTCTCAAATTTTTAACGATCCGGTAATGGCGAAACGGGGCTTGAAAACCGAAACGGAAAGAGATATCGAGCGTTTCTCAAGAAGAGGAAGGGCTTCGATTTCAAAGATGTATGCGACGGGTTACATGACGGGTGCGATCATACCAGCACTAATGCACCGGATCCCATCAGAACTCCGAAGTTAAGCGTGCTTGAGCGAGAGTAGTACTGGGATGGGTTACCTCCTGGGAAGTCCTCGTGTTGCACCCTTTATTTTCGTTTTTTATTTCGTAAATTTTTTTTTACGACTCAGCGGATGCCCCGGCAGAGCACAACGAGGTCCACGGCGTCCGGCTCGGGATGAGCTTTCCGGAAAGTATTCACGGGCCCCGTGTGGTCCACCCGGATAAAAAGCCACGCGCGAATTTTGATTTATGAGAATTTTCACTTTTGAATTTTAAGCATTTTCGCAGGAAGTTTAACCATTCGCCAAGAATCTTGGTCAGAGGGCCGTTTCCGAGTGCTTTACCAAATTTGAGGAAGAATTTTAAACACTTCTCAAATTTTTAACGATCCGGAAATGGCGAAACGGGGCTTGAAAACCAAAACGAAAAGAGATATCGAGCGTTTCTCATGAAGAGGAAGGCCTTCGATTTCAAATATGTATGCGACGGGTTAAATGACGGGTGCGATCATACCAGCACTAATGCACCGGATCCCATCAGAACTTCGAAGTTAAGCGTGCTTGGGCGAGAGTAGTACTGGGATGGGTGACCTCCTGGGAAGTCCTCGTGTTGCACCCCTTCTTTTCGTTTTTTATTTCGTAAATTTTTTATACGACTCAGCGGATGCGCCGGCAGAGAACAACGAGGCCCACGATGTCCGGCTCGGGACGAGCTTTCCGGAAAGTACTCACGGGCCCCGTGGGTCCACCCGGATAAAAAGCCACGCGCGAATTTCGATTTACGAGAATTTTCACTTTTGAATTTTAAGCATTTTCGCAGGAAGCTTAAGCATTCGTCAAGAATTTTGGTCAAAGGGCCGTTTCCGAGTGCTCTACCAAATTTGAGGAAGAATTTTAAGCACTTCTCAAATTTTTAACGATCCGGCAATGGCGAAACGGGGCTTGAAAACCCAAACGGAAAGAGATATCGAGCATTTCTCAAGAAGAGGAAGGGTTTCGATTTGAAATATGTTTGAAACGGGTTCATGACGGGTGCGATCGTACCAGCACTAATGCACCGGACCCCATCAGAACTCCGAAGTTAAGCGTGCTTGGGCGAGAGTAGTACTGGGATGGGTGACCTCCTGGGCAGTCCTCGTGTTGCACCCCTTATTTTCGTTTTTTATTTCGTAAATTTTTTTTAAGACTCAGCGGATGCGCCGGCAGAGCACAACGAGGCCCACGGCGTCCGGCTCGGGACAATCTTTCCGGAAAGTACTCACGAGCCTCGTGGGTCCACCGGGATAGAAAGCCACGCGCGAATTTCGATTTATGAGAATTTTCACTTTTGAATTTTAAGCATTTTCACAGGAAGCTTAAGCATTCGTCAAGAATTTTGGTCAGAGGGCCGTTTCCCAGTGCTCTACCTAATTTGAGGAAGAATTTTAAAAACTTCACAAATTTTTAACGATTCGGTAATGGCAAAACGGGGCTTGAAAACCCAAACGGAAAGAGATATCGAGCATTTCTCAAGAAGAGGAAGGGCTTCGATTTCAAATATGTATGCGACTGGTTACAGGACTGGTGCGATCATACCAGCACTAATGCATCGGATCCCATCAGAACTTCGAAGTTACGCGTGCTTGGGCGAGAGTAGTACTGGGATGGGTGACCTCCTGGGAAGTCCTCGTGTTGCACCCCTTATTTTCGTTTTTTATTTCGTAAATTTTTTTTACGACTCACTGGATGCGCCGGCAGAGTACAACGAGACCCACGGCGTCTGGCTCGGGACGAGCTTTCCGGAAAGTACTCACAGGCCCCGTGGGTCCACCCGGATAAAAAGCAACGCGCGAATTTCTATTTATGAGAATTTTCACTTTTTAATTTTAAGCATTTTCGCAGGAAGCCTAAGCATTCGTCAAGAATTTTGGTCAGAGGGCCGTTTCCGAGTGCTTTACCAAATTTGAGGAAGAATTTTAAACGCTTCTCAAATTTTTAATGGTCCGGCAATCGCGAAACGGGGCTTGAAAACCCAAACGGAAAGAGATATCGAGCGTTTCTCAAGAAGAGGAAGGGCTTCGATTTCAAATATGTATGCGACGGGTTACATGATGGGTACGATCATACCAGCACTAATGCACCGGATCCCATCAGAACTTCGAAGTTACGCGTGCTTGGGCGAGAGTAGTATTGGGATGGGTGACCTCCTGGGAAGTCCTCGTGTTGCCCCCCTTACTTTCGTTTTTTATTTCGTAATTTTTTTTACGACTCAGCGGATGCGCCCGCAAAGTACAACGAGGCCCACGGCGTTCGGCTCGGGACAAGCTTTCCGGAAAGTACTCACGGGCCCGTGGGTCCACCCGGATAAAAAGCCACGCGCGAATTTCGATTTATGAGAATTTTCTCTTCTGAATTTTAAGCATTTTCGCAGGAAGCTTAAGCATTCGTCAAGAATTTTGGTCATAGGGCCGTTTCCGAGTGCTCTACCAAATTTGAGGAAGAATTTTAAAAACTTCGCAAATTTTTAACAATCCGGTAATGGCGAAACGGGGCTTGAAAACCCAAACGGAAAGAGATATCGACCATTTCTCAAGAAGAGGAAGGGCTTTGATTTCAAATATGTACGCAACGGGTTACGTGACGGGTGCGATCATACTAGCACTAATGCACCGGATCCCATCAGAACTCCGAAGTTAAGCGTGCTTGGCCGAGAGTAGTACTGGGATGGGTGACCTCCTGGGAAGTCCTCGTGTTGCACCCCTTATTTTCGTTTTTTATTTCATAAATTTTTTTTACGACTCAGCGGATGCGCCGGAAGAGCACAAGGAGGCCCACGGCGTCCGGCTCGGGACGAGCTTTCCGGAAAGTACTCACGGGCCCCATGGGTCCACTCGGATAAAAAGCCACGCGCGAATTTCGATTTATGAGAATTTTCACTTTTGAAATTTAAGCATTTTCGCAGGAAGCTTAAGCATTCGTTAAGAATTTTGGTCAGAGGACCGTTTCCGAGTGCTCTACCAAATTTGAGGAAGAATTTTAAAAACTTCTAAAATTTTTAACGATCCGGTAATGGCGAAACGGGGCTTGAAAACCCAAACGGAAAGAGATATCGAGCGTTTCTCAAGAAGAGGATGGGCTTCGATTTCAAATATGTATGCGTCGGGTTAAATGAGGGGTGCGATCATACCAGCACTAATGCACCGGATCCCATCAGAACTCCGAAGCTAAGCGTGCTTGGTCGAGAGTAGTACTGGGATGAATGACCTCCTGGGAAGTCCTCGTGTTGCACCCCTTATTTTCGTTTTTTATTTCGTAAATTTTTTTTACGACTCAGCGGATGCGCCGGCAGAGCACAACGAGGCCCACGGCGTCCGGCTCGGGACGAGCTTTCCAGAAAGTACTCACGTGCCCCGTGGGTCCTCCCAAATAAAAAGTCACGCGCGAATTTCGATTAATGAGAATTTTCACTTATGAATTTCAAGCATTTTCCCAGGAAGCTTAAGCATTCGTCAAGAATTTTGGTCAGAGGGTCGTTTCTGAGTGCTCTACCAAATTTGAGGAAGAATTTTAGACAATTCTCAAATTTTTAACGATTCGGCAATGGCGAAACGGGGGTTGAAAACCCAAACGGAAAGACATATCGTGCGTTTCTCAAGAAAAGGAAGGGCGTCGATTTCAAATATGTATGCGACGGGATACATAACGGGTGCGATCATACCAGCAGTAATGCATTGGATCCCATCAGAACTCCGAAGTTAAGCGTGCTTGAGCCAGAGTAGTACTGGGATGGGTGACCTCCTGGGAAGTCCTCGTGTTGCACCCCTTATTTTCGTTTTTTATTTCGTAAATTTTTTTTACGACTCACTGGATGCGCCGGCAGAGTACAACGAGACCCACGGCGTCTGGCTCGGGACGAGCTTTCCGGAAAGTATTCACAGGCCCCGTGTGTCCACCCGGATTGCCACGCGCGAATTTCGATTTATGAGAATTTTCACTTTTGAATTTTAAGCGTTTTCGCAGGAAGCTTAAGCATTCGTCAAGAATTTTGGTCAGAGGGCCGTTTCCAAGTGCTCTACCAAATTTGAAGAAGAATTATAAAAACATCTCAAATTTTTAACGATCCGGTAATGGCGAAATGGGGCTTGAAAACCGAAACGGAAAGAGATATCGAGCCTTTCTCAAGAAGAGGAAGGGCTTCGATTTGAAATATGCTTGAAACGGGTTCTTGACGGGTGCGATCGTACCAGCACTAATGCACCGGATCCCATCAGAACTCCGAAGTTAAGCGTGCTTGGGCGAGAGTAGAACTGGGATGGGTGACCTCCTGGGAAGTTCTCGTGTTGCACCCCTTATTTTCGCTTTTTATTTCGTAAATTTTTTTTACGACTCAGCGGATGCGCCCGCAGAGCACAACAGGCTCACGGCGTCCGGCTCGGGACCAGCTTTCCGGAAAGTACTCACGGGCCCCGTTGGTCCACCTGGATAAAAAGCCACGCGCGAATTTCGATTTATGAAAATTTTCACTTTTGAATTTTAAGCATTTTCGCAGGAAGCTTAAGCATTCGTCAAGAATTTTGGTCAGAGGGCCGTTTCCGAGTGCTCTACCAAATTTGAAGAAGAATTTTAAAAACTTCTCAAATTTTTAACGATCCGGTAATGGCGAAACGGGGCTTGAAAACCGAAACGGAAAGAGATATCGAGCGTTTCTCAAGAAGAGGAAGGGCTTCGATTTCAAAGATGTATGCGACGGGTTACATGACGGGTGCGATCATACCAGCACTAATGCACCGGATCCCATCAGAACTCCGAAGTTAAGCGTGCTTGAGCGAGAGTAGTACTGGGATGGGCTACCTCCTGGGAAGTCCTCGTGTTGCACCCTTTATTTTCGTTTTTTATTTCGTAAATTTTTTTTTACGACTCAGCGGATGCCCCGGCAGAGCACAACGAGGTCCACGGCGTCCGGCTCGGGATGAGCTTTCCGGAAAGTACTCACGGGCCCCGTGTGGTCCACCCGGATAAAAAGCCACGCGCGAATTTTGATTTATGAGAATTTTCACTTTTGAATTTTAAGCATTTTCGCAGGAAGCTTAACCATTCGCCAAGAATCTTGGTCAGAGGGCCGTTTCCGAGTGCTTTACCAAATTTGAGGAAGAATTTTAAACACTTCTCAAATTTTTAACGATCCGGAAATGGCGAAACGGGGCTTGAAAACCAAAACGAAAAGTGATATCGAGCGTTTCTCATGAAGAGGAAGGCCTTCGATTTCAAATATGTATGCGACGGGTTAAATGACGGGTGCGATCATACCAGCACTAATGCACCGGATCCCATCAGAACTTCGAAGTTAAGCGTGCTTGGGCGAGAGTAGTACTGGGATGGGTAACCTCCTGGGAAGTCCTCGTGTTGCACCCCTTCTTTTCGTTTTTTATTTCGTAAATTTTTTATACGACTCAGCGGATGCGCCGGCAGAGAACAACGAGGCCCACGATGTCCGGCTCGGGACGAGCTTTCCGGAAAGTACTCACGGGCCCCGTGGGTCCACCCGGATAAAAAGCCACGCGCGAATTTCGATTTACGAGAATTTTCACTTTTGAATTTTAAGCATTTTCGCAGGAAGCTTAAGCATTCGTCAAGAATTTTGGTCAAAGGGCCGTTTCCGAGTGCTCTACCAAATTTGAGGAAGAATTTTAAGCACTTCTCAAATTTTTAACGATCCGGCAATGGCGAAACGGGGCTTGAAAACCCAAAGGGAAAGAGATATCGAGCGTTTTTCAAGAAGAGGAAGGGCTTCGATTTCAGATATGTATGCGACGGGTTACATGACGGGTGCGATCATACCAGCAGTAATGCATCAGATCCCATCAGAACTCCGAAGTTAAGCGTGCTTGGGCGAGAGTAGTTCTGGTATGGGTGACCTCTTGGGAAGTCCTCGTGTTGCACCCCTTCTTTTCGTTTTTTATTTCGTAAATTTTTTTTACGACTCAGCGGATACGCCGGCAGAGCACAACGAGGCCCACGGCGTCCGGCTCGGGACGTGCTTTCCGGAAAGTACTCACGGGCCCCGTGGGTCCACCCGGATAAAAAGCCACGCGCGAATTTCGATTTATGAGAATTTTTGGTTTTGAATTTTAAGCATTTTCGCAGGAAGCTTAAGCATTCGTCAAGAATTTTGGTCAGAGGGCCGTTTCCGAGTGCTCTTCCAAATTTGAAGAAGAATTTTAAAAACTTCTCAAATTTTTAACGATCCGGTAATGGCGAAACGGGGCTTGAAAACCCAAACGGAAAGAGATATCGAGCATTTTTCAAGAAGAGGAAGGGCTTCGATTTCAAATATGTATGCAACGGGTTACATGACGGGTGCGATCATACCAGCATTAATGCACCGGACCCCATCAGAACTCTGAAGTTAAGCGTGCTTGGGCGAGAGTAGTACTGGGATGGGTGACCTCCGGGGAAGTCCTCGTGTGGCACCCCTTATTTTCGTTTTTTATTTTGTAAATTTTTTTTACGACTCAGCGGATGCGCCGGCAGAGCACAACGAGGCCCACGGCGTCCGGCTCGAGACGAGCTTTCAGGAAAGTACTCACGGGCCCCGTGGGTCCACCCGGATAAAAAGCCACGCGCGAATTTCGATTTATGAGAATTTTCACTTTTGAATTTTAAGCATTTTCGCAGGAAGCTTAAGTATTCGTCAAATGTTTAACGATCCGGCAATGGCGAAACGGGGCTTGAAAACCCAAACGGAAAGAGATATCGAGCATTTCTCAACAAGAGGAAGGGCTTCGATTTCAAATATGTATGCAACGGGTTACATGACGGGTGCGATCATACCAGCACTAATGCGTGCTTGGGCGAGAGTAGTACTGGGATGGGTGACCTCCGGATCCCATCAGAACTCCGAAGTTAAGCGTGCTTGGGCGAGAGTAGTACTGGGATGGGTGACCTCCTGGGAAGTCCTCGTGTTGCACTCCTTATTTTCGTTTTTTATTTCGTAGACTTTTTTTACGACTCAGCGGATGCGCCGGCAGAGCACAACGAGGCCCACGGCGTCCGGCTCGAGAAAATAAAGAACCTCCAACGGGGGATTCGGCCTTGACTCGACCTACCCATCGTGGGGTTTGATGGTGCAAGAATTAAATTACAGAAAGTAAAGATAATATATATAGAACCTCCAACGGGTGAGTCAGTCTTCCCATTCTAGGGTTTGGATTTGTTAAGCGAAAAATGCAAAAAGTTGTAATACGAATGCGACATGTGGGTATGGAGACATACGAGTACGACATGTCATAATTGAAATTTAAATCAATTTATTTTGGCAAGGAAATTCTTGAAGATTTTAATGGTTAAGATTGTTACCTAATTTGACAGATTTGATTGCCGAATTCGGACCTTGTGTCACCTTATGGATCAAGATTGCGGCTCGAACAATTGGGATGACCTCGTGACTTGTGTTGATCGGTAAAGAAATTGGCGATGGTAACACCTAGATTTAAACTCTCACTATATTCAAGACTCTCTTTTGGAAAAGAATTCTCTTTCTTTTTTTTTTAATTTTTCTTCAATCTCCCAAAACCCTATCAAACATTTCAAATTTTCTCTCCAAAAAAATCTCCCTGCAAGCTCACTTCTTCCTCCTTTTATAACCCATTTATTTATCTTCCACTCTAATTTCTCTATTAACTCTATCTCTCATTCTAATTCCTCCACTAACTCTTCTTCATTTTCATCTTCTCTTCTTCATCTCTATCTCACATTCTATTTTTTTCCACTAAATCTTCTTTATCTTCATCTTCCATTCTCCATATTTATCTACCATTCTAATTTCTCCATTAATTCTTCTTCATCTCCATCTTCCCTTCTCTATTCTCATCTTATTTTCTCCATCTATTCTTCCACATCTTCCATTCTCTATTTTAATCTTACTTTCTCCATCTATACTTCTCTATCTTCCCTTCTCTATTATAATTTCTCTACTAACTCTTCTTTTAGTTATTTAAAAAATGATCCCACAAGTGTTAGGTATTTTCACTTTAGCCCTTGAGATTTTAATGCAAAATTCAACTAAGGCCCTTTTACAAAATTGAGTCATTTTGGATACATTGGGCCAAGATGAAAATTCAGACTATTAGAGGATAATGTCACAACTTATAAAAGTAAAAAATAAAATCAATTGACTCAGATTATATTTTTTTAGGCCCGATTCGAGATTATGCTCATGAAGGAATACATGACCCCTAATTGGATTTTTCAAATTTGTGATGGTCAACATGAAAAGGGATTTAAAATAAAAATGTTGACTATTTTTATGTATTTTTGTGGCCTCAAATGTTATTTTCCCTAATTTTTAAGTATTTTTGTATTTTTCGAAAAATATTAAAAAATAAAAAAATATGAAAATTTATTTTTTGTTCAAAAATTGTTCTCTAGGCTTGGCCAAGGCTTCCGAAGTTGATTTTTTTCTATTTTCTCATTTTTTTATTTTTATTTTTATGAATTTTTGAAAATAAAAATACTGAAAAATGCTGAAAGTATGAAAAATCATTTTTTGGTCAAAATTGGTTCCCTAAGCTTGGCTAAGGTCGCCAAGGTTGATTTTTTAATTTTATGAATTTTTGTGGGTTTTTTATTTTTTAAAGAGAAAATATGATTAAAAATCAGGTGTCAACAAGTGGCCCGAACTCTTCGCCACTTGGCCCTTGGCCTGAGCTCATCGTTGTCCATGACCCGAGCTCATCGCTGCCATAGCCTGAGGTCATCATCGCTTGGCCAAGCCACCTCGTCACCGTCGCCTGTCTAAGTTTGTAGTTCAACTAAGTTACGGTCGTTCGCCATTCCTAATCACGAACTCAATTTTTGGGTTAGCATATTTCTAAACTTGACTCAGAATATCGAGTATGCTAGGGACTTGAATTATGATAAATTTTATGAGGAAAAATATTCAATTTCTTGAACATCGAATATCGAGTATTTGTTGCTAGCCATAGGAGTAAATTGGTCTTTTGCGAACTCTAGAAATTTCCATGTGTGTCGGATTACTGGCCCTTGAACCTAGATAACTTAGAATGAAAATCGAGTCTTAGAATGCGAATTTTTACAATGTGAGATACTTGGTTATTATATTCGATGTATTTTGAGGTGAATTGTGTGCCCAAGTGAATAATCTTAGGGAATGCATGTAGTAAAACTGACTTACATGAGTATTTAAAAGTCGAGTCAATTGAGGACTTTGTGTTGCTCATTATTGATCTGCATGATGGCATAAGACATGTGTATTTGGCGAAGTGTGTAGAGCCGTGTGAGACAGCCGGACAATGTCTAGGAGGCCATCGGGAAGGCGGGGTGATAAGGAGGTGTCGATCGTAGTGCTAATTGAACTACGGTCTTGCACTTGCGCCTGAACGTGCTCGGCATGGGATAGCTAGAGAGACGAGAGTGCCAACTTTGGTGTGTTTAGACACGAGTTGAGGAAAGAGCAATGTCCTGAATTCTTGACCCATTTTCGGATTTCTTAATAGAATGGATGTATTTCATTACTTGCACTCTACTTAAATCTCAGTAAAGATTGATTACCTCGGGATGGCTAACCTGAAGGGAAAGGCTATTTAGGATCTTAAAGTACGTGAATTTAATCAGTCGGTACACTTATCTCCTAACAGCCATCCGTTAGCCTGAGTATTTACTAAAGTCGTAAGCTAATGAATTTGGTAACGAGATGGATTTTCGGATTTGGACAATCAAGGGTTCTTGAGCATCACAATGGTGTTTTGGATATCGCGATGAGTTTTAGAATTGTAGTTTTGGTAAGGAGTGCCAAGAAGGAGGTAACAAGTGAAAATTTTCGTTTTTCCCCCGGCTTGCTCTAGGCTTCCTAGTTGATAATCCGTGCTTGTTTTTAGAATTTAGATGCTTGGCTTGCATTCGTGCATCATTTGCTTCATTTTGATGTCCATATCAATTTTTCCAAAAATTTACCCAATTAGTCCCGTCACCACGCGCCTTTTTCTTTCTATTTTACAATTGATCGTATCTAAAGTAAATTGCCATGTGTCCTAACCCTATGGTGCCAAATGTCAAGCTTTCCTCTCTCACCCACCTCATACGCCACTTGTCAAGCTATGATTGGCTTGTGCTTTGACTTGGGTGGGACAAAGCTTGTTTGACAAGCTTCATTAAAGCCTTGAAAAATCTCTCTCTCTCTCTCTCTCTCTCTCTCTCTCTCTCTCTCTCTCTCTCTCTCTCTCTCTCTCTCTCTCTCTCTCTCTCTCTCTCTCTCTCTCTCTCTCTCTCGGCTATCTCGTGTTTTCGTAGGTTCCAGTGCACACCTGAAGGAAAACGACTCGTTCGGGGTCATCCGGTATCCAAATTGACCCCAATTTTCTCTCACGTGACCATAAGACCTTAAGCTTTGATAATATGAAAGCGGATCAGCTAAAAACCTCCCATAAAATTCCCAATTTTAAATTAAAGTCAGCCCTATTCTGATCGATTTTTTGTTGTTGTGTTCCGATCGTTCTTCGCCATTTCTGGAGCCACCAGCCACCACCGAGCACCACCACCATCTCCTCATCATCTTAGCTCACCCGTGGTCCATCCCCACCTCTTGGTTTGGCCTTTCGCCCCCTCATCTCTCTTGGATTTTGGCTGAACCGCTGGCTGCCTTGTTTATTCTAGCTAGTTTTTTGCCTTCCTCTCGACTTTTCAAGCTTGGTTTAGGTAAGTATAACTTTCATTCCTAGCCTAGAGTGTTAGATGCTATTAGGTTGAAATGCTAGGGTGAGTTTTAGTAAGTTATAAGTTGTGTTTTGCTGAATTTGTTCTATTGGACCTTGCATTTTCTGTGTCAATTTAGTTTGATTCGGGTATGTTGGTTGGTGCGTCATTTTGGGCAAGGAAATGAAGGCTTTATGTAGGTTCTCATGTCATATTTGAATACCAAATTGCTGTCCAAAAGTTAAGCTCATACATTGTTAAAACTAGTTGTATTTAGGCATGTTATTTGCTGAAAATTTTGATGGCCATGCTTGTGTTTGTGTGGGACGAGCAAGAGTAGCCAAGGCGAAGTTCCAAGGGCTGGTTGTGCATGTTAGGGTTCGTGTAACGAGGTCTAGGCATGGTAGAACGAGTTCAGGTTGCGAGAAATTTATTATTGAACTTGGAATTTTTCGTCGTGACATTTATGATGTTGGAATTTAAAATAAGTTAAGCATGCTTGTGGTTGTTCAAGAGTAGGTTGACTTTTAATAAAGTTAACTCACATGAGTGTTAAAAAGGCAAGAGAATGGTGATGTACCTGTGTAACCGTGTTGCTTATTTGCTTATTCCTAAGGTGTGATGTTTATCCGTACATATTATATAGCATGCGCATGGCAATGTCTTGAAAATAAGGAAGTCGAGCTGATGAGAATATCAGACTGGGGAGGAACAAGGGTGATTCCGACGAGCACGATTTGCTGTTGAAGGCAGCCGATGTGCGAGGCATGGAGTTACAGAAGGGATAAGGGTGCCGACCTGCACGTTTTGCAGTCGAGGCACAGGTCGAGGTATGTGAGATGTGAGGCCGAGACCAATGGGTCATATGATATCTTGTGATTATCAGAACTAGTCATATCTTTGATGACGTCAGAGCAAGATAATTGGGAATTGGCCAAGTATATTTCACTTTATTGTGACCACATTGCATGTGACATTGAGTATATGAGTCAGGCAGGTTTACAGACATCTATGTCTGATGTACGTTGCATGATTAACCCTAGACTCACATGTCTATTGGAACATTCGTCATGTGCATGATTAACCCTAGACTCACATGATTAACCCTAGACTCACATGTCTTTTTAGCTGGTTGCCATTTCAGGCTCTTACCTGTGAGATAAGTACTTTAGGTGTGCGTTACGGCATCCCAGTAAAGATAGAGAGGTGGGAGACTCTATACCATGGTTTTGACAATACTGTATATAAGAAAGTTGAGTGCTCTGTCTGGGTAGACGAGGGAGGTGAGATTTTGGTGCCCATTAAGTTCGAGGCATGGTTGGAGTGGCGAGGTTTAGTGTTTAGCGACCCCATTTCTAGTTTTGATGTACGAATCCAGAGCGAGGACGAATATGGACCCATAGAGTCTCTGACGTCTAGAGGTAAGGTCATCGATCTAGAGCCGATGGAGGTTGAGCCAGAGGAGTATTGGCCGATGGAGATCGATGATCATGAGGACGATTAGTTTGTGGGTGAGCAGTCGGATGAGGACCCAGAGTAGATGTTGTTGACGCCAGAGGAATTTGATCTAGAGGAGCTGCCGTCTTTCGAGGAGAGTGGAGCGGAGTCAAATTAGACTAGAGTTTTAGTTGTCTCTTTTTGGTATTGTCTAGTAAGGCGTGGTGTTTCGATATATATATCTCCTAATGTGTATATTTATGTATAGCCTTGTGGTGATGTTTGGATGGTAATCAGATGTTGGTTCAATATGTATATAGATACATATATATATATGGGTTGCATTTATCTAGGAATGATTTAGCAGATCTGTCTATCTTTCTGCATGAATGTATGTCAGGGGTAGTTACACATTTTTCATTTGCATTGGGGTAGCCGTCCTTTGGTTGCAATCAAACTTGGGTGATCGCAGTCATTGACCATTTAACGGAAGGACAAAGTAGGATGGGATGTCGTGTAGCTGTAGTGTTCGGGGCGTGATAGTCCCATCCTGAGTGCGATCACGTAAAAAGGTAAATTTTTAAACCCATTTTTGTAAAAAGCCCAAATTTCTTTCGTGTTGCAACAACTTGGCGACTCCACTGGGGACGTGTTTTTAATTTTTGAAAATTTGAGAACCTAAAGGACTTAGGCCAGAAAAATTTCATGAAAATTCATTTGATCTGAATTGGGTGAATTATGACCTTTAGGTGTTAAATGGTTTTGCAGATGGGAGTTGTAAGGGGTGAAATGTTTGATTAACCTTTTGTTTTGTAGATTAGCATGGGAGTTCTTTGTTTAATTTTTACACATTTTTGAAGTGGTATTTGCATTTAGATATTGTGCATGATTAATCGTTTTAGCACTACATCACACACGTCCTGTGGTCAGACCTGGGCTGCTAGTTTTAGGATGGTATTGTGATTTGGTTCTAATGTTCGGCGTGAGATTATATTGAAAGTTAGCCCAGATTTAATCCCGAATCTCTTTTCAAAAATGAGTTTTAAAAGTTAGGCCTCAGGCTTGATAAGATTACCAAAGCGGTGGTTTTAATTTTTAGCTCGAGCAGCTAAAGTGGAAAGGTCCGGCTAATCCTAATTACGTCGTTGGATCATGGCTAATCTTGATTATGTGCGCAAGATTGTCGCCATGCCGTAAGTCTTTCATTTCAATTTGTCAACCTTTAGAGTAGATAGGCTAAGATTTAAACTTATGATTCATGTGAATGTCTATGTGACCTATATGGTATTTTTCACGGTCAAAGTACGTTTTCTAACTTCATCTTGTATTTATTTTTGGTCGGTCCATGTTAAGTGTCTGTTAAATTTTAAACTTAACATCATGATCATTTTTTTCAAAAGAAAATAAAAAAATCAAATTGGTATCTCATTTTAAAAAAATGAATGTGGAAAAATCCCTTGGGGAAATTTTGTTGATCAGTAAAAGTTTTTGTCACATCTTTCCTGCTTTAATAAAAGTGAAATTTTCTTGAAAATTTTACCACTAAAAATTCATTTTAATAAAAGAAGAAAATTCCTTCAGAAAATTTGATAAACGCCAGGAGATCTTACCACATTTTTCAAGCTATAAAATCTGTAAGAAAACTCATTCTAAAAAAGTTCACCCACGTTTTTCTAAGAAAAATTTCTCTAATTTCTCATAAAATTAAAAACAAATTGAATTAATGTAGTAGTCATGGACCGACCTCTTTTGGATCACATACTCATTATTTCTTCTACTTTTCCAGGGAATTATAGATACCCCAAGCGGGAGCAAAATCGGGTTCAACATTATACCAGGAATAATCTTGAAGAATACGAAAGGATGGGTAATTGCCGATGTCCTAGCCAATAATTATGGAGGCAAATGAAGTGATCGATCCTCCTAGAGACAGAATCGTGTCAATCAATGAGCATGTATGGGCTATGTATTTTGATGGGGCCTAAATGTATCCAGATCAGGCATGGGGGCATTCTTAATGTATTGGGAAATTTATGTACTTTTTTCGAGAAAAGCAGAGATTGTGTAATCAGAACCTATGGGGCAAGTTTATTAACCCGACCTTGCGATGCCTTTCTGATTAAATCAAACAAAAGTTTGCTTTTTACCTTCCTCGGATTCGAACAACGTGGAGGACTTTAGAGAACCGGTGTTTTGTTATAGAGCATGACCCACAGACATTTTTGCCGACATTACATGCAATCGACACGAACAAGTGGGTACCGAAAAAGACAAGAGATGAGTGAGGTGGGGTACGCAACATGTAGCCTAGTTTATTTATTGACACACTAACCGAGTGGTCAGAGCGATAATAATGACTAGTTGCGGGTTTCACTATGATCAGTGGGGGCCGCCGCCGAATCCTTTTTCCATATTTTTTATATCATCATCAAAGGAAAGTAATGGGGTCTTGCTTTTGTCTATTAGACTTTATGCCATCATTTTACGGTCACCATCTGTCAAGATAAGACAAGATTGAGGTAGTCCTACCAGTTGAGGTAGAAATACACTTCCTACATACTCCTTTCGAGGTACAATTGATAGAAGCAGATTGAATCTAGTAGAGGAGAATGATCTCGTCCTACGAAGGTTGCTGCCAACACTCCCTATTTTAGAAAGAAAGTTTGCTCTGGACTATGGTAACCCATATGTCGTGAAGAAGGTGCCCCCAAAGGTGCTCTGGTCCTAACTTAGATGGGTGTGAGAAATACCTTAAGTCATTCATGCTACGCGGAAAGAGAGATGGCAGAAAATTAAAGCACAAATATATAAAGATTTCCCTTGATTCCATTCATCAACAAGTTTTACAATAGCTCATTGAGGCGGAAAAGAAAAGCCAAATTGACCCCTAATAAACATCACAAAAGAGTTTAACTGACTCTCCATGAAGTTGATGCTCTGCCTACACTAAGCGATCTAAGATTCGAGATCTGCGAGCTTGAAAACAGGTGGGTACATTTCTCCTTGTGCCTGGCTGGCTAGCCTCCTGATATTCAACGGCGAATTTCATATTATCAATCAGGTCTCTCTCGAAAGCCATATCCGCCGTTAGATCATCAAGCCTCTCCTCCAACCACTCACATCTGAACTTCATCACAACATTCCTCGGGTCATGCTCAAAGTAAGTCTAATTCAAACGCTCTACCAGCTTCTCTCTCTCGTGAACAACAGCGAGACCCACTCATCAGCAGACTTGACAGCCTCCTTATATCAAGCAACTGAGCGTTCTGTAAACTCCAGGCATTCAGATCGATCCTAGTAGCGGGCCTTCACGACTCAGGCTAAGGTGACCGTCTTCTTGGTGTTTCGGCAAGCCTCTAGAAAATTGATGAAGACGTGTGGGAATGCCTTGTATTCTCTCTCCAAGTTGGTGCCTTCGACCGAAGAAGTATTTATCTCCCTGAACAAATCGAGAATTTCAGCTTCGATACTCAGATGATGGGCTATGCAAATATAGCCTCGGCCAAGAAGATGGTAAAGTCTTTCCCATTTGAACATAACTTCAGCCGGGAAGATCTGCGTGGAAAGATTGGCCATTATCGTTAAAAAGATAGAGGAAAAAATCAAGGCTGACGAGCAAAATACGAAAGATAAGAGGAGAGGAGTGAAGCAGACGATTAAAATGCGAAGATGATCATTTTTTCGAGTTAAATAATGATTTCTCAAGAGCAGTCTCCATTAATTAGATCTTCCTATTTGCCATTCTCTGTCGATGTCACACCCGTTGGCTTGAATCTGCTATTCGTCTGCAATCTCGAGCCAAGCAAATCCGACATCTTTGTGAAAATGTGACACCGCTACTTTGAAAAAGAAAGAAGGAAAAGACAAACCGAATAGGAGATAAAGAAATTTTTCGTAGAAAAGAAGATAGGATTTATCGTTATCGGGGGACTCGCCAGCAAATCGACGGCGGAGATGATGACAGGGGCTCTCTACCACAAAAAGAAAGAAGAAGACGAGCCGAGCAAGAGACACCCAAGAAAAGTTAAGAAAGACAGAATTCTCGAGAGAAACAATACAGTTTTCTAAACCCATGCCTAAATTTTAAAAGGGAACGTCCTCTTGATAATCTTCATCTATACTCTGAAGAGAGTTTTAAGGCATACACGGTCGCTCAGAAAAATTCAGAGAGAGTGAAAATACAAGAAGAGGTAGCAAACCTTGAGAAATCATTAACCGAATCGAAGATGTCTCAACCCAACACTCTCGAGAGCTATCGGTACTTGCTGAATATGGGAGATGAATAGTTCGAGGTCACGTTTGGAATTTAGACTATGGAGCCTGGCCCTTCCACCGATGACATCCAAGATCTCGGTAAAGATAAGGATAATAACAATAAGGGTCAAAGGAAGCGTTACCGTCGCCATACTAAGGAGCAAATATAAAGGCTTGATGATTTCTTCAGAACGTGCCCTATGCCAGACAGCAAACAGAAAATGGAACTAAGCCAAGAGCTAAGACTTGAACTTTCGCAAGTCAAGTTTTAGTTTCAAAATAGGCGAACCCAAATGAAAACTCGATATGAGTGTAATGAGGTCAAGTTTTTAAAAGCTGAAAATGAAAAACTCCGAGCGGAGAACAAGATGTATAAAGAAGCTTTCGACTCCGCGACATGCCCCAACTACAATAGCCCCCTCACCCTCGACGAAAGGCAATATCTGAGGGTCGAAAACGCTCGTTTAAGAGGTGAGTTAGATTAGTTCATAATAGTATCAAAATTGTTGGGGCGAGGTACGAAAAGACCGAGCGTATGAAGCCAGCATTGATGCCTTCCGAGGAGGAGGGGATGCATCATCATCGAGCAAGTAGCGTCGACGACGAGATCAACCACTTTGATGTTGATGAAGTACCGGGGCTCTAACGTGCACACGAAACCTGTATTTCAAAGCTAGTGATCACGGAACCTTCAACATGGCCCGCGCGTACCTAATCCGGAATGAAGCCAACTGATCATGGGAAAGCCTGCAAAGGAAGCAGAACCAATCCTGAATAAGTGCATATGTTTTTTCTGCTTTTAAAGGGGTCTGTAATTTGTGTAAATGCAAAAAGTAATAATCTGCCTTCCTCCTATTAAATACATGGATCCGTTACTACACCAAACTCGCAACGAATTAATTACGAGTAAAAAGAAATCTACGTAAACTCAAAGGGTAACTCTGTATCATTTCAATTTACCATCAATTGCTCCAGTTTCAAATTCAGCCCCTTCTATTTTTAGGAATTTGCAAACTGTCCCGAGAACACAATTATACCCAAATGCGAAGTCCTCTTTGTTGAACGAAACTGGGAGCAAATCGATTCATGGGCATTGCTACTCAACAGACGACTTCAAATGAGGAAAATATGAACAAAAGACCTGAGCAATCTCAAAAAGGGGTAATTTTGTATCGTTCCAATTTACCTCTGATCATCTCGAGTTCTGAATTACTTTCTTCCATTCTTAACATGGATTGTTAATTGGAAAAGCACCATAACGTGAAATGGCCCAATGCAATGTAATAAGACCACGTCATCTCAAGAATTGACATTTAAAGGAAAGCCCCATAGACACCTACGGTCTAATGGACCTGATGGAATGATAATGAAAGAAATAGGAATACTCGACGAGTAATACCAAAGTCAATACTTTGCCACAATCTTGACTCTAATGGTGAAGTGCCTAACAAAAATCGAGGAAAACTCAACTCAGCGAAAACTCGCAAGGAGTCTTCCAAGGCATTCAAGACAAAAGGTAAACCAGTATCGTTCCAATTCATCTCTTCTAATACCGACTAACATGTCTCTTTTTCATTTGACAGGAAATGTTAATACTAACATTTAACATGTCGAAGAAGATAATCCCAATGAGTAAAATTATAATCATCTGAAGAGATCTATTTCGATTGAACTGGGGAAAATTGATGGCAAATCTTGAATTGAAAAGGAGAGTATATCCTCTTTAACTCACTTGGTTTCAAGGGTAACATATCTACTTTCCTTCTTACAGAGTCATTCAACAATGACGATGACGGTTGTTAACAGTAAAAAGCCCAAATTCTTCACTTCACTCGTACATATCATTGTGCAGGGGCAAAGCCAAAGACAAGCTGCTCCTCAACTTAAGAAGTAGACTCCTCAATTGTTTGATCCGCCCACTTGTCCTGGGGCAATTCAAATCCTCTCATCCTTGAGAATTTGCTTCCACACTTGCACATCCTATGAACACACATGGGATGCTAAAAATTGTCAAATCTGCATCCTGTTTACACATGCCATGATTCATGCCTGACTCTTCTACATGTTTAATTTGCCAATTCTGACTTGGAGTATAAACTGCATATGATGCATCGAATGTATAGAATGGGGCATAACAAGATGATGAAAGGCAAGCCATTTTCACACACATCCTACATCCACACGAGTCATGTGCAAAATACATTCCGCATTCCCCGAGATAAAGGGTTCTCTCGCAAAAGGTACAATAGTCGAAGAAAAGAGGCGATCATTTCCCTACCCTAAATACTATAGATGATCATTGACAATCCATTTGAACGGTGGTTCATTTCGTAACCCCTGTCAAGAACCACCCCACATCGGGGCCAAATAGAGGTAGTCCTAACAATAGCATGATGTAAATGGTTAGAAATTTTCTTGCTCGAACTAACATTAATTCTCGAGTGTTTCTTTGCTTTTAGTCTTGTACGGTAATTCATGTGCCTTAAGACGACGAAAAGCATTCGTTTCTCTATGCGATACACTTTCATCTTTTGCGTTACCCAATTGAGCCTGCATATTCATTTCTTGAAACCCCATTGGTGATCATTGCTCATTCCAAGATGCCAAGATGAAGATAGTGCCACCTCAAAGCAGAAAAAATTAGGAGAAAAAAGGTCTACTTAGAGTTTTCAAGTCGACTCTTCAAAATGTGCTAGACCCTTGATATGTAAGTGCATACGGCACACAATCTTTGAAAATTCTTTTTCTAAATAGAACGGAAAAGATAAAAGGCAAAGGGGGAGACCAAAAGAGCCAGTCTGGGGCATGAAAAAGCAAAGCGCCACTCAAAAGTAAGGCCAATGCCCATTCGAAGTCAATGTTCATCGAATTTTATATGTGTATTTTGTAAACTCAGTGAAGACATATAGTCTCCTTTTGAAAATCCCCAATGGGATCTAGTTGAGAAAAAAAACTCTTCGAAGGAGTCAAATTGTAAAATATACTCAGTTAAAGTTTACACCATACGAGAACGACGACGGTATCAGCAAAAGTAGACACCTTCCTCATACAACGATAGTGTCCTTTTTGGACCATTTTGAGGGCTGAGACTAGTGACAAAGATGCGATGATCACTAATGTCAAACCCACCTCATATATTTTC
Source organism: Psidium guajava (assembly GCA_016432845.1). NCBI lineage: Eukaryota > Viridiplantae > Streptophyta > Magnoliopsida > Myrtales > Myrtaceae > Psidium > Psidium guajava. The sequence continues at coordinate 33,264,518 of CM028226.1, forward strand.
TAGGCCAAAATAAGCCTTTTATTTCCTTGGTCCCCAATCCCAACCTACGTTACAACCGTAAAAGTCTTTTCTGATTAAGGCACTTGAGTTAACGTAGAGTTGAAAGATTTTAAGCGTCGCTCGAGAAAATATGAGCAAGGTTATTTCTCTCTCATTTTTATAGGGTTCTTAACTTGTAAACCCAGAACAGATGATGAAAACCTTTTTCTCAATGGCCTTGACTCAAATGAATCCCTTTTGGTAAGCCTTTGACCCAGCCTACATTATGATCCTAATCAAGACCTCTAGATCGGCTTAATCATACCAATTACGAGATTACTTAGACCTTTGTTGAATGCAATGATGGTAAGATTGGGTGATTTTTTTTCAATCTTGCAATCAGGATAAACAACCTTTTTCGAGGGTGAGAGAAAGCCCTTTCGGACTGAAGTCCCCATCTAGATTACATTCGAGGTGTTCATACTGTGATAACCTCCTTGAGCAGAATTGGTAATGCAAACTTGACAGTAAGCATGATCCATATATTGATTGATTACATCATGAGTTATTACACAGACTGCTTCTAATCATTGCAAACTTAACTAAATAGTTTTGCATGAACTGATGAACTCACTGATAAAAATGCTTGCACACGTTACCTCTGACACTACCTGATAGGTAACATGTTCCCAATGCTTGAGTTACCTTTCGAGGTCTCGAAATTCATTCAGCAATTGTTGAATGAACAAGCTTAATTGTTAAGAAATCACCAAGCATTTCTTCCAAATCCTCAGGTAGATATGTCTTCAACCTGAACCTTTCAAGGGGATGAATTCTGATGATTGTTGGGATGCTAGATCCCATTGCGGCACATACAGGTATTCACCTTCTTCAATGAAACATGATTCGTCTTGAAAATGGAAATATTCATGATATTTAGATGTCTGCCTCATCGGTTTATTCCTAAAGTGACAGGAGAACATAAATTGAGTTTGAGCTTCTGCAGGATTCCTAGTCTTCTCAGATCCCAGAATGACACCCTTCATGATAAGTTAAATCGAGTTTGAGCTTCTACAGAATTTCTAATCTCTCCAGATCCCAGAATGGCACTCTCCATGGTAAGTTAAATTGGGTTTGAGCTTCTACAGGATTCCTAGTCTCCCCAGATACCAGAATGGTACCCTTCATGGTAAGTTAAATCGTGTTTGAGCTTCTGCAGGATTTCTGGTCTCCCCAGATCCCAGAATGGTACCCTTCATGGTAAGTTAAATTGGGTTTGAGCTTCTGCAGGATTCCTGGTCTCCCCAGATTCTAGAATGGCACCCTTCATGGTAAGTTAAATCCGGTTTGAGCTTCTGCGGGATTCCTAGTCTCCCCAGATCTCAGAATGGCACCCTTCAGGTTAAGATAAATTGGGTTTGAGCTTCTGCAGGATTCTTGGTCTCCCCAAATCCTAGAATGGCACTCTTCGTGGCATAAAATCCTTCTTACAAGCACCCAAAGTCATTTTTACAGGCACAAAAGTCCTTTCTACAGGCACCCAAAGTCTTTTCTACAAGCACCCAAAGTCTTTTCTATAGGCATACCAAAAGTCCTTCTTACAGGCACCAAGTCTTTTCTACAGGCACACAAAAGTCCTTCTTACAAGCACATAAGTCCTTCTTACATGCACCAAAATTCATTTCTACAGGCACACGAAGTCCTTTCTACAGGCACCAAAAGTCCTCTCTACATGCACACAAAGTCCTTTCTACAGGCATCAAAAGTCCTCTTTACAAGCACACAAAGTCCTTTTTACAGGCACCCAAAGTTCTTTTTATAGGCACACAAAAGTCCTTTCTATAGGCACCCAAAGTCTTTTCTACATGCACCAAAGTTCTTTCTACAAGCACCCAAAGTCCTTTCTACAAGCACACAAAATCCTTCTTACAGGCATTTTCATGGGGTGACCCATCATGCGGGTCAAATCTTAATCCAATTTTAATTAGTAGAATCCTTTCATTAGGAATCTACCATGGGGTAACTTACCATACGGGTCAAACCTCAATTAAATTTTAATCAGTAGAATCCTTTCATCAGGAATTTACCATGGGGTAACCTAACATATGGGTCAAATCTCAATCAAATTTTAATCAGTAGAATCCTTTCATTAGGAATCTACCATGGGGTGACCTACCATACGAGTTCAGGTTCAATTACCTTGAGGTTTTTTTATAACGAGTCCTTAGGTTGCCCTTCCCTTTTCAGCAAAGCAGTCAACAACGGCAAGGTGAACAGGTAAGTGCCAGGTAAACTCTCCTCTCTATTTCTCCCTCACTGCATAAGAGCCTCCACGAGCCCGGCCTAGATCAGAGCTTACATAGAGAGGTATTGGAGATCTAATGTCACAACTCTTTTTATTTTCCTAGGTTAAGTCGATTAGGATTTAGGTGTCATCACGTTTTAAAATTGAACCTCTACCGAGTTTCCTTTCAAAGAGGGCCAGCTGTTGACACTTGATTTTTAATCATATTTTCTCTTTAAAAAATAAAAAATTCATAAAAATTCATAAAATTAAAAAATCAACTTTGGCAACGTTGTCCAAGCTTAGGGAATCAATTTTGAACAAAAATAATTTTTCATATTTTCAACATTTTCAATATTTTTATTTTCAAAAATTCATAAAAAAAAGTAAAAAAAATGAGAAAATAGAAAAAATCAAATTCGAAAGCTTGGCCAAGCCTAGAGAACCATTTTTGAATAAAAAATAAATTTTCATATCTTTTGTATTTTTCATATTTTTTAAAAAAATAAAAAAATAATTAAAAATTAAGGAAAAATAACATTTGAGGCCACAAAAATACATAAAATAGTCAACATTTTTCTTTTAAATCCCTTTTCATGTTGGCCATCACAAATTTGAAAAATCCTATTGGGGTCATGTATTCCTTTATGAGCATAATCTCGAATCAGGCTTAAAAAAATTTGATCAGAGTCAATTTATTTTATTTTTTACTTTTAGGAGTTTTGACATTATCCGCTAATAGTATGAATTTTCATCTTGATCCAATGTACCCAAAATGACTCAATTTTGTAAAAGGGCCTTAGTTGAATTTTACATTAAAATCTCATGAGCTAAAGTGAAAATATCTAACACTTAAGGGATCATTTTGTAAATAACTAAAAGAAGAGTTAGTGGAGAAATTAGAATAGAGAAAGGAAGATGGAGAAAGTAAGATTAAAATAAAGAAGGGAAGATGGGGAAGAATAGATGGAGAAAATAAGATGAGAATAGAAAAGGGAAGATGGAGATAAAGAAGAGTTGTGGAGAAATTAGAATGGGAGATAGATATGGAGAAGGGAAGATGAAGATGAAGATGAAGAAAATTCAGTGGAAAAATTAGAATGTGAGATAGAGATGAAGAAGAGAAGATGAAGATGAAAAAGAGTTAGTGGAGAAATTAGAATGGGAGATAGAGTTAGTGGAGAAATTAAAATGGAAGATAAATGAGTGGGTTATAAAAGGAGGAAAAAGAGAGCTTGGAGAGGGACTTTTTTGAAGAAAAAATTTGAAATGTTTGAGAGGGTTTTGAGAGATTGAAGAAAAATTAAAAAAAAAAAGAAAGAGAATTCTTTTCCAAAAGAGTCTTGAAGATGGTGAAAGTTTAAATCTAGGTGTTACCATTGCCAATTTCTCTACCGATCAACATAAGTCATGAGTTTATTCCCATCGTTCGAGCCGCAATCTTGATCCATAAGGTGACACGAGGTCCGAATTCGGCAATCAAATCTGTCAAATTAGGTAACAATCTTAACCATTAAAATCTTCAAGAATTTCCTTGCCAAAATGAATTGATTTAAACTTCGATTATGTCATGTCGTACTCGTATGTCTCCATATCCACATATCGCATTCGTACTACAACTTTTTGCATTTTTTGCTTAACAAATCCAAACCCTAGAATGGGAAGGCTAACCCACCTATTGGAGGCTCTGTATATATTATCTTTACTTTCTGCAATTTAATTCTTGCACCATCAAACCCTACGATGGGTAGGCCGAGCCAAGGCTGAATCCCTCGTTGAAGGTTTTTATTTTCTGCAATTTCATTTCAGTACCATCAAACCCCACGATAGGTAGGTCGAGCTAAGGCCAAGTCCCCCGTTAGAGGTTCTTTATTTTCTGTAATTTAATTTCCTACAATTTAATTTCAGTACCATCAAACCCCATGATGGGTAGGTCGAGCCAAGGCTGAATCCCCGTTGGAGGTTCTTTATTTTCTACAATTTAATTTCAGTACCATCAAACCCCACAATGGGTAGGTCAAGCCAAGGCCGAATCCCCCGTTTGAGGTTATTTATTTACTGCAATTTAATTTCAGTATCATCAAACCCCCCGATAGTTAGGTCGAGCCAAGGCTGAATCCCCTGTTGGAGGTTCTTTATTTCCTGCAATTTAATTTTTACAACATTAAACCCCAGAATGGGAAGGCTGACCCACCCATTGGTGGTCCTTTATTTTCTACAATTTAATTTCCTATAAGTTGTACCATTAAACCCCAAGGATAGGCCAAATCAAGGTCGAGTCATCCATTGGCGGTATTTTATTTCCTGCATTTTAATTCCTATACCATCAGACCCCAGAATGAGTAGGCCGAGCCACCTGCTGAAGGTCGTAACGCTGCAGAAAAGTTGTTAGCTCATTCCCTCTTTCGGCTTCAGGGAATTATTAATGCGTTGAAAATACCAAAAAAATGTCATTTGTATGCATTTCACATGGAATAATTCATGCGTATTCATTTAAGAAATTCAAAAGAAAAAATCTCAAAAATTAGAAATTGGGACATCTTAACTGCTCAATCCTATTTTCGATGAATTTCCTTCCTGATTTTTTTAAAATGACGATTTTTCCCCCTTATGGGTAAATTGTCTTGAAAAATTCTAAAAAATTCAGAAAAATCTCAAAACCTTAGATGGGGTCATTTCAACTAGCCAATCATATTTTCGGATGACTTCCCTTCCTGATCTTTTCAAAATGACGATTTTGCCCCTTATGAGTAAGTTGTGTCAAAAAATTTCGAAAAATTCTCAAAAACTGTGGAAAATAAGGAATGACCACATTTAACTAGTTTGACTTGTTTTCATCTCCCGATCCTTTAAAAATGACCATTTTACCCTTCTGATTAGTTTGCCCCAAATCTTTTTTAGTCATCTCAAATGATCCTTCATGATATTGGTACCGAAAGGGCGTTAGAGTAATCTAAAGTAACCAAGTTCCTGAATTCATAATCTCTGGTTTGCAGAAATAAATTAGTTATCCTGCTAATTTATTTAGGTTTCTAATTGACCTACCAAGAACGATTGGTAACGACTCCAAATATTAAAATCATTAATATAAAAAAACCAAAGTTGCAATTCGATAAGGCTTGAGAGAGTCCGTGTTAGGTTAGTTAATCTAATTCTTGATAATCTATTCATCCGATAGATAAACAATAAAATTTCTTTCGAGTCGCGACACCACCAATGCAGCAACAAACAACCAAATGCAACTGCAAAATGAGAGATTAAAGCACACACAGCAGTAGCAACCTTGAGCAGCAAAGAGGTGAGCAGTAGCCGTGAAGAAAAAAAGACCAGACAACAGCAATAAGCAGCCGAATGGAGCAATAAACAAACACGAATAGAAGAGGAGTAGGAAATGGGGCACACGCAGCAGCAAAAACGAGCTGCAATAAGGAGCAATTGACAAAGAAGAGGAATGGGGCAGTAGAGACGGGAGCAGGAGGAGGGGAAGCAGCCGGCGATTGCTAATCCAAGGAGCAGCAGCAACCGATTCACACAAAGGTCGAAGGAGTAGAAGCAGCACTAGTTGTAATCGAGGAAGTGAAGTAGTGGCAGCAATAGCTAAAAAGAAATAATAGCAGAAATTTCTAGGCAAGCTCGAGCAGCTACAGCGCGAGCAGCAACTTCCAACAATAAGCAGAGGACTTCTAGCAACTAAGGGGAAACGAAATAGCAACCAGAGAGAAGAGAGGAAGCAGCAATAGCAATGGAACAAGCAGAAAGAAACAGCAACAACAAGTAGGACCAACTGAAGATGCAGAGGAACGTTGAGTAAAAATAGCAGAGAAGAAGACTGAAGTCCCGAAAGAAAAGAAAATGCCGATGAAGAGGAGAGCTGAAGAAGGAAGGAGAGGGACACATGCTGCTGAATCTTCTTACATGAACATTGGATAACTCAGAAAGTGGGTGGCTTGCAAATCATCAAAACTTGTCTCGCTAGCATAGGGAAAGCTTCTCGCCGAAGTTAAGCATGCTTGTGCGAGAGGAGTAGCAGGATGGGTGATCTCCTCAGAAGTCCTTGTGTTGCACCCCTCGTTTTCATTTTTTATTTCATAAATTTTTTCCAATGACTCTCGAGATGCATTCACAAAGTATAACACGGCGTCCGACTCGGAACAAGCTTTCCTAAAAGTACTCACAGGTTTCGTGAGTCCATCCGAATGAAAAGTTACATGCATATTTCGATTTATGATAATTTTTATTTTCCAATTTTAAACATTTCTCAAGTAGTTTAAAAATTTCTCGAGTTTAAACATTTCTCAAATTTTTAACAATTCGGCAATCGCAAAATGGGGCTTAAAAACCCAAATAAAAAAAGAGTTTAAACATTTATCAAGAAGACAAACACAAGCCGTCGGTGAACACAGCTCCGGACAGACTCGACGACCATTACCTACAAAAAAAACTCAACTTCTCTAACTAAGCTCATCTCAACTAGCTACTTGACTACCTTAGATCTATATTTGACAAAACTAACCTCCCTGAACATTGCGCACAGCTCCGGCGGCAAAAATGCAAATTATCAAACTTGCAAAATAGGCATTCAATTTGCAATCTAATTCAAAAAAGAGCACACAAGGAAGTTTAGAAAGCTTACCTGACGGTCCTAAGAGCTCGAATTCAAATAAAGGAAGCTCATCAACTTGAGGTTGGTCGAGAGAGGTTGGAGATCAAATCGAATGTTTCATGCAGTCAGAAGATAAATGGAAGAGGGAACCATGCTTAGGAAGGTATTATGAGTAGATTGAACCAAATTTTAAGTAGAACAATCAAGTAAGTGGAGGTCCGCCATTGATGGACCTTAGAAGCTTCAATAATGGGGCGTACCTTTCCAGGTGGTGAAAAACGAGCAGTGGGGTTTTATGCGTTGCCTGGAACGTCAGGAAGCTTGTAGGGACAATGACGAGACTTAGCGCGACCTAGATCATAGTGGAGCGACCTTCGAAGCTCTTGGCCTCCCTCTCCAGTGGCGGCGATTCAAAGCTCTTTTTCCCCTCACACACACACTCTCTCTCTCTCTGACCCTCTTTTTCTATGTGGTCACCCCTCTTTAACCGAATGAGCCTCCTCCCTTTTATTCCTTCGCGAATTCAATTCCTCCTCCAATAGAACGAACATCCCTTTAAAAATAAAACGTGTGCTAGAGAGGAAGAAGAACCAGATTCGGGTCTAGTTCTTCGGGTCAATGGGTTGACCCAACCCGGTTAACCGATTTTGCAAAAATGCCTTAGAAAAGCTCCATATTTGCCAAAATGTTTTTCAAAATTGGTGTCATATTCAAATTTGGGAGCATGGATTTTATCCAAAAGTGAATTTTTTCCCAAGAATTTGTGAGAATTTGCACAAAAATCGCAATTTTTAATCTTGACCTGAGTACCCATTTTGCAAAATCCATACTCTAGGTGACCATTTTTGCAAAAATTAACACCACCAATAGATTCAAAAGGCCAAAAACTAGGGGGGACATGCCCTGATTTTTTATTTAGTCCCTATAAAATTATTAATTGAATTTTAAGTATTTTAGGGACTAATTTGCAAATTTGAAATTGCACTTTTGAGCATTTTCCATGAAATCTGCTAATTCCACAAACTTCTCGACTGGATTATAATTTTTGAAAATAGAGGAAAATGCAACGACTTTGAAAATGTAAAAAAATAAAAAATTACAGAGCTAAAATAAAATTTTTAGAATTTTTTACTATTAATCCAAAAATGAGATTAACGAAGCAAATCCTAATTCCAGATTTATTTTTTCAAAATTTCTTCATTCAAAATGATGATAAAAAATTACAGAGCTAAAATAAAATTTTTAGAATTTTTTTACTATTAATCCAAAAATGAGATTAACGAAGCAAATCCTAATTCCATATTTATTTTTTCAAAATTTCTTCATTCAAAATGATGATAAAAATAAATTAAAAATATTGATAATTTTTTCATATTTTTTGGCCTCAAATAATAATTTTTATTAATTTTCAAGTATTTTTCCATTTTCTAGAAAATATTAAAACATGAGAAAACTATGAAAAAATATTTTTTTTGTTGAACAATGGTTGCTTAGTCTTGACCAAGGCTTCCAAAGTTGATTTTGTAATTTTTTTTATTTTTTATTTATTTTCTATGAATTTTTGAAAATAAAATGTCGGAAAATACTGAAAATATGAAAATTTATTTCTTGATCAAACTTGATTTCCTAGGCTTGGCCAAGGTCCCTAAAGTTAATTTTTTAATTTTATGAAATTTTTATGGATTTTCTAAAATATTTTAAAAATAAAATTGGCCAAAAATCAAGTGTCAACAGACGCCCCTCTTTAAGAGGGGTCTCGTGAGAGATCACTCTCAAAGACAAGATGACACTTGAGATCTAGCCAACTCTACTGGGGAAAACGAAAAGTCGTAACATCCAGCTCTAGTTTCCTCTTTGAAAGCTTACGTCTAAAGTTCCTCCTATTCATTTTGATAAGAGAGAGAAAGAAAGGAAAGTCAAGAGAGTTACCTGCTACTTACCTACCTACCATGTGTTTGTCATTGATTGATCTGTTGAAAAATAGATTAGAAACTTAAGAATTCGTTATAAAAAAAAAACCTTAGGGGGATTAGATTTGGATCCGTGTGGTAAGTAATCCCATGGCAGATTCCTAGTGAAAGAATTTTACTGATTAAAAGTGATTGAGATTTCGATCCGTATAGTAGGTCTCCCTATGGCAGATTCCCAAAGAAAGGATTTTACTAATTAAAATTGTTTGAGATTTGACCTGTATGGTAAGTTACCCCATGGCAGATTCCTAATGAAAGGATTCTAAGATTTGACCTGTATGGTAGGTCGCCCCATGGCAGATTCCTAATAAAAGGATTCTACTGATTAAAATTAATTAAGATTTGACCCATATGGTAAGTCACCCCATAAAAGAAGGACTTTGTACCTGTAGAAAGGATTTTTATGCCTGTAGGAAGGATTTTTATGCCTGTAGGAGGGACTTGGTGCCTATAGAAAGGATTTTATGCCTGTAAAAAAAACTTGGTGCCTGTTGAAAGGATTTGGGAAAGCGGTTCACCCAATGTGGGATCTACCGAAGAAGTGCCTACCTTTGATGATAATGGAATCATACTTCAAGTTCATCGATGGCTATCAAGCTGCGATCATATACTTTCTAATCTTGTGAAAGAGTGATTAGAATGTTAAGTTGATCCTTTGAACGGTGTCTACCATTGAGGTGATCCTTTAGGCGGTGTCTACCATCGAGCTGATCCTTTAGGCGATGTCTACCTTTGAGCTGACCCTTTAGATGGTGTCTACTATTGAGCTAATCCTTTAGGCGATGTCTACCTGTAAGCTGATCCTTTAACTGGTATCTACCGTTGGGTTGATCCTTTAGACGATGTCTATTGTTAAACTGATCCTTTAGATGATGTCTACCTTTGAGCTGATTCTTTAGGTGGTGTCTACCTTTAGGATGATTCTTTAGGCGATATCTACCGTTAGGTTGATCATTTAGGCGGTGTCTACCTTTGGGATAATCTTTTAGGCTGTGTCTACCGATTGGTTTATCCTTTAGGTGGTGTCTACCGTTGGGCTAATCCTTTAGGCGGTATCTACCGTTGAGCTGACCCTTTAGGCGGTGTCTACCTTTGGGATAATCTTTTAGGCTGTGTCTACCGATTGGTTTATCCTTTAGGTGGTGTCTACCGTTGGGCTAATCCTTTAGGCGGTATCTACCGTTGAGCTGACCCTTTAGGCGGTGTCTACCTTTAAGCTGATCCTTTAGGCAGTATCTACTGTTGGTTGATCCTTTAGGCGGTGTCCACTGTTAAGCTGATCCTTTAGGCGGTATCTACCTTTGAGCTGATCCTTTAAACGGTATCTACTGTTAAGTTGATCCTTTAGGCGGTGTCTACCGTTGAGCTGATCCTTTAGGCGGTGTCTACCTTTGAGCTGATCCTTATGCGGTATCTACCATTGGGTTGATCCTTTAGACGGTGTTTACCTTTGAGATGATCCTTTAGGCGGTGTTTACCATTGGGTTGATCCTATAGGCCGTGTCTACCATTAAGATGATCCTTTAGGCGATATCTACTATTGGGTTGATCCTTTAAGCGGTGTCTACCGTTGAGCTGATCCTTTAGGCGGTGTGTATCGTTGAGCTGATCCTTTAAGCGGTGTGTACCTTTGATATGATCCTTTAGGCGATGTCTACCATTAGGTTTATCTTTTAGGCAGTGTCTACCATTGGGTTGATCCTTTAGGGCAGTGTCTACCTTTGAGATGATCCTTTAGGCGATGTCTACCTTTGAGATGATCCTTTAGGCGGTGTCTACCATTGGATTGATTCTTTAGGCGGTGTCTACCGTTAAGCTGATCTTTTAAGTGATGTCTACCGTTGGGTTGATCCTTAAGGCTGTGTCTACCTTTAAGCTGATTTTGGGTGCTGTCTGAGATCTGAAAAAATCAAGAGTCATACATAAATTTTTAATCCTGAATTATTTTGGGTTCTAGAGAGACCAGGAATTCTGCAGAAGCTCAAACCTAATTTTTCTTATAAAAAGAAGTAGAGATTTAGAAAATTTCGAACATTTCAAATATCTCAAGTCTTCAAGATGGGTTATGCTCCTATGATCATCATTTAGGGGTTATACAGAATTTTTCAAAGAATGCAATGTGATGTTAGAGGTTATGCAAAACATCTTGCCACATGACAAGTATGATAAAAAAAATCCCTTATGAGGATGATTTTGAGTTAAATGATTTGAAATTGCCAAATGCGTTTAATTTGAATATCAATTGGAGTATACTTATCAGAGAGGACTTCTCACAATATCAATTTCTGAGAGATTTTGCTTCCTTATTGGGAAATGTTTCTAAAAACACTCAAACTATCACTCGAAACCTATGTCAATAATTTCGGGACTATTTGCAGTGTATGCATCTGATTGATCAGAGAAGGTCTTTTAAGGGACTATAATGTAGGTATGGTCAAAGGCTTATGCAATGGATATACTCTCTGAGACTTAGAAATGAATCAATTTTAAAAGTATCTTCTTCATGTTTACAAGTCAAGAACCTTGAAGATCAGCTAAGATAAGATTGTACTTACTCCTTTAGGCAGCAACTTTTTGTGTAAAATCTTATGTTGACTTGAAATGCCTCAATCAGGAGAGGTTTCGGGATAGGTTGCAACATTGGTTCAAGGTAGGCTCGAAAAGGCCATATTTTTAGAATAAAGGGGTAATGTAAGGTTGGTGATCACATTTGCATCATTACTAACTGTTATATCCGCTGGAGATAGATTTATACTTTTGAACCTTGAAAGTCTTCTAGATGATTATTTTCAACTAAGCTTTAGAATCATTTGTTTTTGTTACATTCTTATGGATAGATTTCACTTTTGACATTTTTCATTATTCTTTATTTATATCCTGAGTATCATGGCTTTTGTTTCTATAAAGGGCTTTGGCCTTACTTTTACCAGGTATTTGCTTTTGCTAACCCTTTTGCCTTTTGACATGATCATTGCATTTCTCCTCAATCAATTTTCAAATACTATGGCTCATCTTTCAACAATAGGTTGTGGCCTTGCTTTTACTAGGCACCTTACTTTTGTTAACCCCAAATCTTACTTGTTTTTGCATTTTTTTAAAGTATTTTCTAGACTAAGCACAAAAGATTGTTTTATTCTTGACCTTACTCTTTTGTTGATAAATCATATGCATTGCCCTAGTATAGGGAGGTGATCACCAACTGAGCCTAGAAGTGAAGATTTAAAGGTTCAAGTTGGCTCATCAAAGGATAAAGTGTGTAGGATGGAGAAACGAACTGCTCTCCCTCACTTTGATTTCAAGCCTCCCTGAGATATAACCTGAAGCTATCACAAAAAAGTTGATGCAAGTTAACACAATAAAGTCTTACCTTGATCTTTTCTCCAATGAATCAACCAATGAACCTCCAAATTGCCCCAATGTGAGGTAGTTCTTAACAGGGTTATTTTAGGAATTCTCCATTTATAAACTATAATGGATTTGTTAAGGATTATCATGTGTTTAGGATAGAAAATGAATGTACCTTTCACCATTTTAATCTATGTAATCACTGTAAATGGTCCCTACATTCATAGACAAGATCTTTTCTTAACTTACTCTTTTACTCATCACTCAAGTGTGTAAGGACGTGTTTTGATATGGTTTGCCTCTCATCTTCTAAGTTACTCAATTTGATAGGCCTAAACCCGCTCATTTGGAAATTCATTTCAATTTCATCAAAATTCAATCATCATAGGGGATCATGACGCATGTATGTTTCAAATATGTTTTGGATAACCTCAGAGTTTTTTGAATGAGAATGCACGTGATTTTGAGAATTTTAGAAGTTTTTGTCAGCAATCTGAGCAATCAGTCGTTATGACTTAGATAGAATTAGAAATTTTTAGAGTAAGGGATACTTACCTGTCTATCGTGGCTGAAGCTCCCTGAGAAAACAAAATGATTCAAAGTCGGTGTATATTCTCAAATTTGAAGTAAATTGAAACGATACAACTTCATCATTGATTATGTGTTCCAATCTGGATGCGCTCACATGTATTCTAACTATAATCCATTGTAGTGTCGAGTCCCTCCTTCATTTGACTTGGATCGCGTCATTCATGGGCGAATCCTTGGTTACACTAACGATCTGTCTACCTCAGTCAAGTGGTATCTGCCCCGGCTAAGCAACACTTGCCCCAACTAAATAGCTTAGTATATTTTCACCTTTTTCTTGGAATCCTTGTATTCACCATTGAAGTATTTGATGTTTCATATTTTGTCATTTGATAGCATTGTTCCTTGGGTGCCTTGCCTCCATTTATTGCCTACGAGAAAAAAAAAAGGAAAGGTAACAATATTAGTATGATTGATTGGAAGTTACTTAAGAACGATACGTCTCTTCATCGAAATAGATGACTCGATCTCATCCTTTTTCTTGATTGGTAATGTAATTAGACTAGAATGAATTCCCATATTTGTCATCTCGATATGCTTCTTTGGTAAAATTGGAGAGACTTGCTTCAAGTAATTTCTCTTCGTTCATCTTTGAATATCTTTTCCATCGGCTTGAGAAATTAGCTATTTTCAACCTAGGCCAAGAGGAATATGTCGACAAGTTAGACTATATATGAGATGTTTCCATTAGAACAATCACATTTATTTTCGTGAAACACCATTCTTCGTGGTTTTTTGCACAAATTATCACGTGAGCAGAATCAATATATATGCATGCAATTTTAAGAAAATTCTTTTCAAAGATATTTTGCTAAAAGAAATGAGGATTAAGCATGAAAGGTAATCATTTGAAAGAAATTTAAGGAATAAGAACTAAATCTCATATCTTTGGATATCCTTGTCTCTTTAAATCTCATTTAAAAACTAGAAAGTGTGCGGGAACCTAGGCCTCAAACTTCAAAAATCGAGGATAAGTGTTATCATTGGGTTGGTTTGAAATATTCCTGCACATCGTTAATAAAACGTACATATGCATCCTATTGAAATTCAAATAATGAGGCCGCATTATAAGGTATACCACTTAGACCAATGGCCCGAGATCTAAAGGTACTTTCCTTCTATAAAGTGAGACGCAACAAAATGAACTGCAAATACAACAAATGAATTGAAATTGCAATGAAAGGAAATGCAACGACCTAAATGTAATAAGGAGGGAGAAAGAAAGATCTTATCCTCTTTGCCATTTCTATATATCACGTTGATCCCTTGATAGTGAGCTAGGGATTTTGGTGAACATTAGGCTCTTACTCCTCGAAATCTAGTATACCGTTGTCGATAAACTTCTTATCCTTAATCTTGAGTTGAATACAATTGTCTATACTGTGCCCCCTTTCTCCCATATGGTAAGTGCATGATTTGATTTTATCATAACCCTTGAACTTGGGAGGATTGTATCTCGATATTTGCTTAGTCACCATTCCCCTTTCCAAGAGTATTGGGAGTAGATCTGAGAGTGGCATGGGAAGTGGTGTGAAATGCATTGGTGATTTTTTCTTGGTCTTGAAAATTCTCGGTGTTTCCCAAGAAGTGTTTCCTCGAGTAAGAGTTGATTCTAAAAGATTATTCTGTTTAAGAGGATCTGGCATAAATGCCACATCAATTAAAGGTTCATTATCCTCATTTTTTAGATATTGTTGCTTTGATGGTATGTTATGTGCTTTTCCCTCCTTCATGGCCTATTCTGTGCGTTCTCCTACTTTCACAAGATGGGTAAAGGTCAGACACTTGGAAGTATTTAGTTTATTAAATTGTTCAAATGGGAGCGCTCTTAAAAATAGTTCTATAAGTTCATTTTCTGGGATGGGGGGCTTAACTTGCATTGCCATAGCTCTCCAACGTTGGGCATATACTTGAATACTCTCGTCCTCCCTTTTGCTCTCTCTAAGAAGATCATCTCTAGTATGAGCTATTGCAATATTGAATTTATACTGACGTAGAAAATCTTCAACTAGATCATCCCAACGACCATAGTTCTCAAGGTCCAACTCAATAAACCAAGATCGAGCAGCGCCCGTCAAACTCTCCCGAAAAGTATTCATGAGCAGTGGGATGTAGTCTGAGTAATGCACCATCCTGCGCAAGTAGTACTTGAGATTCACCTTGAAACATCCAGTCCCATCATATTTACTCATGAAGTCAGGCTCTTTAAAGTCATAAGGGTCATCTTTCTTTGCAAATAGAGCGATCTTGTCGAATCTAGTCAACTCATATCCTTGGCTACTCAAGCACTCTTCAATTTTAGCTAGCCTCCTCAAGCCTTCTTCAACTTTGGGAGTGGGCTTGCTATTCTTTTCTTTCTCTGGATCTACCACCATGGGTGCAGGTTTAGGTGGTACTTCATTATTCTGAGTCTACTCCACATAAGGAATTTGGTTTGTGTCTGGGTCATTAGAGGAACTTGGCTGAGAAGCTTTATTGACGTTATCTCCAATTAGATACTTCCCTTACTAGTCAGCCATCATGGCTTTCATATCAAACAATATTGCACTTATGTAGCCCAATTGGGCTTCCAAATCAAACACACGCATACCCAGATTTTCTTGTTTCATTATAGCTTGCAAGTGAGTTATGATAGGTATCCTTGTAGTTAAAGATCACCTATTCATTATATGTCAGCACTCACTCCACCCCTTATAACTCATATCTGTAAGAACATTTAACATATGTAGTTAACCAACTTACCTCACCTTCAAGAGCACCTACAGAAAAATATATCAAAAAACACTCAACTTTTTAATCGACTCAAGTCCTCTAATGGTTTAAAAGCAAGTCTCTAGCGAAGTCGCCAGCTGTCGCAACCCGATCGAGATCGATCGATCGGTCTAATGGCTTGTTAGGCCTGTTTTTGGAGAGATCGAGGATTCACTCGAGCCCTCCCAAGCCCATACCAAATCTTGACGAGTTTATCGGGTTCGACTTTAGAGTGGTTGGGTGACAAGTGCATTGGTATACATGCGATTATAGTCGCCACCAATCATTTTTGAAGGGTATGATCAGAAACCCTATCGAACGATTGGGAGTGATTACTCGATTCTACGAAAACCATAGATTTCGGGTTCGAGGACTTAGTTATGTCAATATTGCTATTGACGCCCTTTCGATACCTAGTTGAGTGATTTTCTATCCTAAGAAATTCATGTAGGCGAAATTGTCTGCGGTGAGTCCTAACCTACCAATCACAGTCAATAAAGAAAGTGCGTAGCCAAAGAAATCATGCATGGGGAAATCATGCCAAATCCAGTCAAGTCGGGTCTAAGGGAGCCATTAGAAACCTAGGAAAGACACCAATTAGATTCGCGAGTGATTTGGAAAGATTTTGATCAGATTAACTAGAAGGGCAAAATCATCATTTTTCAAGGTTCAGGAAATCAAAAATGTGAAAATGGATCAAACTAGTTGAATGTGGTTTTTTCCTAATTTTCACAATTTTTGAGAATTTTTTCTGAATTTTTCTAAATTTTTTGGAATTTTTAGAATTTTTTAAGACTTTCTAAGGACTTTTCCTATTTTTAAGACATTTCAGAATTTTTTGTGATTTTTCCCTATTTTTGGATATTTTCTGAATTTTTTGAATTTTTTTTTTATTTTTTTAGAAATTTTATTAATGATTTTTATGAAATTTTCCTCTTTTTATTTTTATTTTTTTATTATTTTTATTATTTTTTACTTAATTTTTCAGATCGGGTCAAGTTGACTCGGCCCATGAATCGAGAATTCGGCCCAAACCCACTCGGGTTTGACCCAATTCTAAAATGACACAATTTTGGATTTTTTTAATTGATTTTTTTATTTTTATTTTTTCTAATTTTTTTACCTTTTCTAAGAATTTTTTATTCTTATTATACGGACCGGGTCGGGTTTGACCCGACCCACTAACCCAAACCTGGCCCAAAATCTGAACGGATAACCCGACATCAAAGCGACGCAGTTTTAGGGAATGATTCAAAAATTCGAATTTCTGAGATTTTTTTTATTCTATTCTCTAAATTTTCCACTCATTTACCGATAAAAGGCCCCAGAACTCGCCACATGGCACACAACCGACCACCCGATCAAAAAAAGGTTTTTTTTAATGATTTTCATTACCAGAAAATGGTTTTATTCCCAAAAATTTCATCTTTTGACACGTTAAAATTTCCATCATCGGATATGGGTATTATTTTTTTATTTTGAAAATCAATTTTTTAGTCCTAAAAAATTGACTTTTTAACAAAAACCTACGTGGCGCACACGCGTACGCCATATGTGCGCCACGTAGGCAACACCTGGACCATTGACCGGTCAACCGTTCGCTAGAGAAGACAAACACAAGCCGCCGGTGAACATAGCTCTAGCTAGACTTGACGACCATTACCTAAAAAAAAACTCAACTTCTCTAACTAATCTCATCTAAACTAGCTACCTGGCTACCTTAGATCTATATTTGACAAAAGGAACGCCGCTAACCTCCCTAAACACTATGCACAGCTCCGGCAGCAAAAATGTAGATTTCGACGAAGATCAAACTTGCAAAATAGGCATTCAACTTGCAATCTAATTCAACAAACAGCACACAAGGAAGTTTAGGAAGCTTACCTGATGGTCCTAAGAGCTCGAATTCAAATAAAAGAAGCTCACCAACTCGAGGTTGGCCGAGAGACATTGGAGATTGAGTCGAAGGTTTCATGCAGTCAAAACATAAACGGAAGAGGGAACCATGCTCAGGAAGGTATTATGAGTAGATTGAACCAAGTTTTAAGCAGAACAATCAAGTAAGCGGAGGTTCACCATTGATGGACCTCCGAAGCTTTAATAATGGCGCGTACCTTTCCCGGCAGTGAAACAACGAGCGGTGGGGTTCAATGCGTTGCCTGGATCATCAGGAAGCTCGTAGGGACAATGATGAGACTTGGCGCGACTTGGATAGTGGTGGAGCGGCCTTTGAAGCTCTCGGCCTCCCTCTCAAGTGGTGGTGATTCAGTGCTCTTTTTCCCCTCGCGCTCTCTCTCTCTCTCTCTCTCTCTCTCTCTCTGACCCTCTTTTTCTGTGCGTTGTCACCCCCCTTTAACCGAATGAGCCTCCTCCCTTTTATTCCTTCGCGAATTCAATTCCTCCTCCAACAGAACAAACGTCCCCTTGAAAAGAAAATGTGCGCCAGAGAGGAAGAAGAATCAGACCTGGGTCTAGTTCTTCGGGTCAATGGGTTGACTGAGTTGGGTTACCCAACCTGGTTAACCCGATTTCGCAAAAATGCCTTAGAAAAGCTCCATATTTGCCAATTTTTTTCAAAATTGGTGTCGGATTCGAATTTGGGAGCATGGATTTTATCCGAAAGTGAATTTTCTCCCAAGAATTCGTGAGAATTTGCATAAAAAAGCCAAATTTTAATCTTAACCCGAGTACCCATTTTGCGAAATCCACACTCTAGATGACGTTTTTGCAAAAATTAACACCACCAATGGATTCAAAAGGCCAAAATCTAGGGGGTGACATGCCTGATTTTTTATTTAGTCCCTATAAAATTTTTAATTGAATTTTAAGTTTTTTAGGGACTAATTTGCAAATTTGAAATTGCACTATTGGGCATTTTACACGAAATCTACTAATTCCATGAACTTATGGACTGGAATATAATTTCTGAAAATAGAGGAAAATATCACGACTCCTAAAATATAAAAAATGAAAAATTACAGAGCTGAAATGAATTTCTAGAATTTTTTGCAATTAATCCAAAAATGAGATTAATGAAGTAAACCTCAATTTCAGATTTATTTTTTTAAAATTTCTTCCCCCAAAATGATGAGAAAAATAAAATAAAAATACTAACTTTTTTTCGTATTTTTGTGTCTTCAAATGCTAATTTTTATTAATTTTCAAGTATTTTTCCATTTTCTAAAAAATATTAAAAATACAAAAATATGAAAAATTATTTTTTATTCAAAAATGGTTGCCTAGGCTTAGCCAAGACTTCCAGAGTTGATTTTGCAATGTTCTCATTTTTTTCTTGATTTTCTATAAATTTTTGAAAATAAAATGCAGGAAAATACTGAAAATATGGAAATTTATTTTTTGGTCAAAATTAGTTTCCTAGGCTTGGCCAAGATCCACAAAGTTGATTTTTTAATTTTATGAATTTTTGTGAATTTTCTAAAAAAAATTTAAAATAAAATTAGCTAAAAATCAAGTGTCAACAGACGGTGACGAAGGACAATTCTTGGCTATCCAAGATCAAAATCGAAGCCTAATAAAGCAAGGAACAAGGGTGAGCAAAAGTTACACGAGCACCGAGACAATGGCAGCTCATCGGAAGCTCACAGTGGCGACGGGCGTAGTGTGGACTGTTCAGGGGTTTCGGGGGCTATTCTAAGCTCAAATGGACATGAAGAAGGCACCAGGAGGCTTACCTAGGTCTCACGAGGTCAACGGTGGTCCCCGGTGGCGGCGGGAGCAGCAAATAGCGATAGTGGAGTTCAACTCCCCACAACCAGCCTCTGTCCAGCCTAGAGCCACAAAAATCTAGCCACTTTTCAACCAACCCACTTTGATATTCTCAAAGCCCAAGGTCTTATGGATGCGTGAGAGAAAATGGGAGTCGATTTGGATTCCAAATGAGCCCGAATGAGCCGATTTCCTCCAGGTATGTGCAGGGACGCTTAGCGACGGGAGGAAACCTGAGAGAGAGAGAGAGAGAGAGAGAGAGAGAGAGAGAGAGAGAGAGAGAGAGAGAGAGAGCTTTTTGTGTTCTTCAACTTGTGAGTGGGAATAGGTGAAGTTAGGTAAGTGAAATGAGAGAAATGATGGACTTGATGGATTTGACGTAATGTGATTGACCAAGATTGATTTGATTGTGATTTGATTGAGTTGACTTAACAAGATTTTGATTAATGTGATGGATTCGATTGATTTGACAATCGACAAGACATATTCTCGGGTTTCGTGCAAAAATCACTGATTGGCTACAACGCGAACGATCTTAGACGCTTCTCTATGCTAAACTGACATTCTTTCTAAACCATAAATGTTTCTATTGATCATCGAGGTAGTCCATCGCAAATCGGGAGCGAAATGGTCATTCGCAATGTATTGCCTTATTTCTTTAAATCCCGGAGCGAGTTGGCTAACTGCTGAGCTATTTGGGACAATGTCCAACAACTTCCGAAGTGATATTCACGAAGAGTCGATTGTCCAAATTCGGAATTCATTTTATAGCCAAATTCACTAAATACAACTTCAGCAAATGCTCAGACCAGCGGGTGGTTGTTAGGAGGTCATAGATAGCCTTTCCCTTTTGGTTAGTCGTCTCGAGTGAAATTTAACTAAAATGCATTTCTGAAATATATCTATTATATATTACAAATTCCAAAAATGGGTCAAATTTTCATAATATCATAATTAGTGTGCAAAACCATGGCAAATCCAGTCTTGGATCCGCAAGTGTCACGGTAAGGGAGCAGCGATGGGCGGTAGCAACAGGTTGGACAGTAGCGGCGGGCTAGCGTTGATGGCTACATACGACTAAAGGGGGAGGCAACGCATGGCGGGTTGCTGGACTTTGCACAGAAGAACGATATCGATGTCAAGGCTGAGGCAGCGTATAGCGGAAGGGCTGCAGCATTCGGGTGGAGGAGAGTCTCAACTTCGGGGGAGACTCTCAAACTGCTTAAGTTCTTCAAGAATGCTCTGAAGTTTTTTGAGCAATATTGCCCGTCCCTTTAACCCTTAAGGTTGTTTATATAGGCCAATAGTTTGCAAGCTAGGGGTTCAAGGTTCTAACATTTTACAAAATAGACCCGAGATTAGAGCATGGTTTAAAACTATATCCTCTTAAGGTTTAAATTCCAAAAGATTAAGGTCATGTGATGAGGAAAATTTCAGCCAGGCCTCATTGATGGGCTTGCTGAAATTTACCTGCTTAGTTGCGGGTTCATTCGCATTTTCTAGGCTTGAACTCGGCTTTTTTTTTATCAATTAATCGACATTTAATTAAATCCTTTTCTAATTAA
Source organism: Psidium guajava (assembly GCA_016432845.1). NCBI lineage: Eukaryota > Viridiplantae > Streptophyta > Magnoliopsida > Myrtales > Myrtaceae > Psidium > Psidium guajava. The sequence goes on from CM028226.1 coordinate 33,285,329, forward strand.
TTAAGCATGAATGGGCTGAATCAAACTCAAAATAGGCCCCGATGAATTTGTTATTTTCGACACACCCCCTCCTATGGCTTGGCCGAATTTCACATGTGAGCTCAGGTTCATTGTGTGTCAAATTTGCTCTAATTCCCACCGTCGGTCCAATTGAATGCAATGCATGAGGAAAATGATTTAATTAATTATTTGTGGTAGGAACTAAAATTAATCCCTAATTTTTTAGGAAAAAATAAATGACTAAAAGAAATCAAAATTAGGTGTCAATACCCACGGCATTTGGCTTGAAATAAGCTTTTCAAAAAGTACTTACAGGCCTTTTGAATCCATCCAGATCAAATGTTACGCACTAATTTTGTTTTATGAAGATTTTGTTTTTAGTTTGTCATTTCTAAGCAGTTGTCTGTTAATTGCCTGGGGAGCTTTAAAATCTGGAAATATAACTGTTTGGACATTTCTCAAGTAGAAAGGCTTTTGAGTACAAATACATTTGTAATGCATAACATAACGGGTGCAATTATACCAGTACTAATGCACCCTTTTTTTTTTATTTTTTTCCTACAATTTCCTCTTTCTCAGGTCGAGATTTGGTCGAGTCGTGCGTCATCTCGCCAGGGCGAGACGCCATTGGATCGTTCTGCTCGTGCAAAGTTGAACTTTGGCTTAAAGGCGTTTGCAATTGGGTTGCCAAACGCCTTTACTTTGGTACAGGGTTAGATGCCTGAAGTCTTTGGCAATACGCACCCAAGTCATCGTGTTTTAATGGACTTTCTTCTTGAAAAATATCGTGCATTTACAAGCAAGCCCCTCTCTACTTGCAAAAGATGTTAACAAGTAATGATTCACCATTATCCAATCTACCCACTAAAATTTGACCCAGACTTTTCTAACTTTGATGCGGTTACGCATTTCTTTAAGCACTCTCAGGATCACATCTGACATTTCTCTCGGCTTTTTGTATGTTCATTTATAGCAGAAGCCACTATTTTGAGATGCATGCTCTCAAAGGCGTACCAACCGAGAAATTCTTCATCTAATAATTAGTTGACCTTCAAATTTATAATCTATTTTTCCCATCCAAAGCTTAGAATCCTAATAAAAAGCAAGTAGGGAAGAAACAAGAAGAAGAACATTAAGAGTATCAAAAGTTATGTACAACGCTCCTTTTAGCGTCAAAAGTCTCCCTTGAATTACTTAAGTGCCATTTTTTTAAAAAACGATCACTTAAGTATCAACTCCGATCTGCTTGGCTAGAAATCCGACGTGACATTTTTTTATTAATATTTAAATTTGACATGGTTCATAAGAGGTCTAGTTAGTTATAAAAAAAAAGATAAATTTTGAAAAAAAACATAATAAAAATAAAAGTGCAAGCTTAATTATATATAATAAAAAAGCAAAAAATCCCAATACATTTTTTTAAAATTTCTATTTAAAAAAATAAAAATATATTTAAAAATTTGCGAAAAACTAAATTTTAAAACAATGCAAATTTTATTTAAATTAAATTTAAAAATGGGCTTAAAATTTTTAAACATGGAAAAATCGCAATTTTTTTTAAAAGGGTGGGGGAAGAAACAAGTGGCTACAAATTTTTTTTTTAAATTCATATTTTTTAAAAGTTTTTAAAAAAATTTCTAACTTTTCCAATTATTTTTAAATTAATATCTTTTTTAATTTTTTTAAAAATTAATTTTTAAAATTCCCCCTTTTAATTTTCTAATTTTTTTTAAAAAAATTAATATAATTTTTTAACTTAATTAAAGAATTCATATTAAAAAAATTAGTTTTCAGCAAATTTTTAAATCTAATTTTAATTTTTTAAAGTTGAGAAGTCCACCTAGTAGCTCACATGGACTTAATTTGTTTAAATAATGCCACTTTATATTAAAAATTTAATTATAAATGCCACGTATTAATTTTGACATTATTATCTCGCCGGAGGCACTTTAGTAGTCTTTTTTTTTTCAATTTAGTACTTAAGTGATCTAGAAGAAATTTTTTATATTAAAGTGAGCGTCGTACACAACGTTGGACACTTCTAATATTTTTTTCTTAGAAGAAACGAATGGGAATCGATATTTATCTTTAAAAAAAGAAAAAGAAAAGAGAACCTTTAGAGGCCTTTTGGTTGGAGGAGTTCTGTTGATTTTTAAGGTAGCAGGAGTTCATGAGACGCATCACCAAGACAACAGTTATTTATGTTTTATCCATGGTGAGGGATGAACAAGACAAGAAAAAAATTGTTAAAAAGGAAATGTTATTTTTAATGATTCTCTCACTTGATTTTTGGGTTGTGTGTTCTGATTTCGCTTTTTTATTTTTTATGGGGTTTATAATACAAAAAATTCTAAACTAATATATCTATGATAAATTTATTCTCCATTAATTTTGGTCAAATTTTACCATTAAATTATTAAATTAGATGACACGTGGTAATTTGTGGCTATACCAGTTTGGAGTTTTTATCCTTAATTTGTCACAGGTTATTTGAGATTTTTTATGGTAGTAAACCCAATTTAAAGAAAATTAATGGAGGGTAAATTCATCATAGATATACTAGTTTATGATTTTTATAGTAAAAAATTAATTTTGTGGTAAATTTATTATAGATGTACTAATTCGAGATTTTTTTTTGTCAACATATTAGTTTGGAGTATATTTATCACAAATATATCAATTTGAATTTTTTTCATAATATTAATCTTTTCTTATCGTCCGTAAAAATGTTGAATGACAGGGTAGACATTCACCAAGTATAGATTACTTAGTAAAGCTAAAGGCATGTAGCATTACTCTCTACTTTTGCTTTCCCTCCAAATTCATTATCATAGCCTCGAGGTTATTTGAGTACTTCTGTCGTATCTCAAATGTTGCGTACAGCATTATAGACATTTGTAATAATTAAATAAAAAAACATCATAATAGTCGTAAAAACTGTTTTACAATATCAGGATGGTTAGTCGTAATCAAGTGGCAAAGAGTTGTAAAAAATGAAGCAGTACAATACACCGTTGTACCTTAAAACTTTTAGAGATGTTTGATGATAGTCAGGACGAAGAACAAAAGAGAGAAAAATCTGAAGATAATCGACTAGGCGTGAAAGGGAATATGCTATCCATGGGTAGTTGAGGTTCAACTCGAACTCGAGATTGATGCGCTTAATTTCAAGTTGAGCTCCAATTCGAGCTACTCGAGCATCTTTTTGGGTCAAACTTAAGTTGAATTTAAGCTTTATCAACGTTCACCTCCCAATACTTTTGCGAGTCCAATTGAGCTTTCATAATGTTTTGTAAAATGATTATAACGCCAAAAATAGCACAAATTATATAAGCTTAGAAAATTCGACTTTCGACATTATTGATAAGTTAATCATAACCTAGTCGACTTGAGCTTGAGTCTAATTTCAAGGTATTAAGGGAGTAAGTATACCGCAAATGCTATAACTTTTATACGGTACCCACTCGAGTGTCATGACTTTTGAAAATCGATCACTTAAGTGATATAACTTATATGGACGCTAGAAAAAGCTAACATAGTAGCCAGAGAAGCTGATGTAGTATCGAAAAAATGATTTTTTCAATATTTTAAGACACGTGGAATTTTTCATAATTTTTTTTATTTTGCAAGTTTTTTTTTCTTGATTTTTGTAGAAGAGGACCGGTGCTCTCTCTCTCCTCTCTGTTTGCAAAATACAAGTAGGAGGGCCATCGGCACCGGCTACCATCGGGCGGGCCCGGCTAAGAACCCCTGACAAGTGCAGAGGGACAAAGTAGAAGTTTTTTTCACAGGAGAAATTAAAAGTACAATAAAGCAACTTGTAATTGAATATCCTTCTTCACACACACGCGCGCGCGCACGCACTCTCCCCCCACCGGCTCATTTATTAAATTATTTATTTATTTACTTGGCCTTTAACTAATGCGAGAGCGAGCCCCTATTCTCAAGTCGGAAACCCCAGGCGATCTCTTTTTTATCCCCATTTTCTGTTGCCTCTCGCTTTTCTTTTTTCTTTACTGAATTAGGGTTCCATTCGCTCTTCTTGCCCCCTTCATCTTCTTCTCTCAGTCGCGGAACAACTCTAATCGCCACCGATCCGCCATTGCTAGCCGTTACCTCCTCTTTCCCGCCCAATTTGGCTCAACCCCGGCCGTCGATAGGCCAGATTTCAAATACTAGCCGTTGGATCCCCCCGCTCCGGGGCTCCGTCTTCGTGGTTTTTCAGATCTTTTTAAGCGGGAAATCGGCGGGGGAGGAATGTCGGCTGCGGAGGAGGAGAAGAAGGCGGAGGCGGAAGTGGAGGAGAAAGGAGGAGAGCTGCTCTTCTGCGGGGGCACGTGCTGGGACATCCTTGGTCGGAAGAAGGGCTCTGTAGATGGCAACTTGATATCTCCCACTCGGCTTCGTCCTCTCGTTGGCATTAATATCCGTTTCGTTGCCTCTGGTAGCAGTTAAGTTTTGACCTTTGAAGCTCCGTGATGTGGTCTGTGAAGTTCAATCTTGTTTATGTCTGGTATTTGACTGGGATGTTGTTAGTCGTCAGTCACCTTCGGTAGTTACTGAGTTTGCTTTTTCTCTTGTCTTTGAGTTTTATTGTTGCTTGAAGAACATTCTAGCATTTGTGCTTTCCTGGATATTTCTCCGAGCAGGTTCTGATGCCTTGTTGTCGGATGTTTGTGCAGCATCTTGTCATTGCGTGGCCTTAGATGTCGAGGGAAGGTGCTACACATGGGGTCGAAATGAGGCACGTTAGTCCTATACTTTGTTACATGTTTCTGGTTTGTGGTAGGTTTGGCTGTTTGTCATTCATGAAGTGGGAGCTCGGTTTTTTGCAGAAAGGGCAGCTAGGTCATGGAGATACCATTCAGCGTGATCGACCCACAGTCGTGTCTGAACTTAAAAAGTGTGCCATCTTCTTTTACCAGTTTGTGGTTTATTTTTGCGGAGTCCCTTTTGCTGTTTCATTTGAAATAATTGAGCTAAATTAGTTGTTGGACCCATGAAAGTATGCTGTCTTGAATAATAGGAATGGCATATATCTTTTGGCTAGTTGGATCATGAATATTAGTTGAACCTGCAAAGGCTGCCTTTTTTAGGTTGGTAATGTTTGACATACCTTAGCAATAGCTAAACCCTTTCTCATGAATTGGGAAGCGTGCACTCCTGACACTGCTTTTTGTAAATTTCTTCTGCTGATAAATCTAGAGGAACAGGAATTTGGTGTAAGGATGTTTAATATGTCAAAGGATTGGGTGATTTTGCTTTATTGAATGTGTGTAATATTGCTTTTCATAAATAGCGTAGAGATTGCTAAAACAAATATTCAATTACCAAAGAATTAATGTCTTAGCTGTTTATAAATTTCAAAAAAAAAAATATTCAAGCTCATAATTTCATAATTTATGGCTTTCCTGACTAGTCGTGTGAATTTGGGCACCAGTTATTTTGAAATGTCAAGGGAAGATTAATGGATTCTTCTGGTTTTGCCCTGGTTTATCAGATCTCTAGGATCTTTATGCTTATGTGATATGAACAGGAAGTTAAACTGGGGAATTTAGAAAACTAGGTAACTTATGGTAAACAGATGTCAATAAAGACCTGTGGGTACCATGAAATGAGTTTGCAATTTTTTAGTTAGTAGCGCGGAAGTGCCAAGTGAATTGCTTTCTGTCATGTTCCCTACTATGTGGAGCAGCACTGGACACTTTATCAGTCACTTTCTGTCTGTCTAAATCGTGAAGGTCCTTGTGTTGTAGGTACAATATTGTTAAAGCTGGTTCAGGAAGGAGCCATACCGTTGTGGTTACGGATGATGGAAATTCACTTGCTTTTGGCTGGAATAAACATGGACAGCTGGGATCTGGTTCTGTGCGAAATGGTAGCCTATTGTATTCCCACTTTGAAATAAGATTTGGACAATTATCTTCATTGAATATTCATTGAGTTTGTAAACTTGCAAAATCTTTGCCATTCAAAAGGGAAGGTCTTTCGATTTTAGTTATAAACACAGTTAATGTTGTGAAACCTGCATTCTCTGTGTTGTTTTCATTTTTGAGTCTAAGCATTGGTATATTGTGTTAGGGGATACTTCATCTATATGAATGAATTGGAAAAAAGAGGAAAGGGAAGATAAAGAATCCCCTATCCATCCTCTTTATGTAAGGAGATCATCTCTATGTTATTAAGACTTCTCCTAGATGTTGATTATGGTTGTGACCTGTGTTATGACAAATGGTGTGATTCTGATAATTCTTCCCTCAGTATACTTCACTTCAATGGGACTTCTCTGAAATTTGCATGTTGCAACTCCCCCCTTAGGAAGACTCTCACTTGTAGAGTGTGGTGCCAGAGTTTCGGTGTACCAACATAGTTAGAGTTAGTATATATTCCATTCTCTTTTTGCTGTGGCCTGAGAATACCGGTTAATTTGTTTCTCGTATGTGCTGATTTTTTTTTTCAAAGAAATCCTGGATCCTGGAATGTTGATCTTTATTTGTAGTTACCTGCTTCTGAGTCTGCTCAAAAAGTGTCTCCATTGTCTGAGACGAGATGCTGTGGAGGAATCTCGATTAATTGAAACTTCATGCCTTTGGGGTGAATCTTACTCATTGCTTATTTTAATTTTTGCAAGTATAATGCCGTTGTTCTTAGGTTTTCTAGAGTTAAAATTTGGAAAGGTAAGGCATGAATTCATAGAATCTCTATCTGCATTATGTGGCTTAACTACATGGAGCAAGCTCTTAGTTTTGTTTGATAGATTGTCTTTTCCTTTTCAAGAATACCTTTTACAGTTATAATTAGTCAGATTCATTGGAAGTTAGTTCTTTTATGCAGATGGATAAGTTTGTAAGTAATATACATATTACCACAATATTGTATATAAATATGTCTTCAATTTATTCTTATTATTTCTCAATTAATGTTTGTGCTGTGAGTAGTAGCCTTGTAGAGGATATGCTATTCTGATAGAAAAGAAGAATATAATATCCATAAATTGTGTGAATATATTCTTGTTGAGCAGGAAGATGAGAAAGTCATAAAGCATCATGGTTGTTGCTTTTTCTTTATTATTTTGTATTTTCAAGTTTGTTTGAAATTTTCCACAAATTTTTGTTGTTAAATTGACAGGATTCTGCTCTTTGCTGCTCTCTCTTTGTAGAAATTGAAGCATCCCCTGTTCGTTGTCTTGTGACTGAGGTTAAAACTACTGCTTGTGGGGCGGATTTCACTGTTTGGTTATCTTCTGTAGAAGCAGCCTCTATATTGTAGGGTTTGTTGAATATTTTGGATGGGTATCCTTACCATTGTGATTCCCAATATTATGATGTATGTGTTGATCTTTTTGGATTTTAGAACTGCAGGCCTTCCCCAATATGGTCAACTTGGACATGGAACCGACAATGAGGTAACTAAAAAGATCTGATTTTTCTGTTTTGTGATATTGTCTTTGAAGAATCTCCTTCTGTAGCGAAACATAGTTAGAAGAGGATGGTGTCTAGTTTTACTGTCAATCCTATTTAAAGTGTCTAATGGTGTCGGGAATTCCAATTATAACCAACAATTTGTATCGTTCATTATCAGGATAGTAAATCTAAGTTGATGCTTGGATAGTGACTTCATTCTTTACCCTTTACACAGGGACTTATTGATTGATGTTGCCTATGCTTGCATGTGCAGTATAATACTAAAGATAGCTCTGTGAGATTGGCTTATGAAGCCCAACCGCGCCCAAAGGCAATAGTAGCTCTGGCTGGGGAAAAGATTGTCAAAATTGCTTGTGGAACAAACCACACAGGTAGTGTTAACTCTCTTCCCTTCCCCCTTGCATGCACATGGATGATACATTCTTATGCAAGCTTTTTATGTGATGTCCATTTTGATTTTAACAAACTTGTTGATGCGATGCACATTTTTTTTATTATAATGGATCTTAATTCCCTTAACCAAGTTTTCTTTTACCATGGCCGTTTTCGGGATACCAGTGGCTGTAGACTCAAATGGCTATGTTTACACGTATGCATCACTTGTATCTCTATCTTTTTCCATTATGTTTAATATCTACAATATGGGGAGTAACTTGTGGTTGAAATTGTTTAGGTGGGGCTTTGGTGGTTATGGCAGGTTGGTTGCTTAAATTATTTTGTGAGCTTAACCTTTTCTGTTGGAAGATTGCCTCTTGTTGGTCACCACTCGTCTAACTGCTGTCTTGTAGGCTCGGGCACAGAGAGCAGAAGGACGAGTGGCTCCCTCGTCGTGTTGATATCTTCCAGAAGCATAATGTCTTGCCACCTGATGCAGTAATTTCTGCGGGTTCTGTTAATTCAGCTTGTACTGCAGGTACTTATTTGCATTTTTTTCCCTTGAAATTGGATGCTTAAGCTAGTATTTTGTTGGTCATACAACATATTGGCTTTGTGGATTCTATCAGAACTTGGAGCTGGATTTAGCCTTTTAATTGGTTGTCTGTTTTTTGGACTTCAATAAAAAGGATATGTAATTTGGGAGAATTTACTGAATTGACAAAGGGAGTGTCTGTACTGCAAACTTTCTGCTCGTTAATACTTCAATATACTTTTGGAAGATCTAGTGATTGATTGACTGGTGCATATTTTAATCTCAGGTTATTTGTTTGGAGTTGTAAGATGATTTACTGATTCTTTCTTTCTTGGTCATACTGATTGGCCAGTTTGTTGCAGTCAATCTTTTCCTTTGGGCTAATTCCGGTGGCTGAAACATAAGTTATTGATAAAGCGAAGTAATAAGAAATCTGTGTATGTATGTGGGTACAACCCCAAGTCCTAGCAGCAGGCTTCTAAGACATCTAGGATGTTCAGATAAATTAGAAGATTCAATTGTATTTAAAATGTAGTCTTCAACCTAGGGGCACACGGACTTCCCTCTTTAAGTGTGAAAACATGCCAATTCCATTGTAGAAGCTTGCGGATGGATGCATCAGACTGCAGTTGCTGTCAGCTTCACTGATCATCTCCCCATTTATAATTTGGTGAATAGTTTTGGAGTTTACTTCTAATGCAACTTGTTATGCTTCTTTTCCAAGCACAACTAGGCCGTATGCTACCTTCCAGAGAAGCAAGCTTTCATTGAAAGCAGCACCCAGTAAAAGGACAAATCCTTAATTTGTTGCTGATCCATTTCTAATGAAACCTCCCTTTCCAACAGACTTTTTGTTTTGTTATGATCAAATTTCTTGAACTGTTACCCCGTAGCTCAGGAGAAGGGCACATCTCATGACGGTGCTCTAAATAGTTACTACCTTTTAGGTGCAAAGTGCTATTTTCATGTTTTGTAGCCTGCTGTCGGGGGACAGAGTTTGTAACTTAACATGAGTACAATGTCTACTCCTATCTAAATATGAGGCCGTTTAAACCAAAATTAAAGTTTTTTGATAGAGTGAATACACTTCTATTAGATGCCCAGAAGGCCACATCTCATGACAGTGCTCTAAATAGTTACTACCTTTTAGGTGCAAAGTGTTATTTTCATGTTTTTTAGGCTGCTGTCGGGGGACAGAGTTTGTAGCTTAACACAAGTATAATGTCTACTCCGATTTAAATGTGAGGCTGTTTTAACCAAAATTAAATTTTTTTATAGAATGAATATACTTATATTAGATGCCCATTTTGTTAAATGAATTAGAGAACGTGTAAGATGCATCAATATTTATGTTTGTCAATCTGCAACTTCTGCAAATTTTTATACAACTCCTTTTTCTTTTTTTCAGGTGGAGGACAGCTATATATGTGGGGAAAAATAAAGAATACCGGTGATGATTGGATGTATCCTAAACCACTTATGGATTTGAGGTTCTTTTCTTTGTCATTTCACTTCATCTTCATACATTTTCTTTTTTCTTATTTTAGGAGCTTGATGTTCTGTTCATTATTTATTTGCCTAATAATGTAGATGGTGGAAGGAAATAATTTCTTGTGATTTTACAGTGTGTTAGCTGTTTGATTTGGTCATCCACTATCTTCTGCATCATTGCTTCTGTTTCTTAGACAAATAGTTATCTTGCCTCATGATTTTTCTTTTCTGTTACTGGAAAGGAAAGTAAATGGGTTGAGATGCAATCGAGGAAAATTGTGCTTGATTTATGGAGTTCTAGCTTATGCCGTTTCTCAGCAACTTATAGTATGGAACTTTTAACCTTGATGAGTGCTTTCCTAAGGCTCCCCAGTGCTTACAGAGTATAACATCATAATGATAATTATGGATTATGACATCGTAATGAGTAATTAGAAGCGCCTTGATGTGGAAGAATTTTCATGTATTTATGGCTGCCATGTTATATCAATTCTAATTCTTGTTTCTTTCAGTGGTTGGAATATACGCTGCATGGATTCTGGTAATATGCATTACTTTGTTGGTGCTGATACATCCTGCATAAGTTGGGGCCATGCTCAAAATGGAGAGCTTGGATACGGCCCCAATGGACAGAAGTACGTTCTGTCTCCCCTCAAAATTTTAGTTTTTCCTCTCAATTGCTGATCAGCAATTATGAATATTCTTTAGATCTTCTGCTGTTCCCAAGAAGGTGGATATACTGGAGGGAATGCATGTCATTGGGTGAGTAGAGTTACCTTCTATATTGCTTGTGCGCAATTATTGTTTCGAAACTCTATTGATCTTATGTATGTAATTTTTGCAATGGATATTATTTGGTGAACATCTTATGGAACTGCCGCTTTTTTAGGGTGATATAACCTCAAAAAATGGTTCTGACCGGAAAAAATAGAGAAAAAAAAACCCTCAAAAAATTGGGGAAGCCTTTCTGCCTTTCTGTTTACTCAATTCGCTAAGGCAAATGAGGAAGGATCCTCATTATATCTATCATTAAGATGATAAACGACTTAATATTGTAGAATGATTTGCCTATGATCTGATGATAGATTCATCCTTCTATTGTAGTGTTGCCTGTGGTTTGGGCCATTCAATGGTTATAGTTGATCGAGCTAACATCAGCGATCGTCTAGATGAGGTATCTGTATTCTCTGGACCTGGAAAGAGTTATTTTCATGCCTTATCTTTTGGCAGTTGGACTACTGAATATTTTTTTTTTAAAGATCCTTCAATTGATCGTGTAAAATGATGCATGCTTGAAAACTTCATGTGGCTCGCTTTTTGGCCATTAATCTTCCGTTTTGATCCAGTGTGGCTTGTAGAAATGTTACCGTCCCCCCTCCCTTCATGACTTAAGATATCTGGACTCCACTGTGGAGGCTGGAAGCTGGGGAAGCCTCACACATTCTACTAGCCATAGTCATTTTTTAATGGTTCTCCGAGAAACTAAGACAGCTGATAAAACTAAAGTATGGGGATGGCAAAGAGGAGGTACTTTTAGCTGCCTCCTCAAGACTAGATTTTTAGAAGTCTCAGTATGCAAAGTTCGTAAACATGGTCAAATCACCTCAAAGAGGCTCTGATTCAAACAAGACAGCAGTATGATGACTTTTTAATGATTTTATCTTGTTCTGCTGCTTTTGCTTTGTTTAGTGTTGCTGATAACTCCATAACTTTTAAAGCCATCTATTTTCTCCACTTTCTCAGCTGGACGTATATGATGGCAAAGCTACTGCTGAAGGTATATGCTGATTCGCGAACAACATGGTTCCATCTGTTAAATATGGTCATTATAGTGAACTGCAATGAGATTTCAGTTTACAGATGTGATCAAAAGGGACTTGAAGTAGTCACATCTACTTGACGTATACTGGTTCAATTTTCATGCAGAACTGAGCTCATGAATTATTTTTCTTTCTTAGACTAACTATTGTCAGCATCCTGGGAATCTGCAGCACTCAAACCTGCTAATTTATTAGTTTGTTTCACAGAAAGCAAGGAATCGGAGAAAAAAACAGCACTAGTAGCCAAGCAGACCAGCAATAAAAGAGCTGCTAAAGCAACTGGTAAGAAGAATAAGCTGAAAGACGACTCGGCCTCTGAAGATGAAGCTGAGGGCGATGCTTATTCTGAAGATAGTGATCAGGAGAATGGGCGGAGCGGTCCAAAACGTCGACGTGGTGGGAAGGCTCCTAGTAGAGGTCGTGGGGGTGCTAAAACTGGGGGAAAAAGTGCTGGGAGGAGTCCAGCGAAGCCAGGAAAGCGGGGCAGGCCTAGGAAATTGTAAGCCGTGCACTCCATTTTGTTGAAGTGGCCGTTTTTGTCTCTCATTCGTGAGAGAGGTGTGCTATTCTTTTCTAGCTTTGGCCATGTACTTGCCTTCTTGTTTATTTATCTGTTGGCAATCTGCGATTTGCTTACTAGAGAGAATCAAGTCCCAGATTATCGACCCAGATTATCGATTATTCCTTGTAAGTGTCGACAATTTGAAAGACCTGTGCTGATTTGAGCAAAAAGTCATTCCACAATACTTTTGAGGAGAATTTTGCTCTTTTGCAATTGTCATTGATCTCCATTATGTTTTGTGATGCGCTGTATTCCACTTTCCAATCTGAAATGGGAGACTGAAAGTATTCAGATCGTGACACAAAAACCCTTACCTTGGTTGAAATTACGGTGTAAGCACTGTGTCTTTCGAAATGTTTCGGCTTGTATCTTTGTATTTGATTTGCGGGCTGATAGTTTGTTGCTAGTTCCGCTGGCTTCTAGCTGTGCATTTTCTTGAGTGAGTACGAACAGAAATTGGGACATTACATCCTTTTAAACATCACTTATTTCACAAAAAATTTGATGCTTTTGGAAAATGTTTTCTGAGAAATTATTTTAGGATGATAGCGGTCTTTTTTCAGTGTTTGATTGAAATATAAATGGAAAATTTGCTTTTATTTTCATGGAGAGACATGTATTATTTGTGTGATTTACATGTTATTTTATTACAATTTCTATAAATTTTAATTGAATTAAATTTTATAGGATAAGTACTTTATAGACTCCGAAAAAGTTATTATTTTCTCTAGTGGTTTTTTATTTTTTTTCCCGTACAATTGAAATAAGCACCCTAATAAGTAAAACATTCTTTGGGTGCAATCATACTAGCATTAATACATCGGATCCCATCATAACTCCTAAATTAGTTTTGACCAAAAAAAATATCATAACTCCTAAATTAGTTTTGACCCAAAAAAAGGCAAAGTAAAGACATTCTTTACACAATATTGACCAAAACTACCTTAATCCAATGGACCAAATAACAAGAAAACTCCTAAATTTAGGGAAGTAAGAAAAAGTTTGTCTTGGATTCTTAAACTTAATTATGGAAACCAAGAAGCAACGCCCCCCACAAACCACAATCCCCAACCCCCACAAACCTTTCGGATTTGGATTTCCTAACATAATATTAGGGGTGACATTACTCAATTTGGGCCGTCCAATTCAAAATGGACGGCCCAGATTGATCCACACCAATTTTTGAAAGGGGGAGAAATTTTTTGCGGGAATTTTAAAATTTTAAATTAATCAATATGGGCCATCCATTTTTAAATTAGACGACTCAGATCGCTTATGCCACTCATAACATAGTTTTACTATGTTTGGCCGAACAAACAAACCAAAACCCATATTCACCGAGGACACTGGTATTTCACGCAGAATTCCCACGACAGCAAGTGCCAAACGTCCCGTTTTACTTCCAACTTTTTCCATATTTTCCTCCCTCTCCTCTCCTTCCATCAGCCACCTCCATGCCCAAATGCTAACCTCGGCTCGCCATCACCACTGTCGAAGTCTGTGCACGTAGACGTCGTTCAGCCTCACCGTCGGATCCTGCAGCCGTGGTCGAGTTGCCGCCAGCAGATCTAGAGGTGAGGCTTGGCATCTATGGAGATGGCATAGCTCAGCACCAAGTTCAAACTGAAAAAATAGAGCCAGCATAGCTCAATACCGGCATCCTAGGCCAAGGCTTAGGCTCAGCATAGCTCGACACTGCGTCAAAGTCCACCCTAGGAAAAGAGCTCCGTCGGGGAGTTTGAGCTTCACAAGCAACCTGTCCATTTCCGAGGATGAGGAGTTGTCGAGATCGGCTCCGTCCACCTTCAAAGCCAAGGTGGAGGAGATTGAGAGGAAGAAGATGGAAGCCGGAGAGAAAATCATCTTGTATCTGGGTCGAAAGAGACCAAGACACCCGCCATTGTGCGTGAGGTCAGCGAAATAGAGAGGATAGGCGGTGGCGAACAATTAGATGCCATGGGAAAATGCAGATATTGATTTTCCGTTTTTCAAAGATAGAAAGTTATTTTCCTGAATTTTTTATATGGATTTTTCCAGTTCCTCCATGATGAATGAATTTTCAGCATTAAACGCCGGCGAAGGATGGAAGCATTTTCTTGGAATTTAATTTCCTGCAAACAAACAGACCCTATAGTTCAATTATTATGATAAATGCACCAAAGGGAGACGTGAGAATCCGCACCTGGATAGAACAGAATCCAAAACAAAAGATTAAGTGTTCTCTCTCTCTCTCTCTCTCTCTCTCTCTCTCTCTCTCTCTCAGCGTAATTCTTGATATCGGGTCTCCGACAAAGTGGGATTTTCTTCCGCATATTAAGTCCAGGCAGGGCCTAAGCATCCACATCATCCGCCTCCATTCCCTCCGGAAGTTCCCAATCAAACGAGTATAACAAATTCGCGAGCGCCAGCTCCAGAGTCACAGCTGCTAAACCCACCCCCGGGCACACTCGCCTTCCACCACCGAAAGGCATGAGCTCAAAGCTTTGCCCACTGAAATCCACATCGCCACATCGCTCCCCAGGAACCACTCGGGCCAAAACTCCTCGGCGCTTTGCCAGCACACGCCGTCTCTCCCGATGGCCCACGCGTTGATGTAAAATAGGGTTTTGGGTCTTACCTCGTAGCCGCTTAGTATGCAACCTTGGGTCGTTTCTCTGGGGACCAGCAATGGAGCTGGCGGGTAGAGTCTCAGCATTTCCTTGACCACGGCTTTGAGACACGGCAGGCCAAGGAGATCTTCTTCGTCCATGAAACCTTTGTTTTCTGACCGACGATCTTACTTCTTGCTGAGCCTTGTTCATGACTCCCGGGTTCTTCTTCAGCGCCGTCATTGCCCACGCCAGCATGGCGGCGTTTGGGTCGGTCGCTCCAATGAATATGTTCGGAGATAAGTGAATAAAGAAAAGTAATGAGCGACTAGATACCTGAATAGTTGCATGCATGAAATAAAAGTTTCTGTTGGATCCACTGGAGATTTTTAAACAAAAGAGTGTCTGCATTCTTACGCAGGTACTGAAAAAGTTGCAATGAATTTATCCAGTAATATTAACAGGAAACCGAATAAAAAGAAAACAGTCTCAAATGAGCATAT
The DNA here is from genome assembly GCA_016432845.1 of Psidium guajava. NCBI lineage: Eukaryota > Viridiplantae > Streptophyta > Magnoliopsida > Myrtales > Myrtaceae > Psidium > Psidium guajava. The sequence goes on from CM028226.1 coordinate 33,300,627, forward strand.
ACACGAACCATGTGCCATCAAAATAGTTCATCTCAAACCAAAATAATCTCACTTTCACATGTTTGTTCTTCCCATGTATATAGATTCTATCTGCCAACTTTGTAAGACTTGCTTTAAAAAATGAGTTAAAATTTACATCAATTAACTCGGATTTTAGTCCCTTTAACAAGTAAAAAATGCTCTGCGTCATTAAAATTTACATTTAAGGAGAGTAACGGACCTTTATGGACCGCAAAGCCCTTTCTCAGAAATCAGATGACTAACCCATCCGGTCACAAAGAATACAAGGACATTCTAAACAAGTGTACTAAAAAAAATTCTTTAATTAACATGTTCTACATTAGAGAAAATTAGCAAAAAAATACTAAACTTAATGCAATTGTGCCAATTCAATCCTAATTTTTTTTCTTTTGATAATTCAATCTATGTAGTCAACTTTGTTTGGTCGGTGCTAACATGGCAATTTTTAAAAATATATTAATATTTTTTGAAATTTTATTTATTATTATTTTTTAACTTATTAATTTTTTTTTCATTTTTTCATTTTTTCATTTCTTTCTTCTCTTTCTTCCTCCAATTGTTGTCGAGGTGCAGATGAGTGAGGCTGATCTTGTCAGCCCTTGCCTTTTGCTGATTGTCTATCTAGCAATTGGCTAGAGGAAGAAGGAGAAAAGAAAAAGAAGTAAATAAACAAATAAAAAAAATGTGAAAATATTATAAAATTTATCCACATTAACGTCGACCAACCAAAGTTAGTTGGATGGACTAAATTAGCACAAATGCAGAATATTTATAGCTCAATTGGCAAACAAAAAAAAGGTTCAAAACTGAATTAGCATAATTATAATATGTTTATGGCTTTTTTGGTAATTTTTCATCTAGATTATGTATTAATTATAATTATATTGATAAAAAAAATTATGAGATCTGCGTCTACTTAATTACACTCATATTGTGAACTTTTTTTTTCTACACAGGCGGGCTTGTGATCAAGACACATATCTAAGAGTGATTGTCCAACATCATGAAAATAGACATGTAGTTTAGGCTGCGTTTGCTTCGTGATTTGAAAAATATTTTCCAAAAAAGATTGATTATATCACTTATAGAAATGAATAAATTATTTTTCATTAACTAATTATTTCAAGAAATACAAGCTCATATTTTGAAAAATATTTTCTAAATCACTCCCGAAACAAATAGAACATTAATTTTTAAATCCACTTATAAATTAAAATAAAAAAATTTACAGCATGGCTTTTTTTTAGAGAAATCATTTTATTGCCTCATATATTATGTACAAGTCCCCATAAAAGACATGGAAGGCGATTCTAAGCACCGCTTTAACGTTATCTCTACTGACATGCACTGAACCCGACCGATCGTCATTCATTCGAAGCAAGACACCAATGAAGCCATCTGGATCCTCCTCCTCCTCCTGCACGTGGAGGTGGTCTCGCATCATCACCCCATAGAAAGAATCCAACTCCACAAAAATTCTCGGCAACTTGGACGACAACCCGGTGACCTTATCAGCGATCGAAACGACCCAGCCAAAATGGTCCTCGAAACAGAAGCTCCCAAGCGCAGCCTGAGCTTCCCTCATCGTCCTAAGAACGTCGATCCTCCGCTTGAGTTCGACGAGGTAATTCCTTCTGAAGGCGATTCTGCAGATTATTGAAGCGGTGCTCGACAGGAGCGTCTCGCTCAGGTTGACTGTCCGCGAACGAGAAGCGGAGGCTGCATCGGAGATCCTCTCCATCATCTTCGATACCTCGTCCTCGCGTGTCGGACGGGACGATTGGACCCTCTTGGGGTTCAAGAGATTCGCCACGCGGACCCTTGGGATTCGCCTCCGGTGCTCGCCGTTTGGCGTGAAGGCCATGTCCAAGCCACCGTACGACAGCTTCCGCAGGCCTGCCAAGGAAGGCCGGCTCGAGAACTCGAGGTCGTGTGCTCTGATGGCGTCTCTTGCCGTCTTTGCCGAGAAGACGACCAGCATGGGCGCGAGGACGAGCTTTAAGGACATGAGCGGGCCGTGGACCTGAGAGAGTTGCCGCAGGCGGCAGTGAGGAGTGGAGAGGTCGAGCTGGTGCAGGTTTCCGATGAGAGGCAGCTACTGTGGGCCGGGCGGTGCTGGGTGGGTGGTTCTGGCGGTGGTTGCATATTTCTTATTACGTTTTAGGAGGAAGACGAAGATGAAGAAGAGAGAAAGAGGAGACAAATGTGAAGGGAGGACACGGACACATGTTCTGATGTTCATGCAGCTAATCTCATTGTACTTTTGGAGATTGCTTGCTTATATAACGCAGTGGGTGGTTCCGTGAAGTCATCCACCCAATGAAAATAAAATGATGAGAGAACGTATTTTTGTCGGGCTAATACCGGGTAGATTGTGTCTTCTCTAGAATGAGGAACTATTTTTTCTTCGCTAAATAGGAGGTTATAAACATATATTTCAATCTTAAATAGAAATAAACGTGACTAGTATCTCTAATTGTAACTCACGAATCAGAACAAAAAAACAAAAAAACATAATCCAGAAAAAATAAATCATGAGTAAATATTAATAACCGAGTAATATTTAACATTCATAATAATACGTCGCAGTAATTTTTTTTTTTCCTAATATGTCATTATGATCGTTCCAAGTGCTAACTGTGTCAAACATCCCTGATCCGAATCGAAAGTTTCAGGATTTTTCTATTCATATATTAAGGAAAGGAATTTGGGTAGTTTGACTGTTCAGAGGGATTCTATTTAGATAATAAGGAAAGGAATTTGGGTAGTTTGACAAGCCAGAAAAAATGTAGGAACTCGCTTGCCCAAGTTTGTCGAGTCAAAATGGAGGAATGGATCAGAATCACCCCCAGCGGCCGGAGATGAAGCGGTGGCGAGGCACAGCCAGAGAATCTCTCTGTTCCCTTCCCATTGCGAGCTATCGAGCAGCAGCACCAGCTGGAGTTGCCTCCCCCAATCAAGGTCCAGCCCTAGCGGACGGCTCCAAATCCGGTTCCCATATTGCAGCGCTGCATGAAATGGAAACTCGATGTCAAGACACTCAACTGTTATTGCTTATGTGATAGTGTTTTATCTATTTAACATAATGTCGTAAGCCATAAAAAAAAATGAATAATAAATAATTAAAAATTATTATGAAGACTACTTTTTAAAAAAAATTATGGTTCACAATATATTGATACTTTCACCGTCACCGAAAAACCGCAGCTAAGTCCGCAAAATTTGCGAACTTTACACGACAAGCTCCCTCAATTTCTCTTGAACTCAAATTGAACGAATGAACGGGAGCTCCAATTCACCAAATCCACGAACAGCAGCAAACCAATGACCTTGCCATTCCCGCCACCGGAACCTGCTGGCATCCTCCCGGTTGTCGTCTTAGAGTCGCATGTCCTTCTCCACCTCCTTCAGTGGCAGCTAGACCTGGGGCATCGGGTAGTGGGGCTTGTCCTCGAAGGTGTGGGTCCCCAAGGATGAGCTTCTGCACAGAATAGTCCTTGCCTTCCGTGGTGGTGGTGGGTGGTTTGGGGGGGGTGTTTGGGGGTGTGGTGTTTTTGACTCAATGATCTGCTGCTGCTCCTCCCCCCGCATTTTATCCTCGTCCTTCCCCATTGCCCGCTGAGAATTCTCAACTCGCTTTCGCTTGCACAGAATGCGTTTATGAGAGAGAGAGAGAGAGAGAGAGAGAGAGAGAGAGAGAGAGAGAGAGAGAAGTAAAGGAGGAAGTTTTCCAAAAAAAAAAACCCAAAAGCCGTTCCAAACCGAATGTGTTTTCGGTTCAGGTCAAAACATGCACACATCAAGTTCGGTTCGATCTGCTCGGTTCGAGACACCCCTATAACTTCTTCAGTGCTGTCAAAGAGCTGTACATGTCATGCACTCATGTGGATCTAGCCACACAATGGGGCAAGTCCCAAGCCAACAGTAAACTCATTGTGTGAGCAGTTGAGGTTTCAAATCTCCCATAAATCTCCTCATAATAACTTGTGAATACGTATACAGCAGCAACACCATATCACTTCAGTCTTAAAGGCACCAGAAACTAGACTCCACTACAGTCCTGAGTACCACACCTGGTTCTTTTTATTACATGCCACAATCTAGAAGTACCTTAGAATTCAACAGATGCTTGGATTTAGCCTGGAATGCAGGGAATACGATGGCTGGAGTTGGACTCCCTTTTCTAAGTTTCGCAGCCAACTGAACCTGGCTCTTCCATTGATGAGTAGATTACTCTACGGAAACAACTTGTCACTATTAAGAAGATACGATCCGCCGAGATGTTCCTTCTTCACGCTACAGAGAGCGTTGGCAGAACCATTAACTCTTCTTACTCTGTGATGCTTTTTAAGACGTAGTTGTGTTCACTCCTTGTCCTGCGGAGGCATTAAGGAGCTTCATTCCCTCTTCACTCATCTGCTGAACTTCCACAGGAGACAGAATTCTGATGCAACGGACACAGCCAACAAATTCCCTGCACAACGCAAATTGTAAAAGTTCATTAATCATTAAAACTATTTTTGGTCACAGATTAATTAGGAGGTTGAAATGTGCTACCAAGAAAAATGAGTACCATCTTTTTCAAAAAGCAGAACTAAGGAGATGAGGGATCAAACTTCTCTAAAGGAAAAAGGACTGAGTGTCAACTATAGCAAATGATGCAAAACAGAAAACACCAACTTCAGCATCAGATATTAGATGGACACTGGTTTATCTAAGAACACAAGATTATGCGATACAAATGAATGCAGGAAACAACGTTTTTAGCACCCGTTGGTATAGACGGCACAAAACCAAGTTGATCGTAAAAAAAGCAAGTAAAGATTTTAAGAAAAAGAAACGGCTACAATCATTGGGTGTACAAATGGGCCATCAGAAATCTTACTCCCAAGGATCATCACCAACAAGCAAGACGTCATTCTCATAATCGACATAGACCAGTTTCCACCCAGAACCCCTCCGATCATTTAGCAGCCCCTCAAGTCCAAACATATATTCTATAGCAGATAGCAGCTCCTCGTAGTTTTTAAAATTTGTCACATCAATTGACCTTCCAACTGATCCCGCCTTTTGAACCTGTTACAGAAATTTCATCAATTAGCTCTGATCAAGAGAAGAGGCAACAAGAATAGAACATCTACTGAAGCAGATATCTAGCCTATCTGACTCCCAACCAGTAAAGGTCACTGTACACAACCTTTTGACAACTTTAAGCATTCTAAATGTTTATATATCAAGGAAAATTCAAGTAGTGTTGCTCAGCCAATCAGACTGAAACTGTAATTGATACCTTAGTGTAGGTGCGCATCGGCGGGGCTACTTGCTGCTGCCAGGTGCTGTTTTTCAGAATACTACTTTCATCAAAATCAACATTGCTAGAAGATGTACCGCCTGAATTATCAGGAAAGTCTTGTCTTGAGAAAGCCTGAGAGTCTGCAAGACTTGCAGAAGTAATCTGAGACTGAACATCTTGGCTTGAACTGAAGTTGCCCACTAAACAATCTGAAAGATTTGGGAAGGGTCCATCCTTAATTGTGCAAAAATCGTCTAAAATGGCACTTGAGATAGATGGATCAATTACAGAACTTCCACCATTGCTAGCATCTAAGTTAAGACAACTATAAATTCCACTCTGGGTGTTGCTCTCAGCAGATAAATCCTTCAAACAAACTGAATTGGATATGCCACATACGCTTGAAGGGCCCTGCTCGGGAAGTGGAGTAAGTTGGTCTCCTTGGGATGGAAAGCGTAAATTAATACCCTGATGATCCCACAAATCCTGACTAATCAGAGGTAATTGGCCTCCTGGATCTCCAAAAGTGGCAGATGGGTCTTGTGACCCAAAAACAGAAAATGGGCCTGGTGATCTGATTAATGCAGCTACAGATTTATTTGTAGTAGAGAACATAAACTCATCAGGATTCACAAAAGGGGATGACCCATGCAGCACATTAGAATTGGACATGGGCATCTGCAGGGGTTGTGGAGGCCATGAACAGGCCTGTGATGGCATTTGACCCTGGTTTTGGTTGAGGATTGTCCCGTCGTTTGCGTGGTTTTGTTGACTGGAAGGACCTGAGGCAATATTTTCCTCTGGAAGCTCTACGATGGACATTGAAGGTTCTTGGTGTAGTAAATCTGTTTTGAGGTGGGAGTCTACATTCAACTTTTCATCTTTTGTCTCTACCGGTACTTGATTTTCAGTCTTGAATGGGGGATGCACTTTGCCAGTTACATGAACTTCAGATGATGGACCCAGGGCACTAGACTGATCTTGACAGAGCTGAGGATATACATGCTTTGGCAGAACGACAGTTTCTGCATTGAAACCCTGTGCCTTCTGATTCATTGTTCCCTGGTTAGCATTCACTTCGTGTTCAGGAACGCCCTTAGGATTGTTATCTTGAGGAAAAGAAGGCTGGTTCACAAGTTGAGGCTTCATTATCATCTTAATTAGCTGCTCTGAGCACAGATTTGGAACTGAAGCATAAGGAAGAAGGTTCATGCCTCCACCATCAGGAACCTGGATAAGAGGTCTCTTGATTAAATTTCCCCATTCAGTTTCTCCTCCTGAAAGCAGGAAAAACAGTAGTGTGAGACTGCAAGGTTTTTTGGGTGATTCATGCAACAATCCATGCAATGACAAGGGATGACTAAAAATTTGGACCACATGATGAGCTTGTGAATGCAAGAGGAATACCCATATAACCAGTATGTAGTGGCCTTTTCAGAGCCGAGGTCAGAGAAGGAAAAATAAAAAGACTTTCTGGGGTCTCGATATCCCATGGACTGACCCTATTCTGCTTATCACCACACCCCGGTTCATCCCACTCCACCTGTTTGCACAAGTATGACAAGCTGTATTAGTAAACTAGCCAAATATATTCCACAGTTCAGTTCAGCAGAAAACTAAGCTACCTGCAAATTTCGCCACTTTGATCCAGGCCATCTTAGTGGATCCAAGTCACTAATACCAATTATTGTACCCATATATCTGAAAGAGCAGCATTTCACCAAATGATAATCCTATGAATATTCCTTGAAACCACAGCCAAAATACTTGGATAAAAGCCTCTAAAAGAGGAAGCATGTTAGGAAAAATCATCAGCAAAGTTACCTGCGTTTTCCTGACTCTTCAGTTTCAAACATCATGCCGAACCTCATGCCAACAGAAATCCTAGTCCCACATACAGCTTTTCTGTATTTAACCAAAGGAATGACAAAATTTGAAGGGCATGCCCTGGAGTGACAAGACCAACAAAGTCAATAATTGGGTTGAAGAAACAAAAAGGCAAAGGCCAAGATATTATGAGGACAGAGAGGACAAAACCTCGGATTGTAGAATATCGTGAATGAGCTTCGGCTCGTGGCAGCATGAGCTGCAGCTGCAAGGATGCCAATATGCATGCTATCTGTTGATAAAACAGAGGATGGTAGTGTTGTCTGTTGCCGATTCACACGCCTTACACCCACCATCAGCTGTGACTTCTCATCCCTGATAGAGAAAAGTAAATGTCCTTCATACTTTAAAGCTTCAAAGGAAAAAGATGTCTTGTGTTGACACATCTTATGTGAAGGCTTACAAGCTTCCCAAAGAGAGAGAGAGAGAGAGAGAGAGAGAGAGAGAGAGAGAGAGAGAATGTTTTTGGGAAGGATATACAATGAAGAATCACACAACTCGACTAACCTAACCGTGAAGCTTTTTCTGCAATTTGAAATGTAAAATTTGTCTTGCAAGCAATAACCAAATTAAACTATAACAAATAAATTGCAGAAGCACTATATCTGCAAGAAATGATTAAAAGCCCCTATGTCCAAGTGACTCTGGATGAAAAGTAGGGATGTGGAAGCACTGTCCAGCAAGCAATACAACTACAGATGAAGCACGGTAGTCCCTTGGCAGCCCCATGTAAGGATTTGGATAAACAACTTCATTTCAAGCTTTTGTCTAAAGTAGGACAAACCTAACTCGCTTGATGACAACATCATCTGTGTTCACTAGGGAATCACAACAACTGGTCAAGAAATTATCTAGATGGAAAAGCAATTTCACTGCACAGAAAGCCACAAGAAATCTTATACATTTGAGAGAACTTAAAACAGTTCTCGAACTCATTGAACTAAACTGAGTGGATAGCATGAATGAAAACTACCTTATGAATAGGACAGAATCGCCTGCTCGTAGCCTTTTTGCACCAACAAACAAGCTCCACCCAGTGGTAAGAAGGTGTCGCTTTGGCTGTCCTATTGGAAAGGTACAAACAGAATCTCTCAAGAAAGTGAAAACCAATGAGTAAGCTTAATGGAAAGGACAAAAAGAATCAAAATAACATAGCATAAACCCATACAAATGCAGACATTATAAAATCGTTCTGCAAATGCAATGATAATAAGGACATGGACGTGCAAAAGTAATTTGTTATAATGGATTTGCACAACTAATGACTCTCACCCCTGTATATATGGCGGAATGTCCATGTGTTATCATGTAAATCTCGAACAACAAGCTCTTGACTTGGTGGTTGCATTGCGTAATCCTGAAAAAAGAAGTTGATATGCAAATTAATCGTCACCCCATACTTGTGGCTTTACCACGATGCCAAGAAGCTTTAATTTTAAGGATCTAGGAAGCATCACCAGTGGAGGGAAGAGCTTTTCCGCAGCTCTACGTGGCACTGAGAAGCCGCCATGTGTGCTTGTATCACTGGCTGTCAAAGTCTTGCAAAAGAACTCACTTGGATGTTTGCTCTGCCTTAGTCCAAAGTCAGGTACCGGAAATACATCTTTTTCCTAATCCAACAACAGATCTGTCACCACGGAACTATCTCTTGCTTTGTAAAATGGGGAGTTAGTATCAAATTGCATCTGGGCTTACAGAATGGATGGGTTGAAGGCACATCTGGGCATAGATTTCATCTGTCTCTCTGTCAGCCTATTATACATTTTATGACAAGATTAATAAGTATTACTTTGTATGAAAGTGCCAAGAGACCAATCCAAAAATGCCAACGCTTGGGTGTCTAACAGGAAAAAAATCACCTACATGGAGAGTCACGTTGTGAACTTGGCACATAAGCTGTGATGAGAGATTTGGATAATTTGGAATTTGCGAAGTAGCAGTTCTCTTAGTAGAGACTGCAACCTGTCAGCAACATATAAGCATCTCATTAGAAAAGTACACACATAAATACGCGATTCCCAGCACAAGAGTATAACTCTGCATATGGACTAAATCAGCAAGGCGATAGCTCTCGAAAATTCAACTGGATCTGAGAAAACCATTTATGGAGGCACTCAAAGACACCCCTACCAGCAATGAATTACCAAACAGCATGTAAAGTTGGCTTATAAATCCTATTTTTCCTGATGGACTATCTTTCGAAAATAAAAAGAAACCCAAGCAACAGAAAATGCAGTAACGCCCCACATTTATTTTAGTGAAGAGCTTTTGAATTTGAGTACATTGCTGCTGTACCCGCATGAAAATTTTGAAGTACGGAAAAATGAAGCTCGCTAGAAGTTCTCATCTTGAAAATCAGTAGGTGTTCTGTAATTGTCAAACTTTCTGCAACAGCCGGACGAGGAAAACCCCATTTCCCATAGACCAACATTTAGTAGAAAATTTGTATTGAGACACAGCAAGAAAAGTCACGCTGGAAAATCCAGGGATGAAAGATTTAATCCAATAGCATGAGCATCTGAACAAGTTCAAGCAGCACACTCGTGGAAGTTTCGATCGATCTCTCGTAGAAGTTCACAGGAGAAACAAAAGCAGAGGCTCACGAGGCCAAGAAAGAAAGATAGGGAAGTTACACAGAGTAGACAGCTCTTTTTGTGCTTGTATGTATATCAAGAATGGCAATAAAATACATAAATGCAAACCTGTTCACTGTGTCCTTGAGGGAAATAATACACCAGACTTCCGACCTGAGGCAAGGTGACAAGCGGACCCGCACAAGCGTGCCATAACTCTGAATTTATTGTCTTCCGAGCTCCTGAAAATGAAACCAAAACCCAGGTGCCAGCTTAGACATGATCAAGAATCTAAAATTTTCAAGAAGGTCAAAGAAAATGCAAAGTCTTCTTTTTTGTCTATACTTTTTTAGTGAGAGGGAGAGAGGGAAGGGGAAAAGACTAACCAGACTGATCTTGAATTTCTTTCAACAGCTTCATTTCTTCAAGAAGAGTAGGCTGTGGTAGAGTCACACTCACAGGCCCTGCAGTCTTGATGCTTCCCTCAACAGAAGAACCCATCTTTTTGCTTCTCTATCTGACTCTCTATCCCTGTCTCTTTCTACTAGTCCCACCCCAACTTAAAGGAACAACCCATCGTTTCGAATTGACCAAGACTCAGAAATCAAATGTTCCTATTCTTAGTCCTCAACCGGCAGAAAAAAAACTCAAGAACGTTTTTTTATCTTTTCATCACGCACCAACCGAACGGAGGAAGAGACACATTGGCATGTCCCTTGGGGAAAATAAGGAGGAGGATGACAATCGGAGCTGGGGACACAAGAAAGAATCCAAAAGATCAAAGCCTGCAAAAAGTCACTGTGGGGAAGGCCAATCCTAATGTGGGAGGGAGGAGGCTTTTATTTCCTTTTGCTTGCCGAGAAACCCAGAAAAGAAACCCCCCATCAGTTTCCATCAAACCACGCCTCCCAAAGCACGGCTCTCTCCCTCTCTGGCCTACTACTTATACTTTTGGCTTTTATTTTACACCAAAATACCCGTCTTTAAGTGCTGAGCTGAACCCACCACGCTTGAAGTATCTCACTTGAATATCAAACACTCAAATGAAAATGAAGACACCATCCTGTCTCTCTCTGTCTCTCTCTGTCTCTCTCTTTAAGGGTGAGAGAGAATTGGGAAGAGTGTGCATGCTCTTATCCTGCGCGCACTGCCCTCGCTGCTATAAGTGGCGATTTCGTCGCAGCTTTCAATTGCGAGAGAGGCAATGAAACTTGAAAAGATTAAAAAAAGGAAAGAAAGAAAAGAACGCAAAGGGGGAATAGCTGAACAGAAAGGAGATGTGAAAATGGGCGAGAGAAAGAAAGACCAAGTGGACACGAAAGCGCTTTAAAACAGTACAGAGAAAGATACGGGCGCGCGCGAGAGCGAGCGAGAGAGAGAGAGGCGACTTCGTTCATAAAAGAGTCGGAAAGAGGAGATTTTTTTCAACAAGTGGGAGAGCAGGGGCTGCATTAATGGAAAGAGCAAAATGGCGTAATTTAGCACGTGGATTACGAGATTCGCATCGCAAAACACCCAAACCCCCCCCCCCCCCAAAAAAAAAAAACCTTCTCTTTTAGCTTTGCGCCTTGTTCTTCTCCACCTCTCTTTTTCTCCCCAGGAGCTCCGCTTTCACCTGGTTTTTTCATAAGTGAAAGAGTTGAGTTCCGCTGTGCTGGCAATCTAAAATTAAGATAAACTCAAGTCCAAATTTGTATTACTAAAAATGACTTACATAAATTAACATGCCATTTGATAAGAGTTCGTCGCCTGAAATTATTTAATGGAAAGCAAGGAGATGGAAGGGAAAATAATAATAATAATAATAATAATAATAATAATAATTGGGGCGGGGGAGGAAGGAGAAATAAAATATTTTGGCTCCTGATAAATTTGACCGGATCGTCACGCGTGAGGTACACGACAAATACGAAATCAGAGGGAGGCGCACGTTAACGTCGAAGGCGACGTGTCGTCTTGCAGTTGCAGATGTTGGGGCGTCCGGTGAGTCTCGGCGCCGTTTCGTCGTTTTTGCATATTGAGTGGAGCAGTCTACAAAGGAAAGAGTATTCGTTCACTCCCAGTAGTCCCGCGTAACATGTACTCCACAGTCGTGTGCTCGTGTACCTGTTCCGTGGGTCCCACCTGCCCCCCTTACGCTGCATTTTTTGTCAGTTCCATTCGCGAGCATTAATTTGAACTCCGCACCAAAAACCGCATTGTTGGGCATTAATAATGGAACTCCGGATCAATTTGTTCCACGAAGAAAAAAATTAAATAAATATTCATTTAACGACTTAAAATAATTAGTGAATATTTAACATTATCATAATCAACAATAATTTACACCTAAATATTTTCATAAATTATTCGTTTAATTTTTTATAGGCGATGCTGACGATTTTAGGAAAATATTTTACAAATCATTTTTTATTTGCAAAATAAACGGAATATGAGAATAAGTTGCGCATAATTTGGTTATTGTGTGATGCCTTCCTTTATTCAAATACGTGTGATCAAGTCCTAAATTTCTAGCGGCGACGTCCAATCTCCAACATTTCGGGCTATTTTGATCCATTATGGAATCAAAGTATTTTTTTTTTAACCACAGTTAAATGATAGATTCTATATGTTTCGTTCATAATAAAGTATGTGACTTGATTATTCACATTAATTGAAATTAAAACTCGACCTTTTTTCGAGCAAAATCAAGTGAAAGCTTATTTAAATGAAAAACCTAGAACCGAACCATAAATGTCAAGTTCAACTTCGAAACCATAAATAAAAGCTTAATTGGTCATTCATAGATACAGAAATTAGAAAAACAATCAAAATGGGCAATCTAATCACCATAACCCAAAGCTTCAAAACTCAATTTGTCCTCCAATTGGAAGGACGAGAGTAAAACTATTTGGAATATTCAACAACGATCTACGCATCGTTGTATGCGGGTGATTGAATAGTTGGAATTTTGATTTAAGTTTCGAGCGTCCAATGCCGCTAGCCAAAGTCGACTCCACAGCTGAATAGAATTCTAAAAAAACAAAAAATGTTAGCAGGACTGAATGTACTAGAAGGAAGAAGTCCGTTAAAGAATAGGAGGACCAAATTGAACAAGATTATGATGTAAAAAAAAAAAATCGATATTAACTAAAGGGTACAAGTACTGCTACTATTTACATTGTCCTTCTTCTTTTTTCCCAGCATTATTCTTTTCTTCGTTTATTTAAGTTAAAAGCTGCAGCCAGCAAAGCCTCACTAGGAGTTACGAGTTATTGGGCGCTTCTTGGACCATCTTGCAATAATTCTACATCGTCGGTAGATGCCAGCCGATTAAAAAAAAAAAAAGGAGTAACGTAAATGTTTACCAAAATTATGATACAATCTTTTGAATAATGTGCCGAAAACATACTGAATGTTGAATGTGCTCCTACTTATTCAAAATGTCTACTAGCAATATGTTAAAGCACTTAGTTCTGTTTGTTCTCGAAAACAATGTCCTATATCGCTTGAAATTACACGAATTATTATTTATGTCTTACCAAACATATAAACAAGGATATATTGGAGGTTTTGTTAACATAGTTGGTGATATTATTATTCTATTGAATAAATTAAGTAAGGCGTCTCTATTTATTCCATTGAGCGATATGTTGTGATTGAATTCCTTGGGTCAAGACTAGCTAGCATTATCAAACAAGCTTAGCTTTAGCATGTGTTGGCTATTTTGAATTTTAGCACTTAATGAGGTTATCAAACATGGACCTTTGGTAAAATTGAAAACTACGTACTGAACGTTAAACATTGACAATTGTAAGTGCTGAAAACGGAAATGAATGTTGTTTGATAATAGCTTAATATTGAGTATCGGACCGCGCTTTCCGTTACCAAATATGAAATTGTGAACATTATTGGCTGGTTTTAGGCTTTAAGCAATGTAATAGACAAGATTCCATTTCCTATTTGGATGTATTTTCTATTGAATGTATTAAGTGACCTCATCGTTACTTAGCTAATTAAGCGATTTTTTACTTTATAGAACCTTCTATGTCAAGCCCTATTGTGGCTGTTGCTAATATTATCGAGTGTTGAATAATTGTTCTTCGTATGATAAAAATGGGTTTGCTAATATTTCTTCCAGCAGTGTAATGTGCTCCAACTATATTTCATCTCTTTGGTGGGACTTGGGAGTATCCGAAATTGAAATCATGTTTAGATAGTTAAACGCATTTGATATAGTATTTTGATGGTAACTTCCTCCATTAACTTATGCATTATTTTTTTTTTTATAACCGGGGTGTCCAGCCGTGCCGGCGAGCTGACGCTCAAACCGACGGCGACCGACTAATCCCCGGGGAGGCACCGCATGACCCCACTACCACGGTACTCCGGGTAAGACACCAGTGAATGTGGGCGAGTAAGTTTCGATCCGAGGACCGCGAGTACTACTCAGCGGAGTCCCATGAGTCTACTCCTTACCACGCGACCACCTGATGGGTAGGTTTATTTTTTTTCCTCTTTAAAATAAACAATAAACAAATTATCGATATGATTTTCTCGTTATGGTTCTTCAGAATAAATATTTTAATTAAAGCTGGAAGAAATATTTTATAATTCTATATTTTATTCTTATGGAAGATATATGTATATATTCTGTACATTTTGAGTTATTTTCGTGGTGGTTACTTAGGCCATGTTTAATTAAGCATTTGAAAGAAATTTTGGGGCCTCAAAGTCTTTTGGCCAAATGCAAATGATGTTTGGCAATTTTTTTGGATAGTATTGAGAAAATGCAATTGCATTTTCAAATGAAAAAGAAAGCTAGTCCATCCATCATTGCATGAATTACTGGGTTCACGTATATTGTAGTCTCGTCGACTGCCCAAAGGCCTTGCCAAAGTCTCATCGGCTGCTGGTCCTTAGCCGATTTTTTAGTTTTTATTTTAAATAAAAGCAAAAGAGCTTTGCAAGTGTGAGTTTTCCAATCAATATTTCAGCCAAAGTTGCATCCCAATGTTTTTTTAAAAATACACTGTACCAAACACTATTTGTATCAGGGAAAACCCTTTTAGCTCAAAGACCTTGGCATTTTCGCAAGACATTACCACATCGATGAACCAAACGGGCCATAAACAATCTTAGATTTGCAGCTGAGCAATCTTTGCGGGGACTGAGGTTGTAGTTGAGCAGTCTTACCATCAACAACCTACTTTAGCATTCATATTTTTTCTTAAGCTCCATTTATTTTGTAAAAAATGAATGATTTAAAAAATATTTTGTATAAAAACGATCACTTGTAGAATGAATGAATGAGAAATATTTGTATCGTTCATCAAAATCTCTAAACATAAATAGTTGTCGATAGTGATAACATTTTTCATTGACTAATTTTTTTTTAAGCAATACAAATAATCGTTTTAAAAAAATAGCTTCGAAACTATTCATTTCATGTAACAAATGGGACCTTAATCAATATAAAAACCTGACCACACTTTTTTAAAGGGATAAATCCATAATTAGTCTTTTAACCGGTAGCTTTTGCGAGTGGGTTCTCATATTTATTTTGACGCAAATCAATTCTTCTAATTTTTTTTTTTTTTTTGATAACCGAGGTGTCCGCGCGGCCGGCGAGCTTGTGCTCAAACCAGCGGTGAAGCACGACTAGTCCTCGGGAGGACCCGCAGACCCCACAACCACGGGCCCTCAATTAAGTCACCTGGCGCCGAGAAGTTTTGAATCCAGAACCTCTCGTGAAAGGAACTGAGCGCAAACCAACTGGGCCACCAGATGGTGGGTTCAATTCTTCTAATTTCATCTTTTCATCCCCCAAAAAAAAAAAACTTGACCTTTTCAAGCTAATCCTTTTTTTGAAAAAAAACCCTACTAATTATATTGATATGATTTTTATGTGCCTAATCCAATAATACGAAACAAAGGGGGAAAGTTATTTAAAAATGATTAAACTTAGTCCAATTAAGGAAACAAAAGAGGAGAAAAAAAGGCATATTTTCCTTCCCTTTTGTGTTATAACTTTAAAATAAGCACATCAAACAACATCATTACCATAATCAAGTTTGATACTTGAGAAAATGACTTAGATTACAATAAAATTGTTGGACCTAATTTAACCCCAGAAAAGTCTGAGGATCCCATTGTAAAAATTGCTCCAGTTAGAGGACTGGATTTAAACTTATCCCTTTTGGTAGATAATGTCCAACCTAAATTACCAAAAAAAGTCATAAATGCATTGGACTTGTGCGAATTCAATTCTAATTTTTTTTTTCTAAATTCTTTTTATGATTTCATAATTTAGTTCTAAATCTTTTAATGATTTATCAGTTTAGTCCTTCCAGTTGAAAATCTATGATGTAGAGTTCTAGTTAGCCTCAGTCGTCCTTCATGATATGACCAAGGGTGACATGAAATATTTTATATCTAAAAATAATCTGAAATTTTAATGGCTTTTTTTTTTTGCCTAACCAAAGGCTGAGGAGGTCATTGGTGAGGGCCGCGATGCCCTTGCCCTGACTAGGCAAGTAACCCGATGATCTCACCAACCCAGATTTAGAAAAGAAAAAAAAAAGAAAAAGAAAAGAAGCAAAAAAATAAAAGAAAAAATAACAATAGAAAATTTCAAAAATTAAAAGATAGCCCACATCAATGTCAATCATGCCATGTAGGACGTCCGACATTGAATAGACTATCAAGTTAATGATTTTCAATTAAAATTAGCAGAAAAATAAAATTGACAAATCACTAAAGAGTTTCGGATTGAATTAGAAAATCATTAAAAGGTATGGTCAAATTAAAAGTTTTAGAACTGAATTGGTACAAACGCATTATGTTTAATACTTATTTGGAAGTTTTTCTTAATTTCTACATGCCTCAACTTTGTCAAAATTGTCGGAACAACACACTCCTATACTAAAGAAAATCACTCTAACAACCTTACTGATGATTCGTTAAGCCAAATAAGTGAGATGTAATGAAATTGCTTCAACAAATATTTCCCTAACCAAAATAGACTTAAAAGCTCGAAAATGAACATGTTTCGAGCCTATCATTTTTGAACGCAAATGCTTGGCTAATCACAAATTCCACTCACTCATTCTAATTTATTACAGGAAAGAGGCTTGTGTTATATGTAAAATTCGGTCTAATACCATAAAAAACCTCCAATATTATGTGCAGTTTCAATTCTACCATAAATTTTTTTTTAATCTGATACCAATTCTACCCTAAACTTTTTTTTGTGTAACAAAAGAACCCATCTTTAGGTCTAGTTTCAATTTTGCTCTAATATTGTTATCTCATAAAATATCATCAACTTTTACTTAAGTCCTAAATCTGCCTCCATTAACCCTCCATTAGGATCACCCTTGGTAATTTTATGTTCAGCCTTCGATCTCTCATGATTGGGAATGTTCCTTCTCCTGTTGTTAGAGAACTTGTGCTCGGGCTGCTTGAATAGCTCGCGTTCGTGAGTTTTCCACTTGTTGGTTGTTAACATGAAGTTTTGGATGGAGTGATAATGGGGGAAGATTTGTGACTCAAGTAAAAGTTTGTGATTTTTTTTTTATGAGACTGAAAATTTCATGGTAAAATTGGAACTGAGCAGTAAAACTAGGATAAGACCTAAAGTTGTGAGTTTTTCGTAGGACAAAAAAAAGTTTAGGACGGAAATGGGACTTGAACTAAAATTGAAGATTTTTATGGAACCAAAAAAAAAAAAGTTTAGGATAGAATTAAGATTGGACCTAAAGTTCGAGGTTTTCTGGAGTATTAGGTCTGTAAAATTTTCAACTGGAGCTTGAATATGCTCTTTATGAAGAGAAAGCCACCTTTAGATAGATCGATAGATCTCGTACCAATAAAACGCTTCACCGACTTGTCGAATCGAACAACACGAGAGTTAAGACGGCATATAAGAGGAATAAAAGCGGAGAACCCAAATTAGACCCACACTGCATCTTCACAGATCAGTTAATTGTACAAGATGGCAATGGGTGGGTCTCCACCGGTAGTGGAGTTGATCTCCCTCAATCTAAATGCTAAAGTGGGATCGCGTGACGCTTTTGCTCATGCGTACTCGACCTCAGCCCCCATGCAGCAGCAAATGGTGGGCAAGGCTCATCATCATCCCTTATCATGCCCCTGGCATGACCCATCTTTTAGGGAAAGTTAAAACTATCTTTACGCCATAATATAGTTTAATTTCTATCCATATTTGCGTTCTTCCCTCGATATACATTCCCATACACTTTGACCTATCCATTATTCCTACCACAATCAGTCAAAACACATTCACTCGCCTCATGCAAACGTATCAACAACTATCACAGAATTTGTCTTTATCATCTACAACTAATAGCCAATCTTCGTTTTTCTTCTTTAGCAACACCAACTTGAGTGAGATTCTTGATTTTTTTTTTGTCTGTTTTGGTAGTTGTTTGAAATTACTTTAATTTTGTTGATTTCGGCTATTTTCTCTTTAGTACTTTACCTTCAGTTCAAAATTTTTTTCATAGTATGCCCTTGAAACTTACAATAGCTACAAGTAAAATCTCTGTGCATTGATTTTGACCCGCTCCTGCTATTATTGCTTCTCTCAACAAATCTTCCCCGAGCAAATAAACTAGCCCCGTGATTATTATCGCCTTCAAAAGTCAATTCTGTATCAAGTTTCTGCTTATTTAGCATATTAGTCTTGATATCTTCAACATCAATAGTTCCTCTACTAATAATCATGGTCTCTCTAAAATTCTTATAAGAGGGAGGTACTGGAGCTAATAGCAAAAAAGCTTGATTCTCATCTACAATGTTAACATCAATACTTCTTAAGTCAGATATAATAGAATTGAACTTAGAAATATGAGATTTAAATGAAGCACCGTCATCCATACGAAAAGTGAAGAGTCATTGCCTAAGGCTCAATTGATTATGAGAGATTTTGTTAGAAAAATGTTCTTCAATTTCTTCCATAAATTTGTAGCTGTTTTATGATCTAATACCTCCTACAAAACTTCATTCGTGAGGCATAAGTAAATAGTAGGCAAAGTTTTTTTCATTCAATTCTTCCCATGTTTCATCTGACGTGATTTTTGATTTCTTCTTTTTACTAAACAGAGTTTTCTTTAAACCCTGCTATGTAAAAACAATTAACATACAAACTTGCAATAGGTTGAAACTACCGCTCCCATCAAACTTTTCAAATACCAAATTTCGTTGTTGAACTTGAAGTCACGACCAGAAGATAAAAAAAAAATCCTAAGGCTTTGTTACCAAATTGTTAGGACTAATACCAACATAATAACAAAATTAAAATTGAGAAGAAGAAAAGAACACAAAGATTTACGTGGAAAACATTACAGGAAAAATCACGGGGAGAGGAGAAGCAAAATCCACTATAAAATCAAAAATTACAAAAGGCAACTCAGACATGCTTCTTAATATAATATTTTGAGAAAGAGCAATATTTATACTACTGTCTTAAAATCCTAACATTTGCCTAAGCCTATAATTAATTCAAGACATATCAACAATATTTGTTTTTTGCTATCCTTGCCTTGCGCCCAAAACTATTCTTCAATTTAGCGGTTACACCAGGTGACATTGATAGTCGTTCAAAGTTTTTTATTTTATTTTTTTGTTCAACATTCAAAGTTCAAACTAGATCTTCTTAGACGAAGTATAGATCATATGGTCAACGTAATTAAATAGTCAGTTACGACACATCAGTCACGCGCCACAGGTATGGAATATCGTTTTCTATAATAATCCAAACCAACAAAACCCTGAGGATTGCCTTTGAGACTGCTGTTAAACATATTTGTTTAGGATAGATGTGAATTTGAAAATATTAATTATATGGATCATCTGTTTAATTTGTGAAAAAAATAAATGATTTGAAAAATTTTATTTTAAAGCTGATCTCTTATGTTGCTTGAAATAATTGATTAAATGAAAAATATTTTTACTGATGCTTGAAATAATTGGTTAACGTGAAATTTTTTTACTGCTAATAATAATTTATATCTAAATATTTTCGTAGAAAGTGAAAATATCTCTGGTTCATTCATTTTGGTAGACGATACAAGCGAGCATACTTAGAAATATATTCTTCAAATTACTAATTTTTCACGAAACCATCGTGGTACTTTTTAAAAGACCAAATAAGACATTTGTGGGTACACATTTTTTTTTTCAGGAACAGTAGCTCTACCCTGTACGTATGAACATAAAATTAGCGTAATTTTCTCTTAATAAAAAAGGGTGAAAAATCTGATGTTCCCGAGATGGCACGTGACAGCGCCAACTGAGAACGTTTTCCGGCATCGGCATGCGTTTTTTGACTACGGCATTGGGAGAGGAAATTGGATCGGACGGTGTTTATTGGACGCTGAAATCAAGCGGCCATGCCCACGCCGTTCGATGGCTTCGGAACCGGACCTCGCCGCATTTTCTCCACTTACAATGCACTCCATTCTTGACAGCTCTCCCCATTAACGTTTCTAGAGTTGCATACCCCCGCCACATTTGGCATCCATGCACAATAATTCGTGGAATCAAGGTTTTTCTTTTCTTTTTTTTTTAACTGGCTATACAGACATGAAATTAGAATCGTCAGCTACAAAATTAGTGGTGATAAAAGGTAACAATAGGACCCAATTCATGTCATGCGCCAGAAATTTTTAAGCTGAGTGGAACCCATAATAATTTTTATTATTATTATTTTCTGTTAATCTTACAGTCGATTAGGGATTGTTATATAATTATTTCTCATTTATGAATCACTTCACCAGGAGAATTTACTTTGAGTCGAGATTTCATGAGACCTGCGAGTGTCTTCACAAAATCGACGGTTCTGGTGGATTCGGTCCCATGAAACTTGATCCAAATAAGTATCTTTCCTTGACAGGGTGTCTTCCATATGATTTGTGAATTTGGTGCATTCCCCGCACAAAAACATTGACGTTCTTATAAACATCTGACCTGGTCTGCAACTGCATGGTGCGGATAGGAGGAAACGTGCACTTCTGGCGAGTGACGCTACGTTGATGCCATCTATAACGCGCCATGTATCATATCAAATGTGAGATATCTTTCCAGGTGATTCATGAGTAAGGTCCATCGGTAAACGTCATCTCTTTGAGTACCTTTTTATTTTTTTGGCTTGGGTTATGTGAACGAATCGGATTGTTAGAAATGATATTAGAGCAAGGTTCGCTTAGTTAGATGTGCGGTTTAGGGACGAAGTAGGCCCCTAGCTGACTTGACGAGGGTATGGAATGATCGTCGGGGTGAAAGAGCTTAGATAATGTGCGACTTGAGCTAGTTTTCAGGACGATGAGTTGCCGGATTGAATCAAATCACACCGTAAGTTACTCCTTTAGAGGCTCGAAGCCAATTCATTGTTCTAAGTCTTTTGCCAAGGTTAACCAGTGAAGGCCAATTGAATTTTATTTTTATTTTTAAATTTCATACATCAACGCGTCTTTACAGAGAGTATTATTTGACTTCATTATTTTGGGACTTTGGTCTCATTTTATTTTATTTTCTTAATTTACGCCTTCATTTACACTGTATTATAAACAACATGATAAAAGGATCATAGTGGAATAATCATATTTAAAAAAATTAAAAAAGGTACATCACATGTGTCATAACTCTCACACAGTGTTCACTTCAGTTATAATTTTTTAATCGATCACTTGATCGCCATAACTTACATACAACGCTTATTTGAGTGCCATCATTTTTTTTTGTATTAATTGAGTGCTGTATTGATTTTTATGAAATTCTCAAAATATTAACCGCAAATATCATGCCATGTCAAATTTTGGCACTTAGGTGAACATTTAAAAAAAAAAACCCAAGGTACTCATGCCTGCTAATTTAGCAGGTTTTTTTTTTGGTCAAAGCTAATTTAGTAGATAAATAACTACTATTGTTACTACTATTAATAATTCCTCTAGGTCAAGAAACTTGACGTTTGATAAGATTTGGGATATGATTATGAGTGAAGACATCTTCCAAAGGATCTGGCGAACTTATGCCTGCTAATTTAGTAGATAAAAATAACTACTGCTCTTGGCAAAAAAAGAAGTAACTACTTCCCGTGTGTCGCGACCCTCTAAAAAATTAATTTTAAATTTTAAAAGGGGTTAACGGATTATTAGGTTAATTAGATTTGACTAACCTAACGCGGACCCTCCCAAGCCCTACCGAATCGCAACTTTGGTTTTTGTTTAAATGATTTTAAAATTTGGAGTCGCCACTAATCGTTCTTGGTAGGTCGATTAGAAACCTAAATAAATTAGCGGGAGAACTAATTTATTCCTGCGAACCAGAGATTAGGAGCTCGGGGACTTGGTTACACTAGTTAATTAAAACTAATGCCCTTTCGATACCTTAATTTCATGGATATCCTAATTCGGCAACTCAGACTTGGTTTATTCCTAAGGCTCTAGTAGGGTATTCTCTTTTGTGTTTTCACTTTTTAAATAGGATGCATGGATGGTATATATTTTTATTTGTTATATTTTTTTAAGTGTTAAAGATTCCCTGAAGCCGAAAGAGGGAGTGTGTTAACGACTTCTGTGCAGTATTACGACCTACTTATCTTTTGGGTCTGATGATTCAAAAATGAAATTATAGGAAGTACATGACAGTGAATAAACACCTCCAATGGGAGGCTAAGCATTGGCTTGGCTCTTCCCTTTGGGATTTAAGGTACAGGTATTTAAGTTTCAAGTATTTAAACTATTGTAAGTAAAAACCTCCAATGGGAGGCTAAGCATTGGCTTGGCTCTTCCCTTTGGGATTTAAGGTACATGTATTTAAGTTGCAGGTATTTAACTACTGTAAGTAAAAACCTCCAATGGGAGGCTAAGCATTGGCTTGGCTCTTCCCTTTGGGATTTAAGGTACATGTATTTAAGTTGCAGGTATTTAACTACTGTAAGTAAAAACCTCCAATGGGAGGCTAAGCATTGGCTTGGCTCTTCCCTTTGGGATTTAAGGTATAGGTATTTAAGTTGCAGGTATTTAACTACTGTAAGTAAAAACCTCCAATGGGAGGCTAAGCATTGGCTTGGCTCTTCCCTTTGGGATTTAAGGTACAGGTATTTAAGTTGCAGGTATTTAACTACTGTAAGTAAAAACCTCCAATGGGAGGTTAAGCATTGGCTTGGCTCTTCCCTTTGGGATTTATGGTGCAGGTATTTAAATTGCGGATGGACTTTGTCCTCTCCATTCTGGGGTATGAATTCTTTAAAATAAAATACAACGAATTGATTCAACAATTTGAAATTTGTGCGCGCTTGAGGACTCCTCCAAGCCGATTTTGTGCTTCCATAGGGTTGACCATTGATATAAAGCTGCGGCTTCCTGACATAAAATAGAGTGAAATGTCAGTATACAAAATATGTGCTAATCTGCACCTAAAACCAGAAAAGTGGAAAGAGTACTTATCTCCCATTTTTTTGGGAGGGATTTCTATAATTGATTTTCGCTCTCTATGTTCCCAATATAGAGAGTTTCTTTTGAATTAAGAGGGACTTTTAGTCACAGATCAGTTGAGAAATCGGTGGACAGCTTAGGAGCTTGTCTGGGCCGATTTTTGCATCTCTACGAGATTTTTTGCTGTTGACGTAGAGATATCCTTCTCCTGACATAAAATATGGAAAAAAAAAGGAGATGGAGAAAGTGTATACAATTTGTGCTAATTTGCAAGTAAAACCATAAACAAATGAATAAATAAAAACACTTAGCTCGAATTTGCTTGCTCGTTGACGAGGAAGAACTCTTGATTTATATTGATCGATGAAGGAATTTGTGATGATAATCCCTAGTTTTAAACTTCCATCATCTTCAAAATTCTCTCTCTTTTGGTATTTTCTTTCTCTCAAATTTTTCTTCAATCTCCCAAAACTCTCTCAAACATCCAAAATTTTCTCCCCAAAAAAATCCCTCGCAAACACTTCAAATTTTCTCTCCAAAAAAATCTCTCTCAAACACTTCAAATTTTCTCTCCAAAAAAATCTCTCGCAAACACTTCAAATTTTCTCTCCAAAAAAATCTCTCTCAAACACTTCAAATTTTCTCTCCAAAAAAATCTCCCCCTCAAGCTCACTTCTTCCTCCTTTTATAATCTACTCATCTATCTCCCATTCTAATTTTTCCACTAACTCTATCTCCCATTCGAATTTCTCCACTAACTCTTCTTCATTTTCATCTTCCATTCTCCATCTCTATCTCACATTCTAATCTCTCCACTAACTCTTCTTTATCTTCATCTTCCCTTCTCCATATTTATCTCCCATTCTAATTTCTCCACTAACTCTTCTTCATCTCCATCTTCCCTTCTCTATTCTTATCTTCCATTCTAATTTCTCTACTAACTCTTCTCCATCTTCCATTCTCTATTCTTATCTTATTTTCTCCATCCATTCTTCTCCAACTTCTCTTCTTCATCTCCTCTTCTCCATCTTCCCTTCTCTATTCTAATTTATCCACTAACTCTTCTTTTTGTTATTTGTAAAATAATCCTTCAAGAGTTAAGTATTTTCACTCTAGTCCTTGAATTTTAAGTATTTACAATTTAGTCCCTGAAAAAATATATTTCTTTAAGTCCAAATCTCCTCACAATTTTTGACACACCAAAATTTACCACATGTCAAATTTAAGCTCATTTCTTGCCGTTGAAAATAATGCAGAATTTAATTAAAGCCCTTTTGCAAAATTAAGTCATTCTGGGTATAATTGGGCAAAGATGAAAATTTAAAATATTAGAAGACAATGTCACAACTCATAAAAAGTGAAAATTAAAAATAAGTTGACTCAAATTAAATTTTTTTAGGCCCGATTCAAGATTATACTCGTGAAGGAACACGTGACTCGAATTGGATTTTTCTGAATTTGTGATGGCCAATATGAAAATATTTTTTAAAATAAAAATATTAACTATCTTTGTGTATTTTTTTGGCCTCAAATGTTATTTTTCCAAAATTTTCAAGTATTTTTGTATTTTTTTAAAAAAAATTAAAAAAATATATATAATATGAAATTTTATTTTTTGTTCAAAAATGGTTGCCTAGGCTTGGCCGAGGCTTCCAAAGTTAATTTTTCAATTTTCTCATTTTTTCTTCATTTTTTGTTTTATGAATTTTCGAAAATAAAAATACCGAAAAATGCGGAAAATATGAAAAATCATTTTTTGGTCAAAATTGGTTCCCTAGGCTTGGCTAAGGTCCCCAAAGTTGATTTTTCAATTTTATGAATTTTTATGGATTTTTTATTACTTTAGCAATAGAAAAAATGATTAAAAATCAGGTGTCAACACCGTGTTAGCAAAAGTTTTGTGAATTTCAATAGATGTAGTCAGTCCATGATTGATGCTACTGGCTATTGGAGTTGTGGCAAGAGGAGCATCTTTGAAGCGATTATCTTAAGCTAAAGAATGAAAAGATAATGGAATTAGAGTTAACTTCCACTAATAGTATTGCTACAATAGTTGATAGGAATTTCGGCAGTTTTAATTATGTCTTGTTTGTCAATGAGGATTCATCATTTGATAGATGGATTGTGGATTATGGTTATTCGTTTCATGCTAAATCAAACAAGTACACTTATCAGTACACATATAGTGGTATAGAACAGTTGAGGAACAACAGTGAGATTGATTTTTTGGGTGTTGGTGATGTTAGAATTAGAATGCATGATGTTATTCTAAGGACATTGACTAGAGTAAGGAATGTTCCAAAATTTAAGAGGAATCTAATTTCTTTGAGTGACCTAGATTCAAATGGATATCGTTATATTTTAGAAGGTAAAATTCTAAGGTTGTTTGAGGTGTCCTATTAATAATGAGACGAATCAAGCAAAGTGGCCTGTATGAGCTTTAAGAGGAGACAGTAGTAGATTTCACCATAAAAGAGTTGGATGATTTACTTGATAGTCTAAATTATAGCATATGTATTTGGGGGCACATTTGTAAGAGAAACATAAAGGTTTTAAGTGAAATGAATCTACCATGTGATTATGTGTGGCTAAGAAACTCAATGTATGCAAATGCCATGGCTTAGGCAAATGGCATAAAGTGTTCAGTATGACTCTAAGAGAAAACACTGAGTTCCAAAGTTAATTGGATATTCACAGTCTGTCATTGTTTCCTTTGACAACAGTGCCATATTCATGCTAATAGTTGTGGATAGCTACTTAAGGAGCACCTAGGTGTTTGCGTTAAGGCATGAGTTTGACCTGGAAAAATTATCAAAAAAAGAGTTCTAAACTTGCTGCACTTTTGTCAATTCAGTCCTAAACTTTTTAAATTTGTCAATTGAGTCTTAAACCTCTTCATTTTGTACCAGTTTAGTCATATTGGCCGAAAATCACTGACATGGATGTCAACTGTCCTTCGTGACACAATCAAAACTAATGTGGATAATTTTTAATATATATTTTTGAAATATATTGTTTTCATTTTTCCTTTTTTTTTTCTTCTGGTTTTCTTCTTTAGTGGTTGGTGGGGATCATTGCCCTCATTGCCCTCAAGGCGAGGGGTCACGGGACCCAAAGAGCGCCTTGTTATACCGAGGTACATGTACTTCAAATTTCTAAGTTTTCTCGTAAATTTTCAGAACTAAATTAAACATTTGTCAAATGTCATTCATATACCAAAATATGATTACGTAATATCCAATTCGCATAGACAAATATGATATAGCTATCAGCGCTAGTTCCGATTAGCAAACCTCATCATTGAAAATGGTTTAAAGATGAACTATGGACCTTTTCAAAAACTAGCTAGAGAGACCATTTTGAATAGAAAAAATGTATAGAGACTACTTCAAGGATAAGAATAGAAAGAATGATCACCATCATGGATATGCAATAGAAACTACGAAGAGAGGGTCGAGTAGATTTGAATGTGGGTATTACGGATAATAGAATAAGTTTTAGGTTCTAAAATTCAAAATCAATGAGTACTTAGTATATTACTAGGTGGGGGTCGCACCCACTTTATACATCTATCATATACCTCAGTCAGTACTTTGTGCAGGGTACCCCAAATAATATTTAACTGAATAGACATGCACTTAATAATTGATGATAAGACTTTATTTACACATTCTTCATGTTTAAATGTGTAGAAGATAGGAGGAAACTTTTTTTTTTTATTCTTAGTGTTATTATGTCTTAAGAATATGTTACCATTAGAAACCTACATGTACCATATTATTAATGCACTTATGTCTTTATATCGAATATCGAATGTGCTAGTCATCAGAATTGTGGCATTTTTTAGAGAATATAAATGAGAGTATAGGGTATCATGTTATTTCGTGAGATCGACTTCCAAGACTCTACAAGCAGGTTTCAGGTTTCAAATACTCGAAAATTGATGTCTAAGGGATAAATTTTGAGGCAGGGCAAGCACGCAACGAATCTCATAACCTATGCATCTAATTGATGAGCATCTACTTGGTAACTCATGACGTGGTTTTAAAGATGAAGCATCTTTGCTTTGTCCTTATCCCATGTCCTTTTTATCTGCTAAGCTCACCAAAGTCAAGCAGGCATTACATATATTTAACCTTCTAGAACTCATCGACGTCTATCTTCAATCTACCTCCAAAAAGCACAGAACGAAGAACGACTTAAGCCAGCCAAACACGCAAAGCCCTCGCCGATGATTTCAAGATAAGCACACCCAATTAGCACAAACGCGATTGGTGGGCCACACGAAATCTGGGGCGGGCCCCACCTGCTCCTCATCAAAACCCATCGACGATTCGACACCTTCAATTAGGCGAGACGCGAAAGGGACGGGGGTGTCTGGCGAGCTCATCATTTTCTCAACCTATCGACTTCTAGTGCTTATTTTCTTCGTTTGGATGCTCATCATGAGCTCCAACCATGGGCAATTATTGCCCTTTTTTTAGGGGTGATAAAAAGAAAGGCAAAAAAAAAAGGGAATACTTTTTTGGGCCAGCTTTGCACAGTCATGGCCATGCTCAGAATCGTCCATCATTTCACCTCGATGGCTCCACAAAATTCCTGTACAGCACTCCTTGGCCTGGATCATCACTGTTTCATGACATGGAAATTGAACTCGAAATCTCGCCAAAATCGCTCCAACTTGAAAGCCATATGATTCAAAACGAGAATACCTGTCGTTGGCAATTGACTCTTTTGGCGGCGACTTTCATCGCATCAAGGTTATACTATGCTCCTAAGTTATGTGTTTAAAGCATGAAAATGAGAACAATTCAGAATGTTGGCTCGAATTCTATAGAAAAAAAAGAAGCAAGATGAGATGATGCTTCGATGGTTTGATTGAACGTTTGGCCAACTTCTGGAGGAGAAGGTAAGAATGAAGCCAAACAATTTTCTCGCTTTCTCATTGATCAAAATCACCCAACTTCAAGTTAGGATGATATGCGGATTACAAAATTGATAAGAGTAGAAACAATAGAATTGCTGAGTTGAAAGTTCAACCTGGCCATGGAGGCTCTATGCGAAACGTGTACGTTATTTTTGAAGAAGAAAGAAAAAGGCAACACAAAGATACGTACAGATCTATCTCAATAATACTTTAGGATCGCAAATTGCTTTTAAAGTTCATGCTAGAGTGCACATATTCGCTCATCGAGAAGTCTATTCGGCACCAAGGCTTTTTGCGATTGGTAAACGGTTTTACAAAGAAAAGGTAATAGAAAGAGTTGTCTTTTCCTTTGTCTTTCTCCTCTCTTTTTTCAATCGTTGGTTTGTCCTCGGGCATATAATCCACGAAAGAAAAAAAAGAGAAAGAAAAAGAAAATACAATTTTGAATATGCAGAAGGTAGATTAGGAAATCTAGCAAACGCCCCAAAAGAAAAGTCAAAAAAGGGTTCAATCCGACACTTTCTTTCATGGGATTGGATTGACCATACGAGATGATGGGGGTGAGCCAGGTGGGTGTACCAGCTGCTTTACAGAGACCAAACAAATGATTAAGATTATTATGGGGTTTTTTTCCTAAATTAATTGATTGTTATAAGGACAAAAACATTGATCGAAAATGACAAAATAACCTTAGACGTGCCCCCTAACAAAATAAAAAAAAAAGGAGAAATTTTCTGTAGGGCCCAGACGTGATAATTGAAAGTGAGAGAACCTAAAAAAGCAGGCGTGGGATGAGGGGAACATGGAAACAGTGTCGGATGTTGGGTTCTAAGGGGACAATGTGCTCCTCGTTTCCTCTGATCGAAGCGAGAGCTCCGTTTTGTATTCCGTGCATCCTCCTCCGCTCTCTCCGAGACTCGCATTTTCTGGAATATTTGTATATATGGATTATATATAGGTTATATAGGTATATATAGGCTTCTTATATGATGTTGTACCACGTCGTTAAGGAGCAGTAAGTTAATGTTTCTTTGCATTTTCAGGATATGTAGTCTTTAAATAAGAAATATGTTCTTATGTTTAAAGTGCAAGGCGGCTTTGAAAAGGGCTCTTTTTGATGGAGCAAAAGAGACCTAAAAAGAGGGGCCCTTTTTGGTTTTACTTGCTTGAGATCTTTTCTGGTTTTACTTCTTCTCGCTCTAGTGATTGGATTCCACACTAGACCACAAGATTGGAATGAGGCAAAGGCTTTTTGCAGCTTTTTTTTTTATTTGTTTTTTTTATTTGTAGTTTTGATAGATATGTTGCTTTCTCTTTTGGAGCATGCTTCAGAAAGAATGTCATCATTGGATAGGACCCGGGAACATGGGTTCTGCTCCATCTATTTTAGCCACATTTGCTGTAGAAATTAGCATTCCCAAGGGTATGTGATTGGTGGGATGTTATCACCTAGGCATAACTTGATAGAGTCATTTTATGTTGCTGCTTATAAAGAATACCAGATTTTGAATCGCTTGTGGGGATGGAAACTGAATAGTCTTTGCATTGTTAGTCGTGCTAATTGTGATTAACATAAGATATAGCAAATTCGTAAGGACCGTGTGATAGACCAATCCACAACAAAGACGAAATCCATCACGTAGAATAAGTGAAATTGACTATTTTTGTGGGTTTTTTTTTTTATCTTCATTGAATCACTACCTACATCCAGCACAGCTAGGGATTCCTCTTGAGATTAGAGAGCAGTGTTGTGGAGTTATCATTGTGGTAATTCATATTACAATTAGGTAGTTGAATGTTTTAAACAGTTTCAAGCATTTCACGTTGAATAAAAATTATACTGCGAGTACCAAAAGTAAAAGTCTAGTCAGAGAAGCTTCGCCCTTTTAGGGAAAGGTTACATTTACTCATTAACTTTTAGAAAAATTATACAAAAACTCTAAAAAAATATTATGTTTAATGCAGTTAAGCCCTACACCATTCCAAAGTTGAAATCAAATCCTAAATATTTTGAAAAATATGCAATCAAACAACCGTAATTTTGTGCTCATTTGAAATTAATTGTGTTGTTGACCATAAATTAGTATCTTTTGGGTTTTTTAAGTTGTATGACTTATTCACCTAGAATTGATGAAAAATTAAACTCAAATTTGATATAAAATAAAGAGAAAACCAAGTTCATAGTAAAACCCTAACTCTGATCGTAAATTGATTCATTAAACTCAATCAAAAATTTGATTTATAAATTTGCAGGTGCCTAAAATCATGCAAACGTCACCATCTAATGTTCATTTCTCAATCATAATTTTTTTTTCTTACCCGATAAACAATTCATAATTTCCTTTAGTTGTATAGTAAATCTCTACATTTTAGCAACCCCATTTTACTACTTCAAAATTTTTTTATTTTGATTTTTATTTTGTAATTACACTAGTGCATCTCATTATCGTAATGATTCTTTTTTTGATATGTGTAAATAAATAATTAACTTATGGCTACTTTCCAGTGGTCCAATTGAGATTGAAGATCCGAATTATGTTTTTATATTTAAATTGGAGCTATGGTCAATTTGCCACATAGTTTACACTTTAATGGAAAAATCTCAAATAGGTTTAAAGTGCTCTCATTTTTTTATATAAGGGTCTGAAGTGAACCTTGTTTGAAATAAGGGCCTAAAATGTCATTATTTCTCTCAAATAAGGCATAAAATGAATATTTTTTCAAAAAGGTCATGAAGTGATCATAGAGTTTAGAAAAAGGATTTGACTCACTGGTCAGTTAGGAGCATTTTTATCATTTAATTTTTATATAATTCTCATTTTCTTTGTTTTTTCCTTTTTCTATTTTTTAAAAAATTTAAAATAAAATTTAAAGTTAGAAAAACAGAAGAAGAAACACAAGCCGGAGGGTTTTGGCCCTTGTCACCTCACTTCTCTAAGAAAAATCACAAAAAATCAACAGATCTCAACGAAAACAAAATGGGTGACTTGATGATAGGGGAACTGCCGACCAAAGCCCCAATGAATGGGGACCGTAACTATAATGGTCCTCAAGTAGGTTAGAATTCTAGCTCTTCCATAGTGATATCCCACCTTAGGCCTTTATTTGAAATAAAAATCACTTCAGATCCTTATTTGAAAAATGAGAGCTCTTTGAGTATTTATTTGAAATTTTTTTCTATTTTAATTTCAATTGATAATCATAAGAAGGATATATTCTCCATGACCCATATATATTATAGGATTATAGTTGGAAGAGTGCTTGAGTTTTTGAGAAATTTATAAGAAATTCCAGCTACTAGAGCCGACGTCGGTGAGATTAGGAATGAATAGTATGGAATTAAAATGTTTAAGAGTTGATTATGCTGTTTAAAATGTCGAATGCTTGATTGCACTTTGTCGAATTTTTTTTTTTTGAATTTTCGGTGAAATTTCCTTTACTTACGTAGAAAAAAAGACTTTTGCAATTAGTTCAATTCCAAAAAAATATGACAAATTATATACACTTTCTATACATCAATGTTTATGTACTTTGAAAGATTTAATGTCCTTCGTGTTAAATGAAAGTCCAAGTATGAGGACAAGAAAATTTATAAAGCTAAAATTAAAATGGAAGTAATCACAACGGGACATTAGGTTTTCAAATTGCTGGGTTATTCCTGATCATGCCCTCAACGAAATTGCAATCACCAGATCCATGAAAGGAAAAGCTAGGTAATCACCAACTGCTTCGTTCATAAGCAACTCTAAAATACCATCTTTAAGACTAGCTACCCATGTTGAGTAAACTCTCATACTGTGATTTAATTTGCAACTGGGTCACTGAATTTTAATTTTAAAAATCGAATATATTGAATTTGATTTATTTGCATTTATTAATCGAAGGGAACCAATCCCATTATATATACAATGGATTATAAGGCATTAATAAGGCCAAAATCATACTTGAATCACTAATTGTAGATGACTATATCATATGAGGAACATACCGTAATTTCCGGATTAAGAGTTACCACTGTAGCCTCGAGAGATCCTTCGTCAGTTTGACGTTCGGGAGAGATTCGTCGTCGATTTCTTCAATGTTTTCCCTTTTTCTCTTTGTATAGTGAACGTTTGAAGCAACAACTAATTGAAAAAAACAAAGAAGCGTGATTCTTATTCACATTCAAAAAATGATATCTGCCTTTGGTAGTTATCCATGTGGATAATGAGGTATGATAGCCTACATGGGCGGATCACGGTACTTTTCGCACACCCCATATAATCCAATATCTCCCACTCTCTCATGATGGGCTATCCATAACTCTATCTTCTTTGCAATGTTCATATTAATAAATAATCTATGCAACCGGCATATTACGAGAGCTTATTGCCATACATCCGTTGGGAACATGTAGCAATTCAAAATGGCACATTAACTCAAAATAGATCTAGTATGCAGTACTCTAGATTAATCAGTCACATTTGCATCATATCTCTTTTGATCTATTTAAGCATTCTGTACGTATTGTATTCACAATCATTGTCGCGATCTTTTGAAATTTTTCGATCGATGAAAAATTCCCAGGTTAATGGATTATTAGGTTAATTAAATTAACTAACATAATACGGACCCTCCCAAGCCTTACTGAATCGCAACTTTAATTTTTGTTCGAATGATTTTAGTATTTGGAGTCGCCACTAATTATTTTTGGTAGGTTGATTAGAAACCTAAGTAAATTAGCGAGAGAACTAAATTACTTCTACAAACCAGAGATTATGAGTTCGCGGACTTGGTTACACTAGTTAATTAAAACTAATGCCCTTTCGGTATCTTAATTCCATGGATATCCTAATTTCGGCAACTCAGACTTGGTTTACTTCTAAGGCTCTAGCGGTGTGTTCTTTTTTTGGTATTTTCACTATTTAGATAGAATGCATGTGAGTGACATTTTTTTGGCATTTTCAAAGTATTAAAAATTTCCTGAAGTCGAAAGAGGGAGTGAGCTAACGACTTCTGTGTAGTGTTGCGACCTTTAGCAGGTGGCACGGCCTGCTCATTCTAGGGTCTGATGATGCAAAAATTAAGTTGCCGAAGGTAAAAAGTGCAGTAAACAAAAACCTCCAATGGATGGCATAGTCTTGGCTTGGCATTCTCTACTTTGGGGTTTGATAGTATAGAAATTAAATTGCAAGAAATTAAATTACGATAAATAAAAAACCTCCAACGAGGGACTCGACCTTGGCTTAGCCTACCCATCTTGAGGTTCGATTGTACAGAAATTAAATTGCGATAAATAAATAACTTCTAATGAGAGATTCGGCCTTGGTTCGGTATATCCATCTTGGGATTTTGATGGTATAGAAATTAAATTACGGGAAATTAAATTGCAACAAATAAAGAACCTTCAATGACAGACTCGACCTTGGTTCGGTCTACCCATCTTAGGATTTGATGATACAGAAATTAAATTGTGATAAATAAGAACCATCAATGAGGGACTCGGCCTTGGTTCGGCTTACCCATCTTAGGGTTTGATGGTACAGAAATTAAATTGTAGGAAATTAAATGCGGTAAATAAAGGACCTCCAACGAGAGGTTTAGCCTTGGCTCGGCCTACTCATTCTGGGGTTTGATGGTACATAAATTAAATTGCAGGAAATTAAATTATAGTAAATAAAGAACCTTCAACGGGTAGGTGTAAAAAATTAAATTGTAAAAAGTAAAATACAAGGGATCTTTACACCACCAAGTAGGGGGTAGAGCCTACCGCGATCTGGGGTTCGGATCTTTTAATCGATAAATACAGAAAATTGCAAGAAATAATGATATGTGGATATGAAAACATACGACTACGACATGTGGATACAAAGACATATGAATATGACATAACATAATCGAAATTTAAATCAATCCATTTGGGCAACGAAATTCTTGAAATTTTTAATAGTTAGGATCGTTACCTGATTTGATGGACTTGATTGTCAAATTCAGAACTCGCATCACCTTATGGATCAAGATTGTATCTTAAACGACGTGGATGAACTCGTGACTTGTTTTGATCGGTAAAGGAATTGGTAATGATAACGTTTAGCTTTAAACTCCCGCCATCTTTAAGATTCTTTTTTGGAAGAGAATTCTCTCTCTTTTTGATTTTTTCTTTCTTTCTAATTTTTCTTCAATCTTTCAAAGCTCTCTTAATTATCCAAAATTTTCTCTCCTGAAAATTCCCCCTCCAAACTCTATTCTTCATCCTTTTATAACCCACTCATTTATCTCCTATTCTAATTTCTCCACTAACTCTATCTCTCATTCTAATTTCTTTACTAACTCTTCTTAATCTTAATCTTCCCTTCTCCATATCCATTTCCCATTCTACTAACTCTTCTTCATCTTCATCTTCCCTTCTCTATTCTCATCTTATTTTCTCTATCTATTCTTCTCCATCTTCTCTTCTCCATCTTCTCTTCTCTATTCTAATTCCTCCGCTAACTCTTCTTTTTGTTATTTGCAAAATAATCCCTCAAGTGTTAGGTATTTGCATTCTAGTCCCTGAGATTTTAAGTATTTGCAATTCAGTCCATGGAGAAATATTTCTTTAAGTCTAAATCTGTTCACAATTTTCAATACAGCTCTGCTTGCTTAGTCGAAATTCACCTCATGTCAAATTTAAACTCATTTCTTGCCGCTGAAAATAATGCAAAATTTAATTAAAGCCATTTTACAAAATTAAGTCCTTCTGAGTATAATTTGGCCAAGATGAAAATTTGAAATATTAAAGAAAAATGTCACAACTCCTAAAAGCGAAAGATGAAAATAAATTGACTCAAATTGAATTTTTTAGGCCCGATTTGAGATTATGCTTGTGAAGGAATACACGATCCCGAGTTGGATTTTTTAAATTTGTGGCGGCCAACATGAAAAGGGATTTAAAATAAAAATATTGACTATTTTTATGTATTTTTGTGACATCAAATGTTATTATTTATTAAATATTTTCCTAATTTCTAAAAAATATATAAAAAAATTCAAAAAATATGAAAAATTATTTTTTTGTTCAAAAATGGTTGCCTAAGCTTGGCCAAGGTTTCCAAAGTTGATTTTACAATTTTCTTATTTTTTCTTGATTTTTTTAATGAATTTTCGAAAATAAAAATATAGAAAAATACTGAAAATATGAAAAATTATTTTTTTTGATCAAAATTGGTTTCCTAAGCTTGACCAAGGTCCCCAAAGTTGAACTTTTTAATTTTATGATTTTTTATGGATTTTGTTTTACTAATTTTAAAAGAGAAGAAATGATTAAAAATCTGATTTCAACAACTGCTTATCTTTGAAAGGAAGCTCGGTAGAGGTTCATTTCAAAAAAGAGATGACACCTGAACCCTAATTGACTCAACCTAAGAAAATACAAGGAGTCGCGACATTTGATCTCCAATACCTTTCTGTGTAAGTTCTGATTCAGGCCGGGCTTGAGAAGGCTCTTATGAAGTAAGGGAGAGATAGAGAGGTAAGGGATTTACCTGAAGCTTAGGCCCTGTTTGGTTCAACTTTGGCAAAGAGCTTTGGACCCTAAAGGGGTTTAGCCAAATGCAAATAGCATTTGGTTCAATTTTTAGAAGACTTTGGGCAAATACAATTGTATTCCCAATGCTCCTCAAGGGCCTTTAGGCCAAAGTAGCTCAAGAGCTACTTTGGGAAATTGCATTTTCGGGATGCAACTTCCCCATTTAATGAAAATATCAAAACGTCTCCATTTTGCCCTCATATATGAAATATACTTCCAATTTTGCCCTTTAAAACAAAAAAACCCTACTTTGCATCTCTACTCTTCTCTCTTTAGCCATACGCTCAGTTTTCTCTCACGCTCAATTTTATCTTTTCTCTCCAGATCGAAGACGACGCTCGGTTTTCTCTCGCGACGCTCGGTTTTCTCTCGCGGTCGAAGGCGCTTAGTTTTCTGCTCGCATCTCTTTCCCTCACGCCCGCCGTTGAGCTCTCTTCCCTCGTGTTGCTCTCGCCTCTTTTCCCAGGTTAGATTTGTCTATTCTTGTTGTTTTTCATAGAAATTTGTGTTTGTAATGGTAGATATGGCTTGTTTCTGAGCCAAATTGGCAACCTTCCTTCCTGATTTCTGAATGTTACCTCGTTATGTTCAATTCTGTTTTTCAGAGTCACGTTGGTTCTAAAACTCTCTTCATTTTGTGTAAATCTTGATCTGTCATTAGATTATGGATCTTGAACCAGAAACATTCCACAGAACAGTAGAAGAAGTGACAACTAGATATTACTCATGTTTGGAGATAAGAGTTCATTTATTAAATTACTACAGTTAGCTAATAACTTTGGGGGTTTGTGCAGAGAAACCCCTTGTCTGTGCATATAAAATCTTGTCAAAACTTCAATTAAGAAACTGAGAACCATCACAATTCGATTGTTGTCGCTAAATGAAGCATTATGCATTTATAGGCAAGATTGTTATGGGAAGATTCTCAAAGTGATGGGATGACTAGATAGGTTTCAGTTGTATTGACATGATTGAGAGATGGTGTGAATATAATTTCTACCCTTCACGCATCATGGAGTTGGCTTTTTCTAGACTTAATAATAAATTGGGCTTGATGGAGTATGATGAAAACGGTTGAATCTAAGTAGATAGGTTTCAGGACGCTTGCTTCTAATTGTCTTCTTTTAGCCTTTGTTTTATGGGGAAAATACATGGATTTTCATGAAAATTTGCAGCAAGAGATTATTAAATTGTCAATCCTGGCAATCGGTGATGTTAATTTTCAGCAGCTTGAACCAGAAATTTGATTGTGATAGCACCTTGAGTATGCCTTCCTCTCTGTTTTACTGATTGTATGAGAGAGGCATGTAATCTTAAAAACTTGAACCAGCAAAAAAATGATGTTGATTGCACATCTTGGTAAATACGCTATGCATTTCACGTCTATTAATCAGTTATGACAAGAACACAGTTATATAGTTGCGCATATTTTTCATTTCTATGCCAGTCTTGTTGAAACTTGCACATTAGATCTGGTATGAACAACTCTTTTCTTAACTGTTGATGCCATTTGAGTTTTTTTCCTAAGATCTTTTTATTTTTTTTTCCTCATTTAGACCATATAGAGCTTTGTTTTCATGTCAAAAGCTTTTTGGAACAGTGTTACTTCTACTGTGGTTCTTCACCTAGGAAGTTTAGTAGCCATGCTTATTGACCACAAATGTATCCATTGCTCTGACATATTGTGAAATTCACCCATCACGAATCCTACTTCATAGATGCTATTAGCTCGACATGTTCTTCTCCTCGTGCTTAAATTTTTGTGAAGAAATCACGCTTGATGCTTTTCTTGCATAATACATAAGATGAAAGAAGTAGAAGCATTGTTGCAGCATTTATTGGTTAACTTTTCTATTGTTTATGTGGATTGCAGCATTTATTGGTTAACTTCATCTATTATGGTGGCAAGAAGCTAAAAGCTGGTCCTTCTCTTTGTGAAATATTTGTTAGCAATTGCTGGTTTACTGATTAGTTTTTGTAGGTTTGCCCACATGATTTGTTCACAATTCTTAGTCTATCTTGTTGTTCTATTTTGATTGGTTTGCTAGTTTCATGTCTTATTTTTATGCCTCTCAATTGTGTTTATGTTCATATTATTACAAGATGGCAAGTTCATCAAAGGAAAAGGCATATTGGAGTGCCGAAGATGTGGAAATATTTTGTAAGTTGTGCATTGAGGAAATTGAAAAAGGCAACCGTCCAGCAACCAACAAGAGGGATGGATGGATAGTTATAATTAATAAGTTTGAGGAATTAACGGGTAAAAAGTATGACAAAACTCAAATGAAGAGTAAGTGGGATAATCTCAAGGAAGAATGGAAAAAATGGAGGACATTGATCTTTAGTGAAACAGGACTAGGATGGGATGACAAGAAGAAAACCATTGCTGCGACTGATCAATGGTGGGAGGATAAAATTAAGGTTCGTATCTCTTCTCCTTTTGCTTTTTGTCGCGACCTAAAATTCATTTTTTAAGTTAATGGATTACCAGATTAATTGATTAAATTAACTAACCTAGTCGAGCTCTCCTAAGCTCTACCAAATCGCGACTTTGGTTTTTTGTTCAAATGGTTTTAAATTTTGGAGTCGCCACTAATCATTTTTGGTAGGTTGATTAGAAACCTAAGTAAATTAGTGGGAGAACTAAATTACTTCTACGAACCAGAGATTATGATTTTGGAGACTTGATTACACTAGTTAATTAAAACTAATGCCCTTTCGGTACCTTAATTTCATGGGTATCCTAATTTGGCAACTCAGGCTTGGTTTATTCCTAAGGCTCTAGTGAGGTGCTCATTTTTTTTTAAAAAATGGAATGAAAGGGTATGCAAATATGACATGCAAATATGTCATACAAACACGGATATATGAATACGTCACTCGAATACGTAGATATGCGAGTACGAATGCGTACATGACATGCGAATGATATACGTACTGGTATGAATACGACATACATACGGGGATGCGAATATAAATACGTACGTGACATGTGCATGACATACATATATGACATGTGTATGTGATAGGTGTACGCGAATACATACATGACATGCGACGAGACATGCGTACGCGGACACTCATACATATGTATAAGAATACGGGTATACGAACACGAACATACAGATACGACATGTGTATGTGACAGGCATACATAGATAGGCATACGCAACACGTGTATATGAATATGTATATGCTTCGATTTTGCCTATGAAGGGCAAAATTGTCCTTTTGAAAATATCAGGATTGACCAGTCAAAATGGCCCGTTTCCTGACTTTTGGGATTTTTTTTAAGACAATTTGTGTGTGAGGGGATAAAACCCTCATTTTTTTTAGAATTTTTTTTAGATTTTAGATGTATTATAAAAGAATGCAAAATCACCAAAAGCAAACAAAGATGTGAAGAGAGACCAGGTAAAGTAAAACTACCTTAAGGACAGTGAAAATAAAACCCGCAACTCGTCGGGTGAATAATTACAGACCAATTAAATAAAACCCGAGATATGATTGGGAATACAACAAAAATAAACCGGAATGGACATCGGTCCAACACCTGTCGCCAAGCCTCGTGGGTCGGGAGTACAACAAAACGGACCGGAATAGACATTGGTCATACTCCAGTCTTCAAAGCATCGGGTCGAAAGCCAAATGAAAATAATGAACTATCCAATCGGACATGCACAATCACCAATGAGTTAAGACAATTCAAATGCTCAAAGAAAGGTTTAACACGTGCTGATTAAACTTCGTTGAGACCATTTTTTACATTTTCCAATGTATTAACACAAAAAAAAATAATACGGATTAAACCATACTGTCCATGAACACTCTTAGGGAGAAAGCAGTGACCATAAAATACAAAAGAAATAATGAAATGTATGCAAATATTCTGAGATTTTTTATATGGATGGAAAATTGTGTCATTGACAACTTTCATGTTTTATATTCTTGTTGAAGAGACACTCATTTTCGCGTAGAAAATGGTCTTTCATGAGAGCTCGGCAGCAAACAAACAAATTTCACAGAACAGACATACTTCAGGATTAGGCTCAAATGGACACTCAAATCTCAAAATCAATGCACCGAACTTTTTAGTCTACTAAACAAGACCCCAATGAACAAGTTTCATTTTTCGTGAAGTTTCAAAAGAAGACTCTAAACATGAGATAACTACGAATCAATATGACCACGCACAGAAAAACACTCAGACTCAAAGACGCCAACAGAATTGCATGATTTCATTAAATGCATTACAAATATGAAACGTGCATGAATATTTTTGTATTTTTTATATGTTATGCATTAAGATCTTATGAACAAATTTCATGAAGAGGTCTTTATGAAACAAAGTCTAGAATAACCCATAGAAAATCATTTAGCGTGAAAGGTCAGATCAGAAAAATTCTATCTCAGGTTCTGATCACTATATTTCCAGATTTCTGCTCTCAATTTCGGGACCTTTTTGACATAGCAAACGACGTCCATTTTCGCACCACAATATATCAAATCGAAGATCTCGAAGTCATCTACGAATGTTCAGTATATTTGTTTTCGAGATTTCATCATCTAGACATGAAAAATCTAGTTACAAAACCACTGGGTGTGCTGATCCTAAAATAAAAGTCTGTGAACTTGCATCTCAACATCAACCATCATCAATAAACGTACAAGTTCACCACATCTATAGCATATACATTCAACTACAGCAGCAGATAATTACTGGTCACTCCCAAACTCCTCTCATTTAAGCTCAAATAGTCATCCATTCGCAATCCTTGCTATACATGCGACTACTAGGTTTGAGAAAACTACCTATCGTGGCGTGGTGAGTTGCGTTGACAATGAGCCCGAGACAATGGCGCGATGAAGGGAGAAACATTTCGGCCTCTTCCTCCCTTCTCTCTTACCCGTTCGGAAAAATTGTCTAATCCCAGCTCTCCTTTTTTTCTTCTGCTCGGTCCTCTCTTCTCTGCAAGTCAAAGAAAAAGAGGCGACAAAAATAACCGAAGGTAGCACTCTCTATTTATGTGATTATAAAAACCAAAAGAATACAAATGTCGAACTTAGCTTGATGGCTGCGATTGTTCAGAGATTGGATCAAATGAACTGGTATTGTGCATTCCAATAGAGGGACCAGTACTTCCAAAAGCCTTGGATACTCGGAAGTTCATAGCGAGATCATCCTGATCAAAACCATTGGAACATGCTAACACCCTGCGTTCACTGAGCTTGGGATCATACTCAGATTCTTCTCTTTGGACAGACTCCTGAAAAACATACGTCGGTCCATTTCCTTTTTTCTTGATCTCTTCCGCTCGATTCCCCCCTCTTCTTTTCGTGAATGCCCGGCTCTCCCTATATCAAACGTGACTTCTCATTGGATTCTTAGCCCCTTCCACCTGACTTTCCTCCCAGCTGACATTCCTCTCTTATGTTTGGACAGTAGCTGATTTTGAGAGTGCAGCTAACTTGGACAACAGCTCCTTCAGCAACTTTTAGACAGCAGCTTCACGCCAGCTCAACTTGGACCAGCAGCTGAAATTCTGTCAGCTCCCCATCTTCACGTCATCTTGGATTTCAGCTAGTCATCTTGGACCAGAGTTCACGGCAGCAGCTCTTCATGCCAGTAGCTTGGAATGGAACTAACTTCTGTTTGGACCGGTAGCTCATCTCCTTTGACTTTGGACAGCAATCTTTCCTTGTCAGTAGTCCTGTTTGCCATTGGCTAGTGATTGACGAACACTTGCCTAAGCTTCTAATCTTGTGGATTTGCTTGTCAAATTTGAAGCGCGTGTTGCCTTGTGATCAAGCTTGCTCGGTGGGGGACTCGCGTTCCTGATGGGACTAGCGATGAAGACTCGCAAGCTGCAGGTCAACTTTGGACGTTCCTAGATTCTTTGAGAAAAAGAAAATAATTTTGGTCAAAGAACAAAATTTTGTCCACAAAAACTGCACTTTGGAGTGCACGTTAGTTGACCATCAGTGGGTCAAATATGCAGGAACTCTTTCGAATAGCGCTGGAGTTGTCGCTGGAATTTTTTTTGGGTTGGTGTTGGATCGCGGTGGCCGTCATAAACCTTTTGTCAAATACTCTTTCAGAACTTTCTCGCACACTTACATTCACAGATCGTTGCTGAAGTTTGGATGCTGGCCACTTGTCAACGAGGTTGACTTCTTTTCCTTCACCTGTGTCCAACCGGTCAGAGATGGGTTCCCTACTTTGGCAATCCAGCCTATAATAATAACAAAAGTGAAGGTTATAACGATGACGTGGGTCAATAGCTTCTAGCCAGTGTTGCGAATGCAAATTTTTGAGCTCTGCTGTTCTTCAATAAGCCTTTGCCAACTTTCATTACGATGGTGTGTGACTATCTAGCCACATCATTTAGCTGGATACCAGCACAAGCTTTAAGAACACTTGACAAGGTGAACAAATTTGGAAATATTCCAGATCTGTTCATCTGCACATATAATTTCAAAGCTTGATGTTTTCGTTCATGGAGGACGCATCCAGCAATTAATCCCAAGGGACAATATCAGGTCGTGCTATCTCCTCGAAGGCATTTATGGTATCAGCTAAATCCCCCATTTTCGCGTGCATATCAACGAGTGCATTCTCCAAAAACCGGTCCGATTCGTTTCCGAGCTTCATCAAATCTCCATGAGCATCCTGGGTACAATGGGGTCCAGATGAAAAATTTGGACTATTGGAAAACAATGTCACGACTCCAGAAATGCAAAAATTGAAAATTACAGCGCTAAAATGAATTTTCTACAATTTTTTTTTTATCAATTTCAATTTTTTTAATTAATCCAAAAATGAAGAGAAAATTAAAATAACAATAATGAGTAATTATACACATTTTTATGGCCTCAAATGCTATTTTTTTATATTAATTTTCAAGCATTTTTTATATTTTCCAAAAATAATAAAAAGAATACGAAAAATATGAAAAATTATTTTTTGGTCAAAATTGGTTCCCTAGGCTTGGCCAAGGTCCTCAAAGTTGATTTTTTCAATTTTATGAATTTTTATGGGTTTTCTATTAAAAGAAAATGTGATTAAAAATCAGGTGTCAACACTTTTCTATTAAGTTCAAATTCATTGATACAACTTATTGAAATACTCTATTATTATAACAGGCTAATTGCAAGTTTAAGCCTTTTAGGACGAAAGGCATACATCCTGATCTTGATATGCTGCTAGCTAGAATGTTTAGTAGTACAGTTGCTACCGGAGGAATCACATGGAATCCTGGACAAGGTTTACGCGTTGAGGAGGAAGTTGATGCCACACAACCTAATATCGCTGATCTTGATGCATCTGTTGATGATATTTTGGAGTCTGAAGATGGTGAAAATGTTGTTGAACCAAATACAACTCAAACCCGTAAAAGAGTGAAGCGAACTTCCATGAGCCAAGCTTGAGGAAAGAAAGAAAAGAGAATGACGCCACAACAACAGCTTGGAAAGCAAATTAATAGGCTGGTTTCTGCCGTTGAAAGTAGGAGTAATGCCACATCTCAAGCAAATTATGGATTTGGTCCTTATAAGGACCTCATGCAATTGCTGGATACCATACCTGAGATTGTGCAAGATGAAAAGTTATATTTTTTCGCAATCAAACATTTTAAGGAGAAGAAAGACAATTGGCAAGTCTTCATGAGCTTGAGTAGGGATGCACTAAGAGTCAAGTATCTCAAGTTTGAGATGAGCGAGCTTAGTCATAGCTAGGATGTTGCAGCATCTTATTTGTAGACTTCACTATGCTATTTTATTTTCTTGTGAGATTTTTATTTGCTTTATGTGCGAACCCAATTTCTATTATTTGTTTTAATGTAAGAACCGTTTGCAATTGGTGTTCTCTTTACGTAGTTGAGTTTGCTTGTTTATCATGGTCGATATTGTTTATCTTGATGGATGACTAATACTTTTCATTGTTTCTCTTATTCTAACACAATATTTTGTTATAATGTTAAGCAGTTATGGATTCTCCTGAAAGGGAAAATTGTAAAGAGGAGGAAAACGAATTCTTTGATCTTCTCGCAGTCGCTCAAGCTTCTATTGCTTGTCAAGCAATGTACCTTTGCAAACAACCTTGCATGACCTCATCATATACAGGTTATGTATGGTTAAACGAGTTGATGGGTGAAGATGCTAATCCGATAAGATGTTATAATATGTTTCGAATGCATAGGGCCGTATTTAGTGATTTGACGCTATGGCCTTAAAGGATCGAGGAATACTGATGTTGCAGAAATGGTTGGAATGTTTCTTTATATGTTGGGACATGGTGCGAGTAACAAGTTAGCACGAGAGCGTTTTCAACGCTCGGGAGAAACCATTAGTAGGCACTTTAGCTTAGTTTTAGATAAAGTATGTGATATGGCAAAAGATTTGATCCAATCAACTGATCGACAATATCGAGAAGTTCCAGAGAAGATTAAGAAAGAT
Organism: Psidium guajava; assembly: GCA_016432845.1. Lineage (NCBI taxonomy): Eukaryota > Viridiplantae > Streptophyta > Magnoliopsida > Myrtales > Myrtaceae > Psidium > Psidium guajava. The sequence continues at coordinate 33,344,767 of CM028226.1, forward strand.
CGACGATTTTATCCATATTTTAAGGTAGGTTTAGATTGTTTAATAAAAATTAAACTCTAATGTAAATCAAGTAATATATTTGTTATTTGTTTTAGGATTGCATTGGAGCTATGGATGGTACACATATCCCAGCGGTGGTACCTACGTACGATCAAATTCGTTTTATTGGGCGAAAAGGAACGACGACTCAAAATGTGTTGGCCGTATGTAATTTTAACATGGAATTTATCTATGTTTTTGCCGGTTGGGAGGGACAAGCTCATGATACCCGTATCTTCCATGAAGCCGTTGGAAGACGTGATGCACAATTTCCCCATCCTCCTCCAGGTTCATTAGTTAATGATTTATCAACTTCATGCAACATCCAATTATTATCTATGTGACATACTTTTTAAATTTACATTATTTGTGTAGGTAAATATTATTTAGTGGATGCTGGATATCCAAATCCCACGGGTTATTTGGGGCCATATAGACAAGTGAGATATCATTTGCCAGAGTTTCGACAAGGTTCTGCACCTCGAGGTTATCAAGAAGTGTTTAATCGTGCCCATTCCTCGCTACGATCAGAAATTGAACGAGCCTTTGGCGTATTGAAAATGAAGTGGCATATTCTAAAAAAAATGCCGAGTTATCCGTATGAAAAACAAGTGCAAATTGTCATAGCAACAATGGCTTTGCACAATTATATACGAAGAAATGCCGTAAAGGATATTGATTTTGAAGATGCGAATTTGGATCTTGAGTATGGATATTTAGTTGACAGTGATACTATAGATGAGGAGGATAATGCTTCAAGTACTAATGCATCACCTAACATGGCACATTTACGTGATGAAATAGCCATGGGTTTAGTTAATAGTTAAAGAGGTTTGTAATTTTTGGAGGAAAACTTATTTCTATCCTCAATGACTTATATGATCATCTTTCTAATTTTTTGAGGAAAACTAATATCCTTAACGACTTATGTAATCATATTTATTACAATGATCTTTTGATATAATTGCACGCATCATATTTATTACTTATGTTAATATGTGTCTTTTACATTAGTCTCAATGAGAAAATATAAAAGTTGTAGTCATTTGTTTTTTTCCCTAATTTAAAAAATTAAAATTAAAAACATTAAATGGGGCACCAAAGGACTTTCCAAATTTAAAAGTTTACCAAACAGCATTTTGCTCAAAGTTGCATTCAAATGCACTTTTCAATCACAATTTACCAAACAGTATTTGCATTTCACCAAACTCCTTTACCTCAAAGGTATTTGCATTTTCTCAAAGACATTTGCCCAAAGTTGAACCAAACAGGCCCTTACTTGTTCATCTCGCGATTGTTGACTGCTCTACTGAAAAGGGAATAAAAACCTAAGGATTCGTTATAAGAAAACGTCAGGGTGATTGAATCTGGACCCGTATGGTAGGTCACCCCATAGTAGATTCCTAGTGAAAGGATTCTACTGATTAAAATTGGATTGAGACTTGACTTGTATGATAGGTCCTCCCATGATAGATTCCTAATGAAAGAGCTCTACTAATTAAAATTCAATTAGGATTTGACCCATATAGTGGGTCACCCCATGGTAGATTTCTACTAATTAAAATTGGATTAAGATTTGACCCGTATGGTAGGTCGCCCCATGAAAATGCCTGTAAAAAGGACTTTGGGTGCCTGTAGAAAACATTTGGTACCTGTAGAAAGAATTTTGGGTGCCTGTAGAAAGGACTTTTGTGTGCATGTAGAAAGAACTTTCGATGCCTGTAGAAAGGATTTGGTGCCTGTAAGAAGGACTTTTGTGTGCCTGTAGAAAGGATTTTGGATGCTTGTAGAAAGGACTTTTGTGTGCCTGTAGAAAGGACTTGGTGCCTGTAGAAAGGACTTGGTGCCTGTAAGAAGGACTTTTATGTCACGAAGGGTGCCATTCTAGGATCTGGGGAGATTAGGAATTCTGCAGAAGCTCAAATTCACATTATCTTACCTTGAATGGTGCCATTCTGGGATCTAGGGAGATCAGGAATCCTACAGAAGCTCGAACCCGATTTATTTCACCTCAAATGGTGTAATTTCGGGACCTGGGGAGATTAGGAATCCTGCAGAAGCTTAAGCTCGATTTATCTTACCTCGAAGGGTGCCATTCTGGGATATGGGGTAACTAGGAATCCTATAGAAGCTCAAACCCGATTTCTGTTCTCCCGTCACTTTAGGAATAAACCGATGAGGCTGACATCCAATTATCTCCAATTTTTTCATTTTCGAGACGAATAATGTTTCATTGAAGAATAAATACCTGTATGTGCCGCAATGGATTCGAATGCTTTGACAATCATAAGAATTCATTCTTTTGAAGAGTTCATGTTGAACATAGACTTACCTGAAGATTTAGAAGAAACTCCTGGTGGTTTCTCGACAACTGGGCTTGTTCATTCAATAATTACCGAATGAATTTCTAGGCCTCGGAAGGTAAAGCGAACATCAGAAACGCGTTACCTATCCGGAATTGTCAGAGGCAACATGTGCAAGTATTTTTATCAATGAGTTCACTGGTTCATGCAAAACTTGTTTAGCTATGTTTGCAATGATTAGAAGTAATCTGTATAATAACTCATGATACGATCGATCAACATGTGGATTATGCAAAACTATTCTTTCAAGTTTACATTACCAATTCTATTCAAGGAGGTTTATCATAGTATGAATACCTCGAATGTGATCTGAATAGGAGACTTTAGTCCGAAAGGGCTTTCTCTCACTCTCAAGAAAGGCCGTTTATCTTGATTGCAAGATTGAAAATGAATCACTCAATCTTACCATCATTGCATTTAGCAAGGGTTTGAATAATCTCGCAATTGGTACGATCGAGCCAATCTGAAGGTCTTGATTAGGACCATAATGCAGGTTGGGTCAAAGGCTTACCAAAGGGAACTCTTTTGAGTCAAGACCATTGATAAAAAAATTTTCATCATCTGCTCTGGGTTTACAAGTCAAGAACCCTGCAAAAATGAGAGAGAAATAGTCTTGCTCGTACTTTTTTGAGCGATGCTTAAAATCTTTCAACTCTACGTTAATTCAAGCGCCTTAATTAAAAAAAACTCTCACGGATTGTAACGTAGGTTGGGATTAGGGACCAAGGAAGTGAAATGCTTATTTTGGCCCAGTAAAATATATGATGTGAGTTTGACGTCGGTGGCCCTTTGAATAGTCCTTTAAGCATACCATCGTTGTATGAGGATGGTGTCAATTTCTGTTGATACTGTCATTGCTCCCAAGCGGTGTAAACTTTAACCGTGTATATTTTGCAATCTGGCTCCTTTGAAGTGTTTTCTTTCGCAACCAGATTCCATTGGGGATTTACATTAATTTGAATGGGCATTGGCCTTGCTTTTGACTGGCGCTTTACTTTTTTATGCTCATGATTGACTTTCTTCCTTTTTCTTTTTTTTTTTATAGAAAAAGGGAATTTTCAAAATTGCGTCGTTACACACATGCATATCAAAAATCACACTTGAATAGATGACTCGGGAACTATTTGTAGACCTATTTCTTCTGAGTTCTTCTACTTTGAGGTGTTGCTATCTTCATCTTAGAATGAGCAATGATTACCAACGAGATTTTTAAAAAAAATGAATATGCAGGCTCAATTGGGCGATACAAATGATATGAGTGTATCGGATAAAGAAACGAATGCTTTTCATCATCCTAAGGCACTTGAATTATCGTGCGAGATTGAAAGCAAAGAATCATTCGAAAATTGATGTTAGTCCGAGTAAGAAAATTTCTAACCATTTATCTCGTGCTGTTGCTGGGACAACCTCTATTTGGCCCCTATGTGGGGTGGTTCTTGACAGGAGTTACGAAATGAAACCGCCACTCAAATGGGTTATCAATGGTCACCTATAGTGTTTAGGATAGAAAAATGAACGCCTCATTCCCTTTAGTTATTGTACCTTTTGCGAGAAAACCCATTTCCTTGGGAAATGCGGAAACTGTTTAGCACATAATTCACTGTAGATGTAGGACGTGTATGGAAATGGGTTGCCTTTCATCATCCTATTATGCTCCAATTCTACACATTTGACGCATCATGTGCACTTTACACTCCAAGTCAAAATTGGTTAAAATAAATATGCAGAGGAGTTATGCATAAATCATGGAATGTGCAAACACAATTCACATGTGGCAATTTTTAAGCATCATGCACGTTTATGAAATGCGCAAGAATGGATGAATTTAAATTGCCCCTGGGCATGTGGGTCGATCGAGCAAATTGGGAGTTAACTCCCTTAAGTCGAGGAGTGGCTTGTCTCTGACTTTGCCCCTACATAATAATATGCATGGGTAAAGTGATGCATTTGGGCCTTTTCAAAGATGACAACCATTATGGCCATCGTTTGAATGCCCCAATTTGCCGACATTTTCGTTAGAACGGGTCTCTTTAAATAATCGCAATTTTGCCCCTCGAGGTTGTTTCATTTAACATGTTAAATGTTAGTGTAAATATTTCCTGTAAAAAAGAAAGAAGACGTGTTAGTTAGTATTGGAAGAAATAAATTGGAAACGATACTAGTTTACCCGTCATCTTGAATACCTCGCACGAGTCTTTTATCAGCTTCACTGGATCATATCATTATGGCTAAGGTTGTGGCAAAGTATTGGCCTTGGCATTGTTCGTCAAGTATTCTTATTTGTTTCTGCAAAAAAGAAATGTGCAAAGGTTTGTTGACACCTGATTTTTAATTAATTGTTTTATTTTAAAAATTAATAGAAAATCCATAAAAATTCATAAAATTAAAAAATCAAATTTGGAGACCTTGGCCAACCCTAGGGAACCGATTTTGATAAAAAGTGATTTTTCATATTTTCAGTATTTTTCAGTATTTTTATTTTCTAAAATTAATAGAAAATTAATAAAAATTCATAAAATTAAAAAATCAAATTTGGAGACCTTGGCCAACCCTAGGAAACAGATTTTGATCAAAAAAATAATTTTTCATATTTTCAGTATTTTTCGGTATTTATTATTATTATTTATTTTCGAAAATTAATATAAAATCCATAAAAATTCATAAAATTGAAAAATCAATTTTGGGGACCTTAGCCAAGCCTAAGGAATCAATTTTGAGCAAAAAATAATTTTTCATACTTTTCGCATTTTCACATTTTTCTTATTTATTTTTTAGAAAATAGGATATGTGCTTGAAAGTTAATAAAAAAAATAGCATTTGAAGTCAAAAAAATTGTAAATAAATAGTCAGTATTTTTATTTTAATTTTCTCTTCATTTTGGCTAAAGAAAATCTGCAAAAATTAATTTGAAATCGGAAATTACTTTGTTAATCTCATTTTTAGATTAATTGAAAAAAAATATATTAGAAAATTCATTTTAGCTCTGTAATTTTCAATTTCTACATTTCTGGAGTCGTGACATTGTTCTCTAATAGTCAAAATTTCCCAATGGCCTAATCATTCATTTCCCGTCGTTACGTTCGGTTTTGCGAATCCGATTCAGCATTTGATAGGTATCGCATTGTGTAATAAAAGAATAGATTGGAATGGACACATTTGAGAATCTCAGGAAGGTGTACGTGGCACTCAAGGATTCCACTAGGGTTGGCCAAAAGCAATAGATAATTCAAGGAATTAGATATAGCAGTTGTGGAAGCAACCAATCATATTGAACGTTCCCCCCCAAGGAGTGCCAAGTTAGAAAAATCTTTTCGGCAACATCCGTTGTGCCGCCGAGGACAGATGTCGCGTACTACACCTATGCACTTTTGAAGAATCTATCCAAGACACGGATATCGCTTGATTTTCTGTGCTTCTATGAGAGGGAAGAAGTATAGCCGGTGGACTTAATTCAATTATGCGAAGGTGTTACTTTACGGTAGACCAAAACACGAGATTCTATCACAGAATATATTTTGCCCACCAGAAGTCCCTTCAGAAAAATAAATAAATAAATAAATAAATTTGCGGCGATGAAGTCTATCATTTCTTCAGTACATGAAAGTAGAGTGAAGGGGAAATAGCATTCAGCTGTTGAGCACATTTATTTTGTCGTCGAGCCATGAAGGACTGAGAAATTTGGTGCAAACTCCCATTGAGCTAGCCTTTAGAGAATTTTATGTCCACTGCTCACGTTCTGGTGTTGAATTCCTTGCACATGCATGGTTCCATATCGTTGTCTTGCGGGACCAACACCTTGGGAGATGTACTGTATTGGATTCGGCAAGTGGTGGCGCTTGTATATGGATTGCTGTGGGGCGCTGCTCCAGTTCAAAGAGCAATTCAGGATGGTGTCAAGGAAGCCGGAGTATCATTAGCATTCACCGTCCGTGCTTTGGATACAGGACCCATGATTGCCAGTCAGCGATGGGAAGTTGATGATCAAATTAAGGCGCCAGATTTACTTGACCTGTTGTTCTCTGAAGGATCTAAGCTTTTGATGCGCGAACTTCCTTCTTTACTTGATGGCCCTGCTCAAGCAAAAGCCAAGCCACAAGATGAGACCAAAGCCACCGTAGCTCCTACGATAACCCCTGAGGAGTCATGGCTATGCTTCAACGAGGAGGCTGTGGCTCTTCATAATAACGTCCGTGAATTTGCAGGTTGGCCAGGAACCCGAGCCAAGTTTGTCGTGATGGACAAAGAGAAAGGAGCCACGTAACTCGAATAATGGCAGTGCTCGACGGCGGTGCGACTGGCCGGGAGTCCTTGTTTTCGAACCGTGATCACGTCGTTTCCTCTCCGACCGGGTCGCGACAAAGTGGTGCTCGCACGAGGAACGCTGCATGAAAGAAGTGGAGACCTCAGAACTGGAAAACATGCGTAGAAAGAAAAAGGGAAGCCCAGCATAATCAAATTCCAATCTCCTTTATCGTTACTTTTCCTCTCGGCTTATTACGTGTATACACTTCATTGCAATTGTCCTTTTGTGTGTTTATCTCTCAGGCAAAACAAGGCCATGAGCAGCGAGTTCAGAAACGAGAGGATGCTGTATGAGGATCAATTGCCAGAGAAATAACCAAGCGTCGCCGCTTCCTCGTTGCCTTCGGAGTTCGTTGGCACGGTCCGTAGGGGTAACACCGACTCTTTCTCTTAGAGGCTTTGAGAGGTACGCCACATTTTAGGAGATCAATCCAATTAAAATGATGCATTTATTGGGTTTTTGCTAGTTTGTAGCAAATATACTGTGTGAATTAATATAAAATATATATGCATGAAGTGGTGTATGTTGCTGGATAGCTCGTGGTCTACATCTTAGAATTAGCATAGATTTCTTTTTCTTTAACTGTTAGTGGATTCAGAATTATTATTTACAATTGAAGAAATGTTGTTAATCGAGAGTATTTGGTGTCTTTCTTTTAAAAAAAAGAAATAAAAAATGTTTTAAAAAAATGAAAAAACTCAGAAAAATAAATAATAATAATAAATTAAAAAACCATAAAAATCATAAATAATAATAAATAATAATAATAATAAAAATAATAAACTAAAAAAAATCAGAAAAATCGAGAAAAATTCCAAAAATTCCAAAAATTCCAAAAATCCTCAGAATCAGGAAGTTGACCATCTTAACTGACGATTTTGCCCATTATGGGTAAATTGTCTAGAAAAATTCTGAAAAATTCGAAAAATTCTCAGAAATTGTGAAAAATAATGAATGATCACATTCAATTAGTTTGATCTGTTTTCACTTCCCGATCTTTGAAAATGACCATTTCACCCTTCTGGTCAATTTGACCCAAATCTTTCCAAATCATCCCAAATGAATTTTCATGAAATTGGTACCGAAAGGGCGTTAGAGTAATCTAACGTAACCAAGTCCCCGAACTCATAATCTCTGGTTCGCAGCAATAAAGTATTTCTCCCGATACTTTATTTAGGTTTCTAATCGACCTACCAAAAATGATTAGTGGCGACTCCAAATTTTAAAACATTTTAAACAAAAAATCAAAGTCGCGATTTGGTAGAGCTTGGGAGAGTTCGAACTAGGTTAGTTAATTCAATTTAATTAACCTGGTAATCCATTAACCTAAAAAATGAATTTTAGGTCGCGACAAGGTTGCATTATTCATTTACAATATCTATAATACTCGTTGACCTTGGGGATCGAACTCGGATCGCCTCAGACCACTGCTATTTCCTATGCCATCAAGCCCATTAGACCGTAGGTGTTCATGAGGGCTTTTCTTTCAGTGTTAATCCTTGAAATGATGTGGTCTTGTTGTATTGCAATAGGTAATTCCACGTCGCGATGCTTTTCAAGGCAGTTTATAGTCCATGTTAAGATTGGAATAAGTCAATTCAAAACTCGAGACGATTATGTGAAAATCGGAACGATACAACATTACCCATCTTCGAGATTGCTCGGGTCTTTTGTTCGCATTTTTCTTTGTTATTTGAGGCTATCCATCAAGTGGTAATGTCCACAAACTGATTTTCCTAAAGTTCTGTTCAACCAGAGAATTTCGTATTTGGGTACAACTGTATTCTCGGATCGGTTTATAAATTCCTGAAAACAAAAAGGGTTCAATTTAAAACCGGAGTAATTGAGGATAAATTGAAACGATACGGAACTACTCCTCAAGTTTACGCGGATTTTTAGTCGCCATTAATTAGTCGCAGGTTTGGTGAAGTGGCGGATTCGAGCATTTAATAGGAGCAAAGAAAATTACTACTTTCTGCTTCTGAATTAAAGCTAGACATCTATAAAGATAGAAAATGTCTCGCGTAGGGGAACGAAATGTATTCGTTTAGGGTCGGTTCTGTTTCATTTGCGGGCTCTCTCATGATCAGCTGGCTTCATTTTGGATTAGGTATGCGTCTGCCATGTTGAAGGTCTCGTGATCACTAGCTTTGAAACACAGACTCTGTATGCAATTACAGCACCGGTGCTTCATCAACATCAAACTGGTTGATCATGGCGGCGATCTCGTCGTTGACTCTACTTGCTCGGTGATGATGCATCCTCTCTTCCTCAGAAGGCATCAATGCTGGCTCCATAGGCTCGGTCTTTTCGTACCTCACCCCAATAAAACTTGATCCTGTTATGAACTGATCTAATTCACCTCTTAAACGGGCATTTTCGAACCTCAAATACTACCTTTCGTCGAGGGTGAGGAGGTTATTGTAGTTGGGGCAAGTGGCAGAGTCAAAATCTTCCTTATATATCTTGTTCTCCACTCGGAGCTTTTTATTTTCAGCTCTTAGAAACTCGACTTCATGGCGCTCATAATGAGTCTTTACTCGAGTCCGCCTGTTTTGAAACTAGAACTTGACTTGGGAAAGTTCAAGTCCTAGCTCTTGGCTCAATTCAATTCTCTGTTTGCCGTCTAACATAGGGTATGTTATAAAGAAATCCTTAAGCCTTTGTATTTGCTCCTCTGTATGGCGACGATAACGCTTCCTTTGAACTTTATTGTTGTTGTCCTTATCTTTAATGAGATCTTAGATGTCGTCGACAGAAGGGCCAGGCTCCATAGTCTGAATCCCAAACATGGCCTCAAACTCTTCCTCTCTTATATTCAGCAAGTAACGATAGCTCTCAAGTGTGTTGGGTTGAAACATCTTTGATTTGGTTAATGATTTCCTAAGGTTTGCTACATCTTCTTGTATTTTTACTCTCTGCGGGTTTTTCTGAGCGACTGTTTTTGAAACTCTCTTGAGACCATAGATGAAAATTATCAAGAGAACGTCTCCTTTTAAAATTTAGGCGTGGGTTTAGAAAATTGTATTGCTTTTCCTGAGAGTTCAATCTTTTTCAACCTCTTTTTTATCGTATCTCTCACTCGGCTCGTCTTCTCTCATCGTTTTACAGTAGAGGGCCCCTGTCACTATCTCCATCATCGATTCGCTGGTGAGTCTTCCCATAAAGACAAATCCTATCTTCTTTTTTGCCGAAATTTTTTTTGTCTCGCACTTGGGTCATCTTTTCTTTTTTTTTTCTTTCAAAATGGCGGTATCACCTCAAACCTTTTCTGCAAAGATCTCGGATTCTTTTGGCTCGAGATTGCCGACTGACGGGAATTCGAGCCCACGGAGGTGACACCGAAAGGGAATGGCAGATAAGAAAATCTGGCCAACAGAGACTGTTCCTGTGAAATTAATATTTAACTTGAAGCAGATTATCATCTTTGCATTATAATCGTCTACTTCCCTTCTTTGCTTTTATCTTTCGTATTTTGCTTGTCAGTCTTGATTCTCTCCTCAATAATGGTCAATCATCCTACACACATCTTTCCTACTGAAGTTATGTTCAAGTGGGAGAGACTTTACCATCTTCTTGGCCGAGGTTATATTTATATAGCACATCATCTGAGTGTCAAAGCTGTGATTCTCGGTTTATTCATGGAGATAAAAGCTTCTTCCGTCGAAGGCACCAACTTGGAGAGGGAATATAGGGTGTTCCCACACGTCTTCATCAACTTTCTAGAGGCATGCCGAAACACCCAGGAGACGGTCACCTTAGCTCGCGTCGTGAAGGCTCGCTATCGAGATAGCTTTGAATGCCTAGAGTTTATAGAACGGTCGGTTGCTCGATACAAGAAGGCCGTTAAGTCTGCTGATGAGTGAGTCTCGCTGTTGGTTCACGAGAGAGAGAAGTTGGTGGAGCGCCTAACGCTGAATCAAACTTACTTTGAGCATGACCCGAGCGATATCGTGATGAAATTCAGATGTGAGTGGCTGGAGGAGAGGCTTGATGATTTAACGGCGGATATAGCTTTCAAGAGAGACCTAATCGATAATTTGAAATTCGTTGCTGAACATCATGAGGCTAACACAGCTAGGCACAAGGAGAAATGTACTCGCCTGTTCTTCAAGTTTGCGAATCTCGAATCCCAGATCGCTCAGTGTAGGCAGAGCATTAACTTTTTCACCTCAATGACTGTTGCAAAGCTTGTTGATGAATAGAGTGAAGGAAAAATTTCATATGTTTATGTTTTAATTTTCTTGCCATCTCCTCTCCCGTATAGCATGATAGGACGATTTAAAGTGCTGAAGACATTGAGGCTTAACGTTCTTTTTGATGCTCTCGTTGGTTGTGGTAGATGATGATATTAAGAACGCTAAAGAAGCATTCGGCGGTGGCTCCCACTAGCCTCCTAGAGACCCGCGTTCAATCATGTAAATTAGTAAAGCTGTAACCACTCGATCAGTGCACCAATAAATCAAGACACTTGTTGTGTGCCTCACTTGAGCCATATTTTGTTTCTTTTGGCGTCCACTTGCTCGTGTCGGCAGGAATGGCTGTGGGCCATGTCCATTAATAAAACATCGGTCCTCCAAAGACCTCCACGTGGTTCGAATCCGCAGAAGCTTTAAGGAAGGCCTTTGGTTGATTTAGTCAGAAAGGTTGCAAGGTCAGGTTAAAATACTTGCTTCACAGGTTCTGATAATTTACGCATTTTCAACAAAAATACAGGAATCCCTCCAATATATTAAAAATGCCCACATGTCTGATCTGAATACATTCACTGGCTCATCAAAATACATAACCCATACGTGCTCACTAATGGACACGTTTCTAACTCTGGGAGGATTGACCTCTTTGCATGCCCCTAGGGTTAAGGGATCGGCAATTTTCCATCCTTTCATATTTCTGAAGATAATTCCTAGTGTACATTATTGAACCTAATTTTGCTCCCGCCTAAGGTACCTATGATTCCTTGCAAAAGTAAAGGATTCATTTAGTATGCGATGCAAGAGAGGTCAGTCCATGACTCCTACATTAGTCCAATTTTATTTTTACAAAATTAGAGAAAATTTTCTTATAAAAACATGGGTGAATTTCTCAAAAAGAATTTTCTTGCAGGTTTTTATAGCTTGAAACATGTGGTAAAATCTCTTGACGTTTATCAAATTTTTCGAAGGAATTTTCTTCTTTCATCAGAATGAATTTTCAGGGGTAAATTTGTCAAGAGAATCTGATTTGAAGCAGGAAATACGTGACAAAATTCTTTATTGGTTAACAAAATTCCTCGAAGGGATTTTTCCACATTCATTTTTTTTTTCTAGAAATGGGACCCCAATTTGATTTTATTTTCTTTTGAAAAAAATGACCATGATGTTAAGTTCAATATTTGACCAACACCTAACATGGACCGACCAAAAATAAATACAAGATGAAGTTAGAAAACTTACTTTCATTGTGAAGAAAATGCAAATTGCATAGACATACACATGAAGTAAAAAATTATAACCCTCGCTTCGGTAATCTTACCAAGCCCGAGACCTAACTTTTAAAACTCATTTTTGAAAATAGGTTCGGGATTGAATCTAGACGAACTTTCGATGTAATCTTACGCCAAACGCTAGAGTTAAATCACAATACTATCCTAAAACTAGTGGCCCAAGTCCGGCCATGGGATGTGTGTGATGTGGTGCTAAAATAATTAATCATGCACAACAATTAAATGCAAACACCGCTTCAAAAATGTGCAAAATTAAATCACAATTTTCACATGCACCAAATCTACAAAACAAAGGGTTAGCCAAACACTCTACTCCCTATAATACCAACCTGTAAAATCATTTAACACCTAAAGGTTAGAATGCAACCAATTGTCAAACCAAACGAGTTTGCTATAAAATTTTTCTAGCCTAAGTCCTTGAGGTTCTTAATTTTTTTTGAAATTAAGAACACATCCCCAGTGGAGTCGCCAAGCTGTCACAACCCTTTGAAATTTTTTGATCAATGGAAAATTCCTAGGTTAACGGATTATCAGGTTAATTAAATTAACTAACTTAATACGGACCCTTCCAAGCCCTACCGAATCGTAACTTTGATTTTTGTTGGAATGATTTTAGTATTTGGAGTCGCCACTAATCATTTTTGGTAGATTGATTAGAAACCTAAGTAAATTAGCGGGAAAGCTAAATTACTTCTACGAACTAGGGATTATGAGTTCGGGGACTTGGTTACACTAGTTAATTAAAACTAATGCCCTTTCGGTACCTTAATTCCATCGATATCATAATTTCGACAACTCAAAGTTGGTTTACTCCTAAGGCTCTAGTGGGGTGTTCTTTTTTTTGGTATTTTCACTATTTAGATAGAATGCATATAAGTGACATTTTTTTAGTATTTTCAAAGTATTAAAAATTCCCTAAAGCCGGAAGAGGGAGTGAGCTGACGACTTCTGCGCAGTGTTGCGACCTCTAGTAGGTGGCACGACCTACTCATTTTGGGGTTTGATGATGCAAAAATTAAATTGCCGAAGGTAAAAAGGGCAGTAAACAAAAACCTCCAATGGATGATCCAGTCTTGGCTTAGCCCTCTCTACTTTGGGGTTTGATAGTACAGAAATTAAATTGCAGGAAATTAAATTACGATAAATAAAGAGTCTCTAATGAGGGACTCGGCCTTGGCTTGGCCTACCCATGTTAGGGTTCGATTGTACAGAAATTAAATTGCGATAAATAAAGAACCTCCAATGAGGGATTCGGCCTTGGTTCGGCCTACCCATCTTGGGGTTTTGATGGTACAGAGATTTAATTGCAACAAATAAAGGATTTCCAATGTGGGACTCGACTTTGGTTCGGCCTACCCATTTTGGGATTTGATGGTACAAAAATTAAATTGTAGGAAATTAAATTGCGATAAATAAAGAACCTCCAATGAGGGACTCGGCCTTGATTCAGCCTACCTATTTTGGGGTTTGATGGTACAGAAATTAAATTGCAGGAAATTAAATGCGATAAATAAAGGACCTCTAACGAGAGGTTCGGCCTTGGCTCGGTCTACCCATTCTGGGGTTTAATGGCACATAAATTAAATTGTAGAAAATTAAATTACAGTAAATAAATAACCTCCAACGAGTGGGTCAGCCTTCCCATTCTGGGGTTTGACGATGCAGAAAATAAAATTACAAAAAATAAAGTACAAGAGATTTTTATACCACCAAATAAGGGAGTCGAGCCTACCGCGGTCTGGGGTTCAGATCTTTTAAGTGATAAATGCAGAAAATTGCAAGAAATAAAGATATGTGGATATGAAAACATACGAATACGATATGTGGATACAAAGACATACGAATATGACATAACATAATCGAAATTTAAATCAATCAATTTAGGCAACGAAATCCTCAAAGATTTTAATAGTTAAGATCGTTACCTGATTTGACGGACTTAATTGTCCAATTCGGAACTCGCATCACCTTGTGGATGAAGATTGTATCTCGAACAACGGGGATGAACTTGTGACTTGTTTTGATCAGTAGAGAAATTGGTGATGGAAACATCTAGCTTTAAACTCTCACCATCTTCAAGATTCTCTTTTGGAAGAGAATTCTCTCTCTTTTTGAATTTTTTTTCGCTCTAATTTTACTTCAATCTCTCAAGGCTCTCTCAAACATCTAAAATTTTCTCTCCCAAAAATTCCCCCTCCAAACTTTATTCTTCCTCCTTTTATAGCCCACTCATTTATCTCCCATTCTAATTTCTCCATTAACTCTATCTCTCATTCTAATTTCTCCACTAACACTTCTTTATCTTCATCTACCCTTCTCCATATCCATCTCCCATTCTACTAACTTTTCTTCATCTTCATCTTCCATTCTCTATTCTCATCTTATTTTCTCTATTTATTCTTCTCCATCTTCTCTTCTCCTTCTCCTCCTCTCCATCTCCTATTCTCCATCTTCTCTTTTCCATCTTCCCTTCTCTATTCTAATTTCTCCTCTAACTCTTTTTTTTGTTATTTACAAAAGAATCCCTCAAATGTTAGGTATTTACAATCTAGTCGCTAAGATTTTAAGTATTTACAATTCATTCCCTGGAGAAATATTTCTTTAAATCTAAATCTCCTCACAATTTTCGACACACCTCCCCTATACTTAGTCGAAATTCACCTCATGTCAAATTTAAACTTATTTCTTGCCGCTGAAAATAATGCAAAATTTAATTAAAGCCCTTTTAAAAAATTAAGTCCTTTTGGGTATAATTGTGCCAAGATGAAAATTTAAAATATTAGAGAACAATGTCACAACTCCTAAAAGGGGAAAATGAAAATAAATTGACTCAAATTGAATTTTTTAGGCCTGATTCGAGATTATGCTTGTGAAGGAATACACGACCCCGAATTGGATTTTTTAAATTTGTGATGGCCAACATGAAAAGGGATTTAAAATAAAAATATTGACTATTTTTATGTATTTTTGTGGCATCAAATGCTATTATTTATTAAATATTTTCCTAATTTCTAAAAAAAATATAAAAAATACAAAAAATATGAAAAATTATTTTTTGTTCAAAAATAGTTGCCTAAGCTTGGTCAAGGCTTTCAAAGTTGATTTTACAATTTTCTCATTTTTTCTTGATTTTGTTTTTATGAATTTTCGAAAATACAAATACCGAAAAATACTGAAAATATGAAAATTATTTTTTGATCGAAATTGATTCCCTAGACTTGACCAAGGTCTCCAAAGTTGACTTTTTTAATTTTATGAATATTTATGGATTTTTTTATTAATTTTAAAAGAGAAAAGATGATTAAAAATTAGGTGTCAACAATCATGATTAAAGTGAAATAATCATAATTGATCGACTTGTGAACACAAAGATAGAATGTGACATAAAAATAAATTGATCTTCCTCTTATCTTAAGCCTTTCAATTTTAGTTCAACTCGCTTTTCTAAAAATGTTCCATTAGATTGAATCAATCTCATGATCATTGGAAACACTCTAAAATAATGAACACTAAATAGAAATCTTGAGAATAAGTAACAGTCGTGAGGGAAAAACTTTGAGGAACGTTTATCATCAAGAGCCTCACAAGGTTTGAAAGTTGAGATCAAAACTTAAGCCAATTCTTCTTGGTTGTCTCATGCATACATAGCATGAAATATGTATTACAGTATTCTCTCATTTCCCATGGATCGTATGTCTTTTTACTTAATACCGTACAGATGCTAGCTCACACATACTTAATGTCTAACTTGAGTTCACAAATCTACTCTCTTTGAAAAAATCCATCATAACTTACATCTGACATTAAAAATAGATAAAGTGAAATAGCCCATACATTTCAATTATTATCTAGATAATGAGCTTAAAATTTTCTCATCTTTATTTATCACACAATAAACGAATGTGATTACCCGCGTGAGTGGGCTAATATCTTATCTATCCGACATACCTTCTCAATATAATGCACTAACCATTAATATGCATAAATATCATATAAACTTAAGTATTAATTATAATGGAACATACCATTAACTGTGAACTTTGAGAAAACAAATATCTTGTACTTCAACTTCTACGTAGTCCTAAAGATTTCATTATAAGGAACTGATCCCTTTGTCAACATTTGACCAAGGAAAAAATCTTTAGGAATTGACTTCGTCATAAGATTTGCTATTATTTTATACATAGATGTGTACTGTACGTTCACATCTTTTCATAAAATCATGTCTTTCACAAAATTGTAATTCGTGTCTATATGTTTGGTCTAGTAGGGGATATTTAGTGTAAGCTATTGCTACTTGGTTGTCACAATTAGCCAATAACTTAACCTATAATACCCTTAGAAATACCTAATTGATGCAAACATCTCTTAAACCAAACACTCTCTCATATTGCTACTGATAATGCCACAAATTCAGCTTTAATTGTGGATAAAACTATATACATTTACTTCTTACTACTCCATGATATGGCGCTATTGTTAAATAAGAATGCAAATCTAGAGGTTGAATTTCTCTTATTTAAACCTTCTCCTCAGTCAACATCAGTATAACCTTTAAGGTGCAGATCTCTACCTTGATTAGTTATTGAATAATTAACAGTACCATTCAAATACCTCAGGATTTTATTGATGGCAGTCCAAAGTGCTTGATTTGGATTGGAATGGCATCCACTCACAATTCCAATTACATAACAAAAATTAGGTTTTGTACACATCATACCGTATATTAAGTTTTGAACGCACCTTATATGGAACACTTTCCATTCGTTTGTTTTCTTGTGAAGTCTTAGAACACATTCTGTGATTCAATCCTTCACTTCTTATAATATGAGTATCTATAGATTTACTGTCTTGTTTATAAAATTGTTCAAGGACTTTATCTATATAATGCTCTTGTTAAAGAGGTCACGATATCTTTGAACGATCTCTTGAAATCTTAATTCCAAAAATATGTACAGCTTCATCGATATCCTTCATGTTAAAAATTGGCATATAACCAATTCTTAATTGTATTGACAAACTCCGTATTACTTGCGGAAATGTATATATCATCAACATATAATGATAAAATCACAAATTGATCTTTGAATCTTTTGATATATACACAATAATCTTTATTAACCATTACAAAATCATATGCTACTATGGCATTACGGAAACATATATACCATGTCGCGACCTAAAAATTTCGATCAGTGAAAAATTTTCAGGTTAACGGTTTAACAGGTTAATTAGATTAACTAACTTGATACGGACTCTCCCAAGCTCTACCGAATCGCAACTTGATTTTTTTGAATGATTTTAGAATTTGGAGTTGCCATTAATTATTTTTGGTAGGTCGATTAGAAACGTAAGTAAATTAGTGGGAGAACTAAATTACTTCTACAAATAAGAGATTATGAGTTCGGGGACTTGGTTACACTAGTTAATTAAAACAAATACCCATTCGGTACCTTAATTTCATGGATATCCTAATTTGGCAACTTAGGCTTGGTTTACTCCTAAGGCTCTAGTGAGGTGTTCTCTTTTTTGTATTTTCACTTTTTAGATGAAATACATGGATGGTAATGGGTGCATGGATAAGCAAAACGTGAATATGCAAATATAGACACGCGAACGTATACATGCGAACGTAGACATGCAATCATGAATTGCGAGCATGGATATACAAATATGACATGAAAACGCGAACGTACGTTACATGCGAATGTGGACATGCAGATACAGCACACGAACATGGACATGCAAACACGACAGACATACATGGACATGCATACGTATGTATACGAATATAGATAAGCGGATACAAATACGATTATGTGGATTCAAAGACGTATGAATACAACATGCAAATTCGAAGACGTACTAATATGATATGTAGATTTGAAGACGTACGAATATGACATGCGAATGCGATATACGTACATGGACATGCATATGTAACATGTGTACATAGATCATGCATACATGGACATGTATGCACGACATACGATAAATTATCAAAAATAGGATTGGCCAGTCGAAATGGCCCATTTTCTAATTTTTGAGATTTTTCTTTATCTTCTGAAATTTTTAAGACAATTTGCCTATGAGGAACAAAATCGTCATTTTGAAAATATCATGAAGGAAAGTTATCAAAATAGGATTGTCTAGTAGAAATGGCCCGTTTCCTAGTTTTTGAAATTTTTCTTTTGAAGTTTTTTTTAATATACATGAATCAATGATAATACGAATACGTATACGGCATGACAAAGTATGCATAAGCTATATTATGTGAAATGCACATGAATGACTTTTTTGGTATTTTCGAATTGAATAAGACTATCGATGCGAAATATTCTGAATATAAACGCAATATTAGAAGATGCGATATAAAGAGCAGTATGTGAAGATAAACATTAAAAATTCCCTGAAGTCGAAAGAGGGAGTGAGCCAACGACTTTTCTACAATGTTACGACCTCCAGCAAGTGGCTCGGCCTTCTCATTCTAGGGTTTGATAATATGGAAATTAAACTGCCAAAAGTAAAGACAGTCTATAAAAAACCTCCAACGAGAGGCTCGACCTACTCATTTTGGGGTTTGATGGTGCAAGAAGTAAATTGCAGAAAGTAAAGGCAATATATACAGAACCTCCAACAAGGGGCTTGGCCTTGGCTTGGCCTATCCATTCTGGGGTTTGATGGTGCAAGAATTAAATTGCAGAAAGTAAAGGCGGTTTATGTAGAACCTCCAAAGAAGGGCTCGGCCTTGGCTCGGCCTACCCATTCTGAGGTTTGATGGTGCAGGACTTAAATTGCAGAAAGTAAAGGCAGTATATACAGAACCTCTAACAAAGGGCTCGGCCTACCCATTCTGGGGTTTGATGGTGCAAGAATTAAATTGTAGAAAGTAAAGGCAGTATATACATAATCTCCAAAAAGGGGCTTGGCCTACCCATTCTTGGGTTTGATGGTGCAAGAATTAAATTGTAGAAAGTAAAGGCGGTATATACAGAACCTCCAAAGAGGGGCTCGGCCTTAGCTCGGCCTACCCATTCTGGGGTTTCATGGTGCAGAAATTAAATTGTAGAAAGTAAAGGCGATATATACAGAACCTCCAACGAAGGGCTTGGCCTACTCATTCTGGGGTTTGATGGTGCAAGAATTAAATTGTAGAAAGTAAAGGTAATATATATAAAACCTCCAACAGGTGGGTCAACCTTCCCATTATGGGGTTTGGGTTTGTTAATCGAAAAATACAGAAAATTGTGGTACGAATGCGACATGTGGATATGGAGACATACGAGTACGACATGACATAATTGAAATTTAAATCAATCTATTTGGGCAATGAAATTCTTGAAGATTTTAATGGTTAGGATCGTTACCTAATTTAACGAATTTGATTGCTGAATTCGGACCTCGTATCACCTTGTGAATCAAGATTGCGGCTCGAACGACGGGGATGGACTCCTGATTTGTGTTGATCAATAGAGGAATTGGTGATGATAATCCCTAACTTTAAACTTCCATCATCTTCAAAATTCTCTTTTGGAAAAAAATTCTCTCTCTATTTTTGGTATTTTCTTTCTCTCTAATTTTTCTTCAATCTCCATAAACTCTTTCAAACATCCAAAATTTTCTCTCTCCCCCCAAAATCCTCTTCTCCAAGCTCCATCATCCTCCTTTTAGAGCCCACTCATCTATCTCTCATTCTCTATTTTATCATTTATTCTCTATTTTCATTTCCCATTCTAATTTCTCCACTAACTCTTCTTCATTTTCATCTTCCTTTCTCTATTTCTGTCTTATTTTCTCCATGTCCTCTTCTCCATCTTTCTTTCTCCATCTCCTCTTTTCCATCTTCCCTTCTCTATCTAATTTCTTCACTAAATCTTTTTTTTATTTACAAAATAATCCCTTAAGTGTTAGGTATTTACACCATAGGCCCTGAGATTTTAAGTATTTATAATTCAGTCCTTGGAGAAATATTTCTTCATGTCCAAATTTCCTCACAATTTTCGACATACCTCATGTCTAATTCAATCACTTGTTAAATTTAAACTTATTTCTTGCCACTGAAAAAAAATACAAGATTCAAGTAAGACTCTTTTGCAAAATTGAGTCATTCTGGGTACAATTTGGCCAACATGAAAATTGAAATTATTAGAAAACAATGTCACAACTCCTAAAAGTGAAAAATGAAAGTAAATTGACTCAAATTGAATTTTTTAGGCCCGATTTGAGATTATGTTCATGAAGAAATACATGACCTAGAATTGGATTTTTCAAATTTTCAATGGTCAACATGAAAAGGGATTTAAAAACAAATATTGAGTATTTTTATGTATTTTTGTGGCCTCAAATGTTATTGTTTCCCTAATTTTCAAGTATTTTTGTATTTTTCAAAAAAATATTAAAAAATATGAAAAATATGAAAAATTATTTTTTGTTCAAAAATGGTTCTCTAGACTCGCCCAAGGCTTTCAAATTTAAAATTTTCTATTTTCTCATTTTTTCTTGATTTTCTATGAATTTTCGAAAATAAAAATGCCGAAAAATAGTGAAAATATGAAAAATCATTTTTTGATCAAAATTGGTTCCATAAGCTTGGCCAAGGTCCCCAAAATTGATTTTTTAGTTTTATAAATATTGTATATTTTTTTAAAAAGAAAATATGATTAAAAATCAGATGTCAACATACCATTGTCTCGAAAATTGCTTAAAGCCTTGTATCAATATCAAAAGTTGACTTTAGCCTTTTATAACGAATTCAATGGGTTGTTGCATATAACTTTATTCTTTTAATTCTTCATTGAGAAAAGCGGTCTTTATATCCATTTGATGTAAGTCAAGATTCATACTTGCCACTATTGCCAGAATAAAATGAATTGAGGTAAATTTCATCACATGAGTAAAAACCTCTTCATAATCAATTCATTCTTATTGATTATACCATTTCACCGCAAAGTTAGCCTTTTATCATTCAATTGAACCATTAGTTTTACACTTTATTTTGAGAATCCACATGTTCCCAATGGCTATGCGTCCATTCGGAAGATTAACCAATTCATAAACTTGGTTTGCTTCCATTGATTTCAACTCTTTTTCCATTGCCTATCTATTTTTTCTTATCAAGGCAAGTTAGAGCTTCATTCACGTTCCTTGGCTTATCCTCTTCTTGTGGAGTAACTATAAAAGCTTATCCCCAAGGTGTAAATGTCTACAAATCGACGGGGAACGCTTTTGTGACTTGTTCACTAAATTAAAGATTGTATACTTAGTACATCACGCTCTATTATACTCTCATTTAGAATTGAGACTGATTCAAAATAAATTCTCTACTTCTCACATTGCTCCTACTTGGATGATATACCCCAATAAAATCATTATCACTATCCAATGTTTCAAATAGAGACTAATCTTTACCTATCTTGCCCTTTTTCGAAAATTCATTCACTAAGAATATAATATCTCATGATTTAAATTTAGTTACACTTTCGCTTTCTTACTCACCTATAAACATACACCCTTTTAAGTACTCTCAATATCTCATGAAGATGCTCCTTTTGTTTCTAGGGCCTAATTTTCCATACATGTGGGAGGACTTGTATGTACAGACAACACATCCCCAATGTCTAAAAAAACTCAAATCTTGTTTTTGACCTATTCACAACTTATATGGAGTGGAGATGTTGACACCTAAATTTTGATTTTTCTTTTTTTTTTCATTCATATTACACAAAATTAAGAATTAATTCTCACCAGAAATATTTCTCCATGCATTGTATATTTATTTTTTCTGCATTGCATTTTGCATCGGCGGACGGGACCCAAAGGATCGATAGAAGCCACCTTCATCTCGAAAAAACGACGCGACATTTCGCTGCTGAAACAAGAATTACGGTGCTTTGGAAACTAAGTACAAAATTCTAGTGAATTGGTGGGTGGCGAAGAACAAGGACATGCGTCTGGAGTTAAAAGATGGAAGATTAGATGAATGCTATTAAGGCATAGGAGAAATGGAGGGGCAACTTTTTAGGAAAAAATCAAAAGGAGAATCATGTAAGGTAAAGTAATGAGGCAACATCTTTTGATCTCATTCGGTTATTGTCCCCCATCTTCACCTTGCTCCTCTTAAAATAGGTGGCTCCCACCTTCCATCGCCAAAAGACACTAGAGAGAGACCTTCAAGAAAGTAAATGGTCCATGGCTTTTCATCAATCCTGCCTCGGCACCATCGAGAGGAAAATGGAACATTGGCAGATGTTACAAACGGCTTTTTGACCAGGCCACTCCAAAGGGATAGAGTTTCTTGCATTTTTGGGGGGGGGGGGTTCCATTGAGACTAACGTGGGGGGACGACGATCATTGAGAAAAAAAGGGAGTCCACTTTCTCGATTGAAGACTTTCGGTTGAGTGGGGGAATAAACAAAAGAAAAAAAGGAGGCCCATGTAAAAAGGGAGCGGGGGATTCCACTTCTTTGGCAGAATGAAGCCAACGCCAAGAAAAAAAGGAGGCAAGCTTAGACCGAGCTGGAACGAGCTCAAGTGTTGAGAGAACAAGCCATAAAGAAGACAATACCTACTATTTTCTCTCTTGATTCTAAAAAAAAAGTATCCAGAGAGAAAGAGAGGGAGTATAGCACTAAGCTTGAAGAGAATGAAGATCCAAGGTGGCATTTGCGACAAAGAAGTAGCCACCATCTTTTGCATTGCTGACGAAGCCGCCCTCTATGACTACTGTGATCGCCGAGTCTACCATGCCAACAAGCTCACCAGTAAACACATGGGATACTCTCTCCTCCACCCAACTTCATGATACCCTCTTGACAATTTCCTTTCAATAAATTTTACTCTTTCACAAGCGCACCACTTCATACTGCTTATTTTGTCAAAGTTTAGCTCAATCGCCCTGCAAAGCATGTCCTGGTTTCCCTCCCTTTCTTTCCCTGCCCCTCGTTGAAGTATCATTCCATTTCCCATTATAATCAGCTTTGCAAGTACTTACGAGCTCACGAACATGAACCTTCCACTTCAGAGTGGAGAGCTAGCTTACTAGCTCCAAACAACAGAACCTTTTCCAAGTGATACAAGAGCTTTCAATTTTCATGTGTAATATGAAGCTTTGCACCTCTTCTTATTGCTCATGGGTTTTGGCTTTATTATTTGTGCTTCTGCATGGGCTTCGATGGTGTATGGCCATGGGTGGTAAGATAAGTAGGGGCTTGGATGATAGCCATCGACGTGTCATTCTTGCTCAAGTTCCTTCAAGTCTATGTGATCAAAGAAGTCTCACCTTTCAAACTGATGCAAGCATTGCCCAAGATATAACTCTCAGCCTATGTACACTTGCTAGACTTCTTGCATGACACCACAATATCCAAGGTGGAAGAACAACCCGAGATCATCGAGGAGGAAGTTCTTGCCATCTACATTGATCTCACTGACAAGCCATAGCAGTGGCAGGAAGAGGATTGCCAATTTTGGGTATTGATCATAGAGAAGCTGGTAGAGGAGAACGGAAAGGGTTAACTGTACAGATGAAGCAAGTCTAGAATTGGTTCAAAACAAATGTTTTCAATCAGGGCAAAACCAAGTAAGGTTCCTGGAAAGTTAAATGTTTCACTCCATGTTGGATGATGCACGATGCTGTGGAAGGTAAATGGGATGAAGCTTGCTCATAGGATGGTGAAGAATTTTTGTGTGGGCCTGAGCATGTCCGGCAAGTTAGATTTCCCTAACCTGTCTGAGGTAAACAACAGCGGGGCCCTGTTTCTGCACGAAAGAGTTAAGAACTAGGACAGCCCATAGGCACATTGTTAGCGTAGCCACATCTCTCTGGCTTCCTCTTGTGCCTCAAGTGGTCTTCAATTTCTTTAGAGATGAAACTACACATGCTCAGTGGGATGTTCTCTACAATGGTAACCTAGTCCAAGATATAGCATACATACCTATTGGCACTCATCATGGAAACACATTCTCCGTTCACTGCTTCGCATGCTATTTACATCCGGCTTGGTGGTTTATGCCCCCAATCAAATAAATAGCGATCACCATTACGTTAAGTGGAAAGCACACTTTGACGGTGTAAATTTTTACATTCGGCTTCACCATCCCCAGCGAGGGCCCACGGTTCGAGTCTGTTGAGCATCAGCTGTGACATGCAAGCTGGAGGCAGAGTTTAGCCTAGAAAATATGAGAAAGTCAAAGACGAGCAAGTATTCAATCATTTTTATTACTGGATCAGAGCTCACGACCTTTGGTCGCCAAGATCCGACGGCCTCGGCATGGCCGCCATGTCCTACGTCGCCATAGACTACCTCCGCCACTTGTCCCATATGTGGCAAGCGCGTCTGCAACTTGCATCCTGGTTGTCATGTCCTGAACCCTACAGACGCGTGACATCCCGCGATTCCGACCACGTCCATTTGGTCAAAGCCAACGATGACCCAAGAACCGTTGTGACCAAATGGCGTCCAATGAACTCAAACTCTGCGGAAGCCAACATAACCCAGACATGCATTGAGAATGGGGTAGAGAAGAGAAAATACACATAAAACCAACTCCATAAATACATAATCACAACTGTAGCATTAGGATACAATATAGTCAAAAGGGAACTACCATAACTATCATGCGCTCAAAAGGGAACACTACCCTAAAGGTCTACTTCTCGTCGGTGTCGCTCCAGTTTGACTGCTAAGAGAGCTCCTCAAGGTCTGACTCGATCTTAGGGGATGAAGGTTCAGTATCTATCGGATCCCCTTTGTTGTGGCTGTCTATCTCTATCTGTCCTTCTCCTTCTGTCAACTGCTGGTTTGGGTCGGGGTTCATTACCTTGCCCCCAAAAGTCACTGGGTGCTCGCCAAACTTACCGAAGGGTACGTCAAAACCTTGCATCGGGCCTTTAAACACTAATCCAGCCCAATACTTCCATGCTTCCTAGTGGTGAGGTATAAAAAATGGGCCTCCCTCATCGACCCATATAGTACTAGAGGTCCTCTCATAGGCTCTACCATCCGACAATGGAAACACCATCGTCACGGACTTTATCTCTACTGTAATTCCGTGGCGAATGGAAGGGATATTCATTTTCGCAGTTGAGGATCTGAAAAAAAAAATGGTTTAACAACAACAATGAGTTGAAACTCAGCAAGCTCACCACTAAGCCTAGCGTAGGATGAGGCATGCTTCTCGATCGACCCTCACATGGTAGTCTAGGTTCTCAATCTCATTCAGATAACCAATGTCATACAAAGTCATAATAATTCCACAGTCCAGTGGATATATAGTAATCAATCACACGAACACAATATACGGTAGTTTCAAACCACAGACGTCAATTTCATGCATACCATGATAAATTCTTTAACCAATCTCAAATGTTTATTTCACAATCGAGGATGTAATTCGACCCGCGTTAAACGCATTAGGTTCGACTTGCGTATCATACACCTCAGGTCCATACCTCAACTCCCATGTGGGACACCTCAAGTTGGCATGCTTATCACTTCAGTTACCCCGCGTCAAACGTATCAAGGTGCATTGTGCCTCGACCCGCGTGTAGGACGCCTCAGGTCAACACCCTTGTATCTCCAATTTTCCCGCGTAAATACGCCTCAGGGTCGTCCTCTACCCCGTGTCATATAAGCATCTCAGGACAATACGAAAATGCTCAATTCCATTGTTACACATGTGATACGATCATGTCCATCATGCATGACAATAGTTTCAAAGTGATCACACTAGGCATGCTAATTCATTTACAGATAAATTTATGGAATTTCGAGCATCCGACATGGCATATCAATAAACAACTCATACAATACATTCTCAGGCCTTAACTCTTTTTCGAGCATGAGCATGAACCTCCAAATATCATTCAAGCATGTCATAATTCGTCCGCATAAGCAAATATGTCAATTACGGGCTATGATCGTACTACCGGACCTCCGAACCACACGAATCGCTGCAGGTACATATGGAACACCTCATGAAAAGCAACATAACAATGATGAGTAGTATAGAACACTCGTGAATAGCATCTCTCGGACCTCGAATGATGAGCTCGTGTAGTGCGCCAAGTCTAGATAAGCATTTTCAAGTCTAAAACTCCATTTTCCCCTCACTAAACGTCAAAATAACCCACATATCTCTCAAGATCAACCCTCGATGACCTATGAATAGTGTAAAACCAATGTAAAAAGTAACTCTCAAGACCCTAAATCAGTCTGTCAAGCAACCGGTTTAAATTGAGCTACGAATCTCGTCAAACTCTAACCATTCCTAACCAACCGAGCACCCTAAAGTCTAACATACATGTACGACATTCATAGGCTGGGTTTAGAGGTTGTGCTTACCTCAATGATAATTGAAGGCCACAGAAATAGATTGTACAAGTGCTGGACAACAACGATGAAAAGAAGCAACGGCAGCGGAGCACAACGGTTCTCAACGGAAACCGACGGCTCTCGAAGGGGTCGATGGTCCCGGGGCTGAGCTTAGGAGGTTGGGATGGTCCAAAGTATCGTCTATACCTATGAAAGAATGAGAACAAGATGAGTGAGGGGTACAGAGGTGCCGGAGCGTCGGCGGATGCCGGACGGCGGCGTCGGAGCTTAACCTACCCATGACTAGCCTCTGTTCAGCACTGATCTATGACAATTTTAGCTAACCTACCTTTATATCTTCGAAGTCCATGGTCTTACGGTTGCACAGGAGAAAACGGTGATCGATTTGGACTCCAAATGAGCTCGAACAAGTGATTTCAAATCGGACGTGCGCTGAAATCCGAGAAAACGGCTTTCTCAAGAATGGAGTATCTTTGGCCGAAACTAGAGAGGGAGAGAGTGAGATGAAGAGCTTTTTAACCGAATGAGGGGAGGAAATGAAGAGACATGGAAGGAGTTTATGAGTCATTATGGGTAGAATATAAAAGGTCATGAGAGTTATTATTAAATAAGCGAGTTTATGAGTCATTATGAGTGGGTTGACCTTTCATTAACCCTTAGAATGACTCTTGATTTGCCTGACAACTTAACTGATGGATAGATTGACTTAACACTTGATCGACGCAACAAGAATAATGGAACAATCGACGAAACTTTCTTGGAATGCTTGCCAAATGCATTGATCAGGTTCGAGCGCGAACGAACTCAGGCTAACTATTATTCTAAACTAACGAGCTCTCGAAACTACAACTACCATTACCTACGATCTCCGGAATCTATAGCAACTAGGGGAAAATCGGTAAATTTTGACTTAAGATCTCACTGCTCGACACTTCCAATCAGTTTGGTGAATCTACTACGCTAACTACGACCATGTCTAAAACTCTATAACGTTCGTAAGAACTCAATTGTCCAAGACCGAAATTCATTTCGTGGCCTAATCCATTAAACATCGACTCTAGCAAAATGCTTAGACTAATAGCTGTTTAAGAGATACACGTATCGACTGATTAGGTCTACGTATTTTAAAGTCTCAATTAACCTTTCTCCTTCGGTTAGTCATCTCAGAGTAGCTAATTCTGAGTGAGATTCGACTAGAACGCGTTAATGAAATACATCTATTCTTTATTACAGAATCTCGATAATGGGTCGAATTTCTAGAATGTCATACTGGTCAATGCTCGCTCTCATAGCCGTCTCTCGCGTCCCTTACTACAGGCATTGGTTGGTTAAGTTTCGTGCCGCCCTACCTTTCGTCGCTTCCATGGTGTTCATGCTCTTAGCTCTCCCCTTCGAAGCTCTCTCTGTGTACCCCGTCACCGTCGTGCTCGGTTTGGACTGGCACATGGATACTCCTCCTCTTCCTGACACTGGCCAGTGGTTGCTTCTAGCATCAAATGAAAAACTTAGATAATTGTTGATATATTGAGGGCTCCAATTATTGGGCTTATCATTTCCTGATGCTGTTCATAATGCTGGTTTTCTCTGTGTTGTTTGACTCTGTAGAAGCTCCTGGTCTTGGACTAGGGGTTAGGTATATGTTCACCATGGCGATTGGTTGACTTCTTTGGGCTATAACTTTTGCTTCTACAATTCTTCCATCTGCTCGGCCTTGGTGTGCCTATTTTAGGTTTAGAATCCCAGCTTATCCTCATTGTTGGGCCTAGAAATATTATGTACCACACGTCTCAGATGCTGATGCTATTCACAAGATAATAAATTTGGATATAGCATTTGCTACTACTGGTAGTTACCTTGGAGAATATCGGCCTGATTGGGGGTCAATGAGCTTCCTCATTGATTTTTTACGACCAACTGCCTTAGAAGGATCTTCATGGTTCAGTCTGTTGAAGAAAGTTGGAGGCAGTTGCAATGACTTCATGTACAGTGGCCACATGCTTATTGTTGTATTTATAGCTATGGCTTGGATGGAGGCTTATGGGGGTTTCAGCTCATTCATCGTATGGCTGCTCTACAATACTTGGAGTCACAGTGGAACGCGCATCGAAAGATGGCGGAGTGGTACAATGCACTCGAGGATCTATACCAGAAAAAGCTCTGGCACCAGCTGTCTCTCAAGCTTAAGCAGTTCGTCTTTCATGCCGTTTCTCAGTCTCTCGGCAGTATAAAGAGAAAGAAGCTGCCATCATTTATCTTGAAGGCATCATAGAAAAACTTCAGTCTAAGAGGGAACAACGTATAGAGGAGCCCATCCTCTACATTAAGATGTAGATAGCCATGTTCAAGTTGGACAATGACCAAAAAGAATGTAAAAAACTTCTTGAAGAGGAAAAGAATACCCTTGACAGCACGACTGACATTAATCCATCTGTTTATGCTAGTTATTACTGGGTTTCATCACAATTCCATAAATTACGCAAAGAATATGCTGAATTCTATAGAAGTGCTCTTTTATATTTGGTATACACATCACAGTCCCTTTGCCGCGAAAGAAGCCCGCGAGCAAATTTGGTTTTGCTTTCACTGCTAGTCATCGGTCACGTCAAATTTAGTCCCAAACCCGAGCACAATTCTTTGCTCAACCAGTCCAAAATCGCAAAGCTCCTAGCCATCAGTCCGAAGTCGTTTGCTTGGTCGATAAGTCTTAGAGTTCGAATTAAAGAGGCTTATCTTCGAAGATTAAGGTAAACTTTCTATCTTAAATTAAGTATACACTTGCCTATTTTCCATATTTGCATGTCATATTTTGCATATCATATATTTGCATATCTTGAGCATATTTACATCAAAAGTGGATATTCTTTTCAAAAATTCAGATTTGATTAGGGAAATTTCCTTTCCTAATTTGCAACTTACCACATAATCGAGGAAATCCATCTTTAGGATTATTGATGGAATACTCGATTAGGCAAGGGTCTAAGTTTTATCGATAGCCGTAGGATTACAGATTAAAGATTAACTTAAAAATTTGTGAAATATTTCAAAATTGATTGATATATCCACTTTTCTTGTTTGAGTTGATTGTCATATTCACTTTTCTATTTTAACTGAATTGCTTGATTATTGTTTTAGAATATACATCTGTCGCATGATGTGTTATCGAAAAATTCTAAAAAAAATAATATTGCATTCATTCATTTTCATATTTGAAAATTGCATCTTTTAAAAAATAGCATCATGTAGATAATTACATGTCTAATCTTTTTTTTTTGTAAAATATTTAGGTTAGATTGCATTTCATGATAGAAATTGCATGCTTAAATAGAATTTTATGTCTAAAATAATCTATCTTTAATATATTAGCGTTTAGGTCATTTAAACTCTAAAATATTCAAGATAAACCTTGTTTTGACATATTCTATTTTAGGAAATAAATTCATCCGAAAATACAAAAGAAAAATCATAAAAAGGAAATCCTAAAAAGATTACAATTTGAACTTCAAGTGAGAATTCATCGAAATTGCCAAATTAAATATTTTCATGAAAATGGTACTGAAAGGGCGTTAGAGTAATCTAGTGTAATCAAATCCCCGGACTTTAGATCTCTGGTTCTCAGAAGTAATTTAGTTTTCCCGCTAATTTACTTAGGTTTCTAATCAACCTACCAAGAATAATTAATGGCGACTCCTATTGAAAATCTTAGCATGTTAGATACTGAACCAAAGTTGTGATTCGGTAGGACGAGGGAGAGTCCGAATTAGGTTAGTTAATGTGATTAACCTGATAATCCGTTAATCTGGAATTTCATCGATTGGATTTTTTAGGTTGCAACAGGAGGTAACTGATTTAGAAGGCGCACGATTAAGTACATAGATAGCAATCAGCAAAGCATCACCCCAAAAGATGATTGGCGAATTAGCTTGTGCCATCATGACCTAACCATTTTCATTAGGGTTCTATTTCTTCTCTCTGCAACTCCATTCTGTTGAGGAGTTGCTGGAATAGTCAATTGTCTTCCTATTTCTTTTTCATCATATAATCATCTGAATTGATTAGATAAATTTTCTCGACCTCGATCAGATCTTAATTTTTTAGTAAATTGATTTTTTGAAACCTCAAAAATTTCTCAAAGTAACTCATGCCTATATTTATGAGAAATAAAAAATAACATGTTTGAATCAAGTGTAATCTTCTATAAATGTAATAAAATTAATAGCCTTATGCCTTGCTTTCATATTCGTTGAACCACATATGTCTAAATGGATCAACTATAAAGAAAACTCAGCTCTTGTTTCTTTTCCAAATGGTTACCCCATTGTTTTTCCCAATAGGTAATACTCACAAATAGGAAATTGAGTTTTCCAATGTTGCCCAATAAGCTCTCTTTTGCTTTATCTAAACATTCATTATTTGTCAATATGGCCCAATCTAGCATGTCATATATTCACGTTATCACAAAAGATGCAAATAAGGAATAAACATTAGTGTACTCAATAATCACCACAATGAAGCCAATGACAATCACTTTCGTTGTGAAAGTTTAAACTGAAATCAAGTTTAACTACTCTTGACATGGAAACTAAATTCCATCAAGTTTTTTGGAACATATAACACATCATGTAGATACAGGGTACGACTACCACGCATATTCAATTGGCAAGTGCCAATCTTTTTAATTTCCACTTAGAAATTGTTTCCCACATTTATCCACTTTGTTCCATGTGAAACTCGTTGAAATATTATGAAAGCATTTCTATCCTTCCTTACATGGTCTATGACCCATAGCTCTACAATCTACTAAGGATGATATTTAATTATGAAAATTGGACTGGAGACATAAATAATATAAGTAACACTCTCAAGTGCACAAAAGGGTTTCTAACTTTTTTACCTCATCTCAGTCATGAGCAAAATGACCATTCTTGCCACAGTTACAATATATCACTTTTGAAAGGTTTTTCTTAAAAG
The DNA here is from genome assembly GCA_016432845.1 of Psidium guajava. Taxonomy (NCBI): domain Eukaryota; kingdom Viridiplantae; phylum Streptophyta; class Magnoliopsida; order Myrtales; family Myrtaceae; genus Psidium; species Psidium guajava. Next base: position 33,376,258 of record CM028226.1, read on the forward strand.
AACATTTTCCTTTCCCATGTTGATTAAACTTTGATTTCTATCCTGATGAATCTATTCCCATGTCTTTCCACTTGTTAAACCCATCTTGATGCTTACGTTTGGAGCCCGAAGCCCCATGCGAGTTAGAACCAGCACAACAAATGTAGGTTTCTGGTTTAGCAGCTAGAAGGAGGTCTATCTCTAATTCAAGATGGCACATAGCATCTTCAAAAGTCTTTACGTTTTATTGTGGATCAAATGCCTAACATTTATGCATCTATTTTACACTAACTAATTACATTAATGAATAACTTCACATAAGGTTTCAAATTCGAAAGTTCACTATGTTCCCGATTATTATCTAAAAATTCTCGTTTGAAATTATCATTAATATAATCATTTATGTAAAATTGAGTTCATTAAAGTTACAAAAGCTTTCTAGAGCTTCTTACTCGAGTAGAGTTCATAAATCAAACAATGATATCCTTATCTTGTAATCATAAAATTGTAGCATGATTTGAGCTACTATACAAATAATTCATTCATCAAATTATACCCAAATCGCAGAATACAATATAGAAATGGAAAGCACATTAAACTTTATACATACTACCGACAAAATATGCACTACACAATCTCTATGTAGATATTCACATATAAGCCATATTTTGTGTTTTTCAAAAAATAGAGAAAAATAGGCAAATATACAAAAAAAAACCCCAAAATACGTGTATCATGGGTTTCATACATATTTTTCATAATTTTAAATATATCAAACATTGTCAAATAATATACGAAATTGAAGATAATTTCAAGACAAACACAATGATACCTCGCACACCCCCGATCAGAGTCTCCACACATCCACATGCCCTAGTTAAAGCTTCGACATGAGTGTTTCATGTCAACATTCAACGATCAAACATTAACTAGTCAACTATCAATGGTCAAATATTGACCAGTCAACGGTTGATCGGGTCAATGAATCGATACCCAAGTTGGGTTGCAGGTAGGGTCTTGGATTCGGCTGAGCTAGGTCATGAACCGGATGTCGGGTACCAAGTCGGGTTGAATTCTTGGTTCATGGGTCAAACTGTATTCGGACCGCTGACATCATCATGGTGTCACTTGCCATGTCACCAGCGACATTGGATGCTATGTCAACACCATGTAAGAGCTACATCAACAAGCGAATTTCGATGGTTTAGGCACGTGATGCCCATGTGCAACGGTCCTCGATAGTGCATGTGGGCACATTTAGGCTGCTTTGGCGGTATCTAGCATCATTCGACCCCTTTGATTGCTCGTATGATCTAGATAAACCTGTTGGTATACCAAAAACCCATTTTCCTTTAGCAAGATTTCACGAAAAGGCAACATTTCACCGCAGCTCCGAGGGATTCCGCCCTGTCCCAGCACATGGCGCTCGTGTGGCCTTTTCTGGAGACGCCTCACAATGGGCAACCATTGCAAATCTTGATCTCGCCAAGCTTGTTTTGCTGATATGTACAAAAATCACTTTTGTTGGATAGAATAGAATCCATTGTACATTACAACAAATACGAAAAATGGGTTTTCGTCCTAAAATAGACTACAAAATTATCACAAAATGATCAAAAACCAAGAATGATTACTCTGATACTATTGAAGGGAACCAATCCCATTATATATGTAGCGGATTATGCAGAATTAGCAAGCCCAAAATCATACTTGAATCCCTGATCATAGAAAACTACATCGCACGAGGGATGTACTGTAATTTTTACGGATTAAGAGTTATCATTGTAGCCTCGAGATAGTCCTTTGTCAGTCTGACATTCGGGAGAGATTCATCATTGATTTCTTCACTGTTCTCCCTTTTCCTCTCTATATAGTGAACATCTAAAATGACAACTAATTCATAGAATGAAGAAATGTGATTCTTATTCACGTTCATAAAATGATAACTACCTGAACATGTGGATAAAGGGTGTGGTAGCCTATATGGGCGGACCATGCTATTTTCTATAAACCCCCATATAATCTAACAGTAATATCACTAAAATCCAATCAAATTTTCTATGAAAATGTTTATGTGGCCACAACATAGTTTTTGACTTGGCATTCATCCTCTCTCAAATATTATAATGATAGTATAAAAATATAAAAAAATCATTTTTTTAAAAGGACTTGTGAGTATTTATTCCAAATAGTCAAACTTTTTCCAAAATAGACTCTTCCATGTACAAAATTCTCAAAATAGATCTCCTCAAAGTATTTTCAAACTAGACTTCTCACCGCTAAATCATCCTTGAAATTGCCTCATCATCGTCCTTGTCATCCATGTCACTTTTACCTCTCTCTAAAATCAGTGAAATGATTTCTGAAACTTTGCGAAATCCTTATCATTTTAAAGTTAATCTATCATATACAACTACAATTGTAAAATAAGTTGCATACAATCAAAGAAGTAAGTTTTCGTTTATTGATTTTCTACTCCACAAAATTAACCATTTATTGAATTAGATAGAGTTTAAAGATATTTTTATGTGCTTTCTAAAATTATATAGCATATATTGGAAATTACAAAGTAAATCTCAAAGTTAAAAGGATAATAGCATATTTTGTTTTTGAATATTCACAATTTCAAGAGTAGATTATTTCCTTCTAGCATTTAAATTTGATGAGTGGGCAGAAAAACATATTGAAAACATCTTCTAATTTTCGATAACGTCACAATTTCTTAATGTGTGTGTGAAATCTTTATCATTTTAAAGTTAATTTATCATACACAACTGGAATTGCAAATTACGTTGCATGCAAGCAAAGAAGTAAGTTCTAGTTTATTGACTTTCTACTCTGTTGAGAAAAATCACTAATTGATTTTGAAGTTGACAAAACAATTAATGATCTCTAATGTTTGAGTTGATGCAATGAAATGATGTTTTGTAGATTGTCCTAATGTACATTCAAGTATTCATGGACATGTACATGAGATTAAATCTGGCAAGAAAGACTCAGACAATGTTTTAAGGGACTTAGATACTGTATGGAGCTTAGATGTTGAAATGAAGTAGCTTTGAGAGAGTATTTCATGTGTAACGACCAGGTTATCAAGAGATATATTCAAGATGCTTTAATTGACATATTATATCAACACAATGGCTAGAAAATCAAGTTGGATTCACTCTTAGAAATTCTTAATCTTGAAGATCAATTAAGAACGTGCATTAAGAGAGACGAGGATGTCTCACCTAATGAGAAACTCTATCTATGGAAACCCAAGATCATAATTGTATAGGTGATTTGATCTAAAAGGGATTATTTCCTTTGTCAACATCAATAGCTACAAGATCCTTTGTATATAACCTCATTCAAATGAAAAGTTTGAAGAGTGATTATCAAGAAATCTTGCAATGGGAAGTTAGAGATGGAGAAGTATAAAAGGAGACCTTAAGGTTGAAGAGCAAAAAAATACAATAGAGTATAATTCCAAATTTCAAGATCAAGAGAGTTTCACATTCTTTACACACCTTTGATCCAAACATTGTAATGCTTAGAGGAGAACATTCAAGTGTAAGTGTTAGACGAGAAATCTATTCACTAAGTTGTAACCTTTACGCTATTCACTAGTGAAATCCAACCAATTAGCTACCTGCATGAAGAAGTGGACATAGGCTTGCATAAAGCTGAACCACTATAAACTCTCTATTCAAATCCCCTAATGTCTTTGTTTATATACTGTGTAAGTAGAATTGTGCACAACACTGCATCTAAGGGTCTTTCAAGTCTTACTAGCAAGCATTGTCTGAAAGAAGCTCTGAGCATATATCTTTATATTGCGCATTGATTTCTATTATTCTTTGAAATCACCTATTCATCCTCCTCTAAGTAATAATGCTAGCACTAATAATTGGTATCAACGCCTAGTGCTCCTATTTTATATTGAAGTGTTATTACTTCTAAACTAACAATCTCAATGGCTGGCAACTTTATTCCAACTTGGATTGAAGGAGGAAGTAACAACAGGCCACCCTACTTTAGTGGGAAGGACTATTGTGGCAGCTACTCCTCATCTTAAGCTTTGACACCAAGTTTGTGACAATCCAAGCTTACTACCTGCTTACTTATGCGATTTGCTTTAATCTCTTAGTATAATTATATCAGAGGGCATATGCAGAAGCTATAATAGCACAAGCAAGGTCGACACACAAGTACAAGTAAAAGGGTAGGCACGCCTAAGGGTTACGACCTCTTTAGGTTAACTACGACTTATATTATATAATAAGAACAAATGACAAGCTAAGATAATACTTCATTTTATAGATGAAAAGCGTTTTCTATATCCATTTCGTAACGACAAAAATACATTGGGAGGAAGGAAAAGGTGACATCTAATCCTAAATACTATTTATTATCTTCTTCACCACACTTCAACACTATCACTATCACCTTGAGGCGTGGAAACCTGGATATCTGAAAAAGGTTTTAACAATAAGAGGTGAGCTATAAGCTCAGCAAGAAAGGCATCTAGCCTAACGACTAAACGAACTATTTATCACCTAACCAAGCATGAGTCGACATTAATGATAGACAAACAAACACAAGCACATTGCACTCGATAAGGCTGCATATGGTAACACTATAGAAAAAGTGTTTCTGTTCCTAAAATATTCCAAAAATACTTTGGGAATAGAAACGTGTATGGTCAAAAAGTGATCCTAAAGTGTTCCGGGAGCACTTTTGACAAATAAGAACACTTTTGGAGTAGAAATAAGAAACAAAAAAAAAACTTACTTTTGTGTTCCCGGAACACTTTTTAGAAACACATTTGGAACACTTTGTTTTTGAGGTAAATTTGTCAAGAACTCGTACAAGAGCTCGAATTTAGGCGGAGCTGGACTTCGCGCGGCAAACACGAGCCAAACCTTACCATATCCAGTCGAGCTTCGACCTCGGCCACTCGACCAGCGATGGTAGGGGTTGGTAGGAGAGCTCGTAAGACTCCGCTTAGATTTAAGTAGGGCTCTGCCTTACGCTAGCCGAACCCCGCCATCGTCACCTGAGCTTCAACCTTTTACGAGCTCCCTCACTCAGATCTGGGTAAAGGTCGACGGGGCGAGCTCGCGCAAGCCCGCTTAGATCTGGGCGGGGCTCCCCTCGTACGAGCCCAAGCTCGCTCGGTCGCTCAGATCTAGGCAGGGTTCAGCCTCGCACTCACTTGGGCGGGCTTGTACGAGGGGAGGGGATTGGATGAAGACGAGCTCAGTGATCTTGATGGGATCGATGTGAGCGGTATCATAGAGCATTGGAGGGCCGTTGTACTCAACAGCAATGGAGTAGTCGAGGTGGTCCTCTTCGGGGCGGGGGGCGCTAGCAGGGAGCATTTTGGAAATGACTTGCTCCCAAGGGTCTCACGCTCATCCTCGGGTTCCGAGACCATGTGCGTGGAGGATGGCAGTGGGTTTTCTTTCTTATTTTTAGTTTGGTTTTTTGGAGAAAGTGAAGGGTTAAAGGAGGAGATGAAGAAGAAGAAGATGGCATTGAAAGTTGAATTTGTATCGTAACATAAAAATTCGGCGAACTTCTAGGTTAATGGATTACTAGATTAATTAAATGAATTAATTAACCTAGTTCGAGCTCTCTCAAACTCTATCAATTTGCAACCTAGGTTTATGTTTAAATGATTTAAATTTTAGAGTCGCCACTAATATTTATTGATAGGTAGATTAGAAACCTAAATAAAGGATTGGGAGAATACTTTATTTTCTGCTAATCAGAGATTTAGGTTCAGGGGCTTGTTTATGTCAATCTTTCGATTAACACCCTTTCGGTACCTTCTTGTGGGAATTTCCTTGATTGCCCCATTTGAATTGATTTCTTGAAGACCAAGGTGCATTTTTTTTTGGGATTTTTCTTAGTTAAATGAATGTAATGCAAATGCAATTACATGAAAATGTATGATGCTATGCAATCTAAACTATATGACAAGCATAATGAGCATACATGATGTAAAAAAAAAAATCAAGTTTTAATGCACGAAAAATGTGGGTTCTAATGATATGCAAAATAACATGAATGAAAATAATGCATGCTAATTTTCAACAATGCCCACATGATGTGAATTTTTAATGCACACAAAACATGAGTTAAAATTTAAAAGGTTATGTTATGCAAATGATGCAAATCTATCTATATGATGTGAATAAAATTGCATGAATGACATGATAAATATGCATAAATGGCAAAAATGGCATGGTAAATACGCATGATCTACCCTATATGAAATGCACATGCATGACATATTTTTTTGGTATTTTCGGCTTAAATAAAAGGCAAAAATAAAATATGGTCTGAAAGTTGATAACAATTAATATAAAATAAGAAATTGATTATTCAAAGTCTAATTTTATATTAAAAGGTATCTTTAAATTTAATTCCATTTTAGACCATGATTTGATGTTCTTTTTGTAAATGTTTTTTATGAAAACAAAGTCAAATAAAAGTGTAACAAACCTTGAGTATCGTACACCATATGATCCGAATTTTTTCCAATGAATTTGCTTCATATCCAAAGCTGAGGGTCGGAAGGGAATTTATTCACGTCATACCCCGAGAGTGGAGTTGGATGGTGAATTTAAATGAAATTTATCGGTCTGATCCCAAATTTTATGGGGTGAGATAGATAATTCTACTTGTGCAGATGACGTTGTACTTCGAAGGTGAAGTCGGACGATCATCCGTAAAGCACGTAATCGAGGGACAAAGGTGCAAGGGAGCATGTACTATACTCAAGGGGTATTATAAAAATATTTGAATTCAGATTATAGTATAACACGAAAAGGATCTTGGTTACCAAGGGATACAAACCCGAATTTTAAAGGGTGTAATAAACTATCCACAAAGAATGATCACATCTTTTAAATTAAAGGAAGATCATCTCTTAGAACATTTAGAATAATTAAGATAATCATCCAAAATTCATCGATATCTCTAAAATAATTATGATCAGAAGTTTTAAGGCTTATCCGATATCTTTCGGATCAAATCCTAATCCAAGACAATCTGAATACCCAAATCGTATGCTCAATCTATTAAAGGTAATGAAAATCAAATCACAAAAACATATCAAGTATTCAAAAGTATCTACGTCAATCTTATTCGAATCTCAAAAAAACTGAACTAAACACTAGAATTTTGTCAATACTCAAAGGTCTGCACAAAAATTCATGATATATGCTCTACATTCCAAATCCACCAAATTAAGTAACCATGTGTATCCAAAATTTATATCATCTCTTGAACATTCAATTCAATTAAGCAATATCTAGAATAGATCAAGATACAAGGAGTTACCTTTTGAATTCTAAAGCGAAACTTGGTCACAAAGCAAACTTGAGTAGAACGTGTGCCTTGGAACCCCAATTTTGCACAAAGCAAGGCTCTGATGGACCCCCTTCTTTCAGCAGCAAATTTGAGTCTAATTAGACTACAAAATTAGCATAAATAGCAGCAGAATCTCATAAAAAACGATGTGGTCATCGATTTTGGGCCGAGAGTCAAAAGGATGCCCGAAATAGAGCTGTTTTCTTGACTTAGAACAGTAGCTATTTGAACGAGAAAAAGCAGCAAAATACTCCCTGGATAGCAGCTAAAGAGGTGCCAAAGTAGCAGCCATTTAAGCGAGAAATAGCAGCAAAAATGCTCCCTGGATAGCAGCTAAAGATGCGCCCAAAATAGTAACTTAAAAGCTGTGAATTCACCCCAAAATCAGCATGTCCTGGCCTTGATTCGTGGCAAAACAGGATCCCAAATCCGTGAGAGTTACATTTCCTTGTGATTGGTTTGTGTCGTGACCTAATTTTAAACTTTGCTCTGAAAGAAGAGGGAGAGCAAGGGCAAGAAACGAGATAGGAATTGGGGTTTTCTGTATTCTCTTCCTTTCTCGTACAAAATATACATCATGAGTGTGGCTATATATAATACTGACAAGACAAAGAATAAAAGGAAAGGGAAAATACAAGATTTTTATCTTCCTAAAGTGTATCAATCAATCAACGGTAATCTTCAATTAGTCTTCAATCAAGACATCGACAATCTTCGACAGGATCTCCAACACTTCCCCTCAAGCTGACGGTCTATATATGTCTAGAACGTCTAGCTTGCTTAGGAGGTACTTATGTTGTCTTTGACATAACGGCTTGGTGAAGATGTCTGCAGGTTGATTTGCAGTTCCAATTCCTCTAGTGACTAGAATTCCCTCTCGAATTTTATCTCGAGTGAAATGGCAGTTAACTTCAATGTGCTTCGTTCTTTCATGAAAAACTGGATTTGCCGCCAATTTGAGTGCTGCATCATTGTCACAGAATAACTCAGGTGGCCCTTCCACTTGCACTCCAAGATCCGATACCAATCCTCGTAACTAGATTATCTCACAAACAGTCTTGGCCATGGCACGATATTCTGCTTCTGCAGATGATAAGGATACTGTGGTTTGCTTCTTGGTTTTCCAAGAAATCAAGGATTTTCCAAATTTTATGCAGAAACCAGTAATAGATCTTCTGGTCATGGGGCATGTTGCATAATCAGTATCACAAAAGGCAGTCATTCTCATGCTGCAATCGCGAGATAGGAAGATTTCAAGCCCTGGACACCCCTTTAGATATCTCACTACCTTCAAAGCTGCGTTCATATGAGATTGTTTAGGTTGGTGCATGAACTGACTCAATATCTAGACCGCATAACATATGTCCGATCTTGTCATAGTGAGGTATATCAATTTGCCAACTAGTCTTTGATATCTAGATGGATCTTTGAGCAGTGGATCTTCTATGGATGCAGATGTTCCTACATCATATTCATGAGTTGTTAATTTGACATTTTGTTCTATAGGAACGACGGATGGTTTGCATCCTGATAGACCAGCTTCAGTCACAATTTCTAATGCAAACTTTCGTTGACTGAGATTGATTCCGCTATCAGAACGTGCAACTTCAATACTAAGGAAATACTTTGGAGCCCCTAAGTCCTTGATATGAAACGTTGAATGCAGATATTTCTTGAACTTCTCAATGCGAGATTAATCATTCCCCATAATAAGTATGTCATCCACATAAATTAATAAATAAATGGATGCTGTACCTAAGGTCCATGTGAAGAGAGCATAATCATGTTTTGAATGCTGGAATCCTGCTGCTGTCAGGGCATCTACAAATTTTGCATACCATTGCCTGGATGCCTGTTTGAGGCTATAGAGGGATTTGCGAAGACGACATACTTAAGGCTCCCCATGTCTACGTAATCCTTGTGGAAGAGTCATGTAAATCTCTTCATCCAGATCGCCATGGAGGAAAGCGTTGTTGACATCCATTTGATGAAGAGACCAGTGGCGTGCGGCCGCAATGGAGAAGAAGGATCGAATGGTCACTTTCTTTGCAACTGGTGAGAATGTCTCATGATAATCGAAACCTTCCCTTTGGGTAAAGCCTTTTGCCACTAAACGTGCTTTATAGCGTTCGACAGACCTATCGGTCTTGAATTTTATCTTGTAGACCCATTTACATCCAATGGGTTTATGATGTTTAGGAAGGGGAACAATGTCCCATGTGTGGTTTTCAACGAGTGCACTGAGTTCAGCTTCCATTGCCTTCTGCCATCAAGGATCTTGTGCAGCTTCCTGATATGAAGAGGGCTCTTGTTCCTCGGAAATTCAGCTAATGCTGCATAGATGTCTGGGAGAAACCCGACTGAAAGATACGTAAGATGAAATAGGATAATGGCTACCTGAAGCTTTGGATGCAGAACAAATGTAATCTTTAGTCCATGTAGGCGGTCGAACGATGCGTCCAGAACGTCGTGGTTGCTTAGAGATAACTAGGGGAACAGGAGAAGAATCTGGTGAAGATCCCATATGTGACGATAGGGATTCAGGAGATGAGAGAATATCTGCAGGAGATGATTCTGTTGGTATCTCTCTTGGATTGTCCTTTGGAACTGTTGGGATCGGCGCCGGTGATGCAATAAAATATAGTTGAGGAACTGTCTGAATATCCTCTTCTAAGAAATTCGGGTGGTTTGAAATAGCCAAAGATGGATACATCCCATCTTGGAAGGGAAAAATATCTTCGTGAAACACCACATCCCTGCTAACAAAGAAGTATCCAGTAGACAATTCCATAACTCGATAGCCTTTCTGTAAGATAGGGTATCCCATAAAGACACAAGAGGTAGCACGTGGATCCATCTTACTTCGAGATCCCATGATTGTTGCATAGCATAGACATCCAAATATTCGCAGATGTTCAATAGAAGGCGATTTTCCATAAAGTAATTTAAAAGGGGTACTACCATCAAGAACTCTACTCGGCATGCGGTTAATCAAATAGGTAGCAGTAATCACACAATCGCCCCAGAATTCTTCAGGAATAGATGCTTGGTACTTAAGACCCCTTGCAACCTCTAAGAGATGTCTTCGTTCCACAATTCCATTTTGTTGTGGAGTATAGGTGCAAGATTTCTCATGAAGGATTCCATGGAAAGTAAAGAGAGATTGACAATCATTGGAAAGAAACTCACGTCCATTATCTGTCCGAATTTTTTGAATAAAGGTATCGAATTGAGTTTTGACCATGGAGATGAAAGTCGTCAATTTGGAAAGAGTCTGACCCTTGGATTGCATGAGAAATGTCCAAGTAGCTCGTGAAAAATCATCGATGATTGTAATAAAGAAACGAAACCCATCCCGATGAGTCCTATGATAAGGTCCCCAGATATCAAGGTGGATTAACGCAAAAGGACGGTCGGTTCGGGATGAACTTGTGGAAAAAGATTGCCTGGGTTGTTTAGCTAGAGGGCAGATGGAACACTTCGGATGAGGAAATTTTGCACTATGGCCCAAGCATTGATGATAAATGAGGTTTTTATTAATAGTAGAGGCATTACAAGAAATGCTTTGATTTAAAGGAAAATTTTCACGGAAATTAGTCCAGAAAAATAACCCATCTTCAACTCTACCCAAGCACATCAGTTTGCCAGTCGTACGGTCCTGACATAAGCAATTGTCGGAATTGAATGTGACAATGCAGGAATTATCTTAACAAACTCTTGATACAGAGAGGAGATTGAACTTAAACTCAAGAATATACAGGACATTATGGAGGACAAAGTTTGGGCCAAGTTGAACAGTGCCAGTTTTAGTGACAGTGGTAGTATTCCCATTGGAAGTCGCACCGATAGAGGAAATTGAGGTGGCTCATTAATATGGGAAAACAAATTCTCAGCGCAAATTATGTGATCACTAGGACCTGAATCGACTATCCATGCATTGACCGAAATAGAATTTTCTTGGGATAGAAGAGTACCTGAAAAACCGGCACTCGTGTCTGTGGTCTTCAACTGGTTCAACATTTTTATAATAGTTTGGTACTGATCCTGAGTGATGACCCATTCTCTCTTTTGTGCAGAAATTTGGTACGCAGATACTTCTTTGTCCTTTCTTTCTCGATTATTTGGACATCCATGTAGCTTCCAGCATGTCTCTACGGTGCGATGTGGCCTTTTGCAATAATCGCAATACTTATTTTTGGATTTTAAAAAATTACCTGGTATTTTCCCTGATGAGGTGGCAAGACGAGAGCCACAAAATTCGCGTAGGATGCCAGCTGATGTGGTAGAGCTGGAGCCGTAGGATCTGTTCCCTTTTTCAGACAAATATGGGCCATCAGATTGCATCTTGTAATCTTGGCCATCCATCCCTAAGGTGTTAGGGTTTTCCTTGTGTGCCACCGAGGATGAGAAACCAAAGTTCTCAGTTCTTCGTCTCCCTGGATCCCGAGAGCTTGCAAGTGCGACGAGGCCTTCAAAAACGTCTCCGCGAGCAATCGGACCGCCGTGGGGTGAGATGGTCGAGAGGGCAACTCCTTCACTGTGCTGTGTTGCCATCGCCGTTGCTATTCGCTAGCTTTCCTCTTGAACGGCAAGCTGGTAGATACGGCCGAGGGTTGGCCGTGGTTTCATTGCGAGAATCTGAGTTCGAAACGGTAAGTATTCCTCATTCAGAACAAGCAAAAAACGAGTTGCCTTCTCCTGTTCTCGGATTGCTCGGTATTGTCAGAGGGTTTCCTCCGTATCGACGAGGGTTTCTTCGGTTGTTTCAATTTTGTTCCACAGAGCTGATAGACGGTTGAAAACGCTTGTGATGGATTGATTTCCTTGTCTGAGTTCTGATAAGGCTTGTGTAAGTGAGAAGATTTTTGCTCGATCGAGCTTCCCGTACATCTCTCGTATGTTTGACCACATTATTTTTGCGTCTTCCGTCGGTGGTAATCCGGAGGCCACTTTGGTGGTAAGGTAGTTTCCAATCCATTATCGGACTAACTGATTGCACCGGCGCCAGTGACGGCGCTGTCGCTCGTCGGCCGGGACTGGGGCTGTGCCGTTGAGGAACCCATCCTTGTCCTTTGTAACCAGGGCTTACCGGAAATCCCTCGCCCAAGCGGGATATTGCTCGGGTCCGGCCAATGGGGGGCTGACAAGTTGCAACTCTGGTCCGTCGGCGGTCGATGTGTACAACGGGTCTCCGATCTTCGATCGGCCACTGCTGATCCCAACTGGGTAAGGGAAAACGGTTTGATAACCGGATGGAGGAGTTGGGTAGGGTTTCGACCCAAAACCTGTCGTCGTACCTAATTCGGGTATTTGCCTCGCATAAGGAAAACTGGGTCCTAGGCTTGGCCTTGCCTCGAATCTGGCTGGTGGGCCTCCCTTTGGGATTGGGCTTGCCCCGAATTTGGCCGGTGAGCCTCCCCCGGGTTGTATATGCTCCTGTGTCTCTTCATTTGATGATGGCAATGATGTTTCGAATGAAGTGGGCTAAGCAGGCCCATAGTACCATGGAATAGGTTGGCCCGGTATGGGCTGCAGCAACTGGATGGGCTGGCCCGGGATGGGTTGACCCCGGTTGATCTGATAATGCTGCCACTGAACGATCTGAGCCTGAACAGGATTGCTTTGACTGGGTTGATTTTCAATGGCCTGAGTATTCTGATCATCAGCAAGTTCATTGATTTCTGACCGTGGAGGCAAATCTTCTACAGCAGAATGGCTGGGGGAGTTTCAGTAGATTGTTGTTTGTTTTTCATGGTATTGAAAAAAGAAAATGATTCTAACTCTGTTTTGCAGGATTGATTGCAACAACAAGAGAAGGCAACGAAAGAAGGCTCCAAGTGAAAACAAGAAAGGAGAGGACGGGCGGAAGCTAGGTCAGGAGAGCTGCTCTTATACCATGAAAGAAGAGGGAGAGCAAGGGCAAGAAATGAGATAGGAATTGGGGTTTTCTATATTCTCTTCCTTTCTTGTACAAAATATACATTATAAGTGTGGCTATATATAATACTGACAAGACAAAGAATAAAAGGAAAGGGAAAATACAAGATTTTTATCTTCCTAAAGTGTATCAATCAATCAACGGTAATCTTCAATTAGTCTTCAATCAAGATGTCGACAATCTTCGACAGGATCTCCAACATGCTCGAAGACATGCACACCAAATTCAAGGATGGACCGGTTGACAATGTTTCTCACGTCGATTGAAGAACTTGATGAGGATGATTTGCAGCTCCATCAAAACTCCAATGATTTTTTTTTACAGGAAAATCCAAGAAGAGTCAACTATAGCAGTGGACGCTTGGACTTTGGAGGCAAAGGGGCCACAAATCGTGGCATTCACCTGATGATTTGTCTCACCAAGTTGCAGCCACGCATCAAGAGGAAGTTATTTACAGCGAGCCCCTTTCCCATTAACTCTCTCCCTCTCTTTTAATTTTTTTTCTTTCGAAAATCTTTTCTCATCTATCCTCCCCTCTAATCTGAATGTGTCTCTGGTTTTTTCTAGTGTCGACCCCCCCTCGGAAGAGCTCTCGAGAGCTCCTCTTATTCCCTTCGTGTCCTCTACTTTGATTATTACCACCCCACCAAATAGAATCATGGTTGCCTTCCATTGTCCCAACAAATGTTGGTCTCTTTTTTTTTTTCTTCTTCTTCTTCTTCTTTTTTTAACCTTTTGGCTCTCCACTTGCCTTAAAGAAAACATCATAATGTTGTTTGGTGATGAGACAAAGTGATATGGACCCGATGGCACGACTATAATGCGCTTGCTGGTTCCCTTGAGTCAAGTTACTTTCAGCATCTTTCTTCAATTTTTGACTGGACTGTTGACACTATATGCACGTTAAACCGGAGGTACTTTTCAAGACAAGAATGCGTTGAAGAATCCCCACTCTTCACTATCAACAAATAGTCCGAATTCTGCTTTTTTGCACGGCCTCGGGATTGGATAAAACTACTAACTGTGGTAGACGGGTCAAACATAATGACTGAGTTATAGCTCTGCACATCTAGACCCTCTTCAAGAATTGACGTTGCAACAATGACATTCACCTTCCCATCACTGAATTCCTCCACAATTTCATTTTGTTTCGCCCTTGTCTGTGATAGCAAACCAGAGTTATTTCCTGCTATGTATTTGGTCTTCTAGTTATAGTACGTGGGAAGCACCTCACTTAACGAAGATTGAAGTACAATAGCAGTAATAACCCTCTTCACAAAGATTATACATCTGATATCATGAATATCCCTGTACTCAAGTAAGGATTCAATGAGACAAACAACTTTACAAGTTATGAGCCCAGCATCCACATCTCCTTGGACATTATCACCAGCTGACCAGTTTGGATCTTAAGGTATGCAAGCTAAGAATGCATTGAGGACATCTTGGCAAAAGTCCAACACAATTTTCTCACCAAACAAATTTAAGTTCCCCCAAATATCATTATCTTCACGATATGATATTATAGAAAATTGAGAATTAATTCTAAATTTTGTGTAATGAGAAATAAAAAATGAAAAATTTAGGTGTCAACAACTGCCTCTCTTTGGGCAGAGGCTCGCAGAGGTTTCGCTCAAAGACCAAATTGAACCTAAATTTTGACAATGTAGATGACGAATGAATTTTCTTTTAATGGGGTTTTAGTCCCGTTTTTCTATGTAAATGTAGAACTGTAAAAAAAAACATGTGCGAAGATTTTTATATTATGACGAAATGGATTAGAGAAACTTGCATATGGATCACACATGAAATGTCGGTCTTACTAGAATCCTTATAATGCTGGTGATTCTCTTGAGTTCCAAGCTTCTTCTTGTGGATACAGGAACCTCGAGGTTCTGGATGCCTTATCTATTACCAGAAGTTTTCCTCTAATGTAAGATAACACAATATCTAGAATAAAGGAATATACTTGAGTTATGGTTCAAACTGTACATTTTGTCTCTTGGTTCATGAAGGAATATAATGCAAGATCTGGAATGAAGGAATATACTTGAGTTATGGTTCAAACTGCACCATTTTGTTTCTTAGGACCTCCATCGTTTTAATTGGCCACCATGAGTTAGGAGAGGTAGGTTAAGATCACAAGAGTATGTTGATTGTGATTTGACAAAGATCAAGAGCACGAGAGCAGGTTAATCGTGAATTGATGAATATCTCATGAGGGCACGTTAACCATGAGTTAGGTAAATATAAATCATGAGAGCAGGTCGATATGGCTTGATAAAGACAAAGAACAAGAACACGAGAGCAGGTCAATTGTGAACTGATAAAGACCTCATGAGAGCATGTCGATCATGAGTTAGATAAAGGTGTCACAAGATTGGATCGATCGTGAACCAAGTAAAGATCAAGGACATGAGAGCAGGTCAATTGTGAATTGATGAAGATAGAGATCAAGAACACGAGAGTAGGTCAATTGTGAACTGATAAATAACTCATGAGAGCATATCGATCCATTTTGATCCATAAAGGAATATACTTGAGTTATGGTTCAAACTGCACATTTTGTCTCTTGGTTCATGAAGGAATATAACGCAAGATCTGGAATGAAGGAATACACTTGAGTTATGGTTCAAACTGCACCATTTTGTCTCTTAGGACCTCCATTGTTTTAATTGGCCACCATGAGTTAGGAGAGGTAGGTTAGGTTCACAGGAGTATGTCGATTGTGATTTGACAAAGATCAAGAGCACGAGAGCAGGTTAATCGTGAACTGATGAATATCTCATGAGGGCACGTTAACCATGAGTTAGGTAAATATAAATCATGAGAGCAGGTCGATATGGCTTGATAAAGACAAAGGACAAGAACACGAGAGCATGTCAATCGTGAACTGCTAAAGACCTCATGAGAGCATGTCGATCATGAGTTAGATAAAGGTGTCACAAGATTGGATCGATCGTGAACCAAGTAAAGATCAAGGACATGAGAGCATGTCAATTGTGAATTGATGAAGATAGAGATCAAGAACACGAGAGCAGGTCAATTGTGAACTGATAAATAACTCATGAGAGCATATCGATCATGAGTTGGATAGTTACCTGGCACTTACCTGCCTATCGTACAGCTATTGCTTGACATGAATGTTCTTTGAATAGGTACCCAAAGATTCATCCTAAGGATACTCCGGGGAGATTAAACTTTGACCCGTATGACAGATCAATCTTTGGCAAAGTTCCTAATGAAAGAACTCCAGTGGCGATCTATTCTATTTAGAAGATTCGCTTGTATTTTGATCCATATGGTGGGTCGTGTCATGATAGAATTCCTAGTTAAAGGATCCTAATGATTAAAATTGATTGAGATTTGATCCGTATGATAGGTCACCTTATAGCAGATTCCTGATGAAAGGATTCTACTGAGTGGTTTACCCGATGTCGGGTTCACCGAAGAAAATGCCTGTAAGAAAGACTTTATGCCAATAGAAAGGACTTTGGAAACGATTCACCCGTTATGGGATCTACCGACAGAATGCCTATAAGAAGGACTTTGTGCTTGTAGAAAGGACTTTGTGAATGGACCATTTCGTATTGGGATTTCCAATGGAAGGGCTGCGGAGACTGAATGTCCTAAAAAAGGCTCATCTATGTGGTGCCTGCGATTTAGGGATTTGAAAATGGATCATCCTGTGTGAAAAGTCACCAATGATTACCTAAATGTCACCTTTTTTGGGTAGACAGAAGAGGTATTGACTGAAAAAATGATTTTTGGGTGCCAATCTAGGATCTTGGGAGATCAGAAATCTTAGAGAAGCCCATACCCAAATTATCTTACCATGAAGGGTGCTATTCTAGGATCTGGGGAGACTAGGAATCCTGCAGAAGCTCAAACACGGATTATATTCTCTTGTCGCTTTAGGAATAAGTCAGAAAGGCAAAGATCAAATTATCTCGAACATTTCTATTTTCGAGATGAATCATGCTTCATTGAGGAAGGTGAAAACTTATATGTGCCGCGATGGAATTGAGCACTCCGATAATCATCAGAATTCATTCTCTTGAAAGGTTCAGGTTGAAGATATACTTACATGAGGATTTGGAAAAAAAAAACGCTTGGTGGTTTCTCGATAACTAGACTTGTTCATACAATAATCGTCAAATGAATTTCGAGACCTTGGAATGTAACTCGAACATCGGGAACGTGTTACCTGTCAGGCAGTGTCATAGGTAACATGCGCAAGGATTTTCATTAATGAGTTTATCAGTTCATGTAAAACTATTTAACTAAGTTTGCGATGATTAGAAACAATCTGTGTAATAACTCATGGCGCAATTAATCAAAAATGTGGATTATGCATAACTATTCTTTCAAGTTTGCATTACCAATTCTGTTCAAAGAGGTTATCATAGTATGAACACCTCGAATGTAATCTAAATGGGGGGCTTCAGTTCAAAGGGACTTTCTCTCACTCTCGAGAAAGGCTATTTATCATGATTATAGGATTGAAAAGAAATCACTCAATCTTATCGTCATCACATTCAGTAAGGGTTTGGGTAATATTGCAATTGGTACGATCAAACCGATTTGGAGGCCTTGATTAGGACCATAATATGGGCTGGGTCAAAGGCTTATCAAAATGGACTCTTTTGAGCCAAAGCCATTGACAAAAATGTCCTTACCATCTAATCCAAGTTTACAAGTCAAGAATCCTGCAAAAATGAGAGAGAAATAATCTTGCTCATACCTTTTTGTGCGATGCTTAAAATCATTCAACTCTACATTAACTCAATTGCTTTAATCAGAAAAGACTTTCATGTGTTATAACATAGGTTAGGATTGGGGACCAGGGAAGTAAAAGGCTTATTTTGGCCTAGAAAACATATAAGGTGGGTTTGTTGTTTGTGATCATTGCATCTTTATCACTAGTCTCGACCCTCTAGAATAATCCTTAAAGAACACCCTTGTTCTATGAGGATGGTGTCAACTTCTGCTGATACCGTCGTTACTCCCGAGCGGTGTAAACTTCAACTGAGTATATTTTGTAATTTGACTCCTTTGACGAGTTTTCTTTTACAACCAGATCCCACTGGGGATTTACAAAAGGAGACAATATGTACATGTAAATTTCAAAGCTATTCAAAAATGAACATTGATTTGAATGGCTATTGGTCTTGCTTTTAATTGGCGCTTTGCTTTTTCATGCTTGAGATTGGCTCTTTTGGTCTCGCCTTTTTGCTTTTTTGTCTTTTTTGTTCTATTTAGAAAAAAGAATTTCCAAAGATTGTGTGGTATATACATGCATATCAAAGATCCAGCACACTCGAAGAGTTGACTTGAGAACTCTTTGTAGACCTACTACTTTTGAGTTCTTCTACTTTGAGGTAACGCCATCTTTATCTTGGAATGAGCAATGATCACCAATCGGGTTTTTAAGAAACAAATATGCAAGCTCAATTGAGCGACGCAAAAGATAAAAGTATATCGAATAAAGAAACGAATGCTTTTCGTCATCCTAAGATATTTGAATTATCGTGTGAGGTTGAAAGCAAAGGATCACTCGAAAATTGAGGTTAGTCCGAGCAAAAAAATTTCCAATCATTTACCTTATGCTATTTGCTGGGCCTACCTCCATTTGGCCCCGATGTGGGGTGGTTCTTGACCGGGGTTACGAAATGAAACCGCCACTCAAATGGATTGTCAATGGTCACCTATAGTATGTAGGATAGAGAAACGATCGCTTCCTTCCTTCGGCTATCATGCCTTTTGCGAGAAAACTCATTACCTTAGGGAATGCGGAACCCATTTACTACATGACTCACTGTGGATTGAAATGTAGGATGTGTGTGGAAATGACTTGCCTTTCATCATTCTGTCGTGCCCCATTCTACACATTCGATGTATCATATGTAGTTTATGCTCCAAGTTAGAATTGGCAAATTAACGTGCAGAATAGTCATGCATAAATCATGGAATGTGTAAACACAATGTAGATGTGGCAATCTTTAGCGTCGTGCGTATTTATAGAATGTGCAAATATTGGAAGAAAATTCTCAAGGATGGGAGAATTTGAATTGCCCCTGGACATGTAGGCGGATCGAATAAATTGGGGAGTTTACTCCTTAAATCGAGGAGCGGTTTATCTTTGGCTTTGCCCTGCACAATGAAATGCATCGGTAAAGGAGTCGAGTGAAGATTTGAAGCATTTGGGCTTGTTTAATCTTGACAACCGTCATGGTCGTCGGTCGAATGTCTCTGCAAGAAAAAACAGCAAAAAGGTTATCCTTGACATCAAAGGAGTTACAGAAGATGTACCCTCCTTTTCAATTCAGAGTTTGCCATCAATTTGCCTCATTTTCATCAGAATGGATCTCATCACATGATTATAATCTTGCCCCTCGAGGTTATCTCCTTCAACAT
Organism: Psidium guajava; assembly: GCA_016432845.1. NCBI lineage: Eukaryota > Viridiplantae > Streptophyta > Magnoliopsida > Myrtales > Myrtaceae > Psidium > Psidium guajava. The sequence goes on from CM028226.1 coordinate 33,395,957, forward strand.
ATTAAATGTCAGTGTAAACATTTCCTTTCATTTTGAATGCCTCGCACGACCACTTTACCAGCTTCGCTGAGTTGATTTTTCCTCGACTTTCATGGACACTTCACGATTAAGGCCTAGGTTATGGCAAAATATCGATTTTGATCTCGTTCATCGAGCATTCTTGTTTCTTAATGCAAAAAGAGATATGGAAATTTTTTTTTATTCATTTACTATATTCATAACATCCCCCCCAACTTTGGGGATTGAACTCGGATCGTTCAGACAATTGTCATTCTCCATGCTATCTGGTCCATGAGACCATAGGCGTCCATAGGGGCTCTCTTTTAAGGGTTAATCCTTTAGATTACGTGGTCTTGTTGCATTGCATTTGGCAATTCCACATCATGATGTTTTTCAAAGCAACTTCCGATCCCTGTTAAGAGTAGAATAAATCAATTCAGAACTCGAGACAATTATGGGTAAATTGGAATGATACAAAATTACCTATCTTTGAGATCGCTTGCACTTTTTCTTGAAATTTCCTTGTTTGAAGCCATCCATCCAGTGGCAATGTCCACGAATTGATTTGCCCCAAGTTTTGTTCAACACGAGAACTTTGCCCCAATTTGTAAATTCCTGAGAATAGAAGAGACCGAATTTAAAACTAGAGTGATTGAGGATAAATTGAAATGATACGGAGTTACCCTTCGAGTTTATGTGGATTTTTACTCGCAATTAATGTTATCCGAGTTTGGTGTAGTAAAGTATCCAAGCATTAAACAGGAGAAAAGAAAATTACTACTTTCTGCCCTTGAATTAATGCTAGGCATATATAAAATAGAAAATATCCCACATAACGGAACAAAACATATTCATTCAAGATTGGTTCTGCTTCCTTCGTAAGCTCTTCCATGATCAGCTGGTCTCATTCTAGATCAGGTACGCATTGGCAATGTTGAAGGACCCGTGATCACCGACTGTAAAATACGGGCTCCATATTGCATATTATAGCCCTGGTGCTTCATTATCATCGAACTGGTTGATCATGACGACAAGCTCGTCGTCAATGCTACTTGCTTGGTGGTGATACATCTCCTCTTATTCGGGAGGCATTAATACTGACCCTATAGGATCGGTCTCCTCGTATATTCTTCCATTAAAACTTGATTCTGCTGTGAACTGATTTATCTCACCTCTCAAATGGGAATTTTCGATACTTAGTTATTGCCTTTCGTTGAGGGTGAGGAGGCTACTGTAGTTCAGGCAGGTGGCAATGTCAAAAGCTTACTTATAGCACTTTTTCTCTACTCGAAGTTTTTCATTTTCAGCTCTTAAAAACTTGACTTCATGATGCTCACGTCGAGTCTTTAGTTGAGTTCTCCTATTTTGAAATCAAAACTTGACTTGTGAAAGTTTCCGTCCTAGCTCTTGACTCATTTCCATTCTTTGTCTACTATTTGGGATGGGGCCTCCGTGAGGAAATTTTCAAGCCTTTGAATTTGATGTTCAGTGTAGCGACGGTAACGCTTCCTTTGACCCTTGTTGTTATTGTCCTTATCTTTGAGATCTTGGACGTCATTAGAGGAAGGGCCAGGTTCCAAGGTCTTAGTTTGGAACATGATCTCGAACTCTTCATCTCCCATATTCAGTAAGTGACGATAGCTCTCGAATGTGTTGGGTTAAGACATCCTTAATTGGTTACTGGCCTCTCAAGGTTTGCTATTCTTCCTTGAAATTTCACTCTCTCTGAATTTGTTTGAGTGACCGTGTATACTTTAATACTCTTTTCTAAGCATGGATGAAGATTACAAGGAGCCCTCTTAAGTGTGACTTCAGAAATTGTACAGCTCCCTTCAAGATTTCTATCGTATCTCTTGCTCGGTTCATCTTCTTTCACCTTTTCATAGTAGGAGAGTCCCTATCATTATCTCTCTTGCTAGCCTCAACCGTTGATTTTGCAGGTGAGCTCTCACTTTGTCTACAAATGGAGACAAGTCTTCTCTTCTTTTCTGGAAAAGTTCGCTTTGTCTCCCACTCAGGTCATCCTTTTCTTTTTCTTTTTCAAAGTTGTGGTATCACCTTAAACCTTTTTGGCAAAGTTTTCGGATTTTTTTAGCTCGAGATTGCAGATTAACGAGGATTCGAGCTAATATAGGTGACACCAAAAGGGAATGGCAGATAAGAAAATTTGACCAACAGAGACCACCACTATGAATATTTAATGCAAAATGGATTAACATCTTTGCATTCCATTCATCTGCCTTGAATCCCTCCTCTATCACTTCAGCGATAATGGTCAATCTTCCTATGCACATCTTTCCGGCTGAAATTAAGTTTAAATGGGAGAGACTTTATCACCTTCTCGGCCGAGGCTATACTTACATAGCCCATCATCTAAGTATTGAAGCCGAAGTCTTCGGTCTGTTCAGGGGATAAATGTCTCTTCGATTGAAGGCACCAATTTGGAGAGGGAATACAGGCGGTTCCCAACTCTGCTAATTAACTTTCTAGAGGTTTGCCGAAATGCCTACGAAACAATCACCCTATCTTGGATCGTGAAAGCTCGCTACTATGATCGGTTTAAATGCCTGGAGTCTGTAAAACATGTGGTTATCTGGTACAAGAAGGCCATCAAGTTTGCTCATGAACGGGCCTCGCTGTTGGTTCACAAGAGGGAGAAGCTGGTGGAATGTTTAACTTTAAATCAGACTTATTTTGAGCATGACCCAAGTGATATCATGATGAAGTTTAGATGTGACTGGCTGGAAGAGAGGCTTGAAAACCTAACGGCAGATATGACTCTCGAGAGAGATTTGATCGATAAATTGAAATTCACCATTGAACATCATGAGGCCAACGTGGCCAAGCAGAAGAAGGAATGCGCTCGCCTGTTCCTTAAGCTTTCAAATCTCGAACCTCAAACCGCTCGGTGTAAGCAGAGCATTAACTTTATGGAGAGTCAGTTAAGCTCCTTTAGGTTGCTTATTAGGGCTCAATTTGGGTTTACCTTTCCCCCTAATGACTTATTGTAAAGCTTGTTGATGTATGAAATGAGATGAAAGTTTTGCACTTTTGTGTTTTGATCTTTTTGATTGAAGATTAGCAGTGCAAGTTAATAACTCATGAAATGAATGGTCATCAAATAGATGAATATTATAACTTGATCATGAAAATGTCGAAACAAATCAAGTATAATATTTCTTTACAGCATCAGAACTAATAGGATTTGTAAACATACGACCAGTCATTTCGGCTAAAATTAAGGCACCACCTGGGAGCCTCTTCTTCACGATGTATGGCCTACCGTAGTTTCGAGCAAATTTTCCTTATGGAAGAAGAACTATTGGCAGCGATTTCTGTAAAATAAGATCACCTATTTGAAAATGTCGTGGACAGACTTTCTTGTTGAAGGACTTCGCAATCCTCTGTTGGTAGGATTTTTATCAATAAGATTCAATTGATCTATCCTCTGTTGGATTCAATTAGTCTCAGTCAGCTTAACTTGAGAAAGAATATGTAAGGAGAGAATCTCCACTTCAACGGATAATACTGCTTCCATGTCATAGACTAAAGAGTAGGGAGTTGCCCCAGTTGACATTCGAATTGAGGTCTAATATGCCATAAGTGCAAAGGGTAAGCGTTCATGCCAGTCCCGATAGTTTTCGGCCATTTTAGCCAAGATCTTCATGACGTTTTTATTGGCTGCTTCTATTGCTCCATTTATTTATGGACGATATGGAGAGGAATTCAAATGCTTGATCTTAAATTCTTTGAACAACTCATCAACTAGCTTATTATTAAAATTTGATCCGTTGTCGGTGATTATGGCTTCCAGAGAATCATATTGAGTGATAATATCACGATGAATAAACCTTACTACAATTCGTGCAGTGACTACCACATATGATATTGCTTTAATCCATTTTGAAAAATAGTAAAAACGACCAAAATAAACCGATGCCTGTTGGATGCCTTAGGATTAATGGGGCCAATTATATTGATGCCCCACATAGAGAATGGCCATGGTTCTAATAGCTGGTGTAACTTGTTTGAAGAGACATTAATTTTGTCTCCGTGTGTCTGATATTTATGACAACTCCGTATATGCTGGATACAGTCAGTTTCCAAGGTGAATAAAAAATAATCCAACCTCATGATTTTCTTGGCTAGCATGTGGCCGTTCATGTGTGGACCACAAATACCTTTGTGCACTTCGACCATTAAACGTATTGCTTCAGTAGAATCAATGCATCTTAGAAGGACTGAATCATAAGATCGCTTATACAGGCTTTCTCCACTCAAAAAGAACTTCGAAGCCATTTTCTTTATGGACCTTTGGTCGGACGCTGTGCTTTTTCAAGAAATTCTTGCTTTTGGATGTAAACTTGATGTCATGGTACCATGGCTTGCTATCTAACTCATTAACCTCAGGGTAATAGATGTCTTCATTTTTCCTTGGGTTTTCGACTAGGGCATCAGCTATGATTTGTCTTTTAATTGACTTTTGTGACTGGTATTGAATATCGAACTTAGAATTAAGAACCTACCATTTAGCAAGCTTCCCGACCAAGGCGGGTTGATTTAGCAAATATTTGATAGGATCACATTTTGTCATCAAAAGTACCTTATAATGTAAGGTATACTATCGTAGCCTGTGTAGCACCCAAACCAATGCTGCGCACGTCCTTTCCGCTTCAGACTAATTCAACTTAGAGGCTGTAAACTTCTTACTCAAATAGTAGATAGCCCATTCTCTTCCATTCTCCTGACTTTCTTGAGTAAGCATTGCACTCAAAGACTCGCTATGGATTGTGAAATATAGAATTAAAGGTTGCCCTAGCGTTGGCGAAAGAGCACAAGTGGATTCATGAGGTGCTATTTTAATTTTTCAAAGGCTTCCTTATATTCACTATCCCATTTAAATAGTGCATTCTTTTTGAATAGTCTAAAAAATAGTTTAGTAGTTTCGCTCAGTTGAGAGATGAATTAGGCAATGTAGTTTAGTTTGCCCATGAGACTCCGAACCTCCTTGATAGTCTTTGGTGGTTTGAGCTCACATATAGTTTTTACTTTGGACGGATCAATCTTGATGCCTTTGCTACTGACAATAAACCCAAGCAACTTGCTTGAATTAGTGCTGAACACGCACTTGGCTGGGTTAAGGTGCAATTTGAACTTTCGAAGTCTTTCAAATAGCTTCGTCAGAGTTTCTATATGATCTTCTCCACACCGAGTTTTTGCAATCATGTCATTGACATAGACTTCGATCTCCTTGTGCATCATATCATGGAATAAAGTAACCATTGCTCGTTGGTATGTTGCTCCAGCATTTTTAAGGCCGAAAGGCATGACTTTATAATGGAATAACACCCAAGGGATGGTAAATGCTGTCTTTTCTTTGTCTTCCTCGTTCATCAAGATTTGGTTATAACCTGAGAAACCATCCATAAATGAGAATAGTTCGAATCCTACTGTATTATCCACAAGTACATCAATATGTGAGAGTGGAAAATCATCTTTCAAACTGGCCTTGTTCAAGTCGCGGTGGTCCACACAAACCCGAACACGACCATCTTTCTTCAATACGGAAACTATATTAGCTACCCAAGTAGGATACTGAGTAACTTCTATGAATTCGACATCGATAAGTTTCATGACTTCATCTTCGATTTTCTTTGCTAACTCTAGCTCAGCCTTGCATTGCTTCTGTTTCTTGAGCTTAATCAAAGGATCGGTTGGAAAAAAGTACTCAACAATCGATCGATCAAGACTTGGCATGTCTGCATAGGACCAGGTGAAGATGTCTTGATAATTCTTCAAGAGTTCCTTTAAGCATTCAAACACGTCTCTAGGGAGGTTTGCCCTGATTTTCACCTCTTTAGGATTCTCCGCATCACCGAGATTGATCGACGTAGTTTCTTCGACAGTCGAAAGTTTAGGTTCCTCATGGTGTTTGAGGTCTTAACATATCTCCTCATCACTCATATCAGAATCATCCGAATCATGGACATGGCATATTATTGGATCCACTGTTTCTCTCTCCTCGTGTTTGTCCTTGAAATATAAAGTAGTGAAATCAAAAAGGCAAATAGGGTTACATGTTTCTTCTTCTTTTCTTTTTCTTTTTCAAAAAAAAACTTTGAGATGGGAAATCTTGTAAAATCTTAACCCTCAGTGCTTTTCAGAAATGACAGAATTTTTCAATTGTTGGCTATCGTCATCGGGTTAAATTAAGGTACCTCAACAAGATTCCAAAACATTATGAAAAACTTCTAGAATTACATGTTTACTGAAAAGGAAATGCTTAAAATACAACACGGAATAACAAAAAAAAAGTCCTTAAGAAAATAATATAAATTCCCACATAGGGGAGTTCAAAACATAAAGATATTACTCTGAATTTAACCCTCCCAGTGGATCATCAAATATGGTAGTGATATGGGGCTTCAGAGGTTGAGGCACCATATCATGATCTGGATCGACTGAACTACTAGCGTTATCAACTTTATCAACGTGTATTGGGTCTTCAAATATAGCAGCAATGGTTAAATCCTCGAACAAGTCAGCGAGGCATGGCATACTATCGTCAACATCTTTATCATCAAGCATTATCACCCAAGGTTGTTTTTTTTTTTTTTTGCGACTCAGGGTAGACTATACCTAGGTTATCCTCAAACTTGCTTAGATAATCAAAACCTCATACCACCGTAGCTAAACGGAAAGTTTCATAAAGGGGCAGTGGTATCGGACACATTTAGGCTTTCCACCGTTTATTGGGCTTCGGCCTCTATGACCAGTCCGACCACTCCCACGCGCATGATTATATTTGTTGAGCCCATGATGCTTAGCTCCGTGAAATCCCAAGCCAGCAGTATGAGATTGCCCATTATCTTTAATCGGTGTGCGGATCCCCTGACTATGCCTACCTAATCCAGTACTAGGCTCAAACCCGTTGCTCACCATTACTTTGGCAATAATAATGGACGTTTTAGACAACTCAAGGACTAGTAAATGACTCTTCGACAAAGCATGAATAGTATGCACCAACTCAAAAGAATGATAACAGTCGTTTTCGGTGTGTTCTAGTTTTACGTAAGAAATAGCCGTCTCATTGAAAATACGGAAATCCTCTTCTCCATGGATGATAACCAGCTTTTGTTCAACCACAAATTTGATCTTTTGATGGAGACTGAATGGAACGGCCTCCGCATTGTGGATCTATAGGCGGCCTAGTAAAAAATTGAATGCCGAAGGGATATCTAGCACCTAGAACAAAACATTGAACATAAAGCGTCCGAACTGTATGTCTAAATTGATTTGCCCATAACATTCTTCTTTACCCCATCAAAAGCTCTGACTGAGATCTTGACTGCTTACATTTTGGTCGAGCCGATACCTAGGCGATTTAGTGTGGTTAGAGGATGTAAATTCAAGGCCGATCCGTTGTCAATAAGCACTCGAGCTACGTGGGTTTGTTTGTGCTTGAACGAAATATGTAGAGCTTTATTATAGCCTCTCCTTTCGATCAGAATCTCATCATCAGAGAACGCGACTTGATCCTTTAGAAGGATTGCTCCGACAAAGTTTTCTAGTTTATCTCCATCAATATTCTCCGGGACATGGATCTCTTCTAGAAATTTTATCAGGGAATTGCGATGCTTCTTGGGCGACTAGAGAAGTTCTAACAAGGATACCTGAGCTGATAACTTCCTCAACTGATCAACCATGTTGTACTCACTTACCTTAATTACTGCCAGGAACTCCTTAGCTTCTTTGTCTGTAGTCTGCTTGGCTGATTGATCATCATTATACGTACATGCTAACCTCGTGACTAAGTTCATCTCTAGATCATAAGACCATGGCACTACTTTGTTACTTTCATATGGAAAAGGCTGAGACGAAGTAATCACAAAACTATTAGGTACGATAATCCCCAAATCATTATCATAGGCATCCTTTAAAGGTGGCATATCGGCCAATTCGGGGTCGATTTTAACCAGGTTAGTCACGTCAACTTCCACTGGGTCAATTTTCAATTCTGACTCGATCTAAGACGTACTCAAGGCCGCAAATTCTTGATCCTAGTCAATGATGATCTGAGATATAGTGGCTACTATTCCAACCTGATTTGCACACACTATTATTCTATCATTCATCAAACACAAAACATTCTTCTTTAGTTGGCCCAACGTTACTACCTCTCTAATATGATAATATCCTGCCCATACTAAAGCATCGAAATTCTGAAGATGAAGGCAATGAGGACCTAGCACTCATGGTCAAGAGGTTTAGAAAAATGGTAAAGAAAGGCAGAAATTTTAAATGAAAAAGAGATATTAAACAGTATGATCAAAAATGATCATCGAAGGGTAAATAAGATAGAAAAGATGTAATTTGTTTCGAGTGCAAGAAGAAGGGGCACATCAAGCCTAACAGCCCTTTCCTAAAGAAGACAGAAAGAGAAGAAGACAGAAAGGGATGAAAAATCCAAGAAAGCTCTGAAAGTTGAAAGTTGGAGCAATACAGAATGTGAAAGTGATGAGAAATATGCCAACATATGTTTAATAGCTAACTCAAACTCTGATGAAGAATCCGAGGTAACTCATTCTAGTATTCCTTCTGAGGTATAGAAATATATTGATGAATTGTCATTAAATTATAAAACTGCTCTCAAAATGATTTTTGATTTGAAAAAGGCAGTCACATGTTTAAAACAAAGTGATGTTTCTTAAAATGATAAAAATATATTAATCTCGAAAGTGAGTTTTCTCAAATTAAGGATAAACTTGATTTGGTTTCAAAGAAAAGTGAATTTTTACAAACCGAGAATGATTCCTTGAAAAAGGAGATTTTAGATGTTAATATCTGGGTTCAAAACCTTAGAGCATATTCATTCTATACAAGTTTCATACGATAATAAGTCTGAACTTGGACTTCAAAAGAAAAATGATTTGAAAAATGTTTTTCCTAATATGAAAGAAAGGCCTAGAAAAGGTGTAATAGGCACCACGACATCACGAGGGGCACCTTTCTTACGCTAATTGCACTAACTGTTTTAATCTCATATTACTTATCATATAGAGGGTGCATACGAAAGCTTAATAATAAAAAGGGTGAGGCCTTCATGCAAGTGCATGCATAGGGTAGGCACGCCACGCTCTAATACCATCACTATCAACTTGAGCCGTAGAATCCTGGTCGTCTGAAAAAGGGTTTAGCAACAAGGGTGAGCTGAAACTCGGCAAGAAAATATGTAGCTGTTGACACCTGATTTTTTTCTTTTTAAATTAATAGAAAATTCATAAAAATTCATAAAATTGAAAAGTCAACTTTGGGGACCTTGGCCAAGCCTAGGGAACCAATGTTGATCAAAAAATGATTTTTTTCATATTTTTGGTATTTTTCGGTATTTTTAGTATTTTTGAAAATTCATAGAAAATCAAGAAAAAAATGAGAAAATTGCAAAATCAATTTTGGAAGCCTTTGCCAAGCTTAGGCTACCATTTTTGAACAAAAAATAATTTTTCATATTTTTTGCATTTTTAAATATTTTTCAGAAAATAGAAAAATATTTGAAAATTAGAGAAAATTGGCATTTGAGGCCACCAAAAATATGAAAAAATAGTGAATATTTTTATTTTTATTTTCTATTGATTTTTGCTGAAGAAAATCTGAAAAAAAATTAATCTGGAATTGGGAATTACTTTGTTAATCTCATTTTCAGGTTAATTAAAAAAAATAGAAAATTGATTTTAGATCTGTAATTTTCGATTTTCGCATTTCTGGAGTCGTGACATTGTATCCTTGGCACTTTTGTTGCTTTAGCATTGTGATTTGATGTTTCTAGAGAGGTTGGCAGTTGGATAGCTCCACTACCTTGTTCTTAAGCCTTGAGAAACAGCCACAGACAGAACCCGCGAGAATATATCTGACCACCTCATCGTTCAATACCGAGTAGCACACCACAGACTTGATGACCTCCCCCCCCCAAAGTCAACAAATTTGGATCAGATTGGACACTAGCGACACCCAAGTGATATTCCAGATCATGGTCTGCTCCACAATTTGCTTTAGATAGTTCCTAAGAGGGATGTTAAAGGCTGCGGAATGAAAAATCGAGGCACCTCGTATACCTTTGGCTCAGATAGAGTGTCTAAATTAAGAGCTTTATCCGGACCTCGTTTCTCGTAACCACCAGGTCGTTGAAGATGGAGTCTCCAAAAGTGGCAATTTAAAAGGGAGAATTCCACTTACTCTCCGTCCCCAGTGACAATGAGGGGAGCTCCTTTATCAAAAGTGGAGAATGAAAGACGCACTCATGATGGACGAACATCAACACGAAGAGCGATCACAGGAGGGCTGAAAGAATAAATAAATAAAAAGCGAAAGTAAAGACCAGGTGCATCGTCTATCAGGCGTTATTCATCTCGCTTTCCTTTGAACGAGCAGAGCAAGAAGACAAACTTCAATCAAGGCTTGGGACCAGGCTATCGGCATGATATGTGCGCATGTAAAAGAAAGAGAAGAAAAAAAAGGGCTGGACTAGATATGTCTCCACTATCTCATTTAACGGGTCTTCATTCAGTGGACGCTCACATGCATGGCCATCGATCATTCCTGCTCTCAACTACCCCAACTTTGAACTCTTTGACTCACTGTATGTTAGTGGGCCATCGACGTGGTAGAGTCTTGATCGGAGATAGTGGGACTAGCAGATAGGAAGTCCATCTCGGGGAATAAAAAAGGCGTGAGGAAAGACGTGGACGTGGGGGCACCATCAACTGAAAGGGAGGAGTTGACTGGACCGAAAGAAAGAAAACAAGAGGAACTGGCGTTGTCGACAAGGCCACAGACCTGATATAAAAAAGGGTCAAGAAAAGATTAACAGGCGAGGGTTAGACAACGGGGTTGAAAGTTCGCTCTAGCGAATTCTGGAGCGTGGAGACCTGATCATGCTTTCCGACCGAGGAATCTAGGGGTTGAATGGCCGCTCCTAATGTCTGTTATTGTTGGTGAGGTCATATCGATTATTGGGGGGGGAGCAGAGGAGTTTGGATTATATGTTGGTGGATGCTCCACCGAAAGAAAGGGGGGCCCGTTAGAACCACCTTGGACGGTGGCATTTCATGGTAGCCGGGTCTATCTTTGTCCGATCTTTGGAAGGCATCAAGGTATAACATAGCTCGGGGTTGAACGTCGTGAGGATCCACGTAAATGAAAATGGGAAGCATCACTTTGTCCGTGGAGCTTCTCGAGCATTCCACCATGTGGGTGAGCTCACGAAGACGCCATGCACTAGATACGCAGTCTCTGAAGAAGGATGAGCAAACTGAAAGTAGAAAGGACGAGATGAAGACCATGCAGTAATGGGGTGCCCAGTCTATTCGAAGGCACACACGACGATTGGATCGTCAAGGGGCTGACTGAGGTAAATCGGTTACGAGTTCAAGGGTAAAAAAAAAAGGGGCGAGATTATACTGGAGAACACCATGGCAGCAGCTGAAGGTGGACGATGGCGATCCGGCGCGCATTGAGATGACCGAAGCTAAGTCTTCTTCCTTTTTCTGGTCTGGTTCAAATTCATCGTATATATTCACCCTCCTTTCGTTATTCGCAGGGCTTCATGGTGCCCAGAGAAGAGGAGAGAAAGCATCGGACCTGAGCAAGGAGTTTACGACTCTCATAAATAGCTTGATTAGTCGAATGGTGGTGAGCATACGATGCTCGAGGACTGCGAATGATACAAGTGCGGTCAATGAGCTTGCGAAGGCTTGTCTGAGCTCATGGAGAAGCTGAGCGTCGAGAACGTGTTGGGACCTCTCGCAGGCATGCACGAATGGAAGTTGAGGTTTCAAGGCTTCTTCAATATTGCATATCGAAAGACGTAATTGGCAAGCTCATTCTTTCCCAACGTACACCAGTGCATGACGATGATATCATTGGTGAACTAAAGACTTGCATGGGGACGGGAACACATACATCTAGAAAGTCCCAAATGGCTTTCGTTACCAATCGTTGGTGATGCAGTTGAAGGAAATCTGTTAAGTGTTGATAAGAGATATTGGGAGAGGCTCCTTGGAGGACATCTATTCAGACGAGTATAAAAGGAAAAAAAAGAGGAAGCATACGTGGGAGAGAAATGGGCAGCATAGGACTTGAAGCGGTTCCTAAATGTCAAACGCCAACTGAACCGAACGCCTCCTGAATCCGTGACACCAACGGGAGCGACTTGTTTTACTCGATGAACTCTTTCATCATCTCCGACAACCGGGCCACCAACATGAAGTTTCTCGACATCATCCATCCCGTGGCTAGGATCCTTGTCGACATCATCAAGTCTCATGACTCCGGGCTCGAGCGATACAGTGGACGTGGAAATGGTCTGGCCATACGGAACTCGCTCTTCTCTTCGTCCTTCTCGATCTCGCTCACGCCTTCGGGTCTCTAAAAGGCTGACAGGCCATAGATTGTCTATGCATAGCGAAACCGAGGTACCCGTGCTCCCTGTAGCAAAAGCCGCCGTCCCTGTAGCAGCTCTCATGGCTCCTCCAAGTTCTCCTCATTCTTATATCGCCGGAGACAGCAGCATGGGAGTGTACGCATGTTCTCGATGGGGAACATGCAAGTACTGTTCATGTATGATGAAAATGCCGTGAGGGAGATATACACATACACTTCAATGGACTTGGAAAATTCTTCTTGCCAGCTGAAGTTGAGGAGTCCGTGACCTGGGTCGTCTTACAGTGTAAATTACAGCATCACCCATGCAGCTACATAATGCTGGCGGGAAAGAACATGCTTTCGAGTCTGCTAATCGAGAAACTTATAGTGGGCCTGGCCCTCATTGCTGCAGTTGTGTCCCAGGGCGTACAGTCTTGGAATTGGGATGAACTGCCCGAGAAATTCAACCTCCCCCAAAACTTCTAACTCCCGCACAGACTGGCTATTGGTCAGAGGATCAACAACCATAACGGGCCAAGGCGAGCTCGTCGTGGCGTTTCTCTCCTCTGGACGTCGTGGAGAAAAAGGAGGAGTTGGGCTAAACCATCAGAATTCCTCGGCCAAGCACGGCCGAACCTTGCTCGAATCCCGTCGAAGCTGGGACTCGCATTCACTAAACAGACGACGTCTTACGATCGAGACCACAGGTGGTGTCACGATAGCACTGACCTCGAGGAACACGACAGTTTCAACCAAGAAGGAGTAGATGTTCTCAATGTACTTAGACAACCAAACCAGCGTGCTGATCCGAGTGTACGAGGGCGTGTAAAAAGCCTCATACAGGTAAGTCTGTTGACTGCAAAGCGGTGAAAAACACTTATCCTTATTTTTGACTTTCCCATTTCTAGATTTGTTATTTCCCGCTAAAGTGTTGTATAAGGGTGCAAAGTCATTAGGTTTGTGGATTTGGAATCCAATGATAGTCAACAGGAAAGCTCAGTTAGGCATGAATGGTCATCCAAGTTTTACAAGGTGGGAGAAATGGCTTTAGTTTAAATATTATATCCATACCGCCCAATTGATGAGTTGCTTAACGTGACTGAAACTGAGTAATAGTTAAAGTGAATAGTTACTGATTCAATATTTCGATGGACTGAATTTGCATATCTAAAAGAAATTTTGTTGCAAGATTGAAATATTCACTTACCTTAATCCAAAGATTGTATCACTTCAGAGAAGATATTATATCTTTAAACATTTGGACTTAGGACCAAAGATTTCCTAGATAATTTTAGGAATTAGTTCAAATTATCTCCTAGACATTTAGGATCATCTTTGTTTAGGATAGTATTAACTCCATTAATAATTGATTTCGAAATTCATCAAAAAAAATAATTAAAAAAATAATAAAATAATAAAATAATAAAAATACCAAAAACATCTTGTGCATATGCTTTAATATAATTTAGAATATTCCATGTCATGCATTTAGATAATATGTTTTATTTTATATGCACGCCATATCGATTAGAATCATAATCATCATATCATATGGTTTTCTATGCCATGTTATTAATTGCATGTCATATCATTCGCATGTCACATAATTATCATGCTATTATACCACGTCATCCATATACACGCCATGTTGTTTGCTACGTCATCTAGAATGACATGTCACCATATGGCCATGTTCGCATTCGCCTGTATAGGTTCATTAATCCAGCTTACATGTCTAAGTTAGTTAGTCTAATGTCACATGTTACTTAAGTTAAATCCATGACATTTTCACATGCTATCTAGATGAAGTTAATTTAGTCAATTTGCATGTCATCTAATTAGAGTTGCATTGTCATTCTAATTAACCTTGTTTTCACATGTCATTAGAGTTGGGACATATTTTAATAAACGTTTGCATGTCATTCCGTACCGTCTTAGAGCAGTTACACATGTGTCGCATTTCATACGCATTTTCACTTAAACAAAAAGAAAACTAAAAAAAGATTATACCTTTTGGCTCTAACTCAGAATTCATCAAGAATTGCTAGATTAGATGATTTTTCATGGAATGAAGGTATCGAAAGGGCATTAGGTTTAATTAACTAATGTAACCAAGTCCCCGAACTCATAATCTCTGGTTCGTAGGAATAAAGTATTTCTCCCGATACTTTATTTAGGTATCTAATCAGCCTACCAAAAATGATTAGTGGCGACTCCAAACTTAAAAATCATTTAAACAGAAATCAAAGTTGCGATTCGGTAGGGCTTGGGAGGGTCCGCGCTAGGTTAATCCATCTAATAAACCTAATAATCCGTTCACTCGATAAAAATATTCTTTCGGGTCGCGACAGCTTGGCGACTCCGCTGGGGACTGGTATTTTTGAATTTTCGAAAAAAGGAGATACTAATTAAAGTACTTGAATTTTTCGAAATTTTAAAAGCCTTGGTGGACTTAGGCCGATAAAAATTTCATGGATATCTCGCTTATGGCGATCTTGTTTGGGACTAATTATTTAGGTGTTAAATGGTTTTGCAGATAGGAGTTATAAGGGGTGGAGTATTTGACTAACCCTTTGTTTTGCAGATTGGTGTAGGAATTGTTTATTTAATTTTCGCACATTTTTGAAGCGATGTTTGTATATTAATTGTCGTGCATGATTAATTGTCTTAGCACTACATCACACACGTCCTGTGGCCGGACCTGGGCCACTAGTTTTAGGATGGTATTGTGATTTGGTTTTAGCGTTCGGCGTGAGATCACGTCGAAAGTTAGTCCAGATTCAATCCCGAACCCCTTTTCAAAAATGAGTTTAAAAGTTAGGCTTCAGCCTTGGTAAGATTACCAAAGCAGTGGTTTTAATTTTTAGCTCGAGCAGCCGAAGTGAGGAGACCCGGCTAATCCTGATTACGTCGTAGGGGTTACGGCTAATCTTGATTATGTGCGCGAGATTGTCACCTTGCCGTAAGTCTTTCGCTTCAATTTTTCAGCCTTTAGAGTAGATAGGCTAAGATTTAAACTCACGATTCATGTGCATGCCTATGCAACTTACATGGTATTTTTGACGGTGAAGGTAAGTTTTCTAACTTCATCTTGTATTTATTTTTGGTCGGTCCATGTTAGGTGTTGGTCAAATTTTGAATTTAACATTAAGGTCATTTTTCAAAAGAAAATAAAAATCAAATTAATATCCCATTTTTGAAAAAATAAGTGTGAAAAATCCCTTAGGAAAATTTTGTCGACCAGTAAAAGATTTTGTTACATTTTTCTACTTCAATAGAAATGAGATTTTCTTGACAAATTTATCCCTAAAAATTCATTCTGATAAAAGGAAAATCCCTTCGGGAAATTTGCTAAATTTTAAGAGGTTTTATCACATTTTTCAAGTTGTAAAAATTTGTAAGAAATTTTTTTTTTGAGAAATTCACCCATGTTTTTCTAAGAAAATTTTCTCTAAAATTGAAAAATAAAATTGGACTAATGTAGGAATCATGGGCCGACCCCTATTGGATCACATACTGATTATTTTTTTTACTTTTGCAGGAAACTACAGGTACCCCAGGCGGGAGCAAAATTGGATTCAACAATACATCAGGAACAATCTTGAGGAATACGATAGGACGGATAATTACCGATGCATCAACTGATAATCCTGGGGGCAAGCGAAGAAATCAATCCTTCCGAAGTCAGAAACGTGTCAATCAGTCAACATGTACAAGCTTTGTATTTTGATGGGGCTATAAATTTATCCAGATCGGGCCTGGGAACATTTTTAATGTATTAGAAGGGTTCATGTATTTTTGTTGAGAAAGCCGAGACTGTGTAATCAGAACCCATGGGGCAAGATTATGAACCCGACCTTGCGACGACTTTCTGATTAAATTGAACAAAGGCTTGCCTTTTTACCTTCCTCGAATTCAAAACACATGGAAGATTTTGGAGGACCAGTATTTTATTACCGAGCATGGCCCGCAATCATTTCTCCCAACGCTACAGGCGACCGACACATTCAAGTGGAGCCGAAAGATATAGGCAGGAGTAAAGTGGGGCACGCAACGGGCAGCCTGGTTTGTTTATTGGAGCACTAATCGAGTGGTCAATTTGTAATAATTCACACGACTGACTCACGGCGCTGTGACCGGTGGGGGCCGCCATCGAACCCTTCGTCAATGTCCTTGATATCATCGCCGGCAGCAGATAACAAGAACACCAAGAATAGTGTTAAGCCTCAACGTTTTCAGTACCGTGAATCGTCCTATCATGCTATATGGGCGAAGAAATGGCAGGAAAATGAAAAGCACAAACACGTGAAACTTTCTCTTCATTCCATTCACCAACAAACCTTACAACAATTCACTGGGGAGGAAAAGTGAAATCAAATTGAGCCCTTATAAGCATCACAAAGGAGCTCAGCTGGCTCTCCATGAAGTTGATGCTCTGGGTGCACTGGGCGTTCTCGGGTTCAAGCTCCGCGAGCCTAAAGAAGAGGCGATCGCACTTCTCTTTAACCTGGGCCATAGTGGCCTCGTAATGCTCAACGGCAAACTCCAGGTCCGGAATCGCCGCCCTCTCGAAAGCAATGTCTGCCGTAATGTCATCAAGTCTCTCCTGCAGCCAACCGCATTTGCACCTCATCACAATATTGCCTGGCTCCTGTTCGGCGTAAGTTCGGACCAAGGCCAGACGGTCCACCAGCTTTCCCCTCTCACGAACCAGCCACGAAAGCTGATCGTTGGTAAACTTGAGAGCCTTTTTGTGATTATCAGTCACAAATGTGACTGTTGCCAGACGCTCGTGCCGGTCTCGGTAACGAGCTTTCACGACGGCGGTCACAAGGACCGTCTCATAAGCGCGGTTATAGGCAGCCAGAAAATTGATGAAGAGGGTCGAGAAGTTCCGATACTCCTTCCCCAGTTGGGTACCCTCAACAGAAGCAGCGTCCACAGTCCTGAATAAACCGAGGATTTCAGCCTCAACGGTAGAGTTTTTGGCTATATGAGCGTAACCTCTACCAAGAAGATTGTAGAGTCTCTCCTACCTAGCCAGGACTTCGGCGGATAAGGTGTGGTTAGGAGAATTTTCCATTTTTGAAAGCAGAATACGAAAGAAAGGGGGAGAGAGGTGAGACAGATGAGCGGAATGCAAAGATGGTAATCTGCTTCAATTTAAATACTGATTTCACAGGGGCAGTCCTTATAGGTTTTCCTATCTACCATTCTCTGTCGGCAACACCCCCGGTGGCTCAAATTCCAGTCAAGTGGCAACCTCGAGCCGAACAAACCTGACGTCTCTGTGGAAAAGCTGGACGGGACTCCACCGCTTTGAAAAAAGAAAGAATGAAAAGACGAGCTGAGTGGGGGACAAAGAAATTTTCGGCAGAAAGAGAGATATTACTCGTCTTCATTGGAGGACCCGCCAGTAAATCGATGGTGGAAATCTTGACAGGGGCCCTCTACCGTGAAAAGAAAGAAGAAGACAAACTGAGCGATAAACGAGGATTTCCCCTTTAATCAAAAGCTGAATGTCAGATTTTCCCCTCGGTAAATCTAATAGCACTGCCCGTGAAGGGGGAAGTCGTTGCTATTGCTAGAGAGAGAATTTGTCCTCATTTGATAGTGAGGGTTCATCTGCACGAACTCGCAGGAGAAAGATAGAGAGGAAGGAGTTCTCGTGGGAGAGGAATTCAAAGCCTTCACCATCAAAGCATTGGCTTTCAAAGCCTGTTACGGGAAGCCATCAACGATCCCGTGATCCCTCAAGTCCGAGAAGACATCCTGAGGCGGTCTCGAATCGGCAGTCCTAGATCCAGAAATATGTCGAGCATTAGGGAAACGGGCGCATGTTCAACCCTGGTCGAAGCTGATGAAGTTCCTTACCCTGAGGGTCTACTGGTCATGGCCATTAACGGTAATCCAGTCTCTCTGTCAATCCTTGTTACCGTATTAAGAAAATGCCGGTATAAGGTTGTAGCTCAAGCAAAGGCGATAGAGGCCTTAGAGATATTAAGGAGGAGTAGTGACCAGTTTGATATCGTCCTCACCGCCATGGTAGGGATTGACATGGATGTTTTCACTTTCTTGGAAGTCATCAATTCTAAATTAAACATGCTAGTCCTCGTAATATCGGCAAGCGATGATCAGCAAGCTATAATGAAGGCTGTCTTAAACGGGGCCCAAGACGTCGTAACGAAACCAGTTAGGGTTCAGATGCTTCAAAACATATGGCAGCACGTGGTAAGGAAGCAATTGCACGACCATGAGAATAAGCATCAAGCCTTCAATTTTGTTCCAAGCAACTGGAAAAAGAAGATGAGTTGGTCTCCCGAGCTGCATCGTATGTTTGTTAATGCAGTTCAGCAGCTAGGAATCGATTCGGCACGGCCGCAACATATACTGGAAATTATGAAGGTAGAGGGACTCACTAAAGCAAATGTTTCGAGTCATTTTCAGAAGTACAGAAAAAGGATGAGAGAACACAATGCAACTCAGAATCAAGAAAACTAAGGCGGGACTAATCCAAGCTTGAACGTCGAGTCTCCTCGCCACCATAAGTTCCACAGGTTAGCATGGGGCGAGCCACTTCCCATCATCAACCAAGCCAGTAGCCGTGCCATCAATCCCCCAGGCGTTAATCAAAGTATCCCCCAGAATCACCCTAATGCTCTTCAAGAGTATAGACCGCAGGGGCAGTGTATTCAGATTCCTTGGTTTGAGCACCAACCTATGGCTAGAATTCATCCCATGATCAGTGCGCCTGCGCAGCCAGAGAATCAGACAAGAAGTTATCCTAAGCGCTTCCACTTCTCTAATCCTTGAATGGAAGGCGTTTTTGGCAGCATGACAGTTGGTGATCCCCACACTTTCTCGAGTAATGATGAAAACTTCAGCTCGAGAAGTCAAATTGCTCATGGCGAGGACAGAATGAGAAATCTACTGCCAGCATTTGCCAACAATAATGCCCAATTCGAGCATCAGTTGCTGGAAGGTTCAAGAGATTACCCAGATGATGAGCTTACTGTCCTGGTCAACCAGTTTAAGGTTGACAGACATCCGAAGCCATGATCGGAAGCCAGTGATTAGGGACTCTCAAACATCGGTCATCCATGCCTGAACCAGCACGAGACTAGCTGATTATCGAAGAGCCGCAGGAGAGGCAGAACTGAGCTTGAACAAGTGCACCTTTCACTTCATGCTTAATTCCCCTGCGTGTGATATTCCCAGCTTTCTAGGTGCCTAGATTTAATTCAGGGGCATGGGGTAATTTGTTTTTTATCCCGTCGAATGCGTGAATCCCTTTTTATGCTAGACTCAGGGCGGATCAATTTGTGGCAACGTCGCTGACTGCCATAATGAGAAATGTTGAATGGCCTCACGTAGGGAAATTTCAAGTGAAAAGCCCAGGCGAGCTCGAAGACGGGTAATTGTGTGTCGTTCCAATTTACCCTCAATCGTCGCAAAATGCTAAATTGGATTTGTTCCATTCTCACCCAAGGGATTGCAAATTGCCTCAAGAGTGTCGCAAAATGAAATGACCCAATGGAATGCGATAGGACTCATTTGCCTTGAAGGTAACCTTTAAATTAAAGGAGCCCTCCGGTCCACGGACTTGATGGCATAAAAAATGATGATGGTCCAAAGCAACCCGAAAGAAAACAAGGCCCAACTAAGCAAAGCACTTAGTGGCAAGCTCAAAGTGAAGGGCAACTCGGGACATACAATCCAATTCAATCCAAATGAAGGAACTTCCTCAATTCAAATTCAATGGAAGTACATACAAGGGTAAAATAGTATCGTTCCAATTTTTCTAGAATATGAAGAACATATACTGCCGCATTCCCTTTCATTTTTGCAGTGAAAGTCTCTACTGGCCAGATTTTCCTGTCTACCATTCCCTATCAGTATCACCTCCGCTACTCGTCTCCAATCTCGAGCCAAGCAAATCCGACATCTCTGCCAAAAGTTTGACGGGATGACACAACTTTGAAAAAAGAAGAAAGAAAGGTGACTTGGGTGGGAGACAAGGAAAATGGGATTCATTTTTATAGGAGAACACGCCAGCAAATCGACGGTAGAGACGTTGATAGGGACCCTACCACTATGAAGAGATGAGAAAAGACGAGCCAAGCAAGAAACACGCAGGAAATGTTGAGAAAGACAGAACTCTCGGGATAAGCAATACATATGCTAAGCCGACGCCAAATTTTAAAAGAGATATCCTCCTGATAATCTTTATTCATACGTTGAAGAGAGTTTTAAAGCATACACGGTTCAGAGAGAGTGAAAATACAGAAAGATATAGCAAACCTTAAGAAATCATCGACCAAATCGAAGATGTCTCAACCCAATACTTCCGAAAGCTATCGTTGCCTGCTGAATATGGGAGAGGAAGAGTTCGAAACCATGTTTGGGATCAAGCCTATGGAGCCTGGCCCTTCCGCCGACGACGTCCAAGATCTCAGTAAAGATAAGGACAACAACGGTAAGGGTCAAAAGAAGCGTTACCGTCGCCATACTAAAGAGCAAGTACAAAGGCTTGAGGATTTCTTCAGAACATGTCCTATGCCAGACGGCAAACAGAAAATGGAACTAAGTCAAGAGCTAGGACTTGAACCTTCACAAATCAAGTTCTGGTTTCAAAATAGGCGAACCCGAATGAAGACTCGTCATGAGCACAACGAAGCCGAGTTTCTAAGAGTTCAAAATGAAAACCTCCGAGCGGAAAACAAGATGTATAAAGAGGCTTTTGACTCCGCCACCCGCCCTAACTGCAACAGCCTCCTCATCGCCTTCGATGAAATGCATGATCTGAGGATTGAAAATGTGTGTTTGAGAAGCGAGTTAGGCCAGTTTATAACAGAATCGAGTTCTATTGGAGCAGGGTACAAAAAGACTAATGCTACTGGATCAGCATCAATACCTCTTGAGGAGGAGAGATGTATCACCACCAGGCAAGCGGCATTGAGGATGAACTCACCGCCATGATCAACCGGTTTAATGTTGATGAAGCACTGGGACTGTAATATGCACAGGGAGTCTGTATTTCGAAGCTGAGATCACGGGTCCTTCAACATAGCCGATGCATACCTGGTTTAGAATGAAGCCAGCTGATCATGGGAGAGCCTGCTGAGGGAGCAAAATCGATCTTGAACGAATGCAGACGCTTCATTTCCTTGCATTGGATGTTTTCTACTTTTATTGATGTTCAGAATAAACGCAAAAGCAAGAAGTAGCAATTTTCTGTTCTCCTATTAAATGCTCGAGTCTGCTACCACACCAAACTCGTAATGAATTTATTGCGAGTAAAAAGTCGCGCAAACTAGAAGGGTAAAGCAGTATCGTTTCAATTTACCCTCAAATTTTTTCGATTCTAAATTAGATCCCTTCTGTTTACAGGAATTTGCAAATTGACCCGAAAATACAAGTCGTACCCAAAAACGAAATTCCCCGATTAAACAAAACTTGGGGCAAATAAATTCATGGACATCGCCACAGAATAGATGGCTTCAAACGAGGAATATATGAGCAAAAGATGCAAGCAATTTCAAAAATGGGTAATTCTGTATCGTTCCAATTTACCCATAAACATCTTGAGTTTTGAATTGATTTATTCTGTCTTAACAGGGACTGTAGATTGCCTTGAAAAGAACCGCGATGTGGAATGACAGTGGTCCGAAATATCCCGAGTTCGATCCTCGAGTATGGGAATGTTGTAAATATTGTAAATAAATAAAACAACTTTTGCTCGTATTTCTTTTTGCAGAAAGAAACAGCAATACTCGACGAGCAATATCAAAGTCAGTATTTTGTCACGATCTTAGCCTAATGTTGAAGTGTCCAGCCAAAGCCAAAGGAAGCTCAACCCAGCGAACCTGATAAAGGGATCGTGCGAGGCATTCAAAATGAAGGGTAAACCAGTATCGTATCCAATTCATCATTTCTAATACTGACTAACACGTCTTCTCCTCCATTGTTTGACAGGAAATGTCTAACTTGACATACCCACGGTGAAAATCCCGAGTAGTGAAACTAGTAAAGGAGTTGCGCGAAGCACTCAAGGGTAACTCAGTATCGTGTCCAGTTCATCATTTCTGATACTGGCTAACATGTTAACTTCCTTTTTATAGGAAATGTTAAACTAACATCTGATACGTCAAAGAAAACAGCCCCAAGGGGGCAAGTTATGATCGCCTAATGCGATCTGTCTGATGAAATAGGGGAAATCAATGGCGAACCCTGAATTGAAAA
Organism: Psidium guajava; assembly: GCA_016432845.1. Classification (NCBI taxonomy): domain Eukaryota; kingdom Viridiplantae; phylum Streptophyta; class Magnoliopsida; order Myrtales; family Myrtaceae; genus Psidium; species Psidium guajava. Next base: position 33,418,619 of record CM028226.1, read on the forward strand.
GAGGTAAAACCATAAACAAGCAACTCCTCGACTCGGGGAATAGGCCCCCAATGTGTTTGATCCGCCCACACAGCCAGGGGCAATTTCCATACTTGTATATTATATTGCCATATTTGCATGATGTTTACACATTCCATGATTTATGCATGACTGTTCTGCATGTTCAATTTGTCAATTTTGACTGGGGATATAAACTATACACGATGCATCAAATGTACAGAATGGGGTATGACAGGACGATGAAAGGCAAGCCGTTTCCCCATACGTCTTATATTTAATCCACAGTGAGTTGAGCGGAAGACAGATTCCTCATTCTCCAAGGCAATGGGTTTTCTCGCAAAAGATACGATATTCGAAGTGAAGGAGGCATTCATTCTCCATTCCAAACACTTCAGGCAACCATTGACAACCCATTTGAACGGTGATTTCATTTCATAACCCTGTCAAGAACCACCCCACACTGGGGCAAAATAGAGGTAATTCCAACAATATCAGGAGATAAATGGTTAGAAATTCTCTTGCTTGGACAAACATCAATCTTTGAGTGTTTCTTTGCATGATACTCGAATTTTAATTCAAGTGCTTTAGGATGACGAAGAGCATTTATTTTCTCTATTCTACACACTCATCCTTTGCATAACCCAATTGAGCCTGCAAATTCATTTCTCAAGCCCATATTGGTGATCCTTGCTCATTTTAAGGTAACGACGATACCTTCCCCCAAGGAGCAGAATTGAAGAAATCGGGCCAATAGAGAATTCTCGAATTAGCCCATTTCGTATGCTAGACTTTCATGTAATGTCTAGTATCATCTTGTTGCTAAAATTCAAAATCACAAGATTGTTAAACAAAAGAAAAAGAAAAACAAGTGTAGCCTAAAGAAAATGGGCCTGCTTCCAAATAAAAGGGAGTCGGGAGTAAGAAAAGCAAAGGCTACTCTAAAGAATCTCGGGTAGAAAGAGCAAAGTGCCTATCAAAAGCAAGGCCAATGCCCATATATCTGTAATGAACTTCTGACTTCGAACATACATTTTGAGAATTCCCAAAAAAGGATCCCTAAAGAAGTTAGTTTGCAAAGTGTAAAAGAACTACCACCCCTCAGCCAATGGTGGTATTCATTGAAGACAAATTCAGGAAGGTCAAAGATCGGTGACAAGACTGCAGTGATCACCAACACCAAGCCCTTCTCATATGTTTTTCTGAGCCAAAATGAGCCCTTCATTTCTCAGACCCAAATCCCGACCTACGTTACGACCCTTGAAAGTCTCTTCTGATTAGAGCACTTGAATTAATGTAAGAGTTGAATGACTTTAAGAATCGCTCGAAGAAGTTTGAGCAAGATTATTTCTCTCTCATTTTGCAGGGTTCTTGACTTGTAAACCCGGAGCAGATGATGAAGACTCTTTTGTCAATGGCGTTGACTTGAAATGACTCCCCTTTGATAAGCCTTTGACCCAGCCCACATTACGGTCCTAATCAAGACCTCCAGATCGGCTTGATCGTATCAATTACGAGATTACTCGGACCCTCGCTGAATGCGATGATGGTAAGGTTGAGTGATTTCTTTTCAAATCCTGTAATCAGAATAAACAAGCCTTTCTCGAGAATGAGAGAAAGCCCTTTCGGACTGAAGTCCCCATTCAGGTTACATTCGAGGTATTCATGACATGATAACCTCCTTGGACAGAATTGGAAATGCAGACTCGACAGAATAGTTATGCATGATCCACATTATGAGCATACACATACGGTTTTAATCATTGCAAACTCAACTGAATGGTTTTGCATGAACCGATGAACTCATTGATAAAAATGCTTGCACATGTTACCTCTGACACTGTCTAACAGGTAGTGCATTCCTGATAGTTGAGTTACCCTCCGAGGTCTCGAAATTCATCCAGAGGCTATTGAACAAACAAGCCCTGTTGGCTAATGCTCGCCAAGCATTTTCAGGTGAGTATATCTTCAGCATGAACCTTTCAATTTTGATGATTGTCTGGGTGCTCAAATCCATTGCAGCACATAAGGTCATTTGGTGAGCAAGCAGACATGATACAATCAGTCTGTCTATGCCTCGATCATTAACTTAGAAGATCCAGGTAAGTCTTCTGAACCCTTGCGACTCATGATCAACATGCTCTCATGAAGTCTTCATCAGCTCACGATTGATATAATCTCGTGTTCTCAAGCTTTATCAAATTATGATTGACCAACTCTCGTGTTCTTGATCTTTGCCTCATCGGTTTATTCCTAAAGTGATGGGACAACAAAAATTGTGTTTGAGCGTCTGCAGGATTCCTGGTCTCCCCAGATCCCAAATTGGCACCCGAAAATCATTTTCTCAATCAAAACCTCTTCAGTCTACCCAAAAGGTGACATTTAGGGTATACTGTCTCTGGAGCCCTTCCATTGGAGACCCCAACATGGAATGGTCCATTTTCAAAAGTCCTTTTTATAGGCACCTAAAGTCCTTCCTACAGGCACCCAAAGTCCTTCTTACAGGCGATACAAAAGTCCTTCTTATAGGTACTGAAGTCCTTCTTACAGGCACCAAAGTCCTTCTTACAGGCAACCCAAAGTCCTTTCTACAGGCACCTAAGTCCTTCTTACAGGCAACCCAAAGTCCTTTCTACAGGCACCTAAGTCCTTTTTACAGGCAAATCAAAGTCCTTTCTACAGGCACATAAGTCCTTTTTACAAGCAAATCAAAGTCCTTTCTACAGGCACCCAAGTCCTTTCTACAGGCACCAAAGTCCTTCTTACAGGCAACCCAAAGTCCTTTCTACAGGCACCCAAGTCCTTTCTACAGGTAACCAAAGTCCTTTCTACAAGCAACCCAAAGTCCTTCTTACAGGCACCAAGTTCTTATAGGCACAAAGTCCTTTCTACAGGCATCCAAAGTCCTTTTTACAGGCAAACCAAAGTCCTTTCTACAGGCGACCAAAGTCTTTTCTACAGGCACCCAAAGTCCTTTTTACAGGCACCAAAGTCCTTTCTACAGGCAACCAAAGTCCTTTCTACAGGCAACCCAAAGTCCTTCTTACAGGCACCAAGTCCTTTCTACAGGCATCCTAAGTCCTTTTTACAGGCAAACCAAAGTCCTTCTTACAGGCATTTTCATGGGGTGACCTACCATACGGGTCAATTTTCAATTTTAATCAGTAGAATCCTTTCACTAGGAATCTACCATGGGGTGATCCACCATACGGGTCAAATCTTAATCCAATTTTAATCAGTGGAATCCTTCCATTAGGAATCTACCATGGGTTGACCTACCATACGGGTCCAAGTTCAACCACCCTAATGTTTTCTTATAACGAATCCTTAGGTTCTCATCCCATTGTCTGTAGAGCATTTATGTCAAGCAACAGCCATACAATGGGCAGGTAAGTACCAAGTAAACTCTCCTCTTTGTCTCTCCCTCACTGCATGAAAGCCTCCTCAAGCCGGGTTTGGATCGGAACTTACGAAAGAAGGATATTGGAGATCAAATGTCACGACTCTTTTTATTTCATTGTGTTGAGTCGATTAGGATTCAGGTGTCATCTCGTCTTTGAAATGAACCTCTACCGAGCTTCCTTTTAAAGAGGGGCAGCTGTTGACACCTGATTTTTCTCTTTTTAAATTAATAGAAAATTCATAAAAATTCATAAAATTGAAAAGTCAACTTTGGGGACCTTGGCCAAGCCTAGGGAACCAATGTTGATCAAAAAATGATTTTTTTCATATTTTTGGTATTTTTCGATATTTTTAGTATTTTTGAAAATTCATAGAAAATCAAGAAAAAAATGAGAAAATTGCAAAATCAATTTTGGAAGCCTTTGCTAAGCTTAGGCTACCATTTTTGAACAAAAAATAACTTTTCATATTTTTTGCATTTTTAAATATTTTTCAGAAAATAGAAAAATATTTGAAAATTAGAGAAAATTGGGATTTGAGGCCACCAAAAATATGAAAAAAATAGTCAATATTTTTATTTTTATTTTCTATTGATTTTTGCCGAAGAAAATTTGAAAAAAAATTAATCTGGAATCGGGAATTACTTTGTTAATCTCATTTTCAGGTTAATTAAAAAAATAGAAAATTGATTTTAGATCTGTAATTTTCGATTTTCGCATTTCTGGAGTCGTGACATTGTATGCTTGGCACTTTTGTTGTTTTAGCATTGTGATTTGATGTTTCTAGAGAGGTTGGCAATTGGATAGCTCCACTACCTTGTTCTTAAGCCTTGAGAAATAGCCACAGACAGAAGTCGCGAGAATATATCTGACCACCTCATCGTTCAATACCGAGTAGCACACCATGGACTTGATGACCTTCCCCCCCCCCCCCCCAAGTCAACAAATTTGGATCAGATTGGACACTAGCGACACCCAAGTGATATTCCAGATCATGGTCTGCTCCACAATTTGCTTTAGATAGTTCCTAAGAGGGATGTTAAAGGCTGCAGAATGAAAAATCGAGGCACCTCGTATACCTTTGGCTCAGATAGAGTGTCTAAATTAGGAGCTTTATCTGGACCTCGTTTCTCGTAACCACCAGGTCGTTGAAGATGGAGTCTCCAAAAGTGGCAATTTAAAAGGGAGAATTCCACTTACTCTCCGTCCCCAGTGACAATGAGGGGAGCTCCTTTATCAAAAGTGGAGAATGAAAGACGCACTCATGATGGACGAACATCAACACGAAGAGCGATCACAGGAGGGCTGAAAGAATAAATAAATAAAAAGCGAAAGTAAAGACCAGGTGCATCGTCTATCAAGCGTTATTCATCTCGCTTTCCTTTGAACGAGCAGAGCGAGAAGACAAACTTCAATCAAGGCTTGGGACTAGGCTATCGGCATGATATGTGCGCATATAAAAGAAAGAGAAGAAAAAAAAGGGCTGGACTAGATATGTCTCCACTATCTCATTTAACGGGTCTTCATTCAGTGGACGCTCACGTGCATGGCCATCGATCATTCCTCCTCTCATCTACCCCAACTTTGAACTCTTTGACTCACTGTATGTTAGTGGGCCATCGACGTGGTAGAGTCTTGATCGGAGATAGTGGGACTAGCAGATAGGAAGTCCATCTCGGGGAATAAAAAAGGCGTGAGAAAAGACGTGGACGTGGGGGCACCATCAACTGAAAGGGAGGAGTTGACTGGATCGAAAGAAAGAAAACAAGAGGAACTGACGTTGTCGACAAGGCCACAGACCTGATATAAAAAAAGGGTCAAGAAAAGATCAACAGGCGAGGGTTAGACAATGGGGTTGAAAGTTCGCTCCAGCGAATTCTGGAGCGTGGAGACCTGATCATGCTTTCCGACCGAGGAATCTGGGGGTTGAATGGCCGCTCCTAATGTCTGTTATCGTTGGTGAGGTCATATCGATTATTGGGGGGGAGCAGAGGAGTTTGGATTATATGTTGGTGGATGCTCCACCGAAAGAAAGGGGGACCCGTTAGAACCACCTTGGACGGTGGCATTTCATGGTAGCCGGGTCTATCTTTGTCCGATCTTTGGAAGGCATCAAGGTATAACATAGCTTGGGGTTGAACGTCGTGAGGATCCACGTAAAAGAAAATGGGAAGCATCACTTTGTCCGTGGAGCTTCTCGAGCATTCCACCATGTGGGTGAGCTCACGAAGACGCCATGCACTAGATGCGCAGTCTCTGAAGAAGGATGAGCAAACTGAAAGTAGAAAGGACGAGATGAAGACCATGCAGTAATGGGGTGCCCAGTCCGTTCGAAGGCACACACGACGATCGGATCGTCAAGGGGCTGACTGAGGTAAATCGGTTACGAGTTCAAGGGTAAAAAAAAAAGGGGCGAGATTATACTGGAGAACACCATGGCAGCAGCTGAAGGTGGGCGATGGCGATCCGGCGCGCATTGAGATTACCGAAGCTAAGGCTTCTTACTTTTTCTGGTCTGGTTCAAATTCATCGTATATATTCACCCTCCTTTCGTTATTCGCAGGGCTTCATGGTGCCCAGAGAAGTGGAGAGAAAGCATCGGACCTGAGCAAGGAGTTTACGACTCTCATAAATAGCTTGATTAGTCGAATGGTGGTGAGCATACGATGCTCGAGGACTGCGAATGATACAAGTGCGGTCAATGAGCTTGCGAAGGCTTGTCTGAGCTCATGGAGAAGCTGAGCGTCGAGAACGTGTTGGGACCTCTCGCAGGCATGCACGAATGGAAGTTGAGGTTTCAAGGCTTCTTCAATATTGCATATCGAAAGACGTAATTGGCAAGCTCATTCTTTCCCAACGTACACCAGTGCATGATGATGATATCATTGGTGAACCAAAGACTTGCATGGGGGCGGGAACACATACATCCAGAAAGTCCCAAATGGCTTTCGTTACCAATCGTTGGTGATGCAGTTGAAGGAAATCTGTTAAGTGTTGATAAGAGATATTGGGAGAGGCTCCTTGAAGGACATTTATTCAGACGAGTATAAAAGGAAAAAAAAGAGGAAGCATACGTGGGAGAGAAGTGGGCAGCACAGGACTTGAAGCGGTTCCTAAATGCCAAACGCCAACTGAACCGAATGCCTCCTGAATCCGTGACACCAAGGGGAGCGACTTGTTTTACTCGATGAACTCTTTCATCGTCTCCGACAACCGGGCCACCAACATGAAGTTTCTCGACATCATCCATCCCGTGGCTAGGATCCTTGTCGACATCATCAAGTCTCATGACTCCGTGCTCGAGCGATACAGTGGACGTGGAAATGGTCTGGCCATACGGAACTCGCTCTTCTCTTCGTCCTTCTCGATCTCGCTCACGCCTTCGGGTCTCTAAACGTCTGACAGGCCATAGATTGTCTATGCATGGCGAAACCGAGGTACCCGTGCTCCCTGTAGCAAAAGCCGCCGTCCCTGTAGCAGCTCTCATGGCTCCTCCAAGTCCTCCTCATTCTTATATCGCCGGAGACAGCAGCATGGGAGTGTACGCATGTTCTCAATGGGGAACATGCAGGTACTGTTCATGTATGATGAAAATGCCGTGAGGGAGATATACACATACACTTCAATGGACTTGGAAAATTCTTCTTGCCAGCTGAAGTTGAGGAGTCCGTGACCTGGGTCGTCTTATAGTGTAAATTACAGCATCACCCATGCAGCTACATAATGCTGGCGGGAAAGAACATGCTTTCGAGTCTGCTAATCGAGAAACTTATAGTGGGCCTGGCCCTCATTGCTGCAGTTGTGTCCCAGGGCGTACAGTCTTGGAACTGGGACGAACTGCTCGAGAAATTCAACCTCCCCCAAAACTTCTAACTCCCGCATAGACTGGCTATTGGTCAGAGGATCAACAACCATAACGGGCCAAGGCGAGCTCGTTGTGGCGTTTCTCTCCTCTGGACGTCGTGGAGAAAAAGGAGGAGTTGGGCTAAAACATCAGAATTCCTCGGCCAAGCACGGCCGAACCTTGCTCGAATCCCATCGAAGCTGGGACTCGCATTCACTAAACGAACGACGTCTTACGATCGAGACCACAGGTGGTGTCACGATAGCACTGACCTCGAGGAACACGACAGTTTCGACCAAGAAGGAGTAGATGTTCTCAACGTACTCAGACAACCAGACCAGCGTGCTGATCCGAGTGTACGAGGGCATGTAAAAAGCCTCATACAGGTAAGTCTGTTGACTGCAAAGCGGTGAAAAGCACTTATCCTTATTTTTGACTTTCCCATTTCTAGATTTGTTATTTCCCGCTAAAGTGTTGTATAAGGGTGCAAAGTCATTAGGTTTGTGGATTTGGAATCCAATGATAGTCAACGGGAAAGCTCAGTTAGGCATGAATGGTTATCCAAGTTTTACAAGGTGGGAGAAATGGCTTTAGTTTAAATATTATATCCATACTGCCCAATTGATGAGTTGCTTGACGTGACTGAAACTGAGTAATAGTTAAAGTGAATAGTTACTGATTCAATATTTCGATGGACTGAATTTGCATATCTAAAAGAAATTTTGTTGCAAGATTGAAATATTCACTTACCTTAATCTAAAGATTGTATCACTTCAGAGAAGATACTATATCTTAAACATTTGGACTTGGGACCAAAGATTTCCTAGATAATTTTAGGAATTAGTTCAAATTATCTCCTAGACATTTAGGATCATCTTTGTTTAGGATAGTATTAACTCCATTAATAATTGATTTCGAAATTCATCAAAAAAAATAATTAAAACAATAATAAAATAATAAAATAATAAAAATACCAAAAACATCTTGTGCATATGCTTTAATATAATTTAGAATATTCCATGTCATGCATTTAGATAATATGTTTTATTTTATATGCACGCCATATCGATTAGAATCATAATCATCATATCATATGGTTTTCTATGCCATGTTATTAATTGCATGTCATATCATTCGCATGTCACATAATTATCATGCTATTATACCACGTCATCCATATACACGCCATGTTGTTTGCTACGTCATCTAGAATGACATGTCACCATATGGCCATGTTCGCATTCGCCTGTATAGGTTCATTAATCCAGCTTACATGTCTAAGTTAGTTAGTCTAATGTCGCATGTTACTTAAGTTAAATCCATGACATTTTCACATGCTATCTAGATGAAGTTAATTTAGTCAATTTGCATGTCATCTAATTAGAGTTGCATTGTCATTCTAATTAACCTCGTTTTCACATGTCATTAGAGTTGGGACATATTTTAATAAATGTTACACATGTGTCGCATTTCATACGCATTTTCACTTAAACAAAAAGAAAACTAAAAAAAGATTATACCTTTTGGCTCTAACTCAGAATTCATCAAGAATTGCTAGATCAGATGATTTTTCATGGAATGAAGGTACCGAAAGGGCATTAGTTTTAATTAACTAATGTAACCAAGTCCCCGAACTCATAATCTCTGGTTCGTAGGAATAAAGTATTTCTCCCGATACTTTATTTATGTATCTAATCAGCCTACCAAAAATGATTAGTGGCGACTCCAAACTTAAAAATCATTTAAACAGAAATCAAAGTTGCGATTCGGTAGGGCTTGGGAGGGTCCGCGTTAGGTTAATCCATCTAATAAACTTAATAATCCATTCACTCGATAAAAATATTCTTTCGGGTCGCGACAGTAGCCATTCAATCATTCATTCAAACAGAATCCTACAAGCAATGATCACTAGCACTAGTAATGAAACCACCACAAAGTAGGCACAAATAAGCTAATGTTTGTCAAACATCTATCCCGGTCAACATTAGAACTATGAACTTTCTCCTTAGACATTCCAAAGGTTGTAGCTAATGTCCCATTGGCTCAATTCACACTTCTTTCCAATTTGACTACCTTTCAAATGACCAACCTTTCTCACCCATGTCACCACTGAACTCCTCTATAGTTCCAATTCCAATTCGCACATATTCAATAATCTATTGTTGACAACAGATTTTTAGTCATTTTTATTATTTTAGAAAATTTTAGAAAATTTATAAAAATTCATAAAATTGAAAAATCGACTTTAAAGACCTTGGCCAAGCCTAGAAACTATTTTATAATAAAAAAAATAAATTTTCATATTTTTCGCATTTTTTTAACATTTTTGAAAATTGCAAAAATAATTGAAAATTCACAAAGAAATTTTGAAAACATTAATTCGAAATTGTGGTTTACTTAGTTAATCACATTTTTGGAATAATTACCGAAAATTCTAGAAATTTCATTTCAGCCCTTTAATTTCCCCTATATTTTCCAAAACTACATTGCAGTCTGAAAGTTCAAGAAATTGCCGGAACTCGAAAAAAAAGGATAAAAGTGCAATTTCAATTTTTGCAAAGTAGTCCCTAAAACACATCAAATTCAATTTAAAATCTTCTAGGGACTAAATAAAAAATCAGGACACGTCACCCCTAATTTTTGGCCTTCTAAATCCATTTGTTGTGTTATTTTTTTTTTTCAGAAAAGACCACTAGGGTTTGGATTTTGCAAAATGAGTCCTCGGATCAAACTTGAAAATTGGGTTTTTTTATGTAAATCCTCATAAATTTTTGGGAGAAAAATCATTTTCCAAAAGAATTCATACCCTAGAAATAAATTTTGCAATTTGATTGGACAAATTTGTAATTTTTTGGGATCAATTTCGTATTTTTTGTTGACCGGGGCTGTCGGGTCAAACCAAACCCAATCTAGGACCTGATCAACCATCTTCTTCCCAAATCACCCCTCTTTGTATAGGTTCAAATAGCCGAGTTTGAATTGCCAATTTAGAAGACCAATTGGCCATGATTGGTGAAGCTGATGCTTGGGCGTTGAAGTCCTCAAGTTCCTACTTCGATCAAGCTAAATCTCACGACCAACGATGGCTGGAGTTGATCTAGCGAGCTTGGTCAATTCCTAAAGTTTGTAAAAGTCAACTAGAGCTTAATCCAACTCAAATTGATGTCCATTCGTGCATATCGAAGACCCTAATGGAGTTGGATGAAATCCTGATTTGTTTTGGTGTCGTTTGGACCTAAAATCATGTGATAACACGTGCTGTTTCAAGTCGGTGGATAACCTCCCGCACACCAAGTTTTTGAAAGGGATATAACAGATTCTACGCGTCATGGCCAATGAAAAAGAGGCTTGTTCTGATGCTCAAAGGCTAACATAATAGAGAGAGAAGGAGAGAAAGAAGAGAGAAGCTCTCACGTTCGCCATAGCTAGAGCTTTGAGCTCACGATTATGGAAGCTCGGCCAAGATAATCCAGAGTAAATCTAGACTTGAAATCACTTCAAGAAGCTTCATCTAGTCATACGGAAGCCATCATACTAACTCGAAAGATATCTAGATTGCCAGAAAGGTAAATCCCATTTTCGAGCTTCCTACCATGCATTCATGATGAATCATTGATCCGACATCCATTCTTCGAGTTTTTATGTGCATTTTACTCCTTGAACGTCACTAAGCATGATCGTATCTTTTTTTGCCTTTAGTTTTGCATAAATCCGTCAAGTCGAACCTCTAAACCTTGCGAACATGTTGTGACTTTGCCCGAAAAATATGGTAATCTAGAGCTCGATCATAACCTTAGGTAAGTCTCCTTACCTCTCTGTCATGCTTCCTTTGTGATTGAATTGAATAGTTATGACTTAGTTTGAGAGTTCCAACTTTGCCATGGCTGTTCTGTGCAAGATCGATCATTCATGTTTTAGCCATTAGATCTTGCTAGATTTTGGATATGTTGATCTACATGTTTAGGTAATCTGATCGGCGTTGGAATTAAGTTGATTGGAATAGTTTGTACCGTTAGATATCGCTAGAGGTTTCTCGGCCATTCATTCTGTGTATACGTTGGGAGGGAGACGAAGTCCAAGCAGCCTTCGCTAACTCAATAAAATCCTACGTGGCGTTGATGTGGCATGTCATGTCAGATAATAGGTAGGATTGGCCGTTATAAATAGTTTTAAAATAAAATTAAATAATAAAAACCCAGATCGGATGGTGGGGGTTGTGTCACTTGTCCTAATCTAGGATTTTCTAGGAAATAAAAAAATGATTTTCAAATTATAATAGATTTTTCAAAATCTTATAATCAATTTCCTGATTGAATAGTCGAGGTTTAATCCGAGAGTTTGTATCTGGAACTTTAGTTTTAGTAATTATGATAGACGGTCCAGATTCGGTCAAAGTTTGATCCCAGCTATTAGTTTTGGTCAGTCAATCTAACATGTGTGGGCTAGCCACGTGGTTCATTCTGGACTATTGGATCGCTCGGTAATAACAAATTCGTAGAAATAGGTTAAAAAAGGAAAAATAGATTAAAAAGTTATAATAAAACCCAAAACTGTGTCGTTTTGGGCTCAGGTCAAACCCGTGTGTTTGGTTTGAGTCCTCGGGTTTGTGGGCTTGGTCAACCCAACCCAGTTAGAAAAATTAATAAAAAAATTAAAAAATACTTTAAAAGCCCAAAAAAGGGAAAAATCAATAAAAAAACATAAAAAATCCTAAAAATTATTTAAAAAAAATAAAAAAAATTATCAAAATTTGTGAAAAATAGGAAATGATGACATTCAACTAATTTGACCTATTTTCACAATTTTGACTTCCCCAAATCTTGAAAAATGACTATTTTGCCCCTATAGTGATTTTAACCCAAATTTTCCCAAATCATCCTGAGCATAATTGGCGTATTTTTTTTAAGTCCTTAAGGCTCTACCAGGCTTACCATATCGCCAATTGAGTGACGATGTGATGCGATTTATCCACACGTCCTTGATTCCTTAATTTCGCACTTTATTTCGACAATTATGATTGATAGGAAAATAATGTCACTTGCATAAACCCTTTAGATTTTTAGGACTTATCCTATCCAAAAAAGCACATGCATGAATTTTATAGATTAGGAGATCACTCAATTTGGGTACTGAAAGGGCGTCGATTGACAAGTCGATGTAACTAAGTCCCCGATCCCATTTCTCTGGCTTTCGTAAAATCGAACGTTTTCTCCCAATCGCTCAATAGGGTTTCCAATCATACCTTCTAAAAAATGATTGGTGGTGATTCCGATGGCATGTACACTAATCATATATCACTCGACCACACCAAGGTCGATCTAGATTTTAAATCTCCCTGACACGATTTGGTATGGGCCTGGGAGGAGCTCGTGCTAAACCTGATCACAGTAAGACTCAGCAATCCATTCGCCCCCCCTCCAAGGGAGGGTCGCGATACCTATCAAATGAACTAACTCTAATTTTAACTTACCCAAAGCCAGATAACAAAGATTCAACTAGCCAAATCAATGTACAATTACCTGAACTCATAGGTCTTTCTCTAAATTCCATAGTCAAAACAACCTCTAGGGTTCAACTTCTATTCCTCACAAACCAACCCAAATTAAAACTAGAAACTCACATACTCAACTTTCCCAAGACTCGTAGATGCCAACACAAGTAATGGATCACACATGAAATATTATTTTCCCTACCATGTAACCAATTCAAGCCATCGTCATACCCATTTTTTTAATCTGACAGTTCGCACTCGAACAAATGAAAAATGGGAAGATTAGTGGTAGGGTAGATGTATACTTGCCTAATGAATACACACGAAGAAATGGGGCTCAATTCGCCACCCAAATGAACCCAAACCACCATTTTTCCTTCTTGGCACATGGGGAAGGGATTGAGGGGATAGAAAAACAAGTGATGTTGAGGGTAGGCTGAGCATGGCTAGATGACCTCGTAGGATCGTCGCCACCTCATGACATCGTCGGCCAAGCAAGAAGAGCAAAAGGGAGATTTGGCCAAGAGAAAAGAGAGAGGTCTTGAGGTATTCTTCCAAAAAATGAAGATGAGAGAGAATAAGGGACTATATAGGGGTGAAGGGGCGGTGGGAGCGATTGTCCAAGGTTTTGCGGTCTAAACCGCAAATTTATTTCATATCGAATTGATATCAAACACTAATGCCCGGTAAATACCCACGGTCTGTTGAATTTCATTTTATCGTGTCTGTCCTTACCAAAGTCCTTAAACTTACCACTCATCACATTAATGATTCCCTCAAAATTATAATCTTCAATAATCTGAAACTGACGTCGACTAATCTTTCTTAAGAAAAATCAAGCCGTCACAATCCTCCGTGCTTAAGAAATTTCATCCTTGTCCATTCCTTAATAAACCTTAGATTCTCAAGAGTCAATATATCATCTCATATGCATGGTTGTACTTTGCTATCACTATACTACTCTGATAATCTATTTCTTTAAGAATCACTACATCTCGCAATTTTAACCATTAATAGAGGTCATCACCGACATTAATGCTCACAGATCTATCTGGTCATATTACTAGCCCATTCACCCATAAATTACACTGTGAACATCCTAAGCTCCATTCTCGCTACTTGCCAATCTATGTGGTTTCATCCAGCACCAATGTCCATCATGTATTACCAGGCAGACCATCCATCATTGCTCAAGCCCTATCATATTTTTTCATTTCTCAATGCCAAAACCATATGCCATGCATGGTTACGGTCTTTACGCAAATTGCACCCCACTACAACACTATCGGGTGGTTAGCTTATTCGCTCATATGGGTCTCGTCACAGTTCAAGGCTATCCTGATCACATAGTTGTTGGGTTTTTAATGGTCCCGGGTGCTCGTTACATACATAAAAACATGTCATATGCACAGCGGAAGAAAATAGAATCAAACGGCGCCCTGGATCGTCTTAGAAATCTTCGTATACTTTAATAAAAAAAATTGAACTTTCTAAAACTAGCTTAGAAACATACATGGATAACAGAGGTTGGATGCGACTCTGTTTCTTTGTCCTCAAGCTCAAGAGGAGTCCGGCCTCTACTTCAGATACGTCCCGACACCCGGGCGACCTTGAAGACGGAGATTCGGAGAAATAGCCCTCGGATTATGTTAGTAATCATTGCAGCGTCTCAATCCGAATCCTTTGTTTTCAACCAATGGAAACACAAACTTTGTGTATTCGAATTAATCAATTCTTGAGCTCACTTTCTCACGAAGTTTGGCATATATATGTGTGATTCTCACACGTTTCTAACCTTGGAATTTGAGGGGCTTAACCTCTATTTATAGAGGATCGAAAAAGGGAGAGAACGAGAGAGAGGGGCAGTTTAAACTGCCCCTCTAAAAGCAGGCTTACGTAGCAACCATAAGGAGGCCGCCACGTGTCCCTCTAGCTGGCCCACGTGGCCAGCTGGACGCTAGTCAAAGGAGGTCAAACCGCCTTTGACCAGCAACATGGGCCTCGCCCATTGGGTGGTGGTCAAAGGCGGTTATTTAGCCGCCTTTGACCGGCCCGTCGGCCAAAATTGGTGCCAAAAGGGATTGAGGGCCATGTAAACAAAATGCATAATTCCTTGAGAGAGACGGGATGCCTTTATTAGTGGTGCTAAGAGAACCGCGTGATATATAACATGAAGTCTCAAAGTGAGGATCTCGTGGAGTAACCATCGGATCGACGACAACGCCAAAACAAAAATGTTGAATTACAAGTCTAGTAATTGGACTCAGGTGAAACAACAAAGGAAGACATGCATGGGAGTATACGTGTGCATGCACATATCATCCATGCAGTATATTCTTGCATTTAAGTCTTTATCTGATGTCTTAAATGGATTATATGTCATTAAAGTTGCGGACCTATAAAATATGGTGAATTGAGCAAGCATTAGAGTGATTGGATTTACTCATTAAGTTACTTACACTTGTGATATTTGTTGTTTTTAGATTGACAGGAATGGGCTCGACTTTGATACCCCTAGGGTGCTGCTATGGCCTTCCCATCTCTATCGCCACCAAGTCACAGGACTTTGATCTTCCTAATGTACTTGGCGTTACACTCACCCGTGTCATTTTCACTGTGATCATCGACGTAGCCATGGGCATCGCCCACGAGAAGTATAAGTTTGTATTGATATTCATCAACATCGATAGGCAGCACAAGGGCCCAATACCTCGTGAATTCTTTAATGAGGATGATGGGGACGACAATGGAGATACCTCAAGCGATAGAGTAGTAGATAGTGGGCTGACTGCAGCGGCATCTTAGGTGGGGTTGAACGAGCCAACAATGAGATATTTTTTTAAGACCGTACTCTTGAAGCAAGATTATGGCATTTTAATTTATGAGCAAGTGAGGGATGAGTAGCTGTATAAATAGGTAGGCATAGGTGATCCCAAGTGAACATCCCTATGTAACTAGTAATATAATCGAGTAATGTAATCAATTAATCCTATATTATATATAAATATATGTTAGATATAACCAAATGTTTATGGGTACTCCTTAAGTATCTACTTACGAGTTTTTTTATAAAAAAAATTCCCAACTTATAAATTTCGCTGCATGAGAATAACCTCACAATAAATGAGGATAATTCGACGTGGCAACCTAGCCGCTATGGCTCTAGCGGTGGCACCCGAAGTAGGGTGCTATAGTACGTTCCTACTAAATACCTTAGCTACTAATGTACCTTATCACTCTATTTACCTGCTCTGATACTAAATAATGTAACGAGTGTCGTGATGTCCCAAGGCATTAGCTTTCTTACGTTAATCGCGCTATCAGTTTTAATTTCATATTACTTATCATACAGAGGGCACATACAGAAGCTTAATAACAAAATAGGCCACGCCGTTACATAAGTGCATACATAGAGTAGGCACGCCTAAAGGTTACGGCTTCCTTAGGGTTCATTACAGCTTATAATAGATAGCATATGTTGACACCTGGTTTTTAATCATCTTTTCTCTTTTAAAATTAATAAAACAATTCATAAAAATTCATAAAAATTAAAAAATCAATTTTGAGGACCTTGGCTAAGCTTAGAGAATCAATTTTGACCGGCAAAATGATTTTTCATATTTTCAATATTTTTCGGTATTTTTATTTTCAAAAATCAAGAAAAAAATGAGAAAATTGCAAAATCAACTTTACAAGCCTTGGCCAAGCTTAGGTAACCATTTTTGAATAAAAATAATTTTTCATTTTTTCTATTTTTTATATATTTTTTGGAAATCAAGAAAATATTTAATAAATAATAGCATTTGATGCCACAAAAATACATAAAAATAGTCAATATTTTTCTTTTAAATTCCTTTTCATGTTGGCCATCACAAATTTAAAAAATCCAATTCATGATCGTGTATTCATTCACTAGTATAATCTCGAATCGGGCCTAAAAAAATTCAATTTGAGTCAATTTATTTTTATCTTTCACTTTAGGAGTTGTGGCATTATTCTCTAATATTTTAAATTTTCATTTTGGCCCAATTATACTGAGAATGACTCAATTTTGCAAAATGGCTTTAATTAAATTTTGCAGCAAGAAATAAGCGTAAGGGAGGAGTGTTGAAAATTTTGAGGAGATTTGGACTTAAAGAAATATTTCTCCGGGGAATGAATTGCAAGTACTTAAAATCTTAGGGACTAGAGTGCAAATACTTAACATTTGAGGGATTATTTTGTAAATAACAAAAAAAAAGTTAGTGGAGAAATTACAATAAAGAATGAAAGATGGAGAAGAGGAGATAGAGAATAGAAGATGGAGAAGAGAAGATGGAGAGGAGGAGATGGAGAAGAGAAAATGGAGAAGAATAGATGAGAATAGAGAAGGGAAGATGGAGATGAAGAAGAGTTAGTAGAATGAGAGATAGATATGGAGAAGGGAAGATGAATATGAAGAAGAGTTAGTAAAATGTGAGATAAAGATGGAGAAAGGAATATGAAGATGAAGAAGGGTTAGTGGAGAAATTAGAATGGGAGATAGAGTTTGTGGAAAAATTGGAATGGAAGATAAATGAATGGATTATAAAAGGAGGAAGAAGAGAGTTTGGATGGGGGATTTTTGAAGAGAAAATTTGAAGTGTTTGGAGGGGGGATTTTTTGAAGAGAAAATTTCAAGTGTTTGGAGGAGGATTTTTTGAGGGAGAAAATTTTGGATGTTTAAGAGGGTTTTGAGAGATTGAAGAAAAATTGGAGAAAGAAAATACTAAAAAGAGAGTGAAATTTTGAAGATGGTGGGAGTTTAAAGTTAAGAGTTATCATCACAAATTCTTCCATCGATCAACATAAATCGAGAGTTCATCCTCGTCAACGAGCAAGCAAATTCGAGCTAAGTGTTTTTATTTATTCATTTATTTGTGGTTTTAGTCTCAAA
The DNA here is from genome assembly GCA_016432845.1 of Psidium guajava. Taxonomy (NCBI): domain Eukaryota; kingdom Viridiplantae; phylum Streptophyta; class Magnoliopsida; order Myrtales; family Myrtaceae; genus Psidium; species Psidium guajava. The sequence continues at coordinate 33,436,267 of CM028226.1, forward strand.
TTAGCACAAATTATATACACTTTCTCCTCTCCTTTTTCCCCATATTTTATGGTAGGTAAAAAAAAGGGACAACTCCATATCAACGATAAATTCCATGGAGGTGCAAAGTGGACCCAATCAGATTTCAAGGTGCCCATCAAATTTGCAGTCGACCCGTCAACGGATTTTTTTTCAAATTGTTGAAACAATTTGTTGCTAGGCCTCCCATTGGAGGTTTTTACTTACTACAATTTAAACTCATGCACCATTAAACCCCAAAGGGAAGAGCCAAGCTAATGCTAGGCCACCCATTGGAGGTTTTTACTTACTGCAATTTAAATTCCTGCATCATCAAACCTAAAGGGAAGAGCCAAGCCAATGCTAGGCCGCCCATTGGAGGTTTTTACTTACTGTTATTTAAATTCCCGCAATTTAATTTCTGCACCATTAAACCCCAAAGGGGAGAGCCAGGCCAAGGCTGGGCCATCCATTGGAGGTCTTTATTTACTGTCATTGACTTCTTGCCGTTTAATTTTTGAATCACCAGACCCCAAAGTGAGTAGACTGTAACACTGCATAGAAGTCGTTAACACACTCCCCCTTTCGGCTTTAGAGAATTTTTAATACTTTGAAAAAAAAATACCACTCATACATCCTATCTAAAAAGTTAAAATACAAAAGAGAGCACCCCACTAGAGTCTTAGGAATAAACCAAGCTTGAGTTGCCAAATTAGGATATCCATGAAATTAATATACCGAAAGGGCATTAGTTTTAATTAACTAGTGTAACCAAGTCCCCGAACTCATAATCTCTGTTTGTAGAAGTAACTTAGTCCTCCCGCTAATTTACTTAGGCATCTAATCAACCTACAAAAAATTATTAGTGGCGACTCCAAATTTTAAAACCATTTGAACAAAAAACAAAGTCGCGATTTGGTAGAGCTTGGGAGAGCTCGAACTAGATTAGTAAATTTAATCAATTAATCTGGCAATCCATTAACCTAAAAATGATTCTTAGGGTCGCGACAGCTTGGCGACTCCGCTGGGGATTCGTTCTTAATTTTTGAAAAATTTAAGAACTTAGAAGACTTAAGCCAGAAAATTTCATTAAAATTCTTTTGGTTTGGAATGGGTGAATTCTAATCTTTAGTGTCGCGACCCTCCCGAGATTTCCGGGATCCCGAGGGAATTAATGGATTGCTAGGCCCGTTGGGTATCTGGGCTTAGCTCGGGCCCTCCTAGGCCTATACCAAATCACGTCAGGGGTATTCAAGTCGAGGTCGACCTTAGTGTGGTCGGGTAACATGTGAATGGTGTGCGTGCCATTGGAGTCGCCACCAATCATTTATTGGATGGTATGATTGGAAACCCTATCAAACGATTGGGAGAGATTCGATCCTACGAAAACCAGAGATCTAGATTCGAGGACTTTATTACGTCAATATTGCTATCGACGCCCTTTCGGTACCTAAGTTGGGTGATTTTCCTAATCTAAGGAATTCATGCAGGCGAGATTGGGTGAGGTAGGTTCTAAAAAAGTCTAAAAGGTTAATGCAAATGGGAATGATGACCTATCAAACACAATCGTAGAAAATAATTACACAATCAATGAAAGAAGCACATCAAGGCAAAACAGATCAAATAGCATCCTAAAGGAGTCTCAAGGACTCAGAGGAAATGCCAGCTGAGCCCTGAAATGATTTGGAGAAATTTGGGACAGATTGGCTAGAGGGATAAAATGGTAATTTCCTAAGGGCCCAGGATGTCAAAAATGGGTTAAACTAATTGGATATGATTTTTTCTTAGTTTTCAGAATTTTTGGGAATTTTTGGGTGTTTTCAATTTTTTTTGAATTTGTTTTTGGGTTTTTATGATTTCCTAAGGATTTTTCTATTTTTGGACATTTTTAGAATTTTTTTGTGATTTGTTTCCAATTTTCCCTATTTTCGGCATCTTCTACATTTTTTTTATTTTTTCATTTTTTTTAGAATTTTAGAATTTTTTATTTTTAGGGATTTTTCCTATTTTTTGGATATTTCCTATATTTTTTGGGATTTTATTTTGATTTTAAAACTTTTCTGATTTTTCAAAACATTTTCTACAATTTCTGACAAATTTTCTAAAATTTCTATGAACTTTTCACTATTTTAATTAATTAATTTATTATTATTATTATTATTATTATTACTATTATTATTTATTATGATCATTTTCGGAATTTCCTAATTTTCTAAAGACTTTTGAATCTTTTTTATAATTTTTCCTATTTTTATATATTTTTTCTATTTTCAACACTTTTATTAAAATTTTCTTTATATTTCCGATTTTTAAACGTTTTTTCCGGAACGAAATGGCGTAGTTTGTTTTTTTTTTCGAGTTTTTTTTAACGATATTTTATTTTCTGTTTTTTATTTTATTTTATTATTATTCTTTTAATTTTTGTTTAATCTTAATTTTCCGGGCTGGATCAGGTTGACCCGGCCCGTGACGCAAACATGCCGGACCAAAACGACGTCGTGCTCGTTTTATTAACTTTCTATTTTTATTTGATTTTCTAGGTTTTTTCATTATTATTTTTTATTTTCTGCCTTTAATTATACGGACCGGGTCGACTTGACCCGGCCTAATGCCCAGACCCGGCCCAAGGCCCACTATCTTAAGCCCGACGTAAAATCGACATAGTTTTAGAAATTATTTTTTGATTTTTTTGAAATTTTTATAGAATTGTATTCTATTTTCATTTATTTTCGCCTATTTTAATCTAACAGCTAAGAATGCGCCACGTGTGTCATGATCCCAATCGCTCATTCTTTATACTAAACCTACGGCCGAGATTGAACCCAAGACTAATCCTAACCGTTCGATCCAAAAATGATTTTTTAACATGATTTTTATTACCAGAAGATAATTTTATTCTCAAAAATTTCAGATTAAGACACGTGTCAACATCTCCGCCATTGGATCTCAGTATTTCTATTCCTAAGAAGAATCCACTTGCTGACGTGGCCGCCATGCGTCAGCCACGTCATCGACACGTGTGCATTGACCAGGTCAACTTTCATTGACCGGTCAACACACCGCCGAGGAAGAAAAACAGTGCCACCGGAGGCACTGTTCCGACTCCATTTTCTGACGAACTTCGCCAGAAAAGTTCGAAGTCAATGCAAATAGCTGCGGAAATCTCCCGATTTTAACCTAAACCTAATCTACAACATCCCTAGGCCGGCATACGTGAATTCCAGGCATTAAATCAACCTAAAATGACTTATTCCAAGGCCGGTCGGAGCTAGTTCCGGCGACGAACCCAAGCAAACAATTTGCACGTAAACCAAGCAAACTAAGTTATTAATCCATCTTATGTGAGGCCCAGAAAGCTTACCTAGTCGTCCACGTGACTCGACGCGCCTGGAGTGAGCTCCGAAAGGTTAAGGTCAGCGGAAGGAGGTTGGAAGTCGACTCAGGGCAAACATACAAGAACAACAAGAAAAAAAAGGGCAGAGACGTATAGAAAGTTCGAAGGAATACTGCAAGTCGAAAATTACGAAGGAATATGATCCCCACGAAGATCCGCCATTAATGGACCTTCGAAGGTTCGTTAATGGCACTTACACTTTTCGGGCTCGAAACGACGATGTAAACGGTTCTTCGTGTTAGTCTGGTCTTCACGATGCTCCTGAACTCTGTCTCAACGCCTGATTCACTCTGAATCCTCCTTGACCTGTGTCCAAAGCTTCGACTTCGCCCCCCTCCTTCCCCTTGCTCGGCTGAAAAACCTCCCCCTTCTTTATATACATAAATATTCACTTAACAGAACTCTCTGAGGAATCTCGAGATCTCCTCGCCCAATTTTCGTCTCAACCAACCTCTGGTTTCCCAGAATCTCCCTAAACAGATTTTATTTTTGAAATTCGGTGCACGCGCAGGGGCTTCATGGGGAAGATGATGAACTTCGCGGGCCAACGGGTCGGGTTGACCCGACTCGGTTGACCCGCTTTGGATAAAAACTTCAAATTGACCCTAAATTTGCCCATTTTTCCTAAAATTGACACCAAAATTGGACTCAGGGGCATTGGATTTACTTGAAAATGGTATTTTTCCAAGAAATTCTCTAGTATTTGCGCAAAAACCCCAATTTTTGGGTTTGACCCGAGAACCCATTTTGTAAAATCCAAAGTCTTAATGGCCTTTTTTTGCAAACATTGACACCACCAATGGATTCAGAAGGTCAAAATCTAGGGGGTGAGGTCGCCCCTTTTCCAATTTAGTTCCTAGAAAATTTTTAATTTCATTTTTAGTGATTTTAGGGACTAAATCGAAAAATCAGAAATTGCATTTTGGTCCTTTTTAGCGAAATTCGGCAATCCTGAGGGATTTTAGACTTTATTTTAATTTTAAAAAATAGAGGAGGATGCCACGACTCTAAAAATGCAAAGATTGAAAATTAAAAAGTTAAAATGTAATTTCTAGGATTATTTAAATAATCTGAAAAATGAAATTAACAAAGAAACCCTAGATTCCAGACTTTATTTTAAAAAATTTATTCATCTTAAATGAAGATAAAATTAAATTAAAAATATTGACTATTTTTTGGTGATTTTCTTACTTCAAAAGCTATTTTTTATTAATTGTTTATTATTTTCATAATTTCTGAAAATATTAAAAATGCAAAAAATAAGAAAAATTATTTTTTGTCCAAAATTGGTTCCCTAGGCTAGGCTGAGGTCCCCAAAGTTAATTTTGCAATTTTCTCGCTTTTTATTTATTTTTTTATGAATTTTTGAAAATAAAATGCAGAAAAATATGAAAAATAAGGAAAATTATTTTTTCCTCCAAATTGGTTCCCTAGGCTTGGCCAAGGTCCCCAAAGTTGATTTTGTAATTTTCTCATTTTTTATTTATTTTTTATGAATTTTTTAAAATAAAATGCAGAAAAATACAAAAAATAAGGAAAATTATCTTTTATCCAAAATTGGTTCACTAGGCTAAACTAAGGTCCCCAAAGTTGATTTTTCAATTTTATAAATTTTTAGGGATTTTCTAAAAAATTTTGAAGATAAAATTGGCCAAAAATCAAGTGTCAAGAGCTGCCCCTCTTTGAGAGGGTTCTCATGAGAGATCACTCTCAAAGACAAGACGACACTTGAGGTCTAACCGACTCTACTGGGAAAAATGAAAAGTCGTGACATCCAACTCTAGTTTCCTCCTTGAAAGCTTAAGTCCAAATTTCATGCTGCTCGCTTTGATGTGGGGAGAGAGAAAGGGGAAAGAGTCTGGGGACTTACCTGGAACTTACCTCTTTGCCTCGCGTCGCCGGTAAGTGCTCTGGAATGAAGGCCTAAGGATTTATTTTGAGGGAACCCTAGGGTGATTGGACTTGGACCCGTATAGTAGGTCATCCCATGGCAGATTCCTGTAGGGAGAACTTTGTAAAGAAAGGTAATATTTCCCGAGGCTATCATCTGCTACCCGTTCCGGAGGGTGAAAGCTCTGGGGCTACTAACTGACGCACGCTCGCGGGAAAATTGGTCACCGTATCTCTAGGCGGCGAGTCGCAAGCATTCTGGGCTCCGACTCGAACTGTGCTTCGAGATACCTTAGAGGTGTATCCCTATCATGGAGGGTTTGGGGAAAATTAAATCTTTTTTGAGGCTATCGGCTGCTATCTATTCCGGAGGGTGAAAGCTCCGAGGCTACTAACCAACGTACGCTTGCGGAAAAAGCGGTCACTGTATCTCTAAGCGGCGAGTTGCGGGCGCTCTAGGCTCCGGCTCGAACTGTGCTTCGAGATACCTTAGAGGTCTCTCCCTATCAGGGAGAGTTTTTGGGGAAAATCAAATCTTTTCCGAGGCTATCGGCTGCTGTCCATTCCGGAGGGTGAAAGCTCCGAGGCTACTAACCGATGCACACTCGCGGAAAAGACGGTCACCGTATCTCTCAGTGGCGAGTCGCGAGCACTGGGCTCCGACTCGAGCTGAGCTTCGAGATACCTTAGAGGCGTATTCCTATCATAGAGGATTTCAAGGGGGAAATTAAATCTTCTGAAGCTGAAGGTTGGCGATCCAGTCCGGAGGATGATAGCTCCGCGGCTACTAACCTGTGAACACTTACAGAAAGATTTATCCAAGTCATCATGCTTTTTGAGTCGTGAACTGTTCAACTCCGAACTCGAATTAGATGCCTCTTTGTGATTCTTTTTTAAAAAGGAGACTTGTGATGACGCTTTCGCGAATCAGAGGGGTGTTTAGACTTTGAAAATGACTTCGAATGCGAAAGTCTTGTCTTTATATTATTATAAGATTATGAAACTATGAATCATATGGAAACTTTGATTTGAATTGTCTTACCAAGGAGGGTGTCATTCTGAGATCTGGGTGAAGCCAGAGAGCTTGTAGAAGCTCAAACCCAAATCGTCATACTGAAATGAATGAGGAAGAAGATTTCTGATGCTTCGCATGTTCTAAGGTTTTTGGAATGAGTTATGCTCTTACGATTATCATCTATGTGCCATGCAAAAATTTTCAAAGAATGTAAAGTGATGTCAGAGGTTATCCAAAGCATCTTGTCACATATCAAGCATGATAAAAAAAATTCCTTATGAGGAAGGGTTTGAATCAAGTGAGCTGAAATTACCAAAGAGTTTGCTTAAGATATCAATTGAAATACGCTAATCAAAGAGGGCTTCTCGCTATTTCTCCAAATAAGGTTTTGATTTTCATTCAGGAAGCATTCGGATTTTTTCTCGAACCTATGCCTAAGGTTTCGGAATTATTCGCAGCGCATATAATTTGATTGATCTGAAAGGTCTTTCAGAGGACCGTAATGCTGGGCTTGGTTAAAGGTTTGCAAGGGAAACCCATGTTAGTCTTTTGGGACAGTCTTCTAGGGACACCATCGTTGTATGAGGATAGTTCGAACTTCTGTTGATGTCGTTGCTTGAGGAGGGATATATTTTCTTTTGCAAACGTTTTTAAGATGAGTCTGCAAAACGGATGTACGAAATTTTGAAGAAATTTGCAAATGGGCATTGGCCTTGCTTTTGACCGGCACTTTGCTCTTTTGATGCCCAAGATTGGCTTTTTCTATTCTTCTTCTTCTTCTTCTTCTTCTTTTTGCCAGATCCCGCCTTTTGCTCTTTTCTCTTTTTTTGACAAAAGAGTTTTTTTGAAGATTGTGACAAAACGCATGCAAAGGAAAATCTGGTGCATTTGAAAAGTCAGTTCATAAATTCCATGCAGAGCCGATTCTTCTGAGTTCCTCTACTTTGAGACGGTGCCGTCTTCATCTTGGAATAGATAGTGATCACCAATGGGGTTTTAAGAAACGAGTATACAGGCTCAATTGGGCATGAAAAGGAGGAAAGTGTGTAGGATAGAGAATCGAATGCTTTTCGTCATTTTAAGGCACTTGAATTACCATGTGAGATTAAATGCAAAGACGTGTCGGAAGATTGATATTAGGCCAAGCAAGAGAATTTCTAATCATTTACCTCATACTGTTGCTGGAACAGTCTTCGTTCGGCTCCGATGTAGGGTGGTTCTTTGACAGGGGTAAAGAAATGAAACCGTCGCTCAAAGGGTTTGTCAATGGTCACCTGTAGTATTTAAGATGGAGAAATAATTGCCTCTCGCCACCTCAATCCATGTAATCACTGCGAATAAATCCTACGTCCCTAAGTAAAGGTCTCCACTGACCACTCAAGTGTGTATAAGGACGTGTTTAGGTATGGTCTGCCTCTCATCATTTGAGGTACTCCAATTAATAAATCTCAAACGCCCTTATTTGAAAATTCATTTTAATTTCATCAAAATTCAATCTCCATAGGGGATTATCATGCATGATGTATGTTTCAAACATGATTTGGAAAACTTCAAAACTTTTTGAATCCCAATGCGAATGAAGTTCTAAGCCGGATATTTTCTTCAAGACGTGGGCTCATTAAAACACTTGCATGTTATTTGAAAACATTATTGATTTTGTGAACTTTCTAATCCTTAGAATTCAAATGATATGATTTTGACGATTTTGAAAGTTTTAGAACATTAGGAAAGGGATACCTACCTGCCAGTCGCGGCAAAGGATCCCTGTAAAAGTAAAAGGGAGTGTGTTAGTGTATGTCTTCTATTTTTGAAGTAAATTGAAACAATACAACTTCACCCTTGATTATGCGTTCCAATCCGAATACAGTCGCATAAATTGTGGAAATCTGTAATCTTTCCATTGTGGTGTTGAGTCCCTGTTTAGATTAAAATGAGGAGTTAGCATATATTTCATATCCAGAATAAATTGGAACAATACTACCTTACTCTTGACTGTACACTCCCATCGAAATCCCCATGTATAGATTGCAGGAATCTTGTCATCTAGTTTAACCATCAAGGCGATGTTTCCTCGAAAGATCTCTTCATCAAGTTGTGTCAAATGTTGTCTATGGCTTTTCATCCCGAGCTCTCATAGGCATGACTTATATCCTTGTTAGATAATACTTGCCCCAGTCAAGTAGCTCAGTATACTTCCATACTTCTTGTAATTCCCTGTCTAGTTTTGGATGTCTATTATTCAAAGTTTTCCCTTCACTTTTTACCTACATGAAGGAACGAATGTTAGCCATATTTTGGGTTCATTTGAGCTTTTAGGAACGGAATACCTCCTTCTAAGTTTCTTTTGCTGCGAGTGCCTTGCCCCCAGTAGAACGTATCTCGTTATTCGCTACTCGAGACTCGGATGGCTTTGCCTTGATATATTCTTTAATGATGAAAGAAGAGTATTCCTCAAGCTGACTCTTTCAGTGGGTAGAGAGGGACTTGCTCCTAGCGGATTCCCTTATTGCTTATATTCTTTATTTTTGGCTTATTTGAGTGATCGGTTGTTTTCATCTTCATGGGGGATCGCTCTTCAAAATATTTTGCCTCTTGATGGTTTGATAACCTCTTCATCTGAACTTGTGTCAACCTCCTCGAAAAACGAAAATAGCTCACACTTATAACCTACTATATGGTGATTAAGCGACTTTCTCAACCACCCTCGTCTTCGAAGTGTTTGACGTTTCCTCTCTATTTGGTCATTTGGTAACAGTATTCTCATGACTGATTGAAAGTTACTTAGGAACGATACGTCTTTTCACCAAAGATGATGACTCGGTCTCGTCCTTTTCCTAGCGGGCCATGCAATCGCAATTAGATGACTTCTCTCATTTGTTGCCCCGTTGTGCTTCTTTGGTAGAATTGGGGGGGTTGCTTTCAACAAACTTTCTTCGTTCATCTTTGATCACCATTTTTTTATCATCTTGAGTAGTTGGCCATTTTCAACCTAGGCCAAAAGGAATATACCGACAGTTAGACTATATATAAGATGTTTCCATTAGAACGATCACGTTTACCTTCTTGGAGCACCATTCTTGGAGATATCTGCACAAGTAAATGTATGAGCAACATCAAAGTTGATGCATGAATGTTTTGAAAAATTCTTTTGAAGGACGTTTTCAACAGAAAAATTAAGAAATGGGGGAACTAGTCCTTATACCATCGGACATTCTCGTTCCTGTAAAATTCATTTGAAAACTAGGAAGCATGCGGGAATCAGGGCCTCAAGTCTTCAAAAATCGAAGACGGGTATCATCATTGGGCCAGTTTGGAATATTCCCGCATGTCCTTAATAAATCATGCATATGCATTCACTAGAATGAAACGATAAAGCCATTTTACAAAGGAGACTAACTCGGACCAACGGCTCAAGACCCAAGGTGCCATCGAGTTCTACTTACAATATGAATTGAAAGACTACATGAAAATGACACAACGCAAGCAATTAGCATTGACTGCTTTATTTTGTGAAATTCAAAACGGCTGCAAATGACCCAGCTCCTTGGCGAATCACTTTCTTCCACGAGCTCCTTTGAGGCATGATGATGCCATGATTGAAATTGCCTCGTGATTCGGGGGTGTCGATTTAAGAAATCCAATTTTTACCTTCTTCATTGTTCTCTATGGGGATTACTCCTTGATGTTCAAGTGGGTGACCATGTAGCATTTTCAACTTTAGGTCATCCAGCTCGAGGATCTCAATATCTATGAGGGCTTGAACTTTATGCTTGAGAACCAAGCAATTATCGACGTTATGCCCCATTTCACCCATATGATACGCACATGCCTTGGTCTCGTCATAACCGGAGAAATTTTTTGGAAGGCTCTTTCTGGGCGGCTCCTTTGCAACTAACCCACTCTCTAACAACATTGGAAGTAGTTTTGAATAAGGATATGGGAGTGGAGTGAATTTCTTTGGTAGGAGTTTCTTCTCTCGGTTAGGTTTTCAAGGTCTCTCCACCTTAGACTCATATTGCCCCTGATGAGAAGTGTAAACATGCGATTGGTATCCTGGCTTATCTTTGGGAGTTTGATTCATAGCTGACATTCCCTGATATGCGGGCTTTGCTTCATTAAATGGTCCTTTGCTAACTTGAAGGCATTCCCCACAGCTCTTCTTCTTTCTGGACCTGTCATTTGGCATAGCCCACTCTACTCTTTCACCAACGTCCACCAAATGTGAAAATGATTAACAACTAGATGTATGCAGCCTATCAAAGAATTTGTATGGAAGGGCTGTTAGAAAGTGTCCTATCAACTCATCCTCATCCAACGGGGGTTGAACTTGAGCAGCTTTCACTCTCCATCTTCGTGCGAATGGTCTAAAACTTTTGTTCCTCCTCATTTCCACATGCTTTAAATCCATTCTGGTAGGGACGATTTTCATATTATACCTATATTGTTGTAGGAATTGGTCAGCAAGATCATCCCATTCGTCGATACGTCTGATATCAAGCGCCATAAACCACGATAGCGCAAGACCAATCAAGGTATATTGAAAACTTTGGATCAAGAGTGAGTCATCGTCAACGTATTCAGTCATCTCTTCCAAAAAAATGATTCATGTGAGTTTTCGGACATCCAATGCCATCGTACTTCTTGGTAAACTCTGGCATTCGAAAAACATCAGGTGCTTTTCCTACGAAGTGAGAAGATAATGTGTCATCCTTATGGGGAACATCTAGATGAATTTCAGCTTTAGTTAAATTTGCATGGCTTTCTCCTTCCATTAAGTAGCTCGATTCTTTCATCAAGGTGGAGCGTGGGACTAAGAAGATTTCTTCTGTCACTTCATCATCTTTAGTATCGGCAACTAGCGGTCCAGTAGATGTGACCACAGGGCTTTCCATAGCAAATGATAGAGCAAGAGCTTTATTTTCTGTTAAAAGCTTTGAGAGTATGGTAAAAATCTGGGCCACTTGATCTTCTAACTTAGTAAGTCGCGCATTCATATTATTATCTTCCATGTGTGCTCCTGAGCGAGTTGTGAGATTTTCTTCCGCCATCATTATTACCTGATTTTTTAAGATGAAATAGGTGCATTAGAATGGAAAAATGGAAAAGAAAGCATAAATCCTTTCAATTTTATGCCATCTTACGATTAATGAAGATAAGGATCTTTACGCAAGTCTCAATCTTGCGTGGAAAGCTCTTATCGATATTTTTCATAAGAAAGCATACCATTGAAAGGAGTGTAATCCATGACAACTTCTTTCGATCAATTTTCAAGAAAAATTAACAGAGTGGTAAAAAATAGATGCAAAGTGCAATTTCAATGTGTCCTAAATTCAATAAAATATAGGACATCCAAAATAAAGCCATTTACTAGAGACGGGAACAATTTGAGTATCCAATATTTTCTTAAATTTAGAAAACACGAACGACTTTAACTAGTTATCATGGATTACATGCGAAATGAGATGATATATGCATGAACCATTCAATTTCATATTTCCTTTTGGTGAAATAAGGGTTAAACACTCCTATTTAACCAAAGGTCTAATAGAGAGTCTTAAACCAGATTTCCCTCAAAGAAAATTATGCAATTGATTGGGATCACTCGAGTGATTAGAATGAAAGCCATTATCACATCTATCTACTAAAATCTCTAGTGTAGACAGCATATTATAGATACATCTCAAAAGACCCCCAGCACGTCAAATCTAATGGGAAGAAATAGAAATGATTCCCACATGGGAAAATCCGGAGTACAAAGTTTAGAAATGAAATCTGCAACAAATGGATGTGATAACCACTAAAGATGCCCCAAGTCAAATCGCAAGTCGTCTGGTTGAAATCGGATTTCCTCAAACTAGCATATGTGTCCATCCGTCTTGGAGCTCTCTCCTACAAGCGAATCGGTATGCTTTAAAGGGCTCCATGTTGACGTTGTGGCATGGAATGCTTCTTTGCCTACTTGTGGTTGTCTCGAGAACTATGACATGGCTTGGGGAAATCATCCTTCTATCCTAAGAAATGGCTTTCATACTAATCACTCAAATGACGATTCACTCATGAGATGATGTATGGGATGCATGGTATGGGAATGAATTATAAGCTAAGAGTGAGAAAGCCTTACCAACCAGGTCCCTTTTATTTTGGTTTTAGGTATACAAACCGACCAATTCACATGCGCATAAGACAAGTGAGGAATTGACTCTAGAAAATAAAAGAAGGGACAAGGTATAGACCTAAAAGGTTCCCACTAACTGATTCGACGACTTTACCCACAAGCGCAATCGAACATCAAGTGGAAAGAATCATCAACTCGGATAGCGAGCAGGATCAAATATGGTCAACCCAGACGCAATCGAACGCTATGGCTTTGCATATCGATCCCTAACTATGGCAACCTAAGGAGAGTGTTTCGCGGCTTGGGTTTAGGCGCTTGTGTGTGCAAGTGTTGTGATCCTCAAAAATATGCAAGCATGCATAACAGTTGATATCTGACAGTGCTTCTAATTTGTAGGAAATAAACAAACAACCCAACTCATACCCTGCATAAAAAATGTCAACACTCACTCCTCCCCTTATAACTCCCGCCTGCAAAAAACATCTAACAGATTTGGTTAGTGGACTTACCTCACCTCAAGAGCGCCTGTAGAAAAGTATGTTAGAAAACACCCAGCTTTTTAATTGGCTTAAGTCCTCTAATGGGTTAAACTAATTCCCCAGCAGAGTCGCCAGTCTGTCGCGACCCTTCCGAGATTTCCGGGATCCCGAGGGAGTTAATGGATTGCTAGGCCCGTTGGGTGTCTGGGCTTAGCTTGGGCCCTCCCACGCCTATACCAAATCGCGTCAGGGGTATTCAAGTCGAGGTCGACCTTAGTGTAGTCGGGTGACATGTGAATGGTGTGCGTGCCATTGGAGTCGCCACCAATCATTTATTGGAGGGTATGATTGGAAACCCTATCAAACGATTGGGAAAGATCGTTCGATCCTACGAAAGCCAGAGATCTAGATTCGGGGACTTTGTTACGTCGATATTGCTATCGACGCCCATTTGGTACCTAAGTTGGGTGATTTTCCTAATCTAAGGAATTCATGCAGGCGAGATTGGGTGAGGTAGGCTCTAAAAAAGTCTAAAAGGTTCATGCAAATGGGAATGCTGACCTATCAAACACAATCGTAGAAAATAATTACACAATCAATGAAAGAAGCACATTAAGGCAAAACAGATCAAATAGCATCCTAAAGGAGTCTCAAGGACCTAGAGGAAATGCCAGCTGAGCCCTGAAATGATTTGGAGAAATTTGGGACAGATTGGCTAGAGGGATAAAATGGTAATTTCCTAGGGCCTGGGAGGTCAAAAATGGGTTAAACTAATTGGATATGATTTTTTTTTAGTTTTCAGAATTTTTGGGAATTTTTGGGCATTTTCAATTTTTTTGAATTTTTTGAATTTTTTGAATTTGTTTTTGGGTTTTTATGATTTCCTAAGGATTTTTCTATTTTTTGGACATTTTTAGAATTTTTTTGTGATTTTTTTCCAATTTTCCCTATTTTCGGCGTCTTCTAAATTTTTTTATTTTTTCATTATTTTTTTTAGAATTTTAGAATTTTTTATTTTTAAGGATTTTTCCTTTTTTTTGGATATTTCCTATATTTTTTGGGATTTTATTTTGATTTTAAAAATTTTCTGATTTTTCAAAACATTTTCTACATTTTCTGACAAATTTTCTAAAATTTCTATGAACTTTTCACTTTTTTAATTAATTTATTATTATTATTATTATTTATTATTATCATTTTCGGAATTTCCTTATTTTCTAAAGACTTTTGAAAATTGTTTTTATAATTTTTTCCTACTTTTATATATATTTTCCATTTTCAACACTTTTATTAAAATTTTCTTTTTATTTCGGATTTTTTAAACATTTTTTCGGGACCGAAACGGCGTAGTTTGTTTTTTTTAAATTATTTTCTATTTTTTTGACGATTTTTTATTTCCTGTTATTTATTTTATTTTATTATTATTCTTTTAATTTTTGTTTAATCTTAATTTTCCGGGCCGGATCGGGTTGACCCGGCTCGTGATCCAAACATGCCAGACCAAAACGACGTCGTGCTCGTTTTATTAACTTTCTATTTTTTTATTTGATTTTCTAGGTTTTTTCATTATTATTTTTTATTTTCTGCCTTTAATTATACAGACCGGGTCGACTTGACCCGGCCTAATGCCCAGACCCGGCCTAAGGCCCACTATCTTAAGCCCGACGTAAAATCAACGTAGTTTTAGAAATTATTTTTTGATTTATTTTGAAATTTTTATAGAATTTTATTCTATTTTCATTTATTTTCGCCTATTTTAATCTAACAGCTAAGAATGCACCACGTGTCATGATCCCAGTTGCTCATTCTTTATACTAAACCTACGGCCGAGATTGAACCCAAGACTAATCCTAACCGTTCGATCCAAAAATGATTTTTTAACATGATTTTTATTACCAGAAGATAATTTTATTCTCAAAAATTTCAGATTAAGACACGTGTCAACATCTCCGCCGTTGGATCTCGGTATTTCTATTCCTAAGAAGAATCCACTCGCTGACGTGGCTGCCATGCGTCGGCCAAGTCATCGACACGTGTGCATTGACCGGGTCAACTTTCATTGACCGGTCAACACACCGCCAGGGAAGAAGAACAGTGCCACCGGAGACACTGTTTCGACGCCATTTTCCGACGAACTTCGCCGGAAAAGTTCGAAGTCGACGCAAATAGCTGCGGAAACCTCCCGATTTTAATCTAAACCTAATCTACAACATCCCTAGGCCGGCATACGTGAATTCCAGACATTAAATCAACCTAAAATGACTTATTCCAGAGCCGGCCGGAGCTAGTTCCGGCAACGAACCCAAGCGAGCAATTTGCACGTAAACCAAGCAAACTAAGTCATTAATCCATCTTATGTGAGGCCCAGAAAGCTTACCTGGTCGTCCACGTGACTCGACGCGCCTGGAGTGAGCTCCGAAAGGTTAAGGTCAGCGGAAGGAGGTTGGAGGTCGACTCAGGGCAAACATGCAAGAACAACAAGAAAAAAAAGGGCAGAGACGTACATAAAGTTCGAAGGAATACTGCAAGCCGAAAATTACGAAGGAATATGATCCCCACGAAGATCCGCCATTAACGTACCTTCGAAGGTTCGTTAATGGCACTTACACTTTTCGGGCTCGAAACGATGATGTAAACGGTTCTTCGTGTTAGTCTGGTCTTCACGATGCTCCTGAACTCTGTCTCAACGCCTGATTCACTCTGAATCCTCCTTGACCCGTGTCCAAAGCTTCGGCTTCGCCCCCCTCCTTCCCCTTGCTCGGCTGAAAAACCTCCCCCTTCTTTATATACATAAATATTCACTTAACAGAACTCTCTGAGGAATCCCGAGATCTCCTCGCCCAATTTTCATCTCAACCAACCTCTGATTTCCCAGAATCTCCCTCAACATATTTTTTTTTGAAATTCGGTGCGCGCGCAGGGGATTCATGGGGAAGATGATGAACTTCGCGGGTCAACGGGTCGGGTTGACCCGACCCGGTCGACCCGCTTTGGATAAAAACTTCAAATTGACCCCAAATTTGCCCATTTTTCCTAAAATTGACACCAAAATTGGACTCAGGGACATTGGATTTACTTGAAAATGGTATTTTTCCAAGAAATTCTCCAGTATTTGCGCAAAAACTCCAATTTTTGGTTTTGACCCGAGAACCCATTTTGCAAAATCCAAAGTCTTAATGACCTTTCTTGCAAAAATTGACACCACCAATGGATTCAGAAGGTCAAAATCTAGGGGGTGACGTCGCCCTTTTTCCAATTTAGTCCCTAGAAAATTTGTAATTTCAATTTTAGTGATTTTAGGGACTAAATCGAAAAATCAGAAATTGCATTTTCGTCCTTTTTTGCGAAAGTGGGCAATCATGAGGGATTTTTGACTTGATTTTAATTTTAAAAAATAGAGGAGGATGGCACGACTCTAAAAATGCAAAAAATAGAAAATTAAAAAGTTAAAATGTAATTTCTAGGATTATTTAAATAATCTGAAAAATGAAATTAACAAAGAAACCCTAGATTCCAGACTTTATTTTTCAAAATTTATTCATCCTAAATGAAGATAAAATTAAATTAAAAATATTGACTATTTTTTGGTGATTTTCTTACTTCAAAAGCTATTTTTTATTAATTGTTTATTATTTTCCTAATTTCTGAAAATATTAAAAATGCAAAAAATAAGGAAAATTATTTTTTATCCAAAATTGGTTCCCTAGGTTAGACTGAGGTCCCCAAAGTTGATTTTGCAATTTTCTCACTTTTTATTTATTTTTTTATGAATTTTTTAAAATAAAATGCAGAAAAATGTGAAAATTAAGGAAAATTATTTTTTGCTCCAAATTGGTTCCCTAGGCTTGGCCAAGGTCCCCAAAGTTGATTTTGCACTTTTCTCATTTTTATTTATTTTTTATGAATTGTTTAAAATAAAATGCCGAAAAATATGAAAAATAAGGAAAATTATTTTTTGCTCCAAATTAGTTCCCTAGGCTTGGCCAAGGTCCGAAAGTTGATTTTGCAATTTTCTCATTTTTTATTTATTTTTTTATGATTTTTTTAAAATAAAATGCTGAAAAGTACAAAAAATGAGGAAAATTATTTTTTATCCAAAATTGGTTCACTAGGCTAAACCAATGTCCCCAAAGTTGATTTTTCAATTTTATAAATTTTTATGGATTTTCTAAAAAATTTTGAAGATAAATTTGGCCAAAAATCAAGTGTCAACATTTAGGTGTTAAATGGTCTTGTAGGAAGGGAGTTATAAGGGGTGGAGTGTTTGGCTAACCCTTGGTTTTGCAGGCTTGGTATTGGAATTATTTGTTTAATTTCGCATATTTTTGAAGCGGTGTTTGTATTTAATTGTTGTGCGTGTTTAATCGCTTTAGCACTACATCACACACATCCCGTGGCCGGACTTGGGCCACTAGTTTTAGGATGGTATTATGATTTGGCTCTAGCGTTCAGCGTGAGATTACGTCAAAAGTTAGTCCAAATTCAATCCCAAATCTCTTTGCAAAAATGACTTTTAAAAGTTAGGCCTCAGGCTTGGTAAGATTACCAAAGCGGTGGTTTTAATTTTTAGCTCGAGCAGCCGAAGTGGGAAGGCCCGGCTAATCCTGATTACGTCGTGAGATCGTGACTAATCTTGATTATGTGCGCAAGATTGTTGCCTTGCCGTAAGTCTTTTGCTTCAATTTGTCAACCTTTAGGGTAAATAGGCTAAGATTTAAACTCACGATTCAAGTGCGTGTCTATGTAACATTCATATTATTTTTCACAATGAAAGTAAGTTTTCTAAACTTCATCTTGTATTTATTTTTGGTCAGTCTATGTTAAGTGTCGGTCAAATTTTGAATTTAATACCATGGTCATTTTTCAAAAGAAAAAAAATTAATTAAATTGGTATCCCATTTTTGAAAATAATGAATGCGGAAAAACCCCTTAAGGGAATTTTGTTGATCAATGAAAGATTTTGTCAATTTTTCCTTAATACTTCAATGGACCCAAGATTTTCTCAAAAAAATTTACCATGAAAATTCGTTCTGATAAAAAAGGAAATTCTTTCGAGAAATTTGATAAATATCAAAAGAATTTGTCACATTTGTTTTTCATTTTTTTC
Organism: Psidium guajava; assembly: GCA_016432845.1. NCBI lineage: Eukaryota > Viridiplantae > Streptophyta > Magnoliopsida > Myrtales > Myrtaceae > Psidium > Psidium guajava. The sequence goes on from CM028226.1 coordinate 33,454,264, forward strand.
CTAAGTTAAAAAATCTGCAAGAAAATTTTTTTCTGAAGAAACTCACCCATGTTTTTCTAAAAAAAAATTTCTCTAATTTCTCATAAAATTGAAAAATAAAATTGGAATAATGTAGGAGTCACGGACCGATCTCTCTTAGATCACATACTAATTATTTCCTCTACTTTTGCAGGAAATCACAGGTACCCCAGGCAGGAGTAAAATCGGGTTCAACATTATACCGGGAATAATCTTGAAGAATGCGAAAGAATCAGAAATTGCCGATGCCTTAGCCAATTACACTGGGGGCAAGCGAAGAAGTTTCGGAGACAAAATCGTATCCATCAACGAGCATGTATGGGCTATGTATTTCGATGAGGCCGTAAATTTATCCAGATCGCGCCTGGGGCATCTTTAATGTATTAGAAGGGTTCATGTATTTTTATTGAGAATGCATAAATTGTGTAATCAAAGCCCATGAAGCAAGTTTATTAACCCGGCCTTACGACGCCTTTCTAATTAAATTGAATAAAAGCTTGACTTTTTACCTTTCTCGGATTCGAAACACGTGGAGGATTTCGAAGGACCAGTATTTTATTGCTGAGCATGGCTCACGGGCATTTCTGCTAACGCTATAGGACATTCTGGCAATACTACGAGCTACCGACACAAATAAGTGAACGCTGAAAGAGATGAGCATGAGCAAAGTGGGGCACGCAATAGGTGGCCTGGTTTATTTATTGGCTCACTAAGCGAATGGTCGTCTTTGCAATAATTCACGTGGCTAGCTCATGGGGATTAAGGTGGCTAATGGGGTCTGCTGTCGAAAGTTGATTCAATGCTCTTGATATTATTGTATGAAGTAGCTAATATCGAGAAAAATATTAAGCATCGGCGCCTCCAGGGTTTTGAAGCGTTCTATCATGCTATACGGAAGAAGATAGGGCAAGAAGATCACAGCACAAGAGATGCAAAACTTTCCTTTCATTCCATTCATCAATGAGTTTTATAACCACTCACTGGGGAGGAAAAGTAAAACTAAACTGAGTCCTAATAAGCATCACAAAAGAGCTCAACTGGCTTTCTATGAAACTAATATTCTGCCTACACTGAGCGAGCTGGGATTCAAGATCTGCTAGCTTGAAGAGCAGACGGATACATTTCTCCTTTTGTCTGGCTGCATTGACCTCGTGATGTTCAACGGCGAATCTCAGATTTTCAATCAAGTCTCTCTCGAAAGCTATATCTGCCATTAAATCATCAAGCCTTTCCTCCAGCCACTCACATCTGAACTTCATCACGATATCGCTCGAGTCATACTCAAAATAAGTCTGGTTCAAAGCTAGGCGTTCCACTAGCTTCTCTCTCTTGTGAACCAATAGTGAGGCAAGTTCTTCGGCAGAGTTGACGGCCTTCTTATACCGGGCAACCGCTTGTTCTGCAAACTCCAAGCATTCAGATCGATCTTGATAGCGAGCTCTCACGACGCGGGCTAAGGTGACCGTTTCTAGAGTGTTCTGGCAAGTTTCCAGAAAGTTGATGAAGACATGTGAAAACGCTCTATATTCCCTCTCTAAGCTGGTGCCTTCAACCGAAGAAGCATTTATCTCCCTAAACAAACCAAGAATCTCAGCTTCGACACTCAGATGATGGGCTATATAGACATAGCCTCGGCCAAGAAGATGGTAAAGTCTTTCCTATTTGAACATAACGTCGGCTGGGAAGATGTGTGTAGGGAGATTGGCCATTATCAAGGAAGAAGGTAAGGCAGACGAGCGAGATACGAAAGAAAGGAGGAGATAGGTGAAGCAGACTAGTAGAATGCGAAGATGGTAATCTGCTTTGAAGTAAATATTGATTTCGTAATGACAGTATCAACCAGTCAAGATTTCCCTATCTACCATTCTCTATTGGCACCACCCCCGTTAGCTCGAATCCCCGTCAGACAGCGATCTCGAGCCAAGAAAATCCGATATCTTTGCAGAAAAGGTTTGACGTGATACCACCGCTTCGGAAAAGAAGAGGAAAAAGACGACCTAGGTGGGGGACAAAGAAACTTTACAGCAGAAAAGAGGATCGGATTCGTCTTTATAGGAGAATGCACCCGCAAAATCAACGGTGGAGATAAACAGGGGAGATGACGACGGGGACCCCTACCATGAAAAGACGAAAGAAAGCAAAATGTGCAGGAGACACGCAAGAAAGATTGAGAAAGACAGAATTCTTAGGAGAAGCAATACAGATGCTAAGCCCACGCCTAAGTTTTAAAAGAGACGTCTTCCTGGCAATCTTCATCTATACTCTGAAGAGAGTTTCGAAGCATACCAGTCACTTAGAAAAGTTCAAGGAGAGTGAAAATACAAGAAGAAATAATGAACCTTGAGAAATCACTAACCAAGTTGAAGATGTCTCAACCCAACACCCTTGAGAGTTATCGTTACTTATTGAATATAAGAGAGGAAGAGTTCGAAGCCATGTTTGGGATCGAGCCCATGGAGCATGGCCCTTTCGCCGACGATATCCAAGATCTCAGTAAAGATAAGGACAACAACAGTAAGGTTCAAAGGAAGTGTTACCGTCGCCATACTGAGGAACAAGTACAAAGGCTTGAGGATTTCTTCAGAATGTGCCCTATGCCAGACGGCAAATAGAAAATGGAACTAAGTCAAGAGCTAGGACTTGAACCTTCGCAAATTAAGTTCTGGTTTCAAAATAGGCGAACCCGAATGAAGACTCGTCGTGAGCATAACGAAGCCGAGTTTTTAAGAGTTGAAAATGAAAACCTCCGAGCAGAGAACAAGATATATAAAGAGGCTTTTGGCTCCGCCACCTGCTCTAACTGCAATAGCCTCCTCGCCCTCGATGAAATGCATTATCTGAGGATCGAAAATGCACGTTTAAGAGGTGAGTTAGACTAGTTTATGACAGGATCAAGTTCTGTTGGGGGAAAGCATGAAAGGACCGAGCCTATAGGGTCAACACTGGTGCCTCCCGGGGAAGGGGAGATGTATCACCAACAGGTAAGTGGCATTGACGACGAACCCACCGCTATGATCAACTAGTTCAATGTTGATGAAGCACTAGGGCTGTAAGGCACACGGAGTCTGTATTTTGAAGCTGGTGACCACGGGTCATTCAACATGGCCAATCCATTTTAGATCTGGAGCGAAGCCAGTTGATCATGGGAGAGCCGATAGAGGAAATCGCGATGAATTAATTGTGACTAAAAGTCTGCGCAAACTCGAAGAGTAACGCCGTATCGTTTCAATTTACCCTTAAAATTGCTCTAAGTTTTAAATCGAATCCCCTATATTTTCAGGAATTTGCAAATGGCCCCAAGAATACAATCATATCCAAATGCGAAGTCCTCTTGTTAAACGAAACTGAGAGCAAATCAATCCGTGGACATTGCTACTGGATGGACGGCTGCAAATAAGGAAGAGAGGGGTAATTTGTATCGTTCCAATTTACCTATGATCATCTCAAGGTTTGAATTATTTCCTCCCATTCTTAATAGAGAGTGTAGATTGCCCTGAAAAGAATCGTGATGTGAAATTACGCAATGCAAGACCATGTCATCTAGAAGATCAACCCTTAAAAGTGAGCTTCCATGGACACCTAAGGCCCAGTAGGCCTGATGGTATAAGGGGGTGACAGTGGTCCAAAGCGACCCAAGTTCGATCCCCAAGCCTAGGCCCAAATGATAAAGCGTTTAACAGAAACAGGGGAGAAGCTCGACCTAGTAAACTCGATAAAGGGATCGTGCAAAATATTTAAGATGAAGGGTAAATTAGTATCGTTTCCAATTCAACCCTTCCAATACCGGCTAACACGTCTCCTTTGCTTTTTACAGGAAATATTTACACTAACATTTAACATACATGTTGAAGGAGACAACCCCAAGTGGTAAAATTATGATCATCTGAAGAGATCCATTCCGATCAAAATGGGGCAAATTGATGGCAAATCCTAAATGGAAAAGGAGAGTACGTCTCCTATAACACATTTAATTTCAATGTTAGCCTTTATGGTTTTCTTCTTGCAGGGGCATTCAACCCGCAACCAAGATGGTTATCAAAATTAAGCAAGCCCAAATGCATCAAACCTCCACTCACTCATTCACCCATGTGTTTCATTGTACAGGGGCAAAGTTAGAGACGAGCCACTCTTAACCTAAGAAGTAAATTCTCGATTTGTTCGATCCGTCTACCCGTCTAGGGGCAATTCAAATCGTCCCGTTTTTGAGAATGTTCTTCTATACTTGCACATTTTGCAAACATGCATAATACCAAAATTGTCACATTCATATTGTGTTTGCATATGCCATGATTCATGTATGACTCTTCTGCATGTTCAATTTGCCAATTCTTACTTAGAGCATAACCTTTACATGATGCATCGAATGTGTAGAATGGGGCATGACAGGATGATGAAAGGTGATCCCATTTGCATACATGTCCCATATCCACAGTGAATTGTGTGCTAAATAGGTACTGCATTCCTCAAGGTGATGAGTTTTCTTGCGAAAGGTACAATAGCTGAAAAGAATGAGGCATTCATTTCTCTACCCTAAACACTATATGTGCCCATTGACAACCCATTTGAGTGGCGACTTTATTTCATAACTCCTGTCAAGAACCACCCCACATTTGGGCCAAATGAAGGTAGTCCCAACAATTTCACCAAGTAAATGGTTAGAAATTTTCTTGCTTGTACTCACATCAATTTTCGAGTGATTCTTTGCTTTCAACTTTGCATGATAATTCAAGTGCCTTAAGATGACGAAAAGCATTCGTTTCTCTATCCAATACACTTTTATCCTTTGCATCGCCCAATTGAACCTGTTATTCATTTCTTAAAATCCCGTTGGTGATCATTGTTCCTTCCAAAATGAAGATGGCATCACCTCAAAATATGAAAGACTCAGAAGAAGTAGACCTACATAAAATTCCCGAGTCAGCTCTTCAAGTATGCTAGATCTTTGATATGCATGTCTATGTAGCACAAACTTTGAAAATTCTTCATTCTAAACAGAACGGAAAATACAAAAAAAAAAAGAGAGAAGAAAAAGTTAATCCCAGGCATAAGAAAAGCAAAGTGCCTGTTAAAAGCAAAGCCAATGCCCATTCAAATCAATGTAAGACCTCAATGGGCTCCAGATGCAAAAAGAGAGCTCTTCAAAAGAGCCAAATTGCAAAAATATACGCAGCTGAAGTCTACATCGTTCGGAAACAACGATGTTGGCAACAGAAATTGACATCATCCTCGTACTACGATGGTATTCTTAGAGGACTATTCAATGGGCCAAGACTGGTGACAAATATGCAATGATCACCAACGTCAAACCTACCTCATATATTTTCTGGGTCAAAATAAGCCCTTTCACTTCCTTGGTTCTCAATCCCAACCTACGTTACAACCCGTGAAAGTCTTTTCTGATTAAGGCGTTTGAATTAACGTAGAGTTGAATGATTTTAAGCATCGCTTCAAAAGGTACGAGCAAGACTATTTCTCTCTCATTTTTGCAGGGTTTTTGACTTGTAAACCCAGAACAAATGATGAACACATTTTGTCAATGGCCTTGACTCAAAAGAGTCCCATTTGGTAAGCCTTTGACCCAGCCTACATTATGGTCCTAATCGAGACCTCTAGATGGGCTCGATCGTACCGATTACGAGATTACTCAGACCCTTGCTGAATGCAATAATGGTAAGATTGAGTGATTCCTTTTTAATCCTGAATCAGGATAAACGGCCTTTCTAGAGAGTGAGAGAAAGCTCTTTCGGACTAAAGCCCCCCATTCAGATCACATACGAGGTGTTCATACTATGATAACCTCCTTGAACAGAATTGGTAATGTAAACTAGACAGAATAGTTATACATGATTCACATTTTGATTGAATGCATCATGAGTTACCACATGTTGTTTCTGATCATTGCAAACTCAGTTACATAGTTTTGCATGAACCAATGAACTCATTGATGAAAATGCTTGCACATGTTACCTCTGACATTGCCTAACAAGTATCAAGTTCCCGATGTTCGAGTTACTTTCCTGGGTCTCGAAATTCATTCGACAATCAATGAATGAACAAGCCTAATCATCGAGAAACCACCAGGCGTTTCTTCTGAATCCTTAGGTAAGTATATCTTCAACCTGAACCTTTCAAGAGAATGAATTCTGACAATTGTCAAGGTTTTTGAATCTAGTGCAGCACATACAGGTATCCAACTTCTCTAATGAAGCATGAAAATAGAAAAATTTGAGATATTTTGATCTCTGCCTCTTTGACTTATGCTTGAGCAACAAGAGAAGGTAAAATTGGGTTTGAGCTTCTACAGAATTCCTGGTCTTCCCAGATCCCAGAATAGCACCCTTCAAGGTAAGTAAATTGGGTTTGAGCTTCTGCAGGATTCCTGGTCTCCCCAGATCCCCATAATGGCACCTTTTGAGGATTCATGATCTTCCCAGATCTCAGAATGGCACCCTTCAGGGTAAGTTAAATTGGGTTTGAGCTTCTGCAAGATTCCTGGTATTCCTAGATCTCATAATGGCACCCTTTGAAACACACCAAGTCCTTCTTACAGGCATCCAAAATCCTTCTTACAGGCAACACAAAAGTCCTTCTTACAGGCAAGCCAAAGTCCTTCTTACAGGCAACCAAAGTCCTTCCTATAGGCAACCAAAGTTTTTCTTAGAGGTAACTAAAGTCCTTCCCACAAGCATCCAAAGTCCTTTAGACAGGCACACAAAAGTCCTTCTTACAGGCACCAAGTCCTTTCTACAGGCACAAAGTCCTTCTTACATGCATTTTCATGGGGTGACCTACCACACGGGTCAAATCTCAATCAGATTTTAATGAGTAGAATCCTCTCGTTAGGAATCTACCATGGGGTGACCTACCATACGGGTCAAATCTCATTCCAAGTTTAATAAGTAGAATCCTTTTATTAGGAATCTACCATGGGGTAACCTACCATACGGGTCTAAGTTCAATTACCCTAAGGTTTCTCATAACGAATCCTTAGGCTCTCATTCCATTTTCAGGAGAACATGCGTGTCAAGAAACCACCACATAACGGGCAGGTAAATGCCAAGTAAACTCTCTTCTTTCTCTCTCCCTCTTTGCATGAAAAGCCTCCTCAAACTCGGGCTGACTCAGAACTTACACAGAAATGTATTGGAGATCAAATATTACGACTCTTTGCATTCTCTTATATTGATTCGATTAGGATTCAGGCGTCATCACATCTTTGAAATGAACCTCTATCGAGCTTCCTTTCAAAGAGAGGCAGCTGCTGACACCTGATTTTTAATCATCTTTTCTCTTTTAAAATTAATAAACAAATTCATAAAAATTCATAAAATTAAAAAATCAACTTTAAGGACCTTGGCTAATCCTAGAGAATCAATTTGACAAAAAAATGATTTTTCATATTTTCAATATTTTTCGGTATTTTTATTTTCGAAAATCAAGAAAAATTGAAAACAATTGCAAAATCAAATTTGGAAGTCTTGGCCAAGTTTAGGTAACCATTTTTGAACAAAAATAATTTTTTCACATTTTTGTGTTTTTTTATATATTTTTTAGAAATCAAGAAAATATTTAATAAATAATAGCATTTGATGCCACAAAAATACATAAAAATAGTAAATATTTTTCTTTTAAATTCCTTTTCATGTTGGCCATCACAAATTGAAAAAAATAATTTGGGATCATGTATTCCTTTACGAGCATAATCTCGAATCGGGCCTAAAAAAATTCAATTTGAGTCAATTTATTTTTATTTTTCACTTTTAGGAGTTGTGGCATTATTTTCTAATATTTTAAATTTTCATCTTAGCCCAATTATACTCAGAATGACTCAATTTTGCAAAAGGGCTTTAATTAAATTTTGCGGCAACAAATAAGCGTAGGGGAGGTGTGTTGAAAATTTTGAGGAGATTTGAACTTAAAGAAATATTTCACCAGGGACTGAATTGTAAATATTTAAAATCTTAGGGACTATTGTGAAAATACTTAACATTTGAGGGATTATTTTGTAAATAATAAAAAGAAGAATTAGTGGAGAAATTAGAATAGAGAAGGAAAGATGGAGAAGAGGAGATAGAGAATGGAAGATTGAGAAGAGGAGATGGAGAGGAGGAGATGGAGAAGAGAAGATGGAGCAAAATATATGAGAATAGAGAAGAGAAGATGGAGATAAAGAAGAGTTAGTAGAATAGAAAATATATATGGAGAAGGGAATATGAAGATGAAGAAGAGTTAGTAGAATGTGAGATAAAGATGAAGAAAGGAAGATGAAGATGAAGAAGAGTTAGTAGAGAAATTAGAATGAGAGATAGAGTTGGTGGAAAAATTAGAATGGAAGATAAATGAATGTGTTATAAAAGGAGGAAGAAGAGAGTTTGGAGGGGGGATTTTTTAAAGAGAAAATTTGATGTGTTTGGAGGGGGAATTTTTTGAAGAGAAAATTTGAAGTGTTGGAGGGGGGATTTTTTGAGGAGAAAATTTGAAGTGTTTGGATGGGATTTTTTGGAGAGAAAATTTGAAGTGTTTGGAGGAGGATTTTTTGGGGGAGAAAATTTTAGATGTTTGAGAGGGTTTTGGGAGATTGAAAAAAAATTAGAGAGAAAGAAAATACTAAAAAGAGAGAGAAAATTTTGAAGATGGTAAAAGTTTAAAGTTAGGAGTTATCATCACCAATTCCTTCATCAATCAACATAAATCAAGAGTTCATCCTCGTCAACGAGCAAGCAAATTCGAGCTAAATGTTTTTATTTATTCACTTATTTGTGGTTTTAGTCTCAAATTAGCACAAATTATATACACTTTCTCCTCTCCCTTTTTCCCATATTTTATGGCAGGTAAAAAAAAAAGGGACAACTCCGTATCAACAATAAATTCCATGGAGGTGCAAAGTGGGCCCAAACAAATTCTAAGGTGCCCATCAAATTTGCAGCCGACCCGTCAACGAATTTTATTTCAAATTGTTGAAACAATTTGTTGTATTTTATTTTAAAGAACTAAAACCCCAGAATGGAGAGGCAAAGCGCATCCACTGGAGCTCGTTTATTTTCTGCAATTTAAATTCCTGCACTGTCAAACCCCAAAGGGAAGAGCCAAGTCAATGTTAGACCGCCCATTGGAGGTTTTACTTACTGCAATTTAAATTCTTGCATTATTAAACCCCAAAGGGAAGAGCCAAGCCAATGCTTGGCCGCCCATTGGAGGTTTTTACTTACTGCAATTTAAATTCATGCATCATCAAACCCCAAAGGGAAGAGCCAAGCCAATGCTAAGCCGCCCATTGGAGGTTTTTACTTATTGTTATTTAAATTCCCGCAATTTAATTCCTACACCATTAAACCCAAAGGGGAGAGTCAAGCCAAGTCTGGGCCATCCATTGGATGTCTTTATTTACTGTCGTTGACTTCCTGCCGTTTAATTTTTGAATCACCAGACCCCAAAGTGGGTAGACTGTAACACTGCACAGAAGTCGTTAACATACTCCCTCTTTCGGCTTCAGGGAATTTTTAACACTTTGAAAGTAAAAAAAATACCACCCATGCATCCTATCTAAAAAGTGAAAATACAAAAAGAGAACACCACACTAGAGTCTTAGGAATAAACCAAGCTTGAGTTGCTAAATTAGGATATCCATGAAATTAAGGTATCGAAAGTGCATTAGTTTTAATTAACTAGTGTAACCAAGTCCCTGAACTTAAAATCTCTGGTTCGTAGAAGTAATTTAGTGATCCCGCTAATTTACTTAGGTATCTAATCAACCTACCAAAAATGATTAGTGGCGACTCCAAATTTTAAAACCATTTGAACAAAAATCAAAGTCGCGATTTGGTAGAGCTTGGGAGAGCTCGAACTAAATTAGTTAATTTAATCAATTAATCTGGTAATCCATTAACCTAAAAATAATTCTTAGGGTCGCGACAGCATAAATTATAAGCAATTAGGAAATTACATATTTTTTTTATATATAAAATAGGCACTCATGTACATCATTCATTTAAAATGGAAGACTATACTGGGAGGATTTTAAAAGGGTTTATTTTCAAGTACTATCCAATATCTACTTCACCAGGCTTTAATATCATCACTATCATCTTGACCTGCAGAATCCTAGTTATTTAAAAAGAGGTTCAACAATAAGGGTGAGCTAAAGCTTAACAAGGAAATATCTAGCTATTGACACCTGATTTTTAATTATCTTTTCTTTGTTAAAATTAATAAAAAAAATTTCACAAAAATTTATAAAATTGAACAAATCAACCTTGGGGACCTTGGCTAAGCCTATGGAACCAATTTTGACCAAAAATTATTTTTCATATTTTTCATATTTTTTGATATCCATAAAAATTCATAAAATTAAAAAATCAACTTTAGGGACCTTAGCCAAGCGTAGGGAACCAATTTTGAACAAAAACAATAATTTTTCACATTTTCAGTATTTTTTAGCATTTTTATTTTCAAAAATTTATAGAAAATCAAGAAAAAATGAGAAAATTGAAAAACAATCAACTTTAGGGACCTTGGCCAAGCCTCGGGAACCAATTTTGACCAAAAATAATTTTTCATATTTTTCCCATTTCTTTATTTTATTTTATTTTATTATTATTTTTGTAGAAAATAGAAAGTTGCTTGAAAATTAATAAAAAAAATAGCATTTGAGGCCATAAAAATGTGAATAAATAGTCAATATTTTTATTTTTATCTTTTTCTTCATTTTGGCCTAATAAATTCTGAAAAATTCAACCTGCAATTGAGGGATTCCTTGTTAATTTCATTTTCATATTATTTAAATAATTTATAGAAATTTCGTTTTAGCTTTATAATTTTCGATTTTTGTATTTCTGGAATCGTGACATTGTTCTTCAATAATCCAAATTTCTAAATGACCTGATGGTGCGATGCCATACACATGCTTGCGCAAGACAAGAAGGTGGACCGTTAGCCGTAAATAAGGATCATTTGACATCCGTCAAGAGGACAAAAAAGAGCGCCCCAAACATGATTAGACGACACAAAATGTTTTCCTTCTCATGAACTTTGTAGTCAACAGAGTACATGCTCTCATATTCGCATTCCATGCTCAAGTATTGAATGACATCCGAAGGCAAGAAAAGTACCATTGGATAAGCTTTATACGTATATATATGTATATATAAATGGTGCTTGGTATGGGGTACAATGGTGGGGCATTTTGCTGTTGAATAAAAAAAAAGAGCGAGAGAAAAATTAGAGCGGAAGTTGCCTTGAAGACCCACCATTCTACTATCACCGAGGGAATTCTATCGACTGCATAAAAAAAAGAGAAAAGAAAAGGGAAATGGTCAAGAGGGAGGGGGATCCCTTTGAAAAAAAACCTCAACGCCATGGCTCAATGGTTTCCCCCAACTCGGAGAAGGCCCCAAAATTTCGTTTCTCGGAGCTCAAGCGCAAAATCCAATAAGCCCGACGACGAGTCGGGCAGAGAAGGATGGCATCATGAGCGGGCTTTCTTAATCTTGCGGCTCCCTTTGACGTCTGATTTTCGGCTTGAGAGGATGAGAAGATGGTTCTCCTGCTGGCTAAGGCGTTTTTTATCTGCTCTGTTTTCCGACCCAATAGTTTTTGGTTGAGGTTACAGTTATTGCTCTCCTATTTCCTTCCATGGTTTGAGGATCGAGTAACCCAAAAAAACAAAAAAAGAAACATGGGAGGAGAGAAAAAGAAAAATGAGAGGGGGGAGGTTCTGGGAAAAAGAAAAGAGGGAACAGTTCTAGAGGGGAAGTTTTTTTGCTGACCTTCCCAGAAATAATCCTCTAGGAGCTCGAAGATGAGAGCACCGCTACGTAGCGGTGGTGCATAGAACGTGAAGGTTCAAGAGAATCGAGAAAACAATGGCACTTTTGTTCGATTTGTGGACAGAACAGGGCATCCATAAGGGCACATTTGTTGTCGTCAATTGAGAACCTGAAATGGTCTATGGTTGAGCTCGAGAGTACGTTGGATGATGACATCTTTATCACCACCGCGAAGTGTCATGTGGAGAAGTCCAATGAAGCCATCGAAATGTGTTCCATCGAAAGGAGAGTCCCTTTTGCGCGTCTTTGACAGAATGATGAGCTAAAAATTTGTTTGAACTTCAGCTGGAGCGTTTCCCTTGGCCGGCAATGAGATTGGCTAGACCCAATAGATATTGCAAAGTGTCGGTAGAAAAAGGGAAGACCAAGACAAAAGATAAGAAGACAAGAAAAAGGAAAGTGTGTTTTCTAAGTGGAGCACTAAGGAAATCGGGGGCTGCACCAAAAAGAAGTAGAGTTCACCGAAAGGAGGGGACTCCACTTTCCCTTCCCCATCATGGGGAATTCTAAGAAATAATAAACAAACATTCGAGAGAGTAGGGGCCCAACTGGTCAGAGATGAGGATTTGACTGGAGGTTGCAGTTGAATGGTGGGGGAACGACTAGAAAATTAACGAACCGAGGTGCAAAAAGGGGGACTCTCTCGGGGGGGACGGGGGGAGAGAACACTTATCTCTCTCTCTACGAGCATGGTGGCCGTGAGCCACCTCAGTGGGCGACATCTTCCTCACGCCGAAACCACTTTCGATAGAAACTCTTCTTGGGTGACATTCTGTCCGCACACCATCCGTCGTCGGCAGCTTCTTTTTAGCCCTGTCTTACCAGTTTGCTGCGGTGTTTTGTCTTGTTGCTCCCATCTCAGCTCGAAGGTGCTTCTTCGCTTCCACCTCAACCTGACATCGTCTCTGCAACCACGAGAACCTGACCCAAGAAAAATTGAGAGCCACGATTGTCGGTCTATTGATTGAGGAACAAAATCCAATTCGTCTCTCATCTCTTTGGCTCTCTATTTCTGTGAGGCTGAGCTACGGATTCTTCCCGTGAGAGCCTGGTCTATGTTACAGAGCTCACGGAGTAAGCTGAGCGTCATGAGGAGTTAGCTGGACGAGCTTCCCTTTCCACCTTCAAGTCCATATTTAACGCTAAACGGTGGGACTGGAAGACAAACCCGTTTAATCATTCTAAGCGATAGCAGCCTTAGGAGAGTGAACTGGCTCAAGAGAAGAAGAACCTGTCCTTCTCCTCGGCCCCAGTTCCCGAGAATGCCCTACTCCTTAACCACCACCGTCACCCGCTTGATAGCGTTTTTTCCTCCTGCTCGCCGCCGCAGGCCTTCCTCCTCGACCCCTTACAGCCCCACCAGCCCATCCTGTCACCCAAACACTGCTTCTCCTCCCTCCTTAACATCGCCTGGAACCAGCTACAACTCCCTCTACGTCGATCCAAATGTCTTTTCTTTGGAAACCCTTCGAGCAAGACCATTTTGTTCGCTGAAGCTGATTTCGTTGTCTTTGCTTTGAGGGTTTGTTGGCTGCATTTCCGAATTCTGCTCCTGGGTATTGCCACCCGCGCGACATAACCACATTAGGAGTTTCGGAGTTCGTTCCTGCAAGGGACCATCCGCTGATTTTCTAGAGGAGTTGCAGACAAAGGTGACTTTGAGCTGGAAGCTTTTTATGCTCCATCTTTTCTCGGAACTTCCATCAAACAAGTGGTCTGTTGTTGGGAAATTCTTGCTTTTGGTTCTTTCATTCTAATAGAGAGACTCCTTTCAAGAGTTATCGAAGGAGCAAGAATGAAACGTCTCTTCTCTACGCTCACATCCAATTTCTTCCAGAACAACAAAACGAGCAAACGTTGAAAAGCAGATGACACCTGGGTATCTGCTTCGTCCCTTACTCCGACTGGAAGTAACAACTATGACGTGTTCTTGAACTTCAGTGGTATGGGTGTTGACACCTAAATTTTGACTTTTTAAAATTCATTCACTTATGTACATAAAAAAAATGAGAATTTGTTCTCACCAAAAATTAATTTTCTCATGCATTGCATATTTAATTTTTTGTCGGTCATGCATTTTATTATGGCTAACGACGGAGGATTTAAGCTTAAATTGACAAACGATTGGATTGAGCGTGAGGGAGGTGTGCGAAAAGGCTTATGAAGTTTTGAACTTAAAAGAAATTTTTCTACAGGAACTGAATTGCAAATACATAAAACTTCAGGGACTGAATTGCAAATACATAAAACTTCAGGGGTTGAATTGCAAATACATAAAATTTTAGGGATAATAGAGAAATTAGAACGGAAGATAGAGAATGGGAGATATAGAAGGGAAGATGGAGAAATTAGAAAGGAAGATGGAGAAGGGGAGATATAGAAGGGAAGATGGAGAAATTAGAAGGAAAGATGGAGAATGGAAGATGGTAGAATTAGAAGGGAAGATGAAGAATTAGAATGAGGGATGAAAAGATTAGAATGGAAGATGGTGAATTAGAAGGGAAGATGGAGATAAAGAATGGAGGATGGTGGAATTAGAAGGGAAGATGGAGATAAAGAAGGGAAGATGGTGGAATTAGAAGGGAAGATGAAGTTAGTGGAAAAATTAGAAAGGAAGATGGGGGAGTAGGCTATAAAGGGAGGAAGAATGAGAGCCTTGAAGGGAGGACTTTTGGAGAGATTAGAGAGAAATTAGGAGGACTTTGGAGATTGAGGAAAAGAATTTGGAGAGAGAAAAATTCGCCGCAGTGGAACAAGCCTTGGCGACGCGACGGATTCATCTCCAACGAGCTCTAGGTGCATCAGCATGTGCAATTATCTGGTAACTCAATTTTTCGTGTTTAGATGACGAAATCTCAAAAATAAATATACTGAACATTCGTAGATGACTTCGAGATCTTCGATTTGATATATTATGGCGTGAAAATGGACGTCGTTTGCTATGTCAAAAGGGTCCCGAAATGGAGAGCAGAAATCTGGAAATATGGTGATCAGAACCTGAGATGGAATTTTTCTGATCTGACCTTTCACGCTAAATGATTTTCCATGGGTTATTCTAGACTTTGTTTCATAAAGACCTCTTCATGACATTTGTTCATAAGATCTTAATGCATAACATATAAAAAATAGAAAAATATTCATGCACGTTTCATATTTTTAATGCATTTAATGAAATCATGCAATTCTGCTGGCGTCCTTGAATCTGAATGTTTTTCTGTGCGTGGTCATATTGATTCGTAGTTATCTCATGTTTAGAGTCTTCTTTTGAAACTTCACAAAAAATGAAAGTTGTTCATTGGGGTCTTGTTTAGTAGACTGGAAAGTTTGGTGCATTAATTTTGAGATTTCAGTGTCCATTTGAGCTTAATCCTGAAGTATGTCTGTTCTGTGAAATTTGTTTGTTTGCTGCTGAGCTCTCATGAAAGACCATTTTCTACACGAAAATGAGTGTCTCTTCAGTAAGAATGTAAAACATGAAAGTTTGTCAACGACACATTTTCCCATCCACATAAAAAAATCTCAGAATTGTTGCATACATTTCATTATTTCTTTTGTATTTTATGGTTACTGCTTTCTCCCTAAGAATGTTCATGGACAGTATGATTTAATTCGTTTTTTTTTGTGTTAATGCATTGGAAAATGTAAAAAATGGTCTCAATGAAATTTAATCAGCACGTATTAAACTTTCTTTGAGTTTTTGAATTGTCTTAACTCATTGGTGATTGTGCATGTTCGATTGGATAAGTTCATTATTTTCATTTGGCTTTCGGCCCGATGCTTTGAAGACTGGAGGATGACCGATGTCCATTCCGGTCTGTTTTGTTGTACTCCCGACCCACGAGGCTTGGCGACGGGTGTTTGACCGATGTCCATTCCGGTCCATTTTTGTTGTGTTCCCGATCATGTCTCGGGTTTTATTTAATTGGTCTGTAATTATTCACCCGACGAGTTGCGGGTTTTATTTTCACTGTCCTTAGGGTAGTTTTACTTTACCTGCTCTCTCTTCACATCTTCGTTTGCTTTGGGTGATTTTGCATTCTTTATAATACATTGAAAAATCTAAAAAAAATTCATAAAAAGAAAACCAAAAAAAAATTGCACCTTTAAACCTCAAGTGAAAATTCATCAAAATTGCCAAGTTGAACATTTTCATGAAATTGGTACCGAAAGGGCGTTAATTGAAAAATTAGCGTAATCAAGTCCCCGAATTCATTAATCTCTGGTTCGTAGGAATAAAGTATTTCTCCCGATGCTTTATTTAGGTGTCTAATCAACCTACCCAAAATGATTAGTGACGACTCCAAGATAAATCCTTCTTTTGATGAAATTGAACCTAAGTCACGATTTGGTAGAACTCGGGAGAGTTCAAGCTATGCTAGTTAATTCAATTTAATTAATATGGTAATCCATTAACTTTAAAAATTGGGAAACCGATTTTTAGGTCGCGACAATGGGTACTCACAAAACCTTCGCGGATCACCTCTATAACATCCTCATCGGTGCTGGAATTTGTGTGTTTAGAGACAATGACCAGCCTTGCGAAGACCTATTCCTGCGACTCCGTGGGCACCGCCGTCAAGCTCAACCATGGCGATTCGAACGTCACCCTCAATTAGGCTGTGGGGGCATATCACGCCAAGAAGTCCAAGGCTTTTAAGTTTTGGTATGTCAATGATATCGTGCTTGGAATTCTTGAGCTCCTCAAGGTTCATAGGCGTGCCCTCCATGTGCCACCTAACAATGGGTGTGGGGCAGATTCATTGTTTGGTAATTGATTGGGAGGTTCCAATTTCTTTGCGAAAGGTCATGCAGATTACCTTTTCTTTTTAAAGATCTTTTAAGGTTCCTTTAATGGTCTTGGATGGGGAGAGGTTATACAATGATGAAACGTCGCTCGTTGTTAGCGTTACCAGGCTATCGTTGCGGTAGGAGTGAAACCTGAAAATGATCTGCCTTACGATGAGTATCATGAGTATGATGACTCCAATTATATGCTTATTGTTGAGCCATGCAACATGGAGAATCTTAATGCATCAAAAGATTTGGAGAGAATCAGGAATATGTTACTAGAGCAGTTATCAAGAATCCTACGTGCACTAAGCATTAAATTGAAGCTAAGTGCTCTTTTTCTTATTTTTTATTTTTTATTTTTTATTTTTTATTTTTTATTTTTTATTTTTTATTTTTTTAATTATTAATATTATTATTAGTATTATTTTTAGATTCAAACGAGCATAGATATTGCACACTGACCTATTTCCTCTTTCCTAATATTTTATGCCAGGTGAAGGACAGCTCCACATCAAAGGTAAAATCCCGAGGAGATGCAAAGTTGGCCCAAACAAGCTTCGGAGCGCTCACCAAATTCTCACCCGTCCTGTCGATGGATTTTAGCTCAAATTATCCAATCAACTTGTTGTATTTTATTTTAAAGAATTCAAACCCTAAAATGTGAAGGGCAGAGCCCACTCACTAGAGGTCATTTAAATTCCCATAATTTAATTCATGCACCATGAAATCCCATAGAAGGCAGGCCGAACCAAGGTCAAGCCACTCACTGGAGGTTATTTATTTTCCTGTAATTTACTTCCCGCAATTTAATTCCTACACCATAAAATCCCAAAATGGGTAGGCCGAGTCAAGGCTGATCCCTTTATTGGAGGTCTTTATTTACTGTAATTTAAATTCCCGCACCTTAAACCCCAAAAGAGAAGGCCAAGCCAAGGCTGGGCCGTCCATTGGACGTCTTTACTTACCATCATTTAAATTCCTGTAATTAAATTCCTACACTTTAAATCCCAAAAGAGAGGGCCAAGCCGAGGCTGAGCAGTCCATTAGAGGTCTTTACTTACTGTCATTTAAATTCCTGTAATTAAATTCCTGCACCTTAAACCCCAAAAGAGAGGGCCAAGCCAATGCTAGGCCGCCTATTGGAGGTTTTTACTTACTGTCATTTAAATTCCTGCAATTTAATTCCTGCACTATTAAACCCCAAAGGGAAGAGCCAAGCCAATGCTAAGCCACCCATTAGAGGTTTTTACTTACTGTCATTTAAATTCCTGTAATTTAATTTTCGCACCATTAAACCCCAAAGGAAAGAGCCAAGCCAATGTTAGGCCATCCATTGGAGATCTTTATTTATCGTAACTTTATTTCCTACAATCTGATTTCTATACCGTCAGATCCCAAAATGAGTAGGACGAGTCACATGTTGGAGGTCGTAACACCGCATAGAAGTCGTTAATACACTCCCTTTTTCGGCTTTAGGGAATTTTTAGTACTTTGAAAATAGCAAAAAAATACCATCCATGCATCCCATTTAAAAAGCGAAACACAAAAAAGAGAACACCCCACTATAACCTTAGGAATAAACCAAGCATGAGTTATCAAATTAGGATATCCATGAAATTAAGGTACCGAAAGGGCATTAGTTTTAATTAACTAGTGTAACCAAGTCCCCAAACTCATAATCTTTGGTTCGTAGAAGTAATTTAGTTCTCCCGCTAATTTACTTAGGTTTCTAATCAACCTACCAAAAATGATTAGTGGCGATTCGAAATTCTAAAATCATTTGAACAAAAACCAAAGTTGCGATTCAGTAGGACTTTGGAGGGTCCGTATTAGGTTATTCCATCTAATTAACCTAATAATCCGTTCACCTGAAACAAATTTTAGGGTCGCGACACCAGCTAAATGACTAAGTTATCCATTCAATCATTCATTGCAAAATCCTGCAGGCAACAATCATTAGCACAACCAACAAAACGACCATAAAGCAAGCACAAATAGGCTTATGTTAGTCAAACATCTATTCCGATCGACATTTAAACTACAAACTTCCTCCTCAAACATTACAAAGCTTGCGGCCAATGCCTCATTCGCTCAATCGACAATTCTTTCCAATTCGACTACCTTTCAAATGACCCAACCTTTCCCATCTATCTCACCACCAAACTCTCGTAAAGTTTCGATTCCAATAATTATCCATTCGATGACCTATCAATCGAACCGACTCTAATTTCAACTTACCCAAAGCCAAATAAAAAATATTCAACTAGCCAAATCAACTTACGATTACCTAAACTCGAGGGTCTTTCCCCAAACTCCACAACCGAAACACCCTCTAGGGTCCAATTTGATTCCTCACAACTGACCCAAATCAAGACAATCAACTCACATATCCAACTTACCCAAGACCTATAGATGTCAATGCAAGTAATGGATTACACATGAAATGCTATTTTCCTAACCATGCAACCAATTCAAGCCATCATCATATCCATTTTCGTATCTGACAATCCACACTTGAATGAAAAAAATGGGAAGATTAGTGGTAGGGATAGATGTACACTTGTCTTTGAATGCACATGAAGAAACAGGGCTCAATTCGTTGCCTAGATGAGCCCGAACCACCATTTTTCATTCTTGGTGCATGTTGAGAAGGGACGAGGGGATAAAGAAAACAAGTGGCATTGAGGGTGGGTTAAGCATAGCTAGATGACCTCATGGAACCACCACTGGCTCATGACATTGCTAGCCAAGCAAGAGGGAGAAAAAGGGAGCTTTGACCGAGAGAGAAAAGCAAGAAAAGAGAGGTCTCGAGGTGTTCTTCCAAAAAAATGAAGAGGAGAGAGAATGAGGGCTTATATAGGGGTGAGAGGCGGTGGGAGGGATTGTCCAAGGCTTCACACTCTAAATCGTAAACCAATTTCACATCGAACCAATATCAAAACTAATACACCAATAAATACCAATGGTCCATTGAATTTCATTTTACCACACCCATCCTTACTAAAATCCCTTAACTCACTGCTCATCATACTAATGATTCCCTTAAAAATTATAATCTTCAATAATCCAAACCCAACGTCAACTAATATTTCTTAAGAAAAATCAGGCCCTCACAAAAAAGGTATTCAAAATGTGCTTATAAATCTCATTTTCAAAAGCAATTTATAAGATTTGAATGGTAAAGCATTTACAAATGTTCAAATTGTGGTGATTAAAAAACCACTCCAAAAATTATTATCCTAAAATCTGGAGACCCACTCGATATATTTTGAGATTTACAAAATCTTCTAACTTAAAAGGACTCAAATAGATTTGTGTATTAAAGAAAACTTGAATTCCTTTTATGTTTGCAGGTACGAATCAAAAGAAGAAATAGATTGTACCTCGATAGTAGATGTTTGAGACACATGACTGGGGATCCAAAAAGCTTTATCAAATTAACATAGTTTTATTGAGGAAGCATTTTCTTTAGCGGTAACAATAAAGGAAAGATTATAGGCAAAGGAACCATGAAGATTGGTAGTCTCTTCATTAACGTGTCTGGATTAAATTATAACCTTATAAATATTAGTCAATTATGTGATATCGGTTTCAAAATCTTTTTTGTGGAAGATAAATGTTTAGGAATTAGCCAAGACAATAAGGAATCTTCCATAAGACAAAGATATGGAAGCATGTATCTTTTGGACACATCATCTGAGGATATTCAATGTCTAGTATCCATTTAAGATGGCTCAAAACTTTGGCACAAGAAGCTAGGACATATAAACTACAAGAAAATCTCAAAGCTTTCTACTAAAAAGCTTGTGAGAGGACTTCCAGATATTAAATTTGAGAAAATTGAATTATGTGATGCTTGTAAACTTGAGAAGCAAGTCAAAAACTCTTACAAATCTATAAACCAAGTTTTCACTAATCGTGCTTTGCAGCTTCTTCATATAGATGTCTTTTGACCAACTCAAACTCAAAGCATTAGAGGAAAAAAGTATTGTCTGGTTATAGTACATGATCATACTAGATTTAAGGTTTTCTTTCTTGCTCGTAAGAATGATGCATTCTCATATTTTGAAAGTTTTACAATGAAAGTTCAGAACAAAAAAGGTTATTCTATTTCTTGCATCAAAACAAATCATGGAGAAGAATTTGAAAAATAGATCTTTGCTAATTTATGCAATCAAAATGGTTTCCAACATAATTTTTCTCTTCCTTGTACTTCTCAACAAAAAGGGATAATTGAAAGGAAAAAATCGATCTTTACAAGAAATGGCTCAAACTTTTTTGATTGAAAGCAAAGTTTCTTCTCATTTATGGGTAGAAGCTACTTCAACTGCATGTTATATTATAAATTGAGTTTTCTTGAGGCTTGATTAAGAAAAACCCATTGAACTTTACAAAGGCAGAAAACCAAGCATGTCATACTTTTATGTATTTTGATGCAAATATTTTATTTTTAAGAATTGAAATGATCGTTCAGTAAGGTCGACGAAAGATCAGATGAAGGAATATTTCTTGGATATTTCACTACAAGCAAAGCATACAGAGTCTTCAAAGAAAAAAAAGAGAGAAGCAAGAACAGTTGAAGAATCGATGAATATAAAGTTTAAAGATGGAAATGGTACTCATAAGTTAGGCACTGAAATCACTACATCATCTAAGTAGAATCCATCATCTTAGGATAAAACATTGTCTAAGGCTACTCAAAACCTTAACGATTCCCAAACAAATGCATCTTTTGAGGATGTGAACTAACATATCTCTCTAGAGGATAAACAAGATGAAAGGTACAATAAGAACTGGAAAAACAAATCTAGTCACTCAACAGACTTTGTCATTGGAGACATATAAGATGGGATTATTACCAAATCAAAATTCAAGAATGCTATAAATGTTTTTGGTCTTATATTTGAAGTTAAGCCCAAAGGAATTGGAGAAGCTCTTGCAGATGACAGCTAGATAGAAGCAATGCAACAAGAACTACATCAATTCAAAATCAATGAAGTTTAGGACTTGGGCCCAAACCCAAGAATAATCTAATAATTGAAAATAAATGGATATTCATAAACAAGTTGGGTGGCAAGAGTAAGGTAACCAGAAACAAGACAAAACTTGTAGCAAATGGATACTCTCAAGAAGAGAGGATTAACTACGATGAAACATATACTCCCGTAGCAAAGTTGGAATCAATAAGATTACTTCTAGCCTATGCCTGCTACAATGAGTTCAAGTTATTTCAAATGGATGCCAAGAGTGCATTCTTAAATAGCTACATCAAAGAAGAAGTATATATGGAACGACCCCTAAGATTTGAAATTCAAAGAGCTCAAATCATGTTTATAGACTTAAGAAAACTCTTTATAGACGCAAGCAAGCACCACAAACTTGGTATGAAAGGTTAAGTAACTTCCTTGTTGAAAAAGGTTTTGGAAAAGGTAAAATAGATACAACTTTTTTTATTAAAAAGGAAGGTAAAGAGATCTTGCTCATTCAAATATATATTGATGATATTATATTTATTCTTCTAACGAAAAACTTTGCATCATGAGTGCTTTAGAACTTACAAAAATTCTAAGTTTCCTAAACTGTATGTTTTCACTCCTATCCCCATCCAAGATAAAAAAAACATCTATGAAGTTCGATATGGAAATTCTCATTTTACCGAGTAAAATAAGCCCCACATTGTTCACAATCATTTCTCGCTGAGATGTATTGTTCTATATAAGGTAGTCATAAACTGCCTTAGACCCAAAGGTTATTAGAAAACAAATGTATCTAGATATGAAGCCAAAATCATCTGGGCCATTTTGAATGGCAAACCTATCTCTCTTCCTATCATGCCCTGAACCCCAAGGGCTCGCGACATCCCGCTCATACCTTAGATTTGCTCGCGTTCGCCTGGTCCACGATATACGATGGCCCAAGAAATCCCATCGCGACCAGACGACGCATCCACCAATTGTCAAACCTGCAGAAGCTAATCACCAATTCCATGCATACACACATACAATAATGGAGTAGAAGGGTACAAGGAAAACAGTCAACGATATCGGTCACCCATAATATATATAATGGAGCGTTAGGTACAAACCACCATAGATGGTATCAAAATACATCACTAAAGTCTACGCTCAGTAATATCACATTACCTAGGGCCTAACATCTAGTCATCGTCAACCTCACTCTAGTCTGACTGCCACGAAAGCTCCTTCGGATCCTCCTCGAACTCAGGGGAGAACGACTCAGTGTCCATAGGCTCGCCCTCGGCATGACCATTTATCACCATCTGCCCTAGTGACGGAAGCTGCTGTATCGGCTCTGGATCGACAATCTCTCCTCCATAGGTGACGGGTCGGAGGAGCGTAGGGTCATCCTCTTCGAGCATTGGGATATCAAAAGCTCGTACGGGTCCCTCGAAGACAAAATCTCTCTCTATTATCCATGCCTCATACCTATGAGGAACAAAAAAGGGGACTACCCTGATCCACTCATATAATAATCACGTGCCTGATCTAATGCCTAGCATCCTCGCCCACATAATGGGTGACCTCGATCTCTACCTGCACCGGGAGTCCAAAAAGCATTGGGGGTGCAGCCATTACTAAGGGCGGGGATTTGAAATGTGGGCAACCAACGTCAGTAAGTAGAGGACTCAGTAAACTCATCACTAATCCTAGCGTAGGATAAAGTATACCAGTAGGTTCGACCTTAACCAATAGTCTAGGGTTTACTAATTGCCTCTCACGGGGTTGCTTTTCGAATGACAAACAACAATTCATAGAGTAAGGGTCGGTCTACCAGTAATCACAAGGTAGTGGGGAAAAATAGCCCGCATACAAGGGTAAGCAGTCAAACGAAACAAAGAATCAAATGAAATGTATATCACTGGATGCACAATAATAAATCACGTGTGACCCCGACAGGTCCAGCCCGCGTCTCATACGCATTAGGCCCGTGTCCCAACCCGCGTATGATACGTCTCAAGTTGACACGCTTATCTCTCCAAATTCCCTATATAAACAGGCCTCATGGCCAACCTCCCTTGTCGCTCCATGCATCAGTGTATGACATGCTCGTGTTCAATCGGTACCAAGGCATATCATACGTCACAGTGCACAAACCACATGATCTCAAACAGACATTCAGTGTGCATAATCAGGCATGGCACGTCAAATGAAGCATAGCAATTTGAATTGCATGAATCGTATAATTCTATTGTGCATACGTCTCCCCTTGTACCATTTTTTTTTTGTTATTTAAACCCCAAGCCCAAGCTACTGCCCATTAATCACTCGTGGCCTGTCACCCTCAATCGAGTACTTGATCCTCGCTTATAGACTATCTATAAATCACATTAGATAATCCTTAATTCAATATTACCACATCTTATTAACATTCATGGTTAAGTATATTGGGCCCATTTAGTAACGCTTAGTTAAACCGAGCCCAATTCAAGTCCAAATCAATTCGCGGCCCAACCAATACTTAGGTTCGTTAACTTCCCAACTAATTCTCACCCTAGAACAGCCCAATGGGTCCCTAATCACACGCCCAAGCCTAAAGCTCACTCAGTCCCATTTCAAGCCTATTAGTCCACCTTAGGCCCATTTAGGATTTCGGCCCATCACCCCATTTAAACCCTTATTTATCTATTAAAAGCATGCCCTCAGATAGTCCATTAGACACCATGTACCACGTCTAAGCCCAAGCCCACGAGGAAAGATCTAAGCCCATTAAGCCCAACTTGTTTATTTTAGCCCAAAATGAATCCCAAGCCCATCTACTACCTTGGGCCCTTCATCCACACGCCCACACCATCATTCACAGCCCATATTTGACACTTCCAAGCCCAAATTAAAGATGCAAAGCTCACGATCAGCCCGTCTTGCTTGAATACCGAAAACCAGTCTAGTTCGCTCTAACCCTTTTCACCCATTTCCATTTGACCCATACACACCAAATCGTCTATCAAGCAAACCAGTCATATATACTATATTCCTATGCCACGATTAGGGGTTTAGCTTACCAAGATGGGCTGGAATGGCGACAGCGATGGGGGAGGCCCAAATAGGCCATTTAGTGCTCACGGCCCAACGGAGGAGAGGCGGCGGTTCCGAGCTGGTGCAGCGGCCTCCAAGGGCTTGATGAGCCTAAAAAAATGATGTTTTTGTATCCATTAGCGAGGCGAGAGACCAAGTAGAGTGAGGTTGGTCGGCCGGAGCTCCAACAATGTGAGAACGGCAAGTGAAGAAGCAAGAAGAATAGAGGCTGGTTGGGCTTTGAATGGAGGCTTCCTAACCATGGAAATAGAGTGAGAAGAGCTGAGAAGACTTACCAAGTGAAGACAAAGGTTGGTGGTGGCCAACGATGGCGTGGAGGTAACGTGAACGGCGATGGACGGGTGACGAGTTAAACTGGCCGAGAGAGAGGGAGAGAGTTAGGCTTGGTCGGGGTTCAAAGAGGCCTTCCTGGTCACGAAAATGGAAGGACAATAGGCTAAGGAAGCTAACCAAGATGTTGGAGAGGTCTGGTGGTCGCGACTAACGACGTGACGACATCGGTGGCGGTATGGCAGTGCCGGCGGACGAAGCGGCCGAAGAAGGAGAAGATGAAGACGTGAAGAAGAAGAAGAAGAAGAAGAAGAAGAAGAAGAAGAAGAAGAAGAAGAAGAAGAGGAGGAGGAGGAGGAGGAGGAGGAGATGATGGGGTGGCCGGCGAAAAATATGAGGGGGAGAGAGAAAAGAGATTATAATGGGTTTATTATAAGGAAAATTCAAAAATAGTTGACAGTGGGGTTGGTAAAGGGGTTTTGTGACATGAAAGATGTATTTGACTAGTACTTTGATGGATTTGATTGATGGCCTTAGGAATTGTGAGATTTGACTCTTGATTGATTGATGTGATAACTAATGTGACTTCGCCTCGGGATGCGTGCTAGATACACCGATCGGGTCTCGAGCGCAAACGTATTTCAGTCCGAATTGGCATCACTCTAACGCGTTCATTCTAAAATAATTCTATTTAATCAAATTCTAAGGACTGAGCATTTACCGGGGGTATTTCGATAATTTTTCTACTCACGTCTTACTTAGCGATGTACACCGACTGTCTGCCCTTCTGTCGACGTTTTTGCAATTGAATCCATTTCTCCATTGTGACAATTTTAGAAATTCGATTGTCCAAGGTCGGAATTCATTTCGTGGCCAAATCCATTAAATTACGGCTCTGTCAAAAACTCAGACCAACGGACGGCTATTTAGGAAAATTTCCTAGGGAGCCTTTCCTCTTCGGTTAGTCGTCCTAGGGTAGCTAATCCTGAGTGAGCATCGATTGGAGCGTACTAATGGAATATATCCATTCATTCCGAAATCCCGATTGGGTCGAATTTTTCAGACTGTCACACTTCCTCATATCATATTCCTGGATATGTTAAGGATAGTAAAGAAGAATACGGAAGAGCTGCCTTATGGTTCTCTGATCACCATGATCTTCAAGTATTTGAAGTTAGACATACTAGAAAGGTTTATATCTTTGCAACTTTCTCAAAATTGCACTGGTGAATCAATGATGACTAAGACTACGATGGATTGTAAGTTTGTAGAAGGATAGTGGAAAAATAGAAAGAAGAATATGGTGTTGATAGATCTTCCATTAGCAGAAATAGAAATAGCGGAAGCTCCTCAAATTGAACCTTCACCTGCAGAACTATCAACTATAGAAGCTTCTCTTGTTGAATAGTCTGTAAAACCTTCACAAGGACCATCTTCTATGTCCACTCGAAAGAGGATGATGAAGATGTTATCACATAAGTCCACAAGACCTACTCAAAAAAGAAAACTTGCTCAGCAATTGCTTGATAGGATCCTAAATGATTTAGAGATGGATACTTCTGAAGACTCTTGGCAAGTGGTTCAGATGAAGAGCAATATACCTTTGCATAGCTAATATGGAAGTTTCATAAGGAAAAAGTAGCAGCTAAAAGTGCTGAGTTGGAAAGAATGATGTTGGAGGATGAAGAAATATAAGCTATTATTCAATCTATTGTGAAAACAGTTGTTGAGGATGAGATTGCAGTTTAGGTGGAGCAGCAAGAAAAGGAAAATGAAGAGGAAATTGAGGAAGAACAGAATCCGCAGGATGTGGAAAATGCACAAGTTGTGCCTGATGAGATTGTTCAACTGTCCTAGTTAAGGATTAAGAAACTAATGAACACTCTCGAATTCTAGAGCCTACTCGACAATTGGATGCTCAAGTGGAAACTCAGATGGTAGATCATATGGAAGTTCAAATGGAAGCTAAGAAAGTAGATCAAGTTGTAGATGAAAAGGAAGCTCAAATTGAGGGGGAGCATTCTGAACAGATGAACATAGAAACTGCTGCTATATGTGATACTTCACTCAAGACGACTTCAAATCCTAATCTATAGGAAACTCCTATTTCTTTCATTCAAAAGCAAGTGGAAACTTAGGGGGAGCCATCACATGCTACTGGTTCTGAAGAAACAAAAAGGAGAAATACATAATTACTTCAAGAAATTTTGCATAAATAGAGAGGAATGGAACAATTGATCAAGGATATGTAGGTATCACTTCAACAGGAGGTTGATGAAATAAAGGACAAGATGAAATTTGAACCAATGAAGCTAACAAGAAATATGTCTAAAAATGCAAGTCTTACTACTTTGGAGGTGGAACACATGGGTAAGAAGATGGATAAGTTTAGAGCTCCCACTGATTTGAACTTGGAACAAGAATCCAAGTTTACTCTAATCCAATTTCCTTCAGAATTTGTGCCTTCAACTTCTACTTAAGCTCTATTCACATCCACTCCAGCCCCAAATCCTCCTAAATAGAACTCATTCGTATTCTTTTATTTTCTCATATTTGATTCTGTTTTGGATTTTTCGAGTTTGGATATTTATTTGCACAAGTACTTTCAATGCTTTGATCTATGCTTTTGTGCTAATCACAAAAAAGGGGAGAAATGTTTACATCTCTTGTGATTATTGCGAAAGGAGAATTATGATTTGCAGGATCAGACTCTAAAAGTTAAGTTTTGAAATGAACAAATATTACAAGTCTCACAGGAACAAATTTTGAGAATGATTCAAGAACAAGACGTTTTGAGTATAAAAGTTCTAAAAGTTACACACTTATAGTTTATGCTCTGAATCTATACAATACTTTGAACTCATTACTTTAATACCGACTATACAGATTCTACAGTTCAAGAATGAACCAAATGCTTTCAACAAATGAAATTTGTTCATATTTTGATACAAGTTTTACATGCTCTCATACAGGCTTTACGAGATCTAAAGTTTAAATGAACTCAATGTTCTAAATCTACTTGTATTCAATTGACAAATTTTAGATGCTCTGATATAGGTTCTACTAGTTCTAAAGGCGATTCTGAGAATGAATTTAAACAATGAATTCATTTGTGACATCCGGAATTTTCCTACACTAAAAATAATTAGAAAAGTGAAATAAGTCTTCTTGATGTGATTTTTGAAAATTTTAGAAGAGGTTATCTAGTAACTTTTTAGGAAAGTTATTTCAAAATTTCTTAAGAAAGTTATTACTTAACCTATTTAAGAGATTTTTTGAAAAATTTGCATTAGAAAATATAATTGTCCTAAATTCGATATCTATAAATCAAATAAAGTAGGTAGGTCAATGGGAAGTCAATTATAAGTCAATTTTCTAAAGGATAAGAATAAAGTCAATGCGAAATCAATGGCAAATCAATTTTCTAATGGATAAGAATGAATAAGCCAATGAAAAAGTCAATGGTAATAGTAAATCAATTGGATAATGATAAGATCAACATCATTTTCAGACATTAAACGATAAGGATAAGACCACTATCACTTTCAAGCATTAAATAAAAAGATAAATTTTTTTAGTAACCATACAAGTAGATCAATTAAACGCCAATAAGTAGCTAATCTAGAAACCTCAGAGAGATAGGCTTTTAGATGGACTAATGGAATTAAGACACCAAGATAAGATCATTAATGAAGTAACTTATAAGAGAAGCAAAGAACTATAAATGAATTCACACTAGTTCACATTTGAAGAAGAACTTAACAAGCGAGTTCTTAAAGGAACTTGGGGAAGAAGTCAAAGATTATAGCTATAAATAAGTAAGATTAATAAAGTGAATGTATTCTTAAACATATTTATATTGTAGAAAAACTTGATGAAAAGAGATACCGTTAATAATTCAATTGAGGATATTATCTTAGAATTTGTAAGAAATGCGGAATAAGTAACAATGGATAAAAAAAATAACGAATTGAGAGTAAAACAAATGTCAAACCAGCGATGGCACGGTGATGTTCGATCAACTCATGCTTAGCCAGCGTGAAGCCAGATCGGGACGCGCCAGCTAGACCACCAGCATGAGGCAATCGCCAGCCTATATCATCGTGACGATGGAGTGAGCTAGGCGGCACTCTATGGCGGCATCACTAGCCATCGTCCCTCATCGGCGGATGACCAATCTCAAACTTGTCTTTGAATTTCTGGAATTAAGTTCATAAATAATTAAGAGGATTAATCAATAAAGATAGTACTTAAGTTTATTAAACCTTTCTTGACATTTGGACCAATTAAAAAATGCTATATGGCTACCCTAGGTTAAAGTGACATCATGTAAGACCTTAGACTTGGTAGGTGGCTTTATCATGAGGATAAGTGGTAAAAACATTTATTATGGATTTAACTTAAAAGAAGGCTCTAGAATTCAAGAAGGAGCTTTGGGCTGTGGAATTCAAGAGAAGAATCCCATCACGAAAGAAAAGCGAATAAGAGATATCATGATAAAAGAGTGTCGCGACCTAAAATTCATTTTTTAGGTTGATGGAATACCAGATTAATTGATTACATTAACTAACCTAGTTCGAGCTCTCCCAAGCTCTACCAAATCGCGACTTTGATTTTTTGTTAAAATGGTTTTAAAATTTGGAGTCGCCACTAATCATTTTTGGTAGGTTGATTAGAAACTTAAGTAAATTAGCGCGAGAACTAAATTACTTCTACGAACTAGAGATTATGAGTTTGGGGACTTGGTTACACTAGTTAATTAAAACTAATGCCATTTCGGTACCTTAATTTCATGGATATCCTAATTTGACAACTCAGGCTTGGTTTATTCCTAAGGCTCTAGTGGAGTTTTCTCTTTTTGTATTTTTCAATTTTTAAAATGGAATATACGTGAGTGACATTTTTTTTGACATTTTCAAAATATTAAGTATTTCCCTGAAACCGAAAGAGGGAGTGAGTTAACTACTTCGGTGCCGTGCTGCGAGCTACTCATTTTGGGGTTTAGTGATTCAAAAATTAAATTACAGGAAGTAAATGACAATAAATAAAGATCACCAATGGATAGCTCAACCTTGGCTTGGCCCTCTCCTTTGGGGTTTAAGGTGCAGGAATTTAAATTGCAGAAATTTAAAATGACCTCCAGTGAGCGGGCTCTGCCCTTCACATTCTGGGGTTTAAATTCTTTAAAATAAAACGAATTGATTTGACAATTCGGGCCGAAATCCATCGACGGATCAATTGAAAATTTAATAGGCACTCAAGAGCTCGTCAGCGCCAATTTTACACCTCCATGGGATTTACCGTTAATTGGAAGTTGTCCTTTGCCTGACATAAAAATATGGAGAAATGGAGTAATGGAGCAAATATGATTTAATTCACATTAAAAATTAGAACAATGAAAGAGGCACTTAGCTTCAATGGCATTATGAGAAGTGCTTGATAGATATAATTGATTCATGTCTGAAATCAAATATGGGGAATTAGAAGAAAAGTAGAAAATTTGAGCTAGTTTATACTAAAAAATCAAAGAGAGTAGAGGGACACTTAGCTTCAAATCTGGGACGAATTCTTGATTTATGTTGATCGATGAAGAAATTGATGATGATAACCCTCTAACTTTAAACTCCTATCATCTTCAAAATTCTCTCTCTTTTTGCTATTTTCTTTCTCTCAAATTTTTCTTCAATATCCCAAAACCCTCTCAAACATCCAAAATTTTCTCTCCCAAAAATTCTCCTCTCAAGCTCACTTCTTCCTCCTTTTATAACCCACTCATTTATCTCCCATTTTAATTTTTCGACTAACTCTATCTCTCATTCTAATTTCTCCACTAACTCTTCTTCATTTTCATCTTCCCTTCTCCATCGATATCTCACATTCTAATTTCTCCACTAACTCTTCTTCATCTCCATCTTCCCTTGTCTATTCTTATTATTATTTTCTCCATCGATTCTTCTTCATCTTCTCTTCTCCATCTTCCATTCTCTATTATTATCTTATTTTCTCCATCCATTCTTCTCCATCTTCTCTTCTCCATCTCCTCTTCTCCATCTTCCCTTCTTTATTCTAATTTCTCCACTAACTCTTCTTTTTGTTATTTGCAAAATAATCCTTCAAGAGTTAGGTATTTGGACTCTAGTCCCTGAATTTTAATTATTTACAATTTAGTCCCACAATTCACCGCATGTCAAATTTAAGCTAATTTTTTGTTACTGAAAATAATGTAAAATCTAATTAAAGCCTTTTTTGTAAAATTGGGTCATTCTGGGTATAATTGTGCCAAGATGAAAATTTAGATTATTAGAGAACAATGTCACAACTCCAAAAAGTGAAAAATGAAAATAAAATGACTTAAATTGAATTTTTTTAGGCCCGATTCGAGTTATGCTTGTGAAGGAATACACAACCCCGAATTGGATTTTTTAAATTTACGATTGCCAACATGAAAAGGGATTTAAAAGAAAAATATTGACTATTTTTATGTATTTTTGTGGCCTCAAAAGCTATTATTTATGAAGTATTTTCATAATTTCTAAAAAATATATTTAAAAAATACAAAAAATATGAAAAATTATTTTTTGCTCAAAAATGGTCGCCTAAGATTGGCCAAAGCTTCCAAAGTTGATTTTGCAATTTTTTTTTATTTTTTCTTGATTTTTTTATGAATTTTCGAAAATAAAAATATCGAAAAATACTGAAATTATGAAAAATCATTTTTTTTGTCAAAATTGGTTCCTTAGGTTTGACCAAGGTCCCTAAAGTTGATTTTTTTATTTTATGAATTTTTATGGATTTTCTATTAAATTTTGAAAATAAAAGAATAATTAAAAATCATGTGTCAACAGCTGCTCCTCTTTGAAAGGAAGCTCGGTAGAAGTTCATTTCAAAGACGAGATGACACCTGAATCCTAATCGACTCAACACAAGCAAATAACCAGAGTCATGACATTGATCCTCGATACCCCTCGGTGTAAGCTTTGATCCAGGTTAGATTTGAAGAGGCTCCAATGAATTGAATGAGAGATTTGGAGAGGAGAGTTTACCCGGCACTTACCTGCCTGTCATTTGGCGGTTGCTTGACATGCATGCTCTACTGAAAATGAAATGAGAACCTAAGGATTTGTTAAGAAAACCTTAGGGTGGTTGAACTTGGACCCGTATGGTTGGTCAACCCATGGTAGATTCCTAATGAAAGGATTTCATTGATTAAAATTTGATTGAAATTTGACCCGTATGGTAGATCATCCCATGGCAGAATTCCTAATGAAAGGATTCTAGTGATTAAGATTTGACCTGTATGGTGGGTCGCCCCATGAAAATGCTTGTAAGAAGGACTTTGTGCCTGTAGAAAGGACTTTTGTGTGCCTGTAAGAAGGACTTTTGGGTGCCTAAAGGAAGGACTTCGGGTGCCTGTAGGAAGGACTTTGGTGCCTGTGGGAAGGACTTTGGTGCCTCTAGGAAGGACTTTGGTGGCTCTAGGAAGGGCTTTTGGTGCCTGTAAGAAGGACTTTTGTATGCCTGTAGAAAGGACTTTAGGTGTCTGTAGAAAGGACTTGGTATACCTATAAAAGGGACTTTTGGGTGCTTGTAGAAAGGACTTGGTGCTTGTAAAAAGGACTTAGTGCCTATAGGAACGACTTCGGGTGCCCGTAGGAAGGACTTTGAAATGCCTGTAGAAAGGACTTTGGGGTGCCTGTAAGAAGGACTTGGTGCATGTAAGAAGGACTTTTGTATGCCTGTAGAAAGGACTTCAAATGCCTGTAGAAAAGACTTGGTATGCCTGTAAAAAGGACTTTTGGGTGCCTGTAAAAAGGACTTGGTGCCTGTAAAAAGGACTTAATGCCTATAGGAAGGACTTCGGGTGCTTGTAGGAAAGACTTTGGATGCCTGTAGGAAGGACTTTGGGGTGCTTGTAGAAAGGACTTTGGTGCCTGTAAGAAGGACTTTGGTGCCTGTAGGAAAGACTTTGGGTTCCTGTAGGAAGGACTTTATGCTTGTAAGAAGGACTTTTGGTGTGCTTGTAAAAAGGACTTTGGTGACTGTAAAAAGGACTTTGGTGCCTATAGAAAGGACTTCATGCCTGTAAGAAGGACTTTTAGGTTGCCTGTAAGAAGGACTTTTGGGTTGCTTGTAAGAAGGACTTTGGGTTGCATGTAGGAAGGACTTTGTGTTTTGAAGGGTACCATTCTGGGATTTGGGAAGACCAAGAATCCTGTAGAAGCTCAAACCCGATTTAATTTATCATGAAGGGTGCCATTCTGGGATCTGAGAAGACTAGGAATCCTGCAGAAGTTCAAACCCGGTTTATATTCTCTTGTTGCTCAAGTATAAGTCAAAGAGATAGAGATCAAAACATCTCGAACATTTCTATTTTTGAGACGAATCATGCTTCATTGGAGAAGGTGGATACCTGTATGTGCCGCACTGGATTCGAGTATCTTGGCAATCGTCAGAATTCATTCAAAGATTTAGGTTGAAGATATACTTACTTGAGGATTTAGAAGATTGCCTAGTGATTTCTTGATAACCAGGCTTGTTCATTCACTAATTGCCGAGTGGATTTCGAGACTTTGAAAGGCAACTCGAACATCGAAAATGTGTTACCTGTCAGGCAGTGTCAGAGGTAACACATACAAGCATTTTCATCAATGAGTTCATTGGTTCAGCAAAGTTTGCAGTGATTAGAAGCATTCAGTGTAATAACTCATGATGCAATCAATCAAGATATGGATCATGCATGACTATTCTATCAAGTTTGCATTAACAATTCTGTTTAAGGAGGTCATCACAGTATGAATACCTCAAATGTAATACGAATGGGGGACTTCAGTCCGAATTCTGTTTAAGATGTTCATCCTGATTGCAGGATTAAAAAGAAATCACTCAATCTCACCATCATCGCATTCGACAAGGGTCTGAGCAATCTCACAATTGGTACGATCAAGCCGATCTGGAGGTCTTGAGTAGGACCGTAATGTAGGCTGGGTCAAAGGCTTACAAAAGGGGACTCTTTTGAGTCAAGGTCATTAACAAAAGGTCTTTATCATCTGCTCCGGGTTTATAAGTCAAGAACCCTGCAAAATGAGAGAGAAATAATCTTGCTTGAACTTCTTCGAGCGATGATTAAAGTCATTCAACTCTTACATTAATTCAAGTGCTCTAATCAGAAGAGACTTTCAAGGGTCGTAACGTAGGTCAGGATTTGGGTCTAAGAAACGAATGGCTTGTTTTGGCTTAGAAAAATACATGGGAAGGGCTTGGTGTTGGTGATCATTACAGTCTTGTCACCGATCTTTGACCTTCCTGAATTTGTCTTCAATGAATACCACCAGTGGATGAGGGGTGGTAGTTCTTTTACACTTTGCAAACTGACTTCTTTGGGGATCCTTTTTCGGGAATTCTCAAAATGTATGTTCGAAGTCAAAAGTTCATTACAGATATATGGGCATTGGCCTTGCTTTTAATAGGCACTTTGCTCTTTCTGCCCGAGATTCTTTGGAGTAGCCTTTGCTTTTCTTACTCCCGACTCCCTTTTGTTTGGAAGCAGGCCCATTTTCTTTAGGCTATACTTGTTTTTCTTTTTCTTTTGTCTAACAATCTTGTGATTTTGAATTTTAGCAACAAGATGATTTTCAACAAATGATACTAGATATTACATGAAAGTCTAGCATATGAAATGGACTAATTCGAGAGTTCTCTATTGGCCCAATTTCTTCAATTCTGCTCCTTGGGGAAAGGTGTCGTTGTTACCTTGAAATGAGTAAGGATCACCAACATGGGCTTGAGAAATGAATTTGCAGGCTTAATTGGGTTATGCAAAGGATGAACGTGTAGGATAGAGAAAATAAATGCTCTTCGTCATCCTAAAGCACTTGAATTAAAATTCGAGTATCATGCAAAGAAACACTCGAAAATTGATGTTAGTCCAAGCAAGAGAATTTCCAACCATTTATCTCATGATATTGTTGAAATTGCCTCTATTTTGGCCCAGCGTGGGGTAGTTCTTGACAGGGTTATGAAATGAAATCACCGTTTAAATGGGTTGTCAATGGTTGCCTGAAGTGTTTGGAATGGAGAATGAATGCCTCCTTCACTTCGACTATCGTACCTTTTGCGAGAAAACCCATTGCCTTGGAGAATGTGGAATCTGTCTACCGCTCAACTCACTGTGGATTAAATATAGGACGTAGTGGAAATGGCTTGCCTTTCATCATCCTATCATGCCCCACTTTACACATTCGAGGTATCATGTGTAGTTTATACTCCAAGTCGGAATTGGTAAAGTAAATATGCAGAACAATCATGCATAAATCATGGAATGTGCAAACACAATGCGGATGTGGCAATTTTTAAGCATCATGTATGTTTACGAAATGTGCAAGTGTATCAGGGATTGGAGTATTTGAATTTGCCCCTATGCATGTGGGCCGACCGAGCGAATGGAGACTCTACTCCTTAAGTCGAGGAGTGACTTGTCTCTGAGTTTGCCCCCATAAACTTGCCCCAGTTTCATTAGACTGGATTTCATCAGATGATCGTAACTCTGCTATTTGGTGTGGTCTTCTTCGACCTGTTAAATGTTAGTATTAACATTTCCTGTCAAAAGAAAAAGAGACATGTTAGTCGGTGTTTGAAGGGGTAAATTGGAAACGATACTGGTTTACCCTTCATTTTGAATGCCTCACACGATCCCCTTATCAGGTTCGCTGGGTTGAGCTTCCTTTAACTTTCGTGGGCCACTTCACCATTAGGGCAAAGGTTGTGGCAGAGTATCGACTTTGGTATCGCTCGTCTAGCGTCTCTATTTCCTTCTGCAAAAAGAAATGCAAGAAAAAGTTGTTTTATTTATTTACAATACTTACAACATTTCCATCCTTGAGGATTGAACTTGGGACGTTTCAGACAACTGTCATTCCCCATGCCATCCGGTCCACAAAACCGTAGGCGTTCGTGGAGGTTCGCCTTTAGGTGTTAATCCTTGAAGAGACGCGGTCTTGCACTAGGCAGTTTCATGCCGCAGTTCTTTTCAAGACAATTTTTAATCCCTGTTAAAATGGAGGAAAGTAATTCAGAATTCGAAACGATCTTGGGTAAATTGGAACGATACAAAATTACCCTTCTTTGAGATTGCTCGCATCCTTCGTCTTTTCCTTATTTGAAGTCTGTCATTCAGTGATAATATTCGCGAATTGATTTGCCCCCAGTTTTGTCCAACAAGGGAATTTCATTTTTTAGTACGACTGTATTCTCGGGTCGTTTCATAAATTCCTGAAAACAAAAGGGATCTAATTTAAAGCTGGAGCAATTTGAGGGTAAATTGAAATGATACTGCTTTACCCTTCAAGTTTATGCAGATTTTTACTCGCCATTAATTCGTTGCGAGGTTGGTGAGGTAGCGGATTGGAGCATTTATTAGGGGAAAGTCGGATCATTACTCCTTACTTTTACATATTACAAAAGCAGAAAACATATCACGCAAGGGAATAAAACACACTCATTCATGATCAATTCTGCTTCCTCTACAGGCTCTCCCATGATCAGCTGGCTTCGCTCCAGATCTA
The DNA here is from genome assembly GCA_016432845.1 of Psidium guajava. NCBI lineage: Eukaryota > Viridiplantae > Streptophyta > Magnoliopsida > Myrtales > Myrtaceae > Psidium > Psidium guajava. The sequence goes on from CM028226.1 coordinate 33,490,783, forward strand.
GAATGCATTGGCCATGTTGAAGGATCCGTGACCACCATCTTCATAATACAGACTCCGTGTGCCTTACAGCCCTAGTGCTTCATCAACATTAAACTGGTTGATCATGGCGGTGAGTTCGTCGTCAATGCTGCTTGCCTGGTGGGGATACATCTCCCCTTCCCCGGGAGGTATTGATGCTGATCCAGGAGCATTGGTCTTTTTGTACCCAGCTCCAGCAAAACTCGATCATGTTATAAACTGGTCTAACTCACTTCTCAAACACGCATTTTCGATCCTCAGATCATGCGTTTCATCGAAGGTGAGGAGGCTATTGCAGTTGGGGCAGGTGGCAGAGTCAAAAGCCTCTTTATACATCTTGTTTTCCTCTCGGAGGTTTTCATTTTCAACTCTTAGAAACTCGGCTTCGTTGTACTCATGACGAGTCTTCATTCGGGTTCTCCTATTTTGAAACCAGAACTTGATTTGTAAAGATTCAAGTCCTAACTCTTGACTCAGTTCCATTTTCTGTTTGCCGTTTGGCATAGGGCATGTTCTGAAGAAATCCTCAAGCCTTTGTACTTGCTCCTTAGTATGGCGACGGTAACGCTTCTTTTGACCCTTACCGTTGTTGTCTTTATCTTTACTTAGATCTTGGACATTGTCGGCGGAAGGGCTAGGCTCCATGGACTCGATCCCAAACATGGCTTTGAACTCTTCATTCCCCATATTCAGCAAGTAACGATAGCTCTCAAGAGAATTGGATTGAGACATCTTCGATAATTCCTCAAGACTTGCTAACTCTTCTGGTGTTTTCACTCTCTCTAAATTTTTCTAAACGACTGTGTATGGCTCGAAACTCTCTTCAGAATTTTAGATGAAGATTATCAGAAGGACGCCTCCTTTTAAAATTTAGATATGTATGGTTTCTCCTCAGCGTTCTGTCTTTCTCAACCTTTCTTGTGTGTTTCTTGCTTGGCTCGTCTTTTCTCATCTTTTCATAGTGGTAGGGCTCCTATCAATGTCTCCACCGTCGATTTGCTAGCGTGTTCTCCTATAAAAACGAATCTCACTTTCCTTGTCTCCCACCCAAGTCACCTTTCTTTCTTCTTTTTCAAAGTTTTGTCATCCCGTCAAACTTTTGGCAGAGATGTCGGATTTGCTTGGTTCGAGGTGGCAGACCATTCGGAATCTGAGCTGATAGAGATAACACCGAAAGAGAATGACCGGTAGGGCGATCTGACCGATAAATATTGCCACTATGAAGTCAATATTTAACGCAAAGCGGATTACCGTCTCTGCATTCCGCTAGCCTATCTCGACTTTCTCCCCTACTACCTTCGTATTCCGCTCGTCAGTCTTGATTCTCTCCTTAATCTTTTAACGATAATGGCCAGTCTTCCCACACAGATTTTCCCAGCCGATGTTATGTTCAAATGGGAGAGACTCTATCATCTTCTTGGCCGAGGCTATATTTACATAACACATTATCCGAGTGTCGAAGCTGAGATCCTTGTTCTGTTCAGGGAGATAAATGCTTTTTCAGTCGAAGGCACCAATTTGGAGAGGGAATACAGGGCGTTCCTATACGTCTTCATTAATTTTTTGGAGGCCTGCCGAAACACCCAGGAGACGGTCACCTTAGCCCGCGTCGTGAAGGCCCGCTATCAGGATCGGTCTGAATGCTTGGAGTTTGCAGAACGCTCGGTTGCTCGATACAAGAAGACCTTCAAGTCTGCTGAAGAGCGGGTCTCGCTGCTGATTCACGAGAGGGAGAAGCTGGTGGAGCGTCTTGCCTTAAACCAGACTTACTTTGAGCATGACCCGAGGGATATCATGATGAAATTCCGATGTGAATGGCTGGAGGGGAGGCTCGACGACCCAACAGCGGATATAGCTTTCGAGAGGGACCTGATCGACAACTTAAAACTTGCCGTTGAACACCATGAGATGAATGCATCCAGGTACAAGGAGAAGTGTACCCGTTTGTTCTTCAAGCTTGCAGATCTCGACTCCCAGATTGCTCAATGTAGGTAGAGCATTAATTTCATGGAGAGCCAGTTGAACTCTTTTGTGATGATTATTAGGGCTCAATTTGGCTTTAATTTTCCTCCCTAGTGAGTTGTTTGTAAAACTCGTTGATGAATGGAATGAAAGCAAAATTTCGCACGTTTGTACCTTAACTTCCCAGCTATCTCTTCTCCCGAATATCACTATAGATCGATTCAAGGTACAGGAAATACCGAGGCTTAACATCCTTCCTGATGTTTTTGTTTGCCGTTGTAGACGATGATATCGAAAATCGGCGGCGGCCCCCACTAGCCATATTGAGACTCGCAATCAGTCAGATAAATCGAGACAGCTTAACTACTCGATCGGTGCGCCAATAAATAACTCAGGCCACCTGTTGCTTGCCCCACTTCACTTATCTCCTGCCTCTTTCGACGCCCACTTGCTTGTATCGGCCGCCTGTAGTATTGGGGGAAATGTCTGTGGGCCATGCTCAATAATAATTCTCCGATCCTCCAAAATTCTCCACGTGATTCGAACCCGAGAAAGTTTAAAAGGCGCTGGATTTAGCTAGAAAGACGTTGTGGGGTTGGATCAACATACTTGCCACATAGATTCTGATTACGAAATCTATACTTTTCAGAAGTACATGAACCTTCAAATACATTAAAATGTCCCCACTTCCTGATCTGATACATTTACGACCCCATCAAAATACAAAGCCCATACGTGCCCACCAATTGACACATTTCTGATTCCGGGAAGATCGACTTCCTCACTTGCCCCTTGGGTCTTGAGCTAAGACATCAACAATTATCCATCCTTTCGTATTCCTCGAGATTATTTCCGGTATAATGCTGAACCCGATTTTGTTCCTACTTGGGGCACCTGTGATTTCCCTGTAAAAGAAAAAGACATAATGAGTATGTGATTCAAGATTGGTCGGCCCATGATTCCTATATTAATCCAATTTTATTTTTTCATTTTATGAGAAATCAGGAAAATTCTTTTTAGAAAAATATGAGTGGGTTTCTTAAAAAGGATTTTCTTATAACTTCATAACTCGAAAAATGTGGTAAAGTCGTTTGAGTTTCAGTAAGTTTTCCGAATGAATTGTCTTCTTTCATCATAATGAATTTTCAACAATAAATTTGTCAAGAAAATCTGGTATTCATTGAAGCATTAAGGAAAGATGCAACAAAATCTTTTTATTGGTCAACAAAAGTCCTCGAAAAGATTTTTCCACATTCGTTTTTTGGAATGAGATACCAATTTGATTTTTTTATTTTCTTTTGAAAAAAAATGACCATGATGCTAAGTTCAAAATTTAACCGACACCTAACATGGACCGACCGAAATAAATACAAGATAAAGTGAGAAAACTTACTTTTACCATGAAAAATACCGTGTAGGTCACATAGACATGCACATGAATCGTGAGTTTAAATCTTAGCCTATCTACTCTAAAGGCTGACAAATTGAAGCGAAAGACTTACGGCAACGCGACAATCTCGCGCACATAATCAAGATTAGCCGAGATCCCACGACATAATTAGGATTAGCCGGGCCTTTTCACTTCGGCTACTCGAGTCAAAAATTAAAACCACCGCTTTGGTAATCTTACCAAGCCTGAGGCCTAACTTTTAAAACTCATTTTTGAAGAGAGGTTCGGGATTGAATCAGAACTAACTTTCGATGTGATCTCACGTCGAACGCTATAACCAAATCACAATGCCATCCTAAAACTAGTGGCCCAGGTCCGGCCACGGGACTTGTGTGATGTAGTGCTAAAACAGATAATCATGCACAACAATTAAATTCAAACACCACTTTGAAAATATGCAAAAATTAAATTCCATTCCCATTCACCAAACCTCCAAAACAAGGTGTTAGCTAAACACTCCACCCCTTATAACTCCCACCTGTAATAACATTTAACACTTAAAGATGGGTTCCAAACAAGATTGCTAAAAGCGAAATATCCATGAAATTTTCATTGGCCTAAATCCACTAAAGCTTTTAAAATTTCGAAAAAATTCAAGTATTCCAATTGGTGTCTGTCGCGACCCGAAAAAAATTAATTTAATTTTTTTTCAATCGGGTGAACGGATTATCAGGTTAATTGACTAACCTAATTCGGACCCTCCCAAGTCCTACCGAATCGCAACTTAAGTTCTTTTCATGCAAAAGATTTTTGATTTGGAGCCGCCACTAATCATTTTTGGTAGGTCGATTAGAAACATAAATAAATCAGCGGGAGAACTAATTTATTTCTGCGAACCAGAGAAAATGGATTCGAGGACTTGATTACGCTAGATCATTCTAACGCCCTTTCGGTACCATTTTATTTCATGAAAGCTCATTTGGGATGATTGGAAGAAGTTTGGGTCAAACTGACCAGAAGGATAAAACGGTTATTTTTCAAGGATCGGGAGGTGGAAACATCAAAAATAGGATTGGCCAGTCGAAAAAAAATTTTTAGGTGGATACGCGTAAATTAATGACAACACAAATACAAATGCGGTATGTGGATATGGAGACATACGAGTACGACATGACATGATCGAAATTTAAATCAATTCATTTGGGCAAGAAAATTCTCGAAGATTTAATGGTTAGGATTGTTACCTGATTTGACAGATTTGATTGTCGAATTCGGATCTCGTGTCACTTTATGGATCAAGATCGCGGCTCGAACGATGGGGATGAACTCGTGACTTGCGTTGATCGGTAGAGGAATTATGGATGGCAACATCTAGATTTAAACTCCCACCATCTTCAAGACTCTCTTTTGAAAAAAAGGATTCTCTCTCTTTTTTTTTATTTTTTCTTCCTTTCTAATTTTTTTTTAATCTCTCAAAACTCTCTCAAACATCCAAAATTTTCTCTCCCCCTAAAAAATCTCTCTCAAACACTTCAAATTTTTTTTCTCCAAAGAATTCCCCCCCATCCAAACTCTCTTCTTCCTCCTTTTATAACCCATTCATTTATTTTCCATTCTAATTTTTCCACTAACTCTTCTTCTTCAACATCTTCCATTCTCCATCTCTATCTCACATTCTAATTTCTCCACTAACTCTTCTTCTTCAACATCTTCCATTCTCCATCTCCATCTCACATTCTAATTTCTCCACTAACTCTTCTTCATCTCCATCTTCCCTTCTCCATATCTATCTCCCATTCTACTAACTCTTCTTCATCTCCATCTTCCCTTCTCTATTCTCATCTATTCTTCTCCATCTTCTCTTCTCCATCTCCTCCTCTCCATCTCCTCTTCTTCATCTCCTCCTCTCCATCTTCCATTCTCTATCTCCTCTTCTCCATCTTTCCTTCTCTATTCTAATTTCTCCACTAACTCTTCATTTTATTATTTACAAAGTAATCCCTCAAATGTTGAGTATTTGCACTCTAGTCCATGAGATTTTAAGTATTTGCAATTCAGTCCACGGACAAATATTTCTTTAAGTCCAAATCTTCTCAAAATTTTCAACACATCTCCCCTATGCTTATTTCTTGCCGCAAAATTTAATTAAAGCCCTTTTGTAAAATTGAGTCATTCTGGGTATAATTGGGCCAAGATAAAAATTTAAAATATTATAGAATAATGTCACAACTTCTAAAAGTGAAAAAATGAAAATAAATTGACTCAAATTAAATTTTTTAGGCTCGATTCGAGATTATGCTCGTGAAGAAATACACGACCCCGAATTGGGTTTTTTTTTTAAAAAATTTGTGATGGCCAACATGAAAAGGAATTTAAAAGAAAAATATTGACGATTTTTACATATTTTTTTGTGACCTCAAACGCCATTATTTATTAAATATTTTCCTAATTTCTAAAAATATATATAATTCAAAAATATGAAAAATTATTTTTTTGTTCAAAAATGGTTGCCTAGGCTTGGCTAGGGCTTCCAAAGTTGATTTTATAATTTTCTCAATTTTTATGGATTTTCTATTAATTTTCGAAAATAAAAAATGCTGAAAAATACCAAAAATATGAAAAATTATTTTTTGGTCAAAATTGATTCCCTAAGCTTGGCCAAGGTCCCCAAAATTGATTTTTCAATTTTACAAATTTTTATAGATTTTGTATTAATTTTAAAAGAGAAAACATGATTAAAAATCAGGTGTCAACAGCTGCCCCTCTTTGGAAGGAAGCTCGGTAGAGGTTCATTTCAAAGACGAGACGACACCTGAATCCTAGTCGACTCAACACAAGGAGATAAAAAGAGTCGTGACAATTGATCTCCAATACCCCACATTGCAAGTTCTGATCCAGTTCCGGCTTGAGGAGGCTTCTATGAAGTGAGGGAGAGCTAGAGTGGAGAGGTTACCTGGCACTTACCTGCCCATCGTATGGCCGTTGCCTGACATGAATGCACTTTGAATAGACACCCAAATGTTCACTCAGAGGATAATCCGAGGAGGATGAGCTCTGACCTGTATGGTAGGTCAACCCATGATAGAGTTCCTAGTGAAAGGAATCTATTGGCGATCTATCCTGTTTAGAGGATTCGCCTGCATTTTGACCCGTATGGTAGGTCAACCCATGATAGATTCCTAACGAAAGGATTCTACTTATTAAACTTTGATTGAAATTTGACCCGTATGGTAGGTCACCCCATAGTAGATTCCTAATGGAAGGATTCTACTGATTGAAATTTGACCCGTATGGTAGGTCACCCCATGGTAGATTCCTAATGGAAGGATTCTACTGATTGAAATTTGACCCGTATAGTAGGCCACCCCATGGAAATGCCTGTAAGAAGGACTTTGGTGCCTGTAAGAAGGACTTTTGGTTGCCTGTAAGAAGGACTTTTGGGTGCCTGTAAGAAGGACTTGAAATGGACCATTCCGTATTGGGGTTTCCAATGGAGGGGTTCCAGAGATGGCATTTCGCCTAATTGGTGCTTGCTTTTCAGGACTTGAAAATGAACCATTTCGTATCGAGGTTTCCGATGGAAGGGTTCTAGAGATGACATTTCGCCTGATTGGTGCCCGCTTTTCAGGATTTTTGAAGATGGACCGTTTCGTATTGGGGTTTCCAATGGAAGGTCTCCAGAGATGGCATTTCGCCTGAAGTTGAGGCCGTATTGCTTTCTTGCGCAGATGAGGTCTTTGAGAAATGAAGCTGTACCGCCTTCTGGTGCAGGTAAAGTCTTCGAAGATAGGAGGCCGTGCTGCATTTTTTGTGCAAGCGAGGCATGTTGAGATCAAGATCACGAGAGTTGGTCAATCATGATTTGATAAAGCTTGAGAACACGAGATTATATCAATCGTGAGCTGATGAAAACTTCATGAGCGCATGTTGATCATGAGTCGCAAGGGTTCAGAAGACTTACCTGGATCTTCTGAGTTAATGATCGAGGCATAGACAGACTGATTGTATCATGTCTGCTTGCTCACTGAATGACCTTATGTGCTGCAATAGATTTGAGCACCCAGACAATCATCAGAATTGGAAGGTTCAGGCTGAAGATATACTCACCTGAAAATGCTTGGCGAGTATTTGCCAACAGGGTTTGTTTGTTCAATAGCCCTTGGATGAATTTCGAGACCTCGGAGGGTAACTCAACTATCAGGAATGCACTACCTGTCAGACAGTGTCAGAGGTAACATGTGCAAGCATTTTTATCAATGAGTTCATCGGTTCATGCAAAACCATTCAGTTGAGTTTGCAATGATTAAAACTGTATGTGTATGCTCATAATGTGGATCATGTATGACTATTCTGTCGAGTTTGCATTTCCAATTCTGTCCAGGGAGGTTATCACATTATGAATACCTCGAATGTAACCTGAATGGGGACTTCAGTCCGAAAGGGCTTTCTCTCACTCTCGAGAAAGGCTGTTTATCCTGATTGCAGGATTTGAAAAGAAATCACTCAACCTTACCATCATCGCATTCAGCGAGGGTCTGAGTAATCTCGCAATTGATAAGATCAAGCCGATCTGGAGGTCTTGATTAGGACCGTAATGTAGGCTGGGTCAAGGCTTACCAAAGGGGACTCTTTTGAGTCAAGGCGACTGACAAAAAATGTCTTCATTATCTGCTCCGGGTTTACAAGTCAAGAACCCTGCAAAAATGAGAGAGAAATAGTTTTGCTCGAACTTCTTCGAGCGATGCTTAAAATCATTCAACTCTTACGTTAATTCAAGTGCTCTAATCAGAAGAGACTTTCGTAGGTTGGGAGTTAGGACTTAGAAACGAAAGGCTCATTTTGGCTCAGAAAAATATATGAGAAATGCTTGGTGCTGGTGATCATTGCAGTCTTGTCACCGATCTTTGACCTTCCTGAATTTGTCTTCAATGAATACCACCATTGGCTGAGGGGTGATAATTCTTTTACTGGAAATTGTAAATTGACTTCTTTGGAGAATTCTCTTTTGAGCGTTCTCAAAATCAGAGGTATATTACAGATGAATGGGCATTGGCCTTGCTTTTGATAGGCACTTTGCTTTTTCTGCCCTAGATTTCTGGAGTAGCCCTTGCTTTTCTTACTCCCGACTCCCTTTTGTTTGGGAGCAGGCCCATTTTTTAGGCTACACTTGTTTTTCTTTTTGACAAGATGATTTTTCAAAAATTGATACTAGACATTACATGAAAAGTCTAGCACATGACATAAGCTCATTTCGAGGGTTCATTGTTGACCCGATTTCTTTGATTCTGCTCTTTGGGGAAAGCGCCATCCTTCTTTGGAATGAGCAACGATCACCAACAAGGGCTTGTGAAATGAATTTCTAGGCTCAATTGGGCTATGCAAAGGATGTCTGTGTAGGATAGAGAAACGAATGCTCTTTGTCATCCTAAAACACTTGAATTAAAATTCGAGTTAAATGCAAAGAAACACTCGAAGATTGGTATTAGTCCAAGCAAGACAATTTCTAACCATGATAACTGCTGGAACTACCTCCATTTGGCCCCCGATGTGGGGTGGTTCTTGACAGGGGTTGCAAAATGAAACCGCCGCTCAAATGGGTTGTCAATGGTTACCTGAAGTGTTTGGAACGGAGAATGAATGCCTCCTTCACTTCGGCTATCGTATCTTTTGCGAGAAAACTCATTGCCTTGGAGAACGCGTAATCTGTCTACCGCTCAACTCACTGTGGATTAAATATAGGACGTATGTGGAAATGGCTTGCCTTTCATCGTCCTGTCGTGCCCCATTTTGTATATTCGATGCATCGTGTACAGTTTATGCTCCAAGTCAAAATTAACAAATTAAACATGCAGAATAGTCATGTATGAACCATGAATCTGTGTAAACACCATGCAAATGTGGCAATGTGCAAGAATGGAAGAGAATTTCTCAAGAAAGGGGGGATTCGAATTGCCCTTGGATATGCGAACCGAATAAATTGAAGATCTACTTCTCAAGTCGAGGAGTGGCTCGTTTCTGACTTTGCCCCTGCACAATGAAATACATGGGTGAAGGAGCATTTGGGCTTGTTTAATGTTGACAACCGTCATGGTCATTGGTCGAATGCCCCCCTCCAATTCTGGTTGCAGCTCCTTGAATCACCGTCGGTTTCCTGACAGAGAAATGGATTCACCTGAGGAAAGTATCGTATAGGGAATATCATTGGAACGAATACATTTCACCTGTTCCAGTAAATCTACATCAGTGGGACCCTCAATAGTGACTTTGGTGGCTTATTGATTCGGGAGCTTTCCCTAAACCTGGGATCACATGAAACAAATGCGTGTATGCATGAATGCATGAAATGCATGTAATAGTCCTAAAGTGACTCAGATTATCCCAAAGGTAGCAAAATCGGCTCCTGCTTTTATTTCAAGGATGATACTGCTTGACTGCATCCGCATTTACAAGATATCCTAACTCTTTCCCATCCATGTTTACAAGAATCAAGGCTCCCCCAGGAAGGACCTTTTTGACGATATAAGGACCCTCATAATTTGGGGTGAACTTGCCCTCGGGATGAGAAACATTTGGAACTGTCTTTTTCACTACCAGATCTTCTACTTCAAAATTCCTGGGCTTGACTTTTCGATTGAACGCTTTGGCAACTCTTCTCTGGTAGCTCTGACCGTGACATATTGCCTTCAGACGCCTTTCATCTATCAGGTTCAACTGCTCATATCTCTGCTGCGTCCACTCCGCTTCGGAGAGTTTGACTTGGGATAAGATTCTCAGAGAGGGGATTTCAACCTCTACTGGTAGAACTGCCTCCATACCGTAAACTAGGGAATATGGGGTTGCTCCAGTCGAGGTCCGTATCGAAGTCCGATATGCCATCAACGCGTACGGCAATCTCTCATGCCAGTCTCTATAATTCTCTGCGGTTTTTGCCAGGATTTTCTTGATATTCTTGTTTGCCGCCTCCACAGCTCCATTCATTTGTGGGCGATAGGGAGACGAATTAAGATGTCGAATGTTGAATGCTTGTAGCAGATCATCGACTATCTTATTATTCAAATTGGAGCCATTATCTGTGATTATCGCTTGAGGGGCCCCATATCGGGAGATAATATCCCTTCTGATGAACTTGGCCACATTCTTTGCTGTGACATTTGCATATGAGTTTGCTTCAATCCACTTCGTAAAATAGTCGATCGCCACCAGGATGAAGTGGTGCCCATTGGAAGCGCTAGGGTGAATTGGACCGATCATGTCTATCCCCCACATGGCGAATGGCCAAGCCTCCGACATTTGGTGGAGCTCATTCGGGGGTGCGTTAATTCTGTCACTGTATACCTGGCATTGATGACATGACCTTACATGTTGGTTGCAGTCCGCTTCCATGGTCATCCAATAATAACCAAGCCGCATGATTTTCTTTGCGATGAGGTGGCCGTTCATATGAGGACCGCATATCCCTTCATGGATTTCCTTCATGAGCATGTTTGCTTCTTTGGCGTCTATACATCTCAATAGGACTGAATCGAAGGACCTTTTATAGAGAGTTTGCCCACTCAGGAAGAATTTGGTAGCCATCTTTGCTATGTACTTCTTATCCCCGACCTGACTCCCTTGAGGGAATTCTCCTTTCGAAAGATAATTCTTAATGTCATGATACCAAGGCTCGCCATCCAATTCGTCTTCCACCACCATGCAGTAGGCTGGCTGATCCATGACATTGATTTTTAAAGGCTTGATGTCGAGCCCGTCCTCCACTTGCAGCAATGAAGATAGAGTGGCTAACGCGTCTGCAAAGTGATTCTGGGTCCTTGGCAGATATTCGAACGAAATTTCGTCGAAATTGTCGGTTAACTCCTCTAGGAACTTATGATAGGGGATGAGCTTAGAATCCCTTGTTTTCCATTCTCCCTGCGTTTGGAGAATAATCAGCATGGAGTCTCCATAAACCTGTAACCTTCACACCTTCATAGTGATGGCTAATTGCAGGCCTAGAATACAGGCTTCATATTCTGATATATTATTGGTGCATGGAAATACCAACTTCGCAAAAACCGGATAATGTAGGCCGTCCGGGGATATCAGTACTGCCCCAGTTCCAGATCCGGCCAAATTAACGGCACCATCAAAATACATGGTCCACTTTTCATTAGATAATGCGAGGATTCGATTCTCCACCTCCTCCTCATCAGGGATTACAAGTCCTTGTGAATTTTCTGCCAACATGTCGGCTATGGCCCGCCCCTTGACTGACTTCTGAGGTGAACTCCTTATGTCAAATTCTGATAACAGAACTTACCACTTGGCCAGCTTTCCCAATAAGGCGGGTTTCTCCACCAAGTACTTAATTGGGTCGCATTCTGTTACAAGCTGGATATGGTGATGGAGGGTGTACTGTCTCAACCTGTGGAGTACCCAGATCAGTGCGACGCATGTCCTTTCAACCATCGGGTAATTAGCCTCTGACTGCGTAAACTTCTTGCTCAGGTAATAAATTGCTCGCTCTTTCCCGTCCTCCGGTTTCGTCTGGGCGAGTAGAGCTCCTAATGATTCCTGATAGATCGTCAAGTACAGAGTCAAGAGGACTCCCGGGGTTGGTGGTACCAATACCGGAGGTAGGATCAGATACTTCTTGATCTTCTCAAATGCCTGATGGCATTCTGAATCCCAAATGACTTTGGCGCCCTTCTTGAGGAGCTTAAAGAATGGTTTTGCCACATCAGAAAGTTGGGATATAAATCTAGCAATATAGTTTAACCGCCCCAGCAGGCTTCTTACTTCCCTTACTGAGGTTGGGGTATTAATGTCTCGTATAGCTTTAATCTTGGAAGGGTCGACCTCGATGCCATGACTGCTAACCATAAATCCCAAAAGCTTTCCGGATCTCGCCCCGAATATGCACTTGTTGGGATTCAGCCTCAGCTTATATTTTCGTAGGCGTTCGAACAACTTTTTTAGCACCAGAACATGGTCCTCTCCCGGTCTGGACTTGGCAATCATATCATCTACGTACACCTCGATTTCCTTATGCATCATGTCATGGAATAGAGCGACCATGGCTCTTTGGTATGTCGCCCCAGCATTCTTCAACCCGAAAGGCATAACCTTATAACAGAAGGTGCCCCATGGTGTTATGAATGAGGTCTTCGCCTTGTCTTCCTCCTTCATTAAGATCTGATTATAGCCAGAAAATCCATCCATAAAGGAAAACCGTTCGAACCCGGCTGTACTATCGACCAACACGTCTATGTGCGGCAACGGAAAATCATCCTTTGGGCTGGCTTTATTCAGGTCTCGGTAATCGACGCAGATTCGGACTGTGCCGTCTTTCTTCATTACTGGTACGATGTTAGCGATCCAATCGGCATAGGGGATCGCTTCTATGAATCCCACCTTGAGGAGTTTCATCACTTCCTCCTCAATTTTCTTGGAAAGTTCGGGCCTCGTTCGCATAAGCCTTTGTTTTTTTGGCAGGATGCTAGGGTCAATGGGCAGTACGTGTTCCACAATGTTAGGGTCGAGGCCGGGCATGTCTGCATACGACCAAGCAAAGACATCTTGGTATTCCCTGAGAAGTTCAGTCATTCGGGTAGCTTCAGAGGGTGACAAGGACTCCCTAATCTTCACTTCTCTGACATTCTGTGAGTCGCCCAAGTTCACGACCACTGCCTCTTCTGCCGTTAAGGGTTTAAACTCTTCGTATCGACTCCAATCTCTCTGAATATTTATGAAATCCTCATCTTCTTCCCTGATGCCACAAGAGTAATCTCCTTGGTGATCCGAGTCACACAACAGCCTATTACGCATGCTTGGAATGATATGCCTGAAATGTCATGAAGATGATTAGTCCCTTTCAGCAAGTAGTTTTCATGCATGATTTTTAAAAACCATTTGAAAAACATAATGAGAGAGCCAATCCTCATATCCTCGGACATCTTTGCTTCTCTTAATTTGCTTGATAAACTAGGAAGCGTGCGGGAATCCAGGCCTCAAATCTTCGAGAATCAAAGATAGGCATCATCATTGGGCTGGTTTGGAATGTTCCCGCACGCCCTTAATAAAACGTGCACACGCATTTTATTTTACTGATAAGGCCGCGTTACAAGGCAACCATTTGGACCAACGGCTCGAGATCCGAAGGTATTTTCTTGGAATTGAAAAGAGAGAAACCAAACGAAATGCAACAACTGAATTAAAATTGCGTTAAAGAAATGCTATAAGAAGCAGAAGAAGAGCCTCTTTACTCAGGCGAGATAAAGTCCTCGTCAAGCCTCTCGATGATGACGTTAACGGTGTTTTCTAGAAACGAGTTGGACATATCAAGCTCTGCTGCGCCTTGAATAGCTTCATCTGCTAACATCTTGGGGCGCTCGGAGAAATACTGACCCAGTGAACTTCCAATCGCGTTAATTTTTCCTTTCCAAGCTCTGGAGCCAATGAAAGAATTAACTCTGCCTCCTCGACCTCCACGGGCCCTATAATGGCCTCGGCGTCCATGACAGCTTCTGGAAGTAAGGCCCTTACTGGATTCACCAGTATATCCTAGCCCTGTTCGGTGCTTGTTGGTGTCCAATTGCAGCGGCAAGCGGATCCCTTGACCATTCTTTCCTAGACCGAGTCCAGGGATAAAACCATATGCCAATAGCATTTTTCCAGGTGCTAGAGTATACTTGGAGGGCGCAGGAGCCCTCATTTTGGTTCCTGGAGGTGCATGCGTGACTGCCACCAACTCGAGAGAATGATAGCTAGCCTCTTCTTTGTGCTCCGGCTCCACATATGGAATCGCGCTCTTCTGGTATGCGGTGAAGTCCATTTCCCCATGCACGGTTATCACTTTCCCATCAACCACAAATCGAACCTTCTGGTGCAGGCTCGACGGTACTGCGCCTGCAGTGTGGATCCATGGTCTGCCCAATAGAAATCCGAAAGCACTCGGGAGGTCCATGACTTGAAATCCAATAGAGAACTCTACTGGCCCAATTAGGACATCTAGTTCGATTTCACCAACCACATTCTTCCTCATTCCGTCGAAAGCTCTAATTGTAGCATTGGAGGCACGGATGAGCTCCTCATTCACACCCAGGTTCCTGAGTGTGGCCAATGGACATATGTTGAATGCTGACCCACTATCAATTAGCACGTGGGAGACCTGCTTGCCGTGGCTCCTCGCCGATATGTACAGAGCCTTATTATGGGCCCATCCATCCACAGGAATGTCCTCATCCGAGAAGGATATTTGATCCTTTAATAGGATAGCGCTAACAAAACTCTCTAGCTGTATTTCGTTAATCGTCTCAGGTACGTGTACCTCATTCAGGACCCTCATCAGCGCATTCTTATGCTTTTCAGAGTTTACGAACAGATCCAGTAGTGAGATTTGGGCCGGCATTTTCCGTAATTGCTCTATCACTTCAAATTCGCTCGTTTTGATGATGGTTAACAGTTTTTCGGCATCTTCTTTAGTTACGTCTCTCTTCTCGGTCTCTCCCTCTTTGGGTGCATAACACCTCCCCGACCTCATCACTACATCTATTTCGCCCATCCCGTAGTCCCAATGAACCGCTTTAGGATCGTACTCTTCCACTGGAGGGATCTTTATCACAACCGGCCTGACACCCTCAGCCTCTCCTTCAGGGCCATCATTCGCCTCTTCATTAGAGATGCTGATTGTAAGTGGCTTGACTAAGTAATCATCCTCTTTTTCCCAATTGTCAACCTTGTCTAGGTTAATTACAAAAGCTTCTATAGTCTCAATCATCCCAATGAGGTCATCCAAGTCTTCAGAATTGTACCCGCATCTGGGTTCAGCATGACCTGTCTTGTCGGGTCTATCAGAGGGTGGCGCATTGGTCCTCCTAGCATCCTTACTCTTCAGCCTTCCGTTGGCGAGTCCCCATTCAACTCCCTCGCCTACCCGCAACAGGTGGGAGAACGAGGCGTAGGTGGTCCCGGCCATATGTTGGAAGAGCTCGTACGGGAGGGTTCTCAGAAAATACCCGATCAGCTCCTCCCTAGTTAACGGAGGATTTATTTGTGAGGCACGCAACCTCCATCTATGCGCGTAAGTCTGGAATTGCTCATCGCTTCGCTTGACCACTTGAAGGAGGTCAGCTCGGGTGGGGGCTCCTCCAATGCCGGATCCGCACTCGTCCATTCGTTCCTTCAACCTATCAACCACAGTTGCCAATTCCCCCAGTCGCTTCTCTATTGCAGTCAGCATACGACCTTGATTTTCGACCCTTGTGTGCAGCTCCAGTTCAAGTGCATCGCTCATGACCCGCGCTTGACTCATTTCTCTCGATCGCTGGAGCAAATCTAACAACTTTTCGGAGGTGAAGTTCAGCTTTCTCTCGATGTTACTGAAGCGTTCTGCAACGCTTAATCCGCTTAATGAGTCGGTTTCTTTCTCATTTGTCGTAATAGGGATGATTTCATCAATTGTCTCAAAGGAGTCTTTCTCAGAAGTTTCCTTCTTTGGTACCTCCTCTATGTCGTCCATGCCTCTCCACCGGTTGGGCACTATTTCTTCCGCCTTTTCGAAGAAACGTGGTGGGATTGAATATAGAACCCTGTAGTTGTAGCCTCCGCTATCCTGCCCCAGGGTATCCACAATTTCTCCCCTCCTACTAGCTTCACGGACAAATCTCTTGTCTGCATGGCGTGCCTTTGTTAGTCTAAACTCCTCTTCGTCTAACTCCTCTTCGGATATCATACCCACTACCTGGTGGTCCGGGAGTGGGTTTTGTTGTACATTTGGCTCCGTTTTATCGAACTGAAGGATGTGATTGTCAATAAGGGCCTGAACCTTGAACTTCAGGGTGACGCAATTGTCAACATTGTGGCCTTTCTCTCCCATGTGGTAGACACATGATTGGCTCGGATCATAACCCGAAAATCTCGAAGGATTTAATCTCGATGGCTCCTTGGCGACTAGCCTCCCTTCCAACAGCATTGGGAGCAGCTTGGATAGTGGCCTAGGGAGCGGAGTGAACTGATTGGGAAGCGGCTTCCTTTTTTGAGGTTGAAGCGGCTTCGGTGTAGACCATGACGAGCTTCCTTGTGTCATGGTAGAGTTAGAGAATTGCTTTGGTTGCGATAGATTAGGCACGAAAGCGACGTCGACGTTGGGCTCTCTTTCCTTCCTAGGTGGATACTGGCGTCTTGTTGCAGTTTCAGGAGCCTTTCTCTCTCTCATAGCCCATTCAAGTCTTTCGGCAACCTTTATGAGATGTACGAAGGTCTGGCACCCAGAAGTGTTCAGTCTGTCGAAGTACTCATACGGTAGTGCCTTCAGAAACAGGTCGACAAGCTCGTCTTCAGGGATTGATGGCTTAACTTGCGTAGCTAAAGCCCGCCACCTTTGAGCATAGTTACGAATGGCTTCATTTTTTCCTTTTACCATTCTCAGCAATTCTTCCCTAGTAGGAGCCGTCGCGGTGTTAAATTTATACTGGTGCAAGAAGTTCTCAGCTAAATCTTCCCAACCATCATAATCTTCTAGATCCAACTCAATGAACCATGCTAGAGCAGCACCTGCCAGACTCTCCTGAAACGTGTTCATCAATAACGGAACATAATCGGAATAATGCGCCATCTTGCGCAAGTAGTACTTCAGATGAGCTCGGGGGCAGCCTGTCCCATTGTACTTTCTGACGAACTCGGGCTCTTTGTAATCGGGCGGGACTTCCACTTTAGTGAAGGGAGATATCTTGTCGAAACGGGCCAGTTCATATCCCTGGCTACTGAGGCACTCCTCAATCTTTGCGAGCCTCCTTGCACCCTCCTCTGCTTTGCTCACAGGCTTTTCTTTCTTTTCAGTATCGAAGTCGATTACCACTGGCGGGGACTCGGGTGACGGCTCGACATCCGGCACCTTTCTTGGAATGTGCGCCTCCCCTGGAGCTTGAGTCACGCTCGAAGGGTGGGATGATGACGGGTGAGTAGTTTGGGCCGAATCAACTGGCGGGGTAGTTTTCGCCTGGGCTTCTATCATCATAGCTTTCATTTCTGCCAGCATCGTAGCCATGGTTGTCATCTGCGTCTCAAGGTTAACTACCCTGGGGCTCAATTCCTCATGTTCCATCCTTGCCCTAAGACGGGTTCTGATACGGCTGCGTGGCACTTCCGTGATCAATGGGTACTTGAAAAAAGAATTTATACAAATGAGTATGATGGATGAAAATGTCAAGTCGGTCCATGACAACCCTCTAGACCCAAGAAACAAAGCCAACATGATCAAAAGATTAATTTGAACAAATTTCAATTTCGTCAGCTTTTACGAGAAAATTCATATCAATTCCCACATAATTCGAAAAAGTACCAAACTTTGGGAGTTGATAATTAAGACAATAATGTACAACTTTCATTTTTTGAGATTGCGAAGATTCCTCATGGATTAGTACAGTTTAATACTTCTTTCTAAAAATTTTCTTCAGAAAACTGATTTGTCCGGTTTTTACTTTGAGGATAAATGGGTCATCAAAAATTTGAATTGATGCCCAAAAATTTCCAGTCCACTAATTAACATCCCAATCTACAACTTTCATGTTTTGATTTTTCTCAAAAGAGCATGTTTTCTAGTGATAAATGGAGAAACAAAAGTGAAGTCGAGAAAATTTCAAAATCCAGGCAGTTTTTCTTTCACCTTAAATTCGGTAATAAATGGAAAATACATTGAATTGATTCAAAATTTTTTTGAGTGATGAATTAGGGTCTTGTGAATGTTTTCTGTGAAGACTCTATGGATCAATTAAAACTATAAAGTTCAATAAAAATGATGTAATACCAGAAAGTCATATCTGAACAGTAACCTTTATTACAAGAAAAGCTCATAAAGTCATGAAAATGCAATTAAACATGGAACAACAATCCTAAAGATGGCAAATCAAGCTGTTTTTCTTTTCTTTGTAGCGACGCAATCTATAGACGAATGGGCTTCCAACTCTATCCGAAGTCGTGCATTTTCCTTAGCCAAAGTCTTCATTTGTTTTTTCGCCTTTTGCGCCTTCTTCGCATAGGTCTCGATCTCGGCTTGACGAGTGGGCTTCACAATCACCAACGGAAACTTTGGAAGCATGTGAGTTGGTATCAAATGGTGCTTAATATACCGGGCCTTCGCATGATAACATCTTTCCTTTCCCTCGAGCTCTTCCTTGGGTAGTAATAGTGAGCGAGTCTTGGACTTGAGCCAAATTTGGTCAAGATGCTTGATCTCGGTTCTATAATTCTCGCCTGCAACGAATTCAACTTGAAAAGTGTTTGGCCCCAAAGGTGATGGGATATCCTGTAGAACTCCATATTGCCGTACCACACGGAGAGGATGATACTGTGTCATGCCGGTAATACCCAAAAGAAGTATAGGCTCCTGCTCACCATGGTACAAACGAGCCTTAGAGACTTGAAACCATATAGCTTGCCATAGAAAAACCTTGGGACTCGGATCTTTAAATAAATCAATCCACTCGGAATAAGACGATCTAGCAATATTTTTTTGCAACTCTTGAAATTTTGCGATTGGGTTTTCCTCTTGACTTACCCGTGGAATCGTCATTTTTGAGCCGAACTTAGCATAATGAGAGAAAAACCACATTTGCAAAAGTCCCACCGGAGCATGAAATGTTCTGTCCTTGTTTTGTTTAAAACGAGTCAGAGATATAAAAGTCTCGGCCAGGATAGCATTAGTAAAGTTCATTCCACTGCAAACTTGCCTAGCTATCCAAGCCATGGATGGACTAATAAAATCCTTTTGGAGCGGAAAGATCACAAGTCCGAAGAAAGCTAGAATAAAGATCCTGCTTTGCAAGTGTGAATTGCTCTCATAAAAAAGTTCAATGAGGAATGAGAAAGGGCACATATGACAATTTCCTTTTAAAATTTTCCTCATTTTATTTTCGCTAATTTTCAAAAACTCAGCAAAAATGAAAATTGGATCCATTCCCACACAAGGGCGAATTAAATCAATGCTCAAAGGTTTTCCAATGGCAAGGCTATATTCTTCCAAAGTCGGAGTGAGCTCGTGCTTACCTAAAATGAAAGTAGCGGTATATGGGCACCAGAAATGTGCAAGTGCCTGCATAACCCCAGTCTGTAATTCGATATCCAAAAGTGGCAATACGTGACCCATACGACTAAGGGCATAGGTCTGTGCATCAATGCTCAAGCGCCTCCACATCTGCTTCAACTCGGCCTTTGGAATGTACACGAAACGGATATCGATGTGTCCCATTGTCTATAAATCACGTGCCACAATCCTAAGTGTCATGGACCGACCCAAACAATAACATAAGACAAGATGAAGTTCAGAAGGGACATGCACATGACTCGTGGGTTAACCTTATTCTAACTATCCTAAAGGCTCACAAATTGAAGCGAAAGACTTACGGCAAGGCGACAATCTCGCGCACATAATCAAGATTAGCCGCTATCCCGCGACATAACCAAGATTAGCCGGGCCTTTCCACTTCGGCTGCTCGAGTCAAAAATTAAAACCACCGCTTTGGTAATCTTACCAAGCTTGAGGCATAACTTTTAAAACTCATTTTTGAAAAGAAGTTCGGGATTGAATCTGAACTAACTTTCGACGTGATCTCACGGCGAACGCTAGAACCAAATCACAATACCATCTTAAAACTAGTGGCCCAGGTCCGGCCACGGGATGTGTGTGATGTAGTGCTAAAGCGATTAATTATGCACAACAATTAAATGCAAACACCGCTTCAATAATTCAAAAATTAAATCACAAGTTTCACACACCAAACCTGCAAAACAAAGGGTTAGCCAAACACTCCACCCCTTATAACTCCCATTCTGCAAAACCATTTAACACCTAAAAATTAGAATCCAACCAATTCTCAAACCAAATGGATTTTTGCGAAATTTTTCTGGCCTAAGTCCACTAAGGCTTTTAAAATTTCGAAAAAAAATTCAAGTACTCTAATTAGTGCTTTATTCTTTCGAAAATTCCAAAAAACCAGTCCCCAGCGGAGTCGCCAAGCTGTCGCGACCCGAAAAAAATTAATTTAATTTTTTTTCAATCTGGTGAACGGATTATCAAGTTAATTGACTAACCTAATTCGGACCCTCCCAAGTCCTACCGAATCGCAACTTAAGTTCTTTTCATGCAAAAGATTTTTGATTTGGAGCCGCCACTAATCATTTTTGGTAGGTCGATTAGAAACCTAAATAAATCAGCGGGAGAACTAATTTATTTCTGCGAACCAGAGAAAATGGATTCGGGGACTTGATAACGCTAGATCATTCTAACGCCCTTTCGGTACCATTTTATTTCATGAAAGCTCATTTGGGATGATTGGAAGAAGTTTGGGTCAAACTGACCAGAAGGATAAAACGGTTATTTTTCAAGGATCGGGAGGTGGAAACATCAAAAATAGGATTGGCCAGTCGAAAAAAATTTTTTAGGTGGATACGCGTAAATTAATGACAACACAAATACAAATGCGGTATGTGGATATGGAGACATACGAGTACGACATGACATAATCGAAATTTAAATCAATTCATTTGGGCAAGAAAATTCTCGAAGATTTAATGGTTAGGATTGTTACCTGATTTGACAGATTTGATTGTCGAATTCGGATCTCGTGTCACTTTATGGATCAAGATCGCGGCTCGAACGATGGGGATGAACTCGTGACTTGCGTTAATCGGTAGAGGAATTATGGATGGTAACATCTAGATTTAAACTCCCACCATCTTCAAGACTCTCTTTTGAAAAAAAGGATTCTCTCTCTTTTTTTTGATTTTTTCTTCCTTTCTAATTTTTTTTTAATCTCTCAAAACTCTCTCAAACATCCAAAATTTTCTCTCCCCCTAAAAAATCTCTCTCAAACACTTCAAATTTTTTTTCTCCAAAGAATTCCCCCCCATCCAAACTCTCTTCTTCCTCCTTTTATAACCCATTCATTTATCTTCCATTCTAATTTTTCCACTAACTCTTCTTCTTCAACATCTTCCATTCTCCATCTCTATCTCACATTCTAATTTCTCCACTAACTCTTCTTCTTCAACATCTTCCATTCTCCATCTCTATCTCACATTCTAATTTCTCCACTGACTCTTCTTCATCTCCATCTTCCCTTCTCCATATCTATCTCCCATTCTACTAACTCTTCTTCATCTCCATCTTCCCTTCTCTATTCTCATCTATTCTTCTCCATCTTCTCTTCTTCATCTCCTCCTCTCCATCTCCTCTTCTTCATCTCCTCCTCTCCATCTTCCATTCTCTATCTCCTCTTCTCCATCTTTCCTTCTCTATTCTAATTTCTCCACTAACTCTTCTTTTTATTATTTACAAAATAATCCCTCAAATGTTGAGTATTTGCACTCTAGTCCATGAGATTTTAAGTATTTGCAATTCAATCCACGGAGAAATATTTCTTTAAGTCCAAATCTTCTCAAAATTTTCAACACATCTCCCCTATACTTATTTCTTGCCGCAAAATTTAATTAAAGCCCTTTTGTAAAATTAAGTCATTCTGGGTATAATTGGGCCAAGATAAAAATTTAAAATATTATAGAATAATGTCACAACTTCTAAAAGTGAAAAAATGAAAATAAATTGACTCAAATTAAATTTTTTAGGCTCGATTCGAGATTATGCTCGTGAAGAAATACACGACCCCGAATTGGGTTTTTTTTTTAAAAAAAATTTGTGATGGCCAACATGAAAAGGAATTTAAAAGAAAAATATTGACGATTTTTACATATTTTTTTGTGACCTCAAACGCCATTATTTATTAAATATTTTCCTAATTTCTAAAAATATATATATAATTCAAAAAATATGAAAAATTATTTTTTTTGTTCAAAAATGGTTGCCTAGGCTTGGCTAGGGCTTCCAAAGTTGATTTTATAATTTTCTCAATTTTTATGGATTTTCTATTAATTTTCGAAAATAAAAAATGCTGAAAAATACCAAAAATATGAAAAATTATTTTTTGGTCAAAATTGATTCCCTAAGCTTGGCCAAGGTCCCCAAAATTGATTTTTCAATTTTACAAATTTTTATAGATTTTGTATAAATTTTAAAAGAGAAAACATGATTAAAAATCAGGTGTCAACAGTGTCTTTTTCTCGGAAATTTAAAAATCCCATCCCCAGCGAAGTCGCCAAGCTGTCGCGACCTAAAATTCATTTTTTAGGTTGATGGATTACCAGATTAATTGATTAAATTAACTAACCTAGTTCGAGCTCTTCCAAACTCTACCAAATCCCGACTTTGGTTTTTTGTTCAAATGGTTTTAAAATTTGGAGTCGCCACTAATCATTTTTGCTAGGTTGATTAGAAACCTAAGTAAATTAGCGGGAGAACTAAATTACTTCTACAAACTAGAGATTATGAGTTCGGGGACTTGGTTACACTAGTTAATTAAAACTAATGCCCTTTCGGTACCTTAATTTTATGGATATCCTAATTTGGCAACTCAGGCTTGGTTTATTCCTAAGGCTCTAGTGGAGTATTCTCTTTTTGTATTTTCACTTTTTTAAATGGAATATACGTGAGTGAAATTTTTTTTTTTTGCATTTTCAAAATATTAAGTATTTCCCTGAAGTCGAAAGAGGGAGTGAATTAACGACTTCTGTGCAGTGCTGCGAGCTACTCATTTTAGGGTTTAGTGAATCAAAAATTAAATTACAGGAAGTAAATGACAATAAATAAAGATCACTAATGGATAGCTCGGCATTGGCTTAGCCCTCTCTTTTGGGGTTTAAAGTGCAGGAATTTAAATTACAGAAATTTAAAATGACCTCCAGTGAGCGGGCTCTACCCTTCACATTCTGGGGTTTAAATTCTTTAAAATAAAACAAATGGATTTGACAATTCGAGCCGAAATCCATCGACGGATCAATTGAAAATTTAATAGGCACTCAAGAGCTCGTCAGCGCCAATTTTACACCTCCATGGGATTTACCGTTGATTTGGAGTTGTCCTTTGCCTGACATAAAAATATGGAGAAATGGAGTAATGGAGCAAATATGATTTAATTCACATTAAAAATTAGAACAATAAAAGAGGCACTTAGCTTCAATGGCATTATAAGAAGTGCTTGATGGATATAATTGATTCCTGCCTGAAATCAAATATGGGGAAATGGGAGAAGAGTAGAAAATTTGAGCTAGTTTATACTAAAAAATCAAAGAGAGTAGAGGCACACTTAGCTTCAAATCTGGGACGAATTCTTGATTTATGTTGATCGATGTAGAAATTGATGATGATAACCCTCTAACTTTAAACTCCCATCATCTTCAAAATTCTCTCTCTTTTTGCTATTTTCTTTCTCTCAAATTTTTCTTCAATCTCCCAAAACCCTCTCAAACATCCAAAATTTTCTCTCCCAAAAAATTCTCCTCTCAAGCTCACTTCTTCCTCCTTTTATAACCCACTCATTTATCTCACATTCTAATTTTTCCACTAACTCTATCTCCCATTCTAATATCTCCACTAACTCTTCTTCATTTTCATCTTCCCTTCTCCATCTCTATCTCACATTCCAATTTCTCCACTAACTCTTCTTCATCTCCATCTTCCCTTCTCTATTCTTATCTTATTTTCTCTATCCATTCTTCTTCATCTTCTCTTCTCCATCTTCCACTCTCTATTCTTATCCTATTTTCTCCATCCATTCTTCTACATCTTCTCTTCTCCATCTCCTCTTCTCCATCTTCCCTTCTTTATTCTAATTTCTCCACTAACTCTTCCTTTTGTTATTTGCAAAATAATCCTTCAAGAGTTAGGTATTTGCACTCTAGTCCCTGAATTTTAATTATTTACAATTTAGTCCCACAATTCACCGCATGTCAAATTTAAGCTCATTTCTTGTTACTGAAAATAATGTAAAATTTAATTAAAGCCTTTTTTGTAAAATTGGGTCATTTTTGGTATAATTGTGCCAAGAGGAAAATTTAGAATATTAGAGAATAATGTCACAACTCCTAAAAGTGAAAAATGAAAATAAAATGACTTAAATTGAATATTTTTAGGCCCGATTCGAGATTATACTTGTAAAGGAATACACGACCCCGAATTGGATTTTTTAAATTTACGATGGCCAACATGAAAAGGGATTTAAAAGAAAAATATTGACTATTTTTATGTATTTTTGTGGCCTCAAATGCTATTATTTATGAAATATTTTCCTAATTTCTAAAAAATATATTTAAAAAATACAAACAAAATACAAAAAATTATTTTTTGCTCAAAAATTGTTGCCTAAGCTTGGCCAAAGCTTCCAAAGTTGATTTTGTAATTTTTTCATTTTTTCTTAATTGTTTATGAATTTTCGAAAATAAAAATATCGGAAAATAGTGAAAATATCAAAAATCATTTTTTTGGTCAAACTTGGTTCCCTAGGTTTGGCCAAGGTCCCCAAAGTTGATTTTTTTATTTTATGAATTTTTATGAATTTTTTTTATTAATTTTTGAAAATTAAAAAATAATTAAAAATCATGTGTCAACAAAGAGATAGACTTCAAAGGACTTATCATAACTGTATGGATTCAAGGAAGGTATGATGGGTTGTGTCTCTATAAAAAGGGTAGTGATTCCCCTTTGATGCACCCAGTTGCGGCAGTTTTTACCGATAAACAGAGATTTATTATTATTTTTATGTATTTTCGAGATATCTTTTTAGTGGCATTTTATTTTTGCAATATTCGTGTTTCCTATTTTAGATTAGAGTTAACACCATATAAAAGGGGTGTTTAGGATTCTCAAGGAAGACTTTGATATTTTTTAGTAAATTGAATTGAGAGAACGAATTGTTCCTCGTTTATCATTCCGAGTTTCCTGTTTGGCCAATTTCGTACGCGCTTGGCATCAATTGGTATCAGAGCACAGGTTACTTTGAATCGATGGCTGAACAGAACCGCGGTGGTCGTGGTGGACGGCGAGGTCGTGGTTGTCGGGGGCGTGGAGTCGTTCCTGAAGCAGACGAACAGTCGCGTCATAGAGACCCGCGAGACGTGGAAATTGAAGAACAGAGACGGCGAATCCAGGATTTGGAATGACAACTCGCGCATGTGAGGTTGGGCGTTCAATCCGAAGAAGAGGAATCCGATGCAACATCCGAAGACGAGGAGGAAGACGTCAACCCTTTTGGGGTTCGGAACCAAGGGCGAAATCCGGGGATGCGACCTGGACATCGTTCACCTTTTCTGGATTATCGGGATGAAGATCGAGATTCATGAGTTTGAAGGTAAGACTCATCCTGATGAGTTTATTGATTGGCTACATACAGTAGAGAGGGTCTTTGATATTAAAGATCTAACTGAGGAGCAAAAGGTTAAATTAGTAGCTATCAAGTTACGGAAGCATGCCTCGATCTGGTGGGAGCATGTTAAGAGACAACGTGCTAGAGAAGGAAAATCGAAAGTGGATCGTTGGGATAAGATGAAAAAGTTGCTGCAACGAAAATTTTTGCCTACGCATTATAGGCAGGAAGCGATTATTGAATATCACAATATCAGGCAGGGAGATTTGACAGTGGAGGAGTATACCGAGGAGTTTGATCGTTTGCGGATGCGTTGTGATGTGACGGAGGAAGATGAGCAAACGGTTGCTCGATATTTGGCAGGGCTGCGGAAGGAAATTTCGGATGTTATTCAATTGCAGCAATATTGGACATATGAGGATGTGTGCAGATTAACATTGAAGGTGGAAGCTCAGTTTAAAAGAAAGGACAGTACCTCCAAATTCCAGAATCGATGGTCCGGCAAAGATTTCGAAGGAAAGGCGGGGAGTTCTTTAGCCAATTCAACACCACCACCACCACCACCAGCAGTTAAGGATGCGAGTTCAAAACCTGCATTCAAAGGGGAGCAGAGTGGTGCGGGCACTAGTAGGAGAGGAGCCGCAGCCAAGCAATGTTTCAAGTGTTAGGGGCTAGGACACTTCGCTACTGATTGTCCAAACCGTCATATTGTGACGTTTGTTGACAAGGCGCCAGTCTATGATGAATCTGATAGAGAATCAGAGGATGCGGATCCAGAGCAAAACGAGATTATTTATGCTGATTCTGGTGAGTCTTTAATTGTTCGACGAGTTTTAAATATGGCTGTTACGAAAGATGAGTCATAGCTTAGGCATAATATTTTTCATACTAAGTGTACTAGTGGAGGAAAACTATGTAATGTGCTCATAGATGGAGGGAGTTGGGAGAACGTAGTTTCCACTACTATGGTGGAGAGGTTGGGGTTGAAAACGGAGGATCATCCTCAATCATATAAATTGTCATGGCTCAAAAAGGGAAACGAGATGAAAGTGAGTAAAAGGTGTCTTGTGCAGCTTTCGATTGGCAAGAAATATACTGATGAGGTGTAGTGTGATGTGATTCCCATGGACGCCTGTCATATCTTGTTGGGGAGACCGTGGCAATTCAACAGGAAAACGCAGCATGATAGTTTTAGAAATACCTACACTTTTAAGAAGAATGGTAGAACTATTACCTTGGGCCCTACTGATTTGAGAAAGGAAGTGAAGAATAATCTGTTATCCAGATCGGAGTTCCAAGAAGAGGCGGTGCGCGCGCCTGAGCTTTTTGCTGTTGTCGTGGTGGAGCAGAATTCTGAAGGTCCTGAAATTCCTTCACTAGCTTGGCCTTTGCTTGAGGAGTTTGCTGATGTCGTCCCGGAGGAGATGCCACCGGGGTTGCCACCAGAGCACTAGGGTCCCTATTATGTAGACGAGGAAGAATCCGAGGAGATTATTATCAGTGAAGAAGAAGCAGATTCGAGGGCGAATCTTTTCTCTAGCAGGGGAGGATGATGCACCCGGTTGCGGCAGTTTTTACCAATAAGCAGAGATTTATTATTATTTTCATGTATTTTCGAGATTTCTTTTTAGTAGCGTTTTATTTTTGCAATATTCATGTTTCCTATTTTAGATTAGGGTTAACACCATATAAAAGGAGTGTTTAGGGATTCTCAAGGCAGACTTTGATATTTTTTTGTAAATTGAATTGAGAGAACGAATTGTTCCTCGTTTATCATTCAGAGTTTCCTGTTTGGCCAATTTCGTACGCGTTTCGGCATCACCCTTCTTGAAAACCAATGAAGAGCTTATCCTTCACTCCCCCTTGAGTAGTCGACGACCCTCTCCCTTCCTTGTTGCTTTGCCACCACACCAACAACGCTGTTGTGCATGCCGCCTCAAGTTGCCGCTGCCCGTTGCCTCAAGCCTTCCTAACACTATCGCCGCCCACACGCCATTCCCTTGTCGCATCATTGTGTGACTTTCATTTCTTTATTTTCACATGATCTTAGTTCAAGTTTCATTCGTAGTTGTAGAAAAGTATGATAATCCAGTAAAAAGATAAATGATTTTTCTAGAACTAACGTTATAATATGCGCTTTTTACTTGATTTAGTGTTGCATTAGCATATGATTGTATGTGCGTTCATGTGTTTCATGGCACTAATGATAATTTTTGGTTTAAAATTGTGAGGAAAAAGTCGAGGACACTAAGCAAGGACCGATTGAAGAAAAAATGAGATTCTTCGAGGTAAAATGGACTAGGACCTGACCCAACCCAAACTTGGTTAGGCATGGATCTAGCCAAGCCTACCCCAACAGAACCCATAACTGCCCTTGGGCATGAATCGAACTAGTTTGGATCGATTCCAGACCAAACCCAAATGGGTTTAACCTGGTCGGGCACAAATCGACAATGTTTTGGACTAGTTTAGACGGCCCGAATGGTCGGTTTAGTCCTAAGTTCCATCGGTTTGATTTTTTACGTCGAAAACGACTTGATTAATCCCTCGTCCTTGTCTTCATCCCATCATTTTTAAAGTTCTACATGTTTGTTAATGATGAAATATAATAATCGGAGCATGTGTGTATAAGTATGTGATTGTCATTAAAAGACGATGATCGCTACCATTAACGAGAAAAGCAATGGTGTAGGGGCTCAGGGGTAATGATGCATTGAAATGATCATTGTTCACAATAACGAGTAAAGTACCATCATTCGCTAAAATTTTTACTTGAGGCAATGGAGTAGTGTCGCGACCTAAAATTCATTTTTTAGGTTAATGGATTACCAAATTAATTGATTAAATTAACCAACCTAATTCGAGCTCTCCCAAGCTCTACCAAATCGCGACTTTGGTTTTTTATTCAAATGATTTTAAAATTTGGAGTTGCCACTAATCATTTTTGGTAGGTTGATTAGAAACCTAAGTAAATTAGCGGGAGAACTAAATTACTTCTACGAACCAGAGATTATGAGTTCGGGGACTTGGTTACACTAGTTAATTAAAACTAATGCTCTTTCGGTACCTTAATTTCATGGATATCCTAATTTGGCAACTCAAGCTTGGTTTATTCCTAAGGCTCTAGTGGAGTGTTCTCTTTTTGTATTTTCACTTTTTAAAATGGAATATACGTGAGTGACATTTTTTTGTATTTTCAAAATATTAAGTATTTCCCTGAAACCGAAAGAGGGAGTGAGTTAAAGACTTCTGTGCAGTGTTGCGAGCTACTCATTTTGGGGTTTAGTGATTCAAAAATTAAATTACAGGAAGTAAATGACAATAAATAAAGACCACCAATGGATAGCTCAGCCTTGGCTTGGCCCTCTCCTTTGGGGTTTAAGATGCAGGAACTTAAATTGCAGAAATTTAAAATGACCTCCAGTGAGCGGGCTCTGCTCTTCACATTCTGGGGTTTAAATTCTTTAAAATAAAACGAATTGATTTGACAATTCAGGCCGAAATCCATCGACGGATCAATTGAAAATTTAATGGGTACTCAAGAGCTCGTCAGCGCCAATTTTACACCTCCATGGGATTTACCGTTGACTTGGGGTTGTCCTTTGCCTGACATAAAAATATGGAGAAATGGAGTAATAGAGCAAATATGATTTAATTCACATTAAAAATTAGAACAATGAAAGAGGCACTTAGCTTCAATGGCATTATGAGAAGTGCTTGATGGATATAATTGGTTCCTGCCTGAAATCAAATATGGGGAAATGGGAGAAGAGTAGAAAATTTGAGCTAGTTTATACTAAAAAATCAAAGAGAGTAGAGAAACACTTAACTTCAAATCTGGGATGAATTCTTGATTTATGTTGATTGATGAAAAAAATTGATGATGATAACCCTCTAGCTTTAAACTCCCATCATCTTCAAAATTCTCTCTCTCCTTTTGGTATTTTCTTTCTCTCAAATTTTTCTTCAATCTCCCAAAACCCTCTCAAACATCCAAAATTTTCTCTCCAAAAAATTCCCCGTCTCAAGCTCACTTCTTTCTCTTTTTATAACACACTCATCTATCTCCCATTCTAATTTTTCCACTAACTCTATCTCCCATTCTAATTTCTCCACTAACTCTTCTTCATTTTCATCTTCCCTTCTCCATCTATATCTCACATTCTAATCCCTCCACTAACTCTTTTTCATCTTCATCTTCCATTCTCCATATTTATCTCCCATTCTAATTTCTCCACTAACTATTCTTCATATTCATCTTCCATTCTCCATATCTATCTTTCATTCTACTAACTCTTCTTCATCTCCATCTTCCCTTCTCTATTCTCATCTTATTTTCTTTATCTTCTCTTCTCCATCTTCCCATCTCTATCTCCTCTTCTTCAGCCTCCCATCTTTATCTCTTCTTCTCCATCTTCTCTTCTCCATCTTCCCTTCTCTATTCTAATTTCTCCACTAACTCTTCTTTTTGTTATTTACAAAATAATCCCTCAAGTGTTAGGTATTTGTACTTTAGTCCATGAGATTTTAAGTATTTGCAATTCAGTCCCTGGAGAAATATTTCTTTAATTCCAAATCTTCTCACATTTTTTGACACACCTACCGCATGTTGAATTTAAGCTCATTTCTTCCTATTGAAAATAATGCAAAATTTAATTAAAGCCCTATTTGTAAAATTGAGTCATTCTGGATATAATTGGGCCAAGATGAAAATTTGGAATATTAGAGAACAATGTCACAACTCCTAAAGTGAAAAATGAAAATAAATTGACTCAAATTGAATTTTTTTAGGCCCGATTCGAGATTGTGCTCATGAAGGAATACACGATCCCGAATTGTATTTTTTAAATTTGCGATGGCCAACATGAAAAGGGATATAAAGGAAAAATACTAACTATTTTTATGTATTTTTGTGGCCTCAAATGCTATTATTTATTAAATATTTTCCTAATTTCTCAAAAATATATTTTAAAAAATACAAAAAATGAAAAATTATTTTTTACTCAAAAATGCCTAACCTTGGCCAAGGCTTCCAAAGGTGATTTTTCAATTTTCTCATTTTTCCTTGTTTTGTTTTATGAATTTTCAAAAATAAAAATATCGAAAAATATTGAAAATATGAAAAATTATTTTTTGGTCAAAATTGGTTCTCTAAGCTTGGCCAAGGTCCCCAAAATTGATTTTTTAATTTTATGACTTTTTATGGATTTTTTTATTAATTTTTTAAAAAAATATGATTAAAAAATCAGGTGTCAACAAGTAGACATCGTTTACTTAATGATATAAAGTGAAAATACCGTCGTACACATGTAGTGACGACGTTGCCCGGTACCGGAAGTCCTGATATGAGGCTCGAAAAATGGATGCCCAAAAGTAAAAAGAAATTGCATTGATTGCATTTACATGTTTATTTGAAATTGAAAGTGAAAGGAAAATGCATCGGTTGCATTTATATGTTTATATGAAATTGATTTAATCAATAGTTGATAATGCATGACATCCTTTATCAATGGATTACAATGTAGCTTTGTTTAAAATACGTGTAAGCAACTAAATTGAGTATTAGACTGATACTCTTGCTGTAGGCCTAGAAAATTTATTTATTGGGTAGTTTACTCATCCCATTATTTTTCAGGTGCGAAAATGGAATTCCCATGAGAGCCAACTTTTGGAGTCCCCACCCGTATGACCCACCTTAAGTGGACCATGATAACGTGGAATCTGGCAAAATATACATCTAAGTAGATAGATGTAGGGGCGGCTGATCAGATCATAGCTCAGTTTGTCACTTGGCATGAACAAATGGAGGAGAGTATGATATGCGGCCCATTGCACAACTTTAATGGACCATTTGGATTCCAAGGCGGAGCTAAGCCTTAGGACTAGCCGAATTGACGAGTAGGGTAGAACCATCCCACGCTAGTGGTTTGACTCGACGGGGTAGCGGCTATGGCTGGTGATTAGATAATCTCTAACCATTTTGTTTGTAAGATAGGCTGGAAGGCATGTGTGGTAAGGGTGTGAGAGAAAATCTTGTGTGCTTAGCTTCCTTGCATTTTGGATGTATTAGGAAATAAGGAAGCTGGAGAATTGTTGTAGTTGAATGGATTTCCCCATATAATATATATTGTATGTTCATACTTGTCCTGAAATTTGTTGTTTGCTAATTAGATAGGGCCATGTAGTCCTTTGAAATTAAGAATAAAGGTTGGCAGAGAATAAGAACATAATAATAAATAAGGAATGATTGTCCTATTGTTAAATGTGCATAGGAATAATAAACAAAGATCGCTAGGGAACAATAGAACAAAGTAAAAAATAAACATAAAATAATTAGAAATGGGGCAAGGGTCCTGAGGGCGTCACATTATTGTTACCCTAGAACTTATGTTTTGCTAAAGCACTATTTGATGTATCATTGACTAGCAAAATATCATTGAGTAGCAAATTATCATGTTACTCACAATATTTATACAACAATTGGTATATTTATATGGATAGTTTTGTCATCATCAAAAGAGGGAGATTATTGAGAAAAACCCCTAATTGATTTTGAAATTAACAAAACAATCCATGATCTCCGATATCTGCATTAATGCTATGAAATGTTATTTTGCAACATGTATAACATACATTCGAGCATTAAAGAATAGGTTCACTGGATTGAATCTGACAAGAAAGGCTCATACAATATTCTAAGAGGCTCAAATGTTGTATGGAGGTCATACATTAATCGGGTATCTTAGACATTGGAATGAAACTCAAGCTCTAATAGAGTATTTCATGTGCCGACCAGATTATCATGAGATATATTCAAGTTAATTTAATTAACATATTGCATCAATACAACAGCTAGCAACTCAAGCTAGATTCATTTTTGGAGATTCTCAATCTTGAAGATCAATCAAGGACGTGAATTACGAGAGACGATTATGGCTGATCTAATGAAGAACTCTATCAATAGAAACCCAAGACCATAATTATATGGGCAATTTGATCTAACGGGGGATTTTTTTTCCTTTTGTCAATCTCAACAGTTACGAAATCCTTACTCACCCATCGGTTGCCCAGTTAGTAGGTGGGCTTGGTACTGTGCGTTCACGAGTGCTAGGTCTTGGGTTCAATCCCTCTACTGGACATTGGTGATTTAAGTAGAGGGTCGTGACAGTGGGTTGCTGCGCTAGCCCCCCCGAGGACTAGTCGTGCTTCACCACTGATTTGAGCATAAGCTCGCCGGCCGCACGGACACCTCAGTTATAAAAAAAAATAATTACAAAATCTTTTCTATACAATCTCATTCAAACAGGAAGTTTGAACAGTGATTCTCTAGAGATATTGCAATGGGATGTTGGAGAAGGAGAAATATAAAAGAAGACCTCAACGTTGAAAAGAGAAAAAAAAATAAGAAAAAGTAGAATTTTAAATTTCAAGATCAAGAGAGTTTTACACTATTTACGTATCTTTGATCCAAACACCGTAATACTTAGAGGGGAGCATTGATTGTAAGAGTGTTAGATAGAAAGACTACTCACCAAGTTGCAACCTCTGATCTATTTACTAGGGGAATCTAGTTGATTGGTGGCTAGCGTGAAGAAATGAATCTAGGCTTGAACAAAGCCAAACCACTATAAACTTCCCATGCAAATTCTTAATCCCTTAATTTCTTTGTTTATATACTGTGACGGTAGAATTGTGTACGCCGCTGCATCTAAGGGTATCTGAGATCTTACTAGCAAGCATCGTCTAAACAAAACTCCGAGCGTATTTGTTTTTAAATTTCAAAATCAAGAGAGTTTCACATTCTTTATGTACCTTTGATCCAAACATTGTAATACTTAGAGAAGAGAATTCGATTGTAAGAGTGTTAGACAGAAAGTCTATTCATCGAGTTGCAACCTCTGAGCTATTAACTAATGAAATCTAATCGACTGGCTGCTAACGTGAAGAAGTGGATGTAGGCTTGAACAAAGCCAAACTACTATAAACTCCATATGCAAATTCTCTATCCCTTAATCTCTTTGTTCATATATTGTAATAGTAGAATGGTGCAAGCCAATCTAAGGGTATCTTAAATCTTACTAGCAAGCATCGTCTGAACAAAACTCTAAGTGTATTTGTTTATATTTCGCATTGATTTCTATTATTCCTTGAAATCACCTACTCACTTCCTCTGGGTGATAACGCTAACACTAACATACTCCACAAAATTAACCATCCATTGCATTAAATAGAGTTTAAAAATATTTGTATGTACTTTCTAAAATTATATAGCCTATATTGAAAATTACGAAGTAAATCGCAAAGTTAAAAGGATAATAGCATATTTGTTTTTATAAATATTCACAATTTCAAGAGTAGATGATTTCCTTCTTGAATTTAAACTTTATGAATAGGTAGAAAAATGTTTTGAAAACATCTTCTACTTTGTGATGATGTTGCAATTTCTTAATGTCTGCGAAATCTTTATCATTTTAAAGTTAATCTATCATACACAACTACAATTGTAAATTAGTTGCATGCAATCAAAGAAGTAAGTTCTGGTTTATTGATTTTCTACTCCACAAAATTAATTATTCATTGCACTAGATAGGGTATAAAAATATTTGTATGTACATTCTAAAATTACAAAGTAAATATCAAAGTTAAAAGGCTAATAGCATATTTTGTTTATAAATGTTCACAATTTCAAGAGTAGAATTATTTTCTTCTCACATTTAAATTTTTTGAACGGGCTGAAAATGGATTGGAAACATCTTCTAATTTGCGATGATAGCGTGCGGCGACATCTTTATCATTTTGAAGTTAATTTATCATACACAACTAAAATTATAAATCAAGTTGCATGCAATCAAAGAAGAAAGTTCTGGTTTATTGATTTTCTAGAATCGTTTATTGCGGCCTTATCCATCTTCGACTGTCGTCACTTTCTTGCGTGGAAGTGGACATGTCCAAGAAGCTTAAGAAGAGAAAAGTCTTCGGCAACGTAGACGAAAAAAGGTTTCGATAGAAAGAGGAGGAGCTAGGGTTTACTTTCTCACCCACAAAGAAGTTGGGTGCTTTCTCCAAGGTAGAAGAGCTCGGGCTACTGAGCTAGGGTTTGCTTTCTCTTTATTGGTTGGGCTTGTATGATAATATTGAAAATTAGGATACATAATTAAGCTTATTTAACTGTTGAAAATGGAAATAAACGATTGTTTGATAATGCCTAATATTAAATATTGAATAATATTAGCATCTTATGAGAATGCCTAGTTAACCACTAGGTACCTCTTCAAGCACAGTACTTATGAAGTACTCCTTGAATTCACAAGCAAATTCATTGGAGCCTCGTTTCTTCTTGAAGAAAAACTTTTTGAAGTGTCTCTTTTTCTTGTCGCCGGAATAGGATGGGTCACTGCAATCTGGGAATATTTTGACTCGTTTGTGATATCTATTGAATGAATAAAGCAACCATTTCCTTACTTAGTAAATGAATATGCTTGATTGTAGTAAACTATTACATAATATGTCTAGTGCAAGTTTAGATATTATTTAATTAAAATAATTGTAGTCACGACTCTCCCAACGGGATTGGAAAACAATAGGTTTAGAGTTTAATGTCGAATTGAGGACTGACAATCTACAATTGAAGCAGGTTCCCCCAAACCCTTACCTTGTGTGACTTTGGGAAACTCATTATAATTCGATTAACCAATGAAAATCATATATAAGGGAGATGCCACTAACCAAATGGGATTGACTAGACACCAAGTGAGGTAAGAGAGAATATCTCATTTCCTACACAACCAACGATCTAGGGTCGGGGACTTGATCAGTTATTCAATTAATAATCTTTCAGCATCTAACTAGATAATTTACTAATTAAGTGTCACATACTATCTGTAGTCTGATTATGAATCCTAAAGTTCTCGCCCATTAAGTGTTCGTGCAATTTTTTATGTTTATTATGATCCACGAATGTAACTAAATCATTCGACTAAGAAAATGAATCACAATACAAAAATGATATAAAAGCAATCACGACAAACAAACAAATCAAGGCTAGTAATGAAGAGTGAACAAAATGGTGAAGTGTGGTAAAATAACACGATACGAGTTGGGCGAAGAATATTACGTAGCCTCTTGTTAAGCCCCACGACATTAACCTCATGAGCTAATTCAAATCAAATCCAATTTCTCTAAAGAGTTTAATTGACCTGAAACCTAAAGTAAACTAAAGAATGCCACGTGATTACCTAAATTGGCCCTTTGTGTTTCAATTTCTTATCTTAATCGAATGATTTTAGATTCTTACATAAATTGGTGGCATAAGAAGTCTACTTTAATTTCCCAGTTGACCCCTAAATCAGACCAAGTTCTTTGGAAAATCAATTGACATAGCAAATCAATCCAAAAAATTATGAAACTAGTCCCATTTTAAAGCTTAGGATGTCACTAAAAGTTTGTAGTTCAAAAAATTTAAAATTAGGCCCACATAATTATGATTTTTCGAAAGTTCCCAAACTAGTCAAAACTAAAACTGATTCTCGATAATCAGGCTAATCTGAATTTGAAAAATTAATGGACCCAGTGAATCAATTTAGATGTTTATGAAAATTACCTCATTGGAAAGTTGTGGACGTAATCTAAAACTTTGCAATTCATCATTTTCTCATAGTTGACCCACATTTTTATGAAATTGCAAAACAGCACCGAAGGTAAGATTTTGACAATAGCAATTCAATTTAAAATTCCATGAAATTTCAACGACGGGAAAGGTCTGAAATTTTTTAAAAGTTTGGAGTTCATGACTTTTCGAGATTTTATCATTAGGATCTCCTAAATCCCGAAATACCGAGATATGTTCCATCAAATTTCTAATTCTAGATTCAACTTCAATTTTCTAGATTCTATTCTACATTTTGAGGGTGAATTTGACCTAGTACATTATCTTCAATTTTGAGGATATCAAGATCATATCATTAGTTACCCACCATCTGGTGACCGAGTTGGTTTGTGCTCAATTCCTTTCATGAGAGGTCATAATTCAAAACTTCTTGGCGTTAGATGACTTAATCGGGGCCCGTGGTTGTTGGGTTCTACGGGTCCTCCCAAGGACTAGTCGTGCTTCACCGCTGGTTTGAGCACAAGCTCGCTGACCGCGCGGACATCTTGGTTATCAAAAAAAAAATCATATCATTAGTTAATCACATCTTTCAGATTTCAAAATTTATTTGGCCCGATACTTATTGAAACCCAATTTTTAAGGCTTTTAAAGGCGGACTCGCTAGTGTCCTAGGGATTGACCGGTGACACTACTAACTTAATTGACCTAATATATGTATTTTGCCACAGGACTAAATCCATAGAAACCTTGGTTTATTACCATTACTATAAGTGGCAGATGATTGGTATGGAGGATCGGTTGCAACGGTTTCACATGAATGTGAATAAAGAGATTGGCTTGATTGAAAGGCTTTTCATTTTAAATTGGAAAGCACTTTTTCTGTTTTATGTTTTTCAACTTAGACAAAGATCCACAGCTTAGCTCCGAGAGTTTGTTATGTATTAGGTATGATGGGTGGAACTAAACAAGCTCAGAGGGAGGTGTGCCACAACACAAGAAAGTCTATCATTTTAAATCTCACATGCAAAGATCAAGGCACCCACCCTATCTCATGAAATATCTGGTCTATTTTCATGATCGGTTAATGATTTCAGGAAAAATTCCCAACATATATTCAATAATCCATGTGCAAATTTCATTCACTCGCATATTTCATCAAATACTCCGCATGCAACTCTTATAATATTGTTGGGTGTGGTTTATTCTCTCAAAACATGAAAGTACGTGGGTCTCACTCCACATTGAGCGGATAAGGGTCCGAGGGAGTCATGCCAGCGAGAGTCTTAAGGGAGCAGCGCCCCTTAGACACCAAAGGATTTTTACCATTTAAGCTTGTAAATTTTCTTATTAGTTTGGGCTTGGGCTCATGAATAACTATTGATTTATATACTCTTTTTATGCTTGTAATTGAGTGATGTAATGAGAGGTGAGATATGCAATTTATAATGAAATTATCTGTTAGACGTAACATAATTTAATGGTGAACCAGGATAAAATCTCCTGTCTCAATTTCTCTTTCTCACTTTACGATTTACTTCAATTTGATTGTGCGCCAAATCCTAAAGGGTACCGCATTTCACACACATTCTCGTTTCTTTCTTACTCAATTTCATACTGCTAGGAAAACAAGATTGCATTAACAAATCATAAACTCTTGTGCCTAGATCGAGAGGCTTCGTACTCCCCTATTCTATCTCTATCCAATGACTCCTACCATTTCACCTTCCATCTAAACAATCATACATCAAATTACGAGTACTCTTCCAAGAGTTCGATGCACTATTCTTATCTAAGTCATCCAGAAGCAGTTTTATCGAATAGCAAAGAAACGTGTAGGTCTAATGAGAAGCAATGGTGCAATATCACCCGGATCATAAACTCATAAAAATGTGCCACAATGGCAATAATCCATAGCTAATGCATTGAAAGTCTCAGGGCGTGCTACTAGCGAGCGACAATGAACATGACTTGGAATCAATTGACTTGAAGTTGACGGCATCGTCCTCACATTTTTTTTTTTTAAACAAAGCAACAACAACGAAATTCATGGCGAACGAAAGAGAGGAAGCATATGTATTAAACAAGACAAATACAAGGGGGAAGAGAGAGGAGAATTCTTCCCCATCTATACGTAGATGTTAGTCAGCAAGACAAGAAACAACATCACCTCTAAAACAACCAGTTCATGGAAAGAGAGAGATTTCTAGCCTGAATGTTAGGATGAGAAGGTGTCGAAAGCAAATATAAATGAACTTTTGATTTTTGAGAAGAGATTCCATTGATTAGTATTAGCTTCTAGCTTTTTCTAGGACATTTCATCAAATATGTTGTATATATTGAAATGACTCAGTAACAAGCTCCGATTGGACACCAATCTTGCACTAAACACATTCAGGATGATCATAATAAAAAGAAAAACAAGAATCATCATCGAACTTAACCTAAATTGAGAAAAGACGTCTTGGCACATCCATATATGTACAATTAATTTTCACTTCATTGACCCAATCACATATGTGCAATATATTCAGGGAGACAGGCAATATACAAGGTTAACGATTTGATTACATGCAAGGGACTCTAGGATAAGTTCTAATATATACCGAACTAGATTGATCTCATATGGATGCTAATTGCAAATTTAAATCAAAACATTCAGAAGTGAAATCTAAGTGCATAACTACTAGGCTCACTTGTACTCGAGGAAGGAAGACAACTCAAGTAAAGCTTATATGAAGGAGATAACAAACAATTGAATGAATAAATGCTCTCAATCAAAATTTGACATGAAATGATCATCGATCAAATTTAGGAATACAATCAAACAGGTGATAGGCGTTTCAATTACAGATTCTAGATGTAAGGGCACATGTCAAATAGCTATCCAAATATTGTTACGTAACTAACTTTCTTCTCTATGAATGGTCAGTTGCCACAGAGAGAGAGAGAGAGAGAGAGAGAGAGCACGCCCGATGTACCCCTTCCATGTGTCTTGCGCGAGTGTGGATTCATTCCACTGCTCAGCCACGTCTCTTGCCCGCGCACAGATGTCACCTCCTCTGAATATCCAACGACCACGAGAGAGATGAGTTGAGGCTTCTCATTTCCTATTATGGGCCTGGTTTTATTTGTCATAGGCTCAGATGATTTTCAAAATGGTTTGGACTTGTGCTTGTGAATTGGATTGAGCGGAACCGAAGTAGCGGGACTGGGCTCAGGCCTTTTCATTTTCTTATCGATAATTTTTTTTATTACTTCTTTGTTTTTGTTTTTTATTTAAAAACATTCATATTTGATTTGTTGGCAGAAATTCAGTTGCCAACAATTGCAATTATCTGTAAACTCTTATTACTTGGAAAGTTTAGGGATGAGCATAGTTTTAGGGTGGAATCAAAAACCGGAAAACCAGACTGCTGGTTCTCGGTTCACTTCTAGGTTTTGATGAGCCAGAGTTCAGCTCCTGGTTCCATGTTTTTAGGGACCGCTAGTTCCTGGTGGAAACCGAATCTGAACTAGAACCGAGAAAACCCTAAAATAAGACATTAAGACGTAAGAGTTCTGCTGTCATTTTGAGAGTTCTTGCCTTCTTCTGCTTGCTCAAAACGGAACATTCCCATTTCATTCTTTCGTCAATTGGGTTCCTCCAGAGGTAATTTTCTTCTGTTTGATTTCCACTTCTTATTTCATTTAGTTTCTGGCATTTTGTCTCATGTGCTGTTACGGTGCTTGTTATTTCTGTATGTTGTCTTGGTTCTGTAATATGTGTCTTCTTTGCTATGATTTTATTCTGGTTGAATCGCCTTGTAAAGAATTTGGGACGAGAGGAGGAGTGAAAATCTGTCGGAGGATCAAAATTTCGATGAATGCTGGCTGAGATGTAAATTTTGCAATCTTATCATTCTTCTCAATTGTACTAGACTTGTTTCATTGATCTTGCATTATGGTCTTTTGTTGGGGTCATTACTTATTGGGGATGATGTTTTTCTAAGTTGATCAGCGCCCATTAATATCTCATGATTTCACAATCCACTTTTACAAGCTCCTTAGTGGTTGTTGCATTTACTCTCATTTTGCTTAACTAAAAAAAGAAATTGACAGGCTCCTGAATGTCTTGGAACCAACCTTAGAATTTGTGACAAGATTGATTCAAATTCTATCGTATGACAAGATAGATTCTAGATTCTATGGTGTGATAGGTAGGTTCCAAGCCAAAAAAAGAAAAAAGAGAGAGAGAGAAAGATGAATATGTTCCGATGAATAGGTTTCAAGTTTCAGGTGGAACTTGTATGGAACCTGAAACTGCTCATCTCTATAAAATTTTAATAGCTATTAGGTATGCCCAATGTAAAACGCTATTGCATCTTAGTTCCTAAATGCCCCTGCCTCTCCTCTGTTAGGTAATATTAATTCAAAATGATATAAATACTGAATATTGCTTTCATTATTAATGACAACATTATTTGAATGAACTTGAATGAACTATATATTAAGTGTGATGACTGTAATTAATATTTAATCATAGTCACAACTTCATTTTAATTACCAAGTAAATTTATCGAGGGATCTTATTAATTATTTTACTTTAGCATCACATTTTTTTTTTTAGGATATCATCGTGAAATGTAATTTTGTCCATAACATTATAACTATCTCAATTATTAATAAGTTCAACTAAAGTTAAATATAAAGATATGGATAATGGTAAATAATATGTCATTCATCTACCATGCCACTTATGCATTTCTTAGTCGTGGGTGGTCGTGATAAAAGAATCCTATTGAAGGGAACCAATTTCATACATATGCAATGTAATTATTCAGAATTAAGAAGCTCTAGAATCATCTTGAATCGCTAATCAGAAAAATACATCACAAAACGAGCGCACCTTGATTTTCACAGATTAAATATACCCTTAACAATCCCTTGAGAGGTAGTTCGTTCGTTTGACATTCGGAAGTGGAATCGGAATTCATAGTCCTTTTTTTCCCCTTTACTGTTATGTTTCTTTTCTTTGGAATGAACGTAAGAACATACGTGAACTTTTTCATGTTTAAAAGGACTAATTGCCTTTGGCAGTTATCTAAGGAGATAAGAGTCTGGGATAGCATACATGAGTGGACAATGTACTCCTATACACCCATTAAATTCAACACCTATGTAAAGTGAAGGGTTTCCAAATCAATTCCATCACTAATCCTTGGGGTTTCTTTCGATTCACATTTTCTTTAATTCAGCTAGTTAGCAAGTAGGGGTGGCCACGGTTCGGGCACCACCGATTCGTGTTCATGAACTGGTGGTTCTGGTTTCAAATTTGGAGGAACCGGAACCACCATTTACAGTTCCGGTTTCGGTTCGACGGTTTCGAATTACCGAACTGCCGGTTTCAAACCGCTGACTATTGTTTCCGAATCGATTTTGATTTTTTTTCAAGCTTTTGAGTTTAAAAATTAATTTGTGATTAATTTATAATAAAATTCTAATTAAATTATCAAATAATGCATTATGAAATAAAATAAAATAATGAATTATGAAATAATAAAATAATGTATTATCAAATAAATGTAGAGAAAAAAAAAGGGGGGAGGGGAAGGGGCTTAAACTTAATGTTTTATCATTAAGCGCGTACATATCTTCTTGGGGATAGAAGAATCAAAGCTCATATAGTTCTCTTATCTTTGATAACCCTATACTTACCTCATCTTCAATCGTCGTTACCCATTCCTATATCGGTGGTGGGGGCGGCGATGCCTCCGTCATCAAAGAATTCAGATTCATTATTGCGATCTATCTCTTATTATTTATATTAAGCTTTTATCCAATTATCAACACAAGCTTAAACTCCATTGATTCAGGACTTAATTTTGAACGTTGTTCATCTAAAATATTACCTCCAGCACTAAATGCTTGTTCTATCGCAACTGTTAAATAGGGAGTTGCTAAAATTTATTTTGCAATGAGAACAAGAATTTGGTATTGGATGGAATGCCTCTTCCACCAATCAAATATACTGAAACTTTTGCTATCTTCAGATTCATCAAACTCAAAAAAAAAAATGGTTAGATAGTTTTCTATTTCAAAATTACTTCCTATTACACACTTTTTTTCTTTTTTATCTTTTAATTACAAGTTGATACCATCTACTAATGTTATCTGGGTCTTCATATTGTAAGTTACTAGATTGAGATCCACTTCCACTATCACCTACAACATTATATGTTTTACAAAATTCATTATATAATTCTAGTATTGCATTTTTAACATCTATTTCTATAGTTTTAATATCTATCGTTTGAGATAAATGTAAATATTCATAATACATATTCAAATAATCACATAAACAATCTAATTTACAATGTGAATCAAAAACAGAAGCAACTAAATAAATAATAGGAATTTCTCCGTAATAATGTGGCCATTTTTCTTGCATTATGTTGATAGTCTCACCTAGCTTATCATCATTTTCGTTTTCTTCAAAAAAAAAAAACTCTAACAATATTAATACATTCTATTAAAAATAAATGCGTAGTTGGATAATGAACACCAGATAAACTATAAGTTGCGCCATTAAAAACTTTTAAAATTTTTGAAATTTTTTTGCAACTATCCCATTCTTGAGGTTATAAATTAATTTTAGGTATATTATCTGAAATAGATACACATAATAAATCTTTATATGCAAAAGATTCATTAAATAAATCGTAAGTAGAATTCTAACGATTTGAAACATCTTTTGGAAATATTTTTAGTTTTTTTCCATTTACTTTACAAAATTTTCCCCATTTTTATTATTATTTGGGAATGTTTCCATAAATATCGAATTGCTGTTTTTATCAGGTTAAGAGAAACTTGAAGAGTTTTTAAACTATTTTGTATACATAAATTTAAAATATAATAAGCACATCTAGCGTGAAAAAATTATCCACCAAAAGCGGGTTTACAAATATTTTCAAGTTTAATAATCGAAGTGGTATTTGCCGCAGCATTATCAAAACCAATTGAGAAAATTTATGAAGTAAATAATATTATTCTAAAATTTGTCTAATTAATTTATAAATATTATTTGCCATATGCCTAGAATAAAAAATTTTAAATGCAATAGCTCTTTTTTGAATATTACAATTGTCATTTATCTAATGACATATTACATCCGTATAAGAATTAATTTGCTAATGATCACTCTAAACATCGCTACCTATATGTACACGTCCATTAAAATTCATAAAAAAAAATTTCTAAATCTTTTTTTCCTTTTCCATAAAGATTTTGAATGTCACTCCCAGAACCCAGCAGACGCGCAACATCCCTATCGTAGATCGAAACCTCATTATCTGACCAACCTTAGCGATGGCCCAGGACACATCGCGGCCAAGCGACGTCTAATAGAACGCTATAGCAGAAGCACTCAACCCCATACATACAATCATGCGGGATAGATAGATATGAGAACACAACTAATATAACATAACCATTGCATACATATAACCAGGTCAGGTCAAGATTCAATACAATCGAAGGAGGGGACTAATATCGAGCCCCAAAATACATAACAATAAGTTTGAATACAAAAAAAAAACCGGGGGGGTGGAGTAGGGGGAGTGTCGACCAGACAGCTCGCCTACTTGACATCTACCTCACTCGATATCCACATCGTCTGTTGCCTCCATATACTGCCCTCCTTCATCCACCCTTGTCAACCCAGACATCACTAATAGTCCTTTTATACGACACATCATCTACTGGACCATACTGTCATCTATTGACACCTGATTTTTAACTAATTTTATTTTCAAAATTTTTTAGAAAATTCATAAAAATTCATAAAATTGAAAAATCAACTTTGGGGACCTCAACCTAGCCTAGGAAACAATTTTGAGTAAAAAATAATTTTTCATATTTTTCGCATTTTTCTATATTTTATTTTCAAAAATTCATAAAAATAAATAAATAAATAATTAATTAATTA
This sequence comes from Psidium guajava, assembly GCA_016432845.1. Lineage (NCBI taxonomy): Eukaryota > Viridiplantae > Streptophyta > Magnoliopsida > Myrtales > Myrtaceae > Psidium > Psidium guajava. The sequence goes on from CM028226.1 coordinate 33,534,948, forward strand.
AAAAATCAACTATGGGGACCTCAGCTTAGCCTAGGAAATTCACAAAAAATCAATAAAAAGAGAAAATTACAGAATCAACTTTGGGGACCTTGGTTTGGCCTAAGAAACTAATTTTGAGCAAAAAATAATTTTCCCTATTTTTCATATTTTTCTGCATTTTTATTTTCAAAAATTCATAAAACAAAAATTAATAAAAAGTAAAAAAATTGCAAAATCAACTTTGGAGACCTTGGCCAAGCCTAGAGAACCAATTTTGAATAAAACAAATTTCCTTATTTTTTGCATTTTTAATATTTTTCAAAAATTATAAAAATGCTAAAAAAATTAATAAAAAATAGTATTTGAAGCTAGAAAATTACCAAAAAATATTCAATATTTTTCTCTTAATTTTATCTTCATTTTGGATGAATAAATTTTGAAAAATTAAATATGGAATCTAGGGTTTCTTTATTAATTTCATTTACTAATTACTTAAATAATTTCTAGAAATTCAATTTTAGCTCTTTAATTTTCCAAATTCGCATTTTTAGAGTCGTGTCATCCTTCTCTATTTTTCAAAATTAAAATCTAGTCCAAAAGCCCTCAGAATTGTCCAATTTCGCTAAAAAGGACCAGAATGCAATTTCTGATTTTTTAAATTAGTCCCTAAAATCACTAAAAATGTAATTAAAAATTTTCTAGGGATTCAATTGAAATAAGGGCGATGTCACCCCCCTAGATTTTTACCTCATGAAACCATTGGTGGCATCAATTTTTGCAAAACAAAATGGCCATCTAAGGTTTGATTTTGCAAAAAAAAAAGCCCTCGGGTCAAATTTTAAAATTGGGTTTTTACGCCAATTCTTAGGAAAATCGGCGTGGAAATTCATTTTTCCAATGTATTTCATGTCATAGAATTCAATTTTGGGATTTAATTTGAAAAACTTTGAGCCTAGACAAGGTAATTTGGAGAAAATAAACGATTCGGGTCAGTCAGGTCGGACAAGATCCGACCCGACCCGACCCAAATGGCCATCGTCTTCCCTAAATGTGGATTTGCATAGAGAGGAGAGATTCGAAGGTTGGTTTGGCGAACGAAAATCAGGAAATCTGTGCAGATTCGAAGGTTGGTTTGGCAAAGATCAGAGGAGAGATTTAGGGGATCCCATTGATAGGGGCTTGTTAGGAGGAGATTTGCGAGTATAAAAAAGGGGAGGTGCTCTGTTTTTGGGGGATTTTCGAGCGCGCTTTGGCCGAGAGCTCTATGAGGCAAGTGAGAAGAAAATGAGCAAAATCGAGCTCCATTGTCACCATCACAAGCTTCCTCGTAGTCCAAGGAGCAAAAGGAGCTACTTGGCGCAAAGCTTCATCCCGAAACGAGGTAAATGCCATTGTTGCACAATTCGAGCTTCTGCAATGGCAAAAATCGATTTCGCCGTTCTTCCTTCGCAATTTTTGATGCAATGAGTTTCTGCATCCATATTAAACACATTCATGTCTTCCTTTTTCGTTTTTGTTGCATAAAACCCCTGTCGGCCTCCGAAATGTCCTCGGCCTATGTTGAGCCCGCGAGCTCATTTCATGCTAAATTGAGCTAAGTCAAGTATCAAGTAAGTTTTCCCATATCCATTTGATGCTGCACGAAGTCTTTTGTGGGTCGTTTAGCGTTAAACATGCTTAGGACGGGTTCTCGCCGGAACCTAGTTTCAGTCGGAGATCAATTGGCATAATCATGATGCGAATTGTTTCTTTATGCAGGACACCTTGTCTCACTAGTAATTAGGGGTCTGTTGTTGTAAAACTTGTGAGATTTAGGCTAGTTTTAACATTGGAATGGGTCTCCGACGAAGCACCGGCGACGGAACGCCGGCACCGATCGTCTTCTACAACGGAGGGTTTGTATAACTTCAGTTGACCCGGTCGTCGCCACGTGGCTCGCCACGTCAGACACCACGTCGGCCCGAGAATTTTGTATAATAAAAATAAGAGTCTGATCCAATGGTCAGGGGCTAGCCACGTGTCGAAATCACCGATTTTTTGAGAATAAGATATGTTAATTTCCCCTTTTAAATCGAACAGCTAGGATTCGATTTTAAATTTGATCCGGGTATCACGACCCTAAGAATTTTTTTCGATCGGGTTAACGGATTATTAGGTTTATTAGATGAATTAATCTAATACAGACCCTCCCAAGTCCTATCGAATCGCGACTTTGGTTTTTGTTTAAATGGTTTTACAATTTGGAGTTGCCACTAATCATTTTTGGTAGGTTGATTAGATACCTAAGTAAATTAGTGGGAGGACTAAATTACTTCTACGAACCAGAGATTATGAGTTCGGGGACTTAGTTACACTAGTTAATTAAAACTAATGCCTTTTCGGTACCTCAATTTCATGGATATCCTAATTTGGCAACTCAAACTTGGTTTATTCCTAAGACTCTATTAGGGTGTTCTCTTTTTGTATTTTCACTTTTTAGATAGGATGCAAGGGTGGTATTTTTTTTATTTTCAAAGTGTTAAAAATTCCCTAAAGCCGAAAGAGGGAGTGTGTTAACGACTTCTGTGCGGTGTTACAGTCTACTCACTTTGGGGTCTGATGATTCAAAAATTAAATGGCAGGAAGTCAATGACAGTAAATAAAGACTTCCAATGGATGGCCCAGCCTTAGCTTGGCTCTCCCCTTTGGGGTTTAATGGTGCAAGAATTAAATTGCAGGAATTTAAACAACGGTAAGTAAAAACCTCCAATGGCCGGTCTAACATTGGCTTGGCTCTTCCCTTTGGGGTTTAATGGTGCAAGAATTTAAATTGCAGTAAGTAAAAACCTCCAATGGGCGCCGTAGCATTGGCTTGGCTCTTCCCTTTGGGGTTTAATGGTGCATGAATTCAATAAACGACCTCCAGTGGATGCGTTTTGCCTCTCCATTCTAGGGTTTTATTTCTTTAAAATAAAATACAACAAATTGTTTCAACAATTTGAACTAAAATCCGTTGACGGGTTGGTTGCAAATTTGATGGGCACTTTGGAACTTGTTTGGACCCACTTTGCACCTCCATGGAATTTATCATTGATACGGAGTTGTCCCCTTTTTTTTTACCTGCCATAAAATATAGGAAAAAGGGAGAGGAGAAAGTGTATATAATTTGTGCTAATTTGAGACTAAAACCACAAATAAATGAATAAATAAAAACACTTAGCTCGAATTTGTTTGCTCGTTGAAGAGGATGAACTCTTGATTTATGTTGATCGATGAAGGAATTGGTAATGATAACTCCTAACTTTAAACTCACACCATCTTCAAAATTTTCTCTCTCTTTTTGGTATTTTCTTTCTCTCTAATTTTTCTTCAAACTTCCAAAACCCTATCAAACATCCAAAATTTTCTCCTCCAAAAAATTTTCCCTCCCAAGCTCACTTCTTCTTCCTTTTATAACTCACTTATCTATCTCCTATTCTAATTTTCCCACTAACTCTTCTTCATTTTCATCTTCCCTTCTCCATCTCTATCTCACATTCTAATATCTACACTAACTCTTCTTCATCTTCATCTTCATCTTTTCTTCTCCATATTTATCTCTCATTCTAATTTCTCCACTAACTCTTCTTTATCTCCATCTTCCCTTCTCTATTCTTATCTTATTTTCTCCATCCATTCTTCTTCATCTTCTCTTCTCCATCTTCCATTCTCTATTCTTATCTTATTTTTTCCATCCATTTTTCTCCATCTTCTCTTCTCCATCTCCTCTTCTCCATCTTCCTATCTTCATCTCCTCTTCTCTATCTTCTCTTCTCCATCTTCCCTTCTTTATTCTAATTTCTCCACTAACTAGTCTTTTTGTTATTTACAAAATAATCCCTCAAGTGTTAGGTATTTGTACTCTAGTCCATGAGATTTCAAGTATTTGCAATTCAGTCCCTGCAGAAATATTTCTTTAAGTCTAAATCTCCTCACAATTTTCGACACACCTACCACATGTTGAATTTAAGCTCATTTCTTGCTATTGAAAATAACGCAAAATTTAATTAATACCCTTTTTATAAAATTGAGTCATTCTGGGTATAATTGGGCCAAGATGAAAATTTGGAATATTAGATAACAATGTCACAACTCCTAAAAGTGAAAAATAAAAATAAATTGACTCAAATTGAATTTTTTTATACCCGATTCGAGATTATGCTCGTGAAGGAATACACGACTCCGAATTGGATTTTTTAAATTTGCGATGGCCAACATGAAAAGGGATTTAAAATAAAAATATTAACTATTTTTATGTATTTTTGTGGCCTCAAATGCTATTATTTATTAAATATTTTCCTAATTTCTAAAAAAATATATTTAAAAAAATACAAAAAATACGAAAAATTATTTTTTTTACTCAAAAATGGTTGCCTAAGCTTGACCAAGGCTTCCAAAGTCGATTTTGCAATTTTCTCATTTTTTCTTGATTTTTATGAATTTTCGAAAATAAAAATATCGAAAAAATACTGAAAATATGAAAAATTATTTTTTGGTCAAAATTAGTTCTCTAGGCTTGGCCAAGGTCCCCGAAGTTAATTTTTTAATTTTATGATTTTTTATAGATTTGTTTATTAATTTTAAAAGAGAAAAGATGATTAAAAATCAGGTGTCAACACCGGGCCATCAAATTTGTATGAGAAATGAGTGGTTAGATTAGAGGCACGTGGCGAGTTATAGATCGTAGGATTTGAAATAGGCAAAAATTAAAAAATAGAATAAGGATCTGATAAAAAAATCTCAAAAAAATTTCCAAAAAAAAGAGTCCAAAACTACATCGTTTATGTGTCGGATTTAGGAACGTGGGCCTTGGTCCGGGTTTTCGTCAGTGGGTTGGGTCAATATGACCCGGCCCGTATAATAAAAATCATAAAAATTTCAGAAAATCGAATAAAAGATTTAAAAACTTAGAAATCAATTAAAAAAATTAAAAATAATAGAATAAAAAGAATAATAAAATCTTAATATAGCGTCGTTTTAGTTTAGGTTTTAGATTAAATTCGGGTCAATCGGGTCGGGTCAACCCGACCCGATCCGAAGAATTAAAATTAAACAAAAATAAAGAATAAAATAGGAATAAAAATACTAGCAAATTTAGAAAATCAACAAAAATTAAAAAAATAGAAAATCTAAAAACTATGCCGTTTCTGTCTAGAAATAAAAAATATTTAAAATATAAATCATAAATCATAAATAAAAAATAATAAAAAAAATTTTAAATGTAAAATAAAATAAAATGACATAAACAAAATGTAGGAAAAATCGTAAAAATAACATAACAAATTAGAAAATTTTCAGAAAATTCAAAATTAGGAATAGTAGGAAAATAAAAATAAAAAATAGGAAAATAAGCAAAAATCAGAAAATATAAAAAGTGGAAGGGAAAGTTTTAAATAAAAAGTAAAAACAATAAAAAAAATTCAAGAAAACATTAGGAAAATAGAGGAAATTTTAAAAAATAATAGGAAAAATCATAAAACTTTTCTAAAAATCTTTAAAAAATTAGGAAATTCCAAAAATAAAAAAATCATTGAAATTTGTAAAAAGGAAAATAATAAAATAAAATAAAATAATTAATAGAAATTATAGGAAAATTTGGAAAATTTGTCAAAAAATGTAGAAAATGTTTGGAAAGATCGGAAAAATTTTAAAAATGAAATTCCAAAAAATATAGAAATTTTCCTAAAAATAGGAAAATTCTCAGGAAAATTTAGAAAATTTCCCAAAAAGTTCTAAAAAAAATTCTAAAAATTTTTCAAAAAATCCTAGAAGAGCTCAAAAATTCTCGAAAATTGTGAAAATTAGGGAAAAACCATATTCAACTGGTTTGACCTAATTTCACATTTTTGGCTTCCCGAGCCTTCCAAAATGACCATTTTATGCCTCTGGTTAAGTTGGCCCAAACTATTTCAAACCATCCTTGAATCCAATTGACATGTTTTTTGGGCTTTCCTAAAACCACCTAGGCCCGCCTTGACTTGACTTGATGTGTGATTGCGTATTTATTTCCATGATTGTGATTGATATGACAGACTATCCCATCTGCATTAACCCCTTAGATTCTTAGAACCTACCCTACCCAATCTCGCATGTATGAATTCCTTAGATTATGAATTCACTCAACTTAGGTACCGAAAGGGCGTCAATAGCAATATTGGTATGACTAAGTCCCCGAACCAAAATCTCTAGTTTTCGCAGAATCAAACGATTCGTCCCGATCGCTCGATAGGGTTTCCAATCATACCCTCCCATAAATGATTGGTGGCGACTCCGATGGCATGCACATAAAGTACATGTCATCCGACCACACTAAGGTCGACTCCATTTAAAATATCCCTGACGCGATTTGGTATGGGCCTAGGAGGGCCCGAGCTAAGCCCGGATATCCAATGGGCCCCGCAATCCATTAACTCCATCGGGGTCCGGAAATCTTGGGAGGGTCGCGACACCATCATCTGCTAAGTACTCAGTCCTGTCGATCTACGACTCCATGGGTATCCCAAAAATGATCCGTGGTCCACTCACACTTAAGGTCAGGGGTCTGAAAGGGCGATCAGCTCAAAGTGTGAGTTTTATAAACTCAGTAAGCAAGACTCTAAACTCAAATTAGAGGAACAATACACATAGAGTAATCCCCAATGGCAACTTGATAATTCACAGGCAATATACTCAATCAAAAGATAGTGATCACGTATTCATGCTAGATTGCAATCGTTCCACAACTATCACACTTTCATGACACACGAATATAGCATATTTAACCCATCACACACATATCATGATTCAATCCATATAGGCATAGTATACTCATATGATTCTTTCAGGGGTCCCCGGTGGCTCAATGGGCACTGGCAAACTGAACCCACCCTAGTAGCTCTTTGGGCACTTTCGAATCTGGCCAGCGCCTCGCATGCCTTGAGGCCTGTGCCTCAAACTCGTGTCTCATTACATCATGTCAACACCCTTGTCACTCCAGGCGCCCTGTGCTAAGCACGTAACAGGCGGCACAATGCACGACCCACGCTCTTAATAGCGGACTCATCGGCATCTACTTATCTCTCCGCATTTCGGTGGCTCTCTAGGCACTACCGGCCTGCATATACGATTCTATGCATTCCGCTAAACGCACAACCTCGAACCATCATGCAGCGCATCACATGCCACACACAGGCATTTTAATCATCGTATAATACTCACACATATCAATTCCCATTGCATTCACATTTCTCACAGTTTCAACACACGATAAAGCAGGCATGCATTTCGAAGCTGATAAATTACCCATGCAAGTCAGCTTTCACAGATGCTTCTCACCTCAGGAGCATGCATCATGCTATACATAATCACGCCAGAGTATGCCAATTATAATATTTGTGCACTTCACCATAGAATACATGCTTTCGGGACTCGGTTTTAATTCTAAGTCAGCTAAGTCCTTAGGCACGCTTTTCAATGTACATGGCTAGACTTATAACCCTCGAAATGACCCATTTGTCCTCATGGACAGCCCCTAATCCACATGACCAGCAAGCTTCCGGGTATCAAAATTTTCATTTTAAGCTTTGGTTCTTGTCCTAAGTTGTCTAAACTTTTCGGTATACTACTCGGCGACCACGACTAGCTCTAACATTCACTAAGCGACCAATATACCTTCAAGGACAACGTACATTGTGCATGGGCAGTAGCTTATTTCAAGTCATCGAGGCTCAAAAACTCAACTTTATAGTCTAATATGCACTCAAAAGCATAACTCTACCATATGCCACATTCTAAGTCGGGTTTAAGGCTTGCTTACCAAATGTTCTAGCTCGGGCACCCACGAGACTTGAACGATGTCACAATGGTCCATAACCTAACATATGCACGAGAGAATGAGAGAGAGCTCATGAATCAAAAGAGAGAGAGATACCTGTGAGACACTCTCTCGAGTTTGGGGTTGACCGGGACCAAAGGTGGCTCTTTTAACCATGGCATGGACAAAAGAGGTTGCCAAGATGTCGGGGGTGAGGGTCATGGTCGATTGGGGGCCAATAGATGTGGTCGGAGTACGGCGAGGCTCGGTTGAAGGCGGTAAAGAAGCTACCAATGGGAAAAATGGGATTGGAGCAGTCAACTTTGGAAAGTTATTTCAGCTAGCTCCGGCAGCCAATTAGTATGAGCGAGGTGGCGTTGGAATGGGCTTGAAGAGAGGAAGAGAATAACAGTGGTTTCATGGCAATCAGAGTATTATAGAGGAAGTTATGACCTTCGAAAAACAGGCAATGCAGGGAGAAACCAAGAGAGAGATGGAGAGGGTTTAGGAGGAAGAGTTTCTTATCAAAGCTTGAGGGAGTGAGGGCCTTCGGTTGGTGACTCAAGGACGGTCGTGGAGTGGTCATTAAGGTGGAGCTCCGACAGTGTGGGGTCTGGCGAGGTGATAAGATAGCGGCCAAAGGAGGAGGAGGTTGTCTTTTGAGAGAGAGAGAGAGAGAGAGAGAGAGAGAGAGAGAGAGAGAGAGAGAGAGAGAGAGAGAGAGAGGGAGAGAGAGAGAAATTATTATCCCTTTGGCCAAAGGAGAAAGAAAAGGGAAAAATTAAAAATTAAAAAGTGGAAGTGACTTAGTCTTGGAAAGGGATATGCATTAATGGGTGAGATGATAAAAAGTATTTTCCATTAATGGAAGTAATCATGGGATTTTGGACAAGAAAAAAAGTGGATTTGATTTGACTAGATTTCTTGGAGAAAGGTGAGTTGTGACATTTGCTTGAATGATGTGATTGATATGACACATTTTCTCGGGAAATGTGCCATCTAGCTTTTTTCTCCTTTAATCCCCAATCCTAACCTATGTTATAACCCGAAAAAGTCTTTTCAGATTATGGCACTTAAGTTAACATAGAGTTAAATGATTTTAAGCTTCGCTTGAAAAAGTATGAGCAAGATTGTTTCTCTCTCATTTTTGCAGGGTTCTTGACTTGTAAACCCGGAGCATATAATGAAGATCTTTCATTTGTTGACCTCGACTCATTTATGGGTCCCCCTTAGCTAGCTTTGACCAAGTCCAACATTACAATCCTGTTAAAAGACCTTTCCTGACCAATTAGAATGTATACTCTACGAATAGTTCCGAAATCCTAGATGTCAGGTTTTGTGAGATTAATTTGGAAGGATTCATTAATGTTTTTCCCCGGTGAGTGGAAATTCAAAACAAATTCGTGGGAATTGTAAAAAGTCCTCTTTGATGAGAGTACTCTAATTGACGATTAACCAAACCCTTTTTGCGATTTCATATTACTTGATCCAAAATCTGCCCCCAATGGATTTTGATCACCAGTACTCTGTGCAAGATGTTTTGGATGACCTCCTATATCACAATTACATTTATTAAGATTTTGCATGACTCCTTAATAATCATTGTAGGGGCATGATTCGTCTAGAAAATAGAAATATTCGAAATATTTTGATATTTGCCTCTTTAGCTTATTTATAAAGCAACATGAGAATATAAATTGGGTTTGAGCTCTCACAGGATTTCTGACTTCCCTCAAGTCCTAGGATGGCACCCAAAGTCAAGCTTTCAACATGCCCCTTCTGTCTACCCAAAAGTGACACATAGGTAATTCGTGGTGACTTTTAACATAGAATGATCCATTATCGAGCCCTAAGTTGCAGGCACCACATAGATGAGCCCTTTTAGTAGGAAAGATCGTCATTAGAATCCTTTAACTAGGAATTCTATTATGGTACGACCCACCATACTGGTCAAAATGCAGGCGAATCCTCTAAATAGGATAGATCGCCACTAGAGTCCTTTCATTAGGAACTTTGCCAGGGGTTAACTTATCATACGGGTCAAATCTTAACCTTCCCGGAGTATCCTTAGAATGAATATTTTGGGTGTATGTTTAAAAAGTATTCATGTCATGCAACATCCATATGATGGGCAGGTAAGTGCTAGGTAAGTTCTCCTCTTCATCTCTCCCTCACTTCATAAAGGATTTCTCAAGCCCAATCTGGGTCAGGACTTAGACAAAGAGGTATTGAAGATCAAATGTCACAATTCTTTTTATTTCCCTAAGTCGAGTCGCTTAAGATTCAGGTATCATCTCGTCTTTGAAATAAACCTCTACCGAGCTTCCTTTTAAAGAGGGGCAATTGTTGACATTTGATTTTTAATCACATTTTTAAAAAAAAATCCATAAAAATTCATAAAATTACAAAATCAACTTTGCAAGCATTGGCCAAATCTAAGAAACCAATTTTGAACAAAAAGTGATCTTTCATATTTTTATATTTTTTTAATATTTTTCAAAAAATACAAAAATACTTGAAAATTCAGGAAAAATAACATTTAAGGCCATAAAAATACACAAAAAATAGTCAATATTTTTTCTTTTAAATCCCTTTTCATGTTGGCCCATCACAAATTCAAAAAATCCAATATGGGGTCATGTGTTCTATCACGAGCATAATCTCGAATCGGGCCTAAAAAATCCAATTTCAGTCAATTTATTTTCATTTTTCACTTTTAGGAGTTGTGACATTATCTTCTAATAGTCCAAATTTTTATCTTGGCCTAATTATACCCGAAATGACTCAATTTTGTAAAAGGGCTTTAGTTGAATTTTGTATTTTTAATTTAGCCCCTAAGATAATAAAAAATTAAATTAAATTTTTTCTAGGAGTACTCATGAAAATGTAAGACTTTTACCCTATGGTTTTCATCATTCTAAATCTAGTAGCGCGGGGGGGGGGGGGGGGGGGGGGGGGGGGGTAAATGCCTGTTGACACCTAAATTTCGATTTTTATTTTTTATATTGCACAAAAATGAGAATTAATTCTCACAAAAAATATTTCTTCATGCATTTTATTTTTGTTTATTTGTTTATTTCATGCATTGCATTTTACATCAGCAACAAAAAATGAGCTTAAATTTGACAAGTGATTAAACTAGACATGAGGTGAATTTCGACCAAGCATAGGGGAGGTGTGCTAAAAATTGTGTCGAGATTTGGATTTCAATAAATATTTCTTCAGGGATTGAATTACAAATAATTAAAATCTCAGGGACTATAGTGAAAATACCTAACACTCAAGGGATTATTTTGTAAATAACTAAAAGAAGAGTTAGTGAAGAAATTAGAATAGAGAAGGGAAGATAGAAAAAAATAGATTGAGAAAATAAGATGAGATAGAGAAGGGAAGATCCAAATGAAGAAGAATTAGTGGGGAAATTAGAATGTGAGATAGAGATGGAGAATAAAGGATGGAGATAGAGAATGGATGATGAAATAGAGAATGAGAGATAGATGAATGGGGCTATAAAAAGAGAAAGAAGAGAGCTTGGAAAAGGATTTTTTGGGGAGAAAATTTTGGATATTTGAGAGGGTTTTGGGAGATTGAAGAAGAATTGAAGATAAAGAAAAAACCAGAGAGAGAGAGAGAGAGAGAGAATTCTCTTTCAAAAGAGAATCTTGAAGATGGTGGGAGTTTAAAATTATGTGTTATCATCACCAATTCCTTTATCGATCAACACAAGTCACAAGTTCATCTTCGTCGTTTGAGCTACAATATTGATCTACGAGGTGATTGTTGACACCTGATTTTTAATCATCTTTTTAAAATTAATAAAAATCCACAAATATTCATAAAATTAAAAAAAAATCAACTTTGGGAGCCTTGGCCAAGCCTAGGGAACCAATTTTGACCAAAAAATGATTTTCCATATTTTCAGTATTTTTCGGCATTTTCATTTTCGAAAATTAAACAAATCCATAAAAATTCATAAAATTAAAAAATCAACTTTGGGGACCTTGGCCAAGCCTAGGGAACAAATTTTGACCAAAAAATAATTTTCCATATTTTCGGTATTTTTTGATATTTTTTTAGAAATTAGGAAAATATTTAATAAAAATAGCATTTGAGGCCATGAAAATGTGAATAAAGAATCAGTATTTTTCTCTTAATTTTCTCTTCATTTCGGCCAAACAAAATCTGCAAAAATTGATCTGGAATTGGGAATTACTTTGTTAATCTTATTTTCAGATTAATTGAAAAAACATTATAGAAAATTTATTTTTAATTTATAATTTTCTATTTTTGCATTTTAGGAGCTGTGACATTGTGCTCTAATATCCAAAATTTCTATCTCAGCCCAATCGCGCCAAATATTTCTGAATTTTGGACAAAAAGGGATTTAACCTGGATTTTTATTCTTAATCTAGCCCTTAAGTTAACAAAAAATTAAACTTTCTTGGGGCACCATCGTCCTCGAGGGCTTCAATCATGCAGTTTAATGAGGACTGTACATTCTGGTTTAGCTTTGAATCGTCCACGACAATCGCAAAATTAGGACAAGCGTTAAGATGATGGTTGATGGAGGAGCAATGGAAAATCGAGAACTAGTTGTTGATATGATGGGGGGAAATTGAGTTTAATACCACGAGCGACGCCACCCTGGACCCACATATCCTTCACTTTTGCACTTCCTGCCAAGCGGTCCTCCTCTTCGAGAACCAACGGTGGTATATAACCGGACGCGCCGGCATATGAACAAGCATGTTTTCTCGGTCATATACCTGTTTGCCATAGAAGTTGTACCTTACTCACTTGGCAAGCTCACGAGACTACGAGTCACCAAGTCTGCTCAGCCCGATCCAAGCATGGAACTAGAGGCATTCTTAGCACCATTACTTCTGCTGTAGCTCGGGTATTTGGACAGTATCATTGCCTACTCGATGAAGGACAATCGATTGGGTTGGAGACAGGTTGTGAATATGTTCGTTGTAGTGGCTGTTGTCATTAGAATTCTTATCAGATGATTGAGTTACTCCAGCTTGGTATTCACGTACTTCCCGATGTTTGTGGCCAGCATAGTCAAGTACGCGGAGGGTGTATGGGCTCTCAAGTTCGCTCTCGACATTTGCACTATAGAAATTGCACCAGAGATTCCTGGTTCCTAAAAAAAACTGCCTGAGGTCCAAGGTCTCAAGCTAATAGTCAAGGCTTATTATTGCTTCCATTGCTTGAAATTACACCTGGAAAATTGGATTTTTATCCTGACTATGTATCTAATTGCCAGCTCTCGATCGACGGTCCACGTCCAAAGATTACTTCAAAGTAACAGAGATGGGGGTTCGGATTCATGCACGACGTGCTTTACACCAAGCCGGGTTTAATTGTCCAATTCTTTCCAATCGAAGAGGGGAAATGCCGTGGTCAGGGGAATTAAAAGGAGAACGGGTGGCAGACATCATCATGGAAGGTGAGGACTAAAAAATAATAAAGTAAAGGAAAGAGGCTTTCGGTGAATCGAAAAGTTGAAAAGAGGGGGGCAGATTGAAGTTGACCAAGAAAAAATGATGAAGGTGGAGAGAATTTTCAAAAGAAAAATGATGGAGGACGCGGGGTCGAGAGAAAAAATGAGAGACAATGCACCGAAAGAAAAAAAGGGCAAGAGACGAGGGGGTCGGGGCCCGAATTTTTTTTTTTGGGAAGATGGGAGTTGAGGGATTAGAAAATCTTCCTCCATCTGAGACTCTGGCTGGGGGGAACACGGGCAATCCACGAGTTCATAAGCCTCATCCTCAGTCCCTACTCGAGGGGTTTTGCTACTCATTTTTCTCCTTCCTCTTGGTGAATCACGTGGCTCCTCCTCCACCCGAGCAAGCACTGGCGATGTCCCGATCTAGCGGTAGTTCTCCAAGTTCTCGAGTTCGTGTCTAACCTCACCATTGCTCGCTCTCCCTTTCTACTCGTGCTTGCACGGCATCGGAGGAAGGACCATAAAGCCCAACTCGTTCTAGTGTCAAATCAAGTTCCGTCTTCATTGAGCTTCGATCTTAGAAGCACACTTGAGATCGAGCAGAGTGCATCGGGAAAACATTCTAGGTTTACAGATCCGAAGAGGCTGAAAATACCGGTTATGTGGTTCCAACAACAGTCGTGTCTCATTTTTTTGAATGATTACGAGCGAAATGGGAAATATACGGGTTTTCCTTACCTTGGAGTCTTGCTGCAAAAGTTGGAAAATCCAGCTCTACGTGAATGCTTAAAATGACAGCCCAATGAGGTTCAGGCAGCCATTACGCATGCTCGCGCTTCGCCACGCAGGCCATTTGGAGGCGCCTGGAAAATGCTGGGTTCGGTGAGGAGTAGATCAAACGGGGAAACGAGACTGCGCTGATTGCGTATATTGCAAAGCTGGAGACTGAGGTGCATGGGGGAGCCAAAGGTACACAAAACTAAGCGTATATTTTTGTACTCCTCTGAGCCAGAGCCCTGGAATCTCGGGTGAGCAAGTTTCGTTTCTTCGCGCTCGTTGATGCTCTTGATTTCAAACGATGAAGAGGAGCCAGCTGAAATTTGGCGTAGCGTGACTTCTGATAGTGGGTTTGAGTCCTTGTTTAACGCCCCCCTCCGACGACATAATACACCAAGAATAACTTTGCCCTCCTGAAAGTTCTTGTTTGGGTGAACGTTGTTGAAAACGTTGACATGTCCAAGAAGAAGATTAGCGGGTATGGTTGGTAACAACGAGCGGGTCTACATTCCACGGCCGTCGAAGAACCTCTCCGAGACTAGACCCTCATCGTCGCCGCACCGCGAATATCGCCTACTAGTTCTCCTGTGTTGAGACTTGACGACAGAGAGGAGTTGCTGTTTTGGACTTAGAGAGAGAGAGCGACTCGAGCTCGGCCGACCGCTCGCGAGCTTGGACTACTGAGGCGCAACGCGAGTCCATCAGTACCGTCCATGAAGAAGCACAAGCGGTGAGGAGTATCAGCGGTTGACAGGGACTTCTCCATACTGAAAGAGCTTGGGTCGAAACCGGTATATGCGATAAACACGCATGTACATGCAGATTACGTAACTGGGACTGGTTTGATAAAGGGGAAAGTCCCTGGAGTAAAATCTGCCATTTCGAAGGCAAGCGGGACAACAACCTGCCTATCCTTGTGGTGTGCACGATGGATCACATGAAGATCGTCGAAGAGCTACTTCGGCAATGGCTGGACCCTTGCAGAATTTCAAGCTGGT
The DNA here is from genome assembly GCA_016432845.1 of Psidium guajava. Taxonomy (NCBI): domain Eukaryota; kingdom Viridiplantae; phylum Streptophyta; class Magnoliopsida; order Myrtales; family Myrtaceae; genus Psidium; species Psidium guajava. The sequence continues at coordinate 33,549,964 of CM028226.1, forward strand.
CCGGGACAGGACACTCTTCATGTGTCGGCGAGATTCTCCGCACCAGCCTGTCTCATCCGTGCACTCAGACCGCCCCGCATCAAACACCGTGATGACCACCAAACGAAGCGTCCAGCCAAGATGGCACCGAGGTGTTCCAGCTCTCGATCACCTGCGGCCCAACCCAAGGTTTGTTTCTATTTTTGCAAAACGATTATATTTCGGGGGCTCTCAAAACGATCCCCTTGGCAATACTTGAAGAAAATAACGTAGAAGGTTCCTCGGCGGAATCCAATCATTGTTTCGTGGAGTCCTAGATGTTCATCAAGGTTAAGATCCCGTAAAATTGCCTGTCCGTTGGGTGAAGTTTCACGACCTGCTGTGGTCATGCCTCATTGAGCAAGGGCAGCATCCCAAGTTCATTCAAGCAAGCTTACAATTGCTGTGAATGGGAAAAAGCTTGTGCCAAAGGAAGTGATTTTCGCACTAACATCCACGGAGGAAAGGAGGAGACCGAAGGATAGCTCGGGGGAGCTTCCTCGTCTTCGATCTCTAACCTCCTCGCCCACTCACGGTCGAACCCGAGATCGAGTAGGTCACCAAGCCTAAGAAGAAACCCCAGAATGATGGACCCGTTGTTGAGGATGTGAAGTACGACGAGGATGACGATGACGGTAAGGAAGATGGAGCTCCAGGTGTAAAGGGGAGTTTGAAGCAGAGTAGGAACGAGAAGAAGAGCTGTAAGACAATGTTGAAGCTGGGCATGAAATCTGTAACTAAGTGTAAGCAGGGTCACCATTGAAAGAACTAAGAGCATCCTTTTTCTTCATCTCAAAGCCCGACGTCTTCAAGAACCCTCACCCTGAGACTTATGTCATATTCGAGAAGGCGAAGCTTGAAGACTCGAGTTCACGACTGTAGACATGAGTTGTCCAGCAGTTCAGAATGCCCAACATGGGATTTGTCATGGGTAGGACGGATAATCCAGCTGCATGCATGGCTTGGGATTGGCAGAATCTGGTAATGACTTTATCACCGCTATAATAAGTGGAATTGACCAACTGCTCCAGCTCCGTTCGCGATCCCTGCATCCCTCCTTCAAACCCCAGACGGTGCTCTCCCTTTCCCGTAAGAAGAAGATGTCCCCGAGTCGCACATTAATGTTTAGCTTCGCGCGCCTCCTGTCCCGTTGAAGCAGCGGCGGTCGAACTGGACGGTGCCGTTACGTCACGAGCCATAAAAAGAAGTGACACCAGCGGCGATGGTCCCGTTCATTCCAAAGAGAATTCGGTGGTCGTAGTCGTCTCGCAGTCCCGATCCATATGTCTTCACGTCCTTTGGTGAAACCAGCTACTGTCCCTGCATCATCGCATCTCGGTATCCAGCCTATTCTCCGGTTATTCTCAACTTGCGCTCCCGTGGCGTTCTAGGACCAAAGGACATGGACAGCTTTGGTCTGCCTTGATTAAGTCAGATTTCATCATCTGTTCCTTCTATGGGATATTTGGCGATAACCCATCGAGATTTGGACACCCCTTCGTCAAGAAATTCTCCCTCCTCAGCCTTGTAACATTGCTTACCACGGGAGTTGTCGGTCTTGCACGGTTTGAGAATGCGCTAAAATTGCCAAACGAGTCCTCAGATAAGCACAATGAAGGAGAATCGAAACTTCCAAAGAAGGGAGGGGTTGCAGCGAATGGGCTTGCATTACACAAGAAGAACAAAACCAATTAGGGCACAAGAGTGATCACCGTAGCTCCTTACTTTCCGTCTGAGTTCGAGGATGTCTACAAATTATGGGCATTTGTTTCTCAGTTCCTGGATGCGGACAACGTGGAGAAGAAGGAGAAGTTGCTTGAGTCAATAACTTGGGCCGGTAAGTTTTCTTTTTGGGCTTTTGCTTTACTTTAATTTCGTTTAGATTGAATGATATGTGGGTTAGGTTTAGTGAATTTTGAATTAGGCTAGGTACAGATTTAAGTCAAATTGGGCTTTAGTGGGCTTTAGAACAAAGATTTGGGCCTATTTGGTGTTAATTAAGGAATTCGGCCGAATATGGATATGATCTTATTTTTTAGGCTCGCTAAAAAATAAAAATAAATATTAAATAAAAATAAAAAAATTATTATTTAATAAAATAATAATAAATAAATAAATATTTAAAAAAAAATTCTGAAAAATTCTGAAAAATCTTAAAAATTAGGAAACGGGCAATTTTGACTGGCCAATCCTATTTTTGATGAATTTCTTCCTCATTTTTTTAAAATGACGATTTCGTCCCTTATAAGCAAATTGTCTCGAAAAATTTCGAAAAATTATCAGAAATTGTGAAAATTGAGGAATGATCACATTTAACTGGTTTGACCTATTTCCACTTCCCGAGCCTTGAAAAATGACCATTTTACCCTTCTGGTCAGTTTGACCCCAAATCTTCCCAAGTCACCCCAAATGAGTTTTCATGAAATTGGTACCGAAAGGGCGTTAGAGTAATCTAGCGTAACCAAGTCCCCGAACTCAATTTCTCTGGTTCGCAGAAATGAATTTGTTCTCCCGCTAATTTATTTAGGTTTCTAATCGACCTACCAAGAACGATTAGTGGCGACTCCAAGTGTTAAAATCAAATAAACAAACCCAAAGTTGCGATTCGGTAGGGCTTGGGAGGGTCCGCGTTAGGTTAGTTAATCTAATTAACCTGATAATCCGTTAACTCGATTGAAAATGAATTTTTAGGTCGCGACAGCTTGGCGACTCCGCTGGGGACGTGTTCTTAATTTTTGAAAATTTAAGAACTTAGAGGACTTAGGCCAGGAAATTTCATGAAAATTCATGTGATCTGAATTGGGTGAATTCTGATCTTTATGTGTTAAATGGTCTTGCAGATGGGAGTTATAAGGGGTGGAGTGTTTGACTAACCCTTTATTTTGTAGATTGATGTTAGAATTGTTTGTTTAAATTCTGTATATTATTGAAACGGTGTTTGAATTTAAATGTTGTGCATGTGTTTACAGTTTTAGCACTACATCACACACGTCCCGTGGCCGGACCTGAGCCACTAGTTTTAGGATGATATTGTGATTTGGTTTTAGCGTTCGGCGTGAGATCACGTCGAAAGTTAGCCCAGATTCAATCCCGAACCTCTTTTCAAAAATGAGTTTAAAAGTTAGGCCTCAGGCTTGGTAAGATTACCAAAGCAGTGGTTTTAATTTTTAACTCGAGCAGCCGAAGTGGGGAGACCCGGCTAATCCTGATTACGTCGTAAGGGTCACGGCTAATCTTGATTATGTGCGCGAGATTGTCGCCTTGCCGTAAGTCTTTCGCTTCAATTTGTCGGCCTTTAGAGTAGATAGGCTAAGATTTAAACTCACGATTCATGTGCATGTCTATGCGACTTACATGGTATTTTTGACGGTGAAAATAAGTTTTCTAACTTCATCTTGTATTTGTTTTTGGTCGGTCCATGTTAGGTGTCAGTTCGATTTTGAATTTGATATCATCGTCATTTTTCAAAAGAAATTAAAATTAAATTGGTGTCCTATTTTTCAAAAATGAATGCGAAAAGTCTTTTTAGGGAATTTTGTTGGCCAATAAAAGATTTTGTCACATTTTCCTACTTCAATAGAAATGAGATTTTCTTGACAAATTTATCACTAAAAATTCATTCTGATAAAAGGAAAATCTCTTCGGGAAATTTGCTAAATTTTAAGAGATTTTATCACATTTTCCAAGTTGTAAAAATTTGCGAGAAGATTCTTTTTGAGAAATTCACCCATGTTTTTCTAAGAAACTTTTCTCTAAAATTGAAAGATAAAATTGAACTAATGTAGGAATCATGGGCCGACCCCTATTAGATCACATACTCATTATTTCCTTTACTTTTGCAGGGAATCGCAGGTACCCCAGGCGGGAGCAAAATTGGATTCAACAATACACCAGGAACAATCTTGAGGAATACGATAGGACGGATAATTACCGATGCCTCAATTGATAATCCTGGGGGCAAGTGAGGAAATCGATCTTCCCGGAATCAGAAACGTGTCAATTGGTGGGCAAGTACGAGCTTTGTATTTAGACGGGGCCGTAAATGTATCAGATCAGGAATTGGGGGCAAATCAATTCGCGGATATTATCACTGAATGACAAACTTCAAACAAGAAAAATGCGAACAATCTCACTCCTTTATTGTTAACATTTCTTCAACATTGGTGGCAGTTGGTGGATAAAGACTCTTTTGCGTCGGGATTTGCTCCATATTAGGGGAAATGTTTATTTCATCATCTATATCAACTCTTCAATCTACATAATCATGAGGATTATGATAATTAGACTCTCCCATTGTTCTCTTATCTTTGCCATTAGCTCTACTTCCACTTGCCATTTTTTGGATATGTAAAAAAAAATATATGATATAATGCAAAAAATATGGGACATGAAAAATATATAATTATTAAAGGAGATAATAAATAAAAAAGTTAAGAAATTAGATAATCGAGAATGTAATTGATGTTGATACCTGATTTTTAATCGTTTTTTCTCTTTAAAGAATTAATAGAAAATCCATAAAAATTCATAAAATTACAAAATCAACTTTGAAAACCTTGGCCAAGTCTAGGTAACCAATTTTGACCAAAAAAATAAATTTTCATATTTTCAATATTTTCCTACATTTTATTTTCAAAAATTCATAGAAAATCAAGAAAAAATGAGAAAATTGAAAAATAAACTTTGAAAGCCTTGGCCAAGCCTAAGCAACCATTTTTAACTAAAATTAATTTTTCATATTTTTCAGAAAATACAAAAATGCTTGAAAATTCGGTAAAAATAACATTTGAGGCCACAAAAATATAAAAAAAAATAGTCAATATTTTTCTTTTAATCCCTTTTTCATATTGGCCATCACAAATTCGAAAAAATCCAATTCGGGGTCTTGTGTTCCTTCACGAGCATAATTTCAAATCGAGCCTAAAAAAATCTAATTTGAGTCAATTTATTTTCATTTTTCACTTTTAGGAGTTGTGACATTATCCTCTAATAGTCCAAATTTTCATATTGGCCCAATTGTGCCCAGAAAATAGCCGACCCAAAAGCATTGCCTACTATTCCTGGAGAGAAACGTGTAGGAACAGATAATTCGAGCGAGTTTTGGTGGTTCTTCTTGGCCCTGTGGTGAATGTTCAGATTGATGTGCAACACATTTGTAGACCTTATGGTTTTTGTGGCAACATTTTGTTTCCTAAAAGATACGAAGAGCCTGGTTAAAGGTGGACCAGGGGTTATAAAAGCTACTACGAGATTTGTGCCCAAGATAATCAGTTTCGATGACATAAAAACGCTCACTAACTCTCTCTTGCATCTTCTCTTCCCCAACTAAAAATGCCGCCTAAAACTTCGAAATTGAAAAAAGCTCCGACGGAGCGGTCGACCCTCGATAGATTCCCTTCTCACCTCAAGATTGGTGTTGTTAGATTACCAAATGTTGGCAAATCAACACTCTTTAATACCTCACAAAACTAGCTATACCAGCGGAGAATTTCCACTTTTGCACCATTGAGCCAAATGAGGCCCGAGTGACTGTCCCAAATGAGCGGTTTGAATGGCTTTGCAAATTGTACAAACCAAAAAGTGAGGTCCCCGCTTTCCCAGAAATCCATGATATAGCTGGGCTAGTCAGAGGAGCTCATGAAGGTGAAGGCTTTGGCAATAGTTTCCTTTCCCACATTCGGGCAGTCGATGGGATTTTTCATGTTCTTCGTGCCTTTGAAGATCCGGACATTATACATGTTGATGACTTGTTTGATCTTGTTAGGGATCTAGAATTTATTAGTGCTGAATTACGACTAAAGGATGTTGAAGAAGAGCATAAATAGGAGTAATGACAAGCAATTAAAAATTAAGCACGAATGTTGTATGAAGGTCAAGGCAAGGAGTGAACAGTTTTGGTGGTCTTGGCGCAACTCCTATAGATTCCCTTGATACACTGTATACTATGGAACTGAAAGATGAATTTCAAAGGGTAAGAGATTGGGTTGCAAGTACGTTGGATTTTAATAAGGAATATGAGGCTAGTGTTTTTGAGACAATCATAAGGGTAGTAGGCGGACTTCTAAGTGCTTATGACCTCTCAGAGGTTGAAGTTTTTCTAGAGAAGTCTAGAGATATTGCAGATAGGCTTCTTCTACCTCTATGGAATACACCCTCTCGGATTCCATACAATGTTATCAACTTGGCACGTGGGAATGCACATAACCCTGGATGGACTGGGGGAAACAATATCATAGCCGATTCTGGCACTGAATAGGTGGAGTTCATTACTCTTTCTCAGAGAACAGGAGATCCAAAGTATCAATATAAGGTAGAGAATGTCATATCTGCACTTAACCGAAGATTTCCAGATGATGGTTTGCTGCCCATATACATTAATCTTGTAAGTGGCACATCTTCTTATTCAGCCATAACCTCTGGTACCATGTGGGATAGCTTTTATGAATATTTGCTCAAGGTTTGGATATAAGGGAATAAAATTGCAACTGTAAGGCCTTATAGCCATCCAAACAAACAACTTGAGGGCCCCGATAACTACGTACACTAGCACAGCCGTGAAATTACACGATTATGGAGTAGGAGAAGTGAGCACAACTTAACCATTACATCCAGGACTCGTTTATGAGACAAATATTATGGACTACTTGAACTTCCTCTGCTACTATGGCTATGACATCGCGCAGATCAAACACATCACAAGAAACGTTTCGGCTAATTTCTCTTGTCCCTAAGACTCCAACTCCTACCTAATTTCCAACATCAACTATCCCTCCATAGCAATCTCAAGTCTAGATGGAAAATGGAGCAAGACCATCGTCAGTACCCTCACAAACATCGCAGGAGCATGATGAAAGGAGATTTCGAGTGGAGAAAGAATCCTTCATCAAGTGGTGGAGCACTTTCGATGTGTGGACACCAAAAAGAAAAAAAAAGAAAGAGGAAAGAGGACCGAAAGAAGGGAACTGCATGGGGTCTAAAGAAAAAGGAGAGCATGGATGGGGGAGCTGGGAGAATGATAAGAAGACCACGGCAGAATATCTCCTTTGAAGAGCAAGACAAATGAATTGCTCTAATGATGACCAAGAGCACTAAAAAAAAAAGAGAAGAAAAGTTGAAAAAAGAAAAGATGAGTGGACAACACACTAATGAGGAACGCTGACGAAAGAGAGAGATAGGGCCAGATTCGAAGAGGGTACAAGCATTATCGGGAGAGGTACAAGGGACAGGTTTGGGATCAAAAGAAAAAGGGGGGTAGGACTGTCGCGACCTAAAATTCATTTTTTAAGTTAATGGATTACCAGATTAATTGATTAAATTAACTAACCTAGTTCGAGCTCTCCCAAGCTCTACCAAATCGTGACTTTGGTTTTTTGTTCAAATGGTTTTAAATTTTGGAGTCGCCACTAATCATTTTTGAAAGGTTGATTAGAAACCTAAGTAAATTAGCGGGAGAACTAAATTACTTCTACGAACCAGAGATTATGAGTTCGGGGACTTGGTTACACTAGTTAATTAAAACTAATGCCCTTTCGGTACCTTAATTTCATGGGTATCCTAATTTGGTAACTCAGGCTTGGTTTATTCCTATGGCTCTAGTGGAGTGTTCTCTTTTTGTATTTTCACTTTTTTAAATGGAATATACGTGAGTGATATTTTTTTTGGCATTTTCAAAATATTAAGTATTTCCCTGAAGCCGAAAGAGGGAGTGAGTTAACGACTTCTGTGCAGTGCTGCGAGCTACTTATTTTGGGGTTTAGTGATTCAAAAATTAAATTATAGGAAGTAAACGGCAATAAATAAAGACCACCAATGGATAGCTCAGCCTTGGCTTGGCCCTCTCCTTTGGGGTTTAAGGTGCAGGAATTTAAATTGCAGAAATTTAAAATGACCTCCAGTGAGCGGGCTCTGCCCTTCACATTCTGGGGTTTAAATTCTTTAAAATAAAACGAATTGATCTGACAATTCGGGCCGAAATCCATCGACGGATCAATTGAAAATTTAATGGGCACTCAAGAGCTCGTCAGCGCCAATTTTACACCTCCATGGGATTTACCGTTGACTTGGAGTTGTCCTTTGCCTGACATAAAAATATGGAGAAATGGAGTAATGGAGCAAATATGATTTAATTCACATTAAAAATTAGAACAATGAAAGAAGTATTTAGCTTCAATGTCATTATGAGAAGTGCTTGATGGATATAATTGGTTCCTGCCTGAAATCAAATATAGGGAAATGGGAGAATAATAGAAAATTTGGGTTAGTTTATACTAAAAAATCAAAGAAAGTAGAGGGACACTTAGCTTCAAATCTGGGATGAATTCTTGATTTATGTTGATCGATGAAAAAATTGATGATGATAACCCGCTAGCTTTAAACTCTCATCATCTTCAAAATTCTCTCTCTCTCTTTGGTATTTTTTTTTCTCTCAAACATTTCTTCAATCTCCTAAAAACCTCTCAAACATCCAAAATTTTCTCTCCAAAAATTCTCCTCTCAAGCTCACTTCTTCCTTCTTTTATAACCCACTCATCTATCTCCCATTCTAATTTCTCCACTAACTCTTCTTCATTTTCATCTTCCCTTCTCCATCTCTATCTCACATTTTAATCTCTCCACTAATTCTTCTTCATCTTCATCTTCCATTCTCCATATTTATCTCTTATTCTAATTTCTCCACTAACTCTTCTTCATCTCCATCTTCCCTTTTCTATTCTTATCTTATTTTCTCCATCCATTCTTCTACATCTTCTCTTCTCCATCTTCCATTCTCTATTCTTATCTTATTTTCTCCATCCATTCTTCTACATCTTCTCTTCTCCATCTTCCATTCTCTATTCTTATCTTATTTTCTCCATCCATTCTTCTCCATCTTCTCTTCTCCATCTTCCCTTCTTTATTCTAATTTCTCCACTAACTCTTCTTTTTGTTATTTGCAAAATAATCCTTCAAGAGTTAGGTATTTGCACTCTAGTCCCTGAATTTTAATTATTTACAATTTATTCCCTGAAAAAAATATTTCTTTAAGTCCAAATCTCCTCACAATTTTTGACATAATTCACCGCATGTCAAATTTAAGCTCATTTCTTGATACTGAAAATAATGTAAAATTTAATTAAATCCTTTTTTGTAAAATTGGGTCATTATGGGTATAATTGTGCCAAGATGAAAATTTAGAATATTAGAGAACAATGTCACAACTCCTAAAAGCGAAAAATAAAAATAAATTGACTTAAATTGAATTTTTTTAGGCCAGATTAAAGGAATACACGACCCCGAATTGGATTTTTTAAATTTACGATGGCCAACATGAAAAGGGATTTAAAAGAAAAATATTGACTATTTTTATGTATTTTTGTGGCCTCAAATGCTATTATTTATGAAATATTTTCCTAATTTCTAAAAAAAATATTTAAAAAATACAAAAAAATATGAAAAATTATTTTTTACTCAAAAATGGTTGCCTAAGCTTGGCCAAAGCTTCCAAAGTTGATTTTGCAATTTTCTCATTTTTTCTTGATTTTTTTTTATGAATTTTCGAAAATAAAAATATCGGAAAATACTGAAAATACGAAAAATCATTTTTTTGGTCAAAATTGGTTCCCTAGGTTTGGCCAAGGTCCCCAAAGTTGATTTTTTAATTTTATGAATTTTTATGGATTTTGTATTAATTTTTGAAAATAAAAAATAATTAAAAATCAGTTGCCAACAGCTGCCCCTCTTTGAAAGGAAGCTCGGTAGAGGTTCATTTCAAAGACGAAATGACATCTGAATCCTAATCGACTCAACACAAGAAAATAACCAGAGTCGTGACATTGATCCTCGATACCCCTCGATGTAAGCTCTGATCCAAGCCAGATTTGAAGAGGCTCCAATGGATTGAAGGAGAGATTTGGAAAGGAGAGTTTACCTGGCACTTACCTGCCTGTCATCTGGCGGTTGCCTGACACGCATGCTCTATTGAAAATGGAATGAGAACCTAAGAATTTATTAAGAAAACCTTAGGGTGGTTGAGCTTGGACCCGTATGGTAGGTCAGCCCATGGTAGATTCCTAATGAAATGATTCTATTGATTAAAATTTGATTGAAATTTGACCCGTATGGTAGGTCACCCCATGGCAGAGTTCCTAATGAAAGAATTCTAGTGATTAAGATTTGACCCGTATGGTGGGTCGCCCCATGAAAATACCCGTAAGAAGGACTTTGTGCCTATAGAAAGGACTTTTGTGTGCCTGTAAGAAGGACTTCTGGGTGCCTGTAGGAAGGACTTCGGGTGCCTGTAGGAAGGACTTTAGTGCATGTAGGAAGGACTTTAGTGCCTATGGGAAGGACTTTGGTGCCTCTAGGAAGGGCTTTTGGTCCCTGTAAGAAGGACTTTTGTATGCCTGTAGAAAGGACTTGGTATGCCTGTAAAAAGGACTTTTGGGTGCCTGTAGAAAGGACTTGGTGCCTGTAGAAAGGACTTAGTGCCTGTAGGAAGGACTTCGGGTGCCTGTAGGAAGGACTTTGAAGTGCATGTAGAAAGGACTTTGGGGTGCCTGTAGAAAGGACTTTGGTGCCTGTAAAAAGGACTTTGGTACCTGTAAGAAGGACTTTTGTATGCCTGTAGAAATGACTTTAGATGCCTGTAGAAAGGACTTGGTATGCCTGTAAAAAGGACTTTTGGGTGCCTGTAAAAATGATTTTTGGGTGCCTGTAGAAAGGACTTGGTGCCTGTAAAAAGGACGTAGTGCCTGTAGGAAGGACTTCGAGTGCTTGTAGGAAAGATTTTGGGTGCTTGTAGGAAGGACTTTGGGGTGCCTGTAGAAAGGACTTTGGTGCCTGTAAGAAGGACTTGGTGCTTGTAAGAAGAACTTGGTGTCTGTAGGAAGGACTTTGGGTTCCTGTAGGAAGGACTTTATGCCTGTAAGAAGGACTTTTAGTGTGCCTGTAAAAAGGACTTGGGTGCCTATAGAAAGGACTTCATGCCTGTAAGAAGGACTTTGGGTTGCTTGTAAGAAGGACTTTTGTGTTGCCTGTAAGAAGGACTTTGGGTTGCCTGTAGAAAGGACTTTGGGTTACCTGTAAGAAGGACTTTGATGCCTGTAGGAAGGACTTTTGTGTTGCCTGTAGGAAGGACTTGGTGCCTGTAAGAAGGGCTTTTAAAAATGGATCATTCTGTGTGAGAAATCACTAATGATTACCTAAATGTCACCTTTTAGGTAGACGGGAGAGGTATTGACATGAAAGGTGCCATTTTGGGATCTAGGAAGACCAGGAATCCTCAAAGGGTGCCATTCTAGGATTTGGGAAGACCAGGAATCCTCAAAGGGTGCCATTCTGGGATTTGGGAAGATCAGGAATCCTGTAGAAGCTCAAACCCGGTTAATATTCTCTTGTTGCCCAAGTATAAGTCAAAGAGGTAGAGATCAAAACTCTCGAACATTTCTGTTTTTGAGACGAATCATGCTTCATTGGAGAAGGTGGATACCTGTATGTGCCGCACTGGGTTCGAGCACCTTGGCAATCGTCAGAATTCATTCAAAGATTCAGGTTAAAGGTGTGCTTACCTGAGGATTTGGGGAGCTACCTAGTGATTTTCTTAACAGTTAAGCTTGTTCATTCAATAATCGCCAAATGGATTTCGAGACCTTGAAAGGTAACTCGAACACCAAAAATGTGCTACCTGTCAGGCAGTGTCAGAAGCAACATGTGCAAGCATTTTTTTATCAATGAGTTCACTGGTTCATGCAAAACTTATTCAGCTAAGTTTGCAGTGATTAGAAGCATTCTGTGTAATAACTCATGATGCAATCAATCAAGATGTGGATCATACATGACTATTCTGTCAAGTTTGCACTACCAATTCTGTTCAAGGAGGTTGTCACAGTATGAATACCTCGAATGTAATATGAATGGGGGACTTCAATCCGAAAGAGCTTTCTCTCACTCTCAAGAAATGATGTTTATCCTGATTGCAGGATTGAAAAGAAATCACTCAATCTCACTATCATCGCATTCAACAAGGGTCGGAGCAATCTCGCAATTGGTACGATCAAGCCGATCTGAAGGTCTTAATTAGGACCGTAATGTAGGCTGGGTCAAAGGCTTACCAAAGGGGACTCTTTTGAGCCAAGGCTTGTTAACAAAAAATTCTTCATCGTTTGCTTCGGGTTTACAAGTCAAGAACCCTGCAAAAATGAGAGAGAAATAGTCTTGCTCGTACCTTTTCGAGCGATACTTAAAATCTTTCAACTCTACGTTAATTCAAGCGCCTTAATCAGAAAAGATTTTCACAGGTTGTAACGTAGGTTGGGTTTGAGGATCGAGGAAGGCTTAATTTGGCCCAGAAGATATATGAGATGGGTTTGACATTAGTGATCATCGCATCTTTGTCGCAGTTTCGGCCATTCTAGAACAGTCCTTAGAGAATATCATCGTTGTCTGAGGATGGTATCTGTTTTCGCTGGTGCCATTGTCGCTTCCAAACGGTATAAGCTTCTATTGTATATTTTGCAATCTGACTCCTTCAACGAATTTTCCCTTGCAATTAGGTCCCTATTGGGGATTTATAGAAGGAGAGCATAGTTTTCGCTAAGTTTACAAAATTTACATGTAAAGTTCAATGAACATTGATTTGAATGGGCCTTGCTTTTGAGCGACGCTTTGCTTTTTCATGCCCAGGAACTGACTCTTCTTCTTTTAGTCCCGCCTCTTGTCTTTATGTCTCTTTTCTGTTCAGTTTTCTAAAGATTGTGCTATATACACTTGTATATCAAAAGCACACTTGAATAGATGACTCGGGAACTCTTTGTATACCCATTTCTTTTGAGTTCTTCTGCTTCGAAGTGTTGCCATCTTCATTTGAGCAATGATCACCAATGGGGTTTTAAGAAACAAATATGCAAGCTCAATTGGGCGACGTAAGGGATAAAAGTGTATAGGATAGAGAAACGAATGCTTTTCGTCGTCCTAAGGCACTTGAATTATCGTAGAAGGTTGAAAGCTAAGAAACACTCAAAAATTGATGTTAGTCCAAGCAAGAAAATTTCTAACCATTTACCTCGTGCTATTGTTGGGACTACCTCCATTTGGCCCCGATGTGGGGTGGTTCTTGACAGGGGTCATTAAATGAAACCGCCGCTTAAATGTGTTATCAATGGTTACCTGTAGTGTTTTGGATAGAGAAATGAACGCCTCCTTCCTTTTGGATGTCGTACCTTTTGCGAGAAAACCCATTACCTTAAGGAATGCGGAACCTGTTTAGCACACGACTCACTATGGCTTAAAATGTAGGACGTGTATCGAAATGGCTTGCCTTTCATCATCCTATCATGCCCCCCTTTACACATTCGAGGCATCATGTGTAGTTTATACTCCAAGTTAGAATCGGCAAATTAAACATGCAGACAAGTCATGCATGAATCATGGCATGTATAAACACAATACGAATGTGGCAATTTTGGCCTCATGTATGTTTGTGAAATAAGCAGGTATGGAAGAAAATTCTTAACAATGAGAGGATTTGAATTGCCCCTGGACGTGTGAACAGATCGAACAAATCGAGAAGTTTACTCCTTAAATTGAGGAGTAGCTTATCTCAGACTTTGCCCCCTTTTCAATTCAGGGTCTACCATCAATTTGCCCCATTTTGATCGGAATGGATCTTTTTAGATGATCATAATTTTTACCACTTGGGGTTGTCTCCTTCAACATGTTAAATGTTAGTATAAATATTTCCTGTCAAAAGAAAAAGAGACATGTTAGCCGATATTGGAAGGGATAAATTGAAAATGATACTGGTTTACCCTTCATCTTGAATGTTTTGCACGACCCCTTTATTAGCTTCATTGGATTGAGTTTCCTTTGGCTTTCGCTAGACACTTCAACATTAGGCTAAGATCATGACAAAACACTGACCTTGGTATTGCTCGTTGAGTATTCCCATTTTTTCTGCAAAAAGAAATGCGCAAAAAGTTATTTTATTTATTTACAATACTTACAACATTTCCATCCTCGAGGATCGAACTCGGGACGTCTCGAACCACTGTCATTCCCCATGCCATCCGGTCCATTGGACCGTAGGCGTCCATGGAGGCTCTCTTTTAAGAGTTAACGGTTGAGATGACGTGGTTTTGCTACTTTACATTGGACAATTCTACGTCCCGGTTCTTTTCAAGGCCATTTAAAATCCCTGTTAAAAATGAAAGTAATTCAGGATCGAGACGATTATGGAAAAATTAGAACGATACAAAATTACGCTTTTTTGAGATTGCCTGGGTCTTTCGTTCGCGTTTTTCTTCTTTTGAAGCTGTCCATTCAGTGATAATATCCGCAAATTGATTTGCCCCTAGTTTCATTCAACAAGAGAACTTCGCATTCGAGTATGGCTGTGTTCTCGGGTCAATTTGCAAATTCTCGCTATTAATTTCTCCTCCGGTTTGGTGAAGCGGTGGATCCGTGCATTTAATAAGAGGGAGAAAGTTTACTACTTCTTGTTTTTACATAGATTCAAGACATTGATGAAAGTAGATAACATCCCCCTCCAGGGAATAAAAATTATGTATTCATTCAGGATCTGCTCGGCTTCCTTTGCGGGTCTTCTGGTGATCAGCCAGCTTCGCTCCAGATCTGAGATTCATCGACCATGTTGAAGGCCTCGTGATCACCAGCTTCAAAATACAGACTCCGTGTACCTTACAACCCTGATGCTTTATCGATATCGAACTGGTTGATTATGGCGAAAAGATCATCGTTAATGTCCGCTTGGTGGTGATCTGTTCCCTCTTTCTCGGAAGGTATTGATGCTGATCCAATAGCATTGGTCTTTTTGTACCATGCTCCAACAGAACTCGATCCTGTTATAAACTGGTTTAACTCACTTCTTAAATGCCCATATTCAATCCTCAGATCATGCATTTCATCGAAGGTGAGGAGGCTATTGTAGTTGGGACATGTGGCAGAGTCAAAAGCCTCTTTATACATCTTGTTTTCTGCTATGAGGTTTTCATTTTCAGCTCTTAGAAACTCGGCTTCGTTGTGCTCATGGCGAGTCTTCATTCGGGTTCGCCTATTTTGAAACCAGAACTTGATTTGCAAAGGTTCAAGTCCTAGCTCTTGACTCAGTTCCATTTTCTGTTTGCCGTTTGGCATAGGGCATGTTCTGAAGAAATCCTCAAGCCTTTGTACTTGCTCCTTAGTATGGCGACGGTAACGCTTCTTTTGATCCTAACCGTTGTTGTCCTTATCTTTACTAAGATCTTGGACGTCGTCGGCGGAAGGGTCAGGCTCCATGGGCTCGATCCCAAACATGGCTTCGAACTCTTCCTCTCCCATATTCAGCAAGTAACGATAGCTCTCAAGAGAATTGGATTGAGACATCTTCGATAATTCCTCAAGAATTACTAACTCTTCTGGTGTTTTCACTCTCTCTAACTTTTTCTAAGCGACTGTGTATGATTCGAAACTCTCTTCAGAGTTTTAGATGAAGATTATCAGAAGGACGTCTCCTTTTAAAATTTAGACATGTATGGTTTCTCTTGAGTGTTTCGTCTTTCTCAACCTTTCTTGCGTCTCTTGCTCGACTTGTCTTTTCTCGTCTTTGCCTAGTGGTAGGCTCTCGTCGTTATCTCCACCATCGATCTGCTGGCAAGTTCTCCCATAAAGACAAATCCCATTTTCCTTGTCTCCCACTCAAGTCACCTTTATTTCTTCTTTTTCAAAGTGGCGGGGTCTTGTCAAATTTTCTGCGGAGATTTCGGATTTGTTTGGCTCGAGATCGCCGTCTGACGGGGATCGAGCCAACGGGGATGGTGCCAGTAGAGAACGGTAGATAGGGAAATCTTGACTAGTTGATACTGTCACTATGAGATCAATTTTTACTTTAAAATAGATCACCATCGTCGCATTCCGCTAGTCTGTTCCACCTATCTTCTCCTTTCTTTCATATTCTGCTCGTCTGTCTTGATTTTCTCCTTGATAATGGCCAATCTCCCCACCCACATCTTCCCGACTGACGTTATATTCAAATGGGAGAGGCTCTATCATCTTCTTGGACGAGGTTATATCTATATAGCGCATCATCCGAGTGTCGAAGCTGATATCCTCGGCCTATTCAGGGAACTAAATGCTTCTTCGGTTGAAGGCACCAACTTGGAGAGGGAATACAGAGCGTTCCCACACGTCTTCATCGATTTTCTAGAGGCTTGTCGAAATACCCAAGAGACAGTCACCTTAGCCCACGTCGTGAAGGCCCACTACCAAGATCGATCTGAATGCCTAGAGTTTGCCAGAACGTTCAGTTGCTCGATACAAGGAGGCTATCAAGTCTGCTGATGAGCGGGTCTCACTGTTGGTTCACGAGAGAGAGAAGCTGGTGGAGCGCCTAGCTCTGAATAAAACTTATTTTGAGCATGACCCGAGGGACGTTGTAATGAAGTTTAGATGTGAATGGCTGGAGGGGAGGCTCGACGATCTAACAGCGGATATAGCTTTCGAGAGGGACCTGATCGACAACTTAAAACTCGCCGTTGAATATCACGAGATGAATGCAGCTAGGTAGAAGGAGAAATGTACTCGCTTGTTTTTCAAGCTTGCAGATCTCGACTCCCAGATTGCTCAGTGTAGGCATAGCATTAATTTCATGGAAAGCCAGTTGAGCTCCTTTGTAATGCTTGTCAGGGCTCAATTCGGCTTTACTTTTCCTCCCCACTGACTCTTGTAGAGCTTGCTGACGAATGGAATGAAGAGAAAGCTTCTCATGTTTGTGTTTTACTCTTCTTGTCATTTCTTCTCTCATATAACATAATTGAATGATTTAAGGCACTCCACGCACCCACTTCAGTTAGGACCAGAGCACCTCTTGAGAGTACTGTCTTTAAGATATATGGGTCACCATAGTCTAGAGCAAACTTAGTTTCTGAAATAGGGATTGTTGACAGAAACCTTTGTGGGACGAGATCATCTCTCTCTATTAGATTCAATCTGTTTCTATCAATTGTACCTCCGAAGGAATACGTAGGAAGTGTATCTCTACCTCAACTGGTAGGATTGCCTCAATCTTGTCTTATCTTGACAAATGGTGGCTATAAAAATGATAATACACAACTTAACGGACAAAGGCAAGACGCCATCACTCCTCTCTGATAATGATATGGAAAAAGGATTCGGCGGCGGCCCCTACCGATCACAATAAAACCCATAACTGGTCATTGTTACCGTTCTGACCACTCGATTAGTGTGCCAATAAATAAACCTGGCCATCCGTTGCGTGTCCCACTTCTTTTCACGCTTTATCTCTTTCAGCGTCCACTTATTGATGTGTTAGTTGCCTGTAGCGTCGGGAGAAATGCCTGTGAGTCACACTTCTACAATAAAGCACCGGGCCTCTAAAATCCACCACATGATTCGTATTCGAGAAAGATAAGAGGCAAGCCTTTGCTTAATTTAATCAGAAAGGCGTTGCAAGGTCGGGTTAAGATCATTGCTTCATGGATTCTGATAATCTGCGTCTTTTCAAGAAAAATACAAGAATCCCTCTAATACATTAAAAATGCCCCCATGTTTATCTCGAATACATTCACTACCACATCAAAATACATAGACTGTACGTGCTCAATAATGGACATATTTTCGACTCCGGGAGAATTGGCCTCTTCATATGCCCCCAAGGTTAAGGGGTCAGCAATTTCCCGTCCTCTTATATTTCTGAAGGTTATTTCTAATTTTTACTCCCACCTGGGGTACCTAGGATTTCCTGCAAAAGCAAAGAACATAATTAGTATGTGATCCAAAAGAGATCGGTCCATGACCCCTAGATTAGTCTAATTTTATTTTTCCATTTTGTGAGAAATCAGAGAAAATTTTCTTCAAAAAGGATTTTCAAAAAGGATTTTCTTGCAGATGTTACAAATTAGAAAAGATGTGATAAAATCCTTTGCATTTAGCAAATTTCCCGAAAGAATCTTTTTTTTTCTTTTATCAAAATGAAATTTTAAGGATAAATTCGTTAAGAAAATCTTTTGTTTATTGAAGCCTTAAGGAAAACTGTGACAAAATCTTCCATTAATAAACAAAATTTTCTTAAGAATTTTTCATGTTCATTTTTTCAAATGGGATACCAATTTAGTTTTTATTTTCTTTTGAAAAATGACCATGATATTAAATTCAAAATTTGACTGAATCCTAACATGGACCGACCCAAAAATAAATACAATATAAAGTTAGAAAACTTACTTCACCTTGAAAGGAATACCATGCAAATCATATAGACATGCACATGAATCGTGAGTTTAAATCTTAGCCTATCTATTCTAAAGGCTGACAAATTGAAGCGAAAGACTTACGGCAAGGCGACAATCTCGCGCACATAATCAAGATTAGCCGTGATCCCACGCCGTAACCAGGATTAGCCGGGCCTCCCTATTTCGGCTGCTCGAGCTAAAAATTAAAACCACTGCTTTGGTAATCTTACCAAGCCTGAGGCCTAACTTTTAAACTCATTTTTGAAAAGAGGTTCGGGATTGAATCTGGGCTAACTTTCGACGTGATCTCACGCCGAACACTAAAACCAAATCACAATACCATCCTAAAACTAGTAGCCCAGGTCCGGCCACAGGACGTGTGTGATGTAGTGCTAAAACAATTAATCATGCACAACAATTAATATACAAACACCGCTTCAAAAATGTGCGAAATTAAACAAACAATTCCAACACCGATCTCCAAAACAAATGGTTAGTCAAACACTCCACCCCTTATAACTCCCATCTGCAAAACCATTTAACATCTAAATATTAGGATTCACCCAATTCAGATCAAATAAATTTTCATGAAATATTCTGGCCTAAGTCCTCTAAGTTCTTAAATTTTCAAAAATTAAGAACACGTCCCCAGCTAAGTCGCCAAGCTGTCGCGACCTAAAATTCGTTTTTTAAGTTAATGGATTACCAGATTAATTGATTAAATTAACTAACCTAGTTCGAGCTCTCCCAAGCTCTACCAAATCGTGACTTTGGTTTTTTGTTCAAATGGTTTTAAATTTTGGAGTCGCCACTAATCATTTTTGGTAGGTTGATTAGAAACCTAAGCAAATTAGCGGGAGAACTAAATTACTTCTACGAACTAGAGATTATGAGTTCGGGGACTTAGTTACACTAGTTAATTAAAACTAATGCCCTTTCGGTACCTTAATTTCATGGGTATCCTAATTTGGCAACTCAGGCTTGGTTTATTCCTATGGCTCTAGTGGAGTGTTCTCTTTTTGTATTTTCACTTTTTTAAATGGAATATACGTGAGTGATATTTTTTTTGGCATTTTCAAAATATTAAGTATTTCCCTGAAGCCGAAAGAGGGAGTGAGTTAACGACTTCTGTACAGTGCTGCGAGCTACTCATTTTGGGGTTTAGTGATTCAAAAATTAAATTACATGAAGTAAACGACAATAAATAAAGACCACCAATGGATAGCTCAGCCTTGGCTTGGCCATCTCCTTTGGGGTTTAAGGTGTAGGAATTTAAATTGCAAAAATTTAAAATGACCTCCAGTGAGCGGGCTCTGCCCTTCACATTCTGGGGTTTAAATTCTTTAAAATAAAACGAATTGATTTGACAATTCGGGCCGAAATCCATCGACGGATCAATTGGAAATTTAATGGGCACTCAAGAGCTCGTCAGTGCCAATCTTACACCTCCATCGGATTTACCATTGACTTGGAGTTGTCCTTTACCTGACATAAAAATATGGAGAAATGGAGTAATGGAGCAAATATGATTTAATTCACATTAAAAATTAAAACAATGAAAGAAGCACTTAGTTTCAATGGTATTATGAGAAGTGCTTGATGGATATAATTGATTCCTGTCTGAAATCAAATATGGGGAAATGGGAAAAAAGTAGAAAATTTGGGCTAGTTTATACTAAAAAATCAAAGAGAGTAGAGGGACACCTAGCTTCAAATCTAGGATGAATTCTTGATTTATGTTGATCGATGAAGAAATTGATAATGATAACCAGCTAGCTTTAAACTCTCATCATCTTCAAAATTCTCTCTTTTTTTGGTATTTTTTTTCTCTCAAATTTTTCTTCAATCTCTCAAAACCCTCTCAAACATCCAAAATTTTCTCTCCAAAAATTCTCCTCTCAAGCTCACTTCTTCCTTCTTTTATAACCCACTCATCTATCTCCCATTCTAATTTTTCCACTAACTCTATCTCCCATTCTAATTTTTCCACTAACTCTTCTTCATTTTCATTTTCCCTTCTCCATCTCTATCTCACATTCTAATCTCTCCACTAACTCTTCTTCATCTTCATCTTCCATTCTCCATATTTATCTCCCATTATAATTTCTCCACTAACTCTTTTTCATCTCCATCTTCCCTTCTCTATTCTTATCTTATTTTCTCCATCCATTCTTCTTCATCTTCTCTTCTCCATCTTCCATTCTCTATTCTTATCTTATTTTCTCCATCCATTCTTCTCCATCTTCTCTTCTCCATCTCCTCTTCTCCATCTTCCCTTCTTTATTCTAATTTCTCCACTAACTCTTCTTTTTGTTATTTGCAAAATAATCCTTCAAGAGTTGGGTATTTGCACTCTAGTCCCTGAATTTTAATTATTTACAATTTAGTCCTTGAAAAAAAATATTTCTTTAAGTCCAAATCTCCTCACAATTTTTTACACAATTCACCGCATGTCAAATTTAAGCTCATTTATTGTTATTGAAAATAATGTAAAATTTAATTAAGTCCTTTTTTATAAAATTGGGTCATTCTGGGTATAATTGTGCCAAGATGAAAATTTATAATATTAGAGAACAATGTCACAACTCCTAAAAGTGAAAAATGAAAATAAATTGACTTAAATTGAATTTTTTTAGGCCCGATTCGAGATTATGCTCGTGAAGGAATACACGACCCCGAATTGGATTTTTTAAATTTACGAAAGCCAACATGAAAAGGGATTTAAAAGAAAAATATTCACTATTTTTATGTATTTTTGTGGCCTCAAATGCTATTATTTATGAAATATTTTCCTAATTTCTAAAACAAATATTTAAAAAATGAAAAAAAATACGAAAAATTATTTTTTGCTCAAAAATGGTTGCCTAAGTTTTTTCAAAGCTTCCAAAGTTGATTTTGCAATTTTCTCATTTTTTCTTGATTTGTTTTATGAATTTTCGAAAATAAAAATATCGGAAAATACTGAAAATACGAAAAATCATTTTTTTGGTCAAAATTGGTTCCCTAGGTTTGGCTAAGATCCCCAAAGTTGATTTTTTTTAATTTTATGAATTTTTATGGATTTTCTATTAAGTTTTGAAAATAAAAATAATTAAAAATCAGGTGTCAACAGGGACTACTTCCTGGGGTTTTTTTTTTAAGCTTTCCTCGGAGGCAATCCCAAGAATCCATGCAGCCCCAGGAAACTCAAAGCTCTTCAGGAAATACATTGGAGCAGAAGGAAAGAATGTCAAGTTTTCTGACGTTCCAATTAATTCTGACGTCGAATTCCACTTCATTCTCGCTTTCACCATAGATTACTCAACCCCAGTATTCCCTACAAATAGCGACTTCAATATCTACTGGGATGAGCAAAAAAAAAAATCTCGGCTCTTCTGCCGTTACCTCCATCAAGGCTCATAAACCAAATAAGGTAGCGATGAGTATTGGAGAAGATACACAGATGGTATTTTTGCTGAGGGAGGGAGAGAAAGCTCAACCTTCTGAGTTTCCACAGAGGTTCTTGGCATAAACAAAATAGAAGACGTCATTACAGCTCAAAGAACCAATAACGTTTTCATGGGTTGATTGGTGGAACCGTTGGCGGGGCTACCCTGAGGTGGTGAAGAAGAATACAGGGTCAAGACTCCCTTCCTTCATTGCTCTTGAATCTCAAAGAGTGAAGGGTTCATTTGATTTCTTTGGAGTTGACTTTTGCAGTGCTACCTATGTCAAGGACAACTCAAAAGACCTCGACATCGAACCAAGGGACTATAAGGCGAATATGGCTGTACAATAGCAATTTACGCAAATGGAGAATTCTTACCTTCTGATTTCTACCATTGTTATCCCTTAAAGCATTGAGGATTCCTGCCTCTACTTTGAATTCTTATTTGTTTTCCCTTGATTACCCACTAATATGAAGAAAACATGCAGGGAGGAGACCGACATTTACGGGAACAAGCCGCGGGGAAGACTTTGATGGATAACCTCATAAGAAGACTCACAACACCAGATTTGAGAAATTCTCAAAGAAGACCACTAATTTGGCTATTGGTTTTGGTTTAAGTTATTATATCCGCAGGCGTTATTATCTTTGACGAAGTCTAGTTGTTGACCAGAAAATTCTCTCCAAGTAGCCCTCGAGATTTACGAGTCACTCCAGTCGAGGTGAGCTATTTGTGAACCCGATTAAGAAGCTGGGACAAATTCTCGACCTCTGGGAATCCCCACGTCATTGTGGCGTATTCCCCCACCAAATGCACCATCGACGCAAGCCGCCTCCATTCCTAATGCCACGCCATATGTCCGAGATAATATGGTCTGCTCGATTGAGGCGAGGTTTAAAGAAGGAATCGTCCATTTACGAAGAGGACATACTCATATGTTGTACTAGTATTGCAATTTTCTTTACTTTTCTTTTTATTGATCGGAACCCTGGATTGTGATAGGCTCTGCCTCCTACTTGGTGGTAAAGATCTCTTGTACTTTATTTTCTGCAGTTTAGTTTATGTGCCATCGAATCCCAGAATCGATAGGCCGATCCACTTGTTGGAGATTCTTTATTTTTAGCTTTCTGTAGTCTACTTCTTGGAGTTTTATTTTCATATCATCAAAGCCCAGAATGAGTAGGCCGAGCCACCTACTGGAGGTTCTTTATTTACTGCTTTTTGTATTCTACTTTCTGCAGTTTAATTTCTGCACCATCGAATCTCAAAATTAATAGACCAAGTCACCTGCTGGAGGTTCTTTATTTACTGCTTTTTGTACTCTATTTTATGTAGTTTAATTTCTACATTGTTAAACTCCAGAATAGATAAGCCGAGCCACCCGTTGGAGGTTCTTTATTTACTGCTTTTTGTACTTTACTTTCTGCAGCTTAATTTCTGCATTATCAAACCCCAAAATAGAAGGCTAAGCCACCAATTGAAGGTTCTTTATTTACTACTTTCTGTACTCTATTTTCTGCAGTTTAATTTTCATATTATCAAACCCCAAAATGAGTAGGTCGAGTCACATGCTGGAAGTTGTAACATTGAACAAAAGTCATTAACTCACTCCCTCTTTCGGTTTTAAGGAGTTTTTAATGTTTATCTTCATAAATTGTTGTTTATATCGCATCTTCTAATATTGTGTTTATATTTAGAATATTTGCACCGTCAGTCTTATTTAATTCGAAAATACCAAAAAAAATGTCATCCATGTGCATTTTATATATCATAGCTCATGCATACTTTGCTAGTCGCATACGTATTCGTATTGCAATTTTCTATATTCTTCGAGCTGAACCCTTGATCGTGGTAGGTTTTGCCTCTTACTTGGTGGTGTAAAAATTTCATGTATTGTGTTGACTAATTTTGTGATACGTATTTCGTATTTATATGTCACGTACGCATGTTACATAAGTATGTCGTATTTGTATTGTCATTTGATTCATGCATATTCATCTAAAAACATTTTCAAAAGAAAAATCTCAAAGACTAAAAGATGGGCCATTGTGGCTAGCCAATCCTAGTTTGAGGATCTTCCCTCCTGATCTTTTCAAAATGAAGATTTTGCCCCTTATAGGCAAATTATCTTGAAAAATTTTAGAAAATTCAGAAAAATCTCAAAAATTAGGAAATTGGCCATTTTGCTAGCCAATCCTATTTTTGATGATTTATTCGTATGTCAAGTCCGCATGTCCGTATTCACATGTCGTATACGTATGTCCATGTATGCATGATTCGTGTACACATATTACATACACATGTCCATGTACATATGCCGCGTTCGCACGTCCGCATTCATATGTCGCATTCGCATATCATATTCGTGTGTCTTCGTACCCGCATGTCATATTCCTATGTCTTTATATTCGCCTGTCTATATTCGTATGCCTACATACACATGTCCACGTATATATGTCGCGTTTGCGCGTTTACATTCATATGTCGCATCTGCATGTCTGTGTTTGTGTGCTGTATTTGTATATCTATGTTCGTATGTCGTATTTACGTGTTCACGTTAGCATGTAATGTACATTCACATTTACATGTCATATTTGTATATCCATGCTCGCATGTTATGATTGCTTGTCCACGTTTGCATGTATATGTTCGCATATCTATATTTGCCTATTCACATTTTGCTCATCCATGTACCCATTACTATTCATGTATTCCATCTAAAAAGTGAAAATACAAAAAGAGAACACCTCACTAGAGCTTTAGGAGTAACCCAAGCCTGAGTTGCCAAATTAGGATATCCATGAAATTAAAGTATCAAAAGGGCATTAGTTTTAATTAACTAGTGTAACTAAGTCCCCGAACTCATAATCTCTGGTTTGTAGAAGTAATTTAATTCTCCCGCTAATTTACGTAGGTTTCTAATCGACCTACCAAAAATGATTTATGACAACTCCAAATTCTAAAATCATTTGAACAAAAACCAAAGTTGCGATTCGATAGGACTTGGGAGAATTCGTATTAGGTTAGTCAATCTAATTAACCTGATAATCTGATAACTCCGGAATTTCAATCGCATGAATTTTTAGGTCACGAAAGCTCGGCAACTTCGCTAGGGACTGGAATTTTTGAATTTTCGAAAAGAAAAGCACTAGTTGGAGTATTTGAATTTTTTCGAAATTTTAAAAGTCTTAATAGACTTAGGCCGATGAAAATTTCATGGATATCTCTCTTATAGGTGTTATATGTTTTTGCAGACATGGAGTGATAAGGGGTGGAGTTTGTTTGCTGACCCTTTGTTTTGCAGATTGGTGTTGAAATTGTTTATTTAATTTTGCACATTCTAAAACGTTGTTTGAATTTAACTGTTGTGCATTATTAATTATTTTAGCACTGCATCACATACGTCCCGTGGCCGGACCTAGGCACTAGTTTTAGGATGGTATTGTGATTTGGTTCTAGTGTTCGGCGTGAGATCATGCTGAAAGTTAGTCCAGATTCAATCCCTAATGCCACGCTATACGTTCGGGGGTAATACAGTCTACTCGATTGAGGCGAGATTTAAAGAAGGAATCGTCCATTTACGAAGAGGAAATACCATATGTTGTATTCGTATTGTAATTTTTTGCATTTTTTCTTTTAATTGATCCAAACCCTAGATTATGATAGGCTCTACCTCCTACTTGGTAGTAAAGATCTCTTGTACTTTATTTTCTACAGTTTAATTTCCACACCATTGAATCCTAGAATCGATAGGCCGACCTACCTGCCGGAGATTCTTTATTTACTAATTTCTGTATTCTACTTCATGTAGTTTAATTTCCATATCATCAAACCCCAGAATGAGTAGGCCGAGTCACTTGCTGAAAGTTCTTTATTTACTACTTCTTATATTCTATTTTCTGCAGTTTAATTTCTGTACCATTGAATCGAAGAATTGGTAGGTCAAGCCACCTGCTGGAGGTTCTGTATTTATTGCTTTTTGTATTCTATTTTATGTAGTTTAATTTCTACATTGTCAAAACCCATAATGGGTAGGCTGAGCCACCCGTTAGAGGTTCTTTATTTACTACTTTTTGTACTCTATTTCTATAGTTTAATTTCTGCACTATCAAATCCCAAAGTGGAAGGCCGAGCCACCAACTGGAGGTTCTTTATTTACTATTTTCTGTACTCTATTTTCTACAGTATAATTTCCATATTATCAAACCCCACAATGAGTATATCAAGCCACCTGCTGAGGTTGTAACATTGCACATAAGTTGTTAGCTCACTCCATCTTTCGGCTTTAGGGAATTTTTAATGCTTATCTTCATATAATGATGTTTATATTGCATTTTTTAATATTATATTTATATTCATAATATTTTACACCGTCAGTTTTTTTTTAATTTGAAAATACCAAAAATGTCATCCATGTGCATTTCATATAGTATAGCTCATGTATACTTTGCCAGGTCGTATACGTATTCGTATTGCAATTTTCTATATTTTTCGATCCGAACCCAGATTGCAGTAAGCTCTGTCTCCTACTTGGTGGTGTAAAGATCTCATGTATTCTGTTGACTGGTTTTGTGATACGTATGTCGTATTCGTATGTCACGTACGCATGTCGTGTAAGTAATTCATATTTGTATTGTCATTGATTCATGCATATTCATCTAAAAAAAATTTTAAAAGAAAATTCTCAAAAACTAGGAGACGGGCAATTTCGACTGGCCAATCCTAATTTGAGGATCTTCTCTCCCGATCTTTTCAAAATGACAATTTTGCCCCTTATAGGCAAATTGTCTTGAAAAATTCAAGAAAATTCAGAAAAATCCCAAAAATTAGGAAACTGGCTATTTCGATTGGCCAATCCTATTTTTGATGATTTATTCGAGTGTCGAATGCCCGCATTCACATGTCGTATACGCATGTCCACGTATGCATGATTCGCATACACATGTTACATACGCATGTCCATGTACGTATGTCGCGTTCGCACGTCCGCATTCGTATGTCGCATTCGCATATCGTATTCATGTGTCTTCATACCCACATGTCGTATTCGTACGTTTTCGAATCCGTATGTCGTATTCGTATGTCTTTATATTCACATGTGTGTATTCATATGCCTACATACGCATGTCCACGTATGTATGTCGCATTGCACGTCCGCATTCGTGTGTTGTATCTGTATGTTTACGTTCGCGTGCTGTATTTGTATATCTATGTTCGTATGCTATATTTGCATGTCCACGTTTGCATGTAACGTATGTTCGCGTTTGCATGTCATATTTCTATATCCATGCTCACATGTCATGATTGCAGGTCTACGTTCATGTGTACATTCATGTGTCTATATTTGCCTATTCATGTTTTGCTTATCCATGCACCCATTACCATCCATGCATTCCATCTAAAAAGTGAAAATACAAAAAGAGAACACCTCACTAGAGCCTTAGGAGTAAACCAAGCCTAAGTTGCCAAATTATGATATCCATGAAATTAAGGTACCAAAAGAGCATTAGTTTTAATTAACTAGTGTAACTAAGTCCATGAACTCATAATCTCTGGTTCGTAGAAGTAATTTAGTTCTCTCGCTAATTTACTTAGGTTTTTAATCGACCTACCAAAAATAATTAGTGGAGACTCTAAATTCTAAAATCATTTGAACAAAAATTAAAGTTGCGATTTGGTAGGGCTTGGGAGAGTCTGTATTAGGTTAATTAACCTGACAATCTGTTAACCCAGGAATTTCAATCACATGAATTTTTTGGTCGTGACAATTGAGAGTTTGAGAGAATTTGAGAGAATTAGTGTGAAAAAATGAAAGATAAAGGTGAGGTATTTATAGATTTTAGAAAATACTTTTTAATTTTTTTAATTTTTTTTAATGGCCGTCGGCTCTGATGGCTCTAAGGAGCCGTTGGAAGTAACGGCTCTCTAGAGCCGTTACTTCGATGGTTCATGCCGTTTCTAAACCGGTGGTTCGGAACAAGCGGTTACGGCTTGGTTTCGGTTTCGATTCCACAATTTTTGGAACCAGAATCGGACCATTATGGCCACGGGCCGGTTCTGGTTCCAAGCTGCTGAACCGGTCATCGGGCCGATTTCGATTTTGACTGGGCCGATTTCGGGCCCAAATCGGCCCACGGCCAGCCCTATTAGCAACTACTAAGCAAAGGTAGAGTCGGTGATTTTTATTAGAAATGTTCTGAAATTCATGAGACTGTCTCATCTTATTTCTCACCAAATTTTGATGGCTAGAGACTTATGAGATGAGTTGTCCAAATTCGACCTAAAACGGAACTTAATGTTCAATAGCCTAATTCCCTATAAGTCTCCAACTTGAACTTCAATATAAAATTTGTCTCGTACTTTTCTTCATAAAAAAAAATCACCAATTTTCACTCAATTTCCAAATGTACCTCATGTTTGAAAATTGCGACTAGTGTTTTTTCAAAATTATCGACATCAGGATCGCTTAGAAATTTAAAATTAGAACTCATGTATTCATTAGCACTTCCACCTTCATATGAACTGTAGAAGCCTCTCAATGTTAATAGTTTTGAAGAAACTAATGGCGATTTTCGAAAATGCAGGTTAATAGGGGCAGATTGGGACTAAAATGAAAGTTGGTAAATTTTTCAGATATATATATAAAAAGAGCGGAATAGAATTGAGAATCAACCAAAAATTTAAGATTTTTTAGAGAATTAGGCGAAAGTCCGAGGAGTCCAAGTCCATGAAATCTCCTGAGGCTGGAGTCCCGAATCGAGCCAGCTTCTTCTCTCTTCTTCTTAATTCTACCCAACTAGCCCAAGCCCTCGGGCCCGCAAGCAATGGGCTCAGTACGATCGACGCGTCAACCCAACTCACCTGGCTTAGCCGCGACGCCGGCCGAGGGATTTTGCGGTGCAGAGAGACGTTGCCAGTTGCCACCATTAGTACAAGGCTTTGAGCCTGGCATAAGCGTTCGATCTCGCCGTCCTAATGGAGGGGTTGAAGGTTTCGGATGCGGACTTGGTGGTGCGCGTCCATCCCTCGAAGAGCAACCGAGCGTCTCAGGCGATTCTCCGCGAGCTCAGCTCTCACCTCTTCCAGTAAGCTCTGTTGTCTCTTTGATTAAGTGTTCTACGCGATCGTTTAGGGTTTCCAATGACATGTTTATGTTCCAACTGGTGATTAACAACCAGTCACCATTTAGCTTATTGAGGATTGTGCTATACAGATTAGTCTATGATCGCTTTAGTCGTTGAGAATGGAGCAACGTGATGTGGGCGTTGTGAGGTTTTCTTCGGGCTGTGAATACTCCAGTGGTGGAATCCATAAAGCTTTGCTCTTTTTTTTTTTTTATCCCTCCTGCCCTCAATGATCTAATCTTCTATCACTATCTTTGCGTCGCTCTGGTTAGTATTTTCAAGTACTGTCTCTTCTACAGGTTTAGTGAAATTTTTGATGGAGTATTATTGGCTTATGACGTTGATATTGTCGATCAAAAGGCCAAGATTCTTCAATTGATCCAGCCATCCTCTGGCGTGAGACTCAAAGCAAAACTGCTGCTTTTTTCTCCCAAGCCAAATATGTCACTTGGTAAATTCACTGTTCGCATTATCTTCTGTTTTCTGTATATTCAATTTCCTTCATCAATGGTAGCAATGCTAATATAGTTTAATTGCACTGCTACCTTATGCTTTCACTATATCTGGGAAGCTAAGTGTCCAGGGCATTATTGTAGCTCTTGGTTTTCATATTTAACATGAATGATTATATGTTGTGCATTGGTTTCTCCTTTTGGTATTGCCATTGATTTTCCCTATGTATTTTATTTTGCAGAGGGGAGGGTTGTAAAACTTACACCAGAATCCATTCATGTCATTGTTCTTGGTTTTGCATCTGCTGTAATAACCGATGAAGAAATTCGTGAAGAATTCGAATTTAGAACTGTAAGGAACTCCCGTATCCTTCCTTGTTATTCAGCTAAGCAATCTTTCATGTACGGTGATTCCCATGGTTTGTCTTCAGCATGTATTCTAGTCATTTTTCTCATTTGGTTGAGTGACCCTTTTCTGTAATGTCCCTGCCCTCCAGTAATTTTCTTTTTGTGCTGCATCAAATGAACACAACCCTATCTGCTCCAACCTCCTCTGCTGTGCATGATTTCAAGCTAACTTGCATTGATGACTGGCTCTACTCAATGTTTTTTATGGCAACTTCCTTTGTAATAGACTAAATCATTCAGCGGTGATGGCTACAAGAACATTTAGCTACAACCAGACTGGATACTTTGAGTGGCTGTCAACTCCACTGGCTATAAAACATCAGTATAAGCGAACTTTCACCTTCATTGCCAAGTCCTCCTGGTCATTTGTAGATTGTAACATTGTAGTTGGATCTTTTGTGGTATTGGACTATGCTACACTGACATGAGACACAATACGCGACATCACACGACACAACGCCACGATACGTGAATTCTCAAAAAATAGAGAATTCCGACATACTGGGACTTGTTGTATGTTATATGTATATTTTATATATTCATAATAAATTATTATTTTTATGATTTCAAGAATAATAACATCATGATGTCGAAAATGTTATTAATCTCCTCCTCGGAAAGGTCTCAAAAAATATATTATGTGTATGTAGATCAAAACCATACCTTGCGATACTAGGTGACAAAGTTTAGGCCAATTCCAACAACATAACAACACAGCAAGAAAAAAAGAAAAGGAACAACATCAGTGACATAAGCTAGTCTGATTGCAAATCCTGTCACAAGTTAGACTGAGTAAGATTAAGATTAACTTCTAGAACTTTTTACCACTTACGAGACAGTTCAGCTTGAGTCCCCGGCTGTGCAAGCTTTGCTGTATCAGGGGATACTCTTGCCAAACTTATCAAGCCAAATCCAGAAATCTTTGACTGACCCCCACTATCCAGCAAGACATCTCTGGCACCTTATTAATATTTCAGATATCAAAGCAAAGCAGATCCAAAAAACAAAAGGCGAGCTGAGGCGAGGGACAAGCAAGAATCGGGTTGATGAGGGCCTGAGGTGAGCGAGAACTAGAAGGCAAGCTGAGGCTGGCGAGAGAAGGAGGAGCTGAGGCAAGGCAGCGAGCTGGAGAGGTGAGAAGGGAGGCGGCGTGCTGGGGACGCGAGTCGCGAATCGAGCCAAGGGGGGCCATGTTCAAGTGAGAAAGAGAAGTGCGAGATGGAGAGCAGAGAATGCGAGAGCCGAGAGGAGGAAATTAGGTCAAAACATTTGGGTTTTCTTTTCTAACCCACTTTTGCCCCTGGACATGCGACCCACTTCCCAGTCAAAAAATTTGGAACTTGCTTTTACCCGGGTCAACGCGTCCGGGAGTGTCCAGCATGTCGGACACGGACACGGACACATGCCAAAATTCTGGAAAATAACGAGTCGGTGTAATGTAGGTATTGGATGGCCATAAGATGGAAGTGCAATCAGCTACATGTTCTTTTTGGTATGATTTGGTTTACCTTGTGGAGCTTACAAAGCTCGGGTTGGTTGTAATTTATCCAGGTCAACTGAGTCGCAGAACATTGTACATGAGTAACACTATCTTCTCCTGGAAAACGATTAAAATGTATTTTTTTTTTCTTCGTTTTAAATTACCTTTCCTTTCTAATCATCAAGACATATAACAAAAAGGAACAAACTGTACTGGCTTGCTATACTTAAGTTGAAATGCACTGGGCCGCACTGTCATAATTTTCACCTTTTCTTGGCATGCAAGATATTTTCGATGAGCACATGGCTAAACTAAAGAAAATTGCCCACTTCTTTTGATTTTGTTCTTTGCAAGGATTTGCATTCAGTTTTGATGGGCATAATGGCTGTATCAACTCGTATCTTGCAGAACCACAGTAAGGAAGTATTTCGCAGCAAAGCTCATGGGCGACACGTTATAAAGGTTGGAACCATGATACGCTTTTTAGTTAAAAGGTGATATTTCTTTCAAAATGGCTGTTGTACATCATTTATTGTTGATAATGTATGATAGTTCCTTATGTCTTTTGCATGAAGCATTTACTTTGTTAAACTACTGAACTTTAAATGTGTCATTTTATTTTATTTTATTTTCAAACTAGAAGTGCTGCTCAAGGGGCATTTTGTTACTGTGTACGTAGTATTAGAAATTTTCTGTCGTCTTCTTCAAAATTGCTAAAGGCCTAGTGTTTCTTTTTCCTTAAAAAATACCAACGGTATTTTAGCCAGTCCCAAACACGATGTGTTGGCTAGATCAAAAAATAATGAGAAAATCTGGAAGGAACTCATTGGTGAAAAGGGATGGGAGGGACTTAGGAGACTTCCGATACATCAATCCCTCTTATGTACCAACATGCTCTCAATGTTGTATATTATGCATGTCAACTTGAAGAGATCCTGTCAATTAATAATCGTGAACCTAAAGATGCTAGTATCTCATTGATTGTTGTAGTATAGCATCAAAACTAGAGAACTGTTGCATTTTGAAAGAATTCCTTTTATGCTCGCCCTTTGAAAGAAATATGTATTTCGCTATACTTGTTTCTTGGGGAGATTCTGACTTGGTCTAACCGCAACAGTGGTTCTGGAAATTTGCATTTGACGATAGTTTATAAATTCTCCTGCTGATTAGTTCAGTATGGTAGCATAAAACTGTTCTTAGCTTCATGATACTGTGCGTGACTATAGCCTTGAATGCGGTGGTCATCAGTATATGTGGTAAAACTGGTCCATGACTGATAATCAGCAGCTTGTCAGTAGTTTTCTGAGAGTGAAGCACCATTAGATGAGGTTTATTGTAGGGGGATAGCATATGGGAAACGATTTAGATAGCTGACGTAAATTGCATAAAGATGTTGAAAGGCGGTTCTAGTTATTTTTTCCCTTTGGCCACACAGGAGTTCTCATTGACTAGATGCAGGATGGTGACTTGTAGAAAACAATTTTTTTAATTCAAAAAAGCACAGTTTTGAAGTTTGTGAGCAGTAAAAAACTTTGAGGCTCCTATCTTTGCCCGCCCCTGTACTTTGTACATGTGAGCTTCCCATGGAATCACTCTCTTATCCTTCACATTTGATACTTTTTAACTTGCCAGCTTGTTTTTTTAATGATGGTAAAACTTCCCTAGATTTCAAACTGATTTTTTACTAAGCTTGACTTGTCACATTTCACATCAACATGGTAATTTGATACGTGAATGGCACTTCCAATAGCTTTTTCCACCATTTGCGTGATTTAGTTCCCTATTTAGCTGTTCTCCGCTTTTGTACAGGTTGTTAGCCTATTGATAAATGTTTACTTATTGCCTTTCAATAAATAAACAAATTTCATTGAGGAGCATCAATGGGATGTCAGCTCATATACGGAGCTATTTCAAACTTAAAGGAAGAGACGTTTGGACTGTGCATTTTACTTTCCAATGCTTTTACTGCGATCAGCTCTTTAGGTGGTTAAGATTCTTAATGGAGAACTAGCACAGTATTTGGTGTCTATGTTTGCTGTGTTTGCTTTCTAAACAAAATTTTTTTCGTAAAACAACAGTTTTGAGAGCATTAGGGTCATTGCTTAATGGATGATGCGATGTATATTTTGAGAGCATTGTTGCTTATTGTTTGATGTGACTGTAAATGCATTTTGAGAGCCTGAGGATGATTGCTGTGCAGTTTGGATGAGGAAATACTGCACATTTGTGGTTCCCTAAAACCAACCAACACAGGAAGCATTCATTGGTTGGATAATAATTTCGAAGACATATCCCTCACAAATAGGTAACTCTCACAGCTGCATCTTCCTTTAACCAATTGTTGTCATTAAAGAATCTAAGCTGTAAATATTTGATGATACCACAGGAGTGGTACGAAAAGAAAGAGCGAGAATGAAATGAAGATGCAGGAGCATGCTGTGGTAGGAGGGGAAAAAATTTCCATAGGCAATGACCTAGTCAAAAAGTCGAAAAAACAAAGATTAAGAGAAGAGTTTTAAATGTGGTTTTTTGTCAAGTGCGGGTTGTTTCATTTGCTCACAGGTAATATCATCGTACCTGAAGTTTGTGACGCTTTGTGATTTTGTCAGTGATCTTTCTGTAACCAACCCAAATTAGTACTGTTTTATTGGTTGTTTAGCTCAATTTTATTGAACTTATGCATGATGTCGTAAGGTTTAGTTTTATGGAACTTTAAGATGCATTATAAAATCTAAAAGGACGCTTGACCTGGTTGAGCTGGCTCAATGCGAAGAGTTATGAAGCTCTACGAAATTATTATAGGAGAGTTCTAAATGGATTATATTCTTCTTCTAGTTGAATTAGTAATCTTATCAACTAGGATATGAGTCCTATTAAGATCTTTTTTAACTTCCTTTTTAAAGTTAGCCCTGAAGTTTTCTGTTTTGTGTTCATAGTAAATTCTGGCTCACTATATTGGGACTCGTAGTCCTAGATTAGTTTTGGTACCTTTAGGGTGTCCATTAATAATTTTCTTCAACAATGAGGAGCAATAGTGAGTTGAACCGTAAACCTGGTGGATTAAACTCCAAGTTTGAAGCTTTGCACAAAGCATGATGCTGTAGGATGACTAGTCGCACAGCAAAGAATTAATCTGTAGGGTTCACGCCCAGAGGTCCCTAAGTGCATACCTACAATTTCTTAAGCATCACACACAAGAGAAGAATTACATCACACAATCCCAAACCAAAAGGGCAGCCCGGTGCACAATAGCATTCCCGCAAGGCGGGGGTTCGGGGAAGGGCCCCACCACAAAGGTGAATGGAGGCAAGCCTTGCCCTGCATTTGCAAGAGGCTGCGTTTAAGACTCGAACCCGTGACCTCCAAGTCACACGGCAACACCTTAACTAGATGCGCCAAGGCTCCCCTTCTAATCTCAAACCAAAGAATTGCCAAATTCAAGTAATCGTCAACTCTATTAACATCAACATCAACATCACCTTTATCCCAAATCAGTTGGGGTTGGCGGTTGATGAACCCAAAGCGAAAAGTTTAAAATATACTAAAATAAAAGTAAAAATATAAAAAAATAAAAATAAATATAAAAATATAAAAATATAAAAATAAAAAGTAAAAAGTAAAAATATGGCTACCCAAAAATAAATAAATAAATAAATAAACAAACATATAAATAAATAGAAAGCACTAAACAGGGCACTCTGGAACATAGGAAATCCCCCCTTCTACAATGCGGATAGCTTTCCTCCACTCCGTCCTAAGGCAGACCATACGCCAATCTATTTCTCACTCTATTAAATCTTGTTTTACTACCTTCCCCTAAGTAAGTTTCGGCGGACCTCGTCCTTTCTTCATATCGTTTTCTCGGTAACGCACTTCTGTTCTTATCGGAGCATCTAAGGGTCTACGAAGAATATGTCTAAACCATCTCAATCTATGTTCTCTCATCTTTTCTGCCACCGGTGCTATTCCAACTTTTCGTCGAATATCGTCATTTTTTATCTTATCCATCCTTGTATGACCACACATCCACCTTAACATTCTCATTTCCGCTACTTCCATTTTATGCTCATGTTGCTTTTGTACCGGCCAACATTCAGCTCCGTATAGCATTGCAAGTCTTATTGCTGTTCTATAAAATTTTCCCTTTAACCTAAGAGGGATTTTGCGATCACACAAAAATCCGGATGCACTGCGCCATTTCATCCAACTTGCTTTAATTTTATGGCTAACATCCTCGTCAATCTCTCTCCTCTTTTGCAAAATTGATCCCAAGTATCTGAAAGCATCTTTCTTAGGTACCTCCTGTCCAAGCATATCCACAGGTTCTTGATCATCTCCTCTTGTCGTGGCGAACTCACACTTCATGTATTCCGTCTTACTCCGACTTAACGTAAATCCTTTGGACTCTAACGTGTTTCTCCATAATTCTAATTTAGCATTGACCCCAGCCTTGGTCTCATCAATAAGGACAATATCATCTGCGAACAGCATACACCACGGTACCTCCTCTTGAATATCTTTTGTTAGTTCATTCATAATTAGTGCAAAAAGATAAGGACTCAGAGCCGAACCTTGATGTAAACCTACTGTGATCGGAAAATAACTTGATGTGTCATCACAGGCCTTCACATATGTAGTAACACCATCATACATATCCTTGATTGCCTCTACATACTTTAATGATACTTTTTTCTTCTCAAGAATCCACCACAAAACTTTTCTTGAGACCCTATCGTATGCCTTCTCGAGGTCAATAAATACCATATGTAGATCCTTCTTCTTTTCTCGATCTCTCCATCGACTGTCGTATTAAGAAGATAGCATCCATGGGAGATCTTTCTGGCATAAATCCAAATTGATTTACAGGAACCTTGGTTTCTACTCTCAAACGATGCTCAATAACTCTTTCCCACAATTTCATTGTATGGCTCATAAGCTTAATGCCTCTATAGTTGCTATAGTTCTGAATATCCCCCTTGTTCTTGTAGATAGGCACAATCATACTCTTCCTCCATTCATTAGGCATCTTATTAGCTTGGAGAATCTTGTTAAACAGTTCAGTCAACCAACTTATTGCCACAATCCCTAAGCATCGCCATACTTCAATAGGGACACCATTTGGTCCTGAGGCTTTACTAGTTTTCATTTTCTTTAAAGCATCCTGGACTTCTTGTGCTCTAATTCTACGCACAAACCTTCTGTTTAACTCATCAGAAGCGTCCACCAGATCCACCTCGCTTCGATCGCCCTCCCCATTATAAAGCTTGTTAAAATAGCTCACCCACCTTTCCTTCACTTCTTCATCTTTTACTAATAGTTTTTGATTTTCATCCTTGATACATCTAATCTGTGTCAAGTCTTTACTTTTCTTGTCCCTTGTCTTGGCAAGCCTATAGATATCTTTTTCTCCCTCTTTGCTCTCAAGTTTTTTATACATATCAGAGAAAGCCTTGCCTCTAGACTCTCTCACAGCTTTTTTGGCATCTTTTCGTGCCAATCTAAAGTTTTGCAAATTCTCTTCATTAGGACATTTATGCAGACATCTAAAGCACTCCTTCTTCTTAATTGCCTCCTGAACCTCTTCATTCCACCACCAAGTTTTCTTTGTCTGAAGTCCGTGCCCTTTACTTTCACCTAGCACCTCTTTTGCCATTCTATGTATGCATTTAGACATCTCACTCCACATCCTATTTACTTCGCCCTCTAGTTTCCACGGTCCTTCTTGAAACATCTTTTTCCTTGAAATCGGTATGTTTTCCCTCCTTTAACTTCCACCATCTTATTCCGGGATTTTGAGCCCTTCGTGGCATATTCTGTGCCTTATACCGAATCTCTAGGACTACCAGCTTATGTTGCGTAGCTACACATTCTCCAGGGTAGACTTTGCAATCTATATACGAGGTTCTATCCTCTCTTCTAGCAAGAAAGAAATCAATCTGACTGCGATTCTGACCGCTACGAAAAGTTATTAGATGTGACTCTTTTCCTAAAGAAAGTATTTGCTAACATCAAATCATACGCTAGTGCAACGTTCAAGATATCTTCGCCACTCTCATTTCTAGTCCCATAGCCAAAATCTCCATGAACTCTATCAAAACCTCCACTACTTTGGCCAACATGTCCATTAAGATCACCTCCTATGAATACTTTCTCCTCAGGTGGTATCCCCCTTAAAATCTCCTCCAAGTCTTCCCAAAATCTGTTCTTATCAGCTACTGGCAATCCAACTTGGAGGGCATACGCACTAAGGATGTTTAAGATCAATTCTCCTACTACTAGCTTAATCAAGATAATCCGATCGCCTGATCTTTTAACATCGACAACTTTATCCTTGAAACTTTTATCGATCAAAATCCCAACGCCATTTTGACTCTTTTTTGTGCCTGTGTACCATAACTTGAATCCAATACCTTCTACTTCTTTAGCCTTCTCTTCAACCCATTTAGTCTCTTGCAGGCACGCAATATTCACTCTCCTTCTAGCAAAAGTATCTGCTAACTCTCTCAACTTTCCCGTTAAGGTTCCTATGTTCCAACTCCCTATTCGAATCCTTACTCCTTGGGCATTTTTTGCCCCCCACACTCGCCAATAAAAGTGTGAGGACCCTAGCTTACTTTTCACCACATCCGGGCAATGTGGCGCATCACTTTGGGAATGATGGCCCAAGGCTAACTTCCTTACCCCTCGCACCCGCCTATCTTGGTGCAAGGACTCTTGCCCATTTTTCGCTGCACCCGGGCGCCGATGCAATGCGTTGCTAAGAAGGGTATGCTCCAACGAAAAATCTTTAGGGTTCATCTCATAAGGGGTAGCTCTTTTTTTGCAGCCGGCTCACTACGCCTGACACCAACCCTTCTCCTTTACCTTGGCTTGGAACAGGCTATGTAAGCTACATAGGCGGAGTTAATCGTCAACTCTATTAAAAGGAAAGAAAATTATTAAATCCTAGATGATAAATCTACTAATACTAATTAAGCTTAAAACAAGAATCTTTGTCCTTCTAGGACTTATTTGTGTTGTAGAGTCCATCTTCACCAAAACTTGGTAAAAACATCAATATTTGAACAAATATCATGTTGCATGATTTTGTTGGCTGCATCATTCTCCCTTGGTTGGCGAAAACTTGTCCTCGAATTTTGAAGTGTCCACCAATTGGATTCATCAGCTTTATCCTCATTGGAAGTGCCAAAGTTCTAATCTTCTTCGCTGTCTTCTGGTCATTAGTTGTCCCCTCATCATCGAGTATCCCTCTTGGGGCATTGACAAGCCATGACACCTGGCTTCCCAAAGCAAACAGCATTCTTGCTCGGTTTATGATTAACCTTGAACTTTTCTTTGGTTTCAGCCATGTTTGTTGATGATTTGGATTCATTGGACCGAACTTATTCCAATGTGATACCTCGGAGTGCATTATTGAGCATGCTTGATACCCTCTTGACTTGAAAGCGAAATCTTCATGTTGAAGGACAGTTTCAGTGCTCATTAATTTTCAAGGCCACTTAAAATGCATGCTCTGTGTTTTGTGTGGGCTATCTATGCATCTCCCACTTTAGATCAGCCGTCCAACCAGCTGTCAGATGAACCAATGCATGATAGGGATCCTCCTCAATTTGACTTCTAGCATTAAGCTCATCAATTTTTACACATACTCAGCAACAAACATGCTGCCTTGCTTTAAGTCCACGAGTCTCACACAATTTGTCATGATATTTTGCTGGCATATATCTCCCTCAACTCTTCGCTTTTATCTATTGCCATGTGCTTGTAGGTGGTTGCCTAAGTTGCCTAAGTTGCTTCCCTATGTTTGCTAGGCTAATAAGATTCATCTGCCAAATCTCACAGTTAAATCATCACTCATGGCATACCAATTAAAATATTATCCAATTTGGATAATATGTCAGGAAGATCTATCATGGAGGTTATTTTCTTTATATGACAGTTGATGAAGAGATATTGAGAAAAAAGAAGGATCTACATATAGTGTTTATTGATCTCGAGAAGGCGTATGATAGAGTTTCAAGAAAAGTTTTGTGGTGAGTTCTTGAGAAGAAAAGATTACCCTTAAAGTATAAAAATGCAATCAAGAATATGTATGATGGTGTTACTATATGTGTGAAGGCTTGTAATGGCACATCAAGTAATTTTTCAATCACAGTAGGTTTACACCAAGATTCAGCTTTGAGTCTGTGAAGATTGATGAAAAATAACTTCATTGATTTATAACAAATTGTACACACACTTATATAGAGATTCTAAAAGGTATCACCAACTACCCACTACCCTTAAAAAATAGCTGCTACCTACCACCACCTACCACTAATAATACAAGCTGCTACCTACCACCACCTACCACTATTCATACAAGCTGCTACCTAATAACAACAATAGATTACAGCAACATTAATAACAAATTTGATTTCCAACACTCCCCCTCAAGTTGGAGAATGTACATCATGCATTCCCAACTTGCTAATCAATTCCTGAAATCTTCGAGATGGTAGTCCCTTTGTCAGCACATCTGCCACTTGATCTTTTGAGCAAACATAAGGAATCTTAATGATGCCTGTTTCAATCTTTTCCTTAATGAAGTGCCGATCAATTTCAACATGTTTTGTCCTATCATGTTGAACTGGATTATGTGCGATGCTAATGGCAGCCTTGTTATCACAATACAATTCCATAGGCCCATCTCTTTTGATCGTCAAGTCATCAAGGATGATCTTGATCCAAAGTAACTCACAAATTCCAAGTGCCATTGCTCTAAATTCAGCTTCAGCACTGGATCTAGATACTACGTCCTGTTTCTTACTTCTCCAAGTTACGAGATTTCCTCCAAGAAAGGTACAATAACCAGTAGTTGACCTCCTATTCACCAGTGAACCTCCATAATCTGCATCAGAATATCCTTCTAGGTTAGTTTATCACTTGGTCTAAAAAGAATTCCTTTACCGGGAGTGGATTTCAGATAATGAAGAATTCTGTGGATAGCCTGCATATGTTCTTCAGCCGGGTTATGCATGAATTGGCTTACAACACCAACAAAATATGCAATATCTGGTCGAGTATGAGATAAATAAATCAGCTTTCCTACCAATCTCTGGTATCTTCCTTTTTCAACCGCATCTCCCTTCCTTTCACAAATCCGATGATCTTGCTCGATAGGTGTACTTATTGGTTTACTTCCAAGATACCCGGTTTCCTTGAGAAGCTCTAGGACATATTTCTTTTGTGACAAGAATATTCCTCCCTTAGAATAAGAGATCTCAATTCCCAAGAAATATTCCAATCTCCCTAAAGCCTTCATCTGGAACTCTTGAGCCAATTTTTCCTTCAATTGATTCCTTTTGAATGAATCATTTCCAGTCACGATGATGTCATCCACATAAACTAGTAACGCTGTAACTCCCCCTTCGTTCGAGTGTTTGATAGATAGAGTATGGTCTCCTCGACTTTGCTTATAGTCCATCTTCAACATAGCTCTTGTAAAGCGCCCGAACCAAGCCCTTGGAGATTGTTTCAATCCATAAAGGGCTTTCTTAAGACGGCATACCTTATTAGCCCCAAAATTTGCATCAAATCCCGGCGGTGGTTCCATATAAACAGTTTCCTCCAAATCTCCATGCAAGAAGGCATTTTTGACGTCAAACTGTTGCAATGACCAATTAAAAAGGGCTGCCAAAGCAATCAGAATTCGGATTGTATTCATCTTTGCCACTGGTGCAAAGGTCTCCAAATAATCTATTCCGAATTTTTGGGTGTACCCTTTAGCAACCAGCCTTGCTTTGTATCTTTCCAAGGATCCATCAGCCTTGTACTTCAAAGTAAACACCCACCGGCAACCAATAGGAACCACTCCTTCAGGTTTGTTGACACTATCCCATGTTTCATTTTCCTCTAGCGCACTCATCTCTTCCTTCATGGCTTGTGTCCAATTTTGATCCATTAATGCTTCCTGTACAATTCTTGGAATCTTGATTGAGTTGATAGAAGTAAGAAAGGCTTTATGATTAGGAGACAATCTATGATATGAAACAAAGTGAGAAATATGATGTTGAGTGCAATTCCTAGTTCCCTTTCGAAGTGCAATTGGAAGGTCTAGGTCATTAGGAGGAGTCTTGAATTCTGAGGAATTACCTGGTGGATCAATTATCGGAGTCGGTTCAGTTAATTGGATTTGATTTGGAGCGAAAACAGCCTTTGACTTTCTTGAGTAAGTTTTAAGTGGTTCCTGGAATTTGTTCTGAGATAGGACAAGAGTAGGCTGCTCAGAATCATGAGACGTCACAATCTGCTTAGAATTTTTCGCAGGAACAAGAGTAGGCTGCTCAGAATTTTCCTCAGAATTTTGATTATCAATGAACACCGAAGACCTTAATTCCAAAGAAGGAAGAAGAATTTCATCGTTACTCATTGTCTCCCCCTGATGATGACGTGGAAAATAAGGAAGAGATTCACAAAAAGTCACATCCATTGATACAAAGAATTTCTTCGAAGGTGGGTGATAACACTTGTACCCCTTTTGTGAATTGGAGTAGCCTATGAAAATGCATTTTTCTGATCGAGGATCCAATTTACTTCGATGTTGCTTAGAAACATGAACTAAAGCAACACATCCAAACACTTTTGGTGGTGGAAAAGTATGAAATTTATAATCAGGAAAATGCTCACCAAAAATTTGCGAGGGACTCTTATTTCCTAGAGCCCGAGCTGGAATGCGGTTGATTAGGAAAGAGGCTGTTAGGACAGCTTCTTCCCAAAAACACTTAGGAACATGCATATGGAATAGTAAGGAGCGAGTGACATTAAGAAGATGTCGATTTTTCCTTTCTGCTATCCCATTTTGTTGTGGGGTGTCAACACGAGGACTCATGCATAATACCTTAGTTTGCAAAAAAAGGTATTGAGAGTTTGATTGAAGTAGTCTCTCGCATTATCAGACCTGATTTTTTTGAAAGAGACATCAAATTGAGTCTTAACAAGTTTATGAAATAGTTGAACAATCTGACTCACTTTAGATTTATCTTTCATTAAATAGAGCCAAGTAAGCCTTGTGCAATCATCAATGAAAGAGATAAACCAACATGCCCCATTCACATTTGGAAATCTTGAAGGCCCCCACACATCAGTATGAATTAACTGGAAAGGTTTAAGAGACAAATTGTTTACTAATGGAAATGACACATGATGGTGCTTTGCAAGTTCACAAACTTCACAGTGAAAAACATCAACGTCAATATCCTTAAAAAAAGAAGGAAACATAGACTTGAGTAGTGAGAAAGGAGGATGTCCAAGTCTGTAATGTTCTAGCCAAATTTTCGAGGACAGACTTGAAGAAGAGCATGAAAAAGCCAATGAAGTCTCTTTATGTTGAGAAACGCTTATCTTCTCAAGGTAATAAAGTCCATTTCGCTCCTTAGCAAATCCAATCATCTTCCCCGAATCCCGATCCTGAAACACACAGTGAGAAGAATCAAAAAACACACGACAGTTTTGGGATTGTGTCAGCTGATGAATAGATAAGAGATTATTGGTAAGTTTTGGAACATAGAGAACATTTTTCAAAGAAAGAGATGGGGATAAAACAATATTACCACAACCAGCAACAAGCAATGATTTTCCATCAGCTACGGTGATTTTTTTTGCTATCAGGACAAGGTTTATAAGAGTCAAAGAACTGAAGTTTTGACGTCATATGGTCAGTAGCTCCAGAATCTGTCACCCAAGATTCCAAATGATCTGTACCAGAAGCATTGCAGGAAACAGAATTAAAACCCTTACCAGACTGAGCTAGCGAGCATGAACTAGAGGAGAGTATCTCCAAAAAAATTTTCAGCTTTTCTATCTCTTCATTACTCAACCCTTTACTCCCTTCTTTCTCATTGCTATTAGACGACTCTTGGCTGTTTTCTCCCTTAGTTGCTAGGTTAGCCCAGCTGCGCTGGTTCTTAATTCGAGCTAGGACCTGCTCTTTACCATGCAATTTAAAGCAGGTATCTCGAGTATGCTGAGCCTTTTTA
The DNA here is from genome assembly GCA_016432845.1 of Psidium guajava. Classification (NCBI taxonomy): domain Eukaryota; kingdom Viridiplantae; phylum Streptophyta; class Magnoliopsida; order Myrtales; family Myrtaceae; genus Psidium; species Psidium guajava. The sequence continues at coordinate 33,593,109 of CM028226.1, forward strand.
CAGTAGGAGCACCACAGCCCATCACGGTCAGAAGGCTTCTTCGAGTACTCACTTTGCTTCTGCCCAAGTATCTTTCCACTTGGGTTTTTAGTAGAAACCATTGCGGAGCCATTGATGGAGAGAGATTCCACCATCACTGCCCTACGACTTTCTTCTGCTCGAACCACAGAGAAGACTTCATTCAGCGTTGGAAGTTTTTCTTTCCCAAGCAGCACACGAACTTGATCGAATTCCATATTCAAACCAGCAAGGAACTCAAAAATTCGATCCCTCTCCAAAATCTCTATAATTGCTTGAGCAACTTCGCTGTGGCCTACTCTCAAATTCTGATAGTAATCCAATTCCTGCCAGAATCCCTTCATTAGGTTATAAAATTCGGTAACCGAAAGATTACCTTGCTTGGTTGTTGAGATTTTGACTTTGATCTCATAAATTACAGCAGCATCTTGAACTTTGGAATATGTTTGTTGGGCAGCCTCCCAAATATCTTTTGCAGTAGGAAGAAACATGTAATTCCTACTAATTTCTGGGATCATAGCATTCCACAACCATGACATGATCATCGAATCCTCTTCATCCCAAGTTTGAAACCTTGAATCCTTAGCGTCTGGTGCTCCATCAGACAAATGGCTGATCTTCCCTTTCCCTTTCAAGGTTACTTTGATCAGCTGCGATCACTGAAGGAAGTTTTTGCCATCCAATCTATATGCATTATTAATTGCCTGTAGTTCGCTACGGGAACTTTTGGATTGGATGGACATGATCACAAAGGAGAATTTTTGCAATAAAGGCAAAAAAAAAAAGGATTCGGCAATGAAGGCCAAAAAAATTCAGAGAGAAAGCAGCTCTGATACCATGTGAAGATTGATGAAAAATAACTTCATTGATTTACAAAAAATTGTACACACACTTATATAGAGATTCTAAAAGCTATCACCAACTATCCACTACCCTTAAAAAACAGCTGCTACCTACCATCACCTACCACTAATAATACAAGCTGCTACCCACCACCACCTACCACTAATCATACAAGCTGCTACCTAATAACAACAATAGATTACAGCAACATTAATAACAAATTTGATTTCCAACAGAGTCCTTATCTTTTTGCACTAGTTATGGATGAGCTAACAAAAGATATCCAAAATCGAGTGCCGTGGTGTATGCTATTCGTAGATGATATTGTGCTTATTCATGAGACTAGTGTTAGCGTTGGTGCTAAATTATAATTATTAAAAAAACACGTTAAGAGTCTAAAGGATTTGAGTTAAGTCAGAGTAAGACGGAATACATGATGTGCTGAGTTCGTCATGACAAGAGGAGGAAATCAAAAATCTGTGGATATGCTTAGATAGTAGGTACCTAAGAAAGATGCTTACAGATATTTGAGATCAATTTTGCAAAAGAGGGGAGAGATTGATGAGGATGTTAACCATAGAATCGGAGCAGGTTGGATGAAATAGCATAGTGCATTATGGTTTTTTTGTCATTGCAAAATCTCTCTTAGGCTAAAAGGAAAATCTTATATAATAGCAATAAAACCTACAATGCTATTCAGAGCTGAATGTTGGCTAGCACAGAAGCAACACGAGCATAAATGGGGTAGCGGAAATAAGGATGTTAAAGTGAATGTGTGGTAATACTAAGATAGATAAGATAAGAAATGAAGATAATCGACAAAAAGTTAGAATAGTACCGGTGATAGAGAAAACAAGAGAACATAGATTAAGATGGTTTGGACATATTCTCCGTAAATCCTTAGATGCCTCGATAAGAACAGAAGTTTGTTGTCGAGAACATGACATGAAGAAAGGAAGAGCTCGACTAAAACTTACTTGAGGGAAGGTAGTAAAACAAGATTTAATGAGGTGGGAAATAAATTGAGGAAATTCGGGTTCATCAACCGCCGAATCCAATTGGTTTGGGATAAAGGTTATGTTGATGTTGATGTTACCAACCGAGTGGAAAAGACTATCGGATGCACTCTTCAAAATCCGAAACTTCAATTTTGACTTTCTTAGCGATATCTCCAGCAGTATCATACAACTTTGATCTTGGTTGCTCAAATTGGTACAGTGTTGGTGCTAATTGCAGATTTTCTGTTGCATTCATGTTTCGCATGCATGGGTCTCTTTTTTAGGACAACAAGGAGCTTCTTTTTGCTCAGAGAGCTCATGAATCTTGCTGTTTTGTTGCACAAAATGTTCATTGATTCTGTTCATTGCCTGCCATGATGTTTATGCAAATTCATTCAATTTGAGTTCAACTTGCCAACCTTGGAGTTAAATCTCACATCCTTCACCATTATAGTACAAACTTTATGCTTGTTGGGTTTTATATAAGTTTCGAATGTAATATTGGCAATGGATCTTTATTATTTCCTGTAAAAACTGACATTGCTTAGAAACACTTTTTACCCCTGGGTTATTTCAGCATGTATTTATTGGTGCACTAGATGGTCCCGTGGGGAGAATTTAGAGATTGACATATAAAGAATTCATGCTAGCTTATATGAGATGTGAAAAGCATGGTACATTTTGAAAGCTCTTGCTGTTTAATCCTTTAAAAGTTCTTTACTTTTGCAGCATGTATTTTGTTAGAAAATTAGGGGTCTCCTGCATTTAATAGGGGAAAGATAGGACTACAAAAGAAAAGCTTATTAATGTGATTTTGTGATAAAACAAAGCCAATGTTTGGCCATTTATTCCTTGAGTCGTTCCTTAATGATGGGAAGGAGCTGATTTATGGCAATGTAGTTTGGGAGGACATGTACTCTCTTTAATTTATGGTCATTGGTGTTTGAACATTCTCCTTTATTAGTAAAAAAATCTTATTGATGTCATGTATGTGCAATATGCAAACAGTTTAAGCAGGCAGTAACTAGTTAATGAGCATACTGGGTTGTGTGATGTAATTTTAGATGCAGGTATCCGTGTATGTCATTTTCAGTATTTTTTTATCAATGACTTTCTGCTAACATTCTAGTTTGTAACCACTAGCCCTTTGGGCTAAAGAGGACCACATTTTGGTTCGGCGATGTTGCTGTCCTCTCAAAGAGTTCACACTTCCATCTCATAGAGTTTTTGTTTATGTCACAAATAATATGTCTATAGACAATAGCATGGGAGGTTGAAGATTGTGTATCAGGAAGTGCTTAAATCTAATAGTGGTTATCTGGTACTTTTGGAGGTGAACTCGTCTTCCTAGCTTTTGCTGGACTCTACATTTTGTTTTTGTCCTGTTAGAATCGCTGCAGCCCCAGCCGACCCCAACTGGTTTGGGATAAAGGTGATGTTGATGTAGAATCCCTGCAGCCCCACCTAGCTCACTTTGTGGTTAAATGACATCTTTTGCTTCCACTGGGATTTGATCCCAGGACGTGCCCATTGACATGCACTTTACAAGATTGGTAACTCTTGATGGCAAACTGCAGACTGGGAAGATGTTGAGGATGATTAGATGGTTTGAATTCTCCCCAATTGAACAACGAATTTGATGGGTGGATCTTTCTTGGGTTTACATCTGTTGCCATGTTTTGAATTTCATTCTACTGTCATTTGGTCTATGTCAAGGCTTGTTATTCTTTATCAGACCACATATGCTGGAATTTCACACTTTATTTCTGAGTTTCATGGCTTTTTCCTGCAGGTGTTTTTACTTATTTATTCCCCACACATAATCTCTAGATTCTCTGCCCATGATTGGGTGGGAAGGTCAAAGAACGTGAGATCAAGGGAGACTACAACCGGTTGAAATCATCCGACCATAGATCATGTTAGCTCCGATCATGCAATGCAGGATACAGTTTTTCTACCCATCTAAACCAGTGTATCCTTAGGCATAAAACTCTTGCTGTCATCTTATATCTCAGTCGATACAGTTAGGCATTGAGTACCTTATCTTTGTCCAGTGAATTGTTCTTGGGGTTTTGTTGATGCTTTGCCCATTCAAGTAGCTAACTGTTTACTGAGCCCATATATGAGATGTTTTGCTCCACCTTTTCTGTGCCACTTCATATTCGTTGCAAGTTTATATCCCAGTGACCTGGTTCTGGTCCTGCTGGATTCAAGTTGCAAAGTCCTAATCTGGTGCAAGGAGTACTCTCAGTGCAATATCCAGTTCAACAAGGAGGATCGCTTTAATGAGCAGTGGAAGCTCGTGGCTTGGTAAGCATATGTTAATTATTGATGAAAATTTGTCTGCAGTGATCGATTGTCTACATCTAGCTCGACCAAAAAGGTTGTTGAAAATTGAGACATCTTGATATGGAGATCTTCCTGGATTCATCTACTTTCATTGAGGAGGAGTACAAAATGCCATAGACAAGGAACAGCGGAGTTCCCATTCAGTTGACGAGTCAGTTTCTATGGAGATTTTGGGATCGAATTCTTCCAATTTGGGAGGTGGATCGCTCCTGCAGCCGAATGTGAGGGCTGCTGACCCAAAAATAGGAGATGAAGATCACTGATCCCGCAATTACCATCAGTTATGGGGTCTCTTTCGATAGGTGCCCTTTATTGATTCTGGGCCCCCGAAGTTTTGCTATTTGTGCCTTTGTGGTAAATAGAACACAATATCACTCGAGACCCTTGTTTGATCGATCACCATCAAACATGGTGTTTATATAATTGAGGTATGTGGGTGAAAGAAGACCTGTGTGGGGGTGATGGGAGAAGGTGGAGCTTTCAGGTTGGTGAACGATTCTCACTCCCATCCAACGCCCCATGTGCGTTCTTTTGTTCAATGCTTTTAGTTTTATCAGGAAAAAACAGAGCAGTAGCAAACAAATGCTTGCCCTTGCAATCCGGCCCTCGAACATGTTCCATACCCTCTTTCATTTTCATCCCTTCTGAAAATCTTTCAATCATAATCGTACATTACTTTTTTGACCGAAAAAAAAAACCGTACGTTACTTTCACTTTGTGCATGTGCACGACTTAGATAATCCAGAATCTTTGTTCGGTCTACCTTTCCTGTCTCAACCTCAGCTCTCTCTCTCTCTCTCTCTCCCTGTGTTAATTTAATGTGGCAAGCATCTTTCTTGCACATGTAAAGATTGCGGAACAGGTGTTACTTGCTAGAAGCTACATGAACAGAAGCAATGTGAGGATGCACGCCGGTTCTCAAGAATATATATATATATATATATATATATATATATATAAAAGAAAAGAAAATGTCAGTGCCGATCATGTCATATAGGTGATCGATGTTCATGTCCTCATCAATGTTTTTCAGCTAAAATTGGAATGATGCATTTAATTGATATAAATGCAAAAGGTTTAGGATTAAATGGGTATAATTAAAAAGTTTAAGATTAAATTAGCATTAATACAATAAATTTATAACTTTTTTGATACCTTTTCTGCTTATAAACAAGTGCTAACTCTTTTTTGATACCTTTTCTGCTTATAAACAAGTGCTAACTCTGGAGACAATACGATTATGTTTCTTCACTTGGACATTTTAAACAGATGAGAAGATGGGCCATTTGTCAACCGTCTGAATGTTCGTCTGCACCTGGTGTGCGCAGCAACGCGTGCTATGCTAATCATTTTCAATCATTTAAGGTGTGAATGCCAATGGGCATTCAACAATTTTCTTTTTATTTAGTTTGTTGTAGAGTTTTAAGTCTAGTAATCATTAGCAGTTAACGTCGCCACCAACTGAAATTCCTCCTCACTAAGCGTGAGACGGTCTTGATTGCGACCCTTGGATCGCCCGATGATATGCATGATGATGCCTCGCGATCACGTCCTTGGGTCGATCAGACCGCAATTATTCAAATGATCTTAGCACTTCTTTTTACCTATGAGACGTCGTTTTCACAATCCTTGTCCAACGAAAGCTCTCATGCATCACCAACATCTCGAATCTTTTTTATGATGAAGATAGTGATTTGCCCTTCACTGAGTCACCTGCGTGTTGGTTGAACTTTTGTATGATATTTCTGCTATCGACATCCTAGAACACGAAAATCAAGTGTTCTAATGACTTAAGTTGCTAATAAAAATTTATTATTCAAATATTCTAACAGATCACACGCGAGGAAATGATTTCAAATGTCGGTGATGCATTCATGTCCATGACGATCTCTTTTCTTTTTGAACTTGAAAACATGTGAGGTGAATACTCAAGTGTCAGCAAAAAAAAAATTTTCCCCCCTTTTAGATGTTATGGCATGGTGCAATAGTTGCGAGAGAAGCATGAGGAACGATTCATGTCATAGTGAAATTGACGACTGTCTCCCATGGAGGATCATCATAGTCCAATCACGCATCAAATTCTCCGGTAATTGACTCAAAATCACCCAGAAAAAGCATGGATGGGTAAAAGAAGTTTTGCTATTTTTCGTTTGCTATATCGAGATGAATCAGAGTCTGTCAGACAATGGACTCTATCAATAAAAAAAGGTCGCATCGTATTGTCATGTACGAAAATCCTGTGGGCGCTACCAACCAAGACAGTAAAAATTTATCCGAACCCTTAAGATTTCCATTTATATTCCAATCACCGCCCCATTCCCCCCCCCCCCCCCCCCCTCTTCCACTTTCTTTTTTTTTTTTCAAATTATGAATGTGCGTTGAATCATTACAGCCCAATTGCTCTTTTCTTTTATAATTATTTTTTTGAACTATGAAATAATGAAAGGGAAAATTTCTCAAAGTGATTAACTAGGAATCTCCACCCATCACGTCAGGGATGATTACCGATTCAGTACGTGAGTGCACCTCCATCTGTACTGTCTGCGCCTTTTAGCCGCATGGAATTGGACTTTTGTGGGCTAAAATAAGATATAGGGAAAAGTAGTAGATTATATTAAAATGTTTCCAGAATATTTGTATTTTAGACGACTCTTGTTCAAGAAAGATAGCATCGGTTGATCCCAATGCGAAAAGGATCGTACGAAGCACAGCTGTCTGATTCCCATCGATAGAATTTTAAAACCCGGAAAATGAAGGGCTTCTTTTGGAATAGTTAAAAGCATCTGCGCTTCATTTTCCTTACCTTTCCTTTCTGGTTTTTTTTTTTTTGGATTTACAATATATTTTGTTCAGTTGAGAGAAATTATTTGTATATTTGGCAAAAGATAGCATTGAGCAGAAAGGAACATGGACGGAAAAAAACGTCCAAGGAGACGATAAGGAATTAAAAAAAAAAATTAGAGCTCACTGAATACATGATAATATCCACATGACATTGCCTTCATGGTTCATATAATGAGTCGATTTTTGTCTGCTACGGACTCATTCTATCACTATGCTGTTGTCCTGCATATTCTGTGTTATCTTTGGGGGACCTTAGCTATGGTCTTCACTGTTCTTCCAGCTCCAGCCTGAAGTCACGCACCTACTCGGATGTGGACTGTGGTGTGGATGTCGATCATCATCGTATATCTAGAGTGAGGCTTTGCATCTTTCTTCGCGGTCTTTTGATTTTATGTTTTTGTCAATTGAGTTTTAAATATTTTGCATTTGTATTAATTCAGTCTATCCAATCAACTTGGGCTAGCTGACACTAACGTAGATAATTAATAATATATTTTAATATTTTAAAAATTATTTATTCGTTTTTTATTTTACTTTTTCTTTTCTTTTCCTTCTTCCTTCAACCGGTAGCCAGATCATAAATTGGCCATAGGTGAGGGCCGACCTAGATCTAGGCGAGTCCGAGCCCTGCGAGTGGTCATCAAGTTTAACCTTGTTGCCCCTTGTCTCTATCGACAACCAACTGAAGAGAGAAGAAGAGAAGAAAAAGAAAAGAAAAAAAAAGATAAATAAAATTTTTAAAAATATTAATATAATATTAAAATTTGCCGCGTCGGTCGGCATTCACGTCAGTGCCGACAGTATCGGGCGACATCAACGCTAGTATCAATTGAACAAAATTGACTGGGTAGATTGAATTGGCATAAATGCAAAGGTTTATGACTCAATTAATTTTTTTTTAAAAAAAGTTAGAACCGAATTAACATAATTACAATATATTTAAAACTTTTTTGGTAAATTTCTCCCCATCATTTAGAGCGATGATAGAGCTTGATTCAAATTGCTCGACATGTAGCCTTTCATGAGCGCCCAAACATATTGAGGATGGACGTCAATTTACTCGACAACGCCTTCTTTGTGGAACTATTGATCTTGGTTGCTCAAACCGCGGATGGCCTTACCAAGGTCCCTCCTCTCGCACATTTTTCTGGTGTCTTTGTCCAGACTCCAGTTTGCTTCCTCGGAAACCACCTTGAGTGTGAAGGGGTGCTAGATTATGAATCGAAAATAATAATTTCGTCACAGTGTTTGAGATTGTAAGCGATACAATAATTTCGATAAACAAAATGCTCACGTAAGTCATTCCTTTCTTCTGTTTTCCGAACCTTTGTTTTCAGTTGTCGGAATTCTTGTTAATTAAGTAGATCATGTACTTCTTTTTTTTTTTATGAAAAAAATATTACATATTCACCAAGGAGCAGCAGCTACACCGGTGTTCACGCTTGATTAGGTACACCCCTTGGACATCTACTTAATTCTCTAATAATCCCAGATTAAGCTGTCAATCAAGAGTCAGAATATTTATGAGAAACTAGCTAATTTAAGAAAGGTCAAGCTCTGGAATACAGCTCCGCAAAGTTCTCTTTCACAAATGACAATTTTTTGGGGGGAGAAGCAACCGCTTCAATAAGTTGATAACGCGGCCAATCATTAGTAATGATTAAATCATACTTAGCTCTCTAATTCAAAATCTACTATATATCTGTCAATGTATGTAGCTATTATGTAAAGAAAATTCCTTTGGAGGTTGCTCTAGTGGTGACACGTCCAAATCTCACCTTATTTTCCTTTTTGTTTGACTGACTTTCTCGGAGGCTTATTATTTTGTTTAACTTAAATTTCTTAATATGCAAGTGCTGGCTGGTCACTCCTTGAGCCCATAACAATCAATAGACACCTATTTTCACATGGATTTGAGTCAGAATTGAATTTAATATTCTACAAGACAATTAAACTTGGCCTAGCGCAGCAACAAAATCAAAATCAAAATCAAAATCAAAATCAACCAATAGTTGAACACAACACACTCATTTCAACCGGATGAGAACGCGAAGTAAAGGCTGGAATTGTAAGTTATGAAGCGTCAAAATTAGTGTTTGTAACCTTCTACCACGTTTGCGCCATAAATTAGATAAACCAAAAGCTTGCACACGAAGCAAAAACGAGAATAGGGCCAATCGTATAACAAGTCCTAGAATTTGTCACGATAATGCATTTATGTCCTAGAATTTTCGGCAGAATTACAGAAAGAAAAAAAATTCCTAAACCAACTACACTCATGCCAATTCGGTCTTAAATCTTTCGATTGCATCAATTGAGTCTTAAACCTTTTTATGTTTTGTTAATTGAGTTCATCCGGCCAATTTTAGCTAGAAAATCAATGAAGTGGACGTTGGCCATCCTACATAACACAGCCGGAGTTGGCGTTGACATTTTCAGTGATATGTTGGTTGTTTTTTGAATTATAGATGGAAAAAAAAAGAAAAATTAACGAAAAGCAAGGAGAAAAGAACAAATATAAAAAATCAAAAATATTATTTTAATTTAATTAAAATTTATCCATCAGCGTCAGCCGTGTTACGTAGGACAACTAACATCCACATTAGCGATTTCTAACCAAAATTAGCCGAATGGACTCAATTGACAAAACGTAAAAATATTTAAGATTGAATTAGCACAAAATGCAATAGGTTTATCAATTTTTTGGTAATTTTTCCTAAAATTTTCATGCCGTGCATTTAAGTCCTAAGACTTAAGATTTTGATGCACTTGAATCTCTTCGTTAACTCCATAGATTTTAAGCCATGTAGCATTTTACATCCACTAAAACCTAACGGAGTTAATGGAACAACTAAAGTGGATGATTGTCACAAGTTTTAGTACTTAAATATACAAAATACGCATTTCAAGATTTAAGTGCATTTTCATGATAAGTTTAGAACTCCCGTTATAATTCTCCAAAAAAAGATTCTATAGAACAGTGAAACAATTGTTTTCCACATGTAACAGAAAAACAAGAAATGAGGTAATAAGAAGCAACACGCGACATGAAATAGCATAAGTTAGAATACTTGCCCATGAGGTACAAATCACACATAAAAAAGAAGAAGAACGAGAAATGAAATAAGCAAGACACTCAAAATGAAGTTAAATGGGACATAAATAATGTGGAAGATATTGATTGTGTGGATCAATATACAAGTGGAAGGCTTCTAACCTTACAATTGAAAACCATGAATTAAGTAGACTAAACCCTACAGTACTCACGTGCAAGTGCGCGATTTTGACATAATTATTAGGCACACTTAGCACTTTGTCCGATTGCACTCATGAAACAGAATTGGCACTAATCAATAGTTATTTTTTAAAATTCGAATTTATAGTTTTTTAAAACATGAAAAGTTGTGTCCTTTCAAAACAATTTTTCTATACACAATAGACACAGTAGACTTTCAAAAGGATGCAACTTTTTTGTATCTGCTCAAACATAAATTTTCACTATTATAAATTTGGCATTTCTGGTTCAATAATTTTTAGGCCTGCATGGCAACTATTCTATTCCAAAAAAATAATTTTGATTAAAATGAATTTTTCTGATTTTGTTCTTGGATGAGTTTTAGAGAACTAGAAATGTGTTTATAACAACCCAGAATTTCTGTTTCGAAAAATTGTTACTCTTTCTAATTTTTTTCATTTAAGTGAAATAATTATGTAGTTATTTTGTAAAATTTCATCCAAAATTGAAGACTAATTTCCAATGCACACTATAATAATTTAAAATAAATTCATTTTTTTAGCATGTCATAAATGAAACATAAATTTTAATACATGATGGTTGAAATTCAATTTAAGTATGGTACACGTTCCCATAGTAAGGGTTCATTTTTTTCTTTAAATGTTGTGTTGTCCAAATATATATAAATATAGCAATAGACTAACCAAATTATCCACTGAAAAAAAAAAAACCAAATTATCCTCCTTGATACAAAGTACAAGTCCTTCACTATCATTTTGCAACTTCTGTCATAAATTCAAGTGAGTGTTTGGCTCTAGCTCCAGGTGCAGATGGTCACATTTTGTGACGCACGGCTACGAGTATATATGTTATCATCCGCATGTTGGATGCCCTCATCTTCTATGACATTTTTTGGTAGAAGAGTGAAACATAGGAAATTTAGACCCCAAATTATGAAAATGAGGTCAAATTAGCCTAATTTAAGCTTCTTCTATTTTTAGGAATTTTCTAATTTTTAAAAAAAAATTCAATTTTTTTTTAAATTTTTTTATTTTTATTTTTATTAGGTTAAGGGAAAAGTGACGAGAGAACTGAAAGGAAAAAGTGAGAGATATAAGACTTCATTGTATTTTGTGATTCTCAAAAATGATTTTTTTTTTCAGAATCAATTTTTTGTTTTGTTTTGGATTTTGCTCTAAAACTGATTCTGCTTCTTTAAAATTGATTCTGGGAAAAAAATCAAAATCAGAATTATTTACCTTACCAAACATGATTTTTATTTTTTACTATTTCAAAAAACAGAATTAGAGAATCAAAATGGTTACCATGCAAGCCCTTACATTTTCAATTTTTCTTTTCGTTCTTAAAATACAATATTTACATGTTTGTGGGGGTAAATAATTTATCAAAAATAGTGTATTCAAACCCCCCCTCCCCCAAACCAAAACACCCCCTTGTTTGATTCTGTTCTTCCTAATTGTTTTTTCTAATATAATAGGGGCTTCGACACTCTATGAGAAATTTCATTTCAGTAATTTAACTATCAGGTGTGAAGTGAACAATGTGTTGTTTGGTGTGGTTTATACGTCAGTCCAAGTTAGGAACCAAATTAAACCAAACTATTTCTCTCTTTCTATGTTTTTTTTTTCGTCTTCATTTTTTTTTATGTTTTTTGTAATTTCATGAGGATTAAATTCACTTAACTAGCTTAGAAGCAACATTGATTTCATGCAAAGATCGAATTCTACACTCACAACAATTCATAAATTCACAAAATTAAATGATAAGTAAATCAACCTGAATAAAAAGATTAGACAAATCTTATTTTTGTAGAGAGGGGGAGATAGAGAGAGAGGGAGGGTGTTGCGTGGTGCAAATGGGACGTGGCAAGGAGGCCCTTTGATGAAGCTAAAGTCTCATGTAAACATGAATGATTAGTGAAGTTTTATGCTGTTAAAAGGGAAAATGAGCTCCCAGGCAAGTGAGTTGTATTGCTCTTAATATGATACGAGCGTGTCGATGAATAACTAATAATCAAGCACCGCGTGCCTTTGGCTTTACATATGCCAACTAAGTGGCAACAGACTTAAAGTGAATAATGTTTTGTTTTGCTAGGAACAGAGAATAATAATTTCAATTGCACGATTGGTCGGCCTCAATGCAACCCTATTAAGTGCACAATTTTTTTTTTAGACAGGTTAGTACAAAATACAGCTAGGAAAAATAATAAAAAAAAAAGAATAACTGCATAAAGTTTGGAGATCACACGTCCTCCATCCACCTTTAAATCCAATCTTTATGCCATATCCATAAAAGTCCGTGAAGACATGCTTTGCTCCCATGTCTTGCAAAGCATAATAATTCAAAGTGCTGGTAGAACTATTATTTTTGCGTATTTTAAAAGGGTCTGCTTTCAGAAAACTTAATACGCATGTAAACTACAGCGAACAAATTTCATGAATGGGAATCACTTTTGGAGTTTTAAGTAACTCTTCTGAATGTCTTAGGAATCACAAGAAAATTACTCGGTCAACTATGTAACTAGTGTATGGACGTCAATTTAGTATTAAACTTTTTAATTATGTAAATATAAGCGTAAATATATGTATGAAATTCTAATGTTATCTTTTCAGCCAATTTTCGTCGAAAATCAATAGTCGGTGCTCCACCATGCATTGGCCAGCCCACGATGCCTCCTTTGCCTTTCACCGCCTCAAATAAACCAAATGTTCTAGTCGCAACTTTGGCATCAAGCTCGATTCTGTGACAGAGCTCACCAGAACTGATGGCTAAAACTTGATGCCGCCGTGAAGCTCAAGTTCTATGAGCTCGGGGTCCATGGCCAACAGAAAAGAGAGATACAAGATGCAAGGAATAAAGGAGAGACGAGCACTGCCAGGAGTTGCCTTCAATCAAAGAGGAGTTCGGCCTGCGACGAGAGGTGTGTCATGATAACTAGTGGGAAAGAGACAAGGGGCAAAATTTAGGGTTTAGGGATTTTTTTTTTTTTTGCATAGTTATTCTGTGTATTGAGTCTGCTTCATTCGTTTTGCAAAAAATGTGCTGTCTTTGAAAAATGTGTACCGAACAGTCATTTTTTAGGAAAATAATAATATTTTTCTGTATTTAGCTAAAATTTGAAAATGTCCTGAAAAATATATTTTGCTATTCATCATGGAAAATTGGATTTAATTTTTATCCGTGCACTCGTTTTTAATAATTATTTATTTTTATCTATTTATTTATTATTTGTTTAAATAATTGAATTGAATTTTTAATTTTTTCTCTTTTCTTTTTTTCTTTTCCTGTCTTCTTTGGTTGGTCATTTTGGCCATCGTCATGGCCGATGACCGGTAGAGGAAGAAAAAAAATAAAAATAAAAATAAAAAATTTGAAAATAACAAGAAAGAAAACATGAAATTTTAAAAAATTAAAAAAAAAGGAATATGAAGAAGTAGAGGAAGGAAAGATGAGGAAAAACGTTTTCCTTTTCTCAAAAACTAGAAATCATTTTCCTTACTTTTAAAAGAAAAATATTTTCCTTGTTTCATTTATTTTTCGTGAATTGAACACTGAAAAATTTGAAAATTATTTTTCTAAATTATATTTTTTTTCGAAATGAACGGAGCCTAAATGTGCATAAAACATCACTAAATGGGGAACACTTACAAGCAAGAGCCGAAGCAGCAACAACTAATTCTTGCCATTCTTATTGAAGGTGTAGCAACTCTTTAAAGAACTCATTTCATGTGGATTTTTCTCTAAATTAATTTCATGCATGAAATTCTTAAAAGTTGGATGAAAATGAAAAGTAACTAAGAAATTCAAGAAAATTCGGAGTAAATTTCTCACAAATTGGTCCCGGAAAAGAAAAGATCGAGCCAAAATGGGCCTTTTTTTTTTGTCTAAAAAAGGACCTGTTTGTTAAGAATTAAAAAAAGGAAAGTACTATTTAGACCGAATGAATAAAAAGTACTAAAGTACTACGAAGTACTAGAGCTTGCGTGAGACGAGTTGTCCTCATATTCACTTTCCAGCTTCTCATTTTTGCTTTAAAGACAAAAAGGCAAATAAATTTGTTTATTGGTAATCCTAGCGGTCCTTACCGGAAAAGTTCAGTACAACTCGTCCTGGCTTCGAACTTAAACGCTCTTTTCTCGTTCCCTTCTCTCTGTCTCTCTATCTTTTTTCTTAAAAACAAAACTTTTTCTTTTCAGAGAAAGTGGGTATGATATATACGCAAGAAGAAATCGCTACTTTATATACACACCACAGGAGCTTCTGCGTCGTGTCAAATACTCTAACACTCTTCGACATATTACTAACATATGATCAGCGCTCCAGACACACTAGTGACATGTGAGTCCGGTATCCTGATATTTTATTTTAACACGCGCATAATCAATTTAAACATTTTCAATAAATTAGAGGTTAAAAAAAAAAATTAGTGCGCACGCGCGTGTGAAAGTCATATACTGAGTCACTTCAAAATTAATATGCCTAGCTAGCCCAAAAAAATCTAATTGAGAATTCCTAACAGAAGAAGAAGAAGTAACCACCGATATTTTCTTTATATACTTGATAACTTATTATGTATACATAAAAATATACTTTTAATATATAACGTGTTCTAACGTGTCAAAATTCTCTATCTGTTTTAGACATGACGTCATCGGCATGTCGTATCGTGTTGTCTGTCAGTGTCGATGCTACTTAGTTGTTATTGTTATGTGTATCGAGGTTGATTTGCAGATGCAATTTAAGCAATGAAATTGGATTCCAATTAAATAATAAGAAATTAGATACTCATTAACTCTTCGAAATGCACTATTTATTCTGTCAATTTATCATACCATTTTTAATAAGTATTTTGTTAACAAGTGACTTCAAACAGTACCTTAAAATTAAAAGTAAAACTAACTCGTTTGAAGAGGTTTAAAAAATTGAAGCGGCTCATATTTATTTAAGCTATTAACTTCAGATGAATGCATTTCCGCTTCTAAAGCATGTGGAGCAGAATTTAGCAAGTGCTATTTCTTTTGAGTATAGTCTTCTTAATAAGTGACATTGCTTCAATCTTCAAATTTCCGATTGTACGTAGCACAAGACGGAATAACGCATTGGAACTGCAAAATTTTTGCAAATGGTCACTTAAAAGGGAAACTCTGTAATAAGACCCGTTTGACACATTAAAAGAAAATATATTTTCAATATTTCGAAGTTCTTTAATGTGCTTCCAAAATTGCTCTTCTATCTTTAGGTTCTCATCAAATTCCATTTGAATTTAATCATGATTTTTACTCAGAAAATGGGGAAAAAGGAATGCTAAAACCCCCGGCTACATTTTGGCACTACCATGCACTGGCACTGAACTTTAAAAAGTTACAAATAGCCCCCAACATTTGTTATATTGTATTTTTTTTCACTACTATATATGATTTTTATGTCAAGAAAAAGCTTCTAATTTTATTTCAATGTTGCTACAATTTGATTCATTTCATGATTTACGACTCAGAAATTTGAAATTCAATTCATGATTCGTATCTCTTGATGTTGCGACTATGCCTCAAAGCAAGTGCTAATAAGATCATTAACAAAATCCTTTTAATGTACCAAAATTTATGCAAACAAGAATAGTTCTCGCACTTAGCTAACTTGGATGTGTTGGGCCCCACTTTATTTCTAAGATACATCTCCCCAAGGGAGCGCCATGTCGTCCTCATTAATGAGCTGAGGGATGAAAATTACTTTTTTGTTTTTGGTAAAGAAGGATGAAAAATACTTTTTTTTTTATAACCGGGGTGTTCAGCCGTGCCAGCGAGCTGACGCTCAAACTGACAGCGACCGACTAATCCCCGGGGAGGCACCGCAGGACCCCACTACCACGGTACTCCAGGTAAGACACCAGTAAATGTGGGCGAGCAAGTTTCGATCCCAGGACCGCGAGTACTACTCAGCGGGTCCCAGGAGTCTACTCCTTACCATGCGACCACCTGATGGGTGGGTGATGAAAAATACTTTTTATGCTTTCTAATTCACAAAAAAAAATCACTTAACTTTTTGTAAATAATTAAAATTGCAATTTCACATATACCAAAATTGTCTCAAGGTGCGTTAAAAAAAATATTATCCCCTATGATTAACTTATTTAAGATTTTTTAAGTAATAACTTATTATAACATGAAATGAGTATAATTGTGAAGTAATTTTTTTTAAAGGAATTTACTAACAAGTGTTCATGGAGCATTTGCTACATAAGTAAAAATGTCTTATGGTTTTTCATACATTGATCATAGAAATGGCAATATTGCCCCGTTCCACTCCGATTTGGGCGAGGATGAGTAAGTCTTCTCCTGACTCAATCTCCTGCGATCCCACCTTGCTCTGTTCTGCTTAAAAAATCATTTATTTCATTTTCATTAATTTTATTTTGTTGTTGTTTTTTCTTCGTACGTTAATAATTCCAAATTTTGTGTGTTGTCCTACTTTTATTAATATTTTGTCCAACTTATAATAAAAATCAAATTGTGTTTGAGGTTATTGTGGTGTGATTGATTAATCTAAAAGAAAGAATGACGAAATAATACCAGATGATTTATCATCTCTTTTTTACTTTTTTTAAGAACTAATTTTTCCTTGGGGTAAACTGGACCCGCATTGTTATGCGGGGATGGGAACGGGGTTAGGAAAATTATCCGAGGAGGACCAAGGGAGGGGGATGGAGCAGGGCGTCTAGGGTGTGGATTGATCCTGGTCCCATGACCAACTCTAATTGTTTTTGTGAAGAGGGTAATTAATGTTAAGATTCAGCGTACGATCACAATGAAATAAAGCATAAAACAAGAAAAAAAATCGAGACATAACATTTTATCTTGATTTATCCTTAAATTAGGGATACGTTTAACGGAGGATTCCGCTATAATTTTTTGTTGATGGGGAGTATGAACCACACCTCAACAATTAATATCTTGAAATTTGATACATTCTAATGGAATATATTTAACATGTATTTCAAGATCATTCTTAACAAAAATGATTAAATGATGAAAAACTCCAAATTTGTATACCTATGATAAATTTACCATTCACTAATTTTTTGTTAAATTAAGTTAATTCCACAGAAAATTTTAACCGGTACACCTATTACAAATGGAGGGTAAAATACCTAAATTAGTACACCTTCAGTTGCCACGTGTCACTCAGCTAATCAATTTGATGGTAAAATTTAATGAAAATTAATAAGTGATAAATTTATTGTAGGTGTACTAGTTTGAGGATTTTGGTGAAAAAAATTAGTTGGGGATAAATTTATCACAAATGTACTAGATTGAAATTTTTCATGATATTAACCCTAACAAAAAACCCTTTTTAAAATTGATTACTGTAATGTCTTCGTAATTCATAGAGAGTATCAAAAGCAAGTATTATAGTTTACTTTTTACCTTGTCAAATTTTAGGTTTTGATTGACTTCATTGCTCTTGCTCGTGACTTATGTGCTTATCTTAGATTTTTTTGCGAATAAAAGTGTATTTCTACTCTATGAATATTCACTATTAAGATTATCAAACAAGAGATCAAAATATAAGAAATCTGATAACCCATTTTATTCGAACTCATATAATGTTTATATCAACAACAAAGAATAGTCTACCTGTCAATAAGAACGGGCAAGAAATTCTTTTATCTATCAAGGAATGATACTAATTTCGTATAAATTCAGTATATAAAGCGTTGTCAAGTGGCCACACTCAAACTATTCCATTGGTATATATTGGTCTATAATCCACAAACTTCCATCTCCAAATAAGTTTACGTCTTAACAGAAAAATGAATAAAGGGAAAGTGGCTTAAATTTATTTCTAAATGATCTTTATTAGGCCAAGTTTTCATAGAAAACGAAATGAAAAGATACAATTAAATTATAGAGTTTATTTAGTTCAACCAAAGACTATCAACTACCAATGAAACAAATGGCAAAGTTTATTAATTCGGCAAATCTTTAACAAAAAATAACTATTAAATTTCATTAATTTTTTTAACTTATTCAAATATACCTTATGTTGCTAATAAAAATCCTTTTCAAAGAAAATAAAAATTTAAAAAATAATCCAAATTCTAGGGTGCGTTTTTTTCATTGAAACTTTCTAATAAAAGAAAATATTTTCCATTGAAATTCTTCTCACGAAAAATGATTAGTTTTTATTTGCTTCGTACTTTAGGGAATGAGATTTCCTTCATGCTAGAAGAAGAAGAAGTCGCCCCCCCCCCCCAATAAAAGTTTGTTTTTTCAGTCCATGTAAAATATTTTATGTATAAAAAAGCGCGAAAAGCAGAAAAAAATTGTAGATCGATTAGTTTTCTATTATCCAGTTGTCAAACCGTTGAAAAATAATTATCAGAAAACACTTTTCCTTGAAACAAGTGGACCCCAAGTTAAATTTGAAAACCCACCCATCGGTGGCCCAGTTGGTTTGCGTTCTGGTCCTTTCACGAGAGGTTCTGGATTCGAATCTCGCTGGGTACTAGTGATTTAAGCGGAGGGTCGTGGCGGTGGAATGCTGCGCTAACCCTTCCGGAGGATTAGTCGAGGTGCGCGATCCGTACGGACGCTGGCCCGGACACCTTCCATACAAAAAAAAAAAAGTTAAATTTGAAAGTGATTAAAGAGATTGGATAAGAGTGTAGTTTTTTTTTTTGGTCGCACAAGAGCGTAGTTCATAAGCTTTTCTTTTACATCCAAACTTTAATTTATCAGTTATTCTTAAAAAAAAACTTTTATTTTTACTCTTACAATTCACAAAAAAATAAACAAAGGATAAGGAGAGATGCTAACAATTTTAACGTAGCCATTCAGATTAAACGAAAATACCCTTCAAAGGATATAAAACTGGACAAAAAAATCCACATACTGTACTTTTCTATTTTTTTCTTTTCATAGATTTCTATCTAGCTAAATTTTAATTTTAAAGATTCACGTCCTTTTCACGTCAGATTTGACAAATATTTTCACTTGGCATTTTCTACGCTCAAGGGCTAACAATCCGAAATTACCTACATTTGTGTTTAGATAAGCGAAATCCATACATGCACAAAGTGGGTGGCTTGTTTTTAAATTACCCAATAGAGATAGTGCCTAATTACTTTAGTATGCAAAATTCACAGTAAAAATCGTAACATACTCACCATTTCTTTTTCTCGATTGTTTTGGCCTACCGTCCAAGATCCAACTTTAGCTTTGCACAGGTATTTACAATGGCATCAAATGTGAGGGACACATTGGGACCGTCAGAGTAGAACATATGTACGATGAAGTGCCATCATCACACATGGCTCTTATTTCAGTTTATTCAGGAAATTGTTATGAATAAAAAAAAAATAAACTACTGAAAATGGCACTGTCTGCAATTCAAACATATGAGGAACAGCCCACTCTAATTCTGCATATTTTCCCCCAAACTTTCCTACAACACTATCTTAACAAAGCAACAAAGCAAGAAAATATGTTGTCTGTTGATGAATACCAATGAAACAAAGGGGGGGCGATGAAGATACAAGTGCATTGAATTTGAGTTATAATTGAAGGGGAAGTTTCTAATAGGACCTTTCTATGTTGCTATTTTATTTTTATTTTTGTTGTTTTCTTGTCAATTTTTGGACTTATATTAACCTCTTGAAATCCTAAAAAAAGTTGTGGGATATCATATGCTACGGTGACCCTTCTGAGGGGGATAATGAACATGAGCCCTAAGGTCCGTAACATGCACGTGGACCCACCCGAAGTGATTGGCCCCGTCTTGACCATTCGATGTGTATGTTCTTCAATAATAGTGACATCAGACCTAGGAGATCTTTAAGGTAGGGGAATAATGAAAAATGATTGATGTCCTTTCTAAGTGTCGCACGTCCTACGCTTGTTCATCTAATTAGGAAAAGGAAATTGGAGAATATTAACTGAACTTTGATTGGGTAGGATTCTCAATGGTAGGGCAGTATCGTAGTTAGGAGGGAACAATTTTTGGCATTTTGTTTTGGGACTTTAAAGAGAGAGATGGGGCATCCTTGCACATGGGGTATGCTCAGATTTGGCAAAACTGAAGAATATTTTCAATTTTTCTTTTTCTATAGGAAACAGAAGCATCTTCAGATGGGAAATATAAAGAAATGCTTGGTTACAATATTCCTAAAAACGACCTGACATTTTTGAATCGTGGAAACTAGGAACTTTTACGTTTGTACTTGATGGGGGTGATTGACTTTCCATCCAATTCTATCCCACCCAAGAATTAGGAATCAGACTAAAAGGGCCAATTCCTAGTTTTTAGGATCGTGATACCGGATGATCCCACCCAAGAATTAGGAATCAACTTCCACTTAAACCGAGGCTAGATCAAAGATCATCGGTTTCAATTTTATGAAACCGAGAATTGAACTAAACCGCCGGTTTGCTCGGTCTTTCTCACTCATCCCTAATAGTTGGGATGTAAAAGTATGTGGTATGGCACTTTCATACTAAATAGAATACAATAGTTACGTGGGAGATCCTTTGATTTTCTGCACACCAGACAAACACACTAGGGAGTACGCGAGTCATAGTGTTGTTAAGATTTAAAGTATTTAATGCTATAAAATCATCGTCTTGCGACGACGAATTTGGTGATAATGGATAGGGGTGATCGGTTCACAGGATGGATGGTTATATCCTAGAATCGAGAACCGTCTGTTAGGGACCGGTTCTGTAAAATGCGAACCGTAAACCAACTGTTTGTCCCATGGATCCACTCGAGAACCGAACCATTGGTCCGGTCCGATTCTTGGTTGGATCTTGGTTACGGTCCTAACGTCACCCTTTCGTTTTATGAAAAAATTAAGTTGAATACTAATCCCACAAATACGACTCAATAAAACTATATAATGGTAGACTTAGAACTTTCATTTTCTTTTTTTACCTTGTAAATCAAAATTCTCAACAACTTAAGGGCACTAGCTGAGTGACAATTTGCCCACTGCAATAGAAAAAGAAAGAAATGTGCAATTGAATTGTACAACAAGAGCAACTAAGTGCGTAGAAAGTTGGATTAGGGTAGGGTTTTTTTTTTTCATTTTGCGGGTATAGGCTCTTTTATCAGGATAGATGGTTAAGCATTTAAGAGATGGTTTCATTAAAATAATTGGCTCATTTATATTATATAAAAACCGGTTTGGTTGGGCCGGTTGGATGATTCTCATCCGAAATCGAGAAGCAAACCGATACCTGCTGGTTTTGAAAAATTGGAACCGAAAACCGAACCATACCCACCGGTTACAATCCAAAATTAGCCGGTTGGGTATAGTCCGGTACGGTTTGATTGGATCGTAGTTTTTTTGCTCACCCCTAATAATGGAGCGTAAATCCTGATGTGTCGCCATAAGCAAACAATTGTTGAATATGTGTTCCTTACAAAGAAAGGAATCCATAAAGGCGTGAAAAAAGGTGTAAGAATCTAAAATCGAGACCTCTTACTCTAATCAACTTCAAATATCGATATTAGAGAATCAATTGTACTTTGTAATATAGCAATATTTATAGTTCCATCGTCATGTGGTTGTATCAAATATATTTTGTGCATAACTTTTCTAACAATATAAGACAGTATTCTGCTTAACTTATCTTTAGGAATATGGACAAATGATCTCTCGCTTACGTAAATTAAAAGAGTATATCGACAGGATTAAGGATTATCTTACAAGGTAACTTCAAACTGGAGTTTTTAATTCGTACTAAATCCATCACTTATGAGTCGAGCGTTCATCCTTGTTGACACCTGATTTTTAATCATTTTTTTCTATTGCTAAAGTAATAAAAAAATCCATAAAAATTCATAAAATTGAAAAATCAACTTTGGGGACCTTAGCCAAGCCTAGGGAACCAATTTTGACCAAAAAACGATTTTTTCATATTTTCAGTATTTTTCGGTATTTTTATTTTCGAAAATTCATAAAACAAAAAATGAAGAAAAAATGAGAAAATTGAAAAATCAACTTTGGAAGCCTTGGCCAAGCCTAGGCAACCATTTTTGAACAAAAAATAAAATTTCATATTATATATATATATATTTTTAATTTTTTTTTAAAAAAATACAAAAATACTTGAAAATTTTGGAAAAATAACATTTGAGGCCAAAAAAAATACACAAAGATAGTTAATATTTTTATTTTAAATCTATTTTCATATTGGCCATCGCAAATTCAGAAAAATCCAATTCGAATCACGTGTTCCTTCACGAGTATAATCTTGAATCGGGCCTAAAAAAATTTAATTTGAGTCAACTTATTTTTAATTTTCACTTTTTATGAGTTGTGACATTGTCTTCTAATATTTTAAATTTTCATCTTGGCCCAATTATACCCAGAATGACTTAATTTTGCAAAAGGGCTTTAATTAAATTCTGCATTATTTTCAACGGCAAGAAATGAGCTTAAATTTGACATGTGGTAAATTTTGGTGTGTCAAAAATTGTGAGGAGATTTGGACTTAAAGAAATATATTTTTTCAGGGACTAAATTGTAAATACTTAAAATTCAAGGACTAGAGTGCAAATACTTAACTCTTGAAGGATTATTTTACAAATAACAAAAAGAAGAGTTAGTGGATAAATTAGAATAGAGAAGGGAAGATGGAGAAGAGGAGATGAAGAAGAAAAGTTGGAGAAGAATGGATGGAGAAAATAAGATAAGAATAGAGAATGGAAGATGGAGAAGAGTTAGTAGAGAAATTAGAATGGAAGATAAGAATAGAGAAGGGAAGATGGAGATGAAGAAGAGTTAGTGGAGAAATTAGAATGGGAGATAAATATGGAGAAGGGAAGATGAAGATGAAGAAGAGTTAGTGGAGAGATTAGAATGTGAGATAGAGATGGAGAATAGAAGATGAAAATGAAGAAAAGTTAGTGGAGAGATTAGAATGGCAGATAGAGTTAGTGGAAAAATTAGAATGGGAGATAGATGAGTAGATTATAAAAGGAGGAAGAAGTGAGCTTGAGGGGGGGATTCTTGAGAGAGAAAATTTGAAGTGTTTGGGAGGATTTTTTTGGAGAGAAAATTTTGGATGTTTGAGAGAGTTTTGGGAGATTGAAGAAAAATTTGAGAGAAAGAAAATACCAAAAGAGAGAGAATTTTGAAGATGATGGGAGTTCAAAGCTAGGGATTATCATCACAAATTCCTTCATCGATCAATATAAACCAAGAGTTCATCTTCGTCAACGAGCAAGCAAATTCGAGCTAAGTGTTTTTATTTATTCATTTGTTTATGGTTTTACTTGCAAATTAGCACGAATTGTATACACTTTCTCCATCTCCTCTTTTTTTTTTATATTTTATGTCAGGAGAAGGATATCTCTACGTCAACAGCAAAAATCTCATAGAGATGCAAAAATCGGCCCAGACAAGCTTCTAAACTGTCCACCGATTTCTCAACTGATCTGTGACTAAAAGTCTCTCTTAATTCAAAAGAAACTCTCTATATTGGGAACATAGAGAGCGAAAATCAATTATAGAAATCCCTCCCAAAAAAATGGGAGATAAGTACTCTTTCCACTCTTCTGGTTTTAGGTGCAAATTAGCACATATTTTGTATACTGACATTTCACTCTATTTTATGTCAGGAAGCCGCAGCTTTATATCAATGGTCAACCCTATGGAAGCACAAAATCGGCTTGGAGGAGTCCTCAAGCGCGCACAAATTTCAAATTGTTGAATCAATTCGTTGTATTTTATTTTAAAGAATTCATACCCCAGAATGGAGAGGACAAAGTCCATCCGCAATTTAAATACCTGCACCATAAATCCTAAAGGGAAGAGCCAAGCCAATGCTTAGCCTCCCATTGGAGGTTTTTACTTACAGTAGTTAAATACCTGCAACTTAAATACCTGTACCTTAAATCCCAAAGAGAAGAGCCAAGCCAATACTTAGCCTCCCATTGGAGGTTTTTACTTACAGTAGTTAAATACCTGCAACTTAAATACCTATACCTTAAATCCCAAAGGGAAGAGGCAAGCCAATGCTTAGCCTCCCATTGGAGGTTTTTACTTACAGTAGTTAAATACTTGCAACTTAAATACATGTACCTTAAATCCCAAAGGGAAGAGCCAAGCCAATGCTTAGCCTCCCATTGGAGGTTTTTACTTACAGTAGTTAAATACCTGCAACTTAAATACATGTACCTTAAATCCCAAAGGGAAGAGCCAAGCCAATGCTTAGCCTCCCATTGGAGGTTTTTACTTACAATAGTTTAAATACTTGCAACTTAAATACCTGTACCTTAAATCCCAAAGGAAAGATCCAAGCCAATGCTAGGCCTCCCATTGGAGGTATTTATTCACTGTCATGTACTTCCTACAATTTAATTTTTGAATCATCAGGCCCAAAAGATAAGTAGATTGTAATACTGCACAGAAGTCGTTAACACACTCCTTCTTTCGGCTTCAGGGAATCTTTAACACTTAAAAAAATATAACAAATAAAAATATATACCATCCATGCATCCTATTTAAAAAGTGAAAACACAAAAGAGAATACCCTACTATAGCCTTAGGAATAAACCAAGCCTGAGTTGCCGAATTAGGATATCCATGAAATTAAGGTACCGAAAGGGCATTAGTTTTAATTAACTAGTGTAACCAAGTCCCCGAGCTCCTAATCTCTGGTTCGCAGGAATAAATTAGTTCTCCCGCTAATTTATTTAGGTTTCTAATCGACCTACCAAGAACGATTAGTGGCGACTCCAAATTTTAAAATCATTTAAACAAAAACCAAAGTTGCGATTCGGTAGGGCTTGGGAGGGTCCGCGTTAGGTTAGTCAAATCTAATTAACCTAATAATCCGTTAACCCCTTTTAAAATTTAAAATTTTTTTAGAGGGTCGCGACAATCCTCACTCAAAATTTGACAGTGACTGGGGTCCAAATATATAATAAAAAAACCAAGTACATCAAAGAAAAGTTTTAACATTTGCTTTTGGTTGTGTTGTTAACTCTTCTTGTGGGTAAGTGAGTGGATCGACTCAACCACCTCAAAACCCTAATTCCAACAATGCATGTGGAGGGTTCTTCTTGTTCTTTTGAGTCCCTGTTCCAGGTTCAATTTCCCACCCTCCGTGCGATTAAAAAAAAAAGCATTACTCAAGGAAGGACAGCGCAACATCTGTTGTTTTCCTATCTGGTTGTTCCCTTTCTATCTTAGGTAGTCCTTGACGGCAAATTTAAATAAGTAAGAAAAGTTTGTCGAATTTTATTTTTCATTTATTATTGGCTTATACTTTCTAATAAAAAAAATTTGGAATCAATAAAAGTGACCTTATCCTCCCTAGTGTTCGGCGGCAGCTTGCGTAGTTTACTCGGCGTACCGTGGGCTGCTTGTCCGGGCGCTTCCTTTCCCAGAGTGGGAAGTTAAAGACAAGTAGTTTTATGGCACAAACAGTTGGAGTCACATTAACGACCACCAAATATCTCACCACTCCTTAAAAAAAAACACAAAAGAAGATAAATAATTGCGAGATGTCACAGTGTATGAGCTCTATGAAAATTTGTGCTCATTAGTAGGATTTCAAAGCATTTGTTCCAAGCATTCTTAAGAAATAATTGGTTTGAGGGAGCACATTTAATTTAAGGAATGATCCCTCGCGTCGAAGCATCAACAGTAGAAGGATGAAGAGGAGATTCTTGAGGTGGTGCGTGCACTTTTCAGAGATGAGGATAGCGGGGATTCCAAAATTAGCATACAGAGTACACTTTCCTGTCATAACTCTTTCGAACAATCACTTACATCCTAAAGTTTTTCAAAATATTTCAATGGAGCAACATTTCCGAAAAATTGCATTTTAGGCTGCGTATGGTAACTATTTTCATTCTCTGATTCTGTTCCCTGAAACAGTAAAGAATGAGAATCATATTTGATAACTCAAATAATTCTGATTCTAATTCTGTTCCCAGAATCAGTTTTAGAGAATCAGAATCAGTTTTAGAGTAAAATCCAGAACAAAAAAAAAGTTGGTTCTGAAAAAAGAATCATTTTTGACAATCACAAAACAGAATGAAATCTCACATCTTTCACTTTTCCCTTTCATTTTTCTCATCACTTTCCTCTCAACCTAATAAAAATAAAAATATAAAATTTTAAAAAAAAATGGAAACTTTTTAAAAAATCACAAAAAATTTAGAAATTTCCTAAAAAGAGAAAAAGCTTAGATTAGGCTATTTTGACCTCATTTTCATAAATTGGGACTTCAATTGAACTTCAGACATCATGTATTAAATTTGTGTTTCATTTATGACATGCTAAAAAAATAAATATATTTTAAATTATTTTAGTGTGCATTGAAAATTAGCCTTCATTTAGGATGAAATTTTACAAAATAACTACACAGTTCTTTGACTTAAATTAAAAAAAATTAGAAAGAGAAACAGTTTTTCGAAATATAAATTTTGTGCAGTTATCAAACGCGTTTCTGATTCTCCAAAACTCATCTAGGAACAGAATCAGAAAAAGTCATTTTAATCAGAATCAGTTTTTGAAATCAGAATCGTTACCATACGCAGCCTTAGTGGTTAATAAGAGCGCGCATGACAACCATTCTGTTCCAGAAATAATTTCTGGAATAGAAATAGATTTTTTTATTTCTGTTCCAGAATGAGTTTCTGAGCCAAAAAACACGTTTGATAACGACATAAAATTTCTGTTCCTGGAATAGAAATTCGTTTGATAACAACAAAAAATTTCTATTTCTGGAACAAAAAATCGCACCACCTCCCAGTCCATTATACAACATCAGATTCAACACAGAAGACACCCACCTGCCATAGTAGCAGTAATCGACATACATCGAGAGTGCTTGGGTAATAATCGATCGTTTATGCCACAATTAGCAAGGACATGAGTAATGCAACGAAAGTTGATGACTCATCCATGGGCAAAATTCTTCGATATTCCATCAAACTTAATTATTCACTCACAATGTACTTTGGGAAAATAGGAAAGAGACACTCACGAGGAGAACCAGAGAAGTGATTGCTCTAACAAGAAATGCCTGTTTGAATCTTCTAGCCAAAGAGTAGATTGTCACGGGCAAAAAGGCCAAGATCGAGAATGGCTAGCCAAGAATCACCCCCAAAGCAGCAATTGCAACAGCAAAAGCAGGCCTGTCGAGAAGCAGCAGCCCAGAGAATAGAGACATGGCATACATGGAGAATGAACTTGGCAAGAAACCTGTAAAACACATCCAGATTCTTGAAAAAGCAAAATTTAGGGAAATGATAGTAGCATTTCTTAGTTCATGTATGCCAAGAATGACATAATGATGATAGGCTAATAGAAAACAATATGCCATATAAAGTGAACTGCAAAAAGACATGGCTGCCAGAGAAACTTGTGCTTGCAAAGAAACAACCATTGGTTAAGTAGAGCATTGCAAGAGCATAAGACGCAAGGCGCTTCCCATATTTTCTGGACAAAGCTACCACCAAAACTACATCGGCAATGACAGAAAGAAGTCCAAGAAAGAACCGCACAGCATAGAAGACTCTAACCTAGACAGTAGAGGAGGCATCCTACAGAAAGCATAATATATCTTAATTATCTAAAAAGTATCAGCAGTGGTCTCACTTTTTCATCACCAAACAACAGCGAAGCTGGTCGGCCAACAAACTCGTGGAAGATTATGTACAAATATGACCGGAGTGCGAATTGGGAACTGTAATGAGAATGTAATAGGAGATCGACCAATAAGTATAGCAAATGATATTGAAGACATAAAAAATCATGTCAAGCACCATGGTAATTTAGCAAAGAAAGAGAATGGAAAAGGGTGCTTCACCAAAAGCAAGAGAAAAGGTTTGCCTGAGTATATGGTCGATCGGATTTAGATGAGGTAGGACTCGCCAAAAGAACAAAACAATCAAACTAAAGTAGAATCTATCCACACAAAAAAAAACAATGTCTCTGTTGCAAATACGCAATTAGAGCTCAATGCGTGACATGTCGCTCTTGTTGCTCCTCAACTCATCTTACTCCAACCTAAGTTGAGAAAACGTGCAGCTCTTGTAGTTCCTTGGCTATTTTATTGCAGTCCAGGTCGCCAAATTGCCTCTTTCCAGCAATGTAGTATAAAAGTCAAAAGAATTGGGAGAGATGAAGTCCTTAATCTCCTACACTGCATACTTGACTGAAGCTAACTTTTTTGAACACTTTCAACCCCATCGGTCAATTCACACATGACTCACTAACGATAGCTTTGTCCTTGTTCATTCTCAAAGCAGTAATCACCAGCAAATCCTAAACAGCAGATGCAGCACAAATCATACTCCTACAAACATTCCAATACATTCATGCCAAGGCTGAAGAGCAAGTTCACACAAGTTTGAAGCAGGACACATAATAATTTTTTCTATCACCTTACACTTCCATTCAACCAAAGCTAACTTAAGCACCATATCGCCGCAACACTCAATAAACTCACTTGCAAACAGCAACTTGCGTCCACACGACAATCACGAAACAGACAACTCCCATGCCGACCTAACAGAAGCACAACACACATCCAATCACTCCACATTTCACAGGAAGCTAGCCAAGAACAGAGGAGGCTCGAGCTTCAATCCAGCTAACCTATACTCCCAAGTCTGGAAGCCAGATTTGTAGAGAAGATAATGGAGGGGCTCCTAGTAGTTGAACACCTCATCGCAGTCGTGGATGATGTTGGAGGTGCCGCTTATGTAGTGGAGGAGGGCTAAGGCAAACAACGGCGTGAGCCACCCCAAGCCTTCGTCGTCCTCCGCCGCTCCATCGGCCGATGATCTCCTCGTCGGCTTATCTGATTTTAAGTAAGAGGCCGAAATCGAGTAAGCCCCAATCGAGTCACGAAAACCCAGCAAGCCCTAATCGAGTCGACCGATCAGATCTACCATGGGGAGAGGAGGACTTCATGGCCTTGACAAAAGGATAAGGCACATCCGCAGGGAGATTGCTGGCGAAGAGAGATTGTTGTTCTTCCGATGGCAAAAGGAGATTGTTGTTCTTCCGATGCTTTGTGACGAAGAAAGCGCAAAGAGAGAGATAGAGAGTAGAACGGAGGAGACGACGCTTTCTATTTCTGTTTCTGCAAGAAACAAAATTTTTCTGTTTCTAGTTTTGATCAAAAACCTATTTCTGGAATAGATTTTTGTTTCAGAAATAAAAAAATAGATTTGCGTTGCCAAATGAATTTCTGTTCCAAATCTATTTCTGGAATAGGTTTGGAACAGAAATAGAGAAACAGAAATGTTCTCATGCGCGCCCTAAGTGTCTTGTAGGTCTTTGTTGAGTATACTTAATTTGGAAGGATCCATTTTTGAAAGCCATAATTGTGCATAACCCAAGGATAGTTAGTGCATTGCGAAAAATTCAATTCTGTTAATCGGTTCATTTAACAAGTGTCCTAAGGTCACTTAGGCTCCGTATGGTAACCATTCTCATTCT
This sequence comes from Psidium guajava, assembly GCA_016432845.1. Classification (NCBI taxonomy): domain Eukaryota; kingdom Viridiplantae; phylum Streptophyta; class Magnoliopsida; order Myrtales; family Myrtaceae; genus Psidium; species Psidium guajava. The sequence continues at coordinate 33,622,882 of CM028226.1, forward strand.
CTGACTCTGTTCCCTGAAACAGTAAAGAATGAGAATCATGTTTGGTAACCCAAATAATTCTGATTCTGATTCTGTTTCTAGTATCAGTTTTAGAGAATCAGAATCAGTTTTAGAGTAAAATCCAGAACAAAAAAAAGTTGGTTTTGAAAAAAGAATCACTTTTAACAATCACAAAACATAATGAAATTTCACATCTTTCACTTTTCCCTTTCATTTTTCTCATCACTTTTCCCTCAACCTAATAAAAATAAATTTTTTTAAAAATCACAAAAAATTTAGAAATTTCCTAAAAATAGAAAAAGCTTAAATTATGCTAGTTTGACATCATTTTCATAAATTGAGGCCTAAATTTCCTAGATTTCCTAAATTTCACTCTTCTACAAAAAAAAAATTATAAAAGATGAGGGCATCCAACATGCGGATGGTAACATATATAATCGTAGCCGTGTGTCACAAAATGTGGCCATCTACACGTGGAACTGGAGTCAAACACCCATTTGGATTTAGGACAGAAATTGCAAAATGATAGTGAATGACTCGTACTTCATATGAAAAAGGACAATTTGGTCTTTTTTTTTTCAGTAGATAATTTGTTATTTGGTTGTTATGTTTGTATGTATTTGGACAACGCAACATTTAAAGAAAAAATGACTCCTTAATATTGAAACGTGTCTCATGCTTCAATCAAATTTCAAACATCATGTATTAAAATTTGTGTTTTATTTATGATATGCTAAAAAAATAAATGTATTTTAAATTATTTTTGTGTGCATTGAAAATTAGCCTTCATTTAGGATGAAATTTTACAAAGTAACTACATAGTTATTTGACTTAAATGAAAAAAATTAGAAAGAGAAACGGTTTTTTGAAATAAATTTTGTGCAGTTATCAAACGCGTTTCTAGTTCTCCAAAACTCATCTAGGAACAGAATAAAAAAAAAGTCATTTTAATTAGAATCAGTTTTTGAGATCAGAATCGTTACCATACCCAGCCTTACTGACACAATTTTTATAATGAAACGAGTATTATAAAGGACGTAATCAAGGCAATTCATTAAAGAATGTGCACTGATTAAGCACCCGATTAAGGAAATTCTCTAGTATTTTAGATGTTAACCTTTCTATTTTTTCGAGTAATGATTTACTATATGGACGGAAATTTAAAGGACGTTTTCAACTTTATCTACCATAATTGTGAGCTATAAAGGGAAAAGAAAGGCGTGAAAATTCAACTAATTAACCAATGTAATAAATCATATTTCCCTACATTTTGTGGCAACCAACATGTCACCGTTACTCTAACGCACTTCTCACAATGTAATGTAAAGATTTTTCAACGCCATCGATTATGAATGTATACGATTAACCGTCTCCTAACAAATGACTGATTCACATCCACTAAGTGCAGATTTTCTTGCATGGGCTATCTATATAATTACCTAGGGCATAAAATACATTAAGTATGCCAACTAATTTTGAATATGTAAATCTTTCCAATTCTCTTATTTGCTCCCCCCTTCCCCCCTCCTTCATTATGTGTTTTCATGTTTAGTACTAGGTCAAAATCCAATTTAAGCGTGAAAGAGAATATTAGAATATTTAAATATTAACCCGTAGCATCTTTATTTTTAGATTTTAGACCGAAAAAAAATCTTTTAGAGCAAATGTCAATTATTCCATAAAATCTCACAGGATTAATGAACAAATTATTTGAAACTCGAAAATTGGAAGATGTGTAATTATAAATAAAAGAAAGAGGAGTGGTAGATTTTCTTCCCATTATAGCAACGGGAATTCCCAAAACAAGAATAGAATCCATATTCAATTTGAAGCAATTATTGTATTACTCTATGCACATTAATTAACAATCTAAGTCCAAGTCCAAATCAAAATCCCACGCCAATATATCCAGTCACTGCCCTTCAAAGCTGGCTGACCCCACAGAGAAACTCGTGATTTCCTGCAAAACTCGGGGGCACTTCCCCAATTCCGCCCTTATAAAAGCCATCTCACTCTCACTGCCGAAACCCCCCCGAGTTTTTCTCTCTAATTATTGCGACGTTAACCAGATCCGAAGAAGAAGACCCAGAAGTGAAGCAGCCCAGACAAGATTCCCAGGAAAACAAGAAAACTTTCCTTCACTTTCCGGGGAAAATGTCGGCTGGAATCGGGAAATGCAGCAAGATCCGCCACATCGTGAGGCTGCGGCAGATGCTGCGTCGGTGGCGGAGCAAGGCGCGGGCCTCCTCCGCCTCCACCGTCGCCGGAGGCCGCGTCCCGGCGGACGTGCCGGCGGGGCACGTGGCTGTGTGCGTGGGGGAGGGGTGCAGGCGGTTCGTGGTGCGGACCTCGCACCTGAACCACCCCATCTTCCGGAAGCTCCTCGTCCAGGCGGAGGAGGAGTACGGGTTCGCCAACCACGGGCCTCTCACCATCCCCTGCGACGAGTCCTTCTTCGAGGAGGTCCTCCGGTTCGTCTCCCGGCCCGACTGCCCGGCCTGGTCCACGAACCTCGAGGACTTCCAGCAGCACTACTGCCACGCCGGCCGCCTCGACTTCTGGCCCGAGTCTCGGCCTTTGCTCCAGGGGCTCGCCGACAAGACCATCTGGTGAATCCCGCCAGAGAAGTAAATAAAAGGGTAACGGCCGGGACAGAATGCGGCGGGCTCCGACCCGGGTTGGGACTCAGTCCGGGTAAGGATTTCCCCACTCCGGTTTGGAAATCTGAGTTGACCGAGAGGTTGGCGAGGGAACAAAAGAAAGGTGGCTGAGTTTTGGTTCAATGTGTACAGCTGTGACTCGGACGAGTAGGCGAGGTTGGGGGTTTACACTTTTCGTCTTCTACTTACCATTTGTTGAAAGATAATTTTAGCGGGCTTTTTTTCCTTTTTTTTTCCTAAGAAACTTCAATTTTTTTTTCTCCTTATTTCCCTTTAATTTTTGGGGATGTGATTATATTCGGGTCGAGATCGAGAAAGAGAGGGACGGTCGGATACAACGGAGTTGCTCCGGATGAGAATTCCTATGGAGATGGCAAAGAAACGGGTGGAGATAGGCTTGCGTCCACTGAGTCGTCCCAAGTTCGAATCGGAGCGGAGGCAAGTTCGAGCAGAATCAAGCGAAGAGGAGGTCCAAGAAACTATGGAGCAGGAGACATGGACCTTTTGTCTATTTTGCTTTCCTTAATTTTGTAAATTTTATGTCATGTATCTATTAAATGGATAATAATGGGAAAATTCGCGGCGTCAATGATTCTCCATGAACAGCTAATGTGAACAATTGGCGCAGCAATTTTTAAGCATCGAGAAAATGAGGGGAAAAAGCTTTCGTGCCCTTGTGTGGTGGCAGCAAACCACGTGAAACCAAGGGGAAACCATTTTTGTTTTTTTGTTTTTGGGTTTTCCTTTACGAAAGAGCAGCCAATGTGCTCTGATTCGCCTGATGCCCTTTTTCTCTTTCTGTCACACCCCAAACCACCATAACAGGAGACTGTGACACGGCCGTCCCTTTTTCAAAAGGACGCAGCCTCAACTTAACCAAAATTCAACCTGATAACAAACATGTATGTCCATATTTACAGGCTCAAGAAATTCCTTGATTACAAGGTCAGAGCTCGTTACTAAACCATAAACAGATATTCACATATATCCTTCCAAACGATAGAAACGTCAATATCAACTTAAATAGGCTCACCAAAGCCAAAAACAACTCACAACTTATAACAAAAGCCCCCCCAACCAAATGTCCTCCACTAACGATCGCTCACGTTCTACGGGCGACTCGCTGGATCTGAAAAAAACAAAAAGATGAAAGGAATGAGCTAACACAGCTCAGTGAGTAATACATTTCTTCTAAGCGGATCGAACAATCACTATGCATATTTAAAACACAAAACAAATACCAATGATTTAATCCATTGGTTAATCTCATCAAAACACATGTTAATGGTCTATCCATTGACTAATCATATGCTCAAGGCTCTTACTGTAGTCACGCATAACGCTCGTGACAAAAGACGACCAAAATTCCCCCCTTGGCAAGGTCTCCACCTACAATGCCGGTGGCTCGGCCCACAAGGATATCCTAAATAGTATGCGCATACCCACAAACCCATCAATCGGGTTCACAGTTATCTTGAGCAACATAAAATCACAACAACTCAAAACCAATAGCAGAAATCTGTCATAAATTATCTCAACCAGAATGAACATCACCATCAACTCAAAATCAGTAGTACAAAGTACTCATAAAATCATCTTGAATAGACAAAACAGCAGTAAATGTTCGATCCTGTTTTATGCAACAAAATGCTCTAAACACCGCTTTTACTTTCCTTTCAAAAGAACAAATCACATTAGAAACTCATATTATACATTCTCAGAAAAACATGAGTTTATACAAGTCAAAGAAGAAATAGTATCACTCACCAGACGAATGCAAAATTAAAATGCGACGGTTACTCGAGCCGACGCGTCCGATTTCCTATTCAAAAGTACGGAAAATGGATCAAAAACCAATAATATAACACTCTAATGGACGACTCAACTAATTTATACCTATTTAACGACAGAACGACAACTACGTGTCAACGGAAGCTCGCCCAATAACAACTTTCCTTTGCTGTCCTTAATGGGCAGTTTGCGTTTCAGAATTAAAAAGGCCATAACTCACTCCACCGAGCTCCATTTTAAGCCATCTTATAGTCCAAACGAAGCTTACTCGATGTACTACAAAAGTCTTAACATGATCGACCTCAAATAATGAATGAAAAATGAAGATATTGGCTCTTGAAGCATGCTGTTCGTGCTCGTACTGTAGGAAACAGAACAGTTTGCGCTTCATGACTAAAAAGGCCATAACTCATTCCACCGATCTCCGTTTCAAGCCATCTTATACTCCAAACGAAGCTTATTCAACGTACTACAAAAGTCTTAATATGGTCAACTTCAAATAATGAACGAAAGATGAAGATATTGGCTCTTGAAGCATGCTGTTCGTGCTCGTACTGTAGGAAACAGAACAGCTTGCGCTTCATGACTAAAAAGGCCATAACTCATTCCACCGATCTTCGTTTCAAGTCATCTTATACTCCAAACGAAGCTTACTCAACGTACTACAAAAGTCTTAATATGGTCAACTTCAAATAATGAACAAAAGATGAAGATATTGGCTCTTGAAGCATGCTGTTCGTGCTCGTACTGTAGGAAACAGAACAGCTTGCGCTTCATGACTAAAAAGGCCATAACTCATTCCACCGATCTCTGTTTCAAGCCATCTTATACTCCAAACGAAGCTTATTCAACGTACTACAAAAGTCTTAACATGGTTATCCTCAAATAATGAACGAAAGATGAAGATATTGGCTCTTGAGGCATGCTGTTTGCGCGGGTACTGTAGCAACCAGAATTGAAAATCTTGTTTCGGGCAAACCAAAGCGCCAAATTAAGATCCATCAAATCCCACGGCTTCACAACGTCCTAAATTTCCATCTCCATGTAACAACACAGCTTAAAAACACCTCAAATGAATCCAGCAACTTGAACTCGATCTAGGTTCGAAACTAACCCCTAACTCCCAAAATTACTTCAATATGAGGAACGAGGGATGCGAGAACTTACTGAACGTTGTTAAACGACGTCGGGATCGTTTGGCGAAGTACATGGTTTGGACCTCTCTTCCTCTTTCCTCTCTCTCTTCTCTCTTCCTCTTCTCCTTTCTTTCTTCTTCACGTATGTCTTGGTGAAGAAAAAGGAGAAGGGAAAGTTACCTTTTTTTTTTATTTTGTTGACTTTTCAACTCTTCATTTTATTTTATTTTTTTTCACTACCATTGACTAGTAAAAAATTTTGGCGTATTAAAAAAATGAGCATTACACTTTCTCTTTGTTCTTTTCTTTTTCGAAATGAAAATTGATGTTTCCTCGTCCATTTTAAAGACTCTAGTAGGTCTTTAAGGTAGAGCGATTGTCCTTGAAACATGTAATTTGCCAGAGAGGATCAACCCTAGAGAGCTTGAAATTGAGAATTCAATCGATTGGATTCCAACTCTATCTAAAATAGATCTTTCTCTATTTTTTTCCCCCTCTCTTTCAGTTTATAAGAGGGACATAAATTAATTGAGGCTCGATTATAAGGATACCAAATATAAAAAAGAATCGAATCCAACTGCTAGTGTTGTTGGCGAGCATTCTTGGAGGTATATGTGTTATCTTCAAACCAATTTAAGAAGCAGTTCTATACTAGAATTAATTCAGTGATCCATTTTAGCCGCGGAACTAACTTCGTTAGTCTAGTTCCTGGCTCAACCGGCAACACCAAATTCAGAATCAAAACATGAATAGAACCTAGCTAGGTTTGATTTGTTGTTGTTTTTTTTTTTTTGGTATGTACTCATTGTCCTTAAATTGTCTTGAAAGTTTGGTTGCGCTAATTCTGAGGTTGGAATGGACTGTTGTTTTCTAAATATAGGATATGGACATGTGGTTTACTTATATTTTACTGAACTTAACTTGTTAATTTCTCAAATTTAACTTAATTTCCTTGAAAATGAGTTTAAATAGCTCAAGTATTTAATTAAGTTGAGCTTACAATTACTTAACTAAAATGTCTCACGACCTAATAAAGTTAGTTTGTCTGTATCATAATTACATGTTATGTAGACCTGTATGAAAGTTCTCTACTTTTATGGAGTCAATAAATTGAGCTTCATAATCATCTAGATTAAACCGTGGCTAAATAAACTTTTTTTTTATATTTTTGTCTTATATTTTATTTCCAGTATGTAAAACGTAAATCACACGAAATCCTTTGATTGTACTCAAATCTTGTGGTGAAAGTACTTTTAACTATTTGAATTGAAAAACATGATATATTCCAAACATGTAAATATGATTATTTTCTTCATATACAATTAAATGAAATTTAAATATATTTTTCAAAACTTTAGCAGAAAAGTAAATTTGCTTATATATGCACTGTGATTAGCTAATATATTCTTACCTTAAAAAAAAAGTAAATTTTCTTTGAAGGGTGAAATGACGAGCGTTTCATCATCTTTTCCACTGTCGAAATTCTTGCTATTTTCAAGCAGAGCAGTTCAAATTTTAAATGAGAATAAGGATTTTTCACCTATATCAAATATGGAATATATAAAGGAAATAAATTTCACATGATTTTCGAGTCATTATTGTTTCTGAGCAACAATTTTTAGAAGGAAGGTGCTTCACGTGAAAAAAAAAATAGAAAAAAAAGTCATGTCAGACATCATCCTCGTGCCGACAAATGATGAAAACCTTTCTTTGACTTTTCCTTATCCTCTTCCCCCCCCCCCCCCCCCGCTAAGCTCTCTTATCCTGCGGCTGAAGGGGTCAAGATATTAAAAGATATACTTTGCTTCTCCATCGAAGTTACGTGCCATACAGACAAATATACATATGTATATGTTTTTGACATTTATTTATTTCTTAAAAAATTGGGAATTTAAAAAAATATTCTTTAAGCTTAATCGTTTGTGTAGTTTGAAATAATTAGATAATAAAAATTATTTTCAGTATAATTTTTTTTTATGTCTAAGCACTTTTGTGAATAATAAAAATATTTTTCTATCATTTTTGTAGGTGATATACAAATTCACTTTTAGAAAAGATATTTTTCAAATTGCTCCTTTTCTGAGAAATAAACACACCATAAATATGATTTTCCTCTGCCTATAAGCTTTTTATGTATTTGGATTGGACCTTGGAACATTTTTTGACTCAAAAATTATATTTTTTTTGTTCTAATTGATGAGGAGGTTAAAGTTTTCATAAATATTTGATCTCGTTGGACTCAGTACATTGTGTTATTTAACAATACTGTGCTCTCACGGAGAGAGAGAGAGAGAGAGAGAGAGAGAGAGAGAGAGAGAGAGAGAGAGAGAGAGAGAGAGAGAGAGAGAGAGAGAGAGAGAGAATCATGGCATCTCACATGATGGGCCTTTGACTAATTTAGGTACTTTGCATTTGCTATGTCTCCTGGGTTGCTTTCATAGTATTTTGCCATCTGATGCCCCGAAAGACCCCAGAAAACAAAAGAAATTTAAAAAAAGAAAAAGAAAAAGAAAAAAAAAGGTATCATCTGAAATCGCCGGGTGGGATCTACTATCTAAAAAGATGATTTTTCAAAAAAGAAATTTTTATGGGTCATGACTAAATACCACGTAACATGAAACCAGACGCTATGTGAACCTCTTTCTTTTTTTATGAACGATCTAATAAGTATTGCATCGTAGGAGAAGAAATGATAGACATATGGACCAGATGAGAAGTACTCGAGCGGCAACCGATTTAGCATGTGATGTAGGATTTTGTAATTATTAGATTCTCTTATGACTATGTAAGTATTGGTTGAAAGAAAGGTTCAAACTCCAAGGAATGTTTTCACTTTGCCCCTTCAATTTTGAGTCATGGTGTAGTCAAACTCCGAACTTCGAAAAGATAATGCAGTTTAGTCCTTCGGCTTGCCTTTTGTTACCGCGGTTAACTACTATAAAATTCTTCCATTAGCACTAAGCATGACACGTGCATAAAAATTCTGGAAATGAAGAGGTGTCGCGACCCTCTTTTTTCCACGTCGGGAGAAATAGATTGGCTTTAGAGGTGATGCCTGAAAGGCAGGCCGAAGGCCCCCTGTTAGGCGTGGGCTCTCCCAAACTTTTACCTTGCTGCCTCGGATTTATTTTTGTAATATATTGGCCCATTAAATAGACTAAAAAATAGCCCATCTCTCTTAAAAGCCCAAGCCCAACCCAATTTAATTCCTCCTCAACATATAAAATGGAGAAATCAGCCGAGTAGACAAGGGAAAATGGAAGGTGCTTGTCCGCGAACCAAAAAGAGAGAATGAAGGGAAGACAGAGAAGAAAATAGAAAAGAAGAAAGGAAGAAAATGAAACAAAAGGAGGGCTTCGTTGCATAGCAAGCTCCTAGCGTCTCGACTGAGTTGGATCCCTTCTTTTTTCAAAGTCTGGAAAGTGTTCGCGCCTTTGTTATTCTAATCCGAGGAATTTTGGAAACTGTGCCCTAATTTTGGATCCATGTGCATTCCGAGCTAGTGGGTTAAATATAAGAGTTTTTAAGCTGAAAATTTATAGGGATTGATAATTTAGGATGTCATGGAGCCCTAGGATTTTACAGAACTTGATTCGGGCTTAAGGTTCTTAAGGTTCGTGTGAAATGAATTTTTGAAGTTACGCATGTGCTGGGTAGTAGCGAATTTCCTGTTTTAGTGAGAGTTTTGCTCCGTCTTCGGTATATTTGGAGGTAGCAAAGTTTAGGATGTCCAAGTATGTCGAAAGGACTTCCAATTGACAGTAGATTTGCTAGTATTGGGGTTTGATGCGCAAGCTACGCATAGCAGGTAGTAGTGAACATCCTCTACGACGAGCCTTTTGTTAGTGCGTAGGAGTCGATTCATTGATGATTGAGCATGGTTTAGTCGAATTGTTCATTAGAGTGGCTTTTTACTCGGATTTGATATCGTTTCTTGATTAATTGATAGGAATATGAGTGCTTCAGCTGGAGTGTTCTTCGTAGGTTGGTTTTTCGCATTCTCAAGTGAGTGGTGCTATCTTTTTCTTAATATTTATATAACAAAAAATCATGTCTTGGAAATGATGAGAATGTATAGTACGAGTTAAAGAAGTATCAAGTGTTTTGATGTTCTTTTGACAAGAAAGAAAAAAAGCAGTGTTTAAAGTATATTTGATGCATAAAAACGAATAGAGCTTTTACTATCATTTGTTATTGGAAAGAGCATAGTAGCTTTTGAACATAGCTTGGGTCTATTTTATGATATTGATTTTGAGTTGATTGTGATATATGTTCTAGTTTATGAGGAGGATATTGTTATGAGTTTCTGGTTCTCAGGATTGTTGTAAACCCCTTTAAGGGGTTTGTGAGTATGCATATATTAGTTTAGGATATCCTTAAGAGCCAAGCTATTAACATTATAGATAGAGACCTTGCCAAGGAGAATCTTGGTCACCTCTTATCATGGGCATTATGCATGATCATGATTAGATTCTTGAGCTTGAGATTAATTAATAGATAGATCATTAACATGTGTTACTGATGAGATTGATCAATTAGTTAGATCATTAATATTTATTTTGAGGTAAAGGTCTGAAACAAATACTTTTGCTATGAGTGTATTATATTGACATAATATATAACTCATTTTAGTCGTAAAGTTTTGATATGTTCCGAATTTAATATAAATGAGTTATATTTTATGTATTAAATATGCATAGTAATTGTTCCATCTGTTTAGAGGAGATATACACTACTCACTAAGCTGTGATTGCTTATCCTTTTTTCCTTTCCAATCTTTTTAGGTTTGTCAACTAATGATGAGTAGTGTGAGATTGTTATTAAGGGGGAACTTTTGGTAGTTGAGTTTTAGGTTTGCATTGGAGATGTATTCATACTTATTGTTGGATTATAGAAACTTTGATATAATTGTTTTGAGTTGAGGCTGCGTTGTAAGGAGAATGATGGCCATGTCATTCCTCTTCTTTTGTTGATTTTGGGGTGTGATATTTATTGGTATCAAAGCCTAGTTTATGATAGTTGGCTATAGACTTTATGGGATGTTGTGAGATTGTGTGTTAGTTTATAGCTCATTAGTTTTTTTGTTATGTACTAGGATGTATGTTTGAAATAGGTCCACATGATCATTGAGACTCAGTGAAGCATGCTTTGCCTTGTAAGCGATAACAAAGGCAAACGAGTTGTTACCTTTGATACTGGGAAGTAGGGCAAGCTGGATAAGTTTCTGCGCTGCCAAAGATATCAAATTTGGGTTCGAGGCCCGTGCCTTGATGCTTAAGAGTGTGGAAGACCATGCAGATGATGTCCGCTTAGATCATGCAAAGACGTTTCTTAAATGGACAATATATCTCTGCAAATTCTCTTTTAGAATATGAGAAGGTTCATGTGGACACCTTGGTGAAGAAGGCACATCACAATTGGATATTACTATAAGGTAGGTGATGTGGGCTTGTCGTCTAATCTGTTGCATGATATGCCGAAGGAGTGGGGCTCAGCTTGGTGACATTGTCGGAGGTACTTGCTGGAGATTTGGAGCTTACAAAAATTGCAATCTTTGCATTGGTGTGTACGGGTATTATGGCTTTGGGTAGAATGTAGACTTAACGAATTCTTTCTTGAATGCTTATAGTAAATACAGAAGCATTGAACCGATGCAAAGGCTTTGTTGGAACTTATGGATCAAAAGCACATTGTCTCGTGGAATACTTTGATCTCGACTTATGCTCGAATTGGGAATTTCGAGGAAGTAATGCATATTTCTGACTAGAATGAGACAAGATGGTCTTTCTAATCTCAGTTCGCAGGATATAAGGGATGACCCCAGTGAGCTTATCATTGAAATTGATTTAACTGGAGTTTGTAAAGTGGTGATAGATTTACCTCATCAATTGAAGGAATGAAGTACAAGTGGCTGGCTGACTCCAACAATTACAGAAGATGCGCATCCGACCTATTTAGAATGAGGTATACATATAGTGGATTTAATGGAGTGATAAGGTAAACGAGTGGTTTAGAGTTAAGTAAGAAGAGAATAGATCAATTGTGCATATTGGACTTTAAGTTTATGAGTAACGTGATTGAATAGGCATTGAGGAAGTACCAACTTTTGATGTAGAAGTGACGGACTATTCGAAAAGTTGCAATCTTTTAGGAATTTAACGTATAATTCCCGATGCCACAAGAATCCTAGTATTTCATTTGTATCAAAGTATGGGTTCAATTTGAAAATAGTTGAGTTTTTATCATTGGTGTAATTAGGTGAATTGGATGACAGTTTACGTTGTGATTTTTTATAGAATAGTAGTGCAGATCCTTCAGTGATAAGTTATGATTTCTAGATAGCAAGTTGGGGTTTTGAGGATTACATCCTCACTGGTTGAAATAAATTATGATTTTCTGGTGAGAAAAGGAGAATTTTCATATCGAAAATATTTGTATGTTTTGTGGCTATATCTGGTATGATTAAAAGTCGGTCATACATGTTATAAACTTGAACGGTCATGTGAGAGATAAGTTTACTTATGGTAATGTCTTGAGAATTGGAGATTCCTTGATTTTAATGGAAAGTACATGAGCTCTTATCTCGATTATCTAGGAAGTTATACGCAGTAATATTAGCCGGAGATCTATGTATATTAAGATTTGCGGTTTAAAGATAAGTTCCAATTTGGAGAACACTGATCCTAGAGACAACTATGAAATTGCCTTGAGAGACAAGTGAGTTGGAATTTAAAGTAGATCTTTATCTTAGTGTTACGATTGGAAGTACACAGTGATCATTTTAATATAGTGATGTGATGAATTATGTCTTGGGTGTATTAGTGTTAATTTAAGCCTACTTCATTTAACATGCTATTGACTCAAATCAAGTTTGATGTTCATCCAAGATACTTCGGCTAGTATGAAATTGAAGTCCTAGAATGATCTAGATATGCAATTGGTCCTACTTTTCGAGAATTGGCATTGTTCTAATAACTATTATATAATCAATTGCATTGTACCGTAACTTAAAATTCAACTATAAATTGAAGCTATAACTTCAAATTTTTAACTATAGTTGAATCAAGGATCATTGGATGATAACTTGCAGTGATTATTGAAAGTTTAGCTCAACCTAACTTGTTTACGATCTCCGCTGAGTAATAAGAAAAACGATGCAAATATGATTAGTTCCAGTGGTGGAATGAAGCACGGACAACCATGCTCGATTCAAGGACGTGTGAGAATGGCCGGTGCAAGACAAGCTTGGAGGAATAACATCGGAATTGGCTGGAATTTTGCCGGATTGCGGTTCGATAGATTGATGCCGAAAGAGAGCCTAGAGAAAGATTGTATTTTTTTTTTTTGTCATAAAAAATTTTGAGAGTGAATAATGAGGTTCATGTGGCCGGCCATATATCAAGTTAACCTTAGCCCACGTCTCATAATTTAATTTAATAGCTAAGGTTCTTTACTTAATGGGTAAAGATCCTATTGGCTCTTGCTAGAGCACGTGGATGGGTGACATGATATCTTGGATGGCTATGGTGAAAAGGTTAATATGTATGGCCTTTGATTATTCCTTAGACGCTAACTAATTGACCGAAGTCAACATTTTCCTCTTTGCTTTGCCTTGCGGGCTGGCTGAATTCCTTAGTGGGTTGAATGGGCTTGAAATTATGGCCAATTGGGTTGAATGGAAACCTATTGGGCTTCAGCCCAAATGGCCGGATCGGGTTTGGGTAAAACCGGGTTGACTCGAGACCTTCTAATTCTCTTATTTCTCTCTAAATTTTTTTTAAGAGCTTGTCCATTTTAATTGGTTCGGCCCATTGGGACGAACTGGGTCGGGTTTACAAGGTTGACCCTTCCCGGCCTTGTTGGTTTCGATTCGTTTGTTTTCGCTTGATTTTCCCAAATTATCCTAACTATGCCCAAATTGATGTTGACATTTAATTAATTTGGCTTAATCAGATTTAAATATGCAAATTGATTCTATTATGAAGTATCAACATTGCCGTAAATTTATGTTTGCACGTTGACGAGCCCCGTTTAAGCTCGAAACCTTGAACCTGGCTTCCAATCTTGAATAGTCATGGTCCCTACATCAAATGCCCAAAAATGAAATCCAATAAATGAATTTTGGATTTTTTTTAATCGAGGATCAAAGTCTTTGGTTTTAACTGAAAATTTAACTTTTGATAATTTTTGTAAAAAACTAAAAATTGAAAACTTTATTGTGTTTGCGAAGATAAAATTGATGATTTTTATGATTTTCAAATTTTCATAATTTTTATGAAATACGACCAAGCGTTTTTCAGGTTTAACGAAAAAAAGTCAATCTTTGATTTATTTGGAAAATGACATATAAGTACCAATGGGATGAAATGACAGTTTTGTTGGAAAAAAAATTTTCATTTCACAAGAAAAGAGGTATATAAATTTAAGATAAACATACAAATTCAACAAAGTAAGTAAATCTAAAAGATTAATCAACTTGTATGACTTACAGAGACTCACTCATCCCACAAAGATGCGTCTATCATAACATCAAAGTATAATCAGCAGTCGATCGCCGAATCTTGCATCAACATTAGTGATGAGCTCACGCCGAGATTTCCCTCTCAAGCAGGTATGATTGTTCCAAAATGCAGGGTGCATCTAAGTCCGGAATCCTCAACACCATCAACATGAAAGACAATAACAACACCAACAAGTTGAAAGTGCACATAAAACGTCTTGTAGATCTCAGTTCTATTTCTAAATCGAAATAAAAGAGCATTCAAACCCAGATCTAACTCAAGATTGGGAGAAAAAAAATTGTAAAAGAGATACCAATTGATCACAAAATCACTTTTAGATAAGCCAATTATTGAAGGTAGTAGCAGGCAAGACTCGTAGACTTGCAAAGCGCTCAACTATATGGAGCAAACACTAGAGTTGAAGCGAGCAAGTAGATCCGAAAGGGTATGTTCTTTTGAGATGCTCATATTTCGAACTTGTGAGCTCACAGGACAAATTTCTCCACTTTTGTGGAGGAAACTGACTTTACTGTTTGCGAATCAATGAAGAATTTTGAAAATGAGGGGTTAGAGAGGTAGGAAGATAGAGGGAAAGGGACAAAGCCCCAGGGATGTCGCTATAGATGGTGTAACGACCTAGGCACTTGCCACTATCACGTCCTCAATCCACATGAGGTTGGCGAAACGTCCCATATTGGATCGCCTACGACTAAGGCTTACATTCTCTATTTTAATCTTTTATTAGAGTAATAACACACGGGAAAGTCTTTATAAAACAAGCCGGCCACATAGAACACCGGTGCATAAAATACAAAACTTCAACGACAAGCATGCCTATCCAAGGGCATGGCCTTTATGGTTTTACTAACCAGAAAACATGCATCGTAGTTAGTACAATCAACTAGTTCAGGTTCATATCTTTATAGTCAGTTCTTTGCAAAAGATCAAAGTAACCTTCTAGAAGGCACGCATGCATGACATGTGGCAATCACCCTTGCCACCACGTGACATGTGACCAATGTGGTGACACGTGTCCTTCACATCCCCATGTGTTGACACGTGGCCCCTTGGGTGTCCTCGTGTCTCTGCTATTTTTTATTGATCCTAATTTCTCGTGTGTTTGAGCCAATGGGCCCTATTTCAATACGTAGTGTCTGTGAAAATATCTTCGAGTCAATATAATTCTTTTAAACCTATCCAATTAGGGCTAATCTAGACTTGTTGATACTAACCTTCTATTATCTTAAGCAGGTGAAATTTTCAGGTTGTTACAGAAGGAGAGTTGGGTGGCGGCCTAAGAAGAAGAGAGAAAAACCTAGGTGCTGAATGAAATTTACACTTTAAAAAAAAAAACCTAAAGTACTCTTTTCGGCCGAGAAGCAAGCCCGGTTGCAACTAGGAATCCCAAGTCTCGAGTTTTTAGCTTATTGGACTTATCGGCAAAAATTCAAGTGTTAACAAGAGGGAGCAAAATAATTCTACATACTTGAATTAAATATTTAAATGATATTTCTATTATTAATGCCCAAGAGAAAGAGCACTGCATAATTAATTTAATGAAAAGTGAAACAACAATATTTTTTTTTTCTTATCAATTGACATAAAATAGTAAAGAGTAGTATTCAAATGATTTTAGCTGGTGAAATACTTCAAGTTTATTTAGAAAACCTCCGTAGATTTTAATATTGACAAAACTATCACTTGGTGCATTGCGCAACAGCCCTTCCTTTCTGATATAATTTGTGATTTGGTACATGCGAGTGTTATTTTTGTTTAGGTTACAATTGATAACTCAACACTATTGAAACTATCCTAGGTGCTTAGTGAAAGACCTAGAAAGTTTGAAATGGACCTCGAGGGTGAACAAGTCAAAGAGAAGAAATTTGCAAGAACTTAGAGAAACAAACAAGTGAGGTCTTTGTTGTTGTTTTTGCTGCACTGTAGCCCCTGTTCTTCTTGTCTCGGCTGCTGCCTTGATGTTTGTAACCCCGACACCCCTGCACCAGCTTCTACACTCGTGTCGTTTCTGGTGGAGGATTGTTTTGTTTCGGGATCTCTTTGTATTCGGATGTTGTGATTAGTCATTTATAATACTTATCCTTACCAAAAAAAAAAAAGTGAGGTCTTTGGAAGTCTAATTCACATACTTTAAGAAAAATAGATGGAGTTTGATAATTGTCAACTGGCGCGCTGGGTAGAGCCAATAAAAGTTGATCGAAGCTACGGCTTATATCAAACTGAAAAGATCCGCTTCTCAACAAGTGACATAATTTGCCCCAAAAAAGACAAAAAAAAAAAAGTGACATAATGAAGACCCAGAATTCTTCCGTTATTACGCATTCAAAGGAATTTAATAGTCAATTATAAGTATGGATTATCCATACTTATTTATTTGTTCTCCAGAGAATCCACTCTATTATTCATCATATTGTTGGACAATGATTGTTTCCTAACTCGGAGACTCTATTCTTGGAAGCGTCAAGATTGCTAGGAGATCTGATTGTATGGGTAACCAAATCTTTGGTGATTTTATTACAATCTACAATGGCTAAATTGATTATCTCAAAGATCATTTAATGGTCACCTTGAGGATCGATGAATGTAAAATGGGATTAGTCCAAGCGAATGTGGATAGAGATGAGCTACAAGAATTACAAGAACACCTTACGCACTTTTTCATCGATTGATTTGCTTATTGAAATTCATACACTGATTAATTAATCTTGTGAGAAGTGTACAAGTGTTGTAGTAGTGTGTGTATTCTTAATAGTGTAATTTACCAGCTGTGGGTGGAAGCAACACAAGCTACATCTATAACGTCTCAAGAGTTACTAGTGAAGTCTAGTCATGTTGGTGGTTGTTAGTCTGAAAGTATTGGCGTAGGCTTATTGTCAAGTCGAACCAATAAAATTTGTGTGCATCTATTGTCTATCTCATTTTCTTGTTATTTCATTTGTTTGATGGAAGCATTGCGCACGAGGTTCCTGTACATACCAAATTTGTTCCTGCATATATAAACTTGTTTCTACTCAATTCCATAGAAAGTTGTCAAGTTTTGTTAATTAACATATTCACCGCCCTCTAGATTATATGACCAACCACAAGAAAATTTACTCTATGAACTAATCTTTCAAAACACCCCAAAAGTTAATTATCACGTTAGTATTTCACTTAAAATAAAAGACTTGATCTTCAAAGCTCACGAGTCTGTACTTACATGAATTATATACAATCAGATAAAAGTTTCTTGTCCAGTCATTAATCAGTTACAAAGCGCAGGCTTTGCGCTTGTATACCTGGAGCTGTGTGTTTTATCAGCGTATCGTTATTTGTTATTTTTACCAATTCAACATATAATTATTGTCACTTATGATCTCGAGAGTGTTATCACTTGTGCTATTTCTATAAATGTGTCGGACCTATATTTGTGTTTAATATGTAACAACGAAATTCCTTTACAAAGTTAAAAATAATGATAATGCTTGTAGTAAGCGCACAAAAGGCAACATGTAAGTTTTTAAAACTAAGATTTAGGTAAAATGTATATATGATTTAAAAATTACTAAGTAGTTTGAAAAATATTAGAATGGTTGTAAACTTAAGTTTATTTTAATTTTAGAATATGTATAACCGTATCTGGTGCAATATTCTCTGGATGAAAGTTTAGTTCAATTTTTATAGTGACTTAAGTTAAAACTCGAGTCTTTATCCTTAGTGGAAGTGAATCGCTAGATTATGTTAAAAGCATGGCAAAAATAAGATAAATACTTGAAGAATAATTCAAAAGAAAACTATTCCCAAAATTATAAGCCATTTTGAAATAATTGCAACTTATTAATTTTTTGTTCTTTTTTGAATTAAGTGGAATTCCTTTTAAACAAGCTATATATTGCTATTTTTCACTTCTTTTTAATTTCATTTTGAATGTATCGAGTAATAGGATATTAAACAACATGAATATGAACTAGGAACACTCTTATCATGTATATTGTATTCTACAATTAAATCAAAAGAATTAAGTATAAAATTTTCACTTCATGTAGTTGGTATACTTTATTTTAAAAGAAATTTTTTTGGGAAGGTATAATTTATTTTTTGTATATTACTATTTCATTTTTTATAAGTTGTTTGTTTCACGACTTTTTCTTTATTTAATTTTATTATCATCTCTAAACAAAGAGCGTCTATTTATTAAATAATTTAATAACGTAATAAAATTACATATATAAGTTAGAGATACTTTAATAGGAATTATTTTTCATTTTATTTGATTTCCATTTTCTTTTATAAATCTATCTTTGATCTTTACCTAATTTAATTGTAGTAGTCTATTAAGGTAAATAGATGTAGTCACGTGGTCCAAGTAATTCCATTTTGAGTTGCTTTATTTTGGCTGATTTTTAGATTTTTTTAGAGTGATATATCATTTTATAAAATAAGTAATGCTGAGCCTAACAAGAGAAAATGTGCTTCTTGGTCCGTTTGTTTTGCAAAAAATGAGCCATTTGAATTTTTTTTACCTAAAAGTGTTTAGTCAATTGAAAAATTTTCATTATCAACACCAATTTATATCTAAAAATATTTGTGGATGATAAAAATATTTTTTCATTCATTTTTGTAAGGGAGATAAGCAATCATTTTTAGAAAAATATTTTCTAAATCATTCATTTTTCGTAAAACAAACAGAGCCTAATTGTTTATCCATTATACATTAGATGGTGGTTTAGAGACGTTATAATTTATTATATATTTTTTTAATCATATCTTGCCATGTCTTGAGCATCAAAGGGGCTCAACTCTACTCCAACATCAAAAAAGACTCCGATTTTTGTAACCGGAAAATTTGAAAACTTAATATTTAAAAAAAAGTACACGCCAAACACGTATCTTACAAAAAAGAAATACCAATAATCAAAGTGCAGAAGCAGAAAAAGTGGAGAGATTTTTAAAGAAGTAGAGATAACGTAGGCTCAATGAAGAAAGTATTCCTCGAAAATGACAGGAAAAATGAAAAAGACAAGGTCGAAACTTGTTCTTAGGTAAACTGGAACAATACCAAAAAAGTCATATATTGATTATATTGGTGCCAATTTTGTCTTAAACTTTTCAATTGAGTCAATTTAGTCTAAACTTTTTATATTTGTGTCAATTGAATCTATTCTGTCAGCTTTAGCTGGAAATTCTGACGTAGACGCCAGCCATCTCACGTGGAGTGACCAGTGTTGACATGAATATTATTTGTAATTTTTTTTTATCAATTTTTATTTTTGAATTTTCTTTCTTTCTTTTTTATTTGCCCTTCATTTTTGCAGGCGACCCTCACCACCACTACATGAGGGCCAAAAATCCCTTGCAGTCGTTGGCAAGGGTGCCAAAGTCTTCGCGGCCTCACCAGCGCGGTGAGGTATTGCTGGCCCTCACACGTTGGCCGACGAGGGTCGCAGCAACCCTTTCTAACCAAAATGAAAGGAAAACCAAAAAATAAATTATAATTTTTAATTTTTTTAAAAGTTATTAAAAATATATACGATAACGTTGCCCGCGCTGCGTAAGATGACCAGTGGCTACATTAGCGAATTCCGGATAAAATTAATGACCGAATTAGCTGAAATTTAGGACTTTTTTTATGCTTTACAACCTTTTCTTTTTCATTTTTCCTGCCATTTTTTTAGGAAATCTGACGACATGTGACCCCTTGACTTTTTTATTATGAAAAGGAAAATGCACGTCTTAATCAGTGGCTTGAGGCCGTAGCTTTTCTGTTCTTCTTTACCCTGGATGATATTAAGGAAAGAGTGAGTGCTACTTGACTTTAATAGGACCAATGAAAGTCAAATGTTCTTGATTTTGGGTCTTTTTCATCATAAATTTGATCGAATTAGTCTGAATTCCACCCCAACTTTCCATCGCTTCTCGAAAGTTGGACAATGGCTTTAGGCCCTGGGTGTCACCATATGTCGGCCATTTAGCTTATCTGCAATTAGAACGGGTCTATGCTGGTTCAAGGTGAACTCACTGGGAACCAAATCGATTTCTGATTTCATTTTCTATAACTGGTCGAACCACTTTTCATGCTTGAGGCTGGAGCTGTCAGGATCCGGTGCATAACTACAACACAAATAGAGCATAAAAATGAAAAAGAGAATTCAATACACAAAATTTATCTTGAGACTACATCTAACAGAGAATTTCACTATAATTAACACCTCACATCTTTTCGTTACATTACTCAATTACAATCAAGAAAGAGTATATATATATATATATAGCATTAACTATTTATGAGTTTAACGAAAAAGAGCATATATAGCGGGATTCCACTGCTTTCTTGTCAATGATCAGCATGAACCACACCCCACTAGGAGACACCCAGCATTTCTTGACTTGAACCTATTTTTTAGGCCTTGTACAAGGTCAAAATTCACTTGCTATCGGTTTCTCTTAAATATTTGCCACCTTTACTCCTAGTCCGATTGGATTTGTTAGGTTAATTTTTTGATAGTGTGTTATGGATTTAGTTATTCACCAGGAAGTAATTTCTCAGCAACCTCTTCAGATGTGTGTGGACGACTCGTCTTTGACATAACCAAGTAGGTGGAGGTAAATCAGGTGCATGAAATTGACGAATGGTAATATTTTATGCAACAACCTCAAAAAGATGAAAGGATTATAAAACTGCCTTACCACAGCCACAAAATGCTCAAATCTTTCATATAATACACATACGGGCCTGCTCGAGAAGACTTTCAATGTCCACACGTTGGCTGAACTTAGGGAAAAACACTTGTTTGTTTAAAAGTAAAATGGCGTTCAAGACACTTATATAACCGATTTCGTAGTTTTTCATTAGTCGATCGAATTTGTAATATGTCAACCAAAACTTATATTTGAAAATAAATATGCATGATACTCTTTTGATTTCTCATTAAATTAGAAAAATTAGTGACAAATTTAAAATATTAGAAATGAAATTTCTATTACTTCGTGAAATTTAAGTTGTTTTGTTAGATTTTTTAATTGGCAAAAGGACATCTGGGGTACCAATATTAATATACGACACTCATTTTGGTGCCAATATTTTTTTTTTTTCTGATCACTTAAGTGCCAAATTGGAGAAGAAATGTTTATTTTAGTGCCAACGGTGAGAAATTCTGCCCAAAATATATACATGATATTTTTATTTAAAATTTTTTAGTGCCAGTCATTTATAAGTCCACGTGGCAATTTTTTCAAAAAAAAAAAATCAGTGCATGTGGAGTGCACATGAAAATTTTCTTTAAAAAAATCCATGTGGCAATTTTATTAAAACATCAATCTTAAAATTAAAAATAAGTTTAAAAAATGTAAACCAAAAGCTAGCAATTGCGAGGGCTTGCACAGCCCTTGCCGTTGCCATCTTTTTATTTTTTTTACTTTTTTATTTATTTATTTAGCTTAATTTCTACCTGGAATTTTTTAAAATTTTAATTTTTTTGTTATTTAGCTATTTTTTTGAACTTTTTTTAAAATTTTTTAACTTTCTATTTTTTTTATCTTTTTTATTATTATTAGGTGAGTGTTTTTTAATTTTTGGCTTTTTTTTGCTGACTGGGATCCTTCCATGAGCCACGTAGACGCCATGTAAGATTTTCAAGGACCCTCATTGGAGTTCGTACTCAAATTATCTTTCTTCAAAACAATTGGCACTTAAGTGATTCGAAATTTTTTTTGAAACTAAAGAAGCGTCATACACAAATATTGACACTGCACGTGTTCTTTTGTCTTTTTTAATTATATAACATTGACGCCGAACCTTTTGAGAAAAATAATGATACATTCCCGTATGCCTAAGATGATGCTGATGCTCTATGTGACGAAATGCTGCATATGAAGAGAGGCTCGTAGGCTTTTAGCCCGGTTCGATCTAATTGAAACTTAGGTCTTTCTTTGGGCCAAAGTATCAAACCAATCTCAAGGTGTTGAAAATTGAGGATGCACATTGTTATATTTCGGTTTCGATGTTTTGATTTAATTAAAGAAGTATAATCTTAAGAATCAGAATAATTGATTGTTGAAATATATGCCAACATTATAATCAATTGGTACCTTCAGCAATTTAAGGCTGACAAATGCACAAATAGTGGATTAAAGTTATCTTAACCAATCAGTGGGATTATATCATAAAAAAAATGTCTCTCTTATATGGAACATTATGAGTTATTCTGTAAAAAATTCATGAGTTAATATGATATATGAGAAAATGAAAAAAAAAATGTACACGTTACAGATGTATAACATAAAGTTTCTCCAATTTATATGGACCGAAAATATATCAACAGACATAAATAAATCACGGTTTTTTACTATCAAGAAAAAACTACGTAGAATCCATCAATTTCCCTCAGGGCCAGTGATATGACAAGGCTGTGTCTTAATCCTCTGTTAATGTGAAGAGAATTCGAATATTGTAGATGTGATTGTCGTACTTCATTAAAACTGGATATGATCCAATTTGGTTATGATAGTACAATTTAATTAATGACTCTTGGGTTTATTCATTGGGCTTGCAATGCATGCAGTTGGACCGTCTCCGCTTTCCGTTTGGTTTGGGCTTCCATTCATCTCAACAAATAATTTTATTGGTGATGAAGAGGTGGAACGACCTCTCATAAATGACATAAAATAGGGAAAGTGTTTGCATAATTAAGATCACTTGCAAAACACGAATCACAAAGACAAATCCTCTTGACACAAAAAAATAAAAAATAAAAATAAATTGACCTGAATTTTATTAATTCCAAGAGTCCCAAACACCTAGACGATATGAAAGAATCCCTATTATGCACACGAGCCAACACGTTATATATTTATTGTCTATTGATTTAAAGAGTCCCGAACTTCTTATTGAAAGTGAATTTTTAGTTCACTGACTTTTCTCGATATTTTAACAACTCAAATAGTTTTGTTTTATAACATGATTACCGAGAGCACGGTTTATCATGACCAAATGAAATATCAATAAAAAATTTAAGATTCTCTTCTTTTCGTGCCGACAGCGACTACTAGACAGGCTTTTTATGATCAGGGCGTGGTTAGATTCCCCCATGGAAAAAAATAAAAGGGGCAAAAGAACATAAGATAAGTAAAAGCAAACCCTTGAAAAGGAAAGCCACCTGCGAGAGCCTTTCACGGTGATTGGACAGATGTTTGCCTTTATCTTCTGGAATTCAGCTCCGCGTGTTACCTGCGAACTGCAATGCAATTTGACTGTTGAGTTTAACGAAGTAGGTGATTTATACATTAAACTAATGAAAGTGCTTTAAATTTATTAACCAGAGTCTAGGGTTTCGCGCATTTGGTCTCCACGAATCTCCTCTGTTTGACCAGCAGATTTGGTATGAAATGGTCATGTGAAAATAGGTATCCGAGATTTCGAACAAAAAAAAAAAAGCATCCGAGATGGCCAAAACATAATAATAATAATAATAATAATAATAATAATAATAATAATAATAAATGGTATCCAAGGAACAAGTGCTTGTATTTGTAGATGATCTATTTGTTGGAGTTTTACACGGTACACTTGCATAATCATTTTCATGACCAATTATCTTCGTTGGTTAAATGCTTGATTTGGATCTAACTGATTGTGTGTATCACAACATCACATACCTATGTTCTTTAGCGGCCACGTCCACCATCTCGTGGGTGAAGCCTTATTCGATACACGTGAAAGGGGCAGTTTGCATGTATCCATAGAGATTAGTTGAATTGTAAGTTTTTATCTCCAAAAATTCTATCGATTGAGTAGTTATGATCCCATAAGTTGACCAACTATCCAGTTCAGCATCGATAGATGTCGTTCGGGTAAAAAAAGCGTACCTAAGTTTAAAAAATTGAAAATTTCTATTAAGTATGCTTATCCTAAATCTCGGAAGAACTCCTTAACAGAGTGGGTTCTAGTTGGTGCTCCACTCCTTGACCCACAAAGATAAACTGTAAAACCAAGAAGTAGAATGCTTAACCAAAATTAATGAAATTCATGGCTTTCGGATAATAATAATAACAACAATTTCATATGTAATGAGGCCTCCCTTTCTAGCTATGTTGGTGACGAGGTAAAATAAGGACGTCAAATATTTTGATTGTGCTGTGGTGTGTGAGATGAGAGGGATAGGCAAAGACTTTCATGTTGCATAGTTATTGATATGTTCTAGTCATAACTCTTAACGATATTTTAGTCACAACTCATTGGTTTCAGTTTGACGGTTAATCTAGAGACTTTAATCTCTCTTGATGATCTGTACATATTAAAGTATTTCTGCTGCACATTTCAATAGATAGTATGTTTTTGAAGTTTGTCCCTTTAGTGTCTTTCTGTTCCCTTTTATGTCATCTACTTCCATCTATATTCTGGACAATATCGAAGGAAATCCCAAACTAAAGTTAGCTCCTTCGCTTTCATTTTCATTTTCATGGTAATAATTTTCACTCATATATTTTGAGCTCCATACTAGCCATATGAATGCAATACTCTAACCAATTGTGATATTATTAATCTATTAATATATTTACTCATTTCTCTTTATAGGCTGATGAAATGGATAGAGGATACCACATCATGGATTTGATATTCATGGACTTTTAGTCTCATCAAGTCTTGAAGCATGATTTACTTGCTTTTTAGAACAAGTGCACATATGGTCGCACTGATGCTTGGGATGTAAATATTTTAGGATTTGCAATGGAGAGGCAGAGAGAAAGTACTAAAGTCCTAATCTTTACTAGATAACTCGATAAAAGAACATGTAGGTAGCTCTGCACTAACCAAACACCCTTTTCATTATTAATGTAATTATGCAATATTTCAACTAAAGTCATATAGTGGAGTCGTTTTCTCAAAGAGCACTTAGAGTGAACATTGTCTCAAATAAAACTATGATGTAGCCAGCTTGGTCTCAGATATGATCCCTAGCTTACCGACCGATCAAATCTTCATTAGTTTTTGGCGAGCATGTCCAGTTCATGCAACACTTTCCAAGTTATTGTTAGAGTCGTTTTCATCAAAATAGACATTTTTTTCTTTCTTTTTTTTTCTCTCTTTTCTTTCTTCCTCCCTTTGACGCACTAGCCAACTATGGGTATAGTAAAATCGATACCTTCTTGAAAATCTAGTTTTAAGATGGAGTTTAGTACAAAGACACTTATCCTTTGAACAGTCAAAAAGGCCTGGGACTGGGCATTACCCAACAAAATATGATCCTTCATGTTGAGACCATCACCAAACAAATCAAGGATTAAAGTAAGCAGATATGAGGATCCTAATCTTGTCGAAATGCGCATGACTATATGTGCATGCTCTTTTCCATTTGTCGTCACTCTTGCAGGGTTCATTTCCGAAGCCCAACACAGGAGTAAAAATTCTAGTTTAATACCCGAAAAAAGGGCAGAAGAAAATCAACTTCCTAATGGTCGCTGATCCATTATACATTGTGAAGAGAACATATCTCAGTACATATGCAGCGGATTACATGGAATACATGCTCGAGATTTTACTTGAATCATTGATTGGATAAATACAACACAGAATGAACGTATCTCGGGTTTCCACAGATTAAATGTCTCTAAAATGCGGCCTTGCGAGAGTCCATCATAAATTCGAGTGCGAACAGGTTGTTGAGAGCTTTTTCTCTTTGAGTATTTTTGGAAGAGGAAAAACTACACACTCAACGTAAGAGACTTCTTCTCTTTATATTCATAAAACAATAACCATTAAAAGAAACCGCCGACAACTGTCGTCCAGTAACCGCCATTTGGTTTTAGCCCATTATGGGCGAATCAATTAATTCTAATTATAATTTCAACTTCTCCCACTCGCATCTTATGGGCTAAACACAATAGCCTTTCTTTGCAAGGTTTATAGTAACAAATAATGTGTGACTAATCTTATGGGCTAAACACAATAGCCTCTTCTTTGCAAGGTTTATAGTAACAAATAATGTGTGACTAGTGTCACGACTCGAAAAATATTTTTTGATTGATCGAGTGAACAGATTATTAGGCTAATTAGATGGATTAACCTAATACGGACCCTCCCAAGTCCTACCGAATCGCAACTTTGGTTTTCGTTTAAAGGATTTTAGAGTTTGGAGTCGCCACTAATCATTTTTGGTAGGTTGATTAGAGACCTAAGTAAATTAACGGAAAGACTAACTTACTTCTACGAACCAAAGATTGTGAGTTCAAGGACTTGGTTACACTAGTTAATTAAAACTAATGCCCTTTTGGTACCTTAAGTTCATGGATATCCTAATTTGGCAATCAGGTTTTGTTTATTCCTAAGGTTCAGTGGGGTGTCCTCTTTTTTTGTGTTTTCACTTTTTAAATGGGATGCCTAAATGGTTTTTTTTTTGGTATTCTCAAAGTATTAAAATTCCCTGAAGTCGAAAGAGGGAGTGTGTTAACGAATTTTGTGTAGTGTTACAACCTACTCATTTTGGGGTCTAGTGATTCAAAAATTAAATTATAGGAAGTAAATGACAATAAATAAAGGCCACCAATGGATAGCCTAGCCTTGGCTTGGCCCTCTCTTTTGGGGCTTAATGGTACAGGAATTAAACCACAGGAATTTAAATAACGGTAAGTAAAACCTTTAATGGGCGGTCTCGCATTAGCTCGGCTCTTCCCTTTGGGGTTTAATGGTATAGGAATTAAATTACAGGAATTTAAATTACTGTAAGTAAAACCTCCAATGGGCGGCCTAGCATTGGCTTGGCTCTTCCTTTTGGGGTTTAATGTGCCGGAATTTAAATTGCAGGTATTTAAATGACTATAAGCAAAAATCTCCAATGAGCGGCCTAGCATTGGCTTAGCTCTTCCCTTTGGGGTTTAATGGTGCAGGAATTTAAATTGCAGGTATTTAAATGACTGTAAGTAAAAACCTCCAATGAGCGGCCTAGCATTGGCTTGGTTTTTTCCCTTTGGGGTTTAATAGTGTAGGAATTTAAATTGTAGGTATTTAAATGACTGTAAGTAAAAACCTCCAATGGGCGGCCTAACATTGGCTTAGCTCTTCCCTTTAGGGTTTAATGGTGCAGGAATTTAAATTGCGGGTATTTAAATAACTGTAAGTAAAAACCTCTAATGGGCGGCCTAGTATTGGCTTAGCTCTTCCCTTTGGTGTTTAATGGTGCAGAAATTTAAATTGCGGGTATTTAAATGACTGTAAGTAAAAACCTACAATGGGCGGCCTAGTTTTAGCTTAGATCTTCTTTTTGGGGTTTAATGATGCAGGAATTTAAATTGCAGGAAATAAACGACCTCCAGTGGATGCGTTTTGCCTCTCCATTCTGGGGTTTGGGTTCTTTAAAATAAATTACAACAAATTGATTCAATAATTTGAAATTTGTGCGCGTTTGAGGACTCCTCCAAACCAATTTTGTGCTTCCATAGGATTGACTGTTGATATAGAGCTGCGGCTGCCTGACATAAAAATAAAGTGAAATGTCAGTGTACAAAATCTGTGCTAATCTGCACCTAAAACTAAAAGAATAAAAAGAGCACTTATCTCCTATTTTTTGGGAGGGATTTCTAGAATTGATTTTCACTCTTTCTGTTCTCAACATAGAGAGTCTCTTTTGCATTAAGAGAGACTTTTAATCACAAATCAGCTGAGAAATTGGTGGACATTTAGGAGCTTATCTGAGCCAATTTTGCAGCTTCTCGGGATTTTTGCCGTTGACGTAGAGATATTTTTCTCCTGACATAAAATATGGGGAAAATAGGGAGAAGTATAGGCAATTTGTACTAATTTGCGATTAAAACCACAAATAAATGAATAAATAAAAACACTTAGCTCGAATTTGCTTACTCGTTGACGAGGACGAACTCTTGATTTATGTTGAACGATGAAGGAATTGGTGATGATCCCCTAGCTTTAACCTTCCATCATCTTCAAAATTCTCTCTCTTTTTGGTATTTTTTTCTCTCAAATTTTTCTTCAATCTCCTAAAACCCTCTCAAACTTCCAAAATTTTCTCTAAAAAAAAAATCCCCCTTCTCAAGTTTACTTCTTCCTCCTTTTATAGCCTATTCATCCATCTCTCATTCTAATTTTTCCACTAACTCTTCTTCATCTCATCTTTCCTTTTCTATTATCATCTTATTTTCTTCATCTCCTCTTTTCCATCTTCCTTTCTCCATCTTCTCTTCTCTATCTTTCCTTCTCCATCTTCTCTTCTCTATCTTTCCTTCTCTATCTCCTCTTTCTCCATCTTCCCTTCTCCATCTCCTCTTCTCCATTTTCTCTTCTCTATCTTTCCTTCTCTATCTCCTCTTCTCCATCTTCCCTTCTTTATTCTAATTTCTCCACCAACTCTTCTTTTTATTATTTACGAAATAATCTCTCAAGTACTAGGTATTTGTACTCTAGTCCCCGAGATTTTAAGTATTTACAATTCAGTCCCTAAAGAAATATTTCTTTAAGTCCAAATTTTCAAACAATTTTCAGCACACCTCCCCTATGCTTTGGTCGAAATTTACCTCATGGGTACCCCTAGAAAAAGTGTAATTTCATTTTTTTATTAACTTAGGGGCTAAAATCCAAAAGTCAACTAAGGCCCTTTTACAAGATTGAGTCATTTCGAATAAAATTGGGTCAAGATGAAAATTTACAATATCAGAAGACAATATCACAACTCATAAAAAGTGAAAAGTAAAAATAAATTGACTCAAATTGAATTTTTTAGGCCCGATTCGAGATTATGCTCGTGAAGAAACACGTGACTTGAATTGAATTTTTATGAATTTGTGATGGCCAATATGAAAATAGATTTAAAAGAAAACTATTGACTATTTTTGTGTATTTTTTTTTGCTTCAAATGTTATTTTTCTAGAATTTTCAAATGTTATTTTTCTAGAATTTTCGTTCAAAAATGGTTTTCTAGGCTTGGCCAAGCTTCCAAAGTTGATTTTATAATTTTCTCATTTTTTCTTGATTTTTTTTTATGAATTTTCGAAAAATAAAAGTGCTAAAAAAATACTAAAAACATGAAAATTTATTTTTTGGTCAAAATTGGTTCCTAAGGCTTGGCGAAGATCACCAAAGTAGATTTTTTAATTTTATAAATTTTTATGGATTTTCTACTAAATTTTTAAAAGAAAAATGCGATTAAAAATCAGGTGTCAACAACTAGCATACTACAAGAGCTTATTGCCATATATCTGTTAGGAATATATAGGAACTCAAATTGGGCACATTAACTTAGAGTAGATCCAATATATAGTATCCTAGATCAATCGATCACATTTACATCATATCTCTCTTGATCTCTTTAAGTATTATGTATACATTATATTCACAATTATGATTAAGCTCAAATAATCATAATTGGTTGACTTGTGAATACAAAGATAGAATATGATATCAAAACATGTTGATCTTTCTCTTTCCTTAAACCTCTCAATTTCAAATCAGCTCGTTTTTCTAGAAATGTCTCATTAGATCGAATCAATTTCATGACCATTGGTAAACACTCTAAGATAGCAAACATTGAATAGAAATCTTAATGAGGGCACTAAATGAGGAATATTTATCCTCAAAAGTCTTTCATGACTTAAAATTTGAGATCAAAACTTTTGCCAATTCTCATTGTTCGTTCGCTCTTCCTCGTCTCTAGGTGCCTAGGTATCCATCGTAAACCGTTTCTCGTTTGAACCTCGCCCTTCACTTTAAGGCTATGCTATCATAAGGTGCTGCTAAATAGAATAATCTTATCAAATCTTGGCCTACTGAATGAGCAATTCAATCCAAAATTGATCATCAATTAGATGCTATCAATTGTTGCATATGTAGTATGAAATACGTATTACGGTATTCTCTCATTTTTCATGGAACGTATGTCTTTTCACTTAATATCATATAGATGATAGTTCAGACATACCCAATATCTTACTTGAGTTCATAAATCTACTCTCTTTGAGAGAATCTATCAGAACTCACATTTGGCATTGAAAACAGATAAAACAAAATATATGGGTTATTTTACTTTCAAACATAACAAATAATATGTCCTCATTTTAGCATTCTGTTTAGGCGACATCTATATTTTAAGCTTGAGCTTTTAATTATCACCTAGATAATAAGCTTTGAATTATCTCATCTCTATTTATCATGCATTAAACAGAGGCAATCACTCGTGTGAGTAGGCTAATTTCTCATCTGTCTAATATATCTTCTCAACATAACACACTAAGCATATGCATAAATTTTAAATTGTGACAGCTAGAATTTCATGAGCTTTTATTTTTGGCAAGTAAAGTAAACTATATACAGATGTCTGCGATATGAATGTAAGATGACAAATGTTATTTGAGCTACAATTGAGACGTTAGATATTTAAATTGAACTGTGGTTATGAGATTGGATATTTGAATCGAGTTATGACTTTGATGTTAAGTGTTCAGAATGAAGTGAGGATGTTAATGCGAGTTTGATCTAAGGTGTAGTTCTAAACGTTTTGAGCACGAAAGGCCCGTGAACCCCTTAGACCGATTGACCTATGACCCTTCAACTATATAATCCCTCACTCTCCTCACCCTATTTTGCTCTTCTTTTTGCATGATATACCCCTCCCCCCCATCTCACTTTGTTGGCTCCGCCCAAGAGCTCTCTCAACCCATGTTATCCCTCTCAGCCACTCAAGCTCCTCATTAGTGACAACACCACCTCGACTCACCTTTTTCGGGTTCATCTAGCTTTTATTCCCCTCATTCGAGCTCGCTCATCTCTCCCTCTCTTTCACTCTTGGCCATGCGCAACTTCAAAGGGGGAATATGTGCTTCGCGCTTTGTTTGGCCACGAATTTGCTTTGTTTTCATTGCATTTTGACTTTGAGGCAAGTGATCTTCTAACTCTCTAACTCACTTGCTAATCTATCACTAGATTGGGAGTGATGTGACATTTTATTTTGTGGGTATTTGAATTTGAAGTTCTCCTTATGTGAGCAAGAAAATGAGTTAGATCACATGATTCACTGGTTGATTTGATGCCCACGAACTATGGGTAAGCTGTTTCTAAGAGTGAATTGTGTTAATTTTTATGAATTGAGCTCGAATTTGGTGTTGATGTCCTTGTGAGTATTTGCCCATATAATTGAATTGGGCCTATGAAGTGTACAGTTGAGTCCTTGATTGTTTGTCCTAGTCCTGAGTAAGAGTCATGGGATTAAGCTTCAATTGCGAGCTTGATTTTATGAGAAATAAGCTCCGTTATCGTCATATGATGAGTATGAGTCCTTAGCCATGAGCTTTTTTTGGGTGTAAAAGGCGTGGAATAGGTCTTTAGTCGTGTGCCTTGAGTCGATGAGTGAAAACCATGGTGTCTAATGGTCATGTAAGTCCTATTTAGGTGTCGGGTTGCACTGCTTTTAATAATTCGAGCATGAGTAGTTGAAAGTGAGTTTGATTGGTGTCTTTGTTTTGTTTGATGGGTCTTGAGCTGCTTGATTTGCATCGAAAATGAATAATGAGATAAATATCCATCGGCTAGCATCCTAACGTGATCATTATATGGTTGCCCGTATCTATACAAGACACTATGGAAGCTTGAGTGAAAATAAAAAAGTGTACAACCTATATCCCGTTGAAATGGAGCCCCAAAGTAGGGGAATCAAGGTCCGTGACCCTTATGATTCTCATGGCCAGTGTCCCATGGATGATAAGCTGGAGTAAAACCCAAAATCAAGGCTCGTGTCTCTCGTTAATGTTATTGAGGCCGTGCCTCTCAAGAAACCATAGCCTATGTTCCATGAAAAATGGTGTCAAAATGAAAACTAAATGGTTAAGATGAGTTTGTCTGCTTGAGCATGCATTTTTGGTGTCAAAGTACGTTAAGTGTGCATTTGTTGAGAGTCTCATACTTGCCTATTGAATATGATGTTAAGTAGTGTTTGATTGAGTGATGAATTGCTTGTTAGCTTTAGAGATATTCATTTCATCGTTGAGTTTTTTAGGTTACTCTTGTAGTCGAACTATTTTTTAGATAGTTAGATATTTCAATTTCTCCCGCTATCCTTACTCTCCGTAATAGTGTGCCTATGAAATTTATACATACATGGGAAGAGTATTACGATCCTGAGTTTCCTATTGAGGAGTTTCTGTAGGGTTTCTAATGGTCCCGGGCGCTTGTCACACACAAAAAAACATGTCATATGAGCAGTGGAAGAAAATAAATTTAAGCGGTGCCGTGGATCGTCTTAGAAATCCTCGTATACTTTAATCGAAAATCGAAGTTTTTAAGCTAGTTTAGAAATGTATCTGGACAACAGACGTTTGATGCGGCTTTGCTTCTTTGTCCTCGAGCCGAAGAGGTGTCGGGCCTCTAGTTCAGACAAGCCCCGACACCCGTGCGACCTTGAAGATGGAGATTCAAAGAAACGGCCCTTGGATTATACTAGTAATCCTCGCGGCGTCTCGATCCGAACCCTTCGTTTTTAACCAATGGAAACACAAACTTTATATGTCCGAATTGGTCAATTCTTGAGCTCACTTTCTCACAAAATTTGGCACGTGTATGTGTGACTCTCACACGTTTCTAAGCTCTTTAAGTTGAGCCCTGTCGCGACCCTCTCGAGATTTTCCGGATCCCGAGGGAGTTAATGGATTGCTAGGCCCGTTAGGTATTTGGGCTTAGCTCGGGCTCTCCCAGGCCCATACCAAATCGTGTCAGGAAGATTAAAATCAAGGTCGACCTTAGTGTGGTCGGGTGACATGTGCATAGTGTGCATGCCATAGGAGTCGCCACCAATCATTTATTGGAGGGTATGATTGGAAACCCTATCGGACGATTGGGAGGGATCGTCCGATCCTACGAAAACCAGAGATCTAGATTCGAGGACTTAGTTACGTCGATATTGCTATCGACGCCTTTTCGGTACCTAAGTTGAGTGATTCCCTAATCTAATGAATTCATGCAGGCGAGATTGGATAATGTAGGCTCTAAAAATCTAAGGGGTTCATGCTGGCGGGATTATCTATCCTATCAATCATAACCAGAGAAATAAATGCACAATCAAGAAATCAAATCAGGAAGTAAACATATCACATTAAGTTAATTGCAAACAAATGAGAGTCCTAGAAGCTTGGAAAATACATCAATGAGGTTTGAAGATGATTTGGGATGGTTTAGAATGATTTGGGTCAAATTGACCAGAAGGGCAGAATGGTCATTTTAGGAGGTTCGGGAAGCCAAAGTCATGAAAATAGGCCAAACCAGTTGAATATGGGTTTTTCCTGATTTTCGCGACTTTTAGGAATTTCTCTAATTTTTCTAAAATTTTTTATAATTTTTCTAGAATTTTTCAAAGTTTCTTAGAATTTTCTAAGGGTTTTCCTATATTTTTTTTAAAATATTTTCTATATTTTCTGGAATTTTTTTAATACTTTCCCTAATTTTTTAGGATTTTCTAAGACTTTCTAGGGATTTTCTTATTTTTTAGAACATTTTCTATATTTTCTGGAATTTTTATTTTCATTTTCTAATACTTTCCCTAATTTTTTTAGGATTTTCTAAGACTTTCTAGGGATTTTCCTATTTTTTTAGAACATTTTCTATATTTTCTGGAATTTTTATTTTCATTTTCTAACACTTTTCTTAATTTTTCCAAGCATTTTCTACATTTTTTAACAAAATTTTTCTGAATTTTCTATGATTTTTTCATTTTTATTTATTTATTTATTTATTTCCCTATAATTTCGAATTTTCTAAATTTTTATAAGATTTTCAGAATTTTTTTATTATTTTTATTGTATTTTTGTATTTTTATTCGATTATTTATTTTTTTTTATTTTATCATTATTTTTTATTTTCTAATAATATTTTTGTTTTGGACCGGGTCGGGTCAACTCGGCCCGTCCGAGAACCCGGCCCGAAAGTCCAAATCTAAACCCTAGGTTAAACGACGTAGTTTTGACTTTTTATTGATTTTCTAATTTTTCTTTTTTAAAAAAAAATTCAAGTTTTTATTATTTATTTTTTTTAGTAATATCATTATATTTTTTAGTTATACGGACCAGGTCAAATGGACCCGGCCCACTAAGCTAAATTCGGCCCAAAATCCTTAATGAAAATCTAGACCAAAACGACGTAGTTTTAAGCATATTTTTTGAATTTTTCGAATTTTTCTTATGCTTTTTCTATTATTCCCACTGCCTCTAATCTGATGGTCCAGGACTCGCCACGTGGGTAGCCTACTGTCGTCCGATCTAACTAAAGGGATCTACGGTCACGATCTGACCTAATGATTAAGTCTCGACCGTCGATCTAGCCTACCAAAATCAACGGTCAACACTAAAGGGGAGACCAAATTCTGACCGTCTATCCTTCATACTTATCCTACGGTCGAGATTAAACCTTTGACTAATACTAACCGTCCGATCTAGATTATTATTTCCAGAGGATTTGGTCGGCTAATCCCACGTGGCACTGACGTGTAACGACACGTCGACTCCACGTGAGATTTGACCGAGTCAGCGAGGGCTGACTAGACTTCATCTTCAACCTCACGCATAAACAGAGTGGACGGCCGGGGGACCTCCGGCGACATCTAACGGTGAAACCTCGACTAAACGACGTGAGACCAGTTTCAATCGAGTCGACTGGACTCAAAGATCAACATATCCCAAAATTAGTCAAATTACACGGTTAAATCGAAGCAATCGAAACCATAATAGAGGACAAAACATGGCGATCTGATCGCACGAAACAGAGCATAACTATTCGATTAAACTTACAGGGAGCACCACGAGAAAGTCAGAAGACTTACCTGGGGTTCCGATTAAGCTCTACATTGCTAGTTTGCTCTAACCAGGTCGTGACAGAATAAACTAGGGTTTATGGCTCAGATCAAGATTTTCGCGCAGCGGCAATGCAAAATGATGGTACGAATGGGATCAGGAAGGCATGAGGAGTAAAACGCATAGGAAAGAGGGGAAAATTATAGTCAAATCAGAGTTCTGCCATTAGAGGGCAGAACTCGAGCTCGAGCTTATGACTTACCTTTTCGAGCGACTGTGAGCTCTGAAACCTGTATAGGCCGATTCCGGTGAACTCGAGCAACCTCACTAAAATGGTTTTTCGTCCTCACCTCCTCTCAAATCCCTTTAATTTCGAGGTTACAGTTCGATTTTTCTCCAGCAAAAAGTCCCTGAAAATCATCCCTTCTGTCACCTTTTAAACTTCATTCTTCGTGGCCCAACTTCCCCGAGATCGCCTCCCTCAAATCCTGCTCAAATCTTCGCCTCAAACTAACTCCCAATCTCCCAAAATCACATGCAATCGCTCGGTTAGGATTTGGTCAGCTTTGAATTGCCTTCGCGCGAAGGAGGAGAACCAGAAATGGTTCTGGGTCAGATGGGTCAGATGGGTTGACCGAGTCGGGTCAACTCGACCCGGTTGACCCGTTCGACTGAAAAAAATTAAAATTGACCCTAATTTCCTCAAAATTTCGCAAAATTGATCTCAAAATCGGGTTCAGGGACATTGGATCTATTCGAAAAATGGTATATTTGACCGTCATTCTTCAGTATTTATGCGAAAACTCCAAATTTTCAATCTGACCCGAGGACCCATTTTGTAAAATCCAAAGTCTTAGGGTCCTTTTTTGCAAAAATTGCTGCCACCATTAGATTCAGAAGGTCAAAAACTAGGGGGTGACATCACCCTATTTTCAATTTAGTCCCTAGAAAATTTTTAATTTTAGTTTTAGTGATTTTAGGGACTAAATTGAAAAATCAGAAATTGTATTTTGGTCCTTTTTAGAGAAATTGGAAAATTCCGAGGTCTTTTGGACTCAATTTTAATTTTGAAAAATAGAGGAGGATGACACGACTCCAAAAATGCAAAAATGGAAAATTAAAAAGCTAAAAGAGAATTTTTGGAATTATTTTAATAATCTAAAAAATAAAATTAACAAATAAACCCTAGGTTCCAGACTTTATTTTTCAAACTTTATTCATCCAAAATGTATAAAAAATTAAATAAAAAATATTGACTATTTGTTGGTGATTTGTTGACTTGAAATGCTATTTTTATTAATTTTTTTATTATTTTCCTAATTTTCGAAAATATTAAAAAATGCGAAAAATAAGGAAAATTATTTTTTGCTCAAAATTGGTTCCTTAGGCCAAACCAAGGTCTCCAAAGTTGATTTTGCAATTTTCTCAATTTTTATGGATTTTTAATGAATTTTTGAAAATAAAATGCAGAAAAATACAAAAAATAAGGAAAATTATTTTTTGCTCAAAATTGGTTCCCATGGCTATGCTAAGGTCCCCAAAGTTGATTTTTCAATTTTCTGACTTTTTATGGATTTTCTAAAAAATTTTGAAAATAAAATTAGCCAAAAATCGAGTGTCAACAAGGCCCTTAACCCCTATTTATAGAGGGTAGACAAGGGGAGAAAGAGAGAGAGGGATGGACGGTTTAAACC
Source organism: Psidium guajava (assembly GCA_016432845.1). Classification (NCBI taxonomy): domain Eukaryota; kingdom Viridiplantae; phylum Streptophyta; class Magnoliopsida; order Myrtales; family Myrtaceae; genus Psidium; species Psidium guajava. The sequence goes on from CM028226.1 coordinate 33,659,436, forward strand.
GCCCCTCCAAACTGCCTTACGTGGTGGCCCAATAGGGGGCCGCCACATGTCCTTCCAACTAGCCCCTATGGCCAACTAGACGCTGGTCAAAGGCGGTTAAACCGCCTTTGACTAGCCACGTGGGCCCCGCCCATTGGGCGGTGATCAAAGGTGGTTTAACCGCCTTTGACCAGCTCGTTAGCCAGCTTTGGGAGCCCATTTGGGTGGCCCAAATGGTATCATTTTGAGCGACAATTCTCATTCACGGGCTCTAGACATTCTAGAATTTAAGCCCCTCAAGTTTCGTGATCAAATCACGTCGTTTGACGTGTCAAATGTCTTTGTCAAACGGATAGAAAATTCTATCGTACTTTTGACAATTTCTAGAGGATAACTTTCTTATTCTCTCTATTGGATAACTATTCTCATCCAACGATCATACAGGCATGATGCAACCATTACATCATCAATGACATCATCCTGATGTCATGTCTATATTTCGTCTTTTAGTGAGCATTAGAAAAGGGAAACGAATCTAATCCGTTTCAACCCTTTTTGACTATCCAAATAGTCCTATCGTATTCTCGCGATCTCGTCTTCGTCATGCACGTCGCCAGATATCGATTAAGGCGTGTGACATCCCTAGGTTCACCCCTGAACTGGCAGTGAGATTACTCAAGGAATTGATCGCCCCAAATCAATCCTTAGATCCCACAAACCATGAGTGACATCTAGTAATATATCACAGTTACCCAATCAAAATGAAGTACGAGGATAAAGTGAACTTGTTGGCCTTGGTTTGGTGTTATTCAGTCCTTCTGTCTTACCATATCCCGATCGAATGAGAATCATGGATATTCAAGTCAAACACATAGATTCGATCATATATACAAATCTATCTGACGTGCCTTTGGCGAGACTCCTCTCGACTTCTGCCTTGGCTAAGGACTTTTTAATGCACCGTCACGCATATATCGCATAAGACATCAACATCATTGTCGCGACCTAAAGAAAATTGGTTTCCCAATTTTTAAAGTTAATGGATTACCAGGTTAATTAAATTAAATTAACTAGCCTAGCTCGAACTCTCCCAAGTTCTACCAAATCGTGACTTAGGTTCAATTTCATCAAAAGAATGATTCATCTTGGAGTCGCCACTAATCATTTTGGGTAGGTTGATTAAGCACCTAAATAAAGCATCGGGAGAAATACTTTATTCCTACGAACCAGAGATTAATGAGTTCGGGGACTTGGTTACACTAATATTTCTACTAGCGCCCTTTCGGTACCAATTTCATGAAAATATTCAACTTGGCAATTTTGATGAATTTTCACTTGAGATTCAAAGGTGCAATTTTTTTATTTTTTATTTATGACAAGGTAAGGAACTAAATTATATGCAATGCATGCGGTTTAATCTAAATATTTACAAGATAAATTACGCGTGCAATTATCTACATGATGTGAAAATGTGCAACAAAAGCAAACCCTTTTTTTATTTTTTAAAGAAAATATTACAACGTGCAATAAAAATCTCAAAAATTGGATATGCAATTTATTCCAAAGAAATGCAATATGTCCAACAAGGTATAATCGAAATTCAAATCAATCTATTTAGGCAACACAATTTCGAATATTCTAAATGATTATAATCGTTACCTAACTTGGCGGATTTGATTATCGAACTCGGACCTCGGATTTCCTCGTGGATCAAGATTGCGGATTGCGGCTCGAACGACGGGGATGGACTCGCGGATTGTATTGGTCGATAAAGATGGTAACTCCGAGTTTCGAACTCTCGTTCCCCTCAATTCTCTCTTCTAAAAGAATTCTCTCTTTTTTTTTCTTTTTCTCTCTAAATTTTCTTCTCTCCCAAAATCTCTCCTCAAGTTTTCTTCAATCTCCAAAGTCTTCCCAATTTCTCTCTAATCTCTCCAAAAGTCCCCCCTGAAAGGCTCTCATTCTTCCTCCTTTTATAGCCTACTCCCCCATCTTCCTTTCTCTATCTTCATCTATCATTCTAATTTTTCCACTAACTTCATCTTCCCTTTTAATTCCACTATCTTCCCTTTTTTATCTCCATCTTCCCTTCTAATTCCACCATCCTCCATTCTTTATCTCCATCTTCCCTTCTAATTCACCATCTTCCATTCTAATCTTTCCATCTCCCATTCTAATTCTTCATCTTCCCTTTTAATTCTACCATCTTTCATTCTCCATCTTTCCTTCTAATTTCTCCATCTTCCCTTCTATATCTCCCCTTCTCCATCTTCCTTTCTAATTTCTCCATCTTCCCTTCTATATCTCCCCTTCTCCATCTTCCTTTCTAATTTCTCCAATATCCCTAAAATTTTATGTATTTGCAATTCAGCCCCTGAAGTTTTATGTATTTGCAATTCAGTCCCTGTGAAAAAATTTCTTTTAAGTTCAAAACTTCATAAGCCTTTCGGCACACCTCCCTCACGCTCAGTCCAATCGTTTGTCAATTTAAACTCAAATCCTCCGTCGTTAGCCATAATAAAATGCATGACCGAAAAAAAATTAAATATGCAATGCATGAAAAAATTAATTTTTGATGAGAACAAATTCTCATTTTTTTATGTACTTAAGTGAATGAATTTTAAAAAGTCAAAATTTAGGTGTCAATAGCTGCCCCTCTTTGAGCGGAGACTCGTAAAGGTTTCGCTCAAAGACAAAATTGAACCTAAATTTTGACAATGCAAATGAATGATGATGATTTTTTTGTGGGGGAGTTTTAATCCCATTTTATATGCAAGTGCAATGATGCATGATGTGCAGGACTGTAAATAACACGTGTTAAGATTTCTCTGCTCCGAGGAAACGGATTAAAGAAACCTGCACATGGATCACATATAAAATGTCGATCTTACCAGACACTTCATAATGCTGGTGATTCCCTTAAGCTCCAGCCATTTTGTGGATGCAAGAATCTTAAGGTACTGGTGCCTATCCGTTACCAGAGGTTTCCCCCTGATGCGAGAAAACGTAAGATCTGTAAGGGGATGTGTCCACTGCATCTCTTCGAGTGGAGTCACATAGTTTCGTTCAAGATCATTAGAGCTGGTCCTTGATGATCTGAAAGGGTATCAAAACCATAAGAGCATGTCGATTATGGTTTTTGATAAAATTTGTCGAGACCACGAGAGCATGTCGATCATGATTCGAACAAATGTTTCATGCAGATCACAAGAGCATGTCGATTATGAACTGGATGAAATTAAGGAGTGTGCTTTCTCATTGGTGCAAACTCAAAGCTTGCGATTTTGAAAAGGGTTCAGAAAACTTACCTGGGTTTTTTGGGTAGTTGAGAGGTAGATTTCTTTCAAGATCATTAGAGCTGGTCTTTGATGATCTGAAAGGGAGATGTGTCGCCAATCTCACAGGGCGGTAACCACATCGAGAGGGTGTGCTACACAAGCCATGTCAGTGTAAACACAAGATATTTAAAACTGGGTTCAGAAAACTTACCTGGTCTTCTGAACGAATGGTCAAGGAGTAGACAGGCTGACTGCATCATACCTGCTTATTCTCTTGAAGTAAAATTATGCGCATAGACCAAATCAATGCTAATGCGACATGTATTTCATAAAAATCACGCCTCACTGAAGAAGACGAATATTTGAATGACTGTATGTGTCGCAACAGATTTGAGTGCCTTAACAATCATCAGAAGGCTCAGGTTGAAGATATACTTACCTGGGAGCTTGGAAGCTTGCCAGGTGGGCACTTGCCAACACGGCTTGTTCATTCAATCATCCTTGGATGAATTTCAAGACCTCATGAGGTAGCTTGAATATCAGGAATGCATGTGCACAGACAATGTTAGATGTAACATGTACAGGCATGTATGCTGAAATTCACTTAGTGGTTTTATGCAAAACTATTCTGTCAAGTTTGCATCACCAATTCTGTTTAAGGAGGTTATTACATTGTGAATACCTCGAATGTACTTTGAATGGGGGACTTCAGTCCGAAAGGGCTTTCTCTTACTCTTCGAGAAAAGCTATTCATCATAACTATAGAATTCAAGAGAAATCACTCAATCTTACCATCATCGCTTTCAACGAGGGTCTGAGTAATCTCACAATTGGTACGACCAAGCCGATCTGGAGGTCTTGATTGGGACAGTAATATAGGCTAGGTCAATGGTTTACCAAATGGGACTCCTGTGGAGTCAAGGCTTTTTGAAAGAGATCTTCATCATCTGCTCCGGGTTTACAAGTCAAGAACCCTGCAAAAATGAGAGAGAAATAATCTTGCTCGAACTTCTTCGAGCGATGCTTAAAATCATTCAACTCTACGTTAATTAATATGCCCTAATCAGAAGAGACTTTAAAGGGTTGTAACGTAGGTCAGGATTTGGGACTGAGAGAAAGGCTCGCTTTGGCTCAGAAAATATATGAGAATGGCTTGATGCTAATGATCATTGCTGTCTTATCACCGGTCTTGGCCTTCTGAGATTGATTTCAAAATGTGTCATCACTGCTTGAGGATGGAGCTTCCGCTGATGATTGCAATTTCCATTTAACTCTCTTGGAGGCTTTTTCTTTACAAGTCTGTCATTTGGGATTTTTAAAACAAATGAACAAGGATTTGAATGGGCATTGGCCTTGCTTTTGATAGGCATTTTGCTTTTTACTGTCCGGGATTCTGTGGGACTAACCTTTGCTTTTCTTAATCCCGATTCCCATTTTCTTTCTTGAGAGAGAGCTATTTTTTGACATATCTCTTCCTTTTCCTTTCTTTGTAAGGAATGATGCTAGACACTACATGAGAAAATCTAACATACGAGATGAGTTCACTTGGGGATTCTTTACTGCCCCGGTCTCTTCAGTTCTATTCCTTGGTGATAACGTCATCTTCAAATTGGAACGAGCAATGATCACCAATGGGGCTTGAGAAATGAATATATACAAGCTCAATTGGGCTGTACAATGGATGTAGTGTATAGGATAGAGAAATGAATGTTCTTCATCATCCTAAGGCACTTGAATTAAAGTTCGAGTTCAATGTAAAGAAACACCCGAGGATTGATGCTAGTCTGAGCAAGAGAATTTCTAACCATTTACCTCATGTCGCTACTGGAATTACCTCGTCTTGCCCCAATGTGGGGTGGTTCTTGACAGGGTTGAGAAAATGAAACCGCCGCTCAAAGAGGTTTGCAATGGACACCTGTAGTGTTTGGATAGAGAATTGGATGCCTCTGTCACTTCGGCTATCGTACCTTTTGCGAGAAAACCCATCGCCTCGAGGAATGCGGATCCTAACTACCGCTCATCTCACTAAGGATTAGACTGCGGGACGTGTATGGGAATGGTTTGCCTTTCATCATCCTGTCATGCCCCATTCTATCCATCCGATGCATCATATGTAATTTACGTTCCTTATTCAAAGTTGGTAAATTAATCATGAAGAACAATCATGTATGAACCACACAATGTGCAAGCATTTTTTCAACCAGACTGATGTGGCAATTAATCAGAATTGCCATGCTTCTCAAAAACAGATGAAGGGGAATCTAAGTTGCCCCAAGGCATGCGAGCGGATCAAACGAGTTTGAGTCGAGGACGAGCTCATTCTCATGTTTTCCCCAGAATATGTTCGCTCTAGTTGTGATATGGCGAAGACCAACATGGTTGGTCGAATGCCCTTGTTTGCCTTATTTCCATCAGGATGGATCACATCAGGCGATCATGACTTTTGCCAAAATTGGGAATTGCCCCAAACATAATCACTGCTAGGGATTTGAATTTGAACTCTGGTTGATTACTCATTCCCACAATTGACCCTGCATAAAAAGAATGTGCATGAATAGGATCTTAAAATGATGGAGTGAACGAATATTAGGAAGCTCTGGTTTTGACTTGCTTCAGTAGTAGCAATCAAAGGCATGTCCTCTAGCTTGGCACCTGCAAGAAGAAAATTGGGTGTTACTTTGAAAGACATATGATAAAGAGATAGGACACTTCCCTTTCTTCCAAGTTGGAGCTCGTATCAGTTTGCTTTGTTCTCAATCAGGCCAGGTTTTGGCAGAATCCAAAATTGCCCCCGTACATGCCCTAGCTGGGAGTTTGATTTTGGGAATTTGGTGGACAAGGACTTCTTCTATTTGCCCGGTGTTCCTTTAGCTGATGTCGCATGGCCAAAGGGTCGGTGAAGTAAAGATTTGCCATGATCGATCGATATCAAATAACTCATGAGATTGTTTGTGAAAATCTTGATGAACAAGTCATGCAAGCATGCAAGAAGACTCTTGGGATCATGAGTTGTCTTTGTCCATGTGAATGAGTTGCAGAAACTTTGGCGCCTGCTTTGAGAATTCCAAGATTTTTCTTTGGATTTTATTGAGTTTTAAGGAGAAGGGATACTTACCTATCCGGCACAGTGATGACCCCTGCAAAAATGAAAGGAAATGCGTCAGTATATATTCTTCATATTTTGAAAAAATTTGGAACGATACTGCTTTACCCTTGTATGTACTTTTTGTGGACTTGAATTGAAGAAATCCCTTCATTTGGACCGAATTGTATGTCCGTCAAGTGGGCGACATCTGGAAGTGCGTCTCAGATTTGGCAAATTAAACATGCAGAATAGTCATGCATAAATCATGGAATGTGTAAATACAATGCAGATGTGAAGATTTTTTTTTTGCATCACGCGTATTTGCAGAATGTGCAAGTATGGAAGAAAATTCTCAGGGATGGGAGAATTTGAATTGTCCCTGGGGGTTGTCTCCTTCGACATGTTAGTGTAAACGTTTCCCTCTGTCTTGAATGCTTGTACGATCCTTTTACCAGTTTTACTGGGTTGAGTTTCTCTCGACCTTCGTTGGACACTTCACCATCAGAACCAAGGTTGTGGCAAAGTATTGACTTCGGTCTCGTTCGTCGAGTATTCTTGTTTCTTTCTGCAAAAAAGAAATGTGCAAAAAATTGTGTTATTTATTTACAACATTTACAATATTCCCCAACCCTGGGGATCGAACTCGAGACGTCTCGGGCCACTGTCATTCCCCATGCCATCCGGTCCACGGGACCGTAGGCGTCCATGGAGGCTTTCTTTTAAGAGTTAACCGTTGAGATTGTGTGGTCTTGCTACGTTGCACTGGGCAATTCCACGTCCCGGTTCTTTTCAAGGCATTTTATAACCCCTGTTAAGACAGAAGAAAGTAATTCAGAATTTGAAACGATCATGGATAAATTGGAACGATACAAAATTACCCATCTTTGAGATTGCCTAGGTCTTTCGTTTGCGTCTTTCTTTGTTTGGAGCCGTCCATTCAGTGATAATATCCGCAAATTGATTTGCCCCCAGTTTCATTCAATAAGAGGACTTCGCATTCGAGTATGGCTGTGTTCTTGGGTCAATTTGCAAATTCCTGAAAATACAGGGATCTAATTTAACAGTGGAGCAATTGGGGGTAAATTGCAACGATACGGCGTTACCCTTCGAGTTTACGCGAATTTTTACTCGCTATTAATTCCTCCCCGGGTTTGGTGAAGCGGCGGATCCGTGCATTTAATAAGAGGGAGAAAGTTTACTACTTCTTGTTTTTATATAGATTCAAGACATTGATAAAAGTAGATAACATCCCCCGCCAGAGAATACAACTTATGTATTCATTCAGGATCTGCTCAGTTTCCTTTGCGGGTCTTCTGGTGATCAGCCAGCTTCGCTCTAGATCTGATATGCATCGACCATGTTGAAGGTCTCGTGATCACCAGCTTCGAAATACAGACTCCGTGTGCCTTACAGCCCTAGTGCTTCATCAACATTGAACTGGTTGATCATGGCGGTGAGTTCGTCGTCAATGTCGCCTGCTTGGTGGTGATATATCTCTCATTCCCCGGGAGGTATTGATGCTGATCCAGTAGCATTGGTCTTTTTGTACCCTGCTCCAACAGAACTCGATCCTGTTATAAACTGGTCTAACTCATTTCTCAAACACGTATTTTCGATCCTCAGATCATGCATTTCATCGAAGGTGAGGAGGCTATTGCAGTTGGGGCAGGTAGCAGTGTCAAAAGCCTCTTTATACATCTTGTTTTCCGCTCGGAGGTTTTCATTTTCAACTCTTAGAAACTCAGTTTCGTTGTGCTCATGACGAGTCTTCATTCGAGTTCGCCTATTTTGAAACCAGAACTTGATTTGCAAAGGTTCAAGTCCTAACTCTTGACTCAGTTCTATTTTCTGTTTGCCGTCTGGCATAGGGTATGTTCTGAAGAAATCCTCAAGCCTTTGTACTTTCTCCTTAGTATGGCGACGGTAACGCTTCTTTTGACCCTTACTGTTGTTCTCCTTATCTTTACTGAGATCTTGGACGTTGTCGGCGGAAGGGCCAGGTTCCATGGGCTCGATCCCAAACATGGCCTCGAATTCCTCATTTCCCATGTCCAGCAAGTGGTGGTAGCTCTCATATATGTTGGGTTGAGACATCCTTGACGGGTTACTGGTTCCTCAACGTTTGCAGCTCTCTCTTGTATCTTTTCTCTCTCTGAGCAAGCGTGTATTCTTAAAACTCTCTTTTCAGTATGGATGAAGATTACCAGGAGGACGCCTCTTTTAAAATCTAGGCGCGGGTTCAGAAATTGTATCGCCCCCTCCAAGATTCCTGTCTTTCTCAACCTTTTACCGTGTCTTCTGCACGGTTTGTTTTCTTTCATCTTTTTCATAGTGGTAGGGCTCTTGTCATTATTTCTTCCACCTGTCTCAAGCGTCGGCGTTGCAGGTGAGGTTTTTTCCCCGTTCTCAAATGAAGACAAGCCTTCTCTTCTTTTTCGCTAAAGTTTGCCGTGTCTTCCACTCAAGTCATCTTTTCCTTCTTCTTTCTCAAAGTGGCGACATCACCTCAAAACTTTTTTTGCAATGATTTTGGATTTGCTCGGCTCGAGATTACAGACGTGCCAAGGGATTCAAGCTGATAAAGACGACACCAAAAGAGAATGGCCGGTAGGGAGATCTGACCGATAGATATTGCTCCTGTGAAGTCAATATTTAACGTGAAGCGGATTATCGTCTTTTCATTCCGCTAGTCTATCATAACTCTCTCTTCTCCAATACTCTCGTGTTCCGTTCGTCTGCCTTAATTTTCTCCTCTTTTTGAAATGGCCAATTCTCCTGACCACACCTTCCCGGCCGAAGTCTTGGCTGGGTAGGAGAGACTCTACAATCTTCTCGGCAAAGGCTATGCTCATATAGCCCAGAATTCTACCGTTGAGGCTGAAATCCTCGATCTATTCAGGATCGTGAACGCTGCTTCTGTTGAGGGTACCCAACTGGGGAAGGAGTACCGGAACTTCCCGACCCTCTTCATCAATTTTCTGGCCGCTTATAACCGTACTTATGAGACGGTCCTTGTGATTGCCGTCGTGAAAGCTCGTTACCAAGACCGGCGTGAGCGTCTGGAAACTGTCACATTTGTGGCTGATAATCACAAGAAGGCCCTCAAGTTTGCCAAAGATCAGCTTTCGTGGCTGGTTCGTGAGAGGGGAAAGTTGGTGGATCGTCTGGCCTTGGTCCAAACTTATGCCGAACAGGAGCCGGGCAATATTATGATGAGGTGCAGATGCGGTTGGCTGTAGGAGAGACTTGATGACATTACGGCAGATATTGCTTTTGAGAGGGCGGCGATTCCAGACCTGGAGTTTGCCGTCGAGCATTACGAGGCCAGTATGGCCCAGGCTAAGGAGAAGTGCGATCGCCTCTTCTTTAGACTCGCGGAGCTTGATCCCGAGAACGCCCGACGTACCCAGAGCATCAACTGTTTGGAGAGTCAGTTGAGCTCCTTCGTAATGGTTATCAGGGCTCAGTTTGGCTTTATTTTTCCTCCCCAGTGAGCTGTTGTAATACTCTTTGATGAATAGAATGAAAGAAAAGCCTCACGTGTTTTTTTGTTTACTTTTCTTGTCATTTCTTCTCTCGTATAGCATGAATGACTTAAAGTATTTCTCATACCCATCTCAATTAGAATCAGAGCACCTCCTAGGAGCACCTTCTTCACGACATATGGACCATCATAGTCCAGAGCAAACTTTCCTTCTAAAATAAGGACTGTTGACAGCAAACTTCGTAGGACAAGGTCATCCCCCTCTACTAGATTCAATCCGCTTCTATCAATTGTACCTCCGAAAGAATAGGTAGGAAGTGTATTTCTACTTTAATTGGTGAGACTGCCTCAATCTTATCTTATCTCGACAGGTGGTGGCTGTGAAATGATGGCCCATCGTCTAACAGACAAAAGCGAGACCCCCATTACTTTTCTCTGATGATGATATCGAAACCACGGAAAAAGGATTCGGTGGCAGCCCCCACCGATCATAGTGAGGCCCGTGATTGGTCATTCAAATTAATACAGCTGCAACCACTCGGTCAATGTGCTAATAATGAGCCCGGCCCCCCGTTGCGTGCCCTACTTTACTCACGCCTTATCTCTTTCGGCGTCCACTTGAATGTGTCGGTCGCCTGTAGCATTGGGAGAAACGTCTATGGGCTATGCTCAATAATAATTCTCTGATCCACTAAAATTCTCCACGTGGTTCGAATCCGAGGGAGTTAAAAAGCAAGCTTTTAGTCGATTAAATCAAGAAGGCGTTGCAGGGTCGGATCAATATACACGCTTCATGGGTTCTCGATTACACCGTTTACGCTTTTTTCAACAAAAATACAGGAGCCCCTCCAATACATTAAGAATGCCCACACGCCTGATCAAAATACATAACTTATACATGCTGACTGATTGACACAATTCTGTCTCCGGGAGGTTTGATCTCTTCACTTGCCCCCAGGGTTATCGGCTAACACATCGGTAATTTTCTGTCGTTTTGTATTCTTCATGATTATTCCTGGTTTGCTATCACCGACGAGTCCAATTTGCTCCCGCCTGGGGTACCTATAATTCCCTGTAAAAGTAGAGGGAATAATGAGTATGTGATCAAAAAGAGGTCGGTCCATGACAGGTGCCTAGAATCTTTCTCATCTGAGTGTAACTCGTGGGCAAAGGTGATGGTGTACATACAGTGACAGGATTCCATTTCAGAAGATTTCAATTCGTCCATTTTTGACAAAAAATTCGTGAAAATTTAACAAGTGGTCAAAATGACGCCCAAATTTATAGACACATGTCCAAAAAATGTACAGATCAATACAGTTTAATGTATCTTTGGAGAAAATTTGTTCAGAAAGCTAATTTGTCCAGTTTCTGTCTAATGAACGAAAGACCCATAAAAAATGTGAGTTAAGGTCCAAAATTTTTCAGGCCAATAGTTTAAAGTCCATTCTCCAACTTTCATGTTTTGATTTCTAGCAAAAAAGCTTGTTTAGCAGTGCTTATTAATGAAACAAGATGAGGTTAGAAAACTGCCAAAATTTCAGACTGCTTTGCATTGGATCACAAATTCTGTATTAAATGGAAAACTGATTGGATTTATCTGAAAATTTTTGACGTGCAAGATCAGAGTCCATTAGACATTTTTCATTCTTTGGTCGGGATCCAGAATTGAGTCGAAGAGGCTCGAGAGATTGCTTTACATTTTTCACCTATTTAGAAAAACGTTAGTTTGGCCCAACTTCGTCCCAAGCAAATGACGTCCATTGGTTCTGATTTTTTTTATATGTGGAAGATCATCATGTTGGCTACGACTTTCATTAAGGGTGTTTGCCCAAAATTTGACCATAGAATTTTACAAAAATCGCGCAACACAGAAAGGTAAATTAGAACATGGGGAGAAATTCATCGGATTGCATTTCCTTGAAAAATTCGACCAATCTAACCATGTCATGGACCAACCCAAAATGGAATAAATGCAAGATGAAGTTAAAGAACTTACTTCACCTTGAAAAAAAAACACCATGCAAATCGCATAGACATGCACATGAATTGTGAGTTTAAATCTTAGACTATCTACACTAAAAGCCCACAAATTGAAGCAAAAGACTTACGGCAAGGCGACAATCTCGCGCACATAATCAAGATTAGCCGTGATCCTCTATGACGTAATCAAGATTAGCTGGGCCTTCCCACTTCGGCTGCTCGAGTTAAAAATTAAAACCACTGCTTTGGTAATCTTGCCAAGCCTAAGGCCTAACTTTTAAACTCATTTTTGAAAAGAGGTTCGGGATTGAATCTAGGCTAACTTTCGACGTGATCTCACGCCGAACGATAGAACCAAATCACAATACCATCCTAAAACTAGTGGCCCAGGTCCGACCAAGGACGTGTGTGATGTAGTGCTAAAGCAATTAATCATGCACAATAATTAAATGCAAACACCGCTTCGAAAATGTGCAAAATTTAAATTCTAATTCCCACACACCAAACCTGCAAAACAAAGGATTAGCCAAACACGTCACCCCTTATAACTCATATCTGCAAAACCATTTAACACCTAAAGATTAGAATGCAACCAAGTCAAACCGAATGAATTTTCATGAAATTTTCTTGGTCTAAGTCCTCTAAGTTCTTAAATTTTTTCAAAAATTAATAACAATTCCCCAGCGGAGTCGCTAAGTTGTCGCAACCTAAAAAAAATTGGTTTCCCAATTTTTAAAGTTAATGGATTACCAGGCTAATTAAATTGAATTAACTAGCTTAGCTCGAACTCTCCCAAGTTCTACCAAATCGTGACTTAGGTTCAATTTCATCAAAAGAATGATTTATCTTGGAGTCGCCACTAATCATTTTGGGTAGGTTGATTATGCACCTAAATAAAGCATCGGGAGAAATACTTTATTCCTACGAACCAGAGATTAATGAGTTCGGGGACTTGGTTACACTAATATTTCTACTAGCGCCCTTTCGGTACCAATTTCATGAAAATGTTCAACTTGGCAATTTTGATGAATTTTCACTTGAGATTCAAAGGTGCAATTTTTTTATTTTTTATTTATGACAAGGTAAGAAACTAAATTATATGCAATGCATGCGGTTTAATCTAAATATTTACAAGATAAATTACGCGTGCAATTATCTACATGATGTGAAAATGTGCAACAAAAGCAAACCCTTTTTTTATTTTTTAAAGAAAATATTACAACGTGCAATAAAAATCTCAAAAATTGGATATGCAATTTATTCCAAAGAAATGCAATATGTCCAACAAGGTATAATCGAAATTCAAATCAATCCATTTAGGCAACACAATTTCGAATATTCTAAATGATTAGAATCGTTACCTAACTTGGCGGATTTGATTATCGAACTCGGACCTCGGATTTCCTCGTGGATCAAGATTGCGGATTGCGGCTCGAACGACGGGGATGGACTCGCGGATTGTATTGGTCGATGAAGATGGTAACTCCGAGCTTCGAACTCTCGTTCCCCTCAATTATCTCTTCTAAAAGAATTCTCTCTTTTTTTTTTCTTTTTCTCTCTAAATTTTCTTCTCTCCCAAAATCTCTCCTCAAGTTTTCTTCAATCTCCAAAGTTTTCCCAATTTCTCTCTAATCTCTCCAAAAGTCCTCCCTTCAAGACTCTCATTCTTCCTCCTTTTATAGCCTACTCCCCCATCTTCCTTTCTCTATCTTCATCTATCATTCTAATTTTTCCACTAACTTCATCTTCCCTTTTAATTCCACCATCTTCCCTTCTTTATCTCCATCTTCCCTTCTAATTCCACCATCCTCCATTCTTTATCTCCATCTTCCCTTCTAATTCACCATCTTCCATTCTAATCTTTCCATCTCCCATTCTAATTCTTCATCTTCCCTTTTAATTCTACCATCTTTCATTCTCCATCTTTCCTTCTAATTTCTCCATCTTCCCTTCTATATCTCCCCTTCTCCATCTTCCTTTCTAATTTCTCCATCTTCCCTTCTATATCTCCCCTTCTCCATCTTCCTTTCTAATTTCTCCAATATCCCTAAAATTTTATGTATTTGCAATTTAGCCCCTGAAGTTTTATGTATTTGCAATTCAGTCCCTGAAGTTTTATGTATTTGCAATTCAGTCCCTGTGAAAAAATTTCTTTTAAATTCAAAACTTCATAAGCCTTTCGGCACACCTCCCTCACGCTTAGTCCAATCGTTTGTCAATTTAAACCCAAATCCTCCGTCGTTAGCCATAATAAAATGCATGACCGACAAAAAATTAAATATGCAATGCATGAAAAAATTAATTTTTGGTGAGAACAAATTCTCATTTTTTTATGTACTTAAGTGAATGAATTTTAAAAAGTCAAAATTTAGGTGTCAATAATCATCTAATGAGGAGATAGATTCCAACTGTTGCCTACGCTTGTAATTTCGTATATGGAGGATTGTGACCATTATACACAGAGGCAAATCAATGATCAACCAATATCGTACCTGTGAACCACAACCATCCAATATGTAAGCCATCATCGTGGCTCAGTGTTGACACCTGATTTTTAATCATCGTTTCTATTTATAGAAATCCATAAAATTCATAAAATTGAAAAATCAACTTTGGAAACCTTGCCCAAGCCTAGGGAACCAATTTTGACCAAAAAAATGGTTTTTCGTATTTTCAGTATTTTTCGTTATTTTTTATTTTTTTATTTTTTTTTATTTTCGAAAATTAATAGAAAATCCATAAAAATTCATAAAATTGAAAAATCAAATTTGGAGACTTTGGCCAAGATTAGGTAACCATTTTTGAACAAAAAATAATTTTTTATTTTTTTTGTATTTTTTATGAATATATATTAAAAAATTAGGAAAATATTTAATAAATAATAGCATTTGAGGCCACAAAAATACGTAAAAATAGTCAATATTTTTCTCTTAAATCCCTTTTCATGTTGACCATCACAAATTTAAAAAAAAATCCAATTCGGGGTCGTGTATTTCTTCACGAGCATAATCTCGAATCGGGCCTAAAAACAATTCAATTTGAGTCAATTTATTTTCATTTTTAGGAGTTGTGACATTATTCTCTAATATTCTAAATTTTCATCTTGGCCCAATTATACTTATAATGACTTAATTTTGCAAAAGGGCTTTAATTAAATTTTGCGGCAAGAAATGAGTTTAAATTTGATATGTGATGAATTTCGACTAAGCATAGGAGAGGTGTGTTGAAAATTTTGAGGAGATTTGGACTTAAAGAAATATTTTTTTCAGGGACTAAATTGTAAATACTCAAAATCTCAAGGACTAGAGTGTAAATACCTAACTCTTAAGGGATTATTTTGCAAATAAAAAAAAAGAGTTAGTGGAGAAATTAGAATGGAGAAGGGAAGATGGAGAAGAGAAGATGGAGAAGAGAAGATGGAGAATAGGAGATGAAGAAGAATAGATGGAGAAAATAAGATAAGAGAAGGGAAGATGGAGAAGAGGAGATGGAGAAGAATGGATGGAGAAAATAAGATAAGAGAAGGGAAGATGGAGAAAAAGAAGAGTTAGTGGAGAAATTAGAATGTGAGATATATATGGAGAAGGGAAGATGGAGATGGAGAAGAATAGGTGGAGAATTTAGAATGGGAGATAGAGATGAAGAAGGGAAGATGAAGATGAAGAAGAGTTAGTGGAAAAATTAGAATGGGAGATGGAGTTAATGGAGAAATTAGAATGGGAGGTAAATGAGTGGGCTATAAAAGGAGGAAGAAGAGAGCTTGAAAGAGAGGGATTATTTTTGGAGAGAAAATTTTGGATGTTTGAGAGAGTTTTGGAAGGTTGAAGAAAAATTTGAGAGAAAGAAAATACCAAAAAGAGAGAGAGAATTTTGAGGATGATGGGAGTTTAAACCTAGGAGTTATCATCACCAATTCCTTCATCGATCAACATAAATCAAGAGTTTATCCTCGTCAACGAGCAAGCAAATCCGAGCTAAGTGTTTGTATTTATTCATTTATTTGTGGTTTTAGTCGCAAATTAGCACAAAATTGTATACACTTTCTCCATTTCTCATTTCTCCATATTTTTATGTCAGGCAAAGGACAACTCCAAGTCAACGGTAAATCTTATGGAGGTGTAAACACAAAAAGAGAGCACTCCACTAGAGATGAGGAATAAACCAAGTCTGAATTGCCAAATCAGGATATCCATGAAATTAAGGTACCGAAAGGGCATTAGTTTTAATTAACTAGTGTAACCAAGTCCCCGAACTCATAATCTCTGGTTCGTAGAAGTAATTTAGTCCTCCCGCTAATTTACTTAGGTTTCTAATCAACCTACCAAAAATGATTAGTGGCAACTCTAAATTCTAAAATCATGTGAAAAAAATCAAAGTTGCGATTTGGTAGAGCTTGGGAGAGCTCGAACTAGGTTAGTTAATTTAATTAATTAATATGGTAATCCATTAACCTAAAAATGAATTTTAGGTCGCGACAGTTTGGCGACTCCGCTGGGGACTTGTTCTTAATTTTTGAAAAAATTTAAAAATCTAGAGGACTTAGGCCAGAAAAATTTCATGAAACTTCATTTGGTTTGACTTGGTTGGATTCTGATCTTTAGGTGTTAAATAGTTTTGCAGGATGGGAGTTATAAGGGGTAGAGTGTTTAGCTAACCCTTTGTTTTGCAGGTCTGGTGTGTGGGAATTAAATTTAAATTATGCACATTATTGAAGCGGTGTTTGCATTTAAATGTTATGCATGTGTTTGCAGTTTTAGCACTACATCACACACGTCCCGTGGCCGGACCTGGGCTACTAGTTTTAGGATGGTATTGTGATTTGGTTTTAGCGTTCGGCGTGAGATCACGTCGAAAGTTAGCCCAGATTCAATCCCGAACCTCTTTTCAAAAATGAGTTTAAAAGTTAGGCCTCAGGCTTGGTAAGATTACCAAAGCAGTGGTTTTAATTTTTAGCTCGAGCAGCCGAAGTGGGAAGGCTCGGCTAATCCTGGTTACGTCGTCGGATCACGGCTAATCTTGATTATGTGCGCGAGATTGTCGCCTTGCCGTAAGTCTTTCGCTTCAATTTGTCAGCCTTTAGAGTAGATAGGCTAAGATTTAAACTCACGATTCATGTGCATGTCTATGTGACCTACATGGTATTTTTCACGGTGAAAGTAAGTTTTCTAACTTCGTCTTGTATTTATTTTTGGTCGGTCCATGATAAGTGTCAGTTAAATTTTGGACTTAACCACGTGGTCATTTTTTCAAAGAAAATGAAAAATCGAAATCAAATTGGTGTCCCATTTCTGAAAAGATGAATGCAGAAAAATCCCTTTGGGAAATTTTGTCGGCCAATAAAAAGATTTTGTCACATTTCTCCTTACTGCTTCAATGGATACAAGATTTTCTTGACAAATTTACCCTTGAAAATTTATTGTGATAAAAGAAGGTAATTTCTTCGGGAAATTTGTTAAATGTCAAAGGATTTTACCACAGTCTTCTGAGTTATAAAATCTGCAAGAAAACTCTTTCTGGGAAATTTGTCCATGTCTTCCTAAGAAAATTTCATCTGATTTCTTCATAAAATGGAAAACTAAAATTGGGCCAATCTAGGAGTCATGGACCGACCTCTCTTAGATCACATACTAATTATTCCCTTTACTTTTGCAGGGAAACACAAGTACCCCAGGCGGGAGCAAAATTGGATTCAACATTATTCCAGAAATAATCTTGAAGAATGCGAAAGGATCGGAAGTTGCCAATTCTTTAACTAATAACCTTGGGGCTAAGCGAAGAGATCGATACTCTCGGAGTCAGAAACGCGTCAATTAGTAGGGATTGCAAATTGCCTCGAAGAGTACCATAATGTGAAATGGCCCAATGCAATGCAACAACGCCGCATTACCCTAAGGATTAATCCTTGAAAGGAAAGCCTCATGGACGTTTACAGCCTAATGAGCCTGATGACATTTGGAATGACAATGGTTCGAGGTAGTCCGAGCTCGATCCTCAAGGTCGAAGAATGTTGTAAATGTTGTGAATGAATAATACAATCCCTTGCATGTTTCCTTTTTGCAGTAAGAAACAGGAATACTTGACGAACAATATTGAAGCCAGTATTTTGCCACAATCTTGGCCCTAATGATCAAGTGTCCAACGAAAACTGGAGACAAACTCGACTCAGTGAACCTGATAAAGGGATCATGCAAAACAATCAAGATGAAGGGTAAACCAGTATCGTTTCCAATTTATCCCTTCTAATACCAGCTAACATGTCTCCTTTTCTTTTGACAGGAAATGTTAATACTAACATTTAACATGTTGAAGGAGACAACCCCAAGCGGCAAATTATGATCATCTGATAAGATCCTTACTGATAAAACTGGGGCAAATTGATGGCAAACTCCTGATTTGAAAAGAAAAGGGCGAATTCAGAGACAAGCCACTCCTTAACTTAAGGAGTGAACCCTCAATTTGTGCGGTCAGCACATCCAGGGGCAATTCGAATCCCTCCTTTCCTGAGAATTTCTCTTCCATGCTTGCACATTCTGTAAACACACGAAGTGCTAAAAATTGCCGCATCTACATTGCATTTACACATGCCATGATTCATGTATGACTGTTCTGCATGTTTAATTTTGCCAATTCTGGCTTGGGGCATAAACTGCATATGATACATTGAATGTGTAGAATGGGGGCATGACAGGATGATGAAAGGCACCCCATTTCCATACACGTCCCATATCCATAGTGAGTTATGTGCCAAATAGGTTCCGTATTCCCCAAGGCGATGGGTTTTCTCGCGAAAGATACGATAGCCGAAGTGAAGGAGGTATTCATTCTCCATCCCAAACACTTCAGGTAACCATTGACAACCCATTTGAGCGGCGGTTTCATTTTGTAACCCCTGTCAAGAACCACCCCACATCGGGGGCCAAATGGAGATAGTTCCAGCAAAATCATGATGAAAAGGGTTAGAAATTTTCTTGCTTGGACTGACATCAATCTTCGAGTTTTTCTTTGCATGATACTATAACTTTAATTCAAGTGCATTAGGATGACGAAGAGTATTCGTTTCTCTATCCTACACACTCATCCTTTGCATAGCCCAATTGAGCCTACAAATTCATTTCTCAAGCCCATATTGGTGATCATTGCTCATTTCAAGGCAAAGATAACGGCTTCCCCCCAAGGAGCAGAATTGAAGATAATTGGGCCAATAGAGAATTCTCGAATGAGCCCATTTCATATGCTAGACTTTTCATGTAATGTCTAGTATCATCTTTTGAAAATCATCTTGTTGCTAAAATTCAAAGCCACAAGATTGTCAAGGAGAAAAGAAAAAATGTAGCCTAAAGAAAATGGGCCTGCTCCCAAAAGGGAGTCGGGAGTAAGAAAAGCAAAGGCTACTCCAAAGAATCTCGGGCATAAAGAGCAAAGTGCCTATCAAAAGCAAGGCCAATGCCCATATATCTGTAATGAACTTCTGACTTCGATCATACATTTTGAGAATTCCCAAAAAAGGATCCCTAAAAAAGTCAGTTTGCAAAGTGTAAAAGAATTACCACCCCTCAGCCAATGGTGGTATTCATTGAAGACAAATTCAGGAAGATCAAAGATCGGTGACAAGACTGCAGTGATCACCAACACCAAGCCCTTCTCATATGTTTTTCTGAGCCAAAACGAGCCCTTCGTTTCTCAGACCCAAATCCCGACCTACGTTACGACCCTTGAAAGTCTCTTCTGATTAGAGCACTTGAATTAATGTAAGAGTTGAATGACTTTAAGAATTGCTCGAAGAAGTTCGAGCAAGATTATTTCTCTCTCATTTTGCAGGGTTCTTGACTTGTAAACCCGGAGCAGATGATGAAGACTCTTTTGTCAATGGCCTTGACTCGAAATGAGTCCCCTTTGATAAGCCTTTGACCCAGCCCACATTATGGTCCTAATCAAGACCTCCAGATCGGCTTGATCGTATCAATTGCGAGATTACTCAAACCCTCGCTGATTGCGATGATGGTAAGGTTGAGTGATTTCTTTTCAAATCCTGCAATCAGGATAAACAAGCCTTTCTCGAGAGTGAGAGAAAACCCTTTCGGACTGAAGTCCCCATTCAAGTTACATTCGAGGTATTCATGACATGATAACCTCCCTGGACAGAATTGGAAATGCAAACTCGACAAAATAGTCATGCATGATCCACATTATGAGCATACACATACGGTTTTAATCATTGCAAACTCAACTGAATGGTTTTGCATGAACCGATGAACTCATTGATGAAAATACTTGCACATGTTACCTCTGACACTGTCTGACAGGTAGTGCATTCCTGATAGTCGAGTTACCCTCCGAGGTCTCGAAATTCATCCAAGGGCTATTGAACAAACAAGCCCTGTTGGCTAATGCTCGCCAAGCATTTTCAGGTGAGTGTATCTTTAGCTTGAACCTTTCAATTCTGATGATTGTTTGGGTGCTCAAATCCATTGCAGCACATAAGGTCATTAAGTGAGTAAGCAGACATGATACAATCAGTCTGTCTATGCCTCGATCATTAACTCAGAAGATCCAGGTAAGTCTTCTGAACCCTTGCGACTCATGATCAACATGCTCTCATGAAGTCTTCATCAGCTCACGATTGATATAACCTCGTGTTCTCAAGCTTTATCAAATCATGATTGACCAACTCTCGTGTTCTTGATCTTTGCCTCATCGGTTTATTCCTAAAGTGATGGGACAACAAAAATTGGGTTTGAGCTTCTGTAGGATTCCTGGTTTCCCCAGATCCCAGAATGGCACCCTTCATGGTAAGTGAAATTGGGTTTGAGCGTCTGCAGGATTCCTGGTCTCCCCAGATCCCAGATTGGCACCCGAAAATCATTTTCTCAATCAATACCTCTTCAGTCTACCCAAAAGGTGACATTTAGGGTATACTGTCTCTAGAGCCCTTTCATTGGAGACCCCAACACGGGATGGTCCATTTTCAAAAGTTCTTTTTACAGGCGACCCAAAGTCCTTCTTACAGGCAACCCAAAGTCCTTTCTACAGGCAACAAAAGTCCTTCTTACAGGCACAAAAGTCCTTTCTACAGGCACTCAAAGTCCTTTCTACAGGCACCCAAAGTCCTTTCTACAGGCAACAAAAGTCCTTCTTACAGGCAACAAGTCCTTTCTACAGGCACCCAAAGTCCTTTCTACAGGCACTTAAAGTCCTTTCTACAGGCACACTAAAGCCCTTCTTACAGGCACCCAAGTCCTTTCTACAGGCACCAAGTCCTTTTTATAGGCACAAAGTCCTTCTTACAGGCATTTCCATGGGGTGACCCACCATACGGGTCAAATTTTAATCAGTAGAATCCTTTCATTAGGAATCTACCATGGGACGACCTAGCATACGGGTCAAATTTCAATTTTAATCAGTAGAATCCTTTCATTAGGAATCTATCATGGGGTGACCTACCATGCGGGTCCAAGTTCAACCACCCTGAGGTCTTCTTATAACGGATCCTTAGGCTCTCATTCCATTTACAGTAGAGCATGCGTGTCAGGCAACTGCCACACAACAAGTAGGTAAGTGCCAGGTAAACTCTCCTCTTTGTCTCTCCCTCACTGCATGAAAGCCTCCTCAAACCGGGTCTGTATCGGAACTTGCAAAAAGGGATATCGGAGATCAAATGTCATGACTCTTTTATTTCTTAGGTTGGGTCGATTAGGATTCAGGTGTCATCTCGTCTTTGAAATGAACCTCTACCGAGCTTCCTTTCAAAGAGGGGCAGCTGTTGACACCTGATTTTTAATCATCGTTTCTATTTATAGAAATCCATAAAATTCATAAAATTGAAAAATCAACTTTGGAGACCTTGCCCAAGCCTAGGGAACCAATTTTGACCAAAAAAATGGTTTTTCGTATTTTCAGTATTTTTCGTTTTTTTTATTTTTTTATTTTTTTATTTTCGAAAATTAATAGAAAATCCATAAAAATTCATAAAATTGAAAAATCAAATTTGGAGACTTTGGCCAAGATTAGGTAACCATTTTTGAACAAAAAATAATTTTTCATTTTTTTGTATTTTTTATGTATATATATATTAAAAAATTAGGAAAATATTTAATAAATAATAGCATTTGAGGCCACAAAAATACGTAAAAATAGTCAATATTTTTCTCTTAAATCCCTTTTCATGTTGACCATCACAAATTTAAAAAAAAAATCCAATTCGGGGTCGTGTATTTCTTCACGAGCATAATCTCGAATCGGGCCTAAAAACAATTCAATTTGAGTCAATTTATTTTCATTTTTAGGAGTTGTGACATTATTCTCTAATATTCTAAATTTTCATCTTGGCCCAATTATACTTATAATGACTTAATTTTGCAAAAGGGCTTTAATTAAATTTTGCGGCAAGAAATGAGTTTAAATTTGATATGCGATGAATTTCGACTAAGCATAGGAGAGGTGTGTTGAAAATTTTGAGGAGATTTGGACTTAAAGAAATATTTTTTTCAGGGACTAAATTGTAAATACTCAAAATCTCAAGGACTAGAGTGTAAATACCTAACTCTTAAGGGATTATTTTGCAAATAACAAAAAAAAAAGAGTTAGTGGAGAAATTAGAATGGAGAAGAGGAGATGGAGAAGAGAAGATGGAGAATAGGAGATGAAGAAGAATAGATGGAGAAAATAAGATAAGAGAAGGGAAGATGGAGAAGAGGAGATGGAGAAGAATGGATGGAGAAAATAAGATAAGAGAAGGGAAGATGGAGAAAAAGAAGAGTTAGTGGAGAAATTAGAATGGGAGATATATATGGAGAAGGGAAGATGGAGATGGAGAAGAATAGGTGGAGAATTTAGAATGGGAGATAGAGATAAAGAAGGGACGATGAAGATGAAGAAGAGTTAGTGGAAAAATTAGAATGGGAGATGGAGTTAATGGAGAAATTAGAATGGGAGGTAAATGAGTGGGCTATAAAAGGAGGAAGAAGAGAGCTTGAAAGAGAGGGATTATTTTTGGAGAGAAAATTTTAGATGTTTGAGAGAGTTTTGGAAGGTTGAAGAAAAATTTGAGAGAAAGAAAATACCAAAAAGAGAGAGAGAATTTTGAGGATGATGGGAGTTTAAACCTAGGAGTTATCATCACCAATTCCTTCATCGATCAACATAAATCAAGAGTTCATCCTCGTCAACGAGCAAGCAAATCCGAGCTAAGTGTTTGTATTTATTCATTTATTTATGGTTTTAGTCGCAAATTAGCACAAAATTGTATACACTTTCTCCATTTCTCATTTCTCCATATTTTTATGTCAGGCAAAAGACAACTCCAAGTCAACGGTAAATCTTATGGAGGTGTAAACACAAAAAGAGAGCACTCCACTAGAGCATGAGGAATAAACCAAGCCTGAATTGCCAAATCAGGATATCCATGAAATTAAGGTACCGAAAGGGCATTAGTTTTAATTAACTAGTGTAACCAAGTCCCCGAACTCATAATCTCTGGTTCGTAGAAGTAATTTAGTCCTCCCGCTAATTTACTTAGGTTTCTAATCAACCTACCAAAAATGATTAGTGGCGACTCTAAATTCTAAAATCATGTGAAAAAAATCAAAGTTGCGATTTGGTAGAGCTTGGGAGAGCTCGAACTAGGTTAGTTAATTTAATTAATTAATCTGGTAATCCATTAACCTAAAAATGAATTTTAGGTCGCGACACTCAGGTCTGAGGACCATTAACACACTAAAGCTAAGAGTGATCGAGATATTGACTAAGCACGAAGCCTTCATATTAGTCAATTTTGTCACGTTCAGTGAATTCAATCGAACTCGTTTCGATACGAACACCTGTTCCAACTTAGACACCTAACGTTCGATGACTTGTGACTCGTCATTCCCATTGGGCATCTAATGCTCAATAGCGAGGCTGCGAATACACTGGTCTCAACCTGCTCGTGGACGCCCAATTCACGATCTTTCGATCAGGAACGAATTTGAAGATCTGGGACCAATTGATGACCCGTCACACATATTCTCGACGCCTCAAGAATGGGTATCAGTTCCAACTGATCTAATGGACTTTATTCATCCAAAATAAAGGGACAAGATGAATAAACATGTGTCTTGTCATTAATAAAATATCGACAGTACAATATTTATGCCATACACGTGACTATCACATGGTTGCTTTAGGGCATACTCCTAACAGTTTCAGCTTTTAGTTTCAGTATTTTGTGTGAATGTAGACATGTCGAATGTGTTGGTTCTGCTCCGTTTCGTATCGCTATTTATGCAAGAACCATCTGGCCATTTATTTGGACCATTACCTTTTGTGTTTCCTAATAATGACAATGATGACGACTATAGAATGGATTAGTAGAAGTAAGTAGGCTAGTGGAGAGTTGACATGTACAGGCAGGCTTTTGGTATTAGGCGTAGCAGTAGATACTTTTTTGCTAGAGTCGTAGAGTAGTTTGGTTAAGGACAAGGGTGGCATAGCGAGAGGAAGATGTTAGTGAAATGACGAAGGTTGTCTTTTGATGTTTCCTAGGTGTTTACAGGGACTTGAGTGTAATGATAATATACTTAACTAATATATAAATGTGTGTGTGTATATAAGTATGAACTGGTTATTTGTGCTTTAGCTTAACTTATGTGATATGTATGTTTATAACCCTATATATTGTTGACCCTTGAATCGTGCACCATGTTTTGCTTGTTTTTATGATATTAAGTGTATTTGTAGGGAATTCTTCTAATGTGTTTCATGCATACCCCTCTGATAATGCATATACAATATAAAATGTGAGCCCAATAAACACTGCAACATCCTACGCGATTGCGAGGGCACCACATAAAGGTGGTATTAGAGCGTAGGTTTCATCTGGAGTGACAAGTTATGCTAGTAGCTGAAGTATATACGCGCGTTTAAAACTTACAAGTGCATGTGTTTGTGATTGTTTCTGATTAACAGTAATATATATTATTTATTAGCTAGGACAAGTATTGGCCACTAGCTGCTAACACACAATAAGTTAGCCAATGTGCAGAAGACTTTAAGATAAGATGAGAAAGTCAGGTGGACCCGCAGGAGCAGCCCCATAGGTAACTAATAGGAATGGCCCTCGGGTTGATGGACTATTAGAGGCTATGGCTCATGTGAGGGCGATTTTTGAGGAACAAATGCGGTAGCAAGCTGCTACAAATACATGTGATAGAGGGTGTCATATTCAAATTAGGTTGAGTAATTCCTAAAGCTAAAACCATCTAAGTTTACAGGAAGTAGAAGTCTTGAAGAGGCTGAAAAATGGATCAAGGGATTAGAAAAGGTATTTGGATTACTTAGTTGTAATGATGTTGATAAGATACTATTAGCTTAATATCAACTCGAAGGGAACGTGAAACATTAGTAGAGAGCCTCAAGGGACGTTGCGTTTCTACTTGATGCAATGTGATGGCTAGATTTTGTAAGCTTAAAGTTTTGACAAGTAAAGTAATTATGTATTAATAGTTGTGTTGCAAGTGTAAGACAATGAAGAAAATTTAAGGTATATATGAAATGTCAAACTTTTGAATTTGGCTATCAATCATAACATCTGATATTTGAATTGAGTTGTGATTTTGACGTTGAACATATGGATTGAAATGAGGACCCCAAGGTAAATTGGTTTGATTGACTTTTGTTTCGGAAAAATTGAGCGTGAAGGATTCCCTTTGAATCCCATAGTTGAACTTTATCCCCCATTATATAATCTCTCTCTCTCTCTCTCTCTCTCTCTCTCTCTCTCTCTCTCTCTCTCTCTCTCTCTCTCTCTCTCTCTCTCTCTCAATCCCTCTCCCCCTTGTTAGTTTCGCCCATGCTTGATAGCTCCCCCATATCGTTCCACCAACATTCAAGTTTGCCATAGTAGCGTTGGCGATAGCTACCACTCCTTCAGTCAACCTCATCTTGTGTAGCTCCCTCAACTCTCTCTCTCTCTCTCTCTCTCTCTCTCTCTCTCTCTCCCCCCCCCCTTAAGCTCTTACTCATGCATAACACTAAGAGGAAAAAAGCACGATTGGGCTTGTTCGTTCGTAGATCAGCTTTGTTTTTGCTTCATTTCATCTCTAAGGCAAGTGAACATTTTAATTCTTTCATTTACTTGCTAATTTGTCACTGAATTGATAGTGGCGCGATGTTTTGATTCGTGGATATTTAGAAATGAAATTAGTTTTGCATAAGCTAGAAAAGGAAGTGATTCCCATAATCCATCGCTTGAGTTTAAGACTATAGAGTATGGATAACCTAATTGCATTGATGGACCGTGCTAATTTAGTCTAATTGAGCTTGAATTTGGTATTACCTAGCTAGGGAGGTTCGACTGAATAGCCTAGGGTGCATGTGGTGTGTGGCCGAGAGGTCTAGTGAGCTTGTGGAGTCTCGTGGCATGTCTATACATGTGATTGTATGCTTGAATTGATGTAGGAAGGTACGGTGGTGTTTGGCTGAGTGGCCTAATGTGCATGTAGGTCATGTGGTCCATTTGTAGTCATGCTCGTGCACTTGATATTCAATCTACTAGCCTATCATTGCGTAGTGTCGTGTGGTGCATCTGTGGTCATAGTTGTGTATCTAACTAGATGGAATGAATTGCAATTGTGAGCTAGAGGTCCTATGTGGTTTGGTATCGACATCAAATCCATTCATTAAAGAATCTATGCATGCAAATGTGGGTGGTTGAGTTCATTTATAAAGGTGGTTATACTTAACTGACTTTGAGAATGTAAGATTGCATTAAAATTGATCATGATTGAAATATTATCGGCCAGCATCCTAACGTGATTAATTATATGTCCACTTGTGTTTGGACAATTTCTCGTGGGAGCCTAAGTGAAAATCGGGAAGTCCACAACCTATGTCCTATTGGAATGGAGTCCTAGATTAGGGAAAATAGGGACATTATCCCTTAGATTGAATTGAGGTCTGTATCCCTCATGATTCCTTTGGCCGATGTCCCATGGATGATGAGCTGGGGTAAAACCCAAAATCAAGGTTTGTGTCACTTGTTGACATTAAAAAGGCGTGTGTCCCTCTTGAAGAAAAGTGATAACAAAGTGGAAATGAAAGTGCATGAAAGTGTTTGTATGAATGTGATGTTGTAACGGCTTAATTTTTTTATAAATAAATTTTCGAGCAAATTAGTTACGAGTATGGGGTATTAGAGATTATGAATTTAGAAAATTTATATTATGTATAGCGCGGTAAATTGTTAGCTTAATAATGTATTTTGAGCGCACCACTTTTAATGGAATGTTGGGGAAATTATTATTGAATGTTATTGCTCGAGATTAGTCCTACTACAAGTTTAATTCGTAATGAAACCACAAAAGTTTTACTAACCTCTCACACCCCTACCTTCTTTCTATTTGTCGACCGCTCTCCCTCTTGTCCACTATCTTATATTTTATTCCACCACTACTCTCTCTCTCTCTCTCTAATCCCTTCTTTTCATCGTAGAATCCACCACTCCCTTTCGCTTCCCCATCTTGTTCTTTTTTTCCCTTCTCTCACGTGGTACTCCCTCTTAATGAGCTCGTCCTCGTCAAGCAAAGATGATGATGCCGCCATTCAACATAAGTGACAATGACTTCTCACCTCAGCTCCACCGCCACTACTTCATCATCGCCGCCGCTGCCTATTGAGCTATCACCCTTAAACCAGCGGGATCTTAAGAAGGAGAGGGAAGGTTTATACCGTGCTTGACTTCCATTGATCTTTGATGATGTCGAAAATCTTAGCGATATATTCTTCGATCGATTAGATAGGCAGAAATCCCAACGGAAGTCAAAAGGAGCATGATACACATAATATCAGAGGAATTTTTTCTTTATTTAATTTTTTATTTTTTGTTATTTTGTTTGCTAATAGTGGCAGTTTTGTAATTTTGGGCTTTATGTTGGAGACCTATTAGGGTTAGGTTTTACGCCTAATATAAAAGACGTTTTCTAAGTAGAGAAAAGACAGAATATTTGATATTGAATTTGGAGATTTTTTTCTTACGCTCTGCGTATTCTCGTTTCCTATCACATTCGTGCTGCGTCAATTGGTATCAGAGCCTATGACGACCGGCGGAAGAAACGGTGGTCTTCGTGACGATGCTCAGGAGACTGGAGCCCCGATCCATGGGGATGATGCGCTGCAACGTTTGGAGTAGCGTTTAATGGAACGCCTAGAAGAACAAATTGATCACAGGCTTCGTCATCTCGAAGAGCGATTTGATGAAATAGTAGATCGATTTAAAACTCTCGGTGTTGATGTGAATCGGAATAGGCATCATGGTAGAAGGCCAAGGGTAGATGTTGCTCGCGGTGATCCTGTTGATAGGCCTATTCCTGTTCGCAGACAAAATAACCCTTTGTTTTCATAGAGTTCAGAGGAAGAAGAGAAAGGCGAATTTACTGATGAGGAACGTGTTAACTATGGAGGCCGACGTCTTTATGGTCGATTCTGCAGGGATCATGATGGAAGACAGCATTACGATGCTCGTGGAGGTAACGGCTTTAAATTAAAGGTCGATATACCTTATTTTAATGGAAATCTAGGAATCCAAGATTTTCTAGACTAGGTTGCTGATGTTGATAAGTTCTTTGATTATATGGAGACCCCTAGTGAGAAGCGAGTAAGATTAGTAGCCTATAGAATGAAGGGAGTGCGCCTGCTTGGTGGGAGAGATTGCAAAATAAGAGGGATCGAGATAGAAAAGAGAGAATTAGAATTTGGCCTAGAATGAGGAGATTGCTGAAGCAGGAGTTTCTACCATTGGATTATGAACAAATTATGTTTCAGCAATATCAGCGATGTTAGTAGAGTAATCGAACTATACATGAATATATGGCAGAATTTATGAGATTGGCGGAACGGAATAACCTGTCGGAGACGGAGGGGCAGCAGGTAGCTAGATATCTTGATGGGTTGAAGCCATTCATTCGAGATAAAATTGGAGTGCATGTTTTGCGAAATTTATCTGAAGCGAAAAATATAGCGATGAAAGCAGAACTGATGTTGCAAGAAAAGGGAAGGAGATGCGGCTATGATAATTTTAGAGATAATCCTGCGAGCAGTTCGGTAGGGAAGAGTGGATCCTATAATCGTTCTAACATGGAGCGACGTTTTGAAGATAAAACGGTAGGAAAGCATCCCATGAATAAGGCAAGGGACAAGGGGACGTAAGCGCAGAAAGGTGCGAACCTGAATCCTTAAATCGCCGACACTAAAGTATTACAGCTGTAATCAATCAGGGCATCGATCCAATGAGTGTCCTCAGAGGAAGGTAGTAAACACGGTCGTGCGAGAAGAGGAGGAAGATGAATACTGCTGTGAGCCAGATGGCGAAGAGGAAGACTTTAATGAGGAGGAAGATGATGAGGTAAATTACGTAGTGCGCAGGATGATGATAGCGCTAAGACAGGAGGATGATGCGGAGCGCCATCAGTTGTTTTGAACCAAGTGCACCATTTTGGGTAAAATTTTTGCTGTGGTTGTCGATAGTGGTAGCATGAAAAATATCATTGCAAAGGAGACCATAAAGAAGTTGGGAGTACTTGTGGAGAAACACCCTAATCCATATACGTTGGGGTGGATTAAATCTGGAGTGGACAGCATTTGGGTGACTGAACGGTGTAAGATCCCATTCTCCATTCGTAAGTATCATGATGAATTGTATTGCGATGTAGTAGATATGGATGTTTGTCACGTGTTGTTCGGAAGGCCGTGACAATATGACGTAGATGCGCAGCATTCGAGGAGGAGTAATCAGTATAATCTGGAGAAGGGAAGAGTAAGGTACACGTTACTGCCATTGAAAAGTAAGGGAAAGCAGACAGCTGGGAATAATTTCCTTACCCTTACAAGGAAATTTGAAGTTGAAGTTAAGGATACTCGACATATTTACGCATTAGTAGTTAAATAGGCGTTTGAAACAGAGGCTGAATTGCAAGTGGAGGAGCAACCCAAATCCGTTAAGCCTTTATTAAAGGAGTTTAGTGAGCTGATGCTTGAGGAGATTCCAGATGGATTACCGCCCATGCGCGATATTCAGCACCATATAGACTTAATCCCTGGTGCTAGTCTGCCTAATCTACCGCACTATAGAATGAATCCTAAGGAGAGTGAGATTCTAAAGGAGGAAGTAGAGGAGTTGTTGTGAAAGGGGCATATTCAGAATAGCATGAGTCCGTGTGTTGTTCCTGCCTTATTAACTCCTAAGAAAGATGGGAGTTGGAGGATGTGTGTAGACAGCAGAGCCATCAATAAAATAACTGTGGGCTACAAATTTCCAATTCCGAGATTGGATGACATGATGGATAGGTTGCATGGTGCTAAATGGTTCTCGAAGCTGGATTTGAAGAATGGGTATCATCAAATTCGTATTCGACCCGGAGATGAGTGGAAGACAGCTTTCAAGACAAAAAAAAGGGTTGTACGAGTGGTTAGTGATGTCGTTCGGACTTTCTAATGCTCAGAGTACCTTCATGAAGCTTATGAATCAGGTTCTAAAATCTTTTATTGGCAAATTCGTTATAGTTTGTTTTGATGATATCCTGATTTATAGTAAAACCGATGAGGACCACTTTTTGCATTTGAGGGAAGTGTTGACAGCTTTACAGGCTAATGAGCTGTACATCAATCTAAAGAAGTGCAGTTTTCTAACTAATAAGCTACTTTTCTTGGGATTTATTATTACTGCTAAGGGAGTAGAGGTGGATGAGGTGAAGGTGAAAGCGATCAGGGAGTGGGCTACACCTAGAACTGTTTCGGAGGTTCGAAGTTTCCATGGGTTAGCTACTTTTTACAGGCGATTTATTAAAAATTTTAGTACTATCGCAGCCCCAATTACGAAATGTATGAAGAAAGGTAAATTTTCATGGGGAGAGGAAGCCGAACATAATTTTGCTATCCTAAAAGAGAAGTTGTGTACATCACCTGTTCTTGCTTTACCTGATTTCGATAAGCTGTTTGAGGTAGATTGTGATGCTAGTGGGGTGGGCATAGGAGCTGTTTTGTCTCAGGAACGTAGGCCAATTTGTTATTTCAGTGAGAAGCTTAGTGACGCGAGACAGAAGTAGAGCACATATGATAAGGAATTTTATGCTGTTATTAGAGTTTTGAAGGTGTGGGAGCACTATCTGGTTGATAAGGAATTTGTGCTTTATTCTGATCATGAAGCTTTGAAGTATCTGAATAGCTAGAAGAGGATTAGTAAGGATATGCATGCACATTAGTATCAGTTCTTACAAAAATTTCCTTTCAAATTACAACAAAAGTCAAGTGCTCATAATGTCGTAGCAGATGCACTGAACAGGAGAGCTGAATTATTGATTACGTTGAGCCAAGACATTCCGAGGTTCAAGCAGCTGAAAGACTGTTATGCAGGTGATGATGATTTTGGCCAGGTTTGGGAGACATGTGTCATTGGTCAACCTGTGCAGGAGTTCTATATTTTGGATGGCTATCTCATGCGCGGCAATCAACTTTGCCTTCCTCGAACACCATTACGAGAGAAGGTAATTCGTGATTTACATGATGGTGGGTTAGCTGCACATTTGGGACGCGATAAAACTATTGTTGCAGTCATGGAGCAGTTTTATTGGCCCCAATTGTGTAGAGATGTCAGCAGGCTGCAGGTATGTACAAAAGTGTTATATTTGCTAAACTGCTAAGGGGCAGTAAAAAAATACAGGTTTATATATGCCTTTGCCTGTCCCAAAAAATATATGGGAAGATCTGTTTATGGATTTTGTGGTCAAATTACCACGAACCCAGAGAGGTGTGGATTCTGTTTTTGTCGTGATTGACAGATTCTCCAAGATGGCGCACTTCATCCCTTGTAGGAAAACTTCTTATACAGTAAGTATGGCCAAAATTATTCTTTAAAGAAGTGATTCGTTTGCACGGCGTCCCCAAATCTATTACTTTTGATAGGGACAGCAAATTTTTAGGGCATTTTTGGCGGACTTTATGGAAGTTGTTTGACTCATCTTTGAATTTTAGCAGCACAGCTCATCCACAGACTGATGGGCAGATAGAGGTGGTTAATAGAACTCTGGGTAATTTAATTCGGAGCATTTGTGGTGACAAACCAAAGTAGTGGGATATTGCTCTATCGCAGGTAGAGTTTGCTTACAACAATGCGGTTCATCGTTCTATTGGCAAGTCACCTTTTTTAGTTTTTTATACAAAGGCACCTCAGCATACTCCGGATTTGATTAAGTTACCCAAGCAAGCAGACAAGAGTGTTGCAGCAGATCACATGGCGAAGCATATTGTAGAGGTGCATCAGGAAGTCAAGTAGAAGTTGGAAGAGACCAATCAGATGTACAAGGTTGCAGCAGATAAGCACAGGCGAAAGCATGTGTTTTTAGTAGGCGATCAAGTCATGGTGTTTCTTCGCAAGTAGCGGTTCCCGGTTGGTACTTACAGCAAATTGCAGCCGAAGAAGTACGGGCCTTACACTATTAGTAAAAAGATCAATGGTAATGCCTATGTTATAGATCTTCTACGCAGCATGGGTATTTCTAACACTTTTAATGTCGTTGATTTGTCACCGTTCCATGATTCCACGGAGCCTTTGTATCCAGATCATACTTCTAACTCGAGGACAAGTTTTTCCCAAGTGGAGGAGAATGATGTGGAAAATCTTAGCGATATATTCTTTGATCGATTAGATAGGCAGAAATCCCGACGGAATTCAAAAGGAACATGATACACATAATATCAGAGGAATTTTTTCTTTATTTATTTTTTTTTATTTTCTCTTATTTTGTTTGCTAATAGTGGCAGTTTTATAATTTTGGGCTTTATGTTGAAGACCTATTAGGGTTAGGTTTTATGCCTCATATAAAAGGCGTTTTCTAAGTAGAGAAAAGACAATATTTGATATTGAATTTGGAGATTTTTTTCTTACGCTCTGGGTATTCTCGTTTCCTATCACGTTCGCGCTGCGTCATTTGATTCCCTTCCAAAGTCAATCTCAAGGCAAATGGACACCTAAACTCTCTCCTAGAAAGTATAATATTTGTGTGAAATGGTGTGAGAGGCTTATCCCAGAAGTTAGAGATGTCAAAAAGGCCCACACGGGCTCGACTCAGACCAGCGCAACTCGAAAATTTGGGAAATTTTCTGGCCGAGCCTTGGTACTGTTCCAATATAGTATCGATACTGTTTTAGCACAGTACTGGTATTGTTAGTAATGGGCCAGTCTCTTAAGCCACACGTTCATTCTCCACATCTTAGTCTGTACATGAACGACCACGTCTACCACTCCATTGCATACATCCTCCCATTCCCCCCGTCTCCCACTACGCATCCCCACTTGGGTCGTAGCACAAACGGCCACCATTGAAGCTGGACAGGTTGAGAATACTCCCGCCGGTGAACACGATCCTCTTGCCGACTTTGCCGACAACCCTAGCTGCAAAGAACACCAGCCGGTTCGCATCGGGGATAGGAAAGAACACTAGTTAGTGGAGGTGTGGTAGATGATGGCCGTTCGCATGGGATACTCGGTGTCAGAGTGCAGGAAAAAGACACGAAACGAGCCAGAGCAATCAACTCTTTTGAGAAGAGCTTGTGACATTGAAAACTTTGAACTGAATGTGCAGGTCGATTGATCTGCCATGTGGTAGCCATCATCAGCCCAGTCCGCATGAAGTGATAGGTATCATGTGGAGATTGATGTCGTCGAGCTTTGATGCGCCATCGGGCTTGATAAGGATGACTAGGTAAGCCTTCCTCCTTGGTAGCCTCTGTTTTGCTTAGTTTTTTTTTTTTAACCAGAACTGCATTGACCCTGGGTACTTGCTACTCGGGTCTTGTTCATATACCTTTGCTTGCAATAAAATGCAAATAACTATTTTCTCTGCCTACTTTTTACCTCATTTGGTTGACTATTCATTGACCAACAGCATGAGTCTTGAGGAATACAAGGTGGAGTGCAAACAAATACTTCCCCTACTTATCACATGAATGTATCAAGACTTGTCCCATATGCTTTTCCATGTAGCAGCTCTTTTTTGAGAAAATCTCAAATGGCTCACTACACATGAAAGTAAAGAGCTTTTTAAATTTTCTTTAAAAAAAGAAGGCCAGTCCGACCTGACCTGATTCTACTCGAATATCTTGGACATATATGATTCGGGTATTGGGTCTGCCCGGGTTGGGTCGAGCTCGATACTATTTGGTTTTGGGCCAGGTCGGGCCTCTATGAGATCCAGCCCGACCCTGTCCATTGACACCCCTACTAGAGATGGGATCACCAAACGAGTGTGGGTTTGCTTGGTGAGGAAAATGTTGGTGCACGTTCGATCGATTATTTGTGTTAGAATCTCTAACACTTGAGTATCTCGAAATTGTGAGTGGATCGCTTGATCTATTATCGAAATTGAGTGAATTACAGTTGCACTGTCCAGGGAGGGTTTAATTGTGAGCTTAAAAGAGTGAGAACTGAGAATATGAGGCGCATACATTAGCTCTCTTGAATCTATTATAGTTGGTTACCTATGGTTGAGCTGGTTGAATGGGTCTATCTCTAAGTGTGATGCCGTATTCCGCAAAGTGGGAGATCGAGGCTACTGGGATAATCGATCATGGGTGAGACTAGTGGGGTTATCGGTCGAGAATTTTGGGAGATGAATTTAGGAGTCCCAAATTTGATAAAAAGGTATTACTTGATCATTTGATGACCTAGAGCATCGAGGAACTAGAGTTCTAGTCTAGATTGTCTAGTTTGTCATTATACTTGCGAGATTGGTTAGGTTTGAGCTCGTGTGGTCAAACAAGAGTTATGAGAGAAATTATTGAAATTATCGCATTACACACCTATTCTTTTGCCTACTCAATTGAGGATTAGACGATCTAAATATTGGTTTAGGAGTAATACTTGCTAACTTTTATTCTTAGTCTTGTGGATTACGAATTTTTCTTTTAGATTGTTTAGTTATGCCAATAACACTAGCAGAGCCTACCTACATCTATAGCGGCCCTTTCGAATTTTCATACCAGTGGGAGGAGGATACATGGTTGGGTAGTTCAACCACCCCTCTTAAGAGCCTCATTATGACCTTAGTCCTAGTAGTGGAATCTAATAGGTTCGTTACCCACCAATTCTTTGCTCTATTCGAGAGGCGAGGTGATGGCAGCTTAGCAGGACCTACACCATTAGTTCCTCGACATGATGATTCCCAATAGGATGTATTGGAGTTGATTTTGAGAAGTTCAGGTAGGATTTCGAATTGATTGAGATGTAGTTGTCCCTTTTTATATTAACCATGAGAAGTATGTAGTTCATTGTTGTACAGTAATGTCAACCGAAGTTGCTTAAAAATGGGAGCATAGTACCTTTTTATTTAACTCCCAATAGCTATATTCTCTGGCGTAAAATAGATGTACTAAATAGTTATGTATGTATGTATGTATGTATGTATGTATGTATGTATGTATGTAATGGAATATTCCTTAATTCACAACATTTTTTGTTTATTATCTATTTTAAGTCGTAACGAACTTTTGAGATCGTAACCCTTAGGCACTATGCCATTTTCCTCTTTCGCATACAGTTGTTGTTCCTTTTTGGGAGGCCCACTGCTTGTTTTTAGATGAATTAACTTTCGCATGTACCCTCTATTATTTATAATATTATATTAAAGCAGATAACGCGATTAACCCGAGAAGGCGGTTGACCTAGGATCCCGCCGTGACATGCGTCATTTGCATGAGTCGTGTAATGTCATATTCAGTCTAATGCCTACTTAATCTTAATATAGAGTCATGTTTGATTGATCGATAAATTGTGAGTTAGCTTGTGAGTAATTTGTTTCACTGCTGATTTTTTTAGCGCACTCTTGTAGTTGAAATATTTTTGAGATAATTAGGTATGTCGATCCTTCCCACTATCCCTATCTTGCTTTACAATGCATCTATGGGGTTTGAACAAAAATGGGAAGGACATCGTGATCTCAAGTTTCTGGGCGAAGAGTTTCATGTTTTGATTTCGATACTCTGGGTTGACATGAGAGTGTCTCATGGGATGATCCCAATCCATTTTATAGCGTTGTTCAAGAGAGAGCCTTTTGGCTATCTGATTAGGCCATTACCTTTGGTGACTTCTGACGACGATAACGATGATGACCATGGAGCGTAATAATAGTGGAGGGACTACGGAATGACTAATGTGCATAGGCAGGCTTTTGAGGATAGATATAGCAGCAGACGCTTTTTGGCTGAGTCGCATAGTGTAATGTTAAGAACGGGGATGAGGTTGTGGGAAGTAAATGTGGAGTAGTGGCGAAGTTATCTTTTGACACTTTCCTCAGGTGTTTATCTAAAAGACTTGAATGTATGATACAGATACCACATGCGTACGCGCATGTGATGGTTTTGATGGGGATTGTTGGGAGATTTTTCGTTATACTTTATACTTGTGCCCTCTATTATTTATTAATATCAAATTAAAATAGAAAATAAAAAAGAAGGCAGCGAGCCTGGTCACTACATGTAATGGTAATCTGAGAGGATTTCGTTTAAGCTTTTAATGATAAATATTTCTCTGACTACGCTCAAGACAAGAAAATAGCTGAAATTATGCAATTGACTCAAAGCAATATGATAGCGGATCAGTATGAAGTAAAGTTTGCCAAACTATCCAGTTTTGCTCTTAGATTGGTGGAAAACAGTGGAGATAAGGCTAAATGCTTTCTAATGGATTGAGGATGGATATTTGAAAGTAACTAGTGCTCTTGGATATACGAGATTACAATGTCCTCTATAGGCGAGCTCAATAAATGGAATAGAAACTAATTAAGGAAAGGAAAAAGATGATGGCAAAAGGAAGACTTGTTATTCATTAGGAAAGAGGCAAAAGGCCAATGACATGAGGATGATCATCATTTGTTGAGAAAAGACATGACCCTGGATGAGACAAAGGATAAGAAACCATTAGGGAATGGAGCGAATGCCTTACTAGAGGGATATACTGCATTTTGAGAATTGAAGGTGTTTTGAATATGGACAATAGGGACACTTGACTAAGATTTGCCCTCGATTTGAACGATCTTAATCACCCATGGCAGGTAATGTTCCGGAGTGACAGGAACAGCAAGAATTGCTAGGAAATTCCCAAAGTCCACCAACACAAGGAAAGGTTTATGCTATCACCCAAGAGGAAAATGAGACTTCCAAGACTACTATAACAAGTATGCTCTCTTTGTATGATCGAAAGTCATACGCTTTGTTTGATATGGGTGCAACTCATT
Source organism: Psidium guajava (assembly GCA_016432845.1). Lineage (NCBI taxonomy): Eukaryota > Viridiplantae > Streptophyta > Magnoliopsida > Myrtales > Myrtaceae > Psidium > Psidium guajava. The sequence goes on from CM028226.1 coordinate 33,696,501, forward strand.
CCTTTATGTTTGCACAATTTACACAATCTAGTGGAATTGGATATAAGTTATCATAAGTACCTCTTAGTGTCTCAACTCCATTAAATGACAAAGTTGTGTCCACTTTGATATGCATGGATTTTGAGATAGTGATAGAAGGGCAAAATTGGACAATAGATTTTATAATAATTGATATGTATGATTTCGATGTCATTATTGGAATGGATTGGCTTCATAAGGTACAAGCCCATGTGAATTGTTATAGAAAGATAATCCAATTATATTTGTTAGATGGACTTAGCTTTGAATTTGTAAGAAGTGGAGCAACCACGTCTATGCTACTGATCTCGTTAATTAAGGCACATCAACTCTTAGGCAAAAAATGTCAAGGATATTTAGCGGTAATACAAGACGTTACAAAAAGGGAAAGAAAGGGACTCGAGGACATTTTAGTAGTTCAACACCTTCTAAATATGTTCCTCATGGAATTATAAGAGCTACTGCCTGGACGAGAAGTAGAGTTTGTGATCGAAGTAGCCCTTGATGCATAACCCATTTCAAAGACCACGAATCGAATGCCGTTAATGAAATTAAAGGAGTTAAAGGTGTAATTACAAGAATTGCTAAGCAAAGGATTAATAAGATCAAGTGCGTCACCATGGGGTGCACCTGTGTTATTTGTGAGGAAGAAGGAAGGATCCTACCACTGATTGTACATTGATTATAGATAATTGAACTAGGTAACAATAGAGAATAAGTACCCATTACCTATAATTAATGACTTGTTTGACCAATTACATAGAGTGAATGTGTTTTCTAAGATTGATTTGAGATTGAGTTATCATCAACTAAGAATTAAGGAGGAGGATATTCCTAAGACAGCATTCCGAACTCGTTATAGACATTATGAGTTTTTAGTTATACCATTTGGTTTGACCAATGCGCTTGCGGCTTTTATGAACTTAATGAATATGGTGTTCAAGCCATATTTTCATCGGTTTGTGATAGCCTTCATTGATGATATCTTTATATATTCAAAAGGAATAGAAGAATATGAATGTCATCTGAGTAAAGTACTCTATACATTAAAAGAGCACAGTTTTGTATGCCAAATTTAGTAAGTGTGAATTTTGGCTGGATCAAATAGTATTTTTGGGTCATATGGCAACATATATAAGAATATTGGTGGACCTAGATAAGATTAAGGTTATGTTGAAGTGACCAAGGCTAACAAATGATTGAAATTTGAAGTTTTCTTAGATTTACAAGATATTATTAGAGTTTTGCTTATGGGTTCTCCCATTTAGCTATGCTCTTAACCAAGTTGATGAGAAAAGGTATGAAGTTTGAATGGATAGAAGAATGTAAACATGATTTTTAGGGACTTAAGATGAAGTTGACTATAATGCCGATACTGATAATACCGTCAGGATCTAGAGGGTTTGAAGTGTATAGCGATGCCTTCCATAAAGGATAAGGCTGCGTATTGATATAACATGGAAAGGTAGTTGCTTATGCCTCTAGACAACTAAAGTTGTATGAGTTAAATTACCCAACACATAACTTGGAGTTAGCGGTGATTGTTTTTGCACTGAAAATTTGGAGACATTACCTACATGGAGAAAAGTTCAGGATTTTTACCAACCATTGGAGTTTGAAATATTTGTTCTTGTAGAAAGAGTTGAGCATGAGGGAAAGATGATGGATGGACTTGTTGAAGGATTACGACTGTGAAATTTTGTATCACCTGGAAAGCCGAATAAGATGGCAAATACTCTTAGTCGAAAGTCTGTTATGGCAACAAGTATGATGGTTCATAAGTGGAATCAATTGGAAGAAGTGCCTTGCCTGGACTTTAAACTTGAGGTGGGGTAGCTGGTATCCTAGAGAGCTTGAAGATTGAACTAGAAGTTAGTTGAAGGACCAGAGAGCTACAACTGACGGACCCTGAATTCTTAAAAATTCAAGAGGGAATACTTGAAGGAAAAAAGCTAGATTTTTAGCTAATGAGTAACAGAGTAATCCTTTTTCTACGATGATTATGTGTGCCTAAAAATGAGGGGCTGAGGGAAGAAAGATTGGTAGAAGTACACCAGAGTAATTATAGTATGCATTCTAGAAGTACAAATATCTATCAAAACCTTCGTTAGCATTATTGGTGGCATGAAATGAAGAGAGATATTGTGAATTAGATATCGAGGTGCATAACCTATCAATTGGTAAAGGAGAAACATTGTATGCAATAGGGTTATTAAAGCCATTGGAAGTACCTAAATGGAAGTGGGAACATAAAACCATGGATTTTTTTATAAGGATTATTGAGAAGGCACAAAGGTTATGACTTTGTTTCGGTAATAATCGATTGGTTAACTAAATTGGTATATTTTCTACCGGTACGAGTGGATTACATACTTAATAAGTTAGCAGATTTGTATATGAAGGAAATAGTATGATTACATGGAGTGGCAATTACTATAATGTCAGATAGGGACTCAAGATTCACGGCGACATTTGGAAAACCCTCCATGAAGCTTTGGGGGCAAAGCTGTTATTTAGCATTGCCTTACATCTTCAAACAGATGAGCAATTATAAAGAGTCATTCAGATATTGGAGGACATATTGTGGGATTGCGTAATTAATTTCAAAGTTAGTTGGGATGAGAATTTATGCATTGTGGAGTACACTTATAACTATAGTTTCCAGTAGAGCATTAGTATGGCACCTTTTGAGACATTATCTAATCGAGCCTGTGGGACTCTTGTTTGTTAGGACGATGTTGGTGAACAAGGTTGATAGTACTGGAATTGGTACAAGCCACAATTGATGTGGTGAAAGTTGCAAGGAAACGACTGAAAATGGCACAAAGTCAACAGAAAAGTTATATGGATAAACATTGACGTCCTTTGGAATTTCAGGTAGGTGACCGTATCTTTTTAAAGGTATGACCTACGAAAGGGGTCTTAAGATTTGGATAGAAAGGAAAACTAAGCTCGAGATTCATTGGACCTTTTGAGATTCTTGAATGGGTTGGAGAGTTGGCTTATCGATTGCTATATTGCCTAAGTTATCTAATGCACATGAGGTATTTCATGTATCGATGTTGGGAAAGTATCAGCTTGACCCGTCACATGTTTTGGACTTTGAGACAATTGAAGTGGATGAAGAGGTCACATATAAAAGGAATAGGTAAAGATCTTGGATCGAAAGGAGCAAGTTCTTTGGAATAAGAATATCCTTATCGTCAAGGTATTGTAATGAAATCATGATGTGGAAGAAGCAATGTGGGAGAGTAGAAACAATAAAACTTAAGTATCCTCATTTGCTTGAAAGAGGGGCCAAAGTGTAAATTTTAAAGATGAAATTTCTTAAGAAGGGAATGATTATAGCGACCGAAATTTCGCAAGCTTTTATTTTAAGCAAGTAAATTAGACTATATATAGATGTCTATGGTATGAATGCAAGATGACGGATGTTATTTGAACTATGATTAAGATGTCAGGTATTTAAATTGAACTACGATTATGAGGTTAGATATTTGAATCGAGTTATGACTTTGATGTCAAGTGTTTGGATTGAAGTGAGGATGTTAATGCAAGTAAGCCCCATGAACCTTTTAGACCAATCAACCTATGACCCCCCACTATATAACCCCCCCTCTCTCTCTCCTTACCCCATTTTGCCCTTCTTTTTGGACAACATACCTCCCTCATCTCACTTTATTGGCTTCACCTGAGATCTCCCTCCACCCAATCCGTCCCTCTCAGCCACTCAGGCTCTTCACTGGTGATAGCGATGACATCACCACCTCGACTCACCCTCCTTTGGTTTGTCTAGCTTTCATTCCCCTCGCTCGAGCCCACTCATCTCTCCCTGTTTTTCGCTTTCGGCCATGCTTAACTTCCAAGGAGGATTAGGTGCTTCAAGCTTCATTTGGCCACGGATTTGCTTCGTTTTCATTACATTTCAACTATCTAAGGCATGTGAATCTTCTACCTCTAGCTCGCTTGCTAATCTATTGCTGGATTGAGAGTGATGTAACATCTTGTTCCATGGGTATTTGAATTTTAAGTTTTTTTTCCATGAGCTAGAAAATGAGTTAGATCATATGATCCGTTGGATGATTTGATGCCTGCAAACTATGAGTAAGATGTTTATAAGAGTGGATCGTGTTAATTTTTGTGAATTGAGCTTGAATTTGGTGTTGATGTCCTTATGAGTGTTCATCTATATACTTGAATTAGGCTTATGAAATGTGCAATTGAGTCCTTGACTGTTCGTCCTAATCTTAAGTGAAAGTCATGGGATGGTTATGTGCTTGATTTCAAGAGAAAAAAGCTCCATTGTCATTCTGTAATGAGTATGAATCTTTGGTCGTGAGCTTTGTTTGAGTGTAAAAGCCATGGAATTGGTCTTTAGTTATGTCCCTTGAGTCGATGTGCAAAAACTATGGTGTCTCATGGTCATGTACGTCACGCTCCAAGCCTCGAGCACGTACCATCCCTACCTAAATGCCTCATGTCAAAAAGATTAGCGTCCTAGGTATACAAACGACCAAACTAAAATTTTACGCATAGAGAAACGTTTAATACTCCCAGACAATTAAACAAACAGGGATAGCAAAGTAAGGAATTTTATTTTCATTAATTTAACCAAATATTTTTAATACATCATCAAGGTAGAGAATCGCTAACCCTATAAATCTATACAACATAAATACAATCCCTTTTTTTTCGGGGTGGCTCTCTAAGACCAATAAAAGATAGATGGGTCGGGAAGGGTTAGTTACTCATCTACTCCCAAAAGAGGGGCTACTATACTTTTGTCTATCATCGCCAAAAAATCCAAAAGGGACTACCATGCTCCTACAGCTAGGGAGACATGGGGACGTCATTAGAGGCTTCGAAGGGATCCGTTTCGATAGACATGTCAGACTCTATGGGAGGTTCAGCCTCGATGTCAAGCTCGTGATCTACTATCACCTCGTCAAGCAGGTCGAGGTCAATCAGATCTTAGGTGGGGATATGAGGAGTGGGGTTGAGCGGCCCCTTAAATCCATGGAGTGGGCCATAGGGAATGTTATCATCACATAAGAACCAGGTCTTGAAGATATGAGCTACTAGGTAGTCAAATCTTTCATCAATCCAGATCGTCGCAATTGTTGTTCCCAGCCTTGGTCCATGCCTAGAATCAGATGGGATACGACATGGAATGATTGGTCTCTAGGAACTCCGAACCAGACTGGCCTCTACATCAATTCTGACCTGAAAATGATAACCACAACAGGGTGAGAAATAAATCTTAGTGAGTCATCACCTTAGCCCAAATAAGAAGATGATTCGCTCAGTCATCCCAAATAGTAATATACCATAATAACCAATGTTTTTACAAAATACTAGCAAATCTCAAGTTTTTCTCTTGCAATCCAATTATGGGTAGTCACAAGGTTTATTGCACATGACTGATATGATTAAACACTACAATTGGCAATGTCTTTCAATAGCCATAAGATTCGTAAAACTAACACGACATGAAATTATTAGGGAACAACCGCATACGACTGGTGTGACTAAACACTACAACTGGTTGTGTCCTTTGATAGTCGTAAGATTGGTACGATTGGTACGACACAGAACTACCATGAAAATACCGTATAATTGGCATGGATTTAAAGCATATTATGTGACCAGACCCATATATTAAACAACCAACCAACCAACTCACAATTTATAATTGAACATGAATAATCAATTTCTTATTTGGTCAAACATTAGTCACTTTGATTATTCGGCAGTCAGACGGCCGTCTCGACCTCGAGTATTTGATAACGACAATATCATAGCAATTTTAATTATTGAAACTACCACCAATGGCTTTTAGACTACCAATCAATCAGTCAAACAATTTCTAGATCGCTCAACTCTAGTCCATCACTTGCTCGCGATCACAATGTCAGTCAATCAGTCAGTCTAATATCTAGCTAGCCATAAACCACATTGCTACTCGATTTAACATATTTAATTGTGGTCATTTAACCTAAACTCGGCCTCTAGCCAATCCGACCACAATTAGACCACTTAAATGTCTAATTAACTTAATTAACTAATTAATTAAGTCCAAAACATAATTAATGGCTTAGCTGAGAGTTAGAGGCTGACTCATTACATGTCGACAACAATGTTCGAATGTGGACTAGTCTAGTCAATAACGGCAAATTTCGGTGAGCAGCAGTAATGACCAGGATGGCAACATAGTAGTTGGATGGCGGCAGGGATGACAATGGCAAGTTAGTGGTGATAGCAAGGCGGTGAGTCTGTGGCGAATGACAGCGAATGGGTGACAACAACGAACGACACGAATAAGGGCGTAGTGGCGGCTCAAACGGCGACTAACGATGGGGCTCTGGTGGTTGGACGAGCTGGTGGAGGAAGAGGAGGAGAGAGAGGGGGCCACGATCGTAATGGAGGAGCCACGAGCTAGCGATAGTGCGCTGCAGAATAGAGGAGTAACAATGGCGAAGTTGGACACAGCAGGCAACAAAATTGGGGCTAAGGTGTTGGCACGACGAACGGTGGCTAGAGCAAGTTGAAGGAACAACGGTGATGACAACAGCGAGCTCGATTGGATGGCGGCACGTGCTCACAACTAACGGACAAAGGAAGAGGGGCAGCGAGTAGGTGATGATGTTGTTGTAACAACGCAGCCAAAGGAGGAAGGTAGTGAAGTAGCGATGGCGACAAGGATGATCAGTAGCGACAATGCCGGCAAGGTCCGCGAGCTCACGTTGTATGATGACGAGGATGGCAGTGACGAAGCTCAACTGGAACAAGGTGGACAGCGAGATGGAGGAACGGTGACGATCTAAGTGGCAGCACCGCAACGGCAGATGGTGTGCTCTGCTAGAGGACGGAAGGGTGTTGACATCTGATTTTTAATCATCTTTTCTATTTTAAAATTAATACAAAATCTATAAAAATTCATAAAATTAAAAAAATCAACATTGGGGACCTTAGCCAAGCCTAGAGAACCAATTTTGACCAAAAAATAATTTTTCATATTTTCAGTATTTTTCTATATATTTTTTTGGGTAAGGAAAAATTTTTTGGGTAATGGTATTTTTCTATATTTTTATTTTCAAAACTTCATAAAAAATCAAGAAAAAATGAGAAAATTACAAAATCAACTTTGGAAGCCTTGGCCAAGCTTAGGCAACTATTTTTGAGAAAAAATAATTTTTCATATTTTTTGTATTTTTTTAAATATATTTTTTAGAAAATAGGAAAATATTTAATAAATAATAGCATTTGAGGCCACAAAAATACATAAAAATAGTCAATATTTTTCTTTTAAATCCCTTTTCATGTTGGCCAACGCAAATTTAAAAAATCCAATTCGGGGTCGTGTATTCCTTCACGAGCATAATCTCGAATCGGGCTTAAAAAAATTCAATTTGAGTTAATTTATTTTCATTTTTCACTTTTAGGAGTTGTGACATTGTTCTCTAATATTCTAAATTTTCATCTTGGCCTAATTATACCCAGAATAACTCAATTTTACAAAAGGGTTTTAATTAAATGAGCTTAAATTCAACATGCGGTAGGTGTGTCGAAAATTGTGAGGAGATTTGGACATAAAGAAATATCTTTTTAGGGACTAAATTGTAAATACTTAAAATTCAGGGACTATAGTGTAAATACCTAACTCTTGAAGGATCATCTTGTAAATAACAAAAAGAAGAGTTAGTGGAGAAATTAGAATAGAGAAGGGAAGATGGAGAAGAGGAGATGGAGAAGAGAAGATGGAGAAAATAAGATAAGAATAGAGAATGGAAGATGGAAAAGAGAAGATGAAGAAGAATGGATGGAGAAAATAAGATAAGAATAGAGAAGAGAAGATGGAAATGAAGAAGAGTTAGTAGAGAGATTAGAATGGAAGATAAATATGGAGAAGGGAAGATGGAGATGAAGAAGAGTTAGTAGAGAGATTAGAATGGAAGATAAATATGGAGAAGGAAAGATGGAGATGAAGAAGAGTTAATGGAGAGATTAGAATGTGAGATAAAGATGGAGAAAGAAAGATGAAGATAAAGAAGAGTTAATAGAGCAATTAGAATGGGAGATAGAGTTAGTGGAAAAATTAGAATGGGAGATGGATGAATAGGTTATGAAAGGAGGAAGAAGTGAGTTTGAGAGGGGAATTTTTGAAGAGAAAATTTTGGATATTGAAGGGTTTTGGGAGATTGAAGAAAAATTTGAGAGAAAGAAAATACCAAAAAGAGAGAGAATTTTGAAGATGATGGGAGTTTAAAGCTAGAGGGTTATCATCATCAATTTCTTTATCGATCAACATAAATCAAGAATTCATCCTAGATTTGAAGCTAAGTGTCCCTCTACTCTCTTTGATTTTTTAGTATAAACTAGCTCAAATTTTCTACTCTTCTCTCATTTCCCCATATTTGATTTCAGACAGGAACCAATTATATCCATCAAGCACTTCTCATAATGCCATTGAAGCTAAGTGCCTCTTTCATTGTTTTAATTTTTAATGTGAATTAAATCATATTTGCTCTATTACTCCATTTCTCCATATTTTTATGTCAGGCAAAGGACAACTTCAAGTCAACGGTAAATCCCATGGAGGTGTAAAATTGGCGTTGACGAGCTCTTAAGTGCCCATTAAATTTTCAATTGATCGGTCGATGGATTTCGGCCCGAATTGTCAAATCAATTCGTTTTATTTTAAAGAATTTAAACCCCAGAATGTGAAGGGCAGAGCCCGCTCACTGGAGGTCATTTTAAATTTCTGGAATTTAAATTCATGCACCTTAAACCCCAAAGGAGAGGGCCAAGCCAAGGCTGTGCTATCCATTGGTGGTTTTTATTTATTATCATTTACTTCCTGTAATTTAATTTTTGAATCACTAAATCCCAAAATGAGTAGCTCGCAGCACTGCACAGAAGTCGTTAACTCACTCCCTCTTTCGGCTTCAGGGAAATACTTAATATTTTGAAAATGCCAAAAAAATGTCACTCACGTATATTCCATTTAAAAAAGTGAAAATACAAAAAAGAGAACACTCCACTAGAGCTTTAAGAATAAACCAAGCCTAAGTTGCCAAATTAGGATTCTATGAAATTAAGGTACCGAAAGGGCATTAGTTTTAATTAACTAGTGTAACCAAGTCCCCGAACTCATAATCTCTAGTTCGTAGAAGTAATTTAGTTCTCCCGCTAATTTACTTAGGTTTCTAATCAACCTACAAAAAATGATTAGTGATGACTCCAAATTTTAAAATCACTTGAACAAAATAACCAAAGTCACGATTTGGTAGAGCTTGGAAGAGCTCGAACTAGGTTAGTTAATTTAATCAATTAATTTGGTAATCCATTAACCTAAAAAATGAATTTTAGGTCGCGACAAGGGATAGCTGTGTGGAAGTTTAGCTGAGAAAAAAAGAAGAAGAGAAGACCAGTAGAAGGAGAAGAAAGAAGATGCACAGTGGAGAAGGGATTAGTCTGCGTGCAGTAGAGGAAAGAGGAAGGAAAATAAAATTTCCTTCAAGCTACAATGAGTGAGATGACAAGTGAGTAAGGACAATGATAGGTGGTCAGATTATGGCCTTGCGAAGTCACACGGCTGCAAAAGAAAAAAAAATGTAGAGAGAGAGAGAGAGAGAGAGAGAGAGAGAGAGAGAGAGAGAGAGAGAGAGAGATTGGGAGGGGGGGAGTTGACCAGAGGGAGAGGGGCAAGGAAAATGGGGAAAAATAATAAGAAAAAGGTCATATCAAATTTTAAATTTTCTTGTCTTTTAGTTCATAATTTTGGGCGTAAAAGTGTAATTAGCAAATTTCGGATAAGGAGAAAATTTTGCATAACGAAAGAGAATTTTTTTTTTTAAAATTCGAGCGATGAGGATTCAGACAAGAATGGATTCAGCGTGAATGGATAATTTTCTATGGCACAATTAAGCGAAATAATATTCACATTTGAAAATTAATTCTTTTTCTACAAAAATCCAAATTTTATTATAATTTCAAATTTCGAAATTTCGAGACGTCATAATTTAAGTCCTATTTGGGTGTCAAGTTGCATTGCATCTAAGAATCCAGGCACGAGTGGTTGAGAATGAGCTTGATTGGCGTCATTGTCTTGTTTGATAGGTCTTGAGCTGCTTGATTTACATAAAACAAAATGAATAATGGGATTATATCCATCGACTAGCATCCTAATGGATTGTTATATATCTGCTTGTGTTCGGACAATATCCCATGGGAGCCTAAGTGAAAATTGAAAAGTCCATAGCCTGTGTCTTGTTGGAATAGAGCCCCAAAATAGGGGAATCGAGCCCTACGTCACTTGGATAAGTTGAGACTTGTGTCCCTCATGATTCCCATGGCTAGTATCCCATGGACGATAAGCTAGAGTAAAATCCAAAATCGAAACTTGTGTCTTTTGTTAATGTTATTGAGGCATGTGTCCCTCAAAAAATCATTATTGTGTCCTATGAAAAACTGGTATCAAAGTAAGTAACTAAACACGAAGTCAAGTGCATGAGCATGTGTGTGAGAGTTACGTTGCATGTAGCGTGGAGTGACAGTTGAGTTACATGCACACTTGTGATTGCTTACTTATCATTGGTATTGTGAATGTGGTTTGTATGTCAAGTCTCGTCTAGTATGTATAATATGGATTTTATCTTATCAAGTGATAAATATGTAGTTTAGTTGATTGGCTCAAAGCATCCTACAACCTGAGTTTCGGCTCAATCCCATTGATTTAACCATTTTACAAATGACCTAGTCATTCGAGAAGTAGTAGACATGGATGGTGGTGACAGAGCACGCTGATGGCGATGTCAATTATTACCTCGATATAGATGCTACGCCTTGAATCCTCCTAGTGTATTTTGTGATTTTGTCTAATGAAGGAATAGTGTAAATAACTAATAGCTACATATATTAATGCAAAGTTTCCTTGTGCTTAAATATGATGGGTACAAGTTAGCGAACCCTATGAGTAAGGCCATACCCCTTTAGTCATAATGCCTACCCTTTTTCTAGAGTGCACCTATAAGTGATTGTATGTCCACCGATTGTTTATAGATACTAAACTTCTGTATGCACCCTCTGATATAAATATATTAAAAGATTAAAGCACATAGCATGAGTAAGGAGGTGGTGGGACTGAGTTGCCACAAGAGTGGGATTTTCAAATCTTTGAAATTTTCATAGAATATGGATTATAGATATGCAGATTCAATAGGAGCAATGCTACTATCTGCGAAATATATTATCATCTCCAATGTTGATGCCAACAAAACTTGCTAATGGTACTGTGGTAATCATCGAACCGCACGTGGATATATTCTCATACTACTTTACTGATTTTGAATAGACATCTTCAATGCAGATTTCTTCAGTGACAACTTCTTCAGTTCCTTTGGGCTTGATCTCGAATGTTTGTACCAAGAGGTTGATGATATCTTTGAATGATACTCTAGCCTTGACTCGATTGCCAATATATCAAATCCTTTGGTAATGGTTCAGATTTTGAACTGAGTGCTTCTGGTTGCTAATCTTGATTGATATCAGCAGTGGTGTTGGCAACTACACTATTTTATCATTATCATTTGCATTTTCGCATGTTAACTAATCTTTGAATCTAACACTTGTTTATTCGTCCATTTCCTGCGAAACATGGCCAAATACATTATATGCTTTACTAGAAGTAGAATAATCAAGAAATATATATTCATGAGCCTTTGGATTAAATCTACCAATATCAATATTCAATGCTCTTGGAAATATAGCATTTGCATCCAAAAAACATAAATGTATGCAATGGCTTGCTTTCAAGATCAATGGGAATCCCCTGAAGCAAAAACAATCTCAGATGCAATGAGAATATAACATTTGGCACTAACATCATTTGCAAAGGAGATGTTAATGCTTCTATTGCACATAAGCATTACACATGCTATGTCTTGCAATAATGCATGTAATGCCTTATCAATGTGGATCATATACAATCATCAACAAACTCAGCAAGTATCATTAAGAATCATAATAAATCCTTGTAAAAATTTGCAAAGCATGTTAGAGTATAATTATGAAATTTGGTTCTCTTACCTAAAGTAGAAGTTAGGAAATATCATACCTTTGAATCTAATTTATTTCAATCCTTACTTGAAGTCATTCGTTGGTAGCATCAGGATTTGTATAGGATCAACTTCGGTGATCTTTTGTGAATAATCTACGGTGATGAAAGCCACCTCTGTAGATAATTAACAATTTTAATGTTTACTTCTAGTGTTGTCCATGTTCGTCTTAGATAAGTCGTAATCATCAATGATAATGTTCAGCTTTATTTGCCTTAACTCCGTTGATTCCTTCAAATGTAACTTCAGCGTTAATCTCAAATCTCTACCTGTTACACATGAAGAAATACTCATAAATTTTAGATAAGGTAATGCCCAATATATGAAGTGAAAAACTTTAGGCGATTAGTGTAGGTATTCTCTAAATATCATGATGAATATGAGTAGATGGAGTTGGGGTTGTTCTTTGATTGCTATTGCTGTCATCTACTTGTTCATCACCATCATCGATTCTACTGCATTTTTCAACCATTCTCAATAGGTGTACTAGTTGTCATGGATGAACACATTGATGAGGTAGAATTCCATATATCATTCCTCTCGCTTGTAGTGGGATCACGTGGGGGTGAGAAAAAAAAACAACATGAACTCAAGATTCTAAGATCAAATAAATGTTCAAAAGAATCCTTACAAGCAACATTACTAGAAAGTAAGATTACTTATTTGGAGTCGGACAATCTTCGGTCCACATAATATTATCAAAGTAACACGAAAAATGTCTCAAAGTCAAGAAGTAGAGTTCATGAAAGCTTGAAAGTAAGGAGGATCCTTTAGAAAAATACACATTTGGAATACTTCAATTCAAAGTGAAGAAATCTTTAAAAGCGACAAAGTAGTTCCAAAAATCTTGAGCTTAAAGAATATATCAACAGTAAAAAGAAATTTGTAAAAATCACTTCTTGTAGAGTTAGCCAAAACAAAATCATTATACTCAAAAGTGTCAAAACAAGATCTTTATGCTCAAAAGTAAAACACTTCTAAAAACAAGCAACAAGGCTCTGATACCAATTGTTACGGCTAACAATACAACCTAGGTGTGAATAGATTAAGTGAAGGTAAAAATAAATTCTGTTGGGGCTAACAATACAGCTTAGAGGGAGTGAATAGATCGAGTGAAGATAAAAATAAATTTTCATAGAATACCAAACCATCTTCACACCAAATGTTGTTAGATGCAAGTTAATACTTACGATGATGATAAGTAAATCAGAGTAGGTTAGATAGATCAAATCTATAAACAACTTTGCGAGATATAACAAGTTAAAACTTCACCAGTTGCATAATCAGTTTAACATAATATGAAGTGTAGTTGATGAATCAAATATGCAATAGATAGAAGATAGCAAATTGAGATTTCTATTGATTTGATTTTATCCCCAAGCCTACATCCACTTTCTAGACTAATAGTCATAATGAGACTGGAATCCACTAGTAATCACCAATGCAAATTACAACTGATTAGTGTTATTCCCACTACACAATAGATCACACTATTGAGACACAATCACTTGCCCTCATGCATGTACATTTGACTACATTACTATTATAATGCCTAAACCAATACCAAATGATAAACAGAAGAAGATCAATAGCAATTTCTAGCACAAATTACAACCACAGCACTTTCTCTCGTCTCTGTCTCTTGGCGGCACCACTGGTCCTTATATATGCCAAAGTTTTTAATATATCCATTAGAGATCTTCAGAGAAGTTGACCTAGTCTTTAGAGAGCTGTTGGAGACTTTAACAAAATATGCATTGTTGCAGCAGTCGATTTCTTTAACACTCGCAAGTTTTGCAAAATGGTTACTATTGTAACTACCTATAAAAACTTATCAGTTGCTTTTCTGATACCAAACCCGATTTTTAGCTACAAAACCCAAAACTCTAACGATTATATTTCGAGCCACCAATGATTATCTTTAATGCAAATCTCACCATCACCAGACCTGATAATCACTTCCACATTCTAATACGCACTATCACCAGTGCAGATTATACGTGATCAGGCTAATCATCTTCAGTGATTATATCGGCTATTTGATATGTGATGTTTGGATCAATCATCTTTCCATCTTTGATAATATCAAGGACTTCCAAGAATGCCATCTCGACTGGTCCTTTCAAGCTACCATGATATACCCTTATTGGTATTTGCTCTCCTCAATATCAAAGTATATTTTTTCATCTTTGCTGACATACAGGATCATTAATGATGATGACCCATTTCACTATCTACATTTGGTATTTCTCGTCTTTGCTGACATGTAGGATCATTGATGATGATAACCCATTTCCCTATCTACATTTAGTCTAATAAACATTAAACTAGTAATCATGAAAATACTAGAGGGATGTTTTCCAATAAGGATGCCATGGGAGTGTTCGAGAGGAAAAAGTAAAAATATTAATAGATGTTCATGTGTTTACATATATGCATATATATATATATATATAAGTCACTAGGTGATACTGGTCCATCATAATATGGTACGTCATTCATTTGCAATGAATGAATAACATGTATGATGTTTGAAAGAAGTTAATATGCATGTGTTAGGTGTATGCGCTAAAACAACCATGCAATGATTGTATTTGGAACATTTTATTGCACTTTCAATTATATGAATGGAAAAGACGTGTTCATTCATTTTGTTTCATGGCTTTAAATGAATAAAGTCCACAAGATCAGTTGTGACTAAGCCTTTTCTCAAGAGGTCGAGAATATGTGTGATAAGTTATCGGTTAGACTGATTTTTAAAACATTCATGGTTAAGGGATCGTTGAGTGGACATCAATGATTCTGTTGAGACCGATGCGTCCGAAACTTCACCATTAAATATTGGATACTTAAGGGGATGACGAGTCATAAGTCATTGAACATTAGATGTCCAAGTTAGAAACGCAGGTGCTTGTATTGAATGAGTTCACTAAATATGACACACATTGAACAATTAGCAAGTATGGAAGCTTCGAGCAAGGTCAACGTATAATCATTCAACGTTTTGGCTATGTAAGTGATCTTCAGACTTGAGGCATGATGTTAGCTTGTATGTCGAATGACTATAGTTCACAAATGTACACATTGGCAGGTCGTCAATCTGGCTTTATACTTGATAGTCATGGTTTATTTGCATACGAAGTCACTAATGTGTGCAACAATGGGATCTGTCTCCTTGTTTAAGTTCGAGTTTGATGTTTTATGCTATCTAATTGTGACAGTGCATAAAAAATCCTCAACCAAGATTGTAATCGAGAATATCTTGAGATTATGTATGTTAGATAGATTTGGGCATATGATCAAATTGGCAGCTTGACTAATAATAATGGCCTTTGTTTGATTGAGACATGGTAAGACAAAAGGATTGAATTGCACTATAACCAAAGCTGGCAGGTTCATTATATTCTTACGATATTTACACTATCTAGGTAACCATAATATATTATTTGATGTCACTCATGGCTTGTGGAATCCAGAGATTGATTAGGGACAGTCAATTCTCTTGGTGATACTAATCCGTTAGTATATTTCTTATTGCTAGCATAATAATGAATATAAGGATGTCACACACCATAATCAATGTGTGAGATACTAATAAGAAAAATGGAATTGTAAAGGTATTTGCAATTATGACTATAAAGATAGTTGAGCAAAATAGGATTTGATTTTATTTTTAATCACGAATGGATAAGTATGTGATGCAAGCACGACCTTAGCATGATGTCACACTGATGTGACATATATATGAATCATAAAATCATAAGATTTATCATCTAAAGGATAAAAGATAAGATTTCTTATTCAAAAAAAGTCAAAGGGATAAGGTTTGTTATTCAATAGACAAAATGATAAGATCATGCGACATGAGGATCAAAGGGATGATGGACGGCGAGATGACACGATATGTTTGGGTAGCCATCAGCAAGGCTAGGCCGACAACACCACCACCCAACCAAACTACCCTCAAGGGCGATTCAAAGGGGTTGGCCCTACCTTATTATAACTCTTATAAATAGGGGTTGTGATTAAGGATTTAGAGAGTTTTCCTCTCTTGTTTTTTCACCGATCCGCATGAGTTATTTATATTGTTTTTCTTCGTGCACGTGTGAGATTGTTCTCACATGATATACTTGAGGGCCATGAATTGTTCATGGTCCAAAGGAAATGCTTGGTTTGTCGCGTCTCAAGGATTGCTAGTACAATCGAGAAGCGATCATTCGCAAGCTTCGTTTTTCGTCGTCACGTAATTGGTAATGTGTTTGAAGTAAAAGCTCGATATTTGTGGAGCTTGAGAACATATGAACCAAGTTGGCTCAAGCATACTTCAAAAGGTAAGCATAAAACCCTCTTGATTTTTTTTAATGAAATGCATGGGTATTCCCTAAGGAAGATCCACATATGGGTCATATTTATTTTCACTGCACATCTCTATTTTGGATGAAAAAGTTTTCAATCTTCTTGTACAAAACCCAACAGCATGCTTATGTATCCGTAAATTTCTCGGCTATCATATTATTTGTATATCAAGTTTAGTGATAAGGCAAACTCATTCCTTAGATTTAGAGATTTGGTTTACTATGCCTAGGCCTTTTGCTTTATTTTTCAGATTTGTAGGATGGATTAATTGAAGCTTCTATGTACTTTGAATATGAACCCCAAGATGAGCTTCTACTCAAATCAGCTATAGTATTTACAAAGTACAATTCCATCGTGTGGGTTAATAGGGAGTTGTTGGATCACTTAGGATTGTCAATGGTCCTCTTGGTTTCGAAGACAATGGCCTATCAATAAGTGAGATTGTCAATCCATAGTGAATAGTGGTCATAGGTTATCCTAACCTTTACCAAGACTTATATTTTGTAATTATGTTTTGATTTGATGCTGTATTTAAAAAAAAAGTCATCTCTAAAAACTCGTGCAATTTCTTGTAAGGGATATTTTTGAAAATTTTATTATGCTTTCGCGTGCTATTAATTAATAAAAGATATAATTGAAAATGACATGCATATCGCGTGACATTCTAAGATGTCACAGGTTGTGCCAAGCCCATTAGCTCCAATAGGCCGACTGAGGCCTAAATTTGAAGGCCATATCCAAGTGTTGGGCCATGTTGTTGGTTTTCTAGTGGTCTCGGGCACTTGTCACACTCATGAAAACATGCCATACACGTAGCAAAAGAAAATAAATTCAAACGGTGCCCCAGATCATTTTAGAAGTTCCCATATACTTTAATCGAAAATTGTACTTTCTAAAACAAGATTAGAAACGTATTTTGAATGATAGAGGTTGAATCCAATTTTGCTTTTTTGTTCTTGAACCCAAGAGATATTGGGCCTCTACTTTAGACACGCCCCGACACCTGTGTGACTTGAAAGATGGAGATTCAGAGAAACGGCCCTCGGATTATGCTAGTAATCCTTGCGGCGTCACGATCCGAACCTTTCGTTTTTTAACCAATGGAAACACAATCTTTGTGTATCCAAATTGGTTGATTCTTGAGCTCACTGTCTCATGAAGTCTAGCATGTATATGTATAACTCTCTCGGGTTTCTAACCTTAGAATGTTAGGCCCCTTACCTCTATTCATAAAGGGTGAGCGAGAGGGAGAGAATGAGGGGGATGGGTGATTTATACCGTCCCCCTAAAATAACCTTATGTGGTGGCCAATGGGAGGCTGCCATGTGGGCTGTCAATTGGCCCACGTGACCAGTTGGCTACTGGTCAAAGGCGGCAAGTTGCCGCCTTCGACTAGCCACGTGGCACCGCCAATGGGCAGTGGTTAAAGGCGGCAATTTTGCCGCCTTTAACCAATCCCATCGGCTGGCAGCCCAAACACCATCGTTTTAGACAGCGATCCTCATCCATGGGCTCTAGACATACTAGACTTGATGGCTCTCAAGTTTCATAATCAAATCACATCATTTGATGTGCCAAACGTCTCTATCAAACAGATAAAAAATCCTATCATACTTTTGAATTTTCAAGGGTAACTTTTCTTATCATTTCTCTTTGGATAACAAACCTTATCCAATGATGATGCAAGCATAATATAACCATTATATCATCCATGACGTCATCATGATATCATGCATGTGTCATCAGTTTTGTCTTTTAGTGAGCTTTGGAAAAAGGAAATGAATCCAATCTGTTTTAACTATTTATGATTATCCAAATAGTCCAATCGCATTCTCATGATCTCGTCTTTATTATAGACGTCGCCAGATATCGGTTAAAGCGTGTGATATCTCTAGGTTTACCCCTGAACTGGCAGTGGGATTCCTCAAGGAATTGCTCATCCCCAATCAATCCTTAGATCCCATGAACCATGAATAATATCTAGCAATATATCACGGTTACCTAGTCAAAATGAAGTAAAAGGACAAAGTGAATCTGTTGGCTTTGGTTCAGTGTTGTTCAGTCCTTCTGTCTTACCATGTCCCGATCGAATGAGGGCCATGATATCTAAGTCTAACCCACAGATTCGATCATATACACAAATCTATTTAACGTACATTCGGTGAGGCTCCTCTCAACTTCTGCCTTGGCTAAAAACTTTCTAATACACCATCACGCATAAATAGCATAGGACATCAACCTCATATAACGAGGAGATAGATCCCAACTGTTGCCCATGCCTTTGACTTCGTATATGGAAGATTGTAATCATCATGGACAGAGGCGGATTAATGAACGGCCAATATCGTACATGTGAACCATAGTCATCCAATATATGAGCTAGCATCGCGGCTTAGGTCTGAGGACTATTAACACACCAAAGCCAAGAGCGATTGAGATAGTGACCAAGCACGAAACCTCTATGTTAGTCAATCGCTCTTTCGTCACGTTCAGTGGATTTCATTAAACTCGTTTCGATATGAACACCTGTGTTCTAGCTTAGACATCTAATGTCCGATGACCTATGATTCATCATCCTTATTGGGTATCCAATGCTCAATAGTAAGGCTGCAAACACGCTGGTCCCAACCGGCTCGTGGACGCCCAATCCACGATCCTTTGATCAGGAATCAATTTGAAGATCAGAGACCAATTGATGACCCGTCATATATATTCTCGACGCCTCAAGGATAGGTATCGGTTCCAACTAATTTAATGGACTTTATTCATCTAAAATAAAGGGACAAGATGAATAAACAAGCGTCTTGCCATTGATATAATATCGATAGTACAATATTTATGCCATACATGTGACCATCATATGGTTGTTTTAGGGAATACTCCAAACACATGTGGCCAAGGATTTTTAGAGCCCTCAAGTCTAGTTGCATCACTTTTTCAGTGATCTAATTCGACCGGTCGAGATCAAAAAATAAAATAATAAAAAATTAAAGTTGTTGAAAAGTCATGATCGATCCCTAATTAATACACAAATATTTCATTTACTCTATAAATTAACCCCTTCTTCTCATTTTTTTTACGGTTGCTTAATCTTCACTCACATATCACTTCCAAATACTCTCGCTCTCTAAAATTATCTAGGGAAAATTATCAAAGAAGTTATAAATGTATTGCACTTTTGTCAATATAGTCCCAAATTTTTAAAATTTTCAATTCAGTCCCAAACCTTTTTTGTGCCAATTCAATCTTAAATCTTTTATATTTATGTAAATTCAGTCCATCTGATAAACAATGGCTGGTCGATGCTATGATGGCTTGATTTTTCGAGAAACGGATTTATAAGTGGAATAGTAACTATTAGGCTTAGATTATGTCAATAGTGACTTGGGGGATTTAATTTTTGAGTGGTGGGATATTTGAAATTTTGTTACAGTCAAGTGCAGTATTTTTAGACTTATCATTAGAATTTATTTGGATGAATAGTTTTCAAAATCGTTCCCAACGTAAGATTGATTCATAGTTTAAAGTGCGAAGCTTGAGCAAACCCCACTCTCACTGCATTTGCCCTCTATATACGCCCCCTCACTCTCTGTCCTCTCATTTTTTGGAAGACCACCCAAAGCACCCCTCCCCTCTCTTTCCTTCTCTTGGTCTTACTACTGTACACATTGTCGACCACTACTCGTCTTCCTTAGCTCGATACCTATAGCTCTTGAGCTCTCAAAGCTCTTGACACCACCTTCCTCTCGCCGTTGTCATCACACCGTGCGCTCGTACTCTCCCTTCCCTTCTCAGCCGCGCGACAACAAAGGAGGAAGTGGAGACTCCCAACTTCTCTTGGCTCGATTTGAGCTCCATTCCTTCATGTGGCATCCTAAGGCAAGCAGAGATCTACCTTACCACTAATGTGCCCATTTGTCACTTGTTCTAGCATGGATTGTTAATTTTAGAAATGGGTATGCTGATGGTTAGATTTGCTTGCATAGTGAGGAAAACAATGTGCATAGGCAATCCATTGCATAGTGAGTTGATCTCTTAAGGGTTTGGGCAAGCGGAATATGTGATTTGATCATCTTCATTGTCATCAGTTTGTGCTGAATTGAAGTTAGACCTATATAGGGTAGTTTAGCCACAAGGTATATGGGAAGACTCACGAGCTTTGGTACTTGCTTGTAGATTCTGCTAGTCAAATCTTGACTATTTGGCTTTGGATAAGTTGAAATTAGCATTGGTTTTGCTTGATAGGTTGCCAAATGGATGCGAATTGGAACCGAAATTAGTATGGGTGTTCGGCCATGACCCTTTGTGGTTGCTTGTGGACTTTTGTGAATGGTGTATGAAGTTTAGTTTATGAGTGGGTGTCCCATTGTTCTGGATAGTTAGGTTCATATTTTGAATCATTTGGAGTGGAAACGCTATAGCTAAATTTGGGTCTCGAAATGGTTATATGGACAATTGTGGTCTTGCGTGTGTCCTTTTTGTAGGTCAAATATTGCTTGTGGATTATGGCTCGATATTGTTAAATTGTAATGTTAGATTGCATTGCATGTAAGTATCAAAGCATGTGGGTGGTTGAATATCTTGCCTAATGGGTTTCGAGGTCGATTGTGTATGTGGTTGTTTGTGAGGTTGTTGGTTGGTCTGCATTGAATAAATGAATTGAATGAACCAAGGGTCTCATCGGCCTGTGTCTCGACGAGGATGTTTGATATCTATATGTGTCTGGATGATATCTTGTAGGAGCCCTGGGAAAATCAGGAAGTCTGCAGGTTGTGTCCTGTTAGAATGGAATGCCTGAGGCTTATTTCCCTCGGAAGCCTTGGAGTAAGGGTAAATTGAGGCATGTGTCCCTCATGATTCCCATGGCCAATGTCTCATGGACGATAAGCTGAAGTGTTTATCCCTTAGAATTGAGACCTGTATCCCTCGGAGATGAAATGAGGCACGTATCTCTCAAATAACTGTGACCTGCGTCCTATGAAAAAAAAAGTTATGAAATGAAAGTGGAAACTAAATAATGTGTCCCACGCTTGCTCATGCGTATGAGAGTCTTGTTAGATGATATATGGAGTCAATGTCAAGTGTCCCACATGCATATGGTTGACATTGAATCTTGCCTGAATGAATGGTGAATGGATAGTTTACTTATTCAGCTAGATGTTATGTTTGTGGAGTTTCATCTCACTCTTGTTGTTGAACCCCTTTTTCAGATATCTAGGTTCCTGTGACTCAAGATAATCGTGATAATGTCGAAGCATGGTTATGGAGTTATGGGATAGTATTCAGGAGTAAATGCTACCTTTCGAATCTTCCCAATATATTCTTGTATTTTGTTTGAGTAGCAGCTAATGTATATAAACATGTCTAATGTATATAAGGAGGATTTGGCTTGAGATGTTTTTATTGCAATGTGATATAGATTAGTGGAACCTATCGAAGCCATACTCTCTAGGCATGCCTACCCTAATGCATGCACGTATGTGTTGGCCTCACATGAATTATGTTAGTCTTCCACATGTGCTCTCTGTTATATAAGTAATATCATATTAGAGAAGATCGTAATTAGCATAAGCAGGTGGTGAGCCTAGGTTGTCACAGGTGCTGACATGTCACAAAGACTACAACGGCAACTAGGCGAGGCCGAGCTTGCTTAGCCATGGCATAGCTCGACCTCACCTAGAAGTGTTGCCATTGGCCATGCCCATCAGTTGCAGTGCCAACACCTATGGCCCGCCGGCTATGTCCTCCACTGTTCGGCACTCCATGGTCAAAGGAAGGAGAAGACCCAAAACAAAAGGGGAAAATAAAGAAAAGAGAAAAAATATTATTAAAAATTGCCATGTCAATAACACATCAGTGTCAACTAGCCAAAACTTGCCGGATTGACTGAATTGATACAAATGTAAAAAAGTTTGAAACTTGAATGGTAGAAAAAAAAAGTTTAGGATTGATTAGCATAAAATTAAAAATTTTTATGGTTGAATTGATAAAATTAAAAGGTTTAGGACTGAAGTGGCAAAAATGCAATAAATTTAAGACTTTTTTTTAATAATTTTCGCAATTACCAATTAATTAACCGTGCTCCAAATATCAAACAAGAGAACAACAACAATCGTGTCCAATCATTCTAATTCAATTCGGGGTTCAGTGTGCAACTGCGAGTCCGGCTATTGCTGTTCAAAGTTGGTCTTACGTAGAAAAGAACAAACAAAGAAATGAAGAGATACATACATCAGGCCACATGGGAGTTGATTTCAAAAAGACAACACCGTCATTTGAGACACACTGAAGCGGGGCTTTTGTGCTGAAATGAGGTGACAGAAGATATATTCCCCTTAGGGGCAATCGCACGTGTGTGATGAGACTCGAACATTGTCACAAACATACATATGGATCTCACAACGATTCATTTGAAATTATTGTCTTCACCTAAAATTCTTTGTCATGTTATTATCTTGAGGACCATAACGCCAACAATTTTATTATTTGGCCAAATTGTAAATGCTACGTACTTCAATATATAGGGAAAATTAGCAAAAAAAAAAAATCCTAAATCTATTGCAATTGTGCCAATTCAGTTCTAATTTTTTTTTTTTTTGCGATTCAATTTAGACCTTTTTCAATTGAGTCAATTCGGTCAATCTGATCAATTGGGCCAATCGGTATTGATGTGGATGCCAGCCGATGCCAACTAGTTGGCGACATAATATTTTTATAATATTTTAAAATTATTTTATTTTTTAAATTTTTTTCTTTTCTTTTTCTTTTTTTTTTTTGCCTCTACTATTCTTCTTCTTCTTCTTAAAGACTGTTCCGCTTCCTCCTAGAAATGGCGAAGATGACAATGACCACGAATGTTCTCACTTGAACTATTTCGTCTCATGATTGAGAAGTTGATTTAGAGGTGACGGACCTCCGGCGAAGGTTGCCTCCACGGCCATTGGCAAGGGTGAGCCTTGACGTGACTACGAGAGGCTGTGCTTCACCAACCCGCATCTGACGAGACTCAACCTCGTGTCGCCAAGCGAGGCCGATTGAGACCTCGCCAGGTTGGCCCTGGCAAGGCAGGAGGTCAAGCCATGCTAGATTTGGGCTAGCGAGCCTACTGGTATAAGATGCCCAAGGATGAAGGAGCCACTATAAAGGAGAAATGGGAGGGGGGACGACGACAAAGGCGAAGGAGAAGAGGGGTATCTTAGCTTGTCTCACTAATCGATGTCATGGTTAAGCCTCGCTAGATCTTGGCTAACTCGGCTCGACTCAGGACTTACTCAATTTGTTGATACCATACGCCCAAGGATGAAGCAGCCATTGTGAAAGAGAGATGGGAAGACAATGAAGTCATCGTCATCTTCAATCTCTGGTAAGAAGAAGAACAATTTAGGGAAGAAAAAGAAGAAGAAAAAATGAAAAATTAAATATTCAAAAATATTATTAAAATATTATATTGCCAAATAGCCGACGTCAGTCGACGTCCACATCAACACAGGCCGGCTAAAATTGATCGAGTGAACTGAATTAGCACAATTACAAAAGGTCTAGGACTAAATCATAAAAAAAAAGATTTATGACTGAATTGACATAATTGAAATACATTTAGGACGTTTTTTGGTAATTTTCCTCAATCTATAGGGCTTATAATATGAAAAACTCTAGCAAGTAGTAATTATTTTAGGCTCATTTGTTTCGCGAGAAATGTCACACTTCTGGAAAATGTTTTCCACCAAATCATTTTTGGAAAAATGATGATATTTTTTTATATTAGTTAAAATCTAAAAATGAACTAGAAAATATTTTTCGAAATTTGTTATGAAAATTTTGATTTGATTTTCCTCTTTGCACTCGTTTCAATAATTTTTTTATTTTATTCTATTTTATTTTTTTAATTCTTTTTCGTTTTCCTTCTTCTTCTAACGACATCAAGGTAATAGAGGGAATTGAGCTGCAAGAAGTAGTTAAGGAGCTCCCGAAGCTTGTCCTATGTAGAATTGATTCTCCAGGATCATTTACAGCATCTAGTGTCAAAAGTCCAAGTACAAGTTATGCAACTTCTTGTGCACCACCAACCCCTCATCATTGATCCTCCCGAACACCCTTACTGCCTTTGCCGACCCTTCCAATCGGACAAGGCCTTGAGCATTGCTTTCTGTAGCAAGCCTCGACTGGCGAAAGCTCGACCTCACCAAATCTGGCTAGGTGACCTCCCTTGAGCCTCGCTTGCGGCGATGTCAAACTTGTCGGCCTTGGGCAAGCTCGACCTTGCTGAATATGGAGAGGTGGAGTCTCACTTGAGGTAAGCGAGGCTTGTCCTCATAGGTGGGCGATCGCTTGCCGTCAGAAGAAGAAAGAAAAAAAAAAGAGAGAAGAAAAAATACAATTACTTAAAATTTTATATAAAAAATATTTAAAAAATTATAAATTTATTCTAAAATAATTAAAAAGAAGATGAATATGAAAGAGTAAAGGGAGGAAAGAGGGGAAAATGTTTTCCCCTTCTCTAAAAGATGAAAATATTTTCCTCACTTTGAATGTGTTTTTTCGATGGGTGGAATATGTTTTCCTTGACTTGTTAATTTTCGGCAAAACAAATGCCAAAAAATCTGAAAATTATTTTTCTGAAAGTTAGTTTTCCTGAAACAAACGGAGCCTTACAGTAGAGTAAATTTCATCAAACTGTCATAGATGATTGTATCTACATTTAGTGATTGTCTTCAATAATGATAATTTCTCGCAACTCTTATAAAGGACTTTGCTAGCAAAATAATTTTTTGGTGGCTGTGAAAATAACCACATGTTATGGGCTATAAATTCTTGAAAGATGGGACCCCACAATAATTTTAATTATTTGTTCTCCACTTTTTGTGGCTCTTAACATATTATCAATTTCACAGTAAATAAAAAACTGTCACATAATCATATTCCTTTTTATGTTATTTTTATTTTGGATAATCTTGCTCAATTATGGTAACTTTCTCTCGAGTTCGTGATTGATGAAAACCACAAATAAGAATTTTTTTTTTCCGGGCATCGTTACTTTCCTTAACTTATATTACTTTGACACTTCTGCAGTCAATAACTTTCTAAGCATGATAATTAACTATCCGGACAAGAACGATGTAAGTGCAAGGAATGGGTTCAAATCTTGCTATTGCTTTGGTAGATGTAGGTGTCCATTATAACCTATGGTGGCCCTCAATTTTTCGTCTATATCTTGTTTTTGCTTAATATGGTAGCGTGCAGTCATCTTCAACGCTAAAAATAATGCAAAAATGATGGTAACACTGTCGACTTGTATAATTCTCCGTTCGTGTGAGTTTTATCTGTACGGTGACCCTGCCCTCCTCTATCCTAGCATAGGGTTTGCAAACACAAGCAAGAAATATTTTACGTACTTAGGACATTCTTTCTTTCTCATCCACCTTACGTGTATTTTGTTTAGGATAATATCGGGTAGTATCTGAACGCCGTTCTTGAATTTTTTTTTTATTGACTTTAGTCACTGAAATTTTCACATTTCGCTTAATATAGTCCTTTCATAAAAATAAAATAAAATAAAATAAAGAAAACGATGTTAGCTGACGTGGACACCACGACCATTAACTAGTCTTCAACGTATACACTTTCGGCATATGTGTGGCATCCCCTCTCTCTCTCTCTCTGTCTCATCCAAATCAAAAGCACAGAACAGCATGTTGGAAAAACTTCGTATATTATTTTGAAGATGACAAACGATAAAAGCGCACTAATGCATGCATTAATGGTGTAGAACTAGTTGATAGATGCACGAGCCAATATGCAGATGGAGTCCAATACGATCATCAAAAGCTATGAGTGCTCTACATCTACTTAGGACGAACAAGGTATATGACCTAGAAAATGTCTAAAAATTAGGTGGACCTGAATAGGAAGTGAACAAGTCGAAGAACGAGGAGTTTGTGAAGACTTGGATGGACTATAGAAGGTGGACATTTGAGTAGAACTAGGGTCGTTAACATGGTTACAAGGACCAGATGGTAAAAAGTGAATATGTCGGTTTCAGCGTGAAGAAGGAAAGGACCAGAAGGGCTATGAGTAAAATCGGCTCGTGCTATTAAAGAAGAAGAGCGAGGTTGAGTGCCTCTGTTTTCTGGATAAGAAGATCCACATCTTGAATCTGGTGATCTTGAAGGCCGAGAGCTCCCTTTTATCATCCATTAGACGGTCCCTTGATTGGCACATCGCTGGCCACCACGTCCTCCGCCGCTGGTCCCTATTTCGGAAGGAAACCGTTGAGTCAGGTAAATTTGTCGAACCAAATTTGAATTCATGATTGCCGCTATTGTCCTTTCAAGGAAATAGGAAAAAGAAGAGTTTAGCTAAGTAGCACGGATACGCGACACAACACACGACACGATATGCGACACGACCTACGATATGCCGACATATTATTTAAAAAAAAAAGAGAGAAAACTCTGACATGTTGAGGACACGCTATATATTAAATATATATTTTTATATATGCATAATAAATTATCATTTATATGATTTTTTGTAGGAAAAAATTTACAAAAAAAAAAGCTTCTCTAATAAAAAAGAAACTTTCTGTCATGGGCCCTTTCGTAATTTGATCAACAGCCTAGAAAAAAAAATAAGGTAAAAAAGAAGATTAAATTGTGATTGCAATAAGTGCTGTTTTTTTTTATAATTGTCCCTACTTCGGAAAGAAACCGTTGAGTTAGGTAAATTTGTCAAACCAAATTTGAATTTATGATTGTCGCTATCGTCCTTTCAAGGAAACAAGAAAAAGAAGAGTTTAGCTAAGTAGTATTGATACGCGACACAACATACGACACGACTTGTGACACAACACGATACGCCGACACATTATTTTTTTTTAAAGAGAGAATTCTGATACGTTGGGACACGTTATATATTAAATATATAGTTTTATATGCATAAAAATTTACAAAAAAAACGCTCCTATGATGAGAAAGAAACTTTCGGTCATGGGCCCTTACGTAATTTGATCAACAGCCTAGGGAAAAAAAACAAATGATAAAGTAAAAAAGAATATTAAATTGTGATTGTAATCAGTGCTGTTTTGTTTTTTTTTTTTATAAGTGTGGCTTAGGAAGGGTTGTCCTCGCCCCCACCAATTTTATGGGAAACTTAAATTGCAGTACGTGTGGCTGTTGGAGATCGTGTCACCCCCCACTAGTATTGATGCTTCAACCTCCCCTTCATTTTCTCTCTTTATCTAAATCAAGGATTTTATACCATCCTTCGGCTCTTTGTCTTCTCCTTCTCGTTTTGCTTTCCCCTTCTTCTTCTTTTTTCCTTTTTCCTTTTTCCTCCTCATCTCTCTTGCTCTCTCTCCCTCATCTCTATCATGGCCTAAGTCGTAGACGCCATCTTCCCCCTCTCCCCCGATTGCTGCCCTCCAGATTTACGCCTTCTTTGACAAGATTTGACCCGCCGCCACCATAGCAGTTGTCGGGACCAGCTCCAGGAGGCCGATGAAGTGCATGAGGAGTCCTCTACTTCCTCAACGAGTCCCATGTCTCCAGCGTGTCGCTAGCATTGACTGCGTGTCCAAGGTTCGACACACGTTGAGCACATGTCAAATGCATGTCGAACCCCTCCACATGTCCGTGCTTCATAGGAGTTCGAAGGTATCGCTCAAGTTGAGCCAACGACCATCCATTAAGCATGGACTCTCCCAAATTCGATATCTTGCATGATGTTAGATTTCATTTTCAATGCTTTTATACCTATGAATTTCTAGGAGTCACCACTAGCTATCTGGAGTGGGCTAAAAATTAAGCGAAATGCAAGAGTACCATATCATTTTTTACATAACCAGAAATTCTAGTTCGGAGACTTAATTACGCTAATATTTCTATTAATAACCTATCGATACTACTGACTTGAAACATTGTTAATCTAAGTGGTCATTTAATATTGATTCCTATTTATGATCCTAAAGTAAACAAAGCAACTAAGTGTTCACGCACATGTTTTTTAGAGGATTTTATTATGATTCTATACTAATCCTAACCATTCTAGAAACTGAATTAACGAACAATTTATTAAAGTGCGATATGGTAAACAAATAATCAAGTAATGAAAGCGTCTACGTAAAGGTACGAAAAGTGAAAACCAAATACAAGATACATGGCTTTGTTATGAGTCTTGGGACATGAACCCTCGCAAAACTTGAACCGATACAAAAGTCAGGTAAAGAGTAGTCGGTGCCTTGTTATTAAGCCTTGAGCCATGAAACCCCCTATAAGCTTGAGATTAGAGACTAATCCTATCTAGGGTGGCCTAAACTTACGCACATTATGATGATGAAAAAGTTGAACTAAGCTATTCTAACAATTTATAATAAATAAATAAAAAGTTTATGCTAATTCTAATTTGATTTTATTAACTTGAACCTAGGATAGGTTATTTATCAAAATCTAAACTAACCTAAGCTCACTAATTAAAGCCAATTTAAAGTTAAGCTACAGCTAATTACATCTTAGATCGCCATGGACCGCCTTGGCCGCCGGTCTTCTTGGAACCTTGACCACCGCCTCGACCATTCGATTTACAGCACTCATTCCATTCAACATTCACAT
The DNA here is from genome assembly GCA_016432845.1 of Psidium guajava. Taxonomy (NCBI): domain Eukaryota; kingdom Viridiplantae; phylum Streptophyta; class Magnoliopsida; order Myrtales; family Myrtaceae; genus Psidium; species Psidium guajava. The sequence continues at coordinate 33,725,596 of CM028226.1, forward strand.
CAATGCACTCATTCAAAGCAACCAATTAGCAAGTTCATTGATCAACGAACAATTGATTATTAACCCCACTTGTGTGCACAAGGCGGTCAATTAACATAATTAACTTCTAGTCACCTTTCTAATTTACCCACTGAAGGACATGCATCACAAGCCTAACGTACATCTAATCACTCACGTGCAAGACTAATTAAGACATGCAACTAGGCTAATAGCCTTGCGAGACAAACGAACAATTAGCGAACCAAGAGGTCACTTCTTAGTTTTTTTTATCCTGTTATGTCCAATTATGTTTCGATTCAACTGAATGGTCTAATGATCTACCCATTGCCCGATCTCGGTATCAAATTAAAACTTGAGATGTATGCTTCAACTTTCATTTAGACCATTTTTCCCAATTCTGAGCCAAATTACCTAGATTTATCAAATTAGACCGCCCACTCTGGATTTAACCTGGTTCGTACCCGATTTTTGAGAAACGCTGGAAAAATAGCAAACCACATTCAAACGCCGCGGAACACGAATTGGTAAAGATTCGGTATACACCCCAGACCAGAAAAGGGAACAGTGTTGAAGGCCAATTTGACCTTATCCGGATTTCATTAAATTGACCACCCAAATTAATTTCAAAATTTATGAAAATATTCAAATTTAAAATTTAGGACCTTCTGAACAACTTCCATGTATTATTATTATTATTTTGTAAAAAAGACCTCCAAGTGTCTCAAAATCGCTAAACAAAATCAGCACTCATGAACATAATTTTTTTTTCAGATAGAAACTAAATTTCTTTTACTATTTTGAGCTTGAAGAAAATGATGTCCTATTTTTATGAATTTTATATCGTTGGAAAGCTTATGATCTTGGCTAAATCTCCTATTTCACAATATTTTCTCAGATTTGAATCACAAAAAATCATTAAAAAAAATGAACTTGAAAAGTTCGAATGAACTCCGATGTCACATTCATTGAACATTCGAGGACATTCAACTACATTCTTAACTTATTTTCCAGAAATATAGGCTAACTTGAACCTACTTACATGACTTCATAAGAACATTTAGCAACATTAAAACAATCTTCATTCATCAAACACATTCTAATTCGTGAAAACCATCATCAACTCACTCCTAAACATAAGCATACATCTAACACAATGTTGTTTTCTGTTTAACGTCTTCCACATCATCATTAGTTGTACCACATAGGATGGTTGACTATGATTGGACGGCACGTTGGCATTTTAATGTTAAATTTGACCGAAATGACTATATTAAATATTCCTACAAAAGTTCAATTTTACATCAACATAATTGAAAAATTATGACTGAATTTATTGGGTAAATTTCTTCCAAAGCTTTACATGTTATATATTGTGCTTTATAATCTTCAAAATCCAATCGCATATCTTGTTGCACTACATCCATAGATACTTGGGATAGTCTTGAAGTCACCTTTGAAGGAATTGAAAGAGAGACTGAAATGAACATACTACTGGAAAAGTATGAACCCTTGAAGATGGAGTCAGGCAAGACAATCACCCAAATTACGTGAGGAATTCAAAATTACAAATGGCCTTGGGCAAAGACCCTGAACAAATTAATAAGACCACCCTCAAATGAATGGAGTCACGCCATTCATGAAACGCTGGGAATTCAGTCCCTATCAATGGACGAATTGATAGGGACTCTTTAAGGCATATGAAGGTGAAAGTTAAGAAACATATTGCATTCAACAAGTCTATTGGGGTGCTCGAGCTCTTTTGCAGCATTGAACACGAGGTCTAAAATCGGACTAATCAAGATTGGTAGCAATGGTGATGCGTACCGGTAGTTGTCACCAATCTGTTGTCAATATACGGCGACAAATGATTAATGATAATCGATAAGGGAACTGATTGGTAAGGATCGATGAGCTATCAAGGTATCAAAATAAAGATGAATGCATCGAGATATGATTGCAAATTCAAGGCCATTGGAGGATAGATTGATCGCGACCGTGAGGTAAGTGGCATGCATTTTTAGAGGAGCAACTGCCTGGGAACAAGAGCATGGCATGAAGAGAACATGGCCACAAGACTTCCATGGATGAAAGAAATGGACACAACCGATAGAAACGGTTCGAGAGCAGTTTTGGCATAACCAATACAAATACAATAACCCATCCACTAGAACCCCTGCAGAAATCAAACAAATTTATCGTCGTTTAGCATATTTACTTTCCTACGCTGCATTTTTATTTTTCAAACTCACGTCGCCGACTAAATTTTAGTGTGTATCTTTATTTTGGGCATTTCATCGTCAATTACATTCCAACGTAATATCTTAACATCGATAGGCTTTGTTGTCGATTCAATTTCAGTGTAGTTTTATTTTTGGGGGTATTAAGGGAAAGAGAACAAACAAGTGAAAAGATTTCAGTGTAGTTTTTTTTTTTTTTGGTAAGGAAAGATTTCGATGTAATTTGTCTACACTTAATCCTATTTTTGAAGTTTGCATTCCTTTTTTAAGCCTTGTCATTGATTAAGTTCTAGCACAGCTTGTATTTATACATTTGTGTTGAAATTCAAGCGGTTGATTTTCTTATTATTTGTGATATTTCCTTTCCGGAGTCATCACTAAACTATCTCCTTTATTTAAAAGCCAAAGAATGACTTTCGGTGAAGATATTTCGTCGCAAAAAAAATTTCATGAAACAAGATCTGACTAGCCGAATGGGATGCCGATCGTGGTCAAGCTCAAGCTCGACATACGATTGTGCTAGTGTGACGTTGACATCATAGCTAAGACCCAGATGCAAAGAGGGCTGAGCAAGAAACTCTGAATGGAACTCGAGGGGCAAGGTTGGGCGAGGGGTGCCGACTTGCAGCGGTGAGTTGGAGAGGTCGAAGAAGTCGTCGTCGACGGAGCTGGTGGCTTTGGCCAGGGAGAGGGAGAGTGAGAGAGCTACTTCTGGGGGAGAGAGTGAGGGAGCATACAAGGAAGAGGGAGTAAGAGTGGTGCAAGTTAGCGGTTTGGTTGGGGGTATTATGGTCTCGATTATTTAGGGGTTTTCTCGAAGATACAAATTACATATTTTCAAAAGCGACAATACAAAATGATATGAGGATGAAATTGTAATATTGTTGATGTTTTCTTTATATTAATTACAGAGAGAAACAAGCAACAGTGTTCAGCCAACCTCAGCCGCCCGCAACCTTTGTCACTTTCTCTTTTTTTATCTTTTAACGAGTAATACCACAAAAAACGATTAAATTGATATAGCTCTAACATATTTATTTTTTGACTATCAAAAATCTCAAATTGATACATCTACGATAAATTTACCTAAATTAATTTTTTAACCATAAAAAATTTCAAACTAGTACGCTTGTAACGAACGGAAGGTGAAACCCTAAATTGATATACTCATCAACTATCGAGTGTCATCAAAATTAATAATTTGATATTAAAATTCAATAGGAATTAACAGATGGTAAATTTGTCATATGTGTATCAATTTAGAATTTTTTATTATCAAAAAATTAATTTTAGTTAAATTTATCACATATATAATAATTTAATATTTTTTTTTAGTATTAGGCCTTTTTAAAAAAAAAATAAGAACCTTTTCCTCTTTGCAAAAATTAGCCTACAAATAAAGCTACAACATAAGTCGAAATTACCTATTTATCCCGCCAAAACGAGCAGCATCCCAACAAAAATAGCAAATATCAAATAGAATTGGTGGGATCGGATGAACCGTTTTCGATGATATTGACTTACTAGGTAGGATTAGGACAAGGACTAGCACTAGGATCATGGGATAGATTTAGGACTAGCTTATTACGGCCTACTGAAACTAGGAGCATGGGATCCCGATGCACGTGTCCCCATATTTGAAAGCAGCCTCTAAACCGGGAACTGTACGTTGTTATTCCTCCACGGGTTGTCTGCCATTCCAAAATGGAATAAACACATTGAAAATTTATGGACTTTGACAAAATATTCAGTTGACTACATGAATTTTTAGTTGAATCTTTAAACTAAATACTTTTCCATTCAAAGTGACTCTACCGTTACAAAAGAAAAAAAAAAAGACAAAAGTGTTGATGTGGCTTTGAACGGAACTAGACCAAATCAAACTAATTCGTTCTACTTGATTGGGTTCGGCTTTGAGCCGGCGTCTAGTTCGATTCGATATCATTTGTGAATTCATTTCGACCCGATTTCGTTTTCTTATTTGGGGTTGATTCAATTCGGGGTGTCAAACTAAACTCACCTCATCCGGTGTCCTCATATTGCGTGCCCAATAGAACGCGAAGCCATTCGCCTGATGGTTGATGAGCGGCCGAGATGTGGGGATCCACGGGATCTACGGTGCAACCGCAAGCAAGCAACGCAACGCAACGCACGTGCGTCGTGAGCTATGAGTTGAGCAGCCAATAGCGACGGGGGAGGGGGGGTCCAAAGGTCGTCGTCAGTCACACGCAGACCCCCAAATACCGGATCCAGCTCAGCTGGCTCTTTGCTTCCGCCCCACGCGTGCGGGATTCCCTCGACATCGCCTACCGTTCGCCCGCTACCCCCCCTCTCCGGGGCAAACCTGTCAATTCCCTTCCCCCCCAATTTGTCGCCAACCAATCGCACCTTACAAATTACCACGATTTGCTTGAAAAAAAAAGAGAAAAAGAAATATTCCATCTAAAATGGAGTTTAAGATCACTATCTCGATCCCTTTTCTCCATTGGGACAAAAAAGGGAGACTCTGGTAGCCCAATTGGTGGGGTTAAAAATATCTCCACAAGCCCTTTATATATCTTAGTTCTGCTTAAACAAGCTATTGAACTATAGTAATCAACATAATAAGGAAACAAAACACATGTCAAATCACATGGTTCGACGGATAGGGCCTAATCCACGAAGGAATGGGCACATCGTTCTGCTATAAATAAAGTTATATAATGGAGATTACAACCAAACTCGAGTTATTCAAATATGATGTGTTTCTCGGTCTTCAAATACACCCACTAACTCATGCATATATGTACTTGTCGTCATTTCTTGTGAAATGATCTTTTCACTCTTCCAAAGAAATTCACAAATTTTAACATAAAATTGATTGGCTTCAAAGCATTTGCAAATTCCTTCCTATCGGTCTACAAGCATAATTAATAGCCGACGGACAAAAACAACAGCCCCTCTTATATAAAATATAAGGGTTTAACGTAAGGAAACCCATTTTAGACAACCTATTCAAATTAGAACTTCATTGATTTCGCGAAAAATAAATGATTTAAAAAAATATTTTCCTTAAAAAGGATTATTTTATCTCTTATAAAAATAAATAAATACAACATATTCTTATTATTTACGAAAGTGAAATTTTTTTATTGGATAATTATTTCTAGTGATACGAGCAATCATTTTCAGAGAATATTTTTTAAATAATTTATTTTTGGATCCCAATAAACCACTCAAATTAAGAAACCGCTAAAGCTAGGAAATTGACTCAAATTATGAAACTTATTTAGGATCAAATTTCCTTCGCGGGCTCAACTTGTTAGTTACTTAAATTTATAAAATGGACACATGTTCCAAGATTATATGGAAGTTGAGATTGGTACAAAATTCAATTGGAAGGGCCAAAAAAGAAAAAACACCATAGAAAATCACAATGTTCCCCAACTTCTATATTGTCTTTGTCTCTTCTTGCAAATAATAAACAAACAAGTTCAACTAGTTAATGTAAAAAGAAAAGGTAATGTTTTTGGAGCTTTTCCAACGTCTTCCCTTTCGAGTGACACCTGAGCCTGAATCTCTCATCTCACCCACCACCACCACCACCCTCTCGTCCTCCACCACCATAACTGCTTCTCCTCCCCCACTCTCCCTCTCTCTCTCTCTCTCTCTCTCTCTCTCTCTCTCTCTCTCTCGCTTGGCTGAGCAACTGTGAGGACTTGATTCAATCTAACGAGAGAAGAAGAAGCCGTCTGTGTTTAGATCTTTGGTGCAAGCTGCATTCACATTGGGTTAGCGTCACTCAGCTTCGGCGCAGCTGCATTTTGCTCCGGTGAGCATCGATTTCCCAGAACTTTTTCAAGTCCAGGCAATTCCTGCATCTGCATTACTGCGAATCTGTTTGAGCTTGTTAGCTGACTGACAATGGAGTGAGAACCGGAACTAGGTGTCGTTTCGTGTTTATTCTTGATGGTTTGTGTTGTTCGGAGGAGCTTTTTATTTTCTTGTATCCTCTTCGTACGGAGAGGTTCTCTTCCCTTTGCTCTATGTGAATGAAGGTTTCTTATACCATTTCTGTCGGTGCCTCCTTTTCTTTTTGGGTACTTTTTGTTTTTTCTGGGGCATTTCAGGTCTGTAATTGTTTGATTTGGCCCACAGTGTTTGATTTGGTAAATTTGTTTTTCGACTGCGGAGTTCGCGCTTTCTTGTCAGCGTGCGAGTGTTGCTGCGCAAAACTTTCCATGCTGTGTGGTATCTCTGATTTTTGTGGATTTGAGTCACGTCTGAAGCACAGTCCTCAGAGGCCGTGACCATTTCTGAATTAGTTCATGAGGTAAAAGGGCGTTTGTATTTTCATCCCCTTGAGCATATGCTTCTGGAGAGAAAAAGGAGAAATCCATGTTTCATCAGTTAAGTTTCTCTTAATGTTACGAAATTCTGTCGCTAATATCTGTGATAGATCTCTCAAGATTCTGCAATTTGCTCCAACTATCTTTGTAAAATTCCATAGTAATCTGGAAAGTACCCTTGCATAACGTAGTGTTTCACAGTGCTGGTAGGACTTTTTTCAGCTGTTAACTTGAAATGTTGATAATGTAACTGGGTTTCTACCATGGTGAATTACATGTTATCTGGAAGTTAATTTTGAAGTGTTGATGTGGTCTTTTCAAATGCTTTACTTTGACAACTGAAATGGAAGGACTCAAAATAGGTTAGTCTCTTGTTTGTGCTTTTGAATTTGTTGTAGTATATTTGAGGAGTTGCAAGGCATTCTAGATCTTAATACTAAGTGATGCTTGATTTAGCTTTCACTAATCTGTTACAAAGCTCTCTCTCTCTCTCTCTCTCTCTCTCTCTCTCTCTCTCTCGTGATATGGTTCTGACTTATTCCAACATCTAGAGTGCAACTTTCTGTCACAAATGGAACGCCGAAGCTGGCCCTGGAAGAGAAAGTCATCAGATAAGGCAGCTGCTGAGAAGGCAGCAGTTGTATTAGATTCTGCTGGTGCTTCACCACCACGGCCTAAGTCCCAGAGTGATCAGGTTGGTTTAGACATAAATATCTTGTTTAAGAAATAAAAATGCACTATTTCTAATGCTGCTGATGTTGTCCCCCCATGACTGAGATCTTGTTAGCATCCACTCTCTGCTCAGCCTCCCAAGTATTCATAGTGCCATTTATTATTCATTACTCTGCATTGCACTGCTGGCACTACTCACATGTTGTCTTGAATATGGTGCATTTATCTTATGTGTTCAAAACGAAATCAGCTTTCCAATTGTTCCAGTAGTCACTGAAGGATCCCCACTGCTAAATGGGGACTTTAACTTCCAATCTAAAGTTAAATATTCATGTTGTTGTGGAAACTCCAGAGTTAGTGGCTGCTCGTCCGTAGGATACTTTCTGATAACTTTTTTTGGTATTTAACATGGACATATGCTTGCTCATTGAATGGAAACATGGACAAATCTATCAATCATTTTGCTGACTTGAATTCCTTACTGTTTTACCAGCATGTTGAATGACATTGGGTCCTTCTACTAGGGTTATGATTCAATTCAAGGACTTATGGTCTAAGATGATATCTCTCCAACAAAAAGTACATTTTCAAAGTAAACAAGCAAAAAGCCATTTACTTGTATCCCGTCTCATCATTATAGAATATCCTATTCTGGAAAATGGATTTAGAAGCTCATTGACGAACATCTCCTCCAGTCATTACATGTTTGATGTCCTTCATCCTTCTCTTTGCCTTTCTGATCCATTATTTTGAAGTTCATGCGCTCCACCTTCAGGTATGATTGACTGGGTGAAGCTGCCTTGCGCTCTTCTGTGTAGTTTAACAAACCATTTTCTTGTCTTTTGGTGCTTTCATCTAAATCTTGTGCTGTTTTGTTTTTTACAACAGGAGACCTACAAAAAACCAAATTATGTTCAAATCTCTGTTGAGTCATATACACATCTAACTGGTTTAGAAGACCAAGTGAAATTTTATGAGGAACAAGTACAGACATTAGAGGAACATATCAAGGATTTAGATGACCATATTAAGGAATTAGATGAACAGCTCTCCACTGCTAATTCAGAGATAACAGCCAAGGACAACCTGGCGAAACAGCATGCTAAAGTTGCTGAAGATGCTGTCTCAGGTATTGCTTTTGATTTGTGTCATTAGAGATGAAAAATGATACCATATTGATGGCGCCTAGATTGGGATATCGATGGCGGTTGGCTGTTCATGTTCTAACTTTTAAATCTGTTGGACAGGGTGGGAAAAGGCTGAGGCAGAAGCCCTGGCATTGAAAAGCCATTTGGAGTCTGTCACACAATCAAAACTCACTGCTGAAGACCGGGCATCACATCTAGATGGAGCTCTGAAGGAGTGCATGAGGCAAATAAGAAATCTTAAGGAAGATCACGAAAGGAATTTGCAGGAAGTTGTCCTTACCAAGACAAAGCAATGGGAGAACATTAAGCATGACCTTGAAGTGAAGATAGTGAATCTGGATCAGGAACTGCTCAAATCTGCTGCTGAGAATGCAGCAATTTCTAGGTCACTGCAAGAGCGCTCTAACATGCTCATTAAGATGAGTGAACAGAAATCACAGGCAGAGGCTGAAATAGAGATGTTAAAGAGTAGTATTGAGTCATTCAAGAAGGAAATAGGTTCACTTAAATATGAAGTCCATGTAGTCTCGAAAGAGCTTGAAATCCGCAACGAAGAGAAGAATCTGAGTATGAGGTCTGCAGAAGCAGCTAACAAGCAGCATATGGAGGGTGTTAAAAAGATAGCTAAGCTAGAGACAGAGTGCCAAAGGCTACGTGGCTTGGTGCGCAAGAGATTGCCTGGTCCGGCAGCAGTTGCACAAATGAAGTTAGAGGTTGAGAGCTTAGGACGTGATTATGGAGAATCGTGGCTGAAGAGATCTCCTGGCAAGCCTTCTTCTCCTCATTATTCCCATGGGTCGGAATTTTCTCTTGACAATGTCCAAAACTTTCACAAAGAGAATGAATTCCTCACAGAACGTTTATTGGCTATGGAAGAGGAGATGAAGATGCTAAAAGAAGCTTTGGCTGCCCGTAATACTGAATTGCAGACTTCAAGGAACATGTGTGCTAAGATCACGAGCAAGCTTCAGATCCTAGAAACGCAACTCCAAATTACCAGTCAAGAAAGTTCACCAAAATCTGCTGTTGTGGTCCCTGCTGGAGTTTCCTTAAGTCATAATGAAAGTAATCCACCTAGCCTGATATCGACGTCGGAAGATGGAAATGATGATGGGAGGAGTTGTGCTGACTCATGGGCAACAACGTCCTTTTCTGAGCTTTCCCAATTTAAGAAAGATAGGAAACTGGAACCAAACAAAGTTGATGATACAAGTCACTTAGAACTCATGGATGACTTCTTGGAAATGGAGAAACTAGCTAGTTTGTCAAACAATTCAAATGAAGCAGTCTCCTGTTCAGATAATTCTGACAAAAAGGCATTAAAGAAGGTGGATAACGTTGTTGCAGTGCAGATCCAGGATGATTCAGATTCTGTGCAAACTCTGATTACTTCTGATGCATTACCATCTGTAAACAATGAAGTTTGTATCGATCAGATGCTGCTGATGAAATTGCAATTGAGAATTTCCTCAATGTTCGAGTCTGTATCCAAAGAGCATGACATGGGCAAAATTTTGAAGGATGTTAAACAAGTAATGCTCGATGCATTTGCTACATTGCAGGAGCAAAATGTGTCTCTAAGGAAATACAAGTCTGATTCCTCATGCTGTACACAAGCCTGTTCTGAAGAAGCTGTCACTACTGCTCTAAAGGATGCCAACCTGTCCAAAGACAGTGACCCAGCCACGGAAGCTGTTCAAGTAATAACCCAGGATTTGGCTGGTGCTATAACTCATATAAATGAGTTCGTTCTTCTGCTACGCAAGGGGGCCCTGACAGTCCATGACATACCTCATGATGCTGATGTATTTGGCCAGAAAATTGAAGAGTTCCTTGTCACCTTTCAGAAAGTTTTACATGGAGAGACAAGTTTGGCAAGTTTTGTCCTTGACCTCTCTAGTGTGTTGACAAAGGCAAGTGAGCTCAATTTCAACATCCTTGGCTATAAGGATCTTGGATCAGAAATGAACAGCCCTGATTGCATAGACAAGGTCGCTCTACCTGAGAATAAGGTTGTCCAGCCTGATTCTTCCGAAAAGAATTATCAGAATAGAATCGGTAATGTGTCTGATACATCCTCTCACCCTGAAATCCCGGATTGTGGCAATTTAGCTTCAGGATATGATGCTAGTACAATGCACCACAAGGTCTCATTGGAAGAGTATGAGAACTTGAAATTAGAGAGAGAAAATATGGTGTCAGATTTAGCCAGATATAGTCAAAATTTGGAGACAATAAAGATTCAGCTTCAGGAAACTGAGGAGCTGCTTGCGGAAGTTAAATCACAGTTGGCTTCCACTCAAAAATCAAATAGCTTAGCAGAAACACAGTTAAAATGTATGACAGAGTCATACAGGTCACTAGAAATACGAGCGCAAGGACTAGAAACTGAGGTAAACATTCTGAGATCAAAATCAGAGAGTTTGAATACTGAGCTTCAGGAAGAAAGAAGGAGTCGACATGATGCTTTGGCCAGATGTAAAGATCTTCAAGAGCAGTTACAGAGGTTAGCACTTTCCCTTAGTCTCTCCTATGGAGATTTTGCTTAAGCTTCTTGCTTTGCTGGTATTACTGCTGGGCAGTTCCAGCATTAATGTGACTGCATGTTTCTTTTGCCAAAATTTTTCCCTTCGCTTTTATGCTCTTTGAGTTTGGAAACTTCAGAGTATCGATGAACAGCTGATGCAAAAACTTTGATCGGAATGGAAGCGGGTTCGGGTGGCGGATGAAATATTTTTTAGATCTTATGGCAAAGTAAAGAAGAAATTACATTTTTGGTCTATTAGAAGTATGATGAAAATTACGTTGTGTAGTGGCCGAGGAACAGTGGCCCTGCCCGCCTTATTAGGTCTATCATTTAATAATCTACTGGGCTCTTTGTTTTAGTTTTTGCTGAAGACCATTTTTTCTCTTCAACAACTTTTAGTGCTTCTGCTAATAATTAGAAGCTACAGTTTCCTCCAAAGCTGAGGGGTCAGTGTCCCCCAAATAGGCTCTAAATGTTTGATAGCAGTGAGTGGGAATTCATACGCTTCACTATGGTCATATTTAATCGTTAAGGCGTGTTTTTCCTCTTACTGTAGGGCTGAAAGCTGCTTAATTGAGAGCGGTGCTGACAATAGGACCAAACAGGTGAGGCTGCTTTCAATCAATTCAATTGTATAACCCCCAAATCATGTGGCCCCCATATTAAGAATTCAAATATATTGCATCTGGTTCTCTGGTCGCTTAAGCTTTAAGGTGGTATAAAATCTAGTGGCCCAGAGTTAGAATGTTCATGCTCCGCTTTTCACACAATTATGGGGTTTTTCCTGTAATATACAGACAACCCAGTTAAAGGTCAAAGGTCTTCATCTTACGTGCGACCTTCGCCTGAGGCTGTCTTCATTTGTAGAATATTTTTTCTGCTGTTTGCTAATAGCTTAAATCTTCAGGACAAATGGTTTGCAGTCAACTTTAAGAGCCTGAATGGTAACTTTTGCTGGTTTAGTTGTCATTTAACTGGAGAAAGTTCTTGTCCCGCCATTATTTCCCAAGATTTATGCCCAGCTTATTATTCAAAAATATGTGTTTCATCTTATTCTGTGTTTACTTTTTGCCATTGCTCCTTGACCTGTTGTGTGTTTCAACGTTTGAAGAGAATAAGATGGGGTTTGCTCATGAGGATAGAACTGCCTCATCTGGTTCCACATGGTTGAAGTGCATTTGTTGGGATTTAGAATATCTATGTGGCTCCAAATTTCAATTCTTTTGAAAGGTCCCCCCCATGTTATGCAAAATGACCATTACCATGGGTGTACAAAGGCAGACAAATAAAAGAGATGGATGGCAAGTTCTTAAGGTTGGGCGAACTTTTTAGCAAATTTAGTCTCCAAGTCTATACTCTTGATGTTCTTAGATCGAGATCTTTTTTGGGGTGGGTTGTGTTTTTTTTTTTTGGGGGGGGTTGTTGTGGGAAGGAAGGGGTAGGGATAAATAGCAAAGATTGTGATGTTAATAGAGATTATGTTATCATTACTGGAACCTAAATGCCTGTTTTGATCAAGCTAGATCTCAGTTTCTTTGTCTTATTTCACGTTAGACATGTTAATGATTGGAAGAGATAGATGATACGGCATAGGGGTAGAACTCAATGTTATTGTAGGGTACAAATTAGTCCCTCTTTATAAGAATGATGTCTGCAGAGTACTACTGAGTCAAAAGTGGTAAGTTGAAAGTAGATTGACTTAAAATCTTTGTGACTAGCCTTCGTATGCAATGCAACTGTAGGTGCTTACTTAAAATGCATTTTCAAAAACTAATTCAACATGGTTTCCTTCACATAACGTTTATACATTGTTCAGACTTTTACAATTGTGTTATTTTCTGAATATGTACATGTTAGTGGTATATGCACATAAACAAATAAAAAGGTTGAATTATATCATAAGCAAATTTTCAACATCAACATCAACATCATCTTTATCCCAAACTAGTTGGGGTCGGCGGTCGACGAACCCAAATCGAAAAGCTTAAAATATACTAAAATAAAATCAAAAACATGGGTACCCCAAAAATAAATAAATAAATAAATAGATAATAAATAAATAGAAAGGACTAAACAGGACATTCTGGAACATAGGAAATTCCCTCCTCTACAAAGCGAATAGCTTTTCTTCACTCCGTCCTAAGACAGACCGTACGCCAATCTATTTCTCACTCCATTAAATCTTGTTTTACTACCTTCCCCTAAGTAAGTTTTGGCCGACCTCGTCCTTTCTTTATATCGTGTTCTCGGTAACACACTTCTGTTTTTATTGGCGCATCTAGGGGTCTATGGAGAATATGTCCAAACCATCTCAATCTATGTTCTCTCATCTTCTCTGCCATCGGTACTATTCTAATTTTTTGTCGAATATCGTCATTTCTTATCTTATCCATCCTTGTATGACCACACATCCATCTTAACATCCTCATTTCCGCTACCCCAATTTTATGCTTATGTTGCTTTTGTATTGGCCAACATTCAACTCTGTATAGCATTACAGGTCTTATTGTTGTTCTATAGAATTTTCCCTTTAACTTAAGAGGGATTTTGCAATCACACAAAAATCCCGATGCATTGCGTCCTTTCATCCAACCTACTTTGATTCTTTGGCTAACATCCTCATCAATCTCTCCCCTCTTTTGCATAATTAATCCCAAATATTTGAAAGTATCTTTCTTAGGTACCTCCTGTCCAAGTATATCCACGGATTCTTGATCATCTCCTCTTATCGCGGTGAACTCACACTTTATGTATTTTGTCTTACTCCGACTTGATGTAAATCCTTTGGACTCTAACGTATTTCTCCATAATTCTAATTTAGCGCTGACCCCAGCCCTAGTCTCATCAATAAGCACAATATCATCTGCGAACATCATACACCACGGCATCTTATCTTAGATATCTTTTGTTAGTTCATCCATAATTAGTGCAAAAAGATAAGGGCTCAAAGCTGAACCTTGATGTAAACCCACTGTGATTGGAAAATAACTTGATGTGCCATTATAGGTCTTCACACATGTAGTAACACTATCATACATATCCTTGATTGCCTCTAGATATTTTAAGGGTACTTTTTTCTTCTTGAGAATCCACCACAAAACTTTTCTTGGAACCCTATCATATGCCTTCTCGAAATCAATAAACACCATATGTAGATCCTTCTTCTTTTCTCGATATCTCTCCATCAACTGTCGTATTAAGAAGATAGCTTCCATAGTAGATCTTCCTGGCATAAATCCAAATTGATTTACAGAGATCTTGGTTTCTACTTTCAAATGATACTCAATAACTCTTTCCCACAATTTCATTGTATGGCTCATAAGCTTAATGCCTCTATAGTTACAACAGTTTTGAATATCCCGCTTGTTCTTGTAGATAGGCACGATCATATTCTTCCTCCATTCATCAGGCATCTTATTAGCTTGGAGAATCTTATTAAACAGTTTAGTCAACCAACTTATTGCCACATTCCCTAAGCAATGCCATACTTCAATAGGGACACCATCTGGTCCTAAGGCTTTACTAGTCTTCATCTTCTTTAAAGCGTCCTTAACTTCTTATGCTCTAACTTTACGCACAAATCTTTTATTTAACTCATCAGAAGTGTCCACCAAATCCACCTCACCTCTATCGCCCTCCCCATCATAAGCAAATTTTACTAACATAAATTGTTTTTTTAACTAATTTAATATCTTTTGCTCAATGTATTTTGGACAGGTAATGATAAAATGCACAATTCTTTAGTACTAAGTAAATTGAACAGCTGTTTAATGGATGTTAAGAATAAGTTTGTGGAATAAACATAGAATGGACTAAAATTTTGGGGCTGCGACTATTATAGATATTGTCGTTGTCATCATCATCAGGTCTTGTAATTAGTGCATTCAGTCCACTTGTTAACATACTTAATGAGGAAATATTCGATTTTCAAATAATTGATTTTGCATATCATGAAAACACAACGTATGGAAAACTGCAATATATCCGTATTTGATTGTTTAATAAGTCCCCGGGGAAACTTTTTAACAAAGTTCTTACTATTATTACCGTCTTTTAGGTTTTAGATCTGATATGGGGGTGGAGATATCTAACATGCCTGCATAGGAATAAGTATCTGATAAACAAAAAATGAATTAATGGTTCCCTGATTCTCTTAATGACATGCTGTTCATAATTGTTGAGTGGGGAATTTAGAACTTCTTTTCATTCTCACAGGAGAAAGAATTATCAGCAGCAGCAGAGAAGCTAGCGGAGTGCCAAGAAACCATATTTCTTCTTGGCAAACAGTTGCAAGCTTTATGTCCCCAAACAGACCTCCCAAGTGTGCCAACAGATGAAATCAGTCAAGAAGCTGAAGGAGCTGTTAAGGATGAACCAACGAGTACTAGCACGCAATTGCAAAGCGTCGATCATGCTGAGGTGGACAGTGTCAATTCATATAATTTGCACAGAGAGAGTTCTGAATCTGCACTAGCCCTGTGTGATTCCCCAGGTAGCCCATCTGATACGGAAGAAAACATTCTGAGATCTCCTGTCAATTCCAAGCATCCGAAACACAGAGCTACCTCATCAGGTTCCTCATCTTCCTCTTCTCCAACGCTGGAGAAGCAAACGAGGGGATTCAGCAGATTCTTCTCTGCAAAAGGTAAGAATGGTAACTAGGCTCGCTGTTTATGTACTTCCCTGGCTTTTCTTGGTTGAAAAGGGAAATAAGATCAAATGAGGACCACAGATAATCTGTCATGTCAATATTGTAGTTCTGAAAAGTTCAACTAGCGGAGTTGAATCCTTCTAGTCGGTATCATTTTGATAGGTTGCTTTTGACTTACTGTAGTTTCTTGAGCTCCATTCTGATTAATTGGTCTTCTTAGCTTTGATTGACAAAGCGTGACATGGTTTGCACCTATTTGGTTGCTTAAATAGACGTGTGAAGTTGACATCATCACTCGCCATTAGCACATTTCACTTGCATGTATCCTTATTTTGAGACTTTCTTACGGTGCTCTTTGGGACCTAGGATGGGAACTTTTGGATAGTCTTTAATGGTTATGTTTGGTATTCAGAATAAAACTATGAAGTAGTATGAGATAATTGCACTTCTTCAGCATCTCCTGAGGCCCTCTCTACTAGAATTGCTTTGAAGATTCTCTTCTGCCTATTTTTTCACCGAATCCAACGTAATCTATTATTTCGAAAGCAAAAAAGAAAAAGAAAAAGAAGTGGCTTTTCATATTACAAGAAGTGGTACTTGTGAGTTCTAATTTCAGATCAAGGGAAGGACATTTTGGTTCAAAAAGACTATCTAATTTAAGATCCTACATTTTCCACACAATTTAAAAAAAAATAAGAATGGACTTTCTCGCCTAGTACATAAAGTGGAAAAATTATCCAAGAAGTCTTCAAATTATTGTACAATTGTCAATTCAATCCTAAACCTTTCAAATATGTCAATATAATCCCAATTCTTTTGATAACTTATTAATTTGGATCCTAAACCTTTCAATTATGCCAATTAAATCCTAAATTTTGTTAACGTTTTAGCAATTTAGTCCTCTTGGCCAAATTGAACTAGAGTGACAGTTTAATTACCGACAGTCGTTCTATGTAGCATGGCACATTTAATGCCAACATGGACAATTTTTGCATATGGTCTGTAGAAGCAAAAAGGAATAAAAGAAAAAGATTTCATAAATTTTAAAAATTGTCCACATTAGCGCCGACCGTGCCACATAGGACTGTTGGTGCTAACTAGATCGTTATGTTAGCGATTTCAAGTCAAAATTAGTTGGAATGAGTAAATTACCAAATTGTTCTAAGGTTTAGCGCTAAATTGACAAATAATCAACATATTTATGATTAAATTGACAAGCTGTTAAAAACTTTAGGATCAAATTGACACAATTAAAAGATTTAGGATTGATATGGTCACTATACAATAAATTTATGATTTTTTGGATAATTTTCTGAGCATAAAGTTGGTTAAGTCAGGACGAGAAATGATAAGGATTGTTCCTATGGAAAAGATCTCAAACGAAACGTGATGGTTTTACCGTCAATCTTTTTGTATATCTTTATACACCTGCTATATAGCTTCATAATCGAGAATTTTCATTATCAAACAAATTTCCATAATTGGGTTGGTTCATAAGGAACGTAGCATTAGCGAGGTTAAGGTTTAAAGTTTATGCAACAAACAAGAAATCTAACATGAGGATCAACAGCATGCCTGAGAAAACTTGTGAAATTTATGAGGTAGTGGCACTCTTTTTTTTTTTGTGCTATGGCTCGTTCTCATTTTGCTCTTTGAAACTCTGAAGGATGTTTTAGAACAATACCTTTTACATTGATCAAGGACTAGATGTCCAAAAAACTAGAATAAAAATAACTGCAAGATTTTTGACATTAATGATCGCTGCTTCGACAAATATCTTTACGCCTCTGCCCTCGTGTGTCACGCCCCGAACTCGACGGACGCTCAACATTCCGCCTCCTGCCTATTCGATCATCGCTTAGTCAACACTAACGACGGCTCAGGACTCGTTGCGGCCAAACAATGACTACTAGATTCGCAACAGCGGAAAGCACACAACTCCAGACAAAATACACATAAGAGAGAGAGAGAGAGAGAGAGAGAGAGAGAGAGAGAGAGAGAGAGAGAGATATTCGAATTTACATAGCATAACATATAATAGTAATGGTTCTATACAATCTTGGGGGAGAGGTTATCATCTAAATCTTAAAAAACACAAGTTGGCCACAATTAAAAAGGGAACATGCTAAACCAAAAAGGGACATTAATCTCCATCTATGCATCACCGGGGCTACTTGTCCCCTGCCAAGGGAAACTTCTCAAGATCAGACTCCTCGGATATCGAGGATCCAGGCTCGCCATCCACCTGTTCGGTAAACACATCATCAGCTCTCTCAATCTCCATCGCCACATTCCCATCTGAGTCCAGCACATCCATCGACTTTGGGTCTACGACCTCGCCTCCAAAAGTAGTTGTATTCATCAAGTTTGTCGGTCCCATCCAAAAGACTAGAACATCTAAATCTTGTAAAGGATTCTGCCACTCTTCCTGACCCCTCCGACTCATTCACCCATCGTATCTATGAGAGATCAAAACTTCATATCCCTCATTGAACCAAATAGTACAGGTTTATACCTCTCATGCAAAACTCCGTCCACGGCAGGATACTCAACTATCTGTGTCTCAATCTCTCGAGAGATCCCATGACGGACTCAGAGAATATTCATGCTTAAGGTCGGGGGTCTGAAAGGGCGGTCAACCATAAAATGTGAGTTGAAACTCAGTAAGTACACCTCTAAGCTCAATTTAAAAAGCAACATATACCTAATGCCAGAATGTAAATCGTCACATGAATATTATGAATTCAAATCATACATATGCAGATGTTCAATAGTGGGGTCCTCGGTAGCTCAATAGCACTTTTGGATTGAACCTCACTGGTGGCTCAATAGCATTTTTGGTCCCGGCCATGTCGTAGACGCTTTAGACCTATGCCTCAACTAGTATCTAAATACACTGAAGTTGACACTCTTGTCACTCCAGCTACCCCGTACTGAGTACGTTCAGGCGCAAGTGCACGTTTAGGCGCAAGTGTAACGATCATGGCTCAATAGCACTACGATCGGCACCTACTTATCACCCCGCTTTTGCGGTAGCCCCTTAGATACTATCGAGCCATCCTGCACGGTTCTACGCACTCTTCCAAATGCACACATTCCATACTAGTATGCAGATTGATGATGTGCAACACAGAGTCCTAAATTGACTCGATCCATAAACACTCATGCAATTCAACTTTGTCACATGTATTTTCCTTACAATCATTCATACGGGCACATATTTCACATCAAAATACATTGAACATGATAACCAAGCATCATACATCATGAAAACTCGTATTTCGGGACCTGATTTTCATTCTAAGTCATCTAGGCTCGAGGGCAAGTAATCCGGCACACATGACAAGTCCTAGGGTCCACAAAAAAGCCAATTTACCCCTATGACCAACAGCTAAATAATCGACATACAACGTCTAACGAATTAATTTTTTCATCATAAAATTTATCATAGTTCAAGTCCCTAGCATACCCCGACATTCTAAGTCAAGTTTAGAAATGTGCTCACCTAAAAATCGAGTTCGAGGATGGTGGAACAATCTTAGCTCGGCTGAATGATGAGCATGGACGAGTGACGGTGGTGAGGTGGCTTAGCCGAGTGACGACAAGCTCGGGCCACAGCGGTCGGCTAGACGGGAGTAATGGCCAAGCTGAGCAGTGGGGTTGTTGGAGCAACGGCGCGTGCGTGCCGCTGCTAGACGAAGCAGTGGCCAAGCTAGAGAACGCAATAGCAAAGGATTCCAGCAGCCACAAGGGAATGAAGACGCAGCAGCAGCAGCCACAGATTCACGCAGATGAGGAAGCAGCCGAGAGTGAAGATAGTAGCAGCATAAATCACAGCAAGCAGTCGCAAAGGAGGAGATCGAGCAGCAGGAGTCGAAGATTCAAGTGGCTAAGAAGACACCAGCAGTAGCAAACAGAAGCAGGGGCGACCGAAACAATGAAGATTGAACAGCAAATCCCCCAAAGCAGTCGAGAGACTGCGAAGCAGAAGAAGAAAGAAGAAGTAGCTGCAGCAATAAATAGAAGTGGCGATAGTAACAAATCAAACCAGTTGCCAAGAGGGGAGGAGTGACAGCAGCAACGACAAATTGCGAGCAGCGGTGGATTTTCCCCAGCAGCTCAGCGAAGGGGATACAATCGCAGCACAGTAAGCCAGTCGAGAGAACAGCAAGCCGAGAAGGTGAACAGCAATAGTAGAACAAGCAGCTGAGACTGAAGCTCCAGTGGCAGAGAAGAAGAAGATCAAGCAGCTATAGAAAGAAGAGGAGAGGAAGCCAGCTGCAGCCCCTCGTTCATGCGTGAATAGTGGAATTGGTGGGCTCAAATCATGAAATTTTGTCTCACTTGCATGGGGAAAGAAAAGCTTATCAATTTGGGCCGAGTCGGAGGGGGGGGACATGGGTAGCTGCATGAGAAAGTGACGCCAGCAGAGAAGAAAAAAAAAAGAAATGAGCCAAGTGCACGTGGGGTTCATAGGGGAGGAACTTCAGCCGAAATGGAGAAGGTAAGTGGGGGTTTAGTGAGCTCTCTAATCAAAATTAGAGTGGAAAATTAAGGAAAAGAAAAGTAGAGGACACGTGAGCTTTGGTGGGCTTCAACTGAGATTATGAGAGGAAGGTGGGTCCAAAATTTTTAATTTCTCTTATCTTGTAGCACAAAAATGTGAGGGCGAAAATATAATTAGCAAATTTAGGACAGGGTGGAAAATTTTATACAATGGATGCGAATATTTTTCGGGCTTGCACGATGAGGATTTTGACTCGATTGGGGCTTGACGCGAATGAGAAATTTCTTCGCGTGAACGGAAATTTTCCTTCAGTGCGATCAACGAAATTCAACTTCGGACCGACACTCTAACTAATTTAATTTCGTGCTCGAAAATAAATTCTCATTCCATGAAATCTGAATTTTATTACAATTTCGGATGCCGAATTTTCGGGACGTCACAACTCTCCCCATCTTATAGGAATTTCGTTTCGAAATTTTCACTCTACTAACGCTGCTAATTACACAAAAGGTGTGGGTGCTCATCCCTCATTTCGTCCTCATTTTCCCACGTTGCGCCTTTTGTTCCATGATGCTCTCAGATTAGTTTAACCAATGGTATTGTCTTGTTCCTTAGGACTTGGTACTTTCGGTCCTCTATTCATATAAACCTTTCTACGTACGAGACTTGGTCATCCACTTCAATAACTTTATGATTGAGTATATGACTTGGGTTCGACTCGTACTTCCTCATCATCGAAACATGGAATACATTATGCACTTGAGACAAATTTGGTGGCAACGCAAGATGATATGCCAATGTTCCAATCCTCTTCAAGATCTCAAATGGGTCTACAAATCTTAGGCTTAACTTTTCCTTTTTCCTGAATCGAGATAGATCTCTCATTGGTGACATCTTCAAAAATACATGATCTCCCACTTGAAATTCTAACGGCCTATGTCGCCTATTCGCATAGGTTTTTTGGCGACTGTGAGCTGTTTTCAGCCTGTCCCTTATTACCTTCACCGCCTCAACGGACTGCTGAACCAACTTTGGGTTTGTTATGCTCCTTTCACTAATCTCATCCCAGTAGATTGGAGTTCTACAAGCTCTTTTATATAGAACCTCAAATGGAGTCATTCTGATGCTTTGTTGATAACTGTTATTGTACGCAAACTTTGCCATGTGTAATTGTTCTTCCCATCCATATTTAAAATCTATCACACATGCTCTCAATATGTCCTCCAATGTCTAAATCGCCCTTTTTGATTGTCCATCGATCTGCAGGTGATATGCTGTAATGTACCTTAACTTAGTTCCTAATGCAGTCTGCAGACTTTTTTAAATATCGCAGTAAAGAGAGGGTCACGGTCCGATGTGACGGTAACTAGTACTCCATGCAGACGAACTATCTGATGTACATATAATTCAGCCAACTTTTCCAAAGTGAAATCCTTCCGCACTGCTATGAAGTCAGTAGATTTAGTCAACCTATCGACTACAACTTAGATCGAATCGTTGCACCTTTGACTCCTTGGTAAGCCAGTCACGAAGTCCATCGTGACATACTCCCATTTCCGTTATGAGATTTCTAATGGTTGCAGCAATCCATCAGGCTTACAATGCTGCGCTTTCACCTGCTGACATGTCAGGCACTTCACCACGTGGTTGGCCATATCCACCTACATTCTATTCCACCAGTAATGTTGACGCAGGTTCTGATACATCTTCGTACTCCCAGGGTGGATGCTGTAACTGCTACGATGCACTTCTATCAAAATCTCTTCCTTTAACTCCTCATTACTTAGCATGCATAAGCATCCTTTGAAATTTAGGATCCCATCCTCTGATACTTGAAACTCAGTTTCCTCTTCGCCACATCCATGGTTAAGATCTACTGAATAAGAGGGTCTGTAGACTATAATTCCTTGATCCTTAAGTAGATTTTCAGTTCAATTCTCAAGGTGGCCATCAAACTCGAGAGATGTCCTACCTCTATTTTAAATTTCGAGTCTCTTATCCTCTCTAGTAATGTCTACTCCCTAATCATCATGTGCGCTATGCTCAACTTTTGATTAAGTGCATCAGCTACTCTGTTTAACTTTCCAGGGTGATACAAAATGTCGCAGTCATAATCCTTCAATAGCTCCATCCAATGACATTGTCTCAAATTCAACTCTTTCTAAGAGAATAGATACTTTAGGCTCTGGTGATCTGTATAAATCTGAAACTTTTCCCCAACCAGATAATGCCTCTAGATCTTCAGTGTGAAGACTATTGTTGCCAATTCCAAATCATGCAGGAAATGGACCATTTCGACTGACCAATCCTACTTTTGATGAATTTTCTTTTCGATCTTTTTGAAATGACGATTTTGACCTTTATAGGTAAATTGTCTTGAAAAATTTCAAAAATTCAGAAAAATCTCAAAAATTAGGAAACGGGTCATTTTAACCGACCAATCCTATTTTCGACAGTTTTTCCCTTCCAATCTTTAGAAATGACGATTTTACCCTTTGGAAAAATCGTCTCAAAAAAATTCTAAAAAAATCTTACAAATTAGAAAACGAGCCATTTCGACTCGCCAATCCTATTTTTGATGAATTTCCTTCTTGATTTTTTCAAAATGATGATTTTTCCCCTTATGAGTAAATTGTCTCGAAAAATTCTAAAAAATTCAGAAAACGATCAAAAATTAGGAAACGGGCCATTTCGACTGGCCAATTTTATTTTTAATGATTTGCCTTCCTGATATTTTCAAAATGATGATTTTGCCCCTCATAGGTAAATTGTCTTGAAAAATTTAAAAAAATTCAGAAAAACCTCAAGAATTAGGAACATGCCATTTCGACTAGGCAATCCTATTTTTGATGATTTGCCTTCCTAATATTTTCAAAATGACGATTTTGCCTTTTATGGGCAAATTGTCTTGAAAGATCTCAAAAAACTCTCAAAAATTTCAAAAACTAGAAAACGGGCCATTTCGACTGGCCAATCCTATTTTGGATGATTTCTCTTCCTAATCTTTTCAAAATGATGATTTTGCCCCTTATGGGTAAATTATCTCAGAAAATTTCGATAATTTCTCAATAATTATGAAAAATAGGAAATGACCACATCCAACTAGTTTGACCTACTTTTACTCCTCGAGTCTTGAAAAATGACCATTTTACCTTTTGGTGAGCTTGATTCAAACTTTTTCCAATCATCCGGAATGATTTTTCATGGAATAAAATGGTATTGAAAGGGCATTAGAGTAATCTAGCGTAACCAAGTCTCCGAACTCATAATCTCTTTTTTGCAGAAATAAATTAGTTCTCTCGCTAATTTATTTAGGTTTCTAATCGACCTACCAAGAACAATTAGTGGCGACTCCAAATCTTGAAATTATTTAAACCAAAAATCAAAGTTGCGATTCTGTAGAGCTTGGGAAGGTCTGTGTTAATCTAATTAACCTAATAATCTGTTCACTCGATCGAAATAAGATAATTTCTTTCAGGTCACGACTGCTAGTTACAAAGGTTCAAAGTTTTCTAGGCCTGGTGGGTTATTATAGACGATTTGTGGAAAGGTTCTCTGCGATAGCTACTCCTTTGACGCGTCTACTAAAAAAAGAGACAAAGTTTGAATGGAGAGACAAGTGCAAAAAGAGTTTACAAGAGCTTAAGCATAAGCTAATTACTGCACCAGTGTTGACGATACCATATGGTCTCGAAGGATACGAGATCTATAGTGATCCATCAATGAAAGGGTTTGGATGTGTTCTAATGCAGCATGCTTTGCATATGCATCGCATCAATTGAGGCCTCACGAGCTAAACTACCCAACGCATGACTTAGAGCTTGCAGCGATTTCTTTTTTTTTTTTTACGTTAAAGACATGGATGCACTATTTAGTTGGGAAAGGTTCCAAATCTACACGGACCATCAGAGTTTGAAGTACTTATTTTCGCAAAAAAACTGAACATGTGACAATGTCGTTGGATATTTACCTAAGGACTATGACTGCAACATCATATATCATCCTAGGAAGGCTAATAAGGTAGCGCTTGCACTTAGTCGAAAGTCGAGTATTGCGCATATGATGATCAAAGAGTGGTCTATTCTCGAAGGAGTAAGAGATTCAAAATTCAAGTTTGAGGTAAGTCACCTCTTGTTTGTTAGCTATCTTGAGAATTGGGCCAAAGATTCAGGTGAGGATTAAGTTGTTACAATTTACAGACCCAGACATTCAAACGATCCTGAGTATGGATGCATCTAATAGGAAACTCGACTTTCAAGTATCCAAGGATGGGATATTGAAGTTTCGTGGATGATTATGTGTACCCAATGATGAAGAGCTAAAAGAGGAAATTTTATAAGAAGCTCACTATAGCAACTACAGTATTCACCTAGGTAGCACGAAGATATATTAGGATTGGGGTTAAGGGAAAAGAGAGTTATCAATAGCAGTTTGAGAGGGTGTTTGTGTTAAGAGATGTTTGGATCGATGAGGTGTTGCTAAGAATGTTGTAGGTCTAATTATTGATTAATTATGATAGCCGAGCAGCAAGAGCTTATACTGGGAATCCATTGCAAGATCAAACATATAGACATGGAGTATGATTTTGGGAAAAACATGGTTGTGCAAAAAGATATGAACATATAGTACATATCTACGCATATAATGATATTATATCTTATGACAAAATCAATTCCTAGAGATGTTTCTTTGTCATGTGTTGACAAAGGGATTAGTTCCCTATATTGAAATCTCTAGGACTGTGTAGAAGTTGAAGTACTGAATATTTGTTTTTCCCAAAGTTCAAAGTTAATGGTATGTTCCATTATTATTAATGCTTGAGTTTGTTTGATATTTATGCATATCAATGCTTAGTGCATTATGTTAAGAAGGAATGTTGGATAGATAAAAGATTAGCCAACTCACATGAATAATCGACTCTATTTACTATATGATAAATAGAGACGAGACAATTTTAAACTCATTGTCTAAATGATATTTAGAGCTTGAGCTTAAAGTATAGATGTTGCCTTAACAGATTGTCAAGATGTCATAATATTTATTATGTTAGAAAGTGAAATGTCCGCATATTTCACTTATCTGTCTTTGTTGTCAAATGTGAGTTTTGATAAATGCTTTGAACATAGTAGATTTATGAACTCAAATTAAACATTAAGTATGTCTAAATTATCATTTGCATAGTCTTAAGTTGAAAGACACGCTCCATGGAAAAGGAGAAAATACTATAATATGTTTCTCATACTATGTATGCATGAGACTATCGGTAAGAGCTAGTGGAAGTTTTCATCTTAACTTTCAAGCCATATGAGACTCTTGAGAATAAAAGCTCCTCAAATTTGTCTATTCATGACTCTTACTTATTCTCAAGATTTCTATTCAGTGTTCGCTATCTTAGAGTGTTGTCAACGATCATGAGATTGATTCAATCTAATGGAATATTTTTAGAAAAACGAGTTGAATTGAAATTGAAAGATTTAAAGGAAGAGGAAGATCGATTTATTTTTGTGTCACATTCTATCTTTGTATTCATAGGTTGACCAATTATGATTAGTTGAGCTTAATCATAATTATGAATACAATGTATTCAAGTACTCAAAGAGATCAAGAGAGATGTAATGTAAATGTGACTAGTTGATTTAGGGTAATGCATATGGGACCTACTCTGAATTTATGTGCCCATTTTGAGCTGATATATACTCCCAACATATGTATAGCAATGAGCACTTGTAATATGTTAGTCACACAAATTATTTATTGATATGAACCTTGTAGAGAAGAAACAATTATTGATAGTTCATCATGGGCTAGTGAGAGATGTTGAATTTATGGGTGTAGAGAAGTACCATGGTTTGCCCATGTATGCTATTCTAGCCTCTTATCCTCTTAGAACAGTCACTCCTTTTGAAAGTGAAGAAGTTTACATCTGTTCCTACATTCAAGATGAACAAAGAGAATGGAGAGAATAGTGAAGGAAAAAGAAAAGGTTGACAAATTCCAACCCCACTCTCGAGCATCAAACGGACAAACGATCTCTCGAGAGACTACAAATGGTACATTTAATCTATGGAAATCATAGCATGTCTCGTGTGATATACTCATTTACGATTAGTGATTCAAGTGAAGTTTTAGGCATATGAATTCTGTATAATCTGCTACACATATTTATGGGATTGGTTCCCTTCAACATGAGTGTTAAAGGACTGGTTTTTCACGAGCATGGCCCATTTTTCATGGTGAAAAGTTGTTTTGCACCTTGTAGCTCGTTGATCAAACACCTATTAACTTTCACTCAACCCTAAATCAGCTGATTATTATTATTCTTATTATTTTGAAATTTTAATTTTAATTTTTTGAAGTTTCCACCCATACACAGCTAATATGGCATTTTGGGTGTTCCCTTTACACAATGCTCGTAGTTCGAAGAATTGTCCACAAATTAAGATTTGTGTCATATTTCATCGGTCAAAGCAAATAAAAAAAACCAAAGGTCATCTGTCTTCTTGCTTCGTATGTATAATATATATATAATTCAAATATAGAAAATATAAATACATCCAATGATAATCACACCTCTCAACAAAAGTAAAAAAGAAAAATTCTCCAAAAAAAAAATTTGCGGGCGTAGGCATTTTTCCACCTTCAGCAAAATGGACTGCGCATAATGAAACTCTGGACCCGCATGTATGAACATCATGATGTCCATAATTATCGCAAATAATCCCTTTATTGAATAAAAACCCATATATGATTAAAACATGTAAAAAGCATATGGGCAGATGGCAACTCAACATGTATTGTCTCCCACGCTAAGTGACCTTAATCATCATACTTTCATCATCCTCTCAAAATCGCTCCTTTCCAGGCCTAAGAAAGGATTGCACATCTTCGTTCAGAGCATTAACAAACCCAAAAAACGAAAAAAGAAAATGAAATCCAACCACTGACAGATGGGCCCACATTCCCTTTCGTCCAACTCAAAAGTTGAAGACGCTCGCCGGTTAAACATCATCGGATGTCGGTGGGAGGAGTGCCTGAGTGAGGGACAGCTTGATGTGGCAGGGATTCCTGTTGTGCCGGTGGTCATGAGTGGACTGGATCGCGACCTTTTGCTTTAAAAATTTGCCCTCTTCGCTTTTTTCCCACAGGACCAGGTAGAGACCTACTATGATTAGCACCGCACCAATAATCCTGTGGACGTCAGAATTAATGAGTTAGCATTCGTACTTTCATTCTTCCATAGCCAAAAGGAACCTTGTATTCTCAGGACTTCTCTTCAATATGATTCGAGACACGTAAATACTATGGAATGATCATATATTCATGCTTATAAATTGAGGAGTCGTCACAAAACGGCGTGTTTCCATTTAATATTCGTTAGGTGATTGTCTTCCGAAGTTGGCTCACGAAAGTTTTTGATGCACAAAATGTAGACCATTCGAGCAAAGGTTTAGGGATGATGGCGCATGCAGGCGCCAACGATGCATGATTGGAATGAAAGATGAGATGGGAGAGAAAGAGAATAAGGAATACCCTCCCAAATAGAACTCCTCGCCTAAAGCGACGGAGGCCATAATTGCGACGACGAGTGTCTGTACAGGTTGGTACACGGCGACAAACACAGGACCGCCTTTGTCTATACACCATATCTGCACTGCGAATGCTATCCCTGATGCCACCACTCCCTGCACATTTTTATTGTCCATCAAGAAAAACTTGATCTTGTCAATATCGTAATTTCAAAGCTTGAAGATAATTTTTCGTCGTAGAACGGACCTACTACAAACAAATAGAGTGTGAAAATAAGATACATGGTAACTTACATAATTTTGTTTTAAACTTTGTTGAATCTCTGTGTATGAACTTTCTTTATTTTTGCAACATTAAACTATCACCACGCACGGACACCTCGGTTATCAAAAAAAAAGAAAAAAGAAAAAAACTATCACCTAGTACTTTTCAGTATGAGCGACCAAAATGGTTTTTTAACTGACAAAATTGGTACATCTTGGCTTTTGAACTAATTGCATTTCCTATAGAGCCCTTCATGTGCTTTCTCCAAATTGTTCAAACGAAACAGCCAACTTATTAAACAAGTGCTGAGGTTCGTTAACGTCATGGGGATTGCAGATGTGCTTAAAAAAAGAAGAAACTGTTTCTAAAAAGAAATCCCCTGCAAGGCCTAATATGTCGCCCCAAAATCATGCATCAATGAATGTGCTCGGTTAACTCACGGCTTACGATCCAAAAAAAAAAAAAAAAACTCACCGCATAGAAGACGCTGAAGAGCTCTCCACCACTGTGAATGAGCCATGCATGCGGGTCTCTCTCCGTGAAAGCAGCTATGATCAAGAACTGTAGGAGCCCGAAGAAGCAAGTGTACGATGTGACCGAGAGACGGGCTGGGTATTTCTTGAGGACCGGGGTCTGCAGCACGAGCCAACCGGACCAGGAAAGGCAGTGTCCGATCAAGAAGATGCAGCCCAAGGTCCAGTTCTTGCCTTTCGCGTTGCCTAAGGAGGGGAACATGCTTGCGTATCTTGTTGGCCCGTGGAGGGGCGTCGCCGGATTGAATATGGCTGGTCCCTTGTAGATGGTGATAACTGATGCGCCAGCGACGCAGAAGAAAGTCCCGGTGACTTTCGCGATGCCATCTTTTCGGTCGAGCCGAACTTGTTCTATTCTGAATGTCACGTTAGGTTTTTCGGCAAAGAAAATATTAGCTAACTCAACTATGTGATGTTTCTTTATTTCATGAATATTACGGATGGCAAGTATCAAGCCAATTCAACTCAAATGAGGTTGACGAGAATCGAGATTTTTATTCCCCAGAAGCTTTACCAACAGTTATGTACTTTTTCTCTTCTTTTCCGAGTTCTTTTCGTAATTCCCTTTTGAAGAAGATGGTCCCTTCTCTCTCTCTCTCTCTCTCTCTCTCTCTCTCTCTCTCTCTCTCTCTTCTTCTCTATTACGGATCCAGGTTTGTTCCATTTCCATGAGCTGTTGGAATTCTCTTCTCCAGAGTTTCTTTCAGTCTCATTCGACCAATGATTACTCTCCAACCCAAAAATAATCCCCATAGTTCCTAAAGAAAATTACTAAGATGTAAAAGCAAATTATATCGTGCAGGGAATGAATTGAAGAGTCTTGGGCCACTGGCTTAATTAAGTAGGATTCCATCGTACTTCGTTGCCTCATGTATGGGGACATGCGAGCTTAATGATGATCACCTGAGTAGGGCAGCCATGAGGAATGTAATGGCAGGGACAGAGTTCTGGATTGCTGAAGCAAAGGTGGGTGAAGTGTTGTCCAAACCCATGAAGTAGAATCCTTGGTTTGCCGTTATTCTGTTTCAATATAATGACCACACAAAAATAAAACGAAATCGTCCCTTATAAACTCCAATTTTATATGCCAAAATGAAAAATAAAAACAAGTTTACTGAGGATGCTATAATTGCTGGCGACCACCAAATTGGGAGAGAAAAAGAAGAAGAAGAAGGAGGTTGTACCCGACTAGGGCAAGGAGAAAGAACTGCACCAAGAATTTAAGAGTGATCCCGGGCCTCTCTTTCCTGAACACCATACAAAATGTGATAAGCATGTGAATGAGTCCTAAGTAGGGAAAATTGTCAAAAAAGTCCTAAACCTATTGCACTTTTGTCGATTTAGTCCTAAACCTTTTAATTTTTCCGATTCAGTCCTAAACCTTTTCATATTTTGCCGATTCAGTCCTAAACCTTTCGATTTTGCCAATTCAGTCCTAAACCTTTTTCATATTTTGCCGATTCAGTCCTAAACCTTTCGATTTTGTCGATTTAGTCCTAATTCTTTTCATATTTTTTCGATTCAGTCCTAAAATTTTTATTTTTTAAAAAATATCTTGGAAATAAATCCAAAAATTAAAAAAATTATAAGAAAATTATAAAAATATAAAAAAAATTAAAAAAAATTAAAAAAAATTTAAAAATTTTAAAAATTTAAAAAAAAAATTAAAAAAATGAGTGAGCCCTCGCCGTTACTGCCCCACCATCGCCGGCTCGCCCATTTTTTTCAGCTTTATTTTCAAAATATTTTAAAAAAATTTAAAAATTTTAGGATTAAATCGTCGGTTTTTTTCTCTTTTTTTTCAGCTTTTTTTCCAAAATATTTTAAAAAATTAAAAAGTTTAGGCCCCTCACCGGCTAGCAATGGTGAGTTAGTCCTAAATCTTTTCATGTTTTGCCAATTCAGTCATAAAATTTTTAATTTTTTAAAAATATTTTGAAAAATAGCTAAATAAAAAAAACAGATGAGCGGCGACGGTGAGTTAGTCCTAAATCTTTTCATATTTTTTCGATTCAGTCCTAAACTTTTAAATTTTTTAAAAAATATTTTGGAAATAAAGCTGAAAAAAACGGGCGAGCCGGCAATGGTGGGGCAGTTGCGGCGATGGCTTACTTGTTTTTTAATTTTTTTAAAATTTTTTTGAAATTTTTTAAAATTTTTTTGTAATTTTTTTAAAATTTTTTTGTAATTTTGTAATTTTTTATTTTTTATTTTATTTTTTTAATTTTGTTTTATTTTTTTTAAAATTTTTTAATTTTTTAAATATATTTTTATAATTTTCTTATAATTTTTTTAATTTTCGGATTTATTTCCAAGATATTTTTTAAAAAACAAAAAGTTTAGGACTGAATCGAAAAAATATGAAAAGATTTAGGACTAAATCGGCAAAATCGAAAGGTTTAGGACTGAATCGGCAAAATATGAAAAGGTTTAGGACTAAATTGGAAAAATCGAAAAGTTTAGGACTGAATCAGCAAAATATGAAAAGGTTTAGGACTGAATCGGCAAAATTGAAATGTTTAGGACTAAATCGGCAAAAGTGCAATAGGTTTAGGACTTTTTTGACAATTTTTCCGTCCTAAGTATGTATAAAGAAGGTGTAAACATGGGGGATTTATCATAAAGCATTTAAGATGTGAACTGATAGAGAAAAAAAGGGTGTTTGTTGAAATGATTTTCACAAAATGGAGGATAGAAAATTCAATAAAAGAGGTCCTTAAATGACATGAGCGCGTACTTTTCAAGGAAATAAGCGAAAGGGAGAAGGAGGAGCAAGGCGATGATGTTCCTGTAGACGATGAAGACGATCTTGCTGATGCCCATATTAAGGGCGGCTCTGGACGCCACATGGAAGCCGGCGTAGCCGAATTGCAAGGCCAACATGGCCATGTGCAGCTGGAGCCGCTCCGGCACAGAGCACCACATTCTTCTAGAGCCACTTGGCACCGTGTCGGCCATCGAAAATATGGGGCTCTCAATTGAGAATGGTCGAGTGAGAGAGTGTGGTGATGAAGATTAGGGGCTAAGGCAGATATAAATACTGTGGTGCATATAAGAGAGAAAGAAAAGAGCAAGTTCTTCGCGATAAGAATTTTGGTCCCACGCATGGGCCTGAAGAGGGATGTTGTGTATAAGTCTAAAGAAAGTAGTCTCCAATTAATAAATGGGCAGGGCATTTGTATTTTTTTTTTTATAATCGAGGTGTCCGCACGGCCAGCGAGCTTATGCTCAAACCAGCGGTGAAGCACGACTAATTCTCGAGAGGACCCGCAGACCCCACGACCACGGGCCCCCGGTTAAGTCACCTAGCGCCAAGAAGTTTTGAACCCAGGATTTCTCGTGAAAGGAACCGAGCTCAAACTAACTCGGCTACCAGATGGTGGGTGGGCATTTGCAATTTTTTGTATGACCAAATCCACTAATTTTTTTTCCTTCTTAGTCACCATATGAAATTTAATGTGGTGAAACCCATATTTAATTACTTTTTATCATTTTTTAGATGGCAGGGCATTTACATTTCTTGTATGACTAAATCCACTAGTTTTTTTCTCCTTAACAACCACATGAAATATAATGTGGTGAACTCATATTTACGTACTTACTATGTTTTCGGAGGTTCTCATATTTTCATGAGAGCTACTAGCATGACCGTTGATGGTGTGGTGGTCCAAGAGCAGGCACAAAATTTTCCTTTTTCCAACACAAGCACGTGGGAATTTCCAAGCAAAACACAAATTTCTTTCTCTCTCATGAAAAATATATGGCTGAGGTTGATCGTCCATTTTCCAAACTAACGGCACAATTATGTAAGCATTTTTCTATTTTAATGTGGGATCTAGTTTCCATGATTAAGAATATCGCATAAACTTAATTTTTTTCTGCTCGTTTTTTACTCGGTATCGTGTAATTGAAAAGAACTATTTGTGTTGGATATTTCAACAATTTTGAAATATTTTAAAATAATTGCTTTGATAGAAGTTATGACCACAATTAAAGTCATCATTACCTTAAGGGTTGTATAATGGTCATATAATGACTTTTAAAGTCATTTGATGGCTTAGATTTGTAATATTTCATTTATTTTTTCATAAACCATCCATTATTTTACAATAACTTTGTAATGGCTTCTTAATGGCTCTCTCTTTCATTCGAATATATACTTCAAACCACATTCCTTTGAGAGTTTTTGATTGAAAAAGAGAATTTTCCTTTACGTACCTTTTACGTATTTGCTAGGCTATACACAACACATTGTTTATGTTCCTTCTATTATTCTATGTGGAGTAAAGAAGAAGGTTTATTGCATCCTAGGAGGATAGCTGCCAGAGCCTATCGCATTGAGTTTCGAACTCCTATGGGCGAAATTATTATTGAGGACAGTGATTGCACGCCTCAGACAATTGATCTTATTTTGTCGTCCTTTTCGACATATTTTTAACAATTCTATTTTTCATGTTATCTAATATTTTTCCAGCAGTTTGTACCCGCTTTTTCCATGTTTTTCTTATGTCTCTGTACAAATGAAGAGAGAAATTTCCAACAGATGTAGTTCTCTTCCATGCTGTCGGGTGAATTCATAGGTTAATGGTCGAAGTATAGTCTAGAAAATTGTGGTTATAGCCGACGTTTAACAGAATCATATGTTTATAATCTTTTTTTTTACCTTGTGTATATTGCTATCAATTTCTTGTCAATTGTCTTTTATATACGTATAATGAGATGATAGGATGAAACAATTTTGTTAAAAAAATTTGCCCAAACAAAATCACAATTACATTCCCCAATACGAAAATTTAAAGATTCAATTTAATTAAATAAAAAAGGATAAAATGAACAAAAAAATACCAGTTGAATTTCATTTATTTTGGATTGACAAACACGATATCATTCATGGCGTTTAGGGAAAAAAAATCAAGGTGCTTTAATGTGCATAACTGTCTTTATGTCATTGCTTTAGTTGTAATTTTATATGAACCTATGACGTCTTACTTTTGTTTAAATGTGTCTCTCCAATTGTAGGAGTAAACACCAAACTTTCAGATATAGTACATGAAGAGATATGATTTTTTTCAACCTACATAACTAAAATATAACATATTCGTCAGGAAAGTGACTTTTTGAGGTAGGAGTGAGAAGAACTGAATGTTGTTATAAGTTCAATAATAAAGAAGTTTTGAAACTTCCATTTATTAAATATAAAAGTAATAAATAAAGCCAAAACATGTGTCATATACATTAATTTGAACCGAATAGGGCAAGCTTCTATTTATGTGAAGTTTGATAAACTCAGGAGCTTTTTTTTGTCGAAAAGGTCATTTGATTCGTATTATAAAGTCAAAAAGAATATCATATGTGCTTCTAAATATAACAAATTTCAAAGGGTTTGAGATAGGTTAAAAACCTAGTCAGGTGGAAGAGTATTATGAAATTGCGCTTTAACAACCCAATCCGTAATCTTGTTTTGGGTCCGTGCACAATGGGTTAGCCGAAGTTTTTCACTTTTGAAAACAAGTCTGAACACTCCTTGATTAACGCTTGTATTTCCCATGAGACTATATCTATGTCTTGGAGCATTTTGACCAAATAGATACTGTCTGACTCCAAATCTATCTCTTTAAGCACTCTGTCTGCAAACCCATGTGAGTTCAAGCACTTTAAAGCATCCAATAGAGCTAGGGTTTCAGCATGAAGGGAAAATCGAACATTCACAGACCTCGCTGCTCCTTCAACCAATAGCCTAGATGAGTCTCTGCATACCCGTGTCACCGCGCCATTAGCTTCTCCCTCCATGAACGCTCCATCGAACGTTAATTTTCAGAGCTCCCGAGCGCAATGGAAACCAAGAAGTCTATGAGATCTCCTTATTTTTCTTTTTTTCTATGGATTTCAAGCTCTATCTAATGAACCTCTCCTTCATTGCACACATTTCCATGATCACTTCAAAACCGGCAAGGTTCCAAAAGCTTTTCTTTTTTTTTAATAGTCGTGTCCGACACGTTAGACACGCTAGACACACGAGGAACACGCGTCCGACACGTGTTGACCGAGTGTCGAAATCCCGACACGCGGTTAACGAGTGTCGGACGGGTGTCGACGAGTGTCGGACGAGTGTCGGTGTCGGACACGGTGTCCGACACGATACGCACACCTAATAGAAATGTCGGTGCTACATAGCCTGCAATTAGTTGGGGTCACCAGCCACTGGTTGGGCTCAGCGAGCCTCGCTGGCCATCTTCCATGCTCATTGGCCATTATCAGCAACGATGAGGACTATGCAAGCCCTCGTTGTTGCAACCTTTGCATTTTCTTTTTTAACTGTTTTTTTTTGTGCTTTTTCAACTTATTTTGTAATTTTCTAATATTGTTTTAACTTTAGCTTTTTTTTTTATTACTAACCGGGATCCTCCGAGTCCCATGCATGATTTTCGACAAGGTTCATCGAAGTTAGCACTCAACTAATCATTTTTCAAAAAAAAAATTGGCCCATAAAATAGTGCAATGGAGATAAAAGAAATATTTTTGGAAAGGAGGTTTTGAGCTTAATTAGCACTTTTCGTACTAAGCCCAAGGGAATACAAAAAATTGGGCAGTGCTTTTCAATTTATTATATAGAGGTCGAAATTCTTTTGAGTTTAGTTAGAATTGTTTTGTAGTAAGCCCAAGGGAATACAAAAATTCGGCGGAGCTTTTCAATTTATTAAAAAATTCGGCCGTGCTTTTCAATTTATTATAATAGTGGTCAAAATTCTTGTTATGTATTATCAAATCTTGCATTTTCCCTAAAAAAATGCAAGATAAGAAGAAAATACCCTAATTTCTTGATAAGGATTATCACATTATTTAGAATTGGAAATTAAGCAAATCCTAAACTTGCAAGGTACCCTAATCACAGCCCATTTAAGCATGGGTTCATACGAAATTGCAGATTTTTTGGGGGTTCCAACTGCAAAATAGAAAAGGAAAAAGGGCATGCAAGAGAGCACCAAAAAAAAAAATGAGGAAAAAAAAACACACACACACACGAGCTCTCTCGCCGGCAGCCCCCAGACAAATTTCGGCGCGCAATTTCACGAAAATAACTAGTACGCATTTGTTGACCATTGGATCGCACTAAAATTTTGTGAAGAGTATAAGAAAGATATTGCTCTTGAGTTTGTCTAGTGGGATTGATGATAAAATATTTGGAAGTATGTCTTTGATGGAGAGAACCGAACGCATCGGACCTGTGGATCAAGATCTAGAGATCCCTTTGTGATGTTCATAGTCCCTGACATTGTTGTTCCCATCTCTTGTCGTTCTTGGCCGGTTATTGCAATTAGCCGTCTTGTACTTTGATATTTTGCATTATATGCTTGACAAATGAAGTTTTGATCTTTAAGACCTAAGATCAAATCTTCATTACCCTTCTTTCCTATTTTAAATGTGATCAATATTAAGTTATGTGGGTTTATTTATTGCAGGTTCTCAATTTTGGAAACTTTTCTATTTTGAAAGACACAAACATTGCATTGCATCTAGAGTAGATTGAATAATTGCATATAGAAATTATGTTTAGGTCATGCATATATTGTTTATTTAACATTTTGCAGAACTCTTGGTGTGTTGGACTTAATGGATTATGCTTTGCTTAATGAATTGAGGTTTGCCCTATTTCTAACAATTCATTTATTATTATTATTTCGATTTATTGAGTGTTACATTATTGATTGCACATCAGCATAATCACCCGTCGCATGTTAGTGAATTATAATTAAAATCGGGCAAGACTGCTTGTAAAATACTTTTACAATAAAGAGAAAAGATACCGGAAGAGCTTTAGATTTATTTAGCATAGCCAAATCCTAATATCCATGATATCTTTGGCTTGCAAAAGTAAATTATTCTCCCATACTTTATTTGTATTTCTAATTGACTTTTAATAGATTAGTGGTAGCTCCTAATCAAAATTAAATTACATGTTATATTGATGAAATAAAAACACCAAAGTTGTGATTGGTATGGGCTGGGGATAGCTAACACTAAATGTAAGCTTAGTAATTCATTAACTTTCTCTTGATGTTCCCCTTTAGGAAGGCCAAGACACTAGCCCTGATGTGGACGCTAGCAATCCTACTTGTGCCACGTAAGTTAATCGATGTCTATGTCAGCAATTCTAGCCGAAATTAGCTGAAATGACTAAACTAGTAAATAGTCAAAATGTTTATGGCAAAATCGAAAAGTTTAGTATTAAATTGGTTGCCGTATGATACGTTTAGGACTTTTCGGACAATTTTACCTAAATGTTTGATACCGTTTTCTTTCTTACCTAGAAAATGTTATTACATGGTAGATAGGATACATCACAGGGACCAACATTATTTTAGCCATTAATTATGCGGGTCCTATTGGGGTATATGATCACAAATATAAAATATTCGAGGTCTCATTTTTTTCATTTAATTTAAACTGTGCTACGCACATCATGATATCTTGTACATCCATTGATCGATTCTGTGGCTCGTCCATCTATTCCTAAGGCTACCTTATTCATGAAATCTACTATTTATATGCTAGACGGTTAAAAATCGTTGAGCTACCAATATAGACGCCGACCAGAATGTACAATACTTGTCAGCTTCGCACCGTTTGAGTGGCGCATCTATCTTCATTACACGCTAACAACCTCGTGGATGAATATATATATATATATATATATATATATATATATATATATAAACCTTTGAAAAAGCAAGACACAGATTACTTTTTATATTGATTTTTCTTTCCTTTCTCATTTAAGTTTCGATTGTTTCACGAAAAATAAATGAATTGAAAAATAATTTAAAAAAAAATAAAACTAGAAAAGATGAATGAACTAAAAAAATTTCAAGGTTTACGAAAATATTTAAATAAAAATTGTTGACAACTTTTTTAATTGGATAATTATTTCAAGTGAAATAATAAATTATTTTTTTGAAAAATATTTTTTAAATCATTCATTTAACTTAAAAAAAACAGAATCTAAGTTCTTTTGAGACTTGCAAAATTGAATGGACTAAATGGATGAGTAATTATGATGGTTCCACTCCTTTCTATGTAACCATTATGTTAAAGACGGATGATTATGTTGCTCGTGCTAATAATATTCTTGCTAAACACACTAATTTCACTTTCCTCTCTCCCGTAAAAGAAAGATATGAACACTTCTTTTTACAATGGGCACCTCTCTCTCTCTCTCTCTCTCTCTCTCTCTCTCTCTCTCTCTCTCTATATATATATATATATTATTGCATGCTTCTTATGACGAGTCCCCTTCATGCTTAGAGAGCTTCGTACGAAACTAACATTTACAGCTTGTTAAATTGAACAGCATCAAATGAGCCGCGCATTTTCTGTTTCAGTCGACCAACTTTGAGCCAAAATCACGGAGAATGAGTTGGTCGACTGCTGGATTGCAACTTTACAGAAGGTGCACGACTCCATTAATGGGTGTCACAACCCGGGATATCAAGACCGCGGGTGGTCTATAATGGTCAGGCAAATGGATTGTTGAGCCCATTTTTAGAGAAATGGATGAGCTTTGGTGTTGGCCCTCCCAGACCCATACCAAGTCACGATGGGAGATTTTTTTATATTGAGTTCGACCTTTGTATGGTCGAGTGACAAGTGCAACATATATATGCCAATGGAGTCGCCACCAATCATTTTTTGGAGAGTAGATTGGAAACCCTACTGAGCGGTTGAGAGAGTCTATTCAACTATACGGAAATGGAGAATTTGGGTTCGGGTACTGTCGCGACCTAAAAATCGGTTTCCCAATTTTTAAAGTTAATGGATTACCATGTTAATTAAATTGAATTAACTAGCATAGCTTGAACTCTCCCGAGTTCTACCAAATCGTGACTCAAGTTCAATTTCATCAAAAGAAGGATTTATCTTGGAGTCGCCACTAATCTTTTGGGTAGGTTGATTAGACACCTAAATAAAGCATCGGGAGAAATACTTTATTCCTACGAACCAGAGATTAATGAGTTCGGGGACTTGATTACGCTAATTTTTCAATTAACGCCCTTTCGGTACCAATTTCATGAAAATGTTCAACTTGGCAATTTTGATGAATTTTCACTTGAGGTTCAAAGGTGCAATTTTTTTTTGGTTTTTCTTATGAATTTTTTTTAGATTTTTCAATGTATTATAAAGAATGCAAAATCACCCAAAGCAAACGAAGATGTGAAGAGAGCAGGTAAAGTAAAACTACCCTAAGGACAGTGAAAATAAAACCCGCAACTCGTCGGGTGAATAATTACATACCAATTAAATAAAACCCGAGACATGATCGGGAACACAACAAAAATGGACCGGAATGGACATCGATCAAACACCCGTCGCCAAGCCTCGTGGGTCGGGAGTACAACAAAACGGACCGGAATGGACATCGGTCATCCTTCAGTCTTCAAAGCATCGGGCCGAAAGCCAAATGAAAATAATGAACTTATCCAATCGAAAATGCACAATCACCGAGTTAAGACAATTCAAAAACTCAAAGAAAGTTTAACACGTGCTGATTAAACTTTATTGAGACCATTTTTACATTTTCCAATGCATTAACACAAAAAATACGAATTAAATCATACTATGCATGAACATTCTTAGGGAGAAAGCAGTAACCATAAAATACAAAAGAAATAATGAAATGTATGCAAAACTTTTGAGATTTTTTATGTGGATGGGAAAATGTGTCATTGACAACTTTCATGTTTTACATTCTTACTGAAGAGACACTCATTTTCGTGTAGAAAATGGTCTTTCATGAGAGCTCAGCAGCAAACAAACAAATTTCACAGAACAGACATACTTCAGGATTAAGCTCAAATGGATACTCAAATCTCAAAATTAATGTACCAAACTTACCAATTTACTAAACAAGACCCCAATGAACAACTTTCATTTTTTGTGAAGTTTCAAAAGAAGACTCTAATCATGAGATAACTACAAATCAATATGACCACGCACAGAAAAACACTCAGACTCAAGGACGCCAGCAGAATTGCATGATTTCATTAAATGCATTACAAATACGAAACGTGCATGAATATTTTTGTATTTTTTATATGTTATGCATTAAGATCTTATGAAAAAATGTCATGAAGAGGTCTTTATGAAACGAAGTCTAGAATAACCCATGGAAAATCATTTAGCGTGAAAGGTCAGAT
Organism: Psidium guajava; assembly: GCA_016432845.1. Lineage (NCBI taxonomy): Eukaryota > Viridiplantae > Streptophyta > Magnoliopsida > Myrtales > Myrtaceae > Psidium > Psidium guajava. The sequence continues at coordinate 33,765,182 of CM028226.1, forward strand.
CAGAAAAATTCCATCTCAGGTTCTGATCACCATATTTCCATATTTCTGCTCTCCATTTCGGGACCCTTTTGACATAGCAAACGACGTCCATTTTCACGCCATAATATATCAAATCGAAGATCTCGAAGTCATCTACGAATGTTCAGTACATTTATTTTTGAGATTTCGTCATCTAAATACGAAAAATTGAGTTACCAGATAATTGCACATGCTGATGCACCTAGAGCTCGTTGGAGATGAATCCGTCGCGTCGCCAAGGCTTGTTCCACTGCGGCGAATTTTTCTCTCTCAAAATTTTTTCTCTTGAAATCTCTCCAAATTTTTTTCCTCACTCTCCAAAGTCCTCCCCATTTCTCTCTAATCTTCCTCCTTTTATAGCCTACTCCCCTATCTTTCTTTCTCTATCTTCATCTATCATTCTAATTTTTCCACTAACTTCATCTTCCCTTCTAATTCCATCATCTTCCCTTCTTTATCTCCATCTTCCCTTCTAATTCCACCATCCTCCATTCTTTATCTCCATCTTCCCTTCTAATTCACCATCTTCCATTCTAATCTTTCCATCTTCCATTCTAATTCTTCATATTCCCTTCTAATTCTACCATCTTCCATTCTCCATCTTTCCTTCTAATTTCTCCATCTTCTCTTCTATATCTCCCCTTCTCCATCTTCCTTTCTAATTTCTCCACTATCCCTAAAATTTTATGTATTTGCAATTTAGCCCCTGAAGTTTTATGTATTTGCAATTCAATCCCTGAAGTTTTATGTATTTGCAATTCAGTCCCTGTGGAAAAATTTCTTTTAAGTTCAAAACTTCATAAGCCTTTCGGCAACCTCCCTCACGCTCAATCCAATCGTTTGTCAATTTAAACTCAAATCCTCCGTCGTTAGCCATAATAAAATGCATGACCGACAAAAAATTAAATATGCAATGCATGAAAAAATTAATTTTTTGTGAGAACAAATTCTCATTTTTTTATGTACTTAAGTGAATGAATTTTAAAAAGTCGAAATTTAGGTGTCAACAGGTGCTTAGTTACACCAATATTTCCATTGACACCATTTCGGTAACTAAATTGATTGATTTTTCTAACTATAATTTTTATGTACGTAACTTGGGGTAAGGAAGGTTCTAAAATCTAAGGTTTCATGCAAATGAGAATATCTAATCCCAACAATCCCAATCAGTAAAAGTAAGTGTGCAAATCAAGGAATCAAGAACGTGTGAAAAAATGCATCAAATCAAGATATTCCACCCCTAGTAAAGCCCTAAAGACTTACAGAATGTGCAATTAAATTTTGGGTGAATTTTAGACAAATTGGCCAAAGGGGCTAAAATGTCATTTTAGAGAAGGATTAGGGACCAAAATCAACAGAATGGATCAAACTAGATTATTGTGGTCATTTCTCATTTTTTGGTGATTTTTGGGGTTTTTCTTAAAATTTCCCATTTTAAAGATTTTTTAAATTAATTTTTCCATTTTTTTTTACGATTTTGTGATTTTTTTTTCTACACTCATGCCTCTCGGACACTTGACCTAGATCTTAAGGGTCTTGGGTTGGCACCAAACGACACCATCTTTGTAATTTTTAATTTTCAAAATTTTTATTGATTTTTTATTTTTTTAATTAAAACCTAATCCTATGCTTCAGAATGCACCATGTGGCCAACCCATAGTCGTTGGATAAAATCTTTGAAATCTACAGCCAAGTTAAAACACGTGGCTAATCCACAATTCTTCAATCATATTTATTTTTTTATTTTTGAAAAATAATTTTTTAATATAAAAATATTTTTATTTTCAAAAATTTCAGATTGCTCCACGTGGTCAAATTGTGCTCCTCCGATCTGATTTTTATTTTTATTTTATTTCTAAAAACTAAATTAACAATCACCCTGCTGATGTGGCAAACATATGGCGTTACGACACGTCGACCATTGATTGGTCAATGCTTGCAAGGAAGAAGACGACCGATGAGTAGTCATCATTCTTTTGGCACCAATTAATGTCAAAATCATCTCCAATTGCCCCAATCTGCATACCAATCGAATCCTCATCTCTTAAGCAATTACATACTCCAATTTCATATTGATCCAATGATAGAATTTGAACTAATCAAGCCTAAACTAGCTTTTTTTTGGAAGAGAAGGAGCCAAAATTAGTTTAGCCATGGCAGAACCAAACTTGCACTACACACATAATTGAGACAATCTCGCTTACAGATAACTTCTACAGAGTTCAGAGGTACTTATTATTGACATCTAAATTTTAATAACATTTTTTCTCAAAAAATTAATATAAAATTCATAAAAATTTATAAAATTTACAAAATTTACTTTATAAGCCTTGGCCAAGCCAAAAGAACAATTTTGAGCAAATATTTTTTTGGCATTTTTTCTTTTTTAAATATGTTTATATATTAGGAAAATATCCAAAAAATAATAAAAAAAGATTTCTTGGCATCAAAAAATGGAAAATATCTAATATTTTTCTTTTAAATCCCTTTTCATGTTAGCTTATTTAAATTTGAAAAATCAAATTGAGGACTGTGTTCTTCACAAACGTAATTCAAATTGACTTTAAAAAATAAAAAAAAAACAAAAAAAATAGTCAATTTTTTTAAAAAAATTTCTATTCATTTTGGCCAAAGAAAATTCAACAAAATTAATTTGGAACTATGGTTTACATAGTTAATCATACTTTCGGATTAATCCCAAAAATCCTAGGAATTTCATTTCAACCTTGTACTTTTCCTTCTCCTTTTTTTTTTTACATTTTTAGAGTCGTAACATTCATCTCTATTTTTCAAAATTACAATTCAATTTGAAAGTTTAAGGAATTGTTGGATTTCACAAAAGGACCAAAATGCATAGTTTAATTTTGCAATTTAATCCCTAAAACCAATAAAATTCAATTAAAAATTTTCTAGGGACTAAATTAACAATAAGAGCACATTACCCCCCTAGTTGTTGACCTTCTGAATCAAATGATGTCATTGGTTTGAGCTAAAAAGGCCATCTAGGGTTTGATTTTCTCAAAATAGGTCTTTGGGTGAAGCTAAATATTTTTGGGGTTTTGCACAAAAAAGAACCAATTGGACTCAAAATTATTGTTTTTCTAAATGATATTGATGCCACAAAGTCCAATTTTGAGCTTAAAATTGTAAAAGTAAGTCAAATGCGCATTGAATTTGACCAAAAAATATGAATCAGGTCAACCGAGTCGAGTTGACTAACCCGATCAACCCATCCACTTTGTTGACTAGGAGCACAAATGGAACCAATTTTGGTTCCTCCCCTTTGTATACGTGTAGCAGAAGACTAAAAGGGGAGGAAGGAAATGGAGCTCCAGTTGGCCACCCAACCCCAAGAGTGACTTTCGTTTGTACGATGAAGGCCGAGTCGACGTTGGCTAGCTGGCATTGACTCGTGAACAGTACACGTTATTAGTGTTGACACCTGATTTTCAATTAATTTTTCTCTTTTAAAATTAATAGAAAATTCATAAAAATTTATAAAATTGAAAAATCAACTTTGGAGACCTTGACCAAGCCTAGGGAAACAATTTTGACCCAAAAAGTAATTTTCCATATTTTCAGTATTTTTTCGGTTATTTTTTATTTTTTATTTTCAAAAATTAATAAAAAATACATAAAAATTCATAAAATTGAAAAATGAACTTTAGAGACCTTGGCCAAGCCTATGGAACCAATTTTGACCAAAAAATAAATTTTCATATTTTCAGTATTTTTCAGTATTTTTTTATTTTTGAAAATTAATAAAAAATCCATAAAAATTCATAAAATTGAGAAATCAACTTTGGAGAACTTGGCGAAGCCTAGGGAATCAATTTTGATGAAAAAATAATTTTTCATGTTTTTAGTATTTTTTGGAATTTTTGTTTTAGAAAATAGAAAAAGTGCTTGAAAATTAATAAAAAAAAATAGCATTTGAAGCCATAAACATGTGAATAAATAGTCAGTATTTTTATTAACTTCATGTTTAGGTCATTTGAAAAATTTCTAAAAAAGCCATTCTAGCTCTATAATTTTTGATTTTTGCATTTTAAGAATTGTGACACTGTCCTCTAATAGTCCAAAATCTTCAAAGGCCTGACGGTGCATTGTCCGTTGTTGCATTCAATTTTCCAAATCTAATTTGTCATTTGTGCCTCTTCTCAAAATGCTGGCACCGTGGGATTGCATGTACAGATGGGCAGAAACTTGAGCAGTCGAGGAAGATTAGCAAGAATTTGTGGGACTTTCTTTTGGCATAAGAAACCCCAGGATTGCGAGTTCTGGTGAATTTGAGAGATGAGTCGAAGCTAGAAATCATTAAAGTCATGTTGCAAATATTAGGTTCTCTAGAGCTGCGAATAATTTTGTTCTTAAAACATCCAAGCTCTTGGAGGAGGCCACCATACGCATTGGAGACAATGAAACTGTCACCAAGAGAAAAGCAATAGAGAGGGAGGCCATGATTGAGGAAGGATGGAAGAGCGGATAAAACTGTGGACTACCCTAGACGATACGAGGTTGCACGGAGTTCATTGTTCCACAAGTAGTCCCAAGTTTCACCGACGCCGTTGCAACTATGCGAATGGAAGATGAGGAGTGTAAAAGAAAGCCCGGAGCAAGATGAGCACACATGATTCTGAACATAGACATGTCAACGATGTGTGCAGAGGCGTACCAGCCATGGAAACGAGCTAGATTACATGTCTACTTGTTGGGATTTTTGTGAATGAGGCAATAGATAGATTTATTAATGGTACGACCGAAATTCGCGGCTTTCTCAGGTTCATCGCTGCTGCACTTGGTCTTCTTGTAAGAAGGGCAATGATGGTCTTACTGAGTCATGGTCACAGCCATGGTCACGGCCATGGACGCTACTATGGTCATTGACACAACCATACGTATCATAATGATGATGCATATGAGCATGGTGATCGCGCTCATAACTGTGAAGAACATGATGATTAAATAATGGAGAAGTGAGTGAAAACGTGGATATTCTTGGATGGGCGACCATTTGGTAAGGGGGCAATGACTTTCGGTGGACCGAAAGGAGGAAGAGAGAGTAAAACAGATTAGTTGTGAATGGCAGTTAGAAAAAAGTTCACGCGGCGGCTCCTCCTCCAGTCAAAACCCTTGAGGCATGTCGGTGAAAAAAGAAGACCTCGTGCTGCTGGACACGATGGGGGAGCATCCGAAAGAAAAAAGATTGGGGGAGAAAGGGGGGCACTAAAACTGGAAGGGGAGAGGCGATGCGAGGGAGAGAGATCATCGTCACCATCACCGAGATTGGATTTGACATAGAGATAGATCACTTTGATCCCATTCGATCGATATACGGAATTCGAAACTCCAGACCATGTCTTCGGAGATGTCGAGCATGGATCTCGAAGGCATCGACGGCGTCCGCATGAGCTGGAACGAAGGTTGAGGCCAGCAAGTGTATGATCCCGCTCACCGCCTGCATCCGAGTGCAAGTACACGCTCAGTTCATTGTTGGATGAATTGCAGACAGATCAGTGGCCTATTGCGCTAAGTAATCGGGCGGCACACTGCACCAGAGTTGCATTGAGCGTTGCAGCCGGATTGGTTGGGGCTTGTCTGCCTGGGACCAGAGCTCGGATAATTGCTTTGGTTGGAGGACCGTGCGCTGAAGGACCGGGCACGATTGTATCCAAAGACTTATCAGATCCTGTATGTTCACATAAAGATCTTGACAAAGGTGCTGCACCATATTTCAAGAAGGCGGTCAAATTTTATGATAATCTTGCTAAGCAGCTGGTCAGCCAGGGCCATGTTTAGATCTTTTCGCATCTGCCCTCGATCAGGTATATCAGTCAGCCTTTTTGTTGTTGGATGCATTCTATTGGCTCTTTATGCATGTGCTTTAACATGTACAATCTTATTAGTGACTCTTTACACTGCATATTGTGCTTCCAATTAGTAGGGTGATTTAGTTTTGCCTATGATCTCCGTCACATTCATCAGACTTTTAAATTATTCGAAGCACTTGGGCAAGAACATATTTTGATTTCTATTCGTACCATACAACTTAAATTAGTCCGTAAACTAAAGTTTACAATATGTTGTCTGTTTATTCTTATTAAGTCACGTGGCTTCACCCCATTTTCTCTTTTCTTTTCTTTTATTTATTCTTTATGGTTGTTTATTGGTATTTTGGGCTTGGCCCATCTAGTGTAATAAGCTATTACCTATTATTAATACAAGATGTATCCCTAACCTAGGGATACACCGTTTTCTCTTCTCATCCTCTCAAACGCAACTTTCTCTTCTCCTCCTCTTCTCCACTTTCATGGTATCAGATCAAAGGTTTGTTCCATCCCTTGTTTTGATCGGCCCTCACCTTCTTCCTCTTCTTCTTTTCATTTTTCTCTTTTCTTCTATAATGGGAACACAATAGTATGGCTTCTAAACCATAGATTTCTTGTCAATGTTGGTATTTCTTCTCCTTCTGTAGCCTACCCAGCAGTGTAGGCTCGTCTTCCACTTCCAGCCCTGAGGTGCTGGTGTTGTCTTGTTGTTTAGGTCCAAAGGTGTTGGTTTCTTTGTGTAGAGACCTAGCGTCTCCTTTTTTTTTTTTCAACAATAATGGTAAGAGATGATCCACAGTAGGGGATGATCACGGGTGATGGTTCTGGAGAAGTGCAGGCTGCACGTTCTGTGGGCTCTAGCAGTATCGAGGGTGTTGTCTCTTTCCCGACAAGACTATTCGATGAAAAATTGGAAGGAGCCCTAAATTTTCAGATTTGGCGAAAGACTATTCTTGTCTATTTAAAAGGTATGGGTAAGGCTAAATACTTGACTGATTTGCCTCCTGAATCTATTGACCCTAATTATTTGAGTTGGGAGATTGAAGAGAATCGTATCTTCGGACTTCTCTTAAATTCTATGGATCGCAAAGTTAAGGTTATGATTGCTAATTGTCTAACGGTTCTAGATGTGTGGAATCGTTTGACTATGTTATATTCAAACACCAACAACAAATCTCGTGTGTATGATGTGTTGAAGAAATTATTTCAACTTAATCAAGAAGAGCGGTCTATTCAAGAGTTGTATACTGAGTTTCAGGCTCTGTTTGATGAACTTGATTTGTTGTGGCTGATTCCAACTAGTCCTGCTGAGATGATTGCGCAGAGGGAGCAGCTCGGTGTTATGTGTTTCTTATCGGGTCTTCATCCCGAACTTGAGTCAATTAAAAATCAGATCCTTTTAGAGAGGGTTCCCATATCTATTCCCAAGGTCTATAATCGGTTGAATAGCATTACCATTGGGACTCATACTCCGTCTGTGCAACTAGAATCTAGTGACAAGTCCGCTTTGTACTCTTCTTTTGGGAGTGGTGGATCACATGGTGGTTGTGGAGGCCGTAGTGGTCGTGGTGGCCGTGGAGGCCATGGTGGTAGTAAGGACCATCGTATTTGTCATCATTGCGGTATTCTCGGTCATCTAATGAGTGTCGCGACCTAAAATTCATTTTTAGGTTAATGGATTACCAGATTAATTAATTAAATTAACTAACCTAGTTCGAGCTCTCCCAAGCTCTACCAAATCCCAACTTTGATTTTTTTTCACATGATTTTAGAATTTGAAGTCGCCACTAATCATTTTTGGTAGGTTGATTAGAAACCTAAGTAACCTAGCGGGAGAACTAAATTACTCCTGCAAACCAGAGATTATGAGTTCGGGGACTTGGTTACACTAGTTAATTAAAACTAATGCCCTTTCGGTACCTTAATTCCATGGATATCCTATTTTGGCAACTCTCACTTGATTTATTCCTAAGACCCTGCTAAGGTGTTCTTTTTATGTTTTCACTTTAAAATGAAATGCATAAAGGGTATGAACGCAAACGTTGACATACGAATACGACACACAAATACGGACATACGAATATGATATACGAATACGTAGATATGCGAATACGAATATGTGCGTGACGTGCGAATGACATACGTACATGACATGCGAACGACATACGTACGTGACATGTGTATGAATACAATATGCATACGGGATAGACGAATACATATACGTGCGTTACGTGCGAAGGACATACGTACATGGACATGCGAATGATATGCGTACGTGACATGCGTATGAATACAACATGCATGCGGGGATAGACGAATACGAATACGTATGTGACATGCGTATGAAGACACACGAATACGATATGTAACATGCATACATACACCATACAAATACGTGACATATATATGTGACATGCATAGTGATATGTGTATGTAAATACGTACATTTCGATTTTGCCCATAAAGGGCAAAGTCGTCATTTTGAAAAGATGGGATAAAACCCTCATTTTTGAAAAAGAGGGGATAAAACCCTCATTTTGAAATTTTTGATTTTTCTGAATGAATATGCATGAGTTAATAACATATCATAACAGACAAATGTGGATTTGCAAACGTCGCGTACGTGACGTGCATACGAGAACAAACAAATACGATATGTCTATACGAACATACGGATAACATAACAAACATACATGAGACATACTACATGAGATGCACATGAATGGCATTTTTTATATTTTCAGATTTTCCATTTTTTTTTGGTTTTTTGGATTTTCTACATTTTTTTTTGTATTTTGGATGTATTATAAAAGAATGCAAAATCACCCAAAGCAAATGAAGATGTGAAGAGAGAGCAGGTAAAGTAAAACTACCCTAAGGACAGTGAAAATAAAACCCGCAACTCGTCGGGTGAATAATTACAGACCAATTAAATAAAACCCGAGACATGATCGGGAATACAACAAAAATGGACCGGAATGGACATCGGTCAAACACCCGTCGCCAAGCCTCGTGGGTCGAGAGTACAACAAAACGGACCGGAATGGACATCGGTCATCCTTCAGTCTTCAAAGCATCGGGCCGAAAGCCAAATGAAAATAATGAACTTATCCAATCGGACATGCACAATCACCAATGAGTTAAGACAATTCAAAAACTCAAAGAGAGTTTAACACGTGCTGATTAAACTTCATTGAGACCATTTTTTACATTTTCCAATGCATTAACACAAAAAATACGAATTAAATCATACTGTCCATGAACATTCTTAGGGAGAAAGCAGTAACCATAAAATACAAAAGAAATAATGAAATGTATGTAAAAATTTTGAGATGTTTTATGTGGATGGGAAAATGTGTCTTTGACAACTTTCATGTTTTACATTCTTATTGAAGAGACACTTATTTTCGTGTAGAAAATGGTCTTTCATGAGAGCTCAGCAGCAAACAAACAAATTTCACAGAACAGACATATTTCAGAATTAAGCTTAAATGGACACTCAAATCTCAAAATTAATGCACCAAACTTTCCAGTCTACTAAACAAGACCCCAATGAACAACTTTCATTTTTTGTGAAGTTTCAAAAGAAGACTCTAATCATGAGATAACTACAAATCAATATGACCACGCACAGAAAAACACTCAGACTCAAGGACACCAACAGAATTGCATGATTTCATTAAATGCATTAAAAATACGAAACGTGCATGAATATTTTTGTATTTTTTATATGTTATGCATTAAGATCTTATGAACAAATGTCATGAAGAGGTCTTTATGAAACGAAGTCTAGAATAACCCATGGAAAATCATTTAGCGTGAAAGGTCAGATCAGAAAAATTCCATCTCAGGTTCTGATCACCATATTTCCATATTTCTGCTTTCAATTTCGGGACCCTTTTGACATAGCAAAAGACGTACATTTTCGCGCCATAATATATCAAATCGAAGATCTCGAAGTCATCTACGAATGTTCAGTATATTTATTTTCGAGATTTCGTCATCTAAACACGAAAAATTGAGTTACCAGATAATTGCACATGCTGATGCACCTAGAGCTCGTTGGAGATGAATCCGTCGCGTCGCCAAGGCTTGTTCCACGGTGGCGAATTTTTCTCTCTCAAAATTTTTTTCTCTTGAAATTTCTCCAAAATTTTTTTTTTCTCTCCAGTTTTTCTTCAATCTCCCAAAACTCTCTCAAACATCCAAAATTTTCTCTCCAAAAAAATTCTTCTCAAACACTTCAAATTTTTTTTCTCCAAAGAATTCCCACCATCCAAACTCTCTTCTTCCTCCTTTTATAACCCATTCATTTATCTTCCATTCTAATTTTTCCACTAACTCTTCTTCTTCAACATCTTCCATTCTCCATCTCTATCTCACATTCTAATTTCTCCACTAACTCTTCTTCTTCAACATCTTCCATTCTCCATCTCTATCTCACATTCTAATTTCTCCACTTACTCTTCTTCATCTCCATCTTCCCTTCTCCATATCTATCTCCCATTCTACTAACTCTTCTTCATCTCCATCTTCCCTTCTCTATTCTCATCTATTCTTCTCCATCTTCTCTTCTCCAGCTCCTCCTCTCCATCTCCTCTTCTTCATCTCCTCCTCTCCATCTTCCATTCTCTATCTCCTCTTCTCCATCTTTCCTTCTCTATTCTAATTTCTCCACTAACTCTTCTTTTTATTATTTACAAAATAATCCCTCAAATGTTAAGTATTTTCACTCTAGTCCATGAGATTTTAAGTATTTGCAATTCAGTCCACGGAGAAATATTTCTTTAAGTCCAAATCTTCTCAAAATTTTCAACACATCTCCCCTATGCTTATTTCTTGCCGCAAAATTTAATTAAAGCCCTTTTGTAAAATTGAGTCATTCTGGGTATAATTGGGCTAAGATAAAAATTTAAAATATTAGAGAATAATGTCACAACTTCTAAAAGTGAAAAAATGAAAATAAATTGACTCAAATTAAATTTTTTAGGCTCAATTCGAGATTATGCTCGTGAAAAAATACACGACCTCGAATTGGGTTTTTTTTTAAAATTTGTGATGGCCAACATGAAAAGGAATTTAAAAGAAAAATATTGACCATTTTTACATATTTTTTTGTGACCTCAAACGCCATTATTTATTAAATATTTTCCTAATTTCTAAAAATATATATATAATTCAAAAAATATGAAAAATTATTTTTTTGTTCAAAAATGGTTGCTTAGGCTTGGCTAGGGCTTCCAAAGTTGATTTTATAATTTTCTCAATTTTTATGGATTTTCTATTAATTTTCGAAAATAAAAAATGCTGAAAAATACCAAAAATATGAAAAATTATTTTTTGGTCAAAATTGATTCCCTAAGCTTGGCCAAGGTCCCCAAAATTGATTTTTCAATTTTACAAATTTTTATGGATTTTGTATTAATTTTAAAAGAGAAAACATGATTAAAAATCAGGTGTCAACAGCTGCCTCTCTTTGAAAGGAAGCTCGGTAGAGGTTCATTTCAAAGACGAGACGACACCTGAATCCTAATCGACTCAACACAAGGAGATAAAAAGAGTCGTGACAATTGATCTCCAATACCCAACATTGCAAGTTCTGATCCAGTTCCGGCTTGAGGAGGCTTCTATGAAGTGAGGGAGAGCTAGAGTTGAGAGGTTACCTGGCACTTACCTGCCCATCGTATGGCCGTTGCCTGACATGAATGCTCTGCTGAAAATGGGATGAGAACCTAAGGATTCGTTATAAGAAAACCTTAGGGTGGTGGAACTTGGACCCGTATGGTAGGTCACCCCATAGTAGATTCCTAATAAAAGGATTCTACTGATTAAAATCGGATTGAATTTTGACCCGTATGGTGGGTCACCCCATGGTAGATTCCTAGTGAAAGGATTCTACTAATTAAATTAAGATTTGACCTGTATGGTAGGTCACCCCATGGAAATGCCTGTAAGAAGGACTTTGGTGCCTGTAAGAAGGACTTTGGTGCCTGTAAGAAGGACTTTGGTGCCTGTAGAAAGGACTTTGTTTTGCCTGTAAAAAGGACTTTGGTGTGCCTGTAGAAAGGACTTTTGGTTGCCTATAGAAAGGACTTGGTGCCTGTAAGAAGGACTTTTGTGTGCCTGTAGAAAGGACTTGGTGCCTGTAAAAAGGACTTGATGCCTGTAAGAAGGATTTGTGCCTGTAGAAAGGACTTTGATGCCTATAAAAAGGACTTGGTATGCCTGTAAAAAGGACTTGATTTGCATGTAAGAAGGACTTGGTTTCCTGTAGAAAGGACTTGGTCGCCTGTAGAAAGGACTTTGGTTACCTGTAAAAAGGACTTTTGAGTGCTTGTAGAAAGGACTTGGTCGCCTGTAGAAAGGACTTTGGTCGCCTGTAAAAAGGACTTTGGGAATGGACCGTTCCGTATTGGGGTTTCCAATGGAAGGGCTCCGAAGATAATATACCCTAGATGTCACCTTTTTTGGGTAGACTAAAGAGGTATTGATTGAGAAAATGATTTTTGGGTATATCTGGGATCTAGGGAGATCAAGAATCCTGCAGACGCTCTAACCCAATTTAACTTACCATGAAGGGTGCCATTCTGGGATCTGGGGAAACCAGGAATCTTGCAGACGCTCAAACCCGATTTAACTTACCTTGAAGGGTGTCATTCTGGGATCTAGGGAGACCAGGAATCCTCAAAATCCGACTTAACTTACCTTGAAGGGTGCCATTCTGGGATTTGGGGAAACCAGGAATTCTGCAGACGCTCAAATCTAATTTGACTTATCATAAAGGGTGCCATTCTGGGATCTGGGGAAACCAAAAATCCTGCAGAAGCTCAAACCTAATTTTTGTTGTCCCATCACTTTAGGAATAAACCGATGAGGCAAAGATCAAGAACACGAGAGTTGGTCAATCATGATTTGATAAAGCTTGAGAACACGAGATTGTATCAATTGTGAGCTGATGAAGACTTCATGAGAGTATGTTGATCATGAGTTGCAAGGGTTCAGAAGACTTACCTGGATCTTCTGAGTTAATGATCGAGGCATAGACAGACCGATTGTATCGTGTCTGCTTGCTCACTGAATGACCTTATGTGCTGCAATGGATTTGAGCACCCAGACAATCATCAGAATTGAAAGGTTCAGGTTGAAGATATACTCACCTGAAAATGCTTGGCGAGTATTAGCCAACAGGGCTTGTTTGTTTAATAGCCTCTGGATGAATTTCGAGATCTCGGAGAGTAACTCGACTATTAGGAATGCACTACTTGTCAGACAGTGTCAGAGGTAACATGTGCAAGCATTTTTATCAATGAGTTCATCGGTTCATGCAAAACCATTCAGTTGAGTTTGCAATGATTAAAACCATATGTGTATGCTCATAATATGGATCATGCATGACTATTCTGTCGAGTTTGCATTTCCAATTCTATCCAGGGAGGTTATCATGTCATGAATACCTCGAATTGAACCTGAATGGGGACTTCAGTCTGAAAGGGCTTTCTCTCACTCTCGAGAAACGCTGTTTATTCGGATTGCAGGATTTGAAAAGAAAGCACTCAACCTTACCATCATCGCATTCAGCGAGGGTCTGAGTAATCTCGCAATTGATACGATCAAGCCGATCTAGAGGTCTTGATTAGGACCGTAATGTGGGCTGTGTCAAAGGCTTATCAAAGGAGACTCATTTCGAGTCAGGGCCATTGACAAAAAAAGGTCTTCATCATCTGCTCCGGGTTTACAAGTCAAGAACCCAGCAAAATGAGAGAGAAATAATCTTGCTCGAACTTTTTCGAGCGATTCTTCAAGTCATTCAACTCTTACATTAATTCAAGTGCTCTAATCAGAAAAGACTTTCAAGGGTCGTAACGTAGGTCGGGATTTGGGTCTGAGAAACGAAGGGCTCGTTTTGGCTCAGAAAAATATATGAGAAGGGCTTGGTGTTGGTGATCATTGCAGTCTTGTCATCGATCTTTGATCTTCCTGAATTAGTCTTCAATGAATACCACCATTGGCTGAGGGGTGGTAGCTCTTTTACACTTTGCAAACTGACTTCTTTGGGGATCCTTTTTCGGGAATTCTCAAAATGTATGTTCGAAGTCAGAAGTTCATTATAGATATATGGGCACTGGCCTTGCTTTTGATAGGCACTTTGCTCTTTCTGCCCGAGATTCTTTAGAGTAGCCTTTGCTTTTCTTACTCCCGACTCCCTTTTGTTTGAAAGCAGGCCCATTTTCTTTAGGCTACACTTGTTTTTCTTTTTCTTTTGTTTAACAATCTTGTGATTGTGAATTTTAGCAATAAGATGATTTTCAACAAATGATACTAGACATTACATGAAAGTCTAGCATATGAAATGGGCTAATTCGAGAATTCTCTATTGGCCCAATTTCTTTAATTCTGCTCCTTGGGGGAAGGTGTCGTCGTTACCTTGAATGAGCAAGGATCACCAACATGGCTTGAGAAATGAATTTGCAGGCTCAATTGGGTTATGCAAAGGATGAGTGTGTAGGATATAAAAAATAAATGCTCTTTGTCATCCTAAAGCACTTGAATTAAAACTCGAGTATCATGCAAAGAAACACTCGAAGATTGATGTTAGTCCAAGTAAGAGAATTTCTAACCATTTATCTCCTGATATTGTTGGAATTACCTCTGTTTTGCCCCAGTGTGGGGTGGTTCTTGACAGGGTTATGAAATGAATCACCGTTCAAATGGGTTGTCAATGGTTGCCTGAAGTGTTTGGAATGGAGAATGAATGCCTCCTCCACTTCGACTATCGTACCTTTTGCGAGAAAACCCATTGCCTCGGAGAATACGGAATTTGTCTACCGCTCAACTAACTGTGGATTGAATACAGGACGTATGTGGAAATGGCTTGCCTTTCATCGTCCTGTCATGCCCCATTCTATACATTCGATGCATCGTGTACAGTTTATACCCCCAGTCAAAATTGATAAATTGAACATGCAGAACACTCATGCATAAATCATGAAATGTGTAAACATCATGCAAATATGGCAAGACAATGTACAAGTATGGAAATTGCCCCAGGCTGTGTGGGTGGATCAAACACGTTGGGGGCCTATTCCCCGAGTCGAGGAGTAGTTTGTTTCTGATTTTGCCTCTTTTCGATCCAAGGTTCGCCATTGATTTCCCCTATTTCATCAGACAAATCGCATCAGGCGATCATAACTTGGCCCCTTGGGGCTGTTTTCTTTGACGTATCAGATGTTAGTTTAACATTTCCTGTAAAAAGGAAGGAGACATGTTAGCCAGTATCAGAAATGATGAACTGGACACGATACTGAGTTACCCTTGAGTGCTTCGCGCAACTCCTTTACCAGTTTTACCACTCGGGATTTTCTCCGTGGGTATGTCAAGTTAGACATTTCCTGTCAAACAATGGAGGAGAAGACGTATTAGTCAGTATTAGAAATGATGTATTGGATACGATACTGGTTTACCCTTCATTTTGAATGCCTCGCACGATCCCCTTATCAGGTTCGCTGGGTTGAGCTTCCTTCAACTTTCGTGGGCCACTTCACCATTAGGGCCAAGATCGTGACAAAATACTGACCTTGGTATTGCTCGTCGAGTATTCCTGTTTCTTTCTGCAAAAAGAAATGCGAGAAAAAGTTATTTTATTTATTTACAATACTTACAATATTTCCATCCTCGAGGATCGAACTCGGGACGTCTCGGACCACTGTCATTCCCCATGCCATCTGGTCCACAAGACCGCAGGCGCTCATGGAGGTTCCTTTTAAGAGTCAATCCTTGGGATGACACGGTGTTGTTGTATTGTACTAGGTAATTCCAGGTCACCTTCTTTGAGATTGTTTGGGTCTTTCGTTCACATATTCCTCATTTGAAGCCGTCTATTCTGTGGCGATGTCCACGAATCTATTTGCCCAAAGTTTTGATTAATCGGGGAATTTCGTTTTTGGGTCAATTTGCAAATTCCTGTAAACAGAAGGGATCTAATTTAGAATCGGGACAATTTGAGGGTAAATTGAAACGATACTGCTTTACCCTTCTAGTTCGCGCGACTTTTTACTCGCAATAAATTCACTACGAGTTTGGTGTGGTAGCAGACTCGAGCATTTAATAGGAGAACATGAAATTGTTGCTTCTTGCTTTTGCGTTCATTCTGAACATCAATAAAAGTAGAAAACATTCCATGCAAGGAAATGAAGCGTTTGCATTCGTTCAAGATCGATTTTGCTCCCTCAGCAGGCTCTCCCATGATCAGCTGGCTTCATTCTGGACCAAATATGCATCGGCTATGTTGAAGGATCCGTGATCTCAGCTTCGAAATACACACTCCCTGTGCATATTACAGTTCCCGTGCTTCATTAACATTAAACTGGTTGATCATGGCGGTGAGTTCATCGTCAATGCCGCTTGCCTGGTGGTGATACATCTCCCCTTCCCCGGGAGGTATTGATGCTGATCCAGTAGCATTAGTCTTTTTGTACCCTGCTTCGACAGAACTCGATTCTATTATAAACTGGTCTAACTCGCTTCTCAAACACGCATTTTCAATCCTCAGATCATGCATTTCATCGAAGGCGACGAGGAGGCTGTTGCAGTTAGGGCAAGTGGCGGAGTCAAAAGCCTCTTTATACATCTTGTTTTCCGCTCGGAGGTTTTCATTTTCAACTCTTAGAAACTCGGCTTCGTTATGCTCATAACGAGTCTTCATTCGGGTTCGCCTATTTTGAAACCAGAACTTGATTTGTGAAGGTTCAAGTCCTAGCTCTTGACTTAGTTCCATTTTCTGTTTGCCGTCTGGCATAGGACATGTTCTGAAGAAATCCTCAAGCCTTCGTACTTGCTCCTTAGTATGGCGACGGTAACGCTTCTTTTGACCCTTACCGTTGTTGTCCTTATCTTTACTGAGATCTTGGACGTCGTCGACGGAAGGGCTAGGCTCCACAGGCTCGATCCCAAACATGGTTTCGAACTCTTCCTCTCCCATATTCAGCAGGCAATGATAGCTTTCGGAAGTATTGGGTTGAGACATCTTCGATTTGGTCGATGATTTCTCAAGGTTTACTATATCTTTCTGTATTTTCACTCTCTCTGAACCGTGTATGCTTTAAAACTCTCTTCAATGTAGAATAAAGATTATCAGGAGGATGTCTCTTTTAAAATTTGGCGTCGGCTTAGCATATGTATCGCTTCTCCCGAGATTTGTCTTTCTCAACCTTTCCTGCGTGTTTCTTGCTTGGCTCGTCTTTTCTCATCTCTTCATAGTGGTAGGGTCCCTATCAACGTCTCTACCATCGATTTGCTGGCGTGTTCTCCTATAAAAACGAATCCCATTTTCCTTGTCTCCCACCCAAGTCACCTTTCTTTCTTCTTTTTCAAAGTTGTGTCATCCCGTCAAACTTTTAGCAGAGATGTCGGATTTGCTTGGCTCGAGATTGGAGACGAGTAGCGGAGGTGATACTGATAGGGAATGGTAGACAGGAAAATCTGGCCAGTAGAGACTTTCACTGCAAAAATGAAAGGGAATGCGGCAGTATATGTTCTTCATATTCTAGAAAAATTGGAACGATACTGTTTTGCCCTTGTATGTACTTCCATTGAATTTGAATTGAGGAAGTGCCTTCATTTGGATTGGATTGGATTGTATGTCCCGAGTTGCCCTTCACTTTGAGCTTGCCACATAAGTGCTTTGCTTAGTTGGGCCTTGTTTTCTTTCGGGTTGCTTTGGACCATCATCATTTTTTATGCCATCGGGTCCGTGGATCGGAGGGCTCCTTTAATTTAAAGGTTACCTTTAAGGCAAATGAGTCCTATCGCATTCCATTGGGTCATTTCATTTTGCGACACTCTTGAGGCAATTTGCAATCCCCTGGGTGAGAATGGAACAAATCCAATTTAGCATTTTGCGACGATTGAGGGTAAATTGGAACGACACACAGTTACCCGTCTTCGAGCTCGCATGGGCTTTTCACTTGAAATTTCCCTACGTGAGGCCATTCAACATTTCTCATTATGGCAGTCAGCGACTTTGCCACAAATTGATCCGCCCTGAGTCTAGCATAAAAAGGGATTCACGCATTCGACGGGATAAAAAACAAATTACCCCATGCCCCTGAATTAAATCTAGACACCTAGAAAGCTGGAAATATCACACGCAGGGGAATTAAGCATGAAGTGAAAGGTGCACTTGTTCAAGGTCAGTTCTGCCTCTCCTGCGGCTCTTCGATAATCAGCTAGTCTCGTGCTGGTTCAGGCATGGATGACCGATGTTTGAGAGTCCCTAATCACTGGCTTTCGATCATGGCTTCAGATGTCTGTCAACCTTAAACTGGTTGACCAGGGCAGTAAGCTCATCATCTGGGTAATCTCTTGAACCTTCCAGCAACTGATACTCGAATTGGGCATTATTGTTGGCAAATGCTGGCGGTAGATTTCTCATTCTGTCCTCGCCATGAGCAATTTGACTTCTCGAGCTGAAGTCTTCATCATTACTCCAGAAAGTGTGGGGATCACCAACTATCCTGCTACCAAGAACTCCTTCCATTCGAGGATTAGAGAAGTGGAAGTGCTCAGGATAATTTCTTGTCTGATTCTCTGGCTGCGCAGGCGCGCCGATCATGGGATGAATTCTAGCCACGGGTTGGTGCTCAAACCAAGGAGTCTAAATACACTGCCCCTGCGGTCTATACTCTTGAAGAGCATTAGTGTGATTCTGGGGGATACTTTGATTAACGCCTGGGGGATTGATGGCACGGCTACTGGCTTGGTTGATGATGGGAAGTGGCTCGCCCCATGCTAACCTGTGGAACTTATGGTGGCGAGGAGACTCGACGTTCAGGCTTGGATCAGTCCCGCCTTGGTTTTCTTGATTCTGAGCTGCATTGTGTTCTCTCACCCTTTTTCTGTACTTCTGAAGATGACTCGAAACATTTGCTTTAGTGAGTCCCTCTACCTTCATAATTTCCAGTATATGTTGCGGCCGTGCCGAATCGATTCCTAGCTGTTGAACTGCATTAACAAACATACGATGCAGCTCGGGAGACCAACTCATCTTCTTTCTCCAGTTGCTTGGAATAAAATTGAAGGCTTGATACTTGTTCTCATGGTCGTGCAATTGCTTCCTTACCACGTGCTGCCATATGTTTTGAAGCATCTGAACTCTAACTGGTTTCGTTACGACGTCTTGGGCCCCGTTTAAGACAGCCTTCATCATGGCTTGCTGATCATCGCTTGCCGATATTACGAGGACTGGCATGTTTAATTTAGAATTGATGACTTCCAAGAGAGTGAAAATATCCATGTCAATCCCTACCATGGCGGTGAGGACGATATCAAACTGGTCACTACTCCTCCTTAATATCTCTAAGGCCTCTGTCGCCTTTGCTTGAGCTACAACCTTATACCGGCATTTTCTTAATACGGTAATAAGGATTGACAGAGAGACTGGATTACCGTCAATGGCCATGACCAGTAGACCCTCAGGGTAAGGAACTTCATCAGCTTCGACCAGGGTTGAACATGCGCCCATTTCCCTAATGCTCGACATATTTCTGGATCTAGGACTGCCGATTCGAGACCGCCTCAGGATGTCTTCTCGGACTTGAGGGATCACGGGATCGTTGATGGCTTCTCGTAACAGGCTTTGAAAGCCAATGCTTTGATGGTGAAGGTTTTGAATTCCTCTCCCACGAGAACTCCTTCCTCTCTATCTTTCTCCTGCGAGTTCGTGCAGATGAACCCTCACTATCAAATGAGGATAAATTCTCTCTCTGGCAATAGCAACGACTTCCCCCTTCACGGGCAGTGCTATTAGATTTACCGAGGGGAAAATCTGACATTCAGCATTTGATTAAAGGGGAAATCCTCGTTTATCGTTCAGTTTGTCTTCTTCTTTCTTTTCGCGGTAGAGGGCCCCTGTCAAGATTTCCACCGTCGATTTACTGGCGGGTCCTCCAATGAAGACGAGTAATATCTATCTTTCTGCCGAAAATTTCTTTGTCCCCCACTCAGCTCGTCTTTTCGTTCTTTCTTTTTTCAAAGCGGTGGAGTCCCGTCCAGCTTTTCCACAGAGACGTCAGGTTTGTTCGGCTCGAGGTTGCCACTTGACTGGAATTTGAGCCACCGGGGGTGTTGCCGACAGAGAATGGTAGATAGGAAAACCTATAAGGACTGCCCCTGTGAAATCAGTATTTAAATTGAAGCAGATTACCATCTTCGCATTCCACTCATCTGCCTCACCTCTCTCCCCCTTTCTTTCGTATTCTGCTTTCAAAAATGGCCAATTCTCCTAACCACACCTTATCCGCCGAAGTCCTGGCTGGGTGGGAGAGACTCTACAATCTTCTTGGTAGAGGTTACGCTCATATAGCCAAAAACTCTACCGTTGAGGCTGAAATCCTTGGTTTATTCAGGACTATGGACGCTGCTTCTGTTGAGGGTACCTAATTGGGGAAGGAGTATCGGAACTTCTCGACCGTCTTCATCAATTTTCTGGCTGCCTATAACCGCGCTTATGAGACGGTCCTTGTGACCGCCGTCGTGAAAGCTCGTTACCGAGACCGGCACGAGCGTTTGGCAACAGTTACATTTGTGGCTGATAATCACAAAAAGGCCCTCAAGTTTGCCAACGATAAGCTTTCGTGGCTGGTTCGTGAGAGGGGAAAGCTGGTGGACCGTCTGGCCTTGGTCCGAACTTACGCCGAACAGGAGCCAGGCAATATTGTGATGAGGTGCAAATGCGGTTGGCTGCAGGAGAGGCTTGATGACATTACGGCAGACATTGCTTTCGAGAGGGCGGCGATTCCGGACCTGGAGTTTGCCGTTGAGCATTACGAGGCCACTATGGCCCAGGTTAAAGAGAAGTGCGATCGCCTCTTCTTTAGGCTCGCGGAGCTTGATCCCAAGAACGCCCGGTGCACCCAGAGCATCAACTTCATGGAGAGCCAACTGAGCTCCTTTGTGACGCTTATTAGGGCTCAATTTTATTTCACTTTTCCTCCCCAGTGAGTTGTTGTAAGGTTTGTTGGTGAATGGAATGAAGAGAAAGTTTCACGTGTTTGTGCTTTTCATTTTCCTGCCATTTCTTCGCCCATATAGCATGATAGGACGATTCACGGTACTGAAAACGTTGAGGCTTAACACTCTTCTTGGTGTTCTTGTTATCTGCTGCCGGTGATGATATCAAGGACGTTGACGAAGGGTTCGGTGGCGGCCCCCACCAGTCACAGCGCCGTGAGTCAGTCGTGTGAATTATTGCAAATCGACCACTCGATTAGCGCTCCAATAAATAAACCAGGCTGCTCGTTGCGTGCCCCACTTTACTCCTGCCTATCTCTTTCGGCGTCCACTTGAATGTGTCGGTCACCTGTAGCGTTGGGAGAAATGATTGCGGGCCATGCTCGGTAATAAAATACTGGTCCTCCAAAATCTTCCATGTGTTTTGAATCCGAGGAAGGTAAAAAGGCAAGCCTTTGTTCAATTTAATCAGAAAGGCGTCGCAAGGTCGGGTTCATAATCTTGCCCCATGGGTTCTGATTACACAGTCTCGGCTTTCTCAACAAAAATACATGAACCCTTCTAATACATTAAAAATGTCCATAGGCCCGATCTGGATAAATTTACAGCCCCATCAAAATACAAAGCTTGTACATGTTGACTGATTGACACGTTTCTGACTTCGGAAGGATTGATTCCTTCGCTTGCCCCCAGGATTATCAGTTGAGGTATCGGTAATTATCCGTCCTATTGTATACCTCGAGGTTATTCCCGGTATAATGCTGAACTCGATTTTACTTCCACCTCGGGTACTTGTAGTTTCCTGCAAAAGTAAAGAAAATAATCAGTATGTGATCCAATAGGGGTCGGCCCATGATTCCTACATTAGTCCAATTTTATTTTTCCATTTTAGAGAAAACTTTCTTAGAAAAACATGGGTGAATTTCTCAGAAAGAAGTTTCTTGCAAATTTTTACAACTTGAAAAATGTGATAAAACATCTTAAAATTTAGCAAATTTCCCGAAGAGATTTTCCTTTTATCAGAATGAATTTTTAGGGATAAATTTGTCAAGAAAATCTCATTTCTATTTAAGTAGAAAAATGTAACAAAATCTTTTACTGGTCGACAAAATTTTCCTAAGGGATTTTTCATACTTATTATTATTTTTTTTAAAAAAAAATGGGATACTAATTTGATTTTTATTTTCTTTTGAAAAATGACCTTGATGTTAAATTCAAAATTTGACCGACACCTAACATGGACCGACCAAAAATAAATACAAGATGAAGTTAGAAAACTTACTTTCACCGTCAAAAATACCATGTAAGTCGCATAGACATGCACATGAATCGTGAGTTTAAATCTTAGCCTATCTACTCTAAAGGCTGACAAATTGAAGCGAAAGACTTACGGCAAGGCGACAATCTCGCGCACATAATCAAGATTAGCCGTGACCCCTACGACGTAATCAGGATTAGCCGGGTCTCCCAACTTCGGCTCCTCGAGTCAAAAATTAAAACCACTGCTTTGGTAATCTTACCAAGCCTGAGGCCTAACTTTTAAAACTCATTTTTGAAAAGAGGTTCGGGATTGAATCTGGACTAACTTTCGACGTGATCTCACGCCGAACGCTAGAACCAAATCACAATACCATCCTAAAACTAGTGACCCAGGTCCGGTCACGGGACGTGTGTGATGTAGTGCTAAAACAAATAATCATGCCCAGTAGTTAAATTCAAACACCGCTTCAAAATGTGCAAAAATTAAATTCCAATTCCCATACACCAAACCTGCAAAATAAGGGGTTAGCCAAACACTCCACCCCTTATAACTCTCATCTGCAAGACCATTTAACACCTAAAGATTAGAATTCAACCAATTGCCAAACCAAGTGAATATTCATGAAATTTTACTGGCCTAAGTCCTCTAAGTTCTTAAATTTTTCAAAAATTAAGAACAAGTCCCCAGCGGAGTCGCCAAGCTGTCGCGACCTAAAATTTATTTTTAGGTTAATGGATTACCAGATTAATTAATTAAATTAACTAACCTAGTTCGAGCTCTCCCAAGCTCTACTAAATCGCAACTTTGATTTTTTTTCACATGATTTTAGAATTTGGAGTCGCCACTAATCATTTTTGGTAGGTTGATTAGAAACCTAAGTAACCTAGCGGGAGAACTAAATTACTCCTGCAAACCAGAGATTATGAGTTCGGGGACTTGGTTACACTAGTTAATTAAAACTAATGCTCTTTCGGTACCTTAATTCCATGGATATCCTATTTTGGCAACTCTCACTTGATTTATTCCTAAGACCCTGGTAAGGTGTTCTTTTTATGTTTTCACTTTAAAATGAATTGCATAAAGGGTATGAACGCAAACGTTGACATACAAATACGACACACAAATACGGACATACGAATATGATATACGAATACGTAGATATGCGAATACGAATACGTGCGTGACGTGCGAATGACATACGTACATGACATGCGAACGACATACGTACGTGACATGTGTATGAATACAATATGCATACGGGATAGACGAATACATATACGTGCGTTACATGCGAAGGACATACGTACGTGGACATGCGAATGATATGCGTACGTGACATGCGTATGAATACAACATGCATGCGGGGATAGACGAATACGAATACGTATGTGACATGCGTATGAAGACACACGAATACGATATGTAACATGCATACATACACCATACAAATACGTGACATATATATGTGACATGCATAGTGATATGTGTATGTAAATACGTACATTTCGATTTTTCCCATAAAGGGCAAAGTCGTCATTTTGAAAAGATGGGATAAAACCCTCATTTTTGAAAAAGAGGGGATAAAACCCTCATTTTGAAATTTTTGATTTTTCTGAATGAATATGCATGGGTTAATAACATATCATAACAGACAAATGTGGATTTGCAAACGTCGCGTACGTGACGTGCATACGAGAACAAACAAATACGATATGTCTATACGAACATACGGATAACATAACAAACATATATGAGACATACTACATGAGATGCACATGAATGACATTTTTTGTATTTTCAGATTTTCCATTTTTTATTTGTTTTTTGGATTTTCTACATTTTTTTTTGTATTTTGGATGTATTATAAAAGAATGCAAAATCACCCAAAGCAAATGAAGATGTGAAGAGAGAGCAGGTAAAGTAAAACTACCCTAAGGACAGTGAAAATAAAACCCGCAACTCGTCGGGTGAATAATTACAGACCAATTAAATAAAACCCGAGACATGATCGGGAATACAACAAAAATGGACCGGAATGGACATCGGTCAAACACCCGTCGCCAAGCCTCGTGGGTCGAGAGTACAACAAAACGGACCGGAATGGACATCGGTCATCCTCCAATCTTCAAAGCATCGGGCCGAAAGCCAAATGAAAATAATGAACTTATCCAATCGGACATGCACAATCACCAATGAGTTAAGACAATTCAAAAACTCAAAGAGAGTTTAACACGTGCTGATTAAACTTCATTGAGACCATTTTTACATTTTCCAATGCATTAACACAAAAAATACGAATTAAATCATACTGTCCATGAACATTCTTAGGGAGAAAGCAGTAACCATAAAATACAAAAGAAATAATGAAATGTATGTAAAACTTTTGAGATTTTTTATGTGGATGGGAAAATGTGTCTTTGACAACTTTCATGTTTTACATTCTTATTGAAGAGACACTCATTTTCGTGTAGAAAATGGTCTTTCATGAGAGCTCAGCAGCAAACAAACAAATTTCACAGAACAGACATATTTCAGGATTAAGCTTAAATGGACACTCAAATCTCAAAATTAATGCACCAAACTTTCCAGTCTACTAACCAAGACCCCAATGAACAACTTTCATTTTTTGTGAAGTTTCAAAAGAAGACTCTAAACATGAGATAACTACAAATCAATATGACCACGCACAGAAAAACACTCAGACTCAAGGACGCCAACAGAATTGCATGATTTAATTAAATGCATTAAAAATACGAAACGTTCATGAATATTTTTGTATTTTTTATATGTTATGCATTAAGATCTTATGAACAATTGTCATGAAGAGGTCTTTATGAAACAAAGTCTAGAATAACCCATGGAAAATCATTTAGCGTGAAAGGTCAGATCAGAAAAATTCCATCTCAAGTTCTGATCACCATATTTCCAGATTTCTACTTTCAATTTCGGGACCCTTTTGACATAGCAAACGACGTACATTTTCGCGCCATAATATATCAAATCGAAGATCTCGAAGTCATCTACGAATGTTCAGTATATTTATTTTTGAGATTTCGTCATCTAAACACGAACAATTGAGTTACCAGATAATTGCACATGTTGATGCGCCTAGAGCTCGTTGGAGATGAATCCGTCGCGTCGCCAAGGCTTGTTCCACGGCGGCGAATTTTTCTCTCTCAAAATTTTTTTCTCTTGAAATCTCTCTAAATTTTTTTTTTCTCTCCAGTTTTTCTTCATTCTCCCAAAACTCTCTCAAACATCCAAAATTTTCTCTCCAAAAAAATTCCTCTCAAACACTTCAAATTTTTTTTCTCCAAAGAATTCCCACCATCCAAACTCTCTTCTTCCTCCTTTCAAACCCATTCATTTATCTTCCATTCTAATTTTTCCACTAACTCTTCTTCTTCAACATCTTCCATTCTCCATCTCTATCTCATATTCTAATTTCTCCACTAACTCTTCTTCTTCAACATCTTCCATTCTCCATCTCTATCTCACATTCTAATTTCTCCACTAACTCTTCTTCATCTCCATCTTCCCTTCTCCATATCTATCTCCCATTCTACTAACTCTTCTTCATCTCCATCTTCCCTTCTCTATTCTCATCTATTCTTCTCCATCTTCTCTTCTCCATCTCCTCCTCTCTATCTCCTCTTCTTCATCTCCTCTTCTCCATCTTCCATTCTCTATCTCCTCTTCTCCATCTTTCCTTCTCTATTCTAATTTCTCCACTAACTCTTCTTTTTATTATTTACAAAATAATCCCTCAAATGTTAAGTATTTGCACTCTAGTCCATGAGATTTTAAGTATTTGCAATTCAGTCCACGGAGAAATATTTCTTTAAGTCCAAATCTTCTCAAAATTTTCAACACATCTCCCCTATGCTTATTTCTTGCCGCAAAATTTAATTAAAGCCCTTTTGTAAAATTGAGTCATTCTGGGTATAATTGGGCCAAGATAAAAAATTAAAATATTAGAGAATAATGTCACAACTTCTAAAAGTGAAAAAATGAAAATAAATTGACTCAAATTAAATTTTTTAGGCTCAATTCGAGATTATGCTCGTGAAGAAATACACGACCCCGAATTGGGTTTTTTTTTTTTTAAATTTGTGATGGCCAACATGAAAAGGAATTTAAAAGAAAAATATTGACCATTTTTACATATTTTTTTGTGACCTCAAACGCCATTATTTATTAAATATTTTCCTAATTTCTAAAAATATATATATAATTCAAAAAATATGAAAAATTATTTTTTTGTTCAAAAATGGTTGCCTAGGCTTGGCTAGGGCTTCCAAAGTTGATTTTATAATTTTCTCAATTTTTATGGATTTTCTATTAATTTTCGAAAATAAAAAATGCTGAAAAATACCAAAAATATGAAAAATTATTTTTTGGTCAAAATTGATTCCCTAAGCTTGGCCAAGGTCCCCAAAATTGATTTTTCAATTTTAAAAATTTTTATAGATTTTGTATTAATTTTAAAAGAGAAAACATGATTAAAAATCAGGTGTCGACAATGAGCAACTGTTATAAGCTACATGGTTATCCGAATAATAACAAGGTAGCCAATGCCTCAATACCTACATCCTCTGACATCCAGGAGTCCTCTCCTATTTGTGGGAGGAGAATGATTGAGATGACCGATGAAGAGTTTGCACGTTATACTCAGTTTCAGGTGGACGAGCAGACTTCCACTGCTACATATGCACAGATAGGTAATCATGCGACATGCGTTTCCATGTCTCGTGGCAAATGGGTTGTTGATTCTGGTGCTTCAGATCACCTGACGAGGATAGTAGGTAATCTCACAACCTATTCCTCTTCATTAATGTTAGTGCTATTACTATGGCGGATGGCTCTTCAGCAATTATGAAAGGGAGTGGGACTTCATGTCTTACATCGGATTTAACATTATCTTCTGTGCTTTATGTTCCAAATTCACCTTTTAACCTACTATCGGTTAGTCAGATCACAAAACAACTGAATTGTTCAATCTCTTTTTTCCCTAATGGTTGTGTTTTTTAGGATCTTTTGACAAGGAAGGCCATTGGTAGAGGAAGGGTCGAAGGAGGAGTCTATGTTATTGAAGCCACACAACCATCAGTAACTTACTCTGCCACATCCCCTAGCCCACATGAGATTCACTATCGCCTTGGCCATCCAGCTCCTACTACCCTCCAAAAGTTATATCCTCAATTTAAGAATGTTTGCCTTGAATGTGAGTCAAGTTAGTTTGCTAAGCACCATCGTGTGCCTTATTTTTCTAGAGTCAATAAAAGAGTGTTAGCTCCATTTGAGTTAGTCCATTCTGACATATAGGGTCCTTGTCCTGTCGTGTCAAAACTTGGTTTCAAATATTATGTAACCTTTGTTGATGACCATTCACAAATGACGTGGGTCTATTTAATGAAAAATCGTTCTAAGGTGTTCCAAATTTTTTGTGAGTTTTATGCTGAAGTTCAGACTCAATTCTCCACTTC
Source organism: Psidium guajava (assembly GCA_016432845.1). Lineage (NCBI taxonomy): Eukaryota > Viridiplantae > Streptophyta > Magnoliopsida > Myrtales > Myrtaceae > Psidium > Psidium guajava. The sequence goes on from CM028226.1 coordinate 33,792,781, forward strand.
AGTTAAATGTTTGCGCAGTGATAATGGTTGAGAATATTTATCCTCTCAATTCATGTCATTTCTTTCCCATAATGGTGTTGTTCATCAAACGTCTTGCCCTGATATATCTCAACAAAAAGGTGTAGCAAAACGCAAGAATAAGCATCTGTTAGAAGTTGCTCGTGCTCTCTTATTCCAACACAATGTTCCTAAGGCATTCTGGGTAGATGCAGTTTTGACCGCTTGTTACCTTATCAATTGTCTTCCCTCTGTTATTCTCAATGGAGAAATCCCTTTTACGTGTGTTGTTCCCTACTAAATCTCTATTTCCTCTCTCTCCCAAGATATTTGGCTGCGTGTGTTTTGTTCGTCATACACGACCTCAAGTTTCTAAACTCGACCCTAAGTCTCTTCGTTGTATTTTTCTTGGCTATGCTCGGCATAAAAAATGTTATCGATGTTTTTCTCCTAATTTAGGTCGCTATGTTGTTTCTGCTGATGTTACCTTCTATGAGTCTCAGTCTTATGGCACTAAGGATAATTCTACATCTACTTTCTTGGAAGATGTCCTAGTCCATCATCTTTTGCCCAGTCCTACCTCTGAAAACCATCCACACCCATAGACGAATCCATTGATGTGTGGTATGGTCATGTGTATCATTCTGGTTGGTTTATCTATTCAGACACAAGGTATCCGTTGATTGTCGTAATAGACCTATCTATAATGATTCTTATAAGGGTTTATCTATTCAGACACAAGCGTTGATTGCCACTTTGGATTCCATCTCTATTCCATAGTCATTTTCTGACGCTTTGGCTCATTCTGGTTGGTGTGCTGCTATGGTGGATGAGATGCAGGCCTTAGTTCAGAATGAGACTTGCGAGCTTGTTCCCCTCCCCACTGGTAAGCAAACTATTGGTTGTAAATGAGTTTATAGTGTCAAGGTTAATCCAGATGGCTTGCTATCGCGACCCGAAAAAAAAAATGAAGTTTCGGGTGAACAGATTATCAAGTTAACTAGATTAACTAACCTAACGCGGACCCTCACAAGCCCCACCGAATCGTAACTTTGGTTTTTGTTTAATGATTTTTAATTTTGGAGTCGCTACTAATCATTCTTGATAGGTCGATTAGAAACCTAAATAAATTAGTGGGAGAACTAATTTATTTCTGTGAACCAGAGAAAATGAGTTCGGGGACTTGGTTACGCTAGATTACTCTAACGCCCTTTCAGTACCATTTCATGAAAACTCATTTGGGATGATTGGGAAAAGTTTGGATCAAACTGACTAGAAGGGTAAAATGGTCATTTTTCAAATATTGGGGAATGAAAATGGGTCAAACCAGTTGAATGCGGTCATTCCCTATTTTCCACAATTTTAGAGAATTTGTTTTTTGGAATTTTCTGAGATAATTTGTCCACAAGGGGCAAAATCATCACTTTGAAAATATCAAAAAGGCAAAACATCCAAAAATAGGATTGGCTAGTCGAAATGACCAATTTCCTGATTCTTGAGATTTTTCTGAGTTTTCAGAATTTTTTGAGACAATTTACCCATAAGGGGCAGAATCGTCATTTTGAAAAGATCGGGGTGGAAATTCATCAAAAATAGGACTGGTCAGTCGAAATGATCCGTTTTCTTAATTGTGTTTATCTTACTGATTCGATTGTCCAAAGTCGGATTTCATTTTGTGGTCAATTTCATTAAATAACGACTCTGTTTCAGTCTCAGACCAACGGGCGGCTGTTTGGAAAAATTCTTCCCAGGTAGCCTTTCCCCTTCGGTTGGTCAACTCAGGGTAGCTAATCCTGAGTGAGCGTCGATCAGAGTGTATTAACGAAGTATTTCCATTCATTTAGAATTTCCGATAATCGGGTCGAATTTTCAGACTGTCACAATCAAAGTTCTGCCGCAAATGGGAGTAATGTCACGAACGGTATGTCACGGCTCAATACAATAATAAGTAAAGGGGATTTTGATGCCAAGGTCTCTGGTGGAGTGGCGAGGAATACTATTCAATGTCGTTCTCTTGCTAATGGGGATGTAGTGGTTCTTCTTCAAGTGAATGTTGGCATTAATATGTTAGAAGATCCAGTCCTCGAGCTTCTTCTTCAATTCGAGAAGCATCAGATCAAAAATGTGTCTACCTATAGCAGGATGATGTCTTTCATGCAAATTATGAACCTTGTGGAGAGCTATTGACTTATTTGCTTCCATTGGACGATACTCTTTCTCCACCAGCTTGTTCATCGTCACCTCCACCTTTGCGTACCAATCCCGAAAGTGGCAGTATATCTCAAAGGACCAACCTCCACAACAAGCTCCAACAGCCAAGAATCGGAAGAGAAGTTGCAGCAACAAGTAGAAGTAGAGGAAGTGCAGCAGCAACGGAACAAAGACAGCAGGGAGTTTCACCAGAATAAGTCGAGGCTAACCTCGACCCTCGACGAGGCTTGCATGAGGTACAAGCAATATTGTCAGCAAATGCAGGCTGTTGTTGCATCATTTGAATGTGTAGCAGGGTCCGGTAATGCTGCCCCTTATGCGAACTTGGTTTTAGAATCTATGCCCAATCATTTGAATGTGTAGCAGGGTCTGGGTGCTCAAATCCATTGCAGCACATAAGGTTATTCAGTGAGCAAGCAGACATGACACAATCAGTCTGTCTATGCCTCGATCATTAACTTAGAAGATCCAGGTAAGTCTTCTGAACCCTTCCGACTCATGACCAACATGCTCTCATGAAGTCTTCATCAACTCACGATTGATATAATCTCGTGTTCTCAAGCTTTATCAAATCACGATTGACCAACTCTCGTGTTCTTGATCTTTGCCTCATCGGTTTATTCCTAAAGTGATGGGAGAACAGTTAAATTGGGTTTGAGCGTCTGCAGGATTCCTAGTTTCCCCAGATCCCAGAATGGCGCCTTTCAAGGTAAGTTAAATCGGGTTTGAGCGTCTGCAGGATTCCTGGTTTCCCCAGATCCCAGAATGGCACCCTTCAAGGTCAGTTAAATCGGGTTTGAGTGTCTGTAGGATTCCTGGTTTCCCCAGATCCCAGAATGGCACCCTTCAAGGTAAGTTAAATCGACTTAGAGCGTTTGCAGGATTCTTGGTCTCCCTAGATCCCAGATATGCACCCGAAAATCATTTTCTCAATCAATACCTCTTTAGTCTACCCCAAAGGTGACATTTAGGGTATACTGTCTCTAGAGCCCTTCCATTGGAGACCCCAACACGGAATGGTTCATTTTCAAAAAGTCCTTTTTATAGGCAACCCAAAGTCCTTCTTATAAGCACCAAGTCATTTTTTACAGGCATCAAAGTCTTTTCTACAGGCACAAGTCTTTCTTATATGCATCAAGTCATTTTTACACGCATCAAAGTCCTTTTTACAGGCATCAAAGTCCTTTCTACAGGCACAAGTCCTTCTTACAGGCAAACCAACTCCTTCTTACAGGCATCAGAGTCCTTTCTACAGGCACAAGTCCTTCTTACAGGTACCAAATCCTTTTTACAGGCATCAAAGTCCTTTCTACAGGTACAAGTCCTTCTTATAGGCATCAAGTTCTTTTTACAGGCATCAAAGTCCTTTCTACAGGCAAACCAGGTCCTTTTTACAGGCACACAAAGTCTTTCTTACAGGCAAACCAAGTCCTTTTTACAGGCACACCAAGTCCTTCTGACAGGCATACCAAGTCCTTCTTACAGGCACACCAAAGTCCTTCTTACAAGCATCAAAAGTCCTTTCTACAGGCACAAGTCCTTCTTACAGGCAAACCAAGTCCTTCTTGCAGGCATCAAAGTCCTTTCTACAGGCACAAGTCCTTCTTACAGGTACCAACTCCTTTTTACAGGCATCAAAGTCCTTTCTACAGGCACAAGTCCTTCTTATAGGCATCAAGTCCTTTTTACAGGCATCAAAGTCCTTTCTACAGGAAAACCAGGTCCTTTTTACAGGCACACCAAGTCCTTCTTACAGGCAAACCAAGTCCTTTTTATAGGCACACCAAGTCCTTCTTATAGGCAAAGCAAGTCCTTCTTACAGGCACACCAAAGTCCTTCTTACAGGCATCAAAAGTCCTTTCTACAGGCACAAGTCCTTCTTATAGGCATCAAGACCTTTTTACAAGCATCAAAGTCATTTCTACAGGCAAACCAGTCCTTTTTACAAGCACACCAAGTCCTTCTTACAGGCAAACCAAGTCCTTTTTACAGGCACACCAAGTCCTTCTGACAGGCATACCAAGTCCTTCTTACAGGCACACCAAAGTCCTTCTTACAGGCATCAAAAGTCCTTTCTACAGGCACAAGTCCTTCTTACAAGCAAACCAAGTCCTTCTTGCAGGCATCAAAGTCCTTTCTACAGGCACAAGTCCTTCTTACAGGTACCAAGTCCTTTTTACAAGCATCAAAGTCCTTTCCACAGGCACAAGTCCTTCTTATAGGCATCAAGTCCTTTTTACAGGCATCAAAGTCCTTTCTACAGGAAAACCAGGTCCTTTTTATAGGCACACCAAGTCCTTCTTACAGGCACACCAAGTCCTTCTTACAGGCAAAGCAAGTCCTTCTTACAGGCACACCAAAGTCCTTCTTACAGGCATCAAAAGTCCTTTCTACAGGCACAAGTCCTTCTTACAGGCAAACCAAGTCCTTCTTACAAGCAAACCAAGTCCTTCTTACAGGCATCAAAGTCCTTTCTACAGGCACAAGTCCTTCTTACACGTACCAAATCCTTTTTACAGGCATCAAAGTCCTTTCTACAGGCACAAGTCCTTCTTATAGGCATCAAGTCCTTTTTACAAGCATCAAAGTCCTTTCTACAGGCAAACCAGGTCCTTTTTACAGGCACACCAAGTCCTTCTTACAGGCAAACCAAGTCTTTTTTACAGGCACACCAAGTCCTTCTTACAGGCAAACCAAGTCCTTCTTACAGGTATCAAAAGTTCTTTCTACAGGCACCTAAAGTCCTTCTTACAGGCAACACAAAAGTCCTTCTTACAGGCACACCAAAGTCCTTCTTACAGGTATCAAAAGTTCTTTCTACAGGCACCTAAAGTCCTTCTTACAGGCAACACAAAAGTCCTTCTTACAGGCACCAAAGTCCTTCTTACAGGCAACCCAAAGTCCTTTTTACAGGCACCAAAATCATTCCTACAGGCATCAAAAGTCCTTCCTACAGGCACCCAAAGTCCTTCTCACAGGCCACACAAAAGTCCTTCTTACAGGCACCAAAGTCCTTCTTATAGGCAACCCAAAGTCCTTCATACAGGCACATAAAGTCCTTCTTAGAGGCACTAAGTTCTTCCTACAAGCAATCAAGTCCTTCTTACATGCAACCAAAAGTCCTTCCTACAGGCAACCAAAAGTCCTTCTTATAGGCACCAAAGTCCTTCTTACAAGCATAAAAGTCCTTCTTACAGGCACTAAGTCCTTTCTACAGGCACAAAGTCCTTCTTACAGGCATTTCCATTGGGTGACCTACCATACAGGTCAAATTTCAATCAAATCGGTAGAATCCTTTCACCAGGAATCTACCATGGGACGACCTACCATACAGTTCAAATTTCAATCAAATCAGTAGAATCATATCACTAGGAATCTACCATGGGGTGACCTACCATACGGGTCAAATTTCAAATCAAAGTTTAATCAGTAGAATGCTTTCGTTAGGAATCTACCATGGGTTGACCTACTATACAGGTCCAAGTTCAACCACCCTAAGGTTTTCTTATAACGAATCCTTAGGTTCTCATTCCATTTTTAGTAGAGCAAGCATGTCAGGCAACCGCCACACAAGGGACAGGTAAGTGCCAGGTAAACTCTCCTCTTGGTCTCTCCATCACATGCGTGAAAGTCTCCACAAACTGGATCTGGATCAGAACTTACATAGAGGGGTATTGGAGATCAAATGTCACGACTCTTTTTATTGTGTTGAGTCGATTAGAATTCAGGTGTCATCTCGTCCTTGAAATGAACCTCTATCGAGCTTCTTTTCAAAGAAGGGCAGCTGTTAACACCTGATTTTTAATCATTTTTTCTTTTTTTTAAATTCATACAAAATCCATAAAAATTCATAAAATTAAAAAATTAACTTTGGAGACCTTGGCCAAGCCTAGGGAACAAATTTTGACCAAAAAATGATTTTCCATATTTTCGGTATTTTTTGGTATTTTTATTTTCGAAAATTCATAGAAAATCAAGAAAAATAAGAAAATTACAAAATCAACTTTGGAAGCCTTCGCCAAGCTTAGGCTACCATTTTTGAACAAAAAATAATTTTACATATTTTTTTGCCTTTTTTAATATTTTTCGAAAATTAGGAAAATATTTAATAAATAATAGTATTCGAAAATTTTTAATGGCTTGATGGTGCACTTTTCGTTGTCACATTCGGTTTTCCGAATTTAGCTCATCATTTGAGTAGGTCAGGAACATGTCACCCGTTATGATCATGCGGTCCCATCAATCTCCAATAGCAGCTTTATTTGGTCAGCTAATCCCTCAGCTCGGTCTGCTTAAGAATTTGCAGTACTTGGAACTCTGCAGAAATGATTTGAGTGGACCTATTCTTAGTGACCGTGGTAATTTGACTAGTTTAGTGAGTTTGGATCTTTACATGAAGGGTTTTTACTGGTCCCATCCCAGACACATTGGATGAGTTATCAAAGCTGCGCTTCTTGCGGCTTAACAACAATAGTCTGATGGGTCCAATTCCAATGTCTCAACCCCGTAGGTGCTGTCGGTAAGGATGAGAATTAAAAGAAGAGTGACAGACAAAAACACTTTCGGTGGCTATGATGGAAAATAAAATGGTGAAAGGCATCATGACAAAAAAAAGCAAAAAGAAAGCAAAAAGAAAGGACGGGAGTTTTTCTTAGACGCCGAAAGAGCGAGCAAAAGTGGAACCTTAAAAAGATATTTATAGTTCGGTGAGAGATGAAAGAAAGAGGAGGGGTTTCGCTTGGTCAAAAGGTCTGGGGAACAAGGCCAAAAGAAAAAGACTGAGGACAGTGCTGTTAGGGGGGAGGACTCGCGCAAGGATGCGACTGCTTTTGCCAAGGGTTCGCCAATGAAGATGATGCTTTAGGCTCCATTGGAGGGTGTCCTAGCGCTTCCATGACAGAAGCTTCTTTGCGAAAAAAATCTAACCAGACCTCGTCCTTCCGAGTGGTGGTCTATTCAATCTGGAGGATGAAGAGCGAGCAGAAAAGCAACAGCGTGCTGTTGCTGCTTAAAATGTTATTTGCAACTTCTCCTTCAGAACCACGACGAATTCGGCGCAAATCTCATTCCACATAGGGGGCGGCATGATTAAAGAAACACGAAAAGAGGGGAGCAATAGCTGGTGGAGGCCATTTCATTTTGAGGCACCGAAAGAAAAGAGATACTCAAGTGATGGAGAAGTTGGCAAAGTTTGGACCATTATCTTGGAGCAAAAACATGGCAGACAAGAGAGAGTGGAGGGGAGAAAAGGAAGAAAGACTTTGACCAGCTGGAGGTGGGGGGGTATCCAAAACACCCAGTGCTACCCGACTTTGATCCAGCTTTGCTTCCTCTGTCTAGGGGTCCTCGGATACTTCCCCAATACGTTTCACCTCCACCGTCCTCTGACAGTCGAGGGTCGTAGTTGGGACTTGAGTTCGAAGGCCCTATTTACATGCGGAGCAAGGATTCAAAGAATGGAAAAGAAGAAGAAAGGATCCGTTTCTTCCTCCCTCTCGATCTCTTTTGGAACCTCCAATGCAACTACAATATCCCCGAACGTTACACACAGCCAAGGACCATTCAATCCATCGTTACTCATGATGATTCACACCATGCAGTCTCATTATCGTCCCAAGTTCATTCCGGTGTCCCTGAGATTTGGTGCGAACAGACTCATCAATGACTTGGACGTGAAGGGCTGGTAAGTGCCATTAAGAATGGAGTGGTGCCCATCGATGTGATGACGAGAGCCAAATGGAGGCTACACTTAGGTGCATTCTGGGTGTCAGTGTTCGGCGTATATGCCTTATACGTGGACGTGAACTTCGTGGCTTCGACCAACGGTGAGGCCGATAGCGATTGGATGAATCTCGAAGGCACCCTGATCTGCATGCTCGACATCTTCACCCAACTCTGATGCTAATGGAGCCGAGTGTATCCCCAATCCGTGATACCAGCGGAGGCGACTGGCCCTTCTCAGTGAACTCCTTCATCGTCTCCGAACTAGCGGCCAATGATGCCATTGGGTATCGTGATAGCCATCCCATTGATAAGTGGAGTGTCTCGAGGCCATTTGCAAAATTGCTTATTGTTGACACCTGATTTTTAATCATGTTTTCTCTTTTAAAATTAATACAAAATCTATAAAAATTTGTAAAATTGAAAAATCAATTTTGGGGACCTTGGCCAAGCTTAGGGAATCAATTTTGACCAAAAAATAATTTTTCATATTTTTGGTATTTTTCAGAATTTTTATTTTCGAAAATTAATAGAAAATCCATAAAAATTGAGAAAATTATAAAATCAACTTTGGAAGCCCTAGCCAAGCCTAGGCAACCATTTTTGAATAAAAAAATAATTTTTCATATTTTTTGAATTATATATATATTTTTAGAAATTAGGAAAATATTTAATAAATAATGGCGTTTGAGGTCACAAAAAAATATGTAAAAATGGTCAATATTTTTCTTTTAAATTCCTTTTCATGTTGGCCATCACAAATTAAAAAAAAAACAATTCGGGGTCGTGTATTTCTTCACGAGCATAATCTCGAATCGAGCCTAAAAAATTTAATTTGAGTCAATTTATTTTCATTTTTTCACTTTTAGAAGTTGTGACATTATTCTCTAATATTTTAAATTTTTATCTTGGCCCAATTATACCCAGAATGACTCAATTTTACAAAAGGGCTTTAATTGAATTTTGCGGCAAGAAATAAGCATAGGGGAGATGTGTTGAAAATTTTGAGAAGATTTGGACTTAAAGAAATATTTCTCCGTGGACTGAATTGCAAATACTTAAAATCTCATGGACTAGAGTGCAAATACTTAACATTTGAGGGATTATTTTGTAAATAATAAAAAGAAGAGTTAGTGGAGAAATTAGAATAGAGAAGGAAAGATGGAGAAGAGGAGATAGAGAATGGAAGATGGAGAGAGGAGATGAAGAAGATGAGATGGAGAGGAGGAGATGGAGAAGAGAAGATGGAGAAGAATAGATGAGAATAGAGAAGGGAAGATGAAGATGAAGAAGAGTTAGTAGAATGGGAGATAGATATGGAGAAGGGAAGATGGAGATGAAGAAGAGTTAGTGGAGAAATTAGAATGTGAGATAGAGATGGAGAATGGAAGATGTTGAAGAAGAAGAGTTAGTGGAGAAATTAGAATGTGAGATAGAGATGGAGAATGGAAGATGTTGAAGAAGAAGAGTTAGTGGAAAAATTAGAATGGAAGATAAATGAATGGGTTATAAAAGGAGGAAGAAGAGAGTTTAGATGGGGGGAATTCTTTGGAGAAAAAAAATTTGAAGTGTTTGAGAGAGATTTTTTAGGGGGAGAAAAAATTTTGGATGTTTGAGAGAGTTTTGAGAGATTCAAAAAAAATTAGAAAGGAAGAAAAAATAAAAAAAAAGAGAGAGAATCCTTTTTTTCAAAAGAGAGTCTTGAAGATGGTGGGAGTTTAAATCTAGATTTTACCATCCATAATTCCTCTACCGATCAACGCAAGTCACGAGTTCATCCCCATCGTTCGAGCCGCGATCTTGATCCATAAAGTGACACGAGGTTCGAATTCGACAATCAAATCTGTCAAATCAGGTAACAATCCTAACCATTAAATCTTCGAGAATTTTCTTGCCCAAATGAATTGATTTAAATTTCGATTATGTCATGTCGTACTCGTATGTCTCCATATCCACATACCGCATTTGTATTTGTGTTGTCATTAATTTACGCGTATCCACCTAAAAAAATTTTTTCGACTGGCCAATCCTATTTTTGATGTTTCCACCTCCCGATCCTTGAAAAATAACCGTTTTATCCTTCTGGTCAGTTTGACCCAAACTTCTTTCAATCATCCCAAATGAGCTTTCATGAAATAAAATGGTACCGAAAGGGCGTTAGAATGATCTAGCGTAATCAAGTCCCCGAATCCATTTTCTCTGGTTCGCAGAAATAAATTAGTTCTCCCGCTGATTTATTTAGGTTTCTAATCGACCTACCAAAAATGATTAGTGGCGGCTCCAAATCAAAAATCTTTTGCATGAAAAGAACTTAAGTTGCGATTCGGTAGGACTTGGGAGGGTCCGAATTAGGTTAGTCAATTAACTTGATAATCCGTTCACCCGATTGAAAAAAAATTAAATTAATTTTTTTCGGGTCGCGACACTTATGCCAACTGGTTCCTCGTGAACGTCCATCCATCCTGCCTATAATGCAGCAACGGAACAAAGACGGCAGGGAGTTTCACCAGAATAAGTCGAGGCTAACCTCGACCCTCGACGAGGCTTGCATGAGGTACAAGCAATATTGTCAGCAAATGCAGGCTGTTGTTGCATCATTTGAATGTGTAGCAGGGTTCGGTAATGCTGCCCCTTATGCGAACTTGGTTTTAGAATCTATGCCCAATCATTTTAAGCGTATAAAAAATGTGCAATTGCTGACTAACTTCAGTTCACCATCAAGGCTTTTAGTCAAGTAAGCCAAGAGAGATGACGACTGAAGATTGGGGAGTGAGAACCATATCCAGTATGCGTTGAGGGTGATCCAGAGTTCTGGATATCTGGAACACCAGCTAGTTTGGCGTCCCCGGAAGGGAATTTCCTAATACGGCTCTATCCAAAAGTCGGGTTTCTAACTAGTTTATAAATGTGAGAGTGAGCTTCTGAACGTGAACAAGGAGTTGGAAATGGAGGTCGCTGAGCTCGAGTTAATGCTCAAGCAAAAGAACAGAGAGGCTGAGAAGTTGGAAGATTATGCTCGAGCCAGAGAGAAGTAATCAAGGCATTAAAAAAAGGGGCGTGGTACTTTTCCTTGGGATGATCTCACTGAAGAAGGCAGATATATACTCTGTTAAGCATGTTTTCAACACCAGATTGGCATCTCCCTGAGGATTCTTATATACAGCCAGGAGAAGGCAGCAAATTCTTTGCAGTATAGCTCCAGTGAAGCAATAGCCCGTGGTTAAAGGCCACCCTCGTAAGTTGCTCGACTTCTTTTTATGCTCGTTTCGTGCTTAGAATAGAAAACGAATAGATGGAGACACGAGAACAGGACGTCACCAAAAAGTTGAATCCGGTTAGGGTTGTAGCTGGAGGTCTGATAATGGTCTTAATTGACCGGCGGTGAAGCCTACGGGAGTCTCTGATATGGGAGGTGTAATGTAGTCGTCAAAGGAGATGGTGTGAGGAAGTTCTTAAACAAAAAAAGAGGGATCGTTCACACTGCATATCATATAGGTTAGGATACGTATTTTGATATGTCACATAGTTTGTTGCATATATCTAATCATCTCGTCATTTTCTGCTATGTCATTAATGGTACGTCATACAATTTGCATGTCGTTTGCCATGTCATATAGTCATATTACTTCTTTATGTCGTATTTGCCCTCCGCCGTTATGCAATGTTGTTCACGTAATTAGAGTACATTGTTTCGCATTGTTACATTATAGTGCATTAACATCATGTCATTTTGCATGTTTTAATTAATTAGTTAAATTTCAAATGTCTTGCATTGCATTCAGAAAGTTTAAAATAAAATAAAATAAAATAAAATAAAATAAAAATTTAATGAAAAAAAATTCAGGAAAATTATGAAAAAGTCCAAAATGACGATTTTGCCCCTTATGGGTAAATTGTCTCCAAAAATTCTGAAAAATTAAAAAAAGTTCTCAGAAATTGCGGAAAATAGGAAATAACCACATTCAACTGGTTTAACCTCTTTTCACTTCCCGAGCCTTAAAAATGACCATTTTACCCTTATGATCAGTTTTGCCCTAAATCTTTCCAAATCACCCCAAAATGAGTTTTCATGAAATTGGTACCGAAAGGGCGTTAGAGTAATCTAACGTAACCAAGTCCCCGAACTCATCTTCTCTCGTTTGCAGAAATAAATTAGTTTTCCCCCTAATTTATTTAGGTTTCTAATCGACCTACCAAAAACGATTAGTGGTGACTCCAAAATTAAAAACCCTTTAAACCAAAAACCAAAGTTGCGATTCGGTAGGGCTTGGGAGAGTCCTATTAGGTTAGTTAATCTAATTAACCTGATAATCCATTAACCTAAAAACGAATTTTTAGGGTCGCGACAGTCATCACCACATGATAGAAGACAATCTGTCAACGCACGCCAACGGATTAAGAACAGCCACACTAACCACATAAAAGCCGGACGCCCGGCGTCTGAAGAGGATTTTTTTATTTTTTCCCGGTAAAGGTCGGGCATTCATGTCGATTTATTAGCTGCTCAGTACACTGTTAAGAAAAACACCATCGCATGTTTCACTCCTTTGCCGAAACCCCTCAACTCCAGGTAAAGGATTCTTGTGAATGACTGCTCAAATTGTGAGAACTATAATTCGATCCCGAAACCTTAAACGCAAAACAAAAATCATGCATATCGGGAACGAGAATGCGGAAACATGATAACAAACGAACATACCTCCAGCCATTGATGATGACGATGATTTTGTGTTTGTGCGTTGAGCGTCTGACAAAAAAGGGGATCTCTCTAGCTAATTACCCCCTCCGAAGCGATGGTGTGTTCTCTATGGTTTTTCTTCTGTAAAACGTGAGTTTCTTGTATTCTAGATAAGAAACTGACGTCTCTCCCTTATCTCACGTAGTAACCACCCTTTTTTAAAAACTGACGTAGGGGGCTTGACTTAGATAACCCATTTAAACTGACGTTTGCCCCTTACGGATAACTGCTTCCCATCAAAACAGTTATCGGGCGAAACGGTTATCATGCAAAATTAATGTGCGAAATATAACGTCGATGTAATTTAAATGTCAGTATTTTATTAATGTGGGATCACAATTAATTATTTATAACATTCTCCCACTTGATCCCAACATTCATCAACGAAATACTGAACCAAATGCACATTAACTTCATGCTGAAGACAAAACACATGAATCATGGCGATAAGTCCTCTTAGAACGAGTATTATCTTCCATGTATCACAATGCATCTTATCTCATCAAAATCAGCCCATATGTGATAACATAACTTGATTAATAAACCCTATGTTTATTCTGGGTCTACTTAATGAATAAACCCTCAAGTTTATTCTAGGTCAAGATGACCGATTTTCTCATAATAACTGAATGTGCACCTTAATTAAGAAAAACATTACAACTGAATGAGAGTTTCACAACTTTGTCCATACAAAGAAAATTTACATGATGTGACCAATTCCCATTCTATCCACATGATCCTTGTAACTCCTTGGTGGTATGCCTTTAGTTAAAGGATCAGCTAACATCAATTCAGTGCTAACGTGTTCAATGACCACTTTCTTTTCCCTCACACGTTCCCTTATGGCTAAATACTTAATGTCGATGTGCTTACTTCGACTACCACTCTTGTGGTTTTTAGCCATGAAAACAGCAGCTGAATTGTCACAAAACATTCTCAATGGCATAGCAATAGAATCTATAATTCTAAGCCTTGAAATGAAACTCTTCAACCACACACCATGCGATGTGGCCTCAAAACAGGAAACGAACTCGGCCTCCATAGTGGAAGTAGCAACCAAAGTCTGCTTCATACTCCTCCAAGAAACGGCTCTGCCAGCAAGCATAAATATATATCCAGATGTTGATTTTCGAGCATCAACGCAACCAGCGAAGTCCGAATCCGAATATCCAATTACTTCCAAGTTGTCAGTTCGCCTATACATAAGCATGTAATCCTTTGTACCTTTTAGGTATCTCATCACCTTATTTGCAGCTTTCCAATGGTCCATACCTGGATCACTCTGATATCTTCCCAACATTCCCACTGCAAAGGCTATGTCAGGTCAAGTGCAAACCTGAGCATACATTAAGCTTCCGACAGCAGAAGCATATGGGATTTTTTTCATTTGTTCCCTTTCTAAATCGTTTTTCGGACACTGGTTCAAATTGAACCTGTCACCCTTCACAATGGGTGCTATACTCGGTGAACAATCTTTCATCCGAAATCTCTCTAAGACTTTATTGATATAGGTTTCTTGAGACAATCCCAAAATGCCTCGAGCTCTATCTCTATGGATCTTAATGCCAATGACATAAGATGCCTTACCCATATCTTTCATGTCAAAACTTTTAGAGAGAAATTATTTCACTTCATATAACAATCCCTTATCATTGGTTGCAAGTAAAATGTCATCCACATATAGGACAAGAAAACAAATCTTGCTCCCACTGACCTTTTGGTATATACATTGATCCATAATGTTTTCTACAAAACCAAATGAAGAGATAACTTCATGAAACCTTAAGTACCATTGGCGGGATGCTTGTTTCAAGCCATATATTGATTTCTTAAGCTAGCACACCAAATGCTCACCATCATTAGAGAGGAATCCTTCTGGTTGTTTCATATAAACCTCCTCTTCCAGTTCTCCATTGAGGAATGCCGTTTTTACATCCATTTGATGTAATTCCATGTCAAAATGGGCAATCAATGCCAAAATGATACGAAGAGAATCTTTCTTAGATACAGGAGAAAAAGTCTCTGTGTAATCAATTCCTTCCTTTTGAGTGAATCCTTTAGCAATAAGTCTGGCTGTGTATCTCTTTATGTTGCCAAATGAGTCTTTCTTAGTTTGAAGACCCACTTACAACCAATGGCCTTCTTACCATCGGGCAATTCAACCAAATCCCAAACTGTGTTAGATGCCATAGAACTCATCTCTTCCTTCATGGCATTAAACCATAAATTGGAATTGTCGCAATTCATTGCTTGTAAAAACGTTTTATGATCATTCTCAGCTCCAATATTATAGTCAGATTCTTGTAGGTACACAATGTAATCACTAGGAATTGCTGACTTCTTCATTCTAGCAGATCTCCTTAATGTTGTATCAACATTCTCTTGAAGAGCATGTTGTTCAACTAGTTATTCAATAGTTTCTGGTAAGTGGTGAACAGTTGGATCTACTAGACCAATGTCAGCAGGTTGTGGAACTTCAATGATTGGTTGTTCAATAGCCATTTGAACTGGAGGGGCATTATGAATAACAATCAATCTGGTACTTGAAGTGGAAAGTTGAGCATCTGAATGATCTTTCTCAAGAATAGGGTCTCGAAATCGATCGCTCCCACTAATCAAGTCATTTTCAAGAAATTTTGCATTTCTCGATTCCACAAACCTAGTGGTATGAGATGGACAATAAAATCTATATCCCTTGGACTTTTCGGCATATCCGACAAAATACCCACTTGTAGTCCTTGGGTCTAACTTCTTTTCCTGTGGATTATAGACTCTCACTTCAGACGGGCATCCCCAAACGCGTACATGTCGTAAACTCGGTTTCCAACCTTTGAACAGCTCAAAAGGCGTCTTTGGGACAGCCTTGGTCGGAACTCGGTTCACTATGTACACTGATGTCTTAAGAGCTTCAGTCCACAAGAACTTAGGAAGTTTTGAGTTGCTAAGCATACTACGCACCATGTCTAACAAAGTATGATTTCTTCTTTCTGCCACACCATTTTGGTCCGGAGAACTAGGCATAGTGTATTGGGCAACTATCCCATGCTCTTGAAGAAATTTCGCAAACGGACCAGGTGCTTGTCCATCTTCAGTGTATCTACCATAGTATTCCCCACCTCTGTCTGATCTCACAATCTTAATTTGCTTACCGCATTGTTTCTCTACTTCGGCCTTAAACACCTTAAAGGCATCCAATGCTTCGTGCTTATTATGAAGCAAGTAGAGATACATGAAACGTGAGTAATCGTCTATGAAGGTGATGAAATATTTCTGACCATATGAGTCCATATCTGGACAACAGATATCTGTATGTATGATTTCTAATATTTCTGTACTCCTCTTGGCACCTTTCTTTGACTTGTTGGTCTGCTTTCCCTTTATACAGTCCACGCAAGTATTGCAATCAATAAAATCTAAAGCACTGAGTACTCCATCATTTACCAATCGTTTAATTCTATCTATAGAGATATGTCCCAATATCCGATGCCACAAAGCAGAGGAATCTTCATTCACAACATATCATTTTATACCAGCGTTATCATGAACATGCATCGCATTATAAAAGGCATTGTCTTGCAAATTAATTCGAAAAAGACCATCAGACAAGATACCATTCTCAACAATTTTAGATTTATACGACAAACTGAAGGTCGAATCTGAAAAGTGAAAGGAATAATCAAACGGTACAAATCTTGAAACTGAAATCAAGTTTCTAGAGAAACTAGGTACATAAAAGGTCCTTTCCAAATTTAAAACAAAGCCACTATGTAGGACTAAATTGCATGTCCCAATAGCTTCTACATGCGAACGCATCTTGTTTCCTGAATAGATGCACTGCTCACTTCCCACCGGCTTCTTGTGGCTTTGAAAGCCCTGCAAGGAATTCGAAATGTGGATTGTAGATCCAGAATCAATCCACCAAGTGTTGTGACTCACATCAGTCATATTAGATTCATAACAAACACAAGAGATTGGATTACCTTTCTTCTCAAGCCAAGCCTTATATCTGACGCAATCCTTCTTTATATGCCCCCTCTTTCTACAGAAGAAGCATTTAGATTCCTTCTTAATGTCAGCTTGGGGAGGTATTTTACCCTTTCCCTTATGCTTACCTTGCCCCTTATGCCTTCCTTGTGTTGCCAAATGAGCACTCTCTCCCACTTCCATAAGTAGTCTTTCTTCCTCTTGAACACACATGGTCATGAGTTCATTAATTGACCATTTCTCCTTATGTGTGTTATAAGAGATTTTAAAAGGTGTATACTGCTGAGGAAGAGAATTCAAAATGTAGTATACAAGGAAAGACTCAGGTATCTCAACCTCAAGGTTCCTGAGCTGAGCTACAATATCCCTCATTTTCATAATGTGCTCACGCACATCTCTAACACTGGTAAGCCTCAACGATGAAAACTTCATGATCAGGGTCATGACATGGGCCTTTTCAGAAGACGCAAATTGCGCATCAATAGCAGCTAGCAAAGTCTTGGCATTATTATGCTGAGCAACTGAACCACGAATACTAGCAGGAAGTTTACTCCTTATGAACATTACACTAAGGCGGTTAGACCGCTCCCATTGTTCATAAAGAGAAACTTCAGCTGGAGTGCTAGTTTCCGTAACAGCAGGTGGTTCATCTTTCCGAATAGCATAATCAATGTCCATGCATCCCAATTGAAGGAGAATTAACTCCTTCCAAGCCTTATAGTTGTCACCGTTCAGCTCGGGAACAATAATATCATAGATATTCACAGGTGGTAAAACTGCATAATAAACAAATAAACATGCTTACGTCACAATATTTGAGGCAAATTCACTTGATACATGCTTTACCCATGCAAAACATGTCATATAATATAAATCAAATAATATTAAAAACTTCCTGTGGGCTAAGTTTCTAATTTATAATAGATTCATAAAAACTGTATGATGAAACTATCATATTATATTCCTTTTTCCTAATCCCTGTGGGGAAATTAAGAAAAATAATATGATATTTCAACCTAATTAATCATATTAATATAATGAAAATTCTTGTGGGATAAAATTCATTATATTAATATAATTAATTACAAATAAATGTCATTTACTATGTGTGATCTAGAGGCTCTCAATATATAATTTAATCAATTAGAGTTGTTGTGGCTAAACTCTAATTAATAAAAAATATATAGATCACGAGACATTTAATTTCATGCAAAATATACTTAATATTGCATATAAAGGCAAATTTGTAAATTTACGTGGGTAAATACTGAATTGTAAATAAACCGAATGGGTAAAATCGTAAATAAACTGAATTGGGGTTAAACCGTAAATTTCTAGCTCAATTAGGGTCAAAAACCGTAAATCAAGAGGGTAGGGGCATAATTGTAATTTTCTTGGTGCAACATAAAGGAGAATAAAAAATACATATATATATGTTTACTTAAAGTTCTGCCCACGTGGGATGCCCACTACACCTGCACAACCACTTCCCCATAATAACTTCCCCTTTTGTTTTTTTTTTTAAGAAAGGGGATCACTTTTTCACGTGCCCATCTTCTTCCCACGATTTGCGCACATAATATTTTCTGCAATTTTCCTTCTCTAGGCCGTGAGTTCCTTCTCTCAATTCTCCTTCGACAGCCCATTTCAAACCGAAATTAATAGTGGGTTTTGTTCTACACGTCGGGGCGACCAGATAGGTCCAAGAATCAACGAAATCGATGAAGTATTTTGCTCAAAATTGAGCGAAAACTGCTCGGGATTCAAAAACCCTAACCGCGAACTTCCATTACCCGATTAGCCTCCGGCGAGCAACCAAAAGCCGAGAAACCTTAGGGCTTTTGTTGCCCATGGCAAGGTGACCCTATGGTCCTGAAATCATGTTGTGGGTCACCGGAATTTCGCCTGAATCGGCAATTTGATCCTCGGCCAAAAAACCCCAAATTTTCGATTTACCCTAATTACCCACAAAATTCACCCAAAAACTTAATAATCCAACGCAAATCATACGTTAAACATCAAGGCAGAGATTAACATGCTCTGATACCAAATGTGAGAACTATAATTCGATCCTGAAACCTTAAACGCAAAACAAAAATCGTGCGTATCGGGAATGAGAATGCGGAAACGTGATAACAAACGAACATACCTCCAGCCATTGATGATGACGATGATTTCGTGTTCGTGCGTTGAGCGTCTGACAAAAAAGGGATCTCTCTAGCCAATTGCCCCCTCCGAAGCGATGATGTGTTCTCTGTGGTTTTTTCTCTGTAAAACGTGAGTTTCTTGTATTCTAGATAAGAAACTGACGTCTCTCCCTTATCTCACGTAGTAACCACCCTTTTTTAAAAACTGATGTAGGAGACTTGGCTTAGATAACCCATTTAAACTGACGTTTGCCCCTTACGGATAACTGCTTCCCATCAAAACGGTTATCGGGCGAAACGGTTATCACGCAAAATTAATGTGCGGAATATAACGTTGATGTAATTTAAATGTCGGTATTTTATTAATGTGGGATCACAATTAATTATTTATAACACAAATACCTCAAAAATTGCATCTTTTCTTTGAGCCCTTCCTCAGATTCTTCCAGATCCATCTCGAGCGAGTCTCGACAGCCCTCATTAACAGCTTCTTACCTCGTTAGTTTCTGCTGGGTTCACCCTTGAATCGGCTTTCTCAAGTGTTCAAGTATGTCAGATGCCACAGATAGTTGATTTTGGGCAAAAGGGTCCTCTCAAGATGTTAGTTTGTCCTAGAGTCTTGAGAAAACCCTTTTGGCCAAAATCAATTATTTGCTCTCCGTGGGATTTTCCTAATCTGACCTCATCTGGTGATTGCTACTGATCCCAGAATAGTAGCAAGGAAAGAAGCATATAGTTCCTAATTTTTGTTGTCCAGAGGATTTTATCAAGAGTGCAATTGCATCTGTTAAAAGTAGTTATCATCTAAATTGGTGGACGTTTCATTCCGGTTTAAGATCTAGACCATATGCATCTATTAGATGAATCTATAATCTACTGAAGTACAAGGGAATTTATGGTGGATATAGGATCCAATACCTACCCATTGATTCAATGGATCATAATTTATACTATTTTCAAAGTATTAACTTATGTAACTTTCTCGTTTTATTTGTGATGCGTAAGTTGATGATTACATAGCAAGTAAAACTATTTTGTACCTTGCAACACATTCATAAACGGGATGACATTTGGTGATTTACTATTTATGTTTAAATGTAATCTGCATATTAATTAATGACATAAAGGGTACACATATTTATTTATAGTCGTAAAATAAACTCGAAAAAAAGGGCGTGGAATAGGATATTTCTCCAAATTTCGTTCTTTATTGCAATTCTTAGTAAATTCGGGTGTTTGCGACACAAACATACTATTATTTCACCGAATTTTACAATTCAACTTGATTCAATTCTTGACTCTTGACTCATGAGCATAAACATTCGATTCACAATTTGTATCTTAATTTGACAACTGTGGTTATGAAGCACTATGCGAAAATATGGCATGATGATTGTGGCTTTATTCTGTCCTCTTATCGAGGTTCTGAATAAGGCTGGAAATTCCTGTGAGGAAATTTTCTGTCGAGGCTTGATTCTTCATTCATCCAAACATTGTTTTTTGGGAAAAAAAAATTAAAGAAGTCTTGAAGCTTAGATAAGCTTCTTATCTAGCGTTTTCATTTTCTCAAGTTGTGTTCAGAAAAGGTTTGGTTGGGAGATACTATCGATGGTTTTACTTGTGTACTATAAGCTATGCAAAGGAGAGAGTTGTCCAGCCATATGCTCCCTCTTTCCAAGCGATGCCATTTCTCTTCTTTCGGTTATTCATAAAAACCAATTTTTTTGCCAGTGTAACTAGAACCAGAAATTAATAGTTGGCCACGTAAGATGTTCTGCAGAACCTCCTCCTACATTTATTCGGATTTCTGTCACTACTGCTCAAATGCATGTTACCAAACGCCTCTACTGCAGGATGATTACATAGTACATTTTGGGTGACTGTCAGAGCGTGGTATAGCTGTCTACCTCACAGCTTAATGATGAAGTTGAAGGAAGGTGTTTCATGTCAGTACCCTTAAATTTGTCATTGGTGGTTTTTTTTTTCGGTACATTATCAATTTACTTTTTTGTTTATTTAACTGTTTGCTGAGTGCTTGTGGAGCTGCCACAATGGATTTGTTATTCTTTAGTTGATGTTGACGGATGTGTATCAGCTTTTTGGAATCCAATCCCTAGCAAGGGAACTGGATTACTGTTGATAAATTCTTAAATAGCAAGCTTAGTTTGTCGAGGATTTGTGTTCTATTCAATATCAAGCTCTCAATCTCTTTCCTATGCCCAATGTACATCTAGTAATTAGGGGCGGTTGGTTGACTTTTGACTATTTCATTGATAGGACACATAAGCTAGGGAGACAAAACTTGGTGCAAATCAAGGTTTGCCTCTGCCATTGCATAAAAAAGTCAGTGGTTACCTTGATGTACTTTTGAGCTAAATCGATCTGATCTAAATATGTTTTGTTCGCTGCATTTCTTGTTTCAGCTACAAATATGCTTGTTTAGTTTGGCTGCAGGCACTATTATCATAAGTCAAATGCCCCTCTATTCTCTTATTGTTCTTACTTTTGTTATTCTACTCCAATCATTGAAAGAAGACGTCTTCTGCTTCAGTCTTCTCATTTTAGTGTTCTTACCCTTATTTCCTGCGCTTAGCTGAAGCAAGCTTACTCTGCACTTAAATTACTCTTGCCGTTTCTAGAATTTTAGCATGCTAAAAATGGTATTGGTTGCCTTTTTTCCCCCCTTTCATTTTTGTAAATTCTTGGTGGGGATAGGTTGTTCCTCCTTACCAATGTATTAAGGATCTATTTGCTTTTCTGTTTTGATGGGGATTTTGAGGCGAAGATCAGAGGCATTTATGACATGAGCAATGTTTTGTCTGCAATGATCAGCTTGCACTCCACATAGAACAGGATGGAATGGAGCAGTCACCTTGCCCATACCTTTTGAGGATATCGGAGAAGAAATTTTATTGGAGAAGTTGGGAATGTCTCATGGGAGGAAGCTCTGTGATTTTGTTGAATTCGTATACAAAATGACTTTTCAAGTTTCTTGAAGATGTAGATCAACAAGGGTACTGATAAAAGTGACTCTGTACTGCTTTCCCTACAAATGTTTTCTTGCAAAAGTTTCTTGCAAGGTGTCGCCGTTACCTTTTAGTACTCATATACATATATATATATATATATATATATATATATAGTACTCTGTTTACTTGTATTTTTCTCGCCGTTGGCATTATGATAGAAGTTATCGAATCCTTTGGTCATGATAATGTTCATTTATAGATTATCGCAATTATGGAATAACAGCGAGATGGGACACATCACTCTTTTATAGAGAGGTTAAGAACATTAATCTTTCCAAAAAACAAAGGAAATAAGGCGACTTGGTCAAAGTTGCAAGAATGCTGGCATTTTCGGGAGCTACTCTGATCAGTTGCCTAGATTAAGTAAGGCAACTAGGTCAAAGTTGCAAGAACGCTGGCATTTACAGCGGGCACTCGGATGAGTTGCCTAGATTAAGTGCTTGGAAAAGCTTGAGGACCTGGATATTTTTGGGCTTGGAGAACTTTTCAAGTTCTAGGACGCTGCTAAATTTGCTCCACAGAAGACCTAGTAGTTTTGCTGCAAGTGACCTGTGCATCTATCAACGGAAAAGATCGAGGTTCAAATGCACAAGATTCCCAAGCGCTTTGGAGATCCGTCCCTAGAGTCTGCAACTGAATGAAGACATTATATAATCTTATTCTCAAAGAGTTGGACTGATCTCTTAGCATTGCCGACGACAACTGGTGGGTAGTCAAACAAGAATCGACTCATTCATAGATTGGTTAACTAATGATGTTACCCATGAAAACTGAAGCAAAATACAAAGTAGATGATTTATTGAACGCCGGTTCTGTTAAAGGACATTAAAGGCATTGATGAATTTTTTTCCCAAGGAATCCAAGTCCGTGATCAAAGTACTTTTTAAGATCACATAAGTGATGTGTGCATAATCTGAATAGATAGCAGCTAGCAATTTGAGTAAAACATTCCAAGATGTGATTTGGCAATAGTTCAACCTACAAACCCTTCCTCAGCCTAGAATTTATGCCTGTTTCTATCATAGTGGCGTCATAAACTCCAGCAACCGATCAAGAATGACTTTGCTTGACTTGCCTATGATACAACAAGAACATGACACGACGGAAAACCAGTCACTTTTCATCACCATCAGGGGAACTATTCCAGTGCGATCATACCGCGTTCTAGTTAATTCCCATTGTTGGAATTTGACCTCGTCGTGTATTCAGCCACCAGCTGTGCAAAGGACGATGACTTGTTGTCGAGTAGCCTCTTTGGAGAATCATATTCTTCCACCAGCCCTGTACAGGGGGATCAAAAGAGCCACATTATTTCACTTAAGAAAAAGATTAATGCAGAATGCAACAGCAAGAGCAAAGAGAAATTGTTAAAAGATACTGACCATGATCTAAAACAAGAACCATGTCGCTATCAAGAACAGAAGTGATACGATGCGCAATAGTTATAACTGTACAGTCAGCAAAGTGCTGCCGCAGAGTTTGCTGAATCAGATTATCAGTAGCTGTGTCGACAGATGCGGTAGCTTCATCGAGCACCAATACCTTGCTTTTCTTGAGCAGCACGCGCCCAAGACACACGAGCTGCCTCTGACCCATGCTCCAGTTCTCTCCATTCTCAGTAACTGCATAACAACAATAATTGAAAAGCCATGAAAAAGAGAGGATTGAACAGGTTCTCAAAGTTCCGACCAAAAAAAAAACAAAAAACAAAAAACAGGTTCTCAAAGATAATGTTTTGTGTCCTGGGAACATCTTATTTTCCAAAAATCTTGTGATAATCTAAAGATTGATTAATGTACGACGTAAAGGATATTGTGAACTACATGATCAATTAAACTTCCAGCAATTAAATTAAAACGCTTCTTGCTATAAGTGCATCTAGGAGAACCACAAAAGAACAGTCACAGACAGAAAAGGAAATAAAAATTTACCGGTAGGCTTGTGATAATCTCATGATTGATCGATGCACAGTGCAAAGGACGTTGTGAACTACATGATCAGTTAACTTCCTAGGATTAAATTAAAATGCTTCTTCCTGTAAGTGCATCAAGGAGAACCACAAAAGAACAGTCACAGAGGGAAAAGGAAATAAAAATTCACCAGTAGAATCTAATTTTCCTTCCTTCTTCTGGACCTCCTCTGCGAGTTGGCACTTACGCAGGGCCTAAAATTTGCAGAAACCTAGTCAGCTAACATCATTGATAAATCTGTTTCATGTGTAATTTTGACTGGTGCAAGGAACCAAACAAACCTCCCAAATCTGCTCATCTGTGTACTCCTCCAGAGGGTCCAAGTTACTTCTTACGGTCCCTTCAAACATGGTTGGGTCCTGAGGGATGATGCTCAGTCTAGACCTCAAATCGTGCAGTCCAATTGAGGAAATATTGACGTTGTCGATCATGATTTGACCAGCAGCAGGTTCCACAATTCTGAAGAGTGCTTGTATAAGAGTTGATTTACCGCTTCCAGTTCTCCCCACGATCCCGGTTTTCATTTCACCAGGAAAAGTGCACGTAATTCCCCGCAGAACAAGGGGCAAGTGCGAAGCATATCGGACCTACATTCCACATGGTAGGTCACAAATATAGGTCAGTCATGAACCGTAAAAGCTGTGAGATGAGATGATACGGAAGCTTCATGTACCTGCAGACTGCAGATGTTGATCTCCCCAAGTGATGGCCAAGAGATAGGCGGGCGATTTTCCTCTAATACAAGAGAGGGCTCACTCGGAATGCTGGTGTACTGCAGTATCCTCTCAACCGATATGATTCTGTTCTCCATAGTGCAGAGATTCCAAATCACCCAAGCTTGTAACATGTTTAGGTTAAGTCCATAGGTCACGGCTAACCCGGCAATGGCTTCAGAAATCAGGAAAGAAGTAGTTTAAACATCAAATGTGCCGGAAACAATGACATGAATACAACAGCATTTGAAATCTCAAAGCAATTTTTTACCTGGATCAATAAATCCCTCAGGAACAGAAACTAGGAAAATCAAAGAAAACCCAAAAGTAATTGAAGATAGCATGTCTAGGCGAAAACACAACCATTCCATTGCCCCAGCAATATGAAACTTGGGCCGCGAATACCCATCAGCAAGTTTCATATTTGTGTCATGGAACCGAGATTCTTGATCAAAGCTTCTAATCGTGGTGGCTCCTGAAATTGTCTCAGCAAAGTGCTGTATTACTGGAGCTTTGCATACCCCAACCAACCTTGACAATTCTCGTGCAGAAGATATGTAATATTGCTGGAGATGCAAAAAATAATTCAGTCAATGTATAGCTTCAACAATTCAAAAGAATCTACATAGAACTGATGTATACAGATAACTGTTCAAGCTCATGACATGCCAAAACTCATTGGAAAGAGTGAAAGGAAGTGAGAAAACAAAATAACTAGCAGAGCAAATCTAAAAACAGAAGTAATACTGAAAAGATAGAACCGAGTCAGAACTGAGTCCTCTGTGCTCTTCTTGACAGTTAGAAAAAAGACTGGAAGGGCGAGGATGATTACAGAAAAAAGACTGGAAGAGCGAGGATGATTACCTGATACCATGCACAGACTGCAATGACAGGGATAAAAATTATGAAAACCTGCCATGCCACCTGAGACATCACAGCAATAATTCCAAGGAGCTGGATCATTGAGAAAGCAAATGCCGCAACTAAATATTGCATGTTTGTATCCACGGCACTCTGGTCTGTAGAAGCCTACAAAAGCAAAGAAAAGACAACTTAATATATGCAGTTCCTCATGGATAATCATAGTCAAAACAAACAAAATGCAAGGGATTAGATAAAAGGTAGACCTCTACAGGCTCAAACAGAAGAAATACAGCCCCCTGAAACAATATCATAACGAGAATATTATACATACCCTATTGAGGATTCTTCCGCTTGGAGTAGCATCAAAGAATGACATTGGGGCACGGAAAATACAGAAGTGCATCCTATGGAAGAGCTCAGTTGCTGTCTTGTACCCAGCAGTTGCAAGAGCAGTAGCTCTCACAAGAACACATAGAGAACTGCCAGCAGCCAAAGCTACATAGACCGCTATTAGAGTTGATCCCGTAACAGCAGGTTTGACATCCTCAGACACTGGAGTTGCCCAAGCCATCCAATAATTGCTTCCTATTTGAAGCAGCTGAAAGAGAATATGAGCCAGCAATATGACCGGCACAAGAGCTCCTCCATATGCCATTGTGATGTATTTCCAGTACACTGTGAATCCGACTTTACCTTTCTCTCTTTCTTCTTCCTGAACAAGCTGCCCTTTGGTCCCGATATTGTCAATGACTTCATCTTTCTGAGAAGCTTTGCTTTCATCCTCCCTGGCAACCTTCCCAATGGTACCCACACCACCATTTTGAACACTGCTACTATTTCCTCCATTTGCTGTTCCGTCTTGTATGGAATCTACCTCTGACAAAGCTTTGTCATGTGCACCCACAAGTTCCATGAAATTTGTCCCTGCATGAAGTATATCGTTGTATTGTCCTGCTTCCCTGATCCTTCCATCCTTCATAACCTGACGAAAAACAAGAACAATGCTTTTTATCATGACTCTACAATGAAAGACCGGTTCCGTAATTTGTGAATTGCTCACCAGTATAAGATCAGCCGCGGGTAAGAATTCCACTTGATGAGTTACATAAATCACAGTTTTGGTACTTAAAAGGCTCAACAAGCATTCCTGCCAAATACAAACTCAATAAGTAGTCAATTCCTGAAGCACTAACCCAACGCACAAAACAATCAAACAAAGTGTGGCAAATATCTCCAGAGAGAGTGAGGAGGGAGGCCCCTTAAAAGAACAGCTCTGCCTCCAAGAACCGAAAACATGTGCAAACTGAAAAATATCAAAATTAGCCCATCTATGAATATGTCCTTCTATGGGTGTAAGGGTGCATATGTGTATCAATTCTACCAAGTAACAACTAGGAAATAGCAGGCACAAGCAGGTTACCTTAAAGAGATGAGATCCTGTATGAGCATCCACAGCACTAAAAGGGTCATCAAATATATAAATGTCCACATCTTGGTAGACTGCGCGAGCAATCTGAATTCTTTGCTTTTGTCCACCACTCAGATTTATTCCTCTCTCTCCTATGACTGTTTGATCACCGTGTGAAAGAATTTCCAAATCCTTCTTCAAGGAGCATGCTTCAAGGACCCTTTCATATCTCTCTCTGTCCATCTCCTTACCAAATAAGATGTTGTCGACGATCTTGCCACTCTGAATCCATGGAGATTGAGCGACATAAGCCTTAGTGCCGCACAACCTGAGGGTCCCAGATATCTTTGGCATTTCTCCCAGAATGCAGGAAAGCAAGCTTGATTTTCCTGAGCCAACGGTTCCACAAACAGCAACCTTCATGCCCCTTCGTGCCTTCAAATTTATGTCCTTAAGTGTGGGGTTAGACGAAGCCAAGTCCCAGGAGAAATTCCCACCAATTATCTCAACTGCTGTGTCAGTACTTCCCTGAGAAATCCTCTCAACGACATCACTCTGCAGATCCTCTAGACGCAAGAAGGATGATATTCTGTCAAGTGAGACCTTCGTCTGAGCTATCATCGATATAGTGTCGGGAAGATTGTAGATGGGCTCTTGGAGGATCCTGAACGTTGCAAGGGCTGATAGGATTTTTCCGGAAGAAAGTGGGATTCTCATCAACATACATGTGCCAAAAGTGATGACCGAAACGAAGGTGGGTGCGCCCCAGAAGACAAAAGAGGTCATTGCTTGAGTGTAAACAAACTTCTTCAACCATCCTGCCTCGGCATTTCGAAGCTCAAAAACCTTTGACAAGAATTTCATCTCCCATCCCTGAAGCTTCAGAATTCTCATGTTGCGGAGAATCTCTGAAGTGACCTTCATCCTTTTATCTTTTGATTTCATCAATCTGTCCTGATACTTCTCCTGCAACTTACCTAAGGGAACATTTGCCAACATAACAAGCACAGTGGCCACAAAAGCTGCAATAGCGGCAAGTCCAAGATTTTTGTACAATATCCCCAAAGCCAAAGCCACTTGCAAAAGCACCATCCATGGGTCGTGCATGTACCAACCAAAGTCACCCACCCTCTCCGCATCAACAGACATGAAATTGATGATCTCTCCACTAGTATGGCCCTGTTTTGACAAGCATGAAAGGGTCAAGCCCTTGTCATATATCATGTCAACCAACACTGCTCGCATCCTAATCCCAACCTGCTGTAACCTGAAGAACCATTGCCTCTGTGATAGGCATTCAACAAGCTTCGCCACTAAAAATGCCGAAACTAGCAAATAGCCTTCATTTTCGTATTGGCGTTGCCCATTAAGAAATTGAACAAGGGTGTCAATAAGGTATGGGCCAACATAAGAAGCCAACACATAAAGAAGTGCAAAAAACGCCGTCGAAAGAATCTCTCTCCACACAGACAAGAACAAAGCCTTCACCAGCCTCCACGTAGTCACTCCATCACTAGCCTCCCCATTGAACAGAAGCTTACTTCTGAAGTTTTGAGAAGCACCGACCACACTATCGCCAGAATCAAGCTGAGGAACGTCCTCGAGGTCCAAGGTTTTCTTATTCCCAATGGAAATAAGAGGACTCATCCAAGAGAAAGTAACTGTGCTAAGTATACCAGCTCTAGAATAAGGGGTCACTGTCTCGCTCCCTCTAAACTTATTCAACCCCACACCATCAGTATTACGCGATATCAAAGTATTACCGTTTAGAAGGGGCTCTTCGAGGAGGTTCTCTTCAACCTCATTTTTCCTGAAGAACCCCACGCAACAGAAGTACAAACCGGTCAAGGCAGAGATTATGTCGGATACAAAATCCCAAACCGGCAACGAGACAACATGCTTCTCATACCGAACGATGTCTAGGACAAGGGAATAACAGGAAACAGAGAAGTAGAAACCCCACCAAACTCTTAACAGGAATGGGAACTTGGATTCACCAGAATCAAAGTTCTGACCATGCAGGTAAACACACATTACACCCCAAGTAAGGCTGGTGAGAGCTAAATCCACAAGGGACACCAGTCTCGCGTCCGACCAGCCATTTCTATACCAATAAAAATAGTTCAACACGCACAAGACGAGATTGAACAGAGACACGCCTAAGGCCCAAGAAAGAGTCAGTTTATAGAAGAGACCCCTCTTCCTCCTATGACTCCCCTTTGAACCCTCATCATCCCTTGCCCTTATTTTCTTGCGCCCCCATGAGACAAGCAGGGCAAGCAACAAAACCAGGTGCAAAGAACCGGAAAAGCCGTGAACGAAGATGGGTTCAACGAGAAAATCGCTACCTAAGGACATGAGGGCAGAGGAGCGAGCGAAAAGGGTCAGGGTGACCTGCTTTGGTGAATCAGAAGCTCCCATTTTGTTTGTGGGGGTTTCCGTGAGATTGGCGCGGGGGCTTTTGTGCTTTGGGAGAATGAGCCTCTGAAGGTGAGCCTCTGAAGGTAATGTTGTGCGAGAGGGCCAAGAATGGTGATGTTGTCCTCATATACACTTCCGCTTTTCGTGCGCGCGGCGTTGGTCCACAAATACAAAAGAAGTCAACTATTTGGTCTTTTCCTTTTTTTTTTTTTCCCCACTTGGGCGAGGGATATACGTGGTGCGCAAGGCAAGCCTCGGTGGACGGAGACGGCAGGGCCGGCGGACAAAAGGAGAAACAAAAAAACAAAGACGAGGAAAGTCTCGGTCTTCATTTCCTGGAAAATACTCAATCGAACTGTTTTTCAAAATCAACGTAGGAGTAAACAAAATTATCGTTAGAACGTGGTTTCATAAATCGGCAAACTCCACATTTATCCAACCAGTTTCAAGAAAACAACATGATTTTCAATGTTTAGTTCATAAATCATGCAAATCTCGCATACTATCAGAGGGTATGTAGGTCGATCCCGTTTGGCAAAGATGGGACAACAGTCTTGTTTTCGGGAAGAGAAATCACCACTTGTAATTTCCTTAATTTCTGGTAAGTTACGAAAAGTCGTCCTAGTCTCGATTGCATCGGTCTTTACTAATGTATTTACCCGGACAATTATTTGATTGAATACTGTTGATACTTACAATGAATTCCTTTTCTCTTTTGCTTTTATTCACTGTCATTAATGACAGCAAATTTCCTATGTAATTCGTCGTATATAAAGAATTTATGAATGAGTAGGTCTCCTTGTACCGTAATTTTCGTAAGTCAGTTATAGGTTTGACAATTCTACAACCGACGACTTTCCTTATATTCCAGTAATTTACTACTATTTTCATATGCCCTAATGATTGGAATTTGCTGCTTTTTAACCCAATCATCGTGCTGATAGAATTTGTCAAGATATGCTTCCTTCTTTATCTTTTTGTGGTATTCCTTTTATTGTTTGACCGTATATCGTATCAATGGAAGGAGAGAAAGAGGAGGGAGCTGCAATCGGTAAAATGGGATTTGCCTCCAATTAAGGCTGGCAACGTTAGAGACCTATCTACCGAAATGAGATTAAATATGAATTACAAAGAAAAAACACCGAAACATGAGATGACACGACACATCTTAGTCTACATGAGGATACTAATTAACATGATTTCATCATAATTCTAGTATCAATGCGTAGAATCTGAACAAAGATAAATATATATTTTTGGCGATCAGTATTATGCAAAACAAATTAATTTCAAAAATATCCTTACTCTACTTTATTTAGTATCTCATTGAATTTTTTTTTTATCTAAGCTCATTATTTCATATCTATACGAATTAACATGAATAATGAAATGGCACATCGCCGTGAATGATTGGTCTCCCTCCAAGCGGGTGGTAAATGCTCCGAAGATATGTACTTATCTTCGGCAGAAAAGAAAGCAAGTTAAAAGTGGAAAGGCCACTAATTACTGAGTGGAAAGTTCTCTCCTCGCCAAACACCTCGAAAAGACTGCGAACGTTTTTCTTAACAGTCAGAATTTTTTTTTTGTATTTCCTTTTTTTCTCATTTTCTTCTAGTTGTGTAAGAACAAGCAGAGTTCGCACTTCCTACGTTTTAAGTTCGGTCACTACGAAAAAAAATTCTTCATGGAATTAGATTCAAGGATCGCTTTAGCATTCATGTAATAGCGTTCGAATTAGCTAACCACGAAGACCAGAATCGGAAACACAACTCCAATGCCGACTTTAGATTCTTCTGTAAATAAAGAATAATAAAAAAATTGCTTTCACAAATTTCTTCTATAATCTTAAAAGCCTGTGGCTCTAGAGAAAATGGGTACTTCAAATTCCGGGTCCAATTTTCATTTTTCCAACATTGATTAATCAAGATCTTGTCGATTCCAAAAGTTAGGAATCTAAAAAGATACCTCAAATTCAAAGCACTCGTCTTTTTCTATCTTTGGGACACACGTGGAGTAGTAATCATTCGAGTTCTTTGGGAAACTATCTCACTGATTCGTTGTACCATAGGCAATTTCCAAAAACCTATCGACCTCGGGTGAAAACTAGCTCATGGTTAGTTGAGAATCGTTAAGGACAAAATAATTTTGTGTTTATAGTCAAGTTACGGAAGATTTTGATAGTTTCTTTAAATAATTCGATTTAATGGGTTTTAGGCTTTTGGAAGTAAATGATGCAAAATAAATGGTATTAATTCTACCTCAATACATTAAAGTCTCAAGCATGCCATACTGCGAGATTAGTTTTCAATCCTCGTGTTGTATATAAGCTAATAATAAAAGTTAAAACTTAATTGCACAACGAAATAAAAAAAAAACTCAACATTTTTTTTTGTTCCAAACAGTTTTTTTATAAAAAAAAATATGAAAAAACGAGAGAAGCATTCTAAATTCATTGCATGGAGTGCAAGATGAGGTTGATTGTACAATAAGGACAATTAAGTAATTTAACCAAGTGATTTTTCTCTTGTTTGTGTAGAAAGTGGGCAGTATAATTCTTCTTCTTCTAGGCCTTTCTATTGGTCAATTTTCCCTTTTTTTTTCCCTCTTTGATTTAAAATTAGGAACTTGAACAGCTACAATGAAAAACACGAAAATAAGACAATTGGGTGTTTTCCCTGAAATATATGGCCATATATTCTGCCAAAATAAGTATATGGATATAGACAAGGATCAAAAGCGCACATGTTTGACGGTTCTCACCATTTGTAGGAAAAATGTCCATAAAAGTATAAAATAATAAGAAGTGTACGAAAACAATATTTGGAAGGAAAGAAGGAAGTAGAAGTATGAAACAATGATCCAACCCAAAAAAAAAGTATAAAAGAACATGAAATGCTTATATGATAGTTTTTTATTTACTGTGAGATTGATTTCATATTGTAAGTCACAAAAAATAAATAAATAATAATTAAAAATTGTTATAAGATCGATTCATTCAAGAATATGTGATTCACAATGATGTTCTTCCCAAAGACGGATTGCTAGCTAAGTCCTAAAAAATGCATGCGCAGAACAAAATATAGAATATTATTAACACCTAAATTTGGTGGAGAATATTCCCTAAATGATTTTTTTAGCCTTTTGCGAAGAATATGTATTCATCAAGTTTCAGCACTGTACACTCCACGGTTTAGTTGAAAGAAAGAATAGGTTTTTAGGAGAAATGATTAATTGTATGCTTTTGAATTCAAAGCTACCGGTTAATCTTTAGAAAAAGGATTATTTACTGCATGTTACATTCATAATAGAATACACTTGAAAAAATAAAAGGTTTAGGGAAGAAAATTTTATTCCGCTACTATTTTTTTCTTACATCATGTTGCAAATACAACATATATAAAGTACTCTAAAAGGTAAGATACACAAGGTAACAGAAAAGCAAATATCCTAAATATTTTCTTCCCTTAACAGATAAGATACGAAAAGGTAACAGCATAACAAATATCCTCCAAAATATTTGCTGAGTATTTTTCGAGTATCTTCTTCCCTTAACATCCCCCCGCAAGCTAATGGTGAGGGTGAACCATTAGATTGGACCGCAACTGGAGAAACCAGCGGGTAGGCAAGCCTTTAGAGAAGATATCAGCAGTTTGTTCTTCGGTAGAAATGTAACGGACTACAAATTGTTTTCGAGTAATGCGTTCCCGAATGAAATGATAATCAGTTTCCACATGTTTGGTTCGAGCATGGAACACCGGATTTGCAGATAAATAGATGGCAGATAAATTATCACACCAAAGAATGGGCGGTTCGACTGGTTGCACATGAAGGTCCCGGAGAAGATATTCAAGCCACATTAACTCTGCCGTTGTATCCGCAAGACATTTGTATTTTGCTTCAGTGCTAGAACGAACCACGGTTCGTTGCTTGCGAGATGACCAAGAGATGAGATTTGGTCCATGATAGACACAAAACCCACCAACGGAGCGACGTTCCGTCCGGTCGCCCGCCCAACTAGCGTTGGAAAATGCATGGAGTTGAGTGGTTGCCGCACGAGTAAAAAGAAGACCATGCGAGATCGTACCAGCCAAGTAACGTAGAAGACGTTTGACGGCTTGCCAATCGGCCATAATGGAGGCGTGAAGATGTTGACAAGCTGAATTCACCGCATATGCAATATTGGGCCGCGTAAGAGTGAGATATTGAAGTGCTCCCACAATGCTTCGAAACTGAAATGGATCAGCAAGTGGCTCATGTGAAGCAATCCTATCTGGCTCCATGGAATTGGTAGGAGTAGCAGCAGGTTTGGCATTTTGCATATTAGCATTATTCAATATTTTCCTCACAAATTGACCCTGGTGAAGATGTAAACCACCATTGGTATGAAGTATTTCAATCCCCAAAAAATAATGAATGTCCCCCAAATCCTTGATAGCAAATTCCGACTGAAGGGATTGCATGAGATCATATAATGGAGCATTTGGGGAACCAGTGACAATAATGTCGTAAACGTACACCAATAAGTAAATGGTGAAATCAGTCGTGTGTTTGACAAACAAGGTGGTGTCTGCCTTGGATATGACAAATCTCAAGTTGCACAAATAGGAGCTCAGGCAAGTGTACCAAGCACGAGGCGTTTGTTTAAGACCATATAACGAACGTCGAAGGCGACAAACATAGTTAGGCTTACTCGCATCAATGAAGCCTTGTGGTTGCGTCATATAAACTTCCTCCTCAAGTAATCCGTGTAGGAATGCATTAGAGACATCCAATTGTCGAATGGACCAATGTTGAGAGTATGCCAAAGATAAGACCGTGCGTATGGTAACGGGCTTAGCCACCGGGCTAAATGTCTCGGTGTAATCGATACCCTCTTGTTGATGAAAACCCTTGGCAACTAATCTTGCTTTATATCGTTTAATAGTTCCGTCAGAGCGGAGCTTAATCTTATATACCCATTTACATCTAATGGGTCGAGCATGAGCTGGAAGAGGAACAAGATCCCACGTGCCATTCTTCATGAGTGCTTTGTATTCAGATTGCATTGCGAGCTACCAGTTCTCATCCTTAGCAGCCTTAGAAAAACAAGTGGGTTCTTCAGGAATACTGGACTGAACCACAAAAGCTGAGCTGCCATTTCTTTTAAAAGTTCGACGAGATATAGTCCCATCTTGAAGACGAGTTGTCATAGGATGTGAAGATGATGTTTGCACCGTGGCAGGAATTTCTTGTGGTACCTCCACAAATTCAGTTGCAGTGTCGATGGTGTCAATATGTGGAACATCCAGATTTTGTGGAGACTCGAGTGGTCCAGCAAGTGTCGAGGAAGATAGGGACAAATCAGCAGGAAAAAATAGTTCCACACGTATTGGTATTGAGGCATTTTGAGAGGAATTCGGCCTGGCAGCAAGAGGATAGTTGGCCTCATCAAAAGTAGCATCCGCAACAACATAAAAATGCTTATCCTTGGGGCAAAAGCAGCGATATCCTTTATATCTCGGAGGATAGCCCATGAAAATGCAAACCTTGGATCTTGGTGCAAGCTTATGAGGTGAATAAGGACGAAGGAAAGGATATACTGCACAACCAAACACACGTAAATGCGTAATATCTGGCTGTGAAATAAAGCCTCCCACGGTGAAATATTATCAATGATTGGTGTTGGCGTGCAGTTAATCAAATAAACCGCAGTTTCAAAAGCAAAATCCCAAAACACTAGTGGAACAGAACCTTGATGAAGAAGAGTCAATCCAGTTTCGACTATATGTTGATGTTTCCATTCTGCAGTCCCAATTTGATAGGGTGCATAAGGACAAGAAACCCGTTGATGAATGCCATGCTCTCTAATGTATTGGACAAATTCGGTGGACGTGACAAATTCCGGTGCTCCATCACACTGTATAGACTTAATTTTGCAACTAAGTTGATTTTCAACAAGTTTGTGAAAGGCTTTAAAAATGGAGCAAAATTGGCTATGAGAGGAGAATGAATAGAACCAAGTAAAACACAAGAAATCATCAATAAAGCAAATATAGTATTTATTGCCGTTGAATGAAATAACAGGAGAGGGACCCCAAATATCAAAATGGATTAACTCCAAAGGATGTTTTGACCTGGATAAAGTAGGATAATGACTATGGCGGTGATTTTTATTCATAGCACACGCCGTACACACTGAAGATAAAGAATGACTAAAACTAACATTGGATGAGTTGAGAAGATGCACAAGCCGGTCGGTGGTGACATGTCCCAAGCGGTTATGCCACAGGGTGAGAGAGGCAACTAACGCAGAAGGTATAAAAGAGTGGCAGAACGGAAGGGTGACGCGGTAAAGCCCATTGTCAAGCACTTCGCGGAGGATTTCCTGACCATTTTTAATAGACGTGGCAAAAAAGGAATTAGAATTGAATTGGAAAACACAATGATTATCAAGTGCAAACCGAGATACGGAAAGTAAGTTTTTAGTGATTCCAGGTACGACTAAAATTTGACAAAGTATAAAGGATGGAGAAGAGGACAGGAGTGTACTTGTGTGGGTGATCGGTAAGGAGACGCCATCACCCACAACAAGCTGAGTTTGACCTGAATATGGAGTGACATTTGTAAGTCCTACAGAATTGTTCATAACGTGATGCGTAGCACCGGAATCAACAAACCATGCCGAAGATGTGAGAGCAGAGGGCGGACTTGATGGCGGCAAATACTGTGGCAGTGA
Source organism: Psidium guajava (assembly GCA_016432845.1). Classification (NCBI taxonomy): domain Eukaryota; kingdom Viridiplantae; phylum Streptophyta; class Magnoliopsida; order Myrtales; family Myrtaceae; genus Psidium; species Psidium guajava. The sequence goes on from CM028226.1 coordinate 33,828,699, forward strand.
GTCCGGGCTTGTCAAGTGGGCTTGTGCGGGCTGTACTGATCCAACAAAGCGGTAACATGTATTAGCCCTATGACCTTGCTTGCCACAAAGCCGACAAAATGGGCCTCCTCCGTTGTGGTGTCTCCCGCGATTTGCAGTTCCATGATGTGAGCCACGACCATGGGATATTCCAGAAAAAATTCCCAAATTGATTAAAAGCTGCATGAAAGTTGGACCCATGGGTCTGCCGAGAGGGAGGTGGTCCTTGGCTAGTCTGAAAAGCCGCCGATGGAGGTTGATTATTTGTTACTGATGCTAGCTCTAGCCTCCCTCATGATTAAGAATTAAGGCATGAAGTTGATCCTTTGTCAAAGACCCGGTTTGAGTTAAGACAGAAATTACAGTATCGAGACCCTGAAATTCAGCACCCAAACCACGAAACTATTGAGTATGATATTCATTAATAGATAAAGGTTCACCGATAGTAGCTAATTGGTCCGTGAGGCTAGTGGCTTCTTGTAAGAATTCCGTGACGGATCGGTGGCCTTTTAAGAGTGATTGAAGCTGGAGCCGTAAAGCGGACGCACGAGCCGTTGATTGAGCGGTATACGAATCCGCAAGATACTTCTAAACACTTGCCGCAAATGTGTGATTTGTCAATTGGGCAACTATCGGAGCGGTTGACGAATTGAGGATCCAAGCCAAGGCAATGGACTCTCGAAATTTCCAGTTTTCAAACGCTGGATTGGTCTCCTCCGGCTGAGGTTCGGTGCCGTCCAGAATGGTAGCAAGCGGGCGGCATGTAAATATGGTGAGATCTGTGTTTTCCAGATTGGAAAGTTCGTCCCAGTTAGCTTCTCCCCAATACTTAGTGGTGACATGAGAGTAGGGTTACTCGAGGGGGTTGATGTTTCTTTAGACATGGATCGGTGAGGCTTTCACCAAAGCTGCTCTGATACCAACTTGAAAAAATCAAAGGTTTAGGGAAGAAAATTTTATTCCTCTACTATTTTTTTCTTACATCATGTTGCAAATACAACGTATATAAAGTACTCTAAAAGATAAGATACACAAGGTAACAGAAAAACAAATATCCTAAATATTTTCTTCCCTTAACAGATAAGATACGAAAAGGTAACAGCATAACAAATATCCTCCAAAATATTTGCTGAGTATTTTCCGAGTATCTTCTTCCCTTAACAAATACCATCCAAGAAAAACAACACTAGTCCATATGAAGCCTAGAAAGGTAGAAAATTGAACTTGTGACATCTTAAAGTGTGGGGTGTTTCGTATATTACAAAATATTAGATCTTAAGAGAACAAAACTTGGCCCTAAAGCTAAGGAAAGTGTATTTCTTGGGTATGCTGAACATAGTAAAACTTATAGCCTTCTTGATTGATAATCAAATGTCATTGTTGACTTAAGAGATGTTGAATTCTTTGAGAATAAATGTTTTATGGATTCTAAAATTATTGAGAATAATGCTCACTTACAAGATATGAATAATTCAAAACCCCTAGAAACATACATATATTTTCAGGAGAAAATCACAAATGATTTTGAAGACATGGTCGAACCTAGGAGAAGCACTAAAGCAGGAAATCCATAGGATTTTGGTTCATATTTTACTACTTATGTTTTTGTTGTTGAAGAAGATAGAGACAACGGCATGTTAAATAAACACCCTTTAGTATTAAACTTAGAAGATGATCCTAAAAGTTTTAGTAATGCTATGTCTTCTAGAGATGCTTCTTTTTGGAAGGAAGTAATAGATGATGAAATAGACTCAATCACGTCCAATAATACTTGGGTATTAGCAAACTTACCAAAAGAATTTAAATCTATTGGTCGCAAATGGGTTTTCAAAAGAAAATATAATTCTAATGGTACTATACAAGCTTTTAAGGCTAGGTAAGTGGCCGAGGGATATAGACAAGAAGAAGGAATAGATTATTTTGACACTTATGCTTTGTAGCACATATAAAATCTATTCTAATTCTTTTTGCTTTGGCATCCATTTATGATCTTCGTATTCATCAAATGGATGTCAAAAGTGTTTTTTAAATGGAGATTTAAATGAGGAAATTTACATGAAACAAATAGAGGCTTTTGTTCTTCTTGGAAATGGGAGGAATTATGTAAATTGATTAAATCTCTTTATGGGTACAAGTAAGAACCAAAGCAATGGCATGAGAAATTTGGTTAAGTTATTTTATCCAATGTTTTTAAGCATAATAGTGCTAATAAATGTATTTATTATAAATTCACTAAAGACTATGGTATTTTAATTTGCTTATACATTAATGATATGCTCATCTTTGGAGCTAATCTGACCGGAGTCCTTGAAATTAAGAACTATGTAACTTCAAATTTTAAAATGAAAGATTTAGGCAAAGTAGATATTATCTTAGGTATTAAAGCTAAAAAACATAGTGGGGGTTATTCTTTAAGCCAATGTCATTATGTTGAGAAAATGTTAGATAAATTTAAATATCTTGATTTCAATGAAATGAGTACTCCATTTGATCCCAGTATTAAATTGAGTTATAATACTAGTAGAGTAATAGTACAACTTGAATATGCAAGTGATATAGGGTCTTTGATGTATGCAATGCATTGCACTAGATCTGATATTGCTTTTTCCTTATGTAAGTTGAGTGAATATACTAGTAATCCAAGTATAGAACATTGGAATACAATTACTAGAATTTTTAGTTATTTAAGGGAACTAAAAATTTGAAATTTCTCTATAATAATTATTTGACTATATTAGAAGGATACACTAATACTACTTGAATTTCTAGTGTTACAGATAAATATTCCACTTTTGAATGGATATTCACATTAGGTAGATGTGTTGTATCTTGGGCGGATAGGAAACAAACATGAATAACTTACTCAATAATGAAATCAAAATTCATTGCTTTCGCAACAATTGGAAAAGAGGGTGAGTGGATTAGAAATTTGTTGTTGGATATCCAATTATGGCATAGTCCTATGCCTCCTATTTCTACTCATTGTGATAGTCAAGCTACTTCAGCAAGAGCTTATAATAGTCTACGAAACGAGTTTGTGAGTAGATATCTACTTATAATGGAAAGTCTAGACATATCAATCTAAGAAACGAGTTTGTGAAATAATTGATTCAAGATGGTAGCATAATAATTGTTTATGTGAGGTCAAGTAAGAATTTGACTAATCCCTTTACAAAGGCTCTATCAAGAGAAATAGTAAAAGAGACCTCAAATGAAATAGGGCTGAAACCCTCTAGTAAAAATCACCAATAATGGTAACCCAATCTAATATTAGCATATCACTGGTTATAATGTTTAATTGGTAAAAATAAGTTATTGAATGTGATTGTTTGATATTGACATTAGCTCGCACATGAGAAATCAGCATCATCTGTTACGTTTTAGAGACTAATTTATACTCTTAATGAAGTGTAATATGTTTTAGTAACGTATTTATTAGTAACACAAACACGTGGTAATACTTCACTGATATGAGCTTAGAAGTGGTACCACTTCTTACGAAAGTTAGGAATACTTTCTAGAGAGTTTGTGAAACATGTACAAGTACAAGGCCCTAATAGTACTGAGTAAATATGAACTTTTCATTGAAACAAGAGATTTGTATATATGAGATATGTTCAATTCTGTTATATAAAGTAGCAAATTTAAAGCCGGCAGCTATTTGTCACTTTAATAGAGTTTTGAGATACTTGCACTAAATGAAGGTTTAACTAGAAAGAGACCTTCACATATGTATATTAATCTCCTAGAAATCTGTATTTTTGAGAAATTTTATTTTGTAAATTTCTTTTACAAAGTGGGGGATTATTGAAGTTTGTTTGCAAAATAAACAAAGAAAATACCTTTTCTAATCCTACATAGGATGAAAAGAAGAGTGACAGTCACTTTATTAATTAGAAGGCTACTATAGTTTTTAAAAAAAGAGAAACAAGCAATTGGGCTAGACCTTACTATGCCCACGTGCGGGTGCATGATTATTAGGCATATTTAGTACACAATCATTTTATTTTTTATTTTTCAAAATTATAATTAAAAAATAAACTGTTAATTCCTGACGAAACATTGTGACTATTCATGTAGGAATTGAATTTTAATTATTTATTTATATCCAAGAGTTGCAATTTTTCAGAGAGATAATTTCGAACAATGAAGAGTTGTGTCCGAAATTAACAAGGTGCGTCCTAATCAATTGTTCTACAAACATGAATAAGTGTGTCAGGAAGAGGTGTGTCCAAATTGTCGCGACCCTAAAAATTTTTCGATCGATGAAAAATTCTGAGGTTAATGGATTATCAGGTTGATTAAATTAATTAACCTAATACGGACCCTCCCAAGTCCTGCCGAATCGCAACTTTGGTTTTTTGTTTAAATGATTTTAGAGTTTGGAGTCGCCACTAATCATTTTTGGTAGGTTGATTAGAAACCTACGTAAATTAGCGAGAGAACTAAATTACTTCTACGAACGAGAGATTCTAGGTTCGAAAACTTGGTTACACTAGTTAATTAAAACTAATACCCTTTCGGTACCTTAATTTCATGATTATCCTAATTTGGCAACTCATGCTTGGTTTATTCCTAATGTTCTAGTGAGATGACCTCTTTTTTGTATTTTTACTTTTTAGATGGAATGCATATGAATGACATTTTTTTTTTGGTATTTTCAAATCATTAAAATTCCCTAAAGCCGCAAGAGGGTGTGAACTAACGATTTCTATGTTGTGTTGCGATCTCCAGCAAGTGACTCGGCTTATTCATTCTGGGGTTTAATAGTACATCAATTAAATTGTAGAAAATTAAATTGCAATAAATAAAGGATCTCCAACGGGGGACTCGGCCTTGACTCGGCTTACCCATCGTGGGGTTTAATGGTACTGAAATTAAATTGCATTAAATAAAGGACCTCCAACGGGGGACTAGGACTTGATTCGGCCTACCCATCGTAGGGTTTAATGGTACTAAAATTAAATTGCAAGAAATTAAATTGCATTAAATAAAGGACCTCCAACGGGGAACTCAGCCTTAGTTCGGCCTACCCATCGTGGGGTTTAATGGTATTGAAATTAAATTACATTGAATAAAGGACCTCCAATGGGGGATTCGGCCTTGATTCGGCCTACCTATCGTGAGGTTTAATGGAACTGAAATTAAATTGCAAGAAATTAAGGACCTCCAACGGGGGACTCGGCCTTGATTCGGCCTACCCATCGTGGGGTTTAATGGTATTAAAATTAAATTGCAAGAAATTAAATTGCATTAAATAAAGGACCTCCAACGGGGAACTCGGCCTTAGTTCGGCCTACCCATCGTGGGGTTTAATGGTATTGAAATTAAATTACATTAAATAAAGGACCTCCAACAGGGGACTCGGCCTTGATTCGGTCTACCCATCGTGGGGTTTAATGGTACTAAAATTAAATTGCAAGAAATTAAATTGCATTAAATAAAGGACCTCCAACGGAGGACTCGGCCTTGGTTCGGCCTACCCATCGTGGGGTTTGATGGTATTGAAATTAAATTGCAGAAAATTAAATTTCATTAAATAAAAAACCTCCAACGGGGGATTCGGCTTTGACAAGGCCTACCCATCGTGGGGTTTAATGGTACTGAAATTAAATTGGAAAAAATTAAATTGTATTAAACAAAGGACCACTAGTGGGTGGGTCGGCCTTCTCATTCTGAAGTTTGATGGTGTAAGAATTAAATTGCAGAAAATTATAGTACGAATGCGACATGTGGATATAGAGACATATGAGTACGATATAACATAATCGAGATTTAAATCAATCCATTTATGTAACGAAATTCTTAAAGATTTTAATGGCTAGGATCATTACCTGATTTGACAGATTTGATGGTCGAATTTGAACCTCGTATCATCTTGTGGATTAAGATTGTGGCTCGAACAACGGGGATGAACTCTTGATTTATGTTGATCGATGGAGAAATTGGTGATGATAACCCCCTAACTTTAAATTCCAATCATTTTCAAAATTCTCTCTCTCTCTCTTTGGTATTTTCTTTCTCTCAAATTTTTCTTCAATCTCCTAAAACCCTCTCAAACATCCAAAATGTTCTCTCCCCAAAAAATCCTCCTCCAAACTCTCTTTTTCCCCCTTTTATAACCCACTCATTTATCTCTCATTCTAATTTCTCTATTAACTTTATCTCCCATTCTAATTTCTCCACTAACTCTTTTTCATCTTCATCTTCCTTTCTCCATTTCTATCTCACATTCTAATTTTTTCACTAACTCTTCTTCATCCTAACTCTTCTTCATCTTCATCTTTCTTTCTCTATTCTCATCTTACTTTCTCTATTTATTCTTCTCCATCTCCTCTTCTCCATCTTCCCTTCTCCATCTCCTCTTCTCTATTCTAATTTCTTCACTAACTCTTTTTTATTATTTGCAAAATAATCCCTTAAGTGTTAGGTATTTGCACTATAGTCCTTGAGATTTCAAGTATTTGCAATTCAGTCCCTGGAGAAATATTTCTTTAAGTCCAAATCTCCTCACAATTTTTAACATAACTCCCCTATGCTTAGTCGAAATTCACTGCATGTTAAATTTAAGCTGATTTCTTACCGCTGAAAATAATACAAAATTTAATTAAAGCCCTTTTGTAAAATTGAGTCATTCTGGGTATAATTGGGCCAAGATAAAAATTTGAAATATTAGAGAACAATGTCAAAACTCTTAAAAGTGAAAAATAAAAATAAATTTACTCAAATTGAATTTTTAGGTCCTATTCGAGATTATGCTTGTGAAGGAATACACAACCCAGAATTAGGTTTTTTTAAATTTGTGATGGCCAACATGAAAAGGGATTTAAAAGAAAAATGTTGACTATTTTTATGTATTTTTGTGGCCTCAAATGCTATTTATTTATTAAATATTTGCCTAATTTCTAAAAAATATATAAAAAAATATAAAAAATATGAAAAATTATTTTTTTGTTCAAAAATGGTTGTCTAAGCTTGGCCAAGGCTTTCAAAGTTAATTTTTTTTAATTTTTTAATTTTTTTCTTAATTTGTTTTATGAATTTTCAAAAATAAAAATATTGAAAAATACTGAAAATATGAAAAATCATTTTTTAGCTAAAATTGGTTCCCTAGGCTTGACCAAGGTCCCTAAAGTTAAAGTTTTTAGATTTTTTTTTATTAATTTTGAAAGAGAAAAGATGATTAAAAATCAGGTGTCAACAGTTGCCCCTCTTTAAAAGGAAGCACGGTAGAGGTTCTTGTCAAAGAAAAGATGACACCTGAACTCTAATTAACTCAACCTAAGAAAATACAAGGAGTCGTGACATTGGATCCCTTATGCCTTTTGTGTAAGTTGTAATTCAGGCCGGGCTTGAGGAGGCTCTTATGAAGTGATGGAGAGATAGAGAAACAAGGGATTTACCTTAAACTTACATGTTCGCATCGCGGTTGTCGATTGTTCTGCTGAAAAGGGAATGGAAACTTAAGGATTTGTTATAAGAAAACCTTAGGGTCATTGAATCTAGACCCATATGGTAGGTCACCTCATGGTAGATTCCTAATGAAAGGATTCTACTAATTAAAGTTGGATTAAGATTTGACCCGTATGGTAGGTCATCCCATGAAAATGCTTGTAATAAGGACTTTTTGCCTGTAGAAAGGACTTGATGCCTGTAAGAAGGACTCTTGTGTGCTTGTAGAAAGGACTTTGGGTGCTTATAGAAAGGACTTGGTGCTTGTAAGAATGACTTTTGTGTGCCTGTAGAAAGAACTTTGTGTGCTTGTAGAAAGGATTTTGGTGCTTGTAAGAAGGACTTTTGTGTACCTGCAGAAAGGACTTTTGTGTACTTGTAGAAAGGACTTTTGTGTACCTATAAAAAGGACTTTTGGCTCCTGTAGAAAGAACTTTTGTGCGCCTGTATAAAGGACTTTTGTGTATGTAAGAAGGACTTTGTGCCTATAAGAAGGACTTTGTGCCTATAAGAAGGACTTTTGTGCGTTTGTAGAAAGGACTTTGGGTGCTTGTAGAAAAGACTTTTGTGTGCTTGTAGAAAAGATTTTGGATGCTTGTAGAAAGGACTTGGTGCCTATAAAAAGGACTTTTGTGTGCATGTAGTAAGGACTTTGGGTGCTTGCAGAAAAGACTTTGGTGTCTATAAGAAAGACTTTTGTGTGCCTGTAGAAAGGACTTTGGGTGCCTATAGAAAGGACTTGGTGCCTATAAGAAGAACTTTTGCGTCACGAAGTGTGCCATTTTAGGAACTGGGGAGACCAGGAATTTTGCAAAAATTCAATCCCGATTTATCTTACCTCGAAGGATGCCATTCTGGGATCTAGAAAGACTAAAAATCTTGCAGAAACTTAAACTCGATTTATCTTACCTCGAAGGGTGCCATTCTAGGATCTGGAAAGATCAGAAATCCCGCAGAAGCTCAAACTTGATTTATCTTACCTCGAAGGGTGCCATTCTGGCATCTAGAAAGACTAGAAATCCTGCAGAAGCTCAAACCCGATTTATCTTATCTCGAAGGGTGCCATTCTGGGATTTGGAAAGATCAGAAATCCTATAGAAACTCAAATCCAATTTAACTTATCTTGAAGGATGCCATTCTGGGATCTGGGAAGACCAGGAATTTTGCTAAAGCTCAAACCCAATTTCACTTACCTCACAGGGTGCATTATGAAATTTAGGGAGACCAGGAATCCTGTAAAAGCTCAAACCCGATTTATCTTACCTTGAAGGGTGCCATTTTGAGATCTGGAGAGACCAAGAATCTTACAGAAGCTCAAACCCAATTTAACCAACCTTAAAGGGTGCCATTCTGGGATTTGAGAAGATCAGGAATCCTGCAGAAGCTCAAACCCAATTTCTATTCTCCCGTCACTTTAGTAATAAACTGATGAGGCAGACATCCAATTATCTCAATTTTTTTCATTTTCAAGATGAATCATGTTTCATTGAAGAAGGTAAATACATGTATGTGCCGCAATGGATTCGAATACCTTGACAATCATAAGAATTCACTCTTTTGAAGAGTTCAGGTTGAAGATATACTTACTTGAAGATTTAGAAGAAACTCCTGGTGGTCTCTCGAAACTGGTTTTGTTCATTCAATAATCACCGAATGAATTTCGAGACCTCGGAAGGTAACTCGAACATCAGGAACGCGTTACCTATCCGGCAATATCAGAGGCAACATGTGCAAGCATTTATATCAATGAGTTCACTGGTTCATGCAAAACTTGTTTAGCTGAGTTTGTAATGATTAGAAGCAATCTGTGTAATAACTCATGTTGTAATCAATCAAAATGTGGATCATATATAACTATTCTGTCAAGTTTGCATTACCAATTCTGTTCAAGGAGGTTATCACGGTATAAATTCCTCGAATGTGATTTGAATGGGGATTTTAATTCGAAAGGGCTTTCTCTTACTCTCGAGAAAGGCTATTTATCATGATTGCAGGATTGAAAAGAAATTACTCAATCTCACCATCATCGCATTCAGCAAGGGTCTGAGTAATCTCGTAATTGGTATGATCAAGCCAATCTGAAGGTCTTGATTAGGACCATAATATAGGTTGGGTCAAAGGCTTAACAAAGGGGACTCTTTTGAGCCAAGGCCGTTGACAAAAGGCTCTTCATCATCTGCTTCGGATCTACAAGTCAAGAACCCTACAAAAATGAGAGAGAAATAGTCTTGCTCGTACCTTTTCGAGCGATACTTAAAGTCCTTCAACTATATGTTAATTTAAGTGCCTTAATTAGAAAAGACTTTCACAGGCTGTAACATAGGTTAAGATTGGGGATCAAGGAAGTAAAAAGGCTTATTTTGACATAGAAAATATATGAGGTGGGTCTGACGTTGGTGATCATTGCATCTCTATCACCATTCTCAACCTGTTAGAATAATCTTCAGAGGACATCATCGTGGTATGAGGAAGGTGTCAACTTCTGCTGATATCGTCGTCGCTTTCGAATAGTATAAACTTCAACTGAGTATATTTTGCAATTTGACCTATTCGAAGAGTTTTCTTTTGTAACTAGATCCCACTGGGGATTTTACAATAGAAGAGAAGATGTTTTCACTGAGTATACATGAATATTGATTTGCATTGGCATTGGCCTTGTTTTTAACTGGCGCTTTACTTTTTCATGCCCGAAATTGACTTTCTTCCTTTTTCTTTTTCATTTCTTTTTTTGAAGACTGTGCCATTATACACACATATGTCAAAGATCATACTTGACTAGATGACTCGGGAATTCTTTGTAGGCCTATTTCTTCTGAGTTCTTCCGCTTTGAGGTGGTGCCATCTTCATCTTAGAATGAGCAATGATCATCAACGGGGTTTTAAGAAATGAATATGCAATCTCAATTGGGTGATGCAAATGATATGAGTATGTCGGATAGGGAAACGAATGCTTTTCCTCGTTTTAAGGCACTTGAATTACCATACGAGGTTGAAAGTAAAAAAGCGTTCGAAAATTGATGTTAGTCCCAGTAAGAAAATTTCTAACCATTTACCTTATGCTATTGCTAAGACTACCTCTGTTTAGCCACGATGTGGGGTGGTTCTTGACAGGGGTTACGAAGTGAAACCACCACTCAAATGGATTTTCAATGGTCACATGCAGTGTTTAGGATATAAAAATGAACGCCTCTTTCCCTTTAACTATCGTACCTTTTGCGAGAAAACCCATTGCCTCGGGGAATGCGGAACCTATTTAGTACACGACTCACTATGGACTAGGACGTGTGTGAAAATGGCTTGCCTTTCATCATCCTGTCATGCCTCATTCTACACATTCGATGCATCATGTGTAGATCATGCTCCAAGTCAGAAAAGTCATGTATGAATCATGGCATGTGTAAACGCAATGCAAATGTGGCAATTTTTAGCACTTTGTGTGTTTACAGAATGTGCAAGCATGAAAGAGAATTTCTCAGGAAAGGAGGGATTCAAATTGCCCCTGAACATGCTGACTGAACAAATTGAAGGTCTACTCCATAAGTCAAGGAGTGGCTTGTCTTTGAATTCGCCTTCTTCTTTTCAATTCAGGGGTTTGCAGTCAATTTGCCCCAGTTTTATCAGCAAGGATCTTATTAGATGATCATAATTTGCCACTTGGAGTTGTCTTCTTCGACATATTAAATGTTAGTATTAACATTTCCTATCAAAAGAAAAGGAGACATATTAGCTAGTATTAAAAGGGATAAAGTGGAAACGATACTGGTTTACCCTTCATCTTGAATGCCTTGTATGAGTCTTTTACCAGTTCCATTGGAATGAGTTTTTCTCAACTTTCGTTGGACGCTTCAATATTAGGCTAAGATCATGACAAAATACTGATCTTGATATTGCTCGTCGAGTATTCCTGTTTCTTTCTGCAAAAAGAAATGCGCAAAACGTCATTTTATTTATTTACAATACTTACAATATTCCCCACCCTTGGGGATTGAACTCGAGATATTTCGAGCCACTGTCATCCCCCCATGCCATCTGATCCACGAGACCAGAGGCGTCCATGGAGGTTTCTTTTTAAGGATTAATTTTCGGATGGTACGGTCTTGTCGTATTGGGCAATTCTACACCACGATGCTCTCAAAGTAATTTACAACCCTTGTTAAGAAGGAACAAAGTAATTCAGAATTCGAGATAATGAGGGGTAAATTGGAACGATACAAAATTACCCTCCTTTGATAATGCTCGCGTCCTTCACATTTTTCTTGTTTGAAGCCGGTCATCCACCGGAAAATATCTACGAATTGATTTGCCCTCAAGCTTCGTTTAATATGAGAACTTCACATTTGGATATGATTGTATTCTTGAGGCAGTTTGCAAATTCCTAAAAATACAAGGAATTCAATTTAAAACTTAGAGTAACTTGAGGGTAAATTGAAACGATATGGCATTACCCTTTAAATTTATGTGGATTTCTTTTACTCGCAATTAATTCGTCGCGAGTTGGTGCAACAACGGATCCATGCATTTAATAAGAGGGAGAAGAGATACTACTTCTCGCTTTTACATAAATTACAGACATCAATAAAACCAAAAAAAATCCTACGCAAGGAAGTAAAACATATGCACTCATTCAAGATTGGTTCTGCTTCCTTTGCAGGCTTTTCCATAATCAGTTGGTTTTATTCCGGATTAGGTACTCATCGGCATGTTGAAGGACCCGTGATCACCAGCCTCGAAATACAGACTCCATGTGCATATTACAGCCCCGGTGCTTCATTAACATCGAACTGGTTGATTATGATGGTGAGCTCATTGTCAATGCCACTCGTCTGATGATGATACATCTCTTCTTCCTCAGGAGGCATCGATGCTGGCTTCATAGGCTCAGTCTTTTCGTGCCTTCCCCCAATAGAATTTGATCATGCTATGAACTGATCTAACTCACCCCTTAAATGGACATTTTAGATCCTTAGATATTGCCTTTCCTCGAGGGTGAGGAGGCTATTACAGTTGGGGCAGGTGGCGGAGTCAAAAGCTTCTTTATACATCTTGTTTTCTGCTCGAAGCCTTTCATTTTCAACTCTTAGAAACTCGGTCTCATTGCGCTCATATCGAGTCTTCATTTGGGTTTGCCTATTTTGAAACCAGAACTTGACTTGCGAAAGTTCAAGTCTTAGCCCTTGGCTCAGTTCCATTCTCTGTTTGCCGTCTGGCATAGAGCATGTTCTGAAGAAATCCTCAAGCCTTTATATTTACTCCTCAGTATGGCGACGGTAATGCTTCTTTTGACCTTTATTGTTGTTATCCTTATCTTTACCGAGATTTTGGACGTCGTCGGCGGAAGGGCCAGGCTCCATGGTCTGAATCCAAAACATAGTCTCGAACTCTTCCTCTCCCATATTTAGCAAGTAACGATAGCTCTCAAGGTGTTGGGTTAAGACATCCTTGATTAGTTAATGATTCATCAAGGTTTGCTGCCTTTTCTTATATTTTCACACTCTCTGGATTTTTCTAAACGACCGTGTATGCCTTAAAACTCTCTTCAGAGCATAGATGAAGATTATTAGCAGAACGTCTCCTTTTAAAATTCAGGCGTAGGTTTAGAAAACTGTATTGCTTCTCCCAAGAGTTCAATCTTTCTCGTATCTCTCACTCAACTCGTCTTTTTCTATCTCTTCGTGGTAGAGGGCCTCTGTCATCATTTCAGCCATCGATTTGCTGGCGAGTCCTCTCATAAAGACGAATCCTATCTTTTTTTCTACCGAAAATTTCTTTGTCTCCTACTCGGTTCGTCTTTTCCTTCCTTCTTTTTGAAAGTGGCGGTAACACCTTTTCGTAAAGATATCGGATTTGCTTGGCTCGAGATTATAGACGGGGCAGCGGATTCGAGCCAACGGGGTGATACCGATAGAGAATGGTAGATAGAAAAATTTGACTAATTAATACTGTCACTATGAAATTAATATTTAACTTGCAGCAGATTATCACCTTCACGTTACAGTCATCTGCTTCACTTCTCTCTCCTTATTTTTCATATTCTGCTTGTCAGCCTTGATTTTCTCCTCTATCTTTTTAACGATAATGGCCAGTCTTCCCACGCAGATCTTCCCGGCTGAAGTTATATTCAAATGGGAAAGACTTTACCACCTTCTTGGCCGAGGCTATATTTACATAGCCCATCATTTGAGTGTTGAAGCTGAAATCCTCGGTTTGTTCAGGGAGATAAATGCAAAGCGTTCCCACACGTCTTCATCAATTTTCTAGAGGCTTGCCGAAACTCTCACGAGACGGTCTCCTTAGCCCGCATCGTGAAGGCTCGCTACTAGGATCGATCTGAATATTTGGCATTTGCAGAATACTAAGTTGCCTGGTATAAGAAGACGATCAGGTCTGCTGATGGACGGGTCTCACTGCTAATTCACAAGAGAGAGGAGCTGGTGGAGAGACTTGCTTTAAACCAGACATACTTTGAGTATGATCCAAGTGACATCGTGATGAAGTTCAGATACAAGTGGCTGAAGGAGAGGCTTGACGATCTAACGGCGGATATAGCTTTCGAAAGGGACTTGATCAACAATCTGAAACTCGCCATCGAATACCATGAGATTAATGCAGCCAGGCACAAGAAAAAATGTACCCGCCTCTTCTTCAAGCTTGCAGATTTTGAATCCCAGGTCGCTCAGTATTGGCAGAGCATTAATTTCACGGAGAGCCAGTTGAATTCTTTTGTGATGCTCATTAGGGCTCAGTTTGGCTTTACTTTTCCTCCTCAGTAAGCTGTTATAATACTCCTTGATGAATGAAAGAAAAGTTTCACATGTTTGTGCTTTAATCTTCTTGCCATCTATTCTTCCGTATAACATAATAGAACGGTTCAAAGCCTTGGAGACATCGAGGATTAACATTTCTCTTGATATTAGCTGCTTAGGACGATACTACCGAGAACATTGAATAAACTTTTGACAGCAGGCCCCACTAGCCATATTTAGGCCTGTGAACTGGTCAGGTGAATTATTACAAATATGACCACTCGATCTGTGTACCAATAAATGAATCAAACTACCTATTGTGTGCCTCATTTCACTCATATCTGTCGCGACCTAAAATTCATTTTTTACGTTAATAGATTACCAGATTAATTGATTAAATTAACTAACCTAATTCGAGCTCTCCCAAGCTCTACCAAATCGCGACTTTGGTTTTTTGTTCAAATGGTTTTAAAATTTGGAGTCGCCACTAATCATTTTTGGTAGGTTGATTAGAACCTAAGTAAATTAGCGGGAGAACTAAATTACTTCTACGAACCAGAGATTATGAGTTCGGGGACTTGGTTACACTAGTTAATTAAAACTAATGCCCTTTCGGTACTTTAATTTCATGGATATCCTAATTTGGCAACTTAGGCTTGGTTTATTCCTAAGGCTCTAGTGGAGTGTTCTCTTTTTGTATTTTCACTTTCTTAAATAGAATATACGTAAGTGACATTTTTTTGGCATTTTCAAAATATTAAGTATTTCCCTGAAGCCGAAAGAGGGAGTGAGTTAACGACTTTTGTACAGTGCTGCGAGCTACTCATTTTGGGGTTTAGTGATTCAAAAATTAAATTACATGAAGTAAATAACAATAAATAAAGCCCACTAATGGATAGCTCATCCTTGGCTTAGCTCTCTCCTTTGGGGTTTAAGGTGCAAGAATTTAAATTGCAGAAATTTAAAACAACCTCCAGTGAGCGGGCTCTGCCCTTCACATTCTGGGGTTTAAATTCTTTAAAATAAAACGAATTGATTTGACAATTCGGGCCGAAATCCATCGACGGATCAATTGAAAATTTAATTGGCACTCAAGTGCTCATCAGCACTAATTTTACACCTCTATGGGATTTACCATTAACTTGGAGTTGTCCTTTGCCTGACATAAAAATATGGAGAAATGGAGTAATGGAGCAAATATGATTTAATTCACATTAAAAATTAGAATAATGAAAGAAGTACTTAGCTTCAATGGCATTATGAGAAGTGCTTGATGGATATAATTGGTTCCTGCCTGAATTCAAATATGAGAAAATAGGAGAATAGTAGAAAATTTGAGGTAGTTTATACTAAAAAATAAAGAGAGTAGAGGACACTTAGCTTCAAATCTGGGATGAATTCTTGATTTATGTTGATCGATGAAGAAATTGATGATGATAACTGTTGACAGCTGATTTTTAATCATCTTTTCCTTTTTAAAAAAATTAATAGAAAATCCATAAAAATTTATAAAATTGAAAAATCAACTTTGG
This sequence comes from Psidium guajava, assembly GCA_016432845.1. Classification (NCBI taxonomy): domain Eukaryota; kingdom Viridiplantae; phylum Streptophyta; class Magnoliopsida; order Myrtales; family Myrtaceae; genus Psidium; species Psidium guajava. The sequence continues at coordinate 33,844,444 of CM028226.1, forward strand.
GGACCTTAGCCAACCCTAGAGAACCAATTTTGATCAAAAAAATGATTTTTTTTTCATATTTTCAGTATTTTTCGGTATTATTTATTTATTTATTTTAAAACAAATTAATAGAAAATCCATAAAAATTCATAAAATTGAAAAATCAACTTTGAGGACCTTGGCCAAGCCTAGGGAACCAATTTTGACCAAAAAATAAGTTTCCATATTTTAGTACTTTTTCGGCATTTTTATTTTCAAAAATTGATAGAAAATCAAGAAAAAATCAGAAAATTACAAAATTAACTTTGGAAGCTTCCGCCAAGTTTAGGCTACCATTTTTTAACAAAAAATAATTTTTCATATTTTTTGTTGTTTTTAATATTTTTCATAAATTGGGAGAATATTTGAAAATAAGATGGCATTTGAAGCCACAAAAATATGAAAGAATAGTTAGTATTTTTCTTTTAACTTTCTCTTCATTTTGGCCGAAGAAAATCTGCAAAAATTAATCTGGAATCAGGAATTACTTCGTTAATCTCATTTTCAGGTTAAACAAAAAAAATTATTATAGAACATTAATTTTAGCCTTATAATTTTTAATTTTTGCATTTCCTGAGTCGAGACATTACCTCCTAAAAATCCAAATTTTTCAATGGCCAGACGGTGCGCTTTCCGTTGTTGCATTCGATTTTCAGAATTTAATTTATCATTTGAAGCGTTTTACTATGGAACACTATGGCGATGACTGTCTTGCAGAACACGCCAAGACTATGCAAGATATTGAGGATTGGGACGATTTGCAAGCTGCGGAATCAGAAACTCGTGGAAATTTTGAGTGATATGTTTGACCAAGATATCCCTAGTAACGGAAGTCCACATGCTATATTCCTGATCAAAGCAGTATTCTAAGCATATTTTTGGGAATCCGTATTTGTGGCTCAAGTTGTGGTACATAGACCTAGATTCGGTTTGGTCTTCAAGACCCAAGAGAAACAATTGAAGGCACGTACATCAACAAGAAGCACCCGTTCTCTAACAACTTATCCATTAGGGATTGTATTCTGGCTGACACTTGCCACGGTGCTAAGATGACGAGGGCCATCATTGGCCGTCGAAATTACTTTCACTCCGACGTGCTAAGAAAGAAGGGAATGGAGCGGCATGCATCATTTGATGGACACAGAAAAAAAAAAGGGAAGAAGGAGAAAGCTGACATCATGATGAAAGTGAAAGAAAAGCAAGAGAAGAATGGGGAACACTAAAAAGGTGATGACCTGACACTCCTTGTGGCTTTGAATGAACATGAGAGCCATCATTGACACGTTGGAAGCTAGAGGACTGCCAATGTGATTGACTGAAGTCAACGCGCAAAGTAGACAAAATTTAGAGGGCCTCTACAAGTCATCTGGGAACTCCAATACTTAGTGTGAAGCAGATGAGGAACCATGGAATTATCGCTTCCAAGCTTGTGGACCGTGTTGCTGATCATGCCTGGCGGTACGTGCAAAGTCTTGAAGAACTTGCCTAAGCATAAAGGGGTTCATCATGACCCATCCAAATATGATGGGTTTCAACTCACCTGCCTTGGTTATAACTTTCTTGCGATAAAGACCATGGGTAATCGTCAAGTTTTTACATCAATTGGCCATCAAATTGGGATGGAATGGTAGGCCTAGTGTATAAACAACTTGGAATGATACTTAGAAGATCTCCTTGTCTGAGGAATCTTAAATTTCGAGAGGCCTGTTTTAACTATCAACAAGAGGGACGGGTGCTTCCTTGAGCTGCAAGTTGATGGAGAGAAGGGCAGAACTCGGTCAGCAAAAGAAAGAAGAGAAGGCCCTCTGGTGGGGATGGTCTTTAGGGACAAAAGATGATGAAAGGGGAGAAATAGTGGACGGCAGATAAGTTCACTCTGGTATTCGGTGGAAAGGTGCTCTTGGAGGACAGGACTCTCGCCTCACTCAACTGGCTGCCAGAGCCAACATTTCATTTGTTACCCCAAATATGACGTATCCTTTATTGTCCACATGTCCAATCGCAGTCTCACATTGGGCGCTAAATCCTGGTCCACCATACGTGAAGTCAAAGCCATGGTCCGAGCATTGATGTCTGCACAGGTCATGAGTTTACACATGGTGTATTAGGGGTTTGCAGGTATGACACGGTCAAGGATGTAAAGAACAAGCTCCCTCATAAACTGCAGCTGTGGGTGCCTGCCAAATGTCACCATGTTTCTTATGTGGAAAAAGGCTTGCTGATGATGGTGACCTAGCGAGTTATGGCATCTAGGAGAATTTGACTCTCATTGAGACCATCTTGCCCCGTGGCAAAATGAAATGACTCATTTTTGTTTTTAATTAGAAGGAATTTTGAACAGAAAGCTGCAATGTATCCTGGAGAACTTGAGCAACACGGGAGATAACCCGGAGGTCGGGCAAATTTTTCTTCGGAGGCTTCAGACTGAAAGGCGCATCTTCAGATGCAAAGTTGAAATTTAAGAGAAGACAAGAAGAAGTGGAGGGATCATCATGTTTTCTTGATAGGGACCGAGAGAATAAACAAAGAAAGAAAAGCAAGTGGAAGACAAAAGGAAGGAGGACTTTCGGTGGAAGAATGGGATGAATGATAGAGAATGAGGTGAGTAGCTTGGTAAGCACATTGGACCAGCCTGTTGGCTAGAAGCCGAATGACAAAAACTGTCGGTGGAGGTGATGATACCTTCAGCACGTTCTTCAGCGAGACTAGTGCGCGGAAACAGGTCCCATGCACTGTGTTGGCAAAGTTGGAGCCCACTGTCATTGATGAAGTGAAGACTGGACACCAGCTATTCGACCCAAAACGGTGGATCAACGGAAAAGAGGTTAGGTCCAACAGTCAAACGCCAAGTTGCAAGGACCTTAAAGTGCATGCAGACTCTAACGGATGACGGGGGAGAAAGGAAGATCAACACGTGCTCCATGCATAATGGGGATAGCGGATAATTCAGCGAGGGATCCAGGGATCCTTGACCAGTGGCAGAGGGAGCTGAAAAAGGGCAAGTGAAGATCTCGGTAGAGGGCAGACGGGTTTTGCATGGGAAGGGGGTCACGTTCATCATTCGGGGAATCATGATGAACCCCATGATAGCAAATGGATAAAGGAGGGGGTTGGGAGCCTCTTGGTTCTTCTTCTTCGGGGGGTTCCGTTTTCTCCTCCGATGGTAAGAACCTCCCGGGGCAAGATCCCCTCACCCTTTGTTCGCGTTGCTCAGCCGCTTCATTGGTCGCGGCCTCTAATTCTTCGCCATTCCAGCTGGGTCGTTGCCGCCGCGGGTCCACGAGCTCGTCCAGCTTGCCGTCTCCTCTAATGATTCGGAGAACAGTCCTTCGTCGTGATCCAAGACATCGACATGAGCATCCCAACGAGGCATCAATTTTGAAACTGTTGACGTCGTCCAGACCAAGAAGCTCCGGGCTGGCTGCGAAGTTACTGATCTGAGAAGCCCATTGTAAGATGACGACTTACTGCTTTTTGTCTCCAGCTGTCACCGTCGTGACGTCCACATCAAATTGCACCCCCGTGCCCCTACCCTGACGGCGAGCTCTTTGACGAACCTCTACCACCGAACCAATGAGCACGGGGCCACCTCTGATGACCAACCAACGTCCGGGCATGAAAGAAGTGAGAGAACATTTATTCCTCTACACACGAAGGGAGTTGATTTCGCGTAGCAAATTCGGATGCGGCCCTGTTTGTATCCCTGAAGTTTCAGCGCGGTCGGTTCAGGGCATGATGAGGTTTGTCGTGTTCCTCATAGCTGTCGTTGACTATGCATGGCATGCGCATGGGGTCTTGCAACAACAGATTGACGCGACCACTGAGGCTTGGGAACGTATTGAAGAGAGATATCAAGAATGTAGATATCACAATGGCTAAGGACACCGAAAGGTGGGCGACTCCCATGGCAAAAAGGAGCTCTGATCTCAACCACCACACTGGCACAAGATGATCTCCTCCTCCTTCCCAACGAGATCGTCGTCACCATCTTACTCAAACAACTTCCCGAGAGTCTACCCCATCTCCGGCTGCTGCTCCGCCATTTTCGCAAACTTGAAACGGTGGATCGATTGAACCGTTGACCTTGTCCGGAATTCCCCGTTGGCGACTTACGTCTTCCACCGCCCCCTTTGCAGCCGCAGGGTCTTCACCAGAAATCCCGTGAACGTTCATTACATCCTCAAAACCCACTCTGACAACTACGAGAAAGAGGCAAAGTCTCCAGCCACGAGTTCAACACTCGGTCATTGCAAAAGTTCGTCGAGACCGTTGTCGATGCCGAGCTGAACGAGCGCCTCCTACCACACCTGGTTGTCACCACCGAGAACCAAAAACCATGCAAGTGCATCGGTACCTTAGCCCTCGTTCCTTGGTCCGGCAATGTCACGTCGATGGGGTGCTCTGCTGAGTTCAAAACTTTCCATTTCGTTTGAGGAAGTCCAGCCTTACCTGTGCTTCACTGCGTATTACCACTACTACCATAGCCTGGTCCTGTCCCCTTCGGAGACAACAATGGAGATCGACGTCCAGCCTCCGAGCACACCATTTCTGAAACGTGATGAGGAGTTCGAGCATGGAATCACTGGATGGATCGTGTATTGTCAAACCACAGACCGACAAAGTGAGCGAATCCATCATCAAATGAGCTCATCCCGTCCAAAGCCATTTCTCACAAAGCCATGCTCATGCAATGCCGTGCCACACCCTAAAATTCTTGCAAAAGTGGCAGCTCTCTTTGCTCAGTTCTTGCTCTCTTCGAGCCCAATTGTCACCTTGATCTATGCGTGCACAGTGATAGAGGAAAATGGGTGTATTAGACTTCTAAAGTGCAGTTGATAAGTCTTACGCAATAAGAAACCGTCACCCATCGAACTCTAATGGGACAGTTGCAATTATCTGTTTCGTTGTTTCCTGTTGTGTGTCTCTTGTTCGTGATAAAGGAACTTGGCTCACGGATTCTTCGACTTCAGAGTCTCGAGGAGCGATCGCAACAAGTAAATATACATGGTACCAGAGTCTTCACCAATACCCAACGACCACACCTGATGGTCAAGTATTCTACTGGAATTGCACTTGTCCTTGTGCTTGCCGACCATTGCAATTACTACTCCTCAAAGATGAGATTCATCCCTATGACTTCACTTATTGCTGTTGGATCAGCATTTCTCCATGTTGTATCCCTAACATCTTGAGTGTTGCAGGACGCCATATGCAGAATCGTGACCCCTCCCAGGCAGATCGGGTGGACGATCGGCAAGGAAAGTCGCCGTATCCAGAAGATCAGGGAGGAGACGATGGCCACTGTCAAGATCGCTGGTGCCATTGTTAGACATGAAGAGCGGAATCTGAGGTGCGCATTTAAATGCATGTTGGACTTTTTTTTTTCTTCTTTGTGAGTTTCATCTGTAGTACCGATTGGTCGCTTGTATGTAGCAGAAAGGAAAAACGGAGTCATAATATTGTTGAAAGTAATTGCTGCTTGACTATTGAATACGTTGAATTGATGACTTGGTATCAATAGCTGAGGGTTTTAGCAAGTTAAGCAGCGACTAAGAACTACCCCGAACACAACTGAACCTGATCTGTTTGTGTAATGTTGAGCTGAGGCAATGAATGAGAGAGCAAATGAATGGAGATTATCCACCCAATGGTTGCCGTTTTGTACATTTTGACTTTTGGGGAACGGCACGGAGCCCTCGGTAGACCTTGACCATTAGATAATAAGTTGTCACTGAGATCTAATAGTGGCGTCTATATGTGTAGTAGTTCCTTTATGAATAATCTAATTGAATGACAACTCAGGTAAGAATAGCCGAGAACCGTAATTGAGCATGACCTTGTCCTCAGAATTAACAAAAGGGTGACCAGAAGAGAAAGAATGGAAAATCAAGAATCTATCTAAGAATATAATTGGGTTGTATAAGTGGAATTAGGCAGAGTTAATATGTGCTCGATGTTGAAACCATTTAACTCACTCTTTTGGCTATACAATAGTAAAAAATTCTGAAAAATCCAAAAAATCTCAGAAATTAGGAAATGGGTCATTTCGACTGACCAATCCTATATTTGGTGGATTCCCATCCCACTTTTTTCAAAATGACGATTTTGCCCCTTATGGGTAAATCGTCCCCAAAAATTCTGAAAAATCTCAAAAATTAGGAAATGGGTCAGTTCGACTGACCAATCCTATTTTTGGTAAATTTTCACTCCGATATTTTCAAAATGACGATTTTGCCCCTTATGGGTAAATTGTCTCAAAAAATTCAAAAAAAAAAATCTCAGAAATTGTGGGAAACAAGGAATGACCACATTCAACACGGGTTGACCTGTTTTTACTTTTCGGTCCTTGAAAAAATGACCATTTTACTCTTCTGGTCAGTTTGACCCAAATCTTTCCAAATCATCCCAAATGAATTTTCATGAAATTGGTACCGAAAGGGCGTTAGAGTAATCTAGCGTAACTAAGTCCCCGAACTCATTTTCTCTGGTTCGCAGAAATAAATTAGTTCTCCCACTAATTTATTTAGGTTTCTAATCGACCTACCAAGAACGATTAGTGGTGACTCCAAATCTTAAAATCAAAATGAAAAATCATTTAAACAAAAATCAAAGTTGCGATTCGGTAGGGTTTGGGAGGGTCCGCGTTAGGTTAGTTAATCTAATTAACCTGATAATCCGTTCACCTGAAAACCAATTATTTTTTAGGATCGCGACAATAACCCTCTAGCTTTAAACTCCCATCATCTTCAAAATTCTCTCTCTTTTTGGTATTTTCTTTCTCTCAAATTTTTCTTCAATCTTCCAAAACCCTCTCAAACATCCAAAATTTTCTCTCCAAAAAATTCCCCCTCTCAAGCTCACTTCTTCCTCCTTTTATAATCCACTCATCTATCTCCCATTCTAATTTTTCCACTAACTCTTCTTCATCTCCATCTTCTCTTCTCTATTCTTATCTTATTTTCTCCATCCATTCTTCTACATCTTCTCTTCTCCATCTTCCATTCTCTATTCTTATCTTATTTTCTCCATCCATTCTTCTTCATCTTCTCTTCTCCATCTCCTCTTCTCCATCTTCCCTTCTCTATTCTAGTTTCTCCACTAACTCTTCTTTTTGTTATTTGCAAAATAATCCTTCAAGATTTAGGTATTTGTACTCTAGTTCTTGAATTTTAATTATTTACAATTTAGTCCCTAAAAAAATATTTCTTTAAGTCCAAATCTCCTCACAATTTTTGACACAATTCATCGCATATCAAATTTAAGCTCATTTCTTGTTACTGAAAATAATGTAAAATTTAATTAAAGTCCTTTTTGTAAAATTGAGTCATTTTGGGTATAATTGTGCCAAGATGAAAATTTAGAATATTAGAGAACAATGTCATGACTCCAGAAATACCAAAATCGAAAATTACGGATTTTCTACAATTTTTACAATTAATCTAAAAATGGGATTAACAAGGTAACACCCGATTCAAAAATAATTTAATTTTTTTTTGCAGATTTTTTTGGCCAAAATGAAAAGAAAATTAAAATAAAAATGTTGACTATTTATTCATATTTTTGTGGCTTCAAATACCATTTTATTTATTAAATATTTTCCTAATTTACTAAAAATATTAAAAAATGCAAAAAATATTAAAAAAATGTTTTGATGAAAATTGGTTCACTATGCTTGGCCAAGGTCCCCAGAGTTGATCTTTCTATTTTATGAATTTTTATGGATTTTCTATTAATTTTCGAAAATAAAAATACCGAAAAATACTGAAAATATGGAAAATAATTTTTTGGTCAAAATTGGTTCCCTAGGCTTGACCAAGGTCCCCAAAATTGAATTTTTAATTTTATGAATTTTGATGGACTTTATATTAACTTTAAAAGAGAAAAGATCACTAAAAATTAGGTGTCAACAGCTGCGCCTCTTTGAAAGGAAGCTCGGTAGAGGTTCATTTCAAAGACAAGATGACACCTAAATCCTAATCGACTCAACTCACAAGAAAATAAAAAGAGCCGTGACATTTAATCTCCAATACCCCTCTTTGCATGTTTCAATCCAGATTTGATTTGAGGAGACTCCGATGGAGGGAAAGAGAGATATAGAGGTGAGTTTACCTGGCACTTACCTGCCCCTTGTATGGCTATTGCCTGACATGAATGCTTTACTGAAAATGGAATGAGAACCTAATGATTCGTTATAAGAAAACCTTAGGGTGGTTGATCTTCGACCTGTATGGTAGGTCACCCCATGGTAGATTCCTAGTGAAAGGCTTCTACTGATTGATTAAGATTTGACTCGTATGGTAGGTCACCCCATGGAAATGCCTATAAGTAGGACTTTGTGTGCCAGTAGGAAGGACTTTGTGTGCCTGTAAGAAGGACTTAGTGCCTGTAAGAAGGACTTTTGTGTGCCTGTAAGAAGGACTTTTGTGCCTGTAAGAAGGACTTTTGATTGCCTGTAAGAAGGGTTTGATTGCATGTAGGAAGGACTTGGTGCCTATAAAAAAGACTTTTGATTGCCTGTAGGAAGGACTTAGTGCCTGTAAGAAGGACTTTGTGTGCCTGTAAGAAGGACTTTGGTGCCTGTAAAAAGGACTTTTGTGTGGCCTGTAAGAAGGACTTTGGGTGCTTGTAGGAAGGACTTTTGATGCATGTAGGAAGGACTTTGGTGCCTGTAAGAAGGACTTTGGGTTGCCTGTAAGAAGGACTTTGGGTGCCTGTAAGAAGGACTTTGTTGCCTGTAAGAAGGACTTTTGAAAATGGACCATTCCGTGTTGGGGTCTCCAATGGAAGGGCTCCAGAGACAGTATATCCTAAATGTCACCCTTTGGGTAGACTGAAGAGGTATTGATTGAGAAAATGATTTTCGGGTACCAATCTGGGATTTGGGGAGACCATGAATCCTGCAGATGCTCAAACCCAATTTCACTTATCATGAAAGGTGCCATTCTGGAATTTGAGGAAACCAGGAATCCTGTAGAAGCTCAAACCCAATTTTTGTTGTCCCATCACTTTAGGAATAAATCGATGAGGCAAAGATCAAGAACACGAGAGTTGGTCAATCATAATTTGATAATGTTTGAGAACACGAGATTATATCAATCGTGAGCTAATGAAGATTTCATGAGAGCATATTGATCATGAGTCACAAGGGTTCAGAAGACTTACCTGGATCTTCTGAGTTAATGATCGAGGTATAGACAGACTGATTGTATCATGTCTGCTTGCTCACTGAATGACCTTATGTGTTACAATGGATTTGAGCACCCAGACAATCATCAGAATTGAAAGGTTCAGGCTGAAGATATACTCACCTGAAAATGCTTGGCGAGCATTAGCCAACAGGGCTTGTTTGGTCATTAACTCAGAGCATTAGCCTCTGGATGAATTTCGATACCTCGGAGGGTAACTCGACTATCAGGAATGCACTACCTGTCAGACAGTGTCAGAGGTAACATGTGCAGCATTTTTATCAATGAGTTCATCGATTCATGCAAAACCATTCAGTTGAGTTTGCAATGATTAAAACCGTATGTGTATGCTCATAATGTGGATCATGTATGACTATTCTGTCGAGTTTGCATTTCCAATTCTGTCCAGAGAGGTTATCATGTCATGAATACCACGAATGTAACCTTAATGGGGACTTCAGTCCGAAAGGGCTTTCTCTCACTCTCGAGAAAGGCTTGTTTATTCTGATTGTAGGATTTGAAAAGAAATCATTCAACCTTACCATCGTCGCATTCAGCGAGGGTCTGAGTAATCTCGCAATTGATACGATCAAGCCGATCTGGAGGTCTTGATTATGACCGTAATGTGGGCTGGGTCAAAGGCTTATCAAAGGGGACTTATTTCGAGTCAAGGCCATTGACAAAAAAGTCTTCATAATCTGCTCCGAGTTTACAAGTCAAGAACCCTGCAAAATGAGAGAGAAATAATCTTGCTCGAACTTCTTCGAGCGATGCTTAAAGTCATTCTACTCTTACATTAATTCAAGTGCTCTAATCAGAAGAGACTTTCAAGGGTCGTAACGTAGGTCGGGATTTGGGTTTGAGAAACGAATGGCTCGTTTTGGCTCAGAAAAATATATGAGAAGGGCTTGGTGTTGGTGATTATTGCTGTCTTGTCACCGATCTTTGACTTTCATGAATTTGTCTTCAATAAATACCACCATTGGCTGAGGGGTGGTAGTTCCTTTACACTTTGCAAGCTGACTTCTTTGGGGATCCTTTTTCGAGAATTCTCAAAATGTATGTTCGAAGTCAGAAGTTCATTACAGATGTATGGGCATTGGTCTTGCTTTTGATAGGTACTTTGCTCTTTCTGCCCGAGATTCTTTGGAATAGCTTTTGCTTTTCTTACTCTCGACTCCTTTTTGGGAGCAGGTGCATTTTCTTTAGGCTACATCTTTTTTTTTCTCTTTGACAATCTGTTGGCTTTGAATTTTAGTAACAAGATGATTTTCAAAAGATGATACTAGACATTACATGAAAAGTCTAGCATATGAAATGGGCTCATTCGAGAATTCTCTATTGGCTCAATTATCTTCAATTCTGCTCCTTGGGGGGAAGGCGTTATCTTTGCCTTGAAATGAGCAATGATCACCAATATGGGTTTGAGAAATGAATTTGCAGGCTCAATTGGGCTATGCAAAGGATGAATGTGTAGGATAGAGAAACTAAATGCTCTTCGTCATCCTAAAGCACTTGAATTAAAATTCGAGTATCATGTAAAGAAACACTCGTAGATTGATGTTAGTCCAAGCAAGAGAATTTCTAGCCATTTATCTCCTGATATTGTTAGAATTACCTCTGTTTTGCCCTAGCCTTGGAGAACACGAAATCTGTCTACCGCTTAACTCACTGTGGATTAAATACAGGACGTATGTGGAAATGGCTTGCCTATCATCGTCTTGTCATGCCCCATTCTGTACATTCGATGCATCGTGTACAGTTTCTAGCCCCAGTCAAAATTGACAAATTGAACATGCAGAATAGTCATGCATAAATCATGGAATGTGTAAACACCATGCAAATATGGCAATACAATGTACAAGTATGGAAATTGCCCCTGGCTGTGTGGGCGGATCAAACACGTCGGGGGCCTATTCCCCGAGTCGAGGAGTAGCTTGTTTTTGGTTTTACCTCTTTTCGATCCAAGGTTCGCCATTGATTTCCCCTATTTTATCAGACAGATCGCATCAGGTGATTATAACTTGGCACCCTTGGGGCTGTTTTCTTTGACGTATCAGATGTTAGTTTAACATTTCCTGTAAAAAGGAAGGAGACATGTTAGCCAGTATCAGAAATGATGAACTGAACACGATACTGAGTTATCCTTGAGTGCTTCACGCAACTCCTTTACCAGTTTCACCACTCGGGATTTTCTCTGTGGGTATGTCAAGTTAGACGTTTCCTGTCAAACAATGGAGGAGAAGACGTGTTAGTCAGTATTAGAAATGATGAATTGGATACGATATTGGTTTACCCTTCATCTTGAATGTTTTACGTGACCCCTTTATCAAGTTCACTGGACTGAGTTTCCCTTGGCTTTGGCTGGACGCTTCAACATTAGGCTAAGCTCACAATAAAATACTGACCTTGGTATTGCTCGTCGAGTATTCCTGTTTCTTTCTACAAAAAGAAATGCGCAAAAAGTTGTTTTTATTTATTTACAATACTTACAACATTCCTCACCCTTAGGGATCGAACTCGGGATATTTCGGACCACTGTCATTCCCTATGCTATCAGGCCCATTGGACCATAGGCGTCCATGGAAGCTTTCTTTTAAGAGTTAACCGTTGAGATGGCGTGGTCTTGCTACTTTGCATTGGGCAATTCCACATCACGGTTCTTTTCAAGGCAATCTACAATCCCTATTAAGACAGAATAAATCAATTCAAAACTCAAGACGTTTATGGGTAAATTGGAACGATACAGAATTACCCATTTTTGAAATTGCTTGCATCTTTTGCTCGTGCTTTTCTTTTGTTTGAATCTATCCGTCTTGCGATAATGTCTATGAGTAGATTTGCCCCTAGTCTCCTTCAATATGAGGACTTCGCATATGCGCATGACCATTATCGGGTCAATTTGCAAATTCCTGAGAATAGGAGGGGCTTAATTTTAAAACTTGGAGCAATTGACGGTAAATTGGAATGAAACGGAACTACCCTTCGAGTTTATGCGGATTTTTACTCGCTATTAATTCTTCCCCGAGGTTGGTGAGGTGGTGGATTCAAGCATTTAATAAGGGGAAGTCGGATTATTACTCCTTACTTTTACATAACTTACAAAAGCAGAAAAACACATCATGCAAGGAAATAAAACACATTCACTCATTCAGGATCGGTTCTCCTTCCTCTGCAGGCTCTCCCATGATCAGCTGGTTTCATCCCGGATTAGGTATGCATCGGCCATATTGAAGGTCTGGTGGTCATTGGCTGAGCATGTGCATCACAGCCTCAATGCTTTACTGATATCAAACTAGTTGATTATGACGAAAAGATCATCGTCAATGTCCGCTTGGTGATGATCTGTCCCTTCTTCCTCGGGAGGTATTGATGATGATCCAGTAGCATTGGTCCTTTTGTACCCTCTTCCAATAGAACTCGATCCTGTTATAAACTGGTCTAACTCACCTTTTAAACGTGCATTTTCGATCCTCAGATCATGCATTTCATCGAAGGTGAGGAGGAGGCTGTTACAGTTGGGGCAGGTGGCGGAATCAAAAGCCTCTTTATACATCTTGTTTTCCGCTCAGAGGTTTTCATTTTCAACTCTTAAAAACTCGGCTTCGTTGTGCTCATGACGAGTCTTCATTCGGGTTCGCCTATTTTGAAATCAGAACTTGATTTGCGAAGGTTCAAGTCCTAGCTCTTGACTCTGTTTCATTTTCTGTTTGCCATTTGGCATAGGGCATGTACTGAAAAAATCCTCAAGCCTTTGTACTTACTCCTTAGTATGGCGACGGTAACGCTTCTTTTGACCCTTACCGTTGTTGTCCTTGTCTTTACTAAGATCTTGGACTTCGTTGGCGGAAGGGCCAGGCTTTATGGGCTCGATCCCAAACATGGGTTCGAACTCTTCTTCTCCCATATTCAGCAGGCAACGATAGCTCTCGGGAGTATTGGGTTGAGACATCTTCAATTTGGTTAATGATTTTTCAAGATCTGCTATCTTCTCTTGTATTCTCACTCACTCTGAATTCTTTTGAGCGACCGGGTATGCTTTCGAAACTTTTTCTGAGCACGGATGAATGTTTCAGGAAAATGCCTCTTTTTAAAACTTAGGTGTGGGTTCATAAATCGTATCGCTCCCTCCAAGATTCCTGTCTTTCTCAACCTTTTGCCATGTCTTCTACACGGTTTATTTTCTTTCATCCTTTTCATAGTGGTAGGGCTCCTGTCGTTATTTCTTCCACCTATCTCAAGCGTCGGTGTTGCAGGTGAGGTCTTTTCCCCGTTCACAAATGAAGACAAACCTTCTCTTCCTTTCGCTAAGGTTTGTCGTGTCTTCCACTTAGCTCGTCTTTCCGTCTTCTTTTTCAAAGTGGCGGTGTCTCGTCAAACTTTCTACGGAGATTTCGGATTCGCTTGGCTCGAGGTCGCCATCTGATGAGAATTCGCGCCAACGAGGGTGGTGCCAATAGAGGATGGTAGATAAGAGAAATCTTGACTGGTTGATACCGTCACTATGAAATCAATATTTACTTCAAAGCAGATTACCATCTTCGCATTCTGCTCATCTGCCTCACCTCTCTCCCCCTTTCTTTCGTATTCTGCTTTTAAAAATGGCCAATTCTCCTAACCATACCTTCTCCGCCGAAGTCCTGGCTGGGTGGGAGAGACTCTACAATCTTCTTGGTAGAGGTTACGCTCATATAGCCCAAAACTCTACCGTTGATGCTGAAATCCTTGGTTTATTCAGGATCATGGACGCTGCTTCTATTTAGGGTACCCAACTGGGGAAGGAGTATCGAAACTTCTCGACCCTCTTCATCAATTTTCTGGCTGCTTATAACCGCGCTTATGAGACGGTCCTTGTGACTGCCGTCGTGAAAGCTCGTTACCAAGACCGGCACGAGCGTTTAGAAACAGTCACATTTGTGGCTAATAATCACAAGATGGCCCTCAAGTTTGCCAACGATCAGCTTTCGTGGCTAGTTCGTGAGAGGGGAAAGTTGGTGGACCGTCTTGCCTTGGTCCGAATTTACGCCGAACAGGAGCCGGGCAATATTATGATGAGGTGCAAATGCGGTTGGCTGCAGGAGAGACTTGATGACATTACGGCATACATTGCTTTCGAGAGGGCGGCGATTTCGGACCTGGAGTTTGCCGTCGAGCATTATGAGGCCAGTATGGCCCAGGCTAAGGAGAAGTGCGATCGCCTCTTCTTTAGGCTCGCGGAGCTTAATCCCGAGAGCGCCCACTGCACCCAGAGCATCAACTGTTTGGAGAGTCAGTTGAGCTCTTTCGCGATGGTTATCAGGGCCCAATTTGGCTTTACCTTTCCTCCCCAGTGAGCTATTGTAAAACTTGTTGATGTATGGAATAAAAGGAATGTTTCGCATGTCTGTGTTTTACTCTTCTTGTCATTTCTTCTCTCGTATAACATAATTGAATGATTTAAGGCACTCCTCATACCCACTTCAGTTAGGACCAGAGCACCTCCTGAGAGTACCCTCTTTAAGATATATGGGTCACCATAGTCCAGAGCAAACTTTGTTTCTGAAATAGGGACTGTTGGCAGCAACCTTTGTGGGACGAGATCATCCCTCTCTATTAGATTCAATCTGCTTCTATCAATTATACCTCCGAAGGAATACGTAGGAAGTGTATCTCTACCTCAGCTGGTAGGATTGCCTTAATCTTGTCTCATCTTGACAAATGGTGGCTGTACACAACTTAACGGACAAAGGCAAGACGTCATCACTCATCTCTGATGATGATATGGAAAAAGGATTCGGCGACGGCCCCCACCGATCACAGTAAAACCCACAACTGGTCATTGTTACCATTCTGACCACCCAGTTAGTGTGCTAATAATAGACCCGCCACCTGTTGTGTTCCTCACTTCAATCGTGCTTAGTCTCTTTCGGTGTCCACTTATTGCTGTCGGTCGACTGTAACGTTGGGAGGAATGCCTGCGGGCCATGCTTATTAGTAAAACATCAATCACCCGAAGACCTCCACATGGTTCGTATCAAAGGAAGTTTTAAGGACGACCTTTGGTTGATTTAATCGGAAAAATGTTGTGAGATCGGGTCAACATACACGTTACATAGATTTTGACTATACAGTCTCTGGTTCTCCCAAAAAAGTACAGGAATCTCTCAATACATTAAGAATACCACATGCCCGATTTGGATATATTCACTGCTCTATCAAAATACATCGCCCATACGTGCTGATTGATTGACACGATTCTGTGTCCGGGACTTTTTCGCTCGCCCTCAGGATTATCGGTCGAGGTATTGATGACTACCCATCCTTTTATATTCCCCATGATTATCTTCGGCGTATTATTGAATCTAATTTCGCTCCCGCCTAGGGTACCTATAATTCCCTGTAAAAATAAAGGAAATAATTAATATGTGATCCAAAAGGGGTCGATCCATGACTCTTAGATTAGTCCAATTTTGTTTCTTCGTTTTATGAGAAATCAGAGAAAATTTTCTCACAAAAACATGGGTAAATTTCTTCAGAAAGAATTTCCTTGCAGATTTTATAACTTAAGAAAAATGTGACAAGTTCCTTTGATATTTACCAAATTTCTCGAAAAAATTTCCTTTTTCCTCAGAATGAATTTTCAAGATAAATTTGTTGAGAAAACCTTGGGTCCATCGAAACATTAAGGAAAAATGTAACAAAATCTTTTTATTGGTCAACAAAATTCCCCGAAGGGATTTTTTTCACATTCATCATTTTTTAGAAATGGGATACCAACTTAATTTTTATTTTCTTTTGAAAAACGACGATGATATTAAGTTTAAAATTTGACCGACGCCTAACATGGACCGACCAAAAATAAATTCAAGATAGAGTTAGAAATCTTACTTTTACCTTGAAAAATACCATGTAGGTCACATAGACATGCAAATGGATCGTGAGTTTAAATCTTAGCCTATCTACTCTAAAGGCTTACAAATTGAAGCTAAAGACTTACGGCAAGGCGACAATCTCGCGCACATAATCAAGATTAGCTGTGATCTCATGACGTAATCAGGATTAGCTGGGCCTTCCCACTTCGGCTGCTCGAGCTAAAAATTAAAGCCACTGCTTTGGTAATCTTACCAAGCCTGAAGCCTAACTTTTGAAACTCATTTTTAAAAAGAGGTTCGGGATTGAATCGGAGCTAACTTTCGACGTGATCTCACGCCGAACGCTAAAACCAAATCACAATACCATCCTAAAACTAGTGGCCCAGGTCCGGCCATAAGACGTGTGTGATGTAGTGCTAAAACAATTAATCATACACAACAATTAATATACAAACATCGCTTCAAAAATGTGCAAAATTAAACAAACAATTCCAACACCAACCTGCAAAACAAAAGGTTAGTCAAACATTCCACCTCTTATAACTTCCATCTGCAAAACCATTTAACACCTAAAGATTAGGATTCACCCAATTCAGATCAAATAAATTTTCATGAAATATTTCGGCCTAAGTCCTCTAAGTTCTTAAATTTTCAAAAATTAAGAACACGCTCCCCAGCGGAGTCGCCAAGCTGTCGCGACCTAAAATTCATTTTTTACATTAATGGATTACCAGATTAATTGATTAAATTAACTAACCTAGTTCAAGCTCTCCCAAGCTCTACCAAATCGCGACTTTGGTTTTTTATTCAAATGGTTTTAAAATTTGGAGTCGCCACTAATCATTTTTGGTAGGTTGATTAGAACCTAAGTAAATTAGCGGGAGAACTAAATTACTTCTACGAACCAGAGATTATGAGTTCGGGGACTTGGTTACACTAGTTAATTAAAACTAATACCCTTTCGGTACCTTAATTTCATGGATATCCTAATTTGGCAACTTAGGCTTGGTTTATTCCTAAGGCTCTAGTGGAGTGTTCTCTTTTTGTATTTTCACTTTCTTAAATGGAATATACGTGAGTGACATTTTTTTTTGGCATTTTCAAAATATTAAGTATTTCCCTGAAGCCGAAAGAGGAAGTGAGTTAACGACTTCTGTACAGTGCTGCGAGTTACTCATTTTGGGGTTTAGTGATTCAAAAATTAAATTACAGAAAGTAAATAACAATAAATAAAAACCACCAATGGATAGCTCAGCCTTGGCTTGGCCCTCTCCTTTGGGGTTTAAGGTGCAAGAATTTAAATTGCAGAAATTTAAAATGACCTCCAGTGAGCGGGCTCTGCCCTTCACATTCTGGGGTTTAAATTCTTTAAAATAAAACGAATTGATTTGACAATTCGGGCCGAAATCCATCGACGGATCAATTGAAAATTTAATGGGCACTCAAGAGCTCATCAGCACCAATTTTACACCTCCATGGGATTTACCGTTGACTTGGAGTTGTCCTTTGCCTGACATAAAAATATGGAGAAATGGAGTAATGGAGCAAATATGATTTAATTCACATTAAAAATTAGAACAATGAAAGAAGCACTTAGCTTTAATGGCATTATGAGAAGTGCTTGATGAATATAATTGGTTCCTGCCTGAATTCAAATATGGGAAAATAGGAGAAGAGTAGAAAATTTGAGCTAGTTTATACTAAAAAATAAAGAGAGTAGAGGGACACTTAGCTTCAAATCTGGGATGAATTCTTGATTTATATTGATCGATGAAGAAATTGATGATGATAACCCTCTAGCTTTAAACTCCCATCATCTTCAAAATTCTCTCTCTCTTTTTGGTATTTTCTTTCTCTCAAATTTTTCTTCAATCTCCCAAAACGCTCTCAAACATCCAAAATTTTCTCTCCAAAAAATTCCCCCTCTCAAGCTCACTTCTTCCTCCTTTTATAATCCACTCATCTATCTCCCATTCTAATTTTTCCACTAACTCTTCTTCATCTCCATCTTCTCTTCTCTATTCTTATCTTATTTTCTCCATCCATTCTTCTTCATCTTCTCTTCTCCATCTTCCATTCTCTATTCTTATCTTATTTTCTCCATCCATTCTTCTCCATCTTCTCTTCTCCATCTCCTCTTCTCCATCTTCCCTTCTCCATTTTAATTTCTCCACTAACTCTTATTTTTGTTATTTGCAAAATAATCCTTCAAGAGTTAGGTATTTGCACTCTAGTTCTTGAATTTTAATTATTTACAATTTAGTCCTTGAAAAAAATATTTCTTTAAATCCAAATCTCCTCATAATTTTTGACACAATTCACCGCATATCAAATTTAAGCTCATTTCTTGTTATTGAAAATAATGTAAAATTTAATTAAAGTCCTTTTTGTAAAATTGAGTCATTCTGGGTATAATTGTACCAAGATGAAAATTTAGAATATTAGAGAATAATGTCACGACTCCAGAAATACCAAAATCGAAAATTACGGATTTTCTACAATTTTTACAATTAATCTAAAAATGGGATTAACAAGATAACACCCGATTCAAAAATAATTTAATTTTTTTTGTAGATTTTCTTTGGCCAAAATGAAAAGAAAATTAAAAGAAAAATGTTGACTATTTATTCATATTTTGTGGCTTCAAATGCCATTTTATTTATTAAATATTTTCCTAATTTACTAAAAATATTAAAAAATGCAAAAAATATTAAAAAATTTTTTGGTCAAAATTGGTTCCCTAGGCTTGGCCAAGGTCCCCAAAGTTGATTTTTCTATTTTATGAATTTTTATGAATTTTCTATTAATTTTCGAAAATAAAAATACCGAAAAATACTGAAAATATGGAAAATAATTTTTTGGTCAAAATTGGTTCCCTAGGCTTGGCCAAGGTCCCCAAAATTGAATTTTAAATTTTATGAATTTTGATGGACTTTATATTAACTTTAAAAGAGAAAAGATCACAAAAAATCAGGTGTCAACAATATCTTATCTCTTTCGGCGTCCACTTATTTGTGTCAGCAGCCGGTAGTGTTGACAGAATGCCCTGTGGCGTTAACAGAAACGCCTGTGGGCCATGCTCAGTAATAAAATACTGGTCCTCCAAAATTCGCCCTATTGTTCGAATCCAATGAAGTTAAAAGGGCAAGCCTCTAGTTGATTAAATTAGGAAGGTGTTGTAGGATCGCATCAATACACTTGTTTCATGCGCTCTGATTACACAATCCGTGCCTTTTCAACAAAATACAGGAACCCCTCCAATACATTAAGAATGCCCTCATGTCTAATCCAAATACATTCATAGCCCCATCAACATACAAAGCCCATACATGCCCACTAATTGACACGTGTCTGACTCTAGGAGGTTTGATCTCTTTGCTTGCCCCTAGGGTTATTGGTTAAGGCATCGGCAATTTCCTGTCCTTTCGCATTCTTCAAGGTCATTTCTGGCATGTTATCACCGATGAGCCGAATTTTGCTCTTGTTTGGCGTACCTATGATTCCCTATAAAAGTAAAGGAAATAATGAGTACGTGACCTAAGAGAGGTCAGTTTATGACTCCTAGATTAGTCCAATTTTATTTTTCCATTTTATGAGAAATTAGAGAAAATTTTCTTAAAAAACGTGGGTGAATTTTTCAAAAAAGATTTTCTTGCAAGTTTTATAGCTTAACAAAATGTGATAAAACTCTTTGATATTTAGCAAATTTCCCGAATGGATTTTTCTCTTTTATCAGAATGAATTTTCAGGAGTAAATCTATTAGGAAAATCTCATTTCTACTAAAATAGAAAAGATGTGACAAAATCCTTTATTGGTCCATAAAATTCTCTGAAGGGATTTTTTCGCATTCATTTTTTAGAAATGGGATACCAATTTAATTTTATTTTCTTTTGAAAAACGACCACGATATTAAATTCAAAATTTGACTGACACCTAACATGGACCGACCAAAAATAAATACAAGATAAGATTAGAGAACTTACTTTTACCTTGAAAAATACAATGTAGATCACATAAACATGCAGATAATTCGTGAGTTTAAATGTTAGCCTATTTATCCTAAAGGTTCACAAATTGAAGTGAAAGACTTACATCAATGTGATAATCTCGTGCACATAATCAAGATTAGCCGTGATCTCACAACGTAACCAAGATTAACCGGACCTTTTCACTTCGGCTGCTTGAGTCAAAAATTATAACCCCCGCTTCGGTAATCTTACCAAGCTTGAGGCCTAACTTTTAAAACTCATTTTTAAAAAGGAGTTCGGGATTGGATATGGACTAACTTTCGACGTAATCTCACGCCGAACTCTAAAACCAAATCATAATACTATCCTAAAACTAATGGCCCAGGTCCGGCCATAGGACGTGTGTGATGTAGTGCTAAAGAAATTAATTATGTACATCAATCAAATTCAAACACCGCTTCAAAAATGTGCAAAAATTAAATTCTAATTCCCACACGCCAAACCTACAAAACAAGGGGTTACCAAACACTCCATCCCTTATAACTCCCATATGCAAAACCATTTAACACCTAAAGGTTAGAATCTAAGCAACTACCAAATCAAATCAATTTTCAAGAAATTTTTCAGGCATAAGTCCACTAGGTTCTTAAGTTTTTTTCAAAAATTAAGAACAAGTCCCCAGCGGAGTCGCCAAGTTGTCGCGACCCTAAAATTTTTTCGATCGATGGAAAATTTTCAGGTTAACGGATTATTGGGTCGATTAAATTAATCAATTTAATACAAACCCTCCCAAGTCTTACTGAATGGTAACTTTGATTTTTTGTTCAAATGATTTTAGAGTTTGGAGTTGCCACTAATCATTTTTGGTAGGTTGATTAGAAACCTAAGTAAATTAGCGGGAGAACTAAATTACTTCTACGAACCAGAGATTCTGGGTTCAGAGACTTGGTTATAATAGTTAATTAAAACTAATGCCCTTTCGGTACCTTAATTTCATGATTATCATAATTTGGTAACTCAGGCTTGGTTTATTCCTAAGGTTCTAGTGAGGTGATCTCTTTTTTGTATTTTCACTTTTTAGATGGAATGCATATGAATGACATTTTTTTATATTTTCAAATCATTAAAATTCCCTAAAGCCGTAAGAGGGCGTGAACTAACGATTTCTGTGCAGTGTTGTGACCTCCAATAGGTGGCTTGACCTACTCATTCTAGGGTTTAATAGTACATCAATTAAATTGCAGAGAATTAAATTGCAATACATAAATGATCTTCATCGGGAGACTCGGTCTTGGCTCAGCTTACGCATCGTAGGGTATGATAGTACTGAAATTAAATTGTAGGGAATTAAATTGCATTAAATAAAGGACCTCCAACGGGGGACTCGACCTTGATTCGGCCTACCCATTGTGAGGTTTAATGGTACTGAAATTAAATTACATTAAATAAAATGACCTCCAACGGGGGACTCGGCTTTGATTCGGCCTACCTATCGTGGAGTTTAATGGTACTAAAATTAAATTGCATTAAATAAAGGACCTCCAACGGGGGACTTGGCTTTGGTTCGGCCTACCCATCGTGGGGTTTGATGGTACTGAAATTAAATTGCATTAAATAAATAACCTCCAACGAGGGACTCGGCCTTGGCTCGGCCTACCCATCGTGAAGTTTAATGGTACTAAAATTAAATTGCATTAAATAAAAGACCTCCAACGGGGGACTCGGCTTTGATTCGGCCTATCCATCGTGGAGTTTAATGGTACTAAAATTAAATTGCATTAAATAAAGGACCTCCAACAGGAGACTCAGCCTTGGTTCGGCCTACCCATCGTGGGGTTTGATGATATTGAAATTAAATTGCATTAAACAAAGAACCTTCAACGGGGGATTCGGCCTTGACTCGGCCTATCCATCGTGGGACTTGATGGTACTAAAATTAAATCACAAAAAATTAAATTGCATTAAATAAAGGACCACCAGTGGGTGGGTCGGCCTTCTCATTCTGAGGTTTGATAATGTAAGAATTAAATTGCAGAAAATTATAGTACGAATGCGACATGTGGATATGGAGACATATGAGTACGACATAACATAATCGAGATTTAAATCAATCCATTTGGGTAACGAAATTCTTAAAGATTTTAATGGCTAGGATCATTACCTGATTTGACAGATTTGATGGCCGAATTTGAACCTCGTATCACCTTGTGGATTAAGATTGCGGCTCGAACGACGGGGATGAACTCTTGATTTATGTTGATCGATGAAGGAATTGGTGATGATAACCCCCTAACTTTAAACTCCAATCATCTTCAAAATTCTCTCTCTCTCTTTGGTATTTTTTTTCTCTTAAATTTTTCTTGAATCTCCCAAAACTCTCTCAAACATCCATAATTTTCTCTCCCCAAAAAATCCTCCTCCAAACTCTCTTCTTCCTTTTTTATAATCCACTCATTTATCTCTCATTCTAATTTCTCCATTAACTCTATCTCCCATTCTAATTTCTCCACTAACTCTTCTTCATCTTCATATTCATTTCTCCATTTCTATCTTACATTATAATTTTTCCACTAACTCTTTTTCATCTTCATCTTCTCTTCTCCACATCTATCTTCCATTCTATTAATTTTTCTTTATCTTCATCTTTCATTCTCTATTCTCATCTTATTTTCTCTATCTATTCTTTTCCATCTTCTCTTCTCCATCTTCCCTTCTCCATCTCCTCTTCTCTATTCTAATTTCTCCACTAACTCTTCTTTTTATTATTTGCAAAATAATCCCTCAAGTGTTAGGTATTTGCTCTCTAGTTTCTGAGATTTTAAGTATTTGCAATTCAGTCCATCGGGAAATATTTCTTTAAGCCCAAATCTCCTCACAATTTTTGATACACCTCCTCTATGTTTAGTTGAAATTTACCGCATATCAAATTTAAGCTTATTTCTCGTCGCTGAAAATAATACAAAATTTCATTAAAGTCATTTTGCAAAATTGAGTCATTCTGGGTATAATTAGGCCAAGATAAAAATTTGAAATATTAGAGAAAAATGTCGCAACTCCTAAAAGTGAAAAATAAAAATAAATTTACTCAAATTGAATTTTTAGGCCCTATTTGAGATTATGCCTGTGAAGGAATACACAACCCCGAATTAGGTTTTTTTAAATTTGTGATGGACAACATGAAAAGGGATTTAAAAGAAAAATATTGACTATTTTTATGTATTTTTGTGGCCTCAAATACTATTTATTTATTAAATATTTTCCTAATTTCTAAAAAATATATAAAAAATATAAAAAATACGAAAAATTATTTTTTATTCAAAAATGGTTGCCTAAGCTTGGCCAAGGCTTCCAACGTTGATTTTGTAATTTTATCATTTTTTTCTTAATTTTTTTTTATGAATTTTCAAAAATAAAAATATCGAAAAATACTGAAAAATATGGAAAATCATGTTTTAGCCAAAATTGGTTCCCTTGGCTTGATCAAGGTCTCCAAAGTTAAATTTTTTAATTTTATGAATTTTTGTGGATTTGTTTAATTAATTTTAAAAGAGAAAAGACGATTAAAAATGAGGTGTCAATACAAATAAACTGTTCTTTGGATATGAAGAGTGTGTCCGAATTATAGTTCTGAGACATGACAAGTTGTCTTTCTTCGACTATTATATATTAAGAGATTTTGTTTTTTCTCAAAATTGGAACTTCTTTTTTTTTTCTCAAAGGATACAAAACCATTGTTTCCAATTGTTTCCCTAGAGAAATCTTGGAGAATTATCAGAATTGCTATATGCTATTCTCACCGAGACTTTATTATATCCTAAAGGATATTTGCTGAAAACTATTAACAATGTTGTGAGATAAATAAATCCTTAAAAAGAATATTAGCACGCCTCAAAGTTTAATTCTCTTATTCATCCCATTCAACTATGTTTTCCCACAGTTGCCGCATCAAAAAATTAAAACTTTTACCTAAAATTTATTTTGATAAGGCAGCTTTTTTTTTTGGCCGATGACAAGATTCTAATCCAAAGGGGAAAATAGAATGTCATAATCTCGGAAGTAAATGCAACGAAGAAAAACTCTCATGCTGGTGAGGATAAGTTTGTTTCAAGAGACTTACATCAAAAAGCTACTTGAATGATGTCAATTGTGCAATTGTAATCTTATAGAGACTCTTGTGGAATAAGACTTTTAAGCACAACCCAAGGCAGATCTTATGGACTAGGGTATATTTCCCTCTTAAGGGTATAATGGTCTTCAGGGGTATTTTGATATGTATATATACTATTTATTCTCATCAATAAAGTAAGATTATTCCACTAACATAGTATCAGAGCTAGGTTAACACCTAACATGGTATCAGAGCTAGGTTAACACCTAAACCTAGATTTGAACCATAAAACCACCATCGACCATGTCTGAACCCTATCTGAACCCTAGATTCATCTCCGGCGAACCCAGATCTAGGCCAGCGAACCCAGATCCAGACCTGACAAACCCAGATCCAAACCTGTCGGACCTAGATCTAGTCCGGTGACCCCCTGTCGGGTGTCGTCTAACACAGCGAAGGGCCATCGACTCTCTCTCAGTCACCGGTGATCCCTTGTTCCAGTCGCCCAGCTCCGACGACATTGCTCCAAGGCTGGCGACCTATTTCCGACGTTCCTTGAGGCTACTGGCTGAGGATTGACCCTTCCTTGATGATTACATGATCTTAAGGTTGTCTGATGTTACTGGTTGAGGCATGATTTCCCTTGATAATCACTGTTTAAAATGTCCTATGAGGTGAATAGGTGTTCTGAGAGTTAGGTGTGGCTACTAGTGTGCTTGAAGAGGGTATAGTAGTATTTCGTATGATTTTACAGGTATTGGTGCTGATTTGTGGCTGAGAATGTGGTGATTTATGCCCGTTGGTTGTGATGCTGGGTTTGGTTGGTGCTCTTTTGTTGATGTCGGCTATGAGCACTGAATTGTGGGGGTCTGTTGTTGATTCTGGAGTCCTCGCTATTGATTGTTGATGTTGGCTATTCTGATTTGTGCAAGGTTCAATCTAATTAGTAGGAGTTCTTAGTTTGTAGAGTTTTATTTGGTGGGAGTTCTTTGATTCCTGATTTACCGGTCCTTAGATTGTTTCTTGAGTTACTTGGGTTATGGCAGAGCGCAAAGGAGTAGTGTCCGAAGTTGTGTCTGCATCCTCTGGTCATTTAATAGAGGAAAAGTTAGCAAGTGTATCCAATTTCTAGCAATGGAGGAGAATTGTGGTGGTGATGTTGACTGGTAGAGAGCAAAATCACCATCTAACAGGTGAAAGATCTGATGCTGATACAAAATAGGATACCATAGATGCTAGAATTCTTGTACAAATGTGGAACTCCATGGAATCTCATGTGGCTGCGTTGGTTACACATGTTACTACAATTAAGGAGTTGTGGGATTACTTGAATGTCCTTTATTCTGGACAAAATAACTTATCCAGGATTTATGAAGTTTTCTAAGATTTCTTTAGAGCAGACAGGAAGGGACGGTCTCTTACTCAATTCTTTGCTAATTTTAAACAAATGTATGAGGAGCTTAACTATTTGTTGCCTATTACCTCTGATGTTAAGTTGATGTAGGAATAGTGAGAACAATCCGCTGTTATGGGTTTTTTGGGAGCATTAGGACCAGAGTTTGATTCAATTCGTTCACGAATTCTTGGAGGAAGCACTGTAGCTTCACTAACGGAGACTTTCTCTCGTGTCTTATGAGTGTCGCGTGAACCGTCTAAGGATAGGTTTTCTACAGGTGAGAGCTCAACCTTGGCTGTCCAAGGGAACCATGGTGGTGGTCGAGGTTGTGGTGGTGGTTGTAGTGGTGGTAGTAGATGTGGTATCGGTAGTGGTAGTCGAGGGCTTGGTAGAGGCCAACCACAGTCATATAGTAGTACTTTTGGTGACACAGGGAGTAATATAGGTGTTGCCCATATATGTCATTACTGTGGTGTTCCTGGACACATTCAACGTTTTTGCTATAAGCTTCATAGAAAACCCCCCCTTCAGCTGTGGCTGATATAGCTAATGCAGTAGAGTCAGGTGCTTCTTTGCAGTCATCTGAAGGAGGCACACTGATTAGAATGTTAGAAGAGGAACTTGCTAGGTACAATCAGTTCCAGATTTCTCAGCCAATTTCCTCCTCCACGGCTACTTTTGCTTAGACAGGTAATGTAACAGCGTGTCTTTCCTCTAACTCTCGCCCTTGGGTCATTGATTCAGGTGCTACTGATCATATGACTGGATCGTCAGGTACTTTCTCTACCTTTCATGAGTCTACGTCTAGTGTTACATTAGCTGGTGGCTCTCTATCCACAGTAAAAAGGTTAGGCACTGTCCCATTGACATCCTTCATATCTTTATCTTCAGTCATGTACCTCCCAAATTTTTCGTTTAACCTTATGTCTGTCAGTCATATTACCAAAGAATATAATTGTTTAGTAACCTTTTATCCCGATTCGTGTGTGTTTCAGGATTTGAAGTCGAGAAAGACAATTGGTAGAGGGCACATGTCAGGGGGGTTATATGTGTTTGATGATGCTACCAGTGTCGCTTATTCAGCAGTTTCTCCACATCAAGTTTACTGTCGCTTGGGACATCCTTCTTTGGGAAGTTTGAAGAAGCTTGATTTTCATTTTCATTCTTTATCTAGTCTTGAGTGTGAGTCGTGTCAGTTTGGAAAATTTCATCGTATTAGTTATAGTCCAAAAGTCAATAAATAGGCTTCTCAGCCATTTGCTTTAGTTCATTCTGATGTTTGAGGTCCATGTCCTATCACTTCGAAGTTGGGTTTCAAGTACTTCGTTACTTTTGTAGATGACTATTCACGAGCCACTTGGTTATATTTAATGGAAAGTCGTTCTGAGTTATTTTCTATTTTTTGTGCATTTGTGAATGAAGTACATACTCAATTTTCTACCTCTGTTCGTATTCTTTGAAGTGATAATGCTAAAGAGTATTTCTCCAAAACTTTCTCTGAGTTCATGTCCCAGCGAGGCATTTTTCATCAATCTTCTTGTTCGGATACACCACAACAAAACGGTGTAGCTGAAAGAAAGAATCGCCATCTGTTAGAAGTTGCTCATTCCTTGATGTTTGAAATGAAAGTAGATAAATCCTTTTGAGCTGACGCTGTGATGACTGTATGTTATCTTATCAATCACATGCCATCATTTGTTCTTAAGGGTGCAATTCCTCACTCCTTACTTTTTCCTTTTGATCCCTTGTTTCATTTGCCACCTCGTATATTTGGTTGTATTTGTTATATTTGTAACCATTGCCCTGTACTTTGCAAACTTGATCCTAGGTCTCTCAAATGCATCTTTGTTGGGTATTCTCACACACAGAAGGGTTATCATTGCTACTGTTCCTCTTTGCATAAGTACTTCACCTCTGCTGATGTTTCCTTTTTTGAGTCTACTGTTTATTCTGATAACCCAACAGAGACTTCTGCAGTGGACGATGATTCCTTGACATACGTTATTATGGAATCGACACTCACTTCGAAATCTCTAGCTATCTCTCCACCTGTCCAGTATGTTTACAGCAGACGTCCTCGTCAACATGTGGAGCCCCCTGCATATGTACCTCCGCCTCTTTTGTCTTCTTTGTCTTCGCACCTGAGGTAAATCAGTTACATATTGACCTAGATATTCCTATTGCATATCGTAAAGGAGTTCGTAGTTATGCCCAGCACCCTATTACATAGTTTGTCTCCTATTCTGGTTTATCTGCCTCTTGTCGAGCTAGTCTAATGACCATTGATACCCATCCTATCCCTAAAACTGTTGCTGAAGCATTATCTAGTCCGGGCTGGAGGGTACCTATGGAAGAGGAATTATTGGCACTGGACCAAAATCAAACTTGGGATCTTGCTCCTCTACCTGCAAGGAAGACGGCTATCGGATGTAAGTGGGTCTTTTTTTGTCAAGGTTAACCCTTAATGGTTCTCTTGCTTGTCTCAAGGCTATACTGGTTGCCAAAGGGTATGCATAGGTTTATGGGGTTGACTATGGTGACTTTTTCTCCAGTTGCTAAGATGACCTCCGTTCGTCTTTTACTTTTTTTGGCTACTTCTGCTAGTTGGCCTCTATTTTAGTTTGATGTCAAGAATGTCTTTCTTCATGGAGATTTACAGAAAGAGGTATACATTGAGCAACCACCAGGGTTTGTTGCTCATGGGGAGTCTGGTCATGTCTATCATTTAAAAAGATCTCTATATGGTTTGAAACAGTCTCTTAGAGCTTGGTTTGGAAGGTTTATTGAGGCATTACTCTAGTTTGGATTGTATAAATGTACTAGAGATCCTTCTATGTTTTATAGGGTTTTTGGAGCTAGCCGGATATTCCTTGTAGTTTATGTGGATGATATTATTATAACTGGAGATGATTCTATAGGGATTAAAGAGTTGAAACTGTATTTGCGACAACAGTTTCATACAAAGGATTTGGGGCTACTCAGATATTTCTTGGGTATCGAAGTGGCATGGGCGAAGAAAGGTATTTATATCTCACAACGAAAATATGCTATGGATTTGCTTACAAAGATAGGTATGCTAGGAGCTAAACCCCTAGATACACCAATGTAAGTGGGCTCGAAATTAGTGGCAGAGGATAGTGAGTTGTTAGATGATCTAGAAAGGTATCAAAGACTTGTTGGAAAATTAAATTATCTGACTATCACTCGACCTGATATTTCCTTTCCGGTGAGTGTTGTGAGTTAATTTATGTCTTCTCCCCGTATCTCACATTGGGATGCGGTAATTAGAATTTTGAGATACTTGAAGAAAGCTCCAAGTCGTGGTCTCATTTATCAAGATCATGGTCACAAAAGGGTGGAAGAGTTTTCAGATGCTGATTAGGCAGGATCTCCTATAGATAGGAGGTCTATATCAGGATATTGTACCTTTGTAGGAGGTAATCTAGTATTTTGGAAAAGTAAAAAGCAAAGTGTTGTGGCTAGATCAAGTGCAGAATCAGAATACAGAGCTATGGCTCAAGCTACCTGTGAGCTAGTCTGGATGCGTCAGTTATTAGTTGAATTTAGATTCAAAGACCCTGCGCCAATGGAGTAGTGGTGTGATAATCGAGCGGTCGTCCATATTGCTTCAAATCCAGTATTCCATGAGTGTACCAAGCATATCGAAGTTGATTGCCACTTTGTTCGTGAGAAACTTCAGGCTAGAGTCATTTCTACTAGTTATGTTAGTACCGACGAACAACTAGCTGATATTTTCACCAAATCTCTAGGGAGTAGTAGGATTGAGTATATTTGTAATAAGCTGGGTATGCTTCATGTTTCAGCTTGAGGGGGAGTGTTAAGGGTAAAACGGTCTTCAAGGGTATTTTGATATGTATATATACTCTTTATTCTCATCAATAAAGTAAGATTATTCCACTAACATTCCCAATCCTCTTTCTTATTGTATAAGTTCCTGGATGTGTAGCATCCATAATATTGGCAGCATAATACAGATTCAATACGTTTAGAGCTAAATTCATCAATATATTCGATCAAACCACATTCACTTTGAAGCTGAAGCAAGGATGGTGATTTGGAATTCTTGTAGAGTGAAACCACAGCGGACATTCTCACTTTCCTCTCATTTCCCTCCATCAGAACATTCTCAATGTAGAGATACCATATGCGCCGTATATGCAATATAATGACGGCAACGAAAAGCGTTTAGTTTTCACTTTAAATTGCATCAGATTTAGTAATAAAATATATGCAGTTATTGGCAATGGCATGGCCGCCGAGCAAACTTCTCCAACTCCTCCTCTCATCTTTAGAAGCAATAGTTCTTGATCAACTTGAAGTAGGTGGTTTTCAGTTGCTGAAACCGGACTTGGACCTCATTGTGTACTCCGCTACAAGCTGTGCGAACAATGAAGCTTCGTTGTCTAGCAATCTTCTCGGTGTATCATATTCAGCAACAAGGCCTGGATACAACCAGCGAGAGAGAAAGGTGAGACAAAAATGATGAAGCATAAGCTGAATGTGAAAGGCTGAGATGAGATCGTGTTAAAAACTACTGACCTTGCTCTAGAAGAAGAACCATGTCGCTATCAAAAACTGAGGAAATCCGATGTGCAATGGTTATAACGGTACAACCCGAGAAGTGATGCCTCAGCGTTTGCTGAATCAGATTATCAGTGGCTGTGTCTACAGATGCAGTAGCTTCATCAAGTACCAAGATCATGCTTTTCTTGAGCAGCACGCGACCGAGACACACTAGCTGCCTCTGTCCCATGCTCCAGTTCTCACCGTTCTCAGTAACTGCAGCTCAAGATAATAGAGCTAAGGGATGAGACAAATTCGACTCCAGAATGTGTTAAGCACTTCTTGGATGGTAAACAAGGGTCCAAAAGATAACCTGCTGAATCTAGCTTCCCCTCTTTCTTCCTGACTTCATCCCCAAGTTGGCACTTATCCAATGCCTGCAATTGCAAGATAGATTAGCTGACTGTAGTTCCATATTGTATAAGCTAAAGAGAAATTCTAATCGTGAAAATATCAACAATCGTTGTGAAAATAAATGAACGCACCTCCCAAATCTGCTCATCAGAGTACTCCTCAAGAGGGTCTAGATTGCTTCGCACGGTACCCTCAAACATGGTTGGATCTTGAGGGATGATACTTAATCTAGACCTCAGATCGTGCAGCCCAATTGAGGAGATATTAATGCCATCTATTAGGATTTGACCTGCACAAGGTTCTACTATGCGGAAAAGTGTTTGTATGAGAGTTGATTTGCCACTGCCTGTTCTCCCCACGATGCCCGTTTTCATCCCTCCAGGAAAAGTGCACGTGATGCCTTGCAGAACTAGTGGCAAGTGTGGAGCATATTGGACCTGGCATTCCACCCAAATTGTCAGAAAGGTAAATTATGTCCAAATGACTGGACAAGACATGCTGAAAAATTGTTTTAGCATAACGGAAAATGAATTTTCATAGCACCTGCAGATTGGAAATGGCGATCTCTCCGCATGTTGGCCATGTAGGATGGGGACAATTATCCTCTATTTTAAGAGGGGGCTCGCTTGAGATGCCAGTATATTGAAGTATCCTTTCAACCGATATAATTTTGTTCTCCATATTACACAAATTCCAAATAAGCATTGTTTGTATCATGTTCAAATTAAGTGCGTATGTCACAGCTAAGCCCGCGATTGCTTCAGAGAGAAGAACAGAAGCAGGTTAGGATCACTAATTTGTTCATTGGTCTAGATAACCATTTAGAAGATCTCAGGCAGGGACATTGTTACCTGGGTCTATGAATCCCTCAGGAATAGAGATTAACAAAATCAGAGAGATTGCAAATGTGACCGTAGATAGCATATCCAAGCGAAAACAAAGCCATTCCATTGCCCCAGCAACATGGAACTTGGGCCGAGAATATGCATCGGAAAGCTCCATATTTGTGTTCCGGAATCTTGATTCTTGATCAAAGCCATGAATAGTGGTCGACCCTGAAATCGTTTCAGCGAAGTGCTGGATCACTGGAGCTTTGCTCACACCGACCAACCGTGCCAGTTCTCGAGCTGATGGGATGTAATATTGCTGATACCAGACACAGGTTATGATCACAGGGATGAAAATTATAAGAACTTGCCATGCCACCTGAGATATCAAAATTATAACTCCCAGGAGCCGGATTATTGCGAAGGCAAATCCTGAAACAATATATTGAATGCTCAAATCCAGAGCACTCTGGTCTGTTGAGACCTGAAAAGAAACATTGCATTACAGTGCAATCCATCATTCATCCAAGAAAAAGAAATTGAACAAACAAGGCGTGAACCAACAAAAGCATAATCTGTCTTCCCTATGTATTTTGAGATATCTCTTTGAACTATTTGAGTGAAGTTCCGTATTAGGACTCACCCTACTTAGAATTCGTCCGCTTGGAGTGGCATCGAAGAATGACATGGGGGCTCGAAATATTGCGAGATGCAATTTATTGAAGAATATTGTAGCTGTTTTGTAGCCAGCAGCTGCCAAAAGTGAAGATCTGAAAAGAATACAAAAGGAGCTTCCAACAGCCAAAGCTACGTAAACTAGTATCAATATCGATCCTGAAACAGCAGGTTCCATGTCCTCCGACACGGGGGTTGCCCATGCCATCCAATAACTGCTTCCTATCTGAAGGAGCGTGAATAGAAACTGGGCCAGCAATATGAAAGGCACGAGAACTCCTCCATATGCCGTTGTAATATATTTCCAGTACACAAGAAAACCGACTCTACCTTTCTCTCTCTCTTCTTCTTGAACAAGCTGCCCTTTTGCCCTTACTTCACCATCTTGTACATTTCTTTTTTCTTCCTTCTCCATGGTACTTTCGGTTTGACTGTTTCCATTGTTGACATCAGATGCTTCAGAATCTGACCCAGCTTGGTGGTAACCAAGGCCGGCCAAAGCTTTCTCGTGGGCACCTACTAGTTCCATGAAATCTGCTCCGCAATGAAGAATATCGCTATATTTTCCAGCTTCTGTAATCTTTCCATCTCTCATGACCTAGCAAATATACATACTACCATCTAACAAGTGACTCTAAGCAAAACCAATTCATAAGGCAGTAATCACTCACCAGGATCAGATCAGCTGTCTGCAGGAATTCTACTTGATGAGTAACATAGATCACTGTTTTCGAACTCAAAAGTCCTAGCAAACATTCCTATCACATAAAAGACTCAATTAGTATCTTCATGAGAGGTAGCAGAAAATTAAGAAAATAACTCAAATCCAAGACTTGCAAAGAGCAGAAAATTTCAGTACCTAGGATTTTTTATTTCAAACTTGTTTTTCCATCAAGAAAGCTATACTTCATAATGGCTAATGTAAAGCAAATGGCGGGTGGTATGTGCATAATCAGAAAAGCAATAAAAAGTGATTAACCTTAAACAGATGAGATCCAGTGTGCGTATCAACAGCACTAAAAGGGTCATCGAGTAGATAAATGTCTGCATCTTGATAAATTGCACGGGCAATCTGTACTCTTTGCTTCTGTCCGCCACTCAGATTTATCCCTCTCTCGCCTATACTTGTTTGATCACCAAATGGGAGAATTTCCAAATCCTTCTTCAGACAGCAGGCTTCGAGGGTACTTTCATATCTCTCATGGTTCATCTCCTTGCCGAATAAAATGTTGTCCACAATCTTGCCACTCTGTATCCATGGAGACTGAGCAACATAAGCCTTACTGCCACATAACTTGAGGGTTCCGGATATCTTTGGCAATTCTCCCAGGAGGCAAGAAAGTAAACTCGATTTTCCCGAACCCACAGTACCACAGACTGCAACTTTCATGCCATTGAATACCTTCAAGTTTATGTCCTTTATTGTGGGTTCAGAGGAAGACAAGTCCCATGTAAAATTCCCCTCAACGATCTCGACTGCCATATCTGTTGTTCCCTTAGGAAGCTTTTCAACGACATTGTTCTGGAGATCCTCAAGGCGCAGGAATGATGATATTCTGTCAAGTGAGACCTTAGTCTGAGCTAGCATGGATAATACAACTGGTAATGCATAGATGGGATCTTGGAGGACCCTGAAAGTTGCAATTGCAGATAAGACCTTCCCTGACGATAGTGGGATCCCCAGTAGCATGCATGTACCAAATGTAGCCACCGAAACAAATGTTGGGGCACCCCAGAAGACAAAAGAGGCCATTGCTTGAGTGTAAACAAATTTTTTCAACCATCCTGTCTCGATATTCCTCAATTCGGTAATCTTGGACAAAAACTTCATCTCCCATGCCTGAAGCTTCAAAATCTTCATGTTGCGCAAGATCTCCGAAGTTGCCTTCATCCTTTTGTCTTTCGATTCCATGAACTTTTCCTGAAATTTCTCCTGGAACTTGCCCATAGGAATATTAGCTAACATAACAAGCACGGAGGCTGCCAAAGCTGCCAGAGATGCAAGCCCCAGATTTTTATACAGAATCGCTAAGGCTAGCCCAACTTTTACAAGTACTAGCCAAGGTTCGTGCATGCACCAGCAAGACTCACCAATTCTCTCTGCATCTACAGACATAAAATTAATGATTTCCCCGCTAGTATGCCCTTGTTTAGACTGGCATGAAAGGTTTAATCCCTTGTCATAGATAACTGCAACCAGCAATGAGCGAGTCCTAATCCCAACAAGATGTAGCCTAAACATCATCTGCCTAAAGGAGAGGCACTCGACAAGCTTTGCAACCAAAAATGCCGAAACAAGAAGGTAGCCTTCACTTTCAAATTCGCGTTGCCCATTAAGGAATTGGACAAAAGCATCAATAAGGTATGGACCAACGTAAGATGCTAAGGTCAAAAGAAGCTCAAATACTGCAGCAAAGATAATTTCTTTCCATTCGGACATGATCAAAGCCTTCACCAGCTTAAACGTAGTCACTCCATTGCTTGAACCAGCATCTGACTCAAGCTTTTTCTTGAAACCTGGTAATGCCCCCACTATACTATCCCGAGGAGCAAGTTGAGGAACATCCTCTAGGTCCAGAGTTTTCTTATTCCCAACAGCAATTAAAGGACTCAGCCAGGAGAAACTAATTATACTCAATAAACCCGCTTTTGAGTATGGGGTCACAGTTTTACTTCCGGTGCGCTTACTTAATTCGGGGTTGCTGGCAAGCAGGTTACCATTCAAAAGGGGTTCTTCAAGCACATCATCACCGATCTCAATCTTACCAAAGAAACCCACATAACAGCAAAATAAACCGGTGACAACAGAGACAAAATCAGAAACAGAATAGCGTGTTCTCACCGGAACATGCTTTCCATACAGAACAATGTCTATGACGAGGCAATAACTTGAAATGGACAAGTAGAAACCCCACCAGACTCTCAATAAAAGAGGGAAATTTGACACTCCAAAATCGGAGCTTTGGCCGTACAAACAAACACCCAGAGCTCCCCAAGCGACAGACTTCAGTGCTAAATCCAAAAGAGAAATCAGTTTCTCTTCCGACCAATCATTTGCATGCCAATAAAAGTAGTTCGCCACACACAACACCAGATTAAACACAGATAAGCTTAAACAGCAAATCAAAGTTGGCTTATAGTACCAAATTCTGCTTCTTCTTCGCCTCTCTTTGGAGCCTACACCATTTCGCCGTGCCCATAATTTCTTGCATGCCCATGAAACCAAGAGTCCAAGTAACAAAATCAAGTGCAGAGAACCAGAGAAACCACGTAAAAACGTGGTATTAAGCAGAGTATCGCCACGTGAATACATTAGAACGAAGGAGTGCCGGAGGAAGGTTTGAAGCACCTGCTTTGATGAATCGAAAAGCTCCATTTTCTTCGGGTGAGTCACTGGTTGTCTTTGCGTGCTTATGCGCTGCCTTCCATGAATGAGTGAAGACAGACTTCTCTGGGTCGACTTTAAACTGGCATGGTATATCCATTTCTTAGTCCATAGTCAATGGTCATCACATGACTTAGCTATGTTTAATAAATGAGTTCACAATAATAAAATTCAGAATAATTCAGAATAACACGAGTCTTAAATGAATTCACAATTTACTCCGCGCTTTCATCTCAATTTTCGATATGAATTTTCTTAGATTATGTTAAATATAAGTAATGTTTTAGCAATATCGCCCATGTCGAATATATATTATACGTTGGTATTACATGAAAATTGATCAAAATAAGTTAAATCGGTTAGTTTGGATCATATCATTTTCAATCTCATTCTATCTACTAGTTTGATGAGTCCAACAATATGTGCACAAGAGTAACAAAGAATGGACATGGTGCGAGAGGTCTGCTAAAAATGCCCACGAGCAAGTTTTAACGGTCCGGTTCATAGCATTTGTCATGACCCGAGATTCCTCTTTCCCCTTCACCTAAGGTCTAAGTGCAAGGCTCGAAAACTTTGCCTTGTACCTCTTTGCTCTCGCATTTGAAGTGCCAGTTTAACGTCAGTTGGGAGTAAAGCCGTCAATACGAGTCAAAGACCCATATTTGATCCATATTTTATATAAAATGAGTCTTATATGAGTCATTAACTTTTAAATGACTTACTAAAAATGGGCCAAAAAGCTTGAAGTAAAATTAAATGGGTCAAAATTGAGCCATGCATGAAATCCATTTTGACCCATATTGGACCCATTTTGACCCATAACTCCCACAAATTACAAATGGGCGTAGGATCTCAAAGCCTAAACTTTCTTCTTATTATTTTTTAATTTTTTATTTTTACAAATAGACCCATGGCGTCGTCCGCCTGTCGTTGTCGCCCGCCGCCGCCGTCGCGGTCGCCGCCGCCCACCGTCGTCGCGGTCCTCGTTTATGCCCCTGCGGTCGTTGTCGCGGTCCTCGTTCATCCCGCCGTCGCGATAGTCGTCCGCGTCGCGGCTGCCATTGCGGTCATCGTCTGCGATCGTTGTCTACCGTTGCTGCCGTCGTCCTTTGCCGTCGCAATCGCCGTCCACCGCCGCGGCCGCCACCGATCGCCATCCGCTACCCCTCGTCGTCATTGCTTATCACCGCTTGCCGTCCGTTGCCCCTCGTCGTCTACCAGCCGCCACCGCCGCTTGCCACCGTTCGCTGTGGCTGGAGAAAAATAAAATAAAAATAAAAATAAAATACTTTTTAAAAAACTATTTTAATAATAAAATATTTTACTATATTTTTTATTACATGAAAGTATTTTAGTAATATCATTTTTTATTTTATTTAATAATTTTTTATTATTTAATTTTTTTTATTTGATGTAAAAATTTTATCTGATAACATATACATGTGAAAAGCTTTAAATAGTTTAAATGAGTTATATAATTTTTCTTAGAATATTAGCATGTTTTGGTAATATAAGTCAAAATTGGTCAGGTCGGGTATGAGTTAGTTATAGGTTGGGTTGGGTATGGGTTATTGAATATGGGTCAAAATGGGTTAGACGGGTCAATATGGGTCAGACCATATTCGACGCGACCCAAACCCGACCCGACCCACCCATTTGACACCTCTAGTTGGGAGGCACTCGTCCAACTTGTCATACATATCTAAAATAATATTATCTGAATTTCAAAGAATTAAGGAGAAATTATGTGTGAATCAATTTGTCAATATTTGTGCTTTATAAACAAGCCACTATAGTTAGTGAACTACATACATCTTTTTTGTACTCGCTTTTTTTTTTGGGACAGATTTTGTACTCACTTTTCTAAAGGTCAAATAAACCATTTATCAAAGTATGTTTAACATTGACAAAAAAAAATGTTTAACATGGAAAGGCAGCCAATCATTTTTGAAGATCTTGAGTTTATCCCTAATAAAACAACTATAGCTAATATTTGCTAAATAATTAACGAAAACATATTCAATGAAATTGAGGGGAAAAAAATCAGAAAGATGAGCAATGGCCCTTTTAATAAGTGGCAACCCCTCGTGAGGCAAACGGAGTAGCTGATTAGAGACGAGAAACGCTTCCATTAAATTGGCTTGTCAATATCCCCCACCCACTTTGGGATTTAATCTGCCGTGAATCTTGTAATCCTGACATCGGATGAATGAAATGTATCTTCTTTGACAAAAAAAAAAAAGTGGCAACCCCTGCCTCTTCCTTGATTCCGTGACTGTTTGTTTTTTCTTTTGCCAATTTCTATGAATACTTGTTAAGTAGCCAATTAACAAAAATTACACTTTCTTTGCCTTGACTGTTTTGGTGATAAATGTAACCGTTGAAAAAAAATTTTAAAAAAATTTATTTTAAATTAATGTCCTAGATAATTGTTAACTGGCATTTTTCATTTCATCAAGAGACACCGACTCCATCATTGAGAACTTCGAGCACACCAGATAGCATAACAAATAAGGCTTACTTATTTCCCATTTGCCGTGTTTTGAAGAGAAAGGATGGTTCTTTGGACTTTCTTCCCAACAAGACTATTAGAAAGAGCAATGCTACCCATATTAAGATGATCCATTTTATTGGGTGATATAGCAATAAAAAAAATCATATTTAATTCTCAATAGCAATTTATCAAATTATTTGATATATTAGGTTTGCAAACTAGAAGAATACTTTCTGACCCAAAAGAAGAAGAAGAACAAGAATACTTAGCATTTCTCTTGGATTACTTGATCTCGAACAAATTTACACACTGACCATATATGTATAATAGCTTTGTCTAGTTTGGTTTAAAATATATACTAATTAAGAACTCTTAAAATTTCACTTGATTTCTCTCCACGCAAATCAATCATAGGACAATGAATATTTAAACGGGTATGTTTTTCAGTTAAAAAAATATTAAAAATAATATCTAATATCTCAGACTTTTTAATTGGATATGATGATGGGTGCTTTAGGAACCCCTAATGATTTCAAAATTCCGTTTTCAACTACACGTGTTTGACAAAATCGTCTCTTCCTCGACCCTCTCTTGCGGTGGGTGCGCTCATTTTCCACAAGAGATGCTGACGGTTTTCCCTTTAATAATTGTCCAGTCAATCAATTGTAAATTAAAGATACCGTGACATTTTCTTAGGAAGGAAAATGAAAGGAGACCTACTTCAGCAAATTACAACCCATCCCCAATTTTTTTTTTAATCATGTCTTGAATGAGACCAGCTAAAAGTCGCATTAGAGAATTTTGTTTTTTGGTTATGTTTCGATTTGTCTACTTCTTGTTTTGTCACTCAGCCCTCTGTTCTTCTTAAGAATTTATCATAGTAAATCTTGTTATTTCACTCGGATAAACGTACTTGCATTAAATTTAACCGAATGTATTTCATAAATGACCCAACATTTTGTTCATTGTTTGTTTGTAACACATAAAAAAAAAGTGCCTTGTCCCACATCAAAAGCACACGAGTGTGTGGACTAGAATTGACAGCTATCAATGTTTTTTTTTTTTACAATTCACATTTATAAAGAAAATTAAAAATAAATAACAGAATTTATGAGAATTTATGGCAATGCCATGTCAGAGTTAATGCAAAAACAATTGTGTCGGTGATGCCACGTCAAATTTTTTGGCGTCCACATAGGATTTCCGATGAGCCAAATCACTGATGACACTCAAGTGATCAATTTTTCGGTATTTTAACTAGGGTTGAATGTTTAACGATTGGATCAAAAGTATGTGATGAAAAATAGAGGTGATATAGTCAAATTAAAATGTCACAAGTGACTTAAACATATGGTTCAAACTAAATATTTTGATAAATTGCCAAGATATCTAGTATATCAGCATATAAACAATAAAATCAGTGTCCGATCTAAACATTAATAATGCGAATAGGTATTTTAAGCCCATCAAAATGTTCAGCAAAATTTACTAGACCTAGGGAGAGACTTTACTAGGTAAATTTCTAATCTATCACTTATCCAATACGTAAGACGTAGAAGTCTCCATTAACAATAATGTGGTGATATAGATCTCACTGCCACTCTAAATAATCGACCCAATGGCGATTATTCAATACTTCAATCTTAATGGAATCGCTTACCGACAACTACGGACATGGAAAATACAATTCGCTCTTTCCGCTATTACCCCGTTAATCATCCGATTAGAACTTTCACCCGTGACATTTATCGCCTTAATTTACTACATACTATTGATGTAGGAATTTTTTGAAGGACACGTGCATAATTCACTCAGCAATTAGGAAAGAGGCTAAATAGATTAGAAATTCGTTATTGGATATCAAAAATCATGGTCTAGTCCTATGCTTCATATTTCTATTAATTGTGACAATCAGGCTACTTTGGCAAGAGGTTATAATAGCACTTATAATGAAAAGTTTACACATATTAGTCTAATGTTGCAAACGCATCCTCAGGTGAACCACTTATGAGTTTGACTAATGGATTACTAAGTCTACACTTAGCTCGAACTTTTCCAAACCTGTACTAATTCACAACTTTCGGTTCAATATTTTCCATGCAAATTTATTTCGAATTCACCACTAATAAACTTTTGGTGGATCGATTACAAACCCTAGTAAAGTGCAAGAGCATATTTTACTACTACAAACTAGAGATTCAAATGATTTGGGAACTTCATTACGCTAGATTACTCTAATGCCATTTCGGTACCTTTTCTCTCATATATCTTAAAAGTATTTTTCAGGCAACTTGGATTAGTTTTAACCCTAAATCCATAAAATGCAAGGGGTAATCATGCAGATGAGCAATTAATAAAAACAACACTTAGTAATTAAAATCAATCAATAAATTGCTAGAAAACAAAAAATTATAACACCACAAACTAAATAGTTTATTCACTTCTCTATTTGTTTTAGAAATATGACATAATTCTAATGACATGCGTATAAGATAACACTATTCTAACATGACATGCAAAATTCTATCTATATGATCCTACCATGCAATTTTAAAATGACATGGACAATATAATATGTAGTTAATGATATGGCGTTGACGGTGGCATGGCAATGACGACATGAAATATGTGATGCAATCTACATTTGGTATGCGCATGACATTTGTAGATTTTTTAATTAAGTTATAAATAAATAATTACCTAAAAGAAATTGTCTGACGTGAGATATTAACCAATTCAAACTCGGAAATAAACTAAGTCGAATCCTATTTTATTTAGGAGCCTTATCTCAAACTTACAAATATATTACAATCCTATCTAAAAATCTATCCCAATCTATAATGAGATGCAATCTTTTCTCTATTCTCAAAATAAGAAAGTTCATTCAAATCAAAGACATGAAATATATCAAACCCTCATTGATACATCTATTGAAATTAAAAAACAAAAAATCAAGATAATTGAAAAAATGATCCAACTTCCGTCGGTTCAAATTAAAAATTATCATAATCTTATTCAATGTCGTAACATTTTGTCTCTTTTCTTCCTTATAAGGAGGGGGCTTTTTTCTTCTTTAAGAAGTTTCTGCAATAGATGCATGAGCTTGGAGATGTGGCAATAGAATCTCTCAGATGGTTTGGAGTGCTAAGAAATTGGTGGATCTGCTTATGAGAAATGTTCTCATCTGGGAACTTTAACCATTCTTTACTAATGTGATCACCTGAGTAGCATATCCCAATCACAATTCATCTGTTGAATAGATTAATTGATCAAGCATCGCCAAAAGAGAGCAAAGAAAAACTATTTGACTAATCTTTCACTAATTAAAATATGGATGGATGCAAGAAATTAGTTTCTCTTCCGTGTGAGTATTGTCAATTAACCATTCAGACTTCGAATACCAGTTCCCTCCCTTCCAAAGATCATGGAACGACTTTATAGTTGGAGGGTTGCCTATAATTATCCCTCTAGTCAAGCCGGGAATTATGGGCGGAAGGATGAAGAAGAAAAGGAAGGCGAGAAAGGAAACAAGAGAGAAGCAACAACCAAAATCACTCAGTTTCGCCGGCAAACCAAGGGCAGGACTGTAACTTCGGCTTAGTCAGAGTTGTGGGGTGCTTTTATTTCACGGAAAACTCTATGAAAAAGGAAAGTAATTTCCTGAAAATCGTTTTCCAAGAAAATAATTTATTTTCCTTTGTTTGGTAATATTTGGTTGAAAACATTTTCTGGTGATTGATTCTTATTTGAAAAATGATTTCAATCTCTGATTTTATCTTAAGCAAAACAAAATTGAATTTTATATTATTTTTAAATATGTTTCATTTTTATTTCATTAATATTTTTTTATGTCTTTTTTTTTTTCCTTTTACGTCTCTGGTTGTTAGGACTAGCAAAGTTCAAGCTTGCCTCGCCATAGGCGTGGGCCGAAGACCAGCCGAGGGAAATAAAAAAATAAAAATGAAAAATGAAAAAAATGAGAGGAGCAATTTCGAAAAGTGTTTTCACCGTTTCAAATTTGAGAATTCACTTTCCTGAATTTATGCACGAATATTTTTGTTGACCGGAAAGTGTGTTCTATTGACTTATCATTTTCGGCGAAGTAAAAGGGTCAAAATTTGGAAAATGAATTCCTTAGAAACACTTTCACTCAAACAAACACACTCGTAAGTTGGCCCACTTATCGGCACTCTTGTAGGAAACTGCGAAAAAAATGAGACATCCTGAACTCACCTATTATCATTGGCCTTCTTCGCTTGCACATGCTTTTATTCAATAGATTATCCGAAAGCATATGATTTGACCATAGCATGATTTAATCATTTTGATTCTCCGATTACAGTGGATTGTTCTTATTAACTCTTTCTGTGTATATAAATACCGATATTCGAACTAAATCATGTAATCTCTGGTGTCCTTTTATCTTTCTCTTTAATTTTTCTGAGCTTTTACATTGACTTAATTTGTAATATCATGCCATTCCGCGATAATATTACAACCCACTTTACGAGGAAAATCCCGAATGTGTCAAGTCAGATACGATGGATTACGCCCTTAAAATCGCGGAGTAGGTGGACTAATCGAGGGCAGTCCGGACACCACTTGATAGCGATAAAACGAAATGAGATTCTTCTTGTCTCTTCAATCAATCACGTTAGGTCTATCTTTCTCCAACTATTCGCGAATGAAGATGCAGGTGAGATTTTTCCATGCACGGGTTTTGACCATCTGTTCATTTCCCGCTATTCCCACGCTAGAATCTTGGACAATTGGTGCCCTTTCACTTCACATGCACATGGGCTACACAAAAGCTATCTACACATTGCATGGCATGGCGTGGACGCCTTTGAACCTTATGCTTGAACAATTCAAAATTTAAAGGAAGAAAGCTTAGTCGGAGTTGTGACTCGACCCACTTGTTCGGTCTCTTGTAGGAAACTGCAAAATGCACCATCTTGAACTCGCGTATTTTCACTCGATGTTGTTCTCTCGCATCTGCTTTTTACTCGGTAGATTATGCGGAAGCATGTGATGGGAGCATAATTTAATAATTTGATTTATTACATTGGAGTTTACGTTCAACTCAATCCAAATATTATTGCATTAGAAACCTTCGAAATGTCCACCTTAGCGTCCCTCCCAATGTACGCATCTTCCTCCTCCTTCGAATCTTCAGAATTAATAATATTTTCGTTTTTTAAGTTAATTTTAAGTGGGTGATGAAGACCCCTTATGCCTATCTTGTTGGACTTTATGAATACTGAATTAATAATTTTTAGCATGTGATCGGAGTATAATATAATAATTTGATT
Source organism: Psidium guajava (assembly GCA_016432845.1). NCBI lineage: Eukaryota > Viridiplantae > Streptophyta > Magnoliopsida > Myrtales > Myrtaceae > Psidium > Psidium guajava. Next base: position 33,887,602 of record CM028226.1, read on the forward strand.
TCTTATGTTGGAGTTTACGATCGACTCAATACAGACATTGTTGCATTAGAAACCTCCGAAATGTCCACCTTAGTGTCCCTCCCAATGTACGCATCTTCCTCCTCCTCCGAATCTTTAGAATTAATAATATTTTCTTTCTTTAACTCTGATTTTAAGTCGGTGATTAAGGCCACTTATGTCTATCTAGTTAACTTTATGATTACTGAATTAACAATCTTGTTCTTCCAAATTGTATTTTGACCGTAGCCGGATGAGCCGGATGGGTACACCCTTTTCTTGTGTTTTGACTTGACTGATTACATCAAGATTCTCCGTTTCGAAAATGACAGAAGAATTGGAATCACTGTCGAAATTTGCTGGAGGATGTTAACCTTTTTCGTTTTGTTCTAAGAACCCGATGTTCACGGATTGTCTTCTCGACTCTTTCTAGCAAGAGTCACATGCTATGCTAATATAAAAGTACCTTTCAAGGTTGACAAATTCGCAAGAAACTATTTACTTAATAGAATCATTTCGCAAGAGTCACATGAAAAGATTTTTCCATGCACGTGTTTTGACAAACTTTTTATTTCCCGGTATTCTTACGCTAGAATCTTGACTATTGGTGCTCTTCACTTGCACATAAGCCACACTAAAAGCCATTATCCAAGGGTCGTTTCTACCGAGGATTGGAACAAGAAAATGGCTATCTATACAATGCCCATCATGAGGTGGATGTCTTTCAACCTTATGCGTGAACAATTCAAACTAATAAGAGGACAAAACATCGACCGTAAAGCTCTATCGAATCTTTCAAACTCGATAAAAATCCACTAGTTCTTTTAAAGTAGAGCATTGATACCGGAAAATTATCAAAAAAAATCCTAAAATTATTATAATCGTATCAATACAATCCAAAACCTTTTTTCTAATCAATTCAATCCTAAACATTTTGCATTTGCGCCAATTTAGTCTTTCCGAGCAATTTTGGCCGGAAATTGCTGACGAGGTGTAGTTGGTGGTGGGTAGCTGATTTTCAATAACATTTTAAGAATTTAATGAATTATTTTTTATTGTAATTCCTTAAAAATATTTTCTTTCTCTTTCTTTTTTTTTTCTCCTTCTTCTTCCTTCAGCTAGTAGCCAACAAGGGGTGAGGATTGACAAAACTTGCCCTAACTGGCCACAGGCGAGGTGCGACCTTGCTGTTGTTGAGTGCCTAGCCATGGTGAGGCGTAACTTTGCTAGCAACAATGAGGTCGAGCCTCGTGCGACCACGCCAACACTGTGAGGTCATGCCTCACTGGGGTTGAGCTTTGATTGGCTTGAGCCTGGCGATTGGATGGAGGAAGAAGAAAAAAAAAGAAAAATGAAGAGAAAGAAAAGGAAAATAAAATAAAAATTCAAAAAATATATTGAGATATTATTAAAAATTAGCTACGTCAGCACCACCTGCATCACATCCGCAATTTTGAGCTAGAATTGGCCAGAACGATTGAATTGACATAAAAGTTTTAGGACTAAATTGGCATAATTGCAATAGTTTTAGGTTTTTTTTGGCAATTTTCCCCATTAATAAGTCATATACTTATCCTGGCTAATATTTAGCCTTAGGGTTTTTACCGCATTAATATGGAACATTTAGCTGAAACAATATACGCATCACTAGTTCCAAAGTAACACGCATGGGAATAGGTTCCACTTGTTTTGTGCAAAACAAATGGTTTGAAAAAATAGTTTTCTCAAAATGATCACTTATGAAAATGAATGAAGGAAAGATACTTTCATCGTTTACAAAGAAAATTCAGACACAAATTGTTGATGATATTGAAAATGTTTTTTATTGGCTAATTATTTCAAATAATATATTTTTTTCCCAATTTTAAATAATATCAGCAATCATTTTTTTTTTAAATCATTCATTTTTTTGTGAAATAAATGGAGTTGTAATCTTGCTGCTCTGGTAACTGGTATCCAATTCTGCACCCAGTCTCATGTCGCTGCTGTCGATCCCCCTCCCTACGTGCCTTCGACTGCACAAACCACCATGGACTGAACACGGCCCGACTGAATAGACCTCCCTCTCCACCCCCACGCCCTTCGCTCCAACGGTCATCCACAAGAGGATCTGGTTTCCCAACGATAAGTGGTTGGAATCGCCTTTCTAAATTGGACGAAGGGGCATTGTCTGTCCATCTTGGAACGGGAATCACTTGGCGACGCAATTTACCACCACCATAAAAGCTCCAGCTAAATCAGTTTCAATGATGGGCTGGTGGGCTCATTCCTAGCTCTTTCCGAGTCAGGACTTAGGTCATGATTAGATACCTTGAGCGGATAAAACTTGGATTCCTATAACGTAAACCAAAATTAAGTAGCAACTACCTGAATTAAGACTCGAATGAACTAAGCTTTTTTTTTTTTTGGTAACATAATAAATTTGATGCGCCAACAAAAAGCTCACTCAAAGCAAAATAATTATTGAGGTTCACTGTACGGCGGCTCTTCGCAATGAAAAGTTAGACAAGTTTGTTTGAACTCTGTGGATGCCCGTTTCAAGTGGGTATAGGAATTATTGGAAAGCTAACTCGACATACTTAAAGGGCGGACTTGCCTCTTTTTTCAATAATATGCAATAAGTTTTAAAATTGCACTCTGATCAAATCATAACTCCAAATTGACTTTTGTAAATTCTCACGGTTTACAAGACACCCTCAAGTTTCTTTACAACATGATTTCACGGCTCTAAAACTTCTAAACTCAGTGCAGCAACTCAGAATTCAATCAAGTCTGGAATTACAACTTTAATAACGAATTCTCTCTAATTAAGGGAGCAAGGTTTGGAATTCTTACCAAGCGCTTCAAAAGGACATTGATTCGATATGTTGAGGTGTCTGCAGCTTGGTGAACCAAGACCTTTCCCCCCCTCTCTCTCTCCCTGGTTTCCCCTCCCCCCAATGAGCTGATTCTTCCTTCTCTCTTCTCTTCGCTTCTTGTCTTCAGTTTCATTACACCAGCTGCAAGAACGAGACATTTGGGCTGAAAAATTGAGTTTATCGGCTGGAGAAAGAAGTTGGGCTTAATTATGTTGGTGGACTTAATTTATTTTAATTTTTGTTTTAGATGGCCCACTTCTTACAGCCTTTTTTTTGGATCAAAGGCAATGAAAAATTTCATTTCGTCGCCTTTGGTTGGACCAAAGGAGAACGCAACATTTATCATCCACTTGCTCTTTCTGCATTTAGTCGTGATCATGATGGCAATGAAAATCCACTTTCGCCGCGATACACGCAACCTAGTGTTGACACCTAAATTTCGATTTTTCTTTTTCTTTTTACATTGCACAAAAAGGAGAATTTATTCTCGCAAAAAATATTCCTCGTGATTTACATATTTTTATTTATGCATTGCATTTGCATCAATTTGGACTGGCAGGGAAATTGAATTTAAATTGAAGAGCGACAAACCCAAGCCTACTTGAAAAAATTCGGCTAGCCCATGGTAATATCTCTATTTGACCGAAAATTAAAAGAGTTTTAATAAGTTTGGACTCTTAAAAGTGCAGAAATTTTAAATCCAATTGCGGAGGACCAATCCTAGTCTAAATAGCAATCCTAATCCGACGGCTATTAGTCAACCCTATCTCTACTAGGTTTAGGACACTTAAAAACTCTATATAAGCTAGCTTAAACTTAAGGTCAAGGGACGTTCAGATTTGGAAAAAATAGAGAGACTCACTTGAGAATCAAGAGAGAGAGAGAGAGAGAGAGAGAGAGAGAGAGAGAGAGAGAGAGAGAGAGAGAGAGAAAAGCTCAAGTTCAGGCAAGAGGTCCTTCGGTGGTCTCAAATTCTGCTGGTGTCCCTACTCCCTTTTGCCTGTGTTCTCACGCTGCTCCAGCCTTCGACTCACGTTGCTCAAGCCCTCAATTGCCGCTGTCCAAGGCCGATTCCCACTGCTGTTCGGCCCCCATTCGATCGCTGTTCGGGCACGATTTTGGCAACTGTTTGGCGCATGTCCCTGCTGCTACTCGGTGCTGTTTTGCTCCTGTTTGGCGTGAGAAACACCTGCTGTCCGTGGTGTTTTTATTGCTGTTCAGAGTCCGAAAATACTGCTGTTCGGTTCCTGACCCAGTGCTGTTTGAGTGTAAAAACAGCATTGTTTTAAGCGTTTATACTTACTTGTCAAGTGCAGAATTTTGCCGCAGGTTTGGGACCAAGTACCTAACTGTTTAAGCGCGATTCGCTGCTGTCCAGGGAGTATTTTGCTGCTGTTTCTTGTTCAAATAGATGCTGTTCACAGTGCTGATTTTAGCTCGTTGTCCAAGATGGTTACTACATCGTTCTTGCGCAAATTGCTGTTTAGTGCTGATTTTTCGGTCAATTAGTGCTCAGAGTAGCTGCTGCGAAGTGTGTCTCATCAAAGCCTTAGATCGGTGCAATTCCAAAACTCCTAGGCGTGCGCAAATCCCCGGCCGATCGGATTCGAGCAGCTTGCATAAAGTTCAAGTTTGGTTTGATTACAAATTAGGTAATATTTTCTATCTCATAATATTCTGAAAAATATTTGAATGTGAGTAAATATTTGATGGATATCGCATGAGTGAGGATAAATTGAAATTGCCAAACTTGAATTTTTTTTTTGAATCCAGAACAATCCATGATATCCTAAGCATGTTTCCAAATTTTTGAGCTTATTTGGCATATCCTTGAATTTTAGCACATTATCCATCGAATAGTCTGCATATCTTATCTCAATTTAGATATGGTGCATATCTTGAATATTATTTTCAGATTTGTGGTATATCTCTGGATATTTGATGTATATTGCGGCTTGAATTCGAGATATCTGAATATTGATCATTATCTTGAACGGATTGCGCATATCTTTTGGAGTGTTTGAATTATCTTAAATTCGAATTTGAAGCAATTTATGTCTTGAGCATATCTTAATGTCTTGCAGAAAAATATTGGCTTGAATTGAAAATATCTTTCCAATCTGAGAATTATCTGAATATATTTTCAAGATCTCATAAGATAATTTTTCTAATTAAGAAAGATGTAATCCTTTGTGGATAGGGCCATTTCCCCTTTAAATTCGGCGATCCTTACCCTTAGTGGTCGAAAATTTCATTCATCTTTTATATGGTCTAAATCAAATATTTTTATAATATTCCTTGAGTATAGTACATGCTTCCTTGCGCCTTTGTCCCTCAGATATGTGCATTATGGATGACCATCCGACTTCACCTTTGAAGTACGACGTCATCCGCACAAATGAAATTATCTATCTCATCCCACAACTTTGGGGCCGGATCGATAAATTTCATTTAAATTCACCATCTGACCCCACCCTCGGGGTACGACGTGAATAAATTCCCTTCCGACCCTAAACTTTGGGTACGAAGCGAATTCATCGGAAAAATTCGGATCACATGGTGTACCACACTCAAGGTTTATTATATTTTTATTTGACTCTATTTTCATAAAAAAAAAAAAAAGAACATTAGATCATGGTCTAAAATGGAATTAAATGTCAAGACAGCTTTAAATATAAAATTAGACTTTGAGTGATCAATTTCTTAATTTATATTAATTGTTATCGACCCTCAGACCATCTTTTATTTTTGCCTTTTATTTAATCCGAAAATACCAAAAAATATCACTCATGTGCATTTCATATAGGTCTATCATGCATAATTTATGTCATCACATCATGCACATTTACCATGTCATTATACGTCATTCATGCATTTTTATTTATGTCATATAGATAGATTTGCATCCTTCGCTTGTCATGACTTTTAAATTTTAACTCATGTTTTTTTTTTCTTATGCATTAAAACTTGGTTTTTTTAGACATCATGTATGCTCATTTATACCATGTCATGTAGTTTAATTGAATCATGTTGTGTGCCATATATGTTAGACTTCACATTCTTCTTGCATTAAAATTTGATTTTTTTTTCAAAGTCATCATGCGTGCCACATAGTTTGTCTGAACATCATGTAGTCATGTTTGCATTCATATAGTTAGGCTTTGCATTTGCATGTTGCATTCATTTAAATAAAAAAAAGCCTACAAAAATACCATTGCGCCTTGCTTTATAAATCAAATCAATTAAATTTGTCAATTCAAGAAATCTTCACAAGAATGGTACTGAAAGGGTGTTAATTGAAAAATTAACATAATCAAGTCCCCGAACTTAAATCTCTGGTTTGCAGAAAATAAAGTATTCTCCCAATGCTTTATTTAGGTATCTAATCTACCTACCAAAAAAGATTAGTGGCGGCTCCAAAATTTCAATCATTTGAACATGAACCTAAGTTACGAATTGGTAGAGCTTGGGAGAGCTCGCACTAAGTTAGTTAATTTATTTAATTAATCTAGTAATCCATTAACCTGAAAATTCTATAATTTTTTAGGTCGCGACACCTAGGCAAAAAAATTATCACTTTTTGTCGAGAAATAATTAATCGAAAAAATCGCATCAAATTTTGATGGCAATGAAAATATATTTTTTAATGAATTATTTGCTCCATAATGTTGCTCATGGTGTTACCTCTTGAGACTGGCGAGCTACACGACATCCCTATTGCCTATACGATCAATTGGTTGAACAACCCAATGCGACAACTCAGGATACTTGTCGCCAGCTAACCGATTCTCAGAGTTCCTGCGCTAGTAGAAACGAACCACACCCGTACATACATAGAATGGGGAATAGAGAAGAGAGACAGAATACCTAATATCAAATACATTTTTATACATACTTATACAACAACATTTACAATATATAAAAGTTGCTCGACTAACTGCACATCAAAAAAGAGCTTGGTTGATAGACTACCCTCTCTCCAACTATCTACACCAAAAATTGGGGAAACAAGGACTAAAGGTCTAGAGCTATCCATCGCCGGCATTGCTTAGGTCTGATAGTGGAATCTTCTCTAGGTCAGACTCCTATGGCGTCTCGAGGTTGTTCTCCATGCTCTTCTCAAGGGTTGCGGCATTGATCTCCATCGGTCCAGTAACATCTAATCCTTTTGCGACTGTATCTAGACTTGTCACAACTCCATCAAGGATAGCGGCCAACGACAGTTCCCAATCACTTAACCCTAGCGGCCAACGACAGTTCCCAATCACTTAACCCATCCACCGTGATGTTAAATCCCTGAAGCGGTCCATAGTGGATGTCCTCTAAGCTTGTAGATCCATGTCACAAAAAGGTAAGCCTTCTAATGCCTCTCGCATCTATCTACTTATACAATACTCTTGTACCTCATGTATACACCTTATCCAAGCCCACGTTACATTGCTGTCTCAGTATGTATATCCATCGAGATCCCATGCCCAATTAGGGGATCATTCATAACACCAATGAGAACAAATCTCAGTAAGCTCATCCTTAAGTCTCGCACAGGATATTACGTACCTTCAGATCGATCCTAAATATACAATCTTAGACATCCAAGTCAATGCAGCTAAAGGGTACTATACCAGAAAAAGGCAATAATGACTCGATTGACAGAATAGTCAGACATGTATGCAGTCACAACTAGCATAGTCAACCCATGCAAATGCATGCATGTGCCATGCTCAAGTTCGAGCTTTAGCTTAACAACATACCTCAGTTTGCAAATAAAAATTCAAGGTCTGCCTCAACCGACATATATGCCTCATTGCGTGAAGACATAGGTGGGTACATCTTCTCAAATCTATGTCCCCACATATATGCCTCCGGCATGTATAAGACCTAGGTGCACAATAATATCCTCATGCCTCAACTACATATATACGCCTCACTGCACAAAAACCCAAGTTGGCACTCTTATCGCTCCAACAACCCTATGTTGCACGCGTTCGGGCACACTAGCCTTATCTCGCCGTTTCCCCCTCGAGGCCAGACCTCCATTACTCAAAATCTTCTATGCAATACTATGGGCTCAAGTCAGCAGGCAATTCAATATTTCACATATTAATTCATCAAGCATACTCAGGCAGATCAATGTGAGGCAATTGCCATTGGGCAAATTTTTTAACTATGCAGTCCAAGCAATCAATTAAATGCATGCTCAGCTACATCAATCTCATAGCATAACACAATATCTAAGTCAATCACTTTGCTAACATGGTCTGGTTTCGCTGGAATTGCCTAATTCCATAATTTTCCTTTTAGGCATACACATTGGACCCATAAAATCACATGAATAGACCATGAACATGCACAGACAGCAAATGAACAGTATTTTTCACTTGTGAACAGTATCTAGAACACATGGACAATTATTTTCTTTAATAAATAGTGATTTTTTTTCCATAAACAGTGATTTTCTTCGATGAATAGTACTCTAATATTTAATGAGCAGTATTTTTTTCGATGAACAGTAAAAATCTTCAATGAATAGTAATCTCACGGCTTGTGAATAGTACCCCCCATGAATAGTGCATAGATTAAAAAATAGATCACATTTTTGTACCAAAGATCTCCCTAAATCTTCACCTTTTCCCCCTCTCTCTCTCTCTCTCTCCGGTTTTTTCCCCCTAATGAGCTTATTCTTCCTTCTTTCTTCTCTTCACTTCTTATTTTCAGTTTCATTACACTAGCTGCAAGAATGAGACATTTGGGCTAAAAAATTGAGTTTGTTGGCTGGAGAAAGAAAGTTGGGCTTAATTATGTTGGTGGACATTAATTTATTTTAATTTTTGTTTTAGATGGCCCACTTCTTATAGCCTTGTTTTTTCTGATCAAAGGCAACGAAAAATTTCATTTCGTCGCCTTTGATTAGACCAAAGGGGAACCCAACATTCATCATCCACTTGCTCTTATCGAATACGACGAGAATAAAATTTGTCGTTATCTCTCAGGCCAACATCTAAGCATACTTTCCGCATTTGGTCGTGATCATGATGGGGATGAAAATCCACTTTTGGCGCCATATACGTAACCTAGGAAAAAAAATCACTTTCTGTCGACAAATAATTAATAAAAAAAATCACATCAAATTTTGATGATGATGAATATATTTTTTTAAATGAATTATTTACTCCATAACATTGCCCATGGTGTCATGTTCCAAGCCCAGCGAGCCACACGACATGCATGCAACAACCGAATGGATACTTGTTGCCAATCAACCGATTTTCAGAGTTTCTGCGTTAGAGGAAATGAACCACACCTGTACATACATAGAACGAGGAATAGCAAAGAGAGACAGCATACGTAATATCAAACACACTTTTATACATACTTATACACCAACATTTACAATATACAAAAGCTGTTTGACCAACTGCACATCAAAAAGAAACCTAATGTAATGGCTATGGCTGAAGCCTCTTCTTTAAAGAACTAAGACTTCTTTAAAGAAAAGGAAATTAAAGAAGCCCATGAAAACCATCGTATAACCAAAGCCAAAAGTTGAAAAGGAAAGATATCATTACTATGATGTTATGGGGCACTAAAGAAGAAACTGTAAGAGTATCTCGCGAGCTTGAAAGTTAAGCTAAATGACCAATCTTATGAAGGTATGATGTTCATGCTTATGGAAATTAATCTTATGATTAGTGTTAAATCCAACTTATGGGTTATTGATTCTGCTGCAAGATCACATGTTTGTATGTCATTATAAAATCTAAAAATAAATAGGATGTTGGGGCTACATGAAACTATCCTGACATTTGCAACTAAAGCAAGAGTGACTGCTTTAGCAATTGGGACTTTTCATTTATGCTTATCCTCTAGACATGTTTTGGTTTTAGGAAATTGTTTGTATTATGAAAATGTTGTACGGAACATTATCTCTATATCTCGTTTGGTTAAAGAGAATTATGAATTTTCTTTTGCTGATGATGGATGTTCCATTTTTTCATAATAGAGAATGTGTTGGTACTAGTTTATTAATCAATAATCTATATGCCATTACAATGTCTAGTAATGCTTTTACCAATGTTAATAAGCAAAATAATCATGATGTAAATGTCATAACTAAACACCCTAGAGATAGTTCAAATTCAAAGTATGCTTGGCATATCCAATTAGGTCATATTGGAAAAGACATAATCAACAAATTGAGTAATGGTGGATAGATCAATTCATCTGACTTCAAACCATACTCAACTTGTGAGACATAACTTCTAGAAAAAATGACTAAATCCACCTTTTATGGGACATAGTGAATGAGCTGCCGACATATTAGGAAGTATAATATACGCATTCGCTATTGGAAGTATAATGTATGCAATGCTATATATGAGACTTGATATTACATATGTTGTCAGCATTACTAGTAGATATCAGTCTAATCAAGGTGAACATCGTTGGATGGCCATTAAGAATACCCTTAAGTACTTATGAAGAACTAAGGATTTATTCTTAATAAATAGAGAAGGAGAATTAAAAATTGAAGCTTATACTAATTCTAATTTCCAATCAGATCTCGATTACTGTAAGTCTACTTTTGGATTTGTCTTCACATTTAATGGTGGTACAGTTAGGTGAAAAAGTTTCAAATAAAGTATAACTATGATTCCACCACTGAGGCAGAGTATATAGCAACTTTTGAAACTATAAAGGAAGCTGCTTGGATGAAAAAGTTCATTTCTGAACTTGAAGTGGTTCCCTCCATTAAGCAGCCGATTATATTATTTTGTGACAATAATGGACAATAGCTCAAGCAAAGAAACTAAGATTTCACTAGAAATCCAAGCACATTGAAAGGCACTTCCATCTCAATTGAGAAATCATTGGGAGAGGTGACATTATCTCAGTCTTTGTTTGAAAGACATGTTGATAAAATGAGTTTGAAATACCAATATTATTGGCTTTAGTGCAAGTGGGACATTGTTAGTTGTATGCTTTAAAACAGCAATGAGTTGGTTGCATATCGGGATTTCATTGTACTTTCAATTCTGGTTGAATTAGCTTAATTATGGTTAGGTTAATTAGTTGACTATAGTTAGGTTAGACTAATCTTAGTTGAGTTAGAATAACCATAATTATTTTAATTTAATCATGGTTACTTAAAATTAACCATGGTTAGATTAAAGTAACGATATTTACTTTAATTTAACTCTAGTTACTTTAATTAATTGTACTTGCTCTAGTTATTCGTGATCTAATTAATTAATTGAGGCTGGTTTAATTATTTATTGTGGAATTAATTAACTGCTGTGGGATTAGTTAATTATGGTCAGGTTAATTAATTAAGATGGACTTGATTAATTATAATTATGTTAATTAATTATAATTAGGTTAATTAATTGTGGCCAAGTTAACTAAATCCCTTTCATTAGTTAATTAATTATTATTAAGTGATTATTGGGTACCTCGATTGTTTTTATGTGGATCCAACAACTAATCACCCCTGTTGCAGTACCATGTTTAATGGAAAACGAATGTTCATGTTATCACATATAACTTTTCTACTACGTTGTTGACACTTGATTTTTAGCCAGTTTTATTTTTATTTTTATAAAATTTTTTAATCCATAAAAATTTAGAAAATTGAAAAAATCAACTTTGAGGACCTTAGCCTAGCCAAGGGAATTAATTTTGAGCAAAAAAATATTTTTTTTTCTTTTTTTTCGTATTTTTTTAATATTTTCGGAAAATACCAAAAATAGTAGAAAAATTGGAAAAAATGGCATTTGAGGCCACAAAAATATGGAAGATGACCAGTATTTTTCTTTAAATTTCTTTTTCATTTTAGCTAAAGAAAATTTGGAAAATTTAATCCGAAATTATATGCTCTCTCTTTGAGCATAATTTCGGATTATTCAAAAAAATTGCTTTTCTAACCCAATAAATTCTCATTTTTACATATTAGATTCGTGACATCATGTCCTATCACCAGAAATTATGGCTTGGCCAAATTTACCCGGAATTGCTCAATTTTGCAAAAGGGGCCTTAGTTGGATTTTGCATTTTTCAATCTAGCCACTAAGTTGACAAAAAAATGAAATTAAACTTTTTTTGGGGGCACCCATGAAAATCCAAGACCTCTACCCTACAGTTTTCATCATTCTAAATCCATTGCAGGGGGTGGTTTGGACTGATTTCGCCGTTTAGGCTTTGGATTGCTCAAAATTCGATTTCGGGTCAAACTAAAAATTTGGGGTTTTTGTGCAATTTCAACCAATGTTTTTGCAAAAACCACATGTTTAGATGTAATCCATGTTGGAGAATCCAATTTTGGCATCAATTGGATGAAAAGACGTCAATTTGAGGGTCAATTTGGCCAAATTCGTGAAATCGGGTCGGGCCGACCCGACCCATGACCCGGCCACTATTCTCCTTCTTCCTCCCTTGTTGCACGCGTGAAGGATGGCAGAGGGGGGCAGCTTTTTTGAAGGAAAGTGGGGAGCAAACGCAAGAAAAGGAGGAGAATATATGGGCTTTTCAGTTTTTGGGGGTGTTAAATGTGGAGGTCCAGATGGAATGGAGTCCCCCAAGCGCCATAATTCATCACGGAGGTGTCGGGAAAGAAAGAAAAGGAGGGGAAGAAAAGAGAGAGGGGGGCTGTGGGGTTTTTTGAAGGAGAGTTCGGGTTGGCCAACGGGGGGTTCTCGGGAGTGATTCGGGAGTACACCGAGAGGCTCCACGAATGACCACCACCCAACCAAGATACACCTACACACCACCTACCTACTGAGCCATCACCGACGTCCATCCACCATCTGAGTCGCCGGAAAAGGTAATGCAAATACTCGTCCGCGATTGTTTTTCTTTGGTTTGAGCCTTTGCCTGCACATAAGGTGTTTGATGAAATGCCTCAAGTGGTTCAAACCCCCGACTTTGAACCTGATTTTCGTGGTGATTTCATGTGATATTCTGTCGTTTCTTTGCTCAAATGCATTCTACATGTGTAGATCTTCGTTTTGATACGCTGTGCTGCTCTTGATTACGATCGAGGTGTGAGATATGCTCATCCAAAGTTGCCTCATTAGTCTGATCAGAACCTGGAAATTCCATCTGGAAATTTTGCCTAAGTGTTGGACTCAGTCCAACTTGCTCGTTTCGTGCTCATTTTTCATTATCTTACCATGAGTATTTTTGGGAGATTCTTGATTGATTGTGTTCCCGGTATATAGTAGAATACCTATATATCCTCGGTTGCCCTTGGTTCAATCTTTGAGGATAGTTACGAGGTCGGGAATACCCCATGTTGGTCTTGTTTGTGCCCTGATTTGAGTTTAAAACAACCCAAACCCCCGACTTTCGGGGCATTTTTCTCTCTCCTCGAGCATTATTCATAAGTCATTTCTCTTCCATTTTGTTCTTGATGTGTAGCTCTTCGAATCGGTATATTATTTTCCCATTATTTCCAGCAGAGGGGTGAGATATGCCCTCTCGAAGTTGCTTGGTCGGTCTGGCTTAAACTGAAAATTTTTTCTAAGTGTTGTAACCACTTCAGACCCGTCACTTCCCGACACCATTACGATGTGCTCGGTTGACCATTTCCTGATTCGTCGATCGTTTTGGAAACTAGATCATACCTAGTTTCATGTGGTATGATCGGTTCCCCTTGGTTTAATTTGAGTAGAAAGTTATTGGCACTTGAAAACACCTCCATGAGCTGCAAAGTGAGAGGTGAAGCTAGTTTTCCCAGATTTGGTTTTGCGGCAAGCCATTTTTGTGGCTTTGTTACAGAGCGCTCTCTTAATATTTTTGGGATATTTTAACACATTTTGAAACCTTATTTGATCTAGTTTCAGGTCATGTGTTTTGTTTTCCTTAATTGTATTTGACCATGGAGCTAATCGCTCCCGAACATGCCCTCATGAGCTGGTTTCTGGGAATTTATGGGTTTCCATTTGCGAATGGCCATCTTTCTAATGTCGACGCGACGCGCTCGGTCAATCATTTTTCGAGCCGTTGATCATTTTAGAAACCTGGTTATACCTAATTTCATGTGGTATAATCGGTTTCTCCTAATTGTATTTGACCATTGAGATAATCATCCTTGAACATGCCTCGGTGAACTGCCAAGTGAGGGGTCTGGAATTTGGCTAAGTGTTGGCTTTCGAGTAGTTGTCTTGTTGATACCATTGCGATGCGCTCGGTTAACCATTTTTCGAACCGTTGGTCATTCTTTTCTCTGAATGTATTTGTACACTAAGATAATCGCGTTGAAAGACCCCCTCGCGGTTGACTCCTTTTTTAACAAAAACTTTCCGAAATGGACCGGAATCACGTCTTCAAGTGAGGTTTTCATCACATCTTCAATTAAATCAGCATTGGTCATGTTCAGCTTGCCTCGATATCTCTTTCCCAATAAAAATAAAATAAAATAAAATAAAAATAAAAATAAAAATAAAAATAAAAATAAAAAAAATAAATAAAAAAAAGGAAAATTTTCGAAAATTCCTTTTATTGCATATTTACATTAACTAGACTCAAGTTCACCATGGAGCATGACCGATGTCCATTCCGGTCTTATTTGTTGTACACCCGATCATGTCTCGGGTTTAATATTTGGGATTGTAAATACCCGACGAGTTGCGGGTTTTTCTTTATTATGTTAGCATAGCTTTTATTATTGTCCTTGTCGTTTTATTTCTATTCTCTTTATTTCCTTTGAATGTATTGATTGCTCTTTCTTAGGATTGCATATTTAGAAAATGCCATGAAATGAACACCTACAAGAACATTTGCATGAACGCTTAGTGATTGACAAAAACATGATTAGGAGTCAGGATTGATATAAACCTCGCGTGCTCACAAGTTAGGTAATAATCAACCCCGAACGGTAACCGAAAGGATTCTAGTTTAAACTAGGGTAACCAAATCCCCGGCTCTGGAATCTCTGGTTGCGTAGGATCGAGTGACTCCTCTCAATCACTCGATGAGGTATCCGGTCTACCTGCCCAAAAAAAACCGGTGGCGACTCCGATTGTATGCACATATAGCACCTGCCACCCAACCACACCAAGGTCGAAACCAACAATTCCCGTCGCGATTTGGTATGGGCCTGGGATGGCCTGCGCCAAGAGCCCGTCATCGTAGCCCTTTGGCAATCCATTCGCCCGATCATCCGATCGCCTCGGATGCCGGGTCGCGACAGCTGGCGACTCCGCTAGGGACTTGAGAGGATTTAAGCCGTAATAAACCGATTGATTGTTATCTAACTTGGTCTACATTTTGTAGCGCGTGTCAAAGTCGCGAGGGAAGCGCGGTGAGTCGTTAACTCGTGTTAAATGGCCTTGCAGAAAGGGGTTATAAGGGGAGGCGTATGTGTTAACTATTTTTCCTACAGGTGAAGTTCGGATGTATGTTATATCAATGGTTATATTGAAGCGCTGATTGTTAGATTTAAATGCATGTTTATCGCTTAAGCACGACACCTAATGCAGACACAACCGTGCCTAAAACCCCGGGCGCATCTGTAGGAAACCAATAGAAGGATTTGGGAATGGAATCTCCGTGAAGAGAAACATGGGGTAATCCACTTCTCAGTTCCGCTCATTTCGAGCTATGGAAAGGATGCCAATGTAACGATAGTTGTGCAATGGAATCAACCCTTTCTAGAACTCAGAGTGGGAGCCTTGGCACCATAGGTACCTCACCTTTTAGAGGTCAAAACCTCACAAGTTTACACGCGCCTGATCTGTGTGATTGACCATACTCCCTTTGAACGGTTTGTAAGTCTCGTTCCATCTTGCAATTTCAAATTATATGTAGTTTTCCTCAAAAATAAGTGGTGATTACTTAAAATCCCCCTCGCATATTCCATTAGATTTTCACAAGATGTGACAAGACATCACCTTCGTTACATTAAAGAGAAAAAGATCCCTATACATCACCCTACAAAAAGAAAGGAATCTTTATTACACAGAAATTGAAAGCTCATACAACCACAGGAGAATCTAATGGAATATGGTGCCTAATCCTCATTGGGTAGGATGGTCTGGCGAAGGCGCTTGTTCTGTCGACCCAATGCCTCAGCTTTACGGATTGCATCATCTCTCTCTTGAGCGGCTTTCTCGGCTAGGATCTCTTGGAGAGTCAACTTGGAGGGCAAATTGGGGATGACCACTTGGGGCAAAGTTCTTAGAGCGTTGCATATGTAGTCTCCGGAGGCATGATGCTCTTTCTCATCTCCTTCAAGCTCGGACCTATCTACCATGGTGATGGCTGTCTTACGGTAGTCACGCCAGGTGTGAATTATGCTGCAAATCATCCTGTCCAGTTGTGCTTTTCGTCCTTCAACAACCTCTTCGTGATAGTTCAATGCAAGGGGATTGGGATCGAGAGGAGGAGGGATTTGTTAGATGGCACGGAATTGACGGATTACCCGCAAAGGGTGGTATGACATAATTCCCGTCAATCCCAATAATGGGATGATGTTGTCGAATCCATCAGCTAGGCAAGGATTGGGACACACAAGCCACTTGGCATACCACTGAATGCGAATGGGGATGAGAGCTTTGAGATAGTTGAACCACCTAGCGAATGACCAAGAAGGGAAGAGTTTGTTCTTCTCAACGAATTGAAGTAAAGGGTGAGAAGAGGAACATATTTGGGTGATTTGCATATTAGTAGCAAATTCCCTAATGTGGGATATCATCCAGACTTGGAGGAGGCCTATAGACGCTCTAAGAGTCCCCTTACCCGACTTCTTGAATCTTGATAGGGATATGAAAGTTTCTCCAAGGATCAGGTGGGAGAACTTCTTACCATTACACACTTGGAGGACGACGTGAACTATAGAAGGGGTCATGCTCTTATTTGTGTATAGAAAAATGACGAATCCGAAGAAAGCTAAGATGAAGACCTTAGGGATCTGGGCTCCCGACTCGATGGGTAACCCGAGGAATAGTTCCTCCAGGAAGGTTATAGGAATGGCGTTAGTGTTTCCCTTGAGGATGTTCCTGATAACAGTGGAATTGACTTTCAAGAATTGGCTAAAAAGTGATACGGAATTGTCTTCCAGTGGAGGAGTGGCTAAGCCAAAGGTACCTACGGGACCTATCATGGTATCGTATTCTTCAAGGGTAGGAGTGAGCTCGCATTGATCTATTACGAAGGAAGAGGACTCGGGATTCCAGAAGTGTGATAGTGCTTTAATCATGGGAATTCTCGCCCCCAGGTGGATCATGGAAGTAAGGTATCCTATCTTCTTCTCCACGTAAATCTTGTGAATGGGCGGAAGACGCTCCCACATGTCAATTATCGCTCAAGGGAAGTGTGCGATCTTGAGTTCAGGTGGACCCATTTTCTAAATCCTAATGAGGGGAATTTATGTTAATCACCACTTATTTTTGAGGAAAACTGCATATAATTTGAAATTGCAAGACGGAACGAGACTTACAAACCGTTCAAAGGGAGTATGGTCAATCACACAGATCAGGCGCATGTAAACTTGTGAGGTTTTGACCTCTAAAAGGTGAGGTACCTATGGTGCCAAGGCTCCCACTCCGAGTTCTAGAAAGGGTTGATTCCATTGCACAACTATCGTTGCATTGGCACCCTTTCCATAGCTCGAAATGAGCGGAACTGAGAAGTGGATTACCCCATGTTTCTCTTCACAGAGATTCCATTCCCAAATCCTTCTATTGGTTTCCTATAGATGCGCCCGGGGTTTTAGGCGCGGTTGTGTGTGCATTAGGTGTCGTGCTTAAGCGATAAACATGCATTTAAATCTAATAATCAGCGCTTCAATATAACCATTGATACAACATACATCTGAACTTCACCTGTAGGAAAAATAGTTAACACACACGCCTCCCCTTATAACCCCTTTCTGCAAGGCCATTTAACACGAGTTAGCGACTCACCGCGCTTCCCTCGCGACTTTGACACGCGCTACAAAATGTAGACCAAGTTAGATAACAATCAACCGGTTTATTACGGCTTAAATCCTCTCAAGTCCCCAGTGGAGTCGCCAGCTGTCGCGACCCGGCATCCGAGGGGATTTTAAGTAATCACCACTTATTCCACTTTAATTGTATAATTTCTTACGAAGAAATCTGATGGAGGAGATGGCTCACGCGATCGATCAAATCAGAGGAGCGCCTCTCACTGCTATTTCGTCGAAAGAAAATATAAAATTAAAGTGGTTTTTATACGTACTTAAAATCATCAAGGCTAACTAGATTTTCCATCTATGACAAAGGTGAAATTCTATAGTCACGAGGACCCGCAGCAAGACGTGTAAAATGGAAGAAGAGCTGACTTCCAGAGTGGGTACCCTCGAGAACCTGATCAACATGATGGCCGCCATGATGGCAGAAATGAAATCGATGATGTCAGCCGCGCAAGGAAAGTCCCCAATTACACTTGAGGTTAAAACGGTGAAAGACTAAAGAGGGATAATCAAACCACAGGCCAAGCATAATGGAGCGGTGTTAATTGAGGAGATGATTGAAGGCTAAAGAGGGAGTCTACTGCAAACAAGCTTATCACATCCTATCAAAAAATATATATTGGGAAAACGAATGGGGAAAATCACCAAAACGCGATTGCAACCCCAACTGAGCAAGGAGACAAGATCGAATCATCCCTCTTGAAGAAAAAGGACGTATCGTTCTCCAATTACTTTCAGTCGAGTGTGAAAATAATGTTTTTTTTTCCTTTGCAGTCAATAAATGGATGCAATGCACTCAAGGAACAGTACCCTCATGTGACAAAACAGGGAGGGGTGCCGAAAAGTCGAGGCAGAAAAAATGAATGAAGGGAAAATATGAACGTTTGAAGGATAAATGTGAAGGAAGGGGAAATATTAAACACTTCAAAGGCGAATGCGATGGAGAGAATTACCAAAGCATCATATGATGGTTTTCAAGCAATTCAAAAAAAATCTCTAAATGATTGCATAAGTGCGAGTCATCTTCGCCGTTTGAGGAAACTGACGCAAGTTCAAATGGAGGGTAAGGTTGTATCGCTCCAATTCTTTCATTACCTAAAAGATCTTTTATTGACACATCTCTTCTAATTCTTACAGGATTGTCAAACCACTGAGAGGTAGATAAGTATCATTCTCCTTAAAAGCCAAATTAAAATATTTGAGACATTTAATCACAAGAAACTTTAGCATTTTCTTGGAAATGATCACGCAAATGTGTTCATTACAAAAGTCATTCTTGACATTGAGATGTCAAAAAGAAGCCAAGTTTTGAAAATTGTTTCTTAATGTGTCTTCTCATTTCATGATTGCCTGTAACCAAGACGGATGAAAGAAAATTCGACACTTGATCCCCTAAGTGTCTTTTTCTACACGGTTTTTGAAAAAATAGTTTCAAAACCTCATGCATAGGTTGTGATTTCACTCATGTCATGATTTTGCAAAATGTTTCAAAGAACAACACTCCATGAAGGTAGATGTAGTCTTTCCAATGGAAGCACTTCATATATAAACTAACTTGTCAATCTATTTCTCTGGAAACAAATGAGAACGGTTGACAACTCAGTTAGCTGAGATGAATAAGTGGAGTCAACAAGGAGAATCCAATGGGGTAAATCGTTCTCTTTCCACGAAAAATTAATTTGGGGAAGGGGGCAAAAATCTTTTCCTTCCTCACCAAATAGCACATTGGGGCAAAGCCATCAAATCCATCATGGCAACTAGCAAGACATGTCCAACTGGAGCAGGGTGCTTGAAAAGAACAGTTTCTTCAAGTATCAGAAAGACTACATTTTGAAGGGGGTATCCCGTTCCTAAAAATTCAAATAAACTCAGAATTTGAATTGACATTTCTTTCTTCACATGCGGTGAAAAGAAACATGAAAATCTCCAACATGAGATATTCTCAAATTAGATAAAGAATTGCAAAAAGATGCAAAAAGCATTAAGACACCTAGCTGGGGCAAATGCCACTTGATTGAGGCAAATGAATCGTTGACATGACTGAGCATCTCAAGAAAAGAAGGAATGTGTTGATAGGACATCATCATGCACTCTAGTGAAGGGTGGATGTCATAAAGGGGATAACAAGTGAGAGAACACCTAAAGAAGATAATTACCTCAAACATTGAGAATACAACGCCTCAAAGCGGGGCAAGTGTCACTTAATTGGGACAAGTGGATCCTTGGTACGGCTAGACATGAAAACAAGATCATCCCTTTTCAATGAGTTCATGGATGCAAAAGAAATGCATACCAATCAAGCAAAGAGAAATGTATGCCCATCAAGCAGATGTGGTACAAGCTTTTTGTGGATCACACCTCCCATCTCAAATGAAAGAGGTTCAATAGAGGCCGTCCATGTTAGAAAGAAATCTCAAAATTGTCGACACGAACTCTAGTGAAGGGTAATTTTGTATCGTTCCAATTTGATACTTGATAGTCCTATTGCTAATATGAGTTTATCCTCTTTTCAGGCAGGAAAATTATTCACACCCAAGAGAACTCGAAGAAAGGAGTTCGCCCACGTGGGTTAAAAGAAACACCAATGTTAGAGAATCAAAGGCCCAAGAAATTATCTTTGATTAAGTGAAGGGTAAAACGTGTCGTCTCCATGACACATTCTTTAATATGAATCCTAACATGAGTTTCTTGGTTTCTTGAATAGGAAATGTCAAGAACTTCTAGTAACGCGTCCAAACAAACGCAGCCATCAAGCAAATACAGTTTATGGCAATGCGAGCTTTTTGGATGAAGATCAATAGTCAATGCCCACCATAGCATGATGGAGAGATTCTTTTCAATGCAAACCTATGAGGTGAAAAGAATCAAAGACTCCCAAGGATGCAATCAAGAGTAAGGAGGTGTCGTTCCAGTTTATCATGAATTTGAGAACGCATATTAACACATCATTTTTGTTCTTTATAGGGATCGCCACGCTGAAATGGAAACGTCGTCATGACGATCAAATAACAATATTCCTATAATCTGTACACCAGGACTTCGATTGGAATGCACAATCAAGAGTAAGGAGGTATCGTTCCAATTGATCTTGAATTTGAGGACACATATTGATACCTCCTATTTGATCTTCGCAGGGGTCGCCGCGCCGAAAAGGTAAGTATCACTTCCCCTCAAAACTTTGGCATTCCGAAGAATTTAAGAAAATTCAATAATGTCATGTCCAAAAGAAATGAATGAAATTTGAAAAGAAATACTTCATCCGCATTTGGATTTGAAAAACTTTTGAGGTTATCTAAATATGCATCGAAACATACATTGTGTATCATAAATCCACATGGGGATCAGATTTTGTTGAAAGTGAGATGGATTTCCAAATGAAATAGTTTGAGAGTAGTCAATTGGAGTACCTCAAACGATGAAAGGCAAACCATGCCCAAACACGTCCCCATTCACACCTAAATGATGAGTGAAGACCTTTGCTTAGGGATGTAGGACTTATTCGCAATGGTTACATAGATTGAAATGATGAAAGGCATGTTCAGTTCTTCATCCTAAACACACAATAATCCTTTGCAAGCCCATTTGAGCCTATGAAAGGAGAATTCAAAACAACCCTGTCAAGAACCACCCTACACTGGGGCAATTTGGAGGTTCATTGGTTGATTCCTTGGAGAAAAGATCCAGGTAAAACTTTGTTGTACTAACTTGCATCAATCTTTTTGTGGTAACTTCAGGTGGCCTCCCATGAAGATTTGAAACATCAAAGTGAAGGAGAGCAGTTCATTTCTCTATCATACACACTTTATCCTTTGACGAGCCAATTTGAGCCTTCAAATATTCATTTCAAGACCCAGTTGGTGATCACCTCCCTACATTGAGGCAATGCATATGACTTGCCAATAAAAAAAACATCTGGTGAAGGCAGGGCCAAAGTCCATTATTAAGGAAAATCTAGAATGCTTGAAAATCAGTCAAAGAGAAATGCAATGAAAATGTCAAAAGGCAATAGGGCTGATAAGAGCAAAGCGCCTGGTAAAAGCAAGGCCAAAGCCCTTCATAGGAACAGAAGCCATGACACTTGTAATATAAATAAAGTGTAAAAAAAAAGAGGAAATCTATTGGCAAACAAGTGACAAAAACAAAGAAAACACTGAGCTCAGCTGAATATAAGCATCCAAAGAACATTTAGGGGGGGGCTTAAGAATAGAGATTTATCCCCCAGCAGCTACGACAGTTGGTAACGATGCAAAGGTGATCACCAACATATCATATCCCTCACTCTGAAAATGGCCTTTTCGAGCCTACCCTGAACCAATGTTACAACCTATCCCGAAAGCCTCTTCTGATTGAGACGTTTCAAATCAACACGGGATTTCACACAAGAGGCTACCGCCTAAGGGAGTAAGTACAATCCAGCTTTGTCTGATCTTCAAGGTTCTTGACTTGTAGACCTGAAGAAGTTGCTTTAAAATTTTGATTCCTTTTTTAACCTCAAAAGTGCCTACCCGTTGTGTAAGCCTTGACCAAGCCCAATATTATGGTCCCTTAAAGACCTCTCTAATCAATCAAATTGTATGCACTGCGAATAGTTCCAAAACCCTAGGCATAGGTTCGAGAAAAAATTCGAGTGCTTTCCTGAATAAAAATCAAAACCTCCTCTCAGGGAAATAAGTGAGAAGCCCTCTTTGATGAGCGTACTTCAATTGATGTCTTAAGCAAACCCCTTTGGCAATTTCATATCATTTGATTCAAAATCTTCCCCACAAGGAATTTGTGATCACGAGTATTGTAAAGATATTTTGGATGACTTCCTGCATCGTGAGTGCATTTACTTAAAAATGCGTGTGCATGACTTTTAGATAATCGCTTAGGAGCATGATTTGTTTTGAAAACCTTGAAGCATTCAAGATATTTTGGAACCCATAATCTCTACTTTCTCGATTTGTTTCGAAGAGTAGAGTGAGAAGATAAAATGGGTTTGAGCTTCTACAGGATTCCTGCTCTTCCCAGATCCCAGAATGGCACCCTTCAAGATAAGAAATCGGGTTTGAGCTTCTGCAGGATTCCTGGTCTCTCCAGATTCCAGAATGGCCCCCTTCAAGATAAGAAATCGGGTTTGAGCTTCTGCAGGATTCCTGGTCTCCCCAGATCCCAGAATGGCACCCTTCAAGATAAGAAATCGGGTTTGAGCTTCTGCTGGATTCCTGGTTTCCCCAGATCCCAGAATGGCACCCTTCAAGATAAGAAATCGAGTTTAAGCTTCTGCAAGATTCCTGGTCTTCCTAGATCCCAGAATGGCACCCTTCAAGCTAAAAAATCGGGTTTGAGCTTCTGCAGGATTCCTGGTCTCCCTAGATCCCAGAATGGCACCCTTCAAGTTAAGAAATTGGGTTTAAGCTTCTGCAGGATTCCTGGTCTCCCCAGTTCCCAGAATGGCACCCTTAAAGATAAGAAATTGGGTTCGAGCTTCTGCAGGATTCCTGGCCTCCCCAAATCCCAGAATGGCACCCTTCAAGATAAGAAATCGGGTTTGAGCTTCTGCAGGATTCCTGGTCTCCCCAGATCCCAGAATGGCACCTTTCAAGATAAGAAATCGGGTTTGAGCTATTGCAGGATTCCTGGTCTCCCCAGATCCCAGAATGGCACCCTTCAAGGTAAGATAAATTGGGTTCGAGCTTCTGCAGGATTCCTGGTCTCCCAAAATCCCAGAATGGCACCCTTCAAGATAAGAAATCGGGTTTGAGCTTCTGCAGGATTTCTGGTCTCCCCAGATCCTAGAATGGCACCCTTCAAGGTAAGATAAATTGGGTTCGAGCTTCTGCAGGATTCCTAGTCTCCCCAAATCCCAGAATGGCACCCTTCAAGATAAGAAATTGGGTTTGAGCTTCTGCAGGATTCCTGGTCTCCCCAGATCCCAGAATGGTACCTTTCAAGATAAAAAATCGGGTTTGAGCTTCTGCAGGATTCCTGGTCTCCCCAGTTCCCAGAATGGCACCCTTTAAGTTAAGATAATCGGGTTTGAGCTTCTGTAGGATTTCTAGTCTCCCCAGATCCCAGAATGGCACCCAAAGTTCTTGATATAGGCACAAAGTCCTTGATATAGGCACCAAGCCCTTGATATAGGCACAAAGTCCTTTCATTAGGAATCTACCATGGGGTGGCCTACCATACGGGTCAAAACTTAATGAGATTTTAATCAGGAGAGTCCTTTCATTAGGAACCTACCATGGGGTGACCTACCATACGGGTCAAAACTTAATCAGATTTTAATCAGGAGAGTCCTTTCATTAGGAACTTACCATGGGGTGACCTACCATACGGGTCAAATCTTAATCAAATCATGATCAGAAGAATCCTTTCATTAGGAATCTGCCATGGGATGACCTACCATACGAGTCCAAGCTCAACCATCCTAAGGTGTCCTTACAACGAATCCTTAGGCGTTCATTCCATCATCACCAGAGCAGTCAGCGACAACCACGGGGTGAACAGGTAAGTCTCAGGTAACTCCCTCAACTTTACCTCTTTCTCCCCCACACATCAGAATGAAATGGAGGAATTTTGAACTGAGGCTTTCACGAAAGGAAATAGAGATGAATGTCACGACTTTTCTTTTTCCCAGTAGAGTCGGTCAGACATCAAGTGTCGTCCTGTCTTTGAGAGTGATCTCTCACGAGACCCCTCTCAAAGAGTGGCAGCTGTTGACACTTGATTTTTAGCCAGTTTTATTTTTATTTTTAGAAACTTTTTTAATCCATAAAAATTTAGAAAATTGAAAAAATCAACTTTGAGGACCTTAGCCTAGCCAAGGGAATCAATTTTGAGCAAAAAAAATACTTTTCATTTTTTTTCATTTTTTTCGTATTTTTTAATATTTTCGGAAAATACCAAAAATAGTAGAAAAATTGGAAAAAATGGCATTTGAGGCCACAAAAATATGGAAGATTACCAGTATTTTTATTTAAATTTCTTTTTCATTTTGGCTAAAGAAAATTTGGAAAATTTAATTCGAAATTATATGCTCTCTCTTTGAGCATAATTTCGGATTATTCAAAAAAATTGCTTTTCTAACCCAATAAATTCTCATTTTTACATATTAGAGTCGTGACATCATGCCCTATCACCAGAAATTATGGCTTGGCCAAATTGTACCCGGAATTGCTCAATTTTGCAAAAGGGGCCTTAGTTGGATTTTGCATTTTTCAATCTAGCCCTAAGTTGACAAAAAAATGAAATTAAACTTTTTTTAGGGGCACCCATGAAAATCCAAGACCTCTACCCTACAGTTTTCATCATTCTAAATCCATTGGAGGGGGTGGTTTGGACTGATTTCGCCGTTTAGGCTTTGGGTTGCTCAAAATTCGATTTCGGGTCAAACTAAAAATTTGGGGTTTTTGTGCAATTTCAACCAACTTTTTTGCAAAAACCACATGTTTAGATGTAATCCATGTTGGAGAATCCAATTTTGGCGTCAATTGGATGAAAAGACGTCAATTTGAGGGTCAATTTGGCCAAATTCGTGAAACCGGGTCGGGCCGACCCGACCCATGACCCGACCACTATTCTCCTTCTTCCTCCCATGTTGCACGCGAGAAGGATGGTAGAGGGGGGCAGCTTTTTTGAAGGAAAGTGGGGAGCAAACGCAAGAAAAGGAGGAGAATATATGGGCTTTTCAGTTTTTGGGGGTGTTAAATGTGGAGGTCCCGATGGAGTGGAGTCCCCCAAGCGCCATAATTCATCAGGAAGGTGTCGGGAAAGAAAGAAAAGGAGGGGAAGAAAAGAGAGAGGGGGGCTGGGGGGTTTTTTGAAGAAGAGTTCGGGTTGGCCAATAGGGGGGTTTTCGGGAGTGATTCGGGAGTACACCGAGAGGCTTCACGAGCGACCACCACCCAACCAAGATACACCTACACACCACCTACCTACCGAGCCATCACCGACGTCCATCCATCATCTGAGTCGCCGGAAAAGGTAATGCAAATACCTGTCCGCGATTGTTTTTTTCTGGTTTGAGCCGTTGCCTGTACATAAGGTGTTTGATGAAATGCCTCGGGTGGTTCAAACCCCCGACTTTGAACCTGATTTTCGTGGTGATTTCACGTGATATTTGGTCGTTTCTTTGCTCAAATGCATTCTACACGTGTAGATCTTCGTTTTGATACGCTGTGCTGCTCTTGATTACGATCGAGGTGTGAGATATGCTCTTCCAAAGTTGCCTCATTAGTCTGATCAGAACCTGGAAATTCCATCTGGAAATTTTGCCTAAGTGTTGGACTCAGTCCAACTTGCTCGTTTCGTGCTCATTTTTCATTATCTTACCATGAGTATTTTTGGGAGATTCTTGATTGATTGTGTTCCGAGTACATAGTAGAATACCTATATATCCTCGGTTGCCCTTGGTTCAATCTTTGAGGATAGTTACGAGGTCGGGAATACCCCATGTTGGTCTTGTTTGTGCCCTGATTTGAGTTTAAAACAACCCAAACCCCCGACTTTCGGGGCAGTTTTCTCTCGCCTCGAGCATTATTCATAAGTCATTTCTCTTCCATTTTGTTCTTGATGTGTAGCTCTTCGAATCGGTATATTATTTTCCCATTATTTCCAGCAGAGGGGTGAGATATGCCCTCTCGAAGTTGCTTGGTCGGTTCGGCTTAAACTGAAAATTTTTTCTAAGTGTTGTAACCACTTCAGACCCGTCACTTCCCGACACCATTACGATGTGCTCGGTTGACCATTTCCTGATTCGTCGATCGTTTTGGAAACTAGATCATACCTAGTTTCATGTGGCATGATCGGTTCCCCTTGGTTTAATTTGAGTAAAAAGTTATTGGCACTTGAAAACACCTCCATGAGCTGCAAAGTGAGAGGTGAAGCTAGTTTTCCCAGATTTGGTTTTGCGGCAAGCCATTTTCGTGGCTTTGTTACAGAGCGCTCCCTTAATATTTTTGGGATATTTTAACACATTTTGAAACCTTATTTGATCTAGTTTCAGGTCATGTGTTTGGTTTTCCTTAATTGTATTTGACCATGGAGCTAATCGCTCCCGAACATGCCCTCATGAGCTGGTTTCTGGGAATTTCTGGGTTTCCATTTGCGAATGGCCATCTTTCTAATGTCGACGCGACGCGCTCGGTCAATCATTTTTCGAGCCGTTGGTCATTTTAGAAACCTGGTTATACCTAGTTTCATGTGGTATAATCGGTTTCTCCTAATTGTATTTGACCATGGAGATAATCATCCTTGAACATGCCTCGGTGAACTGCCAAGTGAGGGGTCTGGAATTTGGCTAAGTGTTGGCTTTCGAGTAGTTGTCTTGTTGATACCATTGCGATGCGCTCGGTTAACCATTTTTCGAACCGTTGGTCATTCTTTTCTCTGAATGTATTTGTACACTAAGATAATCGCGTTGAAAGACCCCCTCGCGGTTGACTCCTTTTTTAACAAAAACTTTCCGCAATGGACCGGAATCACGTCTTCAAGTGAGGTTTTCATAACATCTTCAATTAAATCAGCATTGGTCATGTTCAGCTTGCCTCGATATCTCTTTCCCCAAAAAAATAAAAATAAAAATAAAAATAAAAATAAAAAAAATAAAAATAAAACGGAAAATTTTCGAAAATTCCTTTTATTGCATATTTACATTAACTAGACTCAAGTTCACCATGGAGCATGACCGATGTCCATTCCGGTCTTATTTGTTGTACACCCGATCATGTCTCGGGTTTAATATTTGGGATTGTAAATACCCGACGAGTTGCGGGTTTTTCTTTATTATTTTAGCGTAGCTTTTATTATTGTCCTTGTCGTTTTATTTCTATTCTCTTTATTTCCTTTGAATGTATTGATTGCTCTTTCTTAGGATTGCATATTTAGAAAATGCCATGAAATGAACACCTACAAGAACATTTGCATGAACGCTTAGTGATTGACAAAAACATGATTAGGAGTCAGGATTGATATAAACCTCGCGTGCTCACAAGTTAGGTAATAATCAACCCCGAACGGTAACCGAAAGGACTCTAGTTTAAACTAGGGTAACTAAATCCCCGGCTCTGGAATCTCTGGTTGCGTAGGATCGAGTGACTCCTCCCAATCACTTGATGAGGTATCGGGTCTACCTCCCAAAAAAAAAACCGGTGGCGACTCCGATTGCATGCACATATAGCACCTGCCGCCCGACCACACGAAGGTTGAAACCGACAATTCCCGTCGCGATTTGGTATGGGCCTGGGAGGGCCCGCGCCAAGAGCCCATCATCGTAGCCCTTTGGCAATCTATTCGCCCGATCATCCGATCGCCTCGGATGCCGGGTCGCGACATACGTCTTTGAGCATGAAAATGGTTTTATGTCGAGTTTTGAGCGTGACCATGATTGCATCAGACTAAATGTAAAGATATGAATTGGCTTGATTGTCAGGTATGCTTATTGTTACATGATTGAAAAATGTCACCCTAAGGTATCTAGGGACATTGTCGATGCCCTCGATGGCTTGGGTTGATCGCCTAATATGTCAATGCTAGTGGGAGTTTGAAAGACAGCTTATTGGTTACCTAATAGTCCATGTCGGTAGGAGTTCAGAATCACACGGTTGATCGGATGCCAATCGCAACTTGTGATAGATCAAAGTTCCTAACCGAAAAAGCCTGGTATATCCATCTTGGAGAGTCTTGAGAGGCTATCAATTGCCATCACCGACAGAGTGGGAAGATGCCCGATCATGCTGAAAAAGTACAAACTACCTAGTGTGCTGTGATCGAGAGTGTAGTATCTCTCACTAATAATCGAAACACATGTGTTGCATTGTGCATGAGAGATTGTGATAAATATTCTTGTTGTGTGCCTCAATCTTTGTAGATCAAAGCAGAGTAAGTTTGCATGCGAGTGATGGTTGGCTGTTGAGGTATGTACTAGATCCTGTGATAGTTAGAACATTGCTGGAGTCACATGCTTGACCTATTATCATTATATCCTACATGTTTCAGTAGTCCTGAGTGAATCAATGTCCTGGTCGATTTTAGACATTGACTCATGAAAATTTTATATATCATGCATTATTGTTAACCATTTTCAAGACTTTAGCAATGGAGGTTCGCTTGACACGGTTGGAAGTATCACTTGACTAATCCTTTGATGTTACTTATCATTCGATTTAGGTTCAGATAGCATTTAGAAATATCATGTGATGAAACCCTCGGTGGAAGAGGGTATGAGATACCTAGTGCCTCGTTGCTTTAAAACTTGGTTTGTTCGCTATGGCGATGTCCTCGTTAGGCCTTTTCGTGGATTTGAGAGATTCCTGACGACGGCCCTAAAGATCTAAACCTGGGACCCCATGGACATCGATACCTTAGACGGGGAACTAGAGGACTCGAAGCTTGAACCTATGGAAGGCCTTGAGACCCCAGCCAACTACTACCTCTAAATGGCATAGAGGAGGAGATCCCCCCCTTTTGATAGAGCCTTTGGATGTAGTATTGACCATACCTTGACCTGGTATCATATTGGTGATTGTGGGAAGTAGCCATAAAATTGAGTTTATAGATGTTTTGCTTCCCTTAGTTAACAATATATATATATATATATATATATATATACATATAAGATGATATTTTGCTGTTGTTGGTTGTTGCTTGATTATTGCCTATCCCTATTGTTTGTATTATTATATGGGGAAGTAGAACATTATGTATACGCGTAATTGCATGATAAAATGAATGGGTTGATGACGTACATAGGACATTATCCTTAAATGACCTGAGGCATTTTGTAAGGTTATTGCGAGCTTGAGAATCAAGGTGTCACTCAACATGCTTAGGATATCACCCTTAAAATGACCCGAGGAGTTTGCTAGTGTTGTTGCATGCCTGGGGATCGGGGTGTGACAACCCTACCTAAGAGTAATATTAGAGCAAGTAAACCTAATCTGCTTGATCATAGCTTAGAGTGATAAGGTGATTTGGATTTGGATATTGGGATAGTTAGTAAGATTAAAATCCTGTGCTTGTGATTGTTGATTGACTTTTAGGTTTCTGTTCTTGAGTTCTTATTGCTTGTCAACTTTGATTGAGTAGAATTCAATAAGATGCTTGTGAGATGAGCAATCGAAATCAGAGAGTACCTAAAGGAAGAGCGACTCAGGAGTCCCAAAATGGATGGGATTCTGCAAGTGTTGTTAAGCCCTTAGGGACATAATAGGGAAGTAAGTGGGGAATCAAGCTGCTGTTACTGCGGTTTTGAATGAAGACTCGTTGGCTAGAAACAGGAATAGTGAATAGCTGATGCATAAATTGGTGGAGCAATTTCTGAGGCTCAAGCCATTGAAATTAGTGGGAATAGGTGATTTAGAAGTTATAACCTCATGGATCAAGGAGTTGGAGAAGGCCTTTGCCCTATTGAGATGTTCCGACTAAGATAAGGTAACACTAGTCATTTACTAACCGCAAGGTAATGCTAGCATATGATGAGAAACTACATAGTTAGGATCTTTCCCAAGGGCATGGTCTCGATATCGGATGCCTTTATTGATGTCTTTAAGGAAAGCACTTTTCTGACTGTGCCCAAGAGCAGAAGATATTCAAGTTCTTGCACCTTCGATAGAATCATTCGTCAGTGGATTAGTATGAGGGAACTTTTGTTGAACTGTTGAAGAATGTGCCAAGGATAATTAAGAATCCTGTTGTCGCGACCCTAAAAAATTTTCAATCAAGTGAATGGATTATTAGGTTAATTCGAATTAACCTAATACGGATCCTCCCAAGTCCTATCGAATCACAACATTGATTTTTATTCAAATGATTTTAAAATTTGGAGTTGCCATTAATCATTTTTCGTAGGTTGATGATGCACGTCGTTAACGCGACAAAAAATAATCCTTATCTGACCTAACTAAACTATAGCAAGGACAAGCAAGGGTCGAACACACAGGGAATCGTATTACGAAATTCTCTTAACGTTGTTCTCGGCAATCGTTTTGAGGTCAGGTTGAAAATAAATTTTGAAATAGTCGAATGAAAAAGTGGTAAAACGGGAAGTAACAATGCAACAATCAATAGCGAAAAGATCTAGGACATATAATTTCCCCTCGCGGCATATGCATTCAATCCCTCCCTTTCTAATGCTATCGAATCATTCAATTGCTAACTTAGGATTCTAATATCTCCTCATACTTCTTCCGAATGTAAGAAAACGTATCACCGGTATCGAATTACTCACTCTATTCCTATGCAAGTGAATTAGTGGTGACCCATTTTGTTTCAATCCTAATTGGTTACCTAAGGTGTTCTAATATATCCCTATCCTTCACAAAATTAGTCCGGTTTTCCAATACTTAGACTACTTAGGTTATCCAAGTCGTGATCTAAATCTAGACTACTCTCCTGAGTCTCCCTAGATTATTGAATCTATGCTAATTGGCGGCCAATCAATCAAAATGCATTAAGAACAACAAGGATAAACAATTGGAGAAATTCAATTAATATTAAGCAAAGGAGCTCATGAAACACATAGGAACACGAGGTTCCGTCATAGTCCTAGAAGAATAAATTAGTTCATGATGGGAAAATCAAATATCACCGTTCTCGAAGAAAACATGAAGAACGACATAAGAAAAAGAGAAAGGAGATAGGGAATCTTGTCTTCTGGTCTTTCGACTTGAAGATTAGCCTCCTTTGATCTCGATTTTCGACCAGAACCCTAGCCGTCACTCCACGTTGTCTTCTTCTCTCCTTTTTGTCAGAATCCAGCCCCCCCAGCAGAAGTTCGCTTCAAAAGGTGATGCCTTCCTAGGGTTATCTCATCTTTCCTATTTAAACCCCCTAAGATTTTCCTAAGATATCATCCAAGAATAATCTTCTTTTAGCCCTTAAAATAAGAAAACCAAATCCTAAAATATCAAAACAGAATATTCTAATATGATAAAATTTTCATGCCGTGGCAACAAGGGAAAAATCACCCCTCGCGTATATTTGACTGCGTGCGGATGGATGCGTCCGTCTCGGTTCTGTACACGGCCACAGATTGCAGATGGACGCGTCCGTCTCTCAGGCGGATGCATTCATCTCAGTTCTGTCTTCAGGGACTTTAAGGCTGCAGTTTTCTAAAACTTCTCACTGATGCTCTTCACTTCATTCTTCCTCATCACACCTGTACATAGCAAGACCGCACTGAGAAACTCGAGCATAAAAACATGAGGATTAATATAAAAATCATCTAACCACAAACAAAATATTAAAGTAAAGCAAAAACACTAAAAAAAATAAAACTCGAACGACTAAACTCGATTGTCCTAATTTTAAAAGCACTTTAAGTCTACTTTTGTAAAGTTATCAGTTGATTAGAAACCTAAGTAAATTAGCAGAAGAACTAAATTACTTCTACGAACCAGAGATTATGAGTTCGGGGACTTGGTTACACTAGTTAATTAAAACTAATGCCCTTCCGGTACCTTAATTTCATGGATATCCTAATTTGGCAACTCAGGCTTGGTTTATTTCTAAGACTCTAGTGGAGTGTTCTCTTTTTGTATTTTCACTTTTTAAGATAGAGTGTACGTGAATGACATTTGTTTTGCCATTTTCAAAATATTAAGTATTTTCCTGAAGCCGAAAGAGAGAGTGAATTAATGACTTCTGTGCAGTGCTGCGATCTACTCGTTTTGGGGTTTAGTGATTCAAAAATTAAATTACAGGAAGTAAATGACAATAAATAAAGACCACAAATGGATAACTCAACCTTAGCTCGACCCTCTCTTTTAGGGTTTAAGGTGCAGGAATTTAAATTGCGGGAATTTAAATGACCGTAAGTAAAAAGCTCAAATGGTTGGCCTAGCATTGGCTTGACTCTTTCCTTTGAGGTTTAAGGTACAGGAATTTAAATGACAGTAAATAAAAACCTCCAATGGGCGGCCTAGCATTAACTTGGCTCTTCCCTTTGGGGTTTAATGGTGCAGGAATTAAATTGCAGGAATTTAAATGATAGTAAGTAAGAACCTCCAATGAGCGGCCTAGCATTGGTTTGGCTCTTCCCTTTGGGGTTTAATGATGCGGGAAATTAAATTGCAATAATTTAGATGACAGTAAGTAAAAATCTCCAATGGGCGGCCTAGCATTGACTTGGCTCTTCCCTTTGGGGTTTAATGGTGCAGGAATTAAATTGCAGGAATTTAAATGACAGTAAGTAAGAACCTCCAATGGGCGGCCTAGCATTGGCTTGGCTCTTCCCTTTGGGTTTTAATGATGTAGGAAATTAAATTGCAGAAATTTAAATGACAGTAAGTAAAAATCTCCAATGGGCGGCTTAGCATTGGCTTGGCTCTTCCCTTTTGGGGTTTAATGGTGCAGGAATTAAATTACAGGAATTTAAATGACCTCCAGTGAGTGGGCTCTGCCCTTCACATTTTGGGGTTTGAATTCTTTAAAATAAAATACAATGAATTGATTTGACAATTCAGGCCGAAATCCATTGATGTATCAATTGAAAATTTAATGGGCACTTAAGAGCTCATCAGTGCCAATTTTACATCTGCATAGGATTTACCGTTGACTTGGAATTGTCCTTTGCCTGACATAAAAATATGGAGAAATGGAGTAATGGAAAAAGTGTGTACAAATACTTAGCTCGAATTTGCTTGCTCGTTGATGAGGATGAACTCTTGATTTATGTTGATTGACGACGGAATTGGTGATAATAACCTCTTGCTTTAAACTCCTATCATCTTCAGAATTCTCTCTCTCTTTTTGGTATTTTCCTTCTCTCAAAATTTTCTTCAATCTTCTAAAACTCTCTCAAACATCCAAAATTTTCTCTCCAAAAAAATCCCCCTCCTAAGCTCACTTCTTCCTGCTTTTATAATCAACTCATCTATCTCCCATTCTAATTTATCCACTAACTCTTTTTCATTTCATCTTCCATTCTCTATTCCCATCTTCTCTTCTCCATCTTCCCTTCTCTATTCTAATTTCTCCACTAACTCTTCTTTTTGTTATTTACAAAATAATCCCTCAACTGTTAGGTATTTGCACTCTAGTCCCTGAGATTTTAAATATTTACAATTTAGTCCCCGGAGAAATATTTTTTTAAGTCCAAATTTCTTCATAATTTTCGACACACCTCCCCTATGCTTAGTCGAAATTCACCGCTTGTCAAATTTAAGCTCATTTTTTGCTGATGAAAATAATGCAAAATTTAATTAAAACCCTTTTACAAAATTGAGTCATTCTGGGTATAATTGGGCCAAGATGAAGATTTGACATATTAGAGAACAATGTCACAACTCCTAAAAGTGAAAAACGAAAATAAATTGACTCAAATTGAATATTTTAGGCCCGATTCGAGATTATGCTTGTGAAGGAATATACGACCCCGAATTGGATTTTTTAAATTTGCAATGGCTAACATGAAAAGGGATTTTTTTAAAAAAAATATTGAATATTTTTATGTATTTTTATGGCCCCAAATGCTATTATTTATTAATTATTTTCCTAATTTTTTTGAAGAAATATAAAAATGCGAAAAATATGAAAAATTATTTTTTTTGTTAAAAAATGGTTGCCTAAGCATGGCCAAGGCTTCCAAAGTTGATTTTGTAATTTTCTCATTTTTTGATTTGTTTTATAAATGTTCGAAATAAAAATACTGAAAAATACTGAAATTATGAAAAATCTTTTTTTTTTGCCAAAATTGGTTCCCTAAGCTTGACGAAAGTCCTCAAAATTGATTTTTTTATTTTTATAAATTTTTATGGATTTTGTTATTAATTTTTAAAGAGAAAAGATGATTGAAAATCAGGTGTCAACAGCAGCCCCTCTTTGAAGGGAAGCTTGGCAGAGGTTCATTTCAAAGACGATATGACACCTGAATCCTAATCGACTCAACAGAATGAAATAAAAAAAAGTCGTGACATTTGATCTTTAATACTCCTCTTTACAAGTTCCGATCCAAAACCTAGCTTGAAGAAGCTCCCATGAAGTGAGGGAGAGATAGAGAGGCAATGGGTTTACCTATAACTTACTTGCTCGTTGTATGGCTGTTGCCTGACATGAATGTTCTACTAAAAATGGAATGAGAATCTAAGGATTCGTTATACAAAAACCGTAGAGTGTTGAAATTGGACCCGTGTGGTAGGTCAACCCATGGTAGATTCCTAATGAAAGGATTCTACTGATTGAAATTTGACCCGTATGGTAGGTCACCCCATGATAGATTCCTAATGAAAGGATTCTACCAATTAAAATTGAATTAAGATTTGACCCGTATGGTAGGTCACCCCATGGCAGATTCCTAATGAAAAGATTTTACCGATTAAATTTGGATTAAGATTTGACTCGTATGGTGGGTTATCCCATGGAAATGCCTGTAAGAAGGATTTTGTGCCTTTAGAAAGGACTTGATGCCTGTAGAAAGGACTTTTGTGCTTGTAAGAAGGTCTTTTGTGCGCTTGTAGAAAGAACTTTAGGTGCATGTAGAAAGGACTTGGTGCCTATAAGAAGGACTTTTGGGTGCCTGTAGAAAGGGCTTTGGGTGCCAGTAGAAAGGATTTGAGTGCCTATAAGAAGGACTTTTGTGTGCCTCTAGAAAGGCCTCTGGGTGCCTGTAAGAAAGGCTTAGTGTGTTCTGAAGGGTGCCATTTTAGGATCTAGGAATACCGGGAATCCTGTAGAAGCTTAAAAACCAATTTAACTTACCTTGAAGGGTACCATTCTGGGATTTGGGAAGATCAGGAATCCTGTAGAAGCTCAAACCCAATTTAACTTACCTTGAAGGATGCCATTCTAGGATCTGGGAAGACCAGAAATCCTACAGAAACTCAAACCCAATTTAACTTACCATGGAGGGTGCCATTCTGGGATCTGGGAAGATCAGGAATCCTGCAGAAGCTCAAACCCAAATTATCTTACCATGAAGGGTGCCATTTTGGGATCTGGGGAGGTCAGGAATCCTGCAAAAGCTCAAACCTGATTTAACTTATCATGAAGGATGCCATTCTGGGATCTGGGAAGACCCGGAATCCTGCAAAAGCTCAAACCTAATTTAACTTACCTTGAAGGGTGCCATTCTAAGATCTCGGAGGACCAGGAATCGTATAGAAGCTCAAACCCAATTTAACTTACTATGAAGGGTGCCATTCTGGGATCTGGGAAGATCACGAATCCTGCAAAAACTCAAACCCGATTTAATTTACCATGAAGGGTGCCATTCTGGGATCTGGGAAGACCAAGAATCCTCTAGAAGCTCAAACCCGATTTAGCTTACCATGAAGGGTGCCATTCTGGGATCTGGGAAGACCAGGAATCCTGTAGAAACTCCAACCCAATTTAACTTATCATGAAGCTTTAGAAATAAGCCAAAGAGGTAGATATCCAAGTATCTCAAACATTTCTATTTTTGCGATGAATCATGCTTCATTGAAGAAGGTAGATACATGTATGTGTCGTACTGGATTCGGGTACCTTGATAATCGTCAGAATTCATTTTCTAAAAGGTCCAGGTTGAAAATATACTTACATGAGGATTCAAAAGATTGCCTAGTGGTTTCTTGACAACTAGGCTTGTTCATTCAATAATCGCCGAATGGATTTCGCGACCTTGAAAGGTAACTCAAACATGGGGAATGTGTTACTTATCACGCAGGATCAAAGGTAACAGGCGCAAGCATTTTCATCAATGAGTTTATCGGTTTCATGCAAAACTTGTTCAGGTAAGTTTGTAATGATTAGAAGCTTTCTATGCAATGACTCATGATGCAAACAGTCAAACTGTGGATCATGCACAGCTATTCTGTCAAGTTTGCATCACCAATTCTGTTCAAGGAGGTTATCATGGGATGAACACCTCGAATGTAATCTGAATGGGGGACTTTAGTCCGAAATGGCTTTCTCTCACTCTCAAGAAAGGCTATTTATCCTGATTGCAGGAGAGAAATCACTTAATCTCACCCTCATCGCATTCGACAAGAGTCTGAGTAATCTCGCAATTGGTACGATCAAGCCGATATAGAGGTCTTGATTAGGACTGTAATGTGAGCTGGGTCAAAGGCTTACCAAAGGGGACTCTTTTGAGTCAAGGCCATTTTCAAAAAGGTTCATCATTTGTTCCGGGCTTACAAGTCAAGAACCCTGTAAAAATGAGAGAGAAATAATCTTGCTCGTACCTTTTCGAGCGATGCTTAAAGTCATTCAACTCTACGTTAACTCAAGCGCCTTAATCAGAAAAGACTTTCACGGGTTGTAACGTAGGTTAGGATTGGGTACCAAGGAAGGCTTATTTTTGGCCTAGAAGATATATGGGGTAGGTTCGACATTGGTGATCATTGCATCTTCGGTATTATTCTCGGCCCTCAGAATAGTCTCAAAGAATACCGTCATTGTCTGAAGATGGTATCTCCTTCTGCTAGTATCGTCAATGCTCTAAAATAGTGTAAGCTTCGACTGAGCATGCTTCGCAATTTTGGCTCCTTTGAAGGGTCTCTCTCTGGCGACCAAATCCCATTAGGGATTTACTAAAGGAGACTGTGTTTTCATTGAGATTTCAAAGGGATTAAACAAAAAATGAACATTTACTTAAATGAGTATTGACCTTGCTTTTAACTGGCGCTTTGCTTTTTCATGCCCGAAATTAACTTTCTTCCTTTTCTTTTCTTTTTCTTTTCTTTTTTTTAAGACTGTGCCATTATACACATGTATGCTAGAGATCATACTTGACGAGTTGACTTGAGAACTCTATGTAGACCCACTTCTTTTGAGTTCTTCTACTTTGAGTTGGTGCCATCTTTATCTTAGAATGAGCAATGATCACCGACGAGGTTTTAAAAAACGAATATGCAGGCTCATTGGGCAATGCAAAGGATGAAAGTGTATTGGATAGAGAAATGAATGCTTTACGTCTTCCTAAGGCACTTAAATTAACGCACGAGGTTGAAAGCTAAGATATACTCGAAAATTGATGTTAGTCCGAGCAAGAAAATTTCTAATCATTTACCTCGTGCTATTTGCTGGGGCTACCTCTACTTGGCCCCGATGTCTGGTGGTTCTTGACAGGAGTTATGAAATAAAGTCGTTGCCCAAATGGGTTGTCAATGGTTACCTGTAGTGTTTAGGATAGAGAAATGAATGTATCCTTCCTTTCGATATCGCAATATTTGCAAGAAAACCCATTGCCTTAGGGAATATGGAACTTATTTGGCACACAACTCACTGTGCATATAGGACATGTATGGAAATAGGATTGCCTTTCATCATCCTGTCATGCCCCATTCTACACATTTGATACATCATGTATAGATCATGCTCTAAGTGAGAATCGGTAAATTAAACATGCAGAAAATTCTTGTATGAATCATGGCATGTGTAAACATAATACGAATGTGGCAATTTTGGCATCATGCATATTTGCGAAATGTGCAAGTATAGCAGAACATTCTCAAGAACGGGAGGATTTGAATTGCCCCTAGATAGGTGGGCGGATTGAACAAATTGAGATTTTACTCCTTAGGTTAAGAGTGGCTTGTCTCTGACTTTGCCTCTGCACAATGAAACGAGTGGGTGAAGAAGTCAAGTGGAGGTTTGATGCATTTGGGTTTGCTTAATTTTGATAACCGTCTTGGTTGCAGGTCGAATGCCCCCGCAAAAAGAAAACCAGAAAGGCTATCATTGAAATCAAATGAGTTAAAGGAGACGTACTCTCCTTTTCAATTTAGGATTTGCTATCAATTTGCCCCATTTTGATTGGAATAGATCTCTTCAGATGATAATAATTTTGCCACTTGGGGTTGTCTCCTTCAACATGTTA
Organism: Psidium guajava; assembly: GCA_016432845.1. Lineage (NCBI taxonomy): Eukaryota > Viridiplantae > Streptophyta > Magnoliopsida > Myrtales > Myrtaceae > Psidium > Psidium guajava. The sequence continues at coordinate 33,926,168 of CM028226.1, forward strand.
AATGTTAGCGTAAATATTTCCTATAAAAAGGAAAGGAGACGTATTAGCCGGTATTAGAAGGGATAAACTGGAACGATACTAGTTTACCCTTCATCTTGAATGTTTTGCGTGACTCATTTTATCAGGTTCGCTGGATCAAGTTTCTCTCCTGTTTCTGTTGGGCATTTAATCATTCGGGCCAAGGCTTAGGGATCGAACTTAGATTGCTTCGGCCCACTGTCACTTCCCACGCCATTGGGCCTACAGGGCCTTAGGCGTCCATAGAAGCTCTCTTTCGGGGATTGATCTTCGAGATGACATGGTCTTGGGCCATTTCACGTTACGGTGCTTTTCAAGGTAATTTACAATCCTTGTTAAGAATAGGAGAAAATAATTCAGACCTCGAGACGATCATGGGTAAATTGGAACGATACAAAATTACCCTTCTCTTCCTTATTTGCAGCCATCCATCCAGTAGCAATGTCCGCGGATCGATTTGCTCCCAGTTTCGTTTAACAAGAGGACTTCGCATTTGGATATGATTGTATTCTTGGAGCCGTTTGCAAACACCTAAAAATGCAGGGGATTCAATTTAAAACTTGAAGCAATTTGAGGGTAAATTGAAACGATACGGCGTTACCTTTTAAGTTTACGCGGATTTATTTTACTCGCAATTAATTCGTCGCGAGTTGGTGCAGTAACGGATCCATGCATTTAATAAGAGGGGAAAAGGGTTAGTACCTCCTGCTTTTACACAAATTACCGACATCAATAAAAGCAGAACAAATCCTATACAAGGAAGTAAAACATATGCACTCATTCAGGATTGGTTCTGCTTCCTCTGCAGGCTTGTCCATAATTAGCTTTTCCGGATCGGGTACGCGTCGGCCATGTTGAAGGACTCGTGATCACCAGCTTCGAAATACAGACTCTGTGCGCATATTAAAGCCCTGGTGCTTCATCAGCATCAAACTGGTTGATTATGGTGGCGATCTTGTCGTCGACGCTACTTGCTCGATGATGATGCATCCCCTCCTCTTCAGAAGGTATCAATGCTGGCTCCGTAGGCTCGGTCTTTTCATACCTCGTTCCCACAGAACTTGATCCTGTTATGAATTGATCTAACTCACCTCTTAAACAGGCATTTTCAATCCTCAAATATTGCCTTTCGTCAAGGGTGAGGAAGCTATTGCAGTTGGGGCATGTGGCGAAGTCAAAAAGCTTTCTTATACATATTGTTCTCTACTCAAAGCTTTTCATTTTCAGCTCTTAAAAACTCGACCTCGTTGCGCTCGTATCGAGTCTTCATTCGGGTTTGCCTATTTTGAAACCAGAACTTGACCTGTGAAAATTCCAGTCCTAGCTCTTGACTCAGTTACATTCTTTGTTTGCCGTCTGGCATAGGGCACATTCTGAAGAAATCCTCAAGCCTTTGTACTTGCTCCTCGGTATGGCGACAGTAACGCTTCCTTTGACCCTTACTGTTATTGTCCTTATCTTCATTGAGATCTCGGACGTCGTCGGCGGAAGGGCCAGGCTCCATGGGCTCGATCCCAAACAAGGCTTCGAACTCTTCCTCTCCCATATATAGCAAGTAACGATAGCTCTCAAGAGAATTGTGTTGAGACATCTTCGATTTGGTTAATGATTTCTCAAGATTTGCTACTCGCTTCTCGTATTTTCACTCTCTCTAAATTTTTTGTGCGACCATGTAAGCTTTTAGAACTTTCTTCTGAGCATGGATGAAGATTTCCAGGAGAATCGCTCTTTTTAAAATCTACGCGTGGGTTTAGAAATTGCATTGCTCACTTCGAGAATTTTGTCTTTTTCAACCTCTTTACCATGTCTTATGTACGGTTTACTTTCTTTCATCTTTTCATGGTAGGGGTCCCCGTCGTCATCTCTCCCGCTTATCTCCACCGTTGATTTTACTGGTGGGTTCTCCCATAAAGACAGATCCCATCTTCTTTTCCACTGCAAATTTTCTTTATCTCGCACTTAAGTCGTCTTTTTTTTCTTCTTTTCCGAAATGCTGGCATCACCTCAAGCCTTTTCTACAAAGATATTGGATTTGTTCGGCTCAAGATTGCAGACTGACAAGGGATTTGGGTCGACATCGAAAGGGAATAGCCGGTAGGAAAATCTAACCGATAGATATTGCCACTGTGAAGTCAATATTTAATGTGAAGCAGATTACTACCTTCACATTCCAATCGTCTACCCTGAATTTCCTCCTCCAATACTTTCGTGTTTCGCTTGTCTGCCTTGATTTCCTCCTCGATAATGGCCAATCTCCCTACCCATATCTTCCTAGCCGACGTTATGTTCAAATTGGAGAGGCTCTATCATCTTTTTGGTCGAGGCTATATTTACATAGCTCATCATCCGAGTGTCGAAGCTGAGATCCTCGGTCTGTTCGGGGAGATAAATGCTTCTTCGGTCGAAGGCACCAACTTGGAGAGGGAATACAGGGCGTTCCCACACGTCTTCATCAACTTTCTAGATCCTTCTCGGAACACTCAGGAAACGGTCACCTTAACCCGCGTCGTGAAAGTTCGCTATCAGGATCGATCTGAACGTTTGGAGTCTGCAGAGCACGCGGTTGCCCGGAACAAGAAGGCCGTCAAGTCTGGCGAAGAACGGGCCTCGCTATTAGTTCACGAGAGAGAGAAACTGGTGGAACGCCTAACTTTGAACCAGACTTACTTTGAGCACGACTCGAGCGATATCGTGATGAAGTTCAGATGTGAGTGGCTGGAGGAGAGACTTGATGATCTAACGGCGGATATAGCTTTTGAGAGAGACATGATTGAGAATCTGAGATTTACCGTTGAACATCACGAGGTCAATACAACCAGACAAAAGGAAAAATGCACTCACTTGTTCTTCAAGCTTGCAGATCTTGAATCCCAGATCGCTCGATGTAGGCAGAGCATTAGTTTTGTGGAGAGTCAGTTGAATTCTTTTATAATGCTTATCAGGGCTCAGTTCGACTTTACTTTTCCTCCCCAGCGAGTTTATTGTAAAACTTGTTGATGAATGGAATGAAAGGAAAGTTTTGAATGTTTATACTTTAACTTCCCAGCCATTTCTTCTCCAGTATATGACGATAGATTGATTCAAGGCATAGGAAATACCGAGGCTTAACATCCTTCCTAACGTTCTTGCTTGCTGCTATAGACGATAATATCGAGAATATTAAAGAAGCCTTCGACAGCGGACCCCACTGGACACCTTGAGCCCCGTGAGCTAGTCACGTGAATTATTGCAATATGACCATTCGATTAGAGCACCGATAAATGCCCCAAGCCACCTGTTACATGCCCCACTTCAATTGTGCTTAGCCTCTTTCGGCGTCCACTTATTGGTATTGGTCGCCTGTAATGTTGGGAGAAATGCCTCTGGGCCATGTTCATTAATAAAACAATGGTCCTCTAAAGATTTCCACGTGTTTCAGATCCGAGGAAATTTTAAGATCGGTCATCGATTGATTTAATCAGAAAGTTTGCAAGATCAGGTTAAGGTACTTGCTTCATGGGTTCTGATTATATAATTCATATTATCTTTCAAAAGATGCGGGATCCTCTGCAATACATTAAAATGCCATCGTGTCTGATCCGTATAAATCCACCGTCATATCAGAATATACAGCCCATACAAGTTCATTGATTGACACAATTCTATCACTCAAAGATGGACTTCTTCGCTTGCCCTCGGGATTAATAGTTAAAGCATTGGCATTTTTCATCCTTTCATATTTTTGAAAATTATTCCTAATTTTCACTGCCGCCTAGGTTACTTAGGATTCCCTGCAAAAGTAAAGGACGTAATTAGTATGAGATCTAAAAGAGGTCGGTCCATGACTCCTACACTAGTCCAATTTTACTTTTACAAAATTAGAGAAAATTTTCTTAGAAAAACAAGGGTGAATATCTCAAAAAGAATTTTCTTGGAGGTTTTTATAACTCAAAAAGTGTGATAAAATCTCTTGAACAAACTTTTCAAAGGAAATTTTTTATCAAAATCAATTTTCAGAGGTATATTTGTCAGGAAAATTTCATTTTTATTAAAACGGGAAATATGTGACAAAACTCTTTATTGATCAGCAAAATTCCCCGCAGGGATTTTTCACATTCATTTTTTCAAAAATGGGACACCAATCTGATTTTTATTTTCTTTTGAAAAATGACCATGATGTTAAGTTTGAAATTTAACCGACACCTAATATGGACCGACCAAAAATAAATACAAGATGAAGTTAGGAAACTTACTTTTATCGTGAAAAATACCATATAAGTCACATAGACATGCACATGAATCGTGAGTTTAAATCTTAGCTTATCTACTCTAAAGGCCGACAAATTGAAGCGAAAGACTTACGGCAAGGCAACAATCTCGCGCACATAATCAAGATTAGCCATGATTCCACGACATAATCAGGATTAGCTGGGCCTTCCCACTTCGACTACTCGAGCTAAAAATTAAAACCACCGCTTTGGTAATCTTACCAAGCCTGAGGCCTAACTTTTAAAACTCATTTTTGGAAAGGGGTTCGGATTGAATCTGGACTAACTTTCGACGTGATTTCACGCCAAACACTAGAACCAAATCACAATACCATCCTAAAACTAGTGGCCCAGGTCTGACCACAGGACGTGTGTGATGTAGTATTAAAACAATTAAACATGCACAACAATTAAATGCAAACATCGCTTCAATAATTCAAACTTAAATAACAAGTTTCACACATCAACCCTGCAAAACAAAGGGTTAGCCAAACACTCCACCCCTTATAACTCCCATATGCAAAAACATATAACACCTATAGAATGAGTTCCAAGTAAGATCGCTAGAAACGAGATATCCATGAAATTTTCATTGGCCTAAGTCCACTAAGGCTTTTAAAATTTCGAAAATGTTCAAGTACTCTAATTGGTGTCTTCTTTTTTTTCGAAAATTTTAAAAAAAACCCGTCCCCAGCGGAGTCGCCAAGCTGTCGCGACCCTAAAAAATTTTCGATCAGGTGAACGAATTATTAGGTTAATTCATCTAATTAACGTAATACGGACCCTCCCAAGCCCTACCAAATAGCAACATTGATTTTTATTCAAATGATTTTAAAATTTGGAGTCTCCACTAATCATTTTTTGTAGGTTGAATAGAAACCTAAGTAAATTAGCGGAATAACTAAATTACTTCTACGAACCAGAGATTATGAGTTCGGGGACTTAGCTACACTAGTTAATTAAAACTAATGCCATTTCGGTACCTTAATTTCATGGATATCCTAATTTGGCAACTCATGCTTGATTTATTTCTAAGGCTCTAGTGGAATGTTCTCCTTTTGTATTTTCACTTTTTAAAATGAAATGTACGTGAGTGACTTTTTTTGGCATTTTCAAAATATTAAGTATTTCCCTGAAGCTGAAAGAGGGAGTGAGTTAACGACTTTGTGCAGTGCTGCGACCTACTCATTTTGGGGTTTTGTGATTCAAAAATTAAATTACAGGAAGTAAATGACAATAAATAAAGACCACCAATGGATAGCTCAGCCTTGGTTTGGCCCTCTCTTTTAGGATTTAAGGTGCAAGAATTTAAGTGACAGTAAGTAAAAACCTCCAAGGGGCGGCCTAGCATTGGCTTAGCTCTTCCATTTGGGGTTTAATGGTGCAGGAATTAAATTGCAGGAATTTAAATGACATTAAGTAAGAACCTCCAATGGGTGGCCTGACTTGGCTCGGCTCTTCCCTTTGGGGTTTAATGGTGCAGGAAATTAAATTGCAGGAATTTAAATGACAGTAAGTAAAAACCTCCAATGGGCGGCCTAACATTGGCTTGACTCTTCCCTTTGGGGTTTAAGGTGCAGGAATTTAAATGACAGTAAGTAAAAACCTCCAATGGGCGGCCTAGCATTGGCTTGGCTTTTCCCTTTGAGGTTTAATGGTGCAGGAATTTAAATGACGGTAAGTAAGAACCTCAAATGGGTGGCCTAACATTGGCTTGGCTCTTCCCTTTAGGGTTTAATGAAGCAGGAAATTAAATTGCAGGAATTTAAATGATAGTAAGTAAAAACCTCCAATGGGCGGCCTAGCATTAGCTTGGCTCTTTGCTTTGGGGTTTAATGGTGTAGGAATTAAATTGCAGGAATTTAAGTGACCTCTAGTGAGTGGGCTCTGCCCTTCACATTCTGGGGTTTGAATTCTTTAAAATAAAATGCAACGAATTGATTTGACAATTATGGCTGAAATCCATCGACGGATCAATTGAAAATTTAATGGGCACTCAAGAGCTCGTCAGTATCTGTGACGTCCTCAAAATTCATGCACAAGAGGACAAAGAACTTGTAGAATTTTAGACCACCTTCTTTCTTCTTACATTGGCTAGCCGTGACAGCTCAAGCTTCCTTTCCATCAAGTTTCTGATGAAGTTTATCCCAAGAACCCACTTGCCCTCTTTTAAAAAAACTCATCTTCATTGCAGCTGCGTTGGGACTTTCTCCTTGGCCAAAATTTCGGCTGAACCTCTTTCCGATGCAGCCAAGACAAAACTTGATGATTAGAGTCCACCACCCATTGCTATTCACATGGAGGATCATTGCTGAAGCTGGCTCTTTCTCCTCTTCTCTCTGCTGCATCGTTTCTTCATTTTTCTACTACTGATCTGCTGGCCGCTTTTGTTCTTTCCTCTCTCTACTGCTTCTCCTCATCTTCATTCCTTCGGTCGCTGGGACTTGCTGCAGCTCACTTTCTATTGCTGTAATTGATGTTTTTGCTCCATTTGCTGCTGTTAGTGATCTTGAGCTGCTGGAATTTTCTTCTTCTACTCTCGGATTTCCGCGTTCCAGCATGCGCACCCAGAGGAAATCGGCTCGTTCGGGGTCGTCTGGTGTCCGAATCGAGCTCCGTTTTCGTCTATGTACTCGTAAGACGTTAAGCTTCGATATTTTGAAAACGAATCAGCAAAAAACCTCCTAGAGAATTCTCAGTTTTGAATCAAAGTTGACCCTGTTTTGTTGGTTTTCTTCTTTTGCTTGATGTAGCTGCAATCCTCTTTGTCTCTGTTGTGTTTTGCTTGTTGCTGTGTTTCTGTTCCTCGCCGAAAAATCGCCGTCGATTTCCTCGTCGTCGCCGTGAACAATGTCGCCAGAACAGTGCCGCCGGAATAGTATCACCGGAATAGTGCCATCGGAATAATGCCGCTGGAACAGTGACTAGCCGTCGCCGTCGTGGCCCGAGCTCATCACCGTTTGGCCCAAGCTCAAACTTGATTTTAGGTGAGCACATTTCTAAACTTGACTTAGAATATCGGGTATGCTAGGGACTGGTAGGGAAAATTTTATGAAGAAAAATATTAAATTTCCAGGACGTCGAATGTCAAATATTTATTTCTGACCATAGGGGTCAATTGGTAATTTTTGTGGATTCTAAAAGTTCCCACGTGTGCGCCTTTGAACCTAGGTGACTTAGAATGGAAACCGAGTCGTGGAATGCGAGTTTTTGTAACGTGAAATGCCCGATTATTATATTTGAATTATTTTGAGGTGAAATGTGTGCTCTGGTGAATAATTTTGGGAAATGCATGTGGCAAAGCTGTCTTGCATGAGTGTTTATGGGGTGGGCCAATTGAGAATTCTGTGATGCTCATCATTGATCTGTATACTGGCATGAGACATGTGCGTTTGGCGGAGTACGTAGAACCGTGCGGGACGGCCCGACAGTGTCTAGAAGGCCACTGGGAATGCGGGGGTGATAAGGAGGTGCCAATCGCAATGCTAATTGAACCACGGTCTTGCACTTTGGCCTGAACGTGCTCGGCACGGGATAGCTGGAGAGACAAGGGTGCCAACTTTAGTGTGAATAGACATGGGTTGAGACACAGGCCTGAGACGTCTACGACGTGGCCGGGACCGGAAGTGCTATTGAGCCACCGGTGGGGTTCGGTCTGGAAGAGCTAGTGAGCCACTTGGGACCCCAAGTGAATTATTGAGCATCTCTACATTGGCATCTGTATGATCTGAGGTCACAATTTGCATGTGATGATTTATATTCTAGCAAGAAGTGCATGCTGCTTTCTAAATTAAGTCTAGACGAGTGTTCACTAAGTTTCAACTCACCTATTTTTGGCTGATTGCCATTTCAGACCCTCGCCCATGAGATGAGTACTTTAGGTGTGCATTATGGCATCCCAGTAGAGATAGAGAGATGGGAGACTTTATACCATGGTTTGGATAATACTTTATATAAGAAAGTAGAGTGTTCTGTCTGGATAGACGAGTGAGGTGAGTTTTTGATGCCCCTTAAGTTCGAGGCATGGTTGGAATGGCGAGGCTTAGTGTTCGATGACCCCATTTCTAGTTTTGATGTGCGGATTCAGAGCGAGGACCAATATGGACCCATAGAGGCTTTAAAGTACGGAGGTGAGGTCATCAATCCAGAGCCGATGGAGGTTGAGCCAGAGGAGTATTGGCCGATGGAGATAGACGGTCATGAGGACGACTGGTTTGTGAGTGACCAGTCGGCCGAGGACCCAGAGCAGATGTTGTCGACACCCGAGAAATCCAACCCGGAGGAGTTACCGTCCTCGGAGTGGAGTGAAGCTGAGTCAAAGTAGACTAGAGTGTTAGTTGTCTCCTTTTGGTATCGTCTAATAGGGCGTGGTGTTTCGAGCTATATATATCATGACGTGGATATTTGTATATAGCTATGTGATGATGTTTGGATAGTAACCAGATGTTTGGTCGATATGTATATATATATGTGTGTGGTTTGCATTATCCAGGAATAATATAGCAGGTCTCTCTGTCTTTCTACATGAATGTATGTCAGGGGTAGTTGCGCGTTTTCCGTTTGCGTTGGGGTGGCCGTCGTTTGGCCGCGACGAGTCCTGGGCCGTCGCCATTGTTGGCTAGGCGATGAGTGAATATAGCAGGTGAAGGGATATTGCGCGTCCGCCGGGTCCGGGGCGTGACAGTACCAATTTTACATCTGCATGGGATTTACCGTTGACTTGGAATTGTCTTTTGCCTGACATGAAAATATGGAGAAATGGAGCAATGGAGAAAGTTTATACAATTTGTGCTAATTTGGGACTAAAACCACAAATAAATGAATAAATAAAAACACTTAGCTCGAATTTGCTTGCTCATTGACGAGGATGAACTCTTGATTTATGTTGATCGATGACAGAATTGGTGATGATAACCCCTAGCTTTAAACTCCCATCATCTTCAGAATTCTCTATCTCTTTTGGGTATTTTCCTTCTCTCAAATTTTTCTTCAATCTCCCAAAAATCTCTCAAATATCCAAAATTTTCTCTAAAAAAAAACCCTCCCAAGCTCACTTGTTCCTCCTTTAATAATCAACTCATCTATCTTCCATTCTAATTTTTCCACTAACTCTTCTTCATTTCATCTTCCATTCTCTATTCCCATCTTATTTTCTTCATCTTTTCTTCTCCATCTCCTCTTCTACATCTCCCTTCTCCACCTTCTCTTCTCCATATTCCCTTCTCCACCTTCCCTTCTCCATTCTAATTTCTCCACTAACTCTTCTTTTTGTTATTTACAAAATAATCCCTCAAGTGTTAGGTATTTGCACTCTTATCCCTGAGATTTTAAATATTTGCAATTTAGACCCTGGAGAAATATTTTTTTAAGTCCAAATCTCCTCATAATTTTCGACACACCTCTCTTATGCTTAGTCAAAATTCACCGCATGTCGAATTTAAGCTCATTTCTTGCCGCTGAAAATAATGCAAAATTTAATTAAAGCCCTTTTACAAAATTGAGTCATTCTAGGTATAATTGGGCCAAGATGAAGATTTGACATATTAGAGAACAATGTCACAACTCCTAAAAGTGAAAAATGAAAATAAATTGAAAGAGTAGTTGCATATGCATCCTGTCAGTTAAGCCTCATGAGTTAAACTATCTAACGCATGATTTGGAGTTAGCAACACTTGTGTTTGCTCTTAAGATCTGGAGGCATTATCTAGTAGGAGAAGAATTTCAAGTCTACATCGACCATTAGAGTTTCAAGTATCTATTCTCTCAAAAGGAGTTGAATATGAGATAGCATTGTTGAATGAAACTTCTTAAGGAATGTGATTGCGAGATTTTGTATCATTTGCGTAAAGCTAATAAGGTTGCAGATGCATGGAGTTAGAAGTCAGCGATTGCATAGCTGATAGTCTAAGAATGGCTTCTTCTTGAGGAAGTGTGAGATTCAGATTTTAAGCTTGAGGTAAACCACTTGTCAAGTTTTATGGATACATTGAGGATTGAATCAAAAGTGCAAGCAAGGGTTAAAGATTTATAATCAATGGATCCTACGATTCAAAAGATCGTGCAAGAGGATTCGGCGAAAAGGAAAGTCGACTTTTAAGTAACCGAGGATGGAATATTAAGATTTTGAGGACGATTATACATGCGCTCTAATGAAGCTCTTAAGGAGGAAATCTGGTCGGAAGCCCATCATGTCAACTATAGTATTCACTAGGCAGTACAAAGACGTACCAAAACTTGAGGCAATATTATTGGTGGAGTGATATGAAAGCTGACATAGGTAAGCACGTGGTGAAGTGCTTAACATTGCCAGCAAGTGAAAGTACATCATTGTAAGCTTGGTGGACTACTGTAGCCATTTAGGATTCGAGAGTAGAAATGGGAGCACATCACTATGAACTTTGTGATAGGGTTGCTAAGGAGCTAGCGAGGCAATGGTTTAATTTGGTTTGTAGTTGATAGATTGACGAAGTCTACATATTTCGTCGCTGTGTGAAAGGACTTCACGTTGGACAGGTATGCTGAGCTATATAAGTGGCAGATAGTGTATCTTCATGGAGTGCCACGGAGGAATTGGCTCTAGCTCCTCCAACAAACGATGGTGGTCATCCTTCTCTCCAGGATGTCCTCAATGATAAGCTCACGAACTCTTTATGTTGACCCCACTTTGAGAACCATCTTCATGAACTAATAAACAAAGTAACTTGCTTGATGCTCTTGACGCAAGTAATGAGTACATTTAATCTTATTATCCGTAGCTGTATTTGAAGTTGTCTTCGCACTACTTCAAATGGGTCCATGCACCAGATCATGCACCAGCAATTGCTCCATAAAGCAAGATCCTAACAGGACCAAGTTCCAGTCATTCCGAGGAATTCAGTTCTTGGCTTTCCTGCAGAGGAATGTGTAGGTGATTGAAAAGCCGAAAGATTGTTGAGTTGAGCAGGTGGTAATTTTGTGGAGGAGCTAGGGAATGGGATTTGAACACCACTACTTCCATATGGACTGCCTGAATTGCTTATCGAACTTCGCTGTCTCGAGTTTAGAGAATTTTGATGGAGAAGGCCAGGTATGGCATTCCCAGTTGCAGAAGTAGAGGCTGTGTTATTTACAGCTTTAGAATTGTCAGCAGCATCCAGTTGCACCCATTCAATAAGCTCTTTGACATCGAGGGCTTCACTCTTTAAAGTACGCTTCGAGATCATGTCGCTGTCGCCATAACCAGCTCGATCATAAAGTAGTATATAAATGCCCAACTTTTCTATGAGTTCTTGGGACACTAGGAAATTCATCTCCTTAGAGTTGCTGAATCCATGGACGATGATGATCTTGAAATTGGATCTGTCCTTGGGGATATCCCTCTAAATGTAGATTAGGAATATACCATCCCTCAGCTTGATCCTCGAAGAGGTCACAGGTGGGTACTCCTCCAATTCAATGCTGTCGGCTGGGTCTCCCTCATGTGGGGGGACCTACCAATTTTACTTTCTTATTTGTTTAAGAAAAAGAAAAGAAAATGTGGGAGACAAAATGATGAGGGAAAAATAAAATAAAAAGTGAGTGTGTGCGTGTGTTTCTTTGTTATCTTCGTGAGTTACGCACAGAGAGTAAGTAGAAGAGAGTTTCGCCAAGAGGAAACAGAAGACTCACAGAGAGCGTTCGCGAGTGAAAGAAAGGAGAGAGTTGATCCTTTGTAATCCAAATTTGAGGGCCAAATGTTGACGGAATTTTCTTAAATTTGGATATGTTGTTCGTGAGGCCGAGACCTACGTGGTGATGGTTCTCGTTCATTGAGACTCTCCTCCGAATTTCCAATTGCGGTTAGGGTGTCTTACCTCTTTGTGTAGTAGTTCACCTTTGTGGTGATGAAGTATTGTTGTAATATTAATGTAGAGTCTCTAGTATGTGACTAGAGAGAAAACCCTTTGTATACCTGCTATTTCTTGGTGATTAGTGGAAGATATTGGGTGGTCCGTGGTTTTTCCCGTTTTGGGTTTTCCACGTAAATCTTGGTGTGTTGTTTTATCATTCTGCATTAGAATATTTGACTGGATATAATGCTGATTGTTGCTGGATTATATTGGGTGAAATTAGGGGAATTTATTTGATCCTGGATTAACATAATTAGAGGCGAAGTGCTGCTCGATTTTCCCCAACAGAGTGGTATCAAAGCTTGTGTTGAGATTTCAGTGTTAGATGAAAGAATCAAGTAACACAATGTTTAAGTTAAATGCCTCTAATTATTCTATATGGAAGCCCCGGATGGAAGACATGCTATATTGCAAAGACTTGTTTGATCCCATTGACGGTGACGAAGCTTAAGGAGACAAGGAAGACAAAGACTGGGAGCGAATGAATCGGAAGACAGTTGGGTTTATTCGGCAATGGATTGATGATAGTGTATTTCATCATGTTGCTCAAGAAACCAAAGCGGATGCCTTGTGAAAGAAACTACAAGATCTCTATGAGAGAAGAAGCCCGCAAAATAAAGCTCTTCTAGTCAAACGACTTGTGAACTTGAGATACAAGGAGGGAAGTAGTATGTCGGAACACTTAAGTGAATTTCAAGATGTTGTAAGTCAATTGACAAATCTTGAGATTGACTTAGGTGATGAATTGCAATCATGTTTGTTGCTTGGTACTCTTCCTGATAGTTGGGACACACTGGTTGTGGCGTTAAATAATTCAGCTCCTGGTGGTGTCCTTTCTATGAGCATGGTTAAAGAAAGCTTGTTCAATGAAGAAACAAGAAGAAAAGGCTTGAATTATGCTTCTAGATCGGAGGCACTTGTCATAGAAAATAGGTCCAGAAGTCAATCAAGGAAGTTTCAAAGTAATGATAGGGACAAGTTAAGAGGAAGATCGAAGTCCAGACCGACGAGAAATGTGAAGTGCTACAATTGTGGCAAGATGGGACATTATACCAAACAGTGCTGGCAACCAAAGAGAGATAAATCCCATGATAGAAATGGAGATAAAAAGAAAGAAGAAAATCAAGCTACAACAGCAGCTGCGTCTGATGGTGATATTGTCTTCATTTGTGATGATGGTTATGTAAACCTTACATGTCAAGAGTCTAGCTGGGTTGTTGATTCTGTAGCTTCTTTTCATGTCACCTCACGACGTGATTATTTTACATCTTATCGCAGCGGTGATTTCGGTTGTGTTAGGATGGGAAACAGTAGTGTTTCTAAAGTTATTGGCATGGGAGATGTTCACTTGGAGACCGATGTGGGATGCAATTTACTTTTAAAAAATGTGAGACATGTTCTGGATATTCGACTGCAGTTGATCTCTACAGGTGCCTTAGATGATGATGGCTATGGCAGCTTTTTTTATGATGGCAAATGAAAATTGACTAAAGGCTCTATGGTAGTAGCAAAAGGCAAGAAGATATGCACTCTCTACACCATGAAAGTAAAGTTGATCAGAGAAGAGGTAAATGCAGTGGAAAACTCCTCAGTTGATCTATGGCATATGAGGCTTGGTCATCTTAGCAAGAAAGGATTTGAGACTCTTGCAAGAAAGAATTTTCTACTATTGAAGGAGAAAAATCTGACAAAATGTACTCATTGCATAATGTGTAAGCAATATCGATTCTCATTTCAGAATTCCTGTTTACACACAAAATCTAATGTACTTGATCTAGTGCACACTGATGTTTGTTGCATGGATGCTAGAACACTTGGCAATGCATTATATTTTGTGACATTTATCGATGATTGCTCTAGAAAAGTGTGGGCTTTTGCTTTGAAATTTAAAGACTAGGTGCTTGCGGCTTTCAAACAATTTCATGTCAACGTTGAAAGAGAAACCGGGAAGAAGTTGAAATGTGTTCGAGCCGACAACGATGGAGAATATAGAGGCCCGTTTGAGTATTATTGTAGGGATTATGGCATCAAGCTTGAGAAGACTGTTCCGAAAACACCACAGCAGAATGGAGTGGCAGAGAGAATGAACCGGACGATTAATGATCAATTCGGTGTATGCTATCTCATGCAAAGTTGCCTAAGTCATTCTAGGGTGAAGCGATGAGAACGGCCGTGGACATAATAAATCTTTCTCCATCAGTTTCTCTTAAAGGGGATGTTCCATAGAGAGTTTGGAGTGGGTAAGATGTTTCCTACAATTATCTGAAAGTGTTCGGCTGCCAAGCATTTACACATATTCCAAAAGATGAGAGATCTAAGCTTGGTGACAGGTCTAAACAGTGTATCTTCTTGGGTTATGGACATGAAGAATTTGGTTACTATTTATGGGATCCAGCTACAAAGAAAGTCATCAGAAGCCGAGATATGGTGTTCTTTGAGCATCAAACCATTGAAGATATCGACAAGCTAGAGAAGCCAAAGAATGTAGCTCAACAGAGGGTTAATTTTAGCCTAAATCCTCCGACTGTATTGGGTGAAAATCAAGGGGAGAAGCGCATGGAAATCATGAAGATGATGAATCCTCACAGAATGTTGATTCTTTAGTGGAAGCAGGTGAATCAGTTGAGCAAGAGTAACCAGTTGAACCAGTTGAGCAAGAAGAACCGATTCTACCTCAAGTTAGAAGATCAGAAAGAGAGCGTAGACCATCACAAAGATATCAACCACATGAGTATGTGTTACTCACCGATGCAGGAGAGCCAAAAACTTATGAAGAGGCTATATCGTGTGATAAAAGGAATGAGTGGCATGAAGCTATGCAAGATGAGCTCAAATCTTTGCATGAGAACCACACATTTGAATTGATGAAGTTGCCTAAGGGTAAGAGAACAATCACAAACAAATGGGTGTACAAGTTGAAGACGGAAGAAAACAGTTTGCAACCACGATACAATGTTAGGCTTGTTGTGAAGGGCTTTCGTCAGAAGAAGGGAATTGACTTTGAAGAGATCTTTTCACCAATTGTAAAAATACCTTCTATTAGAGTTATTCTTGGGTTAGCTGCAAGTTTGGATTTAAAAATTGAACAGCTTGATGTAAAAACAGCTTTTCTTCATGGAGACTTAGAAGAAGAGATATACATGGAGCAACCAGAGGGTTTTAAAGTTGAAGGCAATGAGCATTTTGTATGCAGGTTGAAAAAGAGTTTATATTGTCTCAAGCAAGCACCAAGACAGTGGTACATGAAGTTTGATTCATTTATGGAAGATTATGGATATGGTAAGACCAACTCTGACTCTTGTGTCTTTGTGAAAAGATTTTCAGATGATGATTTTATTATCCTCCTACTCTATGTGGATGATATGTTGATAGTTGGGTATGATGCTAATAAAATCAAGAGCTTGAAAAATAAGTTGAGTAAAGCTTTTGCGATCAAGGATCTTGGATCAGCTAAACAAATCCTTGGCATGCATATTACTCGTGATAGGAAGAATAAGAAACTCTGGCTATCTCAAGAGAAGTATATTGAAAAGGTGCTTGAAAGATTCAACATGAGCACATGTAAACCGATAAGTACTCCACTTGTTGGTCACTTCAAGTTGAATAGTAATGAGTGTCCTACGAGTAAGAAAGAGAAGGAAGAGATGATGAAAATTCCTTATGCATCTGCCGTGGGTAGTTTAATGTATGCCATGGTTTGTACAAGATCGGATATTGCTCATGCAGTTGGTGTTATGAGATGATTTCTCTCAAATCCAGGTAAAGAACATTG
The DNA here is from genome assembly GCA_016432845.1 of Psidium guajava. NCBI lineage: Eukaryota > Viridiplantae > Streptophyta > Magnoliopsida > Myrtales > Myrtaceae > Psidium > Psidium guajava. The sequence goes on from CM028226.1 coordinate 33,942,073, forward strand.
GAACGGTGTGAAATGGATTTTGAGGTATCTCAGAGGCACTTCCAGATTCTGCTTATGTTATAGAAATGGAAAGCTTGAGTTGAATGATTATTCAGACTTTGATTATGCCGGTGACAGAGATTCTTGAAAGTCTACATCAGGTTAGATGATGATCTTTGCAGGGGGAGCAGTTTCGTGGCAATCAAGATTGCAAAAATGTCTTACTTTGTCTACAACTGAAGCGGAGTATATTACTATTACCGAAAAAGGCAAGGAACTCTTGTGGATGCAGAAATTCCTACGAGAGTTGGGCTTGAAGCAACAGAAGTTTGTTTTATATTGTGATAGCATGAGTTCTATTTATCTTAGCAAGAATCCAATGTTACATTCAAGATCGAAGCATATTGATGTGAAATGTCATTGGGTCCGAGAAAAGTCAGAAGAAAAACCCTTTCTGCTTGAGAAAGTCCATACCGACGACAACGGATCTGATATGATGACTAAGGCCTTGCCAGTGATGAAACTTGACTCCTCTCAAAGCAAAGCGGGCATGATGGAACTCCCCACATGAGGTAGAGGGGGAGATTTGTCGGTTGGGTCTCTCTCATGTGGGGGGACCCACCAATTTTACTTTCTTATTTGTTTAAGAAAAAGAAAAGAAAATGTGGGAGACAACATGATGAGGGAAAAATAAAATAAAAAGTGAGTGTGTGTGTGTGTGTGTGTGTTTATTTGTTATCTTCGTGAGTTATGCATAGAGAGTAAGTAGAAGAGAGTTTCGCCGAGAGGAAATAGAAGACTCACAGAGAGCGCTCGTGAGTGAAAGAAAGGACAGAGTTGATCCTTTGTAGTCCAAATTTGAGGGCCAAACGTTGACTGAATTTTCTTAAATTTGGATATGTTGTTCGTGAGGCCGAGACCTACGTGGTGATGGTTCTCGTTCGTTGAGACTCTCCTCCGAATTTCCAATTGCGGTTAGGGTTTCTTACTCCTTTGTGTAGTATTTCACCTTTGTGGTGATGAAGTATTGTTGTAATATTGGTGTAGAGTCTCTAGTATGTGACTAGAGAGAAAACCCTTTGTATACTTGTTATTTCTTGGTGATTAGTGGAAGATATTGGGTGGTCCGTGGTTTTTCCCGTTTTGGGTTTTCCACGTAAATCTTGGTGTGTTGTTTTATCATTCCGCATTATAATATTTGACTGGATATAATGCTGGTTGTTGCTGGATTATATTGGGTGAAATTAGGGGAATTTATTTGATCCTGGATTGATCTAATTAGAGGCGAAGTGCTGCCCGATTTTCCCCAACAAGTGCTCTCCATGGGTGGGACTTGTGTGGTGCTTGAATCCATCCTCATACATAGAAGAAAGAATCTGAGCAACAAGCTAAGCACATCTATGAATCCATCCTCATACGTAGATGAATTTCGTCAAGTTCTGGCAACCAAGTATCTGTAGAGAATCTTGCTTGCCATTATCCAAAAGCTCACTAATGACAGTTAACAAACTAACAGTAAAATATACCATTTGGCCCTTGCACATGCATAATAACTTGTTATAGGCCTTGAGAAAAATACTTATGAACTTGATGTGCTCGCTTCGGAGTTCTTTGTAGCACTTTTCTTCGAGATACTTGACAATCTTTGGAATTCGAAAAGGGTTTTCTATAGCATATTCACATAATTTGCCAATTTTCCTTTCACTAGGTGAACCATTAGGGGATTTAGGGAAAATATCAACAAGAAGCTTCTTGTATCACTTGACAGGTTGACGTGATCTTGACCTCATAGTAAGGCAGCACACACTTGCTTCCACATGCTGGGAAGGTCTTCCTAGAAATGAAACCCATTCTCCTTTACCCCAACAGAGGCAGATCCAGGAAAGAGTTAGACCTCCAACAGGGGTTCGATTTTGAGAAGTGGGTACTGTGGCCATCCTCTCAAGTGGCCATCTATGAATTTGTCTCTACTCCTCATGTGAACATTTTCTCTATATTTTTTCGATTTTTTTTTCAAACCTAACGATTAGATTGGACTATTATAGTACAATGTCACAACTCCTAAAAATACAAAAATCGCAAATTACAGAGCTAAAATGAATTTTCTATAAATATATTTTTTTCAATTAATCTGAAAATGAGATTAACAAAATAACTCCCGATTCCAGATTATTTTTTGTAGATTTTCTTTGGCCAAAATGAAAAGAAAATTAAAAGAAAACTACTGACTATTTTTTTTTATTTTTGTGGCCTCAAATGCTATTTTTTTTATAAGTTTTCAAATATTTTTCTAATTTTTGAAAAAATTAAAAAATGCAAAAAATATGAAAATTATTTTTGTTCAAAAATGATTTCCTAAGCTTGGCCAAGGCTTCCAAAGTCAATTTTTCAACTTTCTCATTTATTCTTGATTTTCTTTGAATTTTCGAAAATAAAAATGCAAGAAAATACTGAACATATGAAAATTTATTGTTTTGGTCAAAATTGATTCCCTAGGGTTTGCCAAGGTCTCCAAAAATTATTTTTTAATTTTATGAATTTTTATGGATTTGTTTGTTAATTTTAAAGAGAAAATGTGATTAAAAATCAGGTGTCAACATTCAGCTTCTTTCTTCTTCATCTTCCCCTTTATTTTCCTCTCGGTTATACGAATCTACCTCAGCTGCTACCTCTGCTTGCTATCGCTGCTTCTTTTTCGATTGCTGAGTCTCTCAGCTGCTTATTCCGTTGCTGCTGCAGCTCAACCCTTTCTCGTAGCTCCTGCTCCTCTGCTCCAGCTCTAAGTTACTCCTAAATCTTCTGCTCGTGCTCTTTGATGGCGTGAATCATTGGCTACTGCTTCTGTTTGAGCTACCCACACTACTGCTGTCTTCTTTAGCTTTCCCTCGGCAACTTGGCTTACGCTGTTGTCCCTCGACAGTTCTTGTGTGTGAGTTAGTGCAGTTGCTGCTTCATTCTTCTTCTTTCACTTCTACTGCTACCTTTGTCATTTGCTGTTATTGACGTCTTTCTCCTCGCTTGCTACGACAGCTGCTCCTTGGTTCAGCTGGAACCTACTGCTCAATCTTCCTCCTTCTTAGCCACCTGCTACTGTGGTTACTGCGTCCTTTTTTCCTCTCGGCTAGAACCTATATGCTGCTACTTTGCTTCTTCCTCTCTTCCCTACATGCTTTCGTTGGTTCCTTCGGCATCTATCTTTGCTTCTATGTCTTCATCTACTTCTTTTCAATTGAAGGTTTACAACCGCTGCTCCTCCTTCTTGAGCCTATTCTTGAGCCGTTGCTGCTGCTGCTACGTGTGCTTCATCACTTGCTGTTGTTTTGCTGCTAGAGCTTCACTCTCTCGAACTGCTCATGAACTTTGCTGCTGCTACTTCTTGCTCCATCAATTGGAACATGTCATTGCGATTAGAGCACCCAGCCCGTGAGCTCGCCGCTCTGCCTCAGATTGCCTCTCGAGCTCGTTACCGCGAGCTCCCCCCCCCCATCGCTGTCCCCTGCTCGAGCTTGTCGAGCCACTGTTTCGCCGAGCTCATCGCCGTCCGTGGCTCGAGCTCATCGCCACCGTGGCCTAAGCTCATCGCCACCGTGGCTCGAGCTCATCGTCGCTCGGCCAAGCCACCTCACCACCATCACTCGTCCAAGCTCATCGTTCATCCAAACTACGATCGTTCCGCCATTGCTTCGAACTCGATTTTTTTGGGTGAGCATATTTCTAAACTTGATTTAGAATGTCAGCTGTGCTAGGGACTTGAACTAGGATAAATTTTATGATGAAAAATTAATTTCTTGGACATTGTTTGTTGATTATTTTCTGCTGACCATAGGGGTAAATTGGCCTTTTTGCGGACCGTAGGACTTGTCATGTGTGCCAGATTACTCGCCCTTGAGCCTAGACAGCTTAGAATGGAAACTAGGTCCAGAAATGCGAGTTTTCATGACATGCGATGCTTGGTTATCATGTTCAATTAATTTTGATGTGAAATGTGTGCCCACATGAAAGATTGTGAGGGAAATACATGTAGCAAAACTTGCATGAGTATTTATGGGTTGATTAAATTGAAAACTCAGTGTTACACATTGTCAATCTGCATATTGGCATGAGATATGTGCATTTGGCGAAGTACGTAGAATCATGCGGGATGGCTCGGTAGTGTCTAGGGGGCCACCGAAAAAGAAGAGCAATAAGGGGGTGCCGATCACAGTGTTATTGAGCCACGATTATTGGACTTGTGCTTGAACGTGCTTGGCAAGGGGTAGCGAGAGTGATAAAGGTGCAAACTCGGTATATTTAGACATGGGTTGAGGCACAAGCTTGAGAAATCTATGATGTAGCCAAGCACGCATTGGGGACCCCAAGAGAATTATTGACCATCTGCATCTATATGATCTGAAAGTCATAATATTCATGGGACGATTTACTAGCATAAGGCATGTACTTCTTTCTAAATTGAGTTTAAAGGTGTGCTTGCTAAGTTTCTACTCACATTTTGTGGCTAATCGCCATTTCAGACCCTTGATCATAGGTATGAATATTTTCCAAGTCCGCCATAGGATCCCTCAGGAGATTAAGACATAGATAGTTACATATCCTACGGTGGACGAAATTTTGTGTGAGAGGTATAGCTGTACTGTATGGGTCGATGAGGGATATGAAGTTCTGATCTCTCATAGATACAAGGGGTGGATGAGTCAGAGGGCTCAAGAAGAGTAGCAGGGTACTTTGCAGGGTTTAGATGTTTCAATCTTTTTAACAGGGCGGACAGCCCTGATGAATTCAGCTAGTTTTGGGGGCAAAGTCGTAAACCCTGAGCCGATGGATGGGCTAGACTCAGATGCGGATGTGATGATAGAGATTGAGGGAACGGATGACGTTTTTGTTGAGCAGGCGAATGGCGAACGTAGATCCCCGATATCTAAGGAGTCTGATCCGGAGGAGTTTTCCTTGCGAGAGGACGAGTAGTCCCTCCTTAATGCATAAATAGAGATTAGTAGACTTTTTAGTTTGGCTTGTTCCCCTTTTGATCTTAGCCAACTTATGTTTTTGAGGTTTAGATGATAGTCTTTTTTCCCAGATTATATAGTACCTTTGCTGTTATATGATATGCTATGTAGATATGACTTTCTCTATCTCTTTTATCCTGTATGTGTTTTTGTCTGGGGTTGCGTGCTTTTTGCTGTCGCATTTGTTAGTCATCATTTGGCTTACGACGAGTCCTGGGCCATTGTTGGAGTTAGCTAGGAAATGTTCGAAGTGGTAAGCGGCAAGATGTTGCGCGTCTGCCGGGGTCGGGGCATGAGACCCTCATTTAAGTAGTATCAAAGAAAGATCAGCTTGATAAGAGACTATTCGAGTCTTGGAGTGATAATGATGAGGATCTATGGGATAGTTAGATAGAGATAGACCCCTAAGTTGGACTAAGGTTGGTCGTATATTCATGTTCTTGATTGGTGCATGTGGTTACTAGAATTGAGATACCATGCGTTGTTTATTATATGCTAAGTTGTAGGTGTGCTTGGACCCGAGGTAAGAGATTGAACCCTAGATGTAATGTAGTTTGAGTTCCTTTCTGTGACTGTTGCTAGTAATTGTATGTGCTAGCTATCTGTTGCATGCTGCTGGACCCTAAATAATGGTTTAGGTCTTGATTCCTTGATGGAATTATAACAGGCCTAGGTAAGTAAGACTAGAAAATATGTGCAATAGGGACAGACCAAGGAAGTATGGAAATACATCTGGTTCAGGTGCTCAAGCTACAAGTTGTTGACACTTGATTTTTAATCATTTTTTTCTCTTTTAAAATTAATAAAAAATCCATAAAAATTCATAAAATTGAAAAATCAACTTTGGAGACCTTGGCCAAGCCTAGGGAACCAATTTTGACCGAAAAATAATTTTTCATATTTTCAGTATTTCTCGATATTTTTAATTTCGAAAATTCATAAAAAAATCAAGAAAATTGAGAAAATTGCAAAATCAACTTTGGAGGCCTTGGCCAAGCTTAGGCAACCATTTTTGAACAAAAAATAATTTTTCATATTTTTTTTATTTATATATATATTTTAGAAATTAGGAGAATATTTAATAAATAATAGCATTTGAGGCCACCAAAATAAATAAAAATAGTCAATATTAATATTTTTATTTTAAATCCCTTTTCATGTTGGCCATCACAAATTTAAAAAATCCAATTCGGGGTCGTGTATTCCTTCACGAGCATAATCTCGAACCGGGCCTAAAAAATTCAATTTGAGTCAATTTAATTTCATTTTTTCACTTTTAGGAGTTGTGACATTGTTATCTAATATTTCAAATTTTTATTTTGGCCCAATTATACCCAGAATGACTTTATTTTGCAAAAGGGCTTTAATTAAATTCTGCGTAATTTTTAGCGGCAAGAAATAAGCTTAAATTTGACATGCGGTGAATTTTGAGGAGATTTAGACTTAATGAAATATTTTTTTCAGGGACTAAATTATAAATACCTAAAATTCAGGGACTATAGTGCAAATACCTAACTCTTGAAGGATTATTTTGCAAATAACAAAAAGAAGAGTTAGTGGAGAAATTAGAATAGAGAAGGGGAGATGGAGAAGATGAGATGAAGAAGAGAAGATGAAGAAGAATGGATGGAGAAAATAAGATAAGAATAGAGAATGAAAGATGGAGAAGAGAAGATGAAGAAGAATGGATGGAGAAAATATGATAATAATAGACGAGGGAAGATGAAGATAAAGAAGAGTTAATGGAGAAATTAGAATGGGAGATAGAGATGGAGAAGGGAAGATGAAAATGAAGAAGAGTTAGTGGAGAAATTAGAATGTGAGATAGAGTTAGTGGAAAAATTAGAATGGGAGATAGATAAGTGGGTTATAAAAGGAGGAAGAAGTGAGCTTGAGAGGGGAATTTTTTGGAGAGAAAATTTTGGATGTTTGAAAGGGTTTTGAGAGATTGAAGGAAAATTAGAGAGAACGATAATACCAAAAAGAGAGAAAATTTTGAAGAAGGTGAGAGTTTAAAGTTAGGAGTTATCATCACCCATTCGTTCATCGATTAACACAAATCAAGAGTTCATCCTCGTCAACAAGTAAGAAAATTCGAGCTAAGTATTTTTATTTATTCATTTATTTATGGTTTTAGTATCAAATTAGCACAATTATATACACTTTCTCCATCTCTCTTTTTTCCATATTTTATGGCAGGTAAACAAAAAAGGGACAACTCTGTATCAACGATAAATTCCATAGAGGTGCAAAGTGGGCCCTAATAAATTCCAAATTGCCCATTAAATTTGCAGCCGACCCGTCAACAGATTTTAGTTCAAATTGTTGAAACAATTTGTTGTATTTTATTTTAAAAAACTAAAACCCCAGAATGGAGAGGCAAAGCGCATTCACTAGAGGTCGTTTATTTTCTGCAATTTAAATTCATGTACCATCAAACCCCAAAGGGAAGAGCCAAGCTAATGCTAGGCCGCCCATTGGAGGTTTTTACTTACTGCAATTTAAATTCCTGCACCATTAAACCCCAAAGGGAAGAGCTAAGCCAATGCTAGGCCGCTCATTGGAGGTTTTTACTCACTGTAATTTAAATTCATGCACCATCAAACCCCAAAGGGAAGAACCAAGCTAATGCTAGGCTGCTCATTGGAGGGTTTTACTTATTGTTATTTAAATTCCCACAATTTAATTCCTGTACCATTAAACCCCAAAGGGGAGAGCCAAGCCAAGGCTGGCCCATCCATTGGAGGTCTTTATTTACTATCATTGACTTCCTTCCCGTTTAATTTTTTAATCACCAGACCCCAAAGTGAGTAGACTGTAACACTGCATAGAAATCGTTAACACACTCCCTCTTTCGGCTTTAGGAAATTTTTAACACTTTGAAAATTAAAAAATACCACCCATGCATCCTATCTAAAAAGTGAAAATACAAAAAGAGAACACCATACTAGAGTCTTAGAAATAAACCAAGCTTGAGTTGCCAAATTAGGATATCCATGAAATTAATGTACCGAAAGGGCATTAGTTTTAATTAACTAGTGTAACCAAGTCTCCAAACTCATAATATCTGGTTTGTAGAAGTAATTTAGTCCTTCCGCTAATTTACTTAGGTATCTAATTAACCTACCAAAAATGATTAGTGGCGACTCTAAATTTTAAAACCATTTGAACAAAAACCAAAGTTGCGAATTGGTAGGACTTGGGAGGGTCCATATTAGGTTAATTCATCTAATAAACCTAATAATCCGTTAGCCGATAAAAAAAAAATTTCGGATTGCGACATAGGTGCTCTAGCTGCAGGAGCTCAAGCAGTAGAAAACCTAAGTATTAGGGATATTATGAGAGTATTGGCAGAAGTTAGTACTTTAATAGGCAGACAAGCTGAAGAAAGAGCTGCCACTGTGGCCTAAGCTACTGAGGTTGCTTTAGCTGCCGTGAATGGAGCAAATGTGAATAATGCTCCTAGCAATGGAGGTCGACAGGCACCTCACCTCGTGGAGCAATTCCTGAAGTTGCATCCATCGAAGTTCGATGGAACGGGAGGACGTGAAGCAGCCTCCCTTTGGATGGAATAATTGGAGAAAGCGTTCGAAGTATTGGGATGTACTGGGGAAGAAAGGGTTTTATTAGCAGTTTACCAGCTTCAAAGCATAGCAGATGATTAGTGGAAAGCCATCCGAGGAAGAATCTTCCCTGAATGTACAGTGTCGAACTAGGCGGCTTTCCATAAAGCATTTAATGGAAAACACTTTTCGAAAGCCGCGCAGGAAAGAAAGATGGAGGAATTCCCATGACTCCATTAAGGACAAATGATAGTAGACCAGTACAAGGCAGAATTTGCAAGGCCATCTATGTTTGCTCCGATGATGATAGAGAACGCATGGGATAAGGCAAGAAGATTCCATGAAGGACTAAAGTCGAAACTCTGCAGCCGACTGATCACTGCTAGACTAAAGGACTATGGTACGATGTATAGAAAGGCTCAAGAGTTTAAAAGAGACATAAATGAAAGAGATGCTGCATTTGGGTCACGAGTCATGCCCAAGCGAGATGACAGGAGCTTCGAAAAGAGGCTAATGATGAATAGTAGAAGGTTTATCCCTCCATCTCGGAGAAACTCGGGGAAACCGATACCCCCAGGTAGTGTGAGGTGTTGCAATTGTGGACAGAAACATGCGAACTGTTTGTACCCAAGAAAGACAGGAGCATGTTTCGAGTGTGGGCAAATAAGCATATTGTGAGACGTTATCCAAGGAAGAACCGTCGACCGTTATTTCAATATCAAGGACCCTCAGTTGGACCACAAGCGGTAACTGCTCCCCAAGGAAATCCAAATCGACTGTTAGCTCAAGGAGGAGTGTACGCGATAGTGCGAAGAGAAGCTGAGAAGGCGCCTAGTGTGATTAACCGCACCATTTCTTTATGTGATCATGCTGCTTATGCCCTGTTTGACCATGGAGCATCATATTTGTTTGTGTCTGAGCAATTTGTTGCATTGGCTGGTATTGATGTGAAACCATTAAAAATGCCATTGCATGTGGCCACCTCGCTAAAGGATAAAGTAATTATTTTGTCAAGATGTCAAGGGTATAGGATATCTTTGGGTAATAGAGAGGAGTCAATTGATCTAGCTGTCCTGCCCATGTTTGACTTTAATGTAATAGTAGGAGCGGACTAATTAGTTAAACATAGGGCCATAATTAACTGTGGTAGTAGGGTGATCCAACTTAATCTAATGGGTCACCCTAGATTTGAGTTTTTGGAAAATTGAGGAGAAACCTCGATTACTTGGATATTGCCACTGGAAGCGACTAAGTTAATGGACGAAGGATGCTAAGGGTACTTGGCATCTATAACTGATTCTTTAGTTGAGGAAGTAAGGCTTGAGGACGTGCTAGTAGTGTGTGATTTTTCGGATGTCTTCCTGCAAGAGTTGCCAAGACTACCTCCTGAAAGGAAAATGGAGTTTGCAATTGAATTGGCTCCTGAGATAGAGCCAATATCTAAGCCGTCTCATAGGATGACATTATCAGAGTTGAAGGAATTGAAGGTTTAAATGTAGTAACTACTGGATAAAGGATTTATCTACCTAAGTGCATCGCTATAGAGAGCTCCAGTATTGTTTGTGAGAAAGAAAGACAAGTCACTACAACTGTGCATTGACTGTAGGAAATTGAATCAGGTGACGGTCAAGAATAAGTACCCGTTGCCAAGAATAGATGCCTTGTTTGATCAACTGCAATGAGCATCGGTGTTCTTTAAAATAGACCTAAGGACAAGCTATCACCGGTTAAGGATGAAAAAAGAAGGATATACTAAAAATGGCGTTTAGGACGAGGCATGGGCATTATGAGTTTACGGTCATGCCATTCGATTTAACTAATGTTTCTGCTGCCTTCATGGATATCATGAATAGGATGTCAAAGAGTTCTTAGAATAGTTCGTGATAGTGTTCATCGACGACATATTAGTGTACTCGAGGAGCTCTGAGGACCATGAGTAACACTTGAGTATTATTCTATAAATCTTAAGAGAATACTTGCTCTACGCCAAGTTTAGTAAGTGTGAATTTTGGCTTAATCGATGGGCATTCCTTAGACATATAATTTCTAGAGAAGGAATTACTGTGGATCCGTCAAAGATTGAAGCAGTTAAAAATAGCCTAGGTCGACAATCGTGATGAAAGTGAGAAGTTTCTTAGGACTGGTAGGTTACATAGACGCTTCGTTGAAAAGTTTTCCATGATAGCTGAATCCTTAACACATCTATTGAAAAAGGAAACGAAGTTCGAATGGATGGACAAGTGTGAAAAAAACTTTCAAGAGCTTAAAAGTAGATTAACGATTGCGCTACAATACCATTAAGATTTAGAGGGTTCGAGATTTATAGTGATGCATCAGTAAGAGGTCTCGAATGTGTCTTGATGCAACATGGACGGGTTATAGCGTATGCATCTCGACAGCTGAGGTCACGTGAGACAAACTATCAGACTCATGATTTGGAACTAGCAGCGATAGTGTTTGCACTAAATATTTAGAGGCATTATCTGGTTGGGGGAAAGTTTCAAATTTATACAGATCACCAGAGCCTGAGGTATCTATTCTCTTAGAATGAGCTGAATATGAAGCAACGTCGCTGGATGAAATTATTAAAGGATTATGACTGCAACATTCTGTATCACCCTAGAAAGGCGAATAGGGTAGCGGATGCACTTGGTCGAAAGTCGAGCATAACGCATATGATGGTTAAATAGTGGACATTACTAGAGAGGATAAGAGACTCTAAATTCAAGATAAAATTAGGGCACCTCTTGAGTTTGATGGCCACCCTGAGAGCTGAATCGAAAATTCACTTGAGAATCAAGGAATTACTATTTACGGACCCCGAGATTCAAAAGATCTTGATGATGGATGTGGTGAAGAGGAAATAGAGTTTCAAGTGACAAAGAATGGGATCCTAAAGTTCAAAGGACACTTGTGCGTGCCAAATAGTGAGGAGTTAAAGGAAGAAATTTTAATAGAAGCGCATTGTAATAGTTATAGCATTCATCTAGGTAACACAAAAAATGTATCAAAACTTACGTCAACACTACTGGTAGAACAAAATGAAGGTGGATGTGGCTAAGCATGTGGTGAAGTACTTGACATGTCATGTCACGCCTCGAACCCTACGGACTCGCGACATCCTATCGGTCAATACTCACTCATGTCCGCTTGGTCCAAGATATGCGACGGCCCAGAAAATTCCATCGCGACCAAAGGACGCATCGACTAATCAAAAACCTGCGGAAGCAAGTCTCCAATTCCATATATGCATACATACGATAATGGGGTAGAAGGGTACACGGAAAACAGTCAACAATATTGGTCAACTCATAATATATATATATATAATAGAGCGTTAGGTACAGACCACCAAAAGAGGGTATAAAAAAACAACAAAAAAATCTACGCTTGGTTAGACCACCTAACCTAAGGTTTATCATCTAATCCTGGTTGATCTCGCTCCAATCGGACTGCCAAGGAAGCTCTTCTAGGTCCTCCTCGTACTCTAGAGAGGAAGGATCGGTGTCCATCGGATCGCCTTTAGTATGGCCATCAATCACCATCCATCCTAGCGACAACAGATGCTCTAACGGCTCGAGGTCGACTATCTCTCCTCCATAGGTAGCAGGACGAAGTAGTGTAGGGTCATCCACCTCAACAATCGAAACGTTAAAAGTTGTAAGGGTCCCACGAAATCCTGATCTCTCTCTACCATACAAGCCTTATACCTATGTGGGACCAGGAGATGACTACCCTGATTTACCCAAATAATGGTCAGTTGCCTGGCCCAAAGGTTACCATCCTCCTCGACGTAGTCACCAATCTCGGGCATTACCTCCACTGGGAGTCCAAAAAGTGTTAGGGATTCATTCATTACTACGGTTGGGGATCTGAAAATGTTGGCAACCAACGCCAATGAGTCGAAGACCCAATAATCTCACCACTAATCCTAGCGTGGGATAAAGTATACTAGTCAGTACGGCCCTAATTTGCATTCTAGGGCTAACTAACTCTCCCTAGCGCAACTCCGTCGACCATGCACGTGAACTAAAGCGGATGAGGGCTAGTTCTACTAACAATCTCAAGTAACGGAGAATAGAATCACATGCAGGAATAAACGAACAAAGCATGCCACGATCTCAAACTTGATGTTCGATGTACAATGCACGATGCCAATGCACATGTGACCACGAATGGTCCGGCCTGCGTCTCATATGCCACAGGCTCGTGTCCCGACCCGCATATGGTACGCTTAAGGTTGACACGATTATCTTTCTAATTACCCCATGCCTCGCACATTAGGGCACACCGTGCCTCCACCAAGTACGTTAGGTCCGCACGCTTATCGCTCCACATCCTAAGCGCCTAGTGCCTTACAGGGCCTTCCTCCCCTTGTCACTCCACATAACGGTGCATGCCATGCTCATGCTCAATTAGTGCCAAACCAAATCACAATGTCACAGTGCACAAGTCACATGATCTCAGACAGACAGTCAGTGTGCATAATATAGCATGGCATGTCACAATGAAACGTAATATTTTGATTCATATAAACAGTGTAATCCTATCGAGCGTACATTCTCCTTATGCCAATTTAGTTATATAACTCTCAAGCCCACACTTTGGCCTATTGATCACTCTTGGCCCCATTGCCTTAGTCAAGCGCTCGATCTTACATTTTAAATTGTCTATGAATCACGTCTGATGGTCCTCAACCCAAGAACGTCACATCCTGCTCGAGTTTTTAAGTAAGCCCATCGGGCCCATTTAGCAGAATCTAATTCACTTGAGTCTATTTTGGCCTACGACCCACTTCTATAACATGGGCCAATAATGTTTCATTCCAATCTATCCCAATTAGCACACTAAGTTCCCTAATGCAATCCCATCTCCCAATTATGTTCAAATTTTGCCTTAAGCCTAATTGGGCCCACTAGTCCAATTCAAGCCCAATTCAAATCTTAGCCAATGGTTTACATTTGGGTCCATCAAATACTCTTTAGGCTTAATCTAGACCAGCCCAATAGGCCCTAGAGGTCCTTGCCTAGGCCAATACCAAGACAAGCTTAATCTAAGCCCATTAAGCCCTTATAGGCCCAAATCTATCTACGGCCCATAATCGTACTTGGGCCTTCTAATTTCTTAATTAAAATTTACCCCAAGACAGCCCATTAACCTTACGAACCACGTCCAAGCCCATTGCCATAGGAATTCAACTTGGCCCATCAAGCCAAACTAGTCTAATTTGGCCCAAACTAGCTTATCTAGCCCAATAACTCACTCCACCCTTCTATCTCACGCCCCAATCTCCATTTCTCAGCGCCCATGAGTCCCATTCACGCCTACCACAGATCCCAAGGCCACGAATTGGCCCATTCTACCTCGAATCCCCTACACCGGCCTAACCGTTCTATGTGATTTTCAAGTTTTCTAGTCGATTTACATACAACAAGCAAGCTATCAACCAAACTAATCATGGATACAATATTCCTAGACTAAGATTAGTAGGTTTACTTATCGAAAAGGCACTGGAACGACGACAGAGAGGAACACGACAATCTTGGGGGCCGAGTGAAGGCTAAACCGGGCCCATTTCAAGCTAGAAAACAAGGACATAACATGAATATAAGTCCCTTAGGTTCCCAAGGTTAGATTATGACCACATAATGTAAGGCATGAAACTAACCCAGAAAACAGTTTCGTCGACTGAAATGAAAATGCACGAATGGAGGCCCACATCAAATCGGATCGGATTGAAATCAAGTCCTGTGAACTCAGATGGAGTTACAACATATCCAAAATTTAGGAAGATCCAATGGTTGAGTTTTCGTTGGCGGCCGTTTGAAGTTGGGTGGCTGCAGGGTAGTCCGATTCTATATAGGGCCACGGTTTGGCTTAATTTCAAGGGGGTTTCGAGGAGGATCTGGGGAAAAGGCTTCTAGATCTTCAAATCTCTTTGCCTTATGGCCGTGTAAGAGAAAACAGTGAGTCGTTTGGATTTCGGATGAGCCCGAACGAGCCATTTTCGTCCGGGTGCGCGCTGGAACTCGAGAAGACGCAAGAGGGAGAGAGAGCTTCGGGAGGGAGAGAGAGAGGAGAGGGATCTGGCTGAAAATTGGAGAAATGAGGGGAAGAGAGAGAGTTTCAAGAGATTATACTAAGGAAGAGGCAAAAATCCAAGATCAAGTTAGTGGGGTTAAGTATAGGGTTTGCAATTGAAGTTGTACTTTGATTGACCTTTGATGGACTTGAGTTGATTGCTTTGGGAATTGTGCCATTTGACATTGGTTGATTTGACATGGTTGACTGATGTGATGCTTGACGAGACATTACCTCGGGATGTGTGCCAAATGCACCGATCGGGTCTCAAGCGCGAATGAGTTTCAGATCGAAATTGGCATTGCACTAACGTATTCATTCTAAAATAATTCTAATTAATCTAATTCTAAGAACTCAGCATTGACCGGGGGCATTTCGGTAATTTTTCACCTCACATCTTGCTTCGCGACGTTCAACGGCTGTCTGCCCGACTGGCGACGTTCTGCAACTAAATTGAATTCTTCATTGTAACCATCATAAAAATTCGATTGTGCAAGATCGGATTTCATTTTGTGGCCAAATTCATTAAATAACAACTCTGTCGAAATCTCATACCAACGGGCAGCTATTTAGGAAATTTTCCTAGGTAGCCATTTCCCTTCGATTAGTCATCTCATGGTAGCTAATTCTGAGTGAGAATCGATTAGAGCGTACTAATGAAATACATCTATTTTATACTGAAATCCTGATAATTTGGTCGAATTTTCAGACTGTCACAATTCTTCCATCCTTAAAAAAATTTTGTCCTCGAAATTTACAGACTACTTAGTCCATACAACCAGATAAGGTTACAATTGATTACTCGAATAAATTGGGATACTTCTTCTTCATCTCGTCTTCACTCTGCCAGGTCGCTCCTTTAGTTCCATGATGCTCCCAGATGACTTTGACCAGCAGTATTGTCTTGTTCCTCAAGGCTTGCTCCTTTCAGTCCTCAATCTTGACTGGCCTTTCCACATAAGAGACTCGATCATCCACTTCAATGACTTCATGATCGAGTATATGGCTCGGGTCAGGCTCGTACTTCCTCAACTTTGATACGTGGAACACGTTGTGGATTTGAGACAAGTTTGGCGGGAAGGCTAAGCGATAAGCCAATGTCTCGACTTTCTCTAATATCTCGAATGGTCCCACAAATCTTGGGCTCCACTTGCCTTTCTTGCTAAATCGAGACAATGCCCTCATCGGTGATACTTTCATGAACACATGGTCTACAACTTGGAACTTTAATGGTCTGCGTCTCTTGTCTGCATAGCTATTCTGTCTGCTCTGCGCCGAACTCAGTCTATCCCTGATCACCCCAACTGCCTCTACTAACTGTTGGACTAACTCCAGGCCTGTTATGTTCTTCTCGCCAACCTCGTCCCACAGACCGGTGTCCTGCACGCTCTTCCATACTGGGCTTCAAAAGGTGCCATTCTAATACTCCGTTGGTAGCAATTATTGTAGGCAAATTTTACAAATGCAGTTGCTCTTCCCAATCACCTTTGAAATCAATCACACATGCTCTCCGCATATCTTTCAAAGTTTGTATGGTCCTCTCTGACTGTCCATCAGTCTGCGAGTGATATGCAATACTAAACCTCAATTCTGTCCCCAATGCATCCTGCAGACTCTACCAAAACGTTGCAATGAAGCGACAATATACATAACCTTTAATTTATATTAACTTTAATTTATGGGTGAGAAAGAAAGTTGGGCTTAATCATATGGGTGAACTTTAATTTATATTAACTTTTTCTTTGGAGGCCCATTTCTTACGGCCTTACCTTGTTTTCTCTGATCAAAGGCGACGAAAAATTCATTTCATCGCCTTTGATTAGACCAAAGGTGAACATAACATTTATCGTCCATTTGCTCTTATCAAAGACGACGAGAGTAAAATTTATCGCTATTCCTCAGACCAACGTCGAAGCATACTTTCCGCATTTGATCGTGATCAGGCTGGAGATGAAAGTCCAATTTAGCCACAATACACATAACCTTTGGCAAGAAATCGTCATTTTCTCTCGGAAATAATTAATCGAGAAAAATGGTATCAAATTTTAAGGGCATGAGTACATTGTCTTTAAGGAATTGTTTACTATATAATGTTGAAAATGGTTACTCAAAAAATTCCTCTAAGACATAACAAAATCTCAAGTGAGAAATACCATATATCATATAGCAATTCTAGTATTTCTCCAAAAACTTTTAAAAGGGAAATATTTGGAAACAGTGACTGTATTTTTAAGAAAGGAAAATTGAGAAATTAAAAAAATTGTGAAGGAAACACCGAATTTATAATAGTGTTTTAGAATAGATACAACCTTACCTCTTAAAGCGTTGCATGATACTGTTTCATAAGACAATCTATAAAATTCGGATGAAAAAATTACAGCTTTTAAACTTTTTTATTCTGAATTTTATTACTTCTGAAAAGAAATAACGTTAGGCAGAAATTATAAACTTCAAATAATAATAAAAAACTAGAAAATAACCACCATCATATATTTTCGATGTGGGACAAATCATCTTCTACTATGTAACCGCAAGTCATATCTTTTGGATATGAGACAACACACGTATTTTATTATTTTACAAACAAACTATAAACAATCCGTTACTTTGTTTGCAAAATAAAATATATAACTATCAACGCACCTCTTAAGGCAAAGGCCCTCACTGGCGATCGGGGCTGGCCTTGCGCAGATCTAATAAGGGACTTGGCACCCTTGTCACCTGTTGCAAGCGAGGGGGCCCTCATCCAAATCTAGAGAGGGCCTTCGCCCTCTTACTAGTGATCGGTGAGGGTCACCAGTATCTCGCTAACACGATGAAAAAAATAAAAATAAAATTAAAAATTAAAAAAATATTTAAAAAAATGAAATAAAATTATCCACATTAGTATTGGTTGTGCCACATAATAGTACATGTATCCATGTTGACGCTTTCCAGTCAATAGGATTCAATTGGTAAATTGTCAAAGGGTTATGATTAAATTGGCCAAATTGAAAATTGTGGACTAAAACGGCACAAGTGTGATAAATTTAGGTATTGTTTTTGGTAATTTCCCCTCTTGACATCAAATTTCAAATTAAGAGTTAACAAAAATCAAATTAAGAGTACCAAGTAAATCAATCTAACTTAGTTCTAGAGTTTCACTTACCTTGAACATATACTTGAACAACTGAAAACCTTAACCACATGCAAGGAAAAATAAACAAGAACGATTAACAATTCTCAATCTTTTAAAGAAACTAGAAATAAAGTCCCTTGTAGCCTCTTGAAGGATGAAATTAGAAACTTCAACAGCACAACTGAGGAATCTTTGCTTTTACCTAAAGGATATGAAAATTGAAAATTGAAACAAGTGCGCCTAAAAGTGAAACTTTGTTTTTTTTTTGGGGGGGAGTGAAACTTTGTTTATCCACATCTTTTGTTATTCTTTCCGAAGTCGTCCCCTTAACTGGAGCATAGCTATGTTATCAAAATTGGAATGAGATTGTATCTACTTCTTCGGGAGAATTACCAAACAAAGTCATAAATATATTATAATTGTGCCCATTCAATCTTACATTCTCTCTTTTTTTACCAATCAGTACTAATCCTTTTTTTAAAAAGTCATAATTAGATCTCGAGTTCGCACTTGGTGAAACTTAGGTGTCTGAAATGGCACATGGTATGTGACTGGAATTTTCACATTAGAGCCAAGTCAGATTTGGCGGCCTGAATACCACTAATGACGAGTTTGAGATCTGATTGAGGCATTTTCAAAATCTTAAATTCATTGGCCAACGGCCAAAGTACTAGTCCTATTTCTGCAGTAGATGCTACTTTTGGTTTTACTGAAACTTCTCCAATAGAGAAAAAAAATCCTTAACTTATTCAAGCTACATTGTTGACTGTCATTCATTTTCAAGCCCACCGTTGTTGACTATGATGCTAAAGAGAGATATTTCGCTGAAATTAACCGCCAGACTATAATATAGCAATTATTGACCACACGGTAGCTTGATTTTCTGATGGTACCTAGCTAGTGATCATGGCCACTTCATTCTCACTTTCTTTATTGTATTTGTTCATAGTCATTTTTCATAGTGTGGATGCTCGATCTACTTAAATTTGTAAATATGCTAAGGACAAGTTTTGTGTCAATTAGTGTAAGGTTGCTCTTAGTAGCAATGATCTGTTCTCAATCCGTTTTTGTCCTAGCTTGAAATTGAGAATCAGACTGGGAAGATTGGTTTGGTCTGGTCCCACCCTAGAATTGGGAACCAGACAATAGGTTCGGTCCGGTTCCAATCAATGAACCGATCGCACTTTTTGTGTGTGTGTTTTATTGTCAAATTTTTTTAACAACATATTCACTAGACCACCTCTCATTAATTGTATCGTATTGTCGCTAAATCTGGAAGTCATCCTAAGCATCTTAAGCAATATACATTGACAAAGAACATCCTGTTATAGCAGAATTAAGCCTAAGGAAATTCAATTGCTACTGTCTTCCTGAATAAAGCATAAAAAATTATATAAACTGCTTCATTGCCATCAAACTGAACTTAAGTGAAGATTACGAATTTACCGGTTTTGCATTTCCTTTTCTTAAACCAAAGCATAGAATCCATTTAACTTCGCATTACGAATTTTGCAACTACATATTCCAGCATATGAATTTGCCTAACTCGTATTTGACATTTAAGAATCTGCAAATAAATTTAGAAAATTTAAAATATATGTCTATTATCCGCCCCAGTCTAGTCGATCTGGTTCCCCTGGAACCGGAAACTAAATTGACCATAACCACTTCCAATTTTATGGAATTAAGAACCAAACCGAAGCCTCGGGAACTGGATCCAACCGGCCAATTTGGTCCAGTCCAGATAGTTTAGTTTGGTCCAAGCAGTCCCTAGTTTGGTTGGTCAATTATGCTCAACCTTAGCCCCTACGTAGGAGGGAGATCGTGTTATTTTCTTTGGATCAGCAATGATTGAGTCATTTCCTCTATACTTGTACATAGAGGTCCGATGGACTTTTATTTCGACGTGCTGCCATCATAGATACTTTGTTAAACTCCGACAATTGAGGATATTATAATTTTCATGTGGAATGATCATGAGATTCATTGAATGGTATAAGTGTTACGTCATTAAGGCATGATTGCTCAAGGGGCCAGGGCCATCATCTTACAAATGGAATTCTATCACATACGAGGTCATGATGATTTGCATGTATCTAATAGAAATAAGTCGGTGAACTTTTTTTGTTCTTTATAACTTGTGCTTCAAAAAAAATTCTCATTTTTTCATTTGTACTTATATTAGTAGTAAGTATAAGCATTTTTTTATGTAAAAGAAGAAAAATTCATATCCCGAATGTCCCAACTAGTGTTAACAAAATTAGTAAGTTGAAATATTTTCTTGTTTTGTTATTTAGATTACTACAAAAGGTAAATGGGACTACTAGGTTTGAGTTTCGGCTCGCCAACCATGGGAAAATGTTTGGCCTAGGAAAAAAAAAACTACCTTCACAGGCCAAATATTTCCACGTAAAACTACGGGCAAAGTGAAAATAAAATCCAAATGCTCTAATGATTTCAATTCTATCATCATCTTTTAATCCTATCATAAAAAATCCAATCTGTTAGACTCTGTTTGTTTCACTAAGACTGAATGATTTGAAAAATATTTTATGAAAATAATTACTTATATTGGTTACTAAAATAAATATATGAAAAATATTTTTTTATCATTCATAAAAATATGTATACTTGAATTGTTTGCAAAGCTGAAATTTTTTTGACTAATTATTTCATATGATATAAGCGATCATTGTTAGAAAAATATATTTTAAGACATTTGTTTATTGACTCGCTATCCTGCTGACAAACTAGTCTAAAAGTAGAAAGGGAAAGGAGAAGACACAGATTTTTTATATGGCCATCTCATAGTTGACCCACTTTCTTCCGTTGGTTCAGCCTAGTCGATCCCAGAAGATCCCTAAGTAGTATTAGGAAGATGAAAATACATATAGAAAGAGGCGTCATCCTTCTTTCGGTCAAGTAGCTCCTGCCATTGCAATAGTCATAGAAGGTAACCGGTTAGCGAGTGGTGTCCGTAACCGAAACAGTGTCTTTGTCGGCTTAGAAACAATTCCCTCGATAAGAACTTATGGGAATGGCACCAAGCGCCAATCTTTCTAACGGAATAGCAGGAGCGGTTATATATGATGAATTCCACTATTTGTTTCAACTCTATACAAAGTCCTTCAACACTAGAAGGAATATTCAATTAGATTTTACATGAAATTTTGAATTTTCCCTTTAAAAGAAAGTAGATTTATCCTTTTTTTTCTATCGTATATTTAACTCTCCTCTATCTAATTTTTGCCTCTGTATAGAGGGATGGGAGTCAAAACCCAATGAAAAGTGTTTATCTATCTTGATTTCAGGTAAAATTACTCGAGGGAGGACATTTGAGGGAAAATGATGGATGCATAATCCAATAAAAATTGTTTATCTATCTTCATTTCAGCTTTTTTTCTTTTGTTTCCTCAAAAAAATTTTCAAATTTTTGGTATGAAAAAAATTAAAAATTAGGTTATTCCACCAACTATAGTCTTGACTGTAACGTTGCAAGTACTTAATGCTAAAGAGAGGGAAAATTATTGTCATGATTCATTTCGATAACCTTAAATGGTGGGGATAAAATTTAAAAAAAAAAAAAAGAGGAGAAAAAGTGAGGACTTCATTACAATTTGGGCTAAAACCACACGTATTGATATTGAAAATTCAAGCTCTTTTTTTTTTGGTGGGGGTTTGGGGCCCCGGGGGGTTGGGGGGTA
This sequence comes from Psidium guajava, assembly GCA_016432845.1. Lineage (NCBI taxonomy): Eukaryota > Viridiplantae > Streptophyta > Magnoliopsida > Myrtales > Myrtaceae > Psidium > Psidium guajava. The sequence goes on from CM028226.1 coordinate 33,963,521, forward strand.
GATACAATCTCTAAACTTCAAAGTCATGGTATAATGTGACACTTGGTCCCATGAAGTCATGGTACAAAGCATCAAATCCCTGTGCATCTTTTCTTGGAAACTATTTATAACGCCGTACGATATGGTCAATAGGCTGAATTTTCTCATAAGGGGGTCTAATAATCGGTGGATGTCTCTTTCCTAAAGAAAAGAGAAATTTTGTCATTCATAGCTTCAAAATGCCAATTATTGATGAACACTTAATTCAATGAATGATATCACACGTCGCATAATGTATTTCGAAATAAAATATTACACTTTATTGGATAGAAAAATTTCATGTTTACATATACCAGTACATAATCCACATCGCGTATGTGATCCCTACAGCTTCCTCATAGCTTAAACTCTGAAAGTAGAAAACTCTCTTGAGCCCTCCTTCAAGTACACAAAAGAGACCCTAGATCTCCACTTCCCATGCTCAGCCACATACCTTTTTTAAGCGATTACAAGGAAATACAATGCGGAAGCTGAGAGAAACTTAGCAATTATAAGGAGTGGGAATCAAGCAGAGATCATCTTTCCTCTTCACTGTCACAGCAAAGGTCTCAGTCATGTCCAGGTCCTCATTCCTCATCCCACCGGGCAGTGTCCAGTCAAAATTGTACAAGAGCATCGCAATCTGAAGCTCCACTTGGGCTAGCCCGAAAGTCATCCCTGGACAAATCCTCCTTCCAGCACCAAACGGTATGTACTCCAAGTAGTTCCCTTTATAATCCACACTAGAGTCGTCACAGAACCTATCCGGGTCGAATGCCTCAGGGTCTCTCCAGTGTTTCGGGTCTCTTCCCAGAGCCCATGCATTGATGATGCCCTTGGTCTTCACTGGTATTGTGTAACCAAATACTTCACAGGCCTGTGAGCATTCCCTTGGGAGGAGGAGTGGGACTGGTGGGTGTAGCCGGAGGCCTTCTTTGACCACTGATTTAAGGTATTTAAGCTCAGCAACTCCTGCTTCGTCTGCTTTCCCTCTCTTGCCAAAGACCTGCCTCACCTCTTTTTGTGCTTTGGCCATGATCTTTGGGTTCTTGACCAGCTCTGACATGATCCAGTCTGCTGCTGTGGCTGGGGTCTCACTCCCTGCACTGAATATGTCCTGCACAAAAAAAAAAAAAAAAGGATGTCTTCACTTAAATGTTGAGCGCTGTACGTGCACTGGTGACCCGTTTCCTAAGGGTTTATCAGACGTGGGTAATCAGAGCACGGGTCATGTGTTTGTAGAAAAGAATGAAATTGGAGAAAAATAAACAATTCTGTTGAAATAAGACTCAATTAACTTACCAAGATCACTGCTTTGATATTCTCAGTGGTCAGTGAAAATTCTTGATCACCTTGCTTCTGGAACTTCAGTAGAACATCCACCAGATCTTCATTGCCATCTTCACACTGATCGCCACTCTCATTCTCTGATCTATTCTTCCTGTGTTCCCGGATGATATCCTCCAGCATCCTGTCAGACTCCTGGTGCAGCTTTTCGATCTTTGGCCTCATCCCGCTCACGATGTGCAGGAGCTTCACTGAGGGGAAAAGGTCGGCGATCCCGAACCCACCTGCAAACTTGATTGCCTCCTTCACCACGCCGATGAACCTATCCTGCTCCTTGCACTTCTTCCCGAATGCGGCCCTTGATGTCATGCCGTACTGGGATGAGTAGATCTTCTCGGTAAGGTTGATGGTCGTCCCGGCCCTGGCTGCAATCCATCTCACCTGGTACGACATCTCATCCTCCCGGATGGACCGGTATGACAGCACTCTCTTGGAACTCAGGAGCTCCAGGATGCAGATTTTCCTAAGTTGCCTCCAATATTCACCATAGGGTGCAAACGTGATGCTTGTGCAATCATAGGAAATGATGCTGGAGGCCAGGATCGGTGGCCTAGAGGCAAATATCACATCATGGGTCTTTAAGACCTCCTTGGCCGTCTCTGGCGATGAGAACACAACTGTCGAGACCTCGCCCATCTTGAGGTGCATCAATGGACCATGCTTCTTAGCCAATTCACTCAGAGTCCGGTGCGGAAGTGGTCCGCCGAGCTGGTGCATGTTGCCTATGATGGGTAGCTTCCATGGACCAGGAGGGAGCTTCGTGGTTGAGCCTTTTGGTTTTGGTTTTCTCTTGACAATCCTAAGTGTCATGAAGATGAAGAGGAGGAAAGAGCACAGAACTGGGAAAGTGATATTAAGATCCATTATTGACTATTGGAGTGAGATGAGATGAATGTGGAAGTTGTGTGTGTGTGTTGAGATTTTTGTGGAGCTACACAGCTTACATTTAAAGGAGTTTTTGGTGGGGTAACTCTCGTGGAAGAAGCATGCAACGCCAAAAAGCATAAAAATTTTGGAAAACAGAAAAAGAAAATATGTGGCCGACTTTTTATTCTGGCATAAATATGTCTTAGAAATATGAAAATCCTGTCACCTATTGAAGCTGGCTAATTAGATGATTCAAATTTGAGCGAAGTAAATTGCAAGACATTTAGACGCGACCCCTTTTCTGTTGAGTCAAATGAGTAATTTTCGTGGCTGCATATATGTATGATATATACTAAATTTATTGTATTTTTGTCAATTCAATCATAAACCTTTTAATTTTACTAATTGAGTCCTAAACTTTTTCAAATTTTGTAAATTGTGTTCATACTTCTTTTTTGGCTAGAAATCACTGACGCAGATGTCGGCTTGGTCGACGCTAATATAGACAATTTTAAATAATAATTTCGTATTTTTTAAGTTATTTATTTTTTTTTCTTTCTTTCTTTTCTTTGTTTTTTTCTTTTTGCGCCTTACTATGGCAGGCGAGGATTGGTGGCCACTGGGCAAGGGCCCAAAGACCCTCACCAGGCATAGTAACAAAAAAACAAAGAAAAGAAAAGAAAAAGAGAAGAATAAATAAATAAGTTCAATAGATGTTCACATGTATAAAAATTATTCATGTCAGAGCCAACCGCGTCACAAGGGTGATTGGTATCCACATCGGTGATTTTCGGGCAAACTTAGCTAGATCAACTCAATTGGTAAAATGTGAAAAGAATTAAACTCAGCTAGCAAAATTAAAATGTTAGGACTAAAATGCTATTTATGACAACAAGTTGGAGTATACAAGGTAAAAAAAAAAGACATATCCATCCTAAGAAATGCTATCCATTTGTAAGTAAATTAACATATAACCTAACTACCATTCTAGATCATTGTTTCAACTTATGTGCCATCAAAATGTGGGTGGTACATGATATATATGTTCAATCTCTGTGTGCCGGGCAACAGAAAAATATTGGTAATGCGATGCGTGAATAAAGGTTACAATTTTGCATCCAAGATTGAGTTGTGAAGACGCAAATGCGAGAGATCAAGCAAAGAACAGGAAGTTACATACAATGCGCTTGCTCTATCAAGAATCTTGTTGTCCAAGTTATGTCAAATTCGAGTCATGAAATAAGGCTTAATAATGCCACTTGCTGAACGCCCTAAAAGCGGCAAAAAGGATAAGAGCTCCTAGTTAAAGCACATAGAATTGCAGAAGACATTGCCAATAGTAGAAAGTATGCGTAGCTCAATGATCTATAAAAGTCCATACACGAAAATTTGGTTGTTGATATTGAATGGACAGCGATAATATAGTGAAATCCCACTTGGGTTGTGAAGGGAGAAAAATAACATAAAAGGTTTAAATCTATTGTACGGGCAAGGCGCATTGCCTAGTGGCCAACCAACTGGCAAGCTTGCCACCCACAATGAAAAAAGAAAGAAAGAAAAATTAAATGAGTTAAATTAAAAAACATAAATATTAATTTAAAGCAATAAATTGAAAAAATTATTTATGTTAGTACTAGTCGACTCAAGTATGATGGTCGACATCCATATAAGTGATTTTCACTAAAATTTGATTAGAACGATTGTACTATCAAATTTTCAAAAGATATATCTTTAAATTTGCCAAATTGACACGTTTATAACTAAATTGGAATCCACACAATAAGTTTAGAGTTTTTTTTTTAATTATCTTGTGTTGGAGAAATGTTTTGTAAAATATTTTGATGATTTTCAAACTATCATTTGGTACTTGATTTACCTTTGCAATGTATATATTTGTTATATATGGCTAAGCATTACATCGTGACCACTGGGTAAAGATCGCATGTAGTCTGAAGCATTTCCATGAAAACATTCGTTGAGGACAAGAAAAGATCCAGCCACCCATTTTTAATATCGGAGCTTGAAAGATCTAGACAACGGGGTTGTTTAAACTCCAAACAGGTGGATGTTTGTGAAAGAAATGTTAAAAGAGCCATTACTTGATGACAAGACACAAAGGGATACTTTTGAGGATTATCTGGAGCAGATTAAATGTCCAACTGATTGAAAGATCTTGTGATCTATTGTTAATCATGCAAAATCAAGTGTACATTTCTGAATAGTGAGGCTGTATCAAAATAGTGTAATCTATTGTGTTAAAGATCAACTTACATACTTTTTGTAACTTATAAGGCAGTTTACTAGTGCATTCCAGTTCGTGTTGTGCTTGTTAGTTGTGTGTAGTGGACGTAGGCTTGGTATATAAGTTGAACCACTATATATCTAGTATGATAATCTTTTCTAAATCATTACTCTGTTTTGCACACACTCAAGTATTGTTTAGTGAAACATTTGCTCACCCAATCTTTTTCATATTAACATATGGTATGTGAATTAATTTAAAAAGCTTTAAAACAACCTATTCACCTCCTCTAGGCTGTATTACTAGCCTCAACAATCGGTATTAGAGTTTTGCTGCTTGTTATTTGAAGTGTATTTCTTTAGAGCATAAAGATACTTATGATGCTTGACCTTGGTGGTTTTTTGAATAATGAATCCGTAGCACCCAATAAGCTTCCATACTTCGATGGAAGCAACTACAACTATAGGAAGAACAAAATGTTTGCCTACCTTGTGCATGTGATCAAGATATGTGGGACGTGATTCAAAATGATGTAGAAGTTCCAATTACTACTACTCTTGCCACTGCCGCTAGAGAACTAGCTGTTGATCCAACTACTGTTGCAACAGCTCACCTTGAACAGATTTGAAAGATAGCTGCTTTCAACTCTAAAGCAAGACACCTTCTCCAAAGTGCTTTATTTCTATCTGAATTTAACCAAATAACTTCTTGTGGTTCAGCTAGACAAATATGTGATTGTCTCCAAGTGATTTATGGAGGCACCGATCATGTGAAAGAAACCAAGAAGAACATCATGCTTGGTCGTCATGCGATGTTTATGATGAAGTCAGATGAAACAGTAAGAGTAATGTACACAAGATTCACTGAGATAGTGAATGGTATGGCCAATTAAGGGAAGATCTTCACAAATGCTGAAAAGGTAAACAAGTTGCTTAGAGTACTTCCAAAGAAATAGATCACTATGAAGACCTCAATTTGAGAAATTATGAGAATTCAATATATCACCATGGATGAACTCATAGGCCCGCTGATATCCTATGAAGCTGAAGGTGTAAACAAGCAAAGCCTATCTAAAGGTAACAACGTAATTGCCTTTAATGCTAAGAATGAAAATGCATAGTGGAGATGACGACGACAATGTAATGGCCTTGTTCACTAGAAGATTCAAAACCCTTATGGAGAAAGGAGGAAACTTTAGAGGAAGAAAGAATCTAAGATTCTCAAAAGAAAAGAGACCTTTCAAAGGAAAGGAAGAAATTAAATGTAAAGATATTGTATGTTTTGAGTGTAGAAAGTTAGGGCACATCAAGCCTGATTACCCAATCCTAAAGAAAAGAGGAGGAACGTTCAAAAAGAAGAAAAAAGCACTCAAAGTCATACATTGGGTAAAACCGAATGTGAATCGAGTGACAATGACATAGTAAATCTTTGTCTTATGGCAGAATTTGAAAGACAAGAAGAAAATGAGCTAAATGATTCTGAACTTTCATATGAAGAAATGCAAGATTTTCTAAAAGAAATATTTTGAAATACAAAAAGGCCTTAAAAAGAATTTTAGAATTGAAAAAGGAAGTTTCAAAACTTATTGAACAAAATCTTTCTAAAAAAGATGAGCTTGAAAGATTGCAGAAAGATTTGATCACTACTTAGAGTGAATGTGATATCTATCGGGAAGAAAGCAAATCTCTAAGGGAAAATATTTCAAAGATCAGCACAAATTTTTCTTTTGGTTCAAAAATTTTGCAAGACATTCTATATATTCAAGTTCATTGTTATGACAAGGCTGAACTTGAACATGAAAGGAAACATGAAGAGAAGAATCCTCAAAAGTAGATTAAAACAAACACCTCCTTTTCAATTTTATAAAGATCACCTTGCACAGCAATTCACAAGATCTACTAGCAGACAATTCAATTGCTTAGTTTGCAGTGAACTTGATCATAACAAGGAAACATGTTTAAATATGCAAATGGAGCCCAAAAAGATCTATTGGAGATATGACACCAGACCTAAGATTTACACAAAAGGACCCAAGTTTATGTGGGTAGCAAAGAAAACGTGAAAATCTTCTTGATGAAAAGTAATAATGAAGAAGAACAAGTGGTACTTAGACAGTGGGTGTTCGATATACATGACAGGCAAAAGAAACATGTTAATAAATCTCAAGCAAGTGGATGGTGGAAGTGTCACCTTTAGAGGAAAAGCATAAGGGAAGATTATTGGTATAGGAAACATCAAGTTGGGAAACCTAGTTATTGAAGATGTTTGATTGGTCCAAGGACTAGGACACAACCTTCTTAACATGAGCCAACTATGCGACAAAGGCTACAAGATCAACTTCAAAGAAAACATGTGCACTGTCACTAGCTACAACCTAACCCGATCCTTCATAGGTAAATGACATGTTAACATATATCTATTGAATGTTGAACTTGATAAAATGCAATGCTTAATATCAATAAAGGAAGAGTGTGATCTGTGGCATAAGAAGTTAGGCCATATTAATGTGAAGCATAGCTCTAAGATTGCATCAAAAGATATGGTATGTGGTCTACCAAAGATTAACTATAGTAAATGTCATACTTACAATACATGCTCTTTGGAAAAATAGTTCAGATCCTCTTTCAAGTCCACCAATAACATTGCTACTGAAAGACCTTTGTAACTATTGCACATGAATTTGCTTAGTCCTACTAGAATTGCAAATCTAGGTGGTAGAAAACACTTCGTAATGATTGTTGATGATTATTCACGTCTTTCATGGGTAATTTTTCTAACCCATAACCATGAAGCATTCTATTCCTTTGAGAAACTTGCTAAAAAAGTGTAGAACAAAAAAGGATACAGGATCATAACAATCAAAACCAATCATGGATGAGAATTCCAAAACCAAAACTTTGTAGATCTTTGCGATGAAAATGGCATGGAGCGCAATTTCTCCACTCCGTACACTTCTCAATAGAAGGAGTTGTAGAAAGAAGGAATTGATCCAAAAGATGGCTAGGACCATGATGATCGAAAGCAGAGTTTCTACTTACTTCTTGGCAGAAGCTGCTACTACTGTATCTTACGTCATGAGTAGAGCTCTTCTCAGATCAATGATGGAAAAGACACCCTACGAGATCTTTAAGGCAAAGAAGCCTATCCTATCATATATCTAGGTTGTCCGATGCAAATGCTACACTCTCAAGAACGGGAATAACAATGTTGGAAATTTTGATGCTAAATCAAATGAAGATATCATTCTTCACTACTCTACAAGCAGGAAAGCTTATCATGTATTCAATAAAGACTCATAGGCTATTGAAAAAACCATCAATGCCAAATTTAAAGATGAGCTCATAGGTGTTTAAAGAGATAAGAGAGGGTGGATTTCCAAATGCCCACTCTAGTGGATGATTAATAGCCATTGCATCAACAGGTTGCTAATCCTTCAAACTCAAGTCAAAATCCTAAGGATTGAAAGTTCAAGATTGATAATCCTAAATATCTGCTACATCACAATAGCTCCTTCTGAGGAAGACATCACAAGAAGAAGGGATAAAAACAAGATTTTTGATCAAAAATATGATGAATTCCTTAGCCTTGATCTCTTAAGTTGAGTACAAAGCAATTGACAAAGCTAGATTAGTGCTTAAAGGCTATTCTCAAGAAGAAGGGATAAATTATGACGAAACATATGCTCCTATTGCTATAGTAGAAGCTATTTGACTTCTATTTGCTTATACTTGTCATTATGATTTTATCTTATATCAAATGGATATCAAAGGCGCCTTTCTTGATGGCTAGATCAAAGAAAGGATATTTGTTGAGCAACCTCCAGGTTTTGAAGATCCTTCATGATCATATGATGCCTATCAATTGAAGAAGGCTCTCTATGGTCTCAAGCAAGCCCTTCAAGCTTGGTATGAAAAATTAACTTCTTTCCTTTTTTAACATAATTTCGAAAATGGTAAAGTTGGCACTACCTTGTTTATCAAGAAGAAAGGTAAAAATATCTTGTTAGTTTAGATTTATGTTGATGACATAATCTTTGTCTCTACTAATGAAAATTTTTGCACGGATTTTGCCAAAGCAATGATAAGTGAATTCGAGATGATCATGATGAGGGAGATGAATTTCTTCCTTGGACTTCAAATAAAGCAAACAAGAGATGACACCTTCATTTAGCAAGAAAAGTATGCTAAGAGATTTGGTAAAGAGATTCATTTAAAAAGATGCAAATTCATTAAAACACCCATGGCTGCATCTATTAAGCTAGATAATGATGAAAAAGGCATATCCGTTGATTCTAAACTCTATAGAAGCATGATAAGATCAATGCTATACTTAACTGCTTTTCAATTAGATATCTTGCTCATCATATATCTATGTGCACGAGTCCAATCTAATCCAAAGGAGTCACATATAATGGTTGTAAAAAGGATCATAAGTATGTTATTTCTTTTTCCAAGATAGGATTATGGTATTCTTAAGCTTCAAGCTTTGATCTTTTTGGGATATTCATATGCTGACTATGCAAGTTATAAAATTGATCAAGAAAACTACAAATGGTACATGCCAATTGATGGAAAATATGTTGATCTCCTGGTTTTTAAAGAAACAAAACTTAGTTGCTCTTTCAACCACTAAAGTTGAGTACATTGCGCTAGGGAGCTGTTGTGCTCAGCTTCTTTGGATGAAACGACAACTTAGTGACTTTGACAAAGAAAACTTGAACATTAGGATATATTGTGACAAAACAAGTGCTATAAACCTGACTAGAAATTTTATATTGCAATCAAGAGTAAAGCATATCGAGGTAAATTATTATTTTACTAGAGATCATGTGAAGAGCAGTGATGTGCACATACACATTGTTGATTCAAAACATCATCTGTCTGACATATTCATAAAGTCTCTAGACAAGCAAGCATTCAAATTTATCAAAGCAAAATTGAGAATGTCTAATCCTCCTAAGTAACAAAGTCCAAATGGAAAAGGATCCACAAGCATTGTAAAAGATTAGGTAACCATATCTTCACACTGCTCAAAAGATTAGGTACGCCTAAACTATTGAAAATGTTATCGTTACAGTGCATCAGGAGACATGAAATCTACCTGTTCTGACGAAATATTTGCTGCAATGACTGTTAATTTGATTTTTTACTGTTATAATTATCTTATTTATTTTTATTAATTATTTTTTAATTATTATCATTATTCGCCTTGGAAGATCATGTGTGCATGTATGCCTATATATACAAAGCACGTTCACCCTTCAATTACCACTCAATTCTCAACCGCTAATCACACTCTCTCTTTTTAAATTACTCACCTCTCTTTAGTTCATCTTCATCTTCTACACTTCATCTCTCTCTCTCTCTCTCTCTCTCTCTCTCTCTCTCTCTCTCTCTCTCTCTCTCTCTCTCTCTCTCTCTCTCAACTATGGGTCCTTACAAGTCTGCCTACATTAGCAAGACCAAACCTAAAGCTTCTGGTCCTTCAAACATAGATCTCACAAATATTCCGGAGGAATTTGCTCTAAGCTTTCAAATAGGTGGTGAGCCAAGTGGCTTGTCTTTGCTAGCATAGCATCTCAAAAGGTCCTCGCCTCTCCTAGTGCAAGCACTCTTAGTCAAAATAAAAGAGGAAGCATCACTGACTCCTTCTTTTGAGTTAATCATAACTATAGAAGGAATTCTTATTCCACCAATGACGATCAAATCCCAGGAAAAGTTTGATGCTTGGTACAAGAAATTCATGGAGATGCTAAAGTCAAAGGAGATCACAGAAAAAGAAAGTTAAACCTCCACTCCTCTCGCATTGCCTGCTCTTGATTCTAGTGCAATTGCTTCATCTGCCGCTATACCTGATGTTCTAAAGGAAAGGTCCCCTAAAAAATCCTCAACTAAGGAGGTAGTAGATCTTCCAAAGGAGACCAAAGAAAATAGCCCACCTAAGGAAACATCTGGTGCTATCTCTTCTACTCCTCTTACTCTAGGAGAAAGTGGTTTAGCATCGGATGTCCAAGAATCTTAAGACTAACCTGAAGGAACCACTAAGGTTAGTTAGGAACCTATTAAAGCTAATGAGAGAGCAAGTGATAAGTGACGAGAGGATGAGGATGACGGGGTATTTGAAAACATTATGCATACGATTGGTTTTGAATTGAATCCATCTTTTGAAAACCCACTGTTTTTTTTAGTGAAGAACATGAAAAAACTTGTTCTTCTATTAAAGGTAGAACCTTGATTTTTCCATGTGTTGTGGGCTTCGAATACCTTGATTCTCATGGAATCTTTCTATTCGAAGTTTTTGAAAACTACAATCTTTTAAAGATGTGCACACTGAACGATAACTCTTAGCCAAATATCATGATCATGTTCTACTCAAACATGCATTTTCTTGGTCCTCACTCTTTTGTGTTCACCTTTGAGAAGAAAAATTACACTGTGACTGTTGAGGAATTAGCTGAGATCTTCTAAACAAATTTTCATCCCTATCAAAAGTTGGAAATCTCATATGAGGAAGTATATAGTTTTTTTTATCTTGGAAACTCCAAATTTTACCCGTGATTTCTGAAAGATCATCTTAGTGAATGTGTTTACCCCTCAATGAATTTTCTACCAAAGATCGCACCAAGATTCTTCATCCCAAGTCGTCCTTCTAGAATGAAGTGTCCAGATATGAGGCAAAGGTACTGTGGGTTTTGCTTACCGGTTTCCCCATTTCTATTCTACACCTGATTATCCTACACATGTATCAGATGGTGAAAAGAAGAATAGGAGGTCTACCATATGAGTTACTCATCTGTTGGATCTTCAAGAGAAAGGGTATTGGCTTCTCACATGTTGCCAAAGAACATTTCTCTCTTACTGTAATAGTCAAGAAAACCCTGCAAAAGATGATGCTAAGAGTCTCACCAGATGGATGGATGAGCACCCAAGATGAGGTGATTGCTATTGGACATGGAGATGAAAAAATAGCAAAAGACTCCTCAAGGAAAGATTCACTAAACAGCCTATTTCGAGGACAAGGTAAAAAGGCAAGGCTCCTATAGCCAAGAAGGCCTTGTGTCCCCTTCGACCTAAAAGAGCTTCATCTCCGGTGAGAGCCTTTGCTTCTCTATCTTTGAATGTCCTACTTGCTATTCAATCTAATGTTCAGGATTAAAATTTGTCCAAGGCAAATATGTCGAAGTATATGGTCAAAATTGAGAAGACCATCATCAACCTGAACTACTGCAATCCCCTACAATATATTCCTGAACCTACCCAATCTCCTTCCTCACAAAACATAGGCACACTAGTCTCAAGTGATCACACTTACTATTTGCGCACATAACTGCATATTTGTATCTTTGCATGCTTTGATGTACCCCTACTGAGATTGATTGAATGAAGATGATGTTGTTGATATCCTTCTTTTATTCATATGCTTATACATTTTGTTGATGACAAAAAGGGGGATGATTTCACAAGATCATGCAAAGATGTGCTAAGTGCTAGTGACACCCTAGTCCTAAGGGAAGCGTAGAAATAAGGGGAGCTTGAATGAGAGAACAAAAGATTATCTCTCCAAATGTTTAACATTTATCTTGAAAACATCTTGAACTATGACTAAAGATCTTGATCAAAACAATTTCAAAATCAAAATATCATCTTAGTTAGTTCTTCTCCGGATTCATTTACAAAATATTTCGAAGAATATCACTTATCTGCAATTATGCCTTACAATTGAAAAATCAGCTATACAGATCTTTATATTATTACACTCTATAAACTCTATTTCACTTCACATCTATAGCATAGTTTTTTCATCATAAAAAAGGGAGATTATTGGAGAAACATCTCATGAAACCTTTTGATGATTTTCAAACTATCCTTTGGTATTTGATTTACCTTTGATGAGTAGTTGTTTATTATATATAAATAAGAATCACATGACGAGCATAGGGTAAAGATCACGTGCAATCTGAAGCATTTTCATGAAAACATCCATTGAGGACAACAAAAGATTTGCTCACCGATTATTGATATCAGAGCTTGAAAGATCTGATTTGCAGAGTCATTTAAAGTCTAAACATGCGGATGGTTGTGAAAGAAAGGCTAAAATAGAAGTTACTTGATGTAAAGGCGCTAAGGGACACTTTTGAGGATTACTGAGAACTATTCCCTTCTCTGTTAGAGTCCTGCAAAAAGCTGTCATTGGGGAACAGTAGCTCAACATCTATTTTAGAAAACTCTAGTTTGACTTTGAAAAAGCTATTCCAAGCTTGAGGATAAGATGTCCCATCAACCTCCAATGACTCTTTTACTTCTCCATGGATGCTTAAACAGCTAGAATGCTAAGGCTTTTAAAAGTAGGAGATTGTGAAGGCCAAGAAGTACCGAACAAATTTGACACCCAAGTGTTGCTCTAGAAATTGTTCTAGTTGAAAAACTTGCGCTGATTGAAAGATCTTGTAATACGTTATTGCCTTGTAATCATGCAAAATCTAGTGTACATTTCTAAGTAGTGAGGCTGTATCAAGATAGTGTGATCTATTGTGTGAAAGATCAACTCACATATTATTTGTAACTTGTGAGATAGTCTACCGATGCATTCCAGCTCGTGTTGTGGTTGTTAATTGTGCGAAGTGAATGTAAGCTAGGTATATAAGTCAAACCACTATATATCTAGCGTGTCGATCTTTTCTAAATCATTACTCTATTTTGCCCATATTTAGATATTGTTTCGTGAAACATTTGCTCACCCGATCTTTTTTGTATTAACCTTTTGTTTGCGAATTAATTGAAAAAGTTTAGAAACAACCTATTCACCTCCTCTAGGTTGCATTGTTAGCCCCCAACATCCTATTCCATTGACGAGATTAGGGGATATAACAACTGGGGTCATGTAATCCTTACCAAAATCCTAAGAGTCATGTATTAATTAGACTAATATGTAAAGTGGTGAATAAGAATGAATAGTCAATTGTTCATTTCATATGACAACTTTCAAAAGTGTCGATTGGTTAGTGTCCCAATTACTTGGAAACATCTGCTATCCCATTGGAATAATCGAATAATGGGTATACAAGCATAACTTAGTTTCGACAAAAAAAAAAGACCTAGGCTCTATTTGTTCCGCAAAAAATGAGACATTTCTGGTAAATATTTTTGAAAAAAATCATTTTCTAAAAAATGACAATATTTTTCGGTGTTTGGCTACAACCTAAAGATAAATAGGAAAATATTTTTCATTGTTTACTATGGAAAATCAGATTTGATTTTTTTATGAGAAAATTACCAACAGGTTAGAATTTTTATTTTTTCTTCTTTTCTTTCCTTCTATAACGATTGTTGGCCATGACAACGTCTTGCCACAATCGAGGGACGACATTGCCCAAGGCCGACAAGGCTCTATCTCACTAGATCAAGCGTGATCGAGCTCACCTGTGGCTAGTGAGGCTTGACCTTGCCCATGGCCAGCAAGTACGAGCTCACCGGATGTGGCAAGGCTCGACCTTGCCCATGGCTGATGAGGTCCACCTTGCTAGATCTAGTGAGGTGGATCCTCGCTCAAGGCTGGCAAAGCTTGTCCCTCACCTATGGCCGGTGACCCATAGAAGGTGAAAGAAAATAAAATAAAAAAAAGAAATTACTAAAAATTATTAAAATATTCAATAAATAGGAAATATTTTAAATTATTTTAAAGAAAAGGAATGATGAAAGAGCCGGGAAAATGATTTTTCCTTTTTGCAAAATGATTTCCTCACTTTGAAGGTATTTTTACCATTGATGAAATTTTTTTTTCTGACTGATTTTTTTTTTGAACCAAACGTTGAAAAATTCAAAAAAAATAATATTTTGAAAGTTGTTTTTTATAAAAACAAACGGAAACCTTAGTAGAGGGGAACTTGGCGTCAAAGGAGAGAAGATTTCTCTTGATGCCGTGTCATATGATAAGTCCGCCTGCACTCTTTCTGTCCATGCATGCGTTCTTTTTTGCAGTCGGGTCTAACTTGTTTTCAGTTCTAGTTTGATTTATCTATTACGTTTGTAATGTTATCCTCAGTATTCTGGTTAGACATCAGAAAAAATGTAGTCCTCTTATGACGTCATCTTCACCTATAATCAGTAGTTATCACACAGTTCCGTACGAGTGTGTTTAAGTTCACAATATATCTGGAAGCAAAACAACAAAACTATGTCGTTCTCAATCTCGCTTACCTTAACTATGAATAAATTCATGGACGACGGCCATAACTCGTTGGAAAACGTGGCAGCCATGCCCGAGAAATTCATTTAAATATTTTGTTTCCAGAGGATATTGAGGGAAAAAAAATTCTGAGCAGGGTGATAGATGTCATGAACTTTGAAGATTCAACCTGACTAACTTAACTTTGAAGATTGCAGGTTGGACTGACATGAACATTCAAATTCAACCTGACTGACTTGTAGTTGTTAGTCACTTTTTCCTAGATTGGCAGATTACCTCTTTGTTGAATCCACGTGTTTACTTCTATTTGCATCCATGACTATAAGCATACACAATAAACAGACAAACAACAAACCCACCAATGAACATTCGAGATTCAATAAATAGACTGATATGAACATTGAAGATTCAACCTGACTGACTTGTAGTTGTGAGTCACTTTTTCCTACATTGGCTTGTTGAAGCCACGTGTTTACTTATATTTGCATCCATGACCATAAGCACACACAATAAACAGACAAACAACATATCCTCCAACGAACATTCAAGTGATATGAACATTCAAAGATTCAACCTGACTGACTTGTAGTTGCGAGTCACCTTTTCCTACATTGGCAGATCAACTCTTTGTTGAAGCTGCATGTTTCCTTGCAATTGCAACGATAACCATAAGCATACACAATAAACAGACAAACAACAAACCCACCCACTTTAAAATGATGAGGATGAAGATAAAATAATAATACTACCAAGATTATTCGTTCCACTAAGGATAATTACACTTTTTTGGAAAAAAGACATTCTCAGAATTTGGTTAATGGAGCCTTGAAAATGGGCCGAATTACGTGGGCTTCTAGCTCAAGTTGCTATGTTGCCCGTCAAACAATAGGAATACGCTAATCAATCTCTGAACTTCAAATTATAGTTCTCTCACAGTACCACTCGAACCTGTAACCACATAAAAGACATTGTCAAGGCTGTTCGCTAAGCTATGACACTCCGTTGTAATCTCACTCAAACTTTTTTCGCAGAAATTTCTTCCGTGATAAGATATTTTTCACTAAAAGTTGTTCTTTGACTTTTAATGAAAGGCGATAGGGTCTTGCGCCAACTTCGGATATAATGTATCACAAACAAGCAAACAATAACCAATTAGATTAGAGAAAGAGTGTGCATATGCAAATCCTACTAGAATCTAATCGACGACAAGATTTGGTAATACAAACTTGATGAAGTAATTGGCTGTCAACAAACTATAGTAGAATTTAACCGACAGCACAGCCTGAAAATACAAAAGCACATTGAGGGAATTTAATCTACTACACAGTATCTAGGATAGAGATACACGCTGGAATTTAATCAATGATGCGAATATGGAAGGTACCACTACGAAAGATAAAGTGCAATGCGAGAAAATAAAGATAAAGTAAATTTATTTGATTTGTATGGGGAAGAGTCTCCGAAGAGAACAATGTGGCTATTTTCAGCTTACAATTGAGAGTAATCGACGGAGCTTTCAAAGGGAAGTTACAAACAGAGGTTACAAATGAAAGTTACAAATAGAGATTACAAAGTGAAATTTCCAACAGAGGTTATAAAGATAAGTTACAAACAGAGGTTGCAAATGAAAGTTACAAATAGAAATCACAAAGTGAAGTTTCCAACATAGGTTACGAATGTTTATCGACAATTTCTTCGACTCCATGACCTTGACAGTTTCTTTGACTCCATTTCATTGATGTCGCTTTATTCCATTGTGGATAGTCATTTCTTCAACAATTTTATCCGAGGTTATTGACTCCACTTATTGTCAATTCCTTCAAGCTATCTATTCATCAAGTTGTTGATTGTTCAAGTTATATGTGTTGGGGTAACAATACAATATAGAGAGGGTGAAAAGGTTGTTTGAGAACTTTGAAAAACATTTGCAGAATAAAACAAGTTCAATTTCAAATACCGAGTCAAACATATGTAGAAGTATTGTAGAGATCAAGTCAGCATATGTTCGAAATAACGTGAGCTAATTATGTGCCTAAATGTATAGAGATTACAAGAAACCAAAGCACACGAAAAACATTTGGTCAAACATTAGCAAAGACATATTGTAGAAATCAAATTGTACTATTGTTTGATAGATCACAATGTTTACGAACATTTAGTGCTAATAAAGAGTAGATAGAAGATTTACAAACAATGGGCCAAACATCTGCAAAGACATTGAAGAGATTAGGTCAGCAGATGTTTGAATTATTGTGAGAAGATCGTGTGCTAAATTGTATGAAGATCACTATAAATAAGAGTACACAAAATAGGAGGTGAGATAAAAAGATGTGGTGAGTAGATGTTTCACAAAACAATATCTGAATGTGTGCAAGATAGAATAACAGATAAAGTAAAAAGCTAGCACACTAAGATATATAATGGTTTGGCTTTATCCCTAAGCCAACGTCCACTCTCATGACGAATAGCCATAACTTGAGCTAGAATTCACTAGTAATATTCAAGACAAGTTACAAACAGCAAGTAGTACCTTTCAAAAAGATCGCACTATTAGGACTTTTGTACTGCTCTCATTATCGTGCACTTGATCGTTCATAAGATTATAGTATAGAAAGATCACCAGAGAAGATCTTTCTGGATAACAAAGATATAGTGAGAGAAAAGTAGCTCACAGCAAGTACGCATTTTACATTGTGCTTTCTCTAACATTTTAACCTAGAAGGTCTTCCATTATATATATAACTTCATTGTTTTTGCTGGAAAGGCTAGAGAAGTCCAACTAGCCTTTAGAGATCAGTTGGAACTGCTGTAGTTAATGTTTTTTTACACTGTTCTGAAACTGCTACTTTGACGCTATTCTGAAATAGCTGCTTTGGCATTGTTCTGAAAAGCTGACAGATACTAATGGCTGTATTTTACTCAATAGACTTCCTAATCTTTCTCTATGGACCTTTCGTTAGCCAATGACTATATTTTTCTTCCCAATGAAACACCTGCACATATTCGTTGCTTAAACAGTGTAAAACCCAATATCAACATGAATATTGTCACACCTAATCTTTTGGCCCATTGGTCCTGTTTACAGAAAAACCATGGGAAAGACTTGTGATGAATTACCTAATGATCCTCTTAGTATCCCAGCTTCCAAAGACGTCACATTGATGAAAGATTGACCATAGTACCTCAAAGTTATCATGAACACCTCGTTATCTTTGACTTGTTCTCCTCATTGTCAAGATCTTCATCCTTGTACCTAGTCTTCGCCATAATCAGGCCATTCAGATCTTTACTAGTTTGTTGATGGTGTTCACCCGCTCTTCCACCTGATCTATATATAGCAGTTGCTTTCTGCCAAAGATCTGGTACTTCAATAACAATCTAATATACCTGATCTTTCTTCCGGACCATCCAAGCATATTTGCAATTGTGACTCTTCTGAGTTGTTCATTTTCACAAACATGGTCCTTCCAAACTTTAATGAACATCATAGTTCTAGGCTTGTTCACTATCACTAGGTCTATCCAACTGTTCACCTGATTTTTATATCTTCAAGCCATCATAAATATTCTCATTCTTCTTGGCTTGTTCACCATTAATCAAGGTCTTTCCAAATATTCACCTTCTAGAGATCCTTTCAACTTGTAGATATCTTCAACACCCAATATTTCAACACCCATTTGGCCTTAGTCCTCTCGATTTCGTGTCGATTAGAGTTGAAACTGGTTGAGGCCGTGGGACCTCAGTGTCATGAGGTAAGTTTAACGATATCCTAGGCATGTCAACCTCAATTTGTCCTTTTTACATTTTTGAATAATTCTTCAATCCATGCGGAAGTGTAACCTCATTTATCAACTACACTACAAGTATAACAAGAAGGAAAAGCACGTATTGAGCATACATAACATGGTTTATTAATATAACATGCATCTCATTTGCATTGACCATATACATATATTATCAATACAACCTCGATTATACCTAGCGCCCCTAGTGGCAATGGTAGTCCATAAAAGTTAGCAATCTAAAGTTTTTCCTTTCTTGTTCAAAAAAAAAAAAAAAACTCCTCCCTCTACTTCACTCGTCATGTGGCCATTCTCCATTATTGAAAGCCGGTGGCCTGTCTATGTCACGAATAGGGTTGAGTAGATCCCCTCCAAGCATGGCATACCACACCACATAATAGTGTGGGACCCAATAATCAAGTCCCTCCTCCACATCTACCACATCAACATAAGCGACTTCCATTGACGAAAAGTGGTATCACTATCCAAATCTACCACATCAACATAAGCGACTTCCATTGACATCATGAGACCAAAATGTGGAGATGGAATAGTTGCCATACCTAAAAATCTGAAAATTTAAAAGGGTGAGAAACACATCTCAGTAATCAAAATCAAAGCTTGAGTTAAGAAGATTGGCTACTACTGAACTCATGTAACATGCAATCAAAGTATCGATCGATCAAGAAATATATCGTTGTACTCGATTTCATGAGCTATTAATGTAAGCAAGCATGCAATCCTCATTTTTTTATATCCTCCCGCACTCTTTGCAGGCCCACTCACCACTCTTGACGAGGCATCTTAGCGTGCATCTTACAAATATATCAAGGCATCCTATAGGGCAATCCATCCTTAGCTCACGAGAATATTTCTGTCGTTCCATTCGATTCGTCCCATACCAGACCTCATAGTTGAGATATGCTTGCTTGCCCACGAATGAGGTAGTTCATATTAGTAAATCTCACCACCCTAGGCAGCAAGCCATTATAGAGAGCATACAAGATCATAACTTCTCATGCAAGTACACAAGTTGGCACTAGCCTTGCACTTGAACAAAGGATTAGAAATTTACTTACATATCTTGTTGGCAAGAACTATTAAAAAGAACAAGGCCAATTGTCTATGGTAGCGTCGATAGTGAGCGATGGCAGTGAAAAATGACTCGAGAGAGGGTGAGGGAAGTGGCGTGAGAGTGGTGAGGGAGAGAAGGGAAAAGTGGCATGGAAAATAGGGTAGGTTCAAGAAAGCTATTGTCTATTTTATAGTCTTGTCTCTTGACTTGTTCCCTAAGTCAGATTTGTCCTATATGCTTTCCAAGTGGCACTGCCCTATTTAATTTTGCTTGCCACATAGTCTCTTCCATTGAAGAGATAATAACTATAGGGCTATATAGCTGATTAGCCATTCATCCACCTAGCTAACCCATGCTTTTAGGTTGTTTTATGTGGATAGATGTCTAATGAAATTCCAGACCAATCCTTCTTTAGCCACACGCCCCCGTGAGGTGTGTTTAAGTAATTAATCCTAATATAGAGTCTTTTTGTTATGCCCCCAATGAGGTGTTTTCCTATTAATGACACTTAATTACTTTAAAATTATCTTTTAATGGCAATTTAGGTATTCTAATGATCAAAGTCAAGATTGGTCAAAGATTAGACAATTTTTCTAGAGAATTGTGTTTGATTTGGTCAAAGATATGGCAATTATTTTAGAAAATCAAGTTTGACTATTCAAAGATTTAATAATCATTTCGAAAGATTTGATTTGACCATTCAAAGATTAAGTAAACATTTCTAAAGATTTAGTTTCGCTATTCGAAGATTATATAATCTTTTTTTAGAATTGTGTTTGACTAGGTAAAATAATTAGCTAATCATTACAGAGGATCTTGTTTGTTTGTTCAAAGATTATCTAATCTTTCTTAAGAATCGTGTTTTGACTTTTCAAGGATTTGGCTAATCATTAGCTTCTAATCATAATCTTTTTTGATATCGATGCCAATGAGGTGGCAGGGACACATAGGTGCTACTTGTCACCAAATAGGAGAGCTTGAATGGACTTATAACAATCATAGATGCCACTTGGATCAAAGGTCGGACTGAGTTCTTGGCCGCCAATTGTGGCCGATACATGGCCTAACCATATTGGTAGTGCGGTTGGTGCATCGTCGATTGTGATCGATATGTCCCATCATCATTGGATAAAGCGCCTCCATATTTAGCTTGGTTTAGAGTTGGAATCACCAGCTCCTAAGCTAAGCATACATTCAAACATAACCAATTATAACCTTTCATAACCAATTTACAATTGATGTAAGATTTACTTATCTTACTCTATGGTCCCCCCTCACAATGTAATGCACAGCTACAAGTGATCAGTCTATGGCCAACACATGGTTGATACAGTGTTCTAGTGGAGTTCATCCTGTCATGCCCCGAACCCGGCGGCAACGCAGCATCTCGTACCTCATCAATTAGCCAACGAGAATGACGACCCAGGATTCGTCATGGCGCACTCGATAAACATACTACTCTCACTAGCGAAAGCGGACATCACACATACGGAGAGAAGGGATAAAGAAGAGAGAAACGGATCAAACATACATAATACATTTCATTAAAGCCACAGAACCAGTGTTTAGGTACAACATTTTAAAAAGGAATGTTACTAGCTAACCTACGCTAAAAAGAAGAGCAAGTATGGCCTATTAGTCTACACATCCACATCGCTCCAATTGGATGAGGGCTATTTCTTAGGCTCAAACTCTATGGACGTGGGAGGATCACTATCCATAAGGTCCTCAAAGTCATCTCTGTCGATCTCCATGAGACTTGATTTAGCTAGCAACGACACCTAGAAGAGGGTGAATAGGTGCTTCTGAATATTTTGAGTTATAAGCGCCAGCAAACACAAAAACCGAATATTGAAGCGTAACAGATCAAATATGCACGAAATAAGAGAGTTCAGAAGAAGAGATGTGCAGACAGAATTATAGGGGTTCGGCTATAGTAAGCCTACGTCCACTCTCCCACGATGACAGCCGATTGGCTGGATTTCACTATGATAAACACAAGGTTACAAAGAACTTCTCTCAACTGACTCACAAGAGTGTTTCCACGAGAAGTTAAAATAATTCTCTCAACAATTTTTGCTCGTCTTTTTCTATCTCTTCGCTTCTTTTAAACGAATACCAGCACTCTCCTTTTATACCCCTTTCACCTCGAACTAGCCGTTGTCAAGGTGCTTCACAGGATCACTCGTCAATCTGCAATCAACCTTGATTGAACGAGATAAACTTGGAAAGATGCTAGGAAGCCATTGAAGAAGGATTCTGATTACTTCAGATTCAGTCGCCCATACAACTAAATCTTCAGTTTCCATATTTGTGAGATGTTGAATCATCTGAGGAAAGAAAGAAAGGTAATATTCAATCAAGGATTTTGTCCTAATAAAGATGGACAATCATCTTGTAGATCGAATCCTTTCACTTCCCGTAATTTCCGAAATCAATCGGATTCTTGTTAATCGTGGGTCTTCTTAGTCCAGTTGCAAAATCTGAATCCATTCAGAAACAGCTTTCAAACTATGTGAAGTCTCTGAATCTGATTCAACTTTACTCTGCGAATCTGAGCTCTTACGGATCCTACTGTCGACATCTCACATGAGTCTTCTTAAGGTCTTCCAAGGCAATGCTGTCCTCCATCTGAATCCATTTGAGGCAGTCAAACACTTCATCTGAATTACTCAGATGTAGACTCCTCCTTCTGATTCCTTTAGAGGCACAAGCATAGTTCCTCCTTCTGACCATTCAGAAGCACTATGGTGACGACTTTTCCTAGAGTCTGAACGCCAGTTGTGGGATATTCAACGCTCTTTTCACATCGTGATTTCTGCAATGAAGATATGCTTCCACTAACTAGACTTCTTAAGACGAGTTTTGTCAGAATCAAAATTCTTGGCGGGATAGTTTCCTCAACAAGACTAAGCTATGGCACAACAGAACTTGGATCGGGAGTTAATACCTCCCCACCAAAAATGACAGCCTCTATAGGACCCATCTCAACAAACTCATGGAGCGATATATCAAAACCTTGAATGGTCCTCAAAACTTTAGTCCATGCCTGACCATCCATCCCTCATAATAGTGAGGCAACAAAAGCTCATAACCCTCATCAACCTAGATGGTAGTCACATGTGTCGCGACCTAAAATTCATTTTTTAGGTTAGTGGATTACCATATTAATTTATTAAATTAACCAACCTAGTTCGAGCTCTTCCAAGCTCTACCAAATCGCGACTTTGATTTTTTTGTTCAAATGGTTTTAAAATTTGGAGTCGCCACTAATCATTTTTGGTAGATTGAGTAGAAACCTAAGTAAATTAGCGGGAGAACTAAATTACTTCTACGAACCAGAGATTATGAGTTCGGGGACTTGGTTACACTAGTTAATTAAAAATAATGCCCTTTTGGTACCTTAATTTCATGGATATTCTAATTTGGCAACTCAGGCTTGGTTTATTCCTAAGGCTCTAGTGGAGTGTTCTCTTTTTGCATTTTCACTTTTTAAAATGGAATATACGTGAGTGACATTTTTTTGGCATTTTCAAAATATTAAGTATTTCCCTGAAGCCGAAAGAGGGAGTGAGTTAACGACTTCTGTGCAGTGCTACGAGCTACTCATTTTGGGGTTTAGTGATTCAAAAATTAAATTACAGGAAGTAAATGACAATAAATAAAAACCACCAATGGATAGCTCACCCTTAGCTTGGCCCTCTCCTTTGGGGTTTAAGGTACAGGAATTTAAATTTCAGAAATTTAAAATGACCTCTAATGAGCGGGCTTTGCCCTTCACATCCTGGGGTTTAAATTCTTTAAAATAAAACGAATTGATTTGACAATTCGGGCCGAAATCCATCGACGGATCAATTGAAAATTTAATGGGCACTCAAGAGCTCGTCAACGCCAATTTTACACCTCCATGGGATTTACCGTTGACTTGGAGTTGTCCTTTGCATAACATAAAAATATAGAGAAATTGAGTAATGGAGCAAATATGATTTAATTCACATTAAAAATTAGAATAATGAAAGAGGCACTTAGCTTCAATGGCATTATGAGAAGTGCTTGATAGATATAATTGGTTCCTGCCTGAAATTAAATATGGGGAAATGGGAGAAGAGTAGAAAATTTGAGCTAGTTTATACTAAAAAATCAAAGAGAGTAGAGAGACACTTAGCTTCAAATCTGGGATGAATTCTTGATTTATGTTGATCGATGAAGAAATTGATGATAATAACCATCTAGCTTTAAACTCCCATCATCTTCAAAATTCTCTCTCTTTTTGGTATTTTCTTTCTCTCAAATTTTTCTTCAATCTCCTAAAACCCTTTCAAATATCCAAAATTTTCTCTCCAAAAAAAAATTCCCCTCTTAAACACACTTCTTCCTCCTTTTATAACCTATTCATCTATCTTCCATTCTAATTTTTCCACTAACTCTATCTCCCATTATAATTCCTCAACTAACTCTTCTTCATTTTCATCTTTCTTTCTCCATCTCTATATCACATTCTAATTTGTCCACTAACTCTTCTTCATCTCTATCTTCCCTTCTCTATTCTTATCTCCCATTCTAATTTCTCCACAAACTCTTCTTCATCTCCATCTTCCCTTCTCCATTCTTATCTTATTTTCTCCATCCATTCTTCTTCATCTTCTCTTCTCCATCTTCCATTCTCTATTCTTATCTTATTTTCTCTATCCATTCTTCTTCATCTTCTCTTCTCCATCTCCTCTTCTCCATCTTCCCTTCTCTATTCTAATTTCTCCACTAACTCTTCTTTTTGTTATTTGCAAGATAATCCTTCAAGAGTTAGGTATTTACAGTCTAGTCCCTGAATTTTAGGTATTTACAATTTAGTCGCTAAAAAGATATTTCTTTATGTCCAAATCTCCTCATAATTTTCGACACACCTACCGCATGTTGAATTTAAGCTCATTTAATTAAAGCCCTTTTGTAAAATTGAGTCATTTTGGGTATAATTGGGCCAAGATGAAAATTTATAATATTAGAGAACAATGTCACAACTCCTAAAAGTGAAAAATGAAAATAAATTGACTCAAATTGAATTTTTTAAGGCCCGATTCGAGATTATGCTCGTGAAAAAATACACGACCCCGAATCGGATTTTTTAAATTTGCGATGGCTAATATGAAAAGGGATTTAAAAGAAAAATATTGACTATTTTTATGTATTTTTGTGGCCTCAAATGCTATTATTTATTAAATATTTCCTAATTTCTAAAATATATATTTAAAAAAATACAAAAAATATGAAAAATTATTTTTTACTCAAAAAATAGTTGCCTAAGCTTGGCCAAGGCTTCCAAAGTTGATTTTGTAATTTTCTCATTTTTTTTATTTTTTATGAATTTTCGAAAATAAAAATATCGAAAAATACTGAAAATATGAAAAATTATTTTTTGACCAAAATTGGTTCTCTAGGCTTGGCTAAGGTCCCCAAAGTTAATTTTTTAATTTTATAAATTTTTATGGATTTTGTATTAATTTTAAAGGAAGAAAGATGATTAAAAATCAGGTGTCAACAACTGCCTCTCTTTGAAAGGAAGCTCGATAGAGGTTCATTTCAAAGACGAGATGAAACCTGAATCTTAATCGACTCAACCTAAGAAAATGCAGAGAGTTGTGACATTTGATCTCCAATACCTCTTTGAGCAAATTCTGATCCAAATTGGACTGGAGGAGATTTTTATGAAGTGAGGGAGAGATAGAGGAGCGAGTTTACCTGGCACTTACCTTCCCGTTGTGTGGCGGTTGCCTGATATGGATACTCTACTGAAAGTGGAATGAGAACCTAATGATACGTTATAAGAAAACCTTAGGGTGGTTGAGCTTGGATCCGTGTGGTGGGTCAACCCATGGTAGATTCCTAACAAAAGGATTCTACTGATTAAACTTTGATTGAGATTTGACCTGTATGGTAGGTCATCCCATGAAAATGCCTGTATGAAGGATTTTGTGCCTGTAGAAAGGACTTGGCGCCTGTAAAAAGGACTTTGGAATGCCTGTAAGGACTTTGGTTGTCTGTAAGAAGGACTTTTGCATTGCCTACAAGAAGGACTTTGGGTTGCTTGTAAGAAGGACTTTGGTGCCTGTAGAAAGGACTTTGGGCTGCCATTAAAAAGGAATTTGGGTGCCTGTAGAAAGGACTTAGTGCATGTAAGAAGGACTTTGTGCCTGTAGAAAGGACTTGGTGCCTGTAAGAAGGACTTTCATGCATGTAAAAAGGATTTTGGGTTGCCTGTAAAAAGGACTTTTGCGTTGCCTGCAAGGAGGACTTTGGGTTACCTATAAGAAGGACTTTTGTGCCTGTAGAAAGGACTTTGGGCTGCCTTTAAAAAGGACTTTGCGTGCCTGTAGAAAGGACTTAGTGCCTGTAAGAAGGACTTTGTGCCTGTAGAAAGGACTTGGTGCCTGTAAAAAGGACTTTCATGCCTGTAAGAAGGACTTTGGGTTACCTGTAAGAATGACTTTTGTGTTGCCTGTAAGAAGGACTTTGGGTTGCCTGTAGAAAGGAATTTGGGTTGCCTATAAGAAAGACTTTGGGTTGCCTGTAGGAAGGACTTTGGTGCCTGTAAGAAGGACTTTTGTGTTGCCTGTAAGAAGGACTTTGAGTTGCATGTAGAAAGGACTTTGGTGCTTGTAGGAAGGACTTTTGGTTGCCTGTAAGAAAGGACTTTTAGGTGCATGTAGGAAGGACTTTTTGGGTGCCTGTAAGAAGGGCTTTTGTGTTGCCTGTAAGAAGGATTTTGGGTTGCCTGTAGAAAGGACTTTAGGTTGCATGTAAGAAGGATTTTGATGCATATAGGAAGGACTTTTATGTTGCCTGTAAGAAGGACTTTTGTGTTACCTGTAAGAAGGACTTTGGGTGCCTGTAAGAAGGACTTTGTGTTGCCTGTAAGAAGGACTTTGGGTTGCCTGAAGAAGGATTTTGATGTCTGTAGGAAGGACTTTTGTGTTGCCTGTAAGAAGAACTTTTGTGTTGCCTGTAAGAAGGACTTTGGGTTGTCTGTAGAAAGGACTTGGGTGCCTGTAGGAAGGACTTTTGGGTGCCTGTAAGAAGGACTTGGTGCCTGTAAGAAAGATTTTTTGGTGTTGAAGGGTACCATTCCGAGATATGGGAATACCAGGAATCTTGCAGAAGCTCAAACCCAATTTCACTTACCTCAAAGGGTGTCATTTTGGGATTTGGGAAGACTAAGAATCTTGCAAAAGCTTAAACCCGATTTAACTTACCTTGGTGGGTACCATTCCGGGATCTGAGAAGACTAGTGATCCTGTAGAAGCTCAAACCCGATTTAACTTACCTCAAAGTGTGCCATTTTGGAATCTGGGAAAATCAAGAATCTTGCAGAAGCTCAAACCCGATTTAACTTACCTTGGTGGGTACCATTCTGGGATCTGGGAAGACCAGTGATCCTGTAGAAACTCAAACCCGATTTAACTTACCTCAAAGGGTGCCATTCTAGGATCTGGGAAGACCAGGAATCTTGCAGAAGCTCAAACCCGATTTAACTTACCTTGGTGGGTACCATTTTGGGATCTGGGAAGACCATTGATCCTGTAGAAGCTCAAACCCGATTTAACTTACCTCAAATGGTGCCATTCTAGGATCTGGGAAAATCAGGAATCCTGCAGAAGCTCAAACCCGATTTAACCTACCTCAAAGGATTCAGGTTGAAGATATACCTACCTGAGAATTTAAAAGAAATGCCTAGTAGTTTCTCAATAACTAAGCTTGTTCATTCAATAATCACTGAACGAATTTCGAGACCTTGAAAGATAACTCGAACATCGGGAATGTGTTACCTGTCAAGCAGTATCAGGGTAACATGTACAAGTATTTTTATCAGTGAGTTTATCTGTTCATGGAAAACTACTCAGCAAAATTTGCAGTGGTTAGAAGCAATCTATGTAATAATTCATGATGCAATCAATCAAAATGTGTATCATGCATGACTATTCTATCAAGTTTGTATTACCAATTCTGTCCAAAGAGGTTATCATGGTATGAACACCTCGAATGTAATATGAATGGGGGACTTCAGTCCGAAAGGGCTTTTTCTCACTCTCGAGGAAGGTTATTTATCCTGATTGCAGGATTTGAAAATGAATCACTCGATCTTACCATCATCGCATTCAACAAGAGTCTGAGTAATCTCGCAATTGGTACGATCGAGCCGATCTGGAGGTCTTGATTATGACCGTAATGTAGGCTGGGTCAAAGGCTTAACAAAGGGGACTCTTTTGAGTCAAGGCCATTTGACAAAAAAGTCTTCATCATCTGCTCCGGGTTTACAAGTCAAGGATCCTGCAAAAATGAGAGAGAAACAATCTTGCTCGTACCTTTTCGAGCGATGCTTAAAATCATTCAACTCTACGTTAACTCAAGCACCTTAATCAAAAGACTTTCAAGGGTTGTAACGTAGGTTAGGATTGGGGACCGAGAAAGGTTTATTTTGGCCCAGAAGAATATGAGCTAGGTTTGACATTGGTGATCATTGCATCTTTGTCACAAGTTTCGGCCCTTCTAGAACAGTCCTCAAAGAATACCATTGTTGTTTGAGGATGGTATCTACTTCAACCGTGTATTTTGCAATTTGACTCATTCAAATAGTTTTCTTTTATAACCAGATCCCATTGGGGATTTACATTGGTTTGAATGGGCATTGGCCTTGCTTTTGATTAGTGGTTTGCTTTTTTATGCCCAGGGACTGGTTTTTCTTCTTTTGGTCACATTTTTGCCTTTTTATATTTTCTGTTCTGTATGGAAAAGAGAATTTTCAAAAATTGTGCCATATATACATGTATAGCAGAGATCTAGCACACTTAAGAATTGACTCGAGAACCCACTTCTTCTGAGTTCTTCTGCTTTAAGGTGGTGCCATCTTCTTCTTAGAATGAGCAATGATCACCAACGGGGTTTTAAGAAATGAATATGCAAGCTCAATTGGGTGATGCAAAGGATGTGGGTGTATCAGATAAGGAAATGAATGCTTTTCATCATCCTAAGGCACTTGAATTATCGTACAAGGCCGAAAGCAAAGCAACACTCGAAAATTGATGTTAGTCCGAGCAAGAAAATTTCTAACCATTTACCTCGTGCAATTTGCTACGACTACCTCCGTTTGGCCCCGATATGGAGTGATTCTCGACAGGGGTTACGAAGTGAAATCGTCGCTCAAATGGGTTTTCAATGGTCACCTGCAGTGTTTAGAATAGAGAAATGAATGCCTCCTTCCTTTCGGTATCGTACCTTTCGTGAGAAAACCCATTGCCTTGGAGAATACGAAACCTATTTGGTACTCAACTCACTGTGGATATGGGACGTGTATAGAAATGGGATTGCCTTTCATCATCCTGTCATGCCCCCTTCTATGCATTCGATGCATCATACGTAGTTTATGTCCCAAGCCAGAATTGACAATATTAAACATGCAGAATAGTCATACATGAATCATGGCATGTGTAAATGCAATGCAGATTAGTAGTTTTCAGCCTCACACGAATCTATTAAAAATGCAAGTATGGAAGAAAATGGGTGAATTGGAATTGCCCCTAGATATGTGGGTAGGTTGAGTGAATTGGGAGTCCACTCATTGAGTCGAGGAATGATCCGTATCTGAGTGTGTCTCCCATTTTGATCTGAATGGATCTCTTCAGATGATCATAATTTTGCTATTTGGGTTGTCTCCTTCAACATGTTACCTATGAAAAGGAAAGGAGACGTGTTAGCCAGTATTGGAGGGAATAAATTGGAAACGATACTGGTTTACTCTCCATCTTGAACGCTTTGCATGATTCTTTTATCAGGTTCACTGGATCGAGTTTGCCTCCAACTTTCGTTGGACACTAAATCATTTGGACTAAGGCTTGCGGATCGAACTTGGGTTGCTCGTCTAGTATTTCTATTTCCTTCTGCAAAAAGAAATGTGCAAAAAGATTGTATTATTCATTTACAATATTTACAACATTTCCATCCTCGAGGATCGAACTCGGGACGTCTCGAACCACTGTCATTCCCCATGCCATCAGGCCCATTGGACCGTAGGCGTCCATGGAGGCTTTCTTTTAAGAGTTAACTATTGAGATGGCGTGGTCTTGCTAGTTTGCATTGGGCAATTTCACGTCATAGTTCTTTTCAAGGCAATCCACAGTCCCTGTTAAGACAGAATAAATCAATTCAAAACTCAAGACGTTTATGGGTAAATTGGAACGATACATAATTACCCAATTTTGAAATTGCTTGTATTTTTTGCTCGTGTTTTTCTTTGTTCGAATCTGTTCGTCTTGTAATAATGTCTATGAGTTGATTTGCCCCCAGTCTCCTTCAATACGAGGACTTCGCATTTGGGTATAACCGTTATCGGGTCAATTTGCAAATTCCTGAGAATAGAATGGGCTTAATTTTATAACTTGGAGCAATTGATGGTAAATTGGAACGATACGGAACTACCCTTCGAGTTTACGCAGATTTTTACTCGCTATTAATTCCTCCCCGGGTTTGGTGAAGCGGTGAATCCGTGCATTTAATAAGAGGGAGAAAGTTTATTACTTCTTGTTTTTACATAGATTCAAGACATTGATGAAAATAGATAACATCCACCGCTAGGGAATAAAACTTATGTATTCATTCAGGATCTACTCGGCTTCCTTTGCGGGTCTTCCGGTGATCAGCCAGCTTCGAAATACAGACTCCATGTGCCTTACAGCCCTGATGCTTTACCGATATCG
This sequence comes from Psidium guajava, assembly GCA_016432845.1. Lineage (NCBI taxonomy): Eukaryota > Viridiplantae > Streptophyta > Magnoliopsida > Myrtales > Myrtaceae > Psidium > Psidium guajava. Next base: position 33,993,779 of record CM028226.1, read on the forward strand.
AACTGGTTGATTATGGCGAAAAGTTCATCGTCAATGTTCGCTTGGTGGTGATCTGTCCCATCTTTCTCGGAAGGTATTGATGCTGATCTAGTAGCATTAGTCTTTTTATACCCTGCTCCAACAGAACTCGATCTTGTTATAAACTAGTTTAACTCACTTCTTAAATATGCATTTTCAATCCTCAGATCATGCATTTCATCAAAGGTGATGAGGCTATTACAGTTGGGGCAGGTGGCAAAGTCAAAAGTCTCTTTATACATCTTGTTTTCCGCTCAGAGGTTTTCATTTTCAGCTTTTAGAAACTCGGCTTCGTTGTGCTCATGGCGAGTCTTCATTCGGGTTCGCTTATTTTGAAACCAGAACTTGATTTGCAAAGGTTCAAGTCCTAGCTCTTGACTCAATTCCATTTTCTGTTTGCCGTCTTGCATAAGGCATGTTCTGAAGAAATCCTCAAGCCTTTGTACTTGCTCCTTAGTATGGCGACGGTAACGTTTCTTTTGAACCTTACTGTTATTGTCCTTATCTTTACTAAGATTTTGGACGTTGTCGGCGGAAGGGCCAGGCTCCATGGGCTCGATCCCAAACATGGCTTCGAATTCTTCCTCTCCCATATTCAGCAAGTAACGATAGCTCTCAAGAGAACTGGATTGAGACATCTTCGATAATTTCTCAAGACTTGCTAACTCTTCTGGTGTTTTCACTCTCTCTAAAGTTTTTTGAGCGACTGTGTATGATTCGAAACTCTCTTCAGAATTTTAGATGAAGATTATCAGAAGGACACCTCCTTTTAAAATTTAGACATGTATGATTTCTCCTGAGCGTTCCGTCTTCCTCAACCTTTCTTGCGTGTCTCTTGCTCGGCTTGTCTTTTCTCGTCTTTTCCTAGTGGTAGGGCTCTCGTCGTTATCTCCACCATCGATCTGCTGGCGAGTTCTCCCATAAAAACGAATCCCATTTTCCTTGTCTCCCATTCAAGTTACCTTTCTTTCTTCCTTTTCAAAGTAGCGGGGTCTCGTCAAATTTTCTGCGGAAATTTCGGATTTGTTTGGCTCAAGGTTGCCGTATAACGCGGATTCGAGCCAACGGGGATGGTGCCAGTAGAGAACGGTAGATAGGGAAATCTTGACTAGTTGATACTGTCACTACGAGATCAATTTTTACTTCAAAACAGATCACCATCTTCGCATTCCGCTAGTCTGTTCCACCTATCTTCTCCTTTCTTTCATATTTCACTCGTCTGTCTTGATTTCCTCCTTGATAATGGCCAATCTCCCTACCCACATCTTCCCGACTGACGTTATGTTCAAATGGGAGAGGCTCTATCATCTTTTTGGACGAGGTTATATCAACATAGCGCATCATACGAGTGTCGAAGCTGAGATCCTTGGCCTATTCAGGGAATTAAATACTTCTTCAGTTGAAGGTACCAACTTGGAGAGGGAATATGGAGCGTTCCCACACGTCTTCATCGATTTTTTAGAGGCTTGCCAAAACATCCAGGAGACAGTCACCTTAGCCCGCGTCGTAAAGGCCTGCTACCAGGATCGATCTGAATGCCTAGAGTTTGCAGAACGTTCAGTTGCTCGATACAAGGAGGCTGTCAAGTCTGCTGATGAGTGGGTCTCACTGTTGGTTCACGAGAGAGAGAAGCTGGTAGAGCGCTTAGCTCTGAATCAAACTTATTTTGAGCATGACCCGAGAGACGTTGTGATGAAGTTCAGATGTGAATGGCTGGAGGGGAGGCTCGACGATCTAACAGCTGATATAGCTTTCGAGAAGGACATGATCAACTACTTAAAACTCGCCGTTGAACACCACGAGATGAATGTAGCCAGGTACAAGGAGAAATGTACTCGCCTATTTTTCAAGCTTGCAGATCTCGACTCCCAGGTCGCTCAGTGTCGGCATAGCATTAATTTCATGGAAAGCTAGTTGAGCTCTTTTGTAATGCTTGTTAGGGCTCAATTCGGCTTTACTTTTCCTCCCTAGTAAGTTGTTGTAAAACTCGTTGATGTACGGAATGAAGGAAATATTTCGCATATTTGTGCTTTTATTTTTTCGCCATGTCTTCTCTTCCGCATAGCATGAATGACCTGAGGTACTGGAAACGCTGAGGTTTGACGTTCTCCTTGATGTTTCTTGCTTGCTGCTGTAGACGATGATCTTGAGAATATTAAAGAAGCTTTCGACAGCGGACCCCACTAGCTGCGTCGAGACCCGTGAGTTGGTCACGTGAATTATGACAACTCGGTCAGTGCGCCAATAAATGAATCAAACCACCTATTGCGTGCCTGTACTTCACTCGTGCTATTTTCTTTCCGCGTCCACTTGTTCGTGTCGGTCGCCTGTAGCTTTAGGTGGAATGATTGTGGGTCTTGCCCATTAATAAAATACCGTTCCTCTAATATCTTCCACGTGGTTCGAATCCGAGGGAGTTAAAAAACAAGCCTTTAGTCGATTTAATCAAGAAGGCGTTGTAATGTCGGATTAATATACATGCTTCATGGGTTCTTGATTACACCGCTTATGCTTTTTCGACAAAAATACAGAAACCCCCCTCTCAATACATTAAGCATATCTCCAGGCCTGCCAGATACATTCACCGCCTCATCAGAATACATGGCCCATACGTGCTGATTGATCGACACGATTCTGTCTCCGGGACTTCTTTGCTTACCCCCAGGGTAATTGGCTAAGGCATCAGCAATTTCCATTCTTTCGTATTCCTTACGATTATTCCTGATGTATTGCTGAACCTGATTTTGCTCCCACCCGGGGTACCTGTGATCCCTTGTAAAAGTAAAGAAAATAATTAGTATGTGATCTAAGAAAAGTTGGTCCATGATCCTAGATCATTTTTTTTCAATTTTATGAGAAATTAGAGAAATTTTTTTAGAAAAACGTGGGTGAATTTCTCAAAAAGGATTTTTTGGTAGATTTTACGACTTGAAAAATGTGATAAAATGAATTTGCAGGGATAAATTTATTAGGAAAATCTTGTATTCATTGAAGCATTAAGGAAAACCGTGACAAATTCTTTCATTGGTCAACAAAAATTACCCTAAGGGATTTTTCACATTAATTAATTTAATTAATTTAATTTATTTTTCTTTTTTTTTTAAATGGGTCACCAATTTGATTTTCTTTTCTTTTGAAAAATGGTCATGATGTTAAGTTCAAAATTTAATCGACACCTAACATGGACCGACCAAAAATGAATACAATATGAAGTTAGAAAACTTACTTTTCACCGTGAAAAATATCATGTAGGTTACATAGACATGCACATGAATCGTGAGTTTAAATCTTAGCCTATATACTCTAAGGGCTGACAAATTGAAGCGAAAGACTTATGGCAAGGTGACAATCTCGCGCACATAATCAAGATTAGCCGTGATCCCACGACGTAATCAGGATTAGCCGGGCCTTCCCACTTCGGCTGCTCGAGCTAAAAATTAAAACCACCGCTTTGGTAATCTTACCAAGCATGAGGCCTAACTTTTAAACTCATTTTTGAAAAGATGTTCGGGATTGAATCTGGGCTAACTTTCGACGTGATCTCACGCCGAACGCTAGAACCAAATCACAACATCATGCTAAAACTAGCGGCCCAGGTCCGGCCACAGGACGTGTGTGATGTAGTGCTAAAACTGTAAACACTTGCATAACATTTAAATGCAAACACCGCTTCAATGTTTCAAAAATTAAATAACAATTCTCACACACCAAACCTGCAAAACAAAGGGTTAGCCAAACACTCCACCCCTTATAACTCCCATCTGCAAAATCATTTAACACCTAAAGGTTAGAATCCAACAAATTATCAGACCAAATGAGTTCCCATGAAATTTTTATGGCCTAAGTCCTCTAAGTTCTTAAATTTTCAAAAATCAAGAACATGTCCCTAGTGGAGTCGCTAAGCTGTCGCGACCTAAAATTCATTTTTTAGGTTAATGGATTACCATATTAATTGATTAAATTAACTAACCTAGTTCGAGCTCTCCCAAGCTCTACCAAATCGCGACATTGGTTTTTTTGTTCAAATGGTTTTAAAATTTGGAGTCGCTACTAATCATTTTTGGTAGGTTGATTAGAAACCTAAGTAAATTAGCGAGATAACTAAATTACTTCTACGAATCGAAGATTATGAGTTCGGGAACTTGGTTACACTAGTTAATTAAAACTAATGCCTTTTCGATACCTTAATTTCATGGATATCCTAATTTGCCAACTCAGGCTTGGTTTATTCCTAAGGCTCTAGTGGAGTGTTCTCTTTTCGTATTTTCATTTTTTAAAATGGAATATACGTGAGTGACATTTTTGATGGCATTTTCAAAATATTAAGTATTTTCCTAAATCCGAAAGAGGGAGTGAGTTAATGACTTCTGTGCAGTGCTGCGAGCTACTCATTTTGGGGTTTAGTGATTCAAAAATTAAATTATAGGAAGTAAATGACAATAAATAAAAACCACCAATGGATAGCTCAGCCTTGGCTTGGCCCTCTCCTTTGGGGTTTATGGTGTAGGAATTTAAATTTCAGAAATTTAAAATGACCTCCAGTGAGCGGGCTCTGCCATTCACATTCTGGGGTTTAAATTCTTTAAAATAAAACGAATTGATTTGACAATTCCGGCCGAAATCGATCGACTGATCAATTGAAAATTTAATGGGCACTCAAGAGCTCGTCAACGCCAATTTTACACCTCCAAGGGATTTACCGTTGACTTGGAGTTGTCCTTTGCCTGACATAAAAATATGAAGAAATTAAGTAATGGAGCAAATATGATTTAATTCACATTAAAAATTAGAATAATGAAAGAGGCACTTAGCTTTAATGGCATTATGAGAAGTGCTTGATTGATATAATTGGTTCCTGCCTGAAATCAAATATGGGGAAATGGGAGAAGAGTAGAAAATTTGAGCTAGTTTATACTAAAAAATCAAAGAGAGTGGAGGGACACTTAGCTTCAAATCTAGGATGAATTCTTGATCTATGTTGATTGATGAAGAAATTGATGATGATAACCCTCTAGCTTTAAACTCCCATCATCTTCAAAATTCTCTCTCTCTTTTTGGTATTTTCTTTCTCTCAAATTTTTCTTCAATCTCCCAAAATCTTCTCAAACATCCAAACTTTTCCCTCCAAAAAAAATTCCCCTCTTAAACTCACTTCTTCCTCCTTTTATAACATATTCATCCATCTCCCATTCTAATTTTTCCACTAACTCTATCTCCCATTCTAATTCATCAACTAACTCTTCTTCATCTTCATCTTTCTTTCTCCATCTCTATCTCACATTTTAATCTGTCCACTAACTCTTCTTCATCTCCATCTTCCCTTCTCTATTCTTATTTCCCATTCTGATTTCTCCACTAACTCTTCTTCATCTCCATCTTCCATTCTCTATGCTTATCTTATTTTTTCCATCCATTCTTCTTCATCTTCTCTTCTCCATCTTCCATTCTCTATTCTTATCTTATTTTCTCCATCTTCTCTTCTCCATCTCTTCTTCCCCATCTTCCCTTTTCTATTCTAATTTATCCACTAAGTCTTCTTTTTGCTATTTGCAAGATAATCCTTCAAGAGTTAGGTATTTACACTATAGTCCTTGAATTTTAAGTATTTACAATTTATTCCCTAAAAAAGATATTTCTTTATGTCCAAATCTCCTCACAATTTTCGACACACCTACCACATGTTGAATTTAAGCTCATTTAATTAAAGCCCTTTTGTAAAATTGAGTCATTCTGTGTATAATTGGGCCAAGATGAAAATTTAGAATATTGGAGAACAATGTCATAACTCCTAAAAGTGAAAAATAAAAATAAATTGACCCAAATTGAAATTTTTTAGGCCCGATTCGAGATTATGCTCGTGAAGAAATTCACGACCCCGAATTGGATTTTTTAAATTTGCAATGGCCAACATGAAAAGGGATTTAAAAGAAAAATATTAACTATTTTTATGTATTTTTGTGGCCTCAAATGCTATTATTTATTAAATATTTTCCTAATTTCTAAAATATATATTTAAAAACAATACAAAAAATATGAAAAATTATTTTTTACTCAAAAATAGTTGCCCAAGCTTGGCCAAGGCTTCCAAAGTTGATTTTGTAATTTTCTTATTTTTTCTTGATTTTTTTATGAATTTTCGAAAATAAAAATATCGAAAAATACTGAAAATATGAAAAATTATTTTTTGATCAAAATTGGTTCTCTAGGCTTGGCTAAGGTCCCCAAAGTTGATTTTTTAATTTTATGAATTTTTATGAATTTTGTATTAATTTAAAAGAGAAAAGATGATGAAAAATCAAGTGTCAACAACATGCCTAGCATACACTACTCCGTTCGCCACAAGGTACTCAGCCACTTCGATCTTTGAATTGAAAGGTAACTCGTGGCGAATTGGGGGAATATTTATCCTCAAGGTCGAGGGTTTAAAAATAGGGTATATAACAATAGTGAGACGAATCTCAGCAAGCTCACCACTAAACCTAGCTCAGGGTGAAGCACATGCTTAGGTCGACCCTAAACATATAGTTCTAAGTCCTCTACTTGCCATAACTTGACTAGATTAAATGGCTATGCAATAGTCATGATCCAAATTCAATATAGGACAGTCAAGTAAACATACAAATTACCATTCAATCCATAGCAACAAAAGTAAATATTCATGCAAGACATGTTCAAGATCATTTTTTTCTATTGTGCAACCCAAATCATATCATAAGAGAGCCTCATTGCTCATGCCTCAATGCACATCGCAAGAGAGCCTCATTGACGTAGTTGCTTTCTTTACTGAAAAAAAAGTCCATACATCCTTTTTTTTTTTTAAATGTCTCATGATATAAAAGATCATTAAAAGATAATTATTAGGAGATAATATTTTGAATATTCAACGATGTAGATTACTCCCCCAATCTTGATGCTATCATCTCTTAAGATCATTATTTTCAGCATACAATCATCATCAACATGCAGAGAATATCATGGATATTCACACATATCATGACAATCATCTTATTTCATAAACATTAAGTGATAAAGAGTAGGAGATATAAAAGGTGGACTTAACTGTACTATGTAGAACTTAACAAGTTATACTCATGTATTCACATTTTCTTCCATCCTCAGAATGATAATCAAGATTCAAACAAAATTCAACTCAAGCTCATAAAGATGTGTCCATACGTGATCTTTTTCTCTCTTTATGTGATGTTTCTTAATATGATGATTTTTCCTTTTCTTTGGTGTTCTTTTTTCTTGTTGCTCTTTCCCTTTTGTTTTGTTGGGGCTTCGAGATTTTCACCATTCGAATCATCTTTTGCGTTAACTCTTGTTTCACCTTTCGTTGCTCCTAAAATGATCTTTATGATGATGTTTCGCTTTCAATTCTGATATCACTACTTTGAGGTGCTGAATGGAATGTTCTGTTTCTAGCTTTATTGTAACGATATCATCCTCATTATTGTCTGCTCTTTGAAATTCAAGAAAGAGATTCAAGTTCCATAATCAAACTCATCTCATTTTCAATCTGTAAAAGCTCAATAAATATTTTGCACCAATAATGTTAATCATATAATATCTCAAGATAAATATCATGTGCCCATACTTCTAAATAAATAGAGAAGCATTATAAGCATTTTAATTAAGAAATTACCCAACCATTCATATGGAGCTCTTGAGGGATTGCTTACGTCATTCAAAAAAATTTAATATATCTTCAATAGTTTGTGACTTGAATCCATATAGAAGAATTCTTAAACATTTCAAAATAGCATAGAAGAATGCTAAATAGAATCGGATGCTATTGTTACGAATTTTGCTTATCTTTGTGAAGTTTTTCACTATTGATTCTTTTCTCGAAAGATGCCAATTTTTTGCTAGGATGCACTCTCCTATTACCTGCATACTTCTTATAGAAAACATGATAATCTCTACAAGATAGTGAATACATAAAAAAAACATACCTTTCTCATCCTTATCAAGTTGGGTTGATAATGCCATGGGCCTATCACATTTCTCGTAACATTTCATCCCAAACTTCTTTACCAACTTTTGGTGCATAGATGTATATATATATCTTAGAATATGAAAGTGCCACCCTCAACTTTTTTGACTTGTAAACAAGAAAAATATTCAGAACTTTCATTATGCTCATTTCTAATTTGCACTCCATGAAGTTGACAAATTCCTTGTATAATAGCTCATTAGTAGAATCAAGGATCATATCAAAAAAATTTGAATCAATATAATAACCTAATCTTTTCTATATATGAAAAGTAATGTCAAATTTATCTTTCTCAAATCTATAATGAGCAAATATATATATTTAACCTTTCATGCTATGCTCTAGGTTCTTATTTGAGTCCATAGAGAGCTTTCTTGAGTTAGAACATATTGTTGATCTTGTCTAGATATTTGCATCATTGCTTGCCAAATATTGCTCTTTGAATTGTCTGATATTTACTCCTTGTCAGTATCTCTATGGATTTATCCCTTATGATAATTTGTTGTGAACCTTTAATCCTTAGGAAGTTGCATTTGATATGAAAGCCTGCATTTCGCTTGAAGATCTACTTTTGATTCGAAAATTTGCATTTTTCTCGAAAGATCTACTATTGATTGCTAAAGCAATTGTTTGTCATTGTTGATGTAGATATTTGCATGATTTCTCCACTATCATCTTCTTGTGTACTTTCTTACCTATCTTCAAATCTAATGTTTATTAGTTCTTTCACTTTCGTCTAGATACACAATATGTTTTGCTAGAAGTTGCATAATCAAGAAACATACCTTTACGAGCCTTTGGTTCAAACATACCAATAATGTGATTAGCATTCCCAACAATATAACACCTGCAATAAAAGCATGTGGAGGTTACTTTCAACATCTAGGGGATTTTCCTCAAGCAAAAAGGGATCTCAAATGCAATGAGATTATGATATGTAGCACTAACATAATTTGCACAAGGCAATGTTAATACTTCTATCGTATACAAGCATTACACATACATGTTTTGCAATAAACACATGTGACGCTTTATACTAATAACAAGAAAACATTACAAATATGAATCATGTATGATCATTAACAACTCAACAAGTATCATTACTAATCATCATAAATCTAGTCAAATATTTGTAAAGCAAGCTAGAGGATAATCTTGATCTTATTGTTAGGGGTATGCTCTAAAGCAACCATGTAACTATTACATGTAATGGCATCTTGTTGTATTTTCAATTATATTTAATGATAAGATGTGTTCATTTATCTTGTCCCCTTATCTAGTTAAATAAAGTCCACGCGATTAGTTGTAGCTAAAACTAGTTCTTGAGATATCGAGAATATGCGTGATAGGTTTTCGGTTGGTCTTTGATCTTTAAACTATTTCTCATCAATGGATCATTGAATTGACACCAATGATCTGATTTAGACCAATGTATTCGCAACCTTACCATCAAGCATTGGATACTTGATGGGGGATGACAAGTCAAAAGTCATTGGACATTAGATGTGCAATTTGGAACTCAGATATTCATAATAAACAAGTTCGATCGAATTCACTAAACAAGACGAACATAAGCGATTAGCAAATATGGAGGTTTCGTGGTTGGTCAATCTCTAAATTGCTCTAGCTTTGGTGTGTAAGTAATCCTCGGACTAGAGGAGCGATACTGACTTGTATATTGAGTAATTTTTGTTCACAAGTGCATATATTGACAGGTCGTCAATCCACCTCTATACTTGATAGTCATGGTCATTTATATACGAAGTCCCAGATATGTGCAATGGTTGAGATCTATCTCCTTGTTTGATAAAGTTGATATCCTATGTAATCTATTCATGACTATGCATTAGAAAATCTTTGGCCAAGGTTGAAGTTGAGAAATGTCTCGCAAGAATGCGTGTCAAATAGATTTGAGCATATGATCGAATTATCAGATTTAACAGATATATCCATAACCTTTTTTCAATCGAGGTATGGTAAGACAGAATGATTGAATTACATTGTAGTGAAAGTTGGCAGGTTTATTTTGTTCTTGTATATTCATACTAATTAGGTGGCCATAATATATTGCTAGATGTCACTCATAGCTTGTGGGACCCAGAAACTGATTAGGGACAGTTGGTTCTTTATGGTTGTGCTAATTTATTAGTTTGTCCCACTACCGGCTCAGTGGTGAACTTAGAGATTTCACACACTATAACCGATGGGTAACGCTATTATATGGAAGATGAAATAGCAAAGGTGTTTGCAATGGTAAATATTAAAATAGTTAAACTAAAATTAGATCAAATTAGATTTGATTCTTATTTCTAATTGTGAACGGATAAACATGTGATGTAGGTATAACCTAAGCATGATGTCATACTGATGTGATATCTACACGAATTATGAGATTGATGGATAGATAGCACAATGCGTTTAGGCGGTCACCAGGGACAAGAAGGGCTAGTGACACCACCACCCCAAATTGCCCTTAATAGGGCAATTTGTATACGGTTACGCCAACCCCTATAAATAGGGGTTGGGGGTTAAGGTTTAGAGAGATTTTTTCCCTCTTGTTCCCTCGCCCATCCCTTCATCCAACTAACTTGATCTTAAACTTTTGTCTTCTTCTTAGTATAATCTCTCTTCCTCTCTCTCTCTCCCCCTCACTCCCCATTTTCGACCAGACCATCTTCCCCCTCCTTTCCTCCCGAAAATCTCTCCCCTTCTTCCTCTCTTGGCCGTTCGTTTGTCGCCGTCCAACAGCCATCGTCCAAGAGCCGCTGTCCATCACTCGTTCCGTCGCCCATCACCCGCCATCCCAAGCCACCACCGGCCACCCTACGGTTCCTCCTCCCTTGATAAGTCTTCTTGGCCCCTTACCCTTCCCTTTCGTGGCTTGGAAAGCCCTTGAAATAAGGCAAAATCGTGGCCTTGTACAGTTTAGTTTTCCCTGGTGTCACTCAACTTTAAATGGCCATCAACAAAAACTCAACCGTTGGATTTTCCGAAATTTTGGATATGTTGTAGTCCCATCTAAGGTGAGTTCACAGAATTTGATTTCACTCCAATCCGATATGATTTGGGCCTCCATTCGTGCATTTCCATTTCTGTCGACGAAATTGTTTTTCCTAAGTCCATTTCGTGCTTTACATTCTGTGGTCATAATCTGACCTTGGGAACCTAGGGGACTTATATCCATGTCATTTCTTTGTTTTCTAGCTTGATATGGCTCTAGTTTAGCGTATACTCAGCTCCCTCAACCGGTCATTTTGCGCCTTTGCCATTGCCGTCGCCATCTCAGCCCCATTCCGGTAAGCAAACCCACTAATCTTAGCCTAGGAATGATGTATGTGTAATTGGTTTGGGTGATGGTTTGCTTGGTGCTTGTCAATCAACTAGAAATTGCAAGAATCGCATGGAACGGTTAGGCCGACTTAGGGGTCCAGGGAAGAACGGGCCAACTCGTGGCGTTCAGAATCTGTGGTAGGCATGTATGAGACTCTTGAGGGATGAGAAATGAAGGTTGGGGCGTGGAATAGAGAGGTGGAGTGAGTTGTTGGGCTAAACAAGCATTTTGGGCAAAATTAGACTAGTTGGGCATAATGGGCCTAGGCTAATCTTCATGGTAGAGGGCTTGGACGTGGGGTCTAAGGTCTAATGATCCGTTTTGGTGTAAATTTTTAGGTAAGAATTAGAAGGGCTAAGTGCATTAATAGGTCGTTGAACTAGTTAGGCTAAAAAAGGCTTAATGGGCTTAAATTGGAATGTATTGGTATTGGGCTTAGGTAATGACCTCTAGGGCTTATTGGGCTGGTCTAGTTGAGTCTAAAAGAGTATTTGATGGACCCAAATGTGAACAATGGGCAAAGATTTGAATTGTGCTTGAAATGGATTAGTGGGTCTAATTAGGCTTAAGGCAAGAATTTGAATAAGACTGGGACATGGGCTTACATTAGGGGACTTGATGGGTTGATTTGGATGATTGAGAATGAAACACTATGGGCCCAAGTTATGGAAGTGAGCCGTTTAAAACAGGCTCAAGAGAATTAGGTTTTGCTAAATGGGCCTAATAGGCTTACCTAAGAAATTAAGCAAGATGAGCGGACTTTGAGCTAGGAATTTTGATACGTGGTCCATGGATGAAGTAAGAATAAAATTTAGAGACTAATGGAAGTTAATAGATCAAAAGTGATCAATGGGCCAGAATTTAGCCTTGAGAGTAAATATGATTAAGCATGTATGGGGGAAATCATATACGCTTGATGGGAATTTACCAATTATACGAATCGAGATATTATGTTTTACTCTCAAGTATTGTATCTTGTCATGCTATGTATGCATGTTGATTGAATGTTTGAAGATGCATGAGTATGCACTGTACGATGTGTTTTGGGCACTGATTGAAGCATGACATGCACTGTTGTGTGGAGCAATAAGGGGAGGACGGCTCTGTAAGGCGCTAGGCGCATGGGAAATGGAGAGACAAGTGTGCGGACCTAACGTATCTGGTGGAGGCAAGATGCGCCCTAAAATTCGAGGCACGAGGTAGTTGGAGAGATAAACGTGTCAACCTGAGGCATACCATACTCGGGTGAGACGTGAGCCGGACCTTTTGAGGTCGCATGTGACTTGACATTATACATCTTGCATCATGTATCGAACCCGAGATACTGGCATGTTGTGTTGTTCAATCCCGCATGCGATTATACTCTTCATTCATTTGAGAATACTAGCAAACCTGGTCCTCATTTGCTATAGCCCATGTATGTTATCGTCGAGGAAATTGGGTTAGGGGGAGCTAGTTAGGCCCAGGATGTAGGTTATGGCCGAACCAACTAGCATGCCTTATCCTACGCTAGGATTAATGGTGAGCTTATTGAATCTTTGACTCACTAGCGTTCGTTGCCAACATTTTCAGATCCCCGACCGCAGTGATGAACGTACTCCCGATACTTTTTGGACTCCCAGTAGAGGTAGAGACTGAGATAACCCACTACATTGAGGAGGATGGTACTCTTTGGATCAGACACCTTATCACTATCTAGGTAGATCATGGTAGTCCTCTCCTAGTTCCATATAGGTATAAGGCTTAGATGGTAGACAGGGGTTAGATCTTCGTGGGACCCGTGCGAGCTTTCGACGTCCCGATGGCAGAGGAGGATAGCCCTATACTCCTTCACCCTGCTACCTATGGAGAGAGATACTCGACTCCAAGCCGCTGAAGCAGCTACTGTCGCCAGGACTGATGGTGATCGATGGCCATGCCGAGGGCGATCCGATGGACACCGAGCCTTTCTCTCCAAAATACGAGGAGGACCCAGAGGAGCTTCCCTGGCAGTTAGATTGGAGGGAGATCGACCAGGATTAGATGATAGACCCTAAGTTGAGTGGTTTGGCCGAGCATGGATTTTTGTTTTGTACTTTGATGCCCTCTTTTGGTGGTCTGTACCTAACGCTCTTGTTATATATATGTTTTGAGTTTGGCTGTTATTGTTGACTACTTTCCTTGTATCATTCTACCTCATTATCGTATGTATGCATGTATGGGATTGGAGATTAGCTTCCGTAGGTTAGTGTACGTTTCCGAAGCGTCATCTAGCGCAATGAGTTTTCCTGAGCCGTCGCAGATCAGCGGATGCGAGTGTTGACTGACGGGATGTAGCGACCCCGTAGGGTCCGGGGTGTGACATGTCATGTTCTCGAAAACTATTTTTGAAATCATTGTTAGCTAACCACTAGCGTCGCCTCCATTGACTAGCTAGGACTGGTCTAACGTAGTCGTGAACCACCCTTAACCAGTGCCAGTCAAAGGCAACAACCACCTTTGACCAAGGAAGATAAATGGTAGCCAGCCATTGGTTGACCATTGGGTTCATCACTAAAAATGGTTCTAGGATTAGCAACATCGAGGCTTGAAAAAATTATTTTCAATCCTTAACCATTAAAGTTGAATTTGTTCAACTCACAAAAAATTTTAAACCAAATCAGCTTGAATTGAAAATCTCTTTTAACCCAAAATGAGTTGAAATTTTTCTAGGTGCTTGGAAATGAGCCTTTAATCGAAAGTCACTGCTATGCTATAGCTGATGGTGGGTTTTTGCATTTCAAAGTTATCTTGAAAAGTTTTTCGGCAATTCTTTGCAATTTCAGTGAATTTTGAGTTTTCAATTTGCACTTATCTCGTTAGGATAAATGGGTAGCTCTGATGTCTATATATTTATTCTGGCGGATGGGATAAATGTTGGATTGGTGTATATCTGCTATTGGTTGTTGCTAGGAATAGTTAGTATAATAAGTGAAACCACTAGAAAGACTTAAATCTCTTTATTTCAAATATTCAGTTGAAATGGGTGCTAGACTCATGGCCTTCCTTTGTCATGGAGTTGGTCCTCCATTAAAGTGAGTTGATTGATCGACTATGAATACATGAGGGCCAATTGCCATCTATGATATTAGATCGCTCCATCAAACGTATGGTTTTGTGGGATTGGAATCGAGCGATTCTAATAATTGTCAGGTGAGGAGTCGTTTGAGATTTTTCAATATCTATAAGAGACGGTGGGTTTGATTTAACTATTATCATGGGGTCAATAATTGTCAGGTGAGACTTTCATGGTCTAGAGATTGAATTATGATTGGGACACGCATGAGATACATTGGATACACTGATCCACTTATCTCGTTCATCTAGAACGCCAATAATTGTCAAGTGAGATGGACCATGAACTAATGGGACTCCATTCCTCACTAGTAATCTAACCCAACACATATTACCATTTCTCATTTAAGGAGTGTGACATTTGATAAGTTTAGTGGAAGTCTATTTCATTTAAAGGACAAAATGAAATAGTTACTTTTGATAAACAACACATGAAAGTTAGATTTTCTGCACATATCTTTTATTGCTGCTCTGTGAAAATGGTGAATATAACCCCTATTACTTCGTTCTTAGACAAAAACTACTTGACAAACCCTAATTTCAATGGCTGGTTAAGAAATTTGAGGATAGTCCTCAACATGAAAAAAGTTGGATATGTACTAGATTAGAATATGCCATCGTCTCTCCCTAAGGGTTTGACCCCTGGAGAACGTGACACTTATGAGAAGTGGCAAGAAGATGACCTAAGGTTAAGTGATACATGTTGGCATTAATGAACAATGAATTTCAAAAGAAATAAGAGAACATGGACAATGTCATGTCGATTATTCTTCATTTAAAGGAATTTTTTTTATGAGAGTAGTCGAACCTCGAGATATGAGATATCTAAGGTATTGTACCACATGAAGATGCCAGAAAGATCCTTTGTGAATGACCATGTTCTCAAGATGATTTCTCACATTGAAAAGCTAACAAGATTAGACCTCCTTATAGATAACGAGCTTGATGTGGGTCTGATCCTCTAATCCCTACCAGATTCCTTCTCTAGTTTTGTTCAAAACTACCACATGTGTAATATCTAGAAAACTCTTGCTAAGTTGCACAACATGCTAGTGGTCTACGAGAAGAAGATGCACAACAAAAGGCTAAGCGTCATGGCCATGGCTGAGAGTTCCTCTTCAAGAAATAAGACTTCTTTGAGGAAAAAGAAGTTTAAGAAGTCGGCTGTGCCATCAAAGCCTAAAGTTGAAAAGGGGACATGTCACTATTATAGGGTTGATGGGTATTGGAAGAGGAATTGTAAAAGATACCTCGCAAGCTTAAAAGTCAAATGAATGAGTCGACCTTGTGAATGTATAGTATCCATGCTGATTGAGATTAATTTTATGGTTAGTACTAAATCTAGCTTATGGGTTCTAGATTCTACTATAACGTCACATATTTGTATGTCATTATAGAATCTGAAAATAAGCAGAATGCTGGGGCAAAATGAAATTTTCCTCACATTTGCTAACGAAGCAACATTTTTTGCCTTAGTTATAGGGACTTTTAGTTTGAGTTTGCCCTCTGGACATGTTTTGGTATTATGAAACTATTGTATTATAAAAATATTGTAAGGAACATCATATTTGTACCTCATTTTAGTAAGAGAAGATTATGAATTTTCTTTTGCTGATAATGTATGTTCCATTTTTTCATAATAGAAGATGTGTTGGTTTTGGCTTGTTTGCCAACAATCTCTATCCATTGAAATACCTTGTAATATTATTACCGATCTCAATAAGCATCATGATATAAATGCCATTAGTAAATGCCCTAGAAGTAGTTAAAATCTAAAGTACGTCTAGCATCTTCTATGCCATATATCATAAGGCGTATTGGAGAATGCAGGATTACTAAGTTAAGTAATGATTGGTATATTAATCCGTCTAGTTTTAAACCATACTCAACTTGTGAAGCTTGCCTTCAAGAAAAAATAACTAAATCACCCTTTTACGAGCCAAATGAGCGAGCTGCTAATACATTAGTATTGATATATATAGATGTTTGTAGGTTGCTTAATGAAACGCTAGAGGCAGCTATTCTTACTTTATTACATTTACCGATAATTATTCTTGTTATGATATTTATACCTGATAAAGTATAAATCTAAACCCTTTGAAAAGTTCAATAAATTCAGAAATGAAGTTGAGAAGCAAACAAGAAAGTTTATTAAGGCTCTTTCATCTGACCGATGAGATGAATACCTTAGTATTGAGTTCTTGGATTATCTTAAAGAAAATGACATTTTATCTCATTGGACACCTCCTGCAACTCCAAAGCATAATGGTGTATCCAAAAGGAGAAATCATGCCTTATTAGATATGACATGATTCATAATGAGCTGCACTGATTTGCCAATATCCCTTTAGGGATATGCCCTAGAGATCGCTACATATATACTGAACAGAGTGCTGTCCAAATCCATTCCCACTGCGCCTTATGATATATGGCATAGAAGAAAACAAAGTCTTAATCATCTAAGAATTTAGGGTTATCCGATTTTTGTTAAAAAGCTAAAATCAGACAAGTTGGAAGCAAAGTCTGAACAAAGTCAATTCATTGGATATCTAAAAGAAAGTCTTGGATATTATTTCTATTTTCACTATGACCAAAGAGTTTGGATCAGTAGCAAGCCTACTTTTCTGGAAGACTAATTTGTCCAGTAAGGTAGTTCAGGCCGCAAGATAGTCTTACAAGAAGGAAATACTAAAGCAATGACTACTCAAGCTCAGACACCGTGTCACGCCCTAGACTCGGTGGACGCGCAACATCCTGTCTCCTGTCAAATTCGCTCATCGTCTGGCTAATACTAGCGACAACCCAGGACTCATCGCGGCCAAACGATGGTTATTCAATGCGACAACGGAAGTGTACAAACTCCTGACGTATACACATGTGGGATAGAGAGATAGAGAAAATTTAATTTACATACCATAACATAAAACATTAGAGGTTCAGTGCATTCTGGGTGGAAAAAACTATCATCTAAACCTCGAAGACAAACCTAAGTTGGCCAAGAAAAAAAAAAAGAGACACACGCAATCAAAAAGTCACTAAGCTCCTTCCATACATTATCGGGATTACTCATCCTCTGACAAAGCCCACTCCTTCAGATCAGACTCCTCGGATAACGAGGAATAATCATGTCTATGGTCGAGGGTCTGAAATGGTGATCAGCCAAAAATATGTGAGTCGAAACTTAGTGAACACATGCCTAAACTCAATATAGAATGAAGCATATGTCTCAGGCCAGAACATAAATAATCACATGCATATTGTGACTTCAGATCACACAGATGCAAATGTAGATGCTCATTGATTCACTTGGGGTCCCAGTAGTTCACTAGCACTTTCGGTCCCAGCCACGTCATAGATGTCTTAGGCCTATGCCTTAACCCTTGTCTAATCAAGCCTAAATTGGCATCCTTGTCTCTCTAGCTACCTCGTGCCGAGCATGTTCAAACGCAAGTGCAATGATTGTGGCTCAATTAGCACTACGATCGGTACCTCCTTATTTCCCCGCATTCCCGATGGTCCCTTAGGCACTGCTGGGCTGTCTCGCACGGTTCTATGCACTCCGCCACACGCACAAGTCTCATGTCAATATGTAGATCAATGATGAGCATCACAAAATTCTCAATTGGCCCGCCCACCCAATAAACACTCATGCAAGTCAGATTTGCCACATGCATTTTCCTAAATTACTCACCAGAGCACACAATTCAACTCAAAATAAATCGAATATAATAACCAGGCGTTTCATGTTGCAAAAACTCGCATTCCAGGACCCGATTTTCATTCTAAATCACCTAGGTTCAAAGGCAAGTAATCTGGCACACAAGGCAATTTCTAGAGTCCACAAAAATTACCAATTGGTCCCTATAGTCAGAAATAAATAATCGACATTTAACGTCCAGAAAATTTGATATTTTTCATCATAAAATTTTCCCTACCAGTCCCTAGCAGTACCGACATTCTAAGTCAAGTTTAAAAATGTGCTCATCTAAAAATCAAGTTTGAGCTCGGGAACGGTGGAACGATCGTGACTCGGCTAAACGGTAAACTTAGGTGAGTGACGGTGATGAGATTGAGCCACGGACGACAATTGAGCTCAGGAATGACGAACAAGCTCCAAGCAATCGAGAGGACGAAGACGCAGCAACAATTTCAAGTGCAGCCATGGAAGAGGAAGACATAGCAACAACAATGGCCAAGAAATTTCAGCCGAGATGAGAGGAACCAACTGCAAACAAACATAGGCAGAGCAGGGTTAACTTTGATTCAAAACTAGGATTTTCTAGGAGATTTGGTTGATCCGCTTTCAGAATATTGAAGCTTGAGGCCTTACAAGTACATAGGCGAAAACAGAGCCCGATTTGGACACCGAACGACCCTGAATGAGTCGATTTCCTCCAGGTACGTGTGCAAGAACGCGAGAACCCGAGAGGACATTTAAGAAAAAGAGAGGTGGTTGAGAGGAGCAACACGCGAGCAATAAACCAAGCTGTTGGGAGGAAGAAGAGGGAGCAACAGATCGAGAGATTGAAGTCAATGGCAGCAGCAGAAGAAAATCCAGTAGCTCAACAAATTCTTTCGAGCAAAAAGCTAAAGCAACGGAGTCTACGAACAGCAAATTCTTTGTGCAACCGAGGGATGGGTTCCAGCAGCTGTCGAGAGAAGTTGATGAAGAGGAGCAGCAAGCTCAATGTTACAGCAGAAACTCAGCAGAGATCAGCCGAGAGTGTGTCCCAAAGAGAAGAGTCCAGAAGAAAGAAAATGGAGGGCCAGCTGCAGCAGTTTTTGGCATGACTTCCCCACATGAACAGCAAGTTAGTAGCCTACTACTCATGGGGCTTTTGTTTTATATGCCTAGGAAATGGGTTCAGTAGAGAAAGTGGAGCAGTACAGTAGTAAGTCCAGCCAAAGAAGAGGTTCCAGCATAGCTGCAAATGGGAGTGAGATTTGAAGAAGGCACACGTGGCTTGGAGAAGCTTCAGCCGAAAGATTAGAGAAGGAAAAGGGCAAAGTTCGCGTGGGCTTAAGCTGAAATTGGGAGGGACAAACTTTGACTTTTATTGTCCTAAGCCAATAAGTTTGAGGACGTTACACACCGATCTCTAATTTAATGGGATCTTCTTATACGTAGCCTCTTAGGAGGAATGCAAGAATGTTTTGTCCTCCTAAATGTTATGGATATTTAGTTAATGAGATTCAACCATTATCAATGGTAAATGATAGTGATCAACCAAATGATCCTAACACCTATGAGGAAGTAATGTTAGACATAATTCTAAGAAATAACTTGAAGCCATGAAATTTGAAATGGAATCAATTTATTTCAACAATGTTTAGATATTGGTTGACCCACCAGATGGTATTGTACTAATTAGCTGAGAGTGGATCTTTAAAAGAAAGATCAATGCTGAGGGTTAAGTTGGAACATATAAAGCATAACTTGTAGCAAAAGGTTATTGTTAGAAAAAAAGAATCGATTATGATGAAACTTTCTCGCCAATAGCCATGCTAAAGTCCATTTGAATTTTATTGGCAATAACTACACACTTGGATTATGAGATATCCTAAATAGGCATCAAAACGGTTTTCCTAAATGGATTTCTTGAAGAAGACATCTAGATGGAATAGCCGCTAGGTTTTGAGTCCCAAAACAAAATCTACCAAGTATGCAAGCTTAAGAAGTCTACTTATGGACTCAAACAAGCCTCCAGAAGTTGCAGCATCCGTTTTTTTTGATAAAGTGATCAAATCATTTGGCTTCATCAAGAATCCGAATAAACCATGTATATATAAGAAGCTCAGTGGGAGCAGTATTGTGTTTTTGGTTTTATATGTCGATGATACACTTTTTGATTAGCAATGACATACTAATAATATCATTGATCAAGTTGTTCTTCTCATAGAAAATCTCTATGAAGGACTTAGGAGAGGCAACCTATATATTGGGCATCAACATCTATAGAGATAGATCCAGACTACTGATTGGCCTCCACAATCCACGTACATAGACAAGGTATTGAAATGGTTCAACATGAAGTACTCCAAGAGAGGATTATTACCTTTCACGCATGGAATACGTCTTTTCAAAGGACCGTGTCCCAAGACTTCCAAAGAAAGAGAGCGGTTGGTAAAAGTACCTTACACCTCTACTATTGGTAGCATAATGTATGCTATACTTTATACGAAACCTAATGTTGCACATATTGTGAGCATTACTAGCAGATATCAGTCTAATCTAGGTGAAGAACATTGGATGCAGTCAAGAATATCCTTAAGTACTTACGAAGGACTAAGGATTTATCCTTGATATATGGAGAATCATAATTTAAATTTGAAGCATATACGAACTTCGATATCCAATCGGATCCTAATGATTTTAAGTCAACATCCGAGTTTGTGTTCACACTCACTGGTGGTGAAGTTTACTGAAAAAGTTCCAACCAAAATATAACTACTGATTCCACTACTGATGTAAAGTATATGGCAGGTTCTAAGGCTACAAAGGAAGTCGCTTGGATGAAAAAGTTCATCTCAGAGCTTAGAATAGTTCCCTTGATTGAGCAATTGATCACATTATTTTGCAATAACAGTAGGGCGATTGCTCAAGCAAAGGAACCAAGGTCTCATCAAAAGTCCAAGTATATTGAAAGATGCTTCCATCCCATTTGAGTGATTTTCGGAAGAGGCAATATCACAATGCAGAAAATAGCGTTAGCAGAAAACTTGCTGGATCCATTTATTAAAGCTTTACCTTAGTCTGTATTTGATAAATATATTGATAGAATGGGCTTAAAATATCAACATGGTTGGCTTTAGCCCTAAAGTAACCATGTAACTATTACATGTAAAGGCATCTTGTTATATTTTCGATTATATTTAATAGCAAGACGTGTTTATTTCTCTTGTCCCCTTATTTAGATAAATTAAGTCCATAGGATTAGTTGTAGCTGAAACCTATTCTTGAGAAATCAAGAATATGTATGACTAGTTTTCAGTTGGTCTTTAATCTTTAAACAGTTCCTGATCAATGGATCATTAAATGGACACTAATGATTTGATTGAAACCAGCATGTTCGCAACAACCTCACCATTAAGTATTGGATACTTGATAGGGATAAAGAGTTATAAGTCATTGGACATTTTATGTCTAAGTTGAAACATAGGTGTTCGTATCGAACAAGTTTGATCAAATTTACTGAACATGACACACAAACAATTAGCAAACATAGAGGCTTGTGCTTAGTCAATATCAAAATCGCTTTGGCTTTGGTGTGTAAGTAATCCTCGAACTTGAGGCACGATGCTGACTTGTATATTGACTGGCTCTAGGTCACAAGTGCGCATATTAGTAGGTCATCAATTTGCCTTTGTACTTAATGGTTATCGTCATTCATATACGTAGTCACAGACATGTGCAATTGTTGAGATCTATCTTTTTATTTGACAAAGTTAATGTCCTGTGTGATCTATTCATGTTCACAAGTCAGCCCTGTTCTTTACCTCGTCGTTCTGTTGCATATCGCTACTGTCCGAGCTCTATCGTCGGCTATTTTGGCTTGGTTTTAAGGTAAGCTTACTCTCCAATACTTGAGTAGTATGATGGGTTATCCTTAGGATGATGTTCAAATGGTTTTAGGCTTGATTTAGAATGATTTTAGTGCAAAATATAAGCTATTTAGAATCTATGCACGATCTCTGTCGGGTTACTGTTTGCAGCTATGAGGGTACTGTTCATTAAAGGTTTTTGTTATTCATTTAAGGTTTTTTTTATTGTTTATTGCATATTCGAGCACTATTCATCGAAGATATACACTATTCATTAAAGGAAATCACTATACATTGAGTGAAATCACTATTCACATATTCTGAGTACTATTCATGCATCTAAGTTACTATTCACATGTGACTGAGCACTGTTCATGACGTTGGGCTACTGTTAATAGGTGGACACATAGGTGCTTCCATCCCGTTGGAGTGATTATTGGAAGAGGTAACATCACAATGCAGAAAATAGCGTTAACAGAAAACGTGGTGGATCCATTTATTAAAGCTTTACCTCAATCTATATTTGATAAACATATTGATAGAACGGAGTTAAAATATCAACATGGTTGGCCTTAGCCCTAAAGCAACCATGTAACTATTATATTAAATGTATCTTGTTGTATTTTCGATTATATTTAACAGCAAGACATGTTTATATCTCTTGTCCCCTTATTTAGATAAATGAAGTCCATATGATTAGTTATAGCTGAAACCTATTCTTGAGAAGTCGAGAATATGCATAACAGATTTTCAGTTGGTCTCTAATCTTTAAATGGTTCCTAATCAATAGATCATTGAATGGACACTAATGATCTGATTGAAACCAGCATGTTCGCAACCTCACCATTAAGTACTGGATATTTGATGGGGATAATGAGTCATATTAGATGTCTAGGTTGAAACATAGGTGTTCGTATTGAACAAGTTCAATCAAATTTACTGAACATGATACATGAACGATTAGCAAATATAGAGGCTTCGTGCTTAGTCAATGTCAAAATCGCTTTGGCTTTGGTGTGTAAATAATCATCAAACTTGATGCACGATGCTGACTTATATATTGACTGGTTCTAGGTCACAAGTGCGCATATTAATAGGTCATCAATTTTCCTTTTTACTTAATGGTCATAGTTATTCATATACGTAGTCACAGGCATGTGCAATTGTTGAGATCTATCTTTTTATTTGACAAGGTTGATGTCCTATGTGTTCTATTCGTGAATGTGCATTAGAAAATCCTTAGCCAAAGTTGAAGTCTAAAAATGTCTCACAAGAATACGCGTCGAATAGATTTAAGCATATGATCGGATTAGTACATTTGATAGATATATCCATGACCTTCGTTCGATTGGGGCATGATAAAATAGAAAGATTGAATTACATTGTAGTCAAAGCTAACATGTTCATTTTTTCCTTGTACATTCATACTAACTAAGTAGACCTGATATATTGTTATATGTCACTCATGACTTGTGGTACCTAGAAATCGATCAAGGACAATCGATTCTTTGAGATCATACTAATTTGTTAGTACGTCCCACTACCGACTCGATGGTGAATTTAGGGATGTCACACACTATAACCAATGCATGACGACATTATATAGAATACGAAATAGCAAAGGTTCTTGAATGGTGACGATTGAGATAATTAAACTGAAAATAGATCAAAGTAGATTTGATTCTGATTTCTAATCGCGAACGGATAAGCATATGATATAGGCACGACCTAAGCATGATGTCATACTAGTATGACATCTACACGAATCACGAGATGATAAGGTTTATCATCTAAATGATAAGAGATAAGATTTCTTATCCAATAAAAAGTCAGGATAAGGATGGTTATCCAAAGACTCTACACAAGACAAGCGAAAACACATAAGACAGACGACCAAATGGCGCGGTGCATTTAGAAGGCCATCAAGGGCAGGAAGGACCAATGGTGGACTAACCACCCTTCCCTCTCTTCTCTCTTGGTTACCCTCATTTGCCATTATCCTGCCGCCTTCGCTGAAGTTGCATTGCCGGCCACCCCTCAATGCTGGTGAGTCTCAGCGACCTTCCGTCACTTTTCTTTCCCATTTTTATCCTAAGATCAGCCCCCATCAGCCCCAATTCAGCCACATTCTTCACCCCGTCGTTCTATTGCGCACCTATGCCATCCTTATCACTTTGTCACTACCATTCAAGCTCTGTCGTGGGCTATTTTGGCTTGGTTTTAAGGTAAGCTTACTCTCCAATACTTGAGTAGTATGATGGGTTATCCTTAGGATGATGTTCAAATGGCTTTAGGCTTGATTTAGAATGATTTTAGTGCAAAATATAGGTTGTTTTGAATCTATGCACGATCTCCATCAGGTTACTATTTGCGGTTGCGAGGGTACCATTTATTAAAGGTTTTTATTGTTCATTTAAGGATTTTTTTATTGTTCATTGAATATTCGAGCACTATTCATCAAAGATATACACTATTCATTGAAGAAAATCACTATACATTGAATGAAATCACTATTCACATATTCTGAGTACTATTCATTCATCGAAGTTACTATTCACATGTGACCGCGCACTGTTCATGGCGTTGGGCTACTGTTAATAGGTGGACACATAGGTGTTTAGGGTAAATTAGCGTGAATTAGAGGTTGAAAATGCATATTTCGCTTTGTGGTGTCGCAGGCGGCTAATTTCGATGAAATTTGCACGTATTTGAGCATGTGAGGGTAATTGAAAATCATGTTTAGAAGTGTGTAATTGTATGCCTGAAATTCTTCCTTGAATGATTACTCGAGTTGGAATTGATTACTCCTATGTTTGGCGATAGCTGTGAGTTTTGAACTGGTTGTGACTATACGGGTGCAATGTAGGGATATTTAATGTTATTTGCATGTGCCTAGCCATTTATGCATGAATGGTTATCAAGCAATTGTGATGCCCTGATGCGTTTTTACGTGGGGAGTAGTAGGACCCTAATGTATTTTATGCGAGAATGGGAGAAATAAGGGAGTTCAGTTGTACGCCCTGATTTGTTTGACGTGCGGTAGCTAGAGTGATAAGGGAATTCATTAATGCGCACTGATGTATTTGACATGAGGTAGCTAGAGTGATAAGAAAATTCGTCAATGCTCCCTGATGCATTTGACGCGGGATAGTTGGAGTAATAAGGGTGCCAACTTGATGCGTTTAACTCAGGTTGAGGCACAAACCTGAGGCATGTTTATGCGGGTTGAGTTGATGCATTTAACGCGGGTCATGTTATGAGATGTGATGGAGTTAATTGAATATGAATCTCGACTATGCTATGCTAATTTGAATTTGGGTTCGATTATGAATGCATGACATATATACATGTTTTCTAGTGATTGATAGCTTGCTGGCCTAGATTGATGTGCTTAGGATTGTGTTAGGGGTACGTGTCACTCTGAGTAAGGATTAGAGAGCGAGCTTATAGAGATTTGTTCTTATTTTTATATTTTTCCCACCTTTTATACCCTAGACTGTAAGAATGAGTGGGTTGCCGCACCATTTTGCGATACCGAAGGATTTTGACACCTAGGTGATAGAATACCTAGTAGGCAAAGACAAGGTATATATCAAGTATGCTATCACCATGTGGGTAGATGTAAGGGAAGTATTTTGGAAGCCCCACCTTTTTATGGATGGAAGTATTAAGATAGCGACATGCTTGTTAGCTCGCTCCAAGGTTTTGACGTCCCTTTTGAGGGAGTTGGCGATTGGAACTCTACGTCGACTGCTCTGCCTAATGGTGTGCTGACCAGTCCTGATATTAGTCCAGTGGATTTTAAGGAGAGATCAATGGAGATAGACTCCTAGCCTAGGGAAGTGTCGACGGAGTCAGACCCTGAGGACAAGCAGATGGAGTCTGATCCGAAGAAGATCCTATCGTCAGAGGATAGCGAGATGGATGACTAGTCATATACCCCTATGTTACCTTTTTGGAGTTAGCCTTTTGTTAGGGGTGCTAGAGTAGTCAACCATAGGCTTTTTTTTATGTATATGGTTATCATGGGTTTGGCTTGTATGCCGTCTCTTGTGAATGCTATGTTGACAATTTTGTGAGGTGGATGTTCCATTATGGTCTCTCTCTCTCTCTCTCTCTCTCTCTCTCTCTCTCTCTCTCTCTCTCTCTCTCCTTTGTGTGGTCCTCTTTCGTGAGCATTAATCTTTGAGTTGATAATTGGGTCGGCGAGAAGTCCTAAGATGTCGCATCTTTATTGATCGATGGTTGCAAGATATCACGAGCTTGTGGGGTTTGGTGCGTGATATCCCCATCGATTTTGGTATCAAAGTAAGGTCAGCTTGATCAAGAGTTTATTTGAGGCTTAGAGTAATAAGAAGTGATGATTTGGAGGATAAACAAGTAAAAACACCCTATATGTCCGCTAGCATTGGTCACGTTTCGCATGTCACATGAATATGTGCTTGTGGTTAGTAGGCTTAAAATTATCTGTGCTAGATGGTTTGCTGTTAATGTGCTAAGTTGCAAGTGCAGTTGGACTAAAGGTGAGAACTTATACCCTATTAGCTGTGTGTTAATCATGCTTCTCTATGGTTGCTTGTTTTGTGGTTGTTTTTATGATCTACTACTTAGAGCTGTCAAGCTTGAATGGATAGCTTATGTCTCTAATTCCATGATGGAATTATAGCAGGTCTAGGTGTTGTGGAATTTTGGAGTTTGAGCAACCGAGGTAGAAGGGCTGATGGAGCATCTAACTCATGGGCAAGAGATGTGAGGACTCGAGAATAGATAGGTCTTAAGGGCTTTAGAAGAAATAGAAAATCTAATGGGGAGGCAAGCTCAAGACCGAACTGCCACTGTTACCCAAGCTACTAAGACTATAGTTGCCATCGCTAATGGTACTAATGGGAATTGGTTGATGCATCAACTAGTGGAGTAGTTCTTGCCGTTGAAACCATCAGAATTTAATGGGATTGGTGGTCCCGAAGCTGCATCCCTCTAGATAGAAAAGTTGAAGAAAGCCTTCGCTGTTGGGGTGTACAAAGGGAGAAAAGGTAGCACTGGCAATATATTAGCTTTAGGGTACTGCTGATAATTGGTGGAAGGCTACTGTCGCGACCCTAAAAATTTTTAATCGGTGGAAAATTCCCAGGTTAACGGATTATCAGGTTAATTAAATTGACTAACCTAATATGGACCCTCCCAAGCCCTACCGAATCGCGACTTTGGTTTTTGTTCGAATGATTTTAGAATTTAAAGTCGCTACTAATCATTTTTGGTAGGTCGATTAGAAACCTAAGTAAATAAGCGAGAGAACTAAATTACTTCTACGAACCAGTTATGAGTTCGGAGACTTCGTTACACCAATTAATTAAAACTAATACCCTTTGGGTACCTTAATTCTATGGATATTCTAATTTTGGCAACTAGGCTTGGTTTACTCTTAAAGCTCTAGCAGGGTGTTCTCTTTTTGTATTTTCACCTTTTAGATGGAATGCATATGAATGACATTTTTTGGTATTTTCAAAGCATTAAAAATTCCTTAAAGCTGAATGAGGGAGTGGGCTAACGACTTTTGTGTAGTGTTACGATCTCCAGTAGGTGGCTCGCCCTACTCATTCTAGGGTTTGACTGTGCAGAAATTAAACAACAGAAAGTAAAGAGCAGTAAATAAAGAACCTCCAATGGGTAGCTTAGCCTTGGCTTGGCCTTCCCTTTATGTGGTTTGATGGTGTAGAAATTAAAATGCAGAATGTAAAGGGCAGTAAATAAAGGACCTCCAATGCGTGGGTCGACCTTGGCTTGACCTTCCCATTCTGGAGTTTGATGGTACGAAAATTAAATTGCAGGAAGTAAGTGCAGTAAATAAAGAACCTCCAACCGGTGGGTGTTGACACCTAATTTTTTTAATCATCTTTCTATTTTAAAATTAATAAAACAAATTCATAAAAATACATAAAATTAAGAAATCAACTTTGGGGACCTTGGCCAAACCTAGGGAACCAATTTTGACCAAAAAACGATTTTTCATATTTTTGTATTTTTCGGTATTTTTATTTTCAAAAAAATTCATAGAAAATCAACAAAAAATGAGAAAATTGAAAAAAAATCAACTTTTGAAGCCTTAACCAAGCCTAGGACCATTTTTGAACAAAAAATAGTTTTTCATATTTTTTTTTCATTTTTTGATATTTTTCATAAATTAAAAAATATTTAATGAATAATAGTGTTTGAGGCCACAAAAATATGAAAAAAGAATCGGTATTTTTTTGTTTAATTTTCTCTTCATGTTGGTCAAGCAAATTTTAAGAAATTCAATCTAAAGCTGAGAGTTTCTTTGTTAGTTTCATTTTTAGGTTATTTGAAAAATTTCTAGAAAATGCATTTTACCTATGTAATTTTCTATTTTTGTACTTCTGAAGTTATGACATTATCCCCTAATAGTCCAAATTTTTCAATGGCCTGATGATGCATTTTCCGTTATTGCGTTCGATTTTCTGAATTCAATTTATCATTTGAAGCATTTCTCTGTGATGCATTGTCGTGTGCGTGGGACTTGCCGGTCGAACATATAGAGTTGATTTTGCAAGATGTTCTTAAGAATTGATGTATTTGAACGTGGTGTCGAAGGTTGGCTGGTCAGCTTGCCCAAGGAATGGCCAAAATAACTGCTTGAACGACGAAATCGATCACGAAAGACGGGCTTTCAACATGATGCTGCGATAGCTGCGTATGTGTCAACGACAGCCGCGGGGGCATTGAGCCATGAAAGGCATCTCTTCAGCGCTCGGCGATTATGTCCACTTCAAGTCTTAGGAATGGCAGATGTCTATTACAAGCAAGTCATGTCTTTGGCGATGGAGGGTTATCAAGTGATTTTTGTTGATATTCCACGTGTTTGAAGTCATCAAATGGATTCATGCATTTGAAAAGTTCTTGGATGCTATCGACATTCATCATTGTTAACTGGAATTCGTGATGACCATGAGGAATCCAAAGACAGCTCATGATTTGAACCATTCAGACTGTTAGCGTGAATGTTCTTGGTGCACAGAAATCCAAATTGGCAAAAGTTTTGAACCCGTATTACAATAGCCGACCTATGGCTGATTTTTCGGAGTTAAAATAAATAATTGGTCTTTATGGAAGCATGCAACAAGTTGTCATCTCATTTTCAATCAAACCGAACTTAAGGTGGAATTTCTGGTTCAAATAACTGCATGCAATTTCATGATTGAGCTGGTTCCTTCTATGAAAATCTTCAAGCTGTGTCCCTCGAACCATTGCAATGCCTACGTTGTAATCGCCGGCCTCGTTGTCTTTTCCATCCTCCTCGCGAATCTCGATTGGCGTAAGCGGAATATAGATGATCAAAGTGAGAGAAAGGATTATCATAGGATTTTACTGACTGAATTGATAGGGCGACACCTAGAGAAGAATCCAGGGGGTACCATAGTTCTTGTACAACTGGAAAGGCCTGATGCTGTGCCTGCTGAGGTGGACTTAAATGCTCAAGGTCTGCTGTTGCGGGTTCATGTGCGTGGTCACATGAATGTCTTTGAAGAACGCCTAAAAAGTCCTAGTCAGCCGCTTGATAGATCAAGAGTGAGGATTTGGGATAAAGGATCGTGCACTGAAAAGGGGAGCTTAAAACAGGGAAGGACGTGGCAGCTTCTTTCAACAAAGCTGACCGAAAGAACGCACGACAAGAACAAAAAGGGACACAACACCCACTCAAAAAAGAAAAAAAAGAGGTCATCATGATCGCGCACTGTCATTTGAAGGTAGCATCATAAAGAATGATGAAAGGAAAAAGGGACTTCCTTTGAAGAAAAAAAGAAGACACGGGTGGAGGCGATAATTACGAGAAAGTGATGGAGAGCACTCACGAAAAGGGGACTCCACTGGAGGGGTCGGCACCAAAAAGGACGGAGAAAACCTCTCTATCAGAGGACTCTCTTGGGGGATCTTTTTGAAAAAAGAAAGACCAGAATGGTGTCCAGAGAGCCTCAGCACCCATGAGCAATATTAGATGTTTAGATGTGCAAGCTTTGACGATGAAAGTGGACTGCTATATACCACGTTGAAAGATCGCATGCAGTAGCTTACTTCAGCTAAGAAGCCTGGAGAGAATCCTTACACCTGAAGGAGATTTTTCGGTGGATATTCCTCGGGTTTTTATTCTGGCAAGCAAAGCAACCGGCTTTATTGCAGTATAGAGGAATGATCACAAGTTTTCATCTTCACAAAATCTAAAACATTAGCAAATCCTGGAGGACTTTGTTGCCTCTCTCAGAATGTGAATGCAATTGTTTTAGGTAGCCCTAGTCTTCGTCGAGGACAAATTCGGATCGAGCATTTTTGACTTCGTATGACAAAATTCATCAAGGCACATGATTCTTAGGTGGCATCCTTTACCTTAACAATGGATGGATTACTTCTTGTAACAGCAAGTGCGAGGGTACTATAATAAGAATATTTAACACGATGAATAAAACTCTGTTACAAGTGGTACGCAGAGGAGTGGACAAAGTTGAAATTTGCTGCATCGCTCCCTCGCCTAATGTTCAGCAAATGTCCATCTATTTAGTCAAAGTCTAGCACTAGCTTACCAGAATTCTTTAACTTCGATTGACGCCCTCATTTCTACAAGCATCGGTACCAATCCATGTTCATCATTATCTTTTGTGAGATGGGTTTTTACCAAAACATCTTAGCTCAGAATGGTCATTTGCCCGGCTTCACTTACTTGAAGAGACTCAATTTGTTGCTGCCTTTGGATCCCAAAAATACTGTCACGGTTGTTGGCATGAGTGAAGAGGAAAAGAGAAACACTATGATGAAAACGAAAAAGAGAAGGGTGACTTTGGTGGGTGAGTGGAATGATGGAAGAGACAAAAGAAGATCGGTGAGGTCTCGGTGGAGAGGAGACAGAAAAAAAAAAGAGAAATATTCATCATTGGCATAAGGGGGACCATGGACTGGGGAGTCTAGGACTCCGGAGGACGAGAGATGAAAAAAAAAGAGGGGAAGCTCCGGACAGGTTTTTTTTTTCTTTTCAAAGATCGGCTACGCAGACGATGGACATCAGTCCTCGAGCATTTCTCATCCATGTCTAGCCAACCAAAATTGTTCCTGAGCTTCGGAGGGCCAGACACACGCATGTACTTCACAGATTGCTTGTACGCCATGTTGACAAAGCGAAACAGTCCAGAATTTTGCCAAGCAACTTGTTAATTCTAGTTAACTGGAGCGCATAAATGGTGGTATGGGCATGCATAATGAAGGAGTCCCACATTACATAGATGTGCTTGATCAGACAACCCTCGGTCATCTTTTCATCAAGGAGGAAATAGCTAAGTGATTCACACTCCTCTTCTCTGTTGTTAAGGTTTTTGTCGTAAAAAAATAAGAAATGCTGCATAGGTAAACTATTGATTGACATCTGGTGGTTTCTTTGATCAGATCGTTGAAAGTGTATGTGTCGGTCGTGGGGATATATTGTTCTTGCGGCAATGAATGCTTCTCTTATGGACCTCAACGTGGGGTAGGGGCATGTGGAGCAGGGGCTAGTGAAGCTGGAGAACT
Source organism: Psidium guajava (assembly GCA_016432845.1). Classification (NCBI taxonomy): domain Eukaryota; kingdom Viridiplantae; phylum Streptophyta; class Magnoliopsida; order Myrtales; family Myrtaceae; genus Psidium; species Psidium guajava. The sequence goes on from CM028226.1 coordinate 34,025,326, forward strand.
TCGCATAAGGCGAGAAGTACTGGCAGCATGCTATTAGGAAGTTCATCTATAACAGTCCCCCGCGAATCATGCCATCCATCAACAAGTTCTTCTCCGACCCTAACAAAAGGACGAGGATGAGACATCCAACCACTCCTAAAGATCCTCCTGGCAGTGCTCCCCGACGTGGGTTGACTTTGAAGTTGTTGTTGTTTCTCATTGTGACCAAGCAATCCAGTAATACCAGCAAATGAAGGACAAAGCAAGGGACAGAATTACTTCTCGTTCTGGTGGGAGCTCTAGCTGGCAAACTCTCTCGAAAAAGAAGGGCAGCTTCGCAACTACAAGAAGAGGAATTACCGGAATTCTGAAGTGGAAGTTTTCTGAGACTGTTCAAAAGCCGTATATGAGACGGGACCCAAACCCACGGATGGGTTCTATGTGTTGGTCGCTGAATAGGACCTTGCTCTCGGTGACATGGAAACGTGAAGGGCCATCTCCAAGAAGCTTGGGGTTCGCACGAACGGGGACTCTTCTGGATCTCTTTCTTCTAGGGGGATATGCTTCAGGACTTGTACGTTACATGTTGCTCTTGCATGGAAAATGCCTGCATGGCTTTTCGCCATATTCATGCGAAGAATGAGGTCCCTGTAAAAGTCAATATATGAGCTTGGAACATGTGCAAAAGGTCTGACATACTATATGTATCGACAATAACATAGACCTGAGGACAATCAGAAGATGGGGGCTCACTTCTTCATTTAGGGATTTCTCGCAAAAACTAGGAAGATGGTAATCGCGAAATGAAGGGGAAGAATGCGGGTTTGTGCGTTCTAGATGCTCTACTTCTGCTCGGCCTCTTCGCTCGCGATTTGATCTTCCAGAATAAAAAGGTGTATTCATCGGACGGCCCCGCGACGCCGACTTGAAGTGCAAGACCGGCCCCGTGAATGGCAGCATCCGACCCAGATGCGCTTGGATTCAACCTTTGAGCCTCCACCTCCTCTTCCTCTAGGTGGCCGGCCGATTCAATTCCATCATTCACCTCTTATCACAGCTGGAGCATAACAATGCCTATGCGAACTCACGCACCTACTTCATCTCTCGGTCTCTACCACTACTGCGTCCTGAACTTAAAGTTCCAACGCTCAAACTCCCCCAGCTGACCATCCTGATGCTCAGCCGTAAATTCTATCACACCACCGTCCCACTTTTGCGTGGTCATGTCTAGTGGTCATCTCACCACTATTTTGCTAGTTCTTCATGAGTTGTCCAACATGGTTTCTACCTCGAATCAACATAGGTCTCGTCCAAAGAACTAAATGGGGGATGAGGAATTTTGGTCCATCCTTGACTTAAACGGCTCTCATATAACTCGCGGAAGGCTAAAGGGTTTCTATTTTACTATCGATTGGGTGAGGCTAGAATTCTTTGTCTCGCCTCGAGAGAGAAAGTTGAGAACTCTCTGAGAGAAGGATAGGGGGGCAAGCTCACCGATAAGCTGCGACGGTACGAGAGATCACGACTCCATGCTCGATGTGCTCTTCTTCATTCTGATCTAATATTACATTTTGGACACTTGCGTTAGACTCAACGTCTTTCTTTGCAACTTCCTCGAACGACATCTTTCCGAAGACCAGGCTTTTAGATGCTGGCATATCCTCTTAAGTTCGTTTTCAATGCCTCTTCTTACATCTACACCGTCGTTGTCTCGAGGTCTCGGACTCTTTATGGAAGCTACCGGGCGACCTCGTGGCTTGCGAGTCTTCATGTTCTAGTGTCCCTCGATTTCTTTGGAAGACTTTTGTTGTTCAATTGCAAAAGTCAACGGTTACTGAGCTTGGAGTAACCACTGGGAGATATGGGCGAGCACACTGGGGGGCCACTCTACCTCCGAGAAGGGCTTCAAGCTGTTCGGACACAGGAAGGAATGGGGGAAGGACGGCCATTTTCTGGATGAACCCAACGTCACCATTTCAGGAGTTATTGGAGGTGCTCTGGCCGCCGCCTCCATTACCCTTACATCGTCTCCCTCTTTGAGGTCCCTATGACCCGCTCCGTGATCTACGTCGTCAAGGAGTTCGCCAAGCGCGGTAAGCTCTTCCCCAAGGTCACCAAGGTCCGCCTCCCCGAGGACCCCGCCCCCCGCTACTTCCAGTCGATCATCTCCGCCCTCGGCTACTGCCACGCCCGCAGCGTCTTCCACCGCGACCTCAAGCTTGAGAACCTTCTCCTCGACGACAATGGCAACCTCAAGGGGACTGACTTCAGCCTCAGCATTGTCACCGAGCAAATCCAGTCCGACAGCCTCCTCCATACGCTCTGCGGCTCCCCTGTATATGTGACTCCGGAGATCCTAGCCGAGAAGGGCTACGACAGCGCCAAGGTGGACGTGTGGTCGTGCGGGGTCACCCTGTTCGTGATGATTGCCGGGTACCTGCCGTTTAACGACTCGAACCTAATGGCCATGTACAAGAAGATCTACATGGGTGAGTTCCGATGCCCCAAATGGATGTCGGCCGACCTGATGCGCTTCTTCCGCCGCCTCCCGAACACCAACCTGGAAACCCAAATCACCATCCACGAGATCCTCAAGGACCCCTGGTTCAGGGAAGGCTACAAGAAGGTGGACCTGTTCGCGGAGCCTAGCGGCAACAAACCGGAGATGATGAGAGGGAATGCCGGAGCCGTCGAGGAGCTACGCCTGTCCTCGCATCGAGCAGCCATCGTTTGGATTCTTCGCACTCCACCACAGTTTGTTGCAGCCCTAAATCGAAATGAACACATGCTGCAACACCATGAACAAGAAAAGTCAAAAGGGTGAGGAAGACTGATGGAGGAGCTGACGAGAGGAAGGAATCTCATTCTCTACCTTATCTCTCAGTGGGGTTCTACTTATAGAGATGAACCAAGCCAATCCAGGGGACCCTTGAGCTTTTCTCATGACATCTTCCCTTGGGTCTACGCTGATATCTCCATTTCGACTAGAACATATAGGGATGAATTATTTATGCCAGCAGGGGTCTTAACCTCGGTTGATTATGATAGAGCCTGAGCTGATCAAAGAGGTGAAACAACGCTCTTATCATCTTGCCAGACTTATTGATCCATCATTAAACAACTTACGTCTTCTTAAGATCTCATCGAAGTTATGGATCAGTAATGCCTCAAGGAAGGGAAGTCAAAAGGAAGCGTCTTTCTTCGATTCGCAGACCCCCCAGATAGGGAATTCATCGATTATGTTATGAATCGTTACGATGAGGTCTCCGCATTCTTCTTGACAGTTTTATGAATAAAAGGGGAAGGCTTCCCAGTCCTTGTCGCAACCCGATCCCGAATGGAGAGGGATGATGGGCTAATGGTATAGCTAGGCCCATTTGAGATAACTTTGGGGTTCGCTCGGGCTCTCCCAAGCCCATACCAAATCGCGTCAGGAAATTTTAAATCGAAGTCGACCTTAGTGTGGTCGGGTGACATGTGCTCAGTGTGTATGCCATTGGAGTCGCCACCAATCATTTCTTGGACGGTATGATTGGAAACCCTATCGAGCGATTGGGAGAAATCGTTCGATTCTGCGAAAACCAGAGATTTGAGTTCGGGGACTTAGTTATGCCAATATTGCAATTGACGCCCTTTCGGTACCTAAGTTGAGTGATTTCCTGATCTAAAGAATTTATGCAGGCGAGATCGGGTAGGGTAGGCTCTGGGAGTCTGAGCCCAGAGTGCTCGCGACTCGCTGCTGAAAGATACGGTGACCGCCTTTTCCGCGAGCGTGCGTTGGTTAGTACCCTTGTCTCTCCAGCTACCCCGTTCTGAGCACGTTTAGGCGCAAGTGCAACAACCGTGGCTCAATTAGCACTGCGATCGGCACTTCCTTATTTCTCTGCTTTTCCAGTGGCCCCTAGACACTGCCGGGCCGTCCCACACAGTTCTACGCACTCCGCCAAACGTACATTTCTCATGCCAGAATGCAGATCATATGTTGAGCAACACAGGGTTCATGCGAATGGGAGTATCTATCCTATCAATCACAGTCATCAAAATAAAAGCGCAATCAAGGAATTCAAACAGGGAGAAATCATATCACATCAAGTCGATCACAAGCCACGGGAAGCTTTAGGAGCCTAGAAAATACCCTAATTAGGTTCAGGGGTGATTTGGAATGGTTTGGGTGAAATGGACCAAAGGGGCAAAATGGTCATTTTGGAAGGCTCGGGAATTCAAAAATGTGAAAATAGGTCAAATTAGTTGAATGTGGTTTTTCCCTAATTTTCACAAATTTTAGAAATTTTGCTAGATTTTTCTAAGACTTTTCTGATTTTTTTTTTAGAATTTTCTAAGACTTTCTAATAATTTTCTTATTTTCTAGAATATTCTTTATATTTTCTGGCATTTTAATTTTCTAAATTTTTCCAAACATTTTCTATATTTCCTGACCAATTTTTTCAAATTTTTCCAGAATTTCTATGATTTTCTTCTGATTTTTTTATTATTTATTATTTATTTTCCTATAATTTTCGAATTTTCTAAGTTTTTATAAGATTTTCAGAATTTTTTATTATTTTACTATTATTTATTATTATTATTTGTACGAATTATTTATTATTTATTATTTATTATTATTTATCATTCTATATATTTTTGTATTATTATTTTCTTTCGATTTGTTTTTCATTTTCATTTATTTTTTAATTTAATTTTATTCTGTTTGATTTATTTTTTTATGTTTTATTCATGTTTTTATTTTTTATTTTTTTCTTTTTTTATTTCTTTATTACTTTATTATATTTTTATTTTATTTTATTTTTGTTTTATTTCTATTTTATTCTATTTATGTTTTTATTATTTTATTATTTTATCTATATTTTTTAGTTTATTATATTTTCTATTCTTATTATCATTTTATTCTATTTTTTAGAATTTTATTTATTTATTATTATTTTTATTTATTATACGGACCAAATCAAGGGATCCAGCCCAAGACCCGGCCCGGCCCGAAGGCCCAATCCTAAACCCTAGGTTAAACAACGTAGTTTTGATTTTTATTACTTTTCTATTTTTATTTTTATTTTTTGTTGATTTTCTGAATTTCTGAGAATTTTTTGTTATTTCTTTTTATTGTTTTTATTTGTTTTACGGACCAGGTCGGATGGACCCGACCCGCCAACCTAGATCCAACCCGAGATGAAAACCGGCCGACCCACACTAAAACGGCGTAGTTTCAATCCTATTTTTAAATTTTCGGATTTTTAGAATTTTTTCTCAATTTTTGTTATTTTCCCGCCTATTCTCTAATCTGACGGCCGAATACTCGCCACGTGTTATCATCTCGATCACTCATTCCTCTTACCAAATCTACGATTCCGATCTAACGTGGAGACTAAATCATGACCGTCTAAATGTGACTCAAGATCTAATGGTCGGGGCAAACTGACGGACAAATCTAAGCCGTCCATTACTCAAGCTAATATCTACGGCCCTGATCAGCTCTGCAATTAAATCCTAGCCATCCATTATTTTTATTTTTCTAAAATGATTATAAAATTCGGATTAAACTTTTATTCTCAGAAATTTCCAGATCTCGCCATGTGGACTAATTCTCACCGTCCAATCAAATCAGTTATTTTGTTTTTTTGTTACAATGGCCTTGCCGACCCTTAGTCGAGGAAGACGACCGGCGGCACTCCGGTCGTCGGTGATTCACCGGAACTTCGCCGGAGAAGTCTAAATCTACCCAGAACCCTGCCAATGAGCTTCTAATCTTGCCACAAGTGTACTCTGCGTGATTTAATCTACCAACACATGGATTTGGAGCCCTAAATCTACTTGAAACAACCTAGAACCGTCTCAGCTGAGAGCTACTCAGACGGCCAGTTCAATCCAACGTCCTTGACAATTAAACGAGCAGCAAAATCCATCGAACAACATCACTAGATCATAAAGAAACTTAGCTGGATGATCGCGTCTTGATTTCGTATGAGAAGAACTCGAGAGCTCATAGTAGGCCGAGGGAGATTTCGCGGTTGACTCGGAAGTTTCAGGCGATGGAAATGGAAAAACAAGACCAAAACTGGCATCAGCACAACTGTAGGAGCATTTCGAGCTAGAGATCGCAGAGAATAATGAAGGAATGCGAGATCCGCCATTGACGGACCTTCTCCTGTACATCCATGGCATCTTAGGGTAAAAGAGAGAGAATGGCTTACCGTTTAGCTCCAATGACTCTCCAAGGTTTCGGGATGCGTGCGTCACAAACACTGGGGCTTGAATCTTCGCCAATTGGCCTGGCGAAGCCTTTGAAGCTTCTCGGCCGAGCTCAACAATGGCGACGTCGGATTTTCTCTAGACTCTCTCTCTCCCTTCGTATCTGTGTCTGTTTTTGTGTGTATAACCCGAATGCCCCCTCTCGACAAAACCACGTGCTTCCCCCCAAAGCGAATCTTAGTTTGTTAGGGATCCCTTCAAATGAACGCCCCCCAGAGGAAGAAGAAGAACTGCAGTCCTCAGGTCGAACGGGTTTAATCGGGTCGGGTTAACCCGACCCGATTGACCCGTTTTAACAAAAATGCTCCAATTCATCTCAAATTGGTCCAAATTTCCCGAAATTGGTGTCAAAATTGAGGTCAGGAGAGCAAATTGCTTTGGAAAATGGACTTAATTTCGACACTAAGTGAGTATTTGTATAAAAACCCTAATTTCCACGTTCGACCCGAAAACCCATTTTGCAAAATTCAAGGCCTTGAGAGCCTTTTTTTTGCAAAAATTGATGCCACCAATGGATTCCGAAGGCCAAAAAATATAAGGTGACATGCCCCAATTTTTAATTCAGTACCTGAAAATTTTTTAATTGCATTTTATATGTTTTTAAGGACTAAATTGACAAATTAAAAATTGCACTTTGGTCCATTTGCAAAAAATTGGACAATTCATTGAATTTTTGGACTGGATTTTAATTTTTGAAAATAGAGGGGGATGACACGACTCCAAAAATGTAAAAATTAAAAATTACAGAATTAAAATGGGATTTCTAGGATTTGTTCAATTAATTTGAAAATGTGATTTCCAAAGAAAATCGCATTTCCAGATTAATGTTTTCACCATTTCTATGGCCAAAATGAAGAGAAAAATAAGGGAAAATTACTGACTATTTTTATGTATTTTTGTGGCCATGAATGATATTTTTTATTAATTTTTTGTATTTTTCTATTTTAAAAATTAAAAATGCGAAAAATAAGAAAAATTTTTTTTTTGTTCAAAATTGGTTCCTTAGGTTAGACGAAGGCTTCCAAAGTTGATTTTGTAATTTTCTCATTTTTTCTTGATTTTTTATGAATTTTTGAAAATAAAAATGCAGGAACATACTGAAAAAATGAAAAATTATTTTTTGTTCAAGATTAATTCCCTGGGCTAGACCAAGGTCTCCAAGATTGATTTTTCAATTTTTTTGAATTTTTATGGATTTTATAAAAATTTTCTAAAAATTAAATTGGCTGAAAATCAAGTGTCAACAGTCCTCACCCATGATACGTCACTGTGCTCTCCCAGTTTGGCTCACCCAGGTGTTCCGTCCACAAATTGATGAGAGCGATGAACGTGATCGTGAACCTCTATGGGACTGGCATAATCGTATAGGCCCTCTGGCTTGACAAGATGTGGGACAAAGGTATTGCCCAGCTTCCCACTGACGTCAACTTCCCTCTACCATGGTTTATAGACACATGTTTTGGCATCGGTATCGCTGTCTGCTGGAGTTACACCCATGATGAAGAGGCCAAGGTCGTTTGTCGGGGGTCCATCATTTGACCATTGGTCTTGATCCCAAAAGTTGAATCCTTCTTTTGACTCATGTCTGCGAGAGGGATGCACCATTGCTACAAAGTTGAAGTTACGTCAATGGGTGATGGTAAGGATTATCACGAGGAATCAAGTGAAAAGACTCATGGTCGTGGCTTTGTTGAAGACTGCACAGAAAATGATTAAGACGGTGAAGGAGATAAGCACATGCACTTCGCTAGACTTTGGAAAGTCTTCTTTCTTGCAGGAGGTGATGGGCCCTTTACCAAGGTATTCTGACCTCTAATAGCGCCAAATAAGCTCACCAGAGTATAATTCGTTCTTGAGTTGTATGCCGACAAAGTTAACCTCAAGTAGATGATATTTCCAGGAGCTACTGGTCAGAATTCTACATACTGATCAGGTACGTTAATTTTGTAGGTAGATCCCCAGTTTGGTTCTTCCAATTTTACTATCTTTCATGCAGTAGCTGACACTTTTATAATTTCTTTTTGTTTCTTGATGAAGTGCCATGTTTACTCTTAGTGCTTAAGTTTGGCTTGCAACTTCTTGCTCTTGACGTAGATACAGTATTGTATTCTCAAATAATATCTCAGTTATCATATCATGAAACAGACCATTTACTGATTTGGCTGCATTTATAAATTTGTGTGCTTTAGTCTTGGGCGGACGTGGGTATATCTCGACTAAAAGACTGATGGGCTTTCCTGGTCTCCAAAGAGCATTGGGCTTCAGTTGAGAAATGACATGTTGGGCTTAGAATAGAAAAAGAAGGAAAGGTTAGTGGGCCTAAGTTAAATACTTTCGGGCGAGTCTTTTTAATTCTGTAAGTTTGGGTTTTTGTCCTAAACTGGACTCATCAGTCGAGCCCAGCCCATGTAGGTCTAGGTCCAATCCAGGTCAGTCGACCCAACCCGATCCGGACCACATTTAATAATAAATAATAAATAAATAAATAAAATAATAATAAGAAAATAATAATAAATTAGAAAATTCCAAAAAATTTCCAAAAATCCCAAAAATTAGCGAATAGGCTACTCTAATTAGTCTGTCCTATTTTTGGCAATTTTGCACTTCCAACCATCGAAATGACGATTTTGCCTCTTATGGGCAAATTGTCTCGAAAAATTCAGAAAAATTCAGAAAAATATCACAAATTAGGAAACGTGTCATTTCGACTGACAAATCCTATTTTCGGTGAACTTCTACCTCAATCTTTCCAAAATGGCAATTTTGCCCTTTATGGGTAAATTGTCTCAGAAAATTCTGAAAATTTCAGAAAAATCTCAGAAGAATCTAAAGAATCAGGAAATGGGTCATTTCGACTGGCCAATCCTATTTCTGGATTTTTTTGTCCTTTTTTATATTTTCAAAATGACGATTTTCCCCTTATGGGCAAATTGTCTCAAAAGAAAATTTCAAAAAACTTTCTCTGAAATTGTGGAAAATAAAGAATGATAACATTCAACTAATTTGACCTGTTTTCACTCCCTAATCTTTGCAAAATGGCCATTTTACCCTTCTGATCGGTTTGATCTAAACTTTTCCCAATGATCCTAAATGAGTTTTCATGAAATGGTACCGAAAGGGCGTTAGAGTAATCTATCGTAACCAAGTCCCCAAACTCATTTTCTCTTGTTCGCAGGAATAAATTAATTCTCCCACTAATTTATTTAGGTTTCTAATCGACCTACCAAAAACAATTAGTGGCGACTCCAAATTCTAAAATCATTTTAAAAAAAAAAATCAAAGTTGCGATTCGATAGGACTTGAGAGGGTCTGTATTATGTTAATCAATCTAATTAACCTAATAATCCGTTCACCTGATCAAAAAAAAAATTGTTAGGGTCGCGACAGCTTGGCGACTCCACTGGGGACGTATTCTTAATTTTTGAAAGTTTAAGAACTTAGAGGACTTAGGCCTGAAAAATTTCATGAAAATTCATTTGATTTAGCAATTGCTTGGAACTCACTCTTTAGGTGTTAAATAGTCTTGCAGAAGGGAGTTATAAGGGGTGGAGTGTTTGACTGACCCTTTGTTTTGCAGGTTGGTGTAGGAATTGTTTGTTTAAATTCTGCACATTATTGAAGCGGTGTTTGTATTTAAATGTTGTGCATGTGTTTACATTTTTAGCACTACGTCACACACGTCCCGTGGCCGGACTTGGGCCACTAGTTTTAGGATGGTATTATGTTTTGGTTCTAGCGTTCGGCGTGAGATCACGTCCAAAGTTAGCCTAGATTCAATCCCGAACCTCTTTTCAAAAATGAGTTTTAAAAATTAGGTCTCAGGCTTGGTAAGATTACCAAAGCAGTGGTTTTAATTTTTAGCTCGAGCAGCCGAAGTGGGAAGACCCGGCTAATCCTGATTACGTCGTGAGATCACGGCTAATTTTAATTATCTGCGCGAGATTGTCGTCTTGCCGTAAGTCTTTCGCTTTAATTTGTCAGCTTTTAGAGTAAATAAGCTAAGATTTAAACTCACGACTCATGTGCATGTCTATGTGAGCTACATGGTATTTTTCACGGTGAAAGTAAGTTTTCTAACTTCATCTTGTATTTATTTTTGGTCGGTCCATGTTAGGTGTCGGTTAAATTTTGAATTTAATATCATCATCATTTTTCAAAAGAAATTAAAAATTAGATTGGAATCCTATTTCTGAAAAAAAAAATGAATGTGGATAAATCCTTTCAAGGAATTTTGTTAAAAAATTTTGTCACATCTTTTCTGCTTCAACGAAAATGAAATTTTCTTGACAAATTTACCACTGAAAATTCATTGTAATAAAAGAGAAAGATTCCTTCAGAAGATTTGATAAACGTCGGGAGATTTTACCGCATTTTTCAAGCTATAAAATCCGTAAGAAGATCATTTCTAAAGAAATTCACCCATGTTTTTTGAAGAAACTTTTCTCTAATTTCTTATAAAATTGGAAAACAAAACTGGACTAATTTAGGAGTCATGGACCGACCCGTTTTAGATCACATACTAATTATTTCCTTTACTTTTGCAGGGAATCACAGGTACCCCAGGCGGAAGCATAATCAGGTCTAGCAATACATCAGGAATAGTCGTCAGGAATATGAAAGGATAGATAATTGTCAATGCTTTAACCAATAACGCTGGGGGCAAGCGAAGAGATCAAACCTCCTGGAGTCAGTCATATGCCCCTTAGTGGGCACGTATAGGCTTCGTATGTAAATGGGGTCGTGAATGTATTTGGATCAGACATGAGGGCATTTTTAATGTATTCGAGGGGTTCATGTATTTTTGTTGAAAAAACGTAGAGTGTGTAATCAGAACCCATAAAACGAGTATAGAAACCCGATCTTCCAGCCTTTTTGATTAAAGGCCTACCTTTTATCTGCCTTGGATTCGAATGACGTCGGCTTTGGAGAGCCGGAGTTTTATTGCTGAGCATGACCCACAGACATTTCCCTCAATGCTATAGGCGGCCGACACGAGCAACTGGGCGCCGAAAGAAGTAGGAGATGAGTGAAGTGGGGCACGCAACAAGTGGCCTGGATTATTTATTGGCGCACTGATCGAGTGGTCGAGCTGTCTCGATTTATCTGACTGATTGCAAGTCTCAATATGGCTAGTGGAGGCCACTGCCGATTCTCGATATCATCATCTACAACGGCAAACAAGAACATCAGGAAAGATGTTAAGCCTCGGCATTTCCTGTACCTTGAATCGATCTATGGTAAAATTTGGGAGAAGAGATAGCTAGGAAATTAAAGTACAAACATGCGAAATTTTCCTTTCATTTCATTCATCAACGACTTTTACAAACAACTCACTGGGGAGGAAAATTAAAGCCAAACTGAGCCCTAATAATCATCACAAAAGAGTTCAACTGGCTCTCCATGAAATTAATGGCCTGCCTACATTGAGCAATCTGGGAGTCGAGATCTGCAAGCTTGAAAAATAGACGAGTACATTTCTCCTTGTACCTAGATACATTCATCTCATGGTGTTCAACGGTAAGTTTTAAGTTGTCAACTAGGTCCCTCTCGAAAGCTATATCCGCTGTTAGATCGTCGAGCCTCTCTTCCAACCACTCACATCTGAATTTCATCACGATATCCCTCGGGTCATGCTCAAAGTAAGTCTTGTTTAAGGTAAGATGCTCCACCAGCTTCTCCATCTCGTGAACCAGTAGCGATACCCACTCTTCAGTAGACTTGAAGGTCTTCTTGTATCGAGCAACCGAGCGTTCTGCAAACTCCAGGCACTCAGATCAATCTTAGTAGCAGGCCTTCATAACGCGGGCTAAGGTAACCGTCTCCTGGGTATTTCGACATACCTCTAGGAAGTTGATGAAGACGTGTGGGAGCGCCCAGTATTCCCTCTCCAAATTGGTGCTTTCGACTGAAGAAGCATTTATCTCCCTGAACAGACCGAGGATCTCAGCTTCGACACTTGGATGATGAGCTATGTAAACATAACCTCTGCCAAGAAGATGATACGGCCTCTCCCATTTGAACATAACATCAGCCGGGAGGATGTGTGTAGGATGGTTGGCCATTATCAAGGAGAAAATCAAGGCATACAGACGAAACACGAGAGTATTGAAAGAGAAGGTCAGGCTAACTAGCGGACTGCGAAGATGGTAATCTGCTTCGAAGTAAATATTGATTTCACAGTAGCAGTATCAACTAGTTAGACTTTCCTATCTGCCGTTCCATGTCAGTATCACCCATGTTGGATCGAATTCGCTGCTCGTCTGCAATCTCGAGCCAAGCAAATCCGATGTCTCTGCGGAAAAGTGGGACGAGACGACATCGCTTTGAAAAAGAAAGAATGAAAAGATGCGCCAAGTGGGAGACAAAGAAATTTGTGGCAGAACGAGGATAGAACTTGTCTTTATCGGATGATTCGCCAGCAAATCAACGGTGGATATGACGACAGGGGTCCTCTACCGCGAAAAAATGAAAGAAGACGAATTGGATGGGAGATACGAGAAGGATTGAACTCTCGGGAGAGGTTGTACAGCTTTTTAAACCCACGCTAGAATTTTAAAAGGAGATGTTCTCCTGATAATCGTCGTCTACGCCCTGAAGAGAGTTTCAAAGACGATCGCTCAGAAAAACCCAAAGAGAGTAAAAATACCAGAAGAGGTAGCAAACCTTAAGAGATCACTAACCAAGTCGAAGATGTCTCAACCCAACACCCTTGAGAGTTATCGTTACTTGCTGAATATGGGAGAGGAAGAGTTTGAAGCCATGTTTGGGATCAAGCCTATGGAGCCTGGCCCTTCTGCCGACGACATCCAAGATCTCAGTAAAAATAAAGATAATAATAGTAAGGTTCCAATGAAGCGTTACCGTCGCCATACTAAGGAGCAAGTGCAAAGGCTCGAGGATTTCTTCAGAATGCGCCCCATGCCAGACGGCAAACAGAAAATGGAACTGAGTCAAGATTTAGGACTTGAACCTTCGCAAATCAAGTTCTGGTTTCAAAATAGGTGAACCCGAATGAAGACTCGTCATGAGCACAATGAAGCCGAGTTTCTAAGAGTTGAAAATGAAAACCTTCGAGCGGAGAACAAGATGTATAAAAAGGCTTTTGACTCCGCCACGTGCCCCAACTGCAATAGCCGCCTCACCTTCGATGAAATGCATTATCTAAGGATTTAAAATGCACATTTAAGAGGTGAGTTAGACCAATTTATGACAAGATCAAGTTCTGTTGGGGGAAATCACGAAAAGACCAAGCCTATAGGGTCAGCAGTGAAGCCTCCCGGGGAAGGGGAGATGTATCACCACCAAGCAAGTGGCATTGATGACGAACTCACCGCCATGATCAACCAGTTCAATGTTGATGAAGCACTAGGGCTGTAATGTGCACACGGAGCCTGTATTTCAAAGCTAGTGATAACGAGTTCTTCAACATGGCCAATGCATTCTAGATCTGGAGCGAAGCCAACTGATCATAGGAGAGCCCGCAGAGGAAACCGAACCGACCCTGAGCAAATACATATATTTCGTTATCTTGTGTGGGGAATTTTCTGTTTTTGTAGATGTCTGGAATTAATGTAAAAGCAGGAAGTAGTGGTTCTCTTTCTTTTATTAAATGCTTGAATCTGCCGCTTTACCAAACCTGCAATGAATTAATTGCGATTGAAAATCCGCGCAAACTCGAAGGGTAACGCCGTATCGTTTCAATTTACCCTCAAGTTGCTCCAAGTTTTAAATCGAATCCCCTAGATTTTCAGGAATTTGCAAACGGCCCCGAGAATACAATCATATCCAAATGCAAAGTCCTCTTGTTAAACGAAATTGGGAGCAAATCAATCCGTCGACATTGCTACTAGATGGATGGCTGCGAATAAGGAAAAGAGGGGTAATTTTGTATCGTTTCAATTTACCCATGATCGTCTCGAGTCCTGAATTACTTTCATTTTTAACAGAGATTTTAAATGGCCTTGAAATGAACCGGGACGTGGAATTTCCCAATGCAAAGTAGCAAGACCACGCCATCTCAACGGTTAACTCTTAAAAGAAAGCCTCCATTGACGCCTACGTTCCAATGGGCTTGATGGAATGGGGAATGACGGCGGTCCGAAATGTCTCGAGTTCAATCCCCAAGGGTGGGGAATGTTGTAAGTATTGTAAATAAATAAAATGACTTTTTGCGCATTTCTTTTTGCAGAAAAAAAAAACAGGAATACTCGACGAGCAATACCAAGGTCAGTATTTTTGTCACGATCTTAGCTTAATGTTAAGGTGTCCAACGAAAGCAAAGGGAAACTTAATCCAGCGAAGCTAATAAAGGGGTCGTCTAAAACATTCAAGATGAAGGGTAAATCAGTATCGTTTCCAATTCATCCCTTCCAATATCGGCTAACATGTTTTCTTTTCTTTTGACATGAAATGTTAATACTAACATTTAACATATCGAAGAAGACACCCCCAAGCGGCGATTCAAAACTGTATTGCTTGATCTGCTCACATACCCTGCAGCAATCCAAATTTTCCCATTCTTGATATGTTTGCACATTTAGTAAATATGCATAATGCTTGAAAATTGCCACATCTGTATTGTGTTTACATATTCCATGATTTGTGCATGACTCTTCGGCATGTTTAATTTGTCAATTCTGACTTGGGCATAAACTGCATATGATGCATCGAATGTGTAGAATAGGACGTGACAGGATGATGAAAGACACCCCATTTCCATACACGTCCTATATCCACAGTGAGTTGTGTGCCAAATAGGTTCCGTATTCGTCAAGGCAATGGGTTTTCTCGCGAAAGGTACGGTACCAAAATGAAGGAGACATTCATTTCTCTATGATAAATACTACAGGTGACCATTGGCAACCCATTTGGATGGCGAATTTATTTCATAACCCCTGTCAAGAATCGCCTCCCACATCATGGCCAAATGAGCATAGTCCCAGCAATTTCGTAAGGTAAATGGTTAGAAATTCTCTTGCTCGGATTAACATTAATTTTTGAGTGATTCTTTGTTTTTGACCTCGCATGATAATTCAAGTGCCTTAGGATGACGAAAAGCATTCGTTTCTCTATTCGATACACTCACACCCTTTGCGTCACCTAATTGAGCTTGCATATTCATTCCTAAAACCCTGTTGGTGATCATTGCTCATTCTAAGATGAAGATGGCACTATCTTAAAGCTAAAGAACTCGGAAGAAATGGGGCTACAAAGAGTTCTCGAGACGACTCCTCAAGTGTGTTAAATTTTTAATATACATGTGTGTATATGGCACAATTTTTGAAAATTCTCCTTCTTAAGCAGAACGGAAAAGACAAAAGGCAAAAGGCAAGACCAAAAGAAGAAAAGCCATTTCTTGGGGACGAAAAAGTAAAGTGCCAGTCAAAAGCAAGGCCAATGCCCATTCGAATCAATATTCATTTTTGAATGCCGTTGAAAATTCAGTGAAAACATACCATCTCCTTTGATAAATCCCTTATGGGACCTGATTGCAAGAGAAGATTCGTTGGAGGAGTCATATTGCAAAATATACTGTTGAAGTTTACACCGTTTAGAAGCGACAATGGCACCAGCGAAAGCAAATACCATCCTCAGACAATGATGTTATTCTTTAAGGACTGTTCTAGAAGGGTCGAGACTTGTGCCAAAATGCGATGATCACCGGTGTCAAACCCACCTCATATATCTTCTAGGCCAAAATAAGCCTTTTAATTCTTTTGTCCTCAAGCCAACCTACGTTACAACCCGTGAAAGTCTTTTCTGGTTAAGGCGCTTGAATTAACGTAGAGTTGAAAGATTTTAAGCATCACTCGAAAAGGTACGAGCATGACTATTTCTCTCTCATTTTTGCAAGATGCTTGACTTGTAAACCTAGAGCAGATGATGAAAATTTTTCTGTCAATGGCCTTGACTCAAAAGAGTCCCCTTTTGTAAGCCTTGACCCAGCCTACATTATGGTCCTAATCAAGACCTCTAGATTGGCATGATCGTACTAATTGGGAGATTACTCAGACCCTTACTGAATGCGATGACGGTAAAAGCGAGTGATTCCTTTTCAAATCATGTAATCAGGATAAAACAACCTTTTCGAGAGCGAGAGAAAGCCCTTTCGGACTGAAGTCTCCCATTCAGATTATAATCGAGGTATTCATGTGATGATAACCTCCTTGAACAGAATTGGCAATGCAAACTTGACAGAATAATCATGCATGATACACATTTTGATTGATTGCATCATGAGATATTACACAAATTGTTCCTGATCATTGTAAACTCAGTTAAACAGTTTTGCATGAACCAATGAACTTGTTGATGAAAATGCTTGTACACGTTACCTCTAACACCGTCTCATGGTAGCACGTCTTCGATGTTTGAGTTACCTTTCAAGATCTCGAAATCCATTTGGCGATTATTGAATGAACGATCCTAGTTGTCAAGAAATCACTAGGCAGTCTTCCAAATCCTCAAGTAGGTATATTTTTAACATGAACTCCACATGATAAATTAAATCGAGTTTGAACTTCTGCAGGATTCCTAGTCTCCCCAAATCCCAGAATGGCACCCTTCATGATAAATTAAATCGAGTTTGAGCTTCTATAGGATTCCTGGTCTCCCCAAATCCCAGAATGGCACCCTTTGAGGTAAGTTAAATCGGGTTTGAGCTTCTGCAGGATTCCTAGTCTCCCCAGATCCCAGAATGGCACCTTTTGAGGTAAGTTAAAACGGGTTTGAGCCTCTGCAGGATTCCTGATTTCCCCAGATCCTAGAATGGCATCCAAGGTCGTTCTTACAGGTACTAAAGTCCTTCTTACAGGCACACGAAGTCCTTCTTGCAGGCAACCCAAAGTCCTTACAGGCACCAAAATCCTTCTTACAGGCAACCCAAAGTCCTTTTCGACAAGCACTAAAGTCCTTCTTACAGACACCCAAAGTCCTTTCTATAGGCACCAAAGTCCTTCTTACAAGCACCCAAGGTCCTTTCTACAAGCACCAAAGTCCTTCTTACATGCAGCAAAGTCCTTCTTACAGGCCCCCGAAGTCTTTTTTACAGGCATCAAGTCCTTCCTACAGGCACTTAAAGTCATTTCTACAGGCACACAAAAGTCCTTCTTACAGGCACCAAGTCCTTTCTATAGGCACAAAATCCTTCTTACAGGCATTTCCATGGGGTGACCTACCATACAGATCAAATCTCAATCAAATTTTAATCAGTAGAATCCTTTCGTTAGGAATCAACCATGGGATAACCTACCATACGGGTCCAAGTTCAACCACCCTAAAGTTTTCTTATAGCGAATCCTTAGGTTCTCATTCCATTCTCAGCAGAGCATTCATGTCAGGCAACAGCCATACAACAAGCAGGTAAGTGCCAGGTAAACTCTCCTCTTTATCTCTCTATCCCTCCATTGGAGTCTCCTCAAATCAGGTCTGGATTGGAATATGCAAAGAGGGGTATTGGAGATTAAATGTCACGATTCTTTTTATTTTCTTGTGTGTTGAGTCAATTAGGTTCCAGGTGTCATCTCGTCTTTGAAATGAACCTCTACTGAGCTTCCTTTCAAAGAGGGGCAGCTGTTGACACCTGATTTTTTTAATTGTCTTTCTCTTTTAAAATTAATAAAAAAATTCATAAAAATTCATAAAATTAAGAAATCAACTTTGGGGACCTTGGCCAAACCTAGGGAACCAATTTTGACAAAAAAAAATGATTTTTCATATTTTCAGTATTTTTCGGTATTTTTATTTTCGAAAATATTCATAGAAAATAAAAAAAAAAGAGAAAATTGAAAAAATCAACTTTGGAGGCCTTAACCAAGCCTAGGACCATTTTTCAACAAAAATTAAATTTTCATATTTTTTTTGCATTTTTTGATATTTTCCAGAAATTAAAAAATATTTAATGAATAATAGCGTCTGAGGCCGCAAAAATATGAAAAAAGAATCGGTATTTTTTTGTTTAATTTTCTCTTCATGTTGGTCAAGTAAATTTTGAGAAATTCAATCTAAAGCTGGGAGTTTCTTTGTTAGTTTCATTTTTAGGTATTTGGAAAATTTCTAGAAAATGCATTTTAGCTATGTAATTTTCGATTTTGTATTTATGAAGTTATGACATTATCCTCTAATAGTCCAAATTTTTCAATGGCCTGATGATGCATTTTCCGTTATTGCGTTCGGTTTTCCGAATTCAATTTATCATTTGAAGCGTTTCTCTGTAATGCATTGTCGCGTGCGTGGGAGTTACCGGTCCAACATACAGAATTGATTTTGCAAGATGTTCTTAAGAATTGATGTATTTGAACGTGGTGTCGAAGGTCGGCTGGTCAGCTTGCCCAAGGAATGGCCAAAATAACTGCTTGAACGATGAAATCAATCACGAAAGGCGGGCTTTTAATGTGATGCTGCGATAGCTACGTATGTGTCAACGACGGCCGCGGGGGTATTGAGCCATGAAAGGCATCTCTTCGGCGCCTGGCAATTATGTCCACTTCAAGTCTTAGGAATGGCAGATGTCTATTACAAGCAAGTCATGTCTTTGGTGATGGAGGGTTATCGAGTGATTTTTGTTGATATTCCACGTGTTTAGAGTCATCAAATGGATTCATGCATTTGAAAAGTTCTTGGATGCTATCGACATTCATCATTGTTAACTGGGATTCGTGATGACCATGAGGAATCCAAAGACAGCTCATGATTTGAACCATTTAGACTGTTAGTGTGAATGTTCTTGATGCACGGAAATCCAAATCGACAAAAGTTTTGAACCCGTATTACAACAACCGACCTGTGGCTGATTTGTCGGAGTTAAAATAAATAATTGGTCTTTATGGAAGCGTGCAACAAGTTGTCATCTCATTTTCAATCAAACTGAACTTAAGGTGGAATTTCTAGTTCAAATAACTGCATGCAATTTCATGATTGAGCTGGATTCCTTCTATGAAAATCTTCAAGCTTTGTCCCTCGAACCATTGCAATGCCCACATTGTAATCGCCGGCCTCGTTGTCTTCTCCATCCTCCTCGCGAATATCAATTGGTGTAAGCGAAATATAGATGATCAAAGTGAGAGAAAGGATTATCACAGGATTTCGGTGACCGAATTGATAGGGCAACACCTAGAGAAGAATCCAGGGGGTACCATAGTTCTTGTACAACTGGAAAGGCCTGATGCTGTGCCTACCGAGGTGGACTTAAATGCTCAAGGTCTGCTGTTGCGAGTTCATGTGCGTGGTCACATGAATGTCTTTGAAGAACGCCTGAAAAGTCCTAGTCAGCCGCTTGATAGATTCAGAGTGAGGATTTGGGACAAAGGATCGTGCACCGAAAAGGGAAGCTTAAAAGAGGGAAGGACGTGGCAGCTTCTTTCAACAAAGCTGACCAAAAGAACGCACGACAAGAACAAAAAGGGACACAACACCCACTAAAAAAAGAAAAAAAAAAAGAGGTCATCATGGTCGCACACTGTCATTTGAAGGTAGCATCCTGAAGAATGAAGAAAGGAAAAAGGGACTTCCTTTAAAGAAAAAAAGAAGACACGGGTGGAGGCGATAATAATGAGAAAGTGATGGAGAGCACTCACGAAAAGGGGACTCCACTGGAGGGGTCGGCACCAAAAAGAAGGAGGGAGAAAACCTCTCTCTCAGAGGACTCTCTTGGGGGGTCTTTTTGAAAAAAGAAAGACTAGAATGGTGTCCAGAGAGCCTCAGTACCCATGAGCAATTTTTGATGTTTAGATGTGCAACCTTTGACGATGAAAGTGGACTGCTAGATACCAAGACGTTCAAAGATCGCATGCAGCAGGTTACTTCAGCTAAGAAGGCTAGAGAGAATCCTTACACCTGAAGGAGATTTTTCGGTGGATATTCCTTAGGTTTTTATTCTGGCAAGCAAGGCAGCCGGCTTTATTGTCGTACAGAGGAATGATCACAAGTTTTCATCTTCACAAAAACTGAAACATTAGCAAATCCTGGAGGACTCTGTTGCCTCTCTCAGAATGTGAATGCAATTGTTTTAGGTAGCCCTAGTCTTCATCGAGGACAAATTCGAATCGAGCATTTTTGACTACGTATGACAAAATTCATCAAGGCACATGATTCTTAGGTGGCATGCTTTACCTTGACAATGGATGGACCGCTTCTTGTAACAGCAAGTGCAAGGGTACTATAATAAGAATATTTAACACGATGAATAGAACTCTATTGCAAGTGGTACGTAGAGGAGTGGACAAAGTTGAAATTTGCTGCATCGCTCCCTCGCCTAATGTTCAGCGGCTGGCTGTATCTAGTGAAAAGATAATGTCCATCTATTTAGTCAAAGTCCAGCACTAGCTTACCAGAATTCTTCAACTTCGATTGACGCCCTCATTTGTACAAGCACCGGTACCAATCCAAGTTCATCATTGTCTTTTGTGAGATGGGTTTTTACCAAAACATCTTAGCTCAAAATGGTCATTTGCCTGGCTTCACTTACTTGAAGAGACTTAATTTGTTGCTGCCTTTGGATCCCAAAAATACTGTCACGGTCGTTGGCATGAGTGGAGAGGAAAAGAGAGACACTATGATGAAAACGAAAAAGAGAAGGGCGACAATGGTGAGTGAGTGGAATGATGGAAGAGACAAAAGAAGATTGGTGAGGTTTCCGTGGAGAGGAGACCGAAAAAAAAAGAGAAATATTCATCATTGGCATAAAGGGGACCACAGACTGGGGAGTCTAGGACTTCGGAGGACGAGTGATGAAAAAAAAAGGGGGGGGAAGCTCCGGACAGGTTTTTTTTACTTTTTGAAGATCGGTTACGCAGACGATGGACATCAATCCTCGAGCATTTCTCATCCATGTCTAGCCAGCCAAAATTGTTCCCAAGCTTCGGAGGGCCAGACACACGCATGTACTTTACAGATTGCTTGTACGCCATGTTGACAAAGCGAAACAGCCCAGAATTTTGCCAAGCAACTTGTTAATTCTAGTCAACTGGAGTGCATAAATGGTGGTATGGGCATGTATAATGAAGGAGTCTCGCATTTCATAGATGTGGTCGATCAGACAACCCTCAGTCATCTTTTCATCAAGGAGGAAATAGCTAAGTGATTCACACTCCTCATCTCTGTTGCAGAGGTTTTTGTCTTAAAAAAATAAGAAATGTCGCATGGGCAAACTGTTGATTGACGTCTGGTGGTTTCTTTGATCAGCTCGTTGAAAGTGTATGTGTAGGTCGTGGGGATATATTGTTCTTGCGGCAATGAATGCTTCTTTTATGGACCTCAATGTGGGGTAGGGGCATGTGGAGCAGGAGCTAGTGAAGCTGGAGAACTTCGCAGAGGGCGAGAAGTACTAGCAGCATGCTATCAGGAAGTTCATCCATAATAGGCCCTTGCGGATCATGCCATCCATCAACAAGTTCTTATCCGACCATAACAAAAGGATGAGGATGAGACATCCAACCACTCCTAAAGATCCTCCTGGCAGTGCTACCCGACGTGGGTTGCCTTTGAAGTTGCTGCTGTTTCTCATTGTGACCAATCAATCCAGTAATACCAGAGAATGAAGGACAAAGCAAGGGACAGAAATACTTCTCGTTCTGGTGGGAGCTCTAGCTGGCAAACCTTCTCGAAAAAGAAGGGCAGCTTCGCAACTACAAGAAGAGGAAGCACCGGAATTTTGAAGTGGAAGTTTTCTGGGACTTTTCGAAAGCCGTATATGAGACGGGACCCAAACCCGCGGATGGGTTCTATATGTTGGTCGCTGAATAGGACCTTGCTCTCGGTGACATGGCAACGCAAAAGGCCATCTCCAAGAAGGTTGGGGTTCGCACAAACGGGGACTCTTCTGGATCTCTTTCTTCTGGGGGGATACGCTTCAGGACTTGTAAGTTACATGTTGCTTTTGCATGGGCAATGCCCCTATGGCTTTTCGCTATATTCATGCGAAGAATGAGGTCCCTGTAAAAGTCAATTTATGAGCTTGGAACATGTGCAAAAGGTTTGACAGACTATATGTATCGACAATAATATAGGCCTGAGGACAATCAGAAGATGGGGGCTCACTTCTTTATCTGGAGATCTCTTGCAAAAACTAGGAAGAGGGTAATCGCGAAATGAAGAGGAAGAAAGCGGGTTCGTGCGTTCTGGATGCTCTGCTTCTGCTCGACCTCTTCGCTTGGGATTTGATCTTCCAAAATAAAGAGGTGCGTTCATCGGACAGCCCCGCGACGCCGGCCTGAAGTGCGAGACCTGCCCCGTGAATGGCAGCATCCGACCTAGAAGCGCCTGGATTCAACCTCTGAACCTCTACCTCATCTTCCTCTAGGTGGCTGGCCGATTCAATTCCATCGTTCACCTCTTATCTCAGCTGGAGCATAACAATGCCTATCTGAACTCACGCACCTACTTCATCTCACGGTCTCTACCACTACTGCATCCTGAACTTAAGGTTCCAGCGCTCAAACTTCCCCAGCTGACCATCTTGATGCTCAGCCATAAATTCTATCACACCACCGTCCCACTTTTGCGTGGTCATGTCTAGTGGTTATCTCACCACTATTTTGCTAGTTCTTCATGAGTTGTCCAACATAGTTTCTACCTCGAATCAACACAGGTCTCGTCCAAAGAACTAAACGGGGGATGAGGAATTTTGGTCCATCCTTGACTTAAACGGCTCTCATATGACTCGCGGGAGGCTGAAGGGTTTTTGTTTTACTCTCGATTGGGCGAGGCTAGAATTCTTTGTCTCGCCTCGAGAGAGAAAGGTGAGAACTCTCTGAGAGAAGGAGAGGGGGCAAGCTCACCGATAAGCTGCAATGGTACGAGAGATCATGACCTCATGCTCGATGTGCTCTTCTTCATTCTAATCTGATATTACATTTTGGACACTTGCATTAGACTCAACGTCTTTCTTTGCAACTTCCTCGAACGATATCTTTCCGAAGACTTGGCTTTTAGATGCTGGCATATCCTCTTAAGTTCGTGTTCAATGCCTCTGCCGACATCTACACTGCCGTCGTCTCGAGGTGTCGGACTCTTTATGGAAGCTACCGGGCGACCTCGTGGTTTGCGAGTCTCCACGTTCTGGTGTCCCTCAATTTCTTTGGAAGACTTTTGTTGTTCAGTTGCAAAAGTCAACGGTTACTGAGCTTAGAGTAACCACTGGGAGGCATGGGCGAGCACACTGGAGGGCCACTCTACCTCCGAAAAGGGCTTCAAGCTGTTCGGACACAGGACGGAATAGGGGAAGGACAGCCATTTTCTGGATGAACCCAACGTCACCATTTCAGGAGTTATTGGAGGTGCTCTGGCCGCCGCCTCCATTACCCTTACATCATCTCCCTCTTTGAGGTCCCTGTGACCCGCTCCGAGATCTACGTTGTCAAGGAGTTCGCCAAGCGCGGCAAGCTCTTCCCCAATGTCACCAAGGTCCGCTTCCCCGAGGACCTCGCCCGCTGCTACTTCCAGCCGATCATCTCCGCCCTCAGCTACTCCACGCCCGCAGCATCTTCCACCGCGGCCTTAAGCCCGAGAACCTTCTCCTCGACGACAACGGCGACCTCAAGGGGACCGACTTTAGCCTCAGCATCATCACCAAGCAGATCCAGTCCGACAGCTTCCTCCACACGCTCTGCGGCACCCCTGTATATGTGACTCCGGAGATCCTGGCCGAGAAGGGCTACGACGGCGCCAAGGTGGACGTGTGATCGTGCGGGGTCATCCTGTTCGTGATGATCGCCGGGTACCTGCCGTTCAACGACCCGAACTTGATGGCCATGTACAAGAAGATCTACATGGGTGAGTTCCGATGACCCAAATAGTTGTCGGCCGACATGAGGCGCTTCCTCCGCCGCCTCCCGAACACCAACCCGGAAACCCGAATCACCAGCCACGAGATCCTCAAGGACCTCTGGTTCAGGGAAGGCTACAAGAAGGTGGACCTGTTCGCAGAGCTTAGCGGCAGCAAACCGGAGATGATGAGAGGGAATGCAGGAGCCATCGAGGAGCTATGCCTATCCTCGTATCCAGCAGCCATCGTTTGGATTCTTCGCACTCCACCACAGTTTGTTGCAGCCCCAAACCGAAATGAACACATGCTGTAACACCATGAACAAGAAAAGTCAAAAGGGTGAGAAAGACTGATAGAGGAGCTGACGAGAGGAAGGAATCTCATTTTCTACCTGATCTCTCAGTGGGGTTCTACTTATGAAGATGAACCAAGCCAATCCAGGGGACCCTTGAGCTTTTCTCATGACATCTTCCCTTGGGTCTACCCTGATATCTCTATTTCGACTAGAACATACAGGGAAGAGTTATTTATGCTGGCAGGGGTCTCAACCTCGGTTGATTATGATAGAGCCTAAGCTGATCAAAGAGGTGAAACAACGCTCTCATCATCTTGCCAGACTTGTTGATCCATCATTAAACAACTTACGTCTTCTTAAGATCTCGTCGGAGTTTTGGATCGGTAATGCCTCAAGGAAGGGAAGTCAAAAGGAAGCGTCTTTCTTCGATTTGCAGACCGCCTAGATAGGGAATTCATCGTACTATGTTATGAATCGTTACGATGAGCTCTCTGCATTCTTCTTGCCATTTTTATGAATAAAAGGGGAAGGCTTCCCAGTCCTCACCCATGATGCATCATTGTGCTCCCCCAGTTTGGCTCGTAGGAGCTACGGCGGGATGTGCCAGGTGTTCCGCCCACAAATCGATGAGAGCGATGAACGTGATCGTGAACCTTTGTGGGACTGGCATGATCGTATACGCCCTTTGGCTTGACAAGTTGTGGGACAAAGGTATCGCCCAGCTTCCCACTGACGTCAACTTCCCTCTACCATGGTTTATAGACACATGTTTTGGCCTTGGTATCGCCGTCTGCTGGAGCTACACCCATGATGGAGAGGCCAAGGTCGTTTGTCGGGGGTCCATCATTTGACCATTGGTCTTGACCCCAAAAGTTGAATCCTTCTTTTGACTCATGTATGCGAGAGTGATGCACCATTGCTGCAAAAGTCGAAGTTACGTCAATGGGTGATAGTAAGGATTATCACGAGGAATCAAGTGAAAGACTCATGGTCGTGGCTTTGATGAAGACTGCACGGAAAATGATTAAGACGGTGAAGGAGATAAGCACATGCACTTCGCTGGACTTTGGAAAGTCTTCTTTCTTGTAGGAGGTGATGGGCCCTTTGCCAAGGCATTGTGACCTCTAATGGCGCCAAATAAGCTCACTAGAGTATAATTCGTTCTTGAGTTGTATGTCGACAAAGTTATCCTCAAGTAGATGATATTTCCAGGAGCTACAGGTGAGAATTCTATGTACTAATCAGGTACGTTAATTCTGTAGGTAGATCCCCAGTTTGGTTCTTCCAATTTTACTATCTTTCATGCAATAGCTGACACTTTTATAATTTCTTTTTGTTTCGTGATGAAGTGCCACGTTTGCTCTTAGTGCTTAAGTTTGGCTTGCAACTTCTTGCTCATGACGTAGAGACAGTATTGTATTCTTAGATAATATCTCAGCTATCATATCATGAAACAAACCATTTATTGATTTGGCTGCATTTATAAATTTGTGTGCTTTAGTCTCGGGCAGACGTGGGTATATCTTGACTAAAAGACTGCTGGGCTTTCCTGGTCTCCAAAGAGCATTGGGCTTCAGTTGAGAAATGATATGTTGGGCTTAGAATAGAAAAAGAAGGAAAGGTTAGTGGGCCTAAGTTAAATACTTTCGGGCGGGTCTTTTTAATTCTGTAAGTTTGGGCTTTTGTCCTAAACTAGCCTCATCAGTCGAGCCCAGCCCATGTAGGTCTAGGTCCAATCCAGGTCAGTCGACCCAACCCGATCCGGGCCACATTTAATAAATAAATAAATAAATAATAAGAAAATAATAATAAATTAGAAAATTCCAAAAATTTTCCAAAAATCCCAAAAATTAGCGAATAGGCTACCCTAATTAGTCTATCCTATTTTTAGCAATTTTTCACTTCCAACCTTCAAAATGATGATTTTGCCCCTTATGGGCAAATTGTCTCTAAAAATTTTGAAAAATTCAGAAAAATATCACAAATTAGGAAACATGTCATTTTGACTGACAAATCCTATTTTCGGTGAACTTCTACCTCGATCTTTCCAAAATGACGATTTTTTCCTTTTTTATTGTCTCTGAAAATTCTGAAAAATTCAGAAAAATCTCAGAAGAATCTAAAGAATCAGGAAACAGGTCATTTCGACTGGCCAATCCTATTTCTGGATTTTTTGTCCTTTTTTATATTTTCAAAATGACGATTTTGCCCCTTATGGACAAATTGTCTCAAAAGAAAACTTCAACAAAATTTCTCTGAAATTGTGGAAAATAAAAAATGACCACATTCAACTAATTTGACCTGTTTTCACTCCCTAATCTTTGAAAAATGACCATTTTACCGTTTTAGTCAGTTTGATCCAAACTTTTCCCAATGATCCCAAATGAGTTTTCATGAAATGGTACCGAAAGGGCGTTAGAGTAATTTATCGTAACCAAGTCACCGAACTCATTTTCTCTTGTTCGCAGGAATAAATTAGTTCTCCCACTAATTTATTTAGGTTTCTAATCGACCTGCCAAGAACGATTAGTGGCGACTCCAAATTCTAAAATCATTTAAATAAAAAAATCAAAGTTGCGATTCGGTAGGACTTGGGAGGGTCCGTATTAGATTAATTAGTCTAATTAACCTAATAATCCGTTCACCCGATCGAAAAAAAAAATTCTTAGGGTCGCGACAGTGGGTTAGCTTTCCCATTCTAGGGTTTGATGTTACGGAAATTAAATTACAAGGAGTAAAAGGCAGTAAATGAAGAACCTCTAATGAGTAGCTCGGCCTTTCCTTTCTAGGGTTTGATGGTGCAAAAATTAAATTTCAGAAAGTAAAGGGCAATAAATAAAGGACCTCTAATGGGTGGCTCGGCTTTGGCTTGGCCTTCCCATTCTGGGGTTTAATGGTGCAAAAATTAAACTGCAGAAAGTAAATGCAATAAATAAAGAACCTCCAACGGGTGGGTCAGCCTTCCCATTCTAGGGTTTGATGGTGCAGAAATTAAATTACAAAAAGTAAAGTACAAGAGATCTTCATCCAAGTAGCAGGAAAGAGCCTACCATAATTTGGGTTCGGATCTGTTAAGCGTTAAATGCAGAAAACTGCAATCCGAGTACGACATATGGATACAAAAACATATGAATACGACATGGCACAATCGAAATTCAAATCAATCCATTTAGGTGAAGAAATTCTATAAAATTTTAATAGTTAGGATCGTTACCTGATTTAATGGATTTGATTGCCAATTCGAATCTCGTATCACCTTATGGATCAAGATTGCAACTCAAACGACGAGGATCAATTTGTGACTTGTGTTGATTATTGGAAGATTTGGTGATGGTAACACCTAACATTAAGCTCCCACCATCTTTAAGATTCTTTTTTGGATGAGAATTCTCTTTTTTATTTTTTTCTTTTTCTCTAATTTTTCTTCAATCTCTCAAAACTCTATTAAACATCCAAAATTTTCTCTCCCGAAAAATCCCCCCTTCCAAGCTCACTTCTTCCTACTTTTATAGCCCACTCATCTATCTCTAATTCGCATTTTTCCACTAACTCTTCTTTATCTCATCTTCCCTTCTCTATTTCCATCTTCTCTTCTCCATCTTCCCTTATTCATCTCCTCTTCTCCATTTTCTCTTCTCTATTTTAATTTCTCCACTAACTCTTCTTTTTATTATTTACAAAATAATCCCTCAAGTATTAGGTATTTACACTTTAGTCCCTGAGATTTTAAGTATTTGCAAATCGGTCCCTAGAGAAATATTTCTTTAAGTCTAAATCTTCTCACAATTTTCACACATCTCCCTTATACTTGGTCAAAATTCACCGCATGTCTAACTCAATCACTTGTCAAATTTAAGCTCATTTCTTACCGTTGAAAATAATGCAAAATTCAGTTAAAGTCCTGTTACAAAATTTAGTCATTCTAGGTATAACTAGGCCAAGATGAAAATTTGGACTATTAGAGAACAATGTCACAACTCCTAAAAGTGAAAAATGAAAATAAATTGATTCAAATTAGATTTTTTAGGCCCGACTCGAGATTATGCTCGTGAAGAAATACATGACACTAAATAGGATTTTTTTCAAATTTGCATTGGCCAACATGAAATGTCACGCCCCGAGCCCCTCTCGAGCCCGCGACATCCCGCTCATACATTCAAATCTCTTCTCAGCGCTCGCCTGGTCTAGGATAAACGACGGCCCAGGGAATTACCTTCGTCGCGACCAGACGGCGCGTCCATCAAAACCATCATATGATCCTGTCAACCCGAACTTGAAACCTGCGGAAGCGTGCCTCCTATCCATACATGCATACATATGAAAATCGGGGTAGTACACAAAGGAGAAACACAAAGCATCCATATATACATGTTAACAAGGCGTTCGGTACAGACCCCCAAAAGAAAATTTCAACCCATGGTCTCGATACCTATGCTTACACTATCTCCCAAAAACTAGGCCAGCGTCAGCAGAACTCAGTCCTCTAGCTGCTCCTCGGGATCCTCCTCCTGGTCGGTGTCCATGGCGTCGCCCTCCTCATAGCCGTCTATCTCTGAGCGTCCTGGGGACGGCAGCTCCAACATCGGGTCGGGGTCGGCCACCTCACCTCCATATACAGCAGGTCGTATAATAGTAGGGTCGTCCCCCATGGGTATCAGGGCATCTCTCAAGGGTCCCTCCATACCTAACTCGTCCTCTCTATACCAGGCCTCGAACTTATAGGGAACAAACTGGGGACCTCCCTGATCCACCCATACAGTAGTCAGTCGTCTGAGCCACATTGTAGCACTTTCATCATAATGGCGGGTAACCTCGGGCTCCATCTGCACTGGCAGGCCAAAGAACACAGGGGGTGCGGCCATCACTGGCGTCTGGGATCTGAAAATATGGCAACCACCGCCAGTGAGTCGAGGACTCAGCAAGCTCACCCCTAATCCTAGCGTAGGATAGAGTATACTAGTAGGATCGGTCCTATCCATTAACTAGGGTTTCAGGTCATCTGACTCGTGTAGGGTGAGGTACGCTCACTGGATGGGTCATGTCCGGCAATTAATAAGACGAACTAGCACTCTCTACCCAAACGGTCTCAGCGGTACCACAATAAAACGTAAACGTACACAGGCCAAACCAATCAGGCAAGCATGCATTTAATAAGGCAGTCTCGCATAACGTGAATGATTATCATCTATGCCATGACCTCAGATTCATTATTCAGTTTTCAATGTTCATTTTGTACTGCCAGAGTTTCGTCTTGACCAGCGTGTCACGCCTCAGGTCTCATACTCATGCATGCCATATGCCAATGCTCAAATGTTCAAATGCTCATTGCTTATGCCTCAATGCACATCACCCATTGTCCATGCACCCGCATATACACCTCCAGCGCGCAAAGACCCAGGTGCACAATATCCTCCCAGTGCTTCAACCCGCATAGCGTCAAAACTAAAACCCGGGTAGGCACCCTTATCTCTCCAGCTACCCCGTGCCGAGCACGTCCGGGCGCACAACATCCTTATACTCCCTATTCCCCGCGTAACAACGCATCAGGGCCCATCCAACATGTCACACCTCCCAGTGACTAATGCCATACTCATGAAATATGGTGCTCAAACAATGTCGAACAGAGAATCAGTCACAGAGCATGCATTCACGAAGGTACATGAGTACAGGAGCAAAGCATTTCTAGAAATCATCTGAGCTACTCGCGTGCAGTAGAACAGGCCACATGTGTACCTAGTACTCTAAAAGTGGATTCTCGCTCATTTAGGTTCAATCAGACGTCCCACATTAAGCCGTTTACTTCCCCTGAACAATCCTCTTGAATGAACCTCAGTCGTGGTTAACATCGCCCTTTGGAACCCATTTATTTTAGGACTTGGTCCTATCAGACCCAATAATCCGGCCTAAGCGTAGTCTCTATCATTAGACCTCGGCCCATCGATGGCCCGTAATTAAAATCTTAAAATCCTTTTGGATTCCAATTGATCTTATTAAATTTAATTAAGCTCAATATCTAAGGCCCAGTGGCCCTTTCTTTAGCTTCAGCCCATTAAGTTGAATTAGGCCCAATTGGGTCTAAGCTCACCTACTATTCACAAGCCCATGATTTAATTATAAGTAATTAAATATTTCAAAGCCCATTATTTTTATTAATTTTGAGTGAGGCCCAAGCCCATATTTTAAGGCAAGCTTATTAAGCCCATTTTAGCATATTTAGGCCAAATTTCAAACCCTAAGCCCACATACTCTATTGGGCCCTAAAATTTTATATTCTAGACTATAATTGAGGCCCATTTTATTCTCATTTTCGTCCATATAAGGCTCACTAGCAAGACTTAAGCCCAATGATTCTATTTTGGCCCAATTAGTCCAAATTTTAACCCCTAAGCCTAATTACATCATAAGGCCCATCACTTCTCACACTTAATCCATCAACTTGCAGCCCATATAATCTAATTTGAAGCCCAATTTATGATGTCCAAGCCCCAGATTAACCCATCTTACAAAGCAACCAAACTAACCCTAATTAGATTAGCCTAAATTACTCGCTTATCATCTAGTCCACTTGGATCACCATACAAATCAGTATCTAAATCATGCATACACCATTCCTAAGCGGGGATTAGAGGCTAGCTTACCTTAGACGGACCGAAAATAGCAATGACGGACGTCGGGGCCAAGAATGGCCGAATGGGTTCACGGCCAAGGGAAGATGGTCGGCGGTTGAGGCGGCTGTTCCGGCGCCCTCTTGAGACTTTCAAGACCTAAATAGGTTAGTTTTAGACATTAGAGAGGTTGGGGGAAAGGGTGGAGCAACCTGGACAACCCGAAGGCTCTTGGTTCAACCTACGTCGACGGAAGAACAAGGATGAAGCGGGTTTGGTCAGCGGCTTTAATGGAAGAATCAAGCCATGGGAATGAAAAGAAAAGAGTTTGGAAGACTTACCAAGATGAGTAGAGAGAGAGATGGCCGACGGTGGCGGTGGCGTGCTCCACGACGGCGGACGGCGGCGGCTTAGGCGAGCTTCCTCGAGCGAACGAAGGAGAGGAAGAAGAAGATGAAGAAGCCAAAGAATGGAGAGGGAGGAGAGGGAAATTTCGGCCAAAATGAGAGGAAGAGGGAGGAGAGAGAGAGAGTGGAGATTATAATGTGGAAAATGCCAAAAGATGAATAGTGGAGTAGGTGTACTTGATGTGATCTTGGAAAGATTGGATGAGACTAGGGTTCTTGTCAAAGTACAATGGTAGGTGGGGTAATTAATGGGGATGTGAGGTTGACATGTACTTTGATAAGATTTGAATGAGACTTAATGTGTACTTTTGTACTTTGACTTGATTGATGGATTTGTCTTGAAACTTGTGCCATGATTGATTGATTTGATTTGATGGATTGATTGATGGGACATTGATTGATTTGACTCTTGATTTGACTTACCTCGATTTGTGTGCCAAATGCACCGATCGGGTCCCGAGCGTGAACGAACTTCGGACTGGATTTGGTTTCGATCTACCAAATCTACTCTCAAAAATCCTAATTTAACTAATTCTAAGGACTGAGCATTTACCGGGGGGCATTTCGGTAATTTTTCATTCATGTCTTGCTTCCCGACGTGCACCAGTTGTCTGCCCTTCTGGCGATGTTTCTGAAACTGTATCCATTTCTCCATGGTGACCATCTTAGAAATTCGATTGTCCAATACCGGAATTCATCTCGTGGCCAAATTCATTAAATTTCGACTCTGTCGAATTCCTCAGACCAACGAGCGACTGTTTAGGAAAATTCCCTAGGTAACCATTCCCCTTCAGTTGGTCGTCTCGAGTTGATCAGACTCGAGTGAGACTTAACTAGAGCGTATTAATGAAGTATATCCATTCAATTTATGAATTTCGAAAATGGGTCGAAAATCCAGAATGTCACATGAAAAGTGATTTAAATGAAAAATATTGACTATTTTTATGTATTTTTGTAGCCATAAATGTTAATTTTGCCGAATTGTTAAGTATTTTTGTACTTTTCGAAAAATATTAAAAACTTCAAAAAATATGAAAAATTATATTTGTTCAAAATGGTTTCCTTAGGCTTGGCCAAGGCTTCCAAAATTGATTTTTTTTTTCCATTTTCTCATTTTTTTTATTTTCTATGAATTTTTCAAAATAAAAATGATGAAAAATACTGAAAATATATTTACCCAATGTTCGCCGCATTGGTAAGGATTAGACTATAGGGGCTCACGGGTCACAGGGTCGAAACTTACTTGCCCTCCAGTGATTTAAGTGGGGGGTCGTGGCGGTGGGTTGCTACGCTAGCCCCCTGAGGACTAGTCGTGCTTCACCGCTGGATCGAGCATAAGCTCGCCGGCCGCGTAGAATCTCGATTATAAAAAAATGCTGAAAATATGGAAAATTATTTTTTGATCAAAATTGGTTCCTTAAGCTTGGGCAAGATCTCCAAAGTTGATTTTTTAATTTTATGAATTTTTTTATTATTTTAATGGGAAAATATGATTAAAAATTAAGTGTCAACAGCTGCCCCTCTTTGAAAAGAAGCTCGGTAGGGGTTCATTTCAAAGATGAGATGACACTTGAATCCTAATCGACTCAATCTAAGGAAATAAAACGAGTTGTGTCATTTGATCTCTAATACCTCTCTATGTAAGTTTTGATCCCGACCGGGCTTGAGAAGGCTCTTATGAAGTGAGGGAGAGATGAGAGCTTACCTGGCACTTACCAGACCGTCGTATGGCTGTAGTCTGACATGAATGCTCTTTGAACAAGCACCTAAAGATTCATCCTAAGGATACTCTAGGGAGGTTAAGTTTTGACCTATAAGGTAGGCCAACCCATGGCAGAGTCCCTAATGAAAGGACTCTAGTGGCGATCTATCCTATTTAGAGGATTCACCTACATTTTTCACCCATATGGTGGGTCGTACCATGATGAAATTCCTAGTTAAAGGATCCTAATGATCGAAATTGGTTGAGATTCGACTCGTATAGTGGGTCACCCCATTACAGAGTTCCTAATGAAAGGATTCTAGTGGCGATCTATCCTAATCAATGGATTCGCCTACATTTTCACTCGTATGGTGGGTCGTACCATGATAGAATCTTGACGATAGGATTCTACTCAACGGTTTATCTAATGTTAAGTTCACCGAAGAAAATGCCTGTAACAAGTACTTAGTGCCGGTAAGAAGGACTTTGAACATGGTATACTCGATGTGCGAATTACCGAAGGAGTACCTGTAAGAAGGACTTTTGTGCTTGTAAGAAGGATTTGGTGCCTGTAAAAAGGACTTAGTGCCTGTTGGAAGAAGTTTTGAAAATGGCTCACCCCGATATGGGATTTATCGAAGGAGTACCTTTAAGAAGGACTTTATGCCTGTAGGAAGGACTTTATGCCTGCATGAAAGACTTTTGTAAATGGATCACCCGACGTAGTTGAAGGAGTGCCTACAAGAAGGACTTTGTGCCTGTATGAAGGACTTTTAAAAATGGACCATTTTGTATTAGGATTTCCAATGGAAGGGCTTTAGAGACAGCATACCCTACTTAAAGGGCTTGTTCATATGGTGCCTACAACTTATAACTTTAAAATAGACCGTTCTGTATTGGAGGTTTCCAAGGGAAGGGCTTAGAAGACATGATACCCTATTCAAAGGACTCGTTCATGTGGTGCCTATAATTCAGGACTTGGGAATGGATCATTCTGTATTATAAATCACCAATGATTACCTAAATGTCACCTTTTTTTTTGGTAGACAGAAGAGGTGTTGACTGAAAAAATGAATTTTGGGTGCCAATCTAGGATTTGAGGAGACTAGAAATCTCGCAAAAAGTCAAAACCCAATTTAACCTACCTTGAAATATGTTATTCTGGGATTTAGAGAGATTAAGAATCCTGCAGAAGCTTAAACTTAATTTGGCTTACCTTGAAAGGTGTCATTTCGGGATTTGGGGAGACCAGAAATCATACAGAAGCTCAAACCTAAATTATCTTACCTTGAAGGGTGCCATTCTGGGATCTGGCGAGACCAGGAATCTTGCAAAAGCTCAAACCCAATTTATCTTACGTTGAAAGGTGCCATTCTAGGATCTGGGGAGACCATGAATCTTGTAGAAACTCAAACCCGATTTATCTTACCTCGAAAGATGCTATTCTGGGATCTGGGGAGACCAAGAATCCTACAGAAGCTCAAACCCAAATTATCTTACCTTGAAGGATACCATTCTGGGATCTGAGAAGACCAAGAATTCTACAGAAGCTCAAACCGAAATTAACTTTTCCTATCACTTTAAGAATAAGCGAAAGAGGTAGAGATCAAGAACACGAGAACGGGTCGATTGTGAACTAAGGAAGGTCTCATTAGAACATGTCATTCATGAGTCGAAAGGGTTCAGAAGACTTACTTGGGTCTTCTAAGTTAATGATCAAGATATAGATAGGTTTGTTGTATCATGCCTGCTTATTCACTGAATGACCGTATGTGCCGCACTGGATTTGAGCATCCTGACAATCGTCAGAATTCGTTTCCTCGAAACGTTCAGGTTGAAGATATACTTACCTGATGATTTGGAAGAAACGCCTAGTGATTTCTCAACAACTAGGCTTGTTCATTTAATAATCGTCAAATGAATTTCGAGGCCTTGGAAGGTTATTTGAACATTGGGAGTGTATTACCTGTCAAGCAGTGTCAGAAGTAACATGTGTTTATCGGTTCATACAAAACTATTCAGCTAAGTTTGTAATGATTAGAAACAGTCTGTGTAGTAACTCACGATGCAATTAATCAAAGTGTGGATCATGCATAACTATTCTTTTTAGTTCAAATATGAACACCTCGAATGTAATCTGATTGGGGACTTTCATCCAAAAGAGCTTTCTCTCACTCTCGAGAAAGGTTGTTTATCCTAATTGTAGGATTTTAAAAGATATCACTCAATCTCACCATCTTCGCATTCAGCAAGGGTCTAAGTAATCTCACAATTGGTACGATCAAGTCGATCTGGAGGTCTTGATTAGGACCATAATGTAGGCTGGGTTAAAGGCTTATCAAAGGGGACTCTTTTGAGTTGAGGCTATTGATAAAAAAGTCTTCATTACTTACTCCGGGTTTTACAAGTCAAGAACTCTGCAAAAATGAGAGAAATAATCTCGCTCGTACCTTTTCGAGCAATGCTTTGAATCATTCAACTCTACATTAACTCAAGCGCTTTAATTAGAAAAGGCTTTCATGGGTTGTAACGTAGGTTAGGATTGGGGACCAAGGAAGTAAAATGCTTATTTTGGCTATGAAAACATACGAGGTGGGTTTGACATTGGTGATCATTGCAACTTTATCACTAGTCTCGGCCCTTTAGAATAGTCTTCAAAGAATTTTATTGTTATATGAGGATGGTGTCTACTTCTGTTGATACCGTCATCGCTCCCGACCGGTGTAAACTTCAATTGTGTATATTTTGCAATCTGACTCTTTCAAAGAGTTTTCTTTCGTAACTAGATTCCATTGGGGATTTATAGAAGGAGACTATATGTCTTCACTAAGTTTACAAAATGTACATGTGAACATTAATTTGAATGGGTATTGGCCTTGCTTTTAATTGGCACTTTACTCTTTCGTGCCTGGGACTGGCTCTTTTGGTCCTTCTTTTTGCCTTTTTGTCTTTTTCGCTCTGTTTAGAAAAAGAATTTCCAAAGATTGTGTCGTATGTATGTCAAAGATCTAGTACACTTGAAGAGTTAACTCGGGAACTCTACATAGACCTACTACTTCTGAATTCTTCTGTTTTGAGGCGGTGCCATCTTCATCTTGGAATGAGCAATGATCACCAACAGGGTTTTAAGAAACGAATATGCAAGCTCAATAGGGCGATACAAAGGACAAAAGTGTATTGGATAGAGAAATGAATGCTTTTCATCTTCCTAAGGTGCTTGAGTTACTGTACGAGGTTGAAAGTAAAGAAACACTCGAAAATTGGCGTTAGTCCAAGCAAGAAAATTTATGACCATTTATCTCGTGCTGTTTTTAGGACTACCTCCATTTGGCCTCGATGTGGGGCGGTTCTTGACAAAGATTATGAAATGAAATTGCCGCTCAAATAGGGTATGAATGGTCACCTATAGTGTTTAAGATAGAGAAATGATCGCTTCCTTTCCTTCAGCTATTGTACCTTTTGCTAGAAAACCCATTACCTTAGGGAATACGGAAACTATTTTGCACATGACTCACTATGGAGTTAGGATGTGTATAGAAATGGGTTGCCTTTCATCATCCTGTCATGCCCCATTCTACACATTCGATGCATCATATGCAGTTTATGCTCCAGCCAGAATTGGCACATGCAGAAGAGTCATGCATGAATCATGGCATGTGTAAACACAAGGCAGATGTAGCAGTTTTCAGCCTCACACACATTTACCAAAAGTGCAAGTGTGGAAGAAAATGGGAGAATTTGAATGTGTGGGCAGATTGAGTAAATTGGGAGTCTACTCCTTAAGTCGAGGAGTGACTTATCTCTGACTTTTCCCCTGCATAATGATATCATGGGTGAAGTGAAGCATTTGGGCCTTTTTGATGTTGACAACCATCATAGTCGTCGGTCGAATACCCCAATTTGCCCCCATTTTCATTATAAAATTTTGCCCCTTGAGGTTGTCTCCTTCAATATGTTAAATATTAGTGTAAATATTTCCTGTGAAAAGGAAAGGAGACGTGTTAGCTAGTATTGGAAGAGATAAACTAGAAACGATACTAGTTTACCATTCATCTTAAATGCCTTGCACGAGTTTTTTACCAGCATCGCTGGATTGAGTTTTCCTCGACTTTTGTTGGACGCTTCATCATTAGGTCAAGATTGTGGCAAAGTACTGACTTTGGTATTGTTCGTCGAGTATTCTTGTTTCTTTCTACAAAAATAAATATAGAAAAAATTATTTTATTTATTTATAATGCTTACAACATTCCCCATCCTTGGGGATCAAACTCGGACCGCTACAGACTATTGTCATTCCCCATGCCATCAGGCCCATTAGACCATAGGTGTCCATGGGGGCTTTCCTTAAGTGTTAATCTTCGAGATGATGCGGTCTTGTTGCATTGCACTGGGCAATTTCACATCGCAATGCTTTTTAAAGCAATTTACCATTCCTGTTAAGAATGGAATAAAACAATTCAAAATTTGAGACAATCTTGGGTAAATTAGAACTATACAACATTATCTTTCTTTGAGATTGCTCAGGTCTTTTGTTCGCATTTTTCTTTATTTGAAACCATCCATCCAATGGTAACGTCCACGAGCCAATTTGCCCCAAGTTTTGTTCAACTAGGAAATTTCGTGTTTGGTTTCAATTGTATTATTGGGTCGGTTTGCAAATTCCTGAAAATAGAAGGGATCTAATTTAAAATTGGAGCAATTGAGGATAAATTGAAACGATACGTAATTACCTTTCGAGTTTACGTGAATTTTTACTCGCAATTGATTTTGCCCCAAGTTTGATGCAGTGACGGATTTGAGCATTTGATAAGGGAAAGGAGAACCACTACTTTTTGCTTTTACATTAATTCTAAACATCTATAAAAGCAGAAAAAAATCCTACGCAAGGAAATGAAATACATGTATTCATTCATGATCGGTTCTGCTCCTTTTGTAGGTTCTCCAGTGATCAGCTAATTTCATTCCGAGTCAGGTACTCATCGGCGATGTGGAAGGACCTGTGATCACCAGTTTTGAAATACAGGCTTCGTGTGTACATTATAGCCCCGACACTTTATTAGCATCGAACTGGTTGATCATGGTGGTGAGCTCATCGTTAATGACACTTACTTAGTGGTGATACATCCCCTCTTCCTCAAGAGGCATCAACCATGACTCCATAGGATCGGTCTTATCATACCTTCCTCCAAAAAGAACTTAGTTCTATTGTGAACTGATCTAACTCACCTCTTAAACGAGCATTTTCGATCCTCAGATACTGCCTTTCGTCGAGGGTGAGGAGGCTATTGCAATTGGAGCAGGTGGCGGAGTCAAAAGCTTCCTTATACCTCTTGTTCTTCGCTTGGAGTTTTTCATTTTCAGCTTTTAGAAACTCGGCCTCATGGCGCTCATATCGAGTCTTTACTCGGGTTCACCTATTTTAAAATCAAAACTTGACTTGCGAAAGTTCCAGCCCTAGCTCTTAGTTCAGTTCCATTCTTTGTCTACCGTCTAGCATAAGGCACTTCATGAAGAACTCCTCAAGCCTTTGAATTTGATGCTTAGTATGGCAACGATAACGCTTCCTTTGACCCTTGTTGTTGTTGTCCTTTTCTTTATCGAGATCTTGGACGTCATTGGCAAAAGGGCCAGGCTCCATGGTCTGAATTCCAAACATGGCCTCGAACTCTTCATCTCCAATATTCAGGAAGTAACGATAACTCTCAAGTGTGTTGGGTTGAGACATCCTCGATTGGTTAATGATTCCTCAAGGTTTGCTATCTTTTCTTATATTTTCAATCTCTCTGAATTTTTCTAAGCGACCGTATATGCTTTAAAACTTTCTTCAGAGCATAGATGAAGATTATCGGGAGGACGTTTCTTTTTAAAATTTAGGCGTGGGTTTAGAAATCGTATTACTTTTCTCGAGAGTTCTATCTTTCTCAATCCTCTTTTGCCATGTCTCTTCTCGGCTTGTCTTCTTTCATCTTTTCATGGTAGGGAGCTCTTGTCATTATCTTCACTGTCGATTTTGGTGAGTCCTCCCATAAAGACGAATCCTATCTTCTTTTTTGCTTAAAATTTTCTTTGTCTCCCACTTAGGTCTTTTTCCTTCTTTTTTTTCAAAGCGGTCGCATCACCTCAAACCTTTTTTGGCAAAGATCTTGGATTTTTTTGGCTCGAGATTGTAGATTGACAAGGAATTCGAGCCAACAAACGTGACACCGAAAGGGAATGGCAGATAGGAAAATTTGACTAATAGATACTGCCACTGTGAAGTCAATATTTAACGCGAAGCGAATCATCGTCTTCGCATTTCGTTAGTCTACCCTGACTCTCTTCTATAATACTTTCGTATTCTGCTCGTCAGCCTTGATTCTCTTTTCGATAGTGGCTAATCTTCCTATACATATCTTCCTGGTTGAAGTTATATTCAAATGGGAAAGACTTTATCATCTTCTTGGCAGAGGCTATATTTACATAGCCCATCATCCGAGTGTCGAAGCTGAGATCCTCAGTTTGTTCAGGAAGATTAATGCTTCTTCGATCAAAGGCACCAACTTGGAGAGAGAATACAGGGTGTTCCCACACATCTTCATCAACTTTCTAGAGGCTTGCCGAAATACTCAGGAAACGGTCACCCCTTAGCCCGCATCATGAAAGTTCGCTATCAGGATCGATTTGAATGCTTAGAGTCTGCAGAACACGTGGTTGCCCGATACAGGAAGGCCATCAAGTCTGTTGATGAATGGGCCTTGTTGTTGGTTCACGAGAGAAAAAAGCTGGTGGAGCGCCTAGCTTTGAACCAGACTTACTTTAAGTATGACCTGAGCGATATCGCGATGAAATTCAGATGTGAGTGGCTGGAGGAGAGGCTCAATGATCTAACGACGGATATAGCTTTTGAGAGGGACTTGATCAAGAATTTGAAATTCATCGTTGAACATCACGAGGTTAACACCTATTCTTCAAGCTTGCGAATCTCGAATCTCAGCACGCTCGGTGTAGGCAGAATATTAATTTCATGGAGAGTCAGTTGAGCACTTTTGTAATGCTTATTAGGGCTCAATTTGGTTTTACTTTTCCACCTCAATGACTATTATATAGTTTGTTGATGTATGGAATGAGAGAAAAGCTTTACATGTTTATGCTTTAATCTTCCACCATCTCTCCTTTTCTTTACGAAATCAGAGTTAACTATGCTAGAGAAAATATGACTATCCATCTCAACTAGGATCAGAGCACCTTTTGGGAGAACCTTCTTCGCACCATATGAGCCACCATAGTTCGGAGCAATCTTCCCTTCTAAAAGAAGCTTTGTTGGCAACATCCTTCGTAAGGCAAGGTCATTTGCCTTTACTGGATCTAATCCGTCTCTGTTGATTGTGTTTCCGACAAAATACACAGTGAATGTATATCTGCCTCAACTGGTAGGATTGCCTCAATCTTATCTTATCTTGATAGATGGTGGTCATGGCATATAGTCTAACAGACCAAGGTGATACCTAATTACTCCTCTTTAATGACGATATCGAGGGCACGAAAAATAGAACTCAGCAACGATCCCCATCAGGCACATTGATTCTCGTGATCAGTCGTGTAAATTAATACAGCTGTAACCACTCAGTCAGTGTGCTAATATGAACCAGGCCACATGTTGCGTACCCCACTTCACTCATGCTTGTCTCTTTCGGGGCCCACTTGTGTGTGTCAGTTGCTTGTAGTTTTAACAGAATTGTCTGTGGGCCACACTCAATAATAGAGCACTGGGCCTCTAGAGTCACGTCGTTCGAATCCGAGGAAACTAAAAAGCAGACCTTTGGCAAATTTAGTTAGGAAGGCATTACAGGGTTGGGTCAACATATTTCCTTCATGGATTTTGACTACACATTCTATGTTTATTCAACAAAAATACAGGAACCCCTCCAATACATTAAGAATGCCCCCATACGTGATTTGGATAAATTTACTGCCCCATTAAAATACAGAGCTCATATGTGCTCATTGATTGACACGATTCTATCTCCGGGAGGATTGATCTCTTCGCTTGTCCCTAGGGTTATCGGTTAAGATATTAGCAATTATCCATCATTTTATTTTCCTGAAGATTATTTCTAGTGTATTACTAAACCCGATTTTACTCCTACCTGGGGTACTTGTAATTCCCTGCAAAAGTAAATGAAATAATAAGTATGTGATCCAAAGAAGATCGTCCATGACTCGCCTAATTGGACCAACATTATTTTTTGTTTATCTGGAGAAGTCAGACATAATTTTCTTAGGAAGACATGGACAAATTTCCTAGAAAGTGTTTTCTAGCAAATTTTTATAACTTAAAAAATGTGATAAAATTTCTTGACGTTTACCAAATTTTTCAAAGAAATTTTCCTCTTTTATCATAATGAATTTCAAGGGTAAATTTATCAAGAAAATCTCATTTCTAATGAAGTAAGAAAGATATGACAAAATCTTTTATTGGTCAACAAAATTCCCTAAAGGGATTTTTCTGCATTCATTTTTTTCGGAAATGGGGCATAAATTTGATTTTTATTTTCTTTTGAAAAAAATGGCCATGATATTAAGTTCAAAATTTGATTGAGACATAGTATGGACCGACCGAAAATAAATACAAGATAAAGTTAGAGAACTTATTTTTACCTTGACAAAATGTAAATCACATAGACATGCACATGACTAAATTGAGGAGTGGACTCTAGAAAATAAAAAGAAGAGACAAGGTATAGACCTAAAATGGATTCCACTATATGAGTTGACAACTTTACTCACAAGGGCAATCAAACATCAAGTGGGAAGAATTGTTAATTCAGATAGTGAGCGGGATCAAATATAGTCAACCCAAGCGTCATCAAACACAAGAGCTTTGGATATTGATCCTGATCTATGGCTACTTATGAAAAATATTTCTCAGTTTGTGTTTAGGTGATTGTGTGTGCAGGTGTCGTGACCCTCAGAATACGCAAGACATGCATAGCAATTGATATCAAAACAGCAATTCTAAAATGTACGAAATTAAATAAAAAATTCTAACACCAAGCTTGTAAAATAAAGCATTAGTCAAATACTCCACCCCTTATAACTCCCATCTGCAAAAACATATAACACATATAGAATGAGTTCCAAGAAATTGCCAAATCAAATGAATTTTCATGAAACTTTTCAGGCCTAATTCCACTAGGTTCTTAAGTTTTTTCGAAAATTAAGAATAAGTCCCCAGCAGAGTCACCAAGGGTCATGACCCTAAAATTTTTTTATTAGTGGAAAATTTTCAGGTTAACGGATTATGAGGTTAATTAAATTGACTAATCTAATACGGACCCTCCTAAGCCCTATTGAATCACAACTTTGGTTTTGGTTCGAATGATTTTAGAATTTAGAGCCACCACTAATCATTTTTGGTAGAGCGATTAGAAACCTAAGTAAATTAGCGGGAGAACTAAATTACTTCTACGAACCAGATATTATGAGTTCGGGGACTTAGTTACACCAATTAATTAAAACTAATGCACTTTCAATACCTTAATTCCATAGATATCCTCATTTTGGCAACTTAGGCTTGGTTTACTCTTAGGCTCTGTACGGTGTTGTGTTTTTGTATTTTCACTTTTTAGATGGAATGCATGTGAATGTTTTGGTATTTTCAAAGCATTAAAAATTCCCTAAAGTCAAAATATGGAGTGAGTTAACGACTTCTATGTAGTGTCACGATATCTAGCAAGTGGCTCGACCTACTCATTCTGGGGTTTAATGATGCCAAAATTAAACAACATAAAGTAA
Source organism: Psidium guajava (assembly GCA_016432845.1). NCBI lineage: Eukaryota > Viridiplantae > Streptophyta > Magnoliopsida > Myrtales > Myrtaceae > Psidium > Psidium guajava. The sequence continues at coordinate 34,068,113 of CM028226.1, forward strand.
AGGCCAGTAAATAAATGACCTCCAATAGGTGGCTTGGCCTACTTATTCTGGGGTTTGATGGTGCAAAAATTAAATTGCAAGAAGTAAATGGCAGTAAATAAAGAACCTCCAATGGGCAGCTCGGCCATCCCTTTCTAGGGTCTGATTGTGTAGAAAGTGAAGGGCAGTAAATAAAGGACCTCCAATAGATGGCTCGGCCTTGACTTGACCTTCCTATTCTAGAGTTTGATGATACAGAAATTAAATTGTAGGAAGTAAATGCAGTAAATAAAGAACTCCAATCGGTGGGTCAGCCTTCCCATTTTGGGATTTGATGGTACGAAAATTAAATTACAAGGAGTAAAAGACAGTAAATGAAGAACCTCCAATGAGTGACTCGGTCTTGGCTTAGCCTTCCTTTTTCTAATGTTTGATGGTGCAAAAATTAAATTGCAGAAAGTAAAGGGAAATAAAGGGCCTCCAATGGATGGCTTGGCCTTGGCTTAGCCTTCCCATTCTGGGGTTTGATGGTGCAAAAATTAAACTGTAAAAAGTAAATGTAATAAAAAAAGAACCTCCAATGGGTGGGTCAGCCTTCCCATTATGGGGTTTAATGATGCAGAAATTAAATTGTAAAAAGTAAAGTACAAGAGATTTTTATACCACCAAGTAGCAGGAAAGAGCTTACTGCAATTTGGGGTTCGGATCTGTTAAGCAGTAAATGCAAAAAATTGCAATACGAGTACGACATGTTGATACAAAAACATATGAATACGACATGGCACAATCGAAATTCAAATCAATCCATTTAGGTGACGAAATTCTTGAAAATTCTAATGATTAGGATCGTTACCTGATTTGATAGATTTGATTGCCGAATTCGGATCTCATATTGCCTTATGGATCAGGATTACAGCTCAAACAACGGGGATCAATTTGTGACTTGTATCGATTATTGGAGGAATTGGTGATGGTAACACCTAACTTTAAGCTCTCACTATCTTCAAGATTCTTTCTTGGAAGAGAATTTTCTCCTTTTTTTTTTCGTTTTCTCTTTAAGTTTTTTTCAATCTCTTAAAACTCTTTCAAACATCCAAAATTTTCTCTCCCTAAAAATCCCCCTTCCAAACTCACATATTTCTCATTTTATAGCCCACTCATCTATCTCTTATTCTAATTTTTTCACTAACTCTTCTTCATCTCATCTTCCCTTCTCTATTTCCATCTTCTCTTCTCTATCTTCCCTTCTCTATTCTAATTTCTCCACTAACTCTTTTTTTGTTATTTATAAAATAATCTCTCAAGTGTTAGGTATACGCACTCTTGTCCCTGATATTTTAAGTATTTGCAATTCAATCCCTGAAGAAATATTTCTTTAAGTCAAAATCTCCTCACAATTTTTAACACACCTCCCCTATGCTTGGTCAAAATTCACCGTATGTCTTACTCAATCGCTTGTCAAATTTAAGCCCTTTTGCAAAATTGAGTCATTCTGCTTTTATAGGTGTCTGTAATTTATGTAAAAGTAAGAAGTAATAATCTACCTTCCTCCTATTAAATGCATGGATCCGTTGCTGCACCAAACTCGCGACGAATTAATTATGAGTAAAAGAAATCTGCGTAAACTCAAAGGACAACTCCGTATCATTTCAATTTACCCTCAATTACTCCAATTTTAAATTAGATCCCTTCTGTTTTCAGGAATTTACAAAACGAAATGAAATTCCCTGGTTGGACAAAACTTGGGGCAATGAATTCGTGGACATTACCATTGGATGGACGGCTTTAAACAAAGAAAAACGCAAGCAAGTGACCCGAGCAATCTCAAAGATGAGTGATTTTATATCGTTCCAATTTTTTTGAATTAGTTTATTCCATTCTTAATAGGGTTTGTAAATGGCCTTGAAAAGTACCGCGACGTGAAATTGCCCAATGTAATGCAACAAGACTGTGCGTCATTTTGAGGATTAACACTTAAGGGAAAGCCCCCATAGATGCCTACGGTCTAATGAGCCTGATGGCATGGGGAATGGCAATGGTCCACAGCGAAAGAAACAAGGATACTTAACAAACAAGATCAAGGCCAATACTTTGCCATAACCTTGCCCTAATGATAAAGTATCCAACAAAAACTGGAGAGAAACACAACCCAGCGAACTCGATAAAGGGGTCATGCAAAACATTTAAGAAGAAGGGTAAACCAGTATCGTTTCCAATTTATCCCTTCTAATATCGACTAACATGTCTCCTTTTCTTTTGACAGAAAATATTAATACTATCATTTAACATGTCGAAGAAGACAATCTCAAGGAGCAAAATTATAATCATCTGAAGAGATCCATTCTGATCAAAATGGGGCAAATTGATGGTAAGCCTTGAATTGAAAAAGAAAGTATGTTTTCTTTAACTCATTTGGTTTCAAGAATAACCTTTCTACTTTCCTTATTGCAGGAGCATCCGACTGACAACCATGACGGTTGTCAACATTAAGCAAGCCTAAAGGCATCAAGTCTTCACTTGATTCCTTCACCCATGCATTTCATTGTGCAGGGGCAAAGTCAAAGACAAGCTTAAGGAGTAGGCTCCCCAATTTATTCGATCCGCCCACATGTACAGGGGCAATTCAATTTCTCTAATTCTTGAGAATTTTCTTTCATAATTGCACATTCTGTAAACACACGTGATGCTAAAAATTGTTGCATCTCCATTGTGTTTACACATTCTATGATTTATGCATGAATTTTCTGCATGTTTGATTTGCCAATTCTGACGTAGAGCATAAACTATATATGACGCGTCAGATGTATAGAATGGGGCATGATAGGATGATGAAAGGCAAGCCATTTCCACACACGTCCTACATCCATAAGGAGCCGTGTGTAAAATAGGTTCCATACTCCTCAAGGCAATGAATTTTCTCGCAAAAGGTACGATAGCTGAAGAGAAGGAGGGGACCATTTCTCTATCTCAAATACTATAGGTGACCATAGACAACCCATTTGAGCGGTGGTTTCATTTCATAACCCCTATCAAGGACTACCCCACATCGGGGCTAAATAGAGCTAGTCTCAGCAAATAACACGAGGTAAATGGTTAGAAATTTTCTTGCTCGGACTAACATTAATTTTCGAGTGTTCCTTTACTTTCAGCCTCGCATGGTAATTCAAGTGCCTTAGGAAGACGAAAATCATTCGTTTCTTCATCCGATACATTTTTATCCTTTGCATCGCCCAATTAAGCCTACATATTCATTTCTTAAAACCCTGTTGGTGATCATTGTTCATTCCAAGATGAAGATGACACCGCCTCAAAAAAGAAGAATTCAGAAGAAGTGGGTCTACATAGAGTTCCCGAGCCAACTCTTCAAGTGTGTTAAATCTTTAATATGCATGTGTATATGACACAATCTTTGAAAATTCTTTGACAAAAGGAAAAAAGGCGGGATCAAAAGAGCCAGTCTCGGGCATAAAAAAAGCAAAGCGCTGGTCAAAAGCAAGGCCAATGCCCATTCAAATCAATGTTCATTAAAATTTACATGTACACTTTGTAAACTTAGTGAAGACATATTGTCTCCTTTTGTAAATCCCTAATGGGATTTAGTTGCAAAAGAAAACTCTTCCAAGGAGTCAGATTGCAAAATATATACAGTTGAAGTTTACACAGTTCGGGAGCGACGATGATATCAGTAGAAATTGACATCATCCTCATACAACGATGATGTTCTTTGAGGACTATTCTGAGGGCAAAAACTGGTGATGAAGATGCAATGATCACTAATGTCAAACCTACCTCCTCTATCTTCTAGGCCAAAATAAGCCTTCCTCAATCTCCAATCCTAATCTACGTTACAACATAGAATTGAATGATTTTAAGCATCGCTCGAAAAGGTACGAGTAAGATTATTTCTCTCTCATTTTTACAGGGTTCTTGACTTGTAAACCCGGAGTAAATGATAAAGACTTTTTTGTCAATAGCCTTGGCTCAAAAGAGTCTCCTTTGGTAAGCCTTTGACCCAGCCTATATTACGGTCCTAATCAAGACCTTCAGATCGACCTGATCGTACCGATTACGAGATTGCTCAGACCCTTGATAAATGCGATTATGGTGAGATTGAGTGATTTTTTTCAGCCTGCGATCAAGATAAACAGCCTTTTTCAAGAGTAAGAGAAAACCTTTTTGGACTGAAGTCTCCCATTCAGATTACATTCGAGATGTTCATATTACGATAACCTCCTTGAGCAGAATTGGTAATGCAAATTTGACAGAATAGTTTTGTATGATCCACATTTTAATTGATTGCATCGTGAGTCATTAGATAGACTACATCCAATCATTGCAAACTTAACTGAATAGTGTTGCATGAACCAATGGACTCATTGATAAAAATGCTTACACATGCTACCTCTGACATTGCTTGACAGGTAACAAGTTCCCGATGTTCGAGTTGCCTTCCAAGGTCTCGAAATTCATTCGGTGATTATTGAATGAACAAGCCTAGTTATCGAGAAACTACCAGGCGTTTCTTCCAAATCCTCAAGTAAGCATATTTTCAACCTGAACCTTTTAAGAGAATGAATTCTGACGATTATCAGGGTGCTCGAATGTATTGCAGCACATACAGGTATCCACCTTCTTCAAATGAAGCATAACTCGTCTCCAAAATAGAAATGTTCGAGATACTTTGATCTCTAACTCTTTGGCTTATTTCTAAAGCGATAGGAGAACAAAATTGAGTTTGAACTTCTACAGAATTTCTGGTCTCCCTAGATCCCAAAATGGCAACCTTCATGTTAAGTTAAATCAGGTTTGAGCTTCTGCAGAATTCCTGGTCTCCCCAGATCCCAGAATGGCACCCTTCATGGTAAGTTAAATCGAGTTTGAGTTTCTGCAGGATTCCTGGTTTTCCTAAATCCCAGAATGGCACCCTTCAAGGTAAGTTAAATTGGATTTGAGCTTCTGTAGGATCCTTAGTCTCCCTAGATCTTAGAGTGGCACCCTTCATGTCAATACCTCTTCCGTCCACTTAAAAGGTGACATTTAGGTAATCATTGGTGATTTCTCACACAGAATGATCCGTTCCCAAGTCCTAAGTTACAGGCACCACATAAACAAGCTCTATTTCTAGGGTATGCTATCTCTGAAGCCCTTCCATTGGAAATCTCCATACGGAATGATCCATTTTCAAGTCCTAAGTTGTAAGCACCACATGAACGAACTCCTTTTTTTTAGGGTATACCATCTCTAGAGCCCTTCCATTGGAAATCCCAATACGAAACAATCCATTTTGAAGTCCTAAGTTGCAGACACCACATGAACAAGCCCTTTTTCTAGGGTATGCTATCTCTGGAGTCCTTTCATTGGAACCCCAATACAGAACGGTCCATTTTCAAGTCCTAAGTTGTAGGCACCATATGAACGAGCCGTTTTTCTAGGGTATGTTATCTTTGGAGCCCATCCATTGGAAACCCCAATACGGAACTGTCCATTTTCAGAAGTCCTTCTTACAGGCATAAAAGTCCTTCCTACAGGTATAAAGTTCTTCCTATAGGTATAAAACCCTTCTTACAAACACAAAAGTTCTTTTTACAAGCGCAAAAGTCCTTCCTACATGCACAAAGTCCTTCTCACAGGTACAAAGTCCTTCCTACAGGCATAAAAGTACTTCTTACAAGCATTCATTCGGTAAATCCTACACCCAGTGAACCATGTTCAAAGTCCTTCTTATAGGTATAGAGTCCTTTTTACAGGCATCTTCTTCGGTGAACCCGACATCTAGTAGACCGCTCAGTTGAATCCTTTCGTTAGAATTCTGTCATGGTACGACCCACCATATGGGTCAAAATGCAAGCGAATCTTCTATAGGATAGATCGCCACTAGAGTCCTTTCATTAGGGACTCTACCATGAGGTGACCTACTATACGGGTCAAAATGCAAGCGAATCCTCTAGATAAGATGGATCGCCACTAAAGTCCTTTCATTAGGGACTCTACCATGGGGTGACCTACCATACGGGTCAAAATGCAAGCGAATCCTCTAGATAGGATAAATCGCTACTAGAGTCCTTTCATTAGAAACTTTACCATGGGTTGACCTACCATACTGGTCAAAGCTTACCCTCGCCGAAGTATCCTTAGAATAAATGTTTGGGTGCGTGTTCAAAGAGCATTCATGTTAGATAACACCCATATGATAGGCAGATAAATGCCAAGTAAACTCTCCTCTCTATCTCCCCCTCACTTCACAAGAGCCTCCTCGAGCTGGGCCTAGATCGGAACTTACACGGAGAGATATTGGAAATTAAATGTCACAACTCTTTTTATTTCTCTAAGTTGAGTCGATTAGGATTCAAGTGTCATCTCTTTTTTGAAATGAACCTCTACCGAGCTTTCTTTCAAAGAGGGACAGCTAATGATACTTAATTTCTAATCACATTTTCTCTTTAAAATTAATAAAAAATCCATAAAATTTATAAAATTAAAAAAAAATCAAATTTGGGGACCTTGGCCAAACTTAGGGAACCATTTTTGAACAAAAAATGATTTTTCATATTTTCAGTATTTTTGAACATTTTTATTTTTGAAAATTCATAGAAAATAAAGAAAAAAATGAGAAAATTCCAAAACCAACTTTGAAAGCCTCGGCCAAGCCCAGACAACCATTTTTGATCAAAAACATAAATTTTTATATTTTTGCATTTTAATATTTTTCAGAAATTAGGAAAATATTTAATAAATAATTGCATTTAAGGCCACAAAAATATGAAAAAAAGAGTCAGCATTTTTCTTTTAATTTTTTCTGCATTTTGGCCAAAGAAAATCTATAAAAATTAATTTGAAATTGGAAATTACTTTGTTAATCTCATTTTCAGGTTAATTGAAAAAATTATAGAAAATTCATTTTAACTCTGCAATTTTTTATTTTTGCATTTCTAGAGTTGTGACTTTATCTTCTAATGGTTCAAATTTTCATCTTGGCCCAATTGTATCTGAAATTGCTCAATTTTGCAAAAGGCAAAGGAGAGAGAGGGAAGTCACGGAACATAGATCATTTCGTGGAGGAGCTAAAGCATGAGCAAGAGTTGATGGAGAGACGGAATCAAGACCGTGAGAGTTCGCGCGATGGCAGCCGTAGTGAAAATTCTGCTCCACCACCGGGGCATAGGACCATTGATTCAATTCCCTTGTTCCCTCAGCTGTTGGAAGTGGTTGGTATTGGCTACACCTTCTGGTTTACTTCTCGCTATTAGCTTTTCAAGAAAAGTAGGGAAGAATTGGCTACCAAAATAAAAGAGGTTAAGCAGCAGGTTCTTGGTTCAAACGACAATTAGCATGGCGCAACCATAGATCATCTATTCTTCATGACTTTGCATTATCTAGGCAGGTCTAAAGTGGGGTTTTAGCCCAGTGAACACACAGAATTATGTATATCAGTTTCTTCTAGGTTCAAAGTAAATACGTGTTCATATTTTTGGCAGTTAGGATTCACATTGGAGACTATTCTGTTGTTGTCCGTGAACAGCTGTGCCCAAATCATGAGCTTTACATTTATTAAGCCTCAAGGCTTCGAGAGTAGCCTTTAAGATTTTACCGTCAAGTCGAGTGGTAAGCACTTGATCTTCTTTCGGTGTACTTTGGACATTGAAATCTGATTGCGGAAGAAAGGAGGAAGAAGCCTTGCTTCAGAAAATTCTCCAACTGCCGCATGACTTGAGTGTCGCAGCAAAGAAGTTAGGAGAGCAACTACACCAGAGACACGTCAAGTCGATATCCTGCCGAAGATCGCGATTGTGTGACAATTGTTAAAGAGGTTCCAATTGAAACAAATACGTACACTGAAAATTTCCCATCAGAAGGCTGCAATCTATGTGAACAAGAGTCTTGCTAAGGTTAATGGAGGTGGTATTATGACTGTAACCCAACATCATGAAAAGGAAATGTCATATAATAACTATCTGGATACTAATGCTGCCTAGAATGGTGTATCTGAATTTAGCGACGCAACGTGTATCATTGTAAAGCATATGAATCCTTGTGAGGAGCTTCCCGAGGAGATTCTTGAAGCGTACAGATTAGCATTCAAAGCAGATCCAGTCAGTGCATGTTGGGCATAGAAAGTAAATTACTTCTCGAAAAAGACCAAAAGAAGTTCCCACGATCTGAAGTGAATGATGGCAGGCACGAAATAATGGTGATAGCAGATCGAAAGCTCATCATTACAGCACATGATGCAAAAGAAAGAAGGTGGTGGGAGGCCAACTGAGAAGGATTCTGTCGGCCACTCCCTGCAAGATTCAAACTAGAGCACCATCATTAGAAGAAAAAAGGGGATCAAGCGCGGAAGGGAGGAGGGGGGATCCACCGCCCAGGAGATCCCAACCAGGACTCGAGGTCCAGACCCCTCGGCCATGGAGGCAACGAGTCAAGCTTCGACTCAACCCTAAAAATCTCGCCATCGTCTCTCTCGTAAACACTCCGATCCCTTCTTCTTCTCTGAATCGCCATGCAAAAATAGTGGCGAAGTTATCGAAACCCAACTGGCAAGACATCGAACTCTGGACGTCGGACGTAGTCTCTTTCGCTTCCTCCCTCGGCCTCGCATCCTCTCTCCTCTCCTCTGGCTTCAACGATACCGCTTTCCGCAGGAAGGGCCCTCTCAAGCCCCGCAACACGGATTCTAGCTCGACCAGTCACAACTATGACTGGAAGAGCAAGGGCAAGAGCTGTTCCAGTGACGCCCGTCACGATAAAGCCGCTGATTTGAAGGACGATAGACCAACGCCGAAGAGTGAGGGGGTTTACTCGATTGAGGAGGACTGAAAAAAAAAAAAAAAGAGGGGACAGGGGAGCTGGTGGCTAGGCAAATGAATAGAGGCAGGAGATCTCACTTTCTCTCTAAAAAAAAAAAAAGGGGGAGCTGCATGCAACTTGGGAGGGTTTCCTGGGACACGGAAAAAAAAAAAAGAGTGGAAGAGACCATGATTAAGAAAAAGGAACAGAGAGGGAGTTTAGGGGTGGATAGAAGAAGGGAGAGAGAGAGAGGTGCTGATTCCTGTTCAACGATCGGCGATGCTTGCCTCTTCCTCCTATTATTGAGCAATCTCTAGTAGTTGCCTCCGGCTGTGACCAGGTGCGTCGGCTGGAAGGAAACTTCGAGTTGAGGCGACAACGAAGGTCTCGGCGAGCACAGCTTGATGGTGCGGCTGCAAGATGAGCAGAACCTGGCGACAGCTGGATGAAGACCGAAGATGTCAAGCTTTGCTGAGGACTCGCGCGCACGAGGAATGTAAGAAGAGACTCAACAGGCACTGGCCATGAGCATGCAATTGTCTTCATGAATGGTCAACAATATTTCGAGGCAAAGGCAAGCATTAACGTGTGGTCGCCTCACGTCACTGACATGTACGAGTTCAACTTGTCGCAAGTCCGGGTCATCTCCGATTCTTTCGGTAACAACCTTAATACCATTGAAGCTTGATGGTAGTGAAATCTTACGTTGGATCAGCGGGTGCATCTAAGGAGATGGAAACATGCAGGAAGCTATTAGACGAGGTGTGAGGGAAAGAGATTTTACTGAGGGTTTTCTTCAACGACGGCAATCCCTTGGTCGACTCCTGCATGCAGCTCGTGGAAATGGGGAAGCTGTGCCACGTCAGGCTGGACAAGGGGCAGATCAATTTCGAGAAGCTCGAGTCGAACAAGATACCGATCTTGGATGCGAACACGGCGGTCTGGAGCTGGTGCTCATACCCCAAGCCGAGCCTTCCATCTCTGATGACGCGCAAGGCGAAGATCGCCAGCAGAACCGGAACAAGAAGTAAGGAGCAATAGGGGAGAAGAAGGCCCCGTTGATGAAGGACTTCAGAAGCTATCTCGGAACAACTTCACTGAGGTTGACGACACCCCCAAATTTTTCGAGAGAAAGGTCTACGTTGAATGCTCGATCGCAGATCTGGAAGTTCCCCAGTGCTCGTGGAGGTGACAATTTCGTCGAGCTCGGAGAAATGGAGTCAATACTGGCTCAGGCACTGGAGTACACTCTCAAGTAATGGCTCAAGTCCTTCTCCAGAGATTAGTTTAATTTGCAAGGCCGCACCGTTCAGCTCTTTAATTTAGGTATCAATAGAGATGCTCTACGTTAAAGCGTTGGACTGCCGTCGGCATTGCATGTGACAGTGGTAAAGATTGACAAGTCGACGCTAACCCTTCAATCCGTAAGCAATGTCTAGGTAGAGCCAATTGTGGTGCAAATGGACAGGCTTGATCTGGTTCTGGAAGAGAATCTAGATGCATGAAGCGCCTAGGACTATACGTAGTACACCATCACCTGTTGGCACTAGATTGAGTGACAGTTACGGATTTATGGATAAGATTGCAGATGGAATGACTTTAGAGATTACCATTGTCAACCTTCTTCTTGAAACTCGTAGACGTAGCAAGAGGAAGATGACGGTCGAACAGGCGGTCGCCTTCAAGTCCGTGAGAGAATGGGTCCTCTTGGATTCTCAGTCGTCATCTTCGTTGAGCGAGTGGGTCGATGATATCATGGTTCAGAAGAGTGTGGGGGCAAAGAGTGGTTTTCGAGTTGCACTGCCGCTCCAACTACAGTGATGGTTAATTGTCTCCTTCCAAGCTCGTTGAACGAGCTCATGTCAACGGGGTGAAAGTTCTTGCTTATCGTGTATCCCCGAGACTCTAGAAGCAGCTCAAAAATTTGGCATGAAGATTATTCCAGGCGTTGAAATAAGCACCATATTCAATTCAAGAGGAGAATTGTCTATGGAGGAACAAGTGTACATTCTGGCCTATTACAGTAGCTATGGACCTACAAGGCTTAAGGAGTTAGAGAAGGTCTTGGATAACATAAGGGATGGCCGATAATTTTTCTCGCCAAGTGATGCTACCAAACTGTTCAAATATGTCTTCGATTGAGTGTAAGCCTGTGTGGGCTTGTGCTTCCGAGAAGTTTGAAGGTGGAAGTCACAAAGTGATTTCCACGAGTAACATGCATGAAAATGAGTCTGCCCAACAATTAGTAAGGAATGATCTTCTTGATATTTTGGGAGCAGACATGACAAATAATATTATTGATGGTAACTTAGAAAGTTTGCTGACTGATTGGCCCCATTTTGATGCCCATAAGTCAGGTGCAAAAGCTTCATCTGTTGTGGACATGCAAGAAGCATAGATAGATTTGGGTTCACTTAGTGAAGGTTTCTCAGAAAGTGGGATCTTCTCCATGACGGCCGTTGATAATCCTTTAGATGATGTTGTTTCTAGGGTTCACCCTACTTCAAAGCCGAGCTCTGATGACAATGTTTCGTCAAGATTGGAGCGGAGACGTGCTCTTTAAGATGGGATGATCAGATCAAATCGGAAGAGGCTAGAACCCGGTGAAAATCGGGCTTTTTACGAAAATAGGGTAAAAAATTTTCATTTTTACCTATTTGGATTTGCATCAAAAAATTTTACGGAAAGGGGGCTCGGTCGGCACTTCTAATGCCGAACGGGGGCTGTTCGGCATTTGAAGCGCCGAACGGCCCCCAAAAAAAAAATTAATACAGGGGCTGTTCGGCAATAGAAAAATTCTTTTAATAATACCCCATAAAAAAATTTTAATAAATTTTAATAATTTATTTTTAAAATGAAGGTGAGATAAGCATGTTGTTTGTTTCTTCATTGTCTGTTGCATGTGCATTTTCCCTCTAATAAACCACAGTAGCATGATAAATCAAAGACGGTCATCAACAGAAAAGTGAAAAGCTCAAAATGTAGCAGACTGCAGGCACTTTTAAAATGAAAGCTCAATTGTGTCAGGAGATTGAGCTTACGCTACGCCTCAGTTATTGCCTTTGATTCAGTTAATCTCGTTCATGCATGTCTTGTTGTAGTCGCATGATAAGCATGTTCAAGGGGGAAATTTGCGAAACAGAACTGTTCGGCAATTAATTGATGAAATTGTAATTAATTAATGAAATTGTAATTTTTCAGATTTGAGAAAAAAATAAATTATTTTTTTTTTGGTTGTTCGGCACTAGAACAACCCCTGTATTAAATTTGTTTTTTGGGGCCGTTCGGCGCTTCAAATGCCGTACAGCCCCCGTTCGGCATTAGAAGTGCCGACCGAGCCCCTTTCCGTAAAATTTTTTGATGCAAACCCAAATAGGTAAAAACGAAAATTTTTTACCCTATTTTCGTAAAAAGCTCGTGAAAATCCAAAGCCAAGGCTAAAAGACCGGCAGATGACCCAAAATCGGGCAAAAGAGCGGCGTGAAATTGTGTCGACCTAGGCAAAATGTAGCATCGGTGGCATTCGATATCTGACACATGACGTGACTTTGTATTCGGTTTCCGATTCACAAGGACGCAACGATGGTGGCTAGAGGTAAGTTTGTTTCGCCCCCCTCTGTGTCATTTGTTTTCTCGGTAAAAATTATTTGAGGTTTCCTGTTTATCCCAGTGGAGAAGATAATGTAGAGGCAGAAGAAAGAACCATAATAATAATAATAATAATAAATAGAAAATATATAAAAAGAAAGAAAACAAAATGAAAAAAAATAAAAGAGAAGAAGTGAAAAAAGAGGATAGAAAACATGGGTTATGAGAAGAGGCCATTTGGACGTTGGGCCGGATCTATTAGCCGTATGGGCTGGCCTTATTAAAATGAGAAATGGGCCTATATAGGTTTAAGTTATTTTGGGCTTAGGTTAAGAGGAAAGTGGGTTTCGAGCTTAGCCATGGGTTATTAGAAAAGTGGGCCTATTAGGAAATAGGTTTAAGTTTACTCTTCGACCTAACTCGAGCATTGGGTTTGCCCAATCCGAGCAGGAGGCCTCGTCTCTAGGCCTAAAGGCCCACATTGAAGAGGTTTGGGTTGGGTTTCATGACCTGGCCCGATCCATTTTTTTCTATATAAAATAAATAATAAAATTAAAATTAAAAATAAAATAATAAAAAAATCCAAAAAAGGAAAAATAAAACATTTATAAACTATCAATAAAAAATCCTAAAAAATCCTAAAAATTAGAAAACGGGCCATTTTGACTGGCAAATCCTATTTTTGATGATTTTCTTCCCTAATCTTTTCGAAATAACGATTTTTCCCCTTACGGGCAAATTATTTCGAAAAATTCTCAAAAATCTCAAAGTTAGGAAACGACCCATTTCGACTGGTCAATCCAATTTTTTGATAAATTTCCTTTTTGATCTTTTTCAAAATGATGGTTTTGCCCATCACAGGAAAATTGTCTCAAAAAATTCTGAAAAATTCGGAAAAATCTCATAAATTAGGAAACAGACCATTTCGACTGGTCAATCCTAATTTTGATGAATTTTCTTCTTGATTTTTTCAAAATGAAGATTTTACCCCTTATGGGTAAATTGTCTCAAAAAATTTTGAAAAATTCAGAAAATTCTCAAAAATTAGGAAACGGATCATCTCAACTGGCCAATCCTATTTTTGATGAATTTCCTGCCTGATATTTTTGAAATGATGATTTTACTCCTTATGGACAAATTGTCTCGAAAAAATTCAAAAAAATTCAGAAAAATCACAAAAATTAGGAAACGGGCCATTTCGACTGGTCAATTCTATTTTTAATGAATATTCTTTCCAATTTGATCAAAATGATGATTTTGCCCCTTATGGGTAAATTGTCTAAAAAAATTCAGAAAAATCTTAAAAACTTGGAAGCGGGCCATTTCGACTACCCAATCCTATTTTTGATGATTTGCCTTCTTGATATTTTCAAAATGACGATTTTGCCCTTGATGGGCAAATTATCTTGAAAGATCCCAGAAAGCTCCAAAAAAATCTCAGAAATTGTGGGAAATAAGGAATGACCACATTCAACTGGTTTGACATATTTTCACTTCCCGATTCTTAAAAAATGACCATTTTACCCTTCTAGTCAGTTTGATCCAAATCTTTCCGAGTCACCCCAAATGATTTTTCATGAAATTAGTACCGAAAGGGTGTTAGAGTAATCTAACGTAACCAAGTTCTCAAACTCATAATTTCCGGTTCACAAAAATAAATTAGTTCTCCCACTAATTTATTTAGGTTTCTAATCGACCTACCAAGAACGATTAGCGGCGACTCCAAGCTTTAAAATCATTTAAACAAAAACCAAAATTGCAATTTGGTAGGGCTTGTAAGGGTCCACGTTAGGTTAGTTAATCTAATTAAACTGATAATCCGTTCACCCGATCGAAACTTAATTTGTTCGGGTCACGACAACGTTCATGTCATTTTTCAGAAATTAAATGTAGGGATCATAAATAAGCAGGCGAATTCTCAAATACAATCATAAACTCAAGCTATCAACATGTAGCTCTAATACCAATCTAGATAAACCATAAAGGTTAGAAATCTACTCGCCTTGTTAGGAATCTCTTAAACCTGATGATGAACGGACGAATGAGTAATGAAGGAGTGACAAGCTAACGAATGGCCGAACAGCAATGGCTTGCTTTGGTCGGCTAGACAGCTAGGGAAGAGCGAACAACTAGGGTAAGGGTCAGCTAAGGCAGTGGACGGAACGGGGGTTTGAATAGAGTAATAATGTTGTGATAGTTTATTTGTAAATGAACTAATGTCAAGCCCAATTTATAGGCGAAGGCAGTTGAAGATCAATAAATTGGGTAATGATACGTGTACGCCACATGTCATGCTATGGTCACTCGCATGTGACACGTGTCACATGTATCACACATGTGTGACACATACATGTCAAAGGTTGGATGACATGTGGCACTGACGTGCCACCTCTATTACATGGGCCGTCACATATCGCCTCAGCAGGATACGTGGTTGCCACGTTGGCCACATGTGGACATGTATTCCCCCATATGTCCTTGTGTAGCCACCTATCTATTTTTGCTCTAATTGTCTTTATTTCGAGCCTATTTAGCCCAATCAGTACCTAATCCAATAACGATAAGTTGCCATGTCATCTTATCGTCAATCCATAATTTCCCTTAATCATTCATCGCCCAAAAAAAGTATAGGCTAAGGGTTTTTTGGGGAGTCACAGACCTAGACATGTAATTTTATATGGAATGCAACTTAATATGACATGGCAAGGATGACATAACATAGATGACATGGCAAAGATGAGGAGGCAAAGATAACATGAATGCCATGGTGTCGCGACCCTCTAAAAAATTAATTTTAAATTTTAAAAGGGGTTAACGGATTATTAGGTTAATTAGATTTGACTAACCTAACGCGGACCCTCCCAAGCCCTACCGAATCGCAACTTTGGTTTTTGTTTAAATGATTTTAAAATTTGGAGTCGCCACTAATCGTTCTTGGTAGGTCGATTAGAAACCTAAATAAATTAGCGGGAGAACTAATTTATTCCTGCGAACCAGAGATTAGGAGCTCGGGGACTTGGTTACACTAGTTAATTAAAACTAATGCCCTTTCGGTACCTTAATTTCATGGATATCCTAATTCGGCAACTCAGGCTTGGTTTATTCCTAAGGCTCTAGTAGGGTATTCTCTTTTGTGTTTTCACTTTTTAAATAGGATGCATGGATGGTATATATTTTTATTTGTTATATTTTTTTAAGTGTTAAAGATTCCCTGAAGCCGAAAGAGGGAGTGTGTTAACGACTTCTGTGCAGTATTACGACCTACTTATCTTTTGGGTCTGATGATTCAAAAATTAAATTATAGGAAGTACATGACAGTGAATAAACACCTCCAATGGGAGGCTAAGCATTGGCTTGGCTCTTCCCTTTGGGATTTAAGGTACAGGTATTTAAGTTGCAAGTATTTAAACTACTGTAAGTAAAAACCTCCAATGGGAGGCTAAGCATTGGCTTGGCTCTTCCCTTTGGGATTTAAGGTACAGGTATTTAAGTTGCAGGTATTTAACTACTGTAAGTAAAAACCTCCAATGGGAGGCTAAGCATTGGCTTGGCTCTTCCCTTTGGGATTTAAGGTACATGTATTTAAGTTGCAAGTATTTAACTACTGTAAGTAAAAACCTCCAATGGGAGGCTAAGCATTGGCTTGGCTCTTCCCTTTGGGATTTAAGGTATAGGTATTTAAGTTGCAGGTATTTAACTACTGTAAGTAAAAACCTCCAATGGGAGGCTAAGCATTGGCTTGGCTCTTCCCTTTGGGATTTAAGGTACAGGTATTTAAGTTGCAGGTATTTAACTACTCTAAGTAAAAACCTCCAATGAGAGGCTAAACATTGGCTTGGCTCTTCCCTTTGGGATTTAAGGTACAGGTATTTAAGTTGTAGGTATTTAACTACTGTAAGTAAAAACCTCCAATGGGAGGCTAAGCATTGGCTTGGCTCTTCCCTTTGGGATTTATGGTGCAGGTATTTAAATTGCAGATGGACTTTGTCCTCTCCATTCTGGGGTATGAATTCTTTAAAATAAAATACAACGAATTGATTCAACAATTTGAAATTTGTGCGCGCTTGAGGACTCCTCCAAGTCGATTTTGTGCTTCCATAGGGTTGACCATTGATATAAAGCTGCGGCTTCCTGACATAAAATAGAGTGAAATGTCAGTATACAAAATATGTGCTAATCTGCACCTAAAACCAAAAGAGTGGAAAGAGTACTTATCTCCCATTTTTTTGGGAGGGATTTTTATAATTGATTTTCGCTCTCTATGTTCCCAATATAGAGAGTTTCTTTTGAGTGAAGAGGGACTTTTAGTCACAGATCAGTTGAGAAATCGGTGGACAGCTTAGGAGCTTGTCTGGGCCGATTTTTGCATCTCTACGAGATTTTTGCTGTTGACGTAGAGATATCCTTCTCCTGACATAAAATATGGAAGAAAAAGGAGATGGAGAAAGTGTATACAATTTGTGCTAATTTGCGAGTAAAACCATAAATAAATGAATAAATAAAAACACTTAGCTTGAATTTGTTTGCTCGTTGACGAGGATGAACTCTTGATTTATATTGATCGATGAAGGAATTTGTGATGATAACCCCTAGCTTTAAACTCCCATCATCTTCAAAATTCTCTCTCTTTTGGTATTTTCTTTCTCTCAAAATTTTCTTCAATCTCCCAAAACTCTCTCAAACATCCAAAATTTTCTCTCCAAAAAATTCTCCCAAACACTTCAAATTTTCTCTCTCAAGAATCCCCCATCATCTTCAAAATTCTCTCTCTTTTGGTATTTTCTTTCTCTCAAATTTTTCTTCAATCTCCAAAAACTCCCTCAAACATCCAAAATTTTCTCTCCAAAAAATTCTCCCAAACACTTCAAATTTTCTCTCTCAAGAATCCCTCTCAAACACTTCAAATTTTCTCTCCAAAAAAATCTCCCAAACACTTCAAATTTTCTCTCTCAAGAATCCTTTCTCAAGCTCACTTATTCCTCCTTTTATAACCTACTCATCTATCTCCCATTCTAATTTTTCCACTAACTCTATCTCCCATTCTAATTTCTCCACTAACTCTTCTTCATTTTCATCTTCCATTCTCCATCTCTATCTCACATTCTAATCTCTCCACTAACTCTTCTTCATCTTCATCTTCCCTTCTCCATATTTATCTCCCATTCTAATTTCTCCACTAACTCTTCTTAATCTCCATCTTCCCTTCTCTATTCTTATCTTCCATTCTAATTTCTCTACTAACTCTTCTTCATCTCCATCTTCCCTTCTCTATTCTTATCTTATTTTCTCCATCCATTCTTCTCCAACTTCTCTTCTTCATCTCCTCTTCTTCATCTTCCCTTCTCTATTCTAATTTATCCACTAACTCTTCTTTTTATTATTTGTAAAATAATCCTTCAAGAGTTAGGTATTTGCACTCTAGTCCTTGAATTTTAAGTATTTACAATTCAGTCCCTGAAAAAAATATATTTCTTTAAGT
The DNA here is from genome assembly GCA_016432845.1 of Psidium guajava. Classification (NCBI taxonomy): domain Eukaryota; kingdom Viridiplantae; phylum Streptophyta; class Magnoliopsida; order Myrtales; family Myrtaceae; genus Psidium; species Psidium guajava. The sequence goes on from CM028226.1 coordinate 34,085,946, forward strand.
CCAAATCTCCTCACAATTTTTGACACACCAAAATTTACCACATGTCAAATTTAAGCTCATTTCTTGTCGCTGAAAATAATGCATAATTTAATTAAAGCCCTTTTGCAAAATTAAGTCATTCTGGGTATAATTGGGCCAAGATGAAAATTTAAAATATTAGAAGACAATGTCACAACTCATAAAAAGTGAAAGTTAAAAATAAGTTGACTCAAATTAAATTTTTTTAGGCCCGATTCGAGATTATACTCGTGAAGGAACACGTGACTCGAATTGGATTTTTCTGAATTTGCGATGGCCAATATGAAAATAGATTTAAAATAAAAATATTAACTATCTTTGTGTATTTTTTGGCCTCAAATGTTATTTTTCCAAAATTTTCAAATATTTTTGTATTTTTTTTAAAAAAAATTAAAATATATATAATATGAAAAATTATTTTTTGGTCAAAATTCGTTCCCTAGGCTTGGCTAAGGTTCCCAAAGTTGATTTTTCAATTTTATGAATTTTTATGGATTTTCTATTAATTTTCGAAAATAAATAAATAAAAAATACGTAAAAATACTGAAAATATGAAAAATCGTTTTTTGGTCAAAATTGGTTCCCTAGGCTTGGCTAAGGTCCCCAAAGTTGATTTTTCAATTTTATGAATTTTTATGGATTTTGTATTACTTTAGCAATAGAAAAAATGATTAAAAATCAGGTGTCAACACATGGCAAGATGAATTTTTTTAAAATTTTCAGATGAATTTATTTCCTAAAATAGAACTATGTCAAAACCATGTTTATCTTGCATATTTTAGGGTTTAAATTGACTTAAACCATAATATAGATTATTTTAAACATAAATTCTATTTTAGCATGCAATTTCTATCCTAAAATGCAATCTAACCTAAATATTTTACAAAAGGAATTGGATATGCAATTATCTATATAATGCTATTTTAAAAGATATGCAATTTTTAAAATATGAAAGTGAATGAATGCAATTTTTTTCAGAATTGTTTGAGATTACATCATGCGATGGATATATTCTATCAAGTCAAAATAGAAAAGTAAATATTTCAATAAATTCAATCAAGAAAAGTGGATATATCAATCAATTTTTTGAGATATTTCGCGAATATTTAGGTCAATCTTTAATCCATAATCTTATGGTTAATGATAAAACTTAAATCCTTTTCTAGTTAAGTATTCCATCAATAATCCTAAGGATGGACTTCCTCAATTATGTGGCAAGTTGCGGATTAGGAAATGAAATTTTCCTAATCAAATCTGAATTTTAGAAAAGGATATCCACTTTTGATACAAAATGTGCAAGCTAGGCAAATAAATCACAAAATAGGTAAGTGAATGTACCAAAGTTTAAGATAAGAAAAATTACCTTGATCGTCTAAAGATTGCTCTCCTAATTCAAAATTTCTTCCAAAAATTGCAGCACAAGCTAACGACCTTCGAACTGCTTAGCATGGCGGTTTGCACCGCTCAAGAAGGCTGCATCCAGGCTTGCACTAGCAGCTTATGTTTTGAGACTAATTCAGGTTCAGCAGCAACTTGCAAAGACATCATGGAAATAGACTTGTCAAGGGATCAGAGACGACTTCAAATTTGGTAATTCTAGGCCTTCTCCAGTTGATCGCAACAACAATGGGCGTGGGTGGACAAAAGTGACACAAAAGTAAGGCTTGAACGGCAGGCAAGACAAAAGAAGTGCAATTAGATTTCGCCTCCTAGATTTTGACTGATGAAGAAGACTCAAACCCTCCTTGTCATCTTCTTTCTTGTACTTTTTAGAACCCACTCAAAGAAAAGTGATCAGAATAGTTTCCTCTCCTCTCTCTACTCTCACGTTTATGTCCCTCAATATAGCCGTCCTTTCATGTTTCAACATGTGGCGTTTCTGTAGGCGAGAAAATATAGGTGAACAAGAAAGATAGCAGACTTTGTTTCTTTTTGTGTCTTTTCCTTTCTATTCATGCTTGAAGATGTGCAAAGATATTTTGGAGAGTATTTTCCTTCTTGTTTTAATATATTACCCCTTCATTGACCAGATTTCCTCTTCCTTTTTCCATGTTGTTTTTCCTTGCATGAAATCCACTCATATCCATGCCTATTCCTTTTATTTCTTTCCTTTCCAACAACCAAGAGAATCGACCATCTTGGATATCCAAAGAATTATACCTATTTTGCATGTGCAAGCACTAATTGAATTAAGCACAATGTAATTTTTGGCAATGAGTTTGGTCGAATTTGCACCACCGTAGGTTTATCTTAATTAAGCTCAAAAATATCCACTCAAGTCCATCGTCTTTCAATCTAGGTTCGCCTTTGCCATCGATCTAATTAAATGTGAATGCAAATGCAATGCATAATTAAACTATCCTACATGAAAAATGATCTAATTATTTTTTGCAAGATTTGAAATTAATTCTTGATTTTTTATGCAAAATAAAAAGAGAAATTAAAATTTAGGTGTCAACAACTGCCCCTCTTCAAATGGGGCTCATAGAGATTTTGTTTAAAGACAAAATTGAACCCTAAAATTTGATAATGTAAATGATGAATGAATTTTTTATTTTGGCCGGGTTTTAATCCCAATTTTCAAATGCAAATGAAATAATGCATGAATGCAAAATGTAAACAATATTTAACATGTGTAAATGACCTCTTCTTCCATTCTAGTGGAGTACCAAGATAACTTAAACATGGATTGCATATGGAATATTAAGCTTTTATTCTAAATACCTCATAATGTTAAGGAAGGTCCTCGATCCTCCATCCTTCATTCTAGTAAAGAATTAGGTTCATAAGGATGAAGAGGCTCTTGATCCCCCGTCCTTCATTCTAGCAAACAATTAGGTTCTCATAAACCAAGGATTCTTGATCTCCCATCCTTGTAAAGAATTAGGTTTTCAGAATCTGAAATTCTTGGTGCCCCATCCTTCATTATGGTGAAGAATTAGGTTTTCAAAACTAAATTCCTCTATCCCCCATCCTTCACTGTGGCAAAAAATTAGGTTTCCAAAGTAATTCAATGTTTATCTCTTGGCAAGTCAGCATGTGGACTATCAACCGTGAGTTAGTAAAATATTGTTTTGAAAAGAGATGTGACGCCTAAATTAATCGGTGCAAACACAAAGGGGACATACCACCCGAGCTAATCAGGGTGAATACATAAGAATGTGATGCCTGAGCTAATAAGAACGAACATAAAGGGGATGTACCTCCTGACCTAAAAAGGGTGAATACAAAAGGATGTGACCCCTGAGTCAAGCGCAAACACAAAAGGAGACATACCACCTGAGCTAATCAAAGAGATTACAAAATGATGTGATGCCTGAGCTAATCAGAACGAATCGAAAGAAGATGTACCATCGAGCTAAGCAGAGTGAATACAAAAGGATGAAACGCTTGAGCTAATAAGAACAAACACAAAGGGAGAGGTACCCCCGGGCCTAATCAGAGCAAATACCAAAGGATGTGACACCTGAGCTAATCAGAATTAACACAAAGTGAATGATAACTTGACCTGATCAAGTATCAAATTAAATTCTTGGGGACAACTTAAGCTAATCAACTATCAATGTGTGGCGAGATTTTGAAGGGAAATTAGGAAACATACTTGAGTTTTTCCCCATTGGTTGAGAATAGCTAGGCTAATTACAATGTACCTGACTTTTCATTTCCTGCGCAAGATAAATTCATGAGATATGCTTTCTCTATAGAATTAACTCATGCTAACAAACTTATTAAGGAAAAATGTCAATCAAGGAAACTTGTCTTGTCTGTTTGACAATCTAATGACATTGAATGAGAAATTTACAGTCAAAAAAGACTTCCACTCAATCTCTCATTAAAAGGCTATTTTCGTCTAACCATTGATGCGAGTTTGCGATCACTCGAACTCACTTCATTATGCTTGACAAGGGTTTGGATATTCTCAAAATCAATATAACCTGATCAATGTGAAAAATCTTTATGAGGGTTATAATGTAGGCTTGGTCAAAAATTTAGCAATGGAGACTTGTGAGAGCTAAGATTTGAGAGAATTGATATCTGCTACATCGAGTCTACAAGTTAGTGATCATCCCATCTTCATACTTTCTTCTCTTTTTATTTTTCTTGAAGAATGCTTTTGCACATTAACCTCTGCTTTTGCCGAAGCCTCTCTCTCTCTCTCTTTCACTTTTCTTTCTTCTTCTCTCTTCCTTCTCTTTTACTTTTTCTTGAGAAATTTAACTTGACTCTCTTTCTCTCTCTCTCTCTCTCTCTCTCTCTCTCTCTCTCTCTCTCTCTCTCTCTCTTTAAGAGAGATCTTTCCTTCTTCATTTTTCTCTTTTTTTTTGTTTTTTTTAAGAGAGATCTTTTCTTCTTGAGAGATTTTTCATGAGAGAGAGCTTTTCTTGTTGGAGCCTTTCCTTTTTTTGCACCCTCCTTTTTTTTTTACTTTCCTCTTGTTGACACCTGATTTTTAATCATATTTTCTCTTTAAAAAATAAAAAAATCATAAAAATTAATAAAATTAATAAATTAACTTTGGGAACCTTGGCCAAACTCTGGGAATCAATTTTGACCAAAAAATAATTTTTCATATTTTTAGCATTTTTCAGCATTTTTATTTTCAAAACTTCATAGAAAATAAAAAAATAAAATGAAAAAAAAATCAACTTTGGAAGCCTTGGCTAAGCCTAAGGAACCATTTTTGAACAAAAAATAATTTTTCATATTTTTGGTATTTTTAATATTTTTTAAAAATACAAAAATACTTCAAAATTAAGAAAAAAAATAACATTTGAGGCCACAAAAATACATAAAAATAGTCAATATTTTTCTTTTAAATCCATTTTTCATGTTGGCCATCGCAAATTTGAAAAATCCAATTCGAGGTCATGTACTCCTTCACGACCATAATCCCGAATCCGGGCTAAAAGATCCAATTTGAGTCAATTTATTTTCATTTTTCACTTTTAGGAGTTGCGATTGTTCTCTAATAGTCCAAATTTTTATATTGGCCTAATTATACCCATAATGACTCAATTTTGTAAAAAGGCTTTAATTAAATTTTGCATTATTTTCAGCAGCAAGAGCTTAAATTTGACAAGCGATTGAACTAGACATGCAGTGAATTTTGACCAAGCATAGGAAAGGTGTGTTCAAAATTATGAGGAGATTTAGACTTAAAAAAATATTTCTTCAGGAACTGAATTGTAAATATTTAAAATCTCAGGGACTAGAGTGCAAATACCTAACACTTGAAGGATTATTTTGTAAATAACAAAAAGAAGAGTTAGTGGAGAAATAAGAGTAGAGAATGGAAGATAGAGAAGAGGAGATGGAGAAGGGAAGATGGAGAAGAGAAGATCGGAATAGAGAAGGGAAAATGAGATGAAGAAGAGTTAATGGAAAAATTAAAATAGGAGATAGATGAGCAGCTATAAGAGGAGAAAGAAGTGAGCTTGGGATGGGGATTTTTGGGAAGAGAAAATTTTGGATATTTGAGAGAATTTTGAGAGATTGAAGAAAAATTAGACAAAGAAAAAAATTAAAAAAAAGAGAGAATTCTCCCCCAAAAGAGAATCTTGAAGATAATGAGAGCTTAAAGTTAGGTGCTACTATCACTAATTCCTCCAATAATCAACACGAGTTATAAGTTCATCCCCGTCGTTTGAGCTATAATCTTGATCCATAAAGTGATACGAGATCTGAATTCGGCAATCAAATCCATCAAATCAGGTAACGATTCTAACCATTAAAATCTTTGAGAATTTCGTCACATAGATGGATTGATTTGAATTTCGATTGTGCCATATCGTATTTGTCGCGACCCTCCCGAGATTTTTCGGGATCTCGAGGGAGCTAATGGATTGCTAGGCCCATTGGATATCTGGGCTTAGCTCGGGCCCTCCCAGACCCATACCAAATCGCGTCAGGAAAATTGGAATCGAGGTCGACCTTAGTGTGGTCGAGTGACATGTGATTAGTGTGCATGCCATAAGAGTCGCCACCAATCATTTATTGGAGGGTTTGACTGGAAACCTATCGAACGATTGGGAGAGATCGTTCGATCCTACGAAAACCAGAGATTTAGATTCGGGGACTTAGTTACGTCGATACTGCTATCGACGCCCTTTCGGTACCTAAGTTGAGTGATTCCATAATCTAAGAAATTCATGCAGGTGAGATTGGATAAGGTAGGCTCTAAAAATCTAAGGGGTTCATGCGATTGGGAGTATCTATTCTATCAATCACAACCATAAAATAAATGCGCAACCAGGGAAATCACGTCGAAATCTGTCAATACAAAAGGAGTCTTAAAAGTCTAGGAAAGCGCGTCAATTTAGTCCTAGGATGGTTCAGGGTGATTTGGAATGGTTCGGGTCAGATTGACCAGAGGGGCAAAATGGTCATTTTGGAAAGCTCGGGAATTCAAAAATGTGAAATTGGGTCAAACCAGTTAAATGTGGTTTTTCCCTAATTTTCACAATTTTTAGGAATTTCTCTAATTTTTCTGAGATTTTTTGTAATTTTTATGGAATTTTTTAGACCTTTTAGGATTTTTCTAAGGATTTTTCCTATTTTTGGACATTTTTCGGAATTTATTCTTTGAGGATTTTCCTACGATTTTTGGGGTTTTTCCTATTATTTTTCTTTAGAATATTTTCTATATTTTCTGGAGTTTTTATTCTTAATTTCTAATATTTTTCCTATTTTGTTTTAGGATTTTATAAGGCTTCCTCAGGGTTTTCCTGCTTTTTTTTTAGAATATTTTCAAAACATTTTTTTATATGTTCTAACAATTTTTCTAAATTTTTTTAGGGTTTCTACGAATTTGTATTTATTTTATCTTCTTTATTATATTTTCTATTTATTTTCCTATAATTCCTGTATTTTTTTAATTTTTACAAGATTTTCAGGATTTTTATTTATTTATTTATTTATTTATTACTTTTTTATTCCATTTTCTTATTTTTATTTTTATTATTTTATTTTTTATTATTTTATTATTTTATTATTACTTTCTATTTAATATTTTCTAATTTTTCGAACCGGGTCAGGTCAACCCGGCCCGTCCGAGAGCTCGGCCCATAGGCCCAAACCTAAAACGACGCCTTTTCTATTTTGTTGGCTTTCTATTTTTATTATTTGTTATTTGATTTTTTTTGGATTGTTTATTATTTATTTTGAATTAGGTTATACGGACTGGGCCAGAAGGACCCAGCCCACCAAGCTAAATTCGGCCTAAGGCCCACCATTCCAAGCCCGATTCGAAACGACATTAATTTTTTGATTGATTTTTTTTTTCATTTCTTAATTTTCATTCTATTTTGTTTATTTTTCACCTAATGTAATCCTACGGTTAGAAGTACATCACGTGGCTGAAGTCTTACCGTCCATTTTTTAAAAAACGAGCCTATGGTTGGGATCAGATTCCGTGAGTGAATCCTAACCGTCCATTTATTTTCTTTTTTTGCATTCCTAAGAAAATATTTGATTAACTTGAATTAACACCTTTATTTTCGAAAAATATTAGATCCTAACACGTGGCGAAGTTTCCTTCGTTGGATCCTCTTTTCTTTCTCATTATACATTGTACTTACTTTGGAAGATTACCGGCTGACGTGGTTGCCACATGGCACCACGTCAACGCCACCCAGATGTTGACCTGGTCAACTCTTGTTGACTGGTCAACGTCTCAAGGAAGGGGACGATCGGAGCCCCTGTAGTCTCCGGCGAACTCGCCGAAGACTCTCCGACGGACCAAAATCGAGCCTGAAAAAGGTTAAAAACCTTCCAAGCTTACACTAAAACATGAACACAAGCTTTACAACATCTCCAGAATCAAAATATCGCAGGTTTGAAACAAAAAGGACCTAAAATGACAGAGAAATCCTCACCGAGGCCAACTTCCGATGAGGATTCGGCCTAGCAATTTTCTAATGATCTAGTGGCAGAAACTTATCAACCAACACCCAAACAGACATAAGAAGCTTACCTCCCAACCAGAATGGCTCGATTTCCCTTTGAACGAGCTCGGGGATTCAAAACAGGCCGGGAGGATTTCAGAGGTCGACCCAAGAATTTATGCAGCGAAAACGAGAAAGGAAGGCAGGAATGTGTTCAGTACAAACTTAGGGGTGTTCTAAGCCAAGAAATGCGAAGAATAATGGAGAAAAATAGGAACCGCGATGGGAGCTCGAGCTTGAAGGCGTCAATGGCAATTACCTCATTTCACAATGAAACTTCGCGTGGGATAACTCCTTCTACTCCTTGGTCCACCATGAGGCTCGTGATGGCATCGAAGGAACTTGGCGTGGCCTAAATCACAACGGCACTACTTTTCAAAATCCCGGCCTCTTCCCCTCGAAAAACAGAGCATCACCCCCCTTTTATTCCCTGCCCCCGATCTCCTTCAAAAACATCCTCAACAGAAAATATCGAGCTTTCTCCATGATTTTCGCCCAACCAAACTTCAAATCTTGTTAGGATTCCCCAGTTTTAGTTCGAGAATCGCGCGAATTTGAAAACCCCTCTGCTCCCTGTGCAATTCCAAATTTGGGGAAGAAGATGGCCATTTGGGTCGGGTCGGGTCGGATCTTGTCCGACCCGACTCACCCGAATCGCCTATTTTCCTTAAATTGCCTTGCCTAAGCTCAAATGTTTTCAAATTAAATCCCACAATTGGATTATATGACATGAAATCTATTAGAAAAACATGTTTTTACGCCGATTTTGCTAAGAATTGGCATAAAAACCCAATTTTCACATTTGACCCGAGGGAATATTTTGCAAAATCCAAAGTCTTAGCGTCCTTTTTAGCAAAAATTGACACCACCAATGGATTCAGAGGGTTAAATCCTAGGGGGTGACGTCGCCCTATTTTCAATTTAGTCCCTAGAAAATTTTTAATTTCATTTTTAGTGATTTTAGGGACTAATTTGAAAAATCAGAAATTGCATTTTGGTCCTTTTTAGCGAAATTGGACGATTCTGAGGGTTTTTGGACTCGATTTTAATTTTGAAAAATAGAGGAGGGTGACACGACTCTACAAATGTAAATTTGGAAAATTATAAATCTAAAATGGAATTTCTAGAATTATTTAAATAATCTGAAAATTGAAATTAACGAAGAAACTTTAGATTCCAGAATTTATTTTTCAAACTTTATTCATAAAAAATGAAAATAAAATTAAAAATATTGACTATTTGTTGGTAATTTTCTGACTTGAAATGCTATTTTTTTATTGATGTTTTATTATTTTCCTAATTTCTAAAAATATTAAAATTCAAAAAATAAGGAAAATTATTTTTTGCTCAAAATTGGTTCTCTAGCCTAGGCTGAGGTTCCCAAAATTGATTTTTCAATTTTCTCATTATTTATTTTATGAATTTTTGAAAATAAAATCCAGAAAAATACAAAAAATAAGGAAAATTATTTTTTGCTCAAACTTGGTTCCCTAGGCTAGGCTGAGGTTTTCAAAGTTGATTTTTTAATTTTCTCATTTTTTTATTTAATTTTTATGAATTTTTTTGAAAATAAAATGCAGAAAAATACAAAAAATAAGGAAAATTATTTTTTGCTCAAACTTGGTTCCCTAGGCTAGGCTGAGGTTTTCAAAGTTGATTTTTTAATTTTCTCATTTTTTTATTTAATTTTTATGAATTTTTTTGAAAATAAAATGCAGAAAAATACAAAAAATAAGAAAAATTATTTTTTGCTCAAAATTGGTTCCCTAGGCTAGGCTGAGGTCCTCAAAGTTGATTTTTCAATTTTCTAATTTTTTATTTATTTTTTTATGAATTTTTGAAAATAAAATGCAGAAAAATACAAAAAAAATAAGAAAAATTATTTTTTGCTCAAAATTGATTCCCTAGGCTAGGGTGAGGTCCCCAAAGTTGATTTTTCAATTTTATGAATTTTTATGGATTTTCTAAAAATTTTTGAAAATAGGATTGGCCAAAAATCAAGTATCAACAGTATTCAAATGTCTTTGTATCCACATGTCGTACTCGTATTGTAATTTTCTGCATTTACCGCTTAACAGATTCGAACCCTAAATTGTGGTAGGCTCTTCCCCCTCTCCCCCATTTTGGGATATAAAGATCTCTTGTACTTTACTTTTTGCAATTTAATTTCTGTACCATCAAATCTAAAAAATGGGAAGGCTGACCTACCCGTTGGAGGTTTTTTATTTATTGTATTTACTTTCTACAGTTTAATTTTTGCAACACGAAACCCTAGAATGGGAAGGACAAGTTAAGGCCGAGCCACCCATTGGAGGTCCTTTATTTATTACACTTTACTTTCTGTAATTTAATTTCTATTCCATCAAACCCCAGAAAGGGAAAGCCAAGCCACCCATTAGAGGGTCCTCATTTATTGCCTTTTACTTCTTGCAATTTAATTTTCGTACTATTGTCGCGACCTAAATTTCATTTTGAGGTTAATGGATTATCAGGTTAATTAGGTTGATTAACCTAACGCGGACCTCCCAAGCCCTACCAAATCGCAACTTTGATTTTGATTTAAATGATTTTTAATTTCGGAGTCGCCACTAATCGTTATTGGTAGGTCGATTAGAAACCTAAATAAATTAGTGGGAGAACTAATTTATTTCTGCAAACCAGATAATATGAGTTCGGGGACTTGGTTACGCTAGATTACTCTAATGCCCTTTCGGTACCATTTCATGAAAGCTCATTTGGAATGATTGGGAAAAGTTTGGATCAAACTGATCATAAGGGTAAAATGGTCATTTTTCAAGGCTCGGGAAGTAAAAAGAGGTTAAATTAGTTGAATGTGGTTATTTCCTACTTTTCACAATTTCGGAGAATTTTTCAAAATTTTCTAGGACAATTTACCCATAAGGGCAAAATCGTCGTTTTGAAAAGATCGGGAAGATGGGATTATCGAAAATAGGATTCATTAGCTAAAATGATCCACTTCACAATTTTTGAGGCTTTTGAGAGCTTTTTGAAATTTTTTTGAATTCTTTTGAATTTTTTTTAGATTTTCTTTTTTTATTATTTTTTATGATTTATTAATATTATATTTTTTATTTTTGTATTTTCGGATTTATTTATGGGCCTAAAATAACTATGCCTTAAAAGATAGCTATTCGACATATTTTAGGGTCTAATTTGACCTAAACCCTAACCTATTAAATACAGACTATTTCACACATAGTTATCACCAAAACATGCACTCAAATATTGCGAAATAAGTAATAATTCGATCAGTTCAACTATTAAAATCCAACCAATCAAACATGCAAATTAAATATATGAATTGCTAAAGAAGAGAAATTTACCTGATTTGTGAATGAATTTTTCGAATTTGAACCGATTCTGATTGAATCGGGATCACATGGCAGCTCGCGACAGAGAGATATTTTGCAGACTCCCCACTTGTGAAATTCGTTGAGACCCTTTTCTGTATGGATGCTTCTCGTAGATTTTTCTGATCCTCGAATATCCTCAATTCTTTGGCCAACCTACTCGCATCGAGGATCACCGACTTGCTGCTGTCTCCCTTTTCATCGGCAGGTCTCACAATCGTTTGCACCTTGAGAGCGTAATCAGAGGCTTGCTTACGTTCATCAGGGGGGTGGCAGTTCTTTCTTGGACAAAAATTTGCTGGCCTCGACAAAAGTGTCTTGGGTCTCATCCGTCTAAGACCCATAATAGAAGTCGTCGCCTTAGGTTGCACAGCAAGAAGATAGAGCATATAATCTGAGGGGAACTTAAAGAAATCCTTTGGGAGGATCATTGCTTTCCTCAGTGTTGGCCAAAGGTCCTCCTTAATTTCCCTAAGATACATGTAGGAATCCTCGAGCTTCAGAGTGTAAGGCTGAGTCCGATGTCAGAATTGCGAGATCAACAACTATGCTGGTGGCATATCCAAGTACAAGACCAATGACACTCCCCGCTACAAAAGATGATCCAGTACCCACATCAACTTCCAAAAAGTTGTCCCTGCCTGAGACACTTGCATGTAACAGCTTTCCCCAATAGACAAGCTTTCGTGTCCACCGCGCGCTTGACCATCCAATATCCCTCAACAATACTTGGGATCAACTTAAATCTTGAGCCCCCGAAAGCATCACTTCCATCCTCAAATTTACCCAATAAAGAATCTTTACTTACAGGCTTATCACTGGCATAGCACATAACCAAGCTATGATTTGGTCTTGTTGGAATTTAGAGATTAATGACCAGGATGAAGGGAAGTTTTTTACCAGCTTCTGGCCGAACAAGACGCTTAGGATGAAAGGCAATCCTAGCGATCTTTTCATCCACTCTGAGCCAATCAATCACTGAGAGCTCGAGAAGTGGATCATCCACTACCACCTTAGTGTTATCTTTAAGGTAGTTCTTTCCTCCAATCATGAAGCTAGCACCACTTGAAGATGCCCAACAGTTTGTATCGGAAACGTCCTTACCCTTGCGCAAGGAACCAGGAAAATTGCTCAGATCAATAGTGGCAGGAGCTACATTGGCATCTAATTCCTTAGTGGCACCTACAACTCTTCACCAGATATTTTGGGATGCTCTTGTTCCCAAATATAACGATCTCGAATTCACCAAACGCCTCGAGCCGCTCCGGTATCTATACCATCGGTGCTGGGAACATCTTCTTCTCCATGACTCAATTTCGGTGGTTCTAGCAAATGAACCATGAAAAGCCCATCTTCGAGAGGACATAAGAATGATTATTTACCAAAGAATGATTGACTTTGACTAGCGGATCTCGCAATGGTTTGTTCTTCACAAGCAAGAACAATTGCACTGAGTCCCTGCAAAGCAAGCCCCCAGTCATTGAGTACCTAAGGGCCGTTCCAATTGAGCTGGACCGTCCATGTTTCCTCCATCACGTACACTAACGACGCCACTGCGGCTGGAATGGATATTGCAACAATAAAACTGGAATGAAGATAGGGCACGGGTCTGAGGAACGAGAGTTGATTCTCTGGGGGGTGGAATTTGTAATGCTCATTTTTTTATAGGCCAAAATTTTTGACTAGTCAATGGTGGTGAAAAAAATAAAATAAAATGAAGAGTTGAAAAGTCAACAAAATAAAAAAAAAATAAGGTAACTTTCCCTTCTTCTTCTTCTTCACCAAGACATACGTGAAGAAGAAAGAAAGGAGAAGAGGAAGAGAGAAGAGAGAGGAAAGAGGAAGAGAGGTCCAAACCACGTACTTCGCCAAACGATCCCGGCGTCGTTTAACAACGTTCAGTAAGTTCTCGCACCCCTCGTTCCTCATATTGAAGTAATTTTTGGAGTTAGGGGTTAGTTTCGAAACTAGATCGACTTCAAGTTGCTGGGTTCATTTGAGGTGTTTTTAAGCTGTGTTGTTACATGGAGATGAAAATTTAGGACGTTGTGAAGCCGTGGGATTTGACGGATCTTAATTTGGCGCTCTGGTTTGCCCGAAACAAGATTTTCAATTCTGGTTGTTACAGTACCCACGCGAACAGCATGCTTCAAGAGCCAATATCTTTATCTTTCGTTCATTATTTGAAGTTGACCATGTTAAGACTTTTGTAGTACGTTGAATAAGCTTCGTTTGGAGTATAAGATGGCTTGAAACAGAGATCGGTGGAATGAGTTATGGCCTTTTTAGTCATGAAGCGCAAGCTGTTCTGTTTCCTACAGTACGAGCACGAACAGCATGCTTCAAGAGCCAATATCTTCATCTTTCGTTGATTATTTGAAGTTGACCATGTTAAGAATTTTGTAGTACGTTGAATAAGCTTCGTTTGGAGTATAAGATGGCTTGAAACGGAGATCGGTGGAATGAGTTATGGCCTTTTTAGTCATAAAACGCAAACTGTTCTGTTTCCTACAGTACGAGCACGAACAGCATGCTTCAAGAGCCAATATCTTCATTTTTCTTTCATTATTTGAGGTCGATCATATTAAGACTTTTGTAGTACATCGAGTAAGCTTCGTTTGGACTATAAGATGGCTTAAAATGAAGCTCGGTGGAGTGAGTTATGGCCATTTTAATTCTGAAGCGCAAACTGCCCATTAAGGACAGCAAAGGAAAGTTGTTATTGGGCGAGCTTCCATTGACACGTAGTTGTCGTTCTGTCGTTAAATAGGTATAAATTAGTTGAGTCGTCCATTAAAGTGTTATATTATTGGTTTTTGATCTATTTTCCGTACTTTTGAATAGGAAATTGGACGCGTCGGCTCGAGTAACCGTCGCATTTTAATTTTGCCTTCGTCTGGTGAGTGATACTATTTCTTCTTTGACTTGTATAAACTCATGTTTTTCTAAGAAGGTATAATATGAGTTTTCTAATGTGATTTTGTTTTTTAAAAGGAAAGAAAAAGCGGTGTTTAGAGCATTTTTGTTGCATAAAACAGGATCGAACATTTACTGCTGTTTTGTTTATTCAAGATGGTTTTATGAATACTTTGTGCTATTGATTTTGAGTTGATGGTGATATTCATTTTGGCTGAAATAATTTATGACAGATTTCTGCTATTGATTTTTGAGTTGTTGTGATTTTGTGCTGCTCAAGATAACTATGAACCCGACTGATGGGTTTGTGGCTATGCGCATACTATTTAGGATATACTTGTGGGCCGAGCCACCGGCATTGTAGGTGGAGACATTGCCAAGGGGGGAATCTTGGTCGTCTTTTGTCACGAGCGTTATGCGTGACTACAGTTAGAGCCTTGAGCATATGATTAGTCAATGGATAGACCATTGACATGTGTTTTGATGAGATTAACCAATGGATTAAATCATTGGTATTTGTTTTGTGTTTTAAATGTGCATAGTGATTGTTCGATCCGCTTAGAAGAAATGTATTACTCACTGAGCCGTGTTAGCTCATTCCTTTCATCTTTTTGTTTTTCAGATTCAGCGAGTCGCCCGTAGAACGTGAGCGATCGTTAGTGGAGGATATTTTGTTGGGGGGAAGCTTTTATTATAAGTTGTGAGTTGTTCCTTTTGTATTTGGTGAGCCCTTTTAAGTGGATATTAGACGTTTCTACCATTTGGAAGGATATGTGTATATATCTATTTATGGTTTAATAGCAAGCTCTGATGTTTGTAACTAAGGAACTTCTTGAAGTCGTATGTATGGATATACATGTTTTTTATCAGGTTGGATTCTGGTTAGGTTGAGGCTGCGTCCTTTTGAGAAAGGGACGGCTGTGTCACAATCTCATATTATTGTGGTTTGGGGTGTGACATTTATTGGTATCAGAACATAGGTTATGATTTTTATGGGTATAGATATGGGACGTTGTGAGATAGTGTGATATATTTTAATGCGTTAGCCTAAGAGACACTAAGACATAGTTTTGTTTTATTCTTGGATCCAGGTAGCCATGAGTTTTGATCGAGAGCTACTTGCTAATTTTCGCAAAGGTAATAAGAGCAAGAGAGCTATTCACTTTAATTCTGAAGATATGTCTCGAGATTCTAGAGGCAGGCCTTCGACAAGAGGGGGAGAAGAAGATGCAAAAGTTGAGTTACAAGAATCACAAGAGGAAAGCCAACAGCAAATGACCCAAAACAACATAATTGGAGTCGTTCAGCCTAAAGGTGATAGAGGCTATACTTTTGCCCAGTTTAGAAAGGCGAATCCACCCACGTATGATGGGAAAATTGATCCTCTGGCAGCAGAACGTTGGATTAGGAAGATAGAGGGGAACTTTAGAGTTGAAGAGGTTCATGAAGAGAAAATGGTTGACTTTGCTGCTCAATACTTAGAAGGAGAAGCTGAGTATTGGTGGGAGGGAATGAAGTTCGCCCTTGGAGATGAGGACACTGTCATATCTTGGAGAATTTCAAGGAAACTTTCAACGCCCAATTCTTTCCACGATCGTTCCAAGCGCAAATGAAGAATGATTTTCTACATATTTCACAAGGCGACTCTACTGTTCTAGAGTATGCGGGTCGCTTCAACTAGATGAGTAGATTTGCGGGGCGTTTGGTGGCCGATGAAGGGGAAAAAGCCGAACATTTTGTAGGGGACTACGGCCTGATATTTGTTTCACACTTGTGTCTCTTTCTTTACCAACATATAAGGACGTGCTGGAACGAGCAATTAAGATCGAGCGTGAGATTTCTAGAAGTGGTACACAAGCTACTCCTCCATATAAGAAGCCAAAGTTTACTCATTTTCAAGAAAGTCAAGCAAGTGGCAACGCTAGACAGATAAATATTAGCAATCTCGGAAAAGGGAAGAGTTTAGTTATTCAGGGTCCTTGCACTATATGTGGAAAACATCATGGCGGTCCTTGTTACCACAAGACTGGAGCTTGTTTTATTTGTGGAAACATGGGGCATATGGCATGCGATTGTCCCGCTCAGAGGAGTGTAGTTGCGGATAGTAGAGTATGTTTCATATGTGGGCAGCCTGGGCATATAGCACGTTCTTGTTCTATGAAGAAAACAGTCTCTTCAGTTAGTCGCCCCCAAGAAAATCAACAAAGACAGAAGATGACCGAAAAAGTTTTTTCTATGATGAAAGAGGATGCAGCGGCTTCTAACACCGTTGTTGCAGGTAATATCTTGGTTGCCACCCGACCCTCTTGAATATGAATTGCGAGTTGATACTCCTACTGGTGATTTCTTGATTGATGATTATGTATTCAAGAGGTGTATACTCCGAATTGATAATGTAGAAATGCCTAGAGATTTGGTATTGTTAGATATACGAGATTTCGATGTCATTTTAGGGATGGACTGGCTATCAAGACATCATGCTACCGTTGATTGTTATTCAAAGAAAGTTATCTTTAGACTTCCGAATCAACATGAATTTTCTTTTTCGGAAAGTTGTAAAGATACTCTTCCAAGATTAATTTCAGTTATGCAAGCAAGGAAGCTTTTAAGGAAGGGTTGTTGTGGTTATCTAGCTTGTGTAAAAGACATGAGTAAGGAAGTTGCAAAGCTAGAAAACGTTCCTATTGTTAGAGAATTTCTGGATGTGTTTCCTGATGATCTAACTAGCTTACCTCCAGATAGAGAAATTGAATTTTGCATTGAGTTAATACCTGGCACTGCACCTATTTCGAAGGCGCCTTATCGGATGGCACCCGCTGAGTTAAAAGAGTTGAAAATGCAGTTACAGGAGCTTTTGGATAAGGGTTTTATTAGACCCAGTGTTGTCGCGACCCTCTAAAAAAATTTAAAATTTTAAAAGGGGTTAACGGATTATTAGGTTAATAAGATTTGACTAACCTAACGCGGACCCTCCCAAGCCCTACCGAATCGCAACTTTGGTTTTTGTTTAAATGATTTTAAAATTTGGAGTCGCCACTAATCGTTCTTGGTAGGTCAATTAGAAACCTAAATAAATTAGCGGGAGAACTAATTTATTCCTGCGAACCAGAGATTAGGAGCTCGGGGACTTGGTTACACTAGTTAATTAAAACTAATGCCCTTTCGGTACCTTAATTTCATGGATATCCTAATTCGGCAACTCAGACATGGTTTATTCCTAAGGCTCTAGTAGGGTATTCTCTTTTGTGTTTTCACTTTTTAAATAGGATGCATGGATGGTATATATTTTTATTTGTTATATTTTTTTAAGTGTTAAAAATTCCCTGAAGCCGAAAGAGGGAGTGTGTTAACGACTTCTATGCAGTATTACGACCTACTTATCTTTTGGGTCTGATGATTCAAAAATTAAATTATAGGAAGTACATGACAGTGAATAAACACCTCGAATGGGAGGCCTAGCATTAGCTTGGCTCTTCCCTTTGGGATTTAAGGTACAGGTATTTAAGTTGCAAGTATTTAAACTACTGTAAGTAAAAACCTCCAATGCGAGGCTAAGCATTGGCTTGGCTCTTCCCCTTGGGATTTAAGGTACAGGTATTTAAGTTGTAGGTATTTAACTACTGTAAGTAAAAACCTCCAATGGGAGGCTAAGCATTGGCTTGACTCTTCCCTTTGAGATTCAAGGTACATGTATTTAAGTTGCAGGTATTTAACTACTGTAAGTAAAAACCTCCAATGGGAGGCAAAGCATTGGCTTGGCTCTTCCCTTTGGGATTTAAGGTATAGGTATTTAAGTTGCAGATAAGTAAAAACCTCCAATGGGAGGCTAAGCATTGGCTTGGCTCTTCCCTTTGGGATTTAAGGTACAGGTATTTAAGTTGCAGGTATTTAACTACTGTAAGTAAAAACCTCCAATGGGAGGCTAAGCATTGGCTTGGCTCTTCCCTTTGGGATTTATGGTGCAGGTATTTAAATTGCGAATGGACTTTGTCCTCTCCATTATGGGGTATGAATTCTTTAAAATAAAATACAACGAATTGATTCAACAATTTGAAATTTGTGCGCGCTTGAGGACTCCTCCAAGCCGATTTTGTGCTTCCATAGGGTTGACCATTGATATAAAGCTGCGGCTTCCTGACATAAAATAGAGTGAAATGTCAGTATACAAAATATGTGCTAATCTGCACCTAAAACCAGAAGAGTGGAAAGAGTACTTATATCCCATTTTTTGGGAGGGATTTCTATAATTGATTTTCGCTCTCTATGTTCCCAATATAGAGAGTTTCTTTTGAATTAAAAGGGACTTTTAGTCACAGATCAGTTGAGAAATCGGTGGACAGCTTAGGAGCTTGTCTGGGCCGATTTTTACATCTTTACGAGATTTTTGCTGTTGACGTAGAGATATCCTTCTCCTGACATAAAATATGGAAAAAAAAAGGAGATGGAGAAAGTGTATATAATTTGTGCTAATTTGCAAGTAAAACCATAAACAAATGAATAAATAAAAACACTTAGCTCGAATTTGCTTGCTCGTTGACGAGGAAGAACTCTTGATTTATATTGATCGATGAAGGAATTTGTGATGATAACCCCATAGCTTTAAACTTCCATCATCTTCAAAATTCTCTCTCTTTTGGTATTTTCTTTCTCTCAAATTTTTCTTCAATCTCCCAAAACTCTCTCAAATATCTAAAATTTTCTCTCAAAAAAAAAATCTTTCAAACACTTCAAATTTTCTCTCCCAAAGAATTCTCTCAAACACTTCAAATTTTCTCTCCAAAAAATCCTCCTCTCAAGCTCACTTCTTCCTCCTTTTATAATCTACTCATCTATCTTCCATTCTAATTTTTCCACTAACTCTATCTCCCATTCTAATTCCTCCACTAACTCTTCTTCATTTTCATCTTCCATTCTCCATCTCTATCTCACATTCTAATCTCTCCACTAACTCTTCTTCATCTTCATCTTCCCTTCTCCATATTTATCTCCCATTCTAATTTTTCCACTAACTCTTCTTTATCTCCATCTTCCCTTCTCTATTCTTATCTTCCATTCTAATTTCTCCACTAACTCTTCTTCATCTCCATCTTCCCTTCTCTATTCTTATCTTATTTTCTCTATCCATCCTTCTCCAACTTCTCTTCTTCATCTCCTCTTCTCCATCTTCCCTTCTCTATTCTAATTTATCCACTAACTTTTCTTTTTGTTATTTGTAAAATAATCATTCAAGAGTTAGGTATTTGCACTATAGTCCTTGAATTTTAAGTATTTATAATTCAGTCCATGAAAAAATATATTTCTTTAAGTCCAAATCTCCTCACAATTTTTGACACACCAAAATTTACCACATGTCAAATTTAAGCTCATTCTTGTCGCTGAAAATAATGCATAATTTAATTAAAGCCCTTTTGGAAAATTGAGTCATTCTGGGTATAATTGAGCCAAGATAAAAATTTAAAATATTAGAAGACAATGTCACAACTCATAAAAAGTGAAAATTAAAAATAAGTTGGCTCAAATTAAATTTTTTTAGGCCCGATTCGAGATTATACTGGTGAAGGAACACGTGACTCGAATTGGATTTTTCTGAATTTGCGATGGCCAATATGAAAAAAGATTTAAAATAAAAATATTAACTATCTTTGTGTATTTTTTTGGCCTCAAATGTTAATTTTCCAAAATTTTCAAGTATTTTTGTATTATTTTTAAAAAAAATTAAATATATATAATAAGAAAATTTATTTTTTGTTCAACAATGGTTGCCTAGGCTTGGCCAAGGCTTCCAAAGTTGATTTTTCAATTTTCTCATTTTTTTCTTTATTTTTCATGAATTTTCGAAAATAAAAATACTTAAAAATACTGAAAATATGAAAAATCATGTTTTGGTCAAAATTGGTTCCCTAGGCTTGGCTAATGTCCCCCAAAGTTGATTTTTCAATTTTATGAATTTTTATGTATTTTCTACTAATTTTAAAAGAGAAAAGGTGATTGAAAATCAGGTGTCAACAGCTGCCCCTCTTTGAAAGGAAGCTCGGCAGAGATTCGTTTCAAAGACGAGATGACACCTGAATCCTAATCGACACAACATAATGAAATAAAAAGAGTCGTGACATGAATGTTTTACTGAAAATGAAATGAGAACCTAAGGATTTGTTATAAGAAAACCTTAGGGTAGTTGAATTTGAACCCGTATGGTAGGTCAAACCATGGTAGATTCCTAATAAAAGGATTCTACTGATTAAATTTGGATTGAGATTTAACCCGTATGGTAGGTCATCCCATGGTAGATTCCCAATAAAAGGAGTCTTCTGATTTAAAATTTCATTGAGATTTGACCTGTATGGTAGGTCACCTCATGAAAATACCTGTAAGAAGGACTTTATGCCTGTAGAAAGGACTTAGTGCCTGTAAGAACGACTTTTGGTGCCTGTAGAAAGGACTTTATTGCTTGTAAAAAGGACTTTAATGCCTGTAAAAAGGACTTTAATGCCTGTAAGAATGACTTGGTTTGCCTGTAAGAAGGACTTGGTGCCTGTGAGAAGGACTTAGTTTGCCTATAAGAAGGGCTTGATTTGCCTGTAAGAAGGACTTGGTTTGCCTGTAAGAAGGACTTAGTTTGCCTGTAAGAAGGACTTGATTTGCCTGTAAGAAGGGCTTTATGCCTGTAAGAAGGACTTGGTGCCTGTAAGAAGGACTTGGTTTGCCTGTAAGAAGGACTTAGTTTGCCTGTAAGAAGGACTTGATTTGCATGTAAGAATGACTTAGTTTGCCTGTAAGAAGGACTTGATTTGCCTGTAAGAAGGACTTTATGCCTGTAAGAAGGACTTAATTTGCCTATAAGAAGGACTTTGTGCCTGTAAGAAGGACTTAGTTTGCTTGTAAGAAGGACTTAATTTGCCTGTAAGAAGGGCTTGGTGTACCTCAAAGGGTGCCATTCTGAAATCTGGGGGAGACTAGGAATCCTGCAGAAGCTCAAACCCAAATTATATTCTCCTGTAGCTTTAGGAATAAACCAAAGAAGCAGAGATCAAAAGGTCTCGAACATTTCTGTCTTTGAGACAAACATGCTTTATTGAAGAAGGTGGATACCTGTATGTATCGCAATGGATTCAAGTTCCTCAACAACCGTCAGAATTCATCCAGGTTGAAGATATACTCACCTGAGAATTTAGAAGAAATGCCTAGTGGCTCCTCGACAACTAGGCTTGTTCATTCAATAATCGTCGAATGAATTTCAAGACTTTGGAAGGTAATTCGAACATCGGGAATGTGTTACCTGTCAGGCAGTGTCAGAGGTAACATATGCAAGCATTTTCATCAATGAGTTGATCGCTTCATGCAAAACTATTCAACCAAGTCGGCAATGATTAGAATTAGTCTGTGTGATAACTCATGATGCAATCAATCCAAATGTGGATCACGCAAAATTATTCTGTCAAGCTTGCATTACCAATTTTGTTTAAGGAGGTTCTCATATTATGAACGCCTCGAATGTAATCTGAATGGGGAACTTCAGTCCGAAAAGCCTTTCTCTCACTCTAGAGAAAGGCTGTTTATCTGTAGATTAAAATGTTAGACCTGTGTGGAAATGGTTTACCTTTCCTCATCCTATTATGCCCCATTTTGCACATTTGATGTCTCCTATGCAGTTTATGCTCTAAGTTGGAGTTGGTAAATTAAACATGCGGAATAGTCATACATAATTCGTGAAATGTGTAAACACAATGCCGATGTGATAATTTTTAGTATCATGTGTGTTTATATAATGTGCAAACATGGGCGGATTTGAATTGCCCCTGGTATGTGGGTGGATTGAACAAATTGAGAAGGCCACTCCTTATGTCGAGGAGCGGTTTGTCTCAAGTTTTGCCCCTGCACGATGAGGTATATGGGTGAGGGAGCATTTTGGTTTGTTTAGTGATAGCGACCGCCATGGTTTGGCGGTTAAATGCCCCTGCAAAAAGCAGAGAAATTATTCTCGAAATCAAACGAGATAAGAAAGACATATTTGCTTTTTCGCTTCAGAGCTTGCGATCAATTTGCCCCGTTTTTCACCAGAATAGATCTTGTCAGATGATCATAATTTTCTTTTGGATTTGTCTCCTTCAACATGTTAAATGTTAGTGTAAATATTTCCTGTAAAAAGAAAAAGAGACATATCAGCCAGTATTAAAAGGGATAAATTGAAAACGATACTGATTTACCCTTTATCTTGAATGTCTTGCACGAGTCTTTTACCAGTTTTGTTGGATTGAATTTTCCTCGACTTTTGTTGGGCGCCTCACCATTATGGGAAGACTATGGTAAAATACTGACTTTGATATTACTCGTCGAGTATTCCTGTTTGTAAAAAAGAAATGCACAAAAAGTTGTTTCATTTATTTATAATACATACAACATTCCCCACCCTTAGGGATCGAACTCGGGATATTTCGGACCTACTGTCATCCCCCATACCATTCGGTCCATTGGACCGTAGGTGTCCATGGGGCTTTCTTTTCAAAGGTTAATCCTTTGGGATAATGTGGCCCTGTTGTATCAACTTGGGCCATGTTACGGTATTTCTCGAGGTAATTTGCAATCCCCGTTAAGAATGGAATAAAACAATTCAGGACTTGCGATGATTATGAGAAAATTAGAACGATACAGAATTACCCATGTCTGAGATTGTTCGGGTCCCTCGTTCGCATTTTTCTTTATCTGAAGCTGTCCACTCTGTGGTAATATCCATGAGTTGATTTGCCCCAAATTTTGTTCAACTTGTATTTGGGTATGATTGCATTCTTGGGTCGATTTGCAAACTCCTGAAAATAGAAAGGATTAAATTTAAAACCTGGGTAGTTCGAGGGTAATTTGGAACGTACGGATTTACCCTTCAGATTTACGCGGATTTCTTCTCGATATTAATTTTTTCGAGTTTGGTGCGGTTAACGGCTCCGAGCATTTAATAGGGGGAAAAGGAAATGATTACTTCTAGCTTGTGCATTAATTTTGGACATCGATAAAAGGCGAGAACCTGCGATGAAGCCAAGTAGATGTATTCGTCCAGGCATGATCTTCTTCCCTTTGCAAGCTCTTGAATGATCAGCTAGCGTTGTTCCGGATCAGGTACGCGTCGGCCGTGTCGCAGGTCCCATGATCACTAGTTTTGAAATACAGGATCCGTATCCACATTAACGCCCTAGTGCTTCATCAGCATCAAACTGCCTGATCATGGCGGTGAGTTCGTCGCCAATGCCACTTGCCTGGTGATGATACCTCACCTCCTCCTCAGAAGGCATCCATGCTGGTCCCATAGTCTCGGTCTTTTCGTACCTTGATCCAACAGAACTTGATCCTGCTATGAACTGATCTAACTCACCTCTTAAACGTGCATTTTCGATCCTTAGATAATGCATTTCATCGAGGGTGAGGAGAGTATTGCTGTTGGGGCAGGTGGCGGAGTCAAAAGCCTCTTTATATATCTTGTTCTCCGCTCGGAGGTTTTCATTTTCAACTCTTAGAAACTCGGCTTCGTTGTGCTCATGACGAGTCTTCATTCGGGTTCGTCTATTTTGAAACCAGAACTTGATTTGCGAAGGTTCAAGTCCTAGCTCTTGACTCAGTTCCATTTTCTGTTTGCCGTCTGGCATAGGGCAGGTTCTGAAGAAATCTTCACGCTTTCGTACTTGCTCCTCAGTATGGCGACGGTAACGCTTCTTTTGACCTTTACCGTTGTTGTCCTTGTCCTTATCGGGCTCTTGGACGTCGTCGGTGGAAGGGCCGGACTCCATAGGCTCGATCCCAAACGTGGCTTCGAACTCTTCCTCTTCCATATTCAGCAAGTAACGATAACTTTCAAGTGTGTTGGGTTGAGACATCTTCGATTTGGTTAACGATTTCTCAAAGTTTGATATCTCTTCTTGTATTTTCACTCTCTGGATTTTTCTTGGAGATTGCGTATGCTTTAAGAGTCTCTCTTTCGAGCACGAATGAGAATTATCAAGAAGATGCCTCCTTTAAAATTAGACGTGGGTTTACCAACTGTATTGCCTCTCTCGAGTGTTCTGGCTTTCTCGATTTTCTTTTCATCGTATCTCTCGCCAAGCTCGTCTCCTTCCATCTTTCCGTGGAAGGGGGCCCCTTGTTGCTGTCTCCACCGTCAATTTGCTGGCGAGTTCTTCAATAAAGACAAGTCGTATCTCTTTTCTGCCGAAAATGTCTTTGTCTCCCACTCAGCTTATTTTTTATCCTTTCTTTTTCAAAGTAGTGGCGTCCTGTCCAACTTTTCCGTAGAGACGTCGGATTTGCTTGGCTCGAGATTGGAGACGAGTAGCGGAGGTGATACTGATAGGGAATGGTAGACAGGAAAATCTGGCCAGTAGAGACTTCCCCTGCAAAAATGAAAGAGAATGCGGTAGTATATGTTCTTCATATTCTAGAAAAATTGGAACGATACTGTTTTACCCTTGTGTATACTTCCATTGAATTTGAATTGAGGAAGTTCCTTCATTTGGATTGGATTGAATTGTATGTCCCGAGTTGCCCTTCACTTTGAGCTTGCCACATATGTGCTTTGCTTAGTTGGGCCTTGTTTTCTTTCGGGTTGCCTTGAACCATCATCATTTTCCATGCCATCGGGTCCGTGGACCGGAGGGCTCCTTTAATTTGAAGGTTACCTTGAAGGCGAATGAGTCCTCTCGCATTCCATTGGGTCATTTCATTTTGCGACACTCTTGAGGCACTTTGCAATCCCCTGGGTGAGAATGGAACAAATCCAATTTAGCATTTTGCAACGATTGAGGTTAAATTGGAACGACACACAGTTACCAGTCTTCGAGCTCGCATGGGCTTTTCACTTGAAATTTCCCTACGTGAGGCCATTCAACATTTCTCATTATGGCAGTCAGCGACGTTGCCACAAATTGATCCGCCCTAAATCTAGCATAAAAAAGGGATTCACGCATTCGACGAGATAAAAAAAAAACAAATTACCCCCTTGCCCCTGAATTAAATCTAGTCACCTAGAAAGCTGGAAATATCATACGCAGGGGAATTAAGCATGAAATGAAAGGTGCACTTATTCAAGGTCAGTTCTGCCTCTCCTGTGGCTCTTCGATAATCAGCTAGTCTCGTGTTGGTTCGGGTGTGGATGACCGATGTTTGAGAGTCCTTACTCACTAGCTCCCGATCGCGGCTTGGGACGTCTGTCAACCCTAAACTGGTTGACCAGGGCAGTAAGCTCATCATCTGGGTAATCTCTTGAACCTTCCAGCAATTGATACTCGAATTGGGCATTGTTGTTGGCAAATGCTGGCGGTAGATTTCTCATTCTGTCATCGCCATGAGCAATTTGACTTCTCGTGCTGGAGCCTTCATCATTACTCGAGAAAGTGTGGGGATCACCAACTGTCCTGCTGCTAGAAACTCCTTCCATTTGAGGATTAGAGAAGTGGAAGTGCTCAGGATAACTTCTTGTCTGATTCTCTGGCTGCGCAGGCGCGCTGATCATGGGATGAATTATATCCACTGGTTGGTGCTCAAACCAAGGAGTTTGAATACACTGCCCCTGCGGTCTATACTCTTGAAGAGCATTAGGGTGATTCTGAGGGATACTTTGATTAACGCCTGGAGGATTGATGGCACGGCTACTGGCTTGGTTGATGATGGGAAATGGCTCGCCCCATGCTAACCTGCGGAATTATGGTGGCGAGGAGACTCGACGTTCAGGCTTGGATCAGTCCCGCCTTGGTTTTCTTGATTCTGAGCTGCATTGTGTTCTCTCACCCTTTTTCTGTACTTCTGAAGATGACTCGAAACATTTGATTTAGTGAGTCCCTCTACCTTCATAATTTCCAGTATATGTTGCGGCCGTGCCGAATCGATTCCTAGCTGCTGAACTGCATTAACAAACATATGATGCAGCTCGGGAGACCAACTCATCTTCTTTCTCCAGTTGCTTGGAACAAAATTGAAGGCTTGATGCTTGTTCTCATGGTCGTGCAATTGCTTCCTTACCACGTACTGCCATATGTTTTGAAGCATCTGAACCCTAACTGGTTTCGTTACAACGTCTTGGGCCCCATTTAAGACAGCCTTCATTATGGCTTGCTGATCATCGCTTGCCGATATTACGAGGACTGGCATGTTTAATTTAGAATTGATGACTTCCAAGAGAGTGAAAACATCCATGTCAATCCCTACCATGGCGGTGAGGACGATATCAAACGGGTCACTACTCCTCCTTAATATCTCTAAGGCCTTTGTCGCCTTTGCTTGAGCTACAACCTTATACCGGCATTTTCTTAATACGGTAACAAGGATTGACAGAGAGACTGGATTACCGTCAATGGCCATGACTAGTAGACCCTCAGGGTAAGGAACTTCATCAGCTTCGACCAGGGTTGAACATGCGCCCGTTCCCCTAATGCTCGACATATTTCTGGATCTAGGACTGCCGATTCGAGACCGCCTCAGGATGTCTTCTCGGACTTGAGGGATCACGGGATCGTTGATAGCTTCTCGTAACAGGCTTTGAAAGCCAATGCTTTGATGGTGAAGGTTTTGAATTCCTCTCCCACGAGAACTCCTTCCTCTCTATTTTTCTCCTGCGAGTTCATGCAGATGAACCCTCACTATCAAATGAGGACAAATTCTCTCTCTGGCAATAGCAACGACTTCCCCCTTCACGGGCAGTGCTATTAGATTTACCGAGGGGAAAATCTGACATTCAGCTTTTGATCAAAGGGGAAATCCTCGTTTATCGCTCAGTTTGTCTTCTTCTTTCTTTTCGCGGTAGATGGCCCCTGTCAAGATTTCCACAGTCGATTTACTGGCGGGTCCTCCAATGAAGACGAGTAATATCTCTCTTTCTGCCGAAAATTTCTTTGTCCCCCACTCAGCTCGTCTTTTCGTTCTTTCTTTTTTCAAAGCGGTGGAGTCCCGTCCAGCTTTTCCACAGAGACGTCGGGTTTGTTTGGCTCGAGGTTGCCACTTGGCTGGAATTTGAGCCACCGGGGGTGTTGCTGACAGAGAATGGTAGATAGGAAAACCTATAAGGACTGCCCCTGTGAAATCAGTATTTAAATTGAAGCAGTTTACCATCTTCGCATTCTACTCATCTGCCTCACCTCTCTCCCCCTTTCTTTCGTATTCTGCTTTCAAAAATGGCCAATTCTCCTAACCACACCTTATCCACCGAAGTCCTGGCTGGGTGGGAGAGACTCTACAATCTTCTTGGTAGAGGTTACGCTCATGTAGCCAAAAACTCTACCGTTGAGGCTGAAATCCTCGATTTATTCAGGACCGTGGACGCTGCTTCTGTTGAGGGTACACAACTGGGAAAGGAGTATCGGAACTTCTCGACCCTCTTCATCAATTTTCTAGCTGCCTATAACCGCGCTTATGAGACGGTCCTTGTGACCGCCGTCGTGAAAGCCCGTTACCGAGACCGGTACGAGCGTCTGGCAACAGTTACGTTTATGGCTGATAATCACAAAAAGGCCCTCAAGTTTGCCAACGATCAGCTTTCGTGGCTGGTTCGTGAGAGGGAAAAGTTGGTGGACCGTCTGGCCTTGGTCCGAACTTACGCCGAACAGGAGCCAGGCAATATTGTGATGAGGTGCAAATGCGGTTGGCTGCAGGAGAGACTTGATGACATTACGGCAAACATTGCTTTCGAGAGGGCAGCGATTCCGGACCTGGAGTTTGCCGTTGAGCATTACGAGGCCACTATGGCCCAGGTTAAAGAGAAGTGCGATCGCCTCTTCTTTAGGCTCGCGGAGCTTGATCCCGATAGCGCCCGGTGCATCCAGAGCATCAACTGTTTGGAGAGTCAGTTGAGCTCTTTCGTAATGGTTATCAGGGCCCAGTTTGGCTTTACCTTTCCTCCCCAGTGAGTTGTTGTAATACTCTTTGATGAATGGAATGAAAGAAAAGCTTCACGTGCTTTGTTTTTTTTTTAATTTTCCTGCTATCGTTTCTTCCGCATAGCATAACAAAACGATTTAAGGTACCGAAGATGTCGAGGCTTAATGTTCTTCTTGATGTTCTTGTTTAATTGCTCCAGACGATGATATCGAGAACATTGATGATGGGTTCGGCGGTGGCCCCCACTATCCATCTTGAGATCACGAACAATAACGCTATGACAACTCGATCAGTGCACGGGTAGTAAATCCGGCCACCTGTTGTGTGCCCATTTTTATCCATATTTTGTTTCTTTCGGCGTCTACTTGCTCGTGTCGGTCGCCTGTAGCGTCGGGAGAAATTCCTGTGGGCTACGTTCATTAATAGAACCTCGGTCCTCTAAAGCCCTCCGCGTGTTTCGGATAAGAGGAAATTTTAAGACCGGTCTCTGGTTGATTTAATCAGGTAAATGTATTTGTTTCATGGGTTCTGATTATATAATCCATATTGTCTTTCAAAAGACGCGAGATCCTCTACTACACATTAAATATACCCCCGTGTTTAATCAGTATAAATCCATCGTTATATCATAATACACTGCCCATACAAGTTTACGGATTGACACAACTTTGTCTGTCAAAGATGAACAGTGTTCGTTTGCCCCCCAGAATTAACGGTTGAAGCCTCGGTGTTTTTCGTCTTTTGGTATTTCTAAAGATGATTCTTGATATATTATTGAACTTAATTTTTACACCCGTCTGGGGTATCTAGGATCTTCTTGCAAAAGAAAAGGATATAATTAGTATGCGAGACAAGGAATGTCGGTCCATGACTCCTATATTAGTCCAATTTGATTTTTTCTATTTTATAGAGAAATCAGAAAAAGAAAAAAAATTTCCTTAGGAAGAAATGGGTTAATTTCTGATACAGAATTTTTTGCAGATTTATTACTCTTTTTTTTATTATTTTTTTTAAGGAATGTGACAAAATCTCTTGACGTTTACTAAAATTTTTGAAGGAATTTCCTTTTTATCAAAATAAATTTTCAGAGGTAAATTTGTCAGGAAAATTTTATTTTTATTGAAGCAGGAAAGACATGACAGAAACCCTTTATTAGTTAACAAAATTCCCCCGAGACATTAGTCTAATTTTATTTAGAGAAAATTTTCTTAGAAAAATATGAGCGAATTTCTCGAAAAGAATTTTTGTTGCAAGTTTTTATAATTTGAAAGAATGTGATAAAATCACTTGACGTTTTTTTTAAAGGAATTTTTCTTTTTATCGAAATAAATTTTCAAAGGAAAATTTGTCAGGAAAATTTCATTTTTATGGAAGCAAGAAAAACATGACAAAAATCTCTTATTGGTCAATTAGTCTAATTTTATTTAGAGAAAATTTTCTTAGAAAAACATGAGCGAATTTTTCAAGAAGAATTTTCTTGCAAGTTTTTATAATTTGAAAAATGTGATAAAATCACTTGATGTCTACTAGAGTTTTTTTTTTAAGGAATTTTTCTTTTTATTGAAATAAATTTTCAGAGGAAAATTTTTTCAGGAAAATTTCATTTTTATTGAAGCAATAAAAACATGACAAAAATCCCTTATTGGTTAATAAAATTCCCATGAAGAGATTTTTTCACATCATTTAAAAAAAAAATTATAAAGAAATAAGGGACAAATTTAATTTTTATTTTCTTTTATAAAGAATGGTCGTAATATCAAGCTCAAAAACTGACTAACACCTAGTATGGACCGACTGAAAATATATACAAGATAAAATTAGAGAACTTACTTTTACCTTGGAGAAATGCAAATCACATAGTCATGCGCATGACTCAAGTGAGGAGTGGACTCTAGAAAATAAAAGAAGGAGAGACAAGGTATGGACCTAAAAAGGCCCCCACTATCTGAATTGACAAACTTACCCTCCGCGCAATCAAATCACAATGGGAAGAATTGTCAATTCAGATAATGAGCGGGATAAAATATGGTCAACCCGAGCGCAATCGACGCAAGAGCTTTGCATATTCGATCCCTATCTATGGTTTTCTAGGAAGAATTTCGCGACTTGGGTTTAGACGCTTGTGTGTGCAGGTGTCGTGATCCTCAAAGTATGCAAGACATACACAACAATTGATATCAAAATAGCGCTTCTAAAAATGTGCGAAATTAAACAAATAAACCCAACACCAAGCCTACAAAACAAAGGGGTTAGCCAAACACTCCGCCCCTTATAACTCCCATCCTGCAAAAACATATAACACCTATAGAATGAGTCCCAAACAAGATTGCCAGAAGCGAGATATCCATGAAATTTTCATTGGCCTAAGTCCACTAAGACTTTTAAAATTTCAAAAAAATTCAAGTATTCCAATTGGTATCTTTTTTCGAAAATTTAAAAATCCCGTCCCCAGCGGAGTCGCCAGTTTGTCGCGACCCTCTAAAAAAATTTTAAATTTTAAAAGGGGTTAACGGATTATTAGGTTAATTAGATTTGACTAACCTAACGCGGACCCTCCCAAGCCCTACCGAATCGCAACTTTGGTTTTTGTTTAAATGATTTTAAAATTTGGAGTCGCCACTAATCGTTCTTGGTAGGTCGATTAGAAACCTAAATAAATTAGCGGGAGAACTAATTTATTCCTGCGAACCAGAGATTAGGAGCTCGGGGACTTGGTTACACTAGTTAATTAAAACTAATGCCCTTTCGGTACCTTAATTTCATGGATATCCTAATTCGGCAACTCAGACATGGTTTATTCCTAAGGCTCTAGTAGGGTATTCTCTTTTGTGTTTTCACTTTTTAAATAGGATGCATGGATGGTATATATTTTTATTTGTTATATTTTTTTAAGTGTTAAAGATTCCCTGAAGCCAAAAGAGGGAGTGTGTTAACGACTTCTGTACAGTATTACGACCTACTTATCTTTTGGGTATGATGATTCAAAAATTAAATTATTTGAAGTACATGACAGTGAATAAACACCTCCAATGGGAGGCCTAGCAATGGCTTGGCTCTTCCCTTTGGGATTTAAGGTACAGGTATTTAGGTTGCAAGTATTTAAACTACTGTAAGTAAAAACCTCCAATGGGAGGCTAAGCATTGGCTTGGCTCTTCCCTTTGGGATTTAAGGTACAGGTATTTAAGTTGCAAGTATTTAACTACTGTAAGTAAAAACCTCCAATGGGAGGCTAAGCATTGGCTTGGCTCTTCCCTTTGGGATTTAAGGTACATGTATTTAAGTTGCAGGTATTTAATTACTGTAAGTAAAAACCTCCAATGGGAGGCTAAGTATTGGCTTGGCTCTTCCCTTTGGGATTTAAGGTATAGGTATTTAAGTTGCAGGTATTTAACTACTGTAAGTAAAAACCTCCAATGGAAGGCTAAGTATTGGCTTGGCTCTTCCCTTTGGGATTTAAGGTACAGGTATTTAAGTTGCAGGTATTTAACTACTGTAAGTAAAAACCTCCAATGGGAGGCTAAGCATTGGCTTGGCTCGGCTCTTCCCTTTGGGATTTATGGTGCAGGTATTTAAATTGCGGATGGACTTTGTCCTCTCCATTATGGGGTATGAATTCTTTAAAATAAAATACAACGAATTGATTCAACAATTTGAAATTTGTGCGCGCTTGAGGACTCCTCCAAGCCGATTTTGTGCTTCCATAGGGTTGACCATTGATATAAAGCTGCGGCTTCCTGACATAAAATAGAGTGAAATGTCAGTATACAAAATATGTGCTAATCTGCACCTAAAACCAGAAGAGTGGAAAGAGTACTTATCTCCCATTTTTTGGGAGGGATTTCTATAATTGATTTTCGCTCTCTATGTTCCCAATATAGAGAGTTTCTTTTGAATTAAAAGGGACTTTTAGTCACAGATCAGTTGAGAAATCGGTGGACAGCTTAGGAGCTTGTCTGGGCCGATTTTTGCATCTCTACGAGATTTTTGCTGTTGACGTAGAGATATCCTTCTCCTAACATAAAATATGGAAAAAAAAAAGGAGATGGAGAAAGTGTATATAATTTGTGCTAATTTGCAAGTAAAACCATAAACAAATGAATAAATAAAAACACTTAGCTCGAATTTGCTTGCTCGTTGACGAGGAAGAACTCTTGATTTATATTGATCGATGAAGGAATTTGTGATGATAACCCCATAGCTTTAAACTTTCATCATCTTCAAAATTCTCTCTCTTTTGGTATTTTCTTTCTCTCAAATTTTTCTTCAATCTCCCAAAACTCTCTCAAACATCTAAAATTTTCTCTCAAAAAAAAAATCTTTCAAACACTTCAAATTTTCTCTCCCAAAGAATTCTCTCAAACACTTCAAATTTTCTCTCCAAAAAATCCTCCTCTCAAGCTCACTTCTTCCTCCTTTTATAATCTACTCATCTATCTCCTATTCTAATTTTTCCACTAACTCTATCTCCCATTCTAATTCCTCCACTAACTCTTCTTCATTTTCATCTTCCATTCTTCATCTCTATCTCACATTCTAATCTCTCCACTAACTCTTCTTCATCTTCATCTTCCCTTCTCCATATTTATCTCCCATTCTAATTTTTCCACTAACTCTTCTTCATCTCCATCTTCCCTTCTCTATTCTTATCTTCCATTCTAATTTCTCCACTAACTCTTCTTCATCTCCATCTTCCCTTCTCTATTCTTATCTTATTTTCTCCATCCATCCTTCTCCAACTTCTCTTCTTCATCTCCTCTTCTCCATCTTCCCTTCTCTATTCTAATTTATCCACTAACTCTTTTTTTTGTTATTTGTAAAATAATCATTCAAGAGTTTGGTATTTGCACTCTAGTCCTTGAATTTTAAGTATTTACAATTCAGTCCATGAAAAAATATATTTCTTTAAGTCCAAATCTCCTCACAATTTTTGACACACCAAAATTTACCACATGTCAAATTTAAGCTCATTTCTTGTCGCTGAAAATAATGCATAATTTAATTAAAGCCCTTTTGGAAAATTGAGTCATTCTGGGTATAATTGAGCCAAGATGAAAATTTAAAATATTAGAAGACAATGTCACAACTCATAAAAAGTGAAAATTAAAAATAAGTTGGCTCAAATTAAATTTTTTTAGGCCCGATTCGAGATTATACTCATGAAGGAACACGTGACTCGAATTGGATTTTTCTGAATTTGCGATGGCCAATATGAAAATAGATTTAAAATAAAAATATTAACTATCTTTGTGTATTTTTTTGGCCTCAAATGTTAATTTTCCAAAATTTTCAAGTATTTTTGTATTATTTTTTTAAAAAAAATTAAATATATATAATAAGAAAATTTATTTTTTGTTCAAAAATGGTTGCCTAGGCTTGGCCAAGGCTTCCAAAATTGATTTTTCAATTTTCTCATTTTTTCTTTATTTTTCATGAATTTTCGAAAATAAAAATACTTAAAAATACTGAAAATATGAAAAATCATGTTTTGGTCAAAATTGGTTCCCTAGGCTTGGCTAAGGTCCCCCAAAGTTGATTTTTCAATTTTATGAATTTTTATGTATTTTCTACTAATTTTAAAAGAGAAAAGGTGATTGAAAATCAGGTGTCAACAAGTGTCTCACCTTGGGGAGCTTCCGTTCTATTTGTGAAAAGGAAAGATGGTAGTATGCGGCTTTGCATAGACTATCGAGAACTTAATAAGGTGACGATCAAGAATAAATATCCTTTGCCTCGGATTGATGACTTATTTGATCAACTCCAAGGAGCTCGAGTATTTTCAAAAATCGACCTTCGCTCTGGATATCACCAATTGAAGATAAAAGCAGATGATGTGCCAAAAACTGCTTTTAGAACAAGGTATGGACATTATGAGTTTCTTTTCATGCCTTTTGGACTAACAAATGCACCTGTTGCTTTCATGGATTTGATGAACAGAGTATTCAGGCAGTATCTTGATAGATTTATG
Source organism: Psidium guajava (assembly GCA_016432845.1). NCBI lineage: Eukaryota > Viridiplantae > Streptophyta > Magnoliopsida > Myrtales > Myrtaceae > Psidium > Psidium guajava. The sequence continues at coordinate 34,120,008 of CM028226.1, forward strand.
GTGGTATTCATTGATGATATTCTAGTGTATTCGAGGAGTTTGGAGGAACACGAGGAACACTTGCGGCTTGTTTTACAGACTTTACGTGAGAAAAAGTTGTATGCTAAATTCAGTAAGTGTGATTTTTGGCTTGATCATATTGAGTTCTTGGGCCATATAATCTCGAAGGATGGTATTTCTGTTGACCCGAAGAAAGTTGAAGCAGTTGTTCATTGGAACCGTCCTACAAATGTTACTGAAGTAAGAAGTTTTCTTGGGTTATCAGGTTATTACAGGCGATTTGTGGAGGGATTCTCCAAAATTGCTAGTCTACTTACTCGGCTAACTTAGAAAGGGATTAAGTTCATGTGGTCAGATCAATGTGAGCGTAGTTTCCAAGAGTTAAAGAGGCGATTGGTGACAGCTCCTATATTGACCTTACTTTCAGGAACTGGTAGCTTCACTATCTATTGTGACGCATCTAAAGAAGGTCTAGGTTGTGTTCTTATGCAGGATGGTAAAGTGGTGGCATATGCCTCGAGACAGTTGAAAGTACATGAGAAGAATTATCCCACTCATGATCTAGAGTTAGCAGCGGTTGTGTTTGCCTTGAAAATATGGCGACACTATTTGTATGGTGAAAAATGTGAAGTATTTATTGATCACAAAAGTTTGAAGTATATCTTTACTCAGAAAGAATTGAACATGAGGCAGAGAAGATGGCTAGAACTCTTAAAAGATTATGACTTGTCTATCAACTATCATCCGGGTAAGGCAAATGTAGTAGCGGATGCTTTGAGTCGTAAATCTTCTGGAAACATGGCATGATTGCTCACTTCTCAGTATCCTATTCTCGAGGATATGAGAAAACTAGAATTGGAGGTATCAGTGCATCAGCTAGGTACTCGATTAGTTAATCTTCGAGTGCAGCCAATACTGATTGATAAAATTAAAGATAAACAAAATGATGATTCTCAGCTGGGAAAGATTAGAGAAGGTATAGAAGCTGGGAAACAACCAGATTTTAATATCCATGTGGATGGATCATTGAGGTTTCATGGTCGGCTATGTGTTCCCGATGATGCAGGATTAAAAAAAGAGTTATTGCAGGAAGCTCACACCACTAAATACTCGATTCATCCAGGAAGCACCAAGATGTACAGAGATTTGAGAGGAAATTTTTGGTGGATCAACATGAAGAGAGACATTGTGAAGTTTGTTGATCAATGGCTGGTTTGTCAACAAGTGAAGATTGAGCATCAGAAGCCAGGCGGACAGCTGCACCCACTTGAGATACCTAAATGGAAGTGGGAGCATATTACTATGGATTTCATCGTGGGTTTACCGAGGACACCAGGCAGTAAAAATGCTATATGGGTGATTGTCGATCGGTTGACTAAGTCTGCTCACTTCTTGTCATATCGATTCGGCCTCTCACTCGAAGACATGGCAAAACGGTACATTAATGAGATAGTAAAGCTTCACGGGGTTCCGGCGAGCATTGTTTCTGATAGGGATCCACGGTTTGTGTCGAACTTTTGGAAGAGTCTTCAAAAAGCATTGGGTACTAGACTTAACTTCAGCACAGCATTTCATCCACAAACAGATGGCCAATCAGAAAGAACTATTCAGACTTTAGAAGATATGCTGAGAGCATGTGCTATTGACTTTGGCAGCGCTTGGGATGAGCACCTACATTTGACGGAATTTTCATATAATAATAGCTATCATTCCAGTATCAAGATGGCTCCTTTTGAAGCTTTATATGGTCGAAAGTGCAAGACACCAGTTTGTTGGGATGATGTGGGTAAGAAAAGGCTAACGGGTCCTGAATTTATACAGGAATCAGAAGAGAAAGTCAGGCTTGTTCGAGAGCGTTTAAAAATAGCACAAAGCCGTCAGAAAAGTTACGTCGACCTCAAACGGCGTAAGCTAGAATTCGATGTGGGCGATCATGTATTTTTGAAGGTTTCTCCTACGAGAGGTGTTATGAGATTTGGCACGCGTGGCAAGTTGAGTCCGAGATACGTTGAATCATTTTTTATATTGGAGAGGATTGGTGAGGTTGCTTACAGATTAGCATTGCCACCGGCGTTATCTGGAGTGCATGACGTGTTTCATGTGTCTTTATTACGAAAATATGTGCCAAGTCCTAAGCATATATTAGATTATACTCCTTTGAGGTTAAGGGAAGACTTAACGTACGAAGAACAACCTCTGCGTATTGTGGACAAAAAGGATCAAGTGTTACGGCGTCATACGATCCCTTATGTGAAGATTCAATGGCAAAACCATATGGAAAGGGAGGCTACTTAGGAGCTCGAGGAGGAAGCGAGGCCCAAATATTCTCACGAGCACGAACAGCATGCTTCAAGAGCCAATATCTTCATTTTTCGTTCATTATTTGAGGTCAATCATGTTAAGGCTTTTGTAGTACATCGAGTAAGCTTCGTTTGGACTATAAGATGGCTTAAAATGGAGCTCGGTGAAGTGAGTTATGGCCATTTTAATTCTGAAGCGCAAACTGCCCATTAAAGACAGCTAAGGAAAGTTGTTAGTGGGCGAGCTTCCGTTGACACGTAGTTGTCGTTCTGTCGTTAAATAGGTATAAATTAGTTGAGTCGTCCATTAGAGTGTTATATTATTGGTTTTTGATCTATTTTTCGTACTTTTGAATAGGAAATTGGACGCGTCAGCTCGAGTAACCGTCGCATTTTAATTTTGCCTTCGTCTGGTGAGTGATACTATTTCTTCTTTGACTTGTATAAACTCATGTTTTTCTGAGAAGGTATAATATGAGTTTTCTAATGTGATTTTGTTTTTTTAAAGGAAAGAAAAAACGGTGTTTAGAGCATTTTTGTTGCATAAAACAGGATCGAACATTTACTGCTGTTTTATTTATTCAAGATGGTTTTATGAATACTTTGTGTTATTGATTTTGAGTTGATGGTGATGTTCATTTTGGCTGAAATAATTTATGACAGATTTCTGCTATTGATTTTTGAGTTGTTGTGATTTTGTGCTGCTCAAGATAACTGTGAACTCGACTGATGGATTTGTGGGTATGCGCATAATATTTAGGATATCCTTGTGGGCCGAGCCACCGGCATTGTAGGTGGAGACCTTGCCAAGGGGGGAATCTTGGTCGTCTTTTGTCACGAGCGTTATGCGTGACTACAGTTAGAGCCTTAAGCATATGATTAGTCAATGGATAGACCATTGACATGTGTTTTGATGAGATTAACCAATGGATTAAATCATTGGTATTTGTTTTGTGTTTTAAATGTGCATAGTAATTGTTCGATCCGTTTAGAAGAAATGTATTACTCACTGAGCCGTGTTAGCTCATTCCTTTCATCTTTTTGTTTTTCAGATTCAGCGAGTCGCCCGTAGAACGTGAGCGATCGTTAGTGAAGGATATTTTGTTGGGGGGAAGCTTTTATTATAAGTTGTGAGTTATTCCTTTTGTATTTGGTGAGCCCTTTTAAGTGAATATTAGACGTTTCTACCATTTGGAAGGATATGTGTATATATTTATTTATGGTTTAGTAGCAAGCTCTGATGTTTGTAACTAAGGAACTTCTTGAAGTCGTATGTATGGATATACATGTTTGTTATCAGGTTGAATTCTAGTTAAGTTGAGGCTGCGTCCTTTTGAAAAAGGGACGGCCGTGTCACAATCTCATATTATTGTGGTTTGGGGTGTGACAGAATTCACGGGGATAAAAAGAGGGTCGAGTCATGTAAGTTAGGACTGAGTCGGGGACTTCAAGGTGAGTTCAGCCTTATCTGAGTTGCGAATAAATCCCAGCCCGGAGTCCATGAAAGAAAAAGCGTAGCAAAGTGGAGTTTTGACGGTTGACGAACTCAAACCAGTGACAATCCGGCTGGGGTCGCAAGACGACGATGAGATGAAGGCTTTGGGGGAGTTGAAGAACTCGGGCATGGAGGAAACATTACAAGAGCTGCTGCTCCATCGGAGGGAGAATTAATCGTCACCAGGCCAAACCAGATTGGTTGCTTCCATCACACAAGAGCCAGACCATAGAAGACCCCTTCAACGTCCTCAGTTCAACAGCTGGTTCAAGGTACTTCAGATCGAGAGGCGCAAGGAGTCTCGAGGTTCAACGGTCAACGCTGATCTCAGGGAAACCCTTCACCGAGAGCCCCCCTTCTCAAGCTCTCTCTCCCTTTTTCTTTCTCTGAGTGCCCCCCATGATTTTTGTCTGCCACCTTTCCTTTACTTTGCTTTTGCTTTCGGTCACCGCTTAATAGTTGTCCATGCTCTTCTGGAGTGCCCTGCCAAAAATAATCCCCCGAAAGTGCCTCCCCACTATCCTTTGCTGGTTCTTTTTTTTTTAATGGTGTCTTCTCGTGGATCGTAATGAATCTCATTCAAAGATCTCAGCTACAGGGATTCACCGATGATACATCAACTGGAGAAGTCTTGTTGTCTCGTTATGGAGCTAAACGGACTGGGTTCAACTTTCTCGTACAGCTCCATCACCAAAAGCGTGTCTTCACCGTCCTCATTGATCACCTTCAGCTTAACTATATTCGGGTGCTTGGATAGTGTAGACATGGTCGCAACCTCACGGTTAACACCCTCAATATCCGTAGCATTCTTGAGCTTTCCATCGAAGATAGATCTGAAAGCAAGAGTTTCTCGGGTTCTCTTTGTCTATGGACTCATAAGAAGAATGGTCTTTGACGGCATTGCGAACCTGCCTTAATGCGTTATCAGGAGCTCGTATTCATGGAGATATGCATTTACCTGGACCTTCTCGTCCTCACTTGGCATGAATCTTCCACGTTAACTCCACATCGATCTGAAATCTCAGCCGCATGAGGATGTTCGATAAGTGCTTAGAAGCTCACTGGAATTAGCAAATCTGGTGGGAGTTGCAGCGCGTTAAGACGATTGTCACCATCCTCGACACCACTATCGGTATCAATAAGTTCAATACGCCGGAGCAGGACCTTGATGACTTCCTTGACTCTTTCTACTTGTGGAAGCGCCTGAAACCATGTTGCGTCCTCTTTACGTAGTCCCTGAACCCCTGAGACGTCCTTAGGGATCCTCATTTACTATCCCAGGGCTGCTGCTATCAAGTGTCGTCGGTGCCCATCCATCCATTTTTTATGATGGCCGTACACTCCAGAGTACCCATATCTGGTTGATGATCTCTTTCTAGGGCATAAACTTCTCGCACTCATCTTGAGCTCTACCTCGCGAGCCTTAAGGTTCATATGGACGCCGACCTTCGCGGGTAAGTCCAACTCAGACTCCCTAAAGTCTTGCTTGTCATTCTTCCCATGGAGGACGGCGATCTACCTTTAAACGAGATGCTCTCAGCCTCCCCTTCTTTTGGAAGTCGTTCTCCTCCTCCTGCTCTGACATAGCATCTAACAGTGACGTGAAATCCACGACAGAAGGTGAATGAGTTCGTCTTTTCCATCCTACTGAAGCAACACAAGGCCTCATCAGCACTCCTCAATCTGCCGCCGCGAGCTTCGCAGCTTTTCCTCACGTGATTGAAGAACTGGTCCGGGTCGTCCAAATTCGACTTTGGGATCCAACAACACCTTCGAACGCGAGGCCCCAAGTAGAGACCAGAAAGGTGGGCAAAACCAAGAGGGAAACGGAAGGACTCGCTAGAGATTCCAATGCGAGCACCAGGAAGGGAGATGGGACCCCACAGCAGGTGTTCGCATACGTAATTACCAATCCGAGCTGAAGAATGCCTCGGGTGGCTTCATAAGTCTCCTCTCTCTTTGGCCTTCTCCTATTTGCTTTAACGTTCAAGGAATTTAACCTGATCTCTGTTCATTCCGAACTCAGTCTCCCCGCACCAGCCTCTACTGAGCTCTCTTCAAAGCCTCTTTTCTTTCTGCCCTACCTCTTTTGCCCTGAATGTGGCCACCATTGTCCTGTCCCAAATACTCATCAAGTGGTCTTTTGACCACTTTTTGTCGCTCTATCACCGAAAGTGACGCAGCTCAATCATTGCAAAACACATGCATTTCGGACATCCAATCATGTCTAGGAATGGCGCTAGCGACCGACGTGTTGCTTCTTCGAGGCTAGCGGCATTGGAGAGTGTCCTTCATCTTCTAGCAACGATGACGACGGTAAACGTATCACAACTCGGACTGAGAAAGGTTAGTCGAAGTTGCGTTGAGAGTTGGAAGTTAAACTGGGATATGCTTCTTGATGTACAACAACAATAACAACCTCTGCCAACAAGACAACAACCTTTTTGCCACAAGTCTATTCTTCGAGAATAGGGCGACATCCCTACCAATGACTCCAAGCCAACCAATTGATGCTTCCGGAATTGATAAATTGATTCAGTTATCAAGGAAGTTATTTGAACGATAATCCTTTCTCCCTTATAGCCAAAGGCATTGGTCATGAACATGCCGCAACATTGGCCCTGACAGTACAACCATTGCATTGACTTGATAATTCCGCATGCGTTGAAGTTCACCAAACCGGAAGTCTGTGTAAAATTGGCAGGGATTTTTTATTCAAGTTGTTGGTGGAGAAATCCATTTTTTTTTTTCAATTTCGATCGTCCTCTATGGGTTAGGAATGCTCCTGGGGGGAAAAAGGTTTGAGTCCAGAGATAGAAATCAACCTCCAGAACTTCCAAAACTCAGATTCTTCGGCAAGAAAGATCAGATTATCTTATTAAGACTTGTTAGGCCGGTTAGGCCCTTTTGCAAAATTTGAGTCATTCCGGGCACAATTCGGGGAAGATGAAACTCTGACTATTAGCAAACAATGTCACAACTTCAAAAATTCAACAATTGAAAATTAAAAAGCTGAAATGAATTTTCTATAATAATTTTTTTATTAATCTGAAAATGAGATTAACAAGGTAATTCCCGATTCCAGATTGATTTTTGCAGATTTTCTTTGGCTAAAATGAAGAGAAAGTTAAAGGAAAAATACTTACTCTTTTTTATATTTTTGTGGCCTCAAATGTTATTTATTATTAAATATTTTCCTAATTTCTAAAAAATATTTAAAAATTCAGAAAATATGAAAAATTAGTTTTTGTTCAAAAATGGTAGCCTAAGCTTGGCCAAGGCTTCCAAAGTTGATTTTGCAATTTTCTCATTTTTTCTTGATTTTCTATGAATTTTTGAAAAAATAAAAATGTTGAAAAGTACTAAAAATATGAAAAATCATTTTTTGGTCAAAATTGCTTCCCTAGGCTTCATCAAGGTCCCCAAAATTAATTTTTTAATTTTATGAATTTTTATGGATTTTCTATTAATTTGTTTTTTGTTTTGTTTTTTTTAAGAAAGATAATTAAAAATCAGGTGTTAACAACTATCAAACCCTAACATGGAAAGGCTGACCCACCCGTTAGAGATTCTTTATTTACTGCATTTACTTCCTGCAATTTAATTTCCGTACCATCAAACCCCAAAATGGGAAGGCCGAGCCACCCATTAGAGGTCCTTTATTTACTGCCATTTACTTTCTGCAATTTAATTTCAACATCATCAAACCCCAGAATGAGTAGGTCGAGCTAATTGCTAGAGGTCATAACACTGCACAGAAGTCGTTAGCTCACTCTTTCTTTCGGCTTTAGGGAATTTTTAATGCTTTGAAAATACCAAAAAATGTCATTCGCATGCATTCCATATAAAAAGTGAAAATACAAAAAGATAACACCCCATTTGAGCCTTAGGAGTAAACCAAGCTTGAGTTACCAAAATTAGGATATCCATGGAATTAAGATACCGAAAAGGTATTAGTTTTAATTAACTGATGTAATCAAGTCCCCGAACTTATAATCTCTGGTTCGTAGAAGTAATTTAGTTCTCTCGTTAATTTACTTATGTTTCTAATCAACCTACCAAAAATAATTAATGGTGACTCCAAATTCTAAAATCATTTAAATCAAAGTTACGATTCGGTAGGGCTTGGGATAGGTCCGTATTACGTTAGTCACTTTAATTAACCTGATAATTCGTTCGCAACAGCTTGGTGACTCTGCTGGGGACTTATTCTTAATTTTTTAAAAAACTTAAGAACCAAGTGGACTTAGGCCTAAAAACTTTCATGAAAATTCATTTTATTTGGAAATTACTTAGAACGCATTAGGTGTTATATATTTTTGTAGATTGGAGTTATAAGGGGTGGAGTATTTGACTAACCCTTTGTTTTACAGGCTTGGTGTTGAAATTTTTTGTTTAATTTCGTACATTTTAGAAGTGTTGTTTTGATACCAACTACTGTACATGTATTACATATTCTGAGGATCATGACACCTGCGCACATAAGCGCCTAAACCCAAGTCGCGAAACATTTTTCCTAGGTAGCCATAGATAGGGATCAATATGCAAAACTCTTGCGTTTGATGGCGCTTATGTTGACCATATTTAATCCCGCTCATTATTTGAATTGACAATTCTTCCCACTTGATATTTGATTGCTCTTGTGGGTAAACTTGTCGACCCAGATAGTTGGAGTCTTTTTAGGTCCATTCCTTGTCTCTCCTTTTTGTTTTCTAGAGTCCACTCCTCACTTGAGTCATGCGCATGTATATGTGATTTACGTTTTTTTAAGATAAAAGAAAATTCTCTAACTTTATCTTGTATTTATTTTTGGTCAGTCCATATTAGGTGTCAGTCAAATTTTGAACATAACATCATGGTCATTGTTGACACCTGATTTTTTATCACATTTTCTCTTCAAAATTAATAAAAAATTCATAAAATTAAAAAATCAACTTTGGGAACCTTGGCCAAGCCTAGGGAATCAATTTTGACCAAAAACGTATTTTCCATATTTTTAGTATTTTTCAATATTTTTATTTTCCAAAATTAATAAAAACTCCATAAAAATTCATAAAATTAAAAAATCAACTTTGGAAGCTTTGGCCAAGCTTAGGCAACCATTTTTGAGAAAAAAATAATTTTTCATATTTTTTGTATTTTTTAAATATTTTTTTTAGAAATTAGGAAAATATTTCATAAATAATAGAATTTGAGTCAATTTATTTTCATTTTTCACTTTTAAAAGTTGTGACATTATTCTCTAATATTCTAAATTTTCATCTTGACCCAATTATACTCAGAATAACTCAATTTTGCAAAAGGGCTTTAATTAAATTTTGCGGCAAGAAATGAGTTTAAATTTGATATGCGATGAATTTCGACTAAGCATAGGAGAGGTGTGGTGAAAATTTTGAGGATATTTGGACTTAAAGAAATATTTTTTCAGGGACTAAATTGCAAATACTCAAAATCTCAAGGACTAGAGTGTAAATACCTAACTCTTAAGGGATTATTTTGCAAATAACAAAAAAGGAGTTAGTGGAGAAATTAGAATAGAGAAGGGAAGATGAAGAAGATGAGAAGAGGAGATGGAGAAGAATGGATGGAGAAAATAAGATAAGAGAAGGGAAGATAGAGAAGATGAGATGGAGAAGAGAAGATGGAGAAGAATGGATGGAGAAAATAAGATAAGAGAATGGAAGATGGAGATGAAGAAGAGTTAGTGGAGAAATTAGAATGGGAGATATATATAGAGAAGGGAAGATGGAGATGGAGAAAAATAAGTGGAGAAATTAGAATGTGAGATAGAGATGAAGAAGGGAAGATGAAGATTAAGAAAAGTTAGTGAAAAAATTAGAATGGGAGATAGAGTTAATGGAGAAATTAGAATGGGAGGTAAATGAGTGGGCTATAAAAGGAGGAAGAAGAGAGCATGAAAGGGAGGAATTTTTGGAGAGAAAATTTTAGATGTTTGAGAGGGTTTTGGGAGATTGAAGAAAAATTTGAGAAAAAAAAAATACCAAAAAGAGAGAGAATTTTGAAGATGATGGAAGTTTAAAGTTAGCGGCTTATCATCATCAATTTCTTCATCGATCAACATAAATCAAGAATTCATCCCAGGTTTGAAGCTAAGTATCCCTCTACTCTATTTGATTTTTTAGTATAAACTAGCTCAAATTTTCTACTCTTCTCCCATTTCCCTATATTTGATTTCAGGCAGGAACCAATTATATCCATCAAGCACTTCTCATAATACCATTGAAGCTAAGTGCTTCTTTCATTATTCTAATTTTTCATGTGAATTAAATCATATTTGCTCCATTACTCCATTTCTCCATATTTTTATGTCAGGCAAAGGATAACTCCAAGTCAACGGTAAATCCCATGGAGGTGTAAAATTGGCGCTAATGAGCTCTTGAGTGCCCATTAAATTTTCAATTGATCCGTCGATGGATTTCGGCCCGAATTATCAAATCAATTCGTTTTATTTTAAAGAATTTAAACCCCAGAATGTGAAGGGCAGAGCCCGCTCACTGGAGGTCATTTTAAATTTCTGCAATTTAAATTCCTGCACCTTAAACTCCAAAGGAGAGGGCCAAGCCAAGGCTGAGCTATCCATTGGTGGTCTTTATTTATTGTTATTTACTTCCTGTAATTTAATTTTTGAATCACTAAACCCCAAAATGAGTAGCTCGCAGCACTGCACAGAAGTCGTTAACTCACTCCCTCTTTCGGCTTTAGGGAAATACTTAATATTTTGAAAATGCCAAAAAAAAATGTCACTCACATATATTCCATTTAAGAAAGTGAAAATACAAAAAGAGAACTCTCCACTAGAGCCTTAGGAATAAACCCAGCCTGAGTTGCCAAATTAGGATATCCATGAAATTAAGGTACCGAAAGGGCATTAATTTTAATTAACTAGTGTAACCAAGTCCCCGAACTTATAATCTCTGGTTCGTAGAAGTAATTTATTTCTCCCGCTAATTTACTTAGGTTTCTAATCAACCTACCAAAAATGATTACTGGCGACTCCAAATTTTAAAACCATTTGAACAAAAAAACCAAAGTCGCGATTTGGTAGAGCTTGGGAGAGCTCGAACTAGGTTAGTTAATTTAATCAATTAATCTGGTAATCCATTAACGTAAAAAATGAATTTTAGGTCGCGACAGCTTGGCGACTCCGCTGGGGACGTGTTCTTAATTTATCAAAATTTAAGAACTTAGAGGACTTAGGCTAGAAAATTTCATGAAAATTCATTTGATTTGGCATTGGTTGGAATATGACCTTTAGGTGTTAAATGGTCTTGTAGGTGGGAGTTATAAGGGATGGAGTGTTTGACTAACCCTTTGTTTTGCAGGCTTGGTGTTGGAATTGTCTATTTAATTTCGCACATTTTTGAAGCGGTGTTTGCATTTAACTGTTGTGCATGTTTAATCGCTTTAGCACTACATCACACATGTCTCGTGACCGGACCTGGGTCACTAGTTTTAGATGGTATTGTGATTTGGTTTTAGCGTTCAGCGTGAGATCACGTCGAAAGTTAGCCCAGATTCAATCCCGAACCTCTTTCCAAAAATGAGTTTAAAAGTTAGGCCTCAGGCTTGGTAAGATTACCAAAGCAGTGGTTTTAATTTTTAGCTCGAGCAGCTGAAGTGGAGAGGCCCGGCTAATCCTGGTTACGTCGTGGGATCACGGCTAATCTTGATAATGTGCGCGAGATTGTCGCCTTGCCGTAAGTCTTTCGCTTCAATTTGTCAGCCTTTAGAGTAGATAGACTAAGATTTAAACTCACGATTCATGTGCATGTCTATGTAACCTACATGGTATATTCTTCACAGGTAAAGTAAGTTCTCTAACTTCATCTTGCATTTATTCTATTTTGGGTCGGTCCATGACATTATTAGGTTGAGTCAAGTCATGTCCTTTCATTAGTCTCGTATTTGTCAAGCCGAGTAATGTTCTTCCTTCTATAGTTGGTTGGTTGGGAATTTACTTGTCATGTTTTCATCTCCATGAGTCATTTTGTTTCGGATGAATCCTCTCAATATTTGCAATTTCATCAGCTTTCTTTGATTCTGATTTATCAATTGCATTGTACAATTTTTTGTAAAATCTGATGATCAATTTTGGGGAAAACTCCCTTGACAAAAGTTGTAGATAACATGATGATATTAGACATATAAAAAATTCAGAATCAATGGACTTCATTTGCTTGGGACGAAGTTGGGCCAAACTCGCGTTTTTCTAAATGGATGACAACTGCAAAGCATTCTGACTGATCGACTCTTCTCCTCGTGAGAATTTTTCCAGCCTCTTCGACTCAATTTTGGATCCCGACCAAAGAATGAAAAATGTCTAATGGACTCTGATCTTGCATGTCAAAAAGTTTCAGATAAATCCAATCAGTTTTCCATTTAATACAGAATTTGTGATCCATTGCAAATCAGTCTGAAACTTTGACAGTTTTCTGACCCCATATCATTTTGTTAATAACTCCCACTAAACGAGATTTTCTACAAGAACTCGAAACATGAAAGTTGGAGAATGGCCTCTAAACTATTGGCCTGCAAAATTTCAGACCTTAACTCACCTTTTTGGTAGCCTTTCGTTCTTTAAACAAGAACCGGACAGAACAATTTTCCAAACAATTGTCTCCAAAAGATGCATTAAACTGTACTGATCCAGAAGTTATTTGAAAGACATCAAAACATGAAAGTTGTTCATCATTATCTTAGGTACAATACTACAAAAGTTGGCAACATTCTAGTCATTTTTTGAATTAATATGAATTTTTTCGTAAAGACTGACGAAATTGGAAATTGCAGTAATCAACCCTTTGATCATGGTTGCCTTCGTTTTTTGAGTCTAGAGGATGTCATGGATCGGCTCCCTATTCTTGATGCTCATACTCATTTTCATCATTGCCTTTTACATGGTAACTTTCCATAGTCTTTCAGATGGATTCCGCGGAGAAGTCAGAGCCATCATCACTTCAATTCGGCCTTGCCGGTTTCCCCCAAAAAGTTTTGCTTTTGGTCTCAATATCACAAATTTCAGACCAAACCAGTCGCTGTTCGTGTCAATCTTCATTGCCGTTTGGAACTTGTTTCATCACTGCTCAAAGCTTGCATAGGAGATTGTACATTACTTTGAGAGAATTGCAAGATGAAATTGCCCAATGGAACGCAATAGGACTTGTTGCCCTAAAGTCAATCCTTAAATTGAAACAATGGACCTCCATGGACGCCTGCGGTTTTGCGAGCCCGATGGCATGAAAAATGACAGTGCCAGGCGAAAACACTTATGTGGCAAGCTCAAAGTGAAGGGTAACTCGGTATCGATTCCAATTTACCCTTTTTAATCTCATGTTTGACATGTCTTCTTTCCCTTTTGACAGGAGATGTTCTAAAAAAAAATCATCACAAGTAGCTGAGAAGAGCTGATGCATGACGTTCAAAAATAACTTGAAAAATTATCCAATGAGCTCAAGTGAGGAATCAAGTCATAATCGATCATTGGACGGCCTTGCCTACTTTATCCATGAGTTACTCAAGCGCAGAAATGATTAACCTACCCAGAGGCCAGATGTCCAACCTTCGACTCAGGCCAAATCGGGGGGCAATTTTAATGTATTGGAGAGACTCTTGTATTTTGTTGAAAAAGTGTAGTTATCAGAACCCATGAAGCAAGAATCTTAACCCGACCTTACAACCTTTCTGATTAAATCAACCGAAGGTCGGCCTTAAAACTTCATTGGATTCGAACCACGTGGAGGTCTTTGGGTGATTGATGTTTTATTAATAAGCATGGCCCACAGGCGCTCCTCCCAACGTTACAGTCGACCGACAGCAATAAGTGGACGCCAAAAGAGACTAAGCACGATTGAAGTGGGGCACACAACAGGTGGCCTGATTTATGGGCACGCTAATCGAACGGTCGCATTTACAATAATTCACGTGGGTAGCTCACGGAGCTCAAGATGGCTAGTGGGCCCGCTATCGAAAGTTGATTTAATCGTCTGAAGTAGTTAATATCAAGAAAAATATTAAATCTCGGTGCTTCCAAAGCCTTGAACCGTTCATCATGCTGCACAGGAGAAGAGATGACAGGAAAACAAAAGTATAGACATGCGAAACATTCCTTTTATTCCATACATCAACAGGTTTTACAATAGCTCACTAGGGAGGAAAGGTAAAGCCAAACTGGGCCCTAATAACCATTACGAAAGAGCTCAACTGACTCTCCAAACAGTTGATGCTCTGGGTGCACCGGGTGCTCTCGGGATTAAGTTCCGCGAGCCTAAAGAAGAGGCGACCGCACTTCTCCTTAGCCTGGGCCATACTGGCCTCATAATGCTCGACGGCAAACTCTAAGTCCGGAATCGTCGCCCTCTCGAAAGCAATGTCTGCTGTAATGTCATCAAGTCTCTCCTGCAGCCAACCGCATTTGTACCTCATCACAATATTACCCGACTCCTGTTCGGCGTAAGTTCGGACCAAGGCCAGACGATCTACCAACTTTCCCCTCTCACGAACCAGCCACGAAAGCTGATCGTTGGCAAACTTGAGGGCCTTCTTGTGATTATCAGCCACAAATGTGACTGTTCCCAGACGCTCATGCCGGTCTTGGTAACGAGCTTTCACGACGGCAGTCACAAGAATCGTCTCATAAGCGCGGTTATAGGCAGCTAGAAAATTGATGAAGAGGGTCGAGAAGTTCCGATACTCCTTCCCCAGTTGGGTACCCTCAACAGAAGCAGCGTCCACGGTCCTGAATAAACCGAGGATTTCAGCCTCAACGGTAGAGTTTTGGGCTATATGAGCGTAACCTCTACCAAGAAGATTATAGAGTCTCTCCCACCCAGCCAGGACTTCGGCAGAGAATGTATGGTTAGGAGAATTGGCCATTTTTGAAAGCAGAATACGAAAGAAATGGGGAGAGATGTGAGGCAGATGAGCGGAATGCGAAGATGGTAATCTGCTTTGAAGTAAATATTGATTTCATAATGACGGTATCAACCAGTCAAGATTTCTCTTATCTACCATTCTCCATTGGCACCACCCTCGTTAGCTCGAATTTCAGTTAGGTAGCGACCTCGAGCCAAGCAAAATCCGACATCTTTGCGGAAAAGCTGGATGAGACGCCACCACTTTGGAAAAGAAAGAATAAAAAAAACGAGCTGAGTGGGGGACAAGGAAATTTTCAGCAGAAAGGAAGATACGGCTCATCCTTATCGGAGAACTCGCTCGCAAATCGATGGTGGAGACGACGACAGGAGCCCTACCACTACGAAAAGATGAGAAAAGACGAGCCAAGCAAGAGACACGCAGGAAAGATTGAGAAAGACAGAACTCTCGGGAGAGGCAATACAGATGCTAAGCCCACGCCAAATTTTAAAAGAGACATCCTCCTGATAATCTTCATCCATACTTTGAAGAGAGTTTTAAAGCATACACGGTTTAGAGAGAGTGAAAATACAGAAAGATATAGCAAGTCTTGAGGAACCATTCGCCAAATCGAAGATGTCTCAACCCAATACTCTCGAGAGCTATCATTACTTGCTGAATATGGGAAATGAAGAGTTTGAAGCCATGTTTGGGATCGAGCTCATGGAGCCTGGCCCTTCCGCCAACGACGTCCAAGATCTCAGTAAAGATAAGGACAACAACGGTAAGAGTCAAAAGAAGCGTTACCGTCACCACACTAAGGAGCAAGTACAAAGTCTTGAGGATTTCTTCAGAACATGCCCTATGCCAGACAGCAAACAGAAAATGGAACTGAGTCAAGAGCTAGGACTTGAACCTTCGCAAATCAAGTTCTGGTTTCAAAATAGGCGAACCCGAATGAAGACTCGTCATGAGCACAACGAAGCCGAGTTTCTAAGAGTTGAAAATGAAAACCTTCGAGCGGAAAATAAGATGTATAAAGAGGCTTTTGACTCTGCCACCTGCCCCAATTGCAATGTTCTCCTCCTCACCCTCGATGAAATGCATGATCTGAGGATCGAAAATGCGTTAGACCAGGTTATAATAGGATCGAGTTCTATTGGAGCAGGGTATAAAAAGACCAATACTACTGGATCAGCATCAATACCTCTCGGGGAAGGGGAGATGTATCACCACCAAGCAAGCGGCATTGACGATGAACTCACCGCCGTGATCAACCAGTTTAATGTTGATGAAGCACTGGGACTGTAATATGCACAGGGAGTCTGTATTTCGAAGCTGAGATCACGGGTCCTTCAACATAGCCAATGCATACCTGGTCTAGAATGAAGCCAGTTGATCATGGGAGAGCCTGCTGAGGGAGCAAAATCGATCTTGAACGAATGTAGACGCTTCATTTCCTTGCATTGGATGTTTTCTACTTTTATTTATGTTCAGAATGAACGCAAAAGCAAGAAGTAGTGAATTTATTGCGAGTAAAATGTCGCGCGAACTAGAAGGGTAAAACAGTATCGTTTCAATTTACCCTCAAATTGTCCTGATTCTAAATTAGATCCCTTCTGTTTACAGGAATTTGCAAATTGACCCGAAAATACAAGTCGTGCCCAAAAACGAAATTCCTCGATTAAACAAAACTTGGGGCAAATAAATTCATGGACAGCGCCACAGAATAGATTGCTTCAAACGAGGAATATGTGAATGAAAGACCCAAACAATCTCAAAGAAGGGTAATTATGTATCGTTCTACTTTGCTCATACTCGTCTCGAGTTCTAAAT
This sequence comes from Psidium guajava, assembly GCA_016432845.1. Taxonomy (NCBI): domain Eukaryota; kingdom Viridiplantae; phylum Streptophyta; class Magnoliopsida; order Myrtales; family Myrtaceae; genus Psidium; species Psidium guajava. The sequence continues at coordinate 34,136,511 of CM028226.1, forward strand.
TATTTTATTCCATTCTTAACAGGGTTTGTAAACCGCCCCGAAAAATACAGTGACCTGGAATTACCCAGTATAATACAACAACACCGTGTCATTTCAAGGATTGACTCTTAAAAGGAACCTCCACGAGCGCCTGTGGTCTTGTGGACCAGATGGCATGCGGAATGACAGTGGTCCGAGACGTCCCGAGTTCGATCCTCGAGGATGGAAATATTGTAAATATTGTAAATAAATAAAACAACTTTTTCTTGCATTTCTTTTTGCAGAAAGAAACAGGAATACTCGACGAGCAATACCAAGGTCAGTATTTTGTCACGATCTTGGCCCTAATGGTGAAGTGGCCCATGAAAGTTGAAGGAAGCTCAACCCAGCGAACCTGATAAGCGGATCGTGCAAGGCATTCAAAATGAAGCGTAAACCAGTATCATATCCAATTCATCATTTCTAATACTGACTAATACGTCTTCTCCTCCATTGTTTGACAGGAAATGTCTAACTTGACATACCCACGGAGAAAATCCTGAGTGGTAAAACTGGTAAAGGAGTTGCGCGAAGCACTCAAGGGTAACTCAGTATCGTGTCCAGTTCATCATTTCTGATACTAGCTAACATGTCTCCTTCCTTTTTACAAGAAATGTTAAACTAACATCTGATACGTCAAAGAAAACAGCCCCAAGGGGCCAAGTTATTATCGCCTGATGCGATCTGTCTGATGAAATAGGGGAATCAATGGCGAACCCTGAATCGAAAAGAGACAAAACGAGAAACAAGCTACTCCTCGACTCGGGGAATAGGCCCCCAACGTGTTTGATCCGCCCACACAGCTAGGAACAATTTCCATACTTGTACATTGTATTGCCATATTTGCATAATGTTTGCACATTCCATTATTCATACATGACCGTTCTGCATGTTCAATTTGTCAATTTTGACTGGGGATATAAACTGTACACGATGCATCGAATGTATAGAATGGGGCATGACAGGACGATGAAAGGCAAGCCATTTCCACATACGTCCTATATTTAATTCACAGTGAGTTGAGCGGAAGACAGATTCCGCATTCTCCAAGGCAATGGGTTTTCTCGCAAAAGATACGATAGTCGAAGTGAAGAAGGCATTCATTCTCCATTCCAAATACTTCAAGCAACCATTGGCAACCCATTTGAACGGTGATTTCATTTCATTACCCTGTCAAGAACCACCCCACACTGGGGCAAAACAGAGGTAATTCCAACAATATCAGGAGATAATGGTTAGAAATTCTCTTGCTTGGACTAACATCAATCTTCGAGTGTTTCTTTACATGATACTCGAATTTTAATTCAAGTGCTTTAGGATGACTAAGGGCATTTATTTTCTCTATCCTACACACTCATTCGTTGCATAACCCAATTGAGCCTGCAAATTCATTTCTCAAGCTCATGTTGGTGATCCTTGCTCATTTCAAGGTAACGACGACACCTTCCCCCAAAGAGCAGAATTAAAGAAATTGGGCCAATAGAGAATTCTCGAATTAGCCCATTTCATATGCTAGACTTTCATGTAATGTCTAGTATCATTTGTTGAAAATCATCTTGTTGCTAAAATTCAAAATCACAATATTGTTAAACAAAAGAAAAAGAAAAACAAGTGTAGCCTAAAGAAAATGGGCCCGCTTCCAAACAAAAGGGAGTCGGGAGTAAGAAAAGCAAAGGCTACTCCAAAGAATCTCGGGCAGAAAGAGCAAAGTGCCTATCAAAAGCAAGGCCAATGCCCATATATCTGTAATGAACTTCTGCCTTCGAACATACATTTTGAGAATTCCCAAAAAAGGATCTCCAAAGAAGTCAGTTTGCAAAGTGTAAAAGAACTACCACCCCTCAACCAATGGTGATATTCATTGAGGACAAATTTGGGAAGGTCAAAGATCGGTGACAAGACTGCAATGATAACCAACACCAAACCCTTCTCATATATTTTTCTGAGCCAAAACGAGCCCTTCGTTTCTCAGACCCAAATCCCGACCTACGTTACGACCCTTGAAAGTCTCTTCTGATTAGAGCACTTGAATTAATGTAAGAGTTGAATGACTTTAAGCATCGCTCGAAGAAGTTCGAGCAAGATTATTTCTCTCTCATTTTGCAGGGTTCTTGACTTGTAAACCCAGAGCAGATAATGAAGATCTTTTTGTCAATGGCCTTGACTCGAAATGAGTCCCCTTTGATAAGCCTTTGACCCAGCCCACATTACGGTCCTAATCAAGACCTCCAGATCGGCTTGATCGTATCAATTGCGAGATTACTCAGACCCTCGCTGAATGCGATGATGGTAAGGTTGAGTGATTTCTTTTCAAATCCTGCAATCAGGATAAAAAAGCCTTTTTCAAGAGTGAGAGAAAGCCCTTTCAGACTAAAGTCCCCATTCAGGTTACATCCGAGGTATTCATGACATGATAACCTCCCTGGACAGAATTGGAAATGTAAACTCGACAGAATAGTCATGCATGATCCACATTATGAGCATACACATACGGTTTTAATCATTGCAAACTCAACTGAATGGTTTTGCATGAACCGATGAACTCATTGATAAAAATGCGTGCACATGTTACCTCTGACACTGTATGACAGGTAGTGCATTCCTGATAGTCGAGTTACCCTCCGAGGTCTCGAAATTCACCCAGAGGCTATTGAATAAACAAGCCCTGTTGGCTAATGCTTGCCAAGCATTTTTAGGTGAGTATATTTTCAGCCTGAACCTTTCAATTCTGATGATTGTCTGGGTGCTCAAATCCATTGCAGCACATAAGGTCATTCAGTGAGCAAGTAGACATGATACAATCAGTCTGTCTATGCCTCGATCATTAACTCAGAAGATCCAGGTAAGTCTTCTGAACCCTTGCGACTCATGATCAACATGCTCTCATGAAGTCTTCATTAACTCACGATTGATATAATCTCGTGTTCTCAAACTTTATCAAATCATCATTGACCAACTCTCGTGTTCTTGATCTTTGCCTCATCGATTTATTCCTAAAGTGATGGGACAACAAAAATTGGGTTTGAGCTTCTGTAGGATTCCTGGTTTCCCCAGATCCCAGAATGGCACCCTTCATGGTAAGTGAAATTAGGTTTGAGCGTTTGCAGGATTCCTGGTCTCCCCAGATCCCAGATTGGCACCCGAAAATCATTTTCTCTTCAGTCTACCCAAAAGATGACATTTAGGGTATACTGTCTCTAGAGCCCTTCCATTGGAGACCCCAACACGGAATGGTCCATTTTCAAAAGACCTTCTTACAAGCAACACAAAAGTCCTTCTTACAGGCATCAAGTCCTTCCTACAAGCATCCTAAGTCCTTTTTACAGGCGTCAAAGTCCTTTCTACAGGCACAAGTCCTTCTTACAAGCACAAAGTCCTTTTTACAGGCATCAAAGTCCTTTCTACAGGCACAAGTCCTTCTTACAGGCATCAAGTCCTTTTTACAGGCATCAAAGTCCTTTCTACAGGCAAATCAAGTCCTTCTTACAGGCAAACCAAATCCTTCATATAGGCACACCAAGTCCTTCTTATAGGAAAATCAAGTCCTTCTTACAGGCAAACCAAGTCCTTCTTACAAGCAAATCAAGTCCTTCTTACAAGCACACTAAGTCCTTCTTACAGGCAAACCAAGTCCTTCTTACAGGCAAACTAAGTCCTTCTTACAGGCATGCCAAGTCCTGTATTACAGGCATACCAAGTCCTTCTTACATGCATCAAAATCCTTTCTACAGGCACAAGTCCTTCTTACAGGCATTTTCATGGGGCGACCCACCATACGGGTCAAATCTTAATCACTAGAATCCTTTCATTTGGAACTCTGCCATGGGGTGACCTACCATACGGGTCAAATTTCAATCAAATCAGTAGAATCCTTTCATTAGGAATCTACCATGGGTTGCCCTACCATACGGGTCCAAGTTCAACTACCCTAAGGTTTTCTTAACAAATCCTTAGGTTCTCATTCCATTTTCAGTAGAGCATGCGTGTCAAGCGACCGCCACACAAAGGGTAGGTAAGTGCCAGGTAAACTCTCATCTTCGTCTCTCCCTCACAGCATGAAAGTTTCTTCAAGCCGGGTTTGGATCGGAACTTGCAAAGATGGGTATTGGAGATCAAATGTCACGACCCTTTTTATTTCATTGTGTTGAGTCGATTAGAATTCAGGTGTCTTCTCGTCTTTGAAATGAACCTCTGCCGAGCTTCCTTTCAAAGAGGGGCAGCTGTTGACACTTGATTTTTTATCACATTTTCTCTTCAAAATTAATAGAAAATTCATAAAATTAAAAAATCAACTTTGGGGACCTTGGCCAAGCCTAGGGAATCAATTTTGACCAAAAACGTATTTTCCATATTTTTAGTATTTTTCAATATTTTTATTTTCCAAAATTAATAAAAACTCCATAAAAATTCATAAAATTAAAAAATCAACTTTGGAAGCTTTGGCCAAGCTTAGGCAACCATTTTTGAGAAAAAAAATAATTTTTCGTATTTTTTGTATTTTTTAAATATTTTTTTTAGAAATTAGGAAAATATTTCATAAATAATAGAATTTGAGTCAATTTATTTTCATTTTTCACTTTTAGAAGTTGTGACATTATTCTCTAATATTCTAAATTTTCATCTTGACCCAATTATACTCAGAATAACTCAATTTTGCAAAAGGGATTTAATTAAATTTTGCGGCAAGAAATGATTTTAAATTTGATATGCGATGAATTTCGACTAAGCATAGGAGAGGTGTGTTGAAAATTTTGAGGATATTTGGACTTAAAGAAATATTTTTTCAGGGACTAAATTGCAAATACTCAAAATCTCAAGGACTATAGTGTAAATACCTAACTCTTAAGGGATTATTTTGCAAATAACAAAAAAAGAAGTTAGTGGAGAAATTAGAATAGAGAAGGGAAGATGAAGAAGATGAGAAGAGGAGATGGAGAAGAGGAGATGGAGAAAAATGGATGGAGAAAATAAGATAAGAGAAGGGAAGATAGAGAAGATGAGATGGAGAAGAGAAGATGGAGAAGAATGGATGGAGAAAATAAGATAAGAGAATGGAAGATGGAGATGAAGAAGAGTTAGTGGAGAAATTAGAATGGGAGATATATATAGAGAAGGGAAGATGGAGATGGAGAAGAATAGGTGGAGAAATTAGAATGTGAGATAGAGATGAAGAAGGGAAGATGAAGATTAAGAAGAGTTAGTGGAAAAATTAGAATGGGAGATAGAGTTAATGGAGAAATTAGAATGGGAGGTAAATGAGTGGGCTATAAAAGGAGGAAGAAGAGAGCTTGAAAGTGAGGAATTTTTGGAGAGAAAATTTTGGATGTTTGTGAGGGTTTTTGGAGATTGAAGAAAAATTTGAGAAAAAAAAATACCAAAAAGAGAGAGAGAATTTTGAAGATGATGGAAGTTTAAAGTTAGCGGCTTATCATCATCAATTTCTTCATCGATCAACATAAATCAAGAATTCATCCCAGATTTGAAGCTAAGTATCCCTCTACTCTATTTGATTTTTTAATATAAACTAGCTCAAATTTTCTACTCTTCTCCCATTTCTCCATATTTGATTTCAGGCAGGAACCAATTATATCCATCAAGCACTTCTCATAATACCATTGAAGCTAAGTGCTTCTTTCATTGTTCTAATTTTTCATATGAATTAAATCATATTTGCTCCATTACTCCATTTCTCCATATTTTTATGTCAGGCAAAGGACAACTCCAAGTCAACGGTAAATCCCATGGAGGTGTAAAATTGGCGTTGATGAGCTCTTGAGTGCCCATTAAATTTTCAATTGATCCGTCGATGGATTTCGGCCCGAATTGTCAAATCAATTCGTTTTATTTTAAAGAATTTAAACCCCAGAATGTGAAGGGCAGAGCCCGCTCACTGGATGTCATTTTAAATTTCTGTAATTTAAATTCCTGCACCTTAAACCCCAAAGGAGAGGGCCAAGCCAAGGCTGAGCTATCCATTGGTGGTCTTTATTTATTGTTATTTACTTCCTGTAATTTAATTTTTGAATCACTAAATCCCAAAATGAGTAGCTCGCAGCACTGCACAGAAGTCGTTAACTCACTCCCTCTTTCGACTTCAGGGAAATACTTAATATTTTGAAAATGCCAAAAACAAAATGTCACTCACGTATATTCCATTTAAGAAAGTGAAAATACAAAAAGAGAACACTCCACTGGGGCCTTAGGAATAAACCCAGCCTGAGTTGCCAAATTAGGATATCCATGAAATTAAGGTACCGAAAGGGCATTAGTTTTAATTAACTAGTGTAACCAAGTCCCCGAACTCATAATCTCTGGTTCGTAGAAGTAATTTAGTTCTCCCGCTAATTTACTTAGGTTTCTAATCAACCTACCAAAAATGATTAGTGGCGACTCCAAATTTTAAAACCATTTGAACAAAAAAACTAAAGTCGCGATTCGGTAGAGCTTGGGAGAGCTCGAACTAGGTTAGTTAATTTAATCAATTAATCTGGTAATCCATTAACGTAAAAAATGAATTTTAGGTCGCGACAGTCATTTTAAAAAAAAAAAGAAAGAAGAAAAAAATCAAATTGGTGTGCCATTTCTAAAAAGACGAATATGGAAAAATCCTTTTGGAAAATTTTGTCGATCAATAAAAAGATTTTGTCACATTTTTCCTTACTGCTTAGATAGATACAAGATTTTCTTGACAAATTTATCCTTAAAAATTCATTGTGATAAAAGGAGAAAATTCCTTCAGGAAATTTACTAAACGTCAAAGGACTTTATCACATTTTTCAAGTTATAAAATATGCAAGAAAATCCTTTTTAGAAAAAAAATCACTTATATCTTTCCAAGATAAGTTTCTCTGATTTCTCCAAAAAAAAATAGCAAAACACAATTGGACCAATGTAGGAGTCATGGACCAACCTCTCTTAGATCACATACTAATTATTTTCTTTACTTTTGCAGGGAATCATAGGTACCCCGGCAAGAGCAAAGTTAGGGTCAACAGTATGCCAAAGATAATCATGAGGAATGCGAAAGGATGAATAATTACCAATGCCTTAGCCGATAACTCTGAGGGAAAGCGACGAGATCGAACTTTCTAGAGATAGAATCGTGTCAACCAATGAGCATGTATGGGTTTATGTATTTTGACGAATTTATTGAGATCAGGCATGGGAGCATTCTTAATGTATTAGAGGGATTCTTGTACCTTTTTTGAAAAGCGTAGATTGTGCAATCAGAACCCAAGAAGTGGGCCCGATCCTGCAACGCTTTCTTGGCTAAATTAGCCAAAGCATTTCATGGAGGACCGACGCTTTATTATTGGATATGGCCCACAGGCATTTCTCCCAACGCTACAGGCGACTGGCACCAATAAGTGGGCGCCGAAAGAGATAAGTATGAGTAAAGTGAGGCACACAACAGGTGGCCTACTTTATTTATTAGCGCACTAATCGAACAGTCACAGCTGTATTAATTTACATGATTGATCACGGGTCTCAAGGTAGACAGTGGGGGCCACTGCCGAATTCTTCTTTAGTATTCTCGATATCATCATCCAAAGCACCTAACAAGAATGTCAAGAAAAATGTTAAGCCTACGTTTTCAGTGCTTTAAATCGTTCTATCATGCTATACGGGAGAACAGATGGCGAGAAGATTAAAGCTCAAACACGTGAAGCTTTTCCTTAATTCCATTCATCAACGAGTTTTACAATAACTTACTGGGGAGGGAAAGTAAAATCAAATTGAGCCATAATAAATATCACAAAAGAGCTTAACTGGCTCTCCATGAAATTAATGTTCTACCTACACTGAGCGATCTAGGATTCGAAATCTGCAAGCTTTAAGAATAGGCGGGTACATTTCTCCTTGTGCCTGGCTGCGTTAACCTCATGATGTTCAACAGCGAATTTCAAATTCTCAATCAGGTCTCTCTCGAAACCTATATCCGCCGTTAAATCATCGAGAGTCTCCTCCAGCCACTCACATCTGAACTTCATCACAATATCACTTGGATCATGCTCAAAATAAGTCTGGTTCAAAGCGAAGCGCTCCACCAGCTTCTCTCTCTCATGAATCAATGGCAAGGCCATTCATCAACAAACTCCAAATGTTCAAATCGATCCCGATAGCGAGCTTTCATGATGCAAGCTAAGGTGACTGTTTCTTGAGTATTCTGGTAAGCTTCCAAAAAGTTGATAAAGATGTGCAGGAACGCCCTGTGTTCCCTCTTCAAGTTGGTGCCTTCGACCGAAGAAGCACTTATCTCCCTGAACAAATCGAAGATCTCAGTTTCGACACTCGGATGATGGGCTATGTAAATATAGCCCCGACCAAGACGGTGATAAAATCTTTCCCATTTGTATGTAACTTCAGCTGGGAAGATGTACGTAAGAAGATTGGCCATTGTCGTTAAAATGATAAAGGAGAGAATCAAGGCCGACGAGCAGAATACGAAAGATAAAAGGAGAGTAGTGAAGCAGACGAATGGAATGCGAAGGTGATAATCTGCTTTGAGTTAAATATTGATTTCACATGGGTAGTCTCTATTGATCAGATTTTCCTATCTGCCATCCCCTTTCGGTGTCACCTCTGTTGGCTCAAATCCCGCTAGTCTGCAATCCCGAGCCAAGTAAATCTGAAATCTCTGCGAAAAAGTTTGAGGTGATCTCATCGCTTTGAAAAAGAAGAAGAAAAAGATGACTTAAGTGGGAGACAAGGTAAACTTTAGTGGGAAAGAAGAAAAGACTTGTCTTCATTTGTAGACAAAGAAAGAGCTCGCCTGCAAAGTCAACGCTTGAGACAGGCAGAAGAGATAACGACAGGGCCTCCTACTATGAAAAGATGAAAGACAACGAGCCGAGCAAGAGACACGATAAAAAAGGGTTAAGAAAGATGGAACTCTCGGGAGAAGTAATATAGTTTCTAAACCCACGGCTAAATTTTAAAAAGAGACTTCCTTCCGATAATCTTCATCCATGCTCTGAAGAGAGTTTTAAAGCATACATGGTCGTTCAGAAAAATTCAGAGAGAGTGAAAATACAAGAAGAGGCAGCAAATCTTGAAGAAATATTAACTAATCGAGCATGTCTCAACCCAACACACTTGAGGGCTATCGTTACTTGCTAAATATAGGAGATGAAGAGTTCGAGACCATATTTGAAATTCAGACTATAGACCTTGACCCTTCCGCTAACGACGTCCAAGATCTCGATAAAGATAAGGACAACAACAATAACAAGGGTCAAAGGAAACATTACCGTCGCCATACTAAACATCAAATTCTGAGGCTTGAGGATTTCTTCTGGAAGTGCCCTATGCCAGATGCCAGACAAAGAATGGAATTGAGCCAAGAGTTAGGGCTGAAACTTTCACAGTTTGTGTTTCAAAATAGGCGAACCCGAGTAAAGACTCGATATGAGCGCCATGAAGTCGAGTTTCTAAAACTTGAAAACAAAAAGCTCCAGGCAGAGAACAAGAGCTATAAGGAAGCTTTCGATTCCGCCACCTGGCCTAGCTGCAATAGTCTCCTCACCTTCGACGAAAGGCAATATCTCAGGATCGAAAATGCCCATTTAAGAGGTGAGTTAGATCAATTCACAACAGAACCAAATTCTGTGGGAGGAATGTATAAGAAGACCGATCCTATGGGGTCAGCATTGATGCCTCCCGAGGAAGAGGGGATGTATCACCACCAAACAAGTGGCATTGACGATGAGCTTATCGCCAATGCCATAGGATCGGTCTTCTTATACATTCGACGACCATGACGGTTGTCCACATTAAACAAGCTCAAATGCTCATTCACCCATGCATTTCGTTGTGCAGGGGCAAAGTCAGAGACAAGCCACTCCTCGACTTAAAGAGTATACCCTCAATTTATTCGGTCCGCATGTCTCGAGGCAATTTGAATTCCCCCTTTCTTGAGAAATTCTTTTTCATATTTGCACATTCTGTAAACACGGGTGATACTAAAAATTACCCCATCTACATTGTGTTTACACATTCCATGATTTATGCAAAACTATTCTGCATGTTTAATTTACCGATTCTGACTTGGACCATAAACTGTACATGATGCATCGAATATGTGAAATGGGGTATGACAGGATGATGAAAGGCAAGGCATTTCCACACATGTCCTATATTTTAATCCATAATAAATCGTGCGCTAAATAGGTTTCGTATTCCTCAAGACAATGGGTTTCCTCGCAAAAGATACGATAGCCGAAGGGAAGGAGGCGTTCATTTCTCTATCCTAAACATTACAGGTGATCATTGATAACACATTTGAGCTGCGGTTACATTTCGTAACTGTTGACACCTGATTTTTAATCACCTTTTCTTTTTTTAAAAAAATTCATAAAAAATTCATACAAATTCTAAAAATTGAAAAATCAACTTTGGGGGACATTGGTCAAGCCTAGGGAACCAATTTTGACCAAAAAATGATTTTTCATATTTTCAATATTTTTCGACATTTTTATTTTAAAAAATTAATAGAAAATCCATAAAAATTTATAAAATTAAAAAATAAACTTTGGAGACCTTGGTCAACCATAGAGAACCAATTTTGACCCAAAAAATATTTTTCATATTTTCAGTATATTTCGGTATTTTTATTTTCGAAAATTAATAGAAAATCCATAAAAATTCATAAAATTGAAAAATCAACTTTGGAGACCTTGGCCAAGCCTAGAGAACCATTTTTTAACAAAAAATAATTTTTCATAATTTTTTGTATTTTTCATATATTTTTTAGAAATTATGAAAATATTTAATAAATAATAACATTTGAGGCCACAAAAATACATAAAAATAGTCAATGTTTTTCTTTTCATGTTGGCCATCGTAAATTAAAAAAATAATATAATTCAGGGTCGTGTATTTCTTCACGGGCATGATCTCGAATAAAAAAAAATTAATTTGAGTCAATTTATTTTCATTTTTCACTTTTAGGAGTTGTGACATTATTCTCTAATATCCTAAATTTTCATCTTGGCCCAATTATACTCAGAATAACTCAATTTTGCAAAAGGGCTTTAATTAAATTCTGCAGCAAGAAATGAGTTTAAATTTGATATGCGATGAATTTCGACTAAGTATGGGGGAGGTGTGTCGAAAATTGTGAGGAGATTTGGACTTAAAGAAATATTTTTTTGGGGATTAAATTGCAAATACTTAAAATCTCAGTGACTATAGTGTAAATACCTAACTCTTGAGGGATTATTTTGCAAATAACAAAAAGAAGAGTTAGTGGAAAAATTAGGATAGAGAATGAAAGATAGAGAAGAAGAGATGGAGAAGAGAAGATAGAGAAGAATGGATGGAGAAAATAAGATAAGAATAGAGAAAGGAAGATGGAAATGAAGAAGGGTTAGTGGAGAAATTAGAATATAGAAGGGAAGATGGAGAAGAAGAGATGGAGATGAAGAAGAGTTAGTGGAAAAATTAGAATATAGAAGGGAAGATGGAGAAGAAGAAATGGAGAAGAGAAGATGGAGAAAAATGGATGGAGAAAATAAGATAAGAATAAAGAAGGGAAGATGGAGATGAAGAAGAGTTAGTGGAGAAATTAGAATGGGAGATAAATATGGAGAAGGGAAGATGGAGATGAAGAAAAGTTAGTGGAGAGATTAGAATGTGAGATAGAGATAGAGAATGGAAGATGAAAATGAAGTAGAGTTAGTGGAAAAATTAGAATGAGAGATAGATGAGTGGGTTATAAAAAGAGGAAGAAGTGAGCTAGGGAGAGAGGATTCTAGGGGAGAGAAAAAAAATTTGGGATGTTTGAGAGAATTTTGAGAGATTGAAAGAAAAATAGAGAGAAAGAAAAAAAAAGAAAGAATCTTTTTTTTAAAGAGAGTTTTGAAAAAGTTAGAGTTTAAATCTTGGTGTTACCATCATTGATTTCTCTACCGATCAACATAAATCACGAGTTCATCCCCATCGTTCGAGCCGCAATCTTGATCCATAAGGCAACACGAGGTCCGAATTCGACAATCAAATCTGTCAAATCAGGTAACAATCCTAGCCATTAAATCTTCGAGAATTTCATTGTCCAAATGAATTGATTTAAATTTCGACTATGTCATGTCGTACTCGCATGTCTCCACATCTACATACTGCATTTGTATTTGTGTTGTCGTTAATTTATGCGTATCCAAATAAAATTTTTTTCGACTAGCCAATCCTATTTTTGATGTTTCCACCTCCTGATCCTTGAAAAATGACCATTTTACTCTTCTGGTCAGTTTGACCCAAACTTCTTCCCAATCATTCCAAATGAGTTTTCATGAAATAAAATGGTACCGAAAGGGCGTTAGAATAATCTAGCGTAATCAAGTCCCCGAACTCATTTTTTCTGGTTCGCAGAAATAAATTAATTCTCCCGCTAATTTATTTAGGTTTCTAATCGACCTACCAAAAGTGATTAGTGGCGACTCCAAATAAAAAATCTTTGCATAAAAAGAACTTAAGTTGCGATTCGGTAGGACTTGGGAGGGTCTGAATTAGGTTAGTCAATTAACCTGATAATCCATTAACCCGATCGAAAAAAAAATCTTTGGGTTGCGACAGTAACCCCTGTCAAAATCCACCCCACATCAGAACTAAATGGAGATAGTCTCGACAATAACACGAGATAAATGGTTAGAAATTTTCTTGCTCGGACTAACATCAATTTTCAAATGTTTCTTTGCCTTCAACCACGTACGGTAATTCAAGTGCTTTAGAACCACGAAAAATATTCGTTTCTCTATCCGATACACTTTTATTCTTTGCATTGCCTAATTGAGCCTGCATATTCGTTTTTTTAAAATCCCGTTGGTGATCATTGCTCATTCTAAGATGAAGATAGCGCCACTTCAAAGTAGAAGAACTTAGAAGAAGTATGTCTACTTAGAGTTCCCAAGTCAACTCTTCAAGTATGGTCTTTGATATACATGTGTAACGGCATAATCTTCGGGAATTCCTAAAAACAAAAAAAAACAGACAAAAAGGAAAAGGCGAGACCAAAAGAGCCAATCTCGAGCATGAAAAAGCAAAGCGCCAATGAAAAGCAAGGCTAATGCATATTCAAATCAATATTCATTTTTGAATGTCTTTAAAAACTCAATGAAAACATCTTATCTCCTTCTATAAATCCCCAATAAGATCTGGTTGCAAAAGAAAATTCTTCAAAGGAGTCAAATTGCAAAATATGCTCAATTGAAGTTTACACCGTTCAGGAGTAATAGCGGCATCAGCTGAAGTTGACACCTTCTTTATTGTTGACACCCGACTTTCAATCAATTTTGTCTTTTAAAATTAATAGAAAATCCATAAAAATTTAAAAAATTAAAAAATTAACTTTGGGGACCTTGACCAAGTTTAGGGAACCAATTTTGATCAAAAAATAATTTTCCATATTTTCAGTATTTTTCAGCATTTTTATTTTCAAAAACAAATTAATAGAAAATCCTTAAAAATTCATAAAGTAAAAAAATAAACTTTGGGGACCTTGGCCAAGCCTAGGGAACCAATTTTGACCCAAAAATGATTTTCCATATTTTTGATATTTTTCAATATTTTTATTTTCGAAAATTAATAACAAAAATCCATAAAAATTCATAAAATTGAAAAATTAACTTTGGGGGCCTTGGCCAAGCCTAGGGAACCAATTTTGACCAAAAAATGATTTTTCATATTTTTCGTATTTTTCAATATTTTAAAAAAAATTAGGTAAATATTTGAAAATAAAATAGCATTTGAGGCAACAAAAATATAAAATAATAGTTAGCATTTTTCTTTTAATGTCTACTTCATTTTGGCAAAATAAATTTTGGAAAATTCCATCTAGAATCGAGAGTTTCTCTGTTAATTTTATTTCTTAGGACATTTAAAAAAAATTAGAAAAATTCATTTTAGTTCTTTAATCTTCAATTTTTACATTTTTGGAGTCGTGACACTGGTCTCGAATAGCCTAAATTTTTCAATGACCTAAATAAGAGAAAGATGAATTTGCATTGGTTGTGCTAAAGAAGGGAGAGATCCAAGAGACTAGCACGAAGGACAAATCCCGATCCTTTATTTGTACTTGGGATCGGGCGGGATGTTATATTCGATGTTTATCATGAGGTTAGTTGGAGTGATCTCAAGCAAAGGCGAGAAAGAGAGAGGGAAAGTAAGAAATGAAAACGGAAAATGCGGTGGTTGCGGATTCTCACCACTCAACTATGGCTGATTTGGATCTCACGGATGCAAATTGTGAAGTTTCATCAAAAATTGACGAGAAAGAGTTTTGAATGTGCAGCTAGTTTGTCAACGTGATTGAATGTTTGAAAAAACCTTTGGAAGAAAACTACTGTCGATGACGAGTGCGAAAGGCCGCAAAATTTAACCCAAGAGTGCGACTAAAATAACTGTAAGACCATAAGCTTTTGACCAACATGCTTGGGAATTAGCAAAAGAATTATCAGTTTTGACCGCATTAGGAAAGTAGTCAATAGGTCCACCGAATTTGAGCTGGTGAATTTCTGGTCAAGCCGTGCACCATCCATTCCTGCCCCACCTACTCCTCCACTAGCTATAATTGACGGTAGATGAGCAGATATAGGAAGAAGAGAAGAACCTGGACGTATTCAAGGGGGAAGGTAGAAGTTGTTTTTCAATAATAATAAAAAGGCCACACATTTTGAGGGACTGACTCGAAAGCTGCAAGAAAGAAGGGGGGGATTTTTTTTTTTGGCACCAACTCCAATCCTCAACCGAAAAAGAGGGAACCCCCTTTCTTTCTCTTGCTCTCTGCCTCCCCTTATCTTCTTGGGCTCGTATGAAATCGCCCGGCAGAGGAGGTTGAATTGAACACTGCGACCTCGAAGTGGGACCAACGCATCCCTCTAAAGTTGTGAAGATAGATCCCGTTTTTTCCCATGTTAGAGGAGTAGGGAGGACCATTTTTGGTGGAGATTTCACGGAGAGGGGGAGGACTTTCCTCGGGGACACTCCGACCGTGGACTCCCAACACCAATTCGCTGAGAAATCTCAAAAAGATCGCCACCCGTAACATCAAGGGTGACCTCGTTTTCTCCATTGTCCAGCTCGTCTCAGTGGTCTCCATTACTCTGTGTTTCTCCTTCGCCATTATCGTTACCAACATTTCGTCTCCACTTCATCGTCGTTCTGTCATCCCTGTCGTCACTGTCGCTTGGGCGAGCTCGTTAGCCATCAAAACTTGCTCCAATTGTGCTATCTCCTCCAGCCTTCATCCGTCGGCTGCCCTCGCATCGCCATCGCTGCACCACCATCTTCTGCCTCTAATTCACGTCATGGCCGTCCAACTGAGTCGCCATTCGCCCATCACCATCGCCCTCCTCTCTTTTCCTTTCTCCACAATAGGTGCGCATACACTAGGATCGTCGTGAGAACGAGCTCCACAAACCCTAACTTGATCTCCCTTCCTGTCCTCACTCTTTCGCTACGTCTCCCTTGAATCCACAATTGGACTCTGATTCGAGCTTCCCATGAGACACCCGATCTCTTCTTCTGCCCCTTTACTCCTCTGATGCTTCACCTTAGCCCCAAGTTTTGGTTCCCTCCCTCGAATCCTGCTCTCTGTTTCAACCATCGTTTTATATCCTCCCTCGGATCCTCCGGCTGACCGTCAATTTTCTAAATTTTGGGCTACCCAGAGCTTCTTGCACTGTACCCCCCACTTCTATAAGCTTGTTCATGTCGCTCCATTTGGTCGATATCCATATAGAGGATCCAACGGCGGAAAAGGGGTTGGTTCTCTTCCTCGGGGGGGAGCCAATTTCCCATTTTTACTCCAAATTCCATCAGCGATGGCCTATTCTTCCCTTTCTTCCTTGGCGTTCACGCTCAGAATCCTCTCTTTCTTCCTCTTCTGGAATTCGTCATCATGCCAATTCAATTCCAACTAAATCTCTCCTCAAACCAATCGAACAATTGGGTCAACCCGCCACCGAAACCTCTAAAATCCGAACCATATCCTACCTCGCACTCTCTCTCCAAACTGTCAATGGATCCGACATCCTCCTCCAGATCCGCGAGTAGTTACCAATCGCACGCGACCTCGTTGCTCTCTCCGTCTTCCGCCACACACGCTTCTCCTACGCCAAGCCCTCTGTCTCCGCCACCACCTAATCAACGGTATCTACATCCTCGGCATCACCACCGTCAATCCAGAAATGTCAGGTCTGGGTCGCGATCCTCGTTCGTCATGAAGAATAGAAAAAAGGAACGACGGATCATCAGGCTTGATGTTTCGTTCCTCTAGGTTGGGTGGGCTTTTTCAGAGCCTATTGTAGAAACCAATCCACAAAGGCTGGGCTTCTTTTGTTGTCGGGCCTATATATGTTTTTTTTTTACATTGCTAATATAGTTGGGTTGGGCCCAATAGTTTTCCTTTTTTTAGTCGCCTCAAATATGAATGGGGCTCACACTTTAAGCCCGGCTTAAGCAGCAACCCCAGTTATGAAGGTTTGGGTCGGGTCCAATCGGGTCGATTCACTATACCTGACCCGATCCGTTTTTTTATTAATATTAAATTAGTAAAAAAATCAGATAAATTCTAGAAAAATTCTTAAAAATCCTTTTAAAAAAGGGGGAAAATAAGTAGGAAATGCCTAGCTAGAATTTATATGCTTGCTTATTATTGTTATTTTTTTTGCTTTCCATGTTTAATTTGCATGACTAAATTTTAGCTGAATATATAAATATCAAAATAAATTGTTATGAAATGCTTGTGTGATAGTTAAAGTTTAATTCAAGTTGCTTATTTTATCCTTTAATCACCTAAATTTCACTGATTATTTGTTTCGAGTCGACTGCATGCAGGAAATTGATATTTCAACTTGACAATCGACGACGATGCCCGTGAAAATGATAGCTCATTGTGATTTGGTGAAGGATAGCTCCACATCAGCGGCAAAATTCCATGGAGGTGCAAAGTCGGCCCAGGTACGCTCCAAAGTATCCGCTAAATTTCCACCCGACCTGTCGATGGATTTTAGCTCAAATCGTTGAATCAATTTGTTGTATTTTATTTTAAAGAATTCAAATCCCAGAATGGAAAGGGTAAAGCCTATCCACTAGAGGTCTTTACTTCCTGTAATTTAAATTCCTGCACCTTAAACCCCAAAGGGAAAAGTCAAGCCAATGTTAAGCCGCCCATTGGAGGTTTTTATTTACTGCAATTTAAATTCCTGTAATTTAAATTTTTTCACTTTAAACCCCAAAGGGAAGAGCCAAGCCAATACTAGGCAGCCCATTGGAGGTTTTTATTTACTGCAATTTAAATTCCTGTAATTTAAATTCCTGCACCTTAAACCCCAAAGAGAAGAGCCAAGCCAATGCTAGGCCGCCCGTTGGAGGTTTTTACTTACTGTAATTTAAATTCCTGCAATTTAATTCCAGTACCATCAAACCCCAGAATGGGTAGGCCGAGCCAAGGCCGGGTCCCTCGTTAGAGGTTGTAACATTGTACAAAAGTCGTTAGCTTGTTCCCTCTTCCGGCTTCAGGGATTATATCGCATCTTCTGATGTTGTGATTATATTCAGAATGTTTTGCATCGTCAGTCTTATTCAATTCGAAAATACCAAAAAATATCATTCATGTGCATTTCACATAGTGTAGATCATGCATATTTTACCACGTCGCATACGTATTCATATTGTCGTTTATTCATATATATTCATCCAGAAAACTCATAAAAATCTCAAGAATTAGGAAATGGACCATTTCGACTAGTCAATCCTATTTTTGATGATTTTTCGTCCTGATATTTTCAAAATGACGATTTTGCCCCTTGTGGGTAAATTGTCTCAAAAAATTTCGAAAATTTTTCAGAAATTGTGGAAAATAAAGAATGGCCACATTCAACTGGTTTGACCTGTTTTCACTTCTTGAGCCTTGAAAAATGATCATCTTACTCTTCTAGTCAGTTTGACCCCAAATCTCATCCCAAATGAGTTTTCATGAAATAAAATGGTACCGAAATGGTGTTAGATTAATCTAACGTAACAAAGTCCCCGAATTCATAATCTCTGGTTCACAGAAACAAGTTAGTTCTCTCGCTAATTTATTTAGGTTTCTAATCAACCTACCAAGAATGATTAGTGGCGACTCCAAATTTTGAAATATGTAAATGAAAACCAAAGTTGCGATTTGGTAGGGCTTGGGAGGGTCCGCGTTAGGTTAGTAGTCTAATTAACCTAATAATACGTTCACTTGAAAATTATTTTCGGGTCGCGACACTCATATAACAATGGTGTCCTTTGAAGGCTATTCTAGAAGGTCAAGATTGGTGGTAAAGATGTAATGATCACGAATGTCAAACCCAGCTCATATATCTTCTAGGCCAAAATAAGCCTCTTATTTCCTTGTTCCCTAATCCCCAACCTACGTTACAATTCGTGAAAGTCTTTTCTGATTACGGCGATTGAGTTAACGTAAAGTCGAATGATTTTAAGCATCGCTCGAAAAGGTACGAGCAAGATTATTTCTCTCTTATTTTTGTAGGGTTCTTGACTTGTAAACCTGGAACAAATGATGGAGACTTTTTTGTTAATCACCTTGGCCTAAAAGAGTCTCCTTTGCGGGTTTCTCGCAGGGGGACTTGGTGGCGTTCGCGCTAACACCGGGAGATTTAAGTGGAAGGTCGTGGCGGTGGGATGCTGCGCTAGCCTTCCTCGAGGACTAGTCGGATTCACGGCCCCGGTTTGAGCCCTGCTCGCCAGCCTCCGGACACCTCGATTATCAAAAAAAAAAAAAAAGAGTCTCCTTTGGTAAGCCTTTAGCCCAGCCTACATTATGGTCCTAATCAAGACCTCCAAATCGGCTTGATCGTACCAATTGCGAGATTACTCAAACTCTTGTTGAATGCGATGATTGTAAAATTGAGTGATTTCTTTTCAATCTTGCAATCAGGATAAACAGCCTTTCTCAAGAGTGAGAGAAAGTCCTTTCGAACTGAAGTCCCCCATTCGGATCACATTTGAGGTGTTCATGCTATGATAACCTCCTTCAACAAAACTGGTGATGCAAACTTGGTACAATAGTTGTATGTGATCCACATGTTGATTGATTGCATCGTGAGTTATTACACAGACTGCTCCTAATCGTTGCGAACTTAGCAGAATAGTTTTGCATGAACCGATGAACTCATTGATGAAAATGCTTATACATGTTACCTCTGACACTGCCTAATAGGTAACATGTTCCCGATGTTCGAATCACCTTATAAGGTCTCGAAATTCATTCAGTGATTGCACAAACTGCTTCTAATCATTGCAAACATAGTTGAATAATTTTGCATGAACCGATGAACTCATTGATGAAAATGCTTGTATATGTTACTTCTGACATTGCCTAATAGGTAACACGTTCCCGATGTTCGAGTCACCTTTCAAGATCTCGAAATTCATTCGGTGATTATTGAATAAACAAGCCTAATTGTCGAGAAACCACCAGGTGTTTCTTCTAAATCCTCTGATAAGTATATCTTCAACCTAAACTCTTCAAAAGAGTGAATTCTTATGATTGTCCAGGCATTCGAATCCATTGCGACACATACAAGTATGCACCTTCTCCAATGAAGCATGATTCGTCTCAAAAATAGAAATATTTGAGATATTTTAATCTCTGCCTTTTTAGCTTATTCCTAAGTGACAAGAGAATATAATCCGAGTTTGAACTTCTGCAAAATTCGTGATCTCTCCACATCTCAGAATGGCACTCTTTATGATAAGTCAAATCAGGTTTGAGTTTCTATAGGATTCGTGATCTCTCCAGATCCCAGAATGGCACCCCTCATAGTAAGTCAAATCGGATTTGAGCTTCTATAGGATTCTTGGTCCCTCCAGATCCTAGAATGGCACCCCTCATGGTAAGTCAAATCGGATTTGAGCTTCTACACGATTCCTAGTCTCCTCAAATCCTAAAATGGCACCCTTCACAGTAAGTTAAATCAGGTTTAAGTTTCTACAGGATTCCTGATCTCTCCAGATCCCAGATTGGCACAAAATAAATCATTTTTCAGTCAATACTTCTTATGTCTACCCAAGTTTAGGTAACTCTTGGTGACTCCTATCATCAGACGATCTATCACCAAAGTCCTTCATACAAGCATCAAAGTCCTTCCTACAAGTACCAAATCCTTCCTGCATGCACCAAGTCCTTTCTACAGGCACCAAGGTCCTTCGTACAAGAACCAAGTCCTTTCTACAGGCACCAAAGTCCTTCGTACAGGCATCAAAGTCCTTTCTACAGAAAAAAAGTCCTTTCTACAAGCATTTTGGCGGTAGCTCCCACATCGGATGAGCCATTTTCAAAAGTCCTTTCTATAGGCACAAAGTCCTTTCTACAAGCACTAAGTCCTTTCTACAAGCACCAAAGACCTTTGTACAAGCACAAAGTCCTTTTTACAGGCATTCTAGCAGTAAGTCCCACATCGGATGAGCCGTTTTCAAAAGTTCTTCCTACAGGCACCAAACTCCTTCGTACAGGCACCAACGTCCTTTCTACATGCGCCAAAGTTCTTTTTACAGGCACAAAGTCCTTTCTACAGGCATTCTAGTGGTAGGTCCCACATCAAATGAACCGTTTTCAAAAGTCCTTCTTACATGTACAAAGTCCTTCCTACAGGCATCAAGTCCTTTTTATAGGGATTTCCATGGGGTGACCTACCATACGGGTCAAATCTTAATACAATTTTAATCAGTAGAATCCTTTCATTAGGAATCTGCTACGGTGTAACCTGCTATACAGTTCAAATCTTAATTTAATTTTAATTAGTTGAATCCTTTCATTAGGAATCTGTCATGGGGTGACCTACTATACGGGTCAAAATGTGGACAAATCCTCTTAATAGAATAGATCGCCACTAAAGTCCTTTCGTTAGGAACTCTGCCATGGGTCGGCCTACTATACGGGTCAAAACTTAACCTCTCCAAAGTATCCTTAGGATGAATCTTTAGGTGCTTGTTCAAAGAGCATTCATGTCAGACTACAGCAATACAATGGGCAGGTATGTGCTAGGTAAACTCTCCTCTCTCCTTCGCTTCATAAGAGCCTCTTCAACCCCAATTTAGATCATAACTTACATAGAGAGGAATTGAAGATCAAATGTCACAACTCTTTTTATTTTCTAAGGTTGAGTTGATTAGGATTCAAGTGTCATCTTGTCTTTAAAATGAATCTCTACCGAGCTTCCTTTCAAAAAAGGGCACTTGTTGACACTTGATTTTTAATCATATTTTCTCTTTAAAAAATAAAAAATCCTTAAAAAATTTATAAAATTAAAAATGGCAAGCTTAGGGAACCAATTTTGACCTAAAAATGATTTTTCATATTTTCACCATTTTTTAGCATTTTTATTTTCAAAAATTCATAGAAAATAAAAAAAAATAAGAAAATGAAAAAACAAATCAACGTTGGAAGCCTTGGCCATGTCTAAGGAACCATTTTTGAACAAAAATTAATTTTTCATATTTTTCATATTTTTTAATATTTTTAAAAAAAATACAAAAATAGTTAAAAATTCTGAAAAAAAAAATAACATTTGAGGCCACAAAAATACATAAAAATAGTCAATATTTTTTATTTTAAATCCCTTTTTCATGTTGGCCATCACAAATTTGAAAAATCTAATTCGGGGTCATGTATTACTTCACGAGCATAATCTCGAATCAGGCCTAAAAATCCAATTTGAGTCAATTTATTTTTATTTTTCACTTTTAGGAGTTGTGACATTGTTCTCTAATAATCCAAATTTTCATCTTAGCCCGATTATACCCATAATGACACAATTTTGTAAAAGGTTTTTAATTGAATTTTGCATTATTTTCAGCAGTAAGAAATGAGCTTAAATTTGACAAGCGATTGAACTAGACATGCGATGAATTTCGACCAAGCATAGGGAAGGTCTGTCGAAAATTGTGAGGAGATTTGGACTTAAAAAAATATTTTTCCAGGGACTGAAGTGCAAATACTTAAAATCTCAAGGACTAGAGTGCAAATACCTAACACTTGAGGGATTATTTTGTAAATAGCAAAAAAAAGAGTTAGTGGAGAAATTAAAATAGAGAAGGAAAGATAGAGAAGAGGAGATGGAGAAAATAAAATGGGAATAGAGAAGGGAAGATGAGATGAAGAAGAGTTAGTGGAAAAATTAGAATGAGAAATAGATGAGTAGGCTATAAAATGAGGAAGAAGTGAGCTTGGGAGGGGGATTTTTGGGAAAAAAAATTGGATGTTTAAGAGAGTTTTGAGATATTGAAGAAAAATTAGAGAGAAAGAAAAAAATAAAAAAAAAGAGAATCTTGAAGATGATGAGACCTTAAAGTTAGGTGTTACCATCAACAATTCCTCCAACAATCAACACAAGTTACAAGTTCATTCCCATCGTTTGAGCTGCAATCTTGATCCATAAGGTGATACGAGATCTGAATTCGGTAATCAAATCCATCAAATCAGGTAACGATCCTAACCATTAAAATCTTCGAGAATTTCGTCACCTAAATAGATTGGTTTGAATTTTAATTGCGCCATGTCGTATTCATATGTCTTTGTATCCACATGTCGTACTCGTATTGCAATTTTCTGTATTTGCCATTTAACAAATCCGAACCCCAAATTGTGGTAGGCTCTTCCCGCCCTCACTTGGTGGTGTAAAGATCTCTTGTACTTTACTTTTTATTTATTGCATTTACTTTCTACAGTTTAATTTCTGCACCATCAAACCCCAGAATAGGAAGGCCAAGCCAAGGTCGAGCCACTCATTGGATATGCTTTATTTACTGCCCTTTACTTTTTGCAATTTAATTTCTACACCATCAAATCCTAGAAATGGAAGGCAAGGCCGAGCCACCCATTGGAGGTTCTTCATTACTGCATTTTACTTCTTGCAATTTAATTTCCCAACCATCAAACCCTAGATGGGAAGGCTGACCCACCCGTTGGAGGTTCCTTATTTACTGCATTTACTTCCTGTAATTTAATTTTCATACCATCAAATCCCAAAATGGGAAGGCTAAGCCAAGGCCGAGCCACCCATTAGAGGTCCTTTATTTACTACCCTTTACTTTCTGCAATTTAATTTCTGCATCATCAAACCCCAGAATGAGTAGGCCGAGCCATCTGCTGGAGGTCGTAACACTGCACAGAAGTCGTTAGCTCACTCCCTCTTTCGGTTTCAGGAAATTTTTAATGCTTTGAAAATATCAAAAAATGTCATTCACATGCATTCCATCTAAAAAGTGAAAATACAAAAAGGGAATACCCCACTAGAGTCTTAGGAGTAAACCAAGCCTGAGTTGCCCAAATTAGGATATCCATAGAATTAAGGTACCAAAAGGGCATTAGTTTTAATTAACTAGTGTAACCAAGTCCCCGAACTCATAATCTCTGGTTCATAGAGGTAATTTAGTTCTCTCGTTAATTTAATTAAGTTTCTAATCGACCTACCAAAAATGATTAGTGGCGACTCCAAATTCTAAAATCATTCGAACAAAAACCAAAGTTACGATTTGGTAGAGCTTGTGAGGGTCCGTATTACATTAGTCAATTTAATTAACCTGATAATCCGTTAACCTAAAAATTTTCCACCAATCAAAAATTTTAGAGTCACGACACCTCTAAGCTTCCATTTGCCCCCAAGTTACTTTAAACTTTCGCTATCTCATTGCTTTGAGATGATCCTTTTAATTTTCCATGGGATTGATCATCAATTAGGGAATGGATCTAACAAACCTAGAGGCTTAACCCTTGAATTGGGGAAGGACTCATTCTTGACTTTTTCCATTGTACAAAGAGAAACATGCGTGAAATGAACCGAGTAAGGATTTCAAGATACTCTGCCAATCCTCTAGAGATGAATGTCTATTGGTCACATACTCCTGCAAGAACAAAAATTGAGTGTAATCTTGAAAATGACATGTAATAGAGAAAACATCCTTTTTCCAAGTTGGGGTTACCTATCAATTTGCCCCACTTTTAGTCAAGATGGATTTTGCTAAGTGGGTAACATCTAGAATTGCCCAATATGATAAATGTTAAGAATTTGATCTCAAGTTCTAGCAAATATTTCATCTAACACTTGCCATTGCAAGAAAGAAAACAAAGTGTCACTTTCAGAATTGATGAAATTTAAGTATAGATACTCCCTTATTGAGATCAGGTAGCCTTAGCCCTACCTCACCTTCCATTAACTGATGTGGCATGATAGATCAGAGGTAAAGTACGGGTAAGTTTTTAACGGGTGAATAGCCTGATATTTGGCTGGTACAGAATCAGCTAGGTTTTTAGCTAGCTTCAAGCTCGACATCCATATGAGGGGCCATCTATATATCGATCGAGCCGACGCATAGTTAATTTTAAATTATATTGTCAATGGATCAGTAGGACAACCAGGGTTAAATCGCATGCTAGTCATTTTGAAAATATTTTCTTGGAAAACCCTACTGTTTTCAAAAACCTCGAGACAAGAATTTAAGCCCAACCCTCGATGCTTACCATAGATGAAGTATTTTTCGATCGTTGGTCATCATCATTGGGGTTGGTTTGGTATGCCTCTTCAAGATTCCAAAAATGAAAAACTTCTGTAATTTTATTGATAATGAATTAATTGTATTGCATCTTATTAAAAAGAAAATGCAAACGTCTTCCCCAAGGGAGAAACTTGACCCTAACAATAAATGAATCTAGAGATTGAAAATGCACCATAAACATCTAGAAAGCAGGAAATATCCCATGCAGGGGATTGCATAAAATTAAAGGGATTACTGATTTGGGTCTGCGCCTTCTTCCTTAAAGGGTTCTTCAATTGCTCGCGTGAATTGGTAGCGAGTTATTTTGCACATTAGGCTTAGGTGACTGAAGTGCAAATGCTTGGGTTTAAAGTAGATCCTAGATGCGATGCTTTAGCACGGGACAATCATTAATTGAGCAGCCTTGTTGTCCTAAATGATAGTCACACTTCTTAATAGGATCATGCCTAGGATACCTCGTAGGACTAAGATGTTGGGACGCAAAGGACAATAGATCCTTCTTCTGTAAGACGATTAAGACTTAGGAAAGAGTCCTAAGAAGTCGAGTAAAAGTTTGGCTTCTTCGTTGATTTGTCCTCTAATTCTATTCATCATAGTCAGATATCTGTTGAGGAGCAAACTATATGTTTGGGACCTGAGCCAATGCCTTTTGCACATAAGTCATGTTGAATTTGGGGATGGGCTCCTTATCTTTCTTAGCAAACCTCTTACCAGATGAACCTGACTCACCGTGTCATCCCTTCTTGAGTTTGAACTCTATTTTCTTGCCCAATGCAATCAAATGGCTAAAGGACTAGATGGCTATCACTAAGATTCATGAGCAGATTAATTGTGGAAGGGTGACTACAATAATTTCAGTAGGTAAGACTCAGGAGGTTCGGGCAGCCACCATATTTCTCCAACGGGTAGTATACTCCTTTAGGGTCTCGCCCTTCTTCTACTCATCTCTCTCTAGGTCCTCTCGGGCAATAGTCACATCTAGATTAAATTTAAAATGCTTAACAAAAGCATTGGCTACCTCTTCTCAAGAATCTTTTCAATTGATCTGATTGTTAGTGTACCACCTCATCGCAACATCCTTCAAGCTCGGCTAAAATGTCTAGACAATGAGAGGTTCATTCGAGACACATTTTTTCATAAAGCCTTGATACCTTTCAATATGTCGTATCGGATTCGATGTGCCATCATATTTCTCAAAAGTAAGCATCTTGAAATTTTCTCGCACCTGGACTCTTATGTACACTGACAGTTTAATCGAGGGAATGCTCTGAGGTTCCCTCAACATCACATATCCTTTGCTCAAGCCGTACCAAAACCTTACCATTTTTGCCGAAGGAGATATGATAATAGGCTAAAGAGCTAAGGTCGCGGAGGCACACTAGTGTTAGTTTCAGTCAAAATGACATCATCCAAAGGAATGGTAGGATAAGCATCCCCCAAAGGAGCCTCATCAAGGCGAAAGCCTTAACAAGTCAGGGGTAGAGTTCCTGAGTGAGAGCTAGGATTGACTTGCTACTGCTTGGCATGAAATTCTCCATTGTTTGAGTTATCACACCAGCTATCTATTCATTTAATATGTTCATACAGTCTTTCAGTTTCTCCTCCACAATGGCGGCGCTCTTAACTTCATCGACCATTGCTCTTGCTCTGGATTGAGTATTATACAGGTATGGGGGATCCGTGGTGAATTACCTACAAAAGAAAAAATCAAGATGAAAACCAAGAATGAGAAGAGCGTGCCAATCCATGACACATCTAGATTTCAAAAATGAAGTAAGGACAACCAAAGGACAAACTCGAATTCCAGTTTTGTCCGCTTGTGGTAAGAAATTCACAATAATCCGTAGGATGATAAAAATGGTGCCAAACTTTATGGATGCATATTTAAGATGATGATGGGCAACTTTCATCTTTTAAGTTCTTCCAAAAAAAAATGTCCAAATCAGTACAGTTTGATGCATCTATCAGAAAATGTTTTCCAAAAGACTTAATTAATTTGGTTTTTGTCTATGGATAAAATGGGTCATCAAAATTGAGAATTAAGACCCAAAAATTTTCAATCCACTAATTCAAAGCCCATTCTACAACTTTCATGTTTTGATTTTTCTCAAAAGAACCCATTTTTAATGGTAAATGGCGAAATAAAAGTGAAGTCAGAAAAATTTCAGAATCCAAACAGATTTTCTGTTACCTTAAGTTCGTTAGTAAGTGGAAAATGCACTGGATTGATCTGAAAATTTTTGAGGCGATGAATTAGGATCTTGTGAATGTTTTTCATGACTTTACAGGCCAAATCAAATCACAAAATTTTGTAAAAATTATGAAATAACGAAAGATCAATCTAAATAGTGGCATTATTACAAGAAAATCCCAATAATCATGTTTATCATGGACTGACCTAAAAATTAAACAGGATAAGATAAGGTTTAGAAGCTTGTTTTACTACTAAATAGGAGAAAACAAACACATAGACATGCACATGACTTGTGAGTTTTCCCTATTCTATCCACGCTAGAGGCTTAACAAATTGAAGTGAAAGACTTCCGATGAGATGGCAATCTCATGCACATAATCAAGATTGGTCGTAATCTTATAACATAACCAGGATTAGCCATGTCATTTCTCTTCGTCTCCTTGAGTTAGAAATTTTAACCCCACTTCGGTAATCCTACCGAGCACAAGTTCTAACTTTTGAAACTCATTTTTGAAAATAGATTCGAGATTGAATTTGAACTAACTTTCAACTATGATCTCACAGTGAATGCTAAAACGACTCTCAATACCATCCTAAAACCAATAGTCTAGGTCCGACCACGGGTCATGTGTGGTGTAGTGTTAATGCAATTAATCATGCATAACAATTAAATGCAAACATCTATTCAAAATGTGCATAATTAAGCAAACAATTCTAAATACCAATTTGTAAAATAGGGAGTTAGCCAAACACTCCACCCCTTCTTTCTCCCATTTGCAAGACTAGTTAACACATGGTTAGGGGCATATCTAGAGACCAATTGCCAAACAAAAATGTGATTTTTCATGAAATTATCTGCTTAAGTCCATATGAATTATAAAATTTTAAAAATTTGAAGGTGAACAATTAAATCACTTCATTTTTTTCAAAAAATTAAGCTCGAATCCCTAATGGAGTTGCCAAGTAGTCATGACCTAAAAAATGAGTTTCTCAGGTTAATAGATTGTTAGATTAATCAAACGAATTAACTAACCTAACTCGGATTCTCTCAAATCCTACCAATTCACAACTTAAGGTTCAATTCAAAAATTTTCAATTGGAATTGCCACTAATCATTTCTGGTAGGTCAATTAGAAGCCTAAGTAAATTATTGAGAGAGTAAAATTACTTCTATTAACCAAAGATTAAGAGTTCGTAAACTTGATTACGCTAGATTACTCTAATGCCCTTCCGATAACATTTTATTTCAGGAAAAATCATTTGACAATTCAACATTAATTGATTTTAATGTAAGTCACTAATAGAGGTTATCATGCCGATGCACAATCAATTAATTGAACATCCAAAAATCAAAATAACCAAGCTGAAGTTATCTTGTTTTTTAGAGCTTGGAACATCAAGGGTCTCATGAGTCCTTTGAAGCAAGCTGAAGTTAGAAATTTTGTGCGGTCACACTCCCTTTGCTGTATTGGGATCCTTGAGAATAAATTCCCTGAAGCTCTTTTTGTGCATATGTTCGCCAATCTTATCTCGGGCTAGAGGTGGCTTACTAATTATGATTTTGCGCCAAGTGGTAGAATCTGGATTGGTTGGGATCCCCTTCGAGCCTCTTTTGGTAGTCTTTCGCTCTTGCTCAAGCCATTCATGGGATTCTACATTTTCTACCACTGAATAAGCAGTGTTTCTTGTCTGTTATCTATGCGGATCACACCTTTGTTGCCAGATGTCCCTTGTGGAATGATCTTGTCTAGCTGAGTGATAACCGGGACTCTCCCTGGATGGTGCTTGGTGATTTCAATGCCATTAAAGAGCCTTCTGACCGTATAGGTAGCTCCAACACTTGGCTCCCTAGCTTTGATGAATTGAATCAATGCCTATCTCAGGCTGGAGACCTTAGATATGTTGGCCACAGATTTACATGGTCAACGGGTACTGGAGACTATCGGAAACAACGCAAAATTAATCGTGCAGTGATTAATGCACATTGGAGTGAGGAATTCTCCTTCTCTTAGGCCAATTTTCCGGCACCTGGAGTGTCGGATCACTCCCCGATCCTGATTTAGATTGCACCTCCTGGTATGCGAAGGAAGCCTTTCAAATTCTTCAACTTTTGATCGATGCACCCTTCCTATGCGACAGTGGTCTCTCAAGTTTGGGACTCCTACTTGACTGGAACCCCTATATTTATCCTCTACATTAGGTTAAAGATTTTGAAATCTCGGTTGAAGCTGCTAAACAGAGAAGCTTTCTCTGATATTTCATCTCGCACGGCCAAAGTAAGGAATGACCTTACGGCTGTTCAAGATGCGCTGGAAATGGATCCTAGAAATAGAGACCTTGCTAACCAAGAAAAGACCCTGCTCCAGGACTTTTCCAACTTACAGCTGTGTGAGGAAGCATACTATGCTCAGAAGTCCAGAATTAAATGGCTGAGAGAGGGAGACCTCAACACCAAATTTTTCCATTGCTCGGTCAACAAAAGGAACCTAAATAATAGGCTTCTCTCTGTTATAGATAACTCGGGCAACCTGCTTACTGACATGCAGCAAATTCAAAACCACATTGTCTCATTTTTTGAGAATCTGCTCGCCCAGGAGCCCGTTACAAATCTGCCATCGATTCTTGACCTCAGGTCAATCATTGTTAACCCTCTTAACTCTAATCAAATAGCCTTTCTATTTCGGCCAGTGACAGACTCTGAAATTCGAGATACGATATTTTCCCTCCCCAAGGGTAAGACCCCAAGCCCGGATCGCTTCTCGACTGAGTTCTTTCAGAAGTCTTGGGATGTTGTTGGCTCCTCGGTCTCTCTGGGTATCAAGGACTTCTTTTCTAATGGCTGTCTCTTGAAGAAGATCAATAATACCATCCTTACCTTGGTTCCAAAAGTGCCTAGTGCCTCTAATCTTAATGATTTCAGACCCATTGCTTGCTGCAACACTATAAAAAAATGCATCACCAAGATTATTGCAAATAGATTGGCGAGTGTCCTTCGCTCGATTATTAGTCTCCCTCAATCGGCGTTTATTAAAGGGTGTCGTATCAGTGACAATATCCTTTTAGCCCAGGAATTATTTTGTGGCTTCCATCATGATCCTTACCTCCCAAAGTGTGCCATTAAGGTGGACTTCCACAAGGCATATGATTCTGTGAATTGGGATTTTCTTGAATGGGTCCTCATTGCATTCGACTTCCCCATGCACCTGATAAGGCTCATTATGACTTGTGTTCGTTCTCCGAAATTCTCGATGGCTATCAACGGGGAACTTCATGGTTTTTTTCCTGGTGGTAGGGGTATTAGATAAGGTGATCCAATGTCCCCCTACTTGTTTACTCTTGTAATGGAAATCTTTACTAGAATTCTGGAGGCGCATACCAAACTTCCTGCATTCAGGTTTTTTTGGCGCTACAAATCCACTCGGTTATCCCACCTGTTCTTCGCTGATGATGTCCTCTTATTTTTTGAAGCTAACCTTGCAGCCATTGACTTGTTGAAGTCGAGCATTAACAGGTTTGCTAGCTGGTCTGGTCTGAAACCGAACCTGAGAAAAAGTGAAGTCTACTTATCAGGTGGATCGAGAGACACCAAGGAGAATATTCTGAATCTGTTGGCTTTGTCAAAGGCACCCTCCCCTTCCGGTATCCGGGTGTCCCTGTTATTGCTTCCAGACTGTCAAAGGCTGATTGTATAACTCTGATTAACTCCATCACTGAAAGGGCACAATCTTGGTGCCATCGGTTCCTGTCATTTACCGCCAGACTTCAGCTAATCAAGTTTGTCCTCTATGCTGTCCAAGTGCACTAGGCGAGTATTTTTACTCTCTCGAAGGAAGTCCTTTTGTCCATTGAGCGTATCCTCCGTCAATTTCTATGGAAGGGACCTCGTTTGGGTGTTAGGGGAGTTAAAGTGCCGTGGGTGAATGTTTGCCGACCAAAAGAGGAAGGGGGGCTTGGTATTAGGAAATTGGAGGACTCCAATCGAGCTACTATGATGAAACACATCTAGATCCTTTCTTCAGACAAAGAATCCCTTTGGTGCAAATGAATCCATTCGACATTCTTGAAATTAAAAAATTTTTGGGTCGTCCGCAAGCCCACATTCTATTCATGGGCTTAGAAAAAGATCCTCGACCTTCGTCCTTACATCGACACCCGTTTCAAATGGAGCATTGGCAATGGTGAAGCGATTTCCTTCTGGTTCGATAATTGGCATCAAAGAGGCCCCCTCTATAAACTCTATTCGGATAGGGAGATCCACTCCTCTGGTATACCCCGTGAGGCTTCTATGAAGGAAGCTCTTTCAATGGCCCCTAATATCGTCCTAGATGGGATCCTCTCTCGGCCAGAAATCCCTGTTCTGGTGCCAGGTAATCCTGATCGATGGAGATGGGTGGAATATCGCCTGGGGGTATTCTTGACGGCAGCTGCTCGGGACACCATCCGCCTTAGGGGAACGACAGTACCTTGGCACTCCTTCATCTGGGATCGTGATATTGTTCCTCGCCATGCCTTTTTGTTGTGGATAATCTCACTTAATAGGCTGCCCACGCAGACCTTGCTTCTCACTTACCATAGGATTGAAGAAGGCTCATGTGCGTTCTATCATCTAAGACTAGACTCCACTGAACACTTATATTTTGGTTGTCTGATCACAGCAGATTTGATTGGATTTTGGGCCTCTAGGAATAACCTCGTGTGGACTAATCGTGGATGCTTGGACAACCTAAGGTGGGCATCCAAAGCCATTGGGGGACGTTCCTTCCTGTTAGATTCATGCCCTAAAGCAACTATGTAATAGTTACATTTTAGGGATTTCGGTTGTATTTCAATTGATTATTCAATTAATGGCAATGACGTGCTTATTCATTTGTCCAATTATTTATCTATGAATAAATTCCATTAGATCAGTTGTAACTGGACCTATTTTTGAGACGTCAAGAATATGTGTGACGGGTTCACAGTTAGACTGAGTCTTTAAACTGTTCCCGATCAATGGATCATTAAGTGGATATTAATGATCATGTTGAGATCGGTGTGTTCTTAACTTCACTATTAAGTATTTGATACTTAAAAGAATGACGAGTCACGAGTCATTGGGTATTGTGATACTCGGGTTAGAACACAGGTGCTTGTACTAGACAAGTTCACTGAACGTGACACGCATTTAACGATTAGCAACATGGAAGCTTTTAGCGTGGTCAATGTCTAATCGTTCTTGCTCTGGTCTTGTATAAATAATCCTTAGACCTGGGTCACAGTGTTGACTTGTACGTTGGATGGCTATGGTTCACAAGTGCGCATATTGACGGTTCGCTGATCCGTCTCTGTACTTGATGGTTATAGTTCATCCACATACGAAGTCACACGTGTGAGCAAAAATGGAATCTGTCTCCTTGCTACATGCAAGGTATGATGTCCTATGCGATCTAGTTATGACGATGTATTGAAATCCTCGGCCGGGGTTGTAATCGAGAATAAAATGTTTATGTCTAGTATAAATGCATGTTAATTAGATTTGTGCATATGATCGAATTGGTGGCTTGACAAAATATTCCATGGCCTTTGTTCGATCAGGACATAGTAAGACAGAGGGATTGAATTACACTGTAGCTAGAGCTGACAGGTTCATTATGTTCTTAAAACATTCACACTGTCTGGGCAGTCATGACATATTGCTAGATGTCACTCATGACTTGTAGGACCTAGTGATTGATCGGGACAATCAATTCGCTTGGTAGTACTAATGTGTTAGTGCTTGTCTTACTGCCAGCACAGTGATGAACCTAGGGATGTCACACACCTTAACCAATATGTGATAACGTTGAACGGAAAAATATAATACTGCAAATATGTTTGCAATCGCAACTATCGAATTAGTTGAACTGAAATTAGATTAAATGAGATTTAATTTAATTTTAATTTTGGTCATTGACATACGTGTATATGATGCACAAACACGTCTTAATACGGACACATAATGATGCGTCCAATTTGCGCACATACTATAGGTATCTCCTTTTATATTTATAATTAATTTATTTATTTATTTATTAATTATTTTTAAAGGATTATGCGCATGGTCAGCAAGACCATGCGCATGAATGAATGCCCACTATAATAGTGGGCATTTGTGGAATACACCACCAGCAAAGTGCTGGTGGTGGATTGTTTCTATAACCTATTAATATATTTACTTATATATATTTTATATTATAGTGCAATAGACGTGGTCAGCACAATATGTGCTGACCATGGGATTTCATTATAATATAATTATATGTATATAAAAAGGAAGAAACAAACAATAGAATAAGAGGTAGTGCTTTTGTGCTAATAATGCACTATGCGTACGATCTGATAGTGCGCGTAGTGTAGGGTGTCTTCAAGATTTTTTTTAATCTGCAAAACAATTGCAGAGTTGGAGAAGAAGAGTGCATAAATTGAGAGTGCAGGCTCGTGAGAAGAGAGAGAGAGAATGAGAGAATAAAACCAGAAAATTTTTCTCTCTACGTATTGTTCTTACGATGACCAAAATTAAAAAGCGCAGAGAGTAGTTTCACGAGATTGCTAGCACAGTCAAATGCAGAAATTTTCTGCGTCGTTTTTCTACCGTTCGTTATCCGATTGGTGGTGTGTCTGAACTGGAGGTCCGACGCTTGTGGGACTTGAAGCGAAGAACATCTGAACCAATTCATTTTTCAAGCACGCTACAAGGGTAATCCCTTTAACCCTCTCTGTTTAATTTGATTTTTGATTGAAACACACGAACAACGCCTCTGGAGATACATGTATAGTATTATTTCCGCTGCATTTATTATTTAACATTCATTATACATGTTTAGAAAAATCCCAACAGTGGTATCAGAGCCAATCCTTAGGCGTTCTCATGCGTTTAATTGATTTAGGTTCGTAGTAATTTTTGCGTTCTCATGGCCAATTTGATTTTAGTGAATTGTTCGCTCTAACGTGGCCTATAGAAGTTGATTATTTTATACGATAAATATAATCAACTGAGCGAAAAATTAGAACCAAATCAATTTTGAATCAAAAACTGTAATTAGTTTTGTTCAACAATGAATTAGATTCATCGCAGAATTTTTATTGTGCCTTCCGAAGCATTAAATTATGAATTTATTGCTTACGTGGGAGGGTGGTGATCATGGAAAAACCCATAATCAATGTGATTGTTGTATGGATGAATGTATGATGATTCCAGGTATTTTCGGGTTGTAATTATTTAATGGAGGCTGCGTCCTTCTTTTATTTTTCATGTAATATTTATTTTTTAGTATAGTTTAGTATAATCAATTGTTGGAGTTATTGCTACGAGGATTACGTGGAGGAGCCGTTAAGCCGGTGAGCTCTATGGGCCCGGTTCGCGAAGAGTTCGAGAAACCAAGAAGAAGTGAAGCAGTTCTCCGTCATTAAAATATTAAAATGGTTAAATGTGGTCTCATTGGCTCGAGACCCATTAAACCATAATTTCATGATCACCCCGTAGGATAGATGTTTATATGTTTGACATCTATTTATTTATTTATTTTTATGTTTTATGTGAGCATGTTAAACCGGTTAATGTGCAAAGTGAGACCTTTAATAATGACCCAAACCTCCTTAATAAAATATTAAGTCGAAACAGGTTTCGGACTCGTGGCCTTCCGTCGTCGTGGTTTGATCCTATATTATAGTGGTTGATTGACCGGCTATGGATACATAGGGGTCAATTGTCATTCATAATAATGGACCACTCCATTAAGCATATGATGTTGTGGGGTTAGAGCCGAACGATTTTCAATAACTATCAGGTGAGGGGATCGTTTGCGTTTTCAATACTTGCATGTGACGATGGGTTAGACTTAACTATGATCATAAAGTCAATAACTGTTAGGTGAGACTTTCTTGGTCTAGAGGCCGAAGTTATGATTGGGACTCGCATATGATGCGTTGAATAAGTTGATTCACTCACTAAGTTCATAGAACACAAATAACTGTTAGGTGAGGTGGACTATGGACTGATGGGACTCTAATCCCCACTAATAATCTTTACCCAATGAAGATTGCCGTTTCCCATTTTAAGGAGTATGGGATCCGAATATAAATTTAGTGGGAGGATCTATTTCATTTAAGGGCCAAAATGAAATAGTTATTTTGAAAGACAACGACTAACAATTTATTTTCTGCACAGATATTTATTACTCTGAAAATGGTAAACTCAAACCCGCTCGCTTCGATACTTGACAAGAATTGTTTGACTGGACCCAATTTCACCGACTGGGTGAGGAATCTGAGAATTGTTCTCAATTCAGAAAAACTCGGGTATGTGCTTGATAAAAAGATGCCAACCTCTTTTCCTGAGGGTGGGACCCAAGAGGAACGTGTCACTTATGATAAGTGGCATGATGATGACTTAAAGGTCAGGTCATATATGCTTGCTTTAATGAATAATGAATTTCAAAAGAAGTATGAAGCTATGGAAGATGCTAGGTCGATCATTTTGCACTTAAAGGAATTCTTTGATGAAAATGGTCGAACCTCTAGATATGAGATATCTAAGGCATTGTACCGCATGAAGATGGCTGAAGGATCATCAGTTAATGATCATGTTTTAAAAATGATCTGGCACATAGAAGAATTGGCGAGGCTAAATCTGGTTATGGACAATGACTTAGCTGTGGATTTGATCCTCCAATCTTTACCCGATTCCTTCTCTGGTTTTGTCCAAAACTTTCACATGCATAAGATGGAGAAAACTCTTGCTGAGTTACATAGCATGTTGGTAGTTTATGAGAAGGAAATGCGCAACATGAGGCCTAATATGGTAGCTATGGCTAAGGCTTCTTCTTCAAAGAGTAAGACTATTTTGAAGAAAAACAAATGGAAGAAGCCTGTGAAGGCTGTTGTGCGACCAAAGCCCAAGGTTGAAAAAGGGAAATGTCATTATTGTGGTGTCATGGGGCACTGGAGGAGGAATTGTAAAAAGTACCTCGCAAGCTTGAAGGCCAAGCCTAAGAACCAAACTTGCGAAGGTATGGTGTCTATGCTTATTGAAACTAACATGATGGTTAGTGCTGAATCCAGCTTATGGATTCTAGATTCTGCTGCAACCTCACATATTTGTATGTTTTTGCAGAGTCTGGAAATAAGCAGGATGCTGGGGCGAAATGAGATTGTCTTGACATTTGCAAATGGAGCAAGAGTTGCTGCATTAGCTATAGGGACTTTTCGTTTATGTTTGCCTTCTGGACATGTTTTGGTTTTAAATAATTGTTTGCATTATGAGAATGCTGTTCGGAACATCATCTCTATACCTCGTTTGGGTAAAGAGAATTATGAATTTTCTTTTATTGATGATGTATGTTCTATTTATTATAATAGAACGTGTGTTGGTTCTGGATTATTAACCAATAATCTTTATACCATTACGATGTCTGGTAATGCGATTACCAATGTCAAAAAGCAAAATAATCATGATGTAAATGCCGTAACTAAACGCTCTAGAGATAGTCTAAATCCAAAGTATGTTTGGCATCTCCGATTAGGTCATATTGGAGAAAACAGAATCAACAAGTTGAGTAATAATGGATATATTAATCCAATCGGTTTTGAACCATACTCAACTTGTGATGCATGTCTTCTAGGAAAAATGACCAAAGCGCCCTTTGTAGGACATGGTGCGCGAGCTGCTGACATACTAGGATTGATACATACAGATGTATGTGGACCAATTAATGAAGCTACTAGAGGCGGTTACTCTTACTTCATTACCTTTACCGATGATCATTCACGGTATAGGTATTTGTACTTGATGAAGTATAAATCCGAATCTTTTGAAAAGTTCAAGGAATTCAGGTCTGAAGTTGAGAAACAAACAGGAAAGAGTATTAAGGCTCTTCGATCTGATCGAGGAGGTGAATACCTTAGTACTGAATTCTTGGATTATCTTAAAGATAATGGCATTTTATCACAATGGATACCTCCTGCAACTCCAGAGCATAATGGTGTATCTGAAAGAAGAAATCGCACTTTATTAGATATGGTGCGATCTATGATGAGTTACACCGATTTGCCTGTATCCCTTTGGGGATATGCCCTTGAAACAGCTGCATATTTACTGAATAGAGTGCCATCCAAATCTGTTCCAACTACGCCTTATGAGATATGGCATAGTAGGAAACCAAGTCTTAATCATATCAAGATTTGGGGTTATCCAGCTTTCAT
Source organism: Psidium guajava (assembly GCA_016432845.1). NCBI lineage: Eukaryota > Viridiplantae > Streptophyta > Magnoliopsida > Myrtales > Myrtaceae > Psidium > Psidium guajava. Next base: position 34,173,481 of record CM028226.1, read on the forward strand.
TAAGAAGCTGAGAACAGAGAAATTGGAGGCTAGGTCTGAACAAGGTCGTTTCATTGGATATCCAAAAGAGACGCTTGGATATTATTTCTATTTCCATTCTGATCAAAGGGTTTTGGTCAGTAGGCATGCTTCTTTTCTGGAGAATCAGTTCGTCCAGGAAGGTGGTGTTGGACGGAAAATAGTCTTACAAGAAGGAAACAATGAAGTACCGAATAACCAAGTTCAGACACCGAAGCCTGATTCAGTGGGAGCTTCTGATACACATCCTTTTAGGAGGAGTGCGAGAACGTCTCGTCTACCTATTCGTTATAGACACTCGATTGAAGAGATTGAGTCACTATTTATTGTGAATGATAGTAATCAGCCGAGTGACCCTAACACCTATGAGGAGGCGATGTCGGATATCGATTCTACTAAATGGCTAGAAGCCATGAAATCCGAAATGGATTCAATGTATTCCAACGACGTTTGGACTCTAGTTAATCTGCCTGATGGTATTGTACCAATTGGCTGCAAATGGATTTTCAAGAGGAAAATGAACGCTGATGGTCAAGTTGGAACGTACAAAGCACGGTTGGTGGCGAAAGGATATCGTCAAAAAGAAGGGATCGATTATGACGAAACTTTCTCACCTGTAGCCATGCTAAAATCCATTCGAATTATGTTGGCTATAACTGCGCACCTTGATTATGAGATATTTCAGATGGATGTCAAAACGGCTTTTCTAAATGGTTTCCTCGAGGAGGATATTTATATGGAACAACCACAGGGTTTTGAATCCAATGGTGAAAGTCGAAAGGTGTGTAGGCTTAAGAGATCCATTTATAGACTCAAACAAGCCTCCAGAAGTTGGAACATCCGTTTTGATGAGGTAGTCAAATCGTTTGGCTTTATCAAAAATCCGGATGAACCTTGTGTATACAAGAAGCTTAGTGGGAGCGCAATTGCGTTTATAGTTCTATACGTCGATGATATACTTTTGATCGGGAATGATGTACCGATGATATCATCAATTAAACTATTCTTGTCACAGAATTTCTCCATGAAAGATTTAGGAGAGGCAACCTATATATTAGGTATCAAGATCTATAGAGATAGATCGAGACGATTGATTGGCCTCTCACAATCTACGTACATAGACAAAGTGTTAACACGGTTTAACATGCAATGTTCCAAAAGAGGATTATTGCCTTTTAGGCATGGAATCCGCCTTTCCAAGGAGATGTGTCCCAACACTCTTGAAGAAAGAGAGCGGATGTCGAGGATACCTTACGCATCCGCTATTGGAAGCATAATGTATGCAATGCTATGTACCAGACCTGATATTGCGTATGTTGTGAGCATTACTAGTAGATATCAGTCTGATCCAAGGGAAGAACACTGGATAGCAGTCAAGAATATCCTTAAATACTTACGAAGGACTAAGGATTTATTCTTAATATATGGAGAAGGAGATTTTAAAGTTGAAGCTTATACTGATTCCGATTTTCAATCGGATCCTAATGACTATAAGTCTACATCTGGGTTTATCTTTATACTCAATGGTGGTGCAGTTAGTTGGAAAAGTTCCAAACAAAGCATAACTGCTGATTCCACCACTGAGGCAGAGTATGTAGCCGCTTCTGAAGCAGCAAAGGAAGCTGCTTGGATGAAGAAGTTCATTTCTGAACTTGGAGTAGTTCCTTCCATTGAGCAGCCGATTACATTGTTTTGCGACAACAATGGGGCAATAGCTCAAGCTAAGGAACCAAGGTCTCACCAGAAGTCCAAGCATATTGAAAGACGCTTCCATCTCATCAGAGAAATAGTTGGGAGAGGTGATATCGCCTTGCAGAAAATTGCCTCAGCGGAGAACGTGGCATATCTCTTTACTAAGGCCTTACCTCAGTCTTCTTTTGAAAGGCACATTAACAAAATGGGTTTGAGGTACCAGACTAGTTGGCTTTAGTGCAAGTGGGAGATTGTTAGATTCATGCCCTAAAGCAACTATGTAATAGTTACATTTTAGGGATTTCGGTTGTATTTCAATTGATTATTCAATTAATGGCAATGACGTGCTTATTCATTTGTCCAATTATTTATCTATGAATAAATTCCATTAGATCAGTTGTAACTGGACCTATTTTTGAGACGTCAAGAATATGTGTGACGGGTTCACAGTTAGACTGAGTCTTTAAACTGTTCCCGATCAATGGATCATTAAGTGGATATTAATGATCATGTTGAGATCGGTGTGCTCTTAACTTCACTATTAAGTATTTGATACTTAAAGGAATGACGAGTCATGAGCCATTGGGTATTGTGATACTCGGGTTAGAACACAGGTGTTTGTACTAGACAAGTTCACTGAACATGACACGCATTTAACGATTAGCAACATGGAAGCTTTTAGCGTGGTCAATGTCTAATCGTTCTTGCTCTGGTCTTGTATAAATAATCCTTAGACCTGAGTCACAGTGTTGACTTGTACGTTGGATGGCTATGGTTCACAAGTGCGCATATTGACGGTTCGCTGATCCGTCTCTGTACTTGATGGTTATAGTTCATCCACGTACGAAGTCACACGTGTGAGCAAAAATGGAATCTGTCTCCTTGCTACATGCAAGGTATGATGTCCTATGCGATCTAGTTATGATGATGTATTGAAATCCTCGGCCGGGGTTGTAATCGAGAATAAAATGTTTATGTCTAGTATAAATGCATGTTGATTAGATTTGTGCATATGATCGAATTGGTGGCTTGACAAAATATTCCATGGCCTTTGTTCGATCAGGACATAGTAAGACAGAGGGATTGAATTACACTGTAGCTAGAGCTGACAGGTTCATTATGTTCTTAAAACATTCACACTGTCTGGGCAGTCATGACATATTGCTAGATGTCACTCATGACTTGTAGGACCTAGTGATTGATCGGGACAATCAATTCGCTTGGTAGTACTAATGTGTTAGTGCTTGTCTTACTGCCAGCATAGTGATGAACCTAGGGATGTCACACACCTTAACCAATGTGTGATAACGTTGAACGGAAAAATATAATACTGCAAATATGTTTGCAATCGCAACTATCGAATTAGTTGAACTGAAATTAGATTAAATGAGATTTAATTTAATTTTAATTTTGGTCATTGACATACGTGTATATGATGCACAAACACGTCTTAATACGGACACATAATGATGCGTCCAATTTGCGCACATACTATAGGTATCTCCTTTTATATTTATAATTAATTAATTTATTTATTTATTTATTTATTAATTAATTATTTTTAAAGGATTATGCGCATGGTCAGCAAGACCATGCGCATGAATGAATGCCCACTATAATAGTGGGCATTCGTGGAATACACCACCAGCAAAGTGCTGGTGGTGGATTGTTTCTATAACCTATTAATATATTTACTTATATATATTTTATATTATAGTGCAATAAACGTGGTCAGCACAATATGTGCTGACCATGGGATTTCATTATAATATAATTATATGTATATAAAAAGGAAGAAACAAACAATAGAATAAGAGGTAGTGCTTTTGTGCTAATAATGCACTATGCGCACGATCTGATAGTGCGCGTAGTGTAGGGTGTCTTCAAGATTTTTTTTAATCTGCAAAACAATTGCAGAGTTGGAGAAGAAGAGTGCATAAATTGAGAGTGCAGGCTCTTGAGAAGAGAGAGAGAGAATGAGAGAATAAAACCAGAAAATTTTTCTCTCTACGTATTGTTCTTACGATGACCAAAATTAAAAAGCGCAGAGAGTAGTTTCACGAGATGGCTAGCACAGTCAAATGCAGAAATTTTCTGCGTCGTTTTTCTACCGTTCGTTATCCGATTGGTGGTGTGTCTGAACTGGAGGTCTGACGCTTGTGGGACTTGAAGCGAAGAACATCTGAACCAATTCATTTTTCAAGCACGCTACAAGGGTAATCCCTTTAACCCTCTTTGTTTAATTTGATTTTTGATTGAAACGCACGAACAACGCCTCTGGAGATACATGTATAGTATTATTTCCGCTGCATTTATTATTTAACATTCATTATACATGTTTAGAAAAATCCCAACACTTCCATCATAGAATTGCCCGATTCTCCTTTGCAGCACTTTGCCACCTCATATGGAAGGAGAGGAACGACATCCTCTTCCAAGCACATCCTCTCTTAGTGATGGCCATGAAGAAACATTTAATGAAAGCGGTAAAGGATAAAGCCTTCTCACTCAAGCCGGTTGATGATACACCGCACAATAGACGGGTGCAACAGTGCTAGGAGTTGCCCCCTAATATTTTTGACTAATTGGTTGGTTCGGACTTGATTTTGGGCTTCTATTCTAGCCTCTATCCTACCTGCTGGGTGTGGTTTGAAAACCAACTGATTATACTGGTGTGATGACCCGTGAGGATGCCCTATTTGTTTTTCCTGTTTCTGGTTTAATGCGGCTCTGTATTTCTGAATGACCTGAACTACAGCTGGGCCTAGAGCGTATGCCAGTACTGCTGTGGTTGTGGGTTGCTGGTTTGCTTCCCTCTCTGAAACCTCTCCTGGTCCTCTGCTAGCCAGTGCTCGAAGACCAGATGTGCTACTGGATCTGGGGCCTGTTTGGCTCTGGTGCTGACATGGGCTGGCTGGAGGATGACACTGCTGTGGGAGCTGGTTTCGGTGCCTCCTGGACCTAGGGGATGGCCTGTTGAGCTATAACTAAGCGTGGAGAGGAGCTTCACGCCTTGCTATTGGCCTTTTCTCCTCAGAGTTACCTATTGTGTCACAAGTTGTCTCGGGGAGGCCCAGTTAGATGGCCAGATGGAGTGGAGCTTCGTGCTTCTAGGAGACCTCTGCTTGGACCAAGATCTGCAGTTGTTTGCTGGTTTGATTCTGAATCATGGTTGCTGTCTCGAAGAGAGTAGATCAGTCCACTACTTTGCTATCCTCGAGGCTCCAGGGTCCACAAGCTCGGTGTGCTGCTGGCTATGTTGTGTAGGCTGTAATTGTTCTGGCCTCTATATCCTGGGCCTTTTCTGGTTTTCAGTGGTACCCTTTGAGTGGGTTGGTGTATTTTTGTTTGGCCTTACACCCTTGCACCCTCGAGGACATGGACCGTGTAACCCTGGGTACGAGATTTGGTGTTTGGTTGTTTGGTTGTTTTTTGTGTTTGCCCAATGATTAGCTAATACATTCTTACCTTTCCAAAAAAAAAGACTAAACTATATGCAATGCATGAAACTACTCTAATGCAATGACATTGATTAAATGCAAAATTAAGCTAGATGGCGTGCAAATTAATCAAACTATTATACAAATAAGACTATAGTTTAATTAAATTGACCACGTAATATGCAAATTAACTAAGATTTAGACGTGCAATTTTATATGGAATGCAAGCCAATATGCAACCTAATATGACATGGCAAGAATGAAATGACATAGATGATGTGGCAAAGATAACGTAGAAAAGATGACGCAGCAAAGAAGACATGGAAAAGATGACATGTCATATATGACATGAATGATGTGGCAAAGACGACATGAATGACATGGCAAAGATGATTTTTTAAAATTTTCGGATGAATTTATTTCCTAAAATAGAACTATGTCAAAACAATGTTTATCTTGCATATTTTAGGGTTTAAATTGACTTAAAACTTTAAATAGATTATTTTAAACATAAAATTTTATTTTAGCATGCAATTTCTATCGTAAAATGCAATTTAACCTAAATATTTTACAAAAGGGATTAGATATGCAATTATCTACATAATGCTATTTTAAAAGATATGCAATTTTTAAAATATGAAAGTGAATGAATGCAATTTTTTTAAGAATTTTTCAAGATTACATCATGTGACGGATATTTTCTTAAAAAATGACAATCAAGTCAAAATAGGAAAATAAATATGTCAATCAATTCAATCAAGAAAAGTAGATATATCAATTAATTTTTTGAGATATTTTATAGATATTTAAGTTAATCTTTAATTCATAATCTTACAATTAATGATAAAACTTAAATTCTTGCCTAATTGAATATTTCATCAATAATCCTAAAGATAGATTTTCTCAATTATGCGAAAAGTTGCAAATTAGGAAAGGAACTTTCCCAAATCAAATCTGAATTTTTGAAAAAGATATCACTTTTGATACAAGATATGTAAGATAGGCAAATAAATCACAAAATAGGCAAATGAATGTACCCAAGTTCAAAATAAGAAAAATTTCCTTGATCGCCCGAAGACTGCTATCCTAATTCGAAATTTGTTCTGAAAATTGCAACAAAAGCTTGGGATGGAGGTTTGCACGGCTCGAGAAAGACGCATCCAGGCACGCACCAGCAGCTCACATTTTAGGACTGATTCAGATTCACCGACAAACTTGCAAAAGCGGCGTGGAAATAGGCTCGTCAAGCGATCAGCGTCGACTTCGAATCTGGTAATTCCGGGCCTTCTCCAGTTCCCCGCAGGGACTACGAGCGTGGTGGACGGCAAGAAAACAAAGTGAGGCTTGAGCAGTAGGCAAGACAGAAGCAGTGCAATTAGATTTTGCCTCTTGGATTTTAACTGATGAAGAAGACTTACACCCTTCTTCTCGTCTTCTTTCGTGTACTTTTTAGAACCCACTCAGAGAAAAGTAATAAGAGTAGTTTCCTCTCCCTCTCTCCACTTTTTCTTTCCCTGCCACTTTCTATCTCCTCTCTCTACCTCTGACAATTCTGCTCTCTCTCTCTCTACTCTCACGTTTTGTGTCCCTCAACATAGCCGCCTTCTCCTGTTTCAACGTGTAATGGGCCTTTTTATAGGCGAGAAAAATATGGATGAACAAGAAAGATATCAAACTTTGTTTCCTTTTGTGTCTTTTCCTTTCTGTTCACGCCTGACGATGGGCAAAGATACCTTGGAGTGTATTTTCCTTCTTGTTTTAATATATTCCCCTTTCATTGACCATATTTCACCTTCCTTTTTTTCATATTGTTTTTCCTTGTACGAAATCTACTCATTTTCATGCCTATTCTTTTTACTTCTTTCCTTCCCAACAACCAAGAGAATCAACCATCTTAAATATCCGGAGAATTATATCTATATATCATGTGTGAGCACTAATTGAATTAAGCACGATGTAATCTTTTACTATGATTAGGTCGAATATGCGTCATCGCAAGTTTATCTTAATTAAGCTTAAAACTAACCACTCAAGTCCATCGTCTTTCAATTTAGCTCGCCTTTGCCGTCAGTCTAATTAAATGTGAACGTAAATGTAATGCATAAATTAAACTACCCCACATGAAAATGATCTAATTATTTTTTGTAGGAATTAAAATTAATTCTTTTTTTTTTGCAAAGTAAAAAAAATCAAAATTTAAGTGCCAACAATCAGTTCATATCACACATATTGTTTGTTGAAGCTAACGCCCTAGGCCATGTCTCTCCCATTTGACTTGTGGTGGGAGCATGAGATGTGGTTTTAACTCCGGCTTGATAGGTGCTTCCTTCAACACAATAGGCAATTTATGGTAACCGGCAAGAACATAACAAGAACAAGATTCTATTGTGAATTAATTCAGATGCGACTGATTTTACCTAAGGAGCGTTTTCGAGCTTTTATCTTTTTTAATCTTGGTAATTTGACTCGCAACCTAATGAACAGCAGAAAGGTTTCTCCTAGAAAGGAGCACACGACGAATTGGCGATCTTTCACCGTTCACTGATTTTTCGCCTAACGAGAAGGGAACGGTTTATTCTTGTGTATTCGGACACAGTTAGGACTTGCAGCAACCCCAGCTAGACGAGCCTATTCTAAGGTTGCCCCAGCACCAGCACGACCCCTCTAATTTGGCACTTCTATATAACCTGCAAGACATGATTTTCAGCAGAGGGCTGCACATAACGTGATTTCATGTGGCTCAAAAAGTTTTTCTACCTTCCATTGCCTGGGCCACGTTCCGTATATAACTCGACAGTTGAGCAGAAAAAGGCTAAAGGGTGGTCCTTAAGACTTGTGCTGGGTTTGTGGGTTATCCAACAACTGATTCTCAAGGCAGAACACTATTTTGGGTCCTGATTTGAGTTGATTTGATTCATTCTTCTCATTTATAGACAGTTTTTCGATTTCTTCTTCAATCCACTGGGTCGCCCAGCTCTTCGATTCAATCCACATTGATAGACAATGCAAGGAGAGCAGATTCTTCAGAAAATCACTCTGATCCTTTCTCTTGTGAATTGATAGGATCAAAACAAATACATCGGAGATTAGAAAGTATAATCAGCATCAAAGTTCAAGCTGTGGCATGTCATATGCGACATTGCATTACGCATGTTGTTATAACGTATATATACATCCACGCACCCAAGAGAGAAATAGCTCATCAACTAGCCCTTACTGTCTAAATTGAGCAAGGCGAAGCACCTTACAAACCAATGACATGTTTAAGTTACGTGGCCCCAGCTATATTTTGTCAGCTAAGCAGCAGCAAAAAGTAAGCACCAATCGCACAATCCAGCACTATTGCAGGGAAGAGATCATCTTGACCCAGGCAATAAGCTCATCAACTGAACATTTCAAATGCATCTGAATTTGCAATAAGCTCATCAACTGAACATTTCTGCCTAGATAACATAGTCAGACCACTCAGATATATGGGAAGTATGGTCCATTGTGAGACTAGGAATGTTGTCAAGCCTAACTGGGTTCTCCTTGCCTCCGACCAACCTCGCCGGGTTCCCTACCGCTGTGGTCCGTGGAGGCACGTCCTTCAGCACTACTGACCCGGCTCCAATCTTCGCTCCCTCTCCGATCCTGATGTTGCCCAAAATGCAAGTCCCCGCCCCGATCAACACCCCATCACCAATCTTCGGATGCCGATCACCGCACACTTTGCCGGTCCCTCCCAATGTCACATTGTGCAAAATCGACACATTGTTCCCAATCACGGCTGTCTCGCCCACAACAAGGCCCGTCGCGTGATCAAAAAGCAACCCTCTCCCAAGTTTCGCACCCGGATGGATGTCAACCGCGAAAATTTCGGAGACCCTGGTCTGTATTACCAGCGCAATGACCTGCCTCCCCTGTGACCACAGCTTGTGAGCCACCCTGTGAGCCTGGCACGCAAGAAACCCCTTAAAATTCAAGAAACAGTGGACATAGGTCACGCAAGCAGGGTCTCTCTCGTGCACTGCTCTCAAATCTTCCTTCACAGACCCGACAATTTCTCGATCCTCCGCGAGCACCCCATGCAATAGCTCGTACAGAGTACCCCTGGGAAGGCTCGCATTGCTCAGCTTGATCGACAACTGACTGGCCAACGCGCTTTCGAGCGATTCCTGCGAAAGTATCGAGCTTTCATAGTAGTTGGACAGTATGGGCTCACGAGAAACATCCGAGCGAGCCTCTTCTCGCATCCTGAGCCACACGTCTTCTTTGTCTTCATCTTGGTTGTGGCATTCGACGACCTTGCTGGTGTCCGTGGTCTTCCCTCGGTTCTGGGAAACGGGTATGCTCGAAAGGGGGCTAGAAATTCTGGGTCGGCAAAAATTCGCGAACTTGAGGCCGTATCTGTGCTCGCCCCAGCTTGGGTAGCGGGAAAATTTGCGAGTGTCGTCGACACAGGCGGCTACGTCAGAGTTGGGAACCGAGGGTGGCCTGGTTTGACAGGACGATGATGGCGATAGTGGGAGGGGAAGAGATTCGCGCCAGGATCGGAGGCGAGAGAATTGGGTCGCGAGAGAGAAGCCAGGAGGGACCTTACAAACACGTGATGAAGATGGAGCTACGACCAGACCCCTCATGGAAACTGAGATTTTCTCGGGAAAACGTGTGCCTATATTTGAGAGGATAACGAAATGTATGGTAGTTCTCCTCTGTGTTGGAAGAAGAGCTTCTTTCGGTTAAGAAAATTGGGAATGAGCAAGGTCTTGAGTGGAGACGATGTTACTGTGTAAAGTTAAGGGGACCATCTTACGCTGAAACAATGTACCCGTCGTCCAAAACGTGGAGAAAATGGAAGAACAGCTACTTTGAATTTTGGAGTACTCTCCGTCTACCGACAAAAAGGGGAATCGACGCATTTCGTCGAACTTACTTTTTCTCGATGGTATCCTACAATCATGAACATTCTATGTTGCCTTCGGGCTATTCATGAATCATGCGTAGGCACTCGTCATACCGAGGGAAGATGAGACGCTTTTATTCTCAAGAACATGTAACCGAGTTAGTCATTTTTCGTCTACGCACTCGTTCGAGGAGCGACTTAAATCCTTCAGAAATCTTGCAAGTCACGAAATGAAGTCCTCGGGAATCAACCCAAACTATTGGATTGAGGACGTGCATGTACGCATTCTTTGAGGCAAAAAGACATCTCGCAGAAGGGCATATCGTATCAGATTGAGGACATGCATTGAAATCCTTCGAAAATCATGCGAGTTGATTCCTCGCCTCAGTTAACGGTACATTTACAGTTTACTTCTTCCCCACACCGCAGGTGAAATAGGAAAAGTGAACAATAAATTTGAATAAAATGGCAGGAAAAGACAAGTGTGCGTAGCGTAGTATTAGAAAGCTTAGAAAGAGTCTTTGGTTGGGCAAAGAGCAGAGGCGCGTAGTTTTTCAACTCCCATTTCGCTAAAAAGAAAACAACGGTGGAAGCTCTTGTAATCTGCTTCGAGAAACAGAGAATCTTGCAAGAAAAATCAAAATCCATGAAGAGAGGGATGATGCATTATTGGTTAAATTGAAAGTACAAAGAAAATTTTCTCCGGAAGAAGGGAAGAGAGCAAGTGTAGAGGCCGAAAATCTATAGTAGAAGAGAGGGATGATGCATCATCGGTCGAATTGAAAGTGGCAACAATATAGAGCTCTCATTTTGGGCCATTGCTGGCCAATCATCATCTTCTCGCCTTCAATGGTCCGGCTAGCCAAATCGAGTTTTTCACCTCAACACTGGATTTTCAGTTAAGTAGAAAGCCCAACACATTGGAGCAAATATGTTACCGTGAAGATGAAGAAATATCAACAAGCCATGAGTTGTGATGTGGCAATATGACGGGCGCAATCACAATTCGGCAAACGCTTTTTGTGTATCTTCATGAGATGATCTCTCAAAACCGATACTTTTGTTCTAAACATGGGCTTAATGTTAACGAGAGACCTGAACTCTGAAATCACTCTCTTTGCCAGTCAATCGCCAGCTCCTCAAAGCCAATTTTCCATATTGAGAAGCAACTTCTGCACAGGCCTGAACAATAGGACCATCATCAGCAGTGTTACTTCCAATGTAAATGATCTGCACTAACCATGCTCCGGTAAACTATGGTATTAGCTGCAACAATGTCGATGTAGTTAATTAGGATTGGAATGCTACAGTCTAGAAAAGTACCTTATCATAACATTGACAAGCACAGCAATGTTTCATTAGTTCCTAATATAGCACGAGATGCTCTAATTAATGGCCAGTGACAACTTGTCATCTTACTGTGAAAACTAGCTTTCATACACTTTTCATGCACAGCCTCTCGTAATAAGCCAGAGCTATCTCAAATTATTCTTCTGAGTCCATACTTCTACTATTGTGAGTGACAATAAAAGTTTATGCCTTCTTTTGGGGCCAGGCTCAATCAATGAGCAAGAGATGCCTCTTCAAAGTGCTGAAACAGCAATATACGACCATCAGGCAGAACTCATGCCATCTATCTATCTAGCGACAGGGTGTTCAGATAAACCTCTTTACTTCCCAGAGTATCTGTGCAAGAAATGAATTTGGAGGTATAAGACTCTCAAACGACTTATCTTTTTCCCTCTTTCAAAGGAAATGAATTTGGAGGTATAAGACTCTCAAACGACTTATCTTTTTGCCTCTTTCAAAGGAGCTGAATCTTAGAATCTGCACACCAGCACATAACAATTGCTGATCTTTGACAATAGAGCACCTCAAGATTATCACAGTAATCATATGCAGGAAGAGTTATGATCAAAATGTGGATATTTTTTAATCTCGTGAAGTTTAACTTGCGACCATATTGACAATAGAATGGAAAATCACTTTGCTCTTGAGTCTAGTTCTATCCTAAGTAGCACCGACACGCGACACGAGACACAACACATCACAACAACACATTATTTCTCAAAAAATAGAGAATTCCGAATATTGGGACACGTTATATATTAGATGCATATTTTAAATACACATGATAAATTATCATTTTATGATTATTTCAATCAAATTAATTTGATTCAAATTTACAAATAGATAAATAATTAAAAAAGCCTATAATCGATCCCATATTGATGGTGAGGGAGAGAGACAAAAGCTAAATGACTTAAGAAGATGCGAGCTAAAGCATGATATCTCAATATTCACAAGTCCCACATTGGCGGTGAAGGAGAGAGACAAATAGAAAGTCTCTTTAAGAAATCAAGGATAAAACTTGAAGGCTTACAAGTTGAAGGAAGGAGTCCCATATCGGCTGCCTAGTGAGAATAACAAGGAGGATAGCTCTTTAAGCTGCTAGGGATGAGACATGGTGGTTTATTTCTCTTGACTGTTTGGCTAAGTTGAAGTACAGTTTAAATTAATTTTTTTTAGTGGAAAGGCCCACCCTTGTGGTTTGCTACTAGGGGTTTCCGAATGTCGCCCTTGGCTTGGCACACTTTCCGACTCAAGAGTCGCTAACGTGTTTGGATTGTTGACCATGTGTTGGATTTCGAACACCTATTGACCATGTGTCGGATGCATGTCCGTGTCCGATGTGCATCCAACACCGACACCGACACAGAGGTCTATGGAACATGTACATAGGTTCTATCATAATGTAGTAGCTTTTATTCTTAATGCATAAGCTGAAAGGATGCCAAACTTACAAACTTATAACCAACAACAGGCAATCTAAAATCTTTGAATAAATAGATAGAACTTCATTAAGTTGGAAGAAACACAACCACAGTCCAAATTTTAGCAAGAGCCATAGATCTCACTCCCTATTAACTTTTTTCATATGTCTGAAAGCTTTTACTCACCACTAGTTTCATACAAAATAACACTTCTAAGTCTCTGCCTAGACCACTTTGGTCTTACAGTTTTCCAGAAGGAAACAAGTTAGCTCTGATTACTCAAGCTGTAAATAAAACTGCGTAGACATAGTTGTTAGATCTCTTTTTAGCAGTCACATCATCAATATTGCTTCCTTTTTAAGTTGAAGCAAGAGTAGGCACCAAATCACTCTCCTAGAATCTATATATTCATGAATTCTGGGGAAACAAATTGCTAAGTGTTGGATATTCACTTTGCTTGGCCATAAAACAGACAGAAGGGTGCACAACAATTACCTCACAGTAGAAAGTAGGATCTGGAATACCACCAACACGACATACTTTCAATCACCCCGACATGGTGCTCTTGCTGACAATGGAGGCCCCTGTGAATATCTCCACTGCTCACAAGCCGAACATCTCTCTAACTCAACACAGTTATCCAACGTGCAGAATTTACAGGACCAGGTCTTAAATTTGGAGGCCTCATCCTTGAGCCTTTCTGAACCACAAAGCTTACAGATTGGAGCAAGCGGCTGCACCACACCACAACAAATAAAGCAAAATGCATGTGTTATACAAGAGTTATAGAAGGAATGCAGTAAAAGAGACAGATTGCCCATAAATCTGGTTGATAAGATGAAAATGAAGCAATGCTAGTCACACCTCAAAGATACTTTATTGACTGCACAATGCTGTAAAGTTAAGAAAATTTGCATTGGGGTGCAAACAAGTTACACTTTGATTAACTTTTTATGTTTACACCCTATTCACATTTTCGCATGCAGCCAAATCTTCAAGTGGACCAACAAGCGAACAGCTTGTAAAGCAACACTCTCTAACACATCTAGCAACTATGAGAAGCTCAGTTAAAGGTTCAGTGCCAATATCAAACGACTGGCAAGGAAAAGAGAAGTGCAACTGCACATGCAACCTTCAACCAGAAGGAGGAAGAAAAATTGAGATTGATCAATCTAACAAACAAGAAAAACTTAGTAGGAGAAAACATGAAGAAATGAAAAGACTGAATGTATCAGAACAACATAGAACAGTCTATCTAATAATCAACCATTGGAAATCATTTACAATTCTTAGTACTCACGGGATTTATTAACGTGCATGTCCCACATGCCCACATAAGGAGCTCAATTGAAGAATCTTTAGCAGTGCCCTTAAGCTCTGGCCGAGAAGTCAAATTGGATGGCATGCTAGATGAAGCATTCCCCAAATGACATTTGGATTTAGAATACAATACACTATCTGATTCAGATTTTCTTCTTTGATGTGCACAGCTGAGATCATCTGCTGCCCCACATGTCCCATCATTCCCTGTTAAATCCACATAATTCTGATCCACATCACTGCTGGATGATCGTGAAGCCGAAGCTTGATTCTGTTCACGAAATCTTTTCCGAGAGATCAAATCCGAAGCTTGGTTTCCTGAATTATCATGCCTGGATTTTCTAGGGGTTTCAATCTCAATATTTCGCAGAATATCAGGGTTACTTTCTCTATCCCCACCATCTTCTGATTGAGAACCACACCAGATATCATCCTGCAATCTCCTTTCTGCAGCCATTGCAGCAGCTTGTGCTGGACTAAGTACCATGATGCTACTATCACCACCAAGACGCCTTGGTCCAGATGGTAGGAGCGAACCCAAAACTGCTCTTCTCTCTGCAGCAGCCAGAGCAGTTTGCCGTAGTGATGAAATAGGTGGCTGTTTACAGAAACCACCAAGACGCCTCCCGGGAAGATCAAATCCCTGGCCAGTTCCAGTTATTCCCTTCGCTATCAACTCCTCGCACTCCTGTGATTGACATTGCAATGTATATAAAGTAGACTAGAATATAAGTGAGGGCATTGTGACAGCGCAATGCCCAAACCACCAAGTACATTTCAAGATATAGTACATCTATCCTAAAGACCTGAATGGAGATCCTAGAAAGGATACTGATACTTTTTGTGATGACCGACCTTTCTAAGTTCATCCCAGAGCTTGTAGAACATGGCATCGTGAGGGCCGTGCACGTTGTGGCAGAGCTCGTGAAGCATCGTGTCGAGGACTTGATCATAGGGATAGAAATTATCGTCTCTATTCGGCCTGCGAAGCCTTAGCTTCACGTGCACGCCACGACCCACATTCAAACCCAGAAGACGCGCATTCGTTGGGCTGCAATTAACACCACTCATTCATCATTCATCAAAGTGAATCATCCCTCCTAGCGATCAAGAAAAGAGACCCAGGATTCCACACACATACACGGATTACCATCCCAATCCTGGACAATCCCAATCCCAACCACTTTTCTAATCGGCAATCACTCGCTCGTCAATCAAAGGTAATGCCATTTGGCATTTTAGGGCATCAGAACGCTATCGGGGCTTGCCAGCGAGATGAAACCGAAACAAGAGCAGCGAGATCTTACCAGAACTCGGAGAGAAGCTTGACCCTCCACTGACGCTTGCGCATGATGGGTTGAACCTGATGGGCGATCCGCTCGAGGATCTTCCGGGCCTCGTCTTCTGCAGGCTTCCTCTTCAGGGCCTTGATTTCCCATACCCTGTGGAGATCGCCCTGGTTCATCTTCTTCCGGTGGTCTCAAGGAAAAAGCCCTAACCTTTACAGACTACCTCCTTGTGAACGGGGTTGTCCCTGCAGCAGCCATTGTACAATCTCGTGAAGGTTTGAAATGTGGGAAGCAGATTGGCGCGATGGCTGGCATTGGCATGGTTTTCGAGTTTGGGTGATGTTTGGAGGCGGGGATAGTGCAGGCAAATCTCTAGTTCAGCTTCTTTTCTTCCCAAGTTCGGGGCGACCGTCCAAATCCATGGAAATTGTCAGACAAACAAAATATGTTGCGTCTAATTTTGAGCTCCTTGTCGCAAGGATCCAAACCCAGGTGAGCACGCATTCCATCTTTAGATCTCCTATTTGAGCCGAACCACCAGCCAGTATAAGGGAGTGCATGATAATATTTTTATTTTTCTATTTCTGTTCCAAACCTATCCTAGAAATAAGTTTGGAACAGAAACTCGTTTGGTAATGCAAATCTGTTTTTCTATTCTGAAACAAAAATCCGTTCCAGAAATAGATTTTAGCCCAAAACCAGAAACAAAATTTTTTTTGTTTCTGGCAGAAATTGAAAAATCTATTTCTGTTTTAGAAATAATTTCTCAAACAGAAGGGTTGTCATGCGCGCCCTAAATGGAGACTAATTTCAAGAGGGGAATCTTTGTAATTCTTGACACGAGACATTAATAGTAGCCATAATTTTGATGATGAACATTAGATTAGCTTGCGGACTGGACATTAATGTTACTTTGATGTTATTGTCTAACTAAAAGTTTTAGATGTACATGAGTTTATGTGAAAACGATATGAATATGTCTTATACTTCTCATTGGGCGTTGGTTTGCTTATGCCATTCATTTTTAATCTTTTCCGGGTTGTGTAGCTGCCGACGAGTAGGACAAGAACTTGACGGGAGACTTATTGGGATTCAATTTTTGGCATAGTTTAAGATAATTGTGTATATGGTTAGGTTATCTGAGTTTTCTAGTTCGCCGGTGAAGTGTATATGCTCTTTTTTGTGGACTTTATAATATTTTATCCTTCTAATTAGCTTTCCATCCTATCAAATGTATATATTTGAGTTTTCGCAAAAAACAAATTTTAGGGAAATTTTTTTTGATTTTTTGGCATATGGTTCTCAAAAAATAAATTAGTCTAAGAAAATATTTTTCACCCGTAGCAAAACTCCTTCAAAAATGGGGCTCATCCTTACTCCCTCAATTTCTTTACATTCATTTTCTTTTAAATAATTTTTTTATTTTTTTTTCCCTTTAATTTTTTTTCTTTTCTTTTTTGTCTTTTCTCCATCTTCCTCCTTCCACTGCCCGTGCCTCCTACCTCCTCCTTCCTCCACAGACTGCAGACCTCGGCAGCCCAATGATCAGCCATTATACGGGGCGGCAAGCTCGAGATCATCCAAG
Organism: Psidium guajava; assembly: GCA_016432845.1. Classification (NCBI taxonomy): domain Eukaryota; kingdom Viridiplantae; phylum Streptophyta; class Magnoliopsida; order Myrtales; family Myrtaceae; genus Psidium; species Psidium guajava. The sequence continues at coordinate 34,190,484 of CM028226.1, forward strand.
GCTGGTGTCAACTTCCCCAAGCTGCAAATGCATCAACGGTCTGTATTTGTTGGCCAAGTCCCATAATGCATGATGAGGCGATGACCCAAGAAGCTAGTGCAAGTTTCCTACAAGAGGGAGTCTCGAATCGGGAGAAAGCTTGGTATTGAATTAGAAATCGTTATGTATTTTCATTAAGCTTGAAAGGATATTTATATACCCAAGAGTACATTCTAGAAGATTTACTAGCAAGAAAAGAAATAAATAAATATAAAAACTTTCCTACTTTCAAAGATACAATTCCAAATCTTCCAAAACCGATAGAGCTATATTTGATAATACGATTCCAAAATCGCTCGCGCAATATATGGTTGATACAACACCCCCTCAAGTGGAAGAGTCAAGACCACGAATCGTCAACTTGTCTCGTGAAAATTCAAAACATGATGTAGAAAGAGCTTTGGTGAGAACATCGGCCAATTGGTAAGCTGGAGAGACAAACTACACATTGAGATGTCATTTGCCAACATGATCACGGACAAAGTGGAAGTCAATTTCAACATGTTTTGTATGAGCATGAAAAACTGGATTTACAAATAGATAAGTGACACCAATATGATCGCACCAAAGGATGGGAGGACCCTAAAGAGGGAACCCAAGCTCTTGAAAGAGTGACTTAAGCCAGTTGAGTTTAGCTGCAGCATCGGCAAGAACTTTATACTCAAATTCTATGGGAGAGCGCACTATGGTTTGTTGTTTCCTAGAGCTCTGAGAGATTAAGTTAGGATCCAAAAAAAATAGCATACCCTCCACTTGACTTCCTATCATCAAACAGCCTAATCTGCATCGGATAAAGCTTACAAGTGAGTATCATTGCATTGAGAAAGAAACAAACCAAAATTGACCTTACATGTTTGAAATAGCGCAAGATATGTTTCACCATTTACCAATGGTCTTCAATCGGTGCATGTATGAATTGACAAGCTTTATTAATGGTAAAGGAGAGATTTGGTCTTGTTCATGTCACGGATTGGAAGGCACCAACTATAGACTAATACAAAGTAGCATTAGACATCAGAGCACCCCCTATCTCAAATGGATTTGTAGTTTTGGTCGTAGGAGTTTGGATAGGCTTGTATCCATACATCCCAACCCGATGAAGAGGATCATTAATATAACATCCTTAAGAGAAAAGCATCCCTTCAGAGTGAGAGGTAGCCTCTATTCCAAGGAAGAAATACAATAGGCCGAGGTCCTTGATGGAGAACTTTGCAGGCAATTTCTTTAAGATTGAACTGATAGTAGAAGGTGCATTATCTACAACTAGAATGTCATTAACATAGATAAATATATATTAGTGCCTCTTTGATATGTAAACAATGATAGATCTATTTATGATGCCGAGGATCCCAAATGAAGCAAAAATTGAGAAAGTCATTGAAACTAAGCTCTCAAAGCTTGCTTGAGACCAATAGAGAATGATGCAACTTTCCAACATAGTCACGAGGAGTTGGGTCCACCAACTTAGGGGAGTGTTCCATGTACACCTCCTCTGAAAGAACCCCATATAAGAAGGTAGTATGCACATCTAGTTGTCGCACCTACCACCCTAAAGAGATAGCAAGAGACAAAATAGAGCAAACAATGGTAATCTTCACAAGTGGACCGAAGGTTTCTGTATAATCCAAGCCTTATTGCTAATGAAAACCCTTAGCAACTAGACGAGCTTTATAATGCTCAAGATTGCCATCCACCACTCAAGGATTTTGTTTTCTTGGGTGAATGAGGTTGGTTTTGTGACTAGGGCAATGACAGTGTTAATTTGAAGTGGATGAGAATAAAGTTACATGGTGCAGGTGCATGTTCGCCTAGGTGGGGGTGATGATGGTGGAGAGGCCGATGAGGAGCTTGAATGATAAAGACCATGGAGGGTCTAGTTCTTATGGTAGGGAAGGTGGATGAATCAACATTAAATGAAATCGCGAGAGCTGATGTAACAACCTATGATCTCACTATAATGGTAGGGGGAGGAATGCTAATAAGGGCCGAAACCCATTGTACTAGAATAGGCATATAAAGGGAAGAGTTAGGTACTTGATTAAGAATAGAATGATTTGCGAAGGGAAATCACATTTCATCAAAATGAACGTGCTAGGGAATGTATAGATGATTGGTGATAGGGTCAAGGTAGAGGTACCCGATATGAAGAGGATCTTATCCCAAGAAAATATAAGGAACTGACCAAAAATCCATCTTATGGGTGTTATAAGGACATAGGTATGGAAAATAGTGACACCCAAAGATTTTTAAGAAGTAATAATCCAAAGGATGATTATAAACCATTTGAAAATGGGAGATGCAATTAGTAACCTTAGATGGCATCCGATTGATGAGGTAGACCGGCGTGTTGAATGTGTGGTGCTAGTATGAGTGAGGGACAGAGCCATGAGCTAATAATGTTAAATCAATTTCAACTATATGCCGATAACGATGCTCAACCCACCTTTGTTGTTCATGGGTGTAAATGGTAGAGAGGTGACGAGAAGTACCGACTTTTGATTAAAAAAAAAGGATGGAAGGCTATGAAATTCGCTACCCCAATCTGTTTGAATAGCATTTATTTTTCATGAAAATGACGTTCGACAAGAGCTTGAAAAGTAAGAAAAACATAGTAAATTTTTGACTTTGCTTTAAGAGGATAAAGCCAAATAAATTTTGTGCAATCATCAACAAAAATAGCAATGATGATTAGTTGAACAACATGAGAAGGACCCCTAATATCACTATAAATTAAATCCAATGAAAATAAACTACGAGTTGAAGACAATCCTAAAGATTGACAACTAGCCTTACCTAATTGGTAGGCTATACATAACTGACTCAATCATGTGGACTAGCATGACAAATTATTCTCTTTAACCATAAATCGTAAGAGATGCTAATGGGAATGGCCAAGACGTTGATGTCATCCATCTATGGAAATCCATTCCACAATACCATTAGCAGGCATTGAAGGTTGTTGCGGTATGATGTAAAGACCACCACTCTCATGCCAGAAAGAAGAACCGCCTTGGTCACTAGATCCTTGACAAAAAAAAAACTATGCAAGATAGAATTCAAAGAAGATATTATTATTAGTTAAAAATTTTCGAACAAAAAATAAACACTTAGAAATATTAGGGACGTGAAGAATATCATTTAAGCATAAAAAAAGATTTGTAGTAGAGAAGGGAATAGAAGAACTACTAATATTAGTGATTTTCAAACCCTTACCATTTTCCATGTATAGTTGATCCGATCCATTATAAGCTTCGTAGGAAGATAGGGATTGTAGATCAAGCATGACATGGTGGGAGGCACATGTGTCAGGATACCAAGGTAGAGTTTTGGTAGGTGAATGCAAAAGAGAAGGAAAGGCATGACTCAAATTGGCATTGGGAGAGTGAGAGGATTGAAAAGATGAAGTATAGGAAGGACTATGTCTAGGGGGGAGTAATAAGGCATACGTAGAGGGCGATAGTACCATGTGACAGCAGTGTGATTTGTACATTGACAGATAGTAGACCTTGTTGAGCACCACAACCATGGCTAAAGCTACCACTGCAACCCCTATGACTTTTGAACTAACCACGGCTAGAGAAAGAGGAGCCATGAGGGGCAGAGGCAAAAGTGAAGGAATCCCTTTAAGCATAGTCAGCTGTAGCTGATTAGCTTGGAGGAAGGCTCAAAGATCTACAACTTTTGGAAGGCCTTAATACACTCGTGACTAAGGACAAGGCCTTGAAGATCCATAAATGAGATTGGTTTAGAACGAGCAAGTAATATAGGCACAATATCCTAGAGATCATATCAGAGACCACGGAAGATATGGACATTGAAATCCTCCAATTCAAGAGGCTTGTGACACGGCCTGAGGTCTTCATGGCCCAACCGGTCGTGCATCTAGCCAAGAGATACCCCAAGACTTGCTATGTCTGGGTCCCTTAGGGTTTTTCTAGGGTTTTTTCTATAAGTTTCCAGAATACTCCAGAGAGGGGTAATCTTGTAAATATCCCTCGTTTCCAGAATGTTCCGTACTTATGGCGGTGGTTAGGAAGTCAGTAGACTAAATCTGAGCCATCAGATCTAGGAGAGATCCAACGGATGTAATCCGAGGCCCTCTATTATATAAAGAGGCCTCCTACTTCTCATTTCAATAAAACCGATAGAAAACTGACATAAAATACAAAAGCCTTCTCCTAGAGTCTCTTTCTCTAGAATTCTCTCTCTACGCGATCCGGGTTAAAACAGGCTTAGCTTGGGCGCTCCATCGATCAAAGGACGCCTAAGTCACCGCACAAGTCGACTCTCCGCAACTGGCCCGTGACAAGTGGTATCAGAGCAGCCTCATAGAGACGACGGTTCGTGAGATCGCAGAGCATCAACCTGGTTGAGAGCATGGCCAACCAAGAAGAAATTCAATCCAATATCGTGGAGGTAGAAAATCCCCAAGAGATAGTGCCACGGGAAAGACGTGGAAGATCAAGACGACGTGAAGAGTCAGCGGAAGCGTTAGCCGCGCTCAACGAAAAGTTCTCGAAGATGAGAGCCACGATGATAGAGCTAGTCAATGGACTTGACGACGTCAAGGATTGGATCGCCGAAGTTGATAGAACGCTTCACGACGACTTCTCCCTCGTGATGAACAGAGCGATCGGTCCACTCCAAATGAAAGATAAAGCTCTCGAGGCATCGATCGAAGCCTTGAAGCTCGATTTACAGGAAAACGATATGTCCTATCAGGCGGAGATTGAATCGCTGAAGATGGAGATTCAAGGGCTCAAGACCAAGCTGGTCTTGTTCAATATCAGCATCGCAAACGGTGCAACCACTACACAAAACACCCCGAGGATTGACGTGCCGAGGCCGAAGGATTTCAAAGGCGAGCGATCAGTAGTAGAGGTGGACAACTTCAACTGGAGCATGGAGCAGTACTTCTTGGCCATGGGTATAAGCGACACTGCGGCTAAGGTACGAGTTGCTTCATTATATCTCGCTGATAACGACATGTTGTGGTGGCGATTCATGCTCGATGAGGCAAGGAAAGGCTCATCCAGCTACATTGAAACCTGGGACGAGTTTGTCCAAGAGCTCAGGAATCACTTCTATCTCGAGCATGCTCCCCAAGAAGCTCGCAGCAAGCTGCATCGCCTGGAGCAAAAAGGAACAATCCAGGAGTACGTGAAGGCGTTTTCCGAGCTCAAACTCCAAATCCTGAATCTTGGTGAAGATGAGGCACTCGGAGCGTTCATGGACGAACTCAAGCCGTGGGCGCAACTCGAGCTAAGGCGACGGGATGTGAAAAGCATTACAAAAGCCATCTCTGTGGCCGAGTCACTAATCGATTTTCACAAGGCCAATCTGTCCAAGCACAAGGGCAGTGGGTGGAAGTCTGATCGTGGCGCGGAGCGCAGGGATGAAAAAGTCAATTCTTATCGTGGTAGAAAAGACCATGGTGAAAGAGAAAGAAACTGGGGCGAAGGTTCATCCAGGCCTTCCTACCAACAACGGGGTAGCCGACTCCAAAACTACTTCAACCAGAAGGACAGGTTTAAGCACTCTCTATCGCAACCATGCGGAATCTGCAAAGGCGGCCACTGGACACAACTTTGTCCTAAAAAGAATCAAGGTAAAACGCTATACTCCGTCGTTACCAAAGAAGGTAAGGAGGAGGAGCAGAAAAAGGAGGAACCGAAAGAAGTGCGACTCGGTACAATCCAAAAGATCAACACCGTGCGGCTTGGTTCACTGCCAAAACCATCTCCAAGCGCGCAAACTCTATACTTCGTGGATGTCAAGGTGTACGGGAAGACTCTCCAGGCCTTGGTAGACACGGGGGCGACTGATGTTTTCCTCTCGGGCGAGGCAGCGAAGTGGCTGAAACTTCGCATCGATCCATCCGATCGTTCGTATAAAACAGTCAACGCGGATGACATACCAGCTACCGGCGTTGCTCGAGGCGTCAAGATTGAAGTCGGCGACTGGACAGACAGACTCAATTTCTAGGTAATCCCGCTCAACGACTATGACATGATTTTGGGGATGGACTTCTTTGACAGGGCTGAAGCTATAATCGACTTGAGAACTAAGTCGATCATCATAACCGACCGCAAATGCCCGACCGTGGTGAGCCTGCGCACTGAGGTGAAGGAGACAAAACGCATCTCCACGATCCGACTCGTAGATGCTAAGCGAAGAAATTGGACGCCAACCAAGCCGAAGCACGGGTTCCGACCAATGCAAAAGCCAAAGAAAGAGTGGGAGCTGCCCACAAAATCCCAAAACAAGATGCCAACCCAAGTGCTGTTCCCGGAGATGGAAGACCTTGGAGCGGCCAAAACAAAGAAGGAGTCACTGAAGACTCATACAGCGGTCGAGACATCGACCAAGACTCAAGTCCCGAAGCTAAAGAAAAGCGCTCTCGTGGACGGAAAAACAAAAACCAAAGGAAGCCGACGACTCGAGGAAAGGAGACGGGGGGCCAAAACAAAGTAGATGCTGAAAAGTTCGACCCCAAGTGAGGAGCACCGAGGGCGGCGCTTGAATGGATGTGGGAGAATGACACGGGCCGAGGTCTTCATGGCCCAACCGGTCGTGCATCTGGTCGAGAGATACCCCGAGACTTGCTATGTCTGGGTCCCCTAGGGTTTTTCTAGGGTTTTTTCTATAAGTTTCCAGAATACTCCAGAGATGGGTAATCTTGTAAATATCCCTAGTTTCCAGAATGTTCCGTACTTATGACGGTAGTTAGGAAGTCAGTAGACTAAATCTGAGCCATCAGATCTAGGAGAGATCCAACGGATGTAATCCGAGGCCCTCTACTATATAAAGAGGCCTCCTCCTTCTAATTTCAATAAAATCGACAGAAAACCGACATAAAATACAAAGGCCTTCTCCCAGAGTCTCTCTCTCTAGAAGTCTCTCTCTATGCGATCCAGGTTAAAACAGGCGTAGCTTGGGCGCTCCATCGATCAAAGGACGCCTAAGTCACCGCACGAGTCGGCCCTCCGCAACCAGCCCATGACACTTGCCTACAGCACCCATCTCATTGGCAATGGATTGAGCATGTTGAAGAAAATCAATAACCGACTCGTCTTGTTTTTGTTGTAAACATTAAAGACTGACATGAAGATGGAGCATACGTGTAGCGAAAGTTGAGCTAAAGGAAGCATTGAGAGCATCCCAGGTGGCTTTGCTACTAGGTTTACCCAAAATAAGAGGTAAAATTGATTCTAAGAGGGACGTAATTAGAAGACTCATGATGGAAGCATCATGTCATTGCTAGAGAGCTGCTTGAGCTTCATCAAAGAGACACAATTTAGTTCTGTTGATATAACCATAGAGATTTTGTCCCTTGAGAAATGAGACAACCTATGCTTTCCATAGCAAGTAATTGGATGATGTGAGACATAGAGAAAGGAAGTGGTGAACAACTCTAAATGGACAAAGTATAGGAGAAGGATTTTTCGTGGGTTTAGTGGTGCCATAGCCATTCAAAGCCATGCCGACCACCATTGTAGCGAAGAAGAAGAAGAAGAAGAAGAAGAAGAAAGCTAAGATTGAAAAGAGGTATGAGCCTTAGATGGCTCTGATACCATATTGAATAAAAAATTGCTATGTATTTTCATGAATCTTAAAGGGATATTTATATACCCCAAAGTCCATACTTAAAGATTTACTAGCAAGAAAATAGATAAATAACATAGAAAAAACTTTTCTATTTCCGAAGATACAATTCTAAGTCTTCTAAAGTCAATAGTGCTATATTTGATTGATATCCAAAGATATGATTCCAAAATCGATAGCGCAATATTTGGTTGATACTTGAAAAGGCCTTTAGCATCAGACTTGTGATTGAATTTTAGCAAAATGAAGATGAAGATGCAAAAGGAGACTCTGATTGAAAAGGCAAAAACTTGGAATTCCATTCACGAGAAAGTGTGGGAAAATGACAATGCTACCTTTGTGAAGAGACTTTGCTGGGAAATAGCATAATTTATAGACTCTTTTGGAAGGCTAAAAGTCAAAATTGTCGCCTAGCGCGTTGGTATCTTTGTGCCAACGGTGGTATTAGATTCTCATAGATCTATCGCTAGTGGAACCTTTTGTTGGGGCTAGTCTTATCACCTAGAGGGGATGAATAGATGATTTCAATGAATTCTAAAAAATCAATGCAGAATTTAAACAAATAAGCTTAGATCTGAAGTTCAAATGATAATCGCTAATAAGATCTAAGATATTCTCAGATGCAGCGGTGTGCACAATTCAACTATTATTGTATAACAACAAAAAGTTTAAGGGATAGAGAACTTGCGTAGAGAATTTATAGTGGTTCAGTTTTGTTCAAGCCTACGACCACTTCTTCACGTTAACAGCCAATCAGCTGGATTTCACTAGTGAATATCTCAGAAATTACAATATAGTGATGATTCTAGAGTCAATAGACTTTCCATCTAACACTCTCTCACTTGGATAAGAACCTCTAAGTACTACAATATCTGGATCAAGAATACATGAAGGATGCAAAGCTCTAATGATCTTGGAATTTAAGATCCTATTCAATTGCTCTTTTTTTCTCTTTAGTCTTGAGGTCTTCTTTTATGCTCATCCATCCTAACTTCTGATTGCAAGATCTTTAGAGGATCGCTCTCCAAACTTCCTCATTTGGACAAGACTGTATATAAAGAATTTCGTAACTGTTGAGGTTGACGAAAGAAAGAATCCACCTTTCGATCAAATTGTCCATAGAATCATGATCGTGGGTTTTCATACATGGATTACTTTATTAGGTGAGTCATCCTCATATCCCTTAATTCACATCCTTGATTAATCTTCATGATTGATAATCTCCAAGTACGATCCAGCTTGACTTGCTAGCTGTTATGTTGATGTATAACCTCAATTAAATCATCTCGAATATATCTCGTAATATTTTAATTGTTGCATGTGAAGTACTTCGTCAGAGCTTGAGCTACGTGATAACGTTTGAGCTCCCTGCTCAACGTCTGAGCTTCTCCGGTAGTGTTTGAGATCTTCAGATACAATATCTAGAAGTTCACTTGAGCTTTCATCTTCTGGTCCCTCCAAGTGTATTGTCAATCACGGCTCTACCTCACTGTTCACCTATCCAATGTCCTTCCAAGTTTTGCCGAACTTCCCGTTCTAAACTTGTTCACCTTCTAGTCAAGTACCTCTAGCTTGTAAACACCTATACACCCATTGCTTTGTTCACCATTAATAGAACTTATAATCTTTAGATGATCTATTAAGATACATCCATATAATCGCTTGTGCATTTTCACTCGGTTCTACTCAACTAATTAAACACATTAGTTGCCTTTCATTTATTTTGTCGTCTTCAAAATATCACAAGAGATTTTTCCTAACACCTTTGGTGGGTGAACAATCACATGATGCTTCTTAGGAGATAAATTTAAATAAAGAGGTGGAATGGAGATGATGTGACTGTGTAAGGTTGAGTGGACCATTTTATGCTACGTCAATGTCTCCCCTATCTGTTAACACCTAAATTTTGACTAACATTTTTATTCGTCATTTTTTTTCATAGAAATATTAGAACTAATTTTATTTCTTACCAAAAATAATCAAATCATTTTTCATGTTTTATTTTTATATTCATGCATTACATTGACATTTATTTGGACTGATGGTGCAAGAATGAGCTTGAATTAGCAGGCAATTTGGAATGAGATTCATTATAATTTTTGAATGAAGCATGAGGGTATGTGCCGAAATTTCAAAAGCATTAGAGAATATTTTTATGAACTAATATTTTTTTGAACTTAATAAAGTCCATTTAAATGATTAATTTGGGGAAAAATACTTAATTTAAATGCATATTTTTATTAGAAAAGCCCAATTGAAGCCCAAAATTCATGACCCAAAATTGAAAGCAAAATTCAGCTTGGCCTATCCATGGATGAGCCGAATTTTTGAAGGGGTTTGGGCTTTATTTACAGATTTAATTTAGCCCATTAAGTCTTTATTAATAAATTAGATCTTGGGACCACGCATGGCGGCCCACAAGACCCCAAGAATTCGGCCAAGCCCAGTGAAGCCCTCTCTTAGCCAAAAATCCAGAGGTGTTTTAGTGGATGGACTTCTCAAAGTTTCAATTAATGTAGATTTTATTCAAAATTAAATATCATATTCTAGCTAGGATTCCTATTTTTAACGAAGATTAGCACTCGCCTGCCTTATCGGCCAATCGGGATAGTGGTTTGGACTGTGTAGTGTTGACACCTGATTTTTAATCATCTTCTCTCTTTTAAAATTAATAAAACAAATCCATAAAAATTTATAAAATTGAAATAACAACTTTGGGGACCTTGGGCAAGCCTAGGAAATCAATTTTGACCAAAAAATAAATTTTTCATATTTTCAGTATTTCTCGATATTTTTAATTTCGAAAATTCATAAAAATATCAAGAAAAATGAGAAAATTGCAAAATCAACTTTGGAGGCCTTGGCCAAGCTTAGGCAACCATTTTTCAACCAAAAATAATTTTTCATATTTTTTATATTATATATATTAAAAAAATTAGGAGAATATTTAATAAATAATAGCATTTGAGGCCACCAAAATAAATAAAAATAGTCAATATTTTTATTTTAAATTCCTTTTAATGTTGGCCATCACAAATTTAAAAAATTCAATTCGGGGTGGTGTATTCCTTCACGAGCATATCATCGAACTGGGCCTAAAAAATTCAATTTGAGTCAATTTATTTTCATTTTTTCACTTTTAGGAGTTGTGACATTGTTCTATAATATTTCAAATTTTCATTTTGGCCTAATTATACTCAGAATGACTCAATTTTGCAAAAGGGCTTTAATTAAATTTTGCATTATTTTCATCGGCAAAAAATGAGCTTAAATTTGACATGCGGTGAATTTTAACTAAGTATGGGGGAGGTGTGTCAAAAATTGTGAGGAGATTTAGATTTAAAGAAATATTTTTTCAGGAACTAAATTGCAAATACTTAAAATTCTGGGACTAGAGTGCAAATACCTAACTCTTGAAGGATTATTTTGCAAATAACAAAAAGAAGAGTTAGTGGAGAAATTAGAATAGAGAAGGGAAGATGGAGAAGAGGAGAAGGAGAAGAATGGATGGAGAAAATAATATAAGAATAGAGAATGGAAAATGGAGAAGAGAAGATGAAGAAGAATGGATGGAGAAAATAAGATAAGAATAGAGAAGGGAAGATGGAGATGAAAAAGAATTAGTGGAGAAATTAGAATGGGAGGTAAATATAGAGAAGGGAAGATGAAAATGAAGATAAAGAAGAGTTAGTGGAGAGATTAGAATGCGAGATAGAGATGGAGAAGAGAAGATGAAAATGAAGAAGAGTTAGTGCAGAAATTAGAATGGAAGATAGAGTCAGTGGAAAAATTAGAATGAGAAATAGATGAGTGGGTTATAAAAGGAGGACGAAATGACCTTGAGAGAGGGATTTTTTTGGGAGAAAATTTTGGATGTTTGAAAAGGATTTGGGAGATTGAAGAAAAATTTAAGAGAAAAAAAATACCAAAAAGAGGGAGAATTTTGAAGATGATGGAAGTTTAAAACTAAGGGTTATCATCACCAATTCCTTCATCGATCAACATAAATTAAGAGCTCATCCTCGTCAACGAGCAAGCAAATTCGAGCTAAGTGTTTTTATTTATTCATTTATATGTGGTTTTAGTCTCAAATTAGCACAAATTGTTTACACTTTCTCCATCTCCCTTTTTTCCATATTTTATGGCAGGAAAAAAAAAGAGGACAACTCCGTATCAACGATAAATTCCATGGAGGTGCAAAGTGGGCCCAAACAAATTCCAAGGTGCCCATCAAATTTGCAGCCGACCCGTCAACAGATTTTAGTTCAAATTGTTGAAACAATTTGTTGTATTTTATTTTAAAGAACTAAAACTCCGGAATGGAGAGGCAAAGCACATCCACTAGAAGTCGTTTATTTCCTGCTATTTAAATTCCTACACCATTAAACCCCAAAGGGAAGAGCTAAGCCAATGCTAGGCCGCCAATTGAAGGTTTTTACTTATTGCAATTTAAATTCCTGCACCATTTAAGCCCCAAATGGAAGAACAGCCAAGCCAATGCTAGGCCGCCCATTGGAGGTTTTTACTTACTACAATTTAAATTCCTACACCATCAAACTCCAAAGGGAAGAGCCAAGCCAATGCTAGGCCGCCCGTTAGAGGTTTTTACTTACTGCAATTTAATTCTTGCACTATTAAACCCCAAAGGGAAGAGCCAAGCCAATGCTAGGCCGCCCATTAGAGGTTTTTACCTACCGTTATTTAAATTCCCGCAATTTAATTCCTACACCATTAAACCCCAAAGGAGAGAGCCAAGCCAAGGCTGGGCCATCCACTAGAAGTCTTTATTTACTGTCATTGACTTTCTCCCGTTTAATTTTTTAATCACCAGACCCCAAAATGAGTAGACTATAACACTGCACAGAAGTCGTTAACACACTCCCTCTTTCGGCTTCAGGGAATTTTTAACACTTTGAAAATTAAAAAAAATACTCATGCATCCTATCTAAAAAGTGAAAATACAAAAAGAAAATACCCCACTAAAGTCTTAGGAATAAACCAAGCTTGAGTTGCCAAATTAGGATATCCATGAAATTAAGGTACCGAAAGGACATTAGTTTTAATTAACTAGTGTAACCAAGTCCCCGAACTCATAATCTCTAGTTCGTAGAAGTAATTTAGTCCTCCCGCTAATTTACTTAGGTATCTAATCAACCTATCAAAAATGATTAGTGGCGACTCCAAATTTTAAAACCATTTGAACAAAAACTAAAGTTGCGATTCGGTAGGACTTGAGATGGTCCGTATTAGGTTAATTCATCTAATAAACCTAATAATCCGTTCACCCGATAGAAAAATTCTTAGGATCGTGACAGCTTGGCGACTCTACTGGAGACGGGATTTTTAAATTTTCGAAAAAAGACACCAATTGGAATACTTGAATTTTTTCGAAATTTTAAAAGCCTTAGTAGACTTAGGCCAATGAAAATTTCATGGATATCTCGCTTTTGGCGATCTTGTTTGGAACTCACCTTTAGGTGTTAAATGGTTTTGTAGATGGGAGTTATAAGGGGTGGAGTGTTTGACTAACCCTTTGTTTTGCAGGCTTGGTGTTGGGATTATTTGTTTAAATTCTTCATATTTTTGAAGCGGTGTTTGAATTTAATTGCTGTGCATGATTAATTGCTTTAGCACTACATCACACACGCCCTGTGATCGAACCTGGGCCAGTAATTTTAGGATGGTATTGTGATTTGGTTCTAGCGTTCGCCGTGAGATTACGTCGAAAGTTAGTCCATATTCAATCCCGAACCCTTTTCTAAAATGAGTTTTAAAAGTTAGGCCTCAGGCTTAGTAAGATTACCAAAGCGGTGGTTTTAATTTTTAGCTCGAGCAGCCGAAGTGGAAGGCCCGATTAATCCCGATTACGTCGTGGGATCACGGCTAATCTTGATTAAGTACGCGAGATTGTCGCCTTGCCGTAAGTCTTTCACTTCAATTTGTAAGCCTTTAGGGTAGATATGCTAAGATTTAAACTCTCGATTCATGCGCATGTCTATGTGATCTACATGGTATTTTTCAAGGTAAAAGTAAGTTCTCTAACCTTATCATGTATTTATTTTTGGTTGGTCCATGTTGGGTATCGGTCAAATTTTGAATTAATACCATGGTCATTTTTCAGAAGAAAAGAAAAGAAATTAAATTGGTATCTCATTTCTAAAAATAATGAATGCGGAAAAATTCCTTAAGGGAATTTTGTTGATCAATGAAACATTTTGTCACATTTGTTTTTCTTAATACTTCAATGGACCCAAGATTTTCTTAATAAATTTACCTTGAAAATTTATTCTAATAAAAAGGAAATTCTTTTGAGAAATTTGGTAAATATCAAAGGAATTTGTCACATTTTTTTCCTAAGTTATAAAATCTGCAAGAAAAGTTTTTCTGAAGAAATTTACCCATGTTTTTCTAAGAAAATTTTCTCTAATTTCTCATAAAATTAAAAAATAAAATTGGACTAATCTAGGTATCATGGACTGACCTCTCTTAGACCACATACTAATTATTTCCTCCACTTTTGCAGGGAATCAAAGGTACCCCAGACGGAAGCAAAATCAGGAATACGAAAGGACGGAAATTGCCGATGCCTTACTTGATAACCCTGGGGGCAAGCAAAGAGAGCAAACCTCCCGGAGACGGAATCGTGTCAATTAGTTAGCACATATAGGCCATGTATTTTAATTGGGGGTAATGAATGTATCTGGATTGGGCCTTGAGGGTATTTTTAATGTATCGGAGGGGTTTCTGTAATTTTGTTGAAAAGCGTAGAGTGTGTAATCATGATCCATCAAGCAAGTATGGTAACCCGATCTTGCAGCCTTTCTAATTAAATTAAAGGCCTGCCTTTTAACTTCATCGGATTCGAACAACATGGTGGATTTTGGAGGACCAGTATTTTATTACTAAACATGGCCCACAGGCGTTTTTGTCGACGATACAGGACATTCTGCCAACACTACGGGCTGCTGACACAAATAAGTAGACGCCGAAAGAGATAAAGTATGAGTGAAGTGGGGCACAGAACAGGCGGCCCAGGTTATTTATTGGCACACTAACCGAGTGATCAGAACGGTAATAATGACCAATTGCGGGTTTTACTGTGATTGGTGGGGGCCGTCGCCGAAGCTCGATATTATAGTCTAAAGAAGCTAATACCAAGAAGGATGTTAAGTCTTAGCATTTCCTGTGCCTTGAATTGTTCTATTATGCTGTGCGGGAGAAGAAATGGCAAGAAAATTAAAGCACAAATAGGTGAAGATTTTCCTTGATTCCATTCATCAACGAGTTTTACAATAGCTCACTAGGGAGGGAAAGTAAAGCCAAACTGAGCCCTGATAAGCATTACAAAAGAATTCAACTGACTCTCCATAAAATTAATGCACTGCCTACACTGAGCAATCTGGGAGTCGAGATCTGCAAGCTTGAAGAACAGGCAAGTGCATTTCTCCTTGTATCTGGCTGCATTAATCTCATGGTGTTCGACGGCGAGTTTCAGATTGTCGATTAGGTCTCTCTTAAAAGCTATATCCGCAGTAAGATCATCAAGTCTCTCCTCCAACCACTCACATCTGAATTTCATCACAACGTCCTTCGGGTCATGCTCAAAGTAAGTCTAATTCAAAACTAGGCGCTCTACCAGCTTCTCTGTCTCATGAACCAACAGCGAAACCCGCTCATCAGCAGACCTGACAGCCTCCTTATATCGAGCAATTGAGCGTTCTGCAAACTCCAGGCATTTAGATCGATCTTGGTAGCGGGCCTTCACGACGCGGGCTAAGGTAACTGTTTCTTGGGTGTTCCGGTATACCTCTAGAAAGTTGATGAAGACGTGTGGGAACGCCCTGTATTTCCTCTTTAAGTTGGTGCCTCCGATTGCAGAGGCATTTACTTCCCTAAACAAACCGAGGATTTCAGCTTCAACACTCTGATGATGGGGTATGTAAACATAACCTCTGCCAAGAAGATGATAGAACCTCTCCCATTTGAACATAACGTCAGCCGGGAAGATGTGTGTAGGAAGATTAGTCATTATCGAGGAGAAAATCAAGGCAGACGGACGAAACACGAAAGTATTGGAGGAGAAAGTTAGGGCAGACTAGCGGAGTGCGAAGATGGTAATCTGCTTTGAAGTAAATATTGGTTTCGTGCTGACAGTATCAACTAGTCAGACTTTCATATCTGCCGTTCAGCGTCAGTATCACCCCTGTTGGCTCGAATTCGCTGCTCGTCTGCAATCTCGAGCCAAGCAAATCCAACGTCCCTGCAGAAAAGTTAGACGGGGCGCCACCGCTCTGAAAAAGAAAAAACGAAAAGACGAGTTAAGTGGGGGACAAAAAAAATTTCGATAGAAAGAGAGATACGACTCATCTTTATTGGAGGACTCGCTAGCAAATCGACGGTGGAGATAATGACAGGAGCCCTCCCCTACCGTGAAAGGATAAAAGAAGACGAGCTGGGCGAGAGATACGATAAAAAAGGTTGAGAAAAGAACAGAACGCTCAGGGGAAACAATACAGTTTTCTAAACCCACGTCTAAATTTTAAAGGGAAACGTTCTCCTAATAATCTTCATCTTCCTCTAAAGAGAGTTTCAAAGCATACACGGTCGCTCAGAAAATTTCAGAGAGAGTGGAAATACAATGAGTGGTAGCAAATCTTGAGAGATCATTAGCCAAATCGAAGATGTCTTAACCCAACACCCTTGAGAGCTATCGTTACTTGCTGAACATGGAAGAGGAAGAGTTCGAGGCTATGTTTGGGATTCAGACCATGGAGCCTGGCCCTTCGTCGACGATGTCCAAGATCTCAGTAAAGATAAGGACAACAACAATAAGGGTCAAAGGAAGCATTACCATCGCCATACCGAGGAGCAAAAACAAAGGATTGAAGATTTCTTCAGGACGTGCCCCATGCCAGATGGCAAACAAAGAATGGAGTTGAGTTAAGAGCTAGGGCTGGAACCTTCACAAATCAAGTTCTGGTTTTAGAATAGGTGAACCCGAATGAAGACTCGATATGAGCGCAATGAAGCCGAGTTTTTAAGAGCTGAAAATGAAAGCGTCCAAGCGGAGAACAAGATGTATAAAGAGGCTTTTGACTCCGCCACCTGCCCCAACTGCAATAGCCTTCTCACTCTAGATGAAAGGCATTATCTGAGGATCGAAAATGCTCGTCTAAGAGGTGAATTAGACCAGTTTATAGCAGGATCAAGTTATATTGAGGGAAAGCACGAAAAGACCGAGACTATGGGGTCAGCACTGGTGCCTCCCGGGGAAGGGGAGATGTATCATCACCAGGCAAGTGGCATTGACGACGAACTCACCACCATGATCAACCAGTTCAATGTTGATGAAGCACTAAAGCTGTAAGGTGCACACGAAGTCTGTATTTCGAAACTGGTGATCATGGGTCCTTCAACATGGCCAAAGTCCTTTTTACAAGCATCAAAGTCTTTCTTACAGACATCAAGGTCCTTTCTACAGGCACCCAAAGTCCTTTCTACATGCATACAAAAGTCCTTTTTACATGCATCAAAATAATTTTTACAGGCACCAAGTCCTTTCTACAGGCGCACAAAAGTCCTTCTTACAGGCACAAAAGTCCTTTCTATAGGCACAAAGTCCTTCTTACATGTATTTTCATGGGGCGACCCACCATACGGGTCAAATCTTAATCCAATTTTAATCAATAGAATCCTTTCATTAGGAAAATACCATGGGGCGACCAACCATACAGGTCAAATTTTAATCTAATTTTAATCAGTAGAATCCTTTCGTTAGGAATCTACCATGGGTTAAACTACCATACGGGTTCAAGTTCAACCACCCTAAGGTTTTCTTATAACAAATTCTTAGGTTCTCATTCCACTCTCAGTAGAGCATTCATGTCAGGCAACAGCCAAATAACGAGCAGGCAAGTCGCAAGCCTTTCTATCTCTCCCTCACTTCATAGGAGCTTCTTCAAGCCATATTTGAATCGGAACTTGCAAAGAGGGCTATTAGAGATCAAATATCACGACTCCTTTTTATTTCATTGTGTTGAATCGATTAGGATTCAGGTGTCATCTCGTCTTTGAAATGAACCTCTATCGAGCTTCCTTTCAAAGAGGAGCAGCTGTTGACACCTGATTTTTTATCATCTTTTCTCTTTTTAAATTAATAAAAAAATCCATAAAAATTCATAAAATTGAAAAATCAACTTTGGGGATCTTGGGCACGCCTAGTGAACCAATTTTGACCAAAAAAATAATTTTTCATATTTTCAGTATTTCTCGATATTTTTAATTTCGAAAATTCATCAAAAAAATCAAGAAAATGAGAAAATTGCAAAATCAACTTTGGAGGCCTTGGCCAAGCTTAGGCAACCATTTTTCAATAAAAAATAATTTTTCATATTTTTTGTATTATATATATTTTTTTAGAAATTAGGAGAATATTTAATAAATAATAGCATTTGAAGCCACCAAAATAAATAAAAATAGTCAATATTTTTATTTTAAATCCCTTTTCATGTTGGCCATCACAAATTTAAAAAATCCAATTCGGGGTCGTGTATTCCTTCACAAGTATAATCTCGAACCGGGCCTAAAAAATTCAATTTGAGTCAATTTATTTTCATTTTTTCACCTTTAGGAGTTGTGACATTATTCTATAATATTTCAAATTTTCATTTTGGCCCAATTATACCTGGAATAACTCAATTTTGCAAAAGGGCTTTAATTAAATTCTGCATTATTTTTAACTGCAAAAAATGAGCTTAAATTTGACATGCAGTAAATTTTGACTAAGTATAGGGGAGGTGTGTCAAAAATTGTGAGGAGATTTAGACTTAAAGAAAAAATTTTCAGGGACCAAATTGTAAATACTTAAAATTCAGGGACTATAGTGCAAATACCTAACTCTTGAAGGATTATTTTGCAAATTACAAAAAGAAGAGTTAGTGGAGAAATTAGAATAGAGAAGGGAAAATGAAGAAGAGGAGATGGAGAAGAGAAGATAGAGAAGAATGGATGAAGAAAATAAGATAAAAATAGAGAATAGAAGATGGAGAAGAGAATATGAAGAAGAATGAATGGATAAAATAAGATAAGAATAAAGAAGGGAAGATGGAGATGAAGAAGAGTTAGTGGAGAAATTAGAATGGGAGATAAATATGGAGAAGGGAAGATGAAGATGAAGAAGAGTTAGTGGAGAGATTAAAATGTGAGATAGAGATAGAGAAGGGAAGATGAAAATGAAGAAAAGTTAATGGAGAAATTAGAATGGAAAATAGAGTTGGTGGAAAAATTAGAATGGTAAATAGATGAGTGGGTTATAAAAGGAGGAAGAAGTGAGCTTGAGAAATGGGTTTTTTGGGGAGAAAATTTTGGAGGTTTGAGAGGGTTTTTGGAGATTGAAGAAAAATTTAAGAAAAAGAAAATACTAAAAAGAGAGAGAATTTTGAAGATGATGGGAGTTTAAAGCTAAGGGTTATCATCACCAATTCCTTCATCGATCAACATAAATCAAGAGTTCATCCTCGTCAACGAGCAAGCAAATTCGAGCTAAGTGTTTTTATTTATTCATTTATATGTGGTTTTAGTCTCAAATTAGCACAAATTATATACACTTGCTCCATCTCCCTTTTTTTCATATTTTATGGCAGGAAAAAAAGGGGGACAACTCCGTATCAACGATAAATTCCATGGAGGTGCAAAATGGGCCCAAACAAATTCCAAGGTGCCTATCAAATTTGCAGCCGACCCGTCAATAGATTTTAGTTCAAATTGTTGAAACAATTTGTTGTATTTTATTTTAAAGAACCAAAACCCCAGATTGGAGAGGTAAAGCGCATCCACTGGAAGAACCAAGCCAATTCTAGGCCGCCCATTGGAGGTTTTTACTTACTGCAATTTAAATTCCTGCACCATTAAACCCCAAAGGGAAGAGCCAAGCCAATGCTAAACCGCCCATTGGTGGTTTTTACTTATTGCAATTTAAATTCGTGCACCATCAAACCTCAAAGAGAAGAGCCAAGCCAATGCTAGGCTGCCCATTGGAGGTTTTTACTTACTGCAATTTAAATTCCTACACCATCAAACCCCAAAGGGAAGAGCCAAGCTAATGCTAAGCCGCCCATTGGAGGTTTTAACTTACTGCAAGTAATTCCTGCACCATTAAACCCCAAAGGGAAGAGCCAAGCCAATGCTAGACCGCCCATTAGAGGTTTTGATTTACCGTTATTTAAATTCCCGCAATTTAATTCCTGCACCATTAAACCCCAAAGGGAAGAGCCAAGCCAAGCCAAGGCTGGGTCATCCACTGGAGGTTTTTATTTACTATCATTAACTTCCTCCCGTTTAATTTTTTAATCACCAGACCCTAAAATGAGTAGACTGTAATACTGCACAGAAGTCGTTAACACACTCCCTCTTTTGGCTTCAGAGAATTTTTAACACTTTGAAAATAAAAAAAAAATACTACTCATGCATCCTAACTAAAAAGTGAAAATACAAAAAGAGAACACCCCACTAAAGTCTTAGAAATAAACCAAGCTTGAGTTGCCCAATTAGGATATCCATGAAATTAAGGTACCGAAATGGCATTTATTTTAATTAACTAGTGTAACCAAGTCCCCGAATTTATAATCTCTGGTTCGTAGAAGTAATTTAGTCCTCCCGCTAATTTACTTAGGTATCTAATCAACCTACCAAAAATGATTAGTGGTGACTCCAAATTTTAAAACCATTTGAACAAAAACCAAAGTTGTGATTCGGTAGGACTTGGGAGGGTCCGTATTAGGTTAATTTATCTAATAAACCTCATAATCCGTTCACCCGATTGAAAAATTCTTAGGGTCGTGACATGTAGCTGGACATCGGAGTGGCACCACTGCACACCACTACATGGAGGAGGGGTCTCAAACGAGTAGCTCTTCGGCTATGACTTCTATCTCACTTTCTTTCACTTTTTTTGCTTTGAAAATTATGAGTATTGTGAAACGAGATACTTCCTCATCTATCGGTAAGGCGGGATATATGGGTCTGGGACAATGTGTTTTGTCTTAAGATGATTCTTTAATCCACCTCGGATAGAGAATTGTACTTCTCATTGAGTACTCATTTGTGTTGGATTTATAATGGTCCCGAGCACTCGTCACATACATAAAAATATATCATATGTGCAGTGAAAGAAAATATATTCAAACGGGGCCCTGGATCATCTTAGAAATCCTCGTATACTTTAATCGAAAATCAAACTTTCTAAAGTTAGTTTAGAAACGTACCTGGATAACAGATGTTAGATGGGGCTCTGCTTCTTTATCCTTGAGCCCAAGAGGTGTCGAGCCTCTAGTTCAGACACGCCCCGACACCCATGCGACCTTGAAGACGGAGATTCGGAGAAACGGCCCTCGGATTATACTTGTAGTCCTCGCAGCGTCTCAATCAGAATCCTTCATTTTCAACCAATGGAAACACAAACTTTGTGTATCCGAATTGATCGATTCTCGAGCTCACTTTCTCACAAAATTTGACACATATATGTGTGACTCTCACACGTTTCTAACCTGGGAATTTGAGGGGCCTGACCTCTATTTATAGAGGTTGAATTAGCGGGAGAGAAAGAGGGGGAGGGGCGGTGTAAACCGTCCCTCTAAACCGCCTTTCGTGGTGGCCCATTGGGAGGCCACCATGTGTCCTTCTAGTTGGCCCACAAAGCCAGCTGGACACTGGTCAAAGGCAGTCAAACTGCCATTGACCAGCCACGTGGGCCCCGCCCGTTAGGCAGTGGTCAAAGGCGATTATTTAGCCGCCTTTGACCAGCCCGTCGGCCAGACTTAGGCGCCCATTTGGGCAGCCTAAATGGCATCATTGTTAGTGGCAATTCCCATCCACGGGCTCTAGACATTCTAGATTTCAAGTCACTCGAGTTTCGTGATCAAATTACGTCGTTTGACATGCCAAACGTTTCTGTCAAATGGATAGAAATTACTATCCTACTTTCGACAATTTCTAGCGGATAACTTTCTTATCCTCTCTATTGGATAACTATTCTTATCCAATGATGATGTAGACATGATATCCCTAGGTTCACCCCTGAACTGGCAGTGAAATTCCTCAAGGAATTGATCGTCCCAAATCAATCCTTAGATCCCATAAACCGTGAGTGATGTCTAGCAACATTCACGGTTACCTAGTTAGAATGAAGTACGAGGACAAACTGAACCTATTGGCCTTGGTTCGGTGTTATTCATTTTTTCTATCTTACCGTGTCCCGATCGAATGAGAGCCATGGATATTCAAGTCAAACTTACAAATTCGATCATATGCACAAATCTATTTGACGTGCATTCGGTGAGACTCCTCTCCACTTCTGCCTTGGCCAAGGACTTTCTAATGCACCGTCACCCATAGATCGTATAGGATATCAACCTCATCTAATGAGGAGACAGATCCCAATTGTTGCCCACGCCTGTGATTTCGTATGTAGAGGACTATAACCATCATGCACAAAGGTGGATCAATGATCGGCCAATATCGTACCTGTAAACCATAGCCATCCAATATACAAGCCAGCATCATGGCTCAAGTCTGAGGACCATTAATACACTAAAGTTATGAGCAATCAAGACATTAACCAAGCACAAAGCTTCCATGTTAGTCAATCGCTCTTTTGTCCCGTTTAGTGAATTCGGTCGAACTTGTTTCGATACGAACACCTGTGTTCCTACTTAGATGTCTAACATTCAATGACTTATGACTTGTCATCCCTATTAGGCATTGTCGCGACCTAAAATTCATTTTTTTAGGTTAATGGATTACCAGATTAATTGATTAAATTAACTAACCTAGTTCGAGCTCTCCCAAGCTCTACCAAATCGCGACTTTGATTTTTTGTTCAAATGCTTTTAAAATTTGGAGTCGCCACTAATCATTTTTGGTAGGTTGATTAGAAACCTAAGTAAATTAGTGGAAGGACTAAATTACTTCTACGAACCAGAGATTATGAGTTCGGGGACTTGGTTACACTAGATTACTCTAACGCCCTTTCGGTACCAATTTCATGAAAATTCATTTAGGGTGATTTGGAAATATTTTGGTCAAACCGACCAGAAGGGTAAATTGGTCATTTTCAAAGACCGAGAAGTGAAAACAGGTCAAACCAGTTGAATGTGGTCATTCCTTATTTTCCACAATTTCTGAAAATTTTTCGAAATTTTTCGAGACAATTTGCCCATAAGGGGCAAAATCATCATTTTGAAAATATCAAGAAGGAAAATCATCTAAAAATAGGATTAGCCATTTGAAATGATTGTTTCCTGATTCTTGAGGTTTTTTTTATTTTTCTGAATTTTCCAAGACGATTTACCCATAAGGGGAAAAATCGTCATTTTGGAAAAATTGGGAAGAAAGTTCATCGAAAATAGGATTGACCAGTCGAAATGGCTCATTTCCTAATTTCTGAGATTTTTCTGAATTTTTGAAATTTTTCTAATTTTGATTAATTAAATTTTTTTTAATTTTCTAAAAATTTTAGAATTTTTTTATGAATTTTTTTATAACGATATATTATTATTATTATTATTTTATTTAAGCCCGAACATTCTACCAAATACATTAGACACCAGATAGAGCATTCCAAAAATTGTGTGTTTAACTTTGCGACTACTTTGGATAACTGTGAGATCAAGTAAAAAATGAGCTACCTAGGCTCGAACGGCACTGAATACATAATATCACACAAGTAATCATTAAAATTGACTATACGAACTTCTTCCTATCTAGAACAAACATCTCGGTAAACCAATACCTAACATCATTAAGAAATGCATCGTGCAAATTACGATTGGGCTCAAAATGAACGCTAATGATTAATCAAGTAAACGTTCAAGGAACTTACCTCTCAGCAGCTTCAGCGACAATGAATAATCTTGGAATTCGGCCCAACAAGCAAGAGAATGATCCATAGACCGAGGACACGGGGAGGGACAAGGACACAGTACCATCACTAAGTCCAACTCCAATCCATCCCACTGGTTGAAG
The DNA here is from genome assembly GCA_016432845.1 of Psidium guajava. NCBI lineage: Eukaryota > Viridiplantae > Streptophyta > Magnoliopsida > Myrtales > Myrtaceae > Psidium > Psidium guajava. Next base: position 34,214,148 of record CM028226.1, read on the forward strand.
TTCCTCTCGAACAATTCAAGGAAAATCGGCAACACGTCGACCACCTTCCTAAGGGGCTCAATAGATCCTTGAAATAGAAACTTCACATCAAGAAGTCACGGATCGATTTTTGCAGGGAACTCGTATCTCAATCCCAAAACAAATATCTCAGCAGATGTAGACCGACTAGCAGCTGGTTTGTCCACCTCAACCTTTTCAAACAATCGTTTGCGGCAATACAGAACAGAGTTATAGTCTTGGGACCTGAAAACTCTCGTCACGAACGTGCCTTTCGGAGCCAAAACTAAATCGCGAGCTTCACCACATCAATGACCAATGCATTCTGGCTCATAGCCTCTCCCGCCCACGCTCCATCATCCATGGAAATTCTGAAGGGGCCATTACAATGACCTGCCTTTGCACCAATTCCTTCGGTTCCTCAAGACTAGTTGGCTCCATATCCTCGTTTGTTCTCTTCCTCCTGACAATACCCCGATATCGAAGAATTCCAAGTCACTGGATCCTTCTGCTCCATGCTATCCAAATAGCCTCCTGTAGTTTTCATTGCTACGGTGTACAACCCAGACAATCCAAGGACAACAGATCCCACAGTAAGGCTATAGAGAACGAAGAAGGTGAGAGTGGCAGGTGGCATATGACTCATAACGGTCAGATTGGCTCTATGTATAACAACAATCACCGACGACATTAAAGTTGCGTTCAGGCTCCTGAAGAAAATCCCAACAACACGAGCTTGTTGATTCCAAGTTTCCGAGTCTCATCGATTCTCTCAGAATAGCGTGACACCCCCTATCCTTCTTGAGCAAAGGACCCAACCGTGCGTATCGCATCAAAAGACTCCTCAACAATTGAGGAAGCCTCAGTTGCCACAACTTATGTTTTATGGGAAAGTTTGCGAAGAAAACGGTCGACGTTACATATAGCAATGGAAATATCAAGCACCATAGTCAGAGCCAATAATGTCAACTTCCAAGATGTTGCGAACATGAAGCCAAAGCCAGTAAATGCAATTGATGAATTTTTCAAGGCTTCAGGCAGATTGGTGGTTGCAGCATTTTTTATAATTTGAGTATCTTCGAGAAATCTGCTCAACAGCTTGTGTTTGGGACTGGCTTCAAATTCCCAAAGGGAAACGAAAGCTTACCTCCATTAGCGCCACTATTTTGCGTATTCAAGAGGCTCCTGTAAGTCCCACTCCCAAAGGCATCGAGAGAGAAATTGAGGTTCGGTTGAAGTCCTACAGCGCAAACATCCCGAGCGCATAGACAAAGACTGGATGAGGGAGCGGCATGGGCATGAACGAATTCAAACTACCTCACAGAATAATTTCCAAGGGTAAATCCAGAATTAAGAGCTTCCGTAGTGGTGTTACAGGAGCACTGGCAGAGTTGCAGTTGACCGAGATTTGGTAGTTTTTGCTGGCCTTGAGGCTCGGTACTTGGCCCAGCTCAGAAATGGATTCGAAGTCGTGATGGAGAGGGCAGCAACAATAACGCACGAAAGAGATCTTCGATGACGGCAATAGTGGTCATCTCGACTAGCAGGCTCGATACAACTTGACCAACACGAAAGGAAGACGCGCCTAGAATTGGACAAAGCATGGCTATGACGACTTTAGAGACGTCAAGGCTATGGGGGACTCCCTCAGGGTTGTTGATATAATCACGAAGCCGAGAAGATGTTCCCAAGGGCCCAGTAGAATCTTGGATATTTCTAGATAACGATCGAGGAAAGTCGGAGAGGGTGCACCGGCAATGGCAACGCTGCTCCCTTCTTCATGGCTACAACAGCTGGTCTTCTTGACTTGCTTCCGCTTGTGCTCGTCCATTACCGATCATTCCCGTGTGCAGGAGAACCAGGAAGTTTTCCTTTCCCCTCGGGTCCTTTTTTGTCGTTCCGCCGTGGCTTTCGAGATAATCGCTGAAGAAGATGAGCCCCCACGGGATCAGCAGTAACGGAGAGATCGGATTTTGCACATGTCCACCAACTCTTCCCCCTAGCTCCAGTTTCGCTGCATCCATTCTTCCAGCCATCGGTCCCCTTCTGATTCCCCTCTGCCATTCTCGAACAAGCAGCCAAGAAAATCCCAGAACCGCCATTAGTTGGCACCAAGTAGCCGAGAAGAAGTAGATGCCGAAAGTTAGCCAATGATTGGTAGCTTTGAATGGGTAGTTGTCTCCAAGTAACGTGCCCAACAACTCAAGGTAGGTGAGAACGTCCCTTTATGTAATAGGCAATACCCAATCATGCTCAACCTCTGTAACTATCGATGGTGACGGGAAGCAGGACTATTGCATGCAACCCCACTTCTATCTTTTCTTTTTGGTCTCCTTTTGACCATGTTGCATGCATGTGAAATGCAAGAACGTATATATGTATTTGCGCATGAGAAGAGCTCCCACGTATATTTTGATCTACTTAGCCCAACCTTGACTTGATCATGCGCAACCACGACGTAAGGATGAAGTATGCCCAAGAATATAAAGCAAAATAATTTAATAGGAAGAAAAACAACTCTGTGCTCTTGTGACAATGCTAGACGACGGACAAACGCATGGAATTGTTGACGACAGGACGTCTCGCGACGATGATTCGTTGGTCGATGGCTCTCAGCGATAGAGACCTGAATATGTTTTACATGGCTGTAGATAACCATGGTTCACCTTCATGGTTGAACTTCCTATCATCCTCTCGAAAGCGCACGACCAGACCTGTAGAAAATAGAAGAAACCGAGCCCGCGGTAAAAGAACAACAAGCATGGAGGGTAGTGACGTAGAGGTCTGGGTGTGGTGACCTCCTTCGGAATACCAGCATTCCCCAAGTGGTCCGGGTGTGGTGACCTCCTCTTTGACGTAGAGGTAGCTCACGAGGTTGTCTTCCTCTTCACGGAGGGTAGTTTACTCTGTATATCAAGCTCTTCTCCAAGATCAACCTAGCTGTAGTTGGACGCTATCCCTCCTTTCTTCTCTTCAAGTTAGTTGTAGCCGAAAATATGATGCCTCTTGACTCCTATAACGAAGCAAACTGCTTGCTGTTCTCGAGAGCATCAATCGAGATTCTACAGCTCTCGAAGCTGTGCTCGAAGCCTGAGAAATTCTTGGCCCAAAGAAAGAACCTGTGAGCAAGAAACGCCGGGATTTTTGTCGCCCCCTTTTTTTTCACGTTCGACCCAGTTCGTGGATATCTATGAAGAGAAGGCGTTCGAGGAATGTTCCCCATCCTGGTCAGGATTGCCATCGTCATTGAAGACTGGGTATGCTATAGCAGTGTCATGGTGGACCCTCCATCCTGAGACTTGTTCACTATTCTTCCCCCTTTTTGCCCTTACTCCGACTTCATCTTGACTTCCTCAGCCTGCAGCTGCTTGTGCTTCTTGGTCTTGAAGCTGCCGCGGGCACAAACGAAGATGTCGGAGAAGTGATCCAGGGCACCCGTCTCCTCTCGCTTTCTTCCTACTCAAACGCAAGGGCACTCATCCGTGTGATTGCGCAAATCTTGCTCTTCGATATGAGACGAACTGATCACAACCCAACACCGAACGAAGAACATCTCAAGTGCTTATTGAATTCATCGAGAAGATCAGAGCTCCAGCTTGCCAACCATCGATGTATATAGGTAAAAATCACCCTCGGCATCGGCTGATTTACTGCGGACTTCGAAACCACCTCTATCCAAGCAGACGACTGCCTTTTCGTCCATCTAGTATCATCAGAAAGAAAGAGCATTATCCTCCCCTCCCCCCTGGCTCTCCTCCAAACTTGTTATTTCCCACCACCTCATACCGGGCCCCCCTGTTCAATCGGAATTTTCTTTGGTAATGGCTCCAAGGCTGGGAATAATTCTGAGCCCCAAAAAGCTTCCCCGTCTTTTGACGCCCCTCTTTTTTTGTCTGCCACACACCTATTCTCTTTTCTCCACTTTTAATCATAGTCCCCTCCACAATTTCCTTCACCGAAAGTTGTTGTGTCCCGACACCATTTTCTATCAACACTCTGGAGTGCTATTCTCCTGTGGCAATACCAACTAGTTGACCTCGAGCCGCAAATGCCATGAGTCCAGTTTACTCTCGCTCAATTGCAACCTCAATTTGTTTTTTTTTTTCATTAATATTTTTTAGAGCTATGGGTAAGGTTATGACACTTGGAGAAAGCAAATATGCACTAAAACTTACAGCCCCACATCCAACATCCAGAGCAACTCGAGCGTGTCGACCAAAAATAATGCCAAGTACCATTTGAAAAATTTGCTCTGTGAATAAATTGAGTACCACCTCAAATGCCCTCCGTCAACTTGACTCTTGAACAGCACAAACTTGTGCTTCTCCCTCTTTTGTGGTATCTTTATCCCCAAAGGAACAGAATTCCCATCAGGACTTCGAAAAATTTGGGTTATTAGAGGGCAATGTCATCACTCTAGAAATGAAAAAATAAAAAATTACGGAGCTAAAATGAATTTTTCTATAATTTTTGGTAATTAACTCAAGACTGTGATCCACTAGGTAAACACAATTTCGAACTAATTTTTTTCGATTTTCTTCGGCCAAAATGAAGATAAAATTAAAGTAAAAACACTGACTCTTTTTCACGTTTTTGTGGCCTCAAATGCTATTTTATTTTCAAATATTTTCCTAATTTTTAAAAGTATTAAAAAATGCGAAAAATATGAAAAATTATTTTTTGGTCAAAATTGGTTCCCTAGGCTTGGCCAAAGTCCCCAAAGTTGATTTTTTCAAATTTATGAATTAAAAATGATTAAAAATCAGGTGTCAACAGGCATCCAATCCTGAATAGCGAGGTTGCGAACACACTGGTCTCAACCAGCTCGTGGACGCCCAATCCATGATCCTTTGATCATGAACCAATTTTAAAGTGAACCTGTTAGCCTTGGTTCGGTATTATTCAGTCCTTTTGTCTTACCATGTCCCGATCGAGTGTGAGCCATGGATATCCAAGTCAAATTTTCAGATTCGATCATATGCACAAATCTATCGGACGTGCATTCAGCGAGACTTCCCTCAACTTCTGCCTTGGCCAAGAACTTTCTAATGTACCGTCACGCATAGATCGCATAGGACATCAACCTCATCTAATGAGGAGATAGATCCCAACTATTACCCACGCCTGTGACTTCGTATGTGGAGGACTGTGACCATCATGCACAGAATCGGATTAATGATTGACCAATATCATACCTGTGAACTACAGCCATCTAATATACAAGCTAGCATCGTGGCTCAGGTCTGAGGACCATTAACACACCAAAGCTAGGAGCGATCGATACATTGACTAAGGAGAGGATGATCATGCTGCAATACCTCCTAGACAGAAAATTCTTAAATTATTAGGCAATCGTAGTCTACTTTAGCCCACTTCACATGAGCAATTTTAGATCAAGACCTCATGGACATGCTATTTCGATCTGTGTTTCTAATGGTACAGATCAACATACAGATGTAGCTTACATGTTTTTCTGTCAAATTGTAATCGGATGTACTTGGTTTAGTCTAGAGGGAGAATATCAGGTGCTAGTGTTAGAAAATGAACTGGCCCCACTTGGCTTAGCATAAATTGTCTTGTCACGTCTATGACTTCGTTATGATCGTTAGGGTATTCTGTGCTTTAAGTTGAAGTTGTACAAAGGTTTTGCCCTTGCAAACCTATCTCTCAGTGAACCTTTGCAACTTCAAATCATACTAATTTTTTGGGACCTGCACTTGGTGTCCATAATAAGAGCACGTTTCCTATTAAATGTGTCTTGTTTTTGGTTACGCATATAGCTTGCTTAATCTAATTCACTATAGGCCAAATAGAAAGCTTGTGTATCTGGTTGTCAACATTTCCTTTACCTTATCTAGACCAAGTTCAAGCGATTTATCTCCTCATTCTCTGACTCTGTGGAGTGGATTACTTGCTGTTATATCAGTCACTGCAGTGATTGGATACTATATATACTTGGCAATGAAGGAGCCCTCAAATAAGCATGAACTAGATCCTGCATTTGTTGTGCAGGTGAGAGCTAGCGTTCAAAAGCCTATAGAGTCGACCAAATTTCCCTCTCAACCACGTGAGAAAGACGAGTAGACTCATTCTGAAGCTCATACTTCTCTACTTGCTATGAGATATCTCCTGGTTAGCATGATAAATTCATTTGCAAATGTAGGCCAAGAATGAAGTGCTTCTAGCATACTGATGGTCTAGCAAATACCCTTTCGTATGGTTGTCTGTTTGCTTTTATAAGAAATCTGCCTTTTCGAACAATTGATTTCATGTGTAATTGTGTAAGAGCACTAAGTGTTCCTGGTGGCCATGTTAGAGATCATATCCACTTAACAATATTTTTGTACCAGCTTTTCCCTAGAAACTCGACAGACTGGATGGAAATCTTTGCTCTTAATATGTATCCACTTATTAGTCGTTGCTCTTGCAAACAAAGGTATAATCATGGCTATATAATGTTGATGCCAAGGAGAGGTCCAAGACATGATTACTCTGGTGTAATCTGTGAAGAAATGGCTCCTTAGAGGGGGCATGATCGACTCGAGTCTATACTGTCGGAATCATCTGTTTAGTAACATGACCAAAGCAGCAAAAGATATGGAGAGTATTCGAAACCCGACCCAAAAAAACCCAACCCAACCCGACCTGATTGTTCAATTTATGTTCGGTTCAATCTTGTTTCGAGTCAGGTCAATAAAATGTGTGTTGTGTTTCGGGTCGGGTCGGGTATCATGAAGACCCGACCCGACCCGACCCGTTGACACCCCTAGTTGTAAGGATACTTCAGAGGCCAAAGACTTTTGATGGTCAGGACTTAATTAGCCCTGCTGGCACCGTTAATCAAACTTGCCAGGCATAGAATGATACCAATGCGAATAACATTGGGGCAGCGGATAGTTATATACCGTTGCCGAATGGTGGGAACCTGAGGCCGCTAATACCGCCGCCGAAGAGTGTCAATGATAATTCGAGACCAGTCAGGAATGTAGTGTCCCCTCCAGCGAGGGTAGAGGGCCTGATGAATTCTATGAATATCTGTGTGCCAGCCCAACTGAATCAAGGATACATGCCTTACCATCCGCAGACGCCGACGGATAACTTACCGAGGCCGTAATCCACGCCTAGGGGGCAAGCTGGTTGAATCTTCCCTATGCAAGACCCCTGGAAGGACCAGCGTATTGCAAAGCAAATGGCGGGATTGGTAATGCAACAAATGGATCTAGAAGCGCTCTTAGGCTCGAATATCGAGAACTTTACCCAAATTGAGTAGATACGATATGATAAGAGGCTTTGAAATCCCCGAATTTGCCATCTTTACTGGCGAAGATAAACAATTGACTATTGAACATGTTTATCGATTTATAGCTCAATGCAGAGAAGCCGAGACAAACGAGTTTTTAAGACTTAGGTTGTTTCCTTTATTTTTGTCGAAGACTGCTTTTGCTTGGTACACCGACTTACCACCTAATTCCGTGTGTAATTAGGCAAAGATGGAGAAACAATTCCATTATCAATTTTATCAAACAATGCTCGAGGTATCAATTTCTGATTTGGCTGTACTCTATCAATAAGATAACAAGTCAGCCGAACAGCTTCTTGCTCGATTAAGAAAAGCTAGAAATAAATGTTTTACTTCACTATCAGAGAGAGAATCCATGAATTTGGCCGTTCAATGGATTGAAATTCAATCTAAGAGAAAAGTTTGAAGGCCAAAATCTTTTCGATTTATTTGAATTAGCAACAAGCGTGTCTAACTATGAGCAACTACTTAAGGAAAAAGAAAGAGGGCTACAAGAAGATTTCACACAAAATGTGGCTTTCACGAAAGAACATGTCAGATGATGAATCTAACCAAGATAACATTCGGCAAAAGGAAAATTGAATTTGCTGATAACAAGGAGACACATGTTGAAGGCCGATTATCTAATTTTAAAAAAAATTGAATGATCCATAAATCATTCAATTCTTTTAAAGGAGGCATATGTCGACACCCAAAATCAACCCCATGTCGAAGCACAAACAGATAGCGTTGTGGCGGTGTCGCGACCCTCTAAAAAAAATTTTAATTTTAAAAGAGGTTAACGGATTATTAGGTTAATTAGATTTGACTAACCTAACGCGGACCCTCCCAAGCCCTACCGAATCGCAACTTTGGTTTTTGTTTAAATGATTTTGAAATTTGGAGTCGCCACTAATCGTTCTTGGTAGGTCGATTAGAAACCTAAATAAATTAGCGGGAGAACTAATTTATTCCTGCGAACCAGAGATTATGAGCTCGAGGACTTGGTTACACTAGTTAATTAAAACTAATGCCCTTTCGGTACCTTAATTTCATGGATATCCTAATTCGGCAACTCAGGCTTGGTTTATTCCTAAGGCTCTAGTAGGGTATTCTCTTTTGTGTTTTCACTTTTTAAATAGGATGCATGGATGGTATATATTTTTATTTGTTATATTTTTTTAAGTGTTAAAGATTCCCTGAAACCGAAAGAGGGAGTGTGTTAACGACTTCTGTGCAGTATTACGACCTACTCATCTTTTGGGTTTGATGATTCAAAAATTAAATTATAGAAAGTACATGACAGTGAATAAACACCTCCAATGGGAGGCCTAGCATTGCCTTGGCTCTTCCCTTTGGGATTTAAGGTACATGTATTTAAGTTGCAAGTATTTAAACTACTGTAAGTAAAAACCTGCAATGGGAGGCTAAGCATTGGCTTGACTCTTCCCTTTGGGATTTAAGGTACAGGTATTTAAGTTGTAGGTATTTAACTACTGTAAGTAAAAACCTCCAATGGGAGGCTAAGCATTGGCTTGGCTCTTCCCTTTGGGATTTAAGGTACAGGTATTTAAGTTGCAGGTATTTAACTACTGTAAGTAAAAACCTCCAATGGGAGGCTAAGCATTGGCTTGGCTCTTCCCTTTGGGATTTAAGGTATGGGTATTTAAGTTGCAGGTATTTAACTACTGTAAGTAAAAACCTCCAATGGGAGGCTAAGCATTGGCTTGGCTCTTCCCTTTGGGATTTAATGTACAGGTATTTAAGTTGTAGGTATTTAACTACTGTAAGTAAAAACCTCCAATGGGAGGCTAAGCATTGGCTTGGCTCTTCCCTTTGGGATTCATGGTGCAGGTATTTAAATTGCGGATGGACTTTGTCCTCTCCATTCTTGGGTATGAATTCTTTAAAATAAAATACAACGAATTGATTCAACAATTTGAAATTTGTGCGCGCTTGAGGACTCCTCCAAGCCGATTTTGTGCTTCCATAGGGTTGACCATTGATATAGAGCTGCGGCTTCCTGACATAAAATAGAGTGAAGTGGGGAGGAGAAAAATCTATGCTCACTTAATAATAATAATAATAATAATAATAATAATAATAATAATAATAAGACGAGCAAATAGAATGAAATAAAGTAAAATAAAAAGTGAAAAGAAGCGGAAGAGCACTTAGCTCGCGGGCAGATCAACTGAGGAGTTGATAGAAACTTAAGAGTTCATTCAAGTCAATTCCGCGCTCCCGTGGGATTCATTGTTGATATGAATACAAAACAAGATTTCTTTAAATTCAACACAGCAATTAGTGATGGAGTTAAAAAAAAAATTTAAACAATCATAGCATAAGAAAACACGGCCAAGTCAAATGTAACCAGTAGTCGCATCGCAAAGGAAACAAAGCTCAGAGAAAGAGCATCCTTCATTTTGATCAGTCAAGTCCCACGGCAATCATATTTTCGCGTCACATCTTCTTATATATTCAATATTTTTTTTTTGCTTCACCATGACATTTAGACAAATAAAATAATGGGGAATTGTAGGAGTCTAGATCTCGTATATTTTTGTGACATGGAGTATCCTATCATATTATACTACAACCTTCACCGTTCATTTATTTCACGTCAAAGGGTTTACGCATCTGGTGAGTGGGTGGTCTTAAAAAAACGCTTGCTTGTCTTTAACATGAACATTTGTTTTTTTCGGATGATGTTACTGCAAATTAAGAGAGGTTTTAGCAACTGAGTAACATTAGAATCTACTATTGCATGGCCTCACTCCTGGATCGAGGGTCACGAATTTCTAGAACGAACTCAGACTATAAGCAAAGAGAACACATCACAAGCTGCCTTGAAACTAAGCTAAGATAAATAAGGTTCTACTGCAGAGAAATTATCGGATCACGAGATATTTAACGCAAAATATTGATGCAACCATGCGGCCAATGCTTTTAATGAACCTACAAGTCCCAGAGGATCACTTTATAAGTAGCACAAAAAGCACCGGAGGAAATGGATACAGTAATGCGCAAAGACATGAGATCAGGTAATTATCTTAAGAAAAAATAATAATAATTACCCTCATATAGCCAAAATTAGATTAAGCAATAATACACGATGGATTAATCGATTCTGTAGATTTGAATCCACTCATAGAATGCCTGAGAATAAGCGGTGGAAGGAAATGACAACTCACAAATCTTACTCCAAATGGACGAGAAATTATCTCCAGAGTCTAAACTACTAAACTAATCCTTAATAATGCTTCCTCTTTCGTTCAAGCCTAAACATCAACTCATGGATTTGGGTTTAATAGGATACGGCAGTAATGCACGCAAGACACATGGCAAAAAGAACACTTTTATTTGGCCTCGACAATAACGGGTTAGGAGGAAAATAATACTATTTCACTATGGATGAAAATTCATATTGTATCACGTACATTGACATACACTTGTAACAAATCAAAATTGGAGGCCGCTCTATCCAAACTTGGTTCAGGCAATTTATCAAATAGGTGGAGTGATTCTCGGCCAAAGGACTCGTGTATCAAGTTTCAAGTACAACTCATTTTAGAACGTTTCAACCATCAAAGATTAGACTCACTCAATGTCAAATTTTTTAATATTCGCAGCCATGTTTCTCTACCTATTACTCTACATATACAAGAAACCTAATCGTACCTTTGCTCAAAGTGAATGTGCGCTTTCAGCTGATGAAATCAGCACTTGAATCTCTCAGATTAGAGAAACGGGTGGGAGATCTCTACGCGGCTCAACATTCGATGAACTAATATGAAGACGATGAATAGAAATGGTAAGTAGAGTTCTGACGAACTAAGAATAACAAAATCGAACAAAATTGTTTCGCAAAGAGATTTTCTTCGTCAGTCTGATTTCTTCACCGGTTATGTCGCCGAAGAACAAAAGCAAAAGCCAGATGGTCAAACGCGGCCGTGAGACGATTCCGGACGGCAATCCAGAACCGTCCGGCCGCACCATACCACTATCGAGCGCACCGATATATCTTTCTACGATCGTCGGGAAAAAACCTCAAGTGTTCCCCCCCTCCTTCATGAGAACTTCGTGACCTCTTTTTTTTAGAACTTATGCTCAGCCAGTCCTCTTGCCGGCGCGTGAAGAAGCTCTCCCCGGCAACAACTTCTAGTTCGGATTCCTCTCGCCGAGTTGTGATGCTCAATGGCTCCGGAGCCCTCGTCTGGTCCACGACCTCCCTGTTGTAATTTAATACCCGCGAAAACTCTAACCAAGATCTTACAACTGTATGTTAACACGAAAGCAACAGAGAAAATTAAATGAAGGATGATAAAAAGGGACACCATCATGTACGTGGTTCGGTCCGATGTCGGAACCTACATCCACGGAGAGGGCCAACCGCAAATAATCCACTAATAATCGGAGAATCAAGTTTACAAATCGTTCTCGCACCCGAGTGTTTCCCAAACCTAGGTTAAACCCAAATCCCAAGTGTTTACACATAAACAACTTCAATGGAAGCCTTCATTCTCCGGCCAAGCGAAAGAGAACTTCCTCTTGAGAAGTGTTTTTTTCTTCTTCTGTCCTCCGCTCGGAAGCCCCCTCCTCCTTCCGATCCTCTCCCTTTTTCACCATTACTCCCCATGCACCCTTTCTTTCATCCACCAAAAAGTGCCAAAAGATATAGCCATCCCTTCTTTTGTCATTTTTTATTCTCCTCTCTTTACTTTGTCGCCCAACTTCCTATTAGAATGATGATGTTCCTCCACTTGCAGACCATCCTTCCCTCCACTTTTCTCCACTCAATATTTTCTATTTCCTCTCCCAGCTTTCTTCACTAATCCTCTTCTTTCGGCCTATCATCATGCCCTTCTCCACTTCCATTTTTTTTCTGACAGGTGTGTTAAAGTGCTTTAAAAAAACGCAACCTGGCCTACTTTCAAAAAATAAAGATATCCCTGCCGTATAATGCTCATAGGATTCTCCTTAGCCCTCCATGTATTGAAGACATGTCTGTGGGGGCCTACGAGATGATTTTACAATGCCCATTTTTAAAAATTGCTCGCTCCTGCTTTATCCTCCCGACAATGGCACATTTTCGCGAGCTCAGCATATTGAAAAGCTGAAAGCATTCGAGTGAGATGCCATATGATGAGAAGTTGTTGCGAATGTGGACTGTAAACGAGTTTCATTGCCTGAATTGAATCCTTCTTCTCGGCCCACACTCGATTTTCTGCATTGCGCACTTGTCATCCTCTATTACGTGCGCTTATCATCTCTACCTCCAACCATCTCAAGCGCTTTTTCCTCTCTTTTTTTTTTAGTTGAAGTTCCATATCAGGCACGTCTTGGATAAATCCATGTTCATAGGCAGTATATATTTTACAGACTTGGGGACACTTTTAATTCCATGGGACTCCAAATATTTCGGGATAAATATGATGTAATGTCCTTCAAGTGATAAATTAAATTCGAAAAAATTGAACACAAGGATGAAATGTGCCCCACCAGGCCATTGAAAAGATTAGATTTTCAGAGGACAACATCACGACTCAAGAAATACAAAAATTGAAAATTACAGCGCTAAAACGGGTTTTCTAGAAATTTTTCAAACGACCTAAAAATGAAATTAATAAAGTGACTCTCAATTCCAGATTGAAATTTTTTTTAGAGTTTATTCGGCCAAAATGAAAATAAAATTAAAATAAAAATAAAAATGAAAAATACCGACTATTTATTCATGTTTTGTTGGCCTCAAATGCTATTTATTTTTATTTTTATAATATTTTCCTAATTTCTGAAAATTTAAAAAAGTGAAAAAATGAAAAATCACTTTTTGGTCAAAATTGGTTCTTTAGGCTTAGCCAAGGTCCCCAAAATTGATTTTTCAATTTTATAAATTTTTATGGATTTTTTATTACTTTAGCAATAGAAAAAATGATCAAAAATCAGGTGTCAACAGGCGGTGATGCGGTAGTTAAAGACAAAGTGAAGAACACGATATTAGTAACAGAGAAAGTCGCTTGTGGAAGTCAGGAAACTCACGATTGAGATTCGCAAGTGGCCAGTCAGAGGTTCGACAAGAGGCAGTTGCCGATTGTTGTAAGAAGGCCGAAGTTCGGCGACAGAGATAATAACTGCTTGTAGATAAGACAATGCGGTTACTCAAGGGCAAGAGAATAGGAGCTCATGAGGGGCAAGTAACCGCTCGTGACAGTTTCCTTGTTGTAAGCCTGTAAAAGGCAGGAGCCATAAAGTTGTAAAGGACCCGAAAATCATCAATAAACATTGATCATTCTTTTCAGCACTATATTTTCTGGCTTATTATCCTTTCCGCAATTTCACATTCCCATTTCTTTCAACTACAGTACTTTTATCGTAGTTTCAGATACTTCGTCATCGATTAAATTTTGGCATTATATCTATCTATCATCTCATTTTGTCATCGATTAAATTTCGGCACAGTTTTTTGTGGTTCCTTATTGTTAAAATTCTGGCAAAGCATTTGCTTCTTAATTAAAACCGAAGAAATCGCACATTTGGTGAAAGGTATTTTGCCGATCATTTTTGGTAAGAAGTTACAAATACTAAATGCTAAAGAGGGCAAAAAATAAAAAATAAAAAAAAAATTAAACAAAGGACAGTATTTGGAGGAAGTCTAGTTTTGGGATTTGATTTGATATGACTTTGAAAAGTGATGATAACCTAAAACGGTGGGGATAAAGTTGAAAGGAGGAGAAAACGTGAAAATCTTCGTCCGTATTTGGGCTAAATCCCACCTATTTGGTTTGACATTCAAAATTGAGTATTCTATGTAAATACCTGAAAGTGTGGCCTTTGCATGCATAGGAAGTCCATGTACATGAGAATTTTAGACCCAATTATTGAATATGAGTACTTTATATAAAAGACGTGCAATGACGTCACTCATTTAGAAGCACTCGGCTAATGATTGATGATACACAATTGTAACCTAAACAATCCTCGTACCATGAGCTAAAAAAGACAAGGAGCAAGTGGCGTTATCGCTTCATTATCCGACAGTGCATTCACGAGCACTTTGGCCTTGACCAGGATCTCGTACCCGTTTATCTCGCTCCTCTCTCCGCATTCCTTCGGGAGCAGCAAGGAAACGGAAGGGCGCATCCTCAGGCACTCTTTTATTACCAACTTCAGATACTCTGGTGCGGGCAACCCGGTCTCGTCCGCTTTGCCTCTCCCGTTGAAGACGTCTCTCACCTTGGCCTGCGCCTTTTTTAGGGTTCTTGGGTTCTTGATCATCTCGGCCAATGCCCAATCCACCTGCGTGGCTGAAGTCTCGCTCCTCGCGACGAAAATGTCGTGCATGCATATTTTATATATGTTCCATCTTTGATTAGAATAATGCGAATTCTAACCCACAGCCTTGACTGAGAAAAGCTTGGCTCAAACTATTCAATAGCATGTTAAAGCATCAAAGTTATACTAAATCGTATCAGTCTCGGCGTTCACGCTAGCTCGATTCGGGCCGTGCTTTTACCAATAGACTTCTTCAACTTTGTTCTGAAGTCAAAATCCAACTGAGCAAAAACTTAGCATGATGAATTCAGAAAAACTTCCCTACCAGTAATACTGCCTTGATGTTGTCAGTGGTAAGGGAAAATTCAGGACAGCCAGAATCAGCAAACCTTAAGAGAACATCGATCAAATCATCATGTCTTGTTTCATCAAGAGGCTCGGGGAGGACTACAGTGACGGGGCCATTGGTGACAAGACCAAGTCACCGCCTGTGGCGAGGCTGGAGCCCGCCGGCCTTGGCTGAGCTCGTGGCCCTCCTCATCGCCAGTGAGCTCGACTGCTGCCTGCTCGCCATCAAGACAAAGATCTTCCACTTTGCAGCACCTTCGTTGGAATCAGAATGGCAAGCATGGAAGAGAGAGATTGCAAGGAGAGAAAACGGGATGGAGAGGAGAGAGACTGTGAGGATCACAGAGATGGAGGAGAGAGGCGGTGAGGATCGAGGGATGGAGGAGAGACAATGCGGATGGAGGAAGAGGAGAGAGAAAGATTTTCTCTATTTTAAGTTACGCACGAGAGAA
The DNA here is from genome assembly GCA_016432845.1 of Psidium guajava. Taxonomy (NCBI): domain Eukaryota; kingdom Viridiplantae; phylum Streptophyta; class Magnoliopsida; order Myrtales; family Myrtaceae; genus Psidium; species Psidium guajava. The sequence continues at coordinate 34,229,496 of CM028226.1, forward strand.
GTCTGAGATAGATAGGAAAATGATTTCCTCATTTTCATAATTTTTAGAAGGAAATTATTCATTGATCTGGAAAACATTTTCCTTGACCACATATTTTTCGCTCCCCAAATGCTAGAAATTGGGAAAAATGTTTTTCAAGAAAACTTTTTCTACGAAACAAACGAAACCTAAATATCCAAATAAATTCTAATTTTTTGGCGGTTTTCAATTTTATCTTAGTCTTTTTAATTCCAACATCAACATCACCTTTATCCCAAACAATATTTTTAATTCTAACAAAAAAAAATCCTATTTTTCTAATTTGTTTCAAATCTATCTCAAGACCTTCAGTACGAAAGAAATATCCCGTTAGATTATTTATTGCTATTTTATAACAGCTGAATTCTAAAGATGGCAAAAACTAAACAAAGGACTAACTTGGTCTTTGGAGGGAGTTTAATTTTGGGATTCATTTGATATGATTTTGAGAGGTGATGATTCATTTTGATACCTAAAATGGTGGGGACAAAGTTGAGAGGAGGAGAAAAGGTGAAAATTTTCATCACAATTTGGCCTAAATCCCACATATTTGGTTTGACATTCAAAACTGAGCATTATATGTAAATACTTCAAAATGTGGCCTTTGCGTACATAGCTGTCCCATGGACATGAGAATTTAGACCCAGTTGTCGAAACATAAGTATTCTATGTAAAAGATATATAAATATATGGTGACGTCATTCATCCAAAAGCGCTCGGCTAATGATCTACAATTGTGACTTTAGCACTAAAAAAGACAAGGAGCAAGTGGCATTGTGAATTCGATGCATTCTTTGGTACAGAGAACTCCTTTTCCACCTTACAACCGTAAAATTGCATTCTTTAGATTTCTTGCCCAATGTTATCATCAACAAAGAATCGTAACTTTAATAGCAAATGAGGCCTAAAAAAATTTAAACTCTGAATCTCTTACTCCGATATCATGTAAGATTTTATGGGACCATTGTTAACTATTGTGAAAACTTAATCTATTAGATAAATGTGTGGTTAATATATATATTTTATCAAGTATTTAATGTAAAAGATATGAGCATAATTATGGAGATATAAGTACTCTATTTCCAAATTATGCGGTGATGTCACTCATCCAGAAGCACCCGGCTAATGATATACAATTATAACCTCAGCAATTCTTGTATTGGAGCTAAAAGAGACAAGAAGCAAGTAGCATTTTGAAGTCAATTTTTGATTCTCCCACAATGCATTCTTTAATTAGTACATAAACCTCCTTTTCCTCACAACCGCAAAACTCCATTCTCCATGTTTCTTTCTCCAACGTTGCTGTCGACAAACAGCTGTAACCTTAACAGCCCTTATAATATCTACTAAAAGCAGGTCTCAATAGGTGAAGGCAGGCTGATAGGGCTTGGGAACCAGGTAGAGATCACGCTTCCTCCTCTGAGTCACTCCCAGGGACTCACTCATGTCCATTTCTTCACTCTTCATCCCCTCAGGAAGCTCCCAGTCAAAGTGGTACAGCAACATTGCAAGGGGAAGCTCCACATTCGCAATCCCAAAGTTGATCCCTGGACACATCCTCCTTCCTGCACCAAATGGAATGTACTCAAAGCTAGTCCCTTTGTAATCGACTGGGCTGTTCTTGAACCTCTCCGGGTAAAAGGCCTCGGGGTCGTCCCAGTACTTAGGGTCTCTGCCTATCGCCCATGCATTCACGAGCACTTTGGTCTTGACCGGGATCTCGTAACCGTTTATCTCGCACCTCTCTCCGCATTCCCTCGGGAGCAGCAAGGGAATGGAAGGGTGCATCCTCAGGCACTCTTTTGTTACCAATTTCAGATACTCTAGTTCAGGCAACCCCGTCTCGTCTGCTTTGCCTCTCCTGTCAAAGACCTCTCTCACCTCGGCCTGTGCCTTTTTGAGGATTCTCGGGTTCTTCATCATTTCGGCAAATGCCCAATCAACCTGTGTGGCTGAAGTCTCGCTCCCGGCGGTGAAAATGTCCTGCATGCACATTTCGTGTTCCACTTTTTGTTAGAATAACTGATTTGAATCCTGTGACAAAGAGAAGGGTGCCTTGAACTATTCAATAACATGTTCAAGCATCAAAATTATAATCAATCCTATCTGTTTCGAGGTTCAAGCTAATTTAATTTTGGGCCGTGCCAACCGATTTGAAAACCGAACGCTGCATTTCATTTTTCTGAGAAAAATTGAGCAGGATGAAAACATAAAAACTTCCCTACCAGTATTACTGCTTTGATGTTGTCAGTGGTCAGGGAAAAGTCAGAACCACCAGGATCGGCAAACCTCAGGAGAACATCGATCAAATCTTCATGTCTCGTTTCATCATCTCTTCTCTTAGCCCTCTCTTCTCTCCTCTCTCTGATGAAGTTGTTCATTATACGGTCTGCTTGCTGATGCAACTTTTCCAGTTGCGGCCTCATCTTGCTAATCACATGAAGCCACTTGGACGAGGGAAACACATCTCCAACCTCAAAGCCAGCCGCCAATCTAGCTGATTCGGTAACTGCTGAGATGAACTCCTCCTGCTCTTCGAATTTCTTCCCGAAAGCTGCAATCGACGTAGCACCATAGTTAGTGGAGAATAGTCCCTGAGTAAGGTTGATTGGAGACCCCATATTAGAAGCGACCCATTTGACGAGATTCGAAATCTCTCCTTCCCTAATATGCCTAAAAGACTGGACCCTCTTGGCACTCAAGAGCTCCAAAGTGCAGATTTTTCTAAGTTGCCTCCAGTATTCACCGTAAGGGGCGAATGCAATGTCGGTGGATCCATACGACATTATTTCGGTACAAAGAAGCTGAGGCCTAGTCACGAAAGTAAGGTCATGGGTCTTCATCACCTCCTTGGCCATTTCGGCCGAAGAAACGACCACATGAGGAACTTCCCCGAACTGCAAATGCATCAACGGCCCATATATCTTGGCCAAGTCCCGCAACGCACGGTGAGGCGGTGACCAGAGAAGCTGATGCAAGTTCCCTATGAGAGGGAGCTTCCTGGGACCGGGAGGAAGCTTGGAAATGCCTTTCACATCGCACTTTTGACAGAATTTTAGTAAAGTGAAGATGAAGATGCAGAAGGAGACTACGATTGGAAAGGCAAGAACTTGGAATTCCATTTAGGGGAAAGTGTAGGACAATGACCAACCTGTCTTTCTGGAGAGACATTGCAGATGAATAGCTACAAATATAAACTCTTTTGGAAGGCAAGAGGCTGCTTCTGAGATGACTTGCCCATAAAAGTTGAAATTGTTGCTTAGCGAGTTGGGATCTTTGTGCCAACGTTGGTATAAGATACTCAGATTCCTCGACAATGTGATGCAAACATCCGATCAATGAGATATTCTTTAATATTGGAAGCATCTTTGGTGGGTGAATTCCACGAGATGCCTCATAAGAGAGGATTCATGGAAGGAGTTGGAGTGGAGATGATGTTTTTGTGTAAGGTCGAGTTTACCATCTTGCTCTGACCCGATGTCTCCGCCGGCCAACAAGAAGAGAAAATGGAAGAAAAACTGCTTTGAATTTTGACCATTTACGTGTATTCATCCTTTGAAGTGAAGGACTATCTCGCGAGTGTCTTTAGTCGGGACATCCAAAAAAAAAAAAACTCTTTTGCTGAAAACAAAATAATGGCGGAAGCTCTCACAATCCAAGTCGGACAAACAGAGAAATCTGCCGAAACTTAGTATAGATGCCAAATGAAAACATCAAAATCCACGAAGAGACAACAACAGCTTCACAAATTTTCAGAGTCAGAAACACATGAAACTCTTACAAGGACATGAATAACTGCTTCCACGGTCCCTCGTGGATTAGTTACCCTATGCCCTCCACCGTTGGATCATCAACGGTCCAATCGCATCCGTCCATTTCAACTTCACACATTCAAACCCTTCACCCAAGCCCGACAGTTGCAAAGCCGGTCGCACAAGATCTAATCCTCGGTGGATGATAGAGATCCCCAAATAATACGATAAAAAAAAATCCAGAATGTGAAAAAGAGGACGACAAAGTTGCGGAAATCCCCCTTATAAATTACATTATAAAAGGAAAAAGAAAGAACCCAGTTCTCCCAAAAAAAAAAGCAAAAATGTTTGGAAAAATGACACAAATGGTCATTGAACTTTAATCCAATACATAATGTGATCCTTGAACTTTAATTTGTTTAATGTGATCAATGAACTTTAACCTTATGTGCAATGTCTTCCATGAATTTTAAATTTGTTCAATGCAATTCCTAAAATTTCAATACACGTTCAATTTAATCCCTAAACTGCATGAAAAATGTTCAATGTTGCTCTTACATTAAGAGATAACATTAACCACTTTCATATAATTTAGAACATAAACCAAAAATTTAAGATCACATTGAACAAATTAAAAGTTTATGGACACATTATGTATTTTAAAAAAAAGTTCAAAAACCATATTAAACAAATTAAAATTTCAAAAATCACATTGCATGTTAAATCAAAATTCAAAAGTTACTTGTGTTATCATCGCAAAATGTGTACAAGAAGGGAAAGTATTTGTCTATAGTAAGAGGCATCCTTTATTGGAATGGATCATTCACAATGATTGATCACGTGAATTTTTTAAAAAGAAATCATAAAAAAATAATGGCGAACGAAAGATATTCTCCAGAAGAAGGGGAGAGATCAAGTGGAGAGGCCCAAAATTAATAGTTGAAGAGAGAGAAAGCTCATGATACTGGCGTTGCCGATGACCCCTGATCGGTTCAATTAAAAAAGTGCAAAACAAAGAGAAATTTCCTTTTGGACAATAGCTGGCCACTCGTCGTCGTCCGCACCTTCAACTACAAGGCTAGCCAAATTGAGTTTTTGACCTCGACATCAGATTTTCAATTGTAACAAAAAAGACAAGCACACAAGCAATTGATATGTTAACCTGAAGATGAAGAAGAACCATCAACCAGCCACATAATGCGGCGATGCCCAGGGTACACTCAAAATTCGGTAGGTGCTTTTTGTCCATCTTCAAGACATGGTGACCTCTCAAAACTGATATATTTTTCTCTAATTGTGGGCCTTTTATGTTAATGAGAGATCTGAACTCTGAAGGCACTCTTTGCCAGTCAATTTGCTAGCTCCTTCAAGCCAAGAACCCCGTCTTGATTGGCAACTCTGCACGGGCCTGAACAACAGGACCCATTATCCGCAGTGATACTTTGGACATACATTATCTGGATTAACCATCCTTTGGGTAAATTATGGTGGTCACCAAGACCGCCATCAAATTTTGAGATACAAAGCTACAACAATGTCAATATGGTTAGTCCAAAAAATATTGGGAGTGCTCAAGTTTAGAAAAGTACCGTATGAAGAACGTTGACTGGCACAGTGATGTTTCATTAGTTCCTAACACAGTGAGAGATACTCTAACTAATGGCCAGTGAAAACTCGTCATCTTTCTGTGAAAACTAGCTTTCACACAATTTTCACGTGCAGCCTCTCTTTAATAAGCCAGACCTATCTCAAATTATTCTTCTAAGTCCATACTTCTAGTATTGTAAGTCGCAATAATGGTTATCGTCTTCTATTGTAGCATAAGTCCATTTAAAGAACAAAGACAAAAATTGCAGAAGTAGCAATATATGGCCATCAGGCAGAATTCATGCCGTCTATAACAATTAGCGACACGGCATTCAGCAAAACCAAACTTGATGTGTCTTATTTACCAGAGTTTCTGTGCAAGAAATAAATTTGGAGTATCAGACTCTCAAACTGCTATCTTTTCCCCTCTTTCAAAGGAACGGATGCTTAGAATCTGCACACCGGCACAGAAAAATTGCTGATCTTTGACAATGGAGCACCTCAAGATTGTCACAATAATCTTATGCATTACCTTGCAACTATATGGACAATGGAATGCTAAACCACTCCGCTCTTGAGTCTAAATCTACAATAAAGTGCCAGCTGTTATTCTTATGCATAAGCTGAAAGGATGCCAACCCTGTCAACTTACTAACAAGTGGCAATCTAAAATTCTTGGATAAATAGATAAAAAGATAAAGCTTTAATAAGTTGGAAGAAGGAATAATACTATTAAAAAACCCAAACCTATATCCCGTGACACATTTACCTCAAAACAGCTCCTCCCACAACAAAAATTTCAAATTTGTACCCTCAAGAGACATTTATCCCAAAATAATTTTCATCTCACAAAAAACCCCAAACGAATACTTCTAATCCAAATTACCAACCACATCATATCCCATGGGGTACCTGTTTGGGATTTTATCTAAAATAAAAACAAGTTTGGAATAAATATAAAGGGGCATTAGTTTGGGATTTTTTGTGAAATGAAGATTAGTTTAAAGTAAATGAGTCATAAGGGTAGCAGCTTAGTATTTTCGATGGAATTAACCCTTGGAAGAAACACAACCACATTCCAAATGTAGGTATACACTATGTAAATATCAAGAGCCATTATTCTCATTTAATATTAGCTCTATTTATCTCTCAAAATACTTTTGCCCGCCACTAGTTTCATATTGAATAACGCTCTCTGCGTATTTGTGTCTTACAGTTTTCCAATAGGAAACAAGTCAGCTCAGATTTCTCAGGCTGTAGATCAAACAGTATTGACTTGGTTGTTACATCTCTCGTTAGAGTTCAAATCATTAGTATCACTTCCTTTTCAACTCAGCAAGATTAGGCACGAAATTGCACTCCTAGAATCTAAATATACCCAAATTCCGGGGAAAACAAACAGAAGGGTGTACAAAAATTATCTGGCAGTAGAAAGTAGGAAGCGGAATACCACCAACATTACAAACTCTGAAACATCCCGACATGGTGCTCTTGCTGATACTGGAGGCCCATGTGAATATCTCCACTGCTCACAAGCTGAACATCTCTCTAACTCGACACTGTTATCCAGCGTGCAGAATTTACAAGTCCAGGACTTGAATTTGGAGCCCTAATCCTTGAGCCTTTCTGAACCACAAATCTTACAGATTGGAGCAAGTGGCTGCATGACACCAAAACATATAAAGCCAAATGCACGTGTTATACAAGAATTAAAGAAGCAATGCAGCAAAAGAGAGAGTTTGCCTGTGAATCTGGTTGATGAGATGAAAATGAAGCAGTACTAGTCACACCTCAAAAAAAATTTATTGACTGCATAATGAAGAAAAGTTATGCAGGCCAAGAGGTCAAATTGGATTGCATGCCAGATGAAGCATTCCCCAAATGACAATTGAAATTAGAATCGAATACATTATCTGATTCAAATTTTCTTCTCTGATGTGCACAGCTGAGATCATTTGCTGCACAACATGTCCCGTCTTTCCCCGTTAAATCCACATAATTCTGATCCACATTACTTCTGGATGATCGTGAAGCTGAAGCTTCATTCGTTTCACGAATTCCTTTCCGAGAGATTGAATGTGAAGTTTGGCTTCCTGCATTATCATGCCTCAATTTTGAAGGGGTTTTGATCTTATTCTCAATATTTCGCAGAATATCAGGGTTACTTTCTTTATCCCTGCCGCCATCTTCGAATTTAGAACCACACTAGATGTCATCCTGCGATCTCCTTTCTGCAGCCATTGCAGCAGCTTGTGCTGGACTAAGTACCATGATGCTACTATCGCCACCAAGAATCCTCGGTCCAGATGGTAGGAGAGAACCCAAAACTGCTCTCCTTTCTGCAGCAGCCCGAACAGTTTGCCGCAGTGATGAGATAGGTGGCCTTTTAGAGAAACCGCCAAGATGCCTCCTGGGAAGATCAAAACCCTGGCCAGTGCCAGTTATTCCCTTGGCCATCAACTCCTCACACTCCTGTTGTTGACATCACAATATATATGAATTCGGCTAGAACATAAGTATGGGCATTGTGACAGCGCAACGCCCAGACCACCATGTACGTTTCCAAAAATAGTGCATCTATCCTAAAGACCCGAATAGAGATATCTGGAAAGGAGACAGAGACTTTTCTAAGGACCAACCTTTCTAAGTTCATCCCAAAGCTTGGAGAACTTGGCACCATGAGCACTGTGCACGTTGTGGCAGGGCTCGTGAAGCATCGTATCGAGGACTTGATCATAAGGATAAAAATGATCGTCTCTATTAGCCCTGCAAATCCTGAGCTTCACATGCACGTCACGACCCACATTCTAACCCAGAAGACGTGCATTCTGCTGGAGTTGACAAATACTTCGGAAACCCTTGTTTCTCACATTAGGCATGCCCACGTGAGCTTAGGGAAACAGAAGTATAAACCAACGACATATGATTCCTACGCATGGAATGCGGGGTTCAGGGACAGCACCCCCGACACGGAGGTCCCGCTGGCCGGTTAGCAGGCGAGGATTTCGCTCCCCGGTGAGCGAACAGCTGCCCCGCTGGCCGGTGAGCGGGCGGGGGCGTGGGAGCAGCGCTCCCGAGATAATATCCATTTTAGGTTTTTATTTAATTTGATCCATTAGCTATAGGGCCCGTTTTAAGCCTATATATATTATTTTTTCGTTCATTATAACCGTACGATAGAAAACCTAATAATACAAATGCAGGACGTAGCCCTTTTCTGGGTAAACTTGGGTAAAATCGCATTGTTCGTTTTTTCTTATATCTACCATTCTTCCGATTCGATTAGATAAACCTCATCACATTCGTTGGACCGCAATTAACACCTTGATTCAACATCTAATCAATCATCCTCCTAGGGATCAGAAAGGGAAATTCAGAATTCCACTCGCACATGCACGGATTACCAACCCAATCCGGGACAACCCGAACCACCTGTCCATCGGGAATCAGTGCACACACAGACAGATATGATTGAGATCGGGCGTCAATCAAAGGGCAGTCCTCCACCAAAAAGAAAAATCGAGGGCAGGTTATGCTATTTGGGCTTTTTAAAGCATCAGAACACCACCGGGGCGTGCGACATTGAAATCGAAACTGAGGGCAGCGAGATCTTACCAAGATTCGGAGAGAAACTTGACCCTCCACTGACGCTTGCGCATGATGGGTTGAACCTGATGGGCGATCCGCTCGAGGATCTTCCGGGCTTCGTCTTCTGCAGGCTTCCTCTTCAGGGCCTTGATTTCCCATACCTTTGTGGAGATCGCCCTGGTTCATCTTCTTCTTGTGGTCTCAGGAGAAAACCGCTAAAAACTTCTTCAGACTACCTCTTTGAAACGTTGGAAGCGATTGGCGCGATCGCGGGATTGGTTTCTTTTTCGAGTTTTTGGGTAGATGGATGTTTGGAAACGGGGATAGTGCCGGCAAGTGAGAACACCATCGTTGGGGACCACCATCCAAGATTCATGGAAATAACTTCTTTTTTTTTTTTGTGGTCGGAAAATCCATGGAAATTGGACAGGAATGATTTGCTAGAAATGGTCAGACAACGCAATTTTATTTACGATTAAGAAATATATATACTTAAAATTAGAAAAATGAGGTCATTAATCCGAAAGGAGAAAATAATTTTATGAAATACATTTTCCTTTATTATAATATCGGATTAAAGGACGCGTATTTGATGTTACGCCTTTTAAATGTGTGTAGTGTTGCATTCACTATCAGTTAGTGTGAATTACCGTGGTTATCAAAATGACGAAAATGACCCTGATTTTTTCATTAGTAATGTTTATTTGTGTATTGTCGAAATAAACCGTTTGAATAATTTGTTAAAAGAATGAAAAAGGCCGTCGACTTGCTTTGATAGGAAAGAAACATTTTCTCGGGAAAAGCGGAAGGGGGGAGCAAATTTTCTCTGGACTCTCTCCTTCCCCCTTTTTACCTCTGCTGGATAATCCTAGGGCAAAGCCAAAGCATCAGATATATATAGAGAGAGAGAGAGGGGGGGGGGAAGAGGGATCAAGATCTACACTGCTACTCGCGCTGACTGAGATTGACGTCGAGGACGATGAGTGGAATAGCCTTAGTGCTTGAGCTCGCAAGGAAAAACCCGAGCTTCCATTCCGCCCACTCTCTGCACTCCTATGGACAGTTCTCGACCGCCTCGTTCGCCGCCGCCGCCACCGCTCCTTTTGCCGCGAGATTCCTCTTCGGGTACGCTCTCATTCTTCCCGCGATCTCAGGGCATCGTCCAGTACCTTGTGAATAGTTACTTGCAGAAACCTTAGTACTTTGTCAGATGAGATTTGCATTGCCCACAATTGATACGAGCCTACGATGTGGCAACATAATTCGGTTCCTGCCATATATTTAGGGAGCTTGGGAAATCGGGGCTTTTGGTTTTCGCGGGGCAATCGGAGTGACATGTTGGTATCTTGGGCTGTGAAGGTTTTTTACTTTGGTAATCTGGCAGCAATGAAAGCTAGTAACTGGGAGCGATTATCTATAGCGTTGCAATTGTTATGTGTGCGGTGTGTCGTTACGGTCTGAATGAGATTGATTAGGGAATGTAATGTCCTTCATTCACTCTATCATGAATATGGTGTGATTTGGTTTTTTTCTCCGATGTGGTTAACTTGGTGTTATGTGATATTTGCCAAAGTTAAAGTCACTTTTAGTTGCTAGGTATGTGGTATCAATGCAAAATTCTTCAGACTCTATATGTATTCAGATGATATGAATTGGTTCTTGGCTTGACCAAGTGTCGAGATGAAAATCCCCAACTTCTTGGTGGGGAACTGCAGAAATTTAGGACTGTTCATTTCTTAATAATCAGTAGCTTTTGCTGTGTATCTCATATGTCTATTGCAAGCTGACGTTAGTGACATTAATGTGGATGTAAACTCAAGTATTCTGATGGAGTTTTATCTTAGATAAACTGTCTTGTTGTCTTTCTCATGTTTGTTTGAGGTGTTGGTCAGTGATGTGGCTTTAACTGGCATATGCTTTTTCTCTTCCTTTGGTATGATTATGATGGATGAGCAGCTGTTGGCCTCAAATGCATGCTACCTTAGTTCTTTGATATTTGAGTGATTAAAAGTTTGACTCTGCTCGGCTACAATTTTGTTAGTCTCCACTAGCCTTTTAGCTGAAATTTTCCTCCGTCTCCCCCTTGTCCTTCATGATATCTGAATTATCATTCTTGTGCAGAAGTTTTAGGTTACCTGTCGCATACTGCGATGCTGGGACAACATGGTCTGAAGATTATGTTTCTAGTACACAAAGTAATTTCGAGAATAAACTGCATGAGGAATCTCTGAAACATGGCACCAAGATATACAACATAGAGATGAAGCCTCTCTTTTCGGCTTTTGAGTTTAGGAACTTTGCCTTGACTTCGTTAAGGTCTTTCCTACAGTCCTATTTGCCCCTTTTACAGTCCAGTATCCAGGAGGAAGAGGATGATAACTTCCTGCAGGATGATAGGGAGGAGCGCCATGTAGATATGGTCGTTCCCTTCAAAAATTCTGTCAAACAGATCATTCGGGAGGTGAGTGCATATATCTCCCAAAGTTTTGAATGCAACTAAGAACACCGTGATAGCTTTCCATCCCATTCCTAAGTATGATTCTCTTTTGCTGGCAGAGGAGCACGCATTCCGTGCAAAAAACTATGGGGAAAAGGGGGGGTTTAAATGTGTAAAGAAATAAACATAACTGATTGAGAAATAAAAGTAAGCTCTAATCATGAAGCTGTGGAAGAATTATGGGAATGGAATTTTATTTGGCGTTTTCAATAACAGACATGAAGTATTATGGATATTTTTGGTAACAGTTTGAGTTAGAAACTCACTTCGTTCTGCATTATGGTAGATCCTATAGCCATTGGACAGTTCTGTGCTATTAGGATTCTTCATCATACTTTAGTAGTTTCGTCTGGGGCAGATATGGATTGTGTAATACACCTTATGGTCTCTTTTGTTTGGGGTACACAGCAATAACAATCATAGTAATGTCAAAGTTCAATATCTTATAGGACTTTCCATCTATGGATGACTCACTGTTAGTTCTCTTTTGAAGGAAAAAGTTTGAGAGAAAGAACAAGAAAATCCCATAGTTTCTCTCTAGTAAACTAAACTATTTTTTTCTTCTTCAGACTACAGTTGTAACTACTAGACGGGTTTTGGAAAGGCTTGCTGTTCAATATGTTTCACAAAGAATGGCATGGAAACTTCTCAAAGGTACTTTTCTCCCAACTCAGCATATTGTGAATTAATCCAGCATCACCAAACTAATATTTTCGAGGCTATGTTCAGATGTTCCCAAATCTACCACACGCAAGGCACAAAGAGGGATGCCAACTCTATTTTACATATGGAGTGTTAGCAGGACAACATTTAGAGGTCAATTCCTTAGTATTTACAACTTTCAGTTGCTTGACCATCTATCTTATCATTTCTGCCTATCATGTATCTTAACAGGACAGATACTAGGAACAGCGGCAGCATGGCTTGTTCAAGTAGGTATTGAAACTTACCGATGCTTGTCTAGTATATTCAAGTCCAAGGAAGAAGATGAAGTTGATCCAGTAGAACAAGTTATAATTCTTGGGAAGAAGGTCCATATAATTACTATGAAGTGTAGTGCATCCCTGGTTTTTGCTTCGATCGGAGCAGGGATTGGTGCCACTGTTATGCGCCCTTCACTTGGGCAGTGGATTGGTAAGCACTCTTTTGCTTGCGTACTCTCTCCAATTTGATCATCTGATAGCTGTCCAAAGGGGATGCATACATCTACATTCTCTATCTCTCCCTCTCTCTCTTTTGATCATCTAATAACTGTCCAAAGCAGACGTATACATCTTTGTTGCCGTATCCAAATTCTGACGTGGTGTAATTGGTTTGTAGGCTGTGTTGTTGGCGACTTAGCTGGCCCAATTATTGTGTCATTCTGCTTTGAGAATTATCTCCAGTTGGCTCTATAAACTATTGGCTTCCAATTCTCTTGCATGGAGCTGCCCTTAACTCAGGGTCTAGCTTGACTTGAAGCATTCGGCTGATGATGTTCGTTGGAAGTGGCTGGTGAGGCCAGATGCTGCGGTTGAAATCATTTATCAAATTTGGAAACTACCGTGTGGTTCCATCATTTAGACGTGAACTCAAATCACATTTTGCCCCGGGATAGGTTGTGATCCTTCATTATATCAACTGTACTGTATTGGGATAATTCTGCAGCTACTTAATCAAGTTTGGTGCAATTGAACTAAAATTTGCTCGTCCATCCTCTGACCAGATTTTCCCCCAGGAATAAGCATCTCAGAGCATTACTGTTGACTCGTAGTGAAAAAGATATGGAACAAGCTATGCATTGCTATGTGCTTTGGGAATTTTCGATTATTAAGGGTTTAAGTATGCTCGTACTTACCCACCATCTGGTGGTCGAGTTGGTTTGCGCTCAGTTCCTTTCGCGAGAGGTCCTGGGTTCAAAATTTTTCGGCGCTAAATGACTTAATCAGGGGCCCGTGGTTGTGAGGTCTGCGGGTCTTCTCGAGAATTAATCGTGCTTCACCGCTGGTTTGAGCACAAGTTCACTGGCCACGCGAACACCTCGGTTATCAAAAAAAAAATGCGCTCAGTTCCTTTCACGAGAGGTCTTGGGTTCAAAATTTTTCGGCGCTAAATGACTTAATCAGGGGCCCGTGGTTGTGAGGTCTGCGGGTCTTCTCGAGAACTAATCGTGCTTCACCGCTGGTTTGAGCACAAGTTTACTGGCCACGCGAACACCTCGGTTATCAAAAAAAAAAAAAGTTCTCTCGTTACTTCAAAAACACTGACAAGCCTCCACAGCTCAAGTTTCACCAATTGAGCAACTATTTCCAACCATTTCCCGTCCTTTACACACTAATCAAGTATCTGAAGCCATAACCGTGGCATTTGTTTCTCTTATCTCCTTAATAAGCACATGGTGGCGTAGTATCTGAAGGCATCCCAGATCATCCAGACCACAATCACCCTGACCCCAAGCAATAGGCATTGTCCACGGAGACCGTGCTCTGCAGCACGAACCATTTGGAAAGCAAGTCCGCAACTGCACTCTGCATGGTGGGGTCTATAACGATCCCTATGGCCGCGCCATGGGGCTTGAGATCGCAAAAGCAAACACGCGACAGGAGAGGCCTGTTGGGCATCATTCTCAGGAGGGCGATGCCCATTGCAATTGCTGCAGATATCTCGTTGGGGGCTAAACGGTCCACATGGTTTTGAACGCATCTGCCTTTATACCTCGACAGGGCTGTTAATAGGAACTGCAGCGACATGGCCGGTTTCAAGTAGGAATTGAAACTTACCAATGCTTGTCCTGTATATTCAAGTCCAAGGACGAGGATGATGGAGTTGATCCGGTAGAACAACTTATGATTCCCAGGAGGAAGGTCTATCTGGCTACCACGAGGCATAGTGCATCCTTGAATTTCGCTTCAATCGGAACTGGGATCGGTGCTACTATTTTGCGCTCTTCACTTGGGGCAATGGATTGGTAAGCACTCTTTTGGTTGTGTTCCCTCTCTCTCTCTCATTCTCTCCAAGCTGATCGTATCCGTTGAACTGTCCAAAAAGGGATGCATACATCTGCAGTGATGCATCCAAATTCTAGTGTGGTCCAATTGGTTTGTAGGCTGCTGCTGTTCTGGTCATTGATCAAATTTGCACCTACCAGTGCGGGTAGCTCGTTCAACACACTAGAATTTCGCTTCGATCGGAATTGGGATTGGTGCCACTATTTTACGACCTTCACTCGGGGCAGTGGATTTGGTAAGCACTCTTTTGGTTAAGTTCCCTCTCTCTTATTCTCTCCAAGTTGATCATATATGTTAAACTATACAAAAAGGGATGCGTACATCTGCAGTGCTGTATCCAAATTCTAGTGAGGTCCAATTGGTTTGTAGGCTACTGTTGTTTTAGTGATTTTGATCAAATTTGCACCTACCAGTGCAGGTCGTTCGTTCAATCGCACTAGAATTTCGCTTCGATCGGAATTGGGATTGGTGCCACTATTTTACAACCTTCACTCGGGGCAGGGTATTGGTAAGCACCCTTTTGGTTAAGTTCCCTCTCTCTTATTCTCTCCAAGTTGATCATTTACGTTAAACTGTACAAAAAGGGATGCAGAGCATACATATGCAGTGATGTATCCAAATTCTAGTTTGGTCCAATTGGTTTGTAGGCTGTTGCTGTTCTGGTCATTGATCGAATTTGCACCTACCAGTGCGGGTCGTTCGTTCAATCGCACTTTTCCCCGGGATCGTGACCCTAAGTTGTGAATGTCATTATATGAACCATGCTCACTCTGCAGCAACTTATTCAAGTTCTGCGGGGAATTGGGCAGCAACTTGCTCGTCCGCCGTGTAACCAGATTTTCACCCCTGGAATAGTCGTCCCGAGGCATTACTTTTTTTTTACTTCTGGTATTGTTCTTAATGGAAAAAGATACGGAACGAAATATGCATTGCAATGTGCTTTGGGGATTTGCGATCATCAAGTGTTCAGGTATGCTCTGTAATCAAATTTTAACATAGCTTAAATTCCACCAATTCAGCAGCTATTTCTGACCATCTCTCCCCTGTCTACTAGTACCTGGAGCACCAACCCGTGGTATTTGCTCTTCTTTATCTCCCTAATAGGAACACAGCCGGGGAACGGCAGAGTATCCTTACGTATCCCAGATCATCACGATGGCGATCACCACGACCCCAAGCGTCACGGCCAAGAACTTATGAATGGGCGTGTCCACGGAGATCGCCCTCTGTGGCAGGTACCCTTTGGAAAGCAAGTGGTTTATGGAAACATAGATGAACACGCCGCAAGCCAAACCCATCGAGATGGCATAGATCCAATCCGCCACTGCACCCTGCGAGGTAGCATCTATTATGATCCCTACGGCCACACCGATGGGGGTCGAGATCGCGAAAGCAAAGGCGTACGAAACACACAAGAAGAGAGGCCTGTGGGGCATCATCCTCAGGAGGGCGATGCCCATTGCAATTGCTGCAAATATTTTGTGGAGGGAGATGGTCCACAGGGCTTTCCACGCGTCTGCCTTCGTTTTTGCAACTCCAATGGCGATGCCTTCGAAGAACGAGTGGAAACAGAGGGCCACGATCAACAGGATGCTGTCGCTGAGCGATCCAACGGAGACGCTGGCGGGGTGATGATGGGTCCCTCCGTATGCGCCGCTGCCCTTTGCCTCCACAGTGCTCCCTGCTATAACATGGAAAGATTTATGAGATTTTCCTCGGATCGGATCATCAGCATGATTTTTCGCACATCATTTTCCTAGCACACTAGCTGAGCTGATAATAAATGAAAGAACTTAAAATGGTTCCAATCCTATGAAAAAGAAAAATCTTTCCAAAATTGTCATTGAATTGTCTCTTCTCAGGTACTATATTAGACCGAACAATTTGATCTTAAAAATCCGATTTTTATCTATTCGCACAAGAGCGCCCTGTTTCTGTTATCAAATGGGTCAATTGGCTCCGCGTAATGTTGGAGACAAATGAAAGCGGTGGACGAACGGAAACTTCTAAAAAGCTTCAATTTCGGAATTAACAAGGAAAGATCGATAGGCCCACTGGCCTGGAGGGCAACAAGTCAAAAACAAAGGGGGGAAAAAAAAATATCATTCCCTCCCCCAAGAATTCTCACATACCAAAAACAGAGAACGAATAAAATGGAGCGATTGGACTCTTCTTCTGAAAAATTCACTTTAAATTCATCAAGACTCTTATACTGCCACTCACTTGGCGAAGCAGTGCCATGTCCATGGTCTTTGGTCCGCTTAGGCAGATTCAAACTCAAGCAATGACTGTACTCTGTTTCTGCTTCACGGTACAGAGCAAAAACAGAGTCTGCAGGCGACGACTAAATTCACGCAATTGACCCCTCCACGCGCTATCATATTGGGAATCCAAACAAATCATAAAAAAAGGAAAACGAAAGCCAAAAAAAAAAATTGACAGATAAGTAAGGACGCAAAGCAGGTTTTGTTTTCCATTTACCTGGGACCTCCAACTCGCCATTGGAGCGACTATTCAGTCCCTCCTTCTTGCCGTAGACGTGGGAGATAGCGCCGTCGGCGAGCATGGTGAGCAAGTAGCCAGCGCATGCGAGCATGAACGCGAAGGGGTATTCCTTCTCCGTCAGGTCGCCGAACGTCTCGTTGGCGTCGCTTAGGAAGTGCATGAGCGCCGTCCCCAGGAACACCCCTCCGGCGAACTGCGTCCCCAGAATCAGGAACGCCTCGTTCCACTTCAGGAAGTAGGGGGACACGCCGCCGACGAACGTGCCGACGAAGACCAGGATAAGGCACCAGATCTTGGCGAGGATCAGGGACTTGGAGCGGAGGTCAACGCGCTGGTCGTCGGGGTCGGAGCCCTCCTCTTCGTGGCCCCCGCCGTGGGCGGCAGCGGCGATGAGGACGGACAGGAGGAGAGAGAGGAAGAGGAGGAGAGAGCGAGACATTGTTTGGGGCTGAGAGTCGTTGGGATTGAAGGATCACATTTACGAGGAATTGGAAGGACAAATGTGCAGTACAATATGCAGTGAAAATTTTAGGGAGAGAGAGAGGGTGAGAGAAGTACAAAGACCGAGCCATGGAAATTGGAAGAGAGTACTAACAGCGACAGGTAAAGATGCGCTGTTTTCCGAGGAAATTAAATCTGGGTTGTCATTTTATTACATGATTATTATCACCAAAACGAGTAATAATTATTAATTACCATGTCCACGTACGCACACACAAAGCTTTAATAAGATAATAAACCCATTTTAATTTCGTGCCATAGTTGGAATCAAGTACGAATTTGGCGATCATATCTTGGACGTCTTATAGACGCCGCCACCATTTTTTTTTTTAATTTTTCCCCTCTTTCCTATAACCTAGGGACATGCCTCATCAGAAGAGGGCCGGCTCATGTTTTTGCTTGAAGAGAAAAATTACCCACAAATAAATGAGAGAGCGTTTAAATGCTAACAGTTATGACGAGTACAAATTCGCATGCCTGTGCCCGCAAGATTCCTCGTTAAATAAAAACAAAAATTTTTAGGGAACAGGATCATCAAAGCTTTGGTTTGTCAAAACCAACACCGCGCGCCGGGAGCTAAGCCGTTTTAACCTCGGATCTTCGGATACAATCCGACAGCCGACTCCGTCCAGACATCCATTCCAATTGCCGTCGACCGTCGACGGACCCAAAATTCTTCCAGGGAAACCATCTGAGACCTGGGTATAAGATTGACTTGGGAAGAGCTTTTAACAGGGGGGTCCACACGCTCATGTCCTCTTAGCGTAGGCGTGACGCTGAGCTCGCTCGGGGCCAGATTCTCCCTCTCGCTTGGAAAGCATGGACAGCGATTCATTACCCACTTCTTCTTTACGGTACTAAGAAGACCGAGTTCACAACCGTTCCTAATTGGTAGGGCCACCCCAGAAACCATTATGAACCCCGCCTCCTAATCCTAACCCCAATTGGAAGATGCGACCGCCTAGAATACGCCAAACGAGAAGCCTCCTCCCCCTCTTACATCAAAGTATAATGACGCCAATAGAAAAAAGAGAAAAATAAGTATGAACACAATAACAAGCGACTTCAATAAAGCTGAGCTGACTTGGAGACACGATTATTCATGAATATGAAGGATAATCCTCTAGATCTGATCCTAATCACTGCAGAATGCATAGGGACTATCCATGGCGCAATGGCAACATCAGTAAGCAAAATTGTGTGAACAAGAGCGAAGCAAAACGCCTGCCTGCCTGCCTGCAAAACTATCAATACAAGGCAGACTACAAATTGCCTAGTCAGTTTTCTAAATCATGCTCCGTTTCAGAAGTCAAAATCTTCCAGATGAAATCGCTATCGAATTTCAAGTTGCAAAGGAAAAATTGGCATGTCAACCTCTACAATGACGCCTTTCACACTGATCTAGTTTTATGATGGCAGTACTTTAGTCCGGAAAACTGACATTTTCACAACGTCGTTTGGGACCCTCAACGCCGCCACAAGCTTCTGGTTTGTCTCTGTTCCTGCATTCGTCTGCATTGATGACAGACCAAAGACTAGAAAAGTTATTTGAACAGCTTTATCTTGACTGTAAAATCAATTTGGGAGAAATCAGTAAAATCTTCAACCCAAAAAAAAAAAATAAGGAAAGTAGCAAAAATGATGAAATCTACAGGAACCACTGGGGTAATTCCAATGAAACGAGGACTATCATACAAAAAGAATCAAGCAATCCGCCACTTTCAATGATGACAAATATCAAAAGGATGATAAGACACGAACACGAATTGCATTTCAAATAATTGAACATGCACTTGGGAATTGCACAGAAACAGCACACAAGTATCAGGACCACCTATTCACCTTCTCAAAATTACTTCACTCTGGACAACATTTACAAAAGGCCAGCTAAGTCTGAGAGTCTTCAATAAGACAGATCTAGGCATGTTCAGGAGGAAAAAAGAAAAGAAAAAAAAAGTATGCATAAAAAGAAAAAAAAAATTCGCCAAGTAGATTGAAAATGGGAAAATCCTTCTCGTGATAGCAATTAAAAAGAATAGGATTTATAGCAAATGCTATCAATCATACGTCACGTGATCAATAAAGACAGCAGGAAAAGAACTGCAATATTTAGAATATCTGGAGATGAGTCAATCCTGCCAACAAAAACTATGTATACACAGCATTAACAAAGACATAACATATTCAGACAAGACCTCACGATGTCCAAGCTCTGTTTCAATACAGAATTTTTTACCTTTGATGCTCATGAGAACGCTTGATGAACTCCTGGGGAATATCAGTCCCTTCATAAGATGCTAGCACTGGTCTAATATCTGCCGGTTGTCTACTGGCAACAACTACATGAAACATACCGGAGATGCCATTCAATTTTAACGAGCAAAATGAGCATATTGTTGATCAAGTATATTTTATCATAAAAACCCTCCGCAATTACAGAAATCTTACATTCAAGAAATGGAATAAGATCCAAAAGTGTTGTGTCGTCTGTTTCGAGCTTCCAAGGTTTAATTTCAACACAATTTTCAGGCTGAAGACATGATTCTCGTGCATGGCCACTGACATAAATGACTTTTCCAGGATTTCTATTAAGCTTTGAAAGATCCTGCCATGGAAGGTATACGAAAAGCTGAGCCTAATACAGAGTTGTTCTAAATCTTACACAAGATAAAAATGAAGATTCAGAAAGAAAGACACTCCATCAAGAAACAAAAAATCCTACAGCAGTGGATCTTCGAAATTCTTAAGCTATTGGATTTAAAGCAGTAGACTATGGCTAATGCAAAAAGAAATATACTGTCGAATAAGTCATTTAAAAGGAGAATGGCCTAAAAAGCCCTTGAAGATGAGGAGGAAAAAGTACATTGATGAGGTACACCGTTAGTAGCTGTTTCTTCAAGGAAAACAAAAAGTTTCTAAGGATAGATGGTTTAGCTCGTATAGAGTTCTGACAAAAGCAAGTGTTCGATGAGTGATCCTCAATCATGCAAAGCAATGGTAGACTGAGAATTCAAAGTTAAGGGCAAGACAAATTTTTAATAAATATCTGGTATGTATATTTTTTTTCAACGTATCTTCACTTATAACATTCCCCAACTGATTTGGAATAAAGGTGACGTTCATGTTGATGTTGATCTTCACTTATAACATTGGGAGTTTTGGGTCAAGAAAGAAGTGGAGGGGCCATCTCAACCCCAGTTCTGCCAGTGCGTCAAAGCTCACTACTCCATGCTGCTGATGACTAGTCTTTAAGATAAATGCACTAATAGAGAAAGCAATCACTCTCCACAATTCAGATAGGATCAAGTCAAAACCTCAATGAGACACCAATACTGGAAAGTCAAGCCAATTCCAGTTCCAAACCCAAATATTTTGGAAAAACAAGTACTAATGATGAAGAACAAACAGTAGCTCATCCAAAAGGAACAGACATAGATCATGAAAATTAGGAAAGTCGGAAAAGGTCAAATAAGAACATGAAGTGCATAAAAAAAGAAAATCAGTGTCGTAATGAGAATAATGACTAGCGAACCAAGATAACGTTATCAAGCAAATGAAGATTATTCGAGGAGATTATTGGTTGGGGATGGTATAGAATAACGAATTTAACATACTCTATAGTGCTTTCCATCCTGATACTTAGTTGCACCTCTGGACAGCCTATAGCGTATGCACTGTTTCCCATCCAGTCTTTCAACAACAGGATCAACATACTGCAAAATCCATGGGCCAAGATAGATGTGTGAATAGAATGAGCACAAAATCAGAAGAGCGCATTTGAGAGTCGATCAATTTAAGGATAGAAAATCCAAATACCATCTGCAGCTGGTCCGAGTAGATGACAATTTCATAGAATTTCCCCAGATGTTCCAAGAAGGCATCTACACCAGGCCTTTTGAATGTTCTCCAGCCTCTGTCACGCTTTCAAGTGAAAAAATAGTTCTAAAATCAAAACATGATTGAAAGAATTGCTTATCCCAAATAAAACAATCATGAAAATGTAGAGTCATCTGCAAGTCAGCAGATAGGTATACATGCAGAAGCTTCTAATCCCTGAATGATGCCAACGCAAGCAAAATCAGTGCAGATGCTAAGGAAAATATGCATACATAGCTAGTCCTCAAGAGAGCAGTGCAAGGACAGATCACCCCAGCGCAGCTTACCTTCCAATCAGAGTAAACCAGTGTCTCATTTAAGTCTAGAACAAGTGTGAAAACATGCTGCTCCATCGGATGCAAATCTGGAAGAAGCTTATCTGACGTTGGTTCCGTATAACCCTGTGATCAATTAATGATGACATAATCAAGCACACAACAAATGGCCCTGGATAATAAGATGCATCGAGTATACATTAGGCTTACTTGAATTTGGTCTTCAATTACTTTTCTCAGATCCAAATAAAGCTCGATAGCTTTGGCAGGTACTGCAAATCACCAAGATGACAATATATTCGAAATCCATATGAATGTAAAGGATAGGGGATAAATGGCAAAAGTAACTTCAATAGGTTGCTAGAAGAAACTCCTGACTGCCAGCTCTAGTTGATATGACAAAGATTTACATTAAATTTGGATGTTGGCTTGAGCCAACTGCTGCTAACAAAATTCTAATCTTAGTCTCCGCACAAATGCCTACCACATAACATTTAAAATTTGTTGGAGGATCATTGCTGATGAGGATATCACTTTAAAAAAAAAACCATTTTTAGACTTCCAAGGTGAAGTTGTCACACAATTCTCATCAGCAAACTTTTTTGTTTAAGAAAAGAGGGTAATTTGACCACATAGTTAAAGCTTATTTAGGGCGTGCCTAAATAGACTTTTACTTTATGTTTTTGCTTAATCTAAATCTTGCAACAGACGCACTTTGATTTTCTTTTTTAACCCTTGACAACTGAAACTTCCACAATATACAAATGGTGATACTTAGATTAGCATGATATTTTGTCATAGTTTGTTGAATTTGTATGATATTTAAATTTTGGCGGAAAAAGCAAAAAAGTTCTTTTTTTCTTAAACTTAATACTAAACAAGCAAGCCATTACTTTAACACTTTATAACAGTTAGTGTTCACAGAAATCATCAGCTGACCAATGTTTCATTAGTTCCCAACAAGCTTATTCCGAATAACATGTGCCACCATAGCAATCTAAGGGTGTGTTTAGAATATACAATTTCCTCTTGCTTTTCTTTATATCTTGTGACTCATGTGCTTGAAATTTTTTGTTGCGAAACACCAAAGCCTTTCACAGCATATAAACGGTTGACAAGTAGATTTGTACGTAATATTCTTTATAATATTCTGATATATCAATAATACTTCGATTTTCATGGGAAAATTAAAATAAAAAATAAAAAAAGACACCTTTTTGCTTCTAAAAAGTCTAAACAAATGTGCCCTAAGGACTCAAAAGGAAAATGGTAAAACAACAATGTGATTGATGGCTACAGGAAGTGAAAAGCCCACAAATATGTAACATGCTTGCACCATATTAAAACGAAAAGGATCCCCTATTTATGCAATGGACCCCCCCAAAGGATTTCCAAAAGAATATATGTAGATTTGAGTGCAGAAGAAATTTGGAAGTGCACATGGACCAGTCATCTCAACTGCAGTGTATGCAGAGAATACACCAATAATTGGCCATTGGCCAAGTAGGATCAGAGCAGTGGAAAACAACAACAAAATGAAGGAACTAACCTGTCATAGCAGCAGAGTAAAGTAACCCTTGGAACTTCTGCAAAAGAAAATTAGTAAGAAAAAAACGGTTGTTATCGTCAAAACATATTATCTGCATTTTCAGAGTAGCAGCTAGCAGCATAGGAACAAAAACAGTGAAATGTGAACACTTCACAAGGGAGTAACATACCCAAAGCCTAAAAAGAAAAGCATCGTGACCCAATTTAAATACATTTTCTAATAAAGCGAATTTGGCCAATGTAGTATCATGGATACAAATCCTTCAATCAAAGGAATTTTATCACACCAATCACTCCAATATTTCTGAGAAAAGAAGTTTCCAAAGTCCAATCCTTTGGTTGAACACTCGAACTCACAATTTACTAAACTATTTTTCTGGGATCCATACACCGAAGACAATTTCAATACCAATGTCTGCAGATGATTGGAAGAGAGCCAAAACAAAATGCTACCTATCATCAAATATTGGAAAAAAGTGCAGTTATGCTTAATCACATGGAAATCGCCATAAGTTTCTGAGAAAGGGAGGAAACAAAACGACACGTATTTCACAATTTTACTCATCGTGAAGTTAGCAAAAAATGTTATTATCGCGACCAGGCATTCGAGGAGAGAGAGCCGCACTTACATCAACTGCAGAATTGGAGTCTTTCGTATCGTAATTGATCGAACTTCGAAATGCCTTTGTCTTCTCATCTATTTCCTCCAAAGAGTATGCTGCAATTTGCAATAAGAAGAAAACCAATGCACGTCAACCCTCCAGACCCTTCGTATAATCCAAACCTAACAAGCTTATCCTATAGTCTATAATACACCAATGCACCAGACACTGTTAATTGGCAATCAGCATAAGAATCGGCAACCTGATAATATTCAAGCATGAGATGTGCGATCACTAATGCTAGAGACAACGAAACTGTTCAGCTCCAGATGACAACAGAGGAACATCGGAATATAACTCCAACAAACCAGTAGCAATTAACACTTCAAAATGAGACCACCGACGAACCATAAGTGACGTAGCCAGCAGAGGCGGTGACGCCGGTGAGGGCCGCGACGAGGCTATACTTGAGAAAGCCCCACGGCTTTTTCTCCGCGGAAGGCGGCGCCGGCTCCTGCGGGGGCGGCGGTTGATCGGAAATGAGGGTCTGGGAGGCGACTATAGACTCCTTGTTGGGATGAATTGAGGAGGCATCGGAGCTGAGAAATCGCCGACTGCGCTTCGAGAGCAATGAGGCAACTTGAGATCGAATGAAGATCGACGACATTTCGACTCCCTTTCTCGCGTTCTCCGAATTGTAGATGTAGCGATGGAGGGTTGAAGTAGGGCTTTGCAAGAGGGGGGGGGGGGGGGGGGGGGGGGGGGGGAGAGGAGAGAGAGAGAGAGAGAGAGAGAGGAGAGAATGGGGGGTGTTTGGGAATCGCGATTGCCTAATTTGCTGTCGGGATTTGTTCCATTTCGGGCTTGGTTGGCGACGGGCTTAAGTTCGCTCTTTGGCGGTTTCCACGACGGGCTAGACTGCTGATTTTTTTTTTTTTTTTTGGGGTGGGGGTCGAAGCCTTTGCTTAGATTTTCTCCCTCATTTTATTTGCTCTTTTCTTTTTCTCTCTATTTTATGCTTGAGAAATTGGGGGAAATGGAGATAAGGGAAATATGCGTAGAAATTCTTGACAAATCTGAAATTTTCATGATTAGGAAGATAAGAAAAAATGCGAAAACAAACACACACACAAACACACGTCACTTATCAGTTATCACCGAGTGATTACTCGCATGCCTCCTCTTTTAAAAGTAATATTCAAAAAAACTATCAAAAAAGTCTTAAATATATTTCAATTATACCAATTCATTCTTAATTTTTTTTTGCCGATTCAATCATAAGATTTTTGTAATTATGTCAATTCGATCATCCGGCAAATTTTGACTGGCTGACGCTCACATGGACATCGACCGATCGGCAACATAATATTTTCTTCCTTCGTCGATGATCGACTGAAGGAAGAAGAGAGAAAGGGAAAGAAAAAAAAAAGAAAATTAAAAAGAGGAAAAGAAAATTAAAAAATGTTAAAAATTAATATATTTGTTTATTTATTATGTCGCCGGGCGGCATTCACGTTAGCGTCGGCCGATGAAAGTTAACGAAATGATTGACACAATTACAAAAGTTCTAAAACTAAATCAGCAAACATAAAAATGACTGAATTAGTATGATTGTAATATGTTTAGGACTTTTTTTTTATAATTTTCCTAATAATATTCTCATGCCTATAAACAAAACCCACATTGAAAATATCAAATTGCTCCTCCTTGTAAAATCATTTTTATGTTGCTCACGTTTTGGTGGTTTGATATTGAATTAATTTTGAGTTTTTTTTTGTGAGTGTACGAATTTGCAATTCGGAAATGGGCTTCTCTTTTCTTTTTTTTTGTGGGGGGAAAGAAAATGCCGTTGTCGTGAATTTGGGAAAAGGGTCTGCAAAGGTAAAACTGAGATATGCTGGTTTTTTGGAAAAATAGAGGTGCGTAAATAGTTATTGTATGGAATTACATTTTCCCACATATTTAAAGTTAGTGAGCATTTTCCTTACACTCTCTTCTCGTACGTGCGTCCAGACATAGCATGATGCGAACTAATTGTCTAGACTCGATACTTGATGTTGATGAGTCTGAAAATGCTTTGCCCTGAGAAGGTTACATTGACCAAAAAAAAAATTAAAAAAATTAAAAAGAACTGGTAAAAATGTTTGGTGGTAATATTTAAAAACCACATTGCACAGTAACTTTTACATTATTGTCGTTGGGCAACTACAAAGTCGCTTGAATATTTCGAATTATCAATTGAGATGTTAACATAATAATTACCTTGATGGAGTATCATAAGACATAATTAGTGAAACTAGAAGTTTTATCATCAAATATAACATTTACAAAGATATTCGATATTAATTAAGGGAAAAACTTATTGACGTTATATGAACATACTTCACACACATAAGTTAAAAGACAAAAATATTTCTTGAGTTGTACTTTCTTGGTAAGTTTGTTTTTGAGATAAAAAAAAATAATCAGATTCAATAACTTCAATACGTGGCAGATGCAATACAATTGTTTACTACGTAATTACCCATTAAGAAAATATTTACAACATCATTGATTGTAGATATCTTGTGGGAAAAAATATGGGTTGTTATTCTTATAGGAGTCATCTCCGCTTACATTAGCAAAAGCGCAAGTGTCGCGTGGATGCAAAACATTGATACTTCAAACATTTTACAAAATCTCTTTTTTACGAGATATTTGGATAATAATATGAAGGTGTTGTAGACATATACCGGCAAAAATGCACCCGCTTTACATGTTCGTACCAAAATCAACATTTTAAATATTTTGTAAACTCATTTTTCATGATGTTTTGAATTATTAATTAATAAAAAGAAGCATTAGCACAATATATGAAAGAATTACAGATGTGTGTGCGTGTGTTTGTTTGTGCGGAATGAGATGAATCGTTCAAGATTTTATAGAATAGTGTAGATGAGTAAAGAGACAAATATTCTAAGACTTGAACTTCTTAAGTTAAGACGTTTATGTGATAAAATAAGATTCAAACTTTTAAAATTGGAGCATGCAAAGAGATAAAAATAGAATTGTAAGCAACATATTTATCCATTGATAAAAATATCTATAAATAACTAGTAAATGTGCACACACGTCGCATTAAAAATCACTTTATTACTGAGTACGTGAAATATTGAACGATGGAAAGCAATTATCGATAAAAAGTATACAATTTCACAAAGAAAGATTTATAGTAATGTATGGGAAGATAAGATTTTTTTTTTTGGAAAATTGTTGTTGAATATTTAATTTAAAACACGTGAGAGATGGTAGTAAATTATTTACCTACACGTTCATTGATCGTTTTATAGGGGTTTATTTTTTGACTCGACTCGACTTAACCCACATGACTCAGCGATTAAAGTATAGTTTTCATACGTCAAGAGTCATCGCTAAGGGGCTTTATCATGATCTAAAGAGTGTAATGGTTAATTTTTCATGGTGAAGAAGTGCCGATTCAACATAAATTGATAGAAACTTCCCAACTTATCAAGGCCATGCTGCTGAGGCACCACAACTTCAGGACCCCACAATGTGGCTAATCAACGCTCGGGCTGCATAACCACAGGGGAGACAGAACTTGCTCGAGTTGAAATCTTGCCGAAACATATCTCGCTGGGGACCGTGCAATCCTCCGAGCGCTCATCTATGGCCGCAACCATGGCACTACCTCCGCGATCTCGCACCACCTGCCGGGAAAGTTGTGCACGCCACTTTGCCATTTTGTCTCGAGATCTTGGGCAATGACTTGAGTTAGGAGCTAAAGGTTTGCAACCGGACCGGGTTTATCCGGTACTGTTGACACCTGGTTTTTAATCATCCTTTCTCTTTTAAAATTAATAGAAAATCCATAAAAAAAAATTATAAAATTGAAAAATCAATTTTGGGGACCTTGGCCAAGCCTAAGGAACTAATTTTGAGCAAAAAAGAATTTTTCATATTTTCAGTATTTCTCGATATTTTTAATTTCGAAAATTCATAAAAAAAATCAAGAAAATTGAGAAAATTGCAAAATCAACTTTGGAGGCCTTAACTAAGCTTAGGCAACAATTTTTGAACAAAAAATAATTTTTCATATTTTTTGTATTTTTATATATTTTTTAAAAATTAGGAGAATATTTAATAAATAATAGCATTTGAGGCCACCAAAATAAATAAAAATAGTCAATATTTTTATTTTAAATCCCTTTTCATGTTGGCCATCACAAATTTAAAAATCCAATTCGGGGTCGTGCATTCCTTCATGAGCATAATCTCGAACCGAGCCTAAAAAATTTAATTTGAGTCAATTTATTTTCATTTTTTCACTTTTAAGAGTTGTGACATTGTTCTCTAATATTTCAAATTTTCATTTTGGCCTAATTATATCCAGAATGACTCAATTTTGCAAAAGGATTTTAATTAAATTCTGCATTATTTTCAGCGGTAAGAAATGAGCTTAAATTTGACATGCAGTGAATTTTGACTAAGTATATGGGAGGTGTGTCAAAAATTGTGAGGAGATTTGGACTTAAAGAAATATTTTTTTTCAGGGACTAAATTGTAAATACTTAAAATTCAGAGACTAGAGTACAAATACCTAACTCTTGAAGGATTATTTTGCAAATTACAAAACGAAAAGTTAGTGGAGAAATTAGAATAAAGAATGGAAGACGGAGAAGAGGAGATGGAGAAGAGAAGATGGAGAAAATAAGATAAGAATAGAGAAGGGAAGATGGAGAAGAGAAGATGGAGAAAATAAGTTAAGAATAGAGAAGGGAAGATGGAAATGAAGAAGAGTTAGTTGAGAGATTAGAATGGGAGATAAATATAGAGAAGGGAAGATGAAAATGAAGAAGAGTTAGTTGAGAGATTAGAATGTGAGATAGAGATAGAGAAAGGAGGATAAAAATGAAGGAGAGTTAGTGGAGAAATTAGAATGGGAGAGAGAGTTAGTGGAAAAATTAGAATGGGAGATGAATGAGTAGGCTATAAAAAGAAGAAGAAGTGAGTTTGGGAGAGAGGATTTTTTTGGTAGAAAATTTTGGATGTTTGAGAGGGTTTTGGGAGATTGAAGAAAAATTGGAGAGAAAGAAAATACCAAAAAGAGAGAGAAAATTTTGAAGATGATGGGAGTTTAAAGTTAGGAGTTATCATTACCAATTCCTTCATCAATCAATATAAATCAAGAGTTCATCCTCGTCAACGAGCAAGCAAATTCGAGCTAAGTATTTTTATTTATTCATTTATTTGTGGTTTTAGTCTCAAATTAGCACAAATTGTATACACTTTCTCCATCTCCCTTTTTCCCATATTTTATGCTAGGTAAAAAAAAAGGACAACTTTGTATCAACGATAAATTCCATGGAGGTGCAAAGTGAGCCTAAACAAATTCCAAGGTGCGCATCAAATTTGCAGCCGACCTGTCAACGGATTTTAGTTCAAATTATTGAAACAATTTGTTGTATTTTATTTTAAAGAACTACAACCCCAGAATGAAGAGGCAAAGCGCATCCACTGGAGGTCGTTTATTTCCTGCAATTTAAATTCCTGCACCATCAAACCCCAAAGGGAAGAGCCAAGCCAATGCTAAGCCGCCCATTGGAGGTTTTTACTTACTGCAATTTAAATTCATGCACCATCAAACCCCAAAGGGAAGAGCCAAGCCAATGCTAGGCCGCCCATTGAAGGTTTTTACTTACCGTTATTTAAATTCCCGCAATTTAATTCATACACCATTAAATCCCAAAGGGGAGAGCCAAGCCAAGCCAAGGCCATCCATTAGAGGTCATTATTTACTGTCATTGACTTCTTGCCATTTAATTTTTGAATCACCAAACCTCAAAGTGAGTAGACTGTAACACTGCATAAAAGTCGTTAACACACTCCCTCTTTCAGTTTTAGGGAATTTTTAACACTTTGAAAATAAAAAAAAATACCACTCATGCATCCTATCTAAAAAGTGAAAATACAAAAAGAGAACACCTCACTAGAGTCTTAGGAATAAACCAAGCTTGAGTTGCCAAATTAGGATATCCATGAAATTAAGGTACCGAAAGGGCATTAGTTTTAATTAACTAGTGTAACCAAGTCCCCGAACTCATAATCTCTGGTTCGTAGAAGTAATTTAGTCCTCCCGTTAATTTTACTTAGGTATCTAATCAACCTACCAAAAATGATTAGTGGCGACTCCAAATTTTAAAACTATTTGAACAAAAACCAAAGTTGCAATTCGATAGGGCTTGGGAGGGTCCGTATTAGGTTAATTAATCTAATAAATCTAATAATCCATTAACCCGATCGAAAAAAATTCTTAGGGTTGCGACAGGTACCCGGATCGGACTACCCAAAAAACAGAATCGGAAATCGGTCCCCATTCAAACCAGTCCAGGAATCGATTCTAATTTTTTAGAACCGGTTGAAACCAGTCCGATTCTCGGTTATAGATAAAAGCCCACCCGGACCGGTTTATGGAACCGATTTTTAGAGTAGTTTAGGGGGGAAAAAAACCCTAAGGCAGACTTAGTGTTCGACTCTTCGTACAACCATAGCCTTGCCTCCACTTCCAGACCTCCTATGTTTCGTTTTTCCATCTCATCTTACTCTCTCACTCTGAGAGAGATTCTCTCGTTGTCGCCAAGATCGACTCGCATTTCATTGTCGCGATGAACTCCTTTGTTTGTGTTTCCTTTTGTTGTAACCAAGATCATCTCACCTTGCAAAGACCTCCGCTAGGCTCGCTACGATCAATTTCCCTTTTGTGTTTCTAGAGGCGTTGATTTTAGATCGGTCAACTTGCTCTGAAGCAGCTAAAAGGTATGAACTTTCCATTTTCTGATATTTCTTACCTGATTGATGGGTGGTGGGTAATTATCGATCATTGATTATCGGTCAGCTTTTGATTGTTGTACCTGCTCAGTTTTCCATTAGCTTCTATAGTGTTTCTGAAGTGAGCTCAATTAAGCTCTTTCTGTGATGCTATTTAATCTCAAAATTTGCTATTCTGCCCCCTCAAGTTTCTATTTAGAATAACTAGCACACGTAGAGTTTCGGTACCATCTCGAAAACAGCTATTCATATGGAGATCTATGACTTATTTGATTAAAGTTTTTGCTGCCTTCTATACCGAGGTTCCCTAAGCTATTCTTGTAGTCTGTCTGTTTATGAGAATAATATGTCAGTTTTTCTCCCACTTTCTTCCTCTACTATTTGCAGCAGCATATTAAAAACGTTAAGTAGAAAGTTTTTCTATTTTTTCTGTTGAAAATCATTTTAAGTTCATATGTGTATATTAAGAAGGAAAAGCTCAAAAAGTTTTTGAGATGTTTATGTTCCTTTCTTAAAATCACATTCTAGAATTATTCCGTCATTTTTAAACTCCAACAAATTCTATTTAACCTTTCCTTGTGAGTTGCCTCCATTATCTATACTCAAGGATAGTGAATTTCTAGCGTTCTGATTTGTGACAATATTTTCTGCTGACGGTGTCAAGTATTATCAAATTTACTTAAGACTCAGATAAGGAGTTTGTTCTACAGAATAAGTCCCTTCATGTAAATTCCAGGGCACACAAGTTCTTGTGTCTGAGTTTTTCCGCTCAAACATTTTGGGTCTTGGCATCATGTCGTTGTTGACACTTGATTTTTAGCCAATTTGATTTTTAGAAAATTTTTAGAAAATTCATAAAAATTCAGAAAATTGAAAAATAAATTTTGGGGACCTTGACCTAGCCTCGGGATCCAATTTTGAGTAAAATTTTTTTTTCATATTTTTGGTATTTTTTGCATTTTATTTTCAAAAATTCATAAATAAAAATAAATAAATAAAATGAAAAAAATTAAAAAATTAACTTTGGAAGCCCTAGCATAGCCTAAGGAACCAATTTTGAACAAAAAATAATTTTCCTTATTTTTTGCATTGTTTTATTTTTTCAAGAAAATAGAAAATTACAAAAACAATTAATAAAAAATAGCATTCGTGGCCACAAAAATACAGAAAAATATTCCATATTTTTATTTTATTTTTCTCTTCATTTTGGCCAAAGAAATTTTGAAAAAATTAATATGGAAATGGGACTTGCTTTGTAAATCACATTTTTCAAATTAATGGAAAAAATTCTAGAAATTCCATTTTAATTCTGTAATTTTTGCTTTTTTTTTACCTTTTTAGAGTCGTGTTATCACCCTCCATTTTTAAAAAATTGATATCCAATCCAAAAATCCAATGAATTGGTCAATTTCGCACAAAAGAACCTAAATGCAATTTTTGGTTTTTCAATTTAGTCCTTAAAAACGCTTAAATGAAATTAAAAACTCTCTAGGGACTAAATTGAAAATCAAAACCCGTCACCCCCTAGTTTTTGGCCTTTTGAATTGATTGGTCACGTCATTTTTGCAGAAAAGGCCACCTAGACCTTGAATTTCACAAAATGGGTTCTCAAGTAAGAAATAAAAATTGGGGTTTTTATGAAATTTGCCAGCAAATTTCAGAAATGAAGTCATTTCCTAATAGAAAATTCCATCCTGAGCCCAATTTTGACACCAATTTTTTTTTTAAAAATCACACGGGAACTGGGCTAATTTCGAATTTTAGTCGAATCGGGTCAATCCGGGTCGGGTTGACCCGACCCGGATCAACCCGTTCGACCCGACCCGGATCAGATTTCCTTCAGGCCCTCTCCTCTCTCTCTTGGGTTTGCAATTGGGGAAGTTCTTGGCCCAATGACAGAGGAAAGGCCCAGAAAACCTCGGCCCAATCACTGAGACTTGCTCGACGACGACGTGCCAAATGGCACGTGACTCCGTCGCCAGGCACACAGATCTTCGCGAAATGAAACAACGTCCGTTCGCCCGACAGAGATCCTAAAAAACGAAATCGAGCATAAATAGGAGAGGTGGAATTCTATTAAGGGGGTCCTTCATTCCTTTTGGCCACAGAGGATTCGAGAGATCGAGAGAGAGAGAGAGAGAGAGAGAGAGAGAGAGAGAGAGAGAGAGAGAGAGAGAGAGAGAGAGAGAGAGAGATATTCTGGAAGTTCGCCATTGCCAGGGCCTCGAGTTTGAGACTGTGGAGAGTTGCCGAGGGCTACTCAGGACAAATAAAGGCTCGAAATCACTCTAGGAAGTTTGCCGGAACTCAGAGGAGTTGGTCAGCGCCATTCTCAAAGCTTACCAACGCCGGAAAAGGTGAGACACTCTCTGAAGCTCGACTCTGTGCATTAATGGTAGAATATGTACCCGATCATTTTACCTAGAATTTTTTGAGGCATTTGCATCCTTGCGCCATCCTGAACCCCGTCATGCTTTGTTTTTGCATCGAAATCGCGATAAATCCTTCGTTCGAAGCCTCCCTCCCCTATTTCATTGTCGCAACTTCGCCAGACCAATCTGGCGACCTAGGGCTCGATCGGAGCACCAGGTAAGTGCCTCGAACTCCTGCTGAAGCTTCATGTTAGTTGAATCACATTGTTATGCTCAACATTGCTGGATTGGTTCTGCCATAATTGTTTCTGTGCCAGCTTCGATTGCCTAGATTTAGCCGTTAGATTTCGTTAGATATTAGATATGTTGATCTGGAATAGGTTAGGAATTGATTAGCGTTAAGATCGGGCTGATTGGAGGTAGATTCGCCGTTAGATCTCGCCGGAAGTATTCCGGCCGTTCATCGAGGCTTAGTTCAGAGTTAGAAGACGATGCTGAGTCAGCAGTTGACCGCGTCAAAGGCTGACGCGTGGCGATGACGTGATAGGTCACGTCAGACGCCACGTCAGTGGTTGACTCGTCAAATGATGACGTGGCGTCCACGGAGGCTAGAACGTTATAACTGCTTGAATTGATTAACATATTTTGATCCAACGGCTATGGGGAAGACACGTGTCATGATCTCGGTTTAGTTGGGAATAAAAAGTTAATTCGAATTTTATATTTGTTTTAGAAAATAAAAAAAAACAATAGATGGTCGAGATCCAGTCGCCAGGTCAGATCAGAACTGTTGATTCAGTAAGAGGAATGAGCATCCAGGATAGTGACACGTGTTTGGATAGAGTCCGTCGGATCAGACTTAAGCGGGAATAACAAAAATAGAATAAAAATTTCAAAATTTTAAAAACAATTACCAAAGCTACGTCGTTTAATGGTGGGCTAGTGGGCCCTAGGCCGTCCGGGTCGTCTAGTGGGCCGGGTCCATTTGACCTGGTACGTATAATCCAGTAATAATAATAATAATAATAATAATAATAATAATTTCAAAAAATCAATAGAAAAATAAAAAAATAATAGAATAATCATTAAAATTCAAAACTGCGTCATTTCTTCCTCGGGTCTTAGGTTTTGGCTTTCGGGCCTGATGCGTAGGGTCAACCCGACCCAGTCCAGAAAATAAAAAATTTTAATAGAAACAAAAAAATATAATAAACAAATAAATAATCCCGTAAAATCCTTAAAAATAATGAAAAACAATAATAATAAAAATTATAAAAAATAGATAATAATAATAATAATAATAATAATAATAATTTTAGAAAATATTAAAAAGTAAATAAAATTCAAAAAAATATGATAAATAATAATAAAATAATAATAGAATAGAAAGTATAATAAAACGAAATAAATAGATAAAATAAAAAATAAAAAAATATACTAAAAATAATGAAAACATGAATAAAAAATAAAAATAATAAAATAAATAATAAAATAATAAATAATAAAATAATAAAAATAAAAATCGAAAAAATATGTAGGATAATAAATAGTAATAAATAATAAATAAAATGAATAAATATTAATAAAAAATAAAAAATAATTCAAAAAAATAATAATAAAATAAAATAATAATAAATAATAAATAAGACATAAATAGTAATTAATAAATATAAAAAATAAAAAATCATAAGAGTCATAAAAATTTCAGAAAAACTTAAATAATTGGAAAAATTAGGGAATTGTAAATAAATAGGAAATAGGGTAATAGAAAATCATAGAAATTTTATAAAAATTCAGGAAATTTGTTAGGAAAATTTAGAAAATGTTTTGAGAGATAGGAAGCTCTAGATAATCAAAATAAAAATCCCAGAAGACATAGAAAACATTCGAAAAAATAGGAAAACCCTTAGAAAGTTTTAGAAAATTCTAAAAAAATATCAAGAAAAATCCAGAAAAATCCAGAAAAATCCCCAAAATTTGTGAAAATGAGGAAAAACCACATTCAACGGGTTCAACTTGATTTCACATTTTTCAGATCTTCCTGAGCCTTCCAAAATGACCATTTTGCCATTTTGGTCAGTCTGACTCAAATCATTCCAAATCCTCCCTGAACCTAATTGGTGTGTTTTCTAGTTTTCTAGGACTCCCCTTTTCTTGAATTGACTTGATGTGATGTGTTTTCTCTCTGAACAGATTTCTTGATTGCGCATTTAAATTTATGACTGTGATTGATAGGATAGATACTCTCATTTGCATGAACCCCTTAGACTTCCAGAGCCTACTTTGCCCAATCTCGCCTGTATGAACTCCTTAGATTAGGAAATCACTCAACTTAGGTACCGAAATGACGTCAATAGCAATATTGGCGTAACTAAGTCCCCGAACTCAGATATCTGGTTTTCACAGAATCGAATAATTTCTCCCAATCGCTCGATAAGGTTTCCAATCATACCCTCCAAGAAATGATTGGTGGCGACTCTGATGGCATGCACACTGAGCACAAGTCACTCGACCACACTAAGGTCGACCTCGATTCTAAATTTCCTGACGCGATTTGGTATGGACCTGGAAGGACCCGAGCGAAGCTAAGATATCAAAATAGGCTTAGCAATCCATTAACCCTCATTCCTTTGGGAGGGTCGCGACAGTCGTTTATGTTGCATGTCACTGCCACCTACAGTCATTCATCCACTGAGTTGAACCTTCGAGGCAAATGTCTTGATGTCTATTCATTTTTATTTTGTCCTATAGATCTGCACATGAAATCAGACATTCAGAACTTTCATGTTGCCCACGACTTTTAGTGGCTGGGACTAATTAGCACTTACGTATGGTATCGCAATTCATACATTTATTTTTAATAAAATGTATTGATATTATTGGAGTTTTTAAAGAAAATGAAAATGATGAGAATTTAGGTGATACTAATGCGAACTAATTAGCTACATTATTATGAGGAAATTCTTATTATTTATTTACTTGCTTGTGTTTTTTTATCCACGTTTTAAATTAGATAATTTAGGTGATTATTTGAATGTGTATTATAAATGTTTACATTTAATTGATATGGTTAATATTAGAACTATACAAATAATGGTTAAAAGCGTAATAATAGAATTATATAATGAATTTTGTAAAACATATAATTTAGGTGATAGTGGATGTAGATCTTTTCAATTTAGTGATTTATAAAATGGGAGCACAAATAAAATTAATAGAGAGTACAGACTTTTGTTACATAGGCAAAAGAAAAAAGAGAAAGTAATATGAAGTAATTCTAAAATAGAGAGTTATATAACTATTTTTTTTTAGTTTGATGAATCTCAAGGCAACATAAATTTCACAATATTAGATTGGTGGAAGAGGCATTCTACCCAATACCCAATTCCTGCTCTGATTGCCAAATAAATTTTAGTAACCCATTATTTAATAGTTGGGGGTAGAACAAGTATTTAGCGTTGGAAGTAATATTTTGGATGTACGATGTTCAAAATTAACTCTAAAATCGATGAAGTTTCAAGCTTGTGTTAATGGTCGAACAAATGTTCAACATAAACAACAAGAGACATATTGCAATAATAAAGTTGAATTGATGACGGAGATACCACCATCACCGATATAAGAACGGGTAGCGACGATTGAAGATTAGGTAAGTACGGGGCTATCAAAGGTAAAAAAACTACATGGATTTTGATTCTTCTATTTTCAAGAAAATATGTAGGTGCTTAATGATAAATCATTAAATTCAAGCCATCTCCCCTTCATTTTTTCCCTTATATTTGATTACAATTTTTATTTGATAATACATTATTTCATAATTTCATAATTTATTTTTTATTGCATAATTCATTTTTTAAAATTCATCACAATTTAATTTTTAAACTCAAAAAACATTTGAAAAAAAAAATCTAAACCAATTTGAAATGGCCGATTCTGAACCGGATCCGGAACCCTAAGTGGTAGTTCTGGTTCCTCCAAATTTGAAACCAGAAACACTGGTTCCGAAACTAGGGCCATGCCTAGCCAAGGTTGCTTTTTTTTTATGTTTTTGGTCTTAATGGGAGTAAATTTTTATTATTATTATCCAACATAATAAGAAAAAACAAAAATCAAATCATAAGGTGGTTTAGTTCAACCTTCACTTCCCATTCCATTAAAAGCAACTCTTCACGACGTGGTTTTATTATCCGTCAGCATTTTCATATGGCAAGTGCACTTAAAAAGACTTGCGATGTCATAGTTACTGGACTCTTTTGTCCATCCACACAATTCGCGGTCAGACCTATCGGAAGAAGACTCGACTTATGTTGTGTCGACCACGTTTTAAAGCTTTGCTTGCTTCGCGCAAAATAAATCATTTAAAAAATACAAAATAAATTATTGAAAAAACGTTTCCTCGAAACAATCATTTATACTGTTTACAAAATTTAATAAATAAAAAATATTGCAATCATCCACGAAAATATGTACATATAAATCGCTATCGCTATTGAAGATATTTTTCATGGGCTAGTTATTTCGTCGATATAAGTGATCGCTTTTTAAATAAATATTTTAAAATATTTATTTTTTGGGAAATAAATGAAACTTAAATAAATTACCCGATGTGGATGTAAAAGGAGGATAGGTCGGGCAGTAGCGAAGTCCCAAACGCCAGAAAGTCCGTTGTTAGAGCAGAGGAGAGAGGAAAGAAAGGTGCATTACTACTTGAAGCGCCAAGAAGCCCATTCAGAACTGAGCCCACTAAGCTCAAAAGCTTTTTGGGCTCAATGGGAAAAAAAATCAGGTACCCTAAGGCCCACCTGCGGATCCATGGGCTCAATGGGAAATTTTATGGAGATGGACTTCATGAGATTTACACATTCTGAACGAATTATTTGAAAAAAAAAAATTCCTAAAATTGATTGTTTGTGTCGCTTAAAATAATTAGTTAAGAAATGTTTCATTATCGGCAACAATTTATGTCCACCCATTTTCGTGGACGATATAAATATTTTTCATGCATTTATTTTGTAAGCGATATAGGAGATCGCTTTTAGGAAGATACTTTTGGAACCATTCATTTTTTGCAAATCAAAATGAAGCTTATGATTCCTTTTACTTTCGAAATAAAAAAACATTACTTTTCATATTTCTCAAGAAATCCTTTGATATTGATAAGAACACATGAGCCTTGCTTGCTCACCCATCCTGCAATTACAATATAATATCATAGGTCGTCGAGCCTTGGCTACTTGCTTTGGCATAGCCACTTGTGCATCCTTATTTAGCAAACCAAAGATCAAATGTGTACTCTTAACATCTTGGGATTGTGCGTATGATGCATTAGGGGGTTTTCAGTTTAGCAATGGGAGGTCACTCATTCAATTCCATCAATAGTGTACAAATCATTGTAAATCAAGGCCATCTGCATAAGCCAAAGGCATGAACTTAACCCATTCATGGGGCTTGCATGGTATCTCGTGGACCTCTACATAGCTGGCTGTCCACAGCGTACCACTTTCCCTACTATTCTAGTCGATTTGTATTTTCAATTTTTCTATCAAGTCCATCTATTTACACAAAGGTCTAATCAAGTCACTCCGCCAAAGTGTGACATGAGTTAGATATTGACTACATGGACACTCGTCGTGAGGTGTGGATAGTGAATACATTAACTTCTTCGTTAGTTTATCGTTCTGTTCCCTAACCCGTTCACTACACATTGTGGGTGACAATATTTAATTCACATCACATTCTGACGTCTTTTAATGGTCATGCCGGTTGGATTTAGAGTGATTTTGTGTTGAACAGACTTGATTAGACATTTTCTACCAAAGTCGAAAAAAATTAAAAAAAGAGAAGTCTTAAACCTATTATAATTATGTCAATTCAGTTCTAAACCTTTTGCATTTATGTTAGTCCATTCATTTACCTACTGGTAGTGCCGGCACCGACATGGCTAACTTTTACTAATATTTATTGATCCTTTATTCTGATTTTATTTTTCCTTTTTTTCTTTTCTTTTTTCCTTCCTTCTTCCTCGAGCTAGCCACTTGGACGGCCTTGCCTTTGGCTGATCAACGATCTCAAGGCCAGTTAGAGGAAGAACAAAAAAACAAAGAGAAAGAAAAAAGTTTGAAAAAATATTAAATTATTATTAAAAATTATTCATGTTAGTATTATCAGCTCTATGTCAGCATTGACTGATCAAATAGACTGAATTGGTACAAAACATTTAGGATTAAATTGACAAAAAAAAAAATAATACGAAATGGGCATAATCACACGAAATTTAAGATTTTTCTTTTTCTGATTCTCCCATCGGCTGACACGATCAGAGAAATTAAAAAGCGCGGAGACTTTATTAGAAAAAGTTGTGGAAGCGTAGAGATTGGAAATAGTTTGAACTTTTCCTATTGATATTGGAACATTCCATAATAATGGCGCGTTGTCTTCTTTCACAAGTCAGTCAATAATGTGAATGCGCATAACTTTGGTAAAGTCACTTTGATCCATGAAAAGGACAAAAAAAACTTGAGGGAATCCGAATAAAGTGTTTGGTATGAAAGAAGCTAAAAATTCCCTCTGAATTTCATTTCATATCAAACTTGACAAGATAATGAATTTTCCCAAAAGGATAAGTTTTCTTTAAAATTTTTGACCTAATTGTATTTTTTTTCCTTTCAATTTCGTACAATTAGTATGTCATAAACCAAAAAAAAGAAAAGAAAAGATGTCATAAAACTGTGAAGTTGCCGCATTTAATCAAATTAATCCACACATTGTTCAACGTATAAAGATTGTTTCCATATACTTGAACGTTTGTCAAAGGGAGTGTATGTATCTTGCACAACAAGCAAAAAGTAGGAAGATTCCTAATGTTCATCTTTTCAATCTTTTTGGAACAACCGTATCGAATTTCCTTGTTGAACCAAAAAAAATTAAATTTTGGTTTTTTGATACCAAATTCATCATTTGATACAAAAGATTTAGTAACCTCCTTTTAGTATTTTTATGGGAATTTTCTTTTTACTATCCACCCACATATCTTTTGTTAGGAAAAATTTCAAAAAAAAGCCTGAAATGCCCTCATTTTCTTAAATAAGAGCCTAAAACGAATATTGTTTCAAATAAAGATTGAAGTGGCCATAAGTATTAAAAAAAAAAAAAAACAAAAGACTTGACCTTGATCGGCTGGTCAAGGGCATTTTGTGACATCCCAATCCACCACACTCTCAAGGCTTACCAAACACACTCTCTTCTTTAATATCTTTCATTATATACAGAGTTTATCACATGTGGAAGACTTAGTAAACTAATCAATCAAGTCGACCACACAAATAAGTGTATGACAAAACACCAATGGCAAGCACGCTTAGAAAGGGATATGGCCTTAATAAGAGTTTAACCAAATACAAGTAGAACAACCAAAGACTTCTCGTCAATTGATATCATTCTACATATACATATTGAGCCAATTTTTACACAATATTCATTTCAAAGATTAAAACAATTGGGAGGATTTACAAAGAAAGTTAATCTACTCCAAATTTCCAGAACCACCATCCACGTCCTCTAGTACTCCAACCATCTTGGGCTAGCTCATCTGAAAAAAGTGTTAATCAATAGGGTGAGCTCAAGGCTTCACAAGTACATTCCTAGACCGAATGATTAACCTAGCTATAGAATCGCACAATTGAGATCAAAGTCACCATGACAGAATCCAAGGTATATGAAGATTAGAATCGCAGAATTCAATCAAAATATATGGTATATAACAAATAGAAACTTAGAATCTCGAAATCATCCAAATCGAAGTCATCATAGCCAAAGCAAATTGGCAAACAATGCTCACAATAGCAAAATTATCCAAATTGAAGTCTTCACAACTAAGGCAAATTGGCAAACAATGGTCACAATAATAAGAACTAAAAATCCACTTGCCTTAGCTTTGAATTGAAAGAAACAGAAATAGAAAAGACGAACGAGCTTGGATTTGCTACATTCTTGAAAACACAATCTTCTTGGCACTACTACCTCCTTGAGCTGCCTTTGACAACGGCAAGGCAACAAGGGGTTGGCATGGCATGGACGACTATGGCGCGACGGCCTAGCACCGATGGACAATGGGTATCGATAGTGATGGTGCGGCATGGTTTGGGCAAGCAAGGCCGGCCGAAAGAGAGGGAGAGGTGTTCTAACAATCAAAACATCAAAATGAATTGACATCGGGTTCTATTTATAGGGGGAAGCAACTAAAGATGGTTAACTTGGAACTAGTCAACTTGACACGTCACACGTTTGTCATACATGTAACATGGGCCAGTTATTTTGCGTCCCTTGTTCGATGTGGAGGATTGTGGGGGATCAAACAACTTGGGTTCCAAGGTCCTCTCACATTCGTATAACCTTGAAGTGGTGCTTGTTGGTGTCAACATAATAAATGGGCGATGTAGAGGGTACTAGACAATTGGGTCTCTTGGAGCGGTGTCAGAATGATTTGTGTTAGGAGTTCTAAGATTAAACATAATACATTCCTTAGGAGCTTTGAAGGCAAGGTTGACCTCCCATGTACAAATTGATCGGGAGTTGATGCCACTCTCCTAATGAGATCATGGCAAGCCGAAACCAGTTGTGGTGCCTATATTGATCTATGCTCACTTAATACAAAAGGATGCTCGAGCTAAGCTGGGTATGGTATGATCCAATATAGGAAGATATTCGCCCAAATATTCCATTAGACAACAAGAAACAAGGCTGTCCTGGTGACAGATTACTCGCCAAGCGTCGCATGGGCTGTCCCTCGACTAAAGAAAATGTCGGCCCATGACAAATGGTATCAGAGCAGGATCCCTTTAGTAGGTGTATGAGTCGAAGAAAATTTGTGGTCTATCCGGTCCTTTGAGTGGGGAGAGTG
This sequence comes from Psidium guajava, assembly GCA_016432845.1. Classification (NCBI taxonomy): domain Eukaryota; kingdom Viridiplantae; phylum Streptophyta; class Magnoliopsida; order Myrtales; family Myrtaceae; genus Psidium; species Psidium guajava. The sequence goes on from CM028226.1 coordinate 34,271,328, forward strand.
GATCGCCGAAGCTGAAAAAAAAAAAAGGGTCGGACAAAGTGCGACTCTCAACTTGCTTCGGGGATGCCAATGGGGGCACAACAAAGAAACCAATTCATCACTAAAATGGGAAAACGTTCCTAGATCAAATTCGGCAAATCTCAAGATGAATTCTCTATTGTACTTTAAATAAGGAGAAACCTCAATTGGTTAGCAAAAACAAAAGAAAAGAAAAAAATGCTGATTAGGGAAAAAAAGGTGCCGCTATATCAGTGCAGTTGGCCAAAAATGTCACACTAGAATGCATAGGCAACCAAATAAAATTCAAACGGCCTTTAAAACAAAAGAAAAGAAAAGCTACCGATGCTGAGGGGAACACTGTTCTATCTCGGAAGGATGCAATAGAACAGACCTCAACGAGGGCTTGTGGAAATGAGTTAGGGAACATGACACAGGCCGGTTGTTTCGTGCCCATTGTTCAATGTGGAGGATCGTGGGGGATCGAACAACTTGGGTTTCGGGGTCCTCTCACACTTGTATAACCTGGAAGTGGTGCTTGCTAGTGTCACTAGACAATTGAGTTCCTAGGAGTGGTGTCAGAACGATTTGTGCTAGGAGTTCTAGGATTAAATATAATACATCCCTTAGGAGCTCTGAAGGCATGGTTAGCCTCTCGTATATAAACTGGTCGGGAGCTGATGTCGTTCTTCTGATGAGACCATGGCAAGCCCAAGCCAATTGTGGTGCCTATATTGATCTATGCTCGCTTGATACAAAAGGATGCCCGAATTAAGTTAGGCATGGTAGGATCTAATACAGGAAAAATATTCATCTAAGTGTTTCATGGAACAACAAGAAACGAAGCTGTCCTGGTGGCAGATTACTCGCTAAGCGCCGCACGAGCTATCCCTCAGCCAGGGAAAATTCCGACCGGTGACACATAGCTACCACATGTCCACGTGCATGCCACATGTCCATGCATGTGTGACACGTGGCCCTTAGGCTGGCCACGTGTTGACATGTGGTTATCTGCGTGTTGGCACGTCCCTACTGTCCTTATCCTATCCCAATTTCTCACATAATTGATCTAATAGGACCCTAATTAAATATATAGTGTCCCTAAAAATATTATCAGGCTAATAATAATTCTTTGAACTTATCTAACTAATAATAATCTAGGCCCGCTAATTATTAACATGCTATTATCTTAAGCAAATGAAGCTTTGGATCATCACACTTTTTTTTTTCTGAAGATACTTTAATCTAAATTTTAATAAAATAAGATTATAAACCAAAAAATTAAAAATATTTAAATAAGAGAAAAGAAAAAAAAATACACGCGAGAGGCATTCCTCCCACATATAGACGCCGCCCTATCATTGACAAGGTCGTCAGTGGCCCTAGCCGGCCAAAGGCAAGGGCCAATAGTTGGGTCGATAGCTACACGTGGAGGGCCTAGGTTTTTCCTTTTCTTTGTCTTTTTTTTTTAAGTTTTTGCCCATTTCCCCTTTTTGAGTTTGTCTTTTTTATGATTTTTTAACCTAATTTAATTAAGATTTTTTTTTTGTAAAAATGAGGATTCTGATCAAAATGGCGTTTGTTTTAGAGCTTTAGTTAACCTACAAGCCCTCAATGGCCTTGGCAAGGGCTGACTTGCACAGGTGCTCACTGGTCGCTGGCAAGTTGTCCCTCGTCTAGATCATGGGCGGGCCTTGCTTATGGCAGATAAGGGTCACTAGATGAGGCCAACCCTTGCCTGTAGTTTTTGAGGGGAACCTTGCTTAGCCCTTTTTGGCAATCACCGGTGGTTAGCCATCCTTGAGATAGGCCAACCCAAAAAGGGAAAAAAATGAAAAATGAAAAAAGAAAGTAAAAAAGATAAGATTAAAAAAAATTGTAAAGGATAAGAATGCCCTTGGCCAGCCAATGAGGTCAAGCTCTTTTTTGAGTTTTTTTTTTCAAACCTTTTTTGAAACAAAGATCACTTCAAACCCTTATTTGAGAGAATGTGAGCACTTCAAATCCCTATTTGAAAACAAGATTCACTTTATACCCTTATTAGAGAAAATAGAGTAATTTAGATCTTTATTTGAAATTTTCCTAACAAAACTTTTATATCCCACCCACCCATCAAGTGGTCGCGTGGTAAGAAGTAGACTCCTGGGACCCCGCTGAGTAATACTCGCGGTCCTGGAATCGAAACTTACTCGCCCACATTCACTAATGTCTTACCCGGAGTACCGTGGTGGTGAGGTCCTGCGGTGCCTCCCCGGGGATTAGTCGGTCGCCGTCGGTTTGAGCGTCAACTCGGCGGCACGGCTGAACACCCCGGTTATAAAAAAAAAACTTTTATATCCCACTGATTGGAAAATGGTAAGGAACAATCATGCATTCTTAGAGCACAAGGCCAAAGCTGACTCAACATGCAAATTTCAACTGATTGCACTAAACTCAAAGCTGCAATAATGATTTAATCCTCACAAGTTTCACCAATAATCCGAGACATACTCACCGATCGAAAAAGTTTCTTTAATGACTTAATTACACAGGAATGCTTATAACATAAGATTTCCCTCTCATCATGCAATGATCCCAACTACCTGGGTCTCCATGATGGAGATCCTGACAGTTACAGCCAACTCCCAAACTAAAAATAAATAAATAAATAATAATTGGTGTGCGAGAATAATAACTCCTGCCCAACATCGAAGCGAATTTCGAGCTTTACGTGAATGGTGGAAAGTTCTCATTGGTAAAAAAAAAGAGGAAACCCCTCGACATTGCAATCGAGATACCTGGCCACGTTTAATTCGAACACCCATTAAGGAATACATTGATAGCCACTCTTCGAGTTTCTTCTTCCGGTAGATGTTTCTTGTGAGATCATTCATCCAACCAAGGAAAATGCTGTTTTAATTATTTACAATTTGTCTGAGAATTTTATTAACTCAATAAGGCATAGACAGGCCCAACTTTCCACACGCCCTATGTTAGAAAAATAATGCATAACAACTGTGCCTTTAATCCATCCCCCCCTCCTCTGTCGCCGACTCGCCGCCGCCGCCGCCATGACTAGCTCGTGTATCGACTTGTTGGCATTGATGAGGTCCAGAGACGACATGTGTGGGTTTCTTTCGTCAATGAAGGAGACGGAAGTGGCAGCGGCAACGGCAATTCACAGAATTGGAGAAGGAAGGCGCTGACATAGTGGCGGTGGAGACAACCGGATTAAAGCATCAATTTACACTTGGAAACGATGAGGCCACGGCTTGGCAGCGGCAGCGGCTATAGGAACGCTATCTAAGGAGTGGAGAGAGAAGATGGAGGAGAGACTGGAGAAGTTTTCTTTTTTTTTTTACTAATTTATTCATGTAAATCATCACATAACATATAATGTCAAGCGACACATTTTTAACTGAAGGCCGGTCCAAAATTGGATGGCCCTAGATCTGCCCAATTTTTTTTTTTTACCTCTTTTCAATGCTACATATAAATAGTCATCAGACCTTATGCAGATTTAAACCGCTTCAATATTATCCTATGTAATAGATATATCGCAAAGACGATTAATCTGGATTCATTTTGTCTCACATTTAAAATAAAGTTGCTCCGTGTGGTATTTTGTAGCTATAGAGGAGATGACCATTATGTCTTGCCCCTTTCCCTCTAGAGACGTGTAGAATAAAAATCGAGCTGAGACATGGGCCCCCAACTTTTTTTTTTTTTGCCTATAAAATATGGACTCCCTCATCAAGCAACCCTTCACATGATTCAATTCTGCTCTCTATGATATGCTCTTGTTATTGTCTTCTCTGAAAGTGAAACCCTTTTCACATACTCTCTCTTTCTCTCTCCCCTCACCTTTGAGCACCAAACAAGTGAAAGATGGACAAAACTAACCAACAAAAGCTGAGTCGTAGCACAAAGTCTCAATTGCTAAAGAAGCTCACAAAGCTGTTGCTCTCCATCTCTGTGTTCTCGCTCTTGTTCTCGAGCTCCAATCTCCTCTCTTTCCTCCAGCCGTCGCACTCCCACCTCTCCTCCTTCCCGCTCCGCCTCGTCACCCACGCTGTCGACAAGAACTGCATCTTCCTCCTCTGCAACGGCATCCTCGTCTTCCTCGCGAAGAACTCGGGCTTCATCGGCACCAAGACCAGGTCCCGGCGCGGCACTAGCAATAAAGAGCCAGCCAAGGAGACCCCGTACATGATGGGGAATAAGTTGCTCGCCACGGACATCGGCAACGGAGTTTTCCCCGACGTCACGCGTGAGGATTTTGCCCTTGAAGAAGAATGGAAAACGTTGAATGATAAGAACAGTAGTCACGAGGACTGCGTGGTCGATGTAGAAGCAGAAGACGCGTGCTTTCATGCAGAAGAATGCACACGAGACGACGACGACGACGACGCCGACAAAATAGAACAAGAAGATTATTTCCGTTTTTCGACCTTGGCAGCGGGAAACGCAGTAGCAATATCCAATTCCGACGGCGACGACGAATTAGATGAATGTGGAGGAGCGAGAGAGGATGAAACTAGTGAATATTACAGCGATGGGAATAACGCGCTGAGTGCGGAGGAGTTGGACAAGAAGTTCGACGAGTTCATTCGTAGGATGAAGCAAGGAATCATGATCGAAGCTCAGCAACAGCAGCAGCAGCAACTTCTCATGGTCTAACGTGTAATTACATGCTTAATAAAGTACTAGTTCTAGTAGTACATGTGACAAATATTACACTTCTCGAGTGGATTGTATAGGTTTGTGTAATGACAGTAGCTACCTATTTCCGAGTAATTTTTCTCGTGTCCCTTCTTTTATCTTGGCCTTTTAATTCTATTTAAAACTATCTTATAGTCAAGACAAATCACTCAGAAACTACCTCTATATGATGCCCTTTCCACCTCTTGTATGTCACTAATCTACTCCGAATATTTTACGAAATATCGATGGAGGCTCGCATCTACTTTTTGGGGTCAGATCAATCTAAGACAATGCCTTGAGTACATCAGACACGTGTGAAAGTGATTGTGGTGGGTGAGTTTCATCGTGTGGATTGCACGAATTTGAGTCACAACCAACATTCTTGGCTTTTCTAGGTTTAGGTTGTAGTCACAGCCATTTATATCCTAGGCCAAAGTTGGCATTTTTTGGCTAATGTAGATGTCAGACAATCACTAATAACCACGGGGGTGAGAGAAAAATCATCATCCACCCAAACCGAACTAGATTATACTCAATTGATTGATTTTAGATAAAATCGACGGGTACTGGTCTAGTTTCTAATTCCAATTTTTTGGAACCGGCAAGTACCGATTTGGTTCGCAATTTCGGTTGCAAATCATCCAACTGGACCCAATTCAACTCGTCCCTTTATATAATACAAATATATGTTTTTTAATTGAAGCCATCTCTTCCAACCAAAAAAATTGAAGCCATCTCTCTCAAAAGTCTAGAGTCCAGACCCATTCGGAAAAAAAAAAGTACAAACCTAACTTATTTTCATGTGTAATATGCGCTGTACACTATAGATGCATTTGAAAACCTACATTAATTAGTTCAATTCCACGGTGCTCAACTCTATTATTGACAATAATACCATCACTTATAAAGACATTGTCCTTAAGTTTTTCATGTGATAAGAATATTGAATGCAAACATGGGGAATGCATTGTCAAAGTCTCAAGTTTAGCTCTCCTCCTTAAATCGATAGGAATTTGTGCCCAAGGATCCCCTAACATAATGTTAGGGGTGACATTATTCAATCCGGGCCGTACAATTCAAAATGAACGGCCCAGATTGATCCACATCATCTTTGTAAGAGGGGGAAAAATTTTTGGGGGGAAGTTTGAAATTTTGAATTGATCAATCTGGACCGTCTATTTTCGAATCGAACGGTCCAAATCTACTATGTCACCCCTAACATAGATCCACTATGTTAGGGGATCCGGATCTGGGATTTGTTCCATTTTCTTTTTTAATTGATGTTGGTGCTCGGCCAGAGCCAACTAGAAATAGGACTAAACCGGTGGTTCATGGGTGGATCCATGGAAAGAGCCAGTGGTCCATGATTCGCATTTTACGAAACTTGTCCCTAGCGGGTATTTTTCGAATTTAGGGTAAGAGCCATTCATCTTGAAATCGATCATCCCAACCATTATACCTCATTGTGGGACCCTCAAACCATTTAAGAAAGCATCATTTATTTATTTTCCTTTTGTTGTTGCATAGGATTATTCTAACACATGATATGTTAATTAGGGTTTTGGCTAAATAGTGATTTAGGCTCCTTTTGTTTCACGAAAATCGGATGACTGAAAAATATTTTCATAAAATATCACTTGTATTGAGTTGAAAAGATTAGTTATAAAAAAAAATTCTTTCATTAACAATATCAATTTATAGCAAAATATTTTTTTAAATGATAAAAATAATATTCATATATTCATTTTTATAAGTGAATAAGTGTTTATCTTAATAAAAATATTTTTGAAGTCATTCATTTTTTGCGAAATAAATAAAGCCTTACCCTTATCAAAGTTGGTCATGAATTTGGTTGCCTTACCCTTATCAAAGTTGGTCATGAATTTGGTTATCTTTCTGCATATAATCCATTAAAGAAGAAAAACCATCACCACCCTCAAAAGGAGAAGGAGAAAAATTGTCCACATTTCCCATGCATTCTCAAGCATTTGCTGGGATAACAATTCCACCCATATCCACATATAATGGGGGACAAACAAATAAATGTAGATGTGACATTTATAGTTACAAATCCCAAAAAGAAGAAGCATTTTCCTTCAAGGAGAATAAAGATCAAATTGATCGATAAAGAAGGATAGTACCCAATTTCATACCCATGTTTCAAGCATCAACTAGACACCCGTGCCTCCTTTATCAGCATGTAGAATCTCCTGTTCTATAAGACTCACCACTGCTTAAGCCACCTGGACTTTACTCCCTCCTTTTTGTTCTTCTTTCCTTTAACTTTATGGATGCATCTTCTTCCTCTTTCTTTTTATTTTTGCTTGTCGTCTTTCTCCTTACATCAATCTTCCCTCTTGGTGTGACTATGAAAATAGGGCATGTCTACCAATTACCCATAACTAGCGGGTTTCTCAGGTGCCCATATTATTGGCAAGTATGTTTAGGGAAGGAGCTCGTTTAAGGTATGTAAATTAGAAATTCTGAAATGTTTGAATCAAATATATTTTGAGTGAAAATTTTTATACGTGATCCCGCTAATAAAATGTTTACGCTTGCTAATGAGGAAAAATAGCGAGTACATTGAGTACTCTTCGTGGGTTTTTTCCTTTTTTACTTCAGCATTCATCACAATCACTTAAGTTCTATCCAAAAAGGCTTTTATTCCTTTTGCATTTTACTTAATAAAAATCTTACGACTCAAGTAATTTGATTTTTTTTTTCAAACCCAAAACTCTTAAAACTTTGACAACACTCAAAATTGCCACATATTCACATATTTTTCCATAATATACTGACATTTAAATTGTATTTAAAATTTTGGTGGGAAAGCGAAATGCACCTTTTGCTTTTACTTAAGTGAAAACAAACAACCCTCCATGCCCACGAAAAAGATAGTGGGATCCAAATGGATAATGGGATCAACAGTTAGTGTTAAAGTATTCTCCCAAATCACCTGATTATTTATTTTTGAATTTTGTTGTATCGAATTATCTGTGTTCGGATTTTATTTTGTGCATATGTGGCTTCCCATACTATTTTAAATCGTTTTGGCATCTTTCTATCTAAAAATTTAAGCTATTTAATTCGACTCTCTGATTCTAACCTATGCCACAATAGTATCCAAAAAAAAAAAAATTTTCATTCCAACAGTTGTCATTGCTTGGTAAGTTAGGAGGAGTCAGTTGAATTGAACGGGTTATAATGTTACATCGAAGGTATTTTGTTTATATTGTTGAAAACGACTTGGCGTACTGAAAACGCGTGAAGTTGGCACAAGTGGCACGAAGAATCTGAGGATCCTTTACACTTCTGTGGCTGATAACCAAGTAGGCTTCACTTTCCCTCACTCGTGTCGTTGTCTATAATGTATCGACGTCTTGAAGCGGGTCTTCTCCGGCATGCATGGGGCCCCTATCTTTTTCATGAAAAAATAAATAAATAATTCATAACCCTATTATAATTATGCCAATTAAATTCGAAATTCCTTTTTTTTCCCACTTCAGTCCCAAATCTTTTTCATTTGTATCAATTATATTTTATTGATGATGACGTGATAATTTTCAATATATTTGCTTCAATTGTCAGATTGGCGAATGGCCAAAGGCGAGGGCCGATGAGGCTCGGCCTCAACAAAACTTGTTGGAGAAAAAAGAAGAGGAAAAAAATAAATACATCAAAATAATATTAAAAATTATCATATCAATGTTGGCCTCCACATGTCAGGTGGCTAAATAAATTGAATTGACCTAAAAATATTTAGAGTTAAATTGACACAATAATAATAATTTAAAATTTTCTTTTGATAATTTTCTCTCGTCTTCACAGTCAAGTCGATCTTATCTAGACAGCAATAAATTGAATGTCTGATCTGATGGAGAGAGGGAGATGCAGGGAGATCCCGGTGTGCGATTCCAAACGTTAGATTTCTTCACGTGGAAGGAAAGATAAAACGTGCCATGAAATTAGGATGGTAGAGAAAAACAGTGGTCACCTTCCACAACAACAACCCCCCCCCCAAAAAAAAGGAAGAAAAAGGAAGTCCACGACAAAGTAAAACATAGAGAAATAGACATTCGATATGATCTATGATTTCATTTATTTCACGAAAAATAATTTACAAAAAAAAATATTTTTCGAAATTTTTTGAAATTTGACTTATAAAAAATAAATTAGTCAAGAAAAATATTTTTTATTAATGAAAAAACCTTAAAAAAAGGAAATTATTATTTTTCTTTTTAAATATTTTATTTGTTTATAATTTTTCTTTTCTTTTATTTCTTCCTCTGTTGGTTGTCGATCGCAGTGAAGACTAACAAGCTCAAGCCTCACATCGCCCCTAGACAATGACCTCCAATCTTGCCTTGCCACATAGGACAACTAAGTCCACGTTAGCAATATTTGACCAAATGACGACGTAGAAAACCAAATGAGAATTTTCTTACCAAACAATGGAAAATATTTTTAAGTTCATTTTCAAGTTTCATCCAAATATCAAAATATATTATCATTTTTTTGGTAAATGACTTTTCGGAAAATATTTTCAAAAAAGTCAAATATTTTCTCAAAATAATAGCGCCTTATGAAAATATATTCCTAAAATTAATTGCTTATACCACTTAAAAATTAATTAATAAAAAAATGTGTCCATTAGCAACAGCATTTTATGTCTTAACATTTTTGTGGACAGTGAAAATACCTTCTTTTATTCATTCTTGCAAGTGAATAAGCAATTATTCTTAATAGAATATTTTTCAAATAATTTATATTTCGTGAACCAAATGGACCCTAAGGGTGCGTTTATGTCACAAAAAAACTCCATAAAAAAGGAAAATGAATTATTTTTCAGGAAAACAATTTGTTTTCCTTTATTTGATAATATGTGACCGAAACCCTTTTTCGGTGTTCGGCACTTATTTGAAAAATAATTTCAATCTTATAACTTTATTTTAGGTCAAAAGAATCAATTCAAAAGTTGAATTTATTTTTATTATTCTAATTATTTTTATTTTTTAATTTTTATTTTCTTAATCTTTTTTCCTTCCAACTTGTTGGTCGCTAGACAAGCGTAGGTAGAGCCTTGCTGGCCTGCTCTTGTGGTCAATCACCAGCCATCATTGAGGCTCGACGACCATTCAAGGAAAAGGAAAAAAAAATTGATTAAAAATAAAAGATAAAAAATGCAATCAAATATTAAAAAATATTAAAAAAATTGAGAGGAGTTATTCAACAAAGTGTTTTCACCTCTTCAGATTAAGAAATTCATTTTTCTGATTTTATGCATGAATATTCTTGTTGATTGGAAAGTGTTTTTGGTTTATTTGTCATTTTCGGCAAACCAAATGGGCGAAAGTTCAAAAAAAAAATTTCTAAAAAACATTTTTACTCAAACAAACACACCCAAAATATAGCATAGGACCAACTTCTGTACTACATGTTGTTGCTAGTAGAATTACCAAGAGTGGGGTGGATAGGTGAATTAAAGAGCTTGATAAATTATTGTGGAATTTAAATAACCAAGTTCAAATTAGAACATGAACAACAATACATTAAATTTTCACATATGTGCAAAAATAATCGTATACAATATGTAAGAGTTTAGGGTAAACTTGCACACCATCTTTATAGTAGTTTGGCTTTAAATCAAGTCTACATCTACTCTCCTCACTGGCAATCTATTGGCTGGATTCCACTATTCAATCGTTCAGAGATTACAATGAGTGATGGTACTCTAGTTAAGAAATCACACTATCTAACATAATCACTCTAACTAGAGGTGAGCACGATCCAAATGGGTAGGTTCTAGAACTAGAACCTCAAACCTACCTTGTTATAATTGATTCTCAGTTTTTAAAACCTGAAACTTATCTTTTTTTTTGTCCTGAAACCTGTTTTGGAACCTACCTTATTTTTAAGGTTCGATTCTAGGGTCTTCCTGAGAATCTATTTTTATTTTGTTTCTTTTTTTAATTTCATTTTTTTAGCAAAATAATATGAGTAGCAATGAAATGATTCAAATAAAAGATTAAATAATAAAATTCACTATCCGTCAAAAGAAACAATCCTTAATATAAGCAATAGAAATTACAATTTACCAAAAACATAGAAGGTGAGGTGAGCAAGACTAGATTTTTTTTAACAATAGCTTGGAACTGGTCCGATTCCTAGGTGGGTCTTCACTTGGAACCAGACTAGTTCCAATTGTTTCCCAAAAATTAGAATTTGTGCTCGAACCAATTTGAATAAAAATTAGTTCCCAAAATCTATTTTTCAGGTGGTCGGTCCGATTTATGGGTAAATCCAATCTGATTGCATACCCCTAGCTCTAACAAGAGCCTCGTAAGAATTATAGTTGGAAGCTTAATAAAGACAAGTATTTAATCAAAGTTCTCCTCCGATTTTGGAATTATAGAATGATGGATCTCTCTTCTCTTCAGCACCTCGATCTCCTTGTACACTACTCCACTTCCAATTTACTTGTTGGATAATCTTCAATGGCTCAATCTCAAATCAATTTGTTGGAACGAATTGTGAAAAGAAGATTAAGTAGCCGTTGAGAATTGAGAGTAAAATTTCCTGTTGATTCGGTAGCCCATACAACGTGAATCCGGGTCTCCATAAGTAAAGTTTTTCATTTAGAAAACAATCTCGTCTTTGTCAATCTATTAAGATATTTTGCCGTAATGTTTAATTAGCGAGACTATCTATGAAATTGATAGTTTCTAATATGTGAAATCCAAGCCAAATCACTAGCTGTCATAAGAATGATCTGCATCTAAAACTGAACGTAAGTTAGACTCCGAGTCTGAGTCCGATAACTTTCCGAGTCAAACGCCTTGAGAATATATGTATCTCAGCTTCTAGCACAAAGAAAAAGACTCACAAAATCATTGTTGTGATATAGGATAATCATCAATGAAGATACCGATGTAGACTATAGCAGTGTAATACAACTACTAAAGTCTGAAGCCACAGACGGTATTGATATGTTCTGTTATTCTAAAGTTATCACATGCATACAAATTCTTGGATGCAGTTATCAAACTCAGATAATAAGAATTGTTTTGTCATTATCAAAATCTATAAGGAGGCTTTCTTTAACACTCCCAACCTAAATATCGTCACTAGAGGTTGATTTCCAAGTCAGAGGTACTGATTGCTGTTATTTTCAGGAACTTTGAGTCTGCACCAGTCGAATTACTGGCAAAGATAAAAGTTTTCTTTTGCATGTGCGACGCAATACGTCTCGAACAGCTCGTTATGATATTTCCGGAAAAGAAATTCGAGACTAGAGATCAACGAGTAACCACATAATGCTTTTATATTGGGACAGATTTATCTAAAAACTTCAAAATCCAACACTTCGTTCTCTTTTGACTCATCCTTGCGTTGTGCCTTCTTCGTCGCCCGCTCCCCACGGTCATCACACGCCACCGCCTCCACAGCCTATCATTTTTGCTTCTCTCTCTCTCCAACGTGGCCATCGTGACCTTAGATTGAGGCCCTCGGGCACAGTGGCACTTCTTTCCGGGTGCAAGAGAGAGGGTTAAGGTATCACGTACTCTTTATATACACGAGGTCTCCTTTCATATATTAATTTTAATTTAGGGGTCAAACTTTCTAACATGATATCGAAATTTAATTTGTCCTCGATTTATTCCCCATTCGTGGTATTACATTCATCGAATTGAACAAGTTTTTCCCAATCCCCACATATTAGTCTGAGCTTTTGAGTTAGACACTCAAGAGATGGAGATCGATTGTGAGAGAGATTTTTTTTTTTTTTGGGAGGGGGGAGGGAAGGAAGGGGAGAATCAGAGCATAGGGAAGGCCTTTCGATCGGATATCTTCGCCACGGCATCGGAGGCATCTTTAGAAAGAGAAATGGCTATCTTAAGAATAAATGCACCATTTTTTGTTGAGTTGAGGGAGTGAACTTCTAGTGTAAAACGCAGAGAGATGTTTTTGCTATCAGGGTGAAATGTTCGAACGTTTCCCAACTGAAAGTGGCGTTCACCCCAAGCTCAAAAGAACAAACATTAGGCAAGCCAGTGTCCTCCACTTGACGAAGAAGCACAGGTAGCTTTCACGACTAACTAGGCAAGAATGAAATTTCGCCTTCTCCGTCACGTTGATGGTGATCGTATCGACCCCCTCAAAATCACTAGTTTTCGATCGAGGACAAATCAACATCGAGTAATTAAGAACCAAACTAACATAGGCTCGATGAAACAAATGATGTTACTACAAAATGTTCGGCACCTCTCGTCAATCTACCATTGTATGGCTCTGCGCAGCTTTTGAGCAAGATCACATGTTCGGGGAACGACTTTGGACCACGTAATCCTCACGACTTCATTAATTGATCAAATGCGTGACGCAATCAAGGGTCGTCGTGTCATAAAGAGAGGTTGGTGGACGAGGATCGTGTGCCACGAGTCGCAACACCTGGAAGCCCCTAGTAAAACTTATAGAATGTGAATTCCTAACAAGATGGCATTTCAAAATCGAGAAATGATAGTGTAAATGTCTTTAATGGATTGTGATATTAAGAGCTGACATTTTTGAAAAAAAAAAAAACTCCGGACTTCGTAAAAATATTGGGCCAAGATTTCCGGTGCCCAATGTGTTGGCCCATAATTTGATCATGGGTTTGTTTCTGAATTCGGATTTGGAGTCCGGCCTATCTGAACTTTTTCCCTTTTCTTATTTTAAATATTTAACAAAGAATGCATTTGTTTTCCAAAAAAAAAAACATATTATCTAGAAATATTTTCTTAATAATAATTGCTTGTATCACTTGAAATATGAGTCAATGGAAAATTTTTTACATTATCGATGACAATTTATGCGTAAATACTTTCGTGGACAAGGAAAAATATTTCGATAATTCTTTTTGCTAGATTGGACTTCAGATGTAAAATAAGTAGGCTTTTTTCTTATCGCAATTCTTTTCGAACCATTTATGGTGATAGGGCCTATCCCATCATCGAGAAGGGAGAAGAAGGACCCATTTTCTTCAAAAAGAGCTTATTTGGTCGGAGCATTCATATGTTTCCCATTTTCAATGGAAAATATTTCATTTCATTCGTTTTGTAAGCGATACTAGTAATCATTATTGTGGAAACATAAAATTATTTATTTTTCTCCAAATAAATAGATTCAAAGTGAGCCGTAAAATTCTCTTATGAGATCAATGGTACTTGGATTTAGTGGATGACCTCGAGCTTTCGTTGTCCCGCTAGTTTTTTCGGGCCGCAATTAGTGAGCGCAAATATGCTTTTTGGCTACAAGCACATCTTTGCGGAGAAAGTTAATCGCTCAAGCATCCATCCCCTCTTAACCGAAACTGAGATTTGAGAGGAGCTTCGAATAGATAGCAAATTGTGTTTGGTTAGTGTTGATACCTGATTTTTAATCATCTTTTCTCTTTTAAAATTAATAAACAAATTTATAAAATTAAAAAATTAACTTTGGGGACCTTGGCCAAGCCTAGAGAACCAATTTTGACCAAAAAATAATTTTTCATATTTTCAGTATTTGTCGATATTTTTATTTTCGAAAATTTATAAAAAAAATCAAGAAAAAAATGAGAAAATTGCAAAATCAACTTTGGAAGTCTTGACCAAGCTTAGGCAACCATTTTTGAGTAAAAATAATTTTTCATATTTTTTTTTTGTCTTTTTTAATATATTTTTTAGAAATTAGGAAAATATTTCATAAATAATAGCATTTGAGGCCACAAAAATACATAAAAATAGTCACTATATTTCTTTTAAATTCATTTTTATGTTGGCCATCGCAAATTTAAAAAATCCAATTCGGGGTCGTGTATTCCTTCACGAGTATAATCTCGAATCGGGCCTAAAAAATTCAATTTGAGTCAATTTATTTTCATTTTTTTACTTTTAGAAGTTGTGACATTATTCTCTAATATTTCAAATTTTCATCTTGGCCCAATTATACCCAGAATGACTCAATTTTACAAAAAGGGCTTTAATTAAATTTTGGATTATTTTCAATAGCAAGAAATGAGCTTAAATTCAACATACGGTAGGTGTGTCGAAAATTGTGAGAAGAATTGGACTTAAAGAAATATTTCTCTAGGGACTGAATTGTAAATACTTAAAACCTCATGGACTAGAGTACAAATATCTAACACTTAAGGGATTATTTTGTAAATAACAAAAAGAAGAGTTAGTGGAGAAATTAGAATGGAGAAGAGAAGATGGAGAAGAGGAGATGAAGATGGGAAGATGGATAAGAGGAGATGAAGAAGAGAAGATTGATAAAATAAGATAAGAAAAGAGAAAGGAAAATGGAGATGAAGAAGAATTAGTAAAATAGGAGATAGATATGGAGAAGGGAAGATGGATATGAAGAAGAATTAGTAGAGAAATTAGAATGGGAGATAGAGTTAGTGGAAAAATTAGAATGAGAGATGGATGAATATGCTATAAAAGGAGGAAGAAGTGAGTTTGGGAGGAGGAATTTTTGGGAGAGAAAATTTTGGATGTTTGAAAGGGTTTTGGAAGATTGAAGAAAAATTTAAGAGAAAGAAAATATCAAAAAAGAGAGAAAATTTTGAAGATGATGGGAGTTTAAAGTTAGAGGTTATCATCACAAATTTCTTCATCGATCAACATAAATCAAGAGTTCATCCTCGTCAACGAGCAAGCAAATTCAAGCTAAATATTTTTATTTATTCATTTATTTGTGGTTTTAGTCTCAAGTTAGCACAAATTGTATACACTTTCTCCATCTCCTTTTTTCTCATATTTTATGGCAGGTAAAAAAAAAGGGACAACTCCGTATCAACGACAAATTCCATGGAGGTGCAAAGTGAGCCCAAACAAATTCCAAGGTGCCCATCAAATTTGCAGCCGACCCGTCAACGAATTTTAGTTCAAATTGTTGAAATAATTTGTTGTATTTTATTTTAAAGAACTAAAATCTCAGAATGGAGAGGCAAAGCGCATCCATTGGAGGTTGTTTATTTTCTACAATTTAAATTCATGCACCATCAAACCCCAAAGGGAAGAGTCAAGCCAATGCTAGGCTGCCTATTGGAGGTTTTTACTTACTACAATTTAAATTCATGCACCATTAAACCCCAAAGGGAAGAGCCAAGCCAATGCTAAGCCGCCCATTGGAGGTTTTTACTTACTGCAATTTAAATTCATGCACCTTCCCAAAGAGAAGAGACAAGCCAAGCCAATGCTAGGCCGCCCATTGGAGGTCTTTATTTACTGTCATTGACTTCCTGCCGTTTAATTTTTGAATCACCAGACTCCAAAATGAGTAGACTGTAACACTGCACAGAAGTCGTTAACACACTCCCTCTTTCGGCTTTAGGGAATTTTTAACACTTTGAAAATAAAAAAAAAAAACCACCCATGCATCCTATCTAAAAGGTGAAAATACAAAAAGAGAACACCTCACTAGAGTCTTCAGAATAAACCAAGCTTGAGTTGCCAAATTAGGATATCCATGAAATTAAGGTACCGAAAGGGCATTGGTTTTAATTAACTAGTGTAACCAAGTCCCTGAACTCATAATCCCTGGTTCGTAGAAGTAATTTAGTCCTCTCGCTAATTTACTTAGGTATCTAATCAACCTACCAAAAATGATTAGTGGCCACTCCAAATTTTAAAACCATTTGAACAAAAACCAAAGTTGCGATTCGGTAGGATTTGGGAGGGTCCGTATTAGGTTAATTCATCTAATAAACCTAATAATCCGTTAACCCAATCGAAAAAAAAAATTCATAGGGTCGCGACAGTGGGTCCATTTGTTTTTGCTTCGAGAGGAAAGAACTTAAGAATTATACTTTAGAATTTCTCATGGGCCATTGGTGTATACTTCCCTCTTCGGATACGTTTGGTCTACCTTACGATTTTTAAATAGGATAGTGCAAAATATGATAAGACATGAAATTTATGGATTTCGGTATATTCTATCAATTGTTTCGTGAATTGCTGTAATAAGCCAAATATCATTAGATATAAACGACTTATCGGTGTAAATAAACTTGGAAATGTACAGACAGAGATGTTAGGAATCTCGCACAATTCACTACTAAAAAATCACTAATGCACAAAGATAACATTTATTAGTCAATTCATGATTGTTGTACAATATAAATCTTAAATAGCAAATGAACGAATGCCAAATGTAGTAAGAGAGAGAGAGAGAAAAAATAGAACGTCATAAAAAATGCTAGTGTGTCGATTTCGCCACTTTCATGAAAGCTCAATGTGAACCACAAAACTACGAAGGAGAAGGGGCTTCGACCCTCTTGCTGTTTTGGTAGACTTTTGGCATAACGATAGAGTTACGGAGGAAAAGGTGCTTTGATTCACTCGCCGTATTTGTTAAACTTTGACGTGGACCAAAGAACCACGGAAAAGTAGTAAAGATTCAATATGAACCAAAGATATATAGGAGAAGGAGATGGGGAGAGTAGTTTTTTTTTATTATTTATAAAAATTCATTGCCCCTCTTTCTTTGAATCTTTTTCAAATTTGATTTTGTTCATTATTATGTACTCCTTTTTTTATTATCATTTTTATTATTTATTTAATTCCTTTTTTATTCCCTTCCATCAATCCTTAACAATAATTTCATCAAATAATAATATGCCTAAAATATGTAATGAATAAAAAATATTAAATATACACATTATAAAATACAAATAAATTTGAATCTTTAATTAAATTTGGAATAAATAAAAGCAAAAATTGTTGTTACTTTAATATTTTTGGATATTCCTTTTTACACTAGAAATTGAATAATTTTTTTTTATAACCGAGGCGTTCACGCGGCCAACGAACTTGTACTCAAACCAACAGTGAAGCACGACTAGTCCTCGGAAGGACCTGCAGACCCCACAACCACGGACCCTCGGTTAAGTCACCAGGCACCGAGAAGTTTTGAACCCAGGACCTTTCGTGAAAGGAACTGAGCGCAAACTAACTCGACCACCAGATAGTGGGTGAAATTGAATAATTTTTATGTTTAGTTAATTTAAAAAATTTGTTATTCGAGATAAATAGTTTTTATAGCATGGACATAATTAATCTTATGCCCGTGGAATATCTTTATCTGGATTGTATCCCTTTTATACCCATCCTTATCATGTCCTGGAAGGGAACTAAATACAAGATAGGATATATATATATATATATATATATATATATATTATCTTATCTCGATTTTTATTCTAGCTACCAAAAGTAGGTTATAGAATGAAAATTATCATATCTAACTTTTGAAAACACCTTTGAATTGGAATAAACCCCAATGATTCTTGATAAAATCCTAAATACCTTATCAATGACCTCGGGGTTGAGATCATTAAAGAAATTTGAAAATAAGGGGGGGGGTGGGGGGGGGGGGGGGGGGGGAAGGAGAAAATCACCAAAAAGGATGTCGCCTGACCTGCCCCAAAGTTTTATTGGGCCTTTGTAACCTTTAATTCTAACACCTCTCCTAGAGCACATGAATATTTTCAATGGAAGGCCGATCAAAAATTGGAGGGGAGAAGGTACCCCGTCTAGCTTTTTGCCTATTTTTAATACTGCTATATTAGCCATCAGACACCAATGCAATTAAATCGCCTCAAGGATATCCTAGCTTATGGGGACGTCGAAATATATTTCCACCCGATTATATGTGATGACTCCCAAATTTTGATTTTTGCATAAAATTTAGAGAGTAAATCTCTAACAAAAAAACATTTTTATATAGTTTTCATCTAGGTCAGTTTAATTTTCTGCACTGCATAACTTGCATTTTTGTCGGACCGGCGCATGAGTTTAAAGTGATGGTTTTGAGTTTGAATTGATTGCACTTAGGCCTGCGAAGGAAGCAAGTTCGTTCAGGCCCATTACACATCAGATGGCCGAATTTCGCTAGAGGGGGGGGGGGGGGGGGGGAGAGTTTCTGAGCTTTAATCGACATGGATTAAGCCCATGGTTAGCAGATTGTTGTAAGCTTAAATTAAAAGGGACCCAACGAAAGAAGGCCTTTTGATTATCAAAACCTCGGTCAATTACAAGAAAACCTAAGGCCTTTTTGTTGCCTTGCCAGCCTGCAACCACAGACGCCACAAGAAGACACGAGGGGAGAAGAGAAAAAAATGTACTTTCTTCTCTGTGCAGGAAAAACAAGATCCCAAACAGTGGCGAAAACAGCGTTGAGGGAAGTTTGATCTTAAATTGAGGAGGGTCCAGCGGGGACTAGGAGAAGATTCCACTTGGTGGCTGGTTTGCACTCTGACACCCTTGAGAATCAGCCGTGAGCTCTACCATCGCGAGGCCACTGCTGTGCCTCGCCAAAAGCCAGAAGCCGACCTCCGTCCGCCATCCGGGAGGTCATCGTCCAAGGAATCCCTCGAGCAGCAGCCCCACCTAGGGTCCTCTGCCTACCTACGTCCCACGAGCCGATCATCATCCCGTCGTTGGTTCGAATTTGCGAGCTTATCGGCATATTCGGTAACGACCCTATCTGAAAATATTTTGAATATTTGTTGTCTAATTTGAAATATTTACATATCTCGTGAATATTATATTTATCTTTAGAATATTCTGCATCGCTTGTTATCAAATTTGAAGCCATTATGAGTTGCTAGATCCCAAGAGTCATAGAATCCAAGAGTCATTTGCGTTTGTTTAGTTCCTAACCAAAATTTCTCTGTAAATGGAGGATTGATCTCGCAAACCTTTTAAGCTTTTTAAAGCTTTTTGAGTCCTTCCTTCCCAGACTGATAAGGTTCTTAGAAACATAGGAAGTACTCTATAATCTGATGTTTAGAGAAAAATTTGAAATTCTTAAAATCGCTCCATTTGCATTCATATTCAAAGTATTCAAAAAACTTTTGAAGTCATCCAAATATACATTGAAGCATGCCTCATGCATCATAAATCCCTACAATGATTGATTTTTGTTGAAAAATGAAATGACTTTTCAAATGAAGATGTTTAAGACCTATCAAGTGGAGTATGCCCAAACACGTTCCCATACACTTGAGTTATGAGTGATGAAATTTTGAAATAAAAGTCTTTATCTGTGGGTATAGGGATCATTCACGGTGATTATATAGAATGAAATGATAGATGTTTGACAAGGTCACTCTCGACCACGATAAGCGTCCGGTAATGCAAGGTATATTGGCAAAGCCTATGTACTACCTAGGCTAATGGCGCATGGTCTTCTCACCCTCGGAATCATTCAATTCAAAGGCCTCCACTCAGCCTGGGTATGTCTGATTTAAGCTCGTAAGCTCTCGACCAGATAGAGAGCTTGCGAGCTTCGGCCATGGCGATTTAGTTGGTTTCAATGCAAACAAACAATGATGTTTTGCTTAGTGGTATTCTAAGATTTGATCAAACCGAATGGAACAGAAAAATATGCATTGAATCGAAGATGTTAAATCGAACCTCAATTATATTATTATACAATAAGGGGACGTGCTAGGTCGAATATAACCTTTATCCAGCGACTCTTGCCCTTGTACCTTCAATTCATCTAAATCCTGAGCATATCATTTGAATATATATCTTATCTCAAGGAAATTTCTTGCAATATTTGAAAGATGCGATCCTTTGCGGATAAGGCAAATTTGCCCTTTCAAATTCAGCCTTTATCGCTCTACATTAGCCAAATTTCTTTTTTATGCTATAGTCTCATGTCAATTTTAAATTTCAAATAATTTTATACTAAACATTGAATGTAATTCATGCTCCCCTTGCACCTAAAAGTCCAGAGGAATATGTGCAATAGGATGACTCTATGACTTCAAACCTGAAATACGATCTCATTCGTACATTGGAAATGTGCATCATATCTAGTAACCTCTGGATTGTATCAACAATTTCATGAAATTGGATTTCACTATCTGACCCATAAAATTTGGGTATGACTATAATCCGATACATTGATTCACCATCTAACCAAATTACCTGGATATGACGTGAATAAAATTTCCCATCCAACCCAAACTCATGGGCATAAGGCAAATTCAATTGAAAAATTTGGATAGAAAGGTGCTTTATATTCAAGGTTTATTATTCTTTTTTTTAGAAACATTGAATCATGGTCTAGAATGAAATTTTCTCGGGATTGAATGTTGAGATAACCTTTAATATAAATTAGACTATGTGCCATCAATTTCTAACTCATATTAACCATTATGAATCTTTGGACCAACTTTCATTTTGGTCATTTATTTAATTCGAAAAAAATGCAATAAAAAATATCATATTCATGTCATATAAGATAGAATTCATTCTTGGACGTCATATTCATCATATGTTACATTACATCATATCATATCATGTCATATTTCATGCATCATTATGCTATGTCATCGAAGTTAGAAATCATGTCTCATGTCATTTAACTTAGAATTCATATCGCGTGTCCTCTAAGCTAGGATTCACGTCAATTTGCATAACATTAAAATTCGGATTTTAAATTTTTCATGTAACTTAGAATATTTTGTCATGTCATCATATGGTTAGATTGTATCATCTTGCATGATAATTACATTGACAATATGTCATTTTTATGCTTTAATTGGCTAATACAATTTTGCATACAAGTCGGTTTCACATGATTTTACATTTTTGCTTAACATGTTCACTTTGCAATGTAATTGAGTCATTCATGATAATTAGCATGTCATTTGCATTTTAATTGCATTAACATAGTGCATTAATACAAATTGCATTCATTAAGGGAAAAAACCCAAAAATTAATTACACCTTTTGAACCTTAAATTGAACTAATTACAATTGTCAATTCAAGTTTCTTTTTTTTTTTTCATAAAAAGGTACCAAAATAGCGTTACTTGAAAAGTTAACGTAATCAAGTCCCCGAACCTAAATTTTCTGGTTCCTAGAAAATAAGGTATTTTCTCATGGTACTTTATTTGGGTGTCTAATATACCTACCAAAAAATGATTAATGGCGGCTCTAAATTAAAAATATTTTTATATTAATTACACGAACCAAAAGTTGCAAATTAGTAAGACTGTGGAAAGTTTGAACTAGATTAGTTAATCTAATTAATGTTGACACCTGATTTTTAATCATCTTTTCTCTTTTAAAATTTATAAAATAAAAAAATCAACTTTGGGGACCTTGGCCAAGCCTGGGAAACCGATTTTGACGAAAAAATGATTTTTCATATTTTCAGTATTTTCGGCATTTTTATCTTGGAAAATTAATAGAAAACCCATAAAAATTCATAAAATTAAAAAATTAACTTTGGGGACCTTGGCCAAGCATAGGGAACCAATTTTGACCAAAAAATTATTTTTCATATTTTTAGTATTTTCGATATTTTTATTTTCGAAAATTCATAAAAACAAATCAAGAAACAAAAATGAGAAAATTACAAAATTAACTTTGGAGGCCTTGGCTAAGCTTAGGCAACCATTTTTAAACAAAAAATAATTTTTCATATTTTTTTATATATATTTTTAGATAATAAGAAAATAATTAATAAATAATAGCATTTGTGGTCACAATAGTCAATATTTTTCTTTTAAATTCCTTTTCATAATGGCCATCGCAAATTAAAAAAAAAAATCCAATTCGACGTCGTGTTATTTCTTCACGAGCATAATCTCGAATCGGGCAAAAAAAATTCAATTTGAGTCAATTTATTTTCATTTTTCACTTTTAGGAATTGTGACATTATTCTCTAATATTTTAAATTTTCATCTTGGCCTAATTATACATAGAATGACTCAATTTTGCAAAAGGGTTTTAATTAAATTTTGCATTATCTTCAACGGTAGGAAATGAGCTTAAATTTGACATGAGATGAATTTCAACTAAGCATAGGGGAGGTGTGTTGAAAATTGTGAGGAAATTTGGATTTAAAGAAATATTTCTCCATGGATTGAATTGCAAATACTTAAAATCTCAGGGATTATAGTGCAAATACCTAGCACTTGAGGGATTATTTTGCAAATAACAAAAAGAAGAGTTAGTGGAGAAATTAGAATAGAGAAAGGAAGATGGAGAAGTGGAGATGGAGAGGAGGAGATGGAAAAACGAAGATGCTGAAGAATAAATAGAGAAAATAAGATGAGAATAGAAAAGGAAATATGAAGATAAAGAAGAGTTAGTAGAATGGGAGATAGATATGGAGAAGAGAAGATGAAGATGAATAAGAGTTAGTGGAGAAATTAGAATGTGAGATAGAAATGGAGAAATGAAGAAGAAGATGAAAAAGAGTGGGAAATAGAGTTAGTGAAGAAATTAGAATAAAAGATAAATGAGTTACCCATAAAAGGAAGAAGAAAAGCGTTTGGAGGCAGGATATTTTTTGAAGAGAAAATTTTGAATGTTGGAGAGTGTTTTGGGAGATTGAAGAAAAATTTGAGAAAAAGAAAATACCAAAAAAAGAGAGAATTTTGAAGATGATGAGAATTTAAAGCTAGGGGGTTATCATCACCAATTCCTTCATCGATCAACATAAATCAAGAGTTCATCCCCGTCGTTCGAGCCGCAATCTTAATCCACAAGGTGATATGAAGTTCAAACTCGGCCATCAAATCCATCAAATCAGATAACGATCTTAGCCATTAAAATCTTCAAGAATTTCATTACCCAAATGGATTGATTTAAATCTCGATTATGTCATGTGGTACTCATATGTCTCCATATCCACATGTCGCATTCGTACTATAATTTTCTGTAATTTAATTCTTGCATCATCAAACCCCAGAATGGGAAGGCCAACCCACCCATTGGAGGTCCTTTATTTTCTACAATTTAATTTCCTGTAATTTAATTTCTGTACCACCAAACTCCACGATGGGTAGGTCGAGCCAAGGCCGAATCTTCCGTTGGAGGTTCTTTATTTAATGCAATTTAATTTTTTGTAATTTAATTTTAGTACCATCAAACCCAATGATGGATAGGTCGAATCAAGGCCGAATCCCCTGTTGGAGGTCATTTATTTAATGCAATTTAATTTTTTTCAATTTAATTTCAGTACCATCAAACCCAATGATGGGTAGTCTGAATCAAGGCCGAGTCCCCCGTTGGAAGTCCTTTATTTCCTGTAATTTAATTTCAGTAGCATTAAACCCCATGATGGGTAGGCCGAGCTAAGGCCGAGTCCCCCGTTGGAGGTTTTTTATTTAATGTAATTTAATTTCAGTACCATCAAACCCTACGATGGGTAGGCCGAACTAAGGCCGAGTCCCCCGTTGGAGGCCCTTTATTTAATGCAATTTAATTTCTTGTAATTTAATTTTAGTACCATTAAACCCCACGATGAGTAGGCCGAATCAAGACTAAGTCTCCCGTTGGAGATCCTTTATTTAATGTAATTTAATTTTAGTACCATCAAACCCCACGATGGGTAGGCCGAGTAAAGGCCGAGTCCCCCGTTAGAGGTCCTTTATTTATTGCAATTTAATTTTTTATAATTTAATTGCTGTACCATTAAACCCCAGAATGAGTAGGTCGAGCCACCTGCTGGAGGTCGCAACACTGCACAAAAATTGTTAGTTCGCGCGCTCTTGCGACTTTAGGAAATTTTAATGATTTGAAAATACAAAAAAATGTCATTCATATACATTCCATCTAAAAAGTGAAAAAACAAAAAAGAGGTCACTTCACTAAAGCCTTAAGAATAAACTAAGCCTGAGTTGCCAAATTAGGAAAATCATGAAATTAAAGTACCGAATGGGTATTAGTTTTAATTAACTAGTGTAACCAAGTCTCCGAACCCAGAATCTCTGGTTCGTAGTAGTAATTTAGTTCTCTTGCTAATTTACTTAGGTTTTTAATTGACCTACCAAAAATGATTAGTGGCGACTCCAAACTCTAAAATCATTTGAACAAAAAACCAAAGTTACGATTCGTTAGGACTTGGAAGGGTCCGTATTAGGTTAATTAATTTAATCAACCTGATAATCCGTTAACCTGGAAACTTTTCCATCAAAAGAAAAATTTTTAGGGTCGCGACAGCTTGGCGACTTCGCTGGCGACCTTTTCTTAATTTTGGAAAAAATTTAAGAGCCTAGTGGACTTAGACTTGAAAATTTTCATGAAAATTCATTTGATTTGACAATTGCTTGGAACTCATTCTTTAGGTTTTATATGTTTTTGCAGATGGGGGTTATAAGGGCTGCAGTGTTTGGCTAACCCCTTGTTTTGCAGGTTTGGTGTGTAGGAATTAGAGTTAAATTTTTGCACATTTTTGAAGCGATGTTTACATTTAATTGTTGTGCTTGGTTAATTGCTTTAGCACTACATCACATATATCCCGTGGCCGGACCTAGGCTACTAGTTTTAGGATGGTATTGTGATTTGGTTCTAGCGTTCGCCGTGAGATCACGTCGAAAGTTAGTCCAGATTCAATCCCGAAACTCTTTTCAAAAATGAGTTTTAAAAGTTAGGCCTCAAGCTTGGTAAGATTACCGAAGCGGGGTTTATAATTTTTTACTCTAACAGCCGAAGTGGAAAGGTCCAGCTAATCCTGGTTATGTCGTGGGATCACGGTTAATCTTGATTATGTGCGTGGGATCACGGTTAATCTTGATTATGTGCGCGAGATTGTCGCATTGCCGTAAGTCTTTCGCTTCAATTTGTGAGCATTTAGGATAGTTAGATTAAGATTTAAACTCACGATTCATGTACATGTCTATGTGATTTGCATTTTTTCAAGGTGAAGTAAGTTCTCTAACTCTATCTTGCATTTATTTTTAGTCGAACCATGCTAGGTTTCAGTCAGATTTTTTGCTAACCCCTTATTTTGCAGATTTGGTGTCCCATTTTTGAAAAAATGAATGCGAAAAATCTCTCTGGAGAATTTTGTTGAATAATAAAGGATTTTGTCATGTCTTTCCTAATTTAATAGAAATAAGATTTTCTTGACAAATTTACCCCTGAAAATTCAATATAATAAAAGAAGAAAATTCCTTTGGGAAGTTTGCTAAATGTTAAAGGATTTTGTCACATTTTTATTCAAATTATAAAAATTTTTTGTCTAATTTCTTTAAAATGAAAAAAAAAAATTGAACTAATATAAGAGTCATGGACTGACTTCTCTTTGATCACATACTCATTATTTCCTTTACTTTTGTAGGAAATTATAAGTACTCCGGGCATGAGTAAAATTGGGTTCAACAATATGCCAGAAATGATCTTGAAGAATACGAATTGGACGAGAAATTGCCGATCCCTTAACCCTGGAGGCAAGCAAAGAAATCCATCCTCATGGAGACAGAATTGCATCAATCAGCGAGCACATATGGGCTATGTATTTTGATGGGGGCAGTGAATGTATCAGGATCAGAAGTGGGAGCATTCTTAAGGTATTGAGGGATCCTTATATTTGCTCCAGAAGAGAATAGTTTGTATAATTAGAACTCAAGAGATAAGCTTGTAACGCTTTCTTGGCTAAATTAGTCAAAATGTTTAATGGAGGGCCAGTGCTTATATTATTAAATATGACCCACGAGCATTTCTCTCGATGCTACAGACGACCGACACACACAAGCGGACGCCGAAAGAGACAAGCATGAGCGAAGTGGGACACGCAGTAGGTGGCTCAATTCATTTATTAGCACACTGATCGAGTGGTTACAACTTTAGTAATTTACATGATTGAACGCGGCTCTCTAGGCGGCTAGTGGGGACTGCCGTCGAACGTCTCTTTAGTGTTCTTGACATCATCATCATCTACCGCAGCTAACAAGAGCATCAAGAAGAGTATTGAGCCTCAACGTCTTCAGCACCTTAAATCATTCTATCATGCTATACGGAAGAGGAGATGGCAGGAAAATTAAAGCATAAACATGCGAAATGTTTCTCTTCTTTCCATTCATCAACAAACTCTACAACTGTCACTGAGGAGGAAAAGTAAAGACAAATTGGGCCCTAATGAGCATCACAAAAAAGTTCAACTGACTCTCCATGAAATTAATACTTTACATGCACTGAGCGATCTGAGATTTGAGATTTGTAAACTTGAAGAACGGGCGGGTACATTTCTCCTTGTACTTGGTTGCGCTAGCTTCATGATATTCAACGAAGAATTTCAGATTATCAATCGGGCCTCTCTCAAAAGCTATGTCCGCCGACAGATCATCAAGCCTCTCTTCCAGCCATTCAAATCTAAACTTTATCACGATATCACTCGAACTATGCCTGAAGTAAGTCTGGTTCAAGGCTAAGCACTCCACCAGTTTCTCCCTTTCATGAACCAATAGCGAGATCCGCTCATCAGCAGACTTGACGGCCTTCTTATATCTAGCAACCGAGCATTTTGCAAACTCCAGGCATTTATATCGATCTTATTAGCGGGCCTTCGCGACGCGGGTTAAGGTGACCGTTTCCTGAGTATTCCGGTAAGCTTCGAGGAAGTTGATAAAGACGTATGGGAACGTCCTATATTCCCTCTCCAAATTGGTGCCCTCGATCGAAGAGGCATTTATCTCTCTACCAAGAATCTCAACTTTGACACTCGGATGATGGGCTATGTAAATATAGCCTCGGCCAAGAAGATAGTAAAGTCTCTCGCACTTGAACATAACTTCAGCTGGGAAGATCTGCGTGGGAAGACTGGCCATTATCATTAAAAAGGTAGAGGAGAAAATCAAGGCCGACGAGCGAAATATGAAAGATAAGAGAAGAGAAGTGAAGCAGATGATTGGAATGCGAATGCGATAATCTGCTTTGAGTTAAATATTGATTTCGCAGGGGCAGTCTCTATTGGCCAGATTTCCCTATCTACCATTCTCTGTCGGTATCACCTCCGTTGGCTCGAATCCATTACTCGTCTACAATCTCGAGCCAAGCAAAGCTGACATCTTTGTGAAAAATTTTGAGGGGACGCAGCCACTTTGAAAAAGAAAGGAGGAAAAGACGAGCCGAATGGGAGACAAGGAAAATTTTAACAGAAAAAAAAGAGAGATTTGTCTCCAGTCATGAAAAGAAGAGAGCTCATCCGCAAGATCGACGCTTCAGATAGGCGAAAGGAATAACGACAAGACCCTACCACTATGAAAAAGATGAAAGAAGACAAACTGTGCGAAAGATACGATGAAAGGTCGAGAAAGAGAGAAATCTTGGAGAAAGCGATACGATTTTTGAATCCACGCCTAAGTTTTAAAAGAGACGTCTTCCTGGTAATCTTCATCCCTGCTCTGAAGAGGGTTTTAAAGCACACACGGTTGCTTAGAAAAATTCAAAGAGAGTGAAAATACAAGGAGGGATAGCAAACCTTGAGAAATAATTAACCAAGTTGAAGATGTCTCAACCCAATACTTTCAAGAGCTATCGTTACTTGCTGAATATGGGAGGGGAAGAGTTCGAGGCCTTGTTTGGAATTCAGACCATGGAGCCTGGCTCTTCCGCCGACGACGACCAATATCTCGGTAAAGATAAAGACAACAATAATAAGGGTCAAAGGAAGCGTTACCATCGCCATACTGAGGAGCAAATACAAAGGCTTGAGGAATTCTTCAGAACGTGCCCTATGTCACGCCCCGGATCCCGACGGGCCGCGCGGCATCCCTGTCAAGTTACACCTGACCTGCAATTGCATCGCTTGGCCCAAATGCGAACGACGGCCCAGGACTCGTCGTGGCCAAACGACGGATAGGCCCAAATGCGAACGACGGCCCAGGACTCGTCGTGGCCAAACGACGGATAACTAAAAGCAACAGCGGACAGAGTGCTACTCCCAATCATATAATCATCCATACAAGACAGGAAGACGGGAAAAGAACCATGACATTTAACATTCGCTCAAACCTTGGGGATTCAATACAACTAGACGAGGGAGGGATAAACACAAAATAAAGTTCAGGGTGATAAAGAAGCTCGGGTCCGACAAACTCATGGAGGAGATTACAATCAACATTCCAAAATAAACCCCTAACGGCCTCACAACAAAAAGGGATAGGCCAGTCAACGTGAGATAGGTACAACTAAGGGTCCTCCTCGTCGGCCAGGGGAAACTCTTCCGGGTCCTCGTCATTATCGGCGAATACGTCGTCCTCGCCATCGAACTCCATCCTAGTATCTCCATCGGAATCTTCCACCTCCATTGGCTCAGGGTTCACAACCTCACCCTTGTGAACTACGTTAAGTACCGGGTTTCCATCGGGTCCTAGGACGGGTGCAGCCATGGCGTCCAATGGCCCCTGCCAGTAAAAACTTCTCTATCTGTACCAAGCTAAATATTGATGACCTGTTAGGCAATCGTTTTCCCCCTCATCGACCCAGATTGTAGTAACCACCCTCTTGTACCACCCGTCACCAGGTATCTGATACTTTACCTCATGATCCTCTATCTCTACAGGTCGACCGTGGCGAACTGGAATAAAAGACATCCTCAAGGGTGGGGATTTAAAATTGGGCGATCAGCCCACAGCGTGAGTGAAACCCAGTAATTTCACAAAAGACTCAAATTAGAACAAGGCATGCAATTGAAACAGTTTGAAACATGAATCAATGATCATATGGCCAGCAAATATCAATAGATTGCATAGCAGTAAGGAACAAATACTTCATGCCATGATAAAACCAAGTCTCATGCAGGTGCAAAAATGATATTTTTCTTTTAATTGACCTGAGCTAGGCCCACCGGTGGCTTATAGCACTGCCGGCCGTGCCCTGAACCGAGCCCTTGCTTTCGCTGCGGTTGGCACCCTTGTCACTCCAACGCCCCGTGCCGCGCACGTCTCAGGCGCGGTACCGCGACCGTGGCCCACTAGCTCTGCGGCCAGTACCCCTTGTCACTCCACTTCCCGTGGCTCTCTAGCACTGCAGGCCATCCTGCACGGTTCTACGCACTCCGCCAAACGTTCGCTCATAAGATTAAATGCAATGCATCATGTGTTCCATTTCATGACTCGGCTTTCGGCCCACAATTCACAACGCACCTTTTAGCACACATGCATGTTCAATCAAGTTTATATGGATCCGCATGCATCACTCCAGAGCCTAACTTACTCATCACTCACGTGAATCCAAGGCAAATAATGCACATCTTTCCGAGTTCCAAATTCCGTTTTCAGTGTTTTAAACTTCCAGGCATTGGTCCCAATGTGCGTGGGTATTCTTAGATCCTATTAGGAATACAATTCAATGCTCATATCACGTACCATGGACACTATACTCTCACGGACAGAACTACTCATACACGGCCAGCAATCAAATTAGACATGCAAGGACTAATACCACACGGTACACTCGAGAACGCCTCAATTCACGCATAGTTCTACACCAAGTCTAGTTGTGAGCTTACTCTACTCAAGTTTAGGCACGGAATCGAGAGTTGAGTTGGCTTTGGAAGTCTCCGACGAAGTTGATAAAGCTGAATCACAAGAGAAACAAACCGAGAGTGTGAAAAAGAGCTGGATCCATGAACATGCAAGAGTGAAACGAGACCGGGGGTGCTCAGATGGTGTTGCATGTCCGATCTAATTCAATATAATCAAAATTCAAGATCTTACCGACGTGTGGGAGAAAACGGGGGTCGATTCGGACTCCGGATGAGCCCGAACGAACGATTTCAAGTTCGGTGTGCGTTGAACTCGCGCGACGATAGGATTTGGACCGCCGACTTCGTGGAGCTGTTCCGGCCAGCTCCAGTGGTTGCTCGGTACGAGTCAAGTGGCGTTGGATTCTTCTAGAAGAGAGGAAGAGAATGGCGGTGGTTTGAAGGCAAACGGAGCTCTGAGGTGAAAGTTATGGCCGTCGGAAGGAGAGGTGCGTAGGGAGAGGCCGAGAGAGAGTGAGCGTGAGAGAAGAAGAAGAAAGGAGGAAGAGAGAATGAAGTTTTGGTTGTTATATTGGAAGGGAATGAAATAAAAAATTAGAGAATGAGGGAGAGAGAGAGAGAGTGGGCGCATAAAATAAGAGAGAAAGAGAGGGAATCTTTACATGGGGGTGTTTCTCATGCATATCGAAATTAGAGAGAATCATAGGGAATTGAGGGAATAATCTAGTCTAGGGAATGTAATGCATGGTCTTGGAAATGAGGTGGCCGTGACACTTGTCACAGCGGGGCGAGAATTCAATTCTCGAGGAAAATTTGACTGACAAATATTCTCCCAGTGTTTCTTTTCCCTCGTGACGCGTACCGTCGAGACCGGGAAATTTTCTATCGAGCCCGACGTGACTCTCGAGCTAGACTAAACTAACAATTCTAATTACCTAGAAATTGCTAGGAAATACTCAATCTATGATCCGGAGAACTTCGAACGGTCCAGAGGTACTTTGGCTATTTTTCATTTTCGCCTCGGTTTCCAAATGAATTTCTTTGAAGGTAACACCGTCCAATCCACGTCCAATACTCACTGTAACTTTTCTGGAAAATTCGATTGTCCAATTTAGGGAATTTTATTTTGTGGCCACTTCCATTAATTTACAACTTTAGTAAATGCTCAGACTAACAGGCGCCTTGAAGGAGATACACGTATCAACCTGTCAGGGTCCACGTACTTTTAGTTCCTTGGCAGCCATTCCCTTTCGGTCAGTCATCTCGAGTTGATCAGGCTCGAGTGAGATTCATCTAAAGTGAAATAATGAAATACGTCTATTCTCATTAAATCCTAAAAATGGGTCGAAAATTCAGTCTGTTACACCATACCCAGACGGCAAATAGAGAATGGAACTGAGCCAAGACCTACGACTGAAACTTTCGCAAATTAAGTTCTGATTTCAAAATAGGCGAACCGGAATGAAGACTTGATATGAGCGCAATGAGGTCGAGTTTTTAAGAGCTGAAAATGAAAAGCTCCGAGCGGAGAACAAGATGTATAAGAAAGCTTTTGACTCCGCCACTTTCCCCCAACTGCAATAGCCTCCTTACCCTCGATGAAAGGTAGTATCTGAGGGTCAAAAATGCTCATTTAAGAGGTGAGTTAGATCAGTTCATAATAGGATCAAGTTCTGTTGGGGCGAGGTACGAAAAGACCAAGCTTATAGAGCCAGCATTGATGCTTTCCGAGGAGAAGGGGATGCATCATCACCGAGCAAGTAGTGTCAACGACGAGATCGCCGCTATGATCAACCAGTTTGATATTGATGAAGCACCAGGGCTTTAATGTGAACACGGAGCCTGCATTTCAAAGTTAGCGATCACAGGACATTCAACATGGCCGATGCATACCTGATCTAGAACGAAATTAGCTGATCACTAGAGAGCTTGCAAAGGAAGAAAAATCAATCCTGAACGAATGCATATGCCTTATTTCCTTGCATGGGATATGTTATGCTTTTATGGATGTCCGGCATTAATGCAAAATCAAAAAGTAGTAATTTTCCTTTCTCCTATTAAATGCTCGAATCTGCTGCTTCATTAAACCCGTAATGAATTAATTGCGACTAAAAGTCTGCGAAAACCCAAAGGGTAACTCCATATTGTTTCAATTTACCCTCAAATTGCTTCAATTTAAAATTAGATCTCTTCTTTTTTCAGGAATTTGCAAAACAACCCGAGAATACAATCGTACTCAAAAATGAAATTCTCTGGTTAGACAAAATTGGGGGGCAAATCAATTCATGGACATTACCATTAGATGGACAGCTTCAAATAAAGGAAACACGAACGAAAGACCCATGCAATTTCAAAGAAGGGTAATTTTGTATCTTTCCAATATTTCCATAATCGTCTCAAGTTTTAAATTGACTTATTCCATTCTTAATAGGGATTGCAATTTACTTTTTTAAAAAAAACTAGGAAGTGAAACGGCCTAAGGCAATACAATAAAGTTGCGCTATTCCAAGGATTAACCCTTGAAAGGAAAACCCCATTGACGCCTACGGTCTAATGAGCCTGATGGCATGGGGAACGACAATGGTTCGAGATAGTCTAAGTTCGATCCCCAGGGTCGGAGAATATTGTAAATGCTGTGACTGAATAATACAATCTTTTGCATATTTCTTTTTTGCAGTAAGAAATAGGAATACTCAACGAACAACACCGAAGTCAATATTTTGCCACGATCTCGGCTTAATGGTGAAGCGTCCAACAAAAGTTGCGGAAAACTCGATCCAGCAAAACTGGTAAAAGACTCGTGTAAAGCATTCAAGACGAAAGGTAAATCAGTATCGTTTCTAATTTATCCCTTCTGTTACTGACTAACACGTATACTTTCCTTTTTATAGGAAAAATATACACTAACATTTAACATGTTGAAGGAGACAACTCCAAGGGGAAAAATTACGATCATCCAAAAAGATCTATTCTAATAAAAATGGGGGCAAATTGGGATATTCGATCGACGACCGTGACGGTTGTCAACAAACTTTACTTCACCCATGCATATCATTGTGCAAGGGCAAAGTCAGGGACAGGCCACTCCTCGACTTAAGAAATAGGCTCCCTATTTGCTCGATCTGTCCACATTCCCAAGGGCAATTCAAATTCTCCCATTCTTAATACACTTACACATTTCTTAAATATGCATGATGCATAAAAATTGCCACATCTGCATTATGTTTGCACGTTCTCTGATTTATGCATGACTCTTCTGCATGTTTATTTTACCAATTCTAGTTTGGAACATAAATCACGCATGATGCATCAGATGTGTAGAATAAGGCATGACAGAATGATGAAAGACAAGCCATTCCCACACACGTCCTACATTTTAATCCACAGTGAGTCGATTGCTAAATGTGTTCCGCATTCCCCAAGACAATGAGTTTTCTCACAAAAGGTACGACAACAGAAAGGAAAGAGGCGATCGCTTCTCTATCCTAAACACTATAGATGACCATTGATAACCCATTTGAGTGACGATTTCATTTTGCAACCCTTGTCAAGAACCACCCCACGTCGAGGCTAAATGAGCGTAGTCTCAGCAATTTCACAAGGTAAATGGTTAGAAATTTTCTTGCTCGAACTAATAACAATTTTCAAGTGATTCTTTGCTTTCGACCTTGCACAATAATTCAAATGCCTTAGGATGACGAAAAGCATTCGTTTCTCTATCCTATACATTTTCATCCTTTGCATCGCCCAATTGAGCCTACATATTCATTTCTTAAAACCTCGTTGGTGATCATCGCTAAGTTCAAGATAAAGATGGCACCACCTTAAAGTAGAAGAACTCAGAAGAAGTGAGTCTACATAGAGTTCTTGAGTCAACTCTTCGAGTATACTAAATCTTTGATAAACATCTGTATATGACGCAACTTTTAGAAATTCTTTTTCTAAACATAACAGAAAAGACAAAAAGACAAAAAGCAGGACCAAAAGAAGAAAAGCCGGTCCTTGGGCATGAAAAAGCAAAGTGTCAGTCAAAAGTAAGGCCATGCTCATTCAAATCAATATTCATTTTTTAGTGCCTTTGGAAATTCCGTGAAAACACGCTATCTCATTCAGTCAATTCCCAATGGGATTTGATTGCGAAAGAAAATTCTTTGAAGAAACCAGATTGCAAAATATACAGTTGAAGTTTACACCGTTCGGGAGCGACGATGGAATCAGCAGAAGTCGACACTTTCCTCAAACAATGGTGGTGTTCTTTGAAGTATATTTTAAGAAGGTCAAAACTGGTGACAAAGATGCGATGATCACCAACGTCAAATCTACCCCATATATTTTTTGGGACAAAATAAGCCTTTTTACTTCCTTGGTTCCTAATCCTAACCTACGTTATAGCTCGTGAAAGTCTTTTCTAATTAAGGCGCTTGAATTAACGTAGAGTTGAATTAACGTAGAGTTGAATAATATCGGCAAGCGATGATCAGCAAGCCATAATGAAGGCTGTCTTAAATGGGGCCCAAGACATCGTAACGAAACCAGTTAGGGTTCAGATGCTTCAAAACATATGGCAGCACGTGGTAAGGAAGCAATTGCACGACCATGAGAACAAGCATCAAGCCTTCAATTTTGTTCCAAGCAACTGGAGAAAGAAGATGAGTTGGTCTCCCGAGCTGCATCGTATGTTTGTTAATGCAGTTCAACAGGTAGGAATCGATTCGGCACGGCCGCAACATGTACTGGAAATTATGAACGTAGAGGGACTCACTAAAGCAAATGTTTCGAGTCATCTTCAGAAGTACAGAAAAAGGGTGAGAGAACACAATGCAGCTCAGAATCAAGAAAACCAAGGCGGGACTGATCCAAGCCTGAATGTCGAGTCTCCTCGCCACCATAAGTTCTGCGGGTTAGCATGGGGCGAGCCACTTCCCATCATCAACCAAGCCAGTAGCCGTTCCATCAATCCTCCAGGCGTTAATCAAAGTATCCCCCAGAATCACCCTAATGCTCTTCAAGAGTATAGACCGCAGGGGCAGTGTATTCAGACTCCTTGGTCTGAGCACCAACCCGTGGCTAGAATTCATCCCATGATCAGCGCGCCTGCGCAGCCAGAGAATCAGACAAGAAATTATCCTGAGCACTTCCACTTCTTTAATCCTCGAATGGAAGGAGTTTTTGGCAGCAGGACAGTTGGTGATCCCCACACTTTCTCGAGTAATGATGAAGGCTCCAGCACGAGAAGTCAAATTGCTCATGGCGAGGACAGAATGAGAAATCTACCGCCAGCATTTGCCAACAACAATGCCCAATTCGAGCATCAGTTGCTGGAAGGTTCAAGAGATTACCCAGATGATGAGCTTACTGCCCTGGTCAACCAGTTTAGGGTTGACAGACGTCCCAAGCCGCGATCAGGAGCCAGTGAGTAGGGACTCTCAAACATCGATCATCCACACCCGAACCAATACGAGACTAGCTGATTATCGAAGAGCCACATGAGAGGCAGAACTGACCTTGAATAAGTGCACATTTTATTTCATGCTTAATTTCCCTGCGTATGATATTTTCCAGCTTTCTAGGTGTCTCGATTTAATTCAGGGACAAGGGGGCAATTTATTTATTTTTTTTATCCCGTCAAATGCGTGAATCCCTTTTTATGCTAGATTTAGGGCGGATCAATTTGTGGTAACGTCGCTGACTGCCATAATGAGAAATGTTGAATGGCCTCACGTAGGGAAATTTCAAGTGAAATGCCCAGGCGAGCTCGAAGACGGGTAATTGTGTGTCGTTCCAATTTACCCTCAATCGTTGCAAAATGCTAAATTGGATTTGTTCCATTCTCACCCAGGGAATCGCAAAGTGCCTCAAGAGTGTCGCAAAATGAAATGATCCAATGGAACGCGATAGGACTCATTTGCCTCGAAGGTAACCTTCAAATTAAAGGAGCCCTCCGGTCCACGGACCCGATGGCATAGAAAATGATGATGATCCAAGGCAACCCGAAAGAAAATAAGGCCCAACTAAGCAAAGCACTTACGTGGCAAGCTCAAAGTGAAGGGCAACTCGGGACATACAATTCAATCCAGTCCAAATGAAGGAACTTCCTCAATTCAAATTCAATAGAAGTACACACAAGGGTAAAACAGTATCGTTCCAATTTTTCTAGAATATGAAGAACATATACTGCCGCATTCTCTTTCATTTTTGCAGGGGAAGTCTCTACTGGCCAGATTTTCCTGTCTACCATTCCCTATCAGTATCACCTCCGCTACTCGTCTCCAATCTCGAGCCAAGCAAATCCGACGTCTCTACGGAAAAGTTGGACGGGACGCCACTACTTTGAAAAAGAAAGGATAAAAAATAAGCTGAGTGGGAGACAAAGACATTTACGGCAGAAAAGAGATACGACTCGTCTTTATTGAAGAACTCGCCAGCAAATTGACGGTGGAGACAGCAACAAGGGGCCCCCTTCCACGGAAAGATGGAAGGAGACGAGCTGGGCGAGAGATACGATGAAAAGAAAATCGAGAAAGCCAGAACACTCGAGAGAGGCAATACAGTTGCTAAACCCACGTCTAATTTTAAAGGAGACATCTTCTTGATAATTCTCATTCGTGCTCGAAAGAGAGATTCTTAAAGCATACGCAGTCTCCCAGAAAAATCCAGAGAGTGAAAATACAAGAAGAGATATCAAACTTTGAGAAATCGTTAACCAAATCGAAGATGTCTCAACCCAACACACTTGAAAGTTATCGTTACTTGCTGAATATGGGAGAGGAAGAGTTCGAAGCCATATTTGGGATCGAGCCTATGGAGCCCGGCCCTTCCACCGACGACGTCCAAGAGCCCGGTAAGGACAATGACAACAACGGTAAAGGTCAAAAGAAGCGTTACCGTCGCCATACTGAGGAGCAAGTACGAAAGCTTGAAGCTTTCTTCAGAACGTGCCCTATGCCAGACGGCAAACAAAAAATAGAACTGAGTCAAGAGCTAGGACTTGAACCTTCGCAAATCAAGTTCTGGTTTCAAAATAGACAAACCCGAATGAAGACTCGTCATGAGCACAACGAAGCCGAGTTTCTAAGAGTTGAAAATGAAAACCTCCGAGCGGAAAACAAGATGTATAAAGAAACTTTTGACTCCGCCACCTGCCCCAACTGCAATAGCCTCCTCCTCACCCTCGATGAAATATATGATCTGAGGATCGAAAATGCACGTTTAAGAGGTGAGTTAGACCAGTTTATAACAGGATCGAGTTCTGTTGGAGCAAGGTACAAAAGGACCAATGATACTGGATCAGCATCAATACCTCCCGAGGAAGAAGGGACAGATCACCACCAAGCGGACATTGACGATGATCTTTTCGCCATAATCAACCAGTTTGATATCGGTAAAGCATCGGGACTGTGATGCACTTGTTCAGCCAGTGACCACCAGACTTTCAATATGGCCGATGCATACCTAATTTGGGATGAAGCAAGCTGATCATGGGAGAGCCTGCAGAGGAAGCAGAACTGATCCTGAATGAGTGAATGTGTTTTATTTCCTTGCGTGATATGTTTTTCTGCTTTTGTGAATGTGTAAAAGCAAGGAGTAATAATCCGACTTCCCCCTATTAAATGCTCGAATCCGCCACCTCACCAACCTCGCGACGAATTGATGGCGAGTGAAAATCTGCATAAACCTGAAGGGTAACTCCGTATCGTTTCAATTTACCCTCAGTTGCTCCAAGTTTTAAAATTAAGCCCCTTCTATTCTCAGGAAATTGCAAATCGACCCGAGAACGCAATCATATTCGAATACAGGTTGGATAAAATTTGGGGGCAAATCAACTCATGGGCATTACCACGGGATAGACAGCTTCAGACAAAGGAAAGTACAAGCGAAAGACGCGAACAATCTCAGAAATGGGTAATTCTGTATCGTTCTAATGTGCACATAATCATCTCAAGTCTTGAATTGTCTTATTCCATTCTTAACAGGGATTGCAAATTACCTCGAGAAATACCGTAACATGGCCCAAGGTGATACAACAGGGCTGTTTTATCCCCAAAGATTAACCTTTGAAAGGATAGCCCCATGGACACCTACGGTCCAATGGACCGAATGGTATGGGGGATGACAGTAGGTCCGAAATATCCCGAGTTCGATCCCCAAGGGTGGGAAATGTTGTATGTATTATAAATAAATGAAACAACTTTTTGTGCATTTCTTTTTTACAAACAGGAATACTCGACGAGTAATATCAAAGTCAGTATTTTACCATAGTCTTCTCATAATGGTGAGGCGCCCAACAAAAGTCGAGGAAAATTCAATCCAACAAAACTGGTAAAAGACTCGTGCAAGACATTCAAGATGAAGGGTAAATCAGTATCGTTTTCAATTTATCCCTTTTAATACTGGCTGATATGTCTCTTTTTCTTTTTACAGGAAATATTTACACTAACATTTAACATGTTGAAGGAGACAAATCCAAAAGAAAATTATGATCATCTGACAAGATCTATTTTGGTGAAAAATGGGGCAAATTGATCACAAGCTCTGAAGCGAAAAAGCAAATATGTCTTCCTTATCTCGTTTGATTTCAAGAATAATTTCTCTGCTTTTTGCAGGGGCATTCAACCGCTAAACCATGGCGGTCGCTGTCATTAAACTAACCGAAATGCTCCCTCACCCATATGCTTCATCGCGCAGGGGCAAAGTTTGGGACAAACCGCTCCTCGACATAAGGAGTGGGCTTCCCAATTTGTTCGATCCACCCATATACCAGGGGCAATTCAAATCCGCCCATGTTTGCACATTATATAAACACACATGATGCTAAAAATTGTCACATCGGCATTGTGTTTACACATTTCATGAATTATGTATGATTATTCCACATGTTTAATTTACCGACTTCAACTTAGAGCATAAACTGCATAGGAGACGTCAAATGTGCAAAATGGGGCATAACAGGATGAGGAAAGACAAACCATTTCCACACAGGTCTAACATTTTAATCTACAGATAAACAGCCTTTCTCCAGAGTGAAAGAAAGCCCTTTTCGGAATGAAGTCCCCCATTCAGATTACATTCGAGGTGTTCGTACTATAAGAACCTCCTTAAACAGAAGTGGTAATGCAATACATGATCCATATATTGATCGATTGCATCATGAGTTATTACACAGACTGCCTTTAATCATGGCAAACTTAGCAGAACAATTTTGCATGAACCAATGAACGCATTGATGAAAATGCTTGCACATGTTACCTCTGACATTGCCTGACAGGCAACACATTCCCGGTGTTCGAGTTACCTTCCAAAGTCTTGAAGTTCATTCGGCGATTATTGAATGAACAAGCCTGGTTGTCGAGAAGCCACCAAGCATTTTTTCCAAATTCTCAGGTAAGTATATCTTCAACCTGAACCTTTCAAGAGAATGAATTCTGACGGTTATTGGGGTACTCGAATCCATTGCGGTACATACAGGTACCCACCTTCTTCAATAAAGCATGATTTGTCTCAAGAACAGAAATGTTCGAGACCTTTTAATCTCTGCCTCTTTGGTTTATTCCTAAAGCGACAGGAGAATATAATTTGGGTTTGAGCTTCTGCAGGATTCCTGGTCTCCCCAGATTTCAGAATGGCACCCTTTGAGGTACACCAAGCCCTTCTTACAAGCAAACTAAGTCCTTCTTACAGGCAAACTAAGTCCTTCTTACAGGCAAACCAAGTCCTTCTTACAGGCACAAAGTCCTTCTTACAGGCAAACCAAGTCTTTCTTACAGGTATAAAGTCCTTCTTACAGGCAAATCAAGTCCTTCTTACAGGCAAATCAAGTCCTTCTTACAGGCAAACTAAGTCCTTCTTACAGGCAAACCAAGTCCTTCTTACAGGCACAAAGTCCTTCTTACAGGCAAACCAAGTCCTTCTTACAGGTACAAAGTCCTTCTTACAGGCAAATCAAGTCCTTCTTACAGGCAAATTAAGTCCTTCTTACAAGCAAAACAAAGTCCTTCTTACAGGCAAACAAAGTCCTTCTTACAAGCAAATCAAGTCCTTCTTACAGGCAAAGCAAGTCCTTCTTACAGGCACAAAGTTCTTCTTACAAGCAAAGCACCAAGTCCTTTCTACAGGCACCAAGTCCTTCTTACAGGTATCTCCATGTGGTGACCTACCATACGGGTCAAATCTCAATCAAAATTTAATCAGTAGAATCCTTTTATTAGGAATCTACCATGGTACGACCCACCATACGGGTCAAATGGTATGACCCACCATACGGGTCAAATTTTAATTCAATTTTTAATCAGTAGAATCCTTTTATTAGGAATCTACCATGGGTTGATCCACCATACGGGTTCAAGTTCAACCACCCTAAAGTTTTTTTATATAACGAATCCTTAGGTTCTCATTTCATTTTCAGTGGAACAATCATATCACGACTCTTTTTATTTCCTTGTATTGAGTCGATAAGAATCCAGGTGTCATCTCGTCTTTGAAATGAACCTCTACCGAGCTTCCTTTCAAAGAGGGGCAGCTGTTGACACCTGATTTTTAATCATTTTTTCTATTGCTAAAGTAATAAAAAATCCATAAAAATTCATAAAATTGAAAAATCAACTTTGGGGACCTTAGCCAAGCCTAGGGAACCAATTTTGACCAAAAAACGATTTTTCATATTTTCAGTATTTTTACGTATTTTTTATTTATTTATTTTCGAAAATTAATAGAAAATCCATAAAAATTCATAAAATTGAAAAATCAACTTTGGGAACCTTAGCCAAGCCTAGGGAACGAATTTTGACCAAAAAATAATTTTTCATATTATATATATTTTAATTGTTTTTTAAAAAAAATACAAAAATATTTGAAAATTTTGAAAAAATAACATTTGAGGCCAAAAAATACACAAAGATAGTTAATATTTTTATTTTAAATCTATTTTCATATTGGCCATCGCAAATTCAGAAAAATCCAATTCGATTCACGTGTTCCTTCACGAGTATAATCTCGAATCGGGCCTAAAAAAATTTAATTTGAGTCAACTTATTTTTAACTTTCACTTTTTATGAGTTGTGACATTGTCTTCTAATATTTTAAATTTTCATCTTGGCCCAATTATACCCAGAATGACTTAATTTTGCAAAAGGGCTTTAATTAAATTATGCATTATTTTCAGCGACAAGAAATGAGCTTAAAGTTGACATGTGGTAAATTTTGGTGTGTCAAAAATTGTGAGGAGATTTGGACTTAAAGAAATATATTTTTTTTAGGGACTGAATTGTAAATACTTAAAATTCAAGGACTAGAGTGCAAATACCTAACTCTTGAAGGATTATTTTACAAATAATAAAAAGAAGAGTTAGTGGATAAATTAGAATAGAGAAGGGAAGATGAAGAAGAGGAGATGAAGAAGAGAAGTTGGAGAAGAATGGATGGAGAAAATAAGATAAGAATAGAGAAGGGAAGATGGAGATGAAGAAGAGTTAGTAGAGAAATTAGAATGGAAGATAAGAATAGAGAAGGGAAGATGGAGATTAAGAAGAGTTAGTGGAGAAATTAGAATGGGAGATAAATATGGAGAAGGGAAGATGAAGATGAAGAAGAGTTAGTGGAGAGATTAGAATGTGAGATAGAGATGGAGAATGGAAGATGAAAATGAAGAAGAGTTAGTGGAGAAATTAGAATGGGAGATAGAGTTAGTGGAAAAATTAGAATGGGAGATAGATGAGGAGGTTATAAAAGGAGGAAGAAGTGAGCTTGAGAAGGGATTCTTGAGAGAGAAAATTTGAAGTGTTTGGGAGAATTTTTTGGAGAGAAAATTTTGGATGTTTGAGAGAGTTTTGGGAGATTGAAGAAAATTTTGAGAGAAAGAAAATACCAAAAGAGAGAGAATTTTGAAGATGATGGGAGTTTAAAGCTAGGAGTTATCATCACAAATTCCTTCATCGATCAATATAAATCAAGAGTTCATCCTTGTCAACGAGCAAACAAATTCAAGCTAAGTGTTTTTATTTATTCATTTATTTATGGTTTTACTCACAAATTAGCACAAATTGTATACACTTTCTCCATCTCCTTTTTCTTCCATATTTTATGTCAGGAGAAGGATATCTTTACGTCAACAGCAAAAATCTCGTCGAGATGCAAAAATCGGCCCAAACAAGCTCCTAAGCTGTCCACCGATTTCTCAACTGATCTGTGACTAAAAGTCCCTCTTAATTCAAAAGAAACTCTCTATATTGGGAACATAGA
The DNA here is from genome assembly GCA_016432845.1 of Psidium guajava. Classification (NCBI taxonomy): domain Eukaryota; kingdom Viridiplantae; phylum Streptophyta; class Magnoliopsida; order Myrtales; family Myrtaceae; genus Psidium; species Psidium guajava. The sequence continues at coordinate 34,313,502 of CM028226.1, forward strand.
GAATTGGGAACATAGAGAGCGAAAATCAATTATAGAAATCCCTCCCAAAAAATGGGAGATAAGTACTCTTTCTACTCTTCTGGTTTTAAGTGCAGATTAGCACATATTTTGTATACTAACACTTCACTCTATTTTATGTCAGGAAGCCGCAGCTCTATATCAATGGTCAATCCTATGGAAGCACAAAATCGGCTTGGAGGAGTCCTCAAGCGCGCACAAATTTCAAATTGTTGAATCAATTCGTTGTATTTCATTTTAAAAAATTCATACCCCAAAATGGAGAGGACAAAGTCCATCCGCAATTTAAATACCTGCACCATAAATCCCAAAGGGAAGAGCCAAGCCAATGCTTAGCCTCCCATTGGAGGTTTTTACTTATAGTAGTTAAATACCTGCAACTTAAATACCTGCACCTTAAATCCCAAAGGGAAGAGCCAAGCCAATGCTTAGCCTCCCATTGGAGGTTTTTACTTACAGTAGTTAAATACCTGCACCTTAAATCCCAAAGGGAAGAGCCAAGCCAATGCTTAGCCTCCCATTGGAGGTTTTTACTTACAGTAGTTAAATACCTGTACCTTAAATCCCAAAGGGAAGAGCCAAGCCAATGCTTAGCCTCCCATTGGAGGTTTTTACTTACAGTAGTTAAATACCTGCAACTTAAATACCTGTACCTTAAATCCCAAAGGGAAGAGCCAAGCCAATGCTTAGCCTCCCATTGGAGGTTTTTACTTACAGTAGTTTAAATACTTGCAACTTAAATACCTGTACCTTAAATCCCAAAGGGAAGAGCCAAGCCAATGCTAGGCCTCCCATTGGAGGTGTTTATTCACTGTCATGTACTTCCTATACTGCACAGAAGTCGTTAACACACTCCCTCTTTCGGCTTCAGGGAATCTTTAACACTTAAAAAAATATAACAAATAAAAATATATACCATCCATGCATCCTATTTAAAAAGTGAAAACACAAAAGAGAATACCCTACTAGAGCTTTAGGAATAAACCAAGCCTGAGTTGCCGGATTAGGATATCCATGAAATTAAGGTACCGAAAGGGCATTAGTTTTAATTAACTAGTGTAACCAAGTCCCCGAGCTCATAATCTCTGGTTCGCAGGAATAAATTAGTTCTCCCGCTAATTTATTTAGGTTTCTAATCGACCTACCAAGAACGATTAGTGGCGACTCCAAATTTCAAAATCATTTAAACAAAAACCAAAGTTGCGATTCGGTAGGGCTTGGGAGGGTCCGCATTAGGTTAGTCAAATCTAATTAACCTAATAATCCGTTAACCCCTAGAATTAATAAAAATATTTTTAGAGGGTCGCGACAACAGACACATAAAAGTCCTTCTTACAGGTACAAAGTCCTTTCTACAAGCACACAAAATTCATTCTTACAAGCATCAAGTCCTTTCTACAGGCATCCAAAGTCCTTTCTATAGGCACATACCAAGTCCTTTCTACATGCACCCAAAGTCCTTTTTACATGTACACAAAAGTCCTTCTTATAGGCACCCAAGTCCTTTCTACAGACACATAAAAGTCCTTCTTACAAACACCAAGTCCTTTCTACATGCACCCAAAGTCTTTTCTACGGGCGCACAAAAGTCTTTCTTATAGGCACAAAAGTCCTTTTTACAGGCACCAAGTCGTTTCTATAGGCACAAAGTCCTTCTTACAGGCATTTTCATGGGGTGACCCACCATACGGGTCAAATCTTAATCTAATTTTAATCAGTAGAATCCTTTCATTAGGAATCTACCATGGGGTGACCTACCATATGGGTCAGATCTTAATCTAATTTTAATCAGTAGAATCCTTTCATTACGAATCTACCATGGGGTGACCCACTAAACGGGTCAAATTTTAATCTAATTTTAATCAGTAGAATCCTTTCATCAGGAATCTACCATTGGTTGACCTACCATACAGGTTCAAGTTCGACCACCCTAAGGTTTTCTTATAAAGAATCCTTATGTTCTCATTCCACCTTCAGTAGAGCATTTATGTCAGGCAACAGCCATACAACGGACAGGCAAGTTGCAGGCCTCTCTATCTCTCTCTCACTTCATAGGAACTTCTTCAAGCCAGATTTGGAACGGAACATGCAAAGAGGGATATTAGAGATCAAATGTCACGACTCCTTTTTATTTCATTGTGTTGAGTCGAATAGGAATCAGGTGGCATCTCGTCTTTGAAATGAACATCTACCGAGCTTTCTTTCAAAAAGGGGCAGCTGTTGACACCTGATTTTTAATTATATTTTCTTTTTTAAAATTCATAAAATAAAAAAATCAACTTTGGGGACCATGGCCAAGCCTGGGGAAATGATTTTGATGGAAAAATGATTTTTCATATTTTTAGTATTTTTCGGCATTTTATCTTGAAAAATTAATAGAAAATCCATAAAAATTCATAAAATTGAAAAATCAAACTTTGGAGACCTTGGCTAAGCCTAGGGAACTAATTTTGACTAAAAAATGATTTTTTTATTTTTTCAGTATTTTTAGATATTTTTATATTGGAAAATTCATAAAACAAATCTAGAAAAAAAATGAAAAACTGAAAAATTAACTTTGACAGCCTTGGCCAAGTTTAGGCAACCATTTGTGAATAAAAAATAATTTTTTATATTTTTTGTATATATTTTTTAGATATTAGGAAAATATTTAATAAATAATAACATTTGAGGTTACAAAAATACATAAAAATAGTCAATATTTTTCTTTTAAATTCCTTTTCATGTTGGCCATTGCAAATTAAAAAAATCCAATTTAGGGTCGTGTATTTCTTCACTAGCATAATCTCAAATCGAGCAAAAAAAATTCAATTTGAGTCAATTTATTTTCATTTTTCACTTTTACGAGTTGTGACATTATTCTCTATTATTTTAAATTTTCATTTTGGCCCAATTATACCTAGAATGACTCAATTTTGTAAAAGGTCTTTAATTAAATTTTGCATTATCTTCAACGGCTGGAAATGAGCTTAAATTTGACATGAGGTGAATTTCGACTAAGCATAGGGGAGGTGTGTTGAAAATTATGAGGAGATTTGGACTTAAAGAAATATTTTCCCATGGACAGAATTGCAAATATTTAAAATCTTAGGGATTATAGTGCAAATACCTAACACTTAATGGATTATTTTGCAAATAACAAAAAGAAGAGTTAGTGGAGAAATTAGAATAGAGAAGGGAAGATGGAGAAGAGGAGATAGAGAGGAGGAGATGGAGAATAGAAGATGGAGAAGAGGAGAAAATAAGATGAGAATAGAGAAGAGAAGATGGAGATAAAGAAGAGTTAGTATAATGGAAGATAGATATGGAGAAGGGAAGATGAATATGAAGAAGTGTTAGTGGAGAAATTAGAATGTGAGATAGAGATGGAGAAAGGAAGATGAAGATAAAAAAGAATGGGAGATAAAATTAGTGAAGAAGTTAGAATGAGAGATAAATGAGTTGCTTATAAAAGGAAGAAGAAGAGCGTTTGGAGGCAGGATATTTTTTGGAGAGAAAATTTTGGATGTTAGAAAGGGTTTTGGGAGATTGAAGAAAAATTTAAGAGAAAGAAAATACCAAAAAGAGAGAGAATTTTGAAGATGATGGGAGTTTAAAGCTAGGGAGTTATCATCACCAATTCCTTCATCGATCAACATAAATCAAGAGTTCATTCCCGTCGTTCGAGTCGCAATCTTAATCCATAAGGTGATACGAGGTTCGAACTCGGCCATCAAATTCGTCAAATCAGGTAACGATCCTAGCCATTAAAATCTTCAAAAATTTCGTTACCCAAATGGATTGATTTAAATCTCGATTATGTCATGTGGTACTCATATGTCTCCATATCCACATGTCGCATTCGTACTATAATTTTTTGCAATTTAATTCTTGCATCATCAAACCCCAGAATGGGAAAGCCGACATACCCATTGGTGGTTCTTTATTTTCTGCAATTTAATTTCTTGTAATTTAATTTCTGTACCACCAAACCCCACGATGGATAGGCCGAGCCAAGGCCGAATCCCCCGTTGGAGGTCCTTTATTTAATGCAATTTAATTTTCTGCAATTTAATTTCAGTACCATCAAACCCCATGATGGATAGGCCGAATCAAGGCCGAGAATCCCGTTGGAAGTGCTTTATTTCTTGCAATTTGATTTCAGTACCATCAAACCCCACGATTGGTAGGCCGAGCCAAGGCCGAGTCCCCCGTTGGAGGTTCCTTATTTAATGCAATTTAATTTCAGTACCATCAAACCTCACGATGGGTAGGCTGAACCAAGGCCGAGTCCCTCGTTAGAGCTCCTTTATTTAATGCAATTTAATTTCTTGTAATTTAATTTTAGTACCATTAAACCCCACGATGAGTAGGCCGAATTAAGGCCAAGTCCCCCATTGGAGGCCCTTTATTTAATGCAATTTAATTTCTTGTAATTTTATTTCAGTACCATTAAACCCCATGATAGATAGGCCGAATCAAGGCTGAGTCCCCCGTTAGAGGTCCTTTATTTAATGCAATTTAATTTCAGTACCATCAAAACCTACTATAGGTAGGCCGAGCCAAGGTTGAGTCCCCCGTTGGAAGTCCTTTATTTATTGCAATTTAATTTTCTGTAATTTAATTGCAGTACCTTTAAATCCCAGAATGAGTAGACCGAGCCACCTGTTGGAGGTCGCAACACTGCACAGAAATTGTTAGTTCACGCGCTCTTGCGGCTTCAGGAAATTTTAATGATTTGAAATTACCAAAAAATGTCATTCATATGCATTCCATCTAAAAAGAAAAAATACAAAAAAGATGTCACCTCACTAGAACCTTAGGAATAAACCAAGCCTAGGCTGCCAAGTTAGGATAATCATGAAATTAAGGTACCAAAAGAGCATTTGTTTTAATTAACTATTGTAACCAAGTCCCCGAACCCAGAATCTCTGGTTCATAAAAGTAATTTAGTTCTTCCTCTAATTTACTTAGGTTTCTAATCGACCTACAAAAAATGATTAGTGACGACTCCAAACTCTAAAATCATTTGAACAAAAAACTAAAGTTTCTATTCGGTAGGACTTGGGAGGGTCCGTATTAAGTTAATTAATTTAATCAACCTGATAATCTGTTAACTTGAAAATTTTTCCACCAAAAGAAAAATTTTTAGGGTCGCGACAATTAATTAATCCGGTATAACATTAACTTGAAATTTTTAATTTTAGGCTGCAATAATATGCAAACTTAAACGCGATTAACGTGGACTCATTTTTGTTTTGTCACATATAGAAATTAACGCCCCCAAATATTCTTCATATGATTGAAATTTTCTCCATATGCTATGCTCTCATTATCATCTTCTCTCAAACCCTATTCATATCGTGTCCACTCATACACACAAACTCTTCCCCCCCCCCCCAATTTGAGCATCGAACTAGGCGAAGATGAACCAAACTAACCATCAAAAGTTGAGTTGTTTTACCAAGTCTCAATTCCTAAAGAAGCTCACAAAGCTATTACTCTCCATAGATATGGCCACGGGCCGATTTGGACTTATTGACACTTGATTTTTGGTTATTTTTATTTTTAAAATAATTTTAGAAAATTAATAAAAACTCATAAAATTAAAAAATTCAAGTTTGGGGACCTTGACCAAGCTTAAGGAATCAATTTTGACCAAAAAATGATTTTTCATATATTCAGCATTTTTCAGCATTTTTATTTTTGAAAATTCATAGAAAATAAACAAAATGAGAAAATGGAAAAAACAAAATCAACTTTGGAAGCCTTGGCCAAGCCAAAGGAACCATTTTTGAACAAAAATAATTTTTTTATACTTTTCGTATTTTTTAATAATTTTCGAAAAATACAAAAATACTTAAAAATTCGAAAAAAATATAAAATTTGAGGCCAAAAAAATATATAAAAATAGTCAATATTTTTCTTTTAAATCCCTTTTTATGTTGGCCATCACAAATTTGAAAAATTCAATTTGGGGTCATGTAATTTTTCATGAACATAATCTCGAATCGGGCCTAGAAAATCTAATTTGAGTCAATTTATTTTCATTTTTCATTTTTAGGAGTTGTGACATTGATCTCTAATAGTCCAAATTTTTATCTTGGCCTGATTATACCTAGAGTGACTCAATTTTGCAAATAGACTTTAATTCAAATAGAGTAACAAGAAATGAGCTTAAATTTGACAAGCGATTAAACTAGACAGACGGTGAATTTCGACAAAGCATAGGGAAGGTGTGTCGAAAATTGTGAGGAGATTTGGAATTAAAGAAATATTTCTTCAGGGACTAAATTGTAAATACTTAAAAGATCAAGGACTAGAGTGTAAATACCTAACACTTGAGCGATTATTTTGTAAATAACAAAAAGATGAGTTAGTGGAGAAATTAGAATGAAGAAGGAAAGATGGAGAAGAGAACATGGAGAAAATAAGATGGGAATAGAGAAGGGAAGATGAGATGAAGAAAAGTTAATGGAAAAATTAGAATGAGAGATAGATAAATTGGCTATAAAAGAAAGAAGAAGTGAGCTTGGGATTTTTTGGAGGGATTTTTAGGGGAGAGAAAATTTTAGATGTTGGAGAGAGTTTTGAGATATTGAAGAAAAATTAAAGAGAAAGAAAAAATCAAAAAAAGAGAGAATTCTCTTCCAAAAGAGAATCTTGAAGGTAGTAGGAGCTTAAAGTTAGGTGTTACCATCACCAATTTCTCCAACAATCAACATAAGTCACAAGTTTAGCCCCATCGTTTGAGCTGCAATCTTGATCCATAAGGTGATACGAGATCCGAATTCAGCAATCAAATCCATCAAATCAAGTAACGATCCTAACCACTAAAATTTTCGAGAATTTTGTCGCATAAATGAATTGATTTGAATTTCGATTGTGCCATATCGTATTCATATGTCTTTGTATCCACATGTCGTACTCGTATTGTAACTTTCTGCATTTGCCATTTAACATATTTGAACCCCAAATTATGATAGGCTATTTCCCCCTACTTGGTGGTGTAAAGATCTCTTGTACTTTACTTTTTGTAATTTAATTTCTGCACCATCAAACCTCAGAATGGGAAGGCTGACCCATCCGTTGGAGGTTCTTTATTTACTGCATTTACTTTCTACAGTTTAATTTTTGCACTATCAAACCCCAAAATGGGAAGGCCAAGTTAAAGCCAAGCCACCCATTGGAGGTCCTTTATTTACTACCATTTACTTTCTGTAATTTAATTTCTGTACCATCAAACCCCAGAAAGAGAAGGCCAAGCCAAGGTTGAGTCACCCATTGGAGGTTCTTCATTTACTGCCTTTTACTTCTCGCAATTTAATTTCTGTACCATTAAATCCTAGAATATGAAGGTTGACCCACCCGCTGGAGGTTCTTTATTTACTGCATTTACTTCCTGTAATTTAATTTCCGTACCATCAACACCTAGAATAGAAAGGCCGAGCCACCCATTGGAAGTCCTTTATTTACTACCCTTTATTTTTTGCAAATTAATTTCTATATCATCAAACCCCAGAATAAGTAGGCCGAGCCACCTGCTGGAGGTCGTAACATTGCACAAAAGTCATTAGCTCACTCCCTCTTTCGGCTTCAGGAAATTTTTTTTGGGTAAGGTAAGAATATATATTAGCTAATCACAACGCGACACAAAAATAGAACCAAACATAAGTCTCGTACCCAAGGTTACAAAACTGTCATCGATGGTGCAAGGACGTAAGGCGAGTCCGAGAAACAGGAGTAAACAAAGGGGCCAATAGAAAACAACGGCCAAAACAGTTGGCCTAAACAACAATAATAAAACCAACAGTGACAGAGCACACAGACACAGAAATCGACAACAACATAGCAGCAAGCAAGAGAGGCCCAGCTGAGGAATTGCGGCAGCAATATAAGGGCAACCCAACGGCTTTCCAGATTCAGCAGCAGTGTGGCAGCAACCTCAGCAACATGGCAGGAAGCGAAACCAGATGTAAAACTCCAGGAAGACCAAATGGGGACCAGCCGTCCCAAGAACCCAGCACCCGATCGCAGCAGGACCTCCCAAAGTCCAAACGAAGGCCACAAAACCAACATCCAAGACAGGTGGCCGAAGCAGAGTATACAACAGCCCAAAGAAACAGAACAAGACGGGACAGTCACCAAGCCTACAGCAGGCGCCGGAGCTCCTAATGTAGGCAGGCTTCAAGAAATTTTTAATGCTTTGGAAATACCAAAAAATGTCATTCACATGCATTCCATCTAAAAAGTGAAAATACAAAAAGAGAACACCCCACTAGAGCTTTAGGAGTAAACCAAACCTGAGTTTCCAAAATTAGGATATCCATGGAATCAAGGTACCGAAATGGCATTGGTTTTAATTAACTGGTGTAACCAAGTCCCCGAACTTATAATCTCTGGTTCATAGAAGTAATTTAGTTCTCCTGCTAATTTACTTAGATTTCTAGTCGACCTACCAAAAATGATTAGTGGCAACTCCAAATTCTAAAATCATACGAACAAAAACTAAAGTTGCGATGCGGTAAGGCTTGGGAGGGTTTATATTAGGGTAATCAATTTAAATAACCTGATAATCCGTTCATCCGATCGGAAAAAAAAATTATTAAGATTTTTTTTTAGTCGCGATAGGGCCCGGAGCCAGCATGGTCAAACTCGAAACAGGCCCATTGACCAGTTCGGAACCAACTCAGAATCGGCGGTTCAGAGCGGTTACATCAACAACTCTTATATAGAGCCCATGGAACCAACGGCAAAAATTAAAAAAAAAATTAAAATTTGTATGATAAAAAATTTATAAATAACCCTTTCATTTTGTACTTTTTAACATAAATTCTCTCAATTTCTCTTTAGCTCTCAATTCTATATTATGTTCTTGGTTCTCTAATTTCTTATTTTTTTTATTTATTATATTCTTTTATAATTTTATATTTCAAATTATTTTTTCATACCATATAATTATATTTTTTGCATTATGTTTTTTATATATCCAAAAAAAATGGCGAGTGGAAATAGAGCGAGTGGCAAAGGCAAGAGCACAATGGGAGAATTTACGTATCATAATCCTCATGATTATGCAGATTGGGAAGTTGATGTAGATAATAAAATCAACATTTTTCCTAATATGAAGCAAGTCTACACATAAGGAAATCTTCATCCTCCTACCGATGTCGACAAAACGCCAACAACAAAGGGTGCAACCAACATATAGGAGCATTTCGTGAAAGTTGAAAAATTATGAATAAAGTCCAAAAATGTATGAATTAACTTGTAAATATTGTGATACAATATACAAATATACAAGTGGACAAGGATATGGAATATTTAGCTCATTTTTTATTTTTTTAACACAAATTCTCTCAATTTCTCTTTAGCTCTCATTTCTCAATTACGTTCTTCATTCTCTAATTTCTTATTTTCTTTATTTATTATATCTTTTAATATTTTCCTATTTCAAATTCTTTTTTCATACCATATAACTATATTTTTTTGCATTATACCATAAATTTTTTTATGTGTCTAAAAAAATGGCAAATGGAAGTAGAGCGAGTGGCAAGGGTAAGAGCATAATGGGAGAATCTGCGCATCTTAATTCTCATGACTATGCAGATTGGGGAATTGATGTAGATGATAAAATCAAGATTTTTTCTAATATGAAGCAAGTCCACACGTAAGAGAGTTTTCATTCTCCTATCGATGCCAACAAAATGTCAACAACAAAGGGTAAATCCAACATAGAGAAGCACTTCATGAAAGTTGAAAATTTTGAATAAAGTTCAAAAAGGTATGAATTAATTTGTAAATATTGTGGTACATTATACAAATATACAGGTGGATAAATATATGAAATATTTAATCGGTATCTTAAATCTAAACATCCAACTAAAGTGGGAATTGACACCAACCAACAATAAATTTCTGGGTACGTCAATCCTAACAATTCTCCTTATTTTGTTTTAATGAGAAACGTATAAAGAAGAATTCGGTAAAAAAAATTTCCATTGAACATTTATCATTTAGTTTTAATGAAAATTTTGGTTTTAAACAATTTATACAAAATGCATACATTCCACAAGCAAAACATATTCCTAGAAATACATTTAAATGCGAAACTAAAAATCTTTAAATAAAGGAAAAAAAGATCTAAAGACTTTTTTTTTTATGAATTTTAATGGAGGCATGCATATAGGTAGCGACATTTGAAGTGATTATTAGCAAATTAATTCTTATATAAGTATAACATGTCATTGGATAAATAATGATTGGAATATTCAAAAAAGAGTTATTTCCTCTAAAATTTTTATGATAGGAATACCGCAAATAATACTTATAGATTAATTATGTAAATTTTATAAGAATATTATTTACTTAATAATTTTTTTTGAATTGGTTTTGAAAATGCATGTAGATCTTCTTAATTAAAATTAGTAGATAGTACCAACTTTTGATATATAGGCAAAAAAAGAAAAATGAAATAATAGAAAGTAATTCTTGAATGGATAGCTATCTAACCAAATTTTTTTTTTCAGTTTGATAAATCTCAAAGCAGCAAAAATTTTACAATATTGGATCGGTGGAAGAGGCATTCCACCCAATACATAATTCTTACTCTAATTATAAAATAAATTTTAGCAATCCCTTGTTCAACAGTTGTGGTAAAATAAGTATTTAGAACTAGAGGTAATATTTTGGATGGACGATATTTAAGATTAACTTTTGAATTGGTAGAGTGTCAAGTTTGCATTGATGATTGGATAAAAGCTTACTATAGACAACAAGAGATAGATCGCAATAATAAAATCGAATTTTTTTAATGACATAGATACCACCACCATTGGTACAGGAATAGGTAAATGATGATTGAGGATGAGATAAGTATGGAGTTATCAAAAATAAAAAAACTACATAGGTTTTGATTCTTCTATCCCCAAGAAGATATATAGGTGGTACATAATGATAAATCATTAAGTTCAAGCCCCCTTTCCTCTTTTTTCCTCTACATTTATTTGATAATATATTATTTCATAATTTTATAATTCATTATTTGATACTTTGATTACAATTTTATTACAAATTCGCAACAATTTAATTTTTAAACTAAAAAATTTGAAAAAAATCGAAATCGATTCAGAATAACCAGTGGTTTCGAATCAGACAGGAACTAGTCCGAAACCTCAGATTTCCGTTCCTTCAAATTTGAAATTAAAACCGCCAGTTCATGAACCATGGCCATGTCTAACTCTCTACCTCTGTGTTCTCACTTTTATTCTTGAGCTCCAATTTCCTCTCTTTCCTCCAACATGGCACTTCCACCTCTCCACCTTCCCTTTTCACCTCATCACCCACACCGTCAACAAGACTTGCATCTTCCTAATTTGCAATGTCATCCTCATCTTCCTTGTGCAGAACTTGGACTTTATCAACACTAAGACCAGGTCCTCTCACAGTACTAGTACTTAAGATCCTCCCAAAGAGAAGTTGTACACGATGGAGAATAAGTTGCTTTGTTTTCAATTTTCTTTTCACCCTGCAAATAGTAATATGATAAGTTAAGCCCGATAATGACATGCAAAGGATATTTGATGATTTCGATCATGGATGATCTGGGTCATACATGTGAAAAAATGCTCACAATAAGCTTAACTTAGTGGAGAAAACATTAACATAACTACAAACCTGACGGAATATATATAGTGATTGGTAATAACTAATAGGGATGCTCTATGTTTCTGTATTAGGGATTGAGAAAGTCGTTTTGAGATAGTTCTCTCAGCAATCGATTATAATTATCATGGAACGAGAGCTTTTTAGGAATCTTTTAGCCACCAAGATTTTCCCAAAACTATATCACTATCTCATCTTTCAATGTACCCAGCAAATATGAAACTGTGAATCCATTCTTGTCCAGCGTAGGATGATAAGCTAACAGTTTGTACAACAAGCGAAAGTTCAATTGTGAAGTGATTCTGCTCAACAAACATAGAAAACGTTGGTAAATCTTCTATGATAAATGGTTACTTCGAATGAGCTTTAGTTGCGTGGCCTTCTCCTAGTGATTCTTGGTTTATAATTTGGCCAAATATTTGATATGAGCTGCGATGGAACTCTAGTACAAAATAACCTATATAGATTCCTATTTTTAAATGAACTACACTTTTGTTTCATCTGTTTATGATTCCACTTCAAGAATTGAGATGAGCAGTTGACAATTTTTTTTTCAAATGTTATCTTTATAGCCGACTTATGTTATCCTATGTTATAAATCATTTGAACTTGCCTAAAGTGATACAAGCACAATTTATCCATTCATAATCCATGACACTAATTGCAAATGATATATTGTAAGCCGCTACAAACCTTGAGTCGACAATCCCAAGATCTACATAGCTAGAATCTAAAACAATAACGATTTAAAGGAATTTGTGCATCTAATTTAGAATTCATCATTATTTTATGCAGAATCACAATAATCCAAAGCTCAAGATCTCCTCTATTATCCTCCATATCTTTGGCTTAATGAAATAGCCCCATAATGACGCTAATCCATATTGATTCTATATGTGAGGTTGTTATGAGTTTGTTAGAGCTAAAAGAGGAACTAGAGCACTATTTATAAAATTTCCAACTAAGCTCCTCTCATCACGGACCGAGCTCCATTTAACCCATACAATGCCAAGCTCATATTAGGTTGGTTAAGAATCTTTATATCTTACCTTATTAGATCAATCTCATAAACGATAAATTAATCTTGTAAAACAGTAATTATAATTTCAATTAATATAAGCCAACATTAGAAAAACCTTACAATGTCTCACTTGAGCAAATATTAATTGAAATTATATTGTAAGTGCACATCTTTATACTGATTTAGAGATTATTCTTAATAGTCACTCTGATCCCATAAAATCTCAAATACCGAATCACGACAACAATTACATCAACAGACATAGAGCTATTCATGGTCACGACTACTTTTAACTCTACTAATATAGATTCAATATAGTAGTATGACAAATGGATAACAACTAAAAAAGAGTGATATTTTATGTGTTATCCTCTTTGTTAGTCACCATTCTCTCTCCTTTATATGTCATAACTTGATGTGCCACCAAAGAATATCATTATAGTTAACTTTACTTATGTGTAACAAGACATATCATTAAAGTTAATAACCGAATGCCCTAACTTTTACTCAAGGCATACACATAACTTGAGATTTCCAACTAATATATGCATCAACATCAACTCAATCATAAATGCTTTATTGTATACAATAGAGTTGATACATATCAAGATATTACAAAATGTAACAAACATAGATGTATACTTTATTAGAGCAAAAATTCAAAACAACTCTCATTGAACAACCGCATCCAATGATGCCGTTAAGCTTATGTTAATGATATGTCGTCCAAATACACAGGGGGTGAAGACCATTAATTAGTGGGCCGACAACTATATTATCAATGAAATTATATTCTGCTTTAATTTTCTCATTATTAATTATTTCCTATATGGTCAAAAAATCGACCGCCAGATACTTAGACCCCTTCAGATATCTGTTGTTGTAATAAACAATACTGCAGAGTTACTGTCACAATACAATTATATGGGCCTATCCAAAAAATCAAATATGGTCAACTCCCTAACGAGGTTCCAGAACCAAATAGCTTGAGTAGTAGCCAAAAAACATGATATAAACTCTGCATGTATGGTAGAGTTAGAAATGAATATTTGATATTGAGTTTCCTCTTGCATGAGCAAGAAATAGAGTTAGATTGGGCGATCAATTACTTGAGCTGACGTCTATAGGACTTAGGTGAGCTGATTTTGTGAGTTGATCATCTTGGATGATGCCGGTTTGTTATGAATCGAAGTCAGATCTATGAAGGGTAGTTTAGTTGTAGGTCTTGGAGAGTGAATCTTGATGTTCAGTACTTGGTTGTTGAATCTGCTAGTTCAATTAGGACTATCTAGCTCGGTAAAAGATGAATGTAAACTTGGATTGATTTGCAAGTTACCAAATTAGCATGAATGAAAGTTGAGATTTTGTGAGGATGATGGCCGAATACCATGGAGGTTGTCTCGAGAGTTTGATGGATCATATGTTGAATTCTTGTTGATAAACTAGTATCTTGAGACCATAGATAGACCGACTTTAAAATTGGGTCACTTGTAAGGTAGTAAAATTGGTAAGGAGTGAGGATTGAGCCAATAGAGGCTTTGGCTGCAAACTTTGGCAAACTTGAGGAGGAAGTTTGTCACTCAATTGTTGATCAAGATGGAGATTTGACTAATATTAGTGTCCTCATGTTTATTTTGTGGGTGATTCATTATTTGTGCTTGTGATTATCACTCATGAAATTATGCATGAATGAATGACTGAGTGGATAGCTTAGTCGTTTAGTTAGATGTATTTCTTGCTGAGTTTCGGTTCACCCCTTACTGTTAAACCATTTTTTAGATAACTAGGTTTCCGCGGGTCAAGGTAATAGTTATGGTGTTAGAGCATGACGAAGGATTTAGTGGATAGTATTCTGGACTAGATGTAACTCATTGAAGTCCTCCTAGTGTATTATTGTCATTATGAAATCGGTATAATGGAACGTCTAATTTTGCATAGAAAATACATGTATTTTCTAATGTGTCATGTGACCTTGTTATTTATTATAAGCCGTAGCAAACCTCGGAGGCCATAACCCTTTAGCATGCCTACCATTTTTCTTTTGCATGCACCTATCATCCTTTTGGGTGAAATATTGCTTATTTTTAGTTTGGTTCGCCTTCGCATGCGACCTCTAGTATCTATAATTTCATATTAAAATAGATAACGTAATTAGCCTTGAAAAGGCGGCGAATTTGGGACCCCACCGTGACAATAAAGCACAAGGAATATAAAATTCCTCCCGCTAACCTTGCAGTATATACACCGATCCACTTTATTCTTGAAATAACTGAATGAAGTGACAACACTACGAAACTTCAAATATCATTGTCTAGAACCTTTGCTTGAGGCTATAGATAAACTTTTTTAGTTTACACATAATCTTACCTAAATCATCAACTACAAAGCCTTCAAATTGTACCATATAGATTTCTCATCAAAGTCTCATTCACCATCCATCTGGTTTAACTCCATATTAGAATGAGCTACTAATACCATGGTCACTCTGAAAGAATCTTTACAAGAGACTAGAAAAAAGTTGCTTTATAGTCTACTTCTTTTCTCCTAGTGAAATCTTTAGCTGTCAATCTAATTTTAAACTTCTCAATCTTTTCATTGGAGTCCCTTATACACCCATTTGCAGCTAATAGACTTGTGATCCTCAGTAATTTAACAAGTTTTCAAATACCATTATGTTTCATAGACTGCATATTGTATTTCATCGTATCCAACCATAGATCTGATTGAGGACAAGAAATGGCATTTGCATAAGTCATTTGATTAACTACATAACCAATATCATAGTTATACTCTCCTAGAAAGACTATATAGTCTGATAGTATAGCTAGTCGTCTCTCCCTAATAGATCTTCTAATTGGAAGTACTTCAACCTCATCATGCACCTATGGAGAAACCATATTCTTGAAACCAAATAGACTCAGTTTGTGATGTGGGAGGCTCCATAATCATTTGTACAGGCAAAGAAAATGATATTGTAATCCCCACTATATTGTTAACCTTAATATTCTGTGAGCAGAAATCCTTTTTGACCACATTAAATTCTAGAAACTTTGCTATCTGTGATTCCACAATTCTTGTGCATCCCTTAGAATTATACTGATCTGGACAAAGATACAAAGTAACATCGAGTAGTTCTAGAGTCCAACTTACATAAAATTGGATAATATAACTTCATTTCAATAAGATAATCTCAAACCTTTAGATGGTTTGGCTAAATTTATGTCTGGTCCATAACTCAAAAAGAATCAATAAGATAGTTTTGATGGGAACATGGTTTGAAAGGCAAATGGTAGTTTTGAAAGCTTCACCCCACAAAGAATTATGTAGGTTGGTTCTATAAATCATACTTCTCATCATATCCATAAAAGTGCGGTTACGCCTTTCGACCATACCATTTTGTTCAAGACTCTCAAGCATAGTAAACTGAGTTAATACCCTAGAATTTTTCAAGTATTTGGCAAATGGCCCCTTTAAGCAATCCAGCATACCACCTCGATCCAAACTGTTTCTCGACTTCAGTTTGAAAAATTTTGAACTTGTTAAGAGACTCGGATTTTTCCTTAATCAAGTAGAGATAATCATATTGGAAATAATTGTAAAAAAAATATGTTAAAATAAAAATGTCTACGTAAAGTTGTTATATAAGGTCCATTGATGTCAATGTGAATGACCTTCAATAGGTCAAAACTACGGATTACAATTTTCTTCCTTATCTTAATTATCTTACCTCTACATCAATCTATACAAGTCTATAGGTTACATTTAAGAGGCTGTAGAATGTCAGCCTTTATCATCCTTTCTACTCTCTCCCTAGATATGTGGTCAAGTCATTTATGCCACAATGTATGAGATTGTTTTTTAGGTACAAGTATTTTGGAATCATTATTTTTTACTGTATATACGACGTATATATCATTGGGAGTTAAAAATAATCTACAAAATTTATTGGATATATTGTAATACCCAACCCTATTTGACTTAAAAATCATGAAAACACCGTTATTCTTTTTTTCAAAAAAATAACCACACATGTCCAAATAGGATATGGAAACTAAGTTTTGTCTAAAAGAAGGTAAAATAAGTGTGTTCCTTAATATCAAATCAAAACTAGAATCTGGAATTAAAATAAGATCTCCCACGAACTCATGCCAATCTTATTGTTATTTCCCACGTGAACCTTGATTCACCTTGATTTGGCTTCCTATGATATAGAATCCTTATATGGTGAATAGAACATCAATGATTACAACTCTATCCAGCCACCATAAACTGGTGGGATTTTTGATAGGTTGGATTTACAAACCAAAGCTAAAGAATCATTTCCTGCATACTCATACTTAGATAACCAATTTTTGTATTTATTGCAATCTTTCTTTATGTGACATTTCTTCTTATAAAAGAAGTTGTGGTCACCATCCTTCTTAAATGATGCTTTCTTAAAACACAATCCATCAGGATGATTGGTGATTTTATGAGTGTCACCACCCGATCAAGATCGATCGGGCCAATGGATTACTAAGTCTTTCCAGAAAGGGCTTAGCTCGGGCTCTCCAAAATCCATACCAAATCACGATGGATTATCTGATTCACCTTAGATATGGTCGGGTGACGTGTATATACATGTACATGTTTTTGGAGTCTCCACCGATCTTTAGGAAGGTAGATCGAAAATATCATCGAACGGTGAGAGTAGCCGTATGACTTTAACAGAATCAGAGATTTGGGATTAGAAACTTAGTTACACCAATGTCGTCATTGATGCCGTTTGGGTACCGAAGTTGAGTAATTTTCCTGACTGTGATTTCATGCAGATGAATTGGGACGAGGGAGTCCTAAAATCTAGGAGTTCATCCATATAGAAATAACTAAACTATTGATCACAATCAGTAAGATAGGTACGCAAATCAAAGATCAAAAGCATGTGAATAAAACGCATCAAATCAATACATGAAATTTCTATTAAAGCCCTATTGGCTTAGAGAATAGGTATTTAAAAGTTTTGAAGGAGTTTAGGATGATTTGGAGGCGATTTTCCCATCAAAGGGAAAAATCGTCATTTTGAAGCACAATTTGCCCAAAAGGAAAAATCGTCAATTTTGAAGAGATTTGAAACTCAAATCAACAAAAATGGGGTTGGCCAGTTGAATGTCTCAATTTCTCAATTTTCAAGATTTTTGAAAATATTTCTGGATGTTTTACGGATAATTTGTCTATGAGGGGTAAAATCATTATTTCAAGAAGATTTGGGAGCCAAAATTATAAAATATAGATTTACCCAATCAAGCTTAACTATTTTTCATTTTCTATAATTTTTAAGAATTTTTCTGAACTTTCGAGATAATTTGCCCACAAAGAGTAAAATCATCATTTTGAAAAGATTAAAAGGGTAAGGCCGTAAAAAATATGATTCATTAGTTAAGATGATCCATTTCTTGATTTTTGAGATTTATGGGAATTTTTGGAATTTTTATTATTTTTTCCAATTTTTTTAGGAATTTTCCAAAATTTTGGATTTTTTAAAAAAATTCTATGTTTAAATATTTTCATTTTTAAAATTTTTAATATTTTTTAGACCGGGTAGGGTTGATCCGCAGGTACCCGGCCCAAACCGAAAGGGTCTCAGGTCAATCTACAAAACGATGTAGTTTTGGAAATATTTTCATTTGAATTTTTGAAATTCCGAAAATTTTCAATAATTTTTTATTTCCCGCATTTTTATCCATTTTTCGATTTTTCTACCCAAATTTTTGAATTTCAAACAGATGTACTAGATTTCGCAATGTTGCATAATTACATCCGTCGGACCAAAATTAATTTTTATTTATTTTTAAAAATAAATAAATGGTCGAGATTGTGACGTGTGGCCAAACCTGGGCCACACGATCACAAAATAATTTTTTATTTTGGAAAGTCAATTTTAATTTCTAAAAATATTTTTTATTTTTGAGAAAATGACAGCTGATGAGGCATGCCACGTGGTTGCCGCGTTAGCACCATCTCTACCGTTGACCGATCAACTGCCCAAGGTTGAAGATGACCGCGGCGGCCGAGAGCTTCCTGGCGACATCCAATGGTGAGATTTTATTCAATTTGGGCGATCTTGGTATCGTTGGAATTATCTCGACGCAAGCTACAATATATCCAAAATCTAGGACAATCCCACGGTGAAATAAAAACTTATGGGGCTCGAAATACTTCGATCACGGTAGATTTACCAGATCTCGAGAAGCAAAATCAAGCTACCAAATGCATAAGGCAAGCTTTTGCAGGTCTAAAGAGCTTACCTGTGAGCCAGATTGGCTCGCAAAGGTCTAGCATTGCCGGCAACAAGTTCACAAGCTCGAGATGGCCTAGAGAGTTTTGAGGTCATCATGGAGATTTTATGCAATGAAATCAGAAAACAAGCATATGTATGTGATCAGCAAGAGCTTAGGAGTATTTTAAATAAAGAATCTCAGAGAAAAATAGCCGAATCAAAATCTGCCATTAAAGGAGCTTCAAGCGAGCGAAAATGGCGTTTACCTATTCACGGGTAACGGAGCTCCACCGCGGGGTTGGGGGTGTTCCTTGGACTCTTAGAAAACTCCTAGGACGAACAGCGAACCTCGGTTTCCTCTCTATTGCTCCCGACAAACTTTTCAAAGCTCTCGACTTTTTCCTCCCCCAAAAATGGCTCTTGCTCCTCTTTCTTGACACTCTCGTTTTTGTCGTCTTCCCTTCTTGCCCTCTAGAATCATTTCGTACATGAAATATTCGTCCCGTAATCATTTTTTAATTCCCCTAGCTTTCTCCAAAAATCCCACATGGCAAGCTTTGTGTTTTGGATAATTGAGGGAGATGGAGGAATAGTGTCGAGTCATGGGTCCAGTCAGCCCGACCCGACGACCCAACTGGCCATGAAAAGGTCAATTTGAGCTAAAATTTGGCCTTTTTCGTGAAATTGAGGCCAAAAATGGATTTCCCATCATGAATTACATTTGAAAATGTGGTTTTCATGAAAAATTCAATTGAAATTGCACAAAAATCCCAAATTTTGGGTTTGACCGGAAATCTTGTTTGAGCATTCCAAATCACAAACGGTAAAAATTGCTCAAAATACCCCCACCAATGGATTTAGAACATTCAAAACTATAGGGTAGTGGGTTTTTATTTTCATGGATGCCCTTAGAAAATTTTAATTTCATTTTTGGTGATTCGGGAGCTAAATTGAAAAATAAAAAATTCTAATTAAACCCCTTCCATCAAAATTGAGAAAATTCTGGCACCATTGGGTTAAGATAGAAATCTTGAATATTAAAGGACAATGTCACAACTCATAAAAAGTGAAAAAATTAAAATAAAAAGACTCAAATTGTATTTTTTTAGGCTCGATTCGAGATTATGTTTGTGAAGAAACACATAACTTCGAATTGGATTTTTCAATTTCAAATGGGCCAACATGAAAAGGGATTTGAAATAAAAATATTAGATATTTTCCCCTTTTTTTGGCCATGAAATATATTTTTATGATTTATGGATATTTTCCTAATATACGAAAAATATTAAAAAATGCAAAAAATACCTAAAATTATTTTTTATTCAAAATTAATTCCTTAGGCTTGGCCAAGGCTTTCAAAGTTAATTTTTCAATTTTATATATTTTTAAGGAGTTTCTATTAATTTTTCTAAAAAAATAATTAAAATTAAGGTGTCAATAATGAGTTCATCTTTGAGTATGATTTTTAAACATCTTACTCTGTCGATCCATCATCCTTATGATGTAATTTCTAACCTCACCAAAATCATCAAATTTCATGTTGAAGAGTCCTTGCAAATGTATCACAATTTCAGCATTAGACGAGACACGGTTTATAGCCTTCGAGGCTTCCGTCATCAATATAGCAATGTAGTCAGTTGGCAAACCACTTTTAAATTGATCATGATTGGACCATTTCATAGATAATAACTAATCCAATTGCTCTTAACCCAAATAACAAAATGTGCCTTTTCGAGTTTCGTATCGTCAGTAGTAAAATTTATTGGCTTAAAATTTAAATGCATCTGAAATACTTCTTTTTAGGGGTTCTCCCTAGTTTTTAAAAACTGTTCCCACTCTAATCTTTTCCGCAATAATGGAAAGCACACACTAATAATCTATGATTATCTTAGTAATAAGGTCAGCTAGAGATTGAAAGAGAGTTTTCACAATATCAACAACATGTCGTGATGCTTTGGTAGTTTTTGTATGTATTGTACTAAATTGAACATAACTTTCACTTCAAAAAGCGCATTGGGAGCTACCCATCCCTTCCCCTTAGCCCTCTCACCCCCTATTCGTACTCCTTCTTTTCCTTCACCAGCGTTGATCCTTGGAATTTCATGCTATTAGATGTATGCATACTTTTAAATTGGAGAGTGAGCTAAGGGGAAAACTGAAGCTTGCAAGATTATTAAGAGCGATATGAACTTTTGTCAACTTCAACCCAGACATGAAATCCTCTACCCATTTCTCAAAGTTTGAATTAGTATGAACCTCAATATTAATGAAGTTAACTTTAACATATAAGGTGATTAATTTAACAATGAATATATACAATTACCATCATGTAAGTACTGTATAATTTGGACCTTATAAGTACATATCTTGAGGGTTAGATACATCATCATATAATCATATTCGAGCAAAATACATGATGTGCACTCTATACATGACAACGACCTTGAGGGCATATTCCAAACTTTGTGAATCACCACCTTTGAGTGTATGAACCATATGATGTGCATGTAGCCCTGTATGATCCAGTATTATGTAACTCGAAGCTGCATAAGTACACATCTTGAGAATCACATACATTATCACATTATCACTTTTGGGCAATATGTATGACATACAATTGTAAACTCTCCATATAATAGCTGCCATGAGAATATATTCCAATCTTCGAGAATCACCACCTTTGGATTTATGAATCACTAGAATCAATCTTTCCTCAATCATATGTTGTACATATATCCCTTTATGAATCAATACACAATCAGCTCTTTAGGGAGTATGACCACACATTAAAACGGAAGACATCCCATAACAATTTGAGATCGTATGCTACTTTGGCGGTCATTACCCAATTAAATCTTTGAAACTTTGTCACACCAAGAATATAATCTTTATGTCTCACATTTACTATATATATATATATGTGTGTGTGTGTGTGTGTGATTTTAGACTTGATTATAGGGATATTTTATCCTAAAATCACAAATGATGCCATTAGTATTGCTCCATTCATTGTTATATGTTGAATCTTATAAATGTTAATAATTAATAATACTATACACATCCTATATGTGGTCATATTCATGTGAGCTTGCTTTATTTTTTCCAAATCTTATGGAAACTCAGAAAAATGCCAACAATAACCCAAAAAGTAGATATATATATGGGGTTTTTATACATTTTTCTATCATAGTATTTTTATACATTTTGTTGTCATTAAAAGCCTCAAATATATAAAATAAATATACCACAATGTAGATAATCTTCATACGAGTATGTCAGTCCCAAGATCTCCCAAATCCGAGTTTGGACGTGCCCACACGCGCCAAATGAAGTTTTAACGCGTGAAGGACACACCCTACACATATAGGACACATGCAAGCATCTCAGTTGGCCTAATGGCCGATTTGACCAGTTAACGGTTAATGCTTCATCTCGGTCAAACCTAGGTCAGACCTAGGTTGGGTCGACCTAATTCACCTTCAAACGTGGTGGGTAACATCATGGATGACATCACCCTACCACATGGCATGCTTACGCAACGTAGCAATTGCCAAGTGGCAGCCTAGAGTGAAGTGGCTACCGCCTTAATGGCTGTGCAAGTGAGTGTCGCTTGCTATGTGCGTGTTGGCATGTGGCGCAACGTGCCTTCGTCCCGGTGGTGTTCACAAGGGCTGCGTGCATCTTCATTCAGATGCATGCCACCCATCGAAATGTTCATATTGATAAGACGAACGCAAATACGTGATCAAAATCAATTTTCATCTAATAAAAATTTTGAAAATAGGCAAAAATGCAAAATTTTTATATCCAGATTATGGAAGCTCTGATATCATATGTAAGCCACTGTAAACTTAGTCGACAATCCCAACATCTAGATAGTTAGAATCTAAAAACACAATAATACTTTAAAGAAATTTGTGCATTTGATTTGGAATCCATTGTTACTTTAGGCAAAATCATGATGAAGCGAAGCTCAAAATCTTCTCCTCTTTGACCCTCTATAACCCTGGCTTAATGAGATAACCCATCAACGACGTCAATTCATATGCATTCTATATGTGAGCATCAATGACGTCAATTCATATGCATTCTATATGTGAGGTTATTAAGAGTTCATTAGGGTCAGAAGAGGGACTGGAGCGCTATTCATAGAATTTCCAACCAGACTCCTCTCATTATTGGCTGGGCTTAACACGGCCCATACAATGCTAGACCCATGTTAGACTGACCAAGAATTCTTATATCTTACCTTATTAGACCAATCGCATAAATAGGAAATTAATCTCATAAAATAATAATTACAATTTCAATTAATATAAGCCCACATTAGAAAAACCTTACATATATGTCTATGTTACCCTTCCCTTTATTTAGTTGATTAGTTGACCTGACTCATTGCTCTTTTGACAGGAAATGGTGCGATTGTTTTTTCTCCCATCTACTCTTTTGCCCTTTTTCAACAAGCAAAAGAGCCTGTTCATCTAATAAATTTATGGTATTGACTTCTCTATGTGTTATGAATATGCTAGATAATGTTGCTTGTTGAGCTGCCCTAGGAACTATGAAAGTATTAGCATACTCATATCTTTATTAAGATTTGACACACAAACACAACGAAATAAAATGTAAATACAAAAAAAAATTCAAGACACAAAATTTATCCTTGTTCACCTTTAAATTAGGGCTACATCCAACAGAAAAGTCTATTATAATTACCATCACTACCTCTTTGTTACAACTCTTAATTATAAGAGAAATAGATTATAAATAGACACCACAAGAAAACCTTAAGTGCCCAGAAAGTCTTAGGTCATTTAGGGTGCATTTGGGAACTACTTTCCCAAGTATCTTTGGGCCTCCAAAGGCCTTTTGCCCAAATATTGGGTGTTTGGTAAATATTTTACAAAGATACTTAGCTCAAAGTCAGCATTGTGAAGGCTAAAAGCCTAAGGTAGCTTTCAGCTTTAGGCATTTTGGACACCATCCCCGAGACCAACAAGCGCCACCGTTGCCGTCACCACAGTAAGTGCCGCTACTACCACCCTCCACGCACCCCCTCCTACCGGCAAGGTTGAGCCCCACCATGGCCAACGAGGCCTCGCAAGCTTAGATCTAGGCTTGTAAGATCGATCCTCACCTTTACTGAGTGAGGCAGCAATGACATAAGGCCTCGCAAGCCCAGATCAGGGCTTACGAGGTCAAGCCTCACCATGGTCAGCCAAGGGTCGGGGCTTGCAAGGTCGAGCCTCATCATGGTCAGCTGAGGGTTTACTTCACAAGGCCAGATCTAGGCTTGCGAGGACGAGGTTGAGTCTCGCCATGGCCGGTCGAGGGTCTACCTCGCAAGCCTAGACTTGGGCTTGCGAGGTCGAGCCCTACCATGGCCAAGCAAGGCTCCGCCTCGTTAGCAGCGCCTCTGGCCAGTCGCCAGATCAGCTGGAAGTAAGGAAAGTGTGGGGAAAAGGAAAAAAAATAAAAATTATAAAAATAAATCATAAAAAATTCAAAAAATTTTGAAATATTTAGTTGCTAACCAATGAAAAAGACTCTTTATATTTATATGTACCAAACATCATTTTCTCAAAGTCACATTTCAAGGCATTTTTTCAATTACTGTTTAACGAACATTCTTTGCATTTCACCAAATTCTTTTAATCTAAAGTTTTTTGCATTTCCCTAAAGGATTTCCCTAAAAGTTAATCCAAATGCACCCTTAGTAGTTATTCATGAATCAGAACTCAGACTATCAACAAATACGGACCCAAATTATAAAATACCTCTTAGTGCTCGGAGGTGCTGATACTCGCAACCCCTCTAGGGTAGCTCCCTCAAACACTCGCTCTCTCACCAAGGAGTAACATCATGTGCCTTTTCATTGTCGAAAGTATGAACCACATGGGAACGCTCTTTGACATATCCACACCATTATGGCTCACACTCTCTAACCCAGTTGGAAGGTGTTATAAAACTACTTTTTTTTGTTCACAGTGTACCACCATTTCACTTGTAATTAATGTGCTCTTGACCTGACAAAGTTTATGGACATTCATAATTTCGACATCTCTTATTTGTGTTGTTTAGTTAAATTTACATGGATGAGCAAATATCTAAAGGAAATTAATGGAAGATTAGTGTCTCCAGAATTTTATGTTCAATTGAACTATTGCATTTTCATGGCGCAATACTATGTAGAGTGGGGATCATCTTTACACAAGAATATGAACATCGAGGTTTTACATCCATTGTGAGTCTCTGACCTATATTTCGATGCTTACAATCGAGTCGAAGAAAGTCCGTGAATGGTGATGCGAAATCTCAATTACTCGATTAATGGGTTTGTTAGCAAACACAATTTCACTGACTCGAGCCCCTTGCTAGTGGAAGGAGACGTGATGGTGAGGGCTCCAAGCCTACAAACAGGTAGGTCGAGCATTCAAGGGATTACTTGCTTTTTCTATCAATAGGGTCGATTAGTCTTGTCGACCCATTGCGAGTATTGAAAAGGAAATCCTACTCTTCCAATTGTTGCAATAAGGAGATGAGCTTTTGTAAAGGGATCCTCTAAAATCACAATGCAAATAGAGCTAAACCCCAAATTAACGTAAGCAAAATCAAAGATGGACAATCAGTCGATCGCGCAGTCTCGTCTGAATCAGCGCGATGTCCAAATGAAGGCTACATTATCTTATCCCAAATTTGACACAAGCCCGAGAATTTACATGTCCTATTCTAGAGTTTCGAGATCATTTCCAACGCAAGATCCATGGTTATTTACACAAGAGCTACCCACCCCCTTCCCCTTAGCCCTCTCACCCTATATTCGTACTCTTTCTGTTCCTTCACTATCGTTGGTCTTTGGAATTTCATGCTAGTAGATGTATGCATGCTTTTAAATTGGAGAGCAAGCCAAGGGGAAAACTAAAGCTTGCGAGATTATTAAGAGCAATATGAATTGCTGTCAGCTTCAATCCAGACATAAAATCCTCTACCATTTCTCAAAGTGTGAAATAATATGAACCTCAATCTTAATGGAGTTAACTTTAATAGATAAGGTGATTGACTTAACAAGTTATGCATACAATTACCATCATATAATTACTTTATAATTTGAAACTGATAAGTACACATCTTGAGGGTTGTTGACACCTGATTTTTAATCATCTTTTCTCTTTTAAAATTCATAAAATAAAATAAAAATCAAATTTGGGGACCTTGGCCAAGCCTGGGGAACCGATTTTGACCAAAAAAAGGATTTTTCATATTTTCAATATTTTTCGGCATTTTTATTTTGGAAAATTAATAGAAAATCCATAAAAATTCATAAAATTGAAAAATAAACTTTGAGGACCTTAGCCAAGCTTAGGGAACCAATTTTGATCAAAAAAATAATTTTTTCATATTTTCAGTATTTTTTTATATTTTTAATTTCGAAAATTCATAAAAAAACATCAAGAAAAATGAACAAATTGCAAAATCAACTTTGGAGGCCTTAGCCAAGCTTAGGCAACCATTTTTGAACAAAAAATAATTTTTCATATTTTTTCTATTTTTATATATTTTTCAAAAATTAGGAAAATATTTAATAAATAATAGTATTTGAGGCCACAAAAATACATAAAAATAGTCAATATTTTTCTTTTAAATTCCTTTTCATGTTGGCCATCACAAATTTAAAACAAAATTCAATTCGGGGTCGTGTATTTTTTCACGAGCATAATCTCGAATCGGGCAAAAAAAATTCAATTTGAGTCAATTTATTTTCATTTTTCACTTTTAGGAGTTGTGACATTATTCTCTAATATTTTAAAATTTTCATCTTGGCCCAATTATACCTAGAATGACTCAATTTTGCAAAAAGGCTTTAATTAAATTTTGCATTATCTTTAGCAGCAGGAAATGAGCTTAAATTTGACATAAGGTAAATTTCGACTAAGCATAGAGGAGGTGTGTCAAAAATTATGAGGAGATTTGGACTTAAAGAAATATTTCTCTAGGGATTAAATTGTAAATACTTAAATCTCAGGGATTAGAGTGCAAATACCTAACATTTGGAGAAGAGAAGATGGAGAAGAATAGATAGAGAAAATAAGATGAGAATAGATAAGGGAAGATAGAGATGAAGAAGAGTTAGTAGGATGGGAGATAGATATGGAGAAGGGAAGATGAAGATGAAGAAGAGTTAGTGGAGAAATTAGAATGTGAAATAGAGATAGAGAAAGGAAGATAAAGATGAAGAAGAGTTAGTGGAGAAATTAGAATAAGAGATAAATAAGTTGCCTATAAAAGGAAGAAGAAGAGAGTTGGGAAGGGGAATTTTTTTAGAGAGAAAATTTTGGATGTTTGAGAGGGTTTTGGGAGATTGAAGAAAAATTTAAGAGAAAGAAAATACCAAAAAGAGAGAGAATTTTGAAGATGATGGGAATTTAGAGATATGGGTTATTATCACCAATTCCTTCATTGATCAACATAAATCAAGAGTTCATCCTTGTCAACGAGCAAGAAAATTCGAGCTAAGTGTTTTTATTTATTCATTTATTTATGGTTTTAATCGTAAATTAACACAAATTGTCCACACTGCCCCCCCACTTTTCTTTCCCATATTTTATGTCAAGTAATACCGACTCCGTACCAATGGTGATTTCATGAAGGTACAAGCAAAATTGGCCCATATAAGCCTAGAATGTCCACCAAATTCTCACCCGACCCGTCGATGGATTTTAGCTCAAATTGTTGAATCAATTTGTTGTATTTTATTTTAAAGAATTCAAACCCCAGAATGGAGAGGGCAAAGCCCATCCACTGGAGGTCGTCTAATTCCTGTAATTTAATTTCTGCGCCTTAAACTCCAAAAGAGAGAGCCAAGCCAAAGCTGGGCCGTCCATTGGAGGTCTCTATTTACTGCAATTTAAATTCTTGTAATTTAAATTCATGCACCTTAAACCCCAAAAGAGAGGGCCAAGCCAAGGCTGGACCGTCCATTAAAGGTCTTTACTTACCGTCATTTAAATTCCTGTAATTTAATTCCTACACCATTTAACCCCAAAGGGAAGAGCCAAGCCAATGCTAGGCCGCTCATTGGAGATTTTTACTTACGGTCATTTAAATTCCTGCAATTTAATTCCTACACCATTAAACCCCAAAGGGAAGAGCCAAGCCAATGCTAGGCAGCCCATTGGAGATTTTTACTTACTATCATTTAAATTCCTGCAATTTAATCTGCATCATTAAATCCTAAAGGGAAAAGCCAAGCTAATGCTAAGCCGCCCATTGGAGGTTTTTACTTACCGTCATTTAAATTCCTGCAATTTAATTTCCGCACCATAAAACCCCAAAGGAAAGAGCGAAGCCAATGCTAAGCCGCCCATTAGAGGTTTTTATTTACTGTCATTTAAATTCCTGCAATTTAATTTTCGCACCATTAAACCCCAAAGGGAAGAGCCAAGCCAATGCTAAGCTATCCATTGGAGGTCTTTATTTATCACAATTTAATTTTCTATAATTTAATTCCTATACCATTAAACCCCAAAAGTGAAGGCCAAATCAAGGCTAAGCTATCCATTGGTGGTCTTTATTTATTGCCATTTACTTCATGTAA
The DNA here is from genome assembly GCA_016432845.1 of Psidium guajava. Lineage (NCBI taxonomy): Eukaryota > Viridiplantae > Streptophyta > Magnoliopsida > Myrtales > Myrtaceae > Psidium > Psidium guajava. The sequence goes on from CM028226.1 coordinate 34,342,035, forward strand.
TTAAATTTTCGAATCATCGACCCCAGAATGAGTAGGCCGAGCCACCTGTTGGAGGTCGTAACACTGCATAGAAGTTGTTAACACACTCCTTCTTTCGGCTTCAAGAAATTATAATACTTTGGAAATACCAAAAAAATACCATCTATGCATCCCATTTAAAAAGTGAAAATACAAAGAGAGAACACTCCACTAAAGCCTTAGGAATAAACCAAGCCTGAGTTGCCAAATTAGGATATCCATGAAATTAAGGTACCGAAAGGGTATTAGTTTTAATTAACTAGTGTAACCAAGTCCCCGAACTCATAATCTCTAGTTCGTAGAAGTAATTTAGTCCTCCCGCTAATTTACTTAGGTTTCTAATCAACCTACCAAAAATGATTAGTGGCGACTTCAAATTTTAAAATCATTTGAATAAAAATCAACGTTGCGATTCGGTAGGACTTGGGAGGGTCCATATTAGGTTAATCCATCTAACTAACCCAATAATCCGTTAACCTGAAAATTTTTTCACCAAAAAAGAAATTTTTAGGGTCGCGACAAGAGTTAGATGCATCATTATATAATTACATTTGGGCAGAATACATGATGTGCACTTTATACTTGACAACGACCATAGGGATATATTCCAAACTTTGTGAATTACCACATTTAAATGTATGAACCATATGCTATGCACATGGCCCTGCATGATCCAGTATTATGTAACTTGAAACTACATAAGTACACATCTTGAGAATTACATACATTATCACATTATCACTTTTTGGCAAAATATATGACATGTAATTGTAAACTCTCCATATCACAGCTGCCATGACAATATATTACAATCTTTGATAACCACCACATTTGGGTGTATGAATCACTAGAATCAATCTTTCCTCAATCATATGATGTATATATATCTCTTCATGAATCAATACACAATTTTCTCTTTAGGGAGTATTGTCACGACCCTAAGAATTTTTTTTTCGATCGGGTTAACGGATTATTAGGTTTATTAGATGAATTAACCTAATACGGACCCTCCCAAGTCCTACCGAATCGCAACTTTGGTTTTTGTTCAAATGATTTTAAAATTTGAAGTCGCCATTAATCATTTTTGGTAGGTTGATTAGATACCTAAGTAAATTAGTGGGAGGACTAAATTACTTCTACGAACCAGAGACTATGAGTTCGGAGACTTGGTTACACTAGTTAATTAAAACTAATTCCCTTTCGGTACCTTAATTTCATGGATATCCTAATTTGGCAACTTAAGCTTGGTTTATTCCTAAGACTCTAGTGAGGTGTTCTCTTTTTGTATTTTCACTTTTTAGATAGGATGCATAGGTGGCATTTTTTTTTTCAAAGTGTTAAAAATTCCTGAAGCCGAAAGAGGGAGTGTGTTAACGACTTCTGTACAGTGTTACAGTCTACTCACTTTGGGGTCTAGTGATTCAAAAATTAAACAGCAGGAAGTCAATAACAGTAAATAAAGACCTCCAATTGATGGCCCAGCCTTGGCTTGGCTCTCCTCTTTGGGGTTTAATGGTGCGGGAATTTAAATAACGGTAAGTAAAAACCTCCAATGGACGGCCTAGCATTGGCTTGGCTATTCCCTTTGGGATTTGATGGTGCATTAATTTAAATTGCAGTAAGTAAAAACCTCCAATGGGCGGCCTAGCATTGGCTTAGCTCTTCCCTTTGGGGTTTAATAGTGCATGAACTTAAATTGCAGTAAGTAAAAACCTCCAATAAGCGACCTAGCATTGGATTAGCTCTTCCCTTTGGGGTTTGATGGTGCAGGAATTTAAATTGTAGGAAATAAATGACCTCCAGTAGATGCGCTATGCCTCTCCATTCTGGGGTTTTTGTTCTTTAAAATAAAATACAACAAATTGTTTCAACAATGTGAACTAAAATCTGTTGACGGGTCGGCTGCAAATTTGATGGGTACCTTGGAATTTGTTTGGGCTCACTTTGCACCTCTATGGAATTTATCGTTAATACGGAGTTGTCCCTTTTTTTTTACCTACCATAAAATATGGGAAAAAGGAGATGAAAAAAGTGTATACAATTTGTGCTAATTTGAGACTAAAACCACGAATAAATGAATAAATAAAAACACTTAGCTCGAATTTGCTTGTTCGTTGACGAGGATGAACTCTTGATTTATGTTGATCGATGAAAGAATTGGTAATGATAACCTCTAGCTTTAAACTCTCATCATCTTCAAAATTTTCTCTCTCTTTTAGTATTTTCTTTCTCTCAAATTTTTTTTTAATCTTTCAAAACCTTCTCAAACATCCAAAATTTTCTCTCCCAAAAATTCCCCCTTCCAAACTCACTTCTTCCTCCTTTTATAACCCACTCATCTATCTCCCATTCTAATTTTTCCACTAACTCTATCTCCCATTCTAATTTCTCCACTAACTCTTCTTCATTTTCATCTTTCCTTCTCCATCTCTATCTCACATTCTAATCTCTCCACTAACTCTTCTTCATCTTCATCTTCCCTTCTCCATATTTATCTCCCATTCTAATTTCTTCACTAACTCTTCTTCATCTCCATCTTCCCTTCTCTATTCTTATCTTATTTTCTCCATCCATTCTTCTTCATCTTCTCTTCTCCATCTTCCATTCTCTATTCTTATCTTATTTTCTCCATCCATTCTTCCCTATCTTCTCTTCTCCATCTTCCCTTCTCTATTCCAATTTCTTCACTAACTCTTCTTTTTGTTATTTGCAAAATAATCCTTCAAGAGTTAGATATTTGCACTCTAGTCCCTGAATTTTAAGTATTTACAATTTAGTCCATGAAAAAAAATATTTCTTTAAGTCCAAATCTCCTCACAATTTTTGACACACCTCCCCTTATACTTAATCCGTTCTACCTTTTTCAAAGATTAGAAGGTACTAGTCTCTGACAAGGACAACTTCCTTCTGTAGTGGTGAAAGCCGCTTACGAGCAGCTTTCTCTAATACCTCATTCTATTCGAGAGCCGGGGGGCGCAGTAGATGAGGTCTAACTGTCCGTAACTAAGGACCTTTAGCTTTAGGTTTATCCGTTCCGTCAAAGAGATCACCTATGCATTGTCTGGTTTCGGTGCATAGGGCAAAAAGAAGGCGGCCATTGCTTGGTTCCATGTCCTGTTTGGCAGGATACTTGGCCTTGCGTTCTCTTATAGAAGCCCTAATTCCGTGAGGAAGGGGGATAGGAGACTCTCTCTTGCTTGTAGACCGGGGTTTAAGCTCATTTCTTACCGCTGAAAATAATGCAGAATTTAATTAAAGGCCTTTTGTAAAATTAAGTCATTATGGGTATAATTGGGCCAAAATGAAAATTTGGAATATTGGAGAACAATGTCACAACTCCTAAAAGTGAAAAATGAAAATAAATTGACTCAAATTGAATTTTTTTTAGGCCCTATTCGAGATTATGCTCGTGAAGGAATACACGACCCCGAATTGAATTTTTTAAATTTGCGATGGCCAACATGAAAGGGGATTTAAAAGAAAAATGTTGACTATTTTTATGTATTTTTGTGGCCCCAAATGCTATTATTTATTAAATATTTTCCTAATTTCTAAAAAATATATTTAAAAAAATACAAAAAATAATAAAAATTATGTTTTGCTCAAAAATGGTTGCCTAAACTTTGCCAAAGCTTTCAAAGTTGATTTTGCAATTTTCTCATTTTTTCTTGATGTTTTTATGAATTTTTGTAAATAAAAATATCGAAAAATACTGAAAATATGAAAAATTATTTTTTGGTCAAAATTGGTTCTCTAGGCTTGGCCAAGGTCCCCAAAGTTTATTTTTTAATTTTATGAATTTTTATGGATTTTTTTATTAATTTTAAAAGAGAAAAGATGATTAAAAATCAGGTGTCAACAAGTATAACCACACATTAGAACAAGATACATCCGATAACAATATGAGATCGATATTTTTCAAACTCAATCAAGTATGCTACTTTAGCGGTCACTACCTAATTAAATCTTTGAAACTCTCTCACACCAAGAATATAACCTTTATGTCTCACATTTACTATATGCATGTGATTTTAGACTTGATTATAAAGGCACTTTATCTTAAAATCACAGGTGATGCCATTAGTATTGGTCCATTCATTGTTATATTTTGAACCTTATCAATATCAATAATTAATAATACTCTACACATCTTATATGTGGTCATATTCATGTGAGCTTGCTTTATTTTTCCCAAATCTTATGGAAATTCAAGAAAAATGCCAACAATAACCCAAAAAGTACACATATAAGCAGTTTTTATACATTTTTCTATGATAGGGTTTTTATAAAAATTTTTATCATTAAAAGCCTCAAACATATAAAATAAATATACCACAATGTATATAATCTTCAAACAAGCACGTCTGTACCAAGATCTCCCAAATCCGAGCCTGGACGTGCCCACACGCGCCAATTGAAGTTTTAATGCGTGAAGGACACACTTTGCAAATACAGGGCACGTGCAGGCACCTTAGCTGGCCCAATGGCCAGTCTGACTAGTCAACGGTTAATGCTTCATCTGGGTCAAACCCAAGCTAGACCCAGGTTGGGTCGACCCGATTCACCTTCAAAGGTGGTGGTTAACGTCATGGATGATATTACCCTACTACATGGCATGCTTGCGCAATGCGATGATTGCCAAGTGGCAGCCTAAAGTGAAGTGGCTACCGCCTTAATGGTAGTGCAAGTGAGTGTTGCTTGCTATGTGCATGTTAGCATGTGGCGCAATATGCCGTCGTTCCGGTGGCATTCGCAGGGGCCACATGCATCCTCATTCAGATGCATGCCACCCATTGAAACACTCATATCGATAAGACAAATCCAAATATGTGATTAAAATCAATTTTCATCCAATAAAAATTTTGAAAATAGGCAAAATCGAAAGTTTTAGATCCAGATTATGGAAGTGCTGATACCATATGTAAGCCACTATAAACTTAGTTGGCTATCCCAAGATCTAGATAGTTAGAATCTAGAAACACAGTAATACTTTAAAGGAATTTGTCTGTTTGATTTGGAATACATTGTCAATTTAGGCAAAATCATAATGAACCGAAGCTCAAAATCTTCTCCTCTATGACCTTCCATATCCCTGGCTAATTGAGATAGCCTATCAACGACGTCAATTCATATGCATTCTATATGTGAGGTTGTTAAGAGTTCATTAGGGCCAGAAGAGGGACTGGAGCGCTATTTATAGAGTTTCCAATCGGCCTTCTCTCATCACTGGCTAGGCTTCACTCAGCCCATATAATACCAAGCCCATATTAGACTAATCAAGAATTCTTATATCTTACTTTGTTAGACCAATCACATAAATAGTAAATTAATATCGTAAAAAAATAATCTCAATTTCAAGTAATATAAGCTAACATTAGGAAAACCTTACATAGACGTCTATGTTGCCCTTCCCTTTGTTTAGTTGATTAGTTGACCTGATTCATTGCTTTTTTGACAAGAAATGGTGCAATTATTTTTTCTCCCATCTACTTTTTTGCCCTTTTTCAACAAGCAAAAGAGCCTATTCATCTAATAATTTATGGTATTGACTTCTCTATGTGTTATGAGTATGCTATATAATGTTGCTTGTTGAGCTACCCTAGGAACTGTGAAGTATTAGCATACTCATATCTTTGTTAAGATTTGACACATAAACACAACGAATAGAGAGTAATTACAAAAAAAAAAATTAAGACACAAAATTTATCTTGGTTCGCCCTTAAATTAGGGCTATATCCAATAGAGAAATCTACTATAATTAGCACTACTATCTCTTTATTACAACTCTCAATTATAAGAGAAATATATTATATATAGACAGCACAAGAAAACCTTAAGGACCCAGAAAGTCTTAGGTCACTTAGTAGTTATTCATGAATCAGAACTCAGACTATCAACAAGTACGGACCCAAATTATAAAATTCCTCTCAGTGCCTGGAGGTGCTGATACTCGCAACCCCGCGCAACCCCGCTGGGGTGGCTCCCTCAGACACTCGCTCTCTCACCAAGAAGTAAGATCATGTGCCTTTTCATTGTCGAAAGTATGAACCACATGGGAACGCTCTTTGACATATCCACACCATTATGGCTCACACTCTCTGGCCCAGTTGGAAGGTGTCATAAAGCTGCTTTTTTTTTCATAGTGTACCACCTTTTCACTTGTAATTAACGTGCTCTTGACCTGACAAAGTTTATAGACATTCATAATTCCGACATCTCTTATTTGTGTTGTTTAGTTGAATTTGCATGGATTGAGCAAATATCTAAAGGACATTGATGGAAGATTAGTGTCTCCAAAATTTTATGTTCGATTGAACTATTGCATTTTCATGGCGCAATAATATGTGGAGTGGGGATCATCTTTACACAAGAATATGAACGACAAGGTTTACATCCATTGCGAGTCTTTGACCTACATTCCGATGCTTACAATCGAGTCGAAGAAAGTCCGCGAGTGGTGATGCGAGATCTCAATTACTCAATTAATGGGGTTATTAGCAAACACAATTTCACTGACTCGAGCCCCTTGCTAGTGGAAGGAGACGTGATGGTGAGGGCTCGAAGCCTACGAACAGGTAGGTCGAGCATTCAAGGGATTACTTGCTTTTTCTGTCAATAGGGTCGGTTAGTTTTGTCAACTGAGATTACATTACCTTATTCCATTGCGAGTATTGAAAAGGAAATCCTACTCTTCCAATTGTTGCAATAAGAAGATGAGTTTTTGTAAAGGGATCCTCCAAAATCACAATGCAAACAGAGCTAAACCCCAAATTAACGTAAGCAAAATTAAAGATGGACAATCAGTCGATCGTGCAGTCTCGTTTGAATCAGCGCAATGTCCAAATGAAGATTACATTATCCTATCCCATAATTCGACATAAGCCCGAGATTTTGCATGTCCTATTCTGGAGTTTCGAGATTATTTCCAACGCAGGATCCACGATTATTTATACAGGTGCTCGCCCAGCCTAGACTGGGCGAAGTACATTACATAACGCGACCTTCTTGCTAAAGAGGACGAAATTGGGTCGATAAATTAAGTCGAAGGGCCTTCAGATTGAATGGGGAAAAAAAAAACGTGAGTGGTCGGTCGCCTCTTTTCGTGATTCGAGGGATCGACAGACCACGTGCATGGGACAAAACATGTGTTGTAGCAAAACGTATGACAAGATTTCAGTTCCTCGGCGGAAAGCCTCAATTCATGTGCCAAGACGAGGACTCTTTTGTTGTGTTCTGTTCTTCGTAGTGTGCTTCTTCTTTTATCTTAAATAATTTTGGACCGACTAATCTCAGTATGTATGGCACTTCCCGTCTCGATCACATTGGGAAGCCGCAGAGATTTGGGTGGCGATTTGTGATCGCGGATCGTGTTTGTGTCGTATAGACACAGGTGTACAAACTGTGGAACGGATCAGTCCCAACCCAACATTATTGGTTAATCACGTCGACTTGCAAAATAGGAAGACATCTCGAAATTAGTGAGTCAAAGTCAACTATGATGGGAAGATTAATCAATCGTTTATAAACTTATCATACGGATGTCAATTCAATCTTAAACTTTTAATTTTGTATATTCAATCTTAAACATTTACGGAAAGTTCCAATAAAATCCTTGCAATCAAATTTCGCCGGTAATCATTGGCGTAGCGATCTAGTTATCGCTAATTGTTTTACGTGGCATGCCGTTACGTTAGCAATTTCAAAGGAAATTGGCCAAAAGGATCGCATTAAAATTTCAAGTACAGGTTTAAGACGAAATTAATAAAATTAAAAAGTTTAAGACTGAATTAGCATCTGTACAATAGGTGTAGAACTAATTAGATAATTTTACCCAACACGATGGATGCAACACAATAAGGTAAACAGATTGATCGGTTGATATGAATCCACTCTCTGCCAAGACAGAAAATAAACCACCAAACGATCATAAACTTATCGTATGAATGCCAATTCAACCTTAAAATTTTCAATTTTTGCCTATTCAATCTTTAACTTTTGTGGAAAATTCTAATATAGCCATTCCGATCAAATATCGCCAATAATGTTGGGTTATTACCAGTTGTCTTTCGTAACACAACAATTGTGTTTTCCGAAAAATTGGCCGGTAGGTTAACATTAAAATTTCGCGCAAATATTTAGAATAAAATTGAAAATTTTAAAACTTAATTGTACAAATAGCTTAAATAATTTTTCCCAAAACGATCCATGCAACACAATAAAGTAACGGATTGATGGGTTTATACGATTCCACGATCCGCTCTGACATAAAATAAACCCACAGCCCGAAATCAATTCGCCTACATGAGTTTGAAATATTATAATTATTCATAGAATCAATTATAATTCACAATAACCTATCGAGAAAACATCATAAAATCTAGTTAAACAGCTTGTCCATTATCAATGAAATATTATCTACTTGAAATCTTAACAGTGAATGATATGTGCAAAAAGATCTTTCAACTGATGGTTTATAAATGAGTGACATATGAATAATTTCAATGATAACCTATTAATTTGAAGGTGCGATATGGGTCGACTTCGTGTATGGCGAAGTAAACATGAATAACGTCTCGCATGTTGACACGAAATTATACCCAATGCAATTAGCCTCAACCCAAACTTGGTAACTTAATGTCGCATCGTAGCGATGTTTTCTTAATAGAGATAGATAAGCCGATGGCTTTTGAAGGTAGCGGTGTCAAAACCGAACTGGAAGACCAAACCGAACCACCAATTAAATTAAATTGAATTGAAAATTTCTTGCATTTCGTTTCGGTTTCGGTTTATGTAATTGAAAAATAACCATTCTTTTTTCCAGTTCTGTTATGTTGGTTTGATTCGATTAGCTAAACCGCATTGAAAATTTCCAAAATAACCATTCTTTTATTATTATTTTCCTTTTCTTTTTCTTTCATTTCATTTCTTTTTTTTTTCCTTCTTTGGTACAAAGGGCCAAGACCTCTGCTAGCCCTAACCAAAGGTCCACAACCCCCAATGGCCAATGGGCGTGGGCCCACAATGCCCTCGTTGTGACATGCGAGGCTTGTAGCAAAGGGACATGACCCTCACCCATGGGCTTTGCAAGGGCCTCTGGCCCTCGATTACGGGTATACTCGGCAGCCTCCACCGACGTTTAGCTAGTGGCCTGTGACTTGTTGGCTTTAAACCCAAAAAAAAAAATAAGTAAAATTAAAATCATAGAAAGAAAGATTGAATTAAGCTGGATTTTTTTATTTGGTTCATATTCAGTTTAGAGCAAGATTCAATTCGCTTCAAACTTACACTCTAATGATTTAGTCCCGCTCGATTTTTCATAAATTTAATCATTGACACATCCATCGAGAGGTTCGGCCTCTGATGTCTCGCTTCTCGAGATAAAAAGACTCACGAGACCCCCAATGAGCCGTTTGGTCCTATTTAGGGTTAAACCAGTTTGTCTTACATATGAAACATTCAAAGGAGTGTTCATTGCACACTCGTAGGTGTACGCATCATTTGCACAACCAATTACTGTGGTTTGCCTTTAGCCCAAAGAAAAACAAAAGAGTACTATTATTTTCTCCTAAACCAACCAACCGCACCAAAGGTCCCATCAGGGGCATCAAGTACAGGCGAACATCGACCGGGAAAGTTCGAGAGAGATAATAATTAAAATATAAAAAAAAACACACAACCAATATAAAAATTTTGAATTTTGAATAATTTCAGTTATACGAGCCGAAGCAACTATGCAAAATCTTTTCGAGAGAGGGAGGCAACAATGATTGAAGCAATTCATCGTGGAGGCGGATCAGGCCAATGGTGACGTAAGCATGACGACCCGCGGGAACAGCGACTTCTTCTCAACCCCAATTTCAAAGTCACCATGATCGTCTCCCTCGGCCCAACTGAGCCTGGGCCCACATCTCAATTCCCATCCCGTTTTTCATTTTCCGTCCTTTCCGAACTCCTCTCCCCGTGTAAAAATTCTCCCAGCAGATGGTAATTTCTCGGATAGGCGAGCGAGACCTTTATTCTAAATTAATTAAAATTGAACGAGACCATAGCCTTGAAAAAAATTTAAATCATAACAATGGGCCTAGGTCAAATTCCTACAATCGAATCAATTGCCGAAACGAGCCAAAGACCGAGATCGAATTCCGGCTCAAGGATGCGAAGAAGCGAGCGAAATTCCGCGACAACATCCGATTCACAAGAGTTACGAGATATCGAAATCTTACCCAAAATATCGGTAAATCGTAAGATAGATATATATATATATATATATATATATATTTGGACGGGAACCCGTGGCATTGAAAAATTACTTCGAAAGCTCCTCGGCAAAAAGGGACCAGCACCAGCTGGGCAAAATAATGCACTCCCATACAGGTTCTTTTCATACAGGCGCAAGAACATAAAGCGGGGGAGGGGGGTGCGCAGTTCGCACCCGTGCGCACGTTTAGCCAAATGGTCCCCCTTCGCTAATTCCAGTACGAGATTATATTCACGCTCGTCGAATGTAAAAAACAATTTCATGGCGGCAGTATCTATTTAGGGTTTTAGCCCGTATTTTGTTTTTGTGTTTTTATTTTATTTAGTGACGAAATCAGTGAAGAAAAATATTTCATTCGTAATTCGAGGATGTAAAGAGGGGGGCGGGGGGGCAAAAAAAAAATGAAATTCATTAACGAGCTATTTATTCAAGTCAAACTACGGACCCAACAGAGAGAACTGAAAAGAAGAGAAACTCGACGGAGAAAAAAAAGGACGAAGAAGAGTCGGAAATTACCAAAAGGTTAATTTATATAGGGAAAAGATGGGGGGTGGGGGTGGTTTCTCTATCTTGAATCTACTCGTTGTGGGGGCTTTCCAGGGGGGCGTCGGGCACGGGCTGGCCGGCGACGTAGTCGAGGAGCTCCTCCCCGGAGGCGTCGGCGTCGGCTGCGGCGGGAGGGGAGGTCTTGCCGAAGACGACGACGGCGACGAGGAAGAGGGCGGTGGAGAGGAGGAGGGGCCAGAAGTAGGCGAGGACGGTGACGAATCCGGGGGCGGCGTAGACGAGGGCGGAGGACGCGAGGCCGAGGAGGAGGGCGGCGAGGAGGTGGAATCTGTACCGGAGCAGCCTCTCCGGGATCTCCATGGAGGGATTGATGAGATGGACAGGGATGCAGATGGAGATGGAGATGATTGAAGAGTGAGGAGAGAAAATGCAGAGGGGCTGTGCAGATATTCTCTGCGAGCTTGCTTTTTGGTTGTTTGTTTCTGTGCTCTTTTTCCCCTTTTTTTTTCTTTTTTTTTTTCCTTTTTTAATCGAGGGAGACAGAATGAGATAGAGTCAACAAAGGTTCAACGGTTTGGACTCGACACCCTTATTATTTTACCTTGGACCGATCTAGATTTTACCGGTTAAAAGAGACCAAAATTAACGGACGAATCTTACGGTGTAAAACAAATAAAAAAATGGCGCGATTATTCATATGTCCCGCACAATCGCATAAGTGGGCTGGACTTTACTATACCCAAGTGCGAGTGCGCAAATAATTAAGCTTTAATCGCACTTGGCACCATCGCACCGTCGCGGATCGAAATTGGCATTAATGATTGAAACAAAAACTAATCGTTGTGTGTGTCCTAGTAAAATATTGTAACTATTCATAATTGAGCTGCACTTATTTTTTTCCTTTCGATTTTCAATTTTTGGTAAACCGCGCATAATGAAACTTCTTAAATAAAAGAAATCACGGCTCTTTCGACCTCCCTCAAGGAAGTCAGGAAATAAGGTAAATAGCCTTTCGTATTTTTGAGCTATCATTGATTGTGTATTATCGGCTCTTACAACTTCTGGAGTTGTGCGTTCTTTTCGTTACTGCACATTCACCGATTCTGTTCGGTATCCAACAACTACAACTTTCATTTTCACTTTCATTTCTCTAAAAAGAAACATAGTCATTGTTTGCCGAATGTTTTCTTTTGGAAACCTGCTGAAGAAATATCATGTTTTTACCGCTAATTATTAGTAATTTTCTGGAGCAAATAATTTTTCGAATAGCGTGTTATCGTCCTCAAAGTTGATTCCATTTTTTTCACTTCCCAAAATATTCCCCCAGAGATGGTGTCCTGTCACACCGATTACACGAGCGGGTTTGCTCGTATTATCGCCATTTGAATTTTGCTTTTGACAAATTGGTTCACATGGGGTCCATCTTTTGCAGAGCGATTAAAGCTTGGGGGTGGAATTTAAACCTAAAATAGCGAAAAAAAAAAAACAGAACTATCCACATGGGCCCGGTCCGAAGGCCCAGGCCCATTGGCATTACGGTTTCGGTCTTGAGTTCGCCCTGAACCGCCTCCTCTCGTTTTGCTTACGTCAACGTCATATTTGTCCGCTAACCGGTTCAATCCCTATTGTTGTCGGCATCGTTGCTCATTTTTTTTTTCCCTCAGCTTTAGCTCGGCTGATTTCGGCAGTTGGAACCGCCGCAATGGCGCCTGTGAAGGCCACGGGCGCCGTCGTCGCTGCCGTCTCCTTGGCCGTCCTCTCGTACCTGCTGTGCAGCCACCGCTCTCAAAGGAGGACGCCGCCGAAGAAGAAGCGGGACGGACGCGGCAAGAACGGGCTGATCGGCGCCATCGGAAACACTCCGCTGATCCGAATCAACAGCCTCTCCGACGCCACCGGCTGCGAGGTGAAGTCTCGTATTTAGCTCGTCGTTTGCTTTACTCGATGTCCTGTTTGGCTCTCTCCTTTCACCGAGGAAAAATCGAAGTTTCATGCTTTTCCTTGGTAATTTGAGATGATAAACATGCGTGTGATTGTGTGGTGTGTGTGATTCTGTGGCGAGCCTTTGGTAGGTTCGCTGGCTTTTCGAACGTTAATCGTTCTGTGTCGAAATACTTCTTGATTGGGATGACAATCACTATCGATTTGTGAACTTGCTCCAGCTGCGATGGGATTTCTCGTTTTCTAGTCGTATTCTAACTCGTTGTTAACTCTGCTGATGCTTAATCGGTTTTCTTTGTACTCGTAGTGATTGGATTGTAACCAGTACAACCTCCGTTTGAAGGTCTTTTGTTTTTGTTATGTTTTCCGTCTCTAACAATGAAAAATGAAGAAATTGCGTTTTTCCCTTGTCCGATGTGGGGATAGGTTTTCTACCTGTTCGACAGTAATTAAACTACCTGCAAATCCTTCAGATACTTGGAAAATGCGAATTCTTAAATCCCGGGGGAAGTGTGAAAGACAGAGTTGCTGTGAAAATTATCGAAGAGGTAAGCACTCTCGTAATGTCCACTCGGTTTGCTTCGTTGGTCAATTGTTGTTAGGTTCATTGTCTGACATTCATATTTGACAGGCCCTGGAATCCGGCAAGTTAGTAAGAGGAGGGGTGGTCACTGAGGGCAGCGCGGGTAGCACAGCTATTAGCCTCGCCACGGTGGCTCCAGCGTACGGATGCAAATGCCACGTGGTTATCCCGGATGATGTTGCTATTGAAAAGGTTTGTATTGCTTGACATAAGCTGTTGTTCTAATGTGTCATGTGTCATAGGTGCCAGGTTCGACCCATTTAATCTTGTTTTCACTCTTAAGAGTTAAACTTGCTGGAAACAAGTGGATGGATTTGGTATGAGTTTGGGCTTGAAGGATTCTGTCATGACTTTCTTGATGTTGGTTGATAGGCAAACTGCATTCTTAGCTACAGAAGTTGCTTTGGCATGAGAATATCGAGCACAGGCAGCATGTGTCGCATAATCGAGAATGCATGTGCTATCTTGTTGATAACTTATATTGCTCGCATCCTTACATAACAGGTTTTGCAAGAAACGTAGTTTTCTCTCGAGGTGTTTTAGAATTTCAATAGATGGCAAGAGCCTGATATTACTAATGGAACTTGATCTTGACGCTTTCATCCGTGCCAAATCAGTTGCAGAGTGGCATATTACGTGATATTTTCTCACCTGGAAGTTACAAACAAATTCTTGGTTTCTTGTTTTTTACTTTAAACTTCTCTTTTCATTTGGTTGATGAATTCTGGAGGATCATAATTGGTGCAATAATTCGATTAGGCAATTTAAGTTGTGTAATCCTTATTTCTTCGAGCTGGGTGAAACACTCTTTCAGCCTATGTTGGCATTTCCCTCATGGAATCACGGTAACTTCCATAACAGCTATTTTTGTCATAATCTGCAATGTTTGAATGTCTGTTTATTAGGTAAGATAGAATGCATGATTGCGGCAAACCTATTGCAACTTGGACACCACCATGTACAAGTCGTGGGTTCTGACTTATGGCCTTGTTAAAGTTCTCATGCATAAGAATAATTGACGATTGTGAGATTAACATAACGAATATTGACTTGTCTGTTGACTTATGTTGAAGCCTCAGGGAGAATCTTGTCATTCTCTCCCTTCCGTTTAGCATTGTGCATTGAATCTCTCTTGTCTGTTTATCTAAGTCTCAAATACTTGAAGCTCTTGGGGCTACTGTGGAGAGGGTGAGGCCAGTGTCGATTACGCATAGAGATCATTATGTCAACATCGCAAGGAGACGAGCAACAGAGGCAAATGAGTTAGCATCGAAATCCGGGATAGATGTGCAAACAGATGGTATACAATTAGAGCATGTCAATGGTTACCACCTTCGTGGAGAGACGCTTAGTTCAAGTCCATTACGTAATTACAAAGGAGGATTTTTCGCTGACCAGTTCGAAAACCTTGCAAATTTTAGGGCCCACTATGAAGGTACCGGGCCTGAGATCTGGGAACAGACAGGTGGCAACGTAGATGCGTTTGTAGCGGCAGCAGGCACTGGTGGCACTTTGGCTGGTGTTTCAAGATTCCTCCAGGTCAATATAATTTCTTCCTCTGATGAATCCTCAGTTATGGTAGTAATATAGATGCCTATTTTGTTTGAGTGATTGCTTATCCAAGTAAGTTCCTTAATGTTTTGCTGCAGGAGAAAAATCAGAAGGTCAAATGCTTCCTTATAGATCCCCCGGGTTCTGGTCTGTTCAATAAAGTGACAAGGGGAGTGATGTACACAAAGGAGGAGGCTGAAGGGCGAAGGCTGAAGAATCCGTTCGACACTATAACTGAAGGAATTGGAATTAACAGACTGACAGAGAATTTTAAGATGGCAAATCTCGATGGAGCTTTTCGAGGGACAGATTTGGAGGCCATTGAGATGTCAAGGTTGGTGTGTTTTCTTTACCCATCTCCCATGTCCGCACATATTTACCTGATGTGGATCCGCAGAAAACGCATGCATGTACATGTACTTATTTGTGCTTAATCGTGTGCCTTTCGTCGAAGGATGCATCTCTCAGCTACAGTAATGTTAGTCAAACCAAGAGATTTTATCTCCATCGAAAATGTCTGGACCTCAACTGGAGATTGATTGCCTCATCTGCTGATCTTTTTGTCAGGTTCCTCTTGAAAAACGACGGGCTCTTTCTGGGGAGTTCTTCGGCCATGAATTGCATAGGGGCGGTCAGAGTTGCCCAGTCGATAGGCCCAGGTCACACTATAGTGACTATCCTCTGTGACAATGGGATGAGGCATCTAAGCAAGTTCTACCACGATGAATATTTAGATCAGTATGCTCTCAGACCCAGAGCAGGAGGCCTAGAGTTTCTAGGTATCAACACGAGAACTATTGACGAGTTTTATTCCTGATGGCTCTCGAAGTAAACACTAACCTGAAATCACGCTCATTCAAATGGCTAGTGATTGGAACTCGGGAACCATAATGTGACGGTGACGACGCCATTATGGGGCGCATTTTGCCTTTCCTTAGTCTATCATTCATTTAAAAGGCGAGCTTGAAGAACATATACCGGCCTGTCATTCATTATTGTCACGATCAAAGTTGAGGATGTCATTATGTTCATATGCTGTGAAGAACGGACAGAGTCCTGATTAATGTAACAAGCGCAGGAGGAAATTAATTAATTTACTCTCTTTTGCTATCAGTTTCGTTCGTTCTTTTTCCTTTAGTTTTCCGTGGTGAAAGGAATTCTACTTCAGTCATGCTTAAACCGATTCGACAATTCTAATATGCCACCTCTACAGCAACTGATGTACAGATTTGCTCGGTGTTACACAATCGCTAATGCAAGACATACTTTGTATGTATTCTAAAGTGTTAATATAACCCTCAAGCGAACTTAATTTAGAAATCGAAAGTGCAGATGTGGATGCAATGCGTCTTCACAATGGGAAATTTGGTGAAGTGGTTTAAGGGCAATAATTAGGTGCATCCGTAGGGCGAACACAAAATCACCCACGCAGTATTCAGTAGGACTTCAATCACCACAAGCACACTCAGATTACCCAAAAGAGCCTTTAAACTGGCTGAGATCTTACCTGCACTTTACAGTACTTACCACTAATATGCCCTGGTGAAGTTTATAGTAGCCTGTGCATCATATCCGTCCATTTAGCTCATGAACAGAAACTCCTTGCCAATCCAGAACATGAAGGTCATGAGCGGCATGCTCTCAACCTTAATGATGGAAAAATTCATCACTCCATGGCCAAGCAATAACTTGAAAAACATAAGCTCTTATTTTTGCTTGAGAAGTGAACATGTAAGCTAATTATTGCAGGTGCTCTTATGATAACAGTACAAAAAAGTCGAGCTTGCAGACTAGCGTAATAGTCCATTGCTTTGAAGTATATCAATTCTCCACAGGCATCAAGCCTTATAACAGAGGTCGCCACAATTCAATACTTCAGCAAAATGTCTTCAGCTGTCGGAACCTTTACTCTCATTGAGGACACCGCTTCTCGAACTGGGACTCCTGGCAGTGTGAATCCAGCCAATCCCTAGAGGAACCCTTTGACATATTGGGACTTGCTTTTCCACCACCGACAAGCTCCCTTATGTTCTCTAATTTATTCTCCCTCCCAGAGCCAATGACTCTTTTATCCGCTTCCTTCAATTTTTGCTTGAGACGCTGCTTGCGGCCAGAGGAGTTCAGTGTCTGCATCTTTGAGTGCGATGGAGGGGCGCCATGTGGTCCCAGGTAGATCGTCTCTTCCTTTTTTGCCTGCAGGAATATGACATTCATGTACATGAACAGGATACTGCAGTAACAATTCTGAGAAGCTTATGACTAGTAAGAGAAACCGTAACTGCATTATTAGCTCTGTTAGCTAACCTTTGGAGAAGAAGGTAATGGAGTATCTACCTCTGGAGCATTACCTCCAGCTAAATCTAGTTCACCTATACCCAAGCTTGGAATTACAAAGCCATCATTGTCTGTAAAGGACACCAGAGATTCAGAAAGGATCAAGGTACAGTCAGCAGTCAATATGCTTAACGAAGACAAGAGCATGCAATACATTGAAATACAGACCACTGAATGAGTTTTACGCAACCCACAGCACTGACCATGAAAAACTCAAGAATTGACACATTTCAGAACATATTTTGAAGTTAGCGAAGAATACAGTCAAAACGCTCATCCTCAAAGATCAATTTGTCTAGTCTAAGCTATTACAAAGGAACCCCTGAACCAGGCCCAAAGTGGAAGGAGGGAACATAACTCGAGAAAAAAATGTCACTTCGAAAAAAAAAAAAAAAAAAAACAAAGAACAGGCTTGCCCCCAAATTTCCCTTATTAGCTAAAAGATTCAAAATTTCTGAGCAGGCACATTGCTGTGCCCATGACAAATGTGAGATTTACAGTTGAAGAGAGAACCCACGAATGGGGAAGGAATAACCAGGCCATATGTCGAGTCAAAATAGAAATCTCTTGAATCAAAGAACCAAGATTCACTAAAGGGTTCTCGCGGACCTATGATTCTCAAATATCAAAGAACCAAATGTGATAAGATCAGATAGAACCACTAATGTTTGTCTTCCCTTTCCCTACTTCCCTATCCTCTGCCTCGTTGCGCCCCTTTTCTCTTCTGCCTACCTATCAATTCCCATCACTGAACCTTTATGAATCCATACTTCTGTTCTTCCATTTCTTTGTTCTGAATCATTAGTTGCTTCAAGGCATAATATTTAGATACTCATTGAATGGACAATCCAATAAGAGAGCTCAGATCAAATCGACAATGATAGACCTATTCGATCCAAGCTCTTATAATTGGAAATCCTCCTTTCTTGTTCTTTTTATTTACTGTGATGCCTGTGGAGATTCAGTTGATACTTCCATATATGACAGGTAAATTAGGAGTCATCTCCATTATTCGATCCTGGAGAATCTTTCCCATCAGGACTGCAGCAAATGTCTCAATGTATGCGGCATCCTTCAACAACTACTTCCCACCTCCTCAATGGTCATATTCTTGGACTAGATGGAAGGCAGCATAAAATGAGCGGGCTCTTTCATCATGGTCAGATCAGCACGACAAAATTCGATTATGGAATGAGCGTCAACAAAATCATGTCAAAGAGGAACAAAAAAAATCCCAGCTTTCCATCATAAGCACAGCGCACTTGTCCTCTCCAACGTCGAAAATCAAAAGCAGCACACAAAAACTGAAGCTTGGAGCAATACTCGTACCAATGCCGAATCTAAACGAAACAATCACCACATAAATCGATATTCCCCGTGAACATCGCAACACAGGTCAACAGAAACGAGAAAGAGCAACACCCAAAAGTGACGGAGAAACATTGGGCACACCCGTGAAATCAGAGAACTGGAAGGGAAGAGACTGGAATTACCCCACTCGTCATCTTCTTGTTCAATCGGAGTGATGTGGGTTTGAGGGTGGTCCTCCATAGAGGTCTCACGATCATGGATTTGGCTGGCCACAGGGCGAAGTAGCCCAGAGAAAAAATCACAGCAAGTTGAATTCGGAGCCGAGATAAATCGGGAGAAAATATCATAAAATTAAAAACACCCCTCACTCCCTCTCGATCAATCGAGAACGACCCACCGAGAATCAACTTTATAGCGAAAAAGGAAGGGGGGCAGTAATTAAAATTAAATTTTTATGAACCCTAGTACTTAGCGACAACGCTCCCTGGTTCAAATCGAATCTCCCCTTTGATCTTTGTCTTCTTCTTATGCGGTGTCGCTGTCGGAAAGAGGATTGGTTTTCTTGACATTTGGGAAGACGACGTACGAGGGTATTCTAGTCATTACGAACGTGCGTAATTTATTTTTTATTTTCTCTTTTTATCAGGAACGGAATAATCCGAAACATTCGTTTGGGGAAAAATTTGAACTGATTGGGCCGCAGCTCATCATCACTGTCCAACTGCCACGTGGACAAGTTTTAAGCGACATGGATTTTTACTGCGTTTTTCTTATTAAACTATTATTTAACAATTATATTTCTGCTATTTTTTTGGGGGGATTTGAAAATTTAGCATAATGTTAAATTTCAATAAATTTCTTAAGCTAAAGTTAAAAGCTTAGGATAAATATAAGACGAGACATATTGGACGACCTCACCCAAATGCCTAGCAGGAAATGGGCATAGAAACTTATCTGACATAAGGTGTGGGACGAATATGGGTCTAATTCCCTAAAGAATCATTAATTTTAGTTCTAATCCCAATTTTACCCCGAAATTTTTTTTTGTCTAATAAAAATTTTCCAACATTCACTCTAATCTCAAGTTGGGCCATGCATCCAAAATCGCCACTAATTTCTTTAATATCGTAAACATCATAGGTTACTATTGTTCCTTACAATGTGATGATGATGATGATGAAAATGCATATTCTAATATTGAACTTTTAACGTTTCTATCGTCACCTAAAAATCGAATTTCAAGTTAATGGATTACCGAATTAGTTAAATTAACTAACTCAGTTCGATTTCTCTCAAACTCTATCAAATCGCAACTTAAGTTCACATGATTAAATATCAAAAGGTTTTGAATTTGGAGTTATCACTAATCATTTTTTGGTAGATAGATTAGACATCTAAATAAAGTATTGGGAGAGTACTTTATTTTGCAAACCAAAAATTTTAGGTTCGAGGACTTGATTATATTAACTTTTCAATTAACGCCATTTTTATGAGCAAAGACTTGAATTGGCAATTCAATTGGTTAGACTTAAAGGCTCTCACATGTCACTAATCATTTCTTGATTTAATGAATGTTATGCATGAATGCAATGCAACCATAACATGAGTAGTCGAGAAACAGTTATAAAGCCGCTGTAAAATAATGAAATGTTTATGAAGAAATAAATCACAAGTTACAAAGTTGATTAAGAAAGAACTTTTAAGAAAATCATTTGAAGACCGTTACTTTTGAGACTATTCTCAGAGTCTGAACTCTCCAACGTCTGAGCTCGCCATTAGAAAACCGTTATATGATCGTTAGAAAGCCGACCATTAGAAATAATGATGACTAATCCTTTGCGATCATAATTTTATCAAAACCATTATAAAAGAATATTTCAAAATTGCTCAAATATCCGACATCACACTCCCTAGCGAAGCGGTGGCCATCAACAGCGAGGACCGCACCTCTAACTCCAAAGCCCACCGCTTGACGGAATCCCACGACAGGCATGCCTTGGAGGCAAAAAGGGGTGATTTTGAAGGCGGAAGCAGGCTGGTTCGTCAAAAGAGTCGTCAGTGATGAGCAGCTCTCATGGAGATGGTCGTGTGATGCCCAATGGCCGGTCCCTTCCAACTCAAATTCTCACTTTTTCTTCTCTCTCATGTAAAATTTCTTTTGACCAAGAATCCCTCCTACCCTCCGAAAACCTAAAGAGAAAAAATAAAAATAAAAATAAAAATTCTCTCTCTCTCTCTCTCTCTCTCTTAATCTCTCACAATTCTGCCGTTCGTTATGAATTTTTGGTGGCTTCCCTAACTCTAAATGTGAGCTCCCTATTTATAGAGTAAGTTAGGGTTTTTATTTCCTTAAGCAATTTTCAGAATTGTCTTTCGAGTAAATAATAATTCAATTATCGCAACTTGGTATTTACAATTTTCAGCCCTCTATTGATAGTCATTGGACTTTGGCCAAATTTGGTGCTCTTGCGTGCTCAATCCAAATAGTTCATATAATTCAATTAAGCCGAAAACCTTGAAATAAGTCCATCAACTGCCGATCCAATCAAATGCGAAATGTAATGCAATGGATGTGCAAATTAAATTTACTAAATGAAAACTATGCTAAAATGATTTAAATATTTTTGTTAAGGACTAAGATTAGTCCCTAATTTTTATACGATGAATAATAAAAATAAAAAGGTCAAAATTTAGGTGCCAACAGTTTCTAATGTCGATCATTTTGGGTAAACTCATGGTGATTTTTGGACACGTGGGTAGATTTGTGACTAAAGTATAAGTTTGAGATTTTTTATGAGACAAAAAAAAATTAGAGCAGAATTGGGATTGAACCTAAATTTTGGATTTTTTAGAGTATTATACTGACGGATATGGGACCTTCTCATTTAATGCAGAGTGAAGAAAGATTGAGACTTGATTGAACGGACTAGAAGTTCATGAATTATACTAAACTAAATCTCATGATTTTTTTTTACATGTTTAAGCATTCGATTGGAAAAATTAGAAGTTCAATGACTACATTGAAAATATTATAAGTAGCGTGGTAATTAAATCTCATCAGAAAAATTGAGCCAAGGAGTTGACTCTAAAACTCTTGCATGGAGTTGCTCGTGTTTTTTTGCTTAAAAAAGAGAAAATGAGATAAATACTCCATAAATTTTGGTCCAATATGCAATGCCAACCTTAAAATTTAATTAGTTAAATGTGATCTTTAAAATATTCCTAAATACTCAATCTAATCCCCAAACTTTTGATTATTTAATTTAATCCCTTAATTTTTCATAGAAGTAAAAACAAATCTTAATTACATCGTTGCTTGAGTTTTGTATTATCTTTTCATTTCAATCCATTTTTAAGTCAACAAATGTGGCTATCAAGTAACTACCTTTTGAACCTTTTGGTGTTTATGCATACAATGATAGTCCATTTAAGTATGTTTTAATGTATAATCTTATCTCTAATAGTAAAAGTGGAACCGAATTTAGAGTTGTATTGGGATGACGCACCTGCTAATTTAATTTTTCAAATTTACAGATATAATTAAATTTAATCATGAAATATGAGCAAATGCTTGAAAATTTTATCTATTAAAAAAATTAGGGACGAAAATTTAAATTTACATAAGTACAAAAAATCTATTAAAACCCACCCATCAGTGGCCTGTCGCGACCCTCTAAATTTTTTTTTTTATTATTTCTAAAGGGTTAACAGATTATTAGGTTAATCAGATTTGACTAACCTAACGCGGACCCTCCCAAGCCCTACCGAATCGCAACTTTGGTTTTTGCTTAAATGATTTTAAGATTTGGAGTCGCCACTAATCGTTCTTGGTAGGTCGATTAGAAACCTAAATAAATTAGCGGGAGAACTAATTTATTTCTGCGAACCAGAGATTATGAGTTCGGGGACTTGGTTACACTAGTTAATTAAAACTAATGCCCTTTCGGTACCTTAATTTCATGGATATCCTAATTTGGCAACTCAGGCTTGGTTTATTCCTAAGGCTCTAGTAGGGTATTCTCTTTTGTATTTTCATCTTTTGAATAGGATGCATGGATGGTATATATTTTTTTATTTATTATATTTTTAAAGTGTTAAAAATTTCCTAAAGCTGACAGAGGAAGTATGCTAATGACTTCTGTGCAGTATTACGACTTACTCATTTTTTGGGTCTGATGATTTAAGAATTAAATTACAGGAAGTACATGACAGTGAATAAACACCTCCAATGGGAGGCCTGACATTAGCTTGGCTCTTCCCTTTGGGATTTAAGGTACATGTATTTAAATTGCAGGTATTTAAATTACTGTAAGTAAAAACCTCCAATGGGAGGTCTAGCATTGACTTGGCTCTTCCCTTTGGGATTTAAGGTGCATGTATTTAAACTACTGTTAATAAAAACCTCCAATGGGAGGTTAAGCATTGGCTTGGCTCTTCCCCTTGGGATTTAAGGTGCAGGTATTTAAATTGCAGGTATTTAAACTACTGTAAGTAAAAACCTCCAATGGGAGGCTAAGCATTGGCTTGGCTCTTTCCCTTGGGATTTAAGGTGCATGCATTTAAATTGCAGGTATTTAAACCATTGTAAGTAAAAACCTCCAATGGGAGGTTAAACATTAGCTTGGCTCTTCCCTTCGGGATTTAAGATGCATGTATTTAAATTGCAGGTATTTAAACTACTGTAAGTAAAAACCTCCAATGGGAGGCTAAGCATTGGCTTGGCTCTTCCCTTTGGGATTTAAAGTGCATGTATTTAAATGACCTCCAGTGGATGTGCTTTGCCTCTCCATTCTGGGGTTTGAGTTCTTAAGAATAAATTACAACAAATTGATTCAACAATTTGA
Organism: Psidium guajava; assembly: GCA_016432845.1. NCBI lineage: Eukaryota > Viridiplantae > Streptophyta > Magnoliopsida > Myrtales > Myrtaceae > Psidium > Psidium guajava. Next base: position 34,365,382 of record CM028226.1, read on the forward strand.
AATTTGTGTGCGCTTAGGAACTCCTTCAAGCCAATTTTGTGCTTCCGTAGGATTGACCGTTGATGTAGGGCTGCGGCTGCCTGACATAAAAATAGAGTGAAGTGTCAGTATACAAAATATGTGCTAATCTGCACCTAAAATCAGAAGAGTGAAAAGTGTACTTATCTCTCATTTTTTTGGGAGGGATTTCTAGAATTGGTTTTCGCTCTCTTTGTTCTCAACGTAGAGAGTCTCTTTTGAATTAAGAGAGACTTTTAATCACATATCAGCTGGGAAATTGGTAGGCACTTAGGAGCTCGTCTAGGCTAATTTTGCACCTCTGTGGGCTTTGCCATTAATATGGAATTGTTCTTTCCTGACATAAAAATATGAGGAAAATAGAGAGATGGAGAAAGTGTATACAATTTGTGCTAATTTGCGACTAAAACCACAAATAAATGAATAAATAAAAACACTTAGCTCGAATTTGCTTGCTCGTTGACGAGGATTAACTCTTGATTTATGTTGATCGATGAAGGAATTTGTAATGATAATTCCTAACTTTAAACTCCCATCATCTTCAAAATTCTATCTCTTTTTGGTATTTTCTTTTTCTCAAATTTTTCTTCAATCTCCCAAAATCCTCTCAAACATCCAAAATTTTCTCTCCAAAAATCAAAAATCTCCTATCAAGCTCACTTCTTCCTCCTTTTATAACCTACTCATCTATCTCTCATTTTAATTTTTCCACTAACTCTATCTCCCATTCTAATTTCTCCACTAACTCTTCTTCATTTTCATCTTCCCTTCTTCATCTCTATCTCACATTCTAATCTCTCCATTAACTCTTCTTCATCTTCATCTTCCCTTCTCCATATTTATCTCCCATTCTAATTTCTCCACTAACTCTTCTTCATCTCCATATTCCCTTCTCTATTCTTATCATATTTTTTCCATCCATTCTTCTCCATCTTCTCTTCTCCATCTCCTCTTCTCCATCTTCCCTTCTCTATTTTAATTTATCCACTAACTCTTCTTTTTGTTATTTGCAAAATAATCCCTCAAGAGTTAGGTATTTGCACTCTAGTCCCTGAATTTTAAGTATTTACAATTTAGTCCCTGAAAAAATATTTCTTTAAGTCCAAATCTCCTCACAATTTTTGACATACCTTCCCTATACTTAGTCAAAATTCACCACATGTCAAATTTAAGCTCATTTCTTGCCACTGAAAATAATGCAGAATTTAATTAAAGCCCTTTTGCACAATTGAGTCATTCTGGGTATAATTGGGCCAATATAAAAATTTAAAATATTAGAGAACAATGTTACAACTCCTAAAAGTGAAAAAATGAAAATAAATTGACTCAAATTGAATTTTTTAGGCCCGGTTCGAGATTATGCTTGTGAAGGAATACACGACCCCGAATTGGATTTTTTAAATTTGTGATGGTCAACATGAAAAGGGATTTAAAATAAAAAATATTGACTATTTTTATATATTTTGGTGGCCTCAAATGCTATTATTTATTAAATATTCTCATAATTTCTAAAATATATAAACAATATATATAAATACAAAAAATTATTTTTTTTGTTCGAAAATAGTTTCCTAAGCTTGGCAAAGGCTCCAAACTTGATTTTGCAATTTTCTCATTTTTATTAATTGTTTGTTTTATGAATTTTTGAAAATAAAAATACTGAAAAATATCGAAAATATAAAAAATCATTTTTTTGGTCAAAAGTGGTTCCCTAGGCTTGGTTAAGGTCCCCAAAGTTGATTTTTCAATTTTATGAATTTTGATGAATTTTCTATTAATTTTCAAAAATAAATAAATAAAAAAATACGTAAAAATACTGAAAATATGAAAAATCATTTTTTGGTCAAAATTGGTTCCCTAGGCTTGGCTAAGGTCCCCAAAGTTGATTTTTCAATTTTATGAATTTTTATGGATTTTCTATTACTTTAGCAATAGAAAAAATGATTAAAAATCAAGTGTCAACATGGCTCAGCTGGTTTGCGCTTTGGTCCCTTCACGAGAGGTCCTGGGTTCGAACCTCGCTGGGTGCCGGTGATTTAAGCGGAGGGTCGTGACGGTGAGATGATGCGCTAGCTCTCCCGGATGATTAGTCGAGGTGCGCGATCCGTATGGACGCTGGCCTAGACACCTTCGATACAAAAAAAAAATTTATTAGAAAATTACATTATGTTAAATGTCTTACAATAAACGGAATATAAAGTCAGCACAACTCTAAATGAGGTTATAGTTTTATGACAAGAAGGATTATAAATTAAAATATACTCAAATGAAACTATACTAATATTTATAAAGACCAAAAAGGTCAAAAAGGCAATACAAATATACCATTTTTTTGTTGATTAAAGAAATGGATTGAAATGAAAAGATATCTTAAATCAAGGCAATGGGCTCTGGTGGGTGCATCTAGAATACGCATGTAATTATGAAAACTTGTGAATTGTGTCAATGACTTATTTGACTTTGTTGTGAAAAGTTCAGAGACTCTATTGAAAATATTGAAAATTTATGGATCATATTGAATATTTAGATATAGTTTACTAACTATATTGAACGAATTAAAAGTTTAAAGATGACATTTCACATTTGATCGAGGTTTATAAACTATTACGTCATTTTCCTTTAAAGTACTATTGAGTCAATGAAATGTGATCAGGAGCACACGGTTGGCGGGCATCGACCAAATAGATTGCCTAGGCTCCCACATTTAAGGTCCGTTCGTTTGACTTTAAACAAAAGAAAAAAATATCTTCTTTATTTTTTTGGTAAATTTTTAAGATATTGTTGGACTTGTATTAATCATGAGAAAATGTCTGTCTAAATCTACTTGTCCATATATGTATTTGGAAATAAAAAAAAGGCAAGTGTTTTGAATTAAAATAAATCAAAGTGCGTGAGTGTCAATATTTTAATAATGTAAAAGGTAATCATTAAAAATCAATCCAGACATTCCCTTATACTTTTGGCATCGGTCCATTAAAAACAACTTCATGGTTTGTGCATACATTGCATGTCCTTATACATAGGCAAGGGCAAGTAACACGAATTGATCGAAGTAGCCAGCTTGATTCGGTTCGTTGGAGCATCGGTCCGATTTCTAGTTTCATAAAATTGGATCCGAATGGTGTAGACCCTAGTTCTAGGGGAAAACAGACTGCTTGGATTGCTCGGACCAAACATATTATTTTTTATTTAATTTTATTTATTAATTGTAAACCTAAAAATCCACTTGTTATTTTTTTATTTCTTAAATGTAAATATAATTTTAGTCAGCATATTAAAATTAAAGTCTGTGTTGCTCACCCATACTAATTATGATCCACCGATTTCATTGGATCGCCTGAGAATTGCATTGGAAGGATCGATTTCCAATTTCTGGATAGGGCCGAACTGAGAACTAGTTACTAGAAAACAATGACAACAAAATGAGAATTTGAGAGCAAACTTTTATTCAATTTAGGGATAAATGCATTAAAATCCTAAAATTTGTCATGAAAGTGCAGTCGAGTCTTAAAAATTTTAAAAGTGTAATCAAGTCTTAAAACTTGTCAGGAAAGTACAATTCGGCCTTAAAAATTTCAAAAAATACAATTAATGGAAAGACTTAGTTGGACCAATTTGACAAGTTTTTTTTTTTGACTTAATTATATTTTTTAAAAAAATTTTAGGACTTAATTGCACTTTTTAAAAATTTTTAGACTCAATTGCACTTTCATGAAAGTGTAATCAAATATTAAAACTTATCATGAAACTGCAGTTGAGTTTTAAAACTTTTAAAAGTGCAATCAAGTTTTAAAATTTGTTAAGAAAGTGCAATTGAATCCTAAAAATTTAAAAAAATGCAATTAAATTGGACAAATTTGACCAGTTTTAGGACTTGATTACATCTTTTTTTAAGTTTTATGACTTAATTGCATTTTTAAAAGTTTTAGAACCTAATTATACTTTCATGAAAAGTTTTAAGACTTTCATTATACTTATTCTTTTAATTTGATGGCATCCTTTGCTTTATTTTCCAAGCGACTTATGATGGTATTATGGGCATGCTAGGATTAAATGGGTTGTGTAAAAAGTAAGATTTTTTGAATTTTTCGATGTTTGAAGAGCGGAAAATAGGCTATTCCTGAAAAACACTTTTCACTTATGAAAAAATCTCTTTGAAAAGTGTGGAAAACGTTTGAAAAAAGGAAATCATTTTCCTTATCTTTCCTTTCTTTTTTTTTCCACACTTCCTTCTTTTTCTTTTCTGCTTCTTCCTTCTTCGCCGCCGGTCGCCGCCGTCGGAAATCAATTCCTTAACAAACGATGAAAATTGTTTTCCAGTTCATTTTTAAGTATTAGCTAAACACTGAAAAATATTGTTATTTTCTTGAAAATGACTTCTTGAAAAATATTTTTCAAAAATATTATATTTTTCGTAAAACTAACGGAGCCTAAAACACATTATCCTCTCACTTAAAAACCAAGAAAGCATATATCGATATGATTAAGTATTATCGTGATAACACTACGTCCATAACAAAAATATAAGAATTTAAAATTACAAAAAAAGACCTTCGTTAAGTAGTGACAACTCGTCACACATGGCAAGGGATGTGATCCGATAGGTACGTCGAGATCATAATATATTTATGCCATTGAAAATTATTTTATTTATATATTTAAGCCGTTAGAAAATGAGTCTACAACTAACTCTCTCTCTCTCTCTATATATATATATATATATAGTAATCTGACACTTCTCCTTGCTTGTAAGGACACGTGACGTAGGATCGAGACGTAATCGGACCAACAAGATGGTTTTTAACGGGAAAACATCTTAGAATAACAAAAAAGGAAAAAGTAAGAGATCTGTCGAGATTGAAACCTTTGATACGTGCTTTAATATCATAATAAATTTGCGTTTTCCTTAAAAGCTTCACTTGTTAAGAATTGGGCCAACGTTTATACACATAAAGTATAACTTATTATTATAAGCAGATTCAAACTCAAGATCTTTTGTGGATGAATTACGGGCCGACATAACTACATTCGGCATGCACGCTGGTTTTCTCTCCTTACCATGCCCACGTACCCAAAGTTGTCATGAACAGATTTTCTTAATTTATTATTTTTTTCCACAGGCAAATAAAAACGGAAAGGTCTTTTTTTTTTTTTTGGGTTGGTTCCATTCCTTCGTTTCGTCTAATTTTTCATCTGTTGCTCGTCCACCCCACTCCCTCGAGTACCGGGGGTGCACTTCGAAACGAACATCGCATCCGGACCGTCGCAATTTCAACTATCCTCACCGCGGTAGATCTTGTCCGTCCGTCGAGATCGCCGCATTTAACTGCATTTAAATTCCGCGTCTGAAATCCGGTTCATTTTACTACCCCCCCCCCCCCCCCTCCTTCACACTCGCACCACCGGTCAGGAGAGAGAAACTGGAGAGGGAGAGCATGACGCTCGAACTAAAGAGCTCGCCTTCGTCTTCTTCCTCCTCTTCTTCTCGTCCCTCCGTCGGAGCTCTTCGGCCGAGCTAAAATTCATCGAACTTTTCTGTAAGTACCTGCTTCTCGTTTTGCTGTTCCTCCTCCTCGTGCTGTGCTGAGTTGGGGTTTCACGAATCAGTTGGTGTTTTGGTACCACGAGCCAGGACATCTTGCGTGGCTAGGGTTTTGGGAATCTGCCGAAACTGGACTTCTGCTGTTGGAATTTTGTTGTTTTATCCCTTTCTCTCGTTGTTTGCTAGCTGAGGAGTGTGTAATTGTGGCTTTTGCGGGTCGAGGAGGCAAATGATGGAAAAAGGAAACGAGCTTTCTGCTCACCCTGGTTCTCCGTTTCCGGACTAGGGTTTCCTGACATGAAGTTACACCTTCATTTCCTTTTTTTTTTTTCCGTTTTATTTTTGTTTTGAAGTGTTTAGGTGCCTTTCTTTTCCTCCTCAGGAGCGTAGCAAGGTTTTCCTGTTAATTTTTACTAGTGTCAACCACAATTTGTATAGAAAATGGCGGTTGTTGGACTTACGTATTATCGAAGGTATTCTTAGAGTTATCTCTGTTTGGATAGGAACTTAAGCATCACCATTGTCTTGGAGATAGCACAAACACTTATTAATGTATAGAGTTATCCGTTGTAATTAGTTCCATATGTTTGTTCAGCATCAACAACAGATCTATGGGTTAGCTGTACCGTAGCAACACTTACCTCACATTGGAGTATTGCTTCTGAAGTACACCACAGGTAGCCTTTGCTCAGGTGTTTTCACTTTAATGGGCACTGGTATATCATCAGGATCATTTCCAAATTGTACTTGTGATTTGACTCAAGTCAATAGGTGCTTCTTGGAAGTCTACTGGTAATTTTACTTCAGCCTGTGCCCCCATAGGTAGAATATTCTTGGAGTTGGCTTTGCTGTGTATGTATGGCTTTGAAACCACTTAAGATGAATCTTCAGAGAAATCACCTTTAAATCTAACTTTTGAGGTCAGATAGCTGAAGGATTTGTTTATGTGCACAGACCCTTGCCTTTGATCACTGAGCAATGTCCTTCCATGTGTTGAATTTACATTTCATTCTCAGGAAAGTCCATGATGATATGTACGGAATTGTTGAAATGTTTTTATTTCTTGTAAGTCTGGTTTTAGTCATAATTGTTTCTTACGTACTGATTTATCGTATTCTTGTTAGGTTGCGAAGAACTTAATTCTTCATTGAATAATTCAACTCCTATCAAGTGAATTATGGGTGAGGAAGGTTCGGCAAATGCAGCTTCTGGATCAGAAGTAGTAGTAGCACCTGCAGAAAATGGATCTGCACCTCATGACAGCAATATAGTGGCTGAAAGAAAAACCGAGGAAATTAATGGAGTGAAAGAAGAGGAAGATGATAAAGATGAAGAGAAAGCGGAGACTGATAAAACGGGTATTGTCCGGGATTTAAAGGAAGAGCATGATAAGAAAGAACAAAAAGAAGAGGAAGAACCTAAAACTGAAGAGATGGAAGAAGAAGCTGCTGCTGAAAAAAAGGAGGAGGTACCTGAGGAGATGAAGGAAGATGAAGAGAATAATGAGGAGGGAGATAAGGGGATTGTTGATGGGGTAAAACATGGGGGAGGAGAGGATGAAGAAATTAAAGAGGAGAAACTCGGAGAAGAGCAGGAAGAAGAGGCTGAAGAGGAAAAGAAGGTTGAGGAGAGTGGGGAGAAGGAACAGGAGAAGACCGAGAGTATGGAGGAGCGGACTGAGACAGAGAAGGCTGAACAAAGTACAGATGAGAAAGGGTTAAAAAAGCGTAGGAGGCAGAAGAATGCTGGGGGGAAGGCTGAAGGGAATAAAAAGCAAAATGACAGGACCCCTAGGACTCCCACAGTAGATCGTCCTGTACGAGAGAGGAAGTCCGTAGAGCGGTTGGTGGCATCTATTGAGAGAGATGCCTCTAAGGATTTCCAAATAGAAAAGGTTTATAAAACTAATTTACACCCTGCATTTTGTTGGATTCATGTGTAGAAATTTCATTTGATCATATTATCTTGGAATTGCAGGGCCGTGGAACACCATTGAAAGACATACCCAACGGTATTTTCATTTTTATTCTAGCTCGCTATATTGTTGAGACTGTTTTCCATGGTTCCTGGAAAACAACCCTCTTTCTTTTTTTTTTTGTTGGTGTACACAAAAAATGCTCAGCGTACAATCACTTAGGGTCTAGTATAGAATGTAGCTGAGATTTGGAATGTCTGAAACCTGGAAATGTGCATAACTTTGATTGACATGTTTTCCTGGTTCTGCACGTTATGGGACCCATCCATGCAGAACGATAAGGTGCATTAAACAGCTTTCTGTACATTTTGTCAGTGGCTTTCAAATTGTCGAGAAGGAAGACAGATGACACCTTTAAACTGCTGCATAACATCCTGTTTGGAAGGAGAGGGAAGGTAACATTAATTCTCATCTCTCAATGTGCCAGCCGTGATTTGCCCCCCTGCCCCCCCACATCCTCTTCTTGTATGTACTCCTTAGACGAGTTAAGCGGATGTCCTGGGAGAGAGTGTTGGTTTTGAAATTCTCAAGCATTCTACTCACTGTTTGATAAACCTTCCTCTTCTGTACTTTGGCAGGCATTCCAGATCAAGGGTAATATATCAAGGTTTTCTGGTTTTGTTTGGCATGATAATGAGGTAAATATATGCCTATAGCCTTGCTTTTCTTTCCCTTTTTTTTTCTCTGGTTTTCGTGCGGGGAAGGGTGGGGTTGGGGTGTTTGGAAGTGGAGGAGATTTTAATGTGGCAAACTAATGTCTGGAAATTGCTGAGTTGTGGGGTACTGAAAGGCTCGTCTACGAGCTTGACTTTTAACTATGTTGCAACTACAGGAAAAGCAGAAGAATAAGGTGAAGGAGAAACTTGACAAGTGTACTAAAGAGAAATTGCTTGAATTGTGTGATGTGCTTGACATATCAGTCTCAAAGACATCTACTAGGAAGGTTGGTGCAACATCATTTTTGGTAATCTGTTATATATCTTTTAACACTACTTTCTTTGGGAATGCTTGGTTCTTTTCCTTTTGGCCCCTTAAATTGCCTGTTTGTCATAGTGAAAGTGCAGTATTGAAAGTGATCATTTAATATAATATTTGTTGACTGTGTAGTAGGGCCAACGAGTTAAGACTTGCTTCTGTGATTTGGAGGTAGCATATTCTTTGTTTACAATGCCAACTGTCGTTTGTACTGATTAGTTGGTCTGCACTTTCAGGAAGATATTGTTGCGAAGCTGATTGACTTCTTGATGGCTCCCCATGCCACAACAACCTTGTTACTTGCTGAAAAAGAGGTTTCCATCTGTAATTGTTTGTGGGAAGTCATTGATATTGTGATTGGTTTCTTTGCGATTGCATCTTTTCATGTTTTGATCTTCTGTACATGTGGCAGTCTGGTAAGGGCCAAAAGCGCAAGAGGTTGGTAAAAGGAACTTCATCTGCATCTAAGAGTTCTTCGAAGCGGACAGGCAAGGTATCATTCATTTCTCACTAGAAGCACTGTGATAGTGATGATAATGGTTCTTTATCATCGGCTGAATGACTGAACCAATCACAAATAATCAACAATCTGAAGTGTTTACCATTTCCCAAAAATTTTTCTTTTTGGGCTTTGACTTTTGATCATTTGGCACTGCTTTGTTATTTCATTATTTTTGGGTTGGATTCATTCCAGCGTCGAAAAAAGAGCGAGGATAATTCGAAGAAGGAAAGAAAGAAGCCTGCTTCTGATACAGAAGATGATTCTGAAGAAGAGAAGGAGGAAGAGCAAGAAGATGAGCTAGAACTAGAACAAGAAGAAGAGGAAGAAGCTCAAAATGGTGTTCTGGAAAGGTCTGATGCCGAGATGCCGGACCAGTCAGAAAGTGAGGAAAAAGATGTTTCTGAGGACGAGTCTGAAGAAGACACGGGGAAGAAGGGAAATAGCCGTGCAAAATTATCCAGTAAAAAGGAATCTGTTGGAAAAGCCAAAAGCAGGAAAAGATCAGTGCCAAACAAATTGAGTTCACCACCCAAAGCTACCAAAAAGAAATCATCATCAAAGCGCACAAAAGTCAACAACAGTGACAGTGGTCCTACGGTGTTCTCTAGGAAGAAGAATGAACGAGTAACCAAGAAGTCTTCGACTCCTGCAAAGTCTGCCACCAAGGAGAAAACTGGTCAGTTGATTATTCTTTTTCATTCCATTTGTTATTCTTAGTGCTTTTGGGTATGCAATGCGGTCTGCTCTCCTTTTCTATAGTTATGGAGGTAAGGCACTTTCACTGCTTGTTAACTAATGGCTAATCTGAAGCTTGAGTGAACCTTTTTATGCATGAAGTGATACCACATTTTTCATTGGGTCCAGGCTGAGACCAAAGGTCTTGGAGTGATCAGTCTAGCTGAACAACTCAACATTTAAGGAAATGTCGTTAATCCTTCATTCTTGTTCCTAGTTTTAAGTACCATCTGTATAGATAAGAATCCCATTAATTACATGATTTTTGACGCATGTATAAATTTGCGGTATAAGGTACGAAAACTTTCGGCAATTTCTTAGAAGTAAATTTTGTGCAACAAGGTAAGAAATGGCATTTTAATATGGAACCGACTGAAGTTTGTTGTATTGTGGAAGGGAAAAAAGCTGCCAAGGGAAAGGACAAATCAAAGGAAGGGACTCTCAAGCCCAGCGATGTTGAGCTTCGAAATGCAATTTGTGAAATTCTTAAGGAAGTTGACTTCAATACGGTGCGATTCTAGTCTTTGGATAGATTGGTTGGTGACTTTGCATTTCTTCCTTTGCTTGGTGCAAGACTGGAACTTGCTGAAAAAGTTTCTGTTTGCTTGCAAGATGTTCGTATGACTATTCTTAGTGCATTACAGTCTTTTGAAGAAGGCTAACTGCTCCGTACATCCCTTTATTCTTTTATATTTTTGGCCGAGTAATCTGCACGCTGATGTGTTGAATTAGCTTGTAACATCTAACGTAGGATGGGTTTTTGATTCTGCAGGCCACTTTCACCGATATTCTGAAACAGTTAGGTATGTTTTCTCAACACTCAAGCATTTATGTGATATCAAGCATGTCAATGTTCAAATTAATCATTTTGCTGGCTGATTTTGCAAGTCATTTGCAAGTTAATGATCTGCTGCATTCCCAATATATCCTTTGTTAATCATGGTGGCTAAATCTGTAAGCTTTAACCTTTCTCTGTAGCATATCCTCTGGACCCTGCTGAATCATATAGGTCCTTTTGCACAGAGGAATTTTTAAAACCTGTCACACTTGGCTGAATGATTTACTGTTTTATGATACTTTGGAGCAGGCTTGGCATTTTCGTTGTTATAATAAATACATTTTCGTTGTTATAATAAATAATTAGGGTATGATTGTACAGTTGATGCATTTTCGTTGTTATAATAAATAACTAGGGTATGATTGTACAGTTGATTTGTATTATGTCTACTCAAATGAATAATGAGGTATAGGTGCATTATCAGTTATATTACATGTCCATGGACAAATCATCCCAAACATGACAAGTGATAGTATGGATAGGGAATCATTATTACGTGTCTTAGTTGCTGAAACATTGCACTGGAACTTTGTTAAGTGAGCATTGTTATCATCCAGTCACCCTTCAGATTCTACAGTGACTGTTCCAAGTGCTGTTAGGATATATCTTTGAATCTAAAATCAATGGATGATTGATTGCTTGTTGTTATGTGAAGCTTTGGTGTTATAGAAGGGCACTTCTGCACTTACGTTGTTTTAGAAGGAGAGTAGGGTAGAATCTCACCATTAATGATGTATACGGGTTTCTGATTTCCCAAGAATTTATGTAAACGGGTCATTGACGGTAAAACAAAGTCTCTAGTCTAACAGTTGAGGTGTTCTTCATGGGAACCATAAGGAAAACCCTTGGTACTCCAAAAATGTAGAAAATATATTGACATGTCGGTGCATAACTAACTAGTGGCTGAAAATTCATCTGTTAGTGTCTTCATGGTGGCCTAATGAATTTGTTGGCAACGTTTCAGCCGAGCAATTTGACACAGATCTCACCCCAAAAAAGTCATCTATAAAGCTAATGATCCAGGAAGAGCTCACTAAACTTGCCGATGAGGCTGATGACGAAGATGGAGAAGGTGATGCTGAGAAAGATGAACCAGTGGCAGATGCCCCTGAAGTGAAAGCCTGACCCGCTAAATACAGTGTAGGTAGTGGTAGTTTTTGTGCCTAGTTTTCTGCATTGTGTACCTTGTACCGACTGTTTAGTAGTTGTGGAAGAGCCAGCTTTCATGCAAAGTGATTTGTACATGCTGGCAATCTAACTTATAAATTAACGAGAGGATGTATCGATAACTCGGCTGCTTGGCAGTGCTGCAAACTAGTTTATGTCCAGATTCGAGAAAACTCCTCTGCGTCTTTCTGGTTGCTTGGTGATCCCAAGGCTGTGTTCAGGTTGGGCGCGAGCCCCTGAAGCCTTGGTTTCCGTGGGGGGTGTTCTTGGTTGTCCTGGATTTTATCGTTCATACTCCTTGATGTGGTTTGGTATATATTGCTTTGCACTTGGTTGCATTTTACCAGTTGATTTTTAAGCTTTGGCAAAGCGTCCTAGGGTATGTATATGGTAATAATTTTGATTACTTTTAGGGTATGTATATGGTAATAATTTTGATTAGAAAAAATATTTTTGATTAAAATGATTTTTTCATTATATTTTTTGGATGAGTTTTAGAGAATCAAAACGTGTTTGGTAGTTGTCCAAAATTTCTATTTTTGGAATTGAAACACGTTTGGTAATTGTTTAAAATTTCGATTTTTGGAAACAAATGCTTTTATCAATTTTTGACGTTTAAGTTAGATAATTATGTGGTCACATTATAAAATTTCATCTTGTAATTTGAATTTATTGATGATTAATTTATATCAATTCTCTTATGGAACATATTGTATATTAAACTATAACAATAAATATAAAAAAATTATCATAAGCTATTTTCGCCATTCATTATGAGTACATTGATCTTGTCGGATGCTCAAACGACATGAGTGATATTTTTGTTTTTTGCAAGGAGAATGTATTGTATTGCCTTGCATTGATGTTCATTTTTGATTCTAGAAAATTAAATTCTAGTCTTAATTCATTGAAAACTTAAAAATAAGATCTTACTAAGTGTTTACTATGGTTATTTTGTTTTTTTTTTTGGGGTCAAAATTTAAGCACATAAATTTAGGCAAATCACAATTAAAGAAACCAAGTATGTTATCAAGGAATTATGGTATTGATAAATAGCATAAATTTTTTTTAATGAAGCTTAAAGGGTTTAGAGAATATGGTTCAAGTTTAATTTTTAAAAGTATTTATGATTTTTCTAAAAAAGAATAAAATCTAACAAATTTAGGGATTTTCGGAAATCTAGATTCAAATTTATGAAAATGAGATCAAATTAACCTATGCTAAGCTTCTTTTAATTTTGAGGATTTTTTGAAATTTTTTTTTTGTATTTTTGTAATATTTTTTATCTTATATATATTTTTGTAAATGAGACCTGATTTTGTTTTAGGTCCAGAAAAAAGTAACAAGAGAACTGAAAGAGAAAAGTAAGAAATGTGGGGCATCATTCTGTTGTGATTTTCAAAAGTGATTTTTTTTTAGAACTAACTTTTTTTTTTGTTTTTATTTTTCTTCAAAATTATTCTCGAGAAGACAATTAGAATTATTTATGTTACCAAATAGGATTCTCATTTTTTTTTAATATTTTGAAGAACATGTTATAAATAATTAATTATGATTCCGCATTAATGAAATACCGACATTTATATTACATCAACGTTATATTACGCATATTAATTTTACGTGATAACCGTCTCGCGTGATAACCGTCTTGATGGGAGACAGTTATTTATAAGGGGCAGACGTCAGTTTAAATGGGTTATCTAAACCAAGCCCTGTCGCGGTTGCGATTCGTGTCCCCGTGTCAGAGCCGTGGCGTCCCAAGCTTGCCACATATACTATCAGCTTGACGATTAAATTTGAATAAGATACATGCAGACAAATAAAAGCAAGGCATTTTTTTTTTTTACCGGCAAATGTCGGGTACTTTTTACATATTACTGGGAGATAAGTCGGATGGCATCAAAAGTCCCCAGTTGCCCTATCCGATATACTAGAAATTGAGAACTGTAGTCTCAACCAAAAGGCTCCCATCGATGACCCGACTACTAACTCCTCTATTCATTGACCTACACCATGCTACTTACCTATAAAAATTTTTAACAATAAAGGGGTGAGATAAAAATCTCAATGAGTCGAATCTCTAATTCACTGACTAAATCATCTAATAAATGAATGGGCAATAAGCATGCAATGAATTTCAAGGTACTCAACAGTTAAGACCGTCGCGTATTATTCCGGAATTTAAAGTATTTATGAAAACACTAGTCATGCCATACGGTGCCATCATTTCGTACATATATAACGTTGTCTCGTACCGCTTCCGAGACCGACCCAGTCACACAGCAGGGTCTTCCCATAACTCCATAGGGCAAGTGCATAAAATCTGAAACTCGATTTTTTTTTTGTGACCCTCGATCGCCTTTCGCATGCGAAGCTATGTTCGCGCACTTATTATGTCGACGTGCACTATGCCATAAGATAATAATTTCATTATTGACACCAAGGATTCGAGATTATAGTTAGAACATGCGTTAGCAACGTATCTCAATTCGATTCTGATAGTTTATCTATAATTGTATCTGTGAACATAGATGCTAAATAAACAAGTTGTAGCGAACAAGTTAGCTAATATAGATACTACAAAGAACGATCAATTCTAACGCGCGACGTCTAACTTGAATTCCATCCGTCATGTTATACTAACTCCTACTTGGCTCGTCTTGATCCGTGGATAACTATTCTAACCATGTTACTAATGTTTCTCCTTCTCACAAGCATTCTAAAGCAAATCTCACGTTGCCTCACCACTAGATATCTAGCCCACTAACATAACTCATGATCCTCTATATTTTCCTTTTCTTTTCCTCGCCAATTTTCGTTGTAATCCATGCAGTAATGGGGACGGCTTCTCCTCATGCGTAGACCCCAATTTAATCCTTTGAAGGGTCTATATGCAACCCACTAGTTTAGCTCACTAGTTTCCTACTCGTGCATAGTATACTGGAAGGTGGCAGCAGCTTCTGTACAAGCACAATTGCACTGATACCCCAATTTGAGCCTTAGAGGGATCACCATCCCATCACATGCAGCAACCCAACGCCTAACCTTTCCACCCAGATTTCACCGACATGTAGAGTACCATTGACCACGGCATGGAATTCAACTCAACTCTCACGGTCGGTCATCGCACCTGCACCCATTTTTGCAGAACCACGAATTCCTACGACCTACATACCTCAACTCGCTATACTCTCTATCTTGCCTCTTATTTTCAGTTCTCGTGCCATCGTCCCTACGCGACACAAGTCCATTCCACCACCTCCAACATCTCGCTCCTCCCTCCTTCATGCACAAACAGATTCTGTTTTCTTTGCACCACTCATACCCAGTACGAAATCAGTAGCTGCTCGTCCATTGCCGACTTTTCCATACACGACGCAAATATTGGTGAGACCCTGGGATTGCAAGCGGAAGTTTTCTGCTCTCTTACCTATTACACTCAGTTTTTTTTTCTTTGACCACTCATGCACATACACTATATGTCATGCCCACGTTCTCTTGGTTCTACATTGCCCCCTCCCAGAATACCTTTAATCCTCACTACTTAATGTTTTCCATGCATTTTTGCGGCTGACTTGCTTCTTGCATGTTCGGTTCCCATTGTTTAACTAGTGGGTGAGTCAGGAAGATTACTTGCAGCAACTGAACATCCACCTCTTTCGTTCAAGCCTCGCGGATATGTGAGCTACCAAAAACCACGACATGCAAGTCAACCTGGCTCTCAAACGATCAACAGTACGTCCTTGAATCCACTAAGCTCGAGCTGCACAGCTCGGTTCTGTGACACCAACGCACGTCTACGGCCAAGAGAACCCGACTCAAGGTACTCGTTGTCTTGTCTTCACCCGAATTACAGTTGATTGCCACAATCTACAGCCCATACCCATTGCCCGACACTGACCAATGTCTTCTCAGTTCCACAGCTCACCCTTACCCGACATGCATTAGACAAATTTAGTGAATGAGTTAGAGAAAAGACTCACCTTGTTCCTGCTGCAATACGGTTCTTGAATGGCTGGTCTATTCCTGCTCTTGGGTCAGCGTAGAGTTGAAGAGCTCCCTGGACAATGGACAGAACCGAGAATGGGGGGAAAGCGTCCTTGAAGTGGTGATACCACCAAAAGATGAAGCCAAGAAAAGGAGTCTCTCAGGCTTCTCTATCCTTCATCTGTTTGCATGATCAAGCCATCTGGAGTGGTGGAAACTTGAGCTGTCGGGGACGTGGGGGGAGAAATTTCCAGAATGGTTTTCAACTTTTCTCATCAGTTTCACTGCGTAGGCCCTAAATTATTGCAAACGCTGGGCTTAATTTCCTACGGTTAAATTGGTTTGGGCTCGGTTGACTTAGTCAGTGGAGGGTGCAATGAGCCGAATACTCAAATTTTATGCTTGGGTCGAATTTCAGTCTTTGGCTCTCAACCTCGAGACTTCGAGCCGAAAAATTTTATTTTCAATTGATATCGCGCCCAATTGCTACCTCTCGAATGCCATCCGTTATGCAGCCCATCGTGCGCAATAACTTCGTCCAATCTGAATCCTAATCCATTTTGCCCAAATTAGCTTTCGAATCCATTTCGCCTATTTCTTAATAGTTTATAACTGTTGAAATGGGGCACTACAAGCCACCTACGTCAGTTTTTTTTAAAGAGAGGTGGTTACATCGTTAGTTTCTTATCCAAAACATACAAAAGAGAAACTCACATTTGTCGCGACCCTCTAAAATTTTTTTTTCTTCTAAAGGGTTAACGGATTATTAGGTTAATTAGATTTGACTAACCTAACGCGGACCCTCCCAAGCCCTACCGAATCGCAACTTTGGTTTTTGTTTAAATGATTTTAAGATTTGGAGTCGCTACTAATCGTTCTTGGTAGGTCGATTAGAAACCTAAATAAATTAGCGGGAGAACTAATTTATTTCTACGAACCAGAGATTATGAGTTCGGGGACTTGGTTACACTAGTTAATTAAAACTAATGCCCTTTCGGTACCTTAATTTCATGGATATCCTAATTTGGCAACTCAGGCTTGGTTTATTCCTAAGGCTCTAGTAGGGTATTTTCTTTTGTGTTTTCACCTTTTGAATAAGATACATGGATGGTATATATTTTTTATTTATTATATTTTTTTAAGTGTTAAAAATTCCCTGAAGCCAACGGAGGGAGTGTGTTAACGACTTCTGTGCAGTATTACGACCTACTCATTTTTTGGGTATGATGATTCAAGAATTAAATTACAGGAAGTACATGACAGTGAATAAATACCTCCAATGGGAGGCCTAGTATTGGCTTGGCTCTTCCCTTTGGGATTTAAGGTACAGGTATTTAAATTACTGTAAGTAAAAACCTCTAATGAGAGGCTAAGCATTGGCTTGGCTCTTCCCTTTGGGATTTAAAGTGCAGGTATTTAAATGACCTCCAGTGGATGTGCTTTGCCTCTCCATTCTGGGGTTTGCGTTCTTAAAAATAAATTACAACAAATTGATTCAACAATTTGAAATTTGTGCGCGCTTAGGAACTCCTTCAAGCCAATTTTGTGCTTCCGTAGGATTGACCGTTGATGTAGGGTTGCGGCTGCCTGACATAAAAATAGAGTGAAGTGTCAATATACAAAATATGTGCTAATCTGCACCTAAAACCAGAAGAGTGGAAAGAGTACTTATCTCTCATTTTTTTGGGAGGGATTTCTAGAATTGGATTTTGCTCTCTCTGTTCTCAACATAGAGAGTCTCTTTTGAATTAAGATAGACTTTTAATCACATATCAGCTGGGAAATTGGTAAGCACTTAGGAGCTCGTCTGGCCAATTTTGCACCTCTGTGGGCTTTGCCATTAATATGGAATTGTTCTTCCATAACATAAAAATATGAGGAAAATAGAGAGATGGAGAAAGTGTATACAATTTGTGCTAATTTGCGACTAAAACCACAAATAAATGAATAAATAAAAACACTTAGCTCGAATTTGCTTGCTCGTTGACAAGGATGAACTCTTGATTTATGTTGATCGATGAAGGAATTTGTGATAATAATTCCTAACTTTAAACTCCCATCATCTTCAAAATTCTCTCTCTCTTTTTTGGTATTTTCTTTTTCTTAAATTTTTCTTCAATCTCCTAAAATCCTCTTAAACATCCAAAATTTTCTCTCCAAAAATAAAATCCCCCCTCAAGCTCACTTTTTCTCCTTTTATAACCTACTCATCTATCTCCTATTCTAATTTTTCCACTAACTCTTTCTCCCATTCTAATTTCTCCACTAACTCTTCTTCATTTTCATCTTCCCTTCTTCATTTCTATCTCACATTCTAATCTCTCCACTAACTCTTCTTCATCTTTATCTTCTCTTCTCCATATTTATCTCCCATTCTAATTTCTCCACTAACTCTTCTTCATCTCCATCTTCCCTTCTCTATTCTTATCATATTTTTTCCATCCATTCTTCTCCATCTTCTCTTCTCCATCTCCTCTTCTCCATCTTCCCTTCTCTATTCTAATTTATCCACTAACTCTTCTTTTTGTTATTTGCAAAATAATCCCTCAAGAGTTAGGTATTTGCACTCTAGTCCTTGAATTTTAAGTATTTACAATTTAGTCCCTGAAAAAATATTTCTTTAAGTCCAAATCTCCTCACAATTTTTGACATACCTTCCCTATACTTAGTTAAAATTCACCACATGTCAAATTTAAGCTCATTTCTTACCACTGAAAATAATGCAGAATTTAATTAAAGCCCTTTTGCACAATTGAGTCATTCTGGGTATAATTGGGCCAATATAAAAATTTAAAATATTAGAGAACAATGTCACAACTCCTAAAAGT
Organism: Psidium guajava; assembly: GCA_016432845.1. Taxonomy (NCBI): domain Eukaryota; kingdom Viridiplantae; phylum Streptophyta; class Magnoliopsida; order Myrtales; family Myrtaceae; genus Psidium; species Psidium guajava. The sequence continues at coordinate 34,383,949 of CM028226.1, forward strand.
GAAAAAATGAAAATAAATTGACTCAAATTGAATTTTTTTAGGCCCGATTCGAGATTATGATTGTGAAGGAAAACATGACCCCGAATTGGATTTTTTAAATTTGTGATGGCCAACATGAAAAGGGATTTAAAATAAAAATATTGACTATTTTTATATATTTTGTTGGCCTCAAATGCTATTATTTATTAAATATTCTCATAATTTCTAAAATATAAAAAATATATATATGTCGCGACCTAAAATTCATTCTTTAGATTAATGGATTACCAGATTAATTGATTAAATTAACTAACCTAGTTCAAGCTCTCCCAAGCTCTACCAAATCACGACTTTGGTTTTTTGTTCAAATGGTTTTAAAATTTGGAGTCGCCACTAATCATTTTTGGTAGGTTGATTAGAAACCTAAGTAAATTAGCAGGAGAACTAAATTACTTCTACGAACCAGAGATTATGAGTTTGGGGACTTGGTTACACTAGTTAATTAAAACTAATGCCCTTTCGGTACCTTAATTTCATGGATATCCTAATTTGGCAACTCAGGCTTGGTTTATTCCTGAGGCTCTAGTGGAGTGTTCTCTTTTTGTATTTTCACTTTTTTAAATGGAATATACATGAGTGACATTGTTTTTGGAATTTTCAAAATATTAAGTATTTCCCTGAAGCCGAAAGAGAGAGTGAGTTAACGACTTCTGTGCAGTGCTGTGAGCTACTCATTTTGGGGTTTAGTGATTCAAAAATTAAATTACATGAATTAAATAAAAATAAATAAAGACCACCAATGGATAGCTCAGCCTTGGCTTGGCCCTCTCCTTTGGGGTTTAAGATGCAGAAATTTAAATTGCAGAAATTTAAAATGATCTCCAGTGAGCGGGCTCTGCCCTTCACATTCTAGGGTTTAAATTCTTTAAAATAAAACGAAATGATTTAACAATTCAAGCCGAAATCCATCGACGGATCAATTGAAAATTTAATGGGCACTCAAGAGCTCGTCAGCGCCAATTTTACACCTCCATGGGATTTACCGTTGACTTGGAGTTGTCCTTTGCCTGAAATAAAAATATGGAGAACTGGAGTAATGGCGCAAATATGATTTAATTCACATTAAAAATTAAAACAATGAAAGATGCACTTAGCTTCAATGACATTATGAGAAGTGCTTGATGGATATAATTGATTCATGCCTGAAATCAAATATGGGGAAATGGGAGAAGAGTAGAAAATTTGGGCTAGTTTATACTAAAAAATCAAAGAGAGTAGAGGGACACTTAGCTTCAAATCTGGGATGAATTCTTGATTTATGTTGATCGATGAATAAATTGATGATGATAACCCGCTAGCTTTAAACTTTCATCATCTTCAACATTCTCTCTCTCTTTTTGGTATTTTTTTCTCTTAAAATTTTCTTCAATCTCCCAAAACCCTCTCAAACATCCAAAATTTTTCTCTCCAAAAATTCCTTCCTTTCAAGCTCTCTTCTTCCTCCTTTTATAGCCCACTCATTTATCTCCCATTCTAATTTCTCCATTAACTCTATCTCCCATTCTAATTTTTCCACTAACTCTTCTTCATCTTCATCTTCATCTTCATCTTCATCTTCATCTTCCCTTCTTCATCTCTATCTCACATTCTAATTTCTCCACCTATTCTTCTCCATCTCCATCTTCCCTTCTCCATATGTATCTCCCATTCTAATTTCTCTCCTAACTCTTCTTCATCTCCATCTTTCATTCTCTTATTTTATTTTCTCCATCCATTCTTCTCCATCTTCTCTTCTCCATCTCCTCTTCTCCATCTTCCCTTCTCTTATCTTATTTTCTCCATCCATTCTTCTCTATCTCCTCTTCTCCATCTCATTTTCTTCATCTTCCCTTCTCTATTCTAATTTCTCCACTAACTCTTTTTTTTGTTATTTGCAAAATAATCCCTTAAGAGTTAGGTATTTACACTCTAGTCCTTGAGATTTTGAGTATTTGCAATTTAGTCCCTGAAAAAATATTTCTTTAAGTCCAAATATCCTCAAAATTTTCAACACACCTCTCCTATGCTTAGTTGAAATTCATCGCATATCAAATTTAAACTCATTTCTTGCTGCAAAATTTAATTAAAGTCCTTTTGCAAAATTGAGTTATTATGAGTATAATTGGGCCAAGATGAAAATTTAGAATATTATAGAATAATGTCACAACTTCTAAAAGTGAAAAATGAAAATAAATTGACTCAAATTAAATTTTTTAGGCCCGATTCGAGATTATGCTCGTGAAGGAATACACGACCCCGAATTGGATTTTTTAAATTTACGATGGCCAACATGAAAAGGGATTTAAAAGAAAAATATTGACTGTTTTTATGTATTTTTTTGGCCTCAAATGCTATTATTTATGAAATATTTTCCTAATTTCTAAACAATATATTTAAAAAAAAACAAAAAAATACGAAAAATTATTTTTTGCTCAAAAATGGTTGCCTAAGCTTGGCCAAAGCTTCCAAAGTTGATTTTTAAATTTTATGAATTGTTATGGATTTTCTATTAATTTTCGAAAATAAAAATATTAAAAAATACGAAAAATATGGAAAATACTTTTTTGGTCAAAATTGATTTCCTAGGCTTGGCCAATGTCCCCAAAGTTGATTTTTTAATTTTATGAATTTTTATGGATTTTCTATTAATTTTAAAGAGAAAATGTGATAAAAAATCAGGTGTCAACAATATATAAATACAAAAAATTATTTTTTTTGTTTGAAAATAGTTGCCTAAGCTTGGCCAAGGCTCCAAACTTGATTTTGCAATTTTCAAATTTTTCTTAATTTTTTGTTTTATGAATTTTCGAAAATAAAAATACCGAAAAATATTGAAAATATGAAAAATCATTTTTTGATCGAAAGTGGTTCCCTAGACTTGGCTAAGGTCCCCAAAGTTTATTTTTCAATTTTATGAATTTTTGTGAATTTTCTATTAATTTTCAAAAATAAATAAATAAAAAATACGTAAAAATACTAAAAATATGAAAAATCATTTTTTGGTCAAAATTGGTTCCCTAGGCTTGGCTAAGGTCCCCAAAGTTAATTTTTCAATAGTATGAATTTTTATGGATTTTCTATTAATTTTCGAAAATAAATAAAAAATACATAAAAATACTGAAAATATGAAAAATCGTTTTTTGGTCAAAATTGGTTCCCTAGGCTTGGCTAAGGTCCCAAAAGTTGATTTTTCAATTTTATGAATTTTTATGGATTTTTTTATTACTTTAGTAATAGAAAAAATGATTAAAAATCAGGTGTCAACAACGTTTTACAAAAAAAAAACCACAGAGTACACACCATCGCTTTAGAGGGGGCAATTGGCTAGAGAGATCCCGTTTTGTCAGACGCTCAACGCACGTACGCGAAATCATCGCCTGCATCAATGGATGGAGGTATGTTCATTTATTATCATACGCACGATTTTCGTTTTGCGTTTAAGGTTTCGGGATCGAATCACAGTTCTCACATTTGGTATCAGAGCCAGGTTAATCTCTGCCTTGATCTTTAACGTATGATTTGCGTTGAATTATTGTGTTTAGGGTGAATTTCGTGGGAATTTTTGGGTAAACCGTTGTTGGGGTATTTTGGCCGCAAGATTTTTGGCCGATTCCTGCAAGTCGCGGCACGATTTCAGAACCATAGGGTCGTTTCGCCATGGGGAACGAAAGCCCTAAGGTATTTTGATTTTTGATTGTTCGGTGGAGATGAATTTCCGAAAAGAATTTGCAGATTTGGGTTTTTTGCTTTTGAGTGATTTTTGCTCGATTTTGGGAAAAATCCTTTACCGTTTTTGTTGATTCTTGAACCTATATTGTCGTGCCGATGATATCTTTAAAACCCACAAATTATTTTGGTTTATGGTGGACTGTTGAAGGAGAATCGCGCGAAAGAACTCGTAGTCGGGTAAAGGAAACGCAGAAAGATTATTCTGTTCATGGGGAGGAAGATGGCGCGTATTGGGGACGCGCTAGTGTGGTGCCCATGTGCAGCGTGTTCTTCCTTTCGTGCGTATCATAGGACTTCCTCCCATAATAATTAAAATAAAATAAAACAACAAAAGAGGAAGTTATTGTGGGAAAATGGTTGTGCAGGTGGTGCCCACGTGGGTAGAACTTTATTTAAAATATATATTATATATTTTTGTCTTTTATGCTGCACGAAAAATTACGATTCTGCCCCTATCCTCTTGGTTTTACCTTTTGCCCCAAATTACGTCAGAAATTTACAGTTATGCCCCCCAATTTAATTTATTTACGGTTTTATCCATTTAATTAATTTTCAATTTAATCCATGCCCACGTAAATTTACAAATTTGCCCTTATATGCAATATTAAGTATATTTTGCATGAAATTAAATGTCTCGTGATATATATTTTTATTAATTAGAGTTTAGCCACAGCAACTCTAATTGATTAAATTATATATTAAGAGCCTCTGGATCACATATAGTAAATGACATTTATTTGTAATTAATTATATTAATATAATGAATTTTATCCCATAGGAATTTTTATTATATTAATATAATTAATTAGGTTGAAATATCATATTATTTTTCTTAATTTCCCCACAGGGATTAGGAGAAAGGAATATAATATGATAGTTTCATCATACAGTTTTTATGAATCTATTATAAATTAGAAACTTAGCCCACAAGCAGTTTTTGATGTTATTTGATTCATATTATATGACATGTTTTGCATGGGTAAAGCATGTATCAAGTGAATTTGCCTCAAATATTGTGACGTAAGCATGTTTATTTGTTTATTATGCAATCTTACCACCTGTGAATATCTCTGATATTATTGTTCCCGAGCTGAATGGTGACAACTATAAGGCTTGGAAGGAGTTAATTCTCCTTCAATTGGGGTGTATGGACATTGATTATGCTATTTGGAAAGATGAACCACCTGCTCTTACAGAAACTAGCACTCCAGTTGAAGTTTCTCTTTATGAACAATGGAAGCGGTCTAACCGCCTTAGTGTAATGTTCATAAGGAGTAAACTTTCTGCTAGTATTCGTGGTTCAGTCGCTCAGCATAATAATGCCAAGCCTTTGCTGGCGGCTATTGATGCACAATTTGCATCTTCAGAAAAGGCCCATGCCATGACCTTGATCATGAAGTTTTCATCGTTAAGGCTCACTAATGTTAGAGGTGTGCGTGAGCACATTATGAAAATGAGGGATATTGTGGCTCAGCTCAAGAACCTTGAGGTTGAAATACCTAAGTCTTTCCTTGTATACTACATTCTAAACTCTCTTCCCCAGCAGTATACACCTTTTAAGATCTCTTATAACACACATAAAGAGAAATGGTCAATTAATGAACTCATGACCATGTGTGTTCAAGAGGAAGAAAGACTGCTTATGGAAGTGGGAGAGAGCGCTCATTTGGCAACACAAGGAAGGCATAAGGTGCAAGGCAAGCGTAAGGGAAAAGGTAAAATACCTCCCCAAGCTGGCATTAAGAAGGAATCCAAATGCTTCTTCTGTAGAAAGAGGGGGCATATAAAGAAGGAGTGCGTCAGATATAAGGCTTGGCTTGAGAAGAAAGGTAATCCAATCTCTTGTGTTTGTTATGAATCTAATATGACTAATGTGAGTTACAACACTTGGTGGATTGATTCTGGATCTACAATCCACATTTCGAATTCCTTGCAGGGCTTTCAAAGCCACAGGAAGCCGGTGGGAAGTGAACAATGCATCTATTCAGGAAACAAGATGCGTTCGCATGTAGAAGCTATTGGGACATGCAGTTTAGTCCTAAATAGTGGCTTTGTTTTAAATTTGGAAAGGACCTTTTATGTACCTAGTTTCTCTAGAAACTTGATTTCAGTTTCAAGACTTGTACCGTTTGGTTATTCCTTTCACTTTTCAGATTTGACCTTCAGTTTGTCGTATAAATCTGAAATTGTTGGGAATGGTATCTTGTCTGATGGTCTTTTTTGAATTAATTTGCAAGATAATGCCTTTTATAATGCGATGCATGTTCATGATAACCCTGGTATAAAATGATGTGTTGTGAATGAAGATTCCTCTGCTTTGTGGCATCGGAGATTGGGACATATCTCTATAGATAGAATTAAATGATTGGTAAATGATGGCGTACTCAGTGCTTTAGATTTTACTGATTGCAATACTTGCGTGGACTGCATAAAGGGAAAGCAGACCAACAAGTCGAAGAAAGGTGCCAAGAGAAGTACAGAAATATTAGAAATCATACATACAGATATCTGTTGTCCAGATATGGACTCATATGGTCAAAATATTTCATCACCTTCATAGATGATTACTTACGTTTCATGTATCTCTACTTGCTTCATAATAAGCACGAAGCATTGGATGCCTTTAAGGTATTTAAGGTCGAAGTAGAGAAACAATGCGGTAAGCAAATTAAGATTGTGAGATCAAATAGAGGTGGGGAATACTATGATAGATACACTGAAGATGGATAAGCACCTGGTCCGTTTGCGAAATTTCTTCAAGAGCATGGGATAATTGCCCAATACACTATGCCTGGTTCTCCGGACCAAAATGGTGTGGCAGAAAGAAGAAATCGTACTTTGTTGGACATGGTGCGTAGCATGCTTAGCAACTCAAAACTTCCTAAGTCCTTATGGACTGAAGCTCTTAAGACGGCAGTGTACATATTAAACCGAGTTTCGACCAAGGTTGTCCCAAAGACGCCTTTTGAGCTGTTCAAAGGTTGGAAACCGAGTTTGCGACATGTACGCGTTTGGGGATGCCCGTCTGAAGTGAGAGTCTATAATCCACAGGAAAAGAAGTTAGACCCAAGGACTATAAGTGGGTATTTCGTCGGATATGCCGAAAAGTACAAGAGATATAGATTTTATTGTCCATCTCATACCACTAGGTTTATGGTTGAGTTGCCCGATGGTAAGAAGGCCATTGGTTGTAAGTGGGTCTTCAAAACAAAGAAAGATTCATTAGGCAACATAGAGAGATACAAAGCCAGACTCGTTGTCAAAGGATTCACTTAAAAGGAAGGAATCGATTACACAGAAACTTTTTCTCCTGTATCTAAGAAAGATTCTTTTCATGTTATTTTGGCATTGGTTGCACATTTTGACTTGAAATTGCATCAAATGGATGTAAAAACGGTATTCCTCAATGGAGAACTGGAAGAGGAGGTTTATATGAGAAAATCAGAAGGATTCCTCTCTAGTGATGGTGAGCATTTGGTGTGCAAGCTTAAGAAATCAATATATGGCTTGAAACAAGCATCCCGTCAATGGTACTTAAGGTTTCATGAAGTTATCTCTTCATTTGGTTTTGTAGAGAACATCATGGATCAATGTATATACTAAAAGGTCAGTGGGAGCAAGATTTGTTTTCTTGTCCTATATGTGGATGACATTTTACTTGCAACCAATTATAAGGACTTGTTATATGAGGTGAAACAATTTCTCTCTAAAAGTTTTGACATGAAAGATATGGGTGAGACATCTTATGTCATTGGCATTAAGATCCATAGAGATAGAGCTCGAGGCATTTTGGGATTGTCTCAAGAAACCTATATCAATAAAGTCTTAGAGAGATTTCGGATGAAAGATTGTTCATCGAGTATAGCACCCATTGGAAGGGTGATAGGTTCAATTTGAACCAGTGCCTGAAAAACAATTTTTGAAAGGGAACAAATGAAAAACATCCAATATGCTTATGCTGTCGGAAGCTTAATGTATGCTCAGGTTTGTACTTGACTTGACATAGCTTTTGCTGTGGGAATGTTGGGAAGATATCAGAGTGATCCAGGTATGGACCACTGGAAAGCTGCAAAGAAGGTGATGAGATACCTAAAAGGTACAAAGGATTACATGCTTATGTATAGGCGAACTGACCACTTGGAAGTAACTGGATATTCGGATTCGGACTTCGCTGGTTGCGTTGATTCTCGAAAATCAACATATGGATATATTTTTATGCTTGCTGGCGAAGCCGTTTCTTGGAGGAGCGCGAAGGAGACTTTGGTTGCCACTTCCACTATGGAGGCTGAGTTCATTTCCTGTTTTGAGGCCACCTCGCATGGTGTGTGGTTGAAGAGTTTCATCTCAGGGCTTAGAATTATGGATTCTATTGCTAAGCCATTAAGGATGTTTTGTGACAATTCAGCTGATGTTTTCATGGCTAAAAATGAGTGGTAGTCGAAATAAGCACATCGACATTAAGTATTTAGCCATAAGGGAACGTGTTAAGAAAAAGAAAGTGGTCATTGAACACGTTAGCACTGAATTGATGTTAACTGATCCTTTAACTAAAGGCATGCCACCAAGGAGTTACAAGGATCATGTAGATAGAATGGGAATTGGTCCCATCATGTAAATTTTTTTTGTATGGATAAAGTTGTGAAACTCTCATTCGGTTATGATGTTTTTCTCAATTAAGGTGCACATTCGGTTTTTATGAGAAAAACGGTCATTTTGACCTAGAATAAACTTGAGGGTTTATTCATTAAGTAGACCCGGAATAAACATAGTGTTTATTCATCAAGTTATGTTATCACATATGGGCTGATTTTGATGAGATAAGATGCATTGTGATACATGGAAGATAATACTCGTTCTAAGAGGACTTATCGCCATGATTCATGTGTTTTGTCTTCAGCATGAAGTTAATGTGCATTTGGTTCAGTATTTCGTTGATGAATGTTGGGATCAAGTGGGAGAATGTTATAAATAATTAATTATGATCCCACATTAATGAAATACCGACATTTATATTACATCAACGTTATATTATGCGTACTAATTTTACGTGATAACTGTTTCGTCCGATAACCGTTTTGATAGGAGACAGTTATCTATAAGGGGTAGACGTCAGTTTAAATGGATTATCTAAACCAAGCCCCCTACGTCAGTTTTTTTTAAAGAGAGGTGGTTAAGTCGTCAGTTTCTTATCCAGAACATATAAAAGAGAAACTCACGTTTTACAAAAAAAAAACCGCAGAGAACACGTCATCGCTTCGGAGGGGGCAATTGGCTAGAGAGATCCCGTTTTGTCAGACGCTCAACGCACGTACTCGAAATCATCGCCTTTATCAATGGCTGAAGGTATGTTCATTTATTATCACGTTTTCGCATCTTCGTTCCCAATACGCATGATTTTCGTTTTGCGTTTAAGGTTTCGGGATCGAATTACAGTTCTCACAGAACAGAATTAGAGAAGCAGAATGGCCGTCATATAAAGCCTTAATTAAATTTGATTCGTTGTTACATGTGAGAGTGATCCAACTTCTAATGAAAGCTATAATGTTCCAGATGGATCTATAAGTTGCATCCCTTTCCATCATGACCATTGTTGAAATCGGCACAGGAAAAGCGAATCAATGAAGAACAAAACTGAGATGTATCGTATGGCCAAAACGGTAACTAGTCGAATGTAGCGGTTTCTGTGGGGAATTATAATTCTGAGTGTGCCATAAAGAGCGTTTCTTTTTGCATTTGGTGTACCCATCCGTGAATCAATGAATTGGTTCTCCTGTACCCGCCTTTTAATTATTTTTGTTCTTATAAGATTAAACAATAGTACAATTTTGTTTTGGTCAAACAGAACATGATACTTGACAATCAATTTTCTTTTCTATAAAATGTAGAAAAAAAATATGGTTGGTCGCGTGTGGCTGCGATTAAAGTGCGTATGATGGGAATAAGTTTGGAATAGAAATTCTCTTGGTAATACAATTTTATTTTTTCATTTTCCAGATAAATTTTTAGCCCAAAAATAAGTTTGGAACAATACTGTTCTACTTCTCTATTTTAGGTATAGAAGCAAAAATTAGAATTCTTCTCATCACTCGCTCCTCTCTCTGGTCGTTGTTGCCAGTGGGTGACCGACAAGAAAGAAGGAAATTTAGCGACCATAAAATATAAAAAAAATTAGATTAAATATAAAAATATTTTAATAATGATTTGGGTGTTAGATTTGTAATACATGGAAATAGATCAAAATAGGTTAAACGTAACAATATGGGTTGGATAATTTTCGACCCAGCCAACCTCTTTGACACCTCTACTCGCCACCATTGTCGAATGTTAGTAGCTCCATCTCTCGTTGCAATCCTAATTTCATTACAATCCTAGCTTCCATCGCAATCATATAAGTTCTATATTATTATCAAACGAATTTATGTTCTAGGAACATAAATTTTGTATTGTTCTCAAATGAGTTTCTTTACTCAAAAACTCGTCTAGAAAAAAGAAATAGAAAAATCGATTTCTGGTTGAATTTTTTTTTCCCTAAGAATATAATATTTACCATTTGTGTCCTCAATATCCTTCAAATGACTCCAATTTTCACCTGCTTAAGTAAAATTTGAATTTGTATTAATGGGTTCAGGTTATTAGACAAAGTTTAGGAGAGTTATTATTGACCCAATAATATTTTTAGGGTAAGTAATTAATTAAGTTCCAATTGAGTCAAATACATGAAAAAAAGTTAGGACCGAATGAAGACAATGAAGACACGTACACACGTAGAGGGCCACGTGGATATGTGTCACCAAGAAGTGACTCATGTCAATTAAGGGAGACACGTAGCACCATGTATCACCGTATGCTAGCCACGTGTCACATGTTGACACATAAATTTTGACTTTTTAAAATTCATTCACTTAAGTACATAAAAAATGAGAATTTTTCTCACCAAAAATTAATTTTTTCATGCATTGCATATTTAATTTTTTGTCGGTCATGCATTTTATTATGGCTAACGACGGAGGATTTGAGCTTAAATTGACAAACGATTGGATTGAGCGTGAGGGAGGTATGCAGAAAGGCTTATGAAGTTTTGAACTTAAAAGAAATTTTTCCATAGGGACTGAATTGCAAATACATAAAACTTCAGGGACTAAATTGCAAATACATAAAACTTCAGGGGCTGAATTGCAAATACATAAAATTTTAGGGATAGTGGAGAAATTAGAAAGGAAGATGGAGAAGGGGAGATATAGAAGGGAAGATGGAGAAATTAGTAAGGAAGATGGAGAAGGGGAGATATAGAAGGGAAGATGGAGAAATTAGAAGGAAAGATGGAGAATGGAAGATGGTAGAATTAGAAGGGAAGATGAAGAATTAGAATGGGAGATGGAAAGATGGAGAATGGAAGATGGTGAATTAGAAGGGAAGATGGAGATAAAGAATGGAGGATGGTGGAATTAGAAGGGAAGATGGAGATAAAGAAGGGAAGATGGTGGAATTGAAAGGGAAGATGAAGTTAGTGGAAAAATTAGAATGATAGATGAAGATAGAGAAAGGAAGATGGGGGAGTAGGCTATAAAAGGAAGTAGAATGAGAGCTTTGAAGGGAGGATTTTGGAGATTGAGGAAAAAAATTTGGAGAGATTTCAAGAGAAAAAATTTTGAGAGAGAAAAATTCGCTGCAGTGGAACAAGCCTTGGCGACGCGACGGATTCATCTCCAACGAGCTCTAGGTGCATCAGCATGTGCAATTATATGGTAACTCAATTTTTCGTGTTTAGATGACGAAATCTCGAAAATAAATATACTGAACATTCGTAGATGACTTCGAGATCTTCGATTTGATATATTATGGCGTGAAAATGGACGTCGTTTACTATGTCAAAAGGGTCCCGAAATGGAGAGCAGAAATTTGGAAATATGGTGATCAGAACCTGAGATGGCATTTTTCTGATCTGACCTTTCACGCTAAATGATTTTCCATGGGTTATTCTAGATTTCGTTTCATAAAGACCTCTTCATGACATTTGTTCATAAGATCTTAATGCATAACATATAAAAATACAAAAATATTCATGCACGTTTCGTATTTTTAATGCATTTAATGAAATCATGCAATTCTGCTGGCGTCCTTGAGTCTGAGTGTTTTTCTGTGCGTGGTCATATTGATTCGTAGTTATCTCATGTTTAGAGTCTTCTTTTGAAACTTCACAAAAAATGAAAGTTGTTCATTGGGGTCTTGTTTAGTAAACTGGAAAGTTTGGTGCATTAATTTTGAGATTTGAGTGTCCATTTGAGCTTAATCCTGAAGTATGTCTGTTCTGTGAAATTTGTTTGTTTGCTGCTGAGCTCTCATGAAAGACCATTTTCTACACGAAAATGAGTGTCTCTTCAGTAAGAATGTAAAACATGAAAGTTGTCAACGACACATTTTCCCATCCACATAAAAAATCTCAGAATTTTTGCATACATTTCATTATTTCTTTTGTATTTTATGGTTACTGCTTTCTCCCTAAGAATGTTCATGCACAGTATGATTTAATTCGTATTTTTTGTGTTAATGCATTGGAAAATGTAAAAAATGGTCTCAATGAAGTTTAATCAGCACGTGTTAAACTTTCTTTGAGTTTTTGAATTGTCTTAACTCGGTGATTGTGCATGTTCGATTGGATAAGTTCATTATTTTCATTTGGCTTTCGGCCCGATGCTTTGAAGACTGGAGGATGACCGATGTCCATTCCGGTCCGTTTTGTTGTACTCCCGACCCACGAGGCTTCGCGACGGGTGTTTGATCGATGTCCATTCCGGTCCATTTTTGTTGTGTTCCCGATCATGTCTCGGGTTTTATTTAATTGGTCTGTAATTATTCACCCGACAAGTTGCGGGTTTTATTTTCACTGTCCTTAGGGTAGTTTTACTTTACCTGCTCTCTCTTCACATCTTCGTTTGCTTTGGGTGATTTTGCATTCTTTATAATACATTGAAAAATCTAAAAAAAATTCATAAAAAAAACCAAAAAAAAATTGCACCTTTGAACCTCAAGTGAAAATTCATCAAAATTGCCAAGTTGAACATTTTCATGAAATTGGTACCGAAAGGGCGTTAATTGAAAAATTAACGTAATCAAGTCCCCGAACTCATTAATCTCTAGTTCGTAGGAATAAAGTATTTCTCCCGATACTTTATTTAGGTGTCTAATCAACCTACCCAAAATGATTAGTGGCGACTCCAAGATAAATCCTTCTTTTAATGAAATTGAACCTAAGTCACGATTTGGTAGAACTCGGGAGAGTTCGAGCTATGCTAGTTAATTCAATTTAATTAACATGGTAATCCATTAACTTTAAAAATTGGGAAACCGATTTTTAGGTCGCGACAGTCACATCATGGCAAGGCGGCGAACATGTGTCACACGCGTAGTGCACACGTGTCATTGCCAGAGATGTCCAGAGCTAACTCACTGTTTCACCTGCTTCCCTATATAAAGCTCTGATGTTAGTTCATTTCATCAATCGTTCGTTAAAACAAAACCTTATCGACACCCTCTCCCTTTCTCTCATATTTGGTTGGCCATGTCTAAGCTGACCTCTCATCGTCATGCCGATTGTCAAGGCTGACTTGAGGAGTATGGTGGTTCGTTCAATGCTAGTGGTGGTGCGGCGCTTGTCATAGCTATCTTGCGACTATTTTGAACATAGGATGTTGGGTGAGTAGAATTTCTAATTCGTTGATTTTTGGTTCATTGATTCTCTTTGCATATCCCTTAGTCTTGCTGGATGAGTTAGTATTATCGATGGATTGATGAATCTTGAGGTGAATTAGGCAAGTTGGGCATTGGATATCGTGTAGGTTCGCGAGATAGGTCAGAAATGACTTTGTACGAATGGGTGGGCGAACTCAATGGTAAAGCTTGTGTCAAACCAGGGAAAAGAGTTCTTTGACCGAAAATACTGTTTTGTTGCCAAAAAAGACATTAATTTGCATTTCAAGGAAATAGTCAAGCTCTTTTATTTGCTAGGTGCCAATTGGAATCTTAAACCAATTTTCTTGGCTTCTATTCCCGAAGAAGTTAGTCAAGCTACCGAAAAGCACTTGCAAGCGAGGTAGAGGCCTATAGCAGAAGCACACTTGGAGAAATGTAACAAGTGGTCCACATAGAACTCGAAGAGCTATGTTAATGGAAGGAACTTTTCAGAAGTTATATTCGAAAAAAATAGAGAACTTGATAAAACCTATGTTAAACGAAGTTGGCAGATCAAGTGTTCTAAAGACTGCAATGACCCTTCTTGTTCTGGTCATAAGAAAAAGAGGCATTTTAAGAAGTTTTCCTTCAAGAAGATGTTGGGAGTATGTCCTAAAGATAACCATGTAATCGTTATATAATGGGTATATGTTGAACTTTCGATTTAACATTTAGTCAATTGGCATGACGTGCTCATTTATCATGTCCAATTATTTAGATGAATAAAGTCTATAAGATCACATGTAACTGAAACCTATTCTTGAGACGTTAAAAATATATGTGACAGATCTTCAGTCAATACACGATCTTTAAATGGTTCCTGGTCAATGATTCAATGAATAGGCATTATTGACCCCTTTGAGATTGGTGCATTTTTAGGAACTTCGCTATTGAGTATCAAATACTCAATGAGAATGATGAGTCACAAGTCATTGGACATTAGATATCCGAGTTGGAAATGCAGGTGCTCGTCGAGGACAAGTTCACTGAACATGACACACAATGAGTGATAAGAAAACATGAAAAGCTTCGCGCTGGGTCAACGTCTAATCGCTCAGACTTTGGTGTGTAAGTGATCCTCAAACCTGAGGCACAATGTTGACTTCTATGTTGGGTGGCCATGGTTCACAAGTATACATATTGGTAAGTTGTCGATCTGCCTCCGTACTTGATGGTCGTGGTCATTCGCTTACGAAGTCACATTTGTGCACAACAATGGGATATCTCTCCTTGCTATGCGAAGCGAGGTTGTTGTCCTATGCGATCTACTCATTACGGTGCATTGGAAAATCGTCAGCTGGGGCAAGTGAGATTATCTTGTGAATGCACATCAGATAGATTGAGGCATATGATCGAATTTGTAGGCTTGATAATTCTATCGCCTTCATTCGATCGGGACAATGTTAAGACAGAAGGATTGAATTACACTATAAGCCAAAGCGGACAGGTTCATTTAGGTTCTCATAACATTTACACTGTCTACGTAACTATGATATGTTACTAGACGTCACTCATGGCTTGTGAGACCTAGAGATTGATTGGACAATCAGTTCTCTTGAAGATGCTCATTTGATAGTATAAGTCTCACTGCCAGTTAAGTGGTGAACCAAGGGATGTCATACACCATAACTGATGCGTGGCGACATCAAATAGGAAGACGATATTGCAAAGATGTTTGCAATTTACTATTGAGATAGTTAGGTAGAAATTATTTCAAATTGGATTTGATTCTAATTTTTAATCACGAATGGATAAAGCGCTGATGCAAACTTTGATGCAAGCATTGCGCAAACATGATATCATATGGATGACTATATGATGTAAGCGTTGCGCAAGCGCTGAGGCAAGCACTGTGCAAGCATGATATCATATGGATGCATACATGATGCAAGCACTGTGCAAGCGTTGATACAAGCACTACGCAAGCATGATATTATATGGATGACTATATGATGCAAGTGCTACGCAAGCGCGATGTCAGCTTGATGTGATATCTACACGGATCACGAGATGATGAGATAAGATTTCTTATCTAGAAATTCTAAAGGATAAGATTTCTTTTTCTTTAGAAAAGTCTGAGCATGAGATTTCTTATCTAGAAATTTTAACGGATAATTTTTGTTATTCGATAAAACCTCTTGAAAAATAAGGGAACCCCAACCTCTATAAATAAAGGTTGGGGATAAATGTTGAGAGAGTTTTAGACACCCCTAAAGTTTACCTATCCTCATGTGAGTTTCGTGTTGTTCTCGTGATCGAACCTATAGAGTTTTGAACTCTCGTTTCATCGAGAATGACCAAAGGGTTGTGAGGTTGTTTGTGATCATGAAACCGAGTTTCGCTCGTTATTTGTCAAGGGTTGCTAGCACGATTGAGAAACGGACAGCTGCGAGCTTCGTCTTCCGTCGTTGGGCAATCGGTGGTGTATCTGAATTAGAGGTTCGACACTTGAAGAACTTCGAGAACATGAGAACAAGTTCGCCCAAACGTTGTTTTTGAGGTAAGCCTGAAACCCCCTTGATGCATGGTTTAGATTTTCGATTACAATGCACGAGATACCCTAAGACGATCTCGGCACACATGGGCGTGTATTTTCGCTGCTTTCCATGTATGTTTTGATTGTTTTGGCCCATGCATGTCGCGACCCTCCCAAAAGTTTTACGGGTCTCGAGGGAGTTAATGGATTGCTAGGCCCATTTTAAGATATCTGGGCTTGGCTCGGGTCCTCTCAGGCCCATACCAGATCGCGTTAGGAAAATTTAAATCGTGGTCGACCTTTGTGTGGTCGGGTGACATGTGCTTAGTGTGCATGCCATTGGAGTCGCCACCAATCATTTCTTGGAGGGTATGATTGGAAACCCTATCGAGCAATTGGGAGAAATCGTTCGATTCTGCGAAAATCAGAGATTTGGGTTCGGGGACTTAGTTACACCAATATTGCTATTGACGCCCTTTCGGTACCTAAGTCAAGTGATTTTCTAATCTAAGGAATTCATGCAGACGATATTGGGTAAGGTAGGCTTTAAGAGTCTAAGGTATTCATGCAGATGGGAGTATCTATTCTATCAATCACAACCATAGAAGTAAATAGACAATTAGGGGATTAATCAGAGAGAAATCACGTCACATCAAGTCAATTCGAGGAAAGGGGAGTCCTAGAAGACTAGAAAACACACTAATTAGGTTCGGGGATGATTTGGAATGGTTTGGGTCAGATTGACCAGAGGGGAAAAACGGTCATTTTGGAAGACTTGGAAATTCAAAACCGTGAAAATAGATCAAACCAGTTGAATGTGGTTTTTCCCTAATTTTCACGATTTTTAGGAAATTTTCTGGATTTTTCTGAATTTTTTAGAATTTTTCTAGATTTTTTTAGAATTTTTCTAGACTTTCTAAGAATTTTCATATTTTTTGAAATATTTTCTATATTTTCTAGAATTTTTATTCTAATTTTCTATATTTTTCCTACTTTTCCAAACATTTTTTTTATATTTTCTAACAATTTTTTAAATTTTTTTTAAAATTTATATGATTTATTGATTATTTATTTATTTATTTATTTTCCTATAATTCCCGAATTTTCCTAATTTTTTTATAAAATTTTCAGAATTTTTTTTCAATTTTTTTAATTCTTTATTCTATTTTTGTATTTATTTTTATTTTTATTTTTATTATTTTATTATTTATTATTACTTTTATTATCATTATTATTATTATTATTATTATTTAATATTTTCTAATTTCTAGACCGGGTCGGGTCAACCCGGCTCGTCCAAGAGCCCCGGTCTAAAGGCTCAAACCTAAACCTTAGGTTAAACGACGTTGTAAATCCCATCCTCTGGAAAAGGATATTACAGACAGATGCAACTGAAAAATATTGGATAGCTGTTCTGTTTGAAGAAATTAATGGTAAGCGCCAAATTCGTGCTTATAAAAGTGGACAGTTTACTACAATAGAGATCCATTACCATTTCACTTTCAAGAAAATCTAAACAGTCAAATATGGAATTAAAAAGTTTGAGTTTCATCTCTAGACACCACTTCCTTGTGGAAATGGACATGTCTTTTTCCCCCCAAATGTTGGAATTCAAATAGAAACAGATTTCTCATCCTCAGCCACTAGTGGGCAGAATAATTTTCAAAATAATCTTTTAATACTAAGCATCTTGCAAGAACCAAAAATATTCTTGTAGATTTCTTATTTATGCCAAAGTAGCCAGTTGCTTTTATCAACATGTATATATGCACGGAATCTTTCCTTGGTACATATCACACAGTTGATATAAAAAGAAGATGGAATAGTCTCAAGTACCCTCCTGATGTTCCAAACTTGATTCAAACTAGTCAACTCATTCCTAATCTCTAAGATCTTTTATGACAACATCATAAAAGGATTTTTTTTTTAGAGATTATGGTGGTTTGATGCTGAAGCCAAATGGCCTCCATCCTACATATCCATTTATCCATCCCTTACAATGGTTTCATGATCAAGATTTTCCAAAAAAATTGAAATGGATGCTATGGTATATATTCAACCTGCAAATTGTGAGCATTTTTCACTAAGAAGATTGTTAAAGTTTTATCAAAGCACTTGTAAGAATTTAGAAGATTGTTACTCCAATTAGAAGAGCATGATAGATGTGTTGCTATGATTCCAACCACTTAGTGCTTAGAAAGCAGTGTTCAGATTCCAGAATTCTCTAGGAAGACCAGAACTTGAAAGACACACTGTTATGTTCTTTCATAGACCATGTATATTTATTAGTCTTGCTGGAGATGTGAGATCAGAACCAAGCTTGATTGGAACAACCACATACAAGCCTCAATACAATTGTGTCTCTATCGAACTTTTTGAAGTTGTATTGCATTTATTCCTTGAGAATACATAGAGTTTCAGAGAACCCTATGCTAGAAAAATCGTACCATCCCTCCATAAGTATGGCCATTTGATGCATATGATGTATCTTGGGATTATTCTAATACATACAACTATGCAAGAGTAACCATCCTAGAAGCCCTGGATTATTTTCGTTAGTAGAATCAATCAATGGACACAGATTCTCAGGATCTGTGGAGAAGATCCCTCTCTCAAGATCCTTATGCACTCGATGTCCCCTCCAGCTCTCAGGACAATAGTTTCATTCCACGTAAAGATGTCTCCTCTAGGTCAAGGGATACCCTCTAGTCCCTAGAACAATAGTTTTACTAAACCGTGGGATAATGAAGAATTCCTATGGAGAGCTTTTGAAAACAAAAGAATGGAGGAGATAGCTCTAGCTCAAAAGATAACACTGAAGAAGGATTCCACAAATTCATATGAAATCCTTTGTCTAGTAGTGTCACGTGTATTTTCCTTTCAATAATTGGCTTAGGGTGGTCCAAAAGTCGTTGTCTTGTATTATTGGATTTGTGAATTCAATGTGTTTGTTCTGTTGTGTGTCCATTGCCTATATAAGGCTCTTTGTGAATGTAAAAGAGGCAGATTGAGCCTCCTTCTCATATTAGTGTGAAGTTTTCTCTTCATAAGTCCCTAAATTTTTCCTTCTTGTTATCCCAAGCATGGTCACTTGATTATTAGAATGCTTTTGTTAATTTAATAGTATGGTGTGGTTTAGTATGCTCTCCAATCGCCGCTTATTTATGGAACTTGTGGATTAGAAATATTTGGCATATTGAGGGTTGAGTTTTAAGATTAAGTTTGAAAATTAAAAGTTAGTCTCCTATTGGCCAAAGATCCTATTATTGGGGTTAATTAGGTTTCAATTGGGTCAAATACATGAAAAATTAAGACCAAATGAAGACAGTGGAGACATGTGAACATGCAAAGGGCCATGTGTCGTCACTCGAGACGTCCAAAGGTGACTCACTGTTTTACCCACTTTAATATATAAAGTTATGATGTTAGTTTATTTCATTATTTGTTCATCAAAACAAAGCCCTCTCAATACCCTCTCCCTTTCTCTCATATTTGGCCGGCCTTGTCTAAGTCGACCTCTCGCCATCAAGCCGGTTGTTAAGGTTGACTCAAGAAGCATGGTGGTCCATTCAAGGCTAGTGGTGGTGCGGCGCTTCTCATAGCTGTCTTGCGACCGTTCCGAACATAGGATGTTAGGTGAGTAGACTTTCTGATTTGTCAACTTGTGGTTCATTGATTCGTCTTGCATATCCCTTATGCTTGCTAGATGAGTTACTATCATTGATGTATTGATGAATCTCAAGGTGAATTGGGCAAGACGGGCTACAGACAGCAAGTAGGTTCACGAGATAGGTTGGAAATGACTTTGTACGAATGCGTGGGCAAACTCAATGACTTGCTTGTTGTAGATATTGCTTTATTGGTTTGGAAGGCTGTTGATTCGTTGGTTTTGATTACCTTGTATGGACTACTTGGGTTGTGCATTAGGTGATTGATGCTTTCGATTGTCGAAGTGTTAAAGGTTTTACTTACGGAGCCTTGAGCTCACCCCTATTGATTAACACCTTTTTTTAGATAAGCAAGCTAGCAAGGATGAAACCGGTGTGATGTTTTGGTTGAAGTGTTTGTGAAGTTTGGCAACAACCACGATTTGTTCAATGACGATGATGGATCACGTCAATAACGCCAGTTTAGTTAGGAGTAGTAGAGAATTCATACCTTGTGAATTTAGTATTTTGTGAGTATGCTATTTGTGATTGATGTGCGTTATTAGGTTAGTGAAATCTATTAAGACCACACCCAATGAGGCTATGCTTGTCATTGGTATTTTTCTCATGCACTTGTTTTATATGGCCGACTTGATTATTTTACTTAGTCTTCCACGTGCGCCTTCTATATAATGAAAGATTAAAGAAGGGAATGTGGTTAGTAAGTGTGGTGGATTGGGATGTTACAATCTCGATTTGTGAATTGTATTTGAGGATTTTCAGTATTTGTATTTGAGGATTTCCTATCAATTTCAAAAGATCATCATTTACGTCATTAAAGATTCGTCTCTTAAGGATTGCATGTCTTTTAGTGTGGATCTTTTGCATTGTTGTTGGGTGGTATCGTCAAGCAAGGAAGTGTTATCAGGCACTGAATGCAATTATCTACTTCGTATGATCACCTCTATTCTATCTTTAAATTAATCCATTTATTATCAAACGAATTTATGCTCCGAAAAATAGAAATTTTATGTTGTTATTAAACAAATTTCTATTTCAAAAACGAAAATTTTGTATTATTAACAAACGCGTTTCTCTGTTAAAAAATTCATCCAGGAAATAAAAATAGAAAACTCTATTTTTTACAACATAATAATTATCATTCATGCCCTTAATGAATTTAAGGGATGGAACCTTTTTGGGAAAAGTGGTTAGTTGACTTTTTCCTTTTATCATTTTGTCCTTTTTCTTCAACTGATTTTACGTTTTTTCTGTTTAATATTCATGGCCCATTTTACGTATTTTCTCTTTAGAATAAATCGGATAAGAATATTCGAGTAATATGTAGACAAGGGTAAAATGAAAAATTTAAAAGCGAGACAATATAGTATTTCTCTTTGAAAATTTATAGATAGGGGTGGTTATATAGTTCTCGGGAGGTACCGTGCCCTTATAATCTTTCATCGTCAGATTGAAATCAATATATACCAAACCGTTTAACAATTCTTAATCTCCCGACCGACCAAAAAAAAAAAACAAGCCTTAATCTGAACTTTTGTGATTTTTTTTCATTTTTTAGAACCAAAGATGAAAAGTTTGGGAGGCACGATTCCTCTTGAGGATCATATAGAGTGTGTTTGGTTCAATTTTCCAAAAGAACTTTGAGCCTCTAAAATCACTTGAGGAAATGTTGGGTGTTTGACAAGTTTTTTCAATAAGCATTTGGCCGAATGCCAGCTTAGGAAGGTTGAACACCCTACCAGCATTGTGCTTTCAGCATTTTTGGAATCCTAAAGGCTCCATTAATGAAAATTAATAAGTTATTTTTTTTTACCCTCAAAACTTTACTTAAAATTCATTTTTACCCCCTTTTAAAAGTGAAACGCTGAATTGTTGCATTTTTATCTTCTTTAGGGTGATTGGATCGGCAAAGGTCTGATGAAGGGCAAGTTTGGCAAGGAAATGGCGGGTGAGGGCCACCTGGGGTCGCGCGTCCCCCACCGACTACTGTCTAGGTTGTGCGACCTTAGGCCTCGTCCTCTATCACCGACCCAGGCGATAGTCATCGAGGGCCACTTGACCCCAAGCGCCATCTGATGAAAATTTTGATTTTTTTTTTCGAAAAAAGGAAATAAAAAATGGTAAATATGTACTTCTTACCTTTACAATAAATAAATAAATAAATAAATATGCAACCAAAAGTAAGGGTGATCGGTTCCTAATTTAGTCTAATTTTTGAGAGATTGAAAGGAACCGATGACATGTACTTGAAACACATATTTGAAAAACTTGTTTTTGACAACTCTTCAAGAGAATCCACGTCCAATTGTTGACATGCCATCTCTGGACATGCATGCCGTGACAGTCCCATCGAGGATGTGGCTCATACTTGAGCCTTTGTCACCGGCTTTGCAAATTGGCCAAAGCTTCCTCTGTCTGCTTGCACTTCTCTAATTTCTCCTCAAGATCACAACGGGAAGTCGTCACTCCACTCTCAGATGACAACTCTAAAGAAGAAAGACAAAATGGGCTCATTTGCCATGTGATAAAATAACAGCAAATTTAAAGGGCGCTCACACTTATTTCTTCCCAATAATACAATTAGCATCAGCAGCCAAAACCTACCAATTTAAAAGTTCAAAATAATTTTTTGAAATACTTTTAAGAAATAAAAAACTAAAAGAAATTGTCGGTCTTGTCTGGGTGGTCCGTGTGGATGGTTTCATCCTCAGAACTAGGAATAGGACCGGCGCTCCCAACAACCAGCCCGAACCGGCCAGTCCGGACGGTTCTCTATTCGGTTTGTTCTTTTTGCTCACCCTAGCCAAAGCCCCTTTTCATTTTTTTTTAATTTTTTACCAAACTCTACTTAACCCAAAGGATTTTTTACCACATATTTTGTATTTTCCCAAAAAAGAAATTTTCATTTGTTGAAAAGCATATTTTCAAAATAGAATCAAACGCACACCCACATGCTCAGATATAAATATAGGGTTTTCCATTTAATTTCTTGGCTACACTACACATAATATCGATAAGATAATGCGTTTAAAACTATAAGTTCTTTTCGAAAAGTAAAATACTCGATTAATTAAATGTCGCATTTGTTAATTGCCTTGAAGATTTGGGGATGTACACTATGCATGACTATGCTTAGTATAAGAAATTTGTACCCATGTAAGGTAAAAGTATTAAAAAAAAGTCATAACTTATTGTATCGATACAATTTATTTCAAATATCTCAATTAGACAAATTTAGTCCCAAACATTTTGCATTTATGTCAATTTAGTTCATATGACCATTTTTTGGCAGAAATTGATGACATGAACGCGGATTGTCCTATGTGTCACGATCAACTGATGTGGACAACTTCTACAAATTTATATTGTTTTTTTCCAAATCTTTTTTTTAAAATTTTTGCCAACAAGGTCTTAGCTCTAGCTTAGGCCATCGCTAGCTGCGAAGCCCATGCAAGATTTAATGAGGGTCGCATTCACAGCCTCTGGTGAGGGCTCGACACTCTGGGGATTTGGAGAGGGCTACCATTGCTGGATCTAGCGAGGATTCTAAGGCTCCTATGTGAGGACTTGACAGTCCTCGCTGTCCAAAAAGAAAAAAAGAAAAGAAAAAAAGAAAAAAAATATCAAGAAATAGAATTTGTCCACGTTCGGTCGTGATTCAGTGCTAGTAGTGACACGTGGGATGACCAGCTTCGATGTCAACGGTTTTCGACAAAAATTGATCAGATGAGCTGAGTTAGTATAAATACGAAAAATTTAAGACTAAATTAATTCAATTAAATGGTTTTGGTCTGTGGCTTCTTCTTTTTTGGTACTTTCTCCTTTATGTAAGATGCATGAGTCGTGACTAAAAAATAATTTTTTAGATAGTGGAATGCCAAAAGTTTGTCATTAGGATAAATAATCAAAACCATAATCATGGCCAGTTTGGTAAAAGGACGCCATTAATCTGAGAGGCACGTTTGGTTCTACACCTAATTTCAATTGTTATTTGCGATTGCAATTGCATCGGATACTCTTTCCGTGCCATTACTGATGGAGAAATTGACCAAACCAAGGACCCCTACCCATCGGACCACCCACGTGACAGATGCCATTTCGACGGTCCAGATTATCCCACCTCCCAACCAATCGGACTCCGTCCTCCCCCCGAAAACAAACCACTTATCGCCGAGCAACGGCTCACGTTTTGCCACGTGTCATAATGGCAGTCGTTGTTATACGACACGATCTAGCGGACCCAACTCGCTCTTTCCCTCCAGAAGCTCCTGTCTCTCTCTCTCTCTCTCTCTCTCTCTCTCTCTTTCCTCCTCCCCCTCGCCTCTCGCTCTCTCTCATCCTTTCGCCGGAGACGGGTAGTCTCTCCGGTACTCACCTCCGGCGGAGTCATCGATCAGCCTCGGGTTCCGAGCAGTTTGCCTTGCGCTAGCTGTAGTTCGATTTGGTTTCATCATTGAATCTACTTCAAGTCCTGTGAAGGAATTCGCTGTCTGACGATCGACGGGAAGAATGCTGTTACTGTAGCAGTTCGAGGGGTAATCCCAATCTCGCGATCTGAATTTCACCATCGATGGTTTAATTGCTCACGCCAGCGTTCTCTCTGCGATTCGATCACTTCTCGGTGGCTTTCCGGCGGTTACCGAACGGCAGAGTCCGGTAGAGCTCGCGCAGTAATCGGAATCGGCGGCATGGTGGACTCGGACAACGAGTCGCCGCTGGGGGGAGGCCATGGATCGGGGGCGGGGGGCGACCTCTTGTCGCTGCGCGAGCAGGACAGGTTCCTCCCCATCGCGAACGTGAGCAGAATCATGAAGAAGGCGCTGCCGGCGAACGCGAAGATATCCAAGGACGCGAAGGAGACAGTGCAGGAGTGCGTGTCGGAGTTCATAAGCTTCGTGACGGGGGAGGCGTCGGACAAGTGCCAGAGGGAGAAGAGGAAGACGATCAACGGCGACGACCTGCTGTGGGCAATGACGACGCTTGGGTTCGAGGAGTACGTCGAGCCGCTGAAGGGGTATCTGCATAGGTTCAGGGAGTTGGAAGGCGATAAGACGGCGGCGGTGGCGCGGGACAAGGACAGTGGAGCCAACGACAGCGAGAGTAGCGGCGGCGGTGGCGGAGTGCATGGGATGATGCCCGTGGGCCAGGGTCAACACCAGGGACACGTGTACGGCTATGGTGGGTTTCATCAGATTGGTGTGAGAGGAGGGGGGGTTGGGCCTGGAGCAAGCTTAGATAGACCTTAGGTAATTAATTACTAATCGATTAAAGTTCAATTACTAGGATAACCTTCTTTGACGTGCTTTCTGCTGGAGCTCCCACATTTCTCATTGTTGTGGCCATTGAAAGAGATTTCTGGAAGGTGGTCATGATGATGAAAGACTATCTTCTTCTGGAATTGCTTGACGGGTAGAGTCAAAGGAGTACGTTGAATTGCGCCGACTCGGCTTGAATCTTCCTGTTCTTGACATCTGATCGACAGGAATGGATTCGGACAGTAATTTCATGGCCATGAAGATGATGACGGCGGTCGTTTTTTTTGGCACGAGGCGGTCGGAGCGTCGATCGGATGGGTGGTCCAATGGTGTATGGTGAACGTGAACCTCGGTGCGGTCTTCGGATGGAGGATGAGAAGTAAAAGAAGTGATTCGGGTTTTGAAATTTGGGTTTGGAAGCTGAAGTCGTTTCTATAATGGCAGATTATGGGTAGTGTAAATTTACTGTAGAACTCAAGGTGTAGTGAAAACTAGTTAGTCTATGTATTTCCATACTTGTGGAAGGAAACCGGGAGTTTTACCTGTGGAGTTTCTTCTCTTGATGCGTCCTGGATCACTTACCTTTTGAGTTATGTCTGGTTAAAACCAAGTGTTTCGATGGCCGGGCAATGCCGGCGAGTGTTTATGAGCCTTCTTCGTAAGGAAGGTCAAATGTCGCTGGGGGTTGGATTCTACTTCGAAGGAGGGTCGAATGTTTGATTGTTGCCTCACTGGAGGCCAGATGTGGAAGGGAACACATGATTGTTGAAGCCGTGCTGTTCCTCGTTCGCGGTCTGGTCCTTTGCAGAGAAATGGAAAAAAGAAAAAAAAAAAAGGAAAAAAGAGAGGTCGAGATGGCTTAGGTCACTTCATTGCCCCCAAACCGGATCTTGTCGTTTACCTACTTGACTCGAGATTGCTTTGCCAATGACTTCGTGTTTTTAACACCCACCCTGAAAAAGAAAACGTACAATCTACTGAGAGTGCCTGATGGATAATACGAGCTCATGACAGTATTGGAAACTCTAAAAGATTGATGAAGGTAACAGACACATTTAAGTTGAGATCACTACAGAACGAACCTAAACACGGTTAGCTGTCATTGGATGGATAGGGAAGTAGATCGAGAAGTCGCGGGTTTTGCTACATTTGTCGGCAAAAGTTATCCCGGATTTGGAAACGGCCTAGGTTCAAATTTGCTGTTGTAAATTTTAACCCAAGTATCTCCTAGTTATCGATGCTCTAGCAAGTTTTTCTGGTGTAACTTGATTCTTGATTGCAGATCAGAACGTGGGGAAGTCCAGATTCCCTTTGAAGGACAGACATCACATAATTTTATGAAATAAGGTTGACAACACAAGCGAGATATTTTGCTTCCTGGAAATTTTTCAGCATTGCTCGCCAATCTGACAATTAAGAGCACCGGCACTCGGATCCTTAACAGTCAGCAGGGAAGCTGGCCGCGCCACCATGCTCGACGCCTTCAAGTAACTCGAAGCAGAATCTTTTCCAGAAGGCGTAAAGAAAGCACCATTCAACATCAGATCTCTGTCCGATCTCCAATTCCAGTTCTTCCACTCTGAATTTCCAGCTGTGCTTTCTCGCTTGGTCACCTAACCAAAAGAAGATTCAAGCAAGGTTGAACCCATGTAAGTGTCCTCGTGTTACAGAGTAAATCATAACCTAGGCGGCACGGGGAGGCCCGACAATGCCACCAGGCCATAGTTTTCGGCAATTAAGCAGGATCAGGGTTTAATTAATAAGATTTAGGACAAGCTTCTGCAGTTGGCTCTCCTCCTAGATCTGGCCTATTGGGGCTAAAATTTTCAAAGGTGCCCTTTTCAGGTTTTACGTATCTCTTGGTCGTGCCTATAGTTTTACGTGAGTGCATTCTGAGCTCGGTTTTGGCCCATCAATGATCTAAGCCGATTCGAAGCTAGGAACACCTCATATCGGCCACGACCGGGAAAAAAGATTCCTCGCCCGAAAACCTACGGCATGTTTGATTCCAACTCACCTCTTTGGTGCGGTCATTATTGGATGCGATGAAGACATTTCCTTGGCTGTTGATAGTCGGATTAGCGCTTCCTCCGATCGCATACATCTCCCAACCACTGTACACGTTGTTCACGATGTGAAAGTATCCATGCCTACACCTGCAAATTACACACGGCCCACAAAGAATGATGGTTTGTTGTTTACCCTCGACAACTTTCTCTGCATCACAAGACTTTGCGCAACTAAAATTCTTTACCTTGGCATTCTTTGAACGAGGCCTTCACCGAAAAAATTGAAGGCAATGGTGACTTGCATCTTTTTGTCATCAACATAGTCATCACTATGACCCATTAGCATCACTTCATTGTGATGCAACATGTAATTGTTCGAGATGGTCATGGCCGTCGAGCCGATCACCGCATCTATCAGCCCATCGCGACAGCTAGCCAAGGTACAATGGTCGATCCATATGTCACGGGACGCGAATATGGATATGCCGTCGCCGTCTGATGTGCCTCTCATTCCGACGACCTGCGGGGAGTTCCTCACTAGAGCATTCCCTGCAGGAATGCAATCGTGAATGTAGATGTTGTGTATGATGATGTTGCTCACATTTTGGATGGTTATGCACGGCCCATCCGATATTTGGACGTTATGTCCCCGCCCGTCTATAGTCTTGTACGAGTTCATCACGAGCTCTTGCTCGAGGTTGATGACCATGTCGTCATCGAAGACGATCCACAGGGGCTCTTCCTGAACCACGCCGTATCTCAGGGTGCCTGGCGGCGGGTTCACGGGATCGTCGGAGGATTTGGTCACAACGTAGATTTTCCCATCTCGTCCGCCCACGGCAT
The DNA here is from genome assembly GCA_016432845.1 of Psidium guajava. Classification (NCBI taxonomy): domain Eukaryota; kingdom Viridiplantae; phylum Streptophyta; class Magnoliopsida; order Myrtales; family Myrtaceae; genus Psidium; species Psidium guajava. The sequence goes on from CM028226.1 coordinate 34,411,676, forward strand.
TGCGGCCGAACCCGATGGCGCAGTCAGCCAGGACCTTACGGTTCAATTCCCAGTCGGGGTCACACCTCCAGCAATCGTCAATGGGATTCCCCGTTCGGCACGAGCCCGTCCCGAGCTGCCTTCGAGTTGTATTCCTGGTCATGTTCAAATTTAGCAGCAAAACTTAGGATAAAGTGATGGAAACAAAGCATCGAGTTTGGTTCCAAGTGATGATGCCGTATGTTAACGAATTGGCCACAAGATCAAGTCACAGGCACATACCACTCGGCCACTTCCGATGTTCGCATCGTCAACGAACGAGCAGTGGATGTCTGAGTCACGATATGTAGCATCACCAAGGCAAAGACATAGAGGGAGGACATTTCAGATGTTCCTGCGTTTTGGAGGTTGTCACGGCAGAGACGATGAATTATAACAGAGCCATAAAAGACTTTTAGAAAGCATAATTGGATTGATTGATAAGAGATCGAGATAAAGAGAGATGGGGATTGGCAACAGAAGAGAGAGACTACGAGACAAGAGGGGGAAGGAAGGGCCTAAAGAAGGCCCCAAGATTGTCCTTTGAGTTTGATGTGTTCTTTTTGCAGAGATGGTTACTGCGGCATTGAATGCCTGATCTGAATCTTCAAAAACCATGTAAACGCTTGGACAAAATGACACGGGTACATTCTTTTCCGACGTTTTTGAAAACTTACTAAAGTCTTCGCTGGAAAAGTCATATGGTACTTAAGCAATTAAGAAAAAAAATTATGACGCTATAATGGGCGTAGTATATAAATCATGACTACTAAAGCGATCGAAAAAATAATATTATGACATTCAAGTGAGCATTGTACGAAAGTTATGACGCTTATAATGTCATTTTCTCCTTTTCCTTTTCTTTGAAAGGAGACGGAGAAAAGAGGTTTAGTTTCTTGCTCTAAAATGTTCATAAATGAAGCTGACGGGCTAGTTGGATACGCAGCCGTTGATGAATCGAAGAGTTCAAATGAGATCTCCAATTCAATTCCACTCGGCTGAAAACGAAAACCAACTGTCGGGAGGAAGTTATTGAGTACCATCTTGGTAGAACCCTTGAAAGATAAGGATGAGGACTCGCAAGTTGCAAGTTCACGGACGGAACAGCATCTACTGGTACGTACCATCCGACACAAAAAAACCAGATATCTTCTTGAAAAATTTCACCTTTTGTTTTTGGGTTTTTCCCCGGAGAATGGGTCACTGACATTACTTGCGGTATATCGGGCATGAGGAAGTAGGCGAGAACCGGAGACCGAAAAGTTAGCTAAGGTGATGTTAGGGCTTTAAATGAGAAATTTATGGGTGGTGGGCACTGGTGTATCTTATGGGCACAATATAGTCTGATACACAAGCAGGAATGACACACATATGGTCCCTTTCACTGCATCATTATCACTATGGTCGTGCCATAGTAGGACGAATTCATTGCACTTCTGTCTTCCCCTTGAAAGACGAATCGCCTCTCTTGAGGTCCCTTGGAAAAGTCCCTCTGATGCACCAATTTCATCTGATGCCCCTTGGTCCTGACGATGAGAATGAGTAAGCATGCGAACGAAACTCGAAAGTTGAAAGATCAGGCACACTTTCTACAGTAGATAGAGGAAACTGACCCATCACTGCATCTGACTCTCCCATTGCTTTGAGTATGATGCTTTTTGAAGACGAGTCGTGATCTTCGGGTATCGGAATCCCTGGCATCGCCCGTGATCGTTATGCTTCTATCCGTTCCTTTGTACACGAAAGTTAAATGAAAGCTTTAGCATATGTCAATTGACCGTATGAGTACATCGGAGCATGTGATTGGAACTTGAGAGGAGTGGTCATTTCAGCTTTTCCCAGTTCCAAAGTCTACTTCCTTCCGTATCAGTTAGGAAGAAGTAACATCAATACCCATGGGTCTCAGAATCTCCAATGGGGCTGAGGACAAGATCTTTCCTAAGACAATTGTCGCGACCTTTGGCATTTGAACCGCTCTCCTCCCGTAGCATGTGATGCTTCTGTCTATTCCTTCATTCCAACGAAATCTTTTGAAATGTCGGTGGACTGATACTGTTTGGTTAGGATTAGTGGTGCAGGCTGAGGATGATGATGGAGAGGAACATATACGTCAAGAGCCCTTATGCACAAGTTAAGACTACTAAACTGACAAATGTTGTGGATATGTTCGTTTCAGTTGAAAGCACAGAACCTTTGACCAGTAGATGATGCAGAGAGGCTAAGCGAAGCGGAAGAACAGAATGATGCAATGAAAGAGCTGATCATTGTAGCAGCCACCATCACAGTCTTAAATGAACATGAGAAGTTTCAGAGTCACGGCAAAAGTGCCAATGCCAAGAGTCTCAGTAAGAACTTCCATAATCATGGAAGAATTGAAGGCGACTTTTACTAGGGTGAGTAAGACAGATTAACTAAATTGGGAACTGCTTGAATCGGACCGGACTGAATCGAACTGCTCGGACCAAACCGATTATTTTTATTTATTTATTTTTAACTTTTACAATATAAACTTAATAATCCACCTGTTTTTTTAATCCTTAAATGCTAACCTAATTATAATTAATATATTAATATTAAAGTTTGTGGTGCTCATCCCTACTTATAATCCATCGATTCCATTAAACGGCTCGAACCGATTCGATTCCTAGATGGGACTAGACTAGATCAAGAACTAACCACCCCTAACTTTTACCTTAGCAAAAGTACTAAGGGCCTTTTATTTGAGTAGTATAATTAAGTGTGGATATGCTTCAGCTTTTTCAAGGAGATTTGGAAAAATGCAAAGTAGTTTAGCCTAAAGAGCTTTAGAAAAATGTAAATACTATTTGGTGAACTTTGCTTTAAGAAGCAACTTTAAGAGAAAAGTTGTTTGGTAGAAACACATTTGAAGAGTGTCTTTGGATGATTAATTTAAGCTTTTTATTTTTAATTGGTTTAAAATTGAAAAATGAAGTCCGCAACTTAATTTATATATTAACGACAATATTAAAGATATGCATGAATGAATTTATAAATAAAATTAATTTATTTTTTTGCTAAAATATTCAAAAGGAAAAAAATTACATTAAAAGAAATTCGATACTCGACGCGATGGCGATTTGGTGACCTAGCATCTTTCATTCGTGATTATGATGGACATCAAAATGATACAATCTGTCTCTTTATGAAGTATTATTATTATTTATATGTGTATATATACATAAGGTAGTTGAATAGCAAAATAATTTAGTCGACTCTAAAGAATCCGCCCCCCCAAAAAAAGCTAAAGAATCCATCATAAACATTTCCAACAAAAAAAATAAACATAATTGGGATCCAAATAGACTCTTGCTATGTCAGGTAATAAAGAATCCGATAAAAAAAAACGTACTTTGAAACATATGCTAAAGAATCCGACAAAAAAAAATAAGCTAAAGAAATTCATTATCCAAAAAACATAGTTGGTAACATAAGCTAAAGAATCCAATAAAAAAAAAACATAAGCTAAAGAAGTTCATTAGTTGGTAACAAAAGCTAAAGAATCCGACTGAAAGAAAAAAAAAAACGTATGCTAAAGAAATTTATTATCCTTAAAAACTACAAACTTCTTTAAACATTTCCTCAACTTAAAGCTATTTGATCTCGTAAACGTGCCAGGTCAGATGTTGCATCATCATTTGAAGTACTAACCTCCTTATTTATATCGGAATCCATCATATATAAAATGGGATCCAAATCGACTATTGCAAAAATGTTTATCATTCACGGTATTTCTTTGTACATAGTTGTACAAATTCACTGCCGCTATCACGATATTCACTTGCTTTTTGTATGGATAACTTGACATACTCTTTAGAATCTTCCACTTCTTTTTCAATACGTCAAAGGCTCGCTCAATTTCTATTCGTAATGAGAAGTGGACATAGTCGAACACTTCTTTGTAACCTGTAGGTGCAGGACCTCGTTGAAACTCAAGCACATGATATCTAACTTCTTTGTATAGCCTCAAATAACCCGTGAGATTTGAATATCCAGAATCTACTAAATAGTATTTACCTACACATAAACAGTATAAATTATTCAACATATACCATATACATATTGATGTATAAAAACTACTAAATAACGAACCTTTTGGAGGATGAGTAAATTGTAAATCATGTCTCCTAATGATTTCATAAAAGATACGAGTATCATGAGCTGTTCTCTCCCAACCAGCACAAACATACGTAAATTCCATGTTAAAATTGCAGGTGGCCAATACATTTTGTGTTGGTATTCCTTTTCGACCGATAAAATAAAGTTGGTCACCCGTAGGTATCCCCGTTGGCGTATATGTACCATCTATAGCTCTAATGCAATCCTAAAACAAGAATGCATATATTACTTCATTTATACTTAGTTGATCATTTCTATTGTATAATCGTAACTTACCTTAAAATGTGGATAAAATCTTCTCTTATTCCTGATCTTCTTTGCAATTTCCTTGAATTGTCGATCGGATGGTTAGATCAAATCTACTCTTATTTCACATAATTTATCCAAAACTAAGCTAAATAGCTTGCATATGGTTTTCCCAGAGTGCTGAAAGCGCTCATGTGCTAACTTGTTACTTATACCATGTCCTAGAATATGAAGAAACATTCATAATATTTCTGCAATTTCAATATTCTAGACCCTTTGAAACCATATTGTGACACTAAATCATGCATTAAACTATTAATGACAATTTTATCCATTCTAAACATTTGATAACACCTTGTTGGATTATCAATACCCATCAACTCTCTTAACTATTCATTTCCTGTATATGATGAGGTCATGCATAATTTTTTGTGACCATATGCAAGAGATGTAGCAAGGCTCTTACTTTCATTAGCTAAACGAATTCTGTCCATTTGCATTATTAGCTTAGCACATGTACTCAATTTCTTTTGTTTTTTTTTTCCTTGACGTTGCCTTACTGAACCTTGCGTCGCTTTCTTTTAGCTTTGAGCCTGTTCAACAATCTTTTCATCTATACTACACTCTATATTCTCATCAGTAGATCTTGCACAATAATTGATATCAAGTCGTGTGGCCACAACATCCTCATTGACACATAAATCTTGTGTAGGATTCCATATGACACTTTCAGTAACAACTATATCTCCGAACATTATATCCAACAAAACTTCAAGATCTAGAAGTATGCATTTTGTTCTAAAAGCTCTAAACTTATGATTTGCCCGTTTATAACAAACATGTTAATAAATTGTATTATAAAGGATGAACTTTAAAAAATTGAACAAAAAAATAGGGAAAAAACCTTAATTTTTCTGTCCCACCATTCATCGTTGGTATCAATGGTATTTTGCTTTGGATTCCATCTTAATTCTGTTTCCTTAAAAAGCAATGACTTCCATCTTCTCTATTCTTCCTTAAGGTTATCCCACTTACTATTCATTTGACTTTTATCATTTTTTTTGCCGTTTAGCTCCTCAAACTTCGTAATTATTATTGTCCATTTATATCTTTTGTTTTTTGTAGGACGATTGCCTCTTTCAGTTCATTCAATGCACAACTTACAAAAGGTTTCTACATCTTTCGAGCTCCAAAATGCCTTTTCTTTCGATGAACTTGCTTTCTATAATAAACTCTCACCTCAACAAAATTTAGCAATATTCTAACATATTTTGACAAAACTTGGATGAAAACTACACCAACTAAGAATCTATCTCTTTGAAGATACTAGTGGAGCTAATTGAGCAGTTTTAGCAACAACAATCAATGAAAAATAAGGTATATATATCCAAAGAGAATATAAGGTCACTAAACGCATGGTGGATAGATACCTAGAAGAAAAAAAACAGCATAATCAACACAAAAATACATAAAAAAAAAAACAAAGAAAGAGAATTTCTACATCACAAGTTTCTTAGCAAATCAACCTTCCCAATGAAGAACAACACATAGAGAGTAAAGAAACAAACAATAAGGATAGACTTCCAGGTGAACATTTGAATAAGTTAACATGAACTGATGTTCACTAATTTGGTGCAAAACTTTGGAAATTGATAAAGCCATGGGGCTTTAAGATATGTCTAGCTGGCATTTTTTTCTTGAAGTTGATGCATTTTAATTCTTCTCAAATTTTGAATTTGCTACATCATATCTGTATTATTATTTTGATGTTTGCATAGTCGTGACATTCTTTGAATATTTCACAGAGGCAAGAGATTCTTCAACAAGTATCTACTGAGCATGTGGGCGACAAATGCATACCTCCAACATAACATTAATCATCACTCATTTTGTCGCGATAATACAAGACCCAGTAGGAAAAAAAATCAATCTTCCCAATTGAATGAATGCCTTGAGCTGAATAGGCATATAATCCGCATTCGAGCAAATTTGCTCCAGCAACATGTATTGTCGACTTATCCCAGTCACCCCAAAAGGATCAAAACATGAAGAAATCACAAGGCAATATCAAAGCTTACGGTGGAGATGGGTCAAGGAGAGTTAGGTTTGATGCAAATATGCAAAGTGGAAATTCAGAGCAGGTGTACAAGACCCAAACCAAACAAAACAAAAAAAGGCAGAGAAAACGCTAGATAAGTCGCAGATCTTATGACCAAAGGGTTGAAAACAAAGAACGCGAGTCCAAGCTCTAAAATGGCATTTCTTCGAATAGAAGGGCATTAGAAAATCTCACCTGAAGAGACGAAGAGGAGATGGAACATAGCTCATGGAGCGGGCAACATGAAGGAATGGCAGGTGAGGAGGTTGGGGGAGGTGAAGTGCAGGGCGGCAATAGAAGCGGCGTGAATAAGGACAAGGGAGAGAGTGAAGTGTAAATTTAGGGTTGTATTTTTTAAAAAGGGCAAAAATGATTTTTACTAAAATTTTGAGGGCAAAATAGGTAGTTGAGCATTCTTCATTAACTAGGATTTCAACATTGGACCAGCATTGAGCTTTCAGAATTCTCAATGTCAACTTTCATCCTAAAACTCTTTCAAAATACTTACCAAATGTCTAAAATTTTTTCCAATGGACTTTAGGGTCCCAAGGAGCTTTAAAAGGGTAGGCATTGCGAGGAGAAAATGGATTTGAAAATGAAGGCCAAACTACCCAATATGAGCCTAGCCAGACTAGTGACTTTGTCTTTTTCTCCATCTGCATGCATCGAAGGCACTATTAAAAAAACGAGCAATTCTAAGTTCAATGAGGCTGATCTACAAAACTAATTTACTAAGCAATGCGCTAGACTATGTGTGGTCCTTCAAGAAAGTGGATAGTGTTCTACTCTTTGGACATATGTGTAAGTCGAGTTAAAAATGTTAGTTAACATGTGCCATTTCTACTTATCAAACAGGTGACTCGGATCCAAAATAGTCTAATCCAAATAAACTCATTTAACCCATTTTCATGCAATGCAAATCTAGGGATACATACTCAACTCACATTCGACCCGCCCAACCCATATTTCTAAAATACTTTCATATTTAATTTAACCTAGAAAAACTCATACCAAAACTTAGATAAAAGTGTCGAGTGAGCGAGCGTGAGATCGAATAAGGACGAGAAAGAATGAAAAAAAAAGTATAGATGTGGATTGGTGGTAAATTGGAAACCATTTTCGATCAATTTATGACTTATTTAACACCCGTCTTATGTTTAAACTTATTTATGATCCTTTTTTTTAAAAACCAGCTAACCCATTCACAACACCACCCATTATATATGGGTCAAGAAATGGACTTATTCCTAGTTTGAATTTGAAACAATCTATCTCATTTAAATTGGACACTGAACTTCACATTTTGATATATCCAATTCCAACCAGTTCGTAACTCATTGATTTAAATTTTTGAGTGAAGGTGGGTCCAATTTAATATGTTGATGGGCTCGCATTTAAGCTCTACCTTTGCCATCTCCCCATGTATAAATTGTAAATCCATTTCTGATGAAATCGTAGGATTATATGATTTATATATAAAAAAAAGCTTGATAGTTACTTTTTTTTTTTATATATATAACAGGATTATTAGCCACTCATTGGATTTATTGGGGACATTTCTTGTTAAGTGATTTACATGAATCATTCATTTTTCTTTCATGGAATTTCTCCATTATATTCATATAGTTCTGCATTCTAAGAAACATTAAAATTACTTAGGTATAATAACTGTATCAAGCACTGTTTTTACCAAAGGCTTTGCAACTTCGGGTCTTTGAACTTAAATGCATTAATCCAAAATAGTAGTACCCCCTCTCCAATTCCAATGCTTAATTATGCATGTAAGTAAGATGATATAAAGTTACGCAGCTCTTTTATGTGGATCATTATTATCAGTAGCTCTTTTAATCACATTAGATTACGAGAAGCCATAATGATTTTTAGTTAAAAAAACAATTTTTTAAATGAGTCATTTTCCTTTGTCGAGATCCAATACATGAATGAAAGAAGCAATGTTTTACTAAACACTTCTTTTTTTTCTTCTCAAAATTATTGTGGGGCTCCTCCCTTCTTGAAAGGAAGAACGTGAAATTCTTTTTTCCTTTTCGTAAGGACAAGAAGATTGGATCTAGCCGTAAGAAGAATGCTTCAATGATAAATAACTCACTTCTTGATTTTCGATCGCCTCAATCATTACGAATGCCCTCAATCAGTGTAATGGGATGTGTCTATTTATCTATCTCTTGACTTCAAATAAGATGTGTCTAATTAGTTATATACCATTGTACCTAGAAAGCAATAAATTGTAAACCCATTTTCGATCAATTTATGACTCATTTAATACTCATACTATGTTTAAATTTATTTATGATTCATTTATCGAATATAGCTAATCGGGAAAATTACCAACAAAGTCCTACATCTATTGCATTGGTATCAATTTAGTTCTAAATTTTTAATTGAACCAATTTAGTCCTAAATCTTTTTGCATTACCAATTAAATCCATTTAGCCAATTTGGCAGGAAATTACTGAAGTGGTCACTGGCATTGCCACATAGAATGGTTGGTGCTGACGTAGATATTTTTTTTAATAATATTTTAATAATAAATCTTTTTCCCTAGAACTTAGGGTTTGGTGGTTTGGCTAGTGAGGGCTCGGCAACCCTTGCCAGTTGCTAGTAAGTAGTACCTTGCTTAGGGCCATTGTGGCCTCGTGCATGAGGCTAGCTCTCACCAGTGGTTGTTGTGAGCTAGTTGAATGGAACAAATTAGTATCAATGCAAAAAAAAAATTAGGACTAAATTGATCCAAGTTGAAAGGTTTATGACTGAATTAATATCAATATAATATGTTTAGGACTCTTTTGGTACTTTTCCCTGACCTAACCTGTATATCAACTTAATCCATTATATATGGGTTAAGAAATGAACTTATGACACATTTTTACATGTTTAATTCTAGTTGGCCCGTAACTCATTGACTTAAGTTTTTTTTAGTAAAGGTGAGTTCGGTTTGATATGTTGATAGGCTCACACTCGAGCTCTCTTTTTACTATCTCCCCAAGTAGATGTGTTAGGTTTCTATTGTGATGCATGCGTGAATGAGATGAATGCGTTTTGAGTGATTGTCAAAAGAAGTGTGGATAGATTAAAGTGTGTGGGGATGGAAATTGGTCAAAGAAGGTAAATGTAGAATACGATATGATCAAATCATGGCCTAAAGCTATGCCACCAATGTGGAGTCAAGATCGGGATTCGGGACAAAACCTCATCACCAAAGTTTAAAGAATAACCAACAACCAAGGCTAAAGAGTTTTTGATTCACCATCGATGAAGAATCCAATTTTCAAAGCTAAAGATATCGATATAAAACAAATTCAACCCAAGAGAGAAATTCTCATTCATTCATCAAATCCGACTTTACAATAGAGAAGACTCCTCATTTAACAGGAGAACTAAGACAAAGCAAAAAAGAAATAACAGATAAAGATTTCATCTACTAGCCTTGTATATTAAGGTAGGATATATTAATATTAAAGGAAATTAGTTCAATTAACCTCGAATTGATATGTTTTTGATTTTCCATCAAATCAGCAACTAATCAGACAAGATATGGCTTGAAATCATCAATCGATTACATCTTGAATGTGCCATAGATTCAGTAACCAATTTTGTAAATCGATTATCTTATTGGAAAGCAAGGAATGGATACTTTATTATCGACAACCCCAATCAATATTCTTATAAACACAATCCACCGAAGCAAGTTATGACCAAAATCAGTCTTTTCATGCAGGAATGAGGATTAAGCCGGATCAATCCATGAGTTAAGAATTGAGCTTGGGAACCGATCGACAAAGTCCAATGCTCCCTCATCATACCGTGCAATGCAAGCATTAACGACCACTAGCAATTTGACACGTGACTTTGCAGACCATTTTGTAAATCAGTTTTAATAATTTCATCTTATGCTGAGTAAGTGATTGGTGACGATAACAGAAGTGGGACGAAAGTACCTATTGAGTTTTGTCAAGCGTGGAGAAGCTTTAGATTTCAGCAGAAGCCGTAGGCGAGAATGGCGAAGTGTTGGAAAATTGCAGGAGCAAGGCTCTACGGTTGGTCTGATTGTTCCGATCTGGACTTTCCAAGCGGGGATTTCTTGTCCTTTGGGTGTTTCAAGATCGAAGACCCAGCTCGTGTCATTTCAATTGATATCTGGAGATCAAGCCAAACATCATGCACAGAATTTGCACGATGTATTGCTGACGTTGCGCGGTGAAGACCTATCATTTAGCAGAAGATCCAACTGACAAACTCAACTTCAGGTGAGGCTTCTGGACGTGTTTGGAAAAGAACTTCGCCGAGGTCTTTTTTTATGGACGTACAGATGAACATGAAGGCTGTAATTTTTAAGCACGGCATTCGTATCTGGAGGCTCATAAATAGGAGAAAACTCGAATCGGGAGGCTAATGCGTCAACGAGCGCGAGAAGCAAGAGAAATTGTGATCTATCTGGAGATTTTCCAGCCCATCTGTTTCGTAATTTGAGTAGGTATAGCCTTCCGAGGGTAGGGGTGACATAGTTTCAATCTCGGCCGTCCATTCTCATCGGACGGCCGAGATTTCGTCACGTCGATCGGAGAAGGATGGCAAAATTTGCGCGCAGGTTTGTTGTACTGTAGCGATACTGTAGCGGTTTTTGAATTTTTTTTTAATTTTTTATCTTCAGATCAGATCCCTGGTTTTTCTCTCTCCTCTCTGACGTTTTTCTCTCTCTCTCCCCTTCGCCCCGACGCCCCTCTCTCGGTGTCCGACCAAATTTCCCCGACGACCAAGCTCCGACCTCCCCCGACGCCGCCGACCAAGCTCCGACCTCCCACATTTCTCCCCGATGAACGCCTCCACCGAGCGGCCTCTGCTCTGCCCTTTGTCCCGACGCCGAGCGACGTCCGACGACTCTCTGCTCTCTCTCTCCCAAATCGACAGACGACCGACCAGCAGAGGGGAGTGCTCCGGCTGGAATCCCATATATTGCTGTGGCTGCTTGTGTTACTTTAGGTACTGGGAATTCTCTGGGCCCGGAAGGTCCCAGTGTGGAGATTGGAGCATCGATAGCAAAGGGCGTCGGCAAACTGTTTGATAAGAGTTCGCAGAGAAGGCTTTCGCTTGTGGCGGCGGGGTCTGCTGCTAGAATTTCCTCAGGTGGATATTTACCTGGACAGCTCGTTTGCCTTCTTAGTCGCTCTAACAGACCCTTTACATAGATATTTTCAGTTTCTGCTGAAGGGCATGTTTCTCTGTTCGACATTTTCTGTCAGGGTTTTTATATAGGAAGCTTCAAGGGCAATGCAAGGTAGTTTAGTTAAGAGATTGGCAGTTTAAGTTTTGGGAAGGTGTTAAGAGGAATTGATGTTTTGGTGGGTTGGGCTTCAGTTGGATGAAATGGGAAGCTTTTGATCTTGAAATTTTAATTCCAAAGGCTGTTTAATTTAGATTTGAGTTTCTAGTCCTGTAAGCTTTCTGTTTTCAAGAAACGCTTCACAATTTCACTTCCGACTGCGGTAAAATAGTACATTTTTTTTTAGCTTCATGTCGATAATTTGGTGAATAGGTATATCAGTGCCACATTATGTGATTAATCGTGAAGCTTTACATTAGGAACGTATTCTTCCTAGTCTGTCTCTGACTAGATTTATCTCAAAAAGCATAAGCGAGCACCCTAAAAGCTGCTGCAAGTTGAATATAGGTTTGTTACAGTGCATTTTATAGCTAAGGGGAGAAATGGAATTTGAATATCTAACTTCCGCATTTGAGTGATCACATGAATTCCTCTAGATGCCCTCAAACTTCAGCCATTACAGTAGAACTTAGGAGTTATTTTGCTGCTGAGGCATAACGACATGAACGTTCGTCTTGAAAGACCCAAAGATTCCAAATACATAAATTGTTATCCATTCATCGCCATTTAAACAGCGCTTACAACTAGAGATGTCTTGTTGTCGTTTTTTTTTTCCACTTGTTTTTTGGGCTTATTCTTTCTCTTCTTATTTTTATAGGTTCCCAGGGTTATTGGTCTGTTGCATTTTTTTAGCAGGTCGCTTCATTGGGAAACAACATCGCTATTCAAATTGCTGCCGGCAGTAGCCTCAAGGTTAGACAAGCTTTCCAAGCCTCTCCGTGAAAAACATGAATTCCTCTAGGATTGTGAAGCAACAACTGAAGAAGGCATTAATTATATTTTCTTGATGGCCCTTCCTGTATTGTGGCCATTCATTAGAGGGTTATGTTAGATTTGGAGCTACCTTCATTAGCACTGCTTACTTTGTAAGGACGCAAAGGGAAGGTCTTGCTGCTGCATTAGGAGTAGGACATGGAATTTTTCATTTCCTATCTTCCACAAAGATCGAAATATTAAGTCTTTCTGTTAAATAGTTTTTACTGGGAAGGGAGCCTCATGATTTTCTCTGCACAGAAAAAGGAGATGAAGAAAGATGGTTATGTAGCTGTTTGTAGTAAACCATTTTTGTAGGATGGTTTAAATGATCAGTAGCAGATTTTAATGACCGCTAAGTGAGATAATCCAGTAAATATCGGGACAAATAGATGGTTATGAGCGCAAATAGACCTTCTGATTACTTTTCATGCATTAGTCAATATGGCATTCTTTTTTGGCTTACTCAAACTGACATTCGTAATGCCTTGTTTTCAGGATAGCGAAGACTATAATCGATGCTCTTATAGGTCTCAATTTTGACGACTCACCCAGTAATCTGGCAGCAGCAACCCTCTTTTATCTTTTGACTGGTGACGTAAGTCATTCAAAATCTGCATGCTATAGAGTGAATTCTTTTCAGCTTCCCTCATTGTGCATTGATCGAATTGAACTTTCATCTGAACAAATGTTGCAAGTAATTTGATCCCTTTGAAGCAAACGGCATGAAAATATCACATCAAGTTGAGACTAGATCACAGAATAAATTTGAGAAATAAAATCGTTAATGTTTGGAAATATTCAAAAATCGTTATTAATCATTCTTGTATTCTAGGACAGCTCTAAAGCCTGGCAAGTTTGGAAATTAAATTTTGTGGTTCGGTTAAAGTTGTTTTTGAGCTTCATCCCTTGAATCGTCGATGGCCGGCGGAGGATGCTGGCCTCGAGGGAGGGACTAATCTTTGTGGAAAGTAATATTAATCTTGGTTTCCACCTACCCTTAATGTTTTGTTTTGCTTTAATTTTGCAAGAGGCGTTGACTAGATTGCTTTCATCAGGTGAGTCTACTAACTGAAAATGGGAACACCAAGGATGACTTGAGGCTCCCAACTGATGAGAATATGCTGTCTCGGGTTAGTTAATTAGCATATAAGGACTGCCCAATCTAAGTTTCTTTGCTAGTTTAAGCTGGATAGGAGTGAGTGGTGCAAAAATAATGTCAAACGCAAGTTGATATATTCCCCCGCTGATCTATGTTATCCTATCAATGGGAGATTATCATTTACGTCTCTGTTTGTTTGTTCTTCTGCAATGGAATCTGTGCTGATCTCAAGTCATTCTATTGGTGATTGCAGATCAAGGATGGTTTTTCTAATGGAAAGGACCTGGTGGTGTCTGTGATGTCTTCCATGGGAGAAGAACAGATCTGTGCTCTCAAGGACATTGGTCCGAAGTAATAACAGCATGGTGGTCTTCGTACTTTAATTTAACGATTCTGTAGCAAATTTTGCCAAGGATTTTATAGATATTATGTTAAGATGATATATTCTTTTGGGTTCTGGTTGTGGAAGTGTATTTGAGGTGAGACATGTACTACATTTAAGCTACTCTACTTTGGACTGCATTGTGTCAGGGTACTATTTAGCTGATGACCATCTGGAACAAGATTGGACAAATCTGCCAAAGAGTTGAAACAGACTTTTGTTAATTGTTGCACCTTCATCTATTTTCATCTATTTAGAACTGGAGATAGTTTGGCTTCTAGGGTTTATGAACTCAAATACGCGTGATTAATTATAAACAATAACGGATAATTAACGATAAACAATTACATGACTAAAAAGAAAATGCATTGAATTGATGGCATCTCTGTATCACAATGGCAAAAAGAAAATAGGTTTTGCGACGAAATTAGCGATGAATCCGTTTTTTTTTCTATATTTTTTAAAAAGAAAACACTGTTTTTTTTGTCAAACTTTAAGCCTTAGTTATTTTTTTAGTCGAACTTTGGACCATCGTTTTTTTTTGTCAACCTTTAGGCCTTAATTTTTTTTTTCAGTTGACCTTTAGGCCTTACTTATCTTTTGTTTAAGTTGAGACCATCGTTTTTTTTTTCCTCGCTATTTTTTTTTCAAAACATTCGAATAAGGAAACATCATTTTTCTTATGTCACTAAAGGCAAAAACATTGTTCTTTTGCGATGAATCTGTTTTTTTTTTCTAGTTTTTTGTTTACCAAAAGAAAAGAGGTTTCAAAGCAGAAAACATCATTTTTTTTGTACAACTTTAGGCCTTCGTTTTTTTTTCCTCGCTAGTTTTTTGTTTCAAAACATTCGAATACGGAAACATCATCTTTTTTTGTCACTAAAGGCAAAAACATTGTTCTTTTGCGAAGAATCCATTTTTTTGTTTTCTAGGTTTTTTTTTCCAATACATTCGAACAAGGAAACATCGTTTTTAGCAACGAATTTCTGCATTCATTGAAATATTTTACGACGAACATTTTTCGTAGTCAATTAGGGACAAAATATTTTGCAACAACAAACAGCATTTCAAAGAAGTTTTTCACTTGAGAAGTGGACATATGAGGAATAACCAAAAGTCATAAGGGCCCTCGAGAAAATGTGTCGGAAGTGGGTCAATGAAAGAAGCGAACAAAGAAAGCTCCAATTCTACTTCCCAAGCAGGCGGCGACCACGCTAAGCAGCTTGTTTAACACGGTAAGCCAACTCATCTGCATCATTTTCAGAATGATGCGGAGATTTGTTTTGCCTGCAATGATCAAAACAGTAATTTGTTCAGAAAGTGTGTAGCTCCCTCCTGGATCATGAAAATGAACAATGATCTGGCAACATAATACTAACATCGCATTTTAAAAATACAGTAGTGGACTATTGACGACATGAATCATGAAAATGAACAATGAACAACCTTTTGCTCCTTTTGACTTCGGGTATAAAGAGTTAGGTAATTGGTGTTTTTTGCAAAGAACTAAGCAGCGTACCTCTCAATTTTGGAGCCCATGTCAACAGCCATATCCTTTAGCTCACCCAAAAGATCACTTAAATCTGACAAAGCATCATCCTGTTTCGTTTTTTCAACATTTCGAGCTTCTCCCTCTGCTCCAGGGATAAGACATAGTCCAACCTAATTCAAGTTCAGTCATAAAGTCAGTAATGCAGGAAGCAAATGACAAAATCTTAATGTTTCAGTAGCAGAAAGTCGATGCACTCATCAGCAGAGAAAGGAAGGAAACAAGAAATTGACAATCCTTATTCTCCCAGATACAATACTAAATGATGCTCTTCCTAGTCCAACATGCTAAATGATCTTACCAAGTTGGTTTGCTCTTCCTAGTCCAAGATCATTTTGCAAATGTCCAAATGGGGGCTCAACATTACCCAATAGGGAATACCATCTGTTAATTTGCATTGGCTCACCTCTGTTTAAGTATGTTTGACCCTAGCCACGCTTCCCTTCACAACCACATGGCGCTATACATTCAACGAAGTCAACATGCCTAACCAAATGACCTCCGTTTAAGTGTGTTTGACCCTAGCCACACTTCCCTTCACAACCACATGGCGCTATACATTCAACGGAGTCAACATGCCTAACCAAATGACGGCTCCCACTTCTGGTTATCTGCAGTGCTTGAAACAATTCCTTCCCAAAGGTTTTTGTGCAACAACCTGCAGATCAGTAAATGAAGTTTGAAATTTATATCAGTGTTCATCGCGTGAGGGAGAGAAGATCTTTCCAGGCAAATAACAAGCAACAGACAGATTTCCAAAAGCGAGCGAGTCTTACAACATCAGTAGTCCAAAGAAAACCACCATAGGTAATAATTAGTCTCCATCTTGAAACCACAGTGGCCTCTTCGAGTTACATGGTCAGTTCAGGGTATCTTGAAAACCAAACTCGTGCACCAACAAGCTCATCAATCCTTAGAACTAGCACCGCTAAAATAACGAACCACGGATCCTTGGAAATGAGGGTTCAAGGGCCACAGCTTCAAGCGCTCGAAAGAAAGCACGCTTCACCACCAAATTCCGCGAGATGACAATTAGCTAAGTGTGAAAATCGACTCGCAAGAACAACATCGCATCTGTGAAAATCGACTCGCAAGAACATCATCGCATCTCCAGCACCAGCGCAAAAATCCAACAACAGTCCACTAGTGAGGTTTAAAAGGCCTAACAGATCTCGATTGGAATCACCAAAAAAAGGCAAAAAAAGAAATGCAAAGAGAGATATCAGAAATTGATGAAATGCAGAGAGAGAGAGAGAGAGAGAGAGAGAGGGCACCAATTTCAGCCACGATTCTCGGTGGCATCGGGGAATGAGTCCCAGTTGTAGCGGCCGAGTCCCAATTCTCGCAGCCGGCGTTCCCAACCTCGGCGGCGTCGGGGGAGGTCGAAACGAAAATCGTCGTGGGCGTTGGCGTGGTCGGGGATTTAGCGGCCGGCGTTCCCAACCTCGGCGGCGACGGGGGAGGTCGGAAATTTGGGCGGAGCGTCATGGGCGTCGGGGAGAGAGAGAGGGGGAAAGCTCGAAACGAAAATCGTCGTGGGCGTCGGTGTGGTCCGGGATGTAGCGGCCAGCGTTCCCAACCTCGGCAGCGACGGGGGAGGTTGGAAATTTGGTCAGAGCGTCGCGGGCGTCGGGGAGAGAGAGAGGCGTCGGGGCGACGGGGAAAGAGAGAGAGGCGTCGGGGAGAGAGAGAGGTAGCTTTACCCTTAAAAAAAATATATTAATGACCCGAAAATTTGAAATTACCGCCCATTATCCCATCTGTTGACGTGGCGCGCCCTCGGCCGCCTAATAAGAACGAACGGTCAAGATTAAAACTATGTCACCCCTGCCATAGTGGAGCTATGGCAGGGGATCCAGATCCGCCTTCCGAGTGTTGGGCTTGATGGCACTAGCATCGACAAGAAAGGACGCACGCATTTCGAGTCGATCGAGAGAAGTAGAAGTGTAATTCTCTGGAAAAATTACCAAAAAAGTCGTAAACCTATTGTGCCATTTTGGTGCAAAATTTTTTTTTTTGGTCAATTGAATCATAAACCCTTTATAGTTGTGCTAATTTAGTTTATTTAATCAGTCGGCGCTTACGTTATGAATTTTTAATAATATTTTAATAAATTTTGAATTTTTTTTTTATTTTTTTGTCTTTTTTTTCCTCTTTTCTTTTGGATTAGGGCTGGCTACTGGCCCCTAGTGAGGGCTAGCAACCGTCGCCCTGTCGTGGTGTGGGTCTGAGCCCTCGCTGTCGTAGACCCTCGCCTAGGATATGGCAGAGGTCCATCGGCCTCTTGCCGAGCCTAACAAAAAAAAAAGATAGAAAAATATTTAAAAATAAAAAAATTCAAAATTTATTAAAAATTTACCACGACAATGCCATCTTATCAAATGGATTGAATTGACATAATTATAAAAAATTTAAGACTTAATGAGCCAAAAAAAAAAGTTCAGGATCGAATTGGCACAAATGCAATAGTTTAGAATTTTTTTTTTTGGTAATTTTCCCTAGTTCTACTTAGGGGTTGTTCGATAACTTTCACCCGCCTCTCAGTTGCTTGTTAGGGCCTAACGGTAACAACCGATAGATCATAATTTGATCACGTGCTTTAATAGGCTTTTAATGAAGTAAGCTATATTGCCAAGTAACGTCATGGATCGGGAAAACCTAATTCAAAGGCATGGGATGGAGCCCAAAGGATGGAATTGTTTGTAATTTGTTGTGTAAAAGCATCGAACATGTTCGACCGTGTTAGATGAACATGCAGGCGTTTTAACTCCCCCCTCAAACTTAGGCTGGACATCGGCTTTAGATTGGAGTGGCGAAATATGAAAAGAGAGTTCCGAAAAGATTTGAACAAATTAATTGGTAGAGCAAGACGACTACATAACTGTAATAACCACGGAAGATTTCATAGACAATCGATTTATGATTTATTATAAATTCTCCAACAACATATTAGAATTTTTTTTTCTCGTGCATGGCTTTATCTTTCGGTACTCAACCTTTTCTTCGTGGCCGGTTATAGGATGCTCCTGTTTTATTAGGTTATGACATTTGCTAAGGTCGCGCATGGTAACATTTCTGCTTTAGAAATCAACTTTTGACCATAAGTTGATTTTTTTATTTCTTTAATTAATTTTAAAATTATTTGTAAAGTAAAAAAAAAAGCTTCAGAAGCAGAAAAATGAAGTTACGTAACGAAATAGATTTTTGCTTTAGAAGTGTAGTCATGTCCGCATTAATATGTCGAAACCTTATTCCTATTTTTTTTTTTCTAAATTTGAATGTTTGCTGGCGATTGTGATTTCTTGTGTCGAGCGAATGTGAATATGTATATATGGATGTGTGTGTGTATACAGTGATAGAATAAATGTATAGTATTTACGGGATATTCATGTGGGGACTCCTGGGGATGCAATTGAGGATCTCCGCAACTCTCTGGGGCCACAAATATTATTTTACGGGAGTTTAAGGGTCTCGTTCAAATAAAATTAGTTTAGCAACTCATATTGTAATTAACTGTCCACGTGGATCCGCAAGGTTGGATGAAACCTCTTACAAGGTACGACAAATATTTTACCCGGCCTCCCACATTTACTCACCGTGCGATGCGTTGTCGTTTTGAGGTCGCATGCATGCTTTCTCCTTTTCTTTCTTTCTCGTATTTTCATTTGGGTTAATAGCACGAAACACCTCAAATTAATACCTATTTTTATAATAAATTTATCCTAAGCTAATTTTCCATAACAAAAAATCTTAAATTAGTACAATTATGAATCGTTCACTTTTGTAAGCACATATGTGGCACTTACTGATCACCAAAAACTCCAAGTGATATACCTGTGACATATTTATTCCCGTTCGTTTTTATTAAATTAGATTAATAATCTCAAATCAATACACTTATGAGGGTAAAAATTTTAAACCGGTACATCTATCAACTGTCGCGTATCATTCAGCTCAGTAATTTGATGGTCAAATTTAATAAAATTTAACAGATGGTGAATTTATCACCAGTATACCGATTTAGGATATTTAGTGATCAAAAATTAGTTCTGTGTAAATTTGTCATATGCATATCAATTTGAGATTTTTCGTGATATGAATTCTTTTTTTTTAACCGCTAGATAAGGTAATTTTAAGAAGTTGACTTTCATCCCATCAAACTAAATCCGGCTTCCTTCGTTTGAAGTCAGAAAAATTGGAGGAGAGAGACGTGCAACATCAACATTTAGACCTAATGGATTGCGGCGAAATTATTTCTATATAAGAAAGTTGTTTTTGGGTTCATACGGATTTTTATTTTTTTCTGTAAGCGAAGTCTTAGTTCATTTTACCAATTTATAAATTAACCTGCAAGGTCAAGGTCACCTATATTTTGCTTCTTTAAAGAAGTGTGACTATATTGTTCCGACGTACGTTTGGGTGTTCACTGAAGACTATAACTTAAAATAAAAGTTACGAATAGCGAAAAGATAACCCTAACTCCTCTCTCTCTCTCTCTCTCTCGCGCGCGCAAGCCGAAGCCATCTTTAGCCCCGCAATGGCTTCAACTGTAGTAGAGCTTGACCCTCTCTAGCCTGTTTAAGCCTGCTCTGCCTAAAGTCTACTTGAATGGGCAGTGCCACATTCTATTTTGAATGTACAATGAAAAAAAAAAAATAGTAATGTGCGCATTAATGGTGTAAAATCATACAATAGATGCACAAGTCGATACGCAGATGACGCCCTAACAAGATGATCTAAAAGTTAGGAGTACTCTGCCACTATTAAGGGTAAACAAGTTATTAGGCGTAGAAGCTGACCAAAAGCCATATTGATATGAATAGAAGGTAAACAAGCCGTATAACGAGGGGTGTGTTAATGTTTGGATGGAGTAATGGAACATGAGCAAATGAGTAGAATCGGGGTTATGTCGATATGCTTGGAAGGACCCGAGAGCAGAAAGTAAACGATTAATTTTGGGGTAAAGCATGAAAAGACTAAAATGACCGTTGGAAAAACAACTACTGCCACATGAACGGGCGGAAGCAAGGTTGAGTACCTCCAACCCAAACGTAAGGTGTGTTTATTTCGTAAATAAAAGAAAAAGAGAAAGAAAGAAGGATTTGAAGAGTAGTTTCTTGAAAATGATCTCATCTATCACTTACGGAGATGAATAAACAAAAAAAAAACATTTTCAATATCTACGAGGATATTTAGCCGTCAAATATTATCGATAATGGTGCCACTTTTCATTGATTAATAAATTCAAGCGATCATTTTTCAATAATACGCGTTGCATTAAGTTTTCAATTGTAAGCACATAAACTATATAAGAAACAAAATGAACCCCATTTCGCCTGATCCTCCCCCTCGTTCCCTGCAATTCGCCGCGCTCCCAGTTTTTTCGCAAGCAAAATTTGCCTTGTTCAATGGCTGGGCCTATACCCATCTTCCTATTTGTACCGGCGCATATTCGTCGGATGCGTGTCAAGTCGGATGTGCCGGCGGCGAGGGCTGACGGACTTGCGTCGGTAACCAAGTGTTGCCGCTGCTCGTCACTCCCCCAATGCCGCCAACCTCACTTACCAAATTCAGGGGCCTTAGCGGACCAAAAAAATGTTCAGATACGACAGCGCAAAATTGAAATGGTCCGGGAACCTCCCCGTGTGCTTATTCCTTCATATAATGCCTTGTTATGAATTCGGGGAATTTCTCAAAATGTGAGGCCAAAAAGGGAATTTTACCATTCATGTATCTAGCTACGATTGACTACCCAAACTCGATGCAGCCATTT
Organism: Psidium guajava; assembly: GCA_016432845.1. NCBI lineage: Eukaryota > Viridiplantae > Streptophyta > Magnoliopsida > Myrtales > Myrtaceae > Psidium > Psidium guajava. Next base: position 34,433,132 of record CM028226.1, read on the forward strand.
TACGGAAAAAGTAATTAATATCGACAACTCCATCCATGAATCGTCCCCTGCTTGCAGGCTGCTGCTGTCCGGTCGGTGGGTGGAACTTCGGAGTTTCGATTTCCACTGCGGTTGACCATCCACGTGGCAATATTTGTCTGACCGGAAACTTCGGCTTCGCTGATTGGACACGTTAACGTGGAGATCTCCTCGGCGTCAGCGTCGTTGACTCTTGACTGACCCATTTTCGTCTTTTCCTTTCGCTATTCACCAAACTCAAGGTCCCCCGATCCCTCCATTCAATTTTTTTTCTCCCCTTTCAGAAAAATTAACTGTTAACCGGTGTTGCCCAGACACTTGGACGCGCATGGCAATACTTTTATTCTAGTAATCAACTTAAAATCTTTTAGTTGAAGTTGATTTTTTTACTTCTGAAAAGAAGTAATTTTTTTTCTGCTACTTTAAGTGGCTTCAAAATTACTTTTATAGCAAAAAAAAAAGCTCTTAAAGTAGAAAAATGAAATTGCCAAACTTAATAGATTTCTACTCATAAGTTATGTTATTAAACGGATTTCTTTTTCAGAAGCATTTTTTGAAGTAAAAATTTTACTCTAGAAGTTTTGTCATGTGCGACCTTATTAATAAGAATAAATCTCTTCTTTTATATTTAAAGGAATGATATTGTTAGTAAGTGCTCTTGACGTACTCTATTAGCATACTTTATATGGTATGCAATAAGAAAACATTAAGTATTTTAATTTTCAAACTAGTGAATATTAATTGCACGTAATATGATTCTAGTGAGTTGTACATTGAAAAACATGAGATTTTCATGATTAATTTGTTAACAAGAGCCTCCAACAATGATGCATCTTCACTAGCCCACAAATTCATCCACAACCTCTAACCTCACTCCCCCAAAAACCATAATCTCTCCGCCATGGCCGACTGGGGCCACCACCATCCGCCACTGCTCCCTCCATCTCTATCCACTCGCATCTCTTTGTCTATGCCTTCTCTTTGCTTACTCTGTCTCCTCCCTCTACAATCTCCCTCGCTCTATGCGACGCTTCTTGCAAAGATCTCCATGTGAGCTTCACAGTTCGTACATGTGACATCGGCTATAGCCCGGTACTTAGATTCATGGCCGTGGAATTTCCATGGAGCCCCCGTCGTTGCTCGTAACCTCAAATTCGAGATCAGGACCCACCATGGAGGTTGAAGTCGTCCATGGCCAAGAGGAGGCTCTTGAGCTCAATCTAAGGTTGTGGACTGCCATGAAGGAGAAAATGAGATATTATACATTGTCGAAGTGTGAAGAGATAGGGAATGGATCTTCATTTCGAGGTCAAATGGTATCCAAACCAATCTAGAGGTTTTATGAGGGTATGTTATAATTTCCCAAGAGAACAAAGTAGACTTTATGGCAGCTTAGGACATGATGGTAACACTTTTGAAAATAAATTTTTGCTTCAGAAGTGCTTATAGAGTAGAAATCCGTTTAGTAATGTAATTTCTAAAGTAGAAATTCGTTTAGTTACGCAATATTACACTTTTACTTCTGAAGTTATTTTCGAGTCAATTCCAATATTTTAAAAAAATTACTTATTTTTCAAAAGTAGAAATCTTCCAACATCAATATCTCTCTTATTTCGATCTTTTTTCATTTTTAGCGCATCTCTCTCCCAATCATGTCTGCATCGTCATGGCCCACTGCCAACCTTTGTCGGCTGCTGCCGTTGCCACCCCCTACCGACCACCGCCTACCCACTCTAGCTGCTAGCCACCATCCATTGTTGACCACTGCTTGCCACCATCCACTATTGCACAGTTGCTGTGACCACCATCTCCGCCGCTTCCAACTGCTGACCACCGTCCGACACCACTAACCACTACTCATCATAGTCAAGTCACCATCTCCAATTGCCGGAGTAAAACATAAATAATATATGTAATTTTAATTTTAAAAAAATAAAATTAAAAAAGAAATAGAAATTTTTCGGCCATCGACAATAATTTTTTGTAAAATATTTTGTGTTGATAATATTCTAGAAGTAGATATTTTCAATTGTTACCAAACTAATTTATCTAATTAGAAATTAAATTATTGAGCAAAAGTAGAAAAATCAACCTCTGGCTAAAAGTTGATTTTCTAAAGCAAAAATGTTGACATGCGCGCCCTTAGTTTATCAATTTTTTTTGGGTAAATGACACAAATGGTTCATGAATTTTGGTTCAATACGCAATGTGATTTCTAAACATTAAATTTGGTAATGTGGTCCCTAAATTTTAGTTCAATATGTGATTTCATTATTATTAAACTTTTAATTTATTCAATGTGATTCTTGGACTTTTAGTGTATTTTCAATTTAATCCATAAAATATATTGAATTATTAATGTTTTCCCTAAACATGAATCAATGGAAGGACAATAGTAAACATTTTCATTTGGTTTAGTAACTAAACTGCATAGGAAAAATTATCAAAAAAGTTAAAAATCTATTATAATATGTCATTTCAGTTCTAATTTTTTTTTTCCGACCAGCTCTATCCTAAACCTTTTTCAATTGTTCCATTTCAGTCTATTTAGGGAATTTTGGCTAGCTGGAGCTAACGTGAATGCTGGCCGACCGACGATCGAATATTTTAATATTTTAAAATAATTTTTCTCTTTTTTTTTCCCAAACCCAACCCTTCCTTTGCTGGTCGCTAGACCTGGGTGACCGACTAGAGGCATGGTGGGCAAGGCTCTACCTCATAAGCCCAGATCTGGGCGGGCGAGGCAACGACGACGAGGTCGAGCTCGGCTATGGCCGGGTGAGGCTCTCTCTCTCTCTCTCTCTCTCTCTCTCTCTCTCTCTCTCTCTCTAAAACTAGCGAACCCCCCTCATTGTCTCTAAAACCAGCGGTAGGTCCATCATGGATGGGTAGGCTCGATCTCACCATCGCGCAAACGAGGTCATGGCCCCATAGTCGGGTGAGGCTTGGCCTCATCAGCCACGCCTCTGGCTGGTTGTTGAGGTCTGGCAACTGGCTAAGGAGGGGGAGGGGTTGCGAGAAAAAAGAAAAAGAAAGAAAAATAAAATCATAAAAAATTTAAAAAATATTAAAATATTTGATTGTCGGCTGGTCAATGCCCACGTTAGTGCTGGCTGGCCAAAACTCATCAGACGGATTGAAATGGTACTATTGTAAAAGGTTTAAAAATAAATTGGTAAAATGAAAATTAGAACTGAAATGACACAATTATAATAAGTTTAAGATTTTTTTAGTAATTTTTCCAAAATGAATATGTATCAAAATTTCGTTAAAATTCAGAGACTACTTGTACGCGTTGGGTTAGGCTAAAGCTTAGACATTGCCTTGTGTCATTAATCATTATCCCATTTTTTCCCCATGGAAACCCACAATTCTTTCGCTTTTTCCTTTAAAATTTTTTTTTTGGGCAAGAATGGAAAAGGGCAAAAACAAAATTTGCTGCCTGAAGTGGGTCCCTCCCCCCCCCCCCCCCCCCCCCCCCGCCCCCGCGCGCGCGGGGCCCGGGCGGGACGGTGGGGTCTCGAGCAAGAAACTTTTCGGTCTTGCCATAACATTGACTAGGGATCACGCAATCTCAAAAAGAGTGTAAAGATTCCTGATTATATATCCTATGCTTGCGCAGTGGTTTTCGGTCCAATTTTTTTAATATATTAAATTCACTATCCTCGTTTCATTTAAAAAAAATTACAAAAGATAAAATAAAAGTTAGTACTTTATCACATGGATTACTGTGGAAGTGATGCTAAAATCACGTGAGGTGTTCCCAAGGAAGTCTCTTTTTATTCAATCTTTAATTCGTTTAAGAATATTTTTTCCTTTCCCACTTGGATTGTCCTTAAAGTTCAGTAAAATCCACACAAGCCCTTTTCCAACTAACCCTTTCTTTAATTTCAGTGTTTTCAGCCGCCCCGCCCGGAAGCTGTCTGTGCACAATCAGACCAGCCCAACATCCTTAATTTCCAACATCTTTTTGTGATTTTTTTGGGTCTGAAATTCCTCTTTTTTTCCCGAAGGGCTTGGATACTGGGGGGACCTTCATGCATTAAGAGAGTTAATTCCAACCGTTAAGCCTTGCAAAATACGATAATCATATTCTGATCGACGGGAGTGAAGTGACTTATGACAAGGGAGGACTTGATTGGTGACCCGCCGATTTGCGAACCTTGCTAACAAGCTCGTGAAAATACCGTAATTTTCATCTTTTGATCCAATTTATGGAGCGAATGAACGGGTGCTAACCCTCGCAACCTTAGTAAAAGTAAAAATTGTAAATAAAAGATTTCGAAAGCAATTGTTTTGGAGGTTGGAATTATTTATTTATTTATTTGAAAACGTAATTCAACATTAAATCTTTAACCACCTGGAGAGCTGCCCCTTCCGACTTCTAAATCTCTCAAGACCGTCCATCACATCTCACTCTGCTCGCTAACCAGTTCACCACTCCTTGAGCTTCCACTCTCTCTCTCTCTTTCTCTCTACAATGCAGCACCACTGCGCACCGCCGCACCTCCTAGCGGCACTCCTCCTGCTCCTGGCCGCCGCCGCCTCCCCAGCCTGTGCGCACAACATCACGCGCCTCCTCGCTGGCCACCCGGACTTCTCCACCTTTAACCAATATCTCAGCGTCACCCACCTCGCGGCTGAGATCAACAGCCGCACCACCATCACCATTCTCGCCGTCTCCGACGCTGCCATGAACGACCTCCTCGCGGAGCACCCCTCCACCGCCACCCTCAAGAACATCCTCTCCCTCCACGTCCTCCTCGACTACTTCGGCTCCAAGAAGCTTCACCAGCTCACCGATGGCTTCGCCCTCGCCGCCACCCTCTTCCAGTCCACCGGCTCCGCCCCGGGCTCCTCCGGCTTCGTCAACATCACCGACGTCAAGGGCGGGAAGGTGGGTTTCGCCCCGGCGGAGGGCGGCAGCAGCGACGTGGCCTACTACGTGAAGTCCCTGGAGGAGGTGCCATACAACATATCGGTGATACAGATCAGCAAGGTGCTGCCGTCGGCCGTAGCCGCAGCGCCGGCTCCGGAGCCAACCCAAGTGAATGTGACGGACGTGATGGCGGCGCATGGCTGCAAGGAGTTCGCCGACGCGCTGTCAAATAGTTCTGATGCCATGAAGACTTATGAGGTAATGGCATCGTCCATTTTACCCCTCCGCATGAATACTTACATTTTTTTTGGGGGGGGGGGTGGTCATTGAAGAGTTAGTAATGAGATTTTGTTTTCTTATGATCTAAGCACTAGTGATATCTGAAATAGTGAAATGTCATCTAATTGAGAGCAAAAATCAAATCCTTAACTTCTTGATTGAGTAAAGATCAAACGATAAAGAACTCATGGTTGCTTTTTTCGTTGCTGATGGCGACTTCCAGGACAATGTCGTCGGAGGATTAACGGTGTTTTGCCCGCTCGACGACCCCTTCAAAGCATTCCGACAGAAATTCAACAACCTCTCCGCGGCCAACAGGTCCTCGCTCCTGGAGTTCTTCGCGGTGCCTGTATACATGTCGATGTCCATGCTCAGGTCGAACAACGGGCTGATGAACACGCTGGCGACTGATGGGTCGAGGAAGTTCGACTTCACGGTGCAGAACGACGGTCAAGATGTGACCCTGAAGACCAAAGTCAACACAGTGAAGATCACAGGGACATTGCTTGATGAACAGCCACTGGCAATCTATACACTGGACGAGGTCCTGCTCCCCCATGAGCTGTTCAAGGCGGCGCTATCGCCTGCCCCAGCACCGACGCCAGAGAAGGCAGCCGAGTCACCGAAGGCCGCAGCGAAGCACAAGTCCCCACCGGCCCCACCAATGTCGGGGGCATCGGACTCGCCAGCTGATTCACCGGACAATACTGTAGTCGACCAGACGGCTAATGCAAGTGTCAGGAGTTGCTGTGGGAGATTTGGCTTCATGGCATTTTGTTTGTTGGTTGTGGTTTTGGCATTGTAACCCTTTTTCTCGACTTTTCATTTTCAGGTAAGAGTGTGACTTTTAGGTGTTAACTAGGGAAACTAACTTTTTCTTTTGGGTTTCTTCTTTCAATTATTATTTTTTTACTGAGTGGTGTTTGAGGTGTTTCTGTGAGCCATGAAGTGTTTTTATGGGCATAAGCATGGTTTTGATTGTTCTGTTATTGATGGAGAAATAAGATTGTGGTCACTTTTTTTTTTTTTCCAACAGGGGAATAATCTGTGAACCATGTGATTTTGTGGGGGTTTATCTCAAATTTAACTAAGTACTAGCAAGAAACAAAATCACTTTGTTTCAGCCCACATCTGAATATGGAGCTATGACAAAGATTGTTTGTGAAATAGTCTAAGTACGAGTTTTACTTTCAGATCTTGACGGAAGAGGCGATGGGTCAACCATATTATTTTGCGACAATGATATTGCACTCTTGCTTGCGGCGAACCCAGTTTTTCATGAAAGAACAAAACATATAGAAATCGACCGTCATTTCGCTCGAGATAAAATCCAAGAACGAATAGTTACAATGAGAGGAATTGGAACTGCTAAACAACCTGCGGCCATATTCACTAAACCGCTATATCAAAGACAACACCCATATTTGCTAAGCAAGATAAGCATCTTCCGCATATACAAGTTGCTCAAAGCTTGAGAGGGATTGTTGGAGATAAGGGTTGACTCTCTTTCATAGATTGATTGGTGTGGAGATAAGAACATCACGAGTGCTATAACTTTCGTAACACTCTCACTTGAGTCCGATAAAAAAAATTTGGCTCACTGAAGTGTCTCGTAGGAGTAAAATTAATCATTTGAGTGTCATTTTCAGCAAATCGTCCAATGTAGATTTTTATTTAATTTTTCATCACGACGTGGATTTTCATTTAAATTTTTTTATTTTTTTTATTCCAATGCATTTTTTTTAAAATACTAAATTTATCTACGTTAGATTTTTTGACGTCCACATCAAATTTTCGGTGAGGCAAATCTCCATCTTAAGTGATCAATTTTTCAAGTTTATAATATATAAGTGAGTGAAAAAAAAGTTATAACTCTTAAGTGAGTGCTCAAAGTTATGTTACTTGTGCTGTTAGTAGCCCCATTCATCCGCTGAAAAATGTCAATCATTTCATGACAATGAGCGAACCTTATTTTTGCATGTTCGTGTTTCTTTTTGGGTCGACTTCCGTGATCTCAGTTTGATAATTAGATAGGTACTGATTATGCATCGGCTTGTTGACTTTGCACTCCTAAATTTAATTATTCAACATATCTAAAACGTCTAGAAAATTTCGTTAAATTTTGCAGAAGGGAATTTTAGCTATGAAATCGTTTCTATATTGAAAACCTTTTTTTTGTGCCTTGTATCTCTTTGATAAAATTTTATTCGGCTTTTGCTCAACTCTTGGTTAATTTCAAAATTTTTTGAAAATGGGGGCGGAAAAATTTGCAATGTCAACAATAATTACGTTTAATAGGGTACAAGACCCAACCTATTTCTAGCAGTCGATTTGGAAGAGGAAAATAACAAAAAAAAAAGTCTTAAATCTATTGCAATTGTGTCAATTCAATTCATCTAGTAAATTTTGGCTAGCCGCCATTGATAGGGATGTTGTCGGTCTGCCGCGATCTAATATTTTAGTCTTTTTGATATATTTTTATTTTTTTCTCTTTTAATCATTCCTTTTTTTTCCTTCCCCTTCCCCTTCCTTGTCCCTGTTCTCCTTTCACCATCACCATCCTAGCCAGGTCTATACTGTCGGAGTTGATGAATATTTTGAGGATCCTTATTTCTCATTTCTAGCATGCCTACGTGAGTTTAGAGAAATCGAAGTATGAACCGACGACATAGGACCCTTGCGCATGGAATGGGGGGGTCAAAGGTAGCGCCCCTGGCATGGGGGTCCCGCTACTTGATCAGCAGGTGGGGTCTTGCTTCCCGATTAGGAGGCGAGGGTTCCGCTGATCGGGCATATGAGATTGTATGTGCGGCCTTGTTATCAAATAAGACACGAAGAAAGGAGTTAGGGAATTTCGATAAAGAGGCAGTAGGGGCTAGGGGTAGGCTAGTAAAGAATGGACAAAATCAAAATAAGTTCAAATCCAAATCTCGTGGGTGATCAAAGAGTAGGGAAAGTAAGGTACAATGTTGGAGATGTAAAGAGTGGGGCCAATGTGAAGTGAGAATGTAAAAACAAGTCTGTTTCTAAAAAGGAAGCTAAATCATCCTTAGGAAAGAAGGAGGTCGAGATAGGGGATATATATGTGGCTACTGCATGTATGGCACAATCAGACAAGGATATTTGGTACATTGACACCGATGCCTCATACCACATGATATCTCATAGACATTGATTTTGCGAATATGAGCAATATAATGGTGGAGATGTCATGCTCGAAGATAATATTGTAGTTCAGATTGTCGGGCATGGTAGGTGTAATGCTCATTTTTTTTATAGGCTAAAATTTTTGACTAGTCAATGGTGGTAAAAAAAATAAAATAAAATAAAAAGTTGAAAAGTCAACAAAATAAAAAAGAAATGTGGGTAACTTTCCCTTCTTCTTCTTCACACCAAGACATACATGAAGAAGAAAGAAAGGAGAAGAGGAAGAGAGAAGAGGGAGGAAAGAGGAAGAGAGGTCTAAACCATGTGCTTCGCTAAATGATCCCGACGTCGTTTAACAACGTTCAGTAAGTTCTTGCACCCCTCGTTCCTCATATTGAAGTAATTTTGGGAGTTAGGGGTTAGTTTCGAACCTAGATCGAGTTCAAGTTGCTGGGTTCATTTGAGGTGTTTTTAAGCTATGTTGTTACATGGAGATGAAAATTTAGGATGTTGTGAAGCCGTGGGATTTGACGGATCTTAATTTGGCGCTCTGGTTTACCCGAAACAAGATTTTCAATTCTGGTTGCTATAGCATCCGCGCGAACATCATGCTTCAAGAGCCAATATCTTCATCTTTTGTTCATTATTTGAAGTTGACCATGTTAAGACTTTTGTAGTACGTTGAATAAGCTTCGTTTGGAGTATAAGATGGCTTGAAACGGAGATCAGTGGAATGAGTTATGGCCTTTTTAGTCATGAAGCGCAAGCTGTTCTGTTTCCTACAGTACGAGCATGAACAGCATTCTTCAAAAGCCAATATCTTCATCTTTCGTTCATTATTTGAAGTTGACCATATTAAGACTTTTGTAGTACGTTGAATAAGCTTCGTTTGGAGTATAAGATGGCTTGAAACGGAGATCGGTGGAATGAGTTATGGCCTTTTTAATCATGAAGCGCAAACTGTTCTGTTTCCTACAATACGAGCACGAACAGCATGCTTCAAGAGCCAATATCTTCATTTTTCATTCATTATTTGAGGTCAATCATATTAAGACTTTTGTAGTACATCGAGTAAGCTTCGTTTGGACTATAAGATGGCTTAAAATGGAGCTCGGTGAAGTGAGTTATGGCCTTTTTAATTCTGAAGCGCAAACTGCCCATTAAGGACAGCAAAGGAAAGTTGTTATTGGGCGAGCTTCCGTTGAAACGTAGTTGTCGTTCTGTCGTTAAATAGGTATAAATTAGTTGAGTCGTCCATTAGAGTGTTATATTATTGGTTTTTGATCTATTTTCCGTACTTTTGAATAGGAAATCGGATGCGTCGGCTCGAGTAACCGTTGCATTTTAATTTTGCCTTCGTCTGGTGAGTGATACTATTTTTTCTTTGACTTGTATAAACTCATGTTTTTCTGAGAAGGTATAATATGAGTTTTCTAATGTGATTTTATTCTTTGAAAGGAAAGAAAAAGCGGTGTTTAGAGCATTTTTGTTGCATAAAACAGGATCGAACATTTACTGCTGTTTTGTTTATTCAAGATGGTTTTATGAATACTTTGTGCTATTGATTTTGAGTTGATGGTGATGTTCATTTTGGCTGAAATAATTTATGACAGATTTCTGCTATTGATTTTTGAGTTGTTGTGATTTTGTACTGCTCAAGATAACTGTGAACCCGACTGATGGGTTTATGGGTATGCGCATACTATTTAGGATATCCTTGTGGGCTGAGCTACCGGCATTATAGGTGGAGACCTTGCCAAGGGGGGAATCTTGGTCGTCTTTTGTCACGAGCGTTATGCGTGACTATAGTTAGAGCCTTGAGCACGCGATTAGTCAATGGATAGACCATTGACATGTGTTTTGCTGAAATTAACCAATGGATTAAACCATTGGTATTTGTTTTGTGTTTTAAATGTGCATAGTGATTGTTCGATCCGCTTAGAAGAAATGTATTACTCACTGAGCTGTGTTAGCTCATTCCTTTCATCTTTTTGTTTTTCAGATCCAGCGAGTCGTCCGTAGAACGTGAGCGATCGTTAGTGGAGGATATTTTATTGGGGGGAAGTTTTTATTATAAGTTGTGAGTTGTTCCTTTTGTATTTGATGAGTCCTTTTAAGTGGATATTAGACGTTTCTACCATTTGGAAGGATATGTGTATATATCTATATATGGTTTAGTAGCAAGCTATGATATTTGTAACTAAAGAACTTCTTGAAGTTGTATGTATGGATATACATGTTTGTTATCAGGTTGGATTCTGGTTAAGTTGAGGCTGCGTCCTTTTGAGAAAGGGAGGGTCGTGTCACAATCTCATATTATTGTGGTTTGGGGTGTGACAGTAGGGTGAAGTTGAGGATGAGTAATGGTATAGTGAAAACTCTTTCAGATGTGATGCACATACCTTTAATGAGTAAAAACCTGTTATCGATTGGTACAATGGTTGATTCAGGGGTTGTTTTTAGTTGTGATAAGAACTCGTGGAAGATTACTCGGAGTTCTATTGTGATTGCATGAGGAGTTCATCACAGGACGTTGTATAAGCTGCTCGGGGAAACGGTGACTGTTGGTGGTGAGTTCTTCTCTAAAAAGGCAAAGGAAGATGGATATAATACATATATGTTGTAGCATTAAATGCTAGGGCATATCGATGAAAAAGGACTGTTTACCTTAACTTCGAGTCAAATGGTAGGGGGAGTACCAGATTGCTCTATGAGTTTTTGGTTCTATGGACATTGTTTTTATGGAAAATAGAACCGAGTTAATTTCCAACACATTGGTACGAGAGCAACGAAAATTCTAGAGCTGATTCACATCTATGTTTTCGGGCCTACTTCAACTCCATCTATAGGAGGATCTAGATACTATGTATCGTTCATAGATGATTTTTCAAGATATATTTGGATTTATTTTATTAAAAGTAAATCAGATATTTTTTGAAAAATTTCAAGAATTTAAGGTTTTGATTGAAAACCAATTGGGCAAGAAAATCAAGGTACTTCATACGAATAATAAAGGTGAATTCTGTTCAGATAAGTTCAAGCAGTTTTGTGTGGATAATGGTATCACAAGGCAGAAAACAATCCCATGTACGCCTTAGCAAAATAAGGGTAGTCAAAAGATTAAACTGGCTACTCATAGAAAAGGCAAGATGTAAGCTGAGTTGGGCAGGTTGCGAATCTAAATTTTGGGCAGAAGTTGTAGCCATAACCAGTTATTTAAAGAACTGGTCACTGATCTCATTAGTGAAGAACCGTGCACCATTTGCGGTAGTGTTTAGGAAGAAGCCGAATTTGTCACTGTCGCGACCCTAAGAATTTTTTTTTCGGTCGGGTTAACGGATTATTAGGTTTATTAGATGAATTAACCTAATACGGACTCTCTCAAGTCCTACTGAATCGCAATTTTGGTTTTTGTTCAAATGGTTTTAAAATTTGGAGTCGCCACTAATCATTTTTGGTAGGTTGATTAGATACCTAAGTAAATTAGCGGGATGACTAAATTGCATCTACGAACCAGAGATTATGAGTTCGGAGACTTGGTTACACTAGTTAATTAAAACTAATGCCCTTTCGGTACCTTAATTTCATGGATATCATAATTTGGCAACTCAAACTTGGTTTATTCCTAAGACTCTAGTGATGTGTTCTCTTTTTGTATTTTCACTTTTTAGATAGGATGCATGGGTGGTATTTTTTTTTTATTTTCAAAGTGTTAAAAATTCCCTGAAGCCGAAAGAGGGAGTGTGTTAACGACTTCTATGCAGAGTTACAGTCTACTCGCTTTGGGCTCTGGAAACAAAAATTAAATGGCAGAAAATGAATGACAGTAAATAAAGACCTCCAATGGACGGTCCAGCCTTGGCTTGGCTCTCCCCTTTGGGGTTTAATGATGCAGGAATTAAATTGCGGGAATTTAAATAATGATAAGTAAAAACCTCCAATGGACGACCTAGCATTGGCTTGGTTCTTCCCTTTGGGATTTAATGGTGCATGAATTTAAATTGCAGTAAGTAAAAACCTCCAATGGGCGGCCTAGCATTGGCTTGGCTCTTCCCTTTGGGGTTTGATGGTGTAGGAATTTAAATTGCAAGAAATAAACGACCTCCAGTGGATGCGCTTTGCCTCTCCATTCTGGGGTTTTAGTTCTTTAAAATAAAATACAACAAATTGTTTCAACAATTTGAACTAAAATCCGTTAACGGGGTCGGCTGCAAATTTGATGGGCACCTTGGAATTTGTTTGGGCTCACTTTGCACATTTATGGAATTTATCGTTGATACGAAGTTGTCCCTTTTTTTTTACCTGCCATAAAATATGGGAAAAAGGGAGATGGAGAAAGTATATACAATTTGTGCTAATTTGAGACTAAAACAAAAAATAAATAAATAAATAAAAACACTTAGCTTGAATTTGCTTGCTCGTTGACGAGGATGAACTCTTGATTTATGTTGATCGATTGGTGATGATAACTCATAACTTTAAACTCCCACCATCTTCAAAATTTTCTCTCTCTTTTTGGTATTTTCTTTCTTTCCAATTTTTCTTCAATCTTTCAAAACCCTCTCAAACATCCAAATTTTCTCTCTAAAAAAAAAATCCCCTCTCAAGCTCACTTCTTCCTCCTTTTATAACCCACTCATCTATCTCCCATTCTAATTTTTCCACTAACTCTATCTCCCATTCTAATTTCTCCACTAACTCTTCTTTATTTTCATCTTCCCTTCTCCATCTCTATCTCACATTTTAATCTCTCCACTAACTCTTCTTCATCTTCATCTTCCATTCTCCATATTTATCTCCCATTCTAATTTCTCCACTAACTCTTCTTCATCTCCATCTTCCCTTCTCTATTCTTATCTTATTTTCTCCATCCATCCTTCTTCATCTTCTTTTCTCCATCTTCCATTCTCTATTCTTATCTTATTTTCTCCATCAATTCTTCTCCATCTTCCCTTCTTTATTCTAATTTCTCTACTAACTCTTCTTTTTGTTATTTGCAAAATAATCCTTCAAGAGTTAGGTATTTGCACTTTAGTCCTTGAATTTTAATTATTTACGATTTAGTCCCTGAAAAAAATATTTCTTTAAGTCCAAATCTCCTCACAATTTTTGACACAATTCACCGCATGTCAAATTTAAGCTCATTTCTTGTTACTGAAAATAATGTAAAATTTAATTAAGGCCTTTTTTGTATTGGGTCATTCTGGGTATAATTGTGCCAAGATAAAATTTAGAATTTTAGAGAACAATGTCACAACTCCTAAAAGTGAAAAATGAAAATAAATTGACTCAAATTGAATTTTTTTAGGCCCGATTCGAGATTATGCTCGTGAAGGAATACACGACCCCGAATTGGATTTTTTTAAATTTACGCTGGCCAACATGAAAAGGGATTTAAAAGAAAAATATTGACTATTTTTTATGTATTTTTGTGGCCTCAAATGCTATTATTTATTAAATATTTTCTTAATTTCTAAAAAATATATTTAAAAAATACAAAAAAATACGAAAAATTATTTTTTGCTCAAAAATGGTTGCCTAAGCTTGGCAAAAGCTTCCAAAGTTGATTTTACAATTTTCTTAGTTTTTTATTTGTTTTATGAATTTTCAAAAATAAAAATATCGAAAAATACTGAAAATATGAAAAATCATTTTTTTGGTCAAAATTGGTTCCCTAGGTTTGGCCAAGGTCTCCAAAGTTGATTTTTTAATTTTATGAATTTTTATGGATTTTCTATTAATTTTTGAAAATAAAAAAATAATTAAAAATCAGGTGTCAACAGCTGCCCCTCTTTGAAAGGAATCTCGGTAGAGGTTCATTTCAAAGACGAGATGACACCTGAATCCTAATCGACTCAACACAAGCAAATAACCAGAGTCGTGACATTGATCCTCGATACCCCTCGGTGTAATCTCTGATCCAGGGCAGATTTGAAGAGGCTCCAATGAATTGAAGGAGAGACAAAGAGGAGAGTCTACTTGGCACTTACCTGCCCGTTGTATGGTTGTTGCCTGACATGAATGCTCTACTGAAAATGGAATGAGAACCTAAGGATTCGTTATAAGAAAACCTTAGGGTGGTTGAATTTAGACCCGTATGGTGGGTTAACCCATGGTAGATTCCTAATGAAAGGATTCTACTGATTAAAATTTTATTGAGATTTGACCTGTATGGTAGGTCAACCCATGGAAATGCCTGTAGGAAGGACTTTGTGCCTGTAGAAAGAACTTGGTGCCTCTAAGAAGGACTTTTTGTATGCCTGTAGGAAGGACTTTGGGTGCATGTAGAAAGGACTTTGGTGCCTGTAAGAAAGACTTTGTGCCTGTAGGAAGGACTTTGGATGCCTGTAAGAAGGACTTTTGTATGCCTGTAGAAAGGACTTTAGATGCCTGTAGAAAGGACTTGGTATGCCTGTAAAAAGGACTTTTGGGTGCCTATAGAAAGGACTTGGTGTGCTGTAAGAAGGACTTTGGCGCCTGTAAGAAGGACTTGGTGCATGTAGGAAGGACTTTGGGTTGTCTGTAGGAAGGACTTTGTGTGCCTGTAGAAAGGACTTGGTGCCTATAAGAAGGACTTTGAGTGCCTATAGAAAGGACTTTAAGTGCTTGTAAAAAGGACTTTAGGTGCCTGTAAGAAGGACTTTTGAGTGCCTGTATAAAGGACTTGGTGTGCCCGTAAGAAGGACTTTGGTGCCTGTAAGAAGGACTTTTGAGTGCCTGTAGAAAGGACTTGGTGTGCCTGTAAGAAGGGCTTTGGTGCCTGTAAGAAGGACTTGATGCCTGTAGAAAGGACTTGGTGTGCCTGTAAGAAGGACTTTGGGTGCCTGTAAGAAGGATTTTCGTGTTGCCTATAAGAAGGACTTTGGGTTGCCTGTAAGAAGGACTTTTGATGCTTGTAAGAAGGACTTTGGGTGCCTATATGAAGGACTTTTGATGCATGTAGGAAGGACTTTGGTGCCTGTAAGAAGGACTTTGGGTTGCATGTAAGAAGGACTTTGGTGTCTGTAAGAAGGACTTTTGTGTTGCCTGTAAGAAGGACTTTGGGTGTCTATAGGAAGGACTTTAGGTGCCTATAAAAAAGACTTTTGAAAATAGACCATTCCGTGTTGGGGTCTCCAATGGAAGGGCTCTAGAGACAGTATACCCTAAATGTCACCTTTTGGGTAAACTGAAGAGGTATTGATTGAGGAAATGATTTTCGGGTGCCAATCTGAGATTTGGGGAGACCAGGAATCCTGCAGACGCTCAAACCCAATTTCACTTACTATGAAGGGTGCCATTCTGGGATCTGGAGAAACCAAGAATCCTGCAGAAGCTCAAACCCAATTTAACTTACCTGGGTGGGTGCCATTCTAAGATCTGGGAAAACTAGGAATCTTGCAGAAGCTCAAACCCATATTATCTTACTTTGAAGGGTGCCATTCTGGGATTTGGGAAGACCAGGGATCTTACAGAAGCTCAAACCCGATTTTACTAACCTCAAAGGGTGCCGTTCTGGGATTTGGGAAGACTAAGAATCCTGCAGAAGCTCAAACCCGATTTAACTTACCTTGGTGGGTGCCATTCTGGGATCTGGGAAGACCAGTGATCCTGTAGAAGCTAAAACCCTATTTAACTTACCTCAAAGGGTGCCATTCTGGGATTTGGGAAGACTAGGAATCCTGCAGAAACTCAAACCCGATTTAACTTACCTCAAAGGGTGCCATTCTGGGATCTGGGAAGATCAAGAATCCTGCAGAAGCTCAAACCCGATTTAACTTATCTTGGTGGGTACCATTCTGGGATCTGGGAAAACCAGTGATCCTATAGAAGCTTAAACCCGATTTAACCTACCTCAAAGTGTTCAGGTTGAAGATATACCTACCTGAGGATTTGGAAGAAATGCCTAGTAGTTTCTTAATAACTAGGCTTGTTCATTCAATAATCACTGAACGAATTTCGAGACCTTGAAAGGTAACTCGAACATCAGTAATGTGTTCCCTTTACAAATTGTGTCTAACTCGCGAACAGAAGTAGTATTTGACGCGGCATTATCAAGACCAATTGAAAAAATTTTATTAACCAATAAATATTCTTCTAAAAATTACTTAATTATTCTATAAATATTATGTGCCGTATGTGTTTCATCAAAAACTCGAAATACAATAATTCTTTTTTGAATGTTCCAATCATCGTCTATCCAATGACATGTAATACCCATATAAGAATGAATTTGCCAAGGATCACTCCAAATGTCACTACCTATATGCACACGTCCATTGAAAAATGCAAAAAAATATCTCAAATCATCTTTTCCTTTTTTTTATAATAAAGTTTAAACATTTGGCGTTTAAGCATATTTCTCGAAACGGGTTTTGCTTGTGGAGTACATGCATTTTGTACAAAAGTATTAAAACCAAAATTTTCACCAAAATTAAACAATAAATGTTTAACGGCAGCAAATTTAGCTAATTCTTGCTCATAATTATTTCTATTGTAACGAAATAAATTAGAAGTGTTAGAATCGACAAATTTGGGAATTTGTTGATGTCTCGTGTCGATCCTGAATTCCCTTGGATGTTTGATGCCAAATGTCGTCGATATGTTCCATAATCGCTTCCACTTGTAAATCTATATACTTTTTTTTTTGCAATGGTTACATATGAGATTATAATCGTTACCTTCTAAATGTTGCTTGGTGAAATGTTGCCATATGATAGATACACCCCATCGACTCATTTCTTTTGTTGTTGACGCTTTTTCGGTATTGGTAGTTGGTTGTACACTTTCTTGCGTCGGGATGTATTCGACATTATGAATAACGTTGATATAATCTTCGTTATCGTATCCCCAATGTACATACTCACGAGGATCATGAGAATAATTGGATTCTTCGGGAATCATCGGGCTCTTTCCTCTTTCACTAGCCATTTTTTGAGAGAATTGAGCGCAAGAAATTGAGAGAATTTGAGAGAATTTGAGAAATGAGAGAATTTGAGAGAAGTTGTAAGGAAAAATGAAAGGTGAATATGGGTATTTATAACGGTTATGGTTATTTTATAAATTAAAAAAATTAATTTAATAATTATTAAAAAAACAAAAAAAAAAGAAAGAAAGAAACAGCTATATAGTCGTTTCGCCGAATGGCTATATAGCCGTTGGTCAACCAAACGGCTATAATATAGCCGTTTGGGGCCTTTGGGCCCACGGGTTGGTCCCGGGCCGGTTCGGAACCGGCGGTTCTGGGCCGGTTTGAAAAATTTATGACTCCGAACTGACCCGTGCCACACGGGCCGGTTCCGGTTCGCAATGAATTGGCTCGTGGCTACCTCTATTTGGACTTGAAGGTTGTCGCAACCTACAATTAGGGAATTTCAGGTTAATGGATTACTAGTTAATTAAATAAATTAACTAACATGATGCGAGTTCTCCCAAGCTCTATCAATTCGCAACTTAGGTTTATGTTCAAATGATTGAAATTTTAGAGTCGCCACTAATCTTTTTTGGTAGGTAGATTAGATACCTAAATAAAGCATTTGGAGAATACTTTATTTTTTGCAAACTAGAGATTTAAATTTAGGGACTTAATTATATTAATTTTTCAATTAACAACCTTTCGGTATCATTCTTGTGAAGATTCCTTGAATCGGCAAATTCAATGGATTTGATTTGTAAAGTAAGGAGCAACGGTATTTTTTTAGTCTTTTTTTTATTTAAATGAATGTAACATGCGAAAGCAAAGCCTAACTATATGAATGCGAACATGATTACATGGTGTTCAGGCAAACTATATGACATGCATAATGACTTTGGAAAAAATCAAATTTTAATGCAAGAAGAATGTGGATTCTAATTAAATGATATACAAAATAACATGAATGAACAATGCATGCTAATTTTTAGGTAAAAAAATTGACATGATATGAGTTTCAATGCACACAAAACATGAGTCAAAATTTAAAAGTCATGACATGCGAAAGATGCAAATTTACATATATGACATGAATAGAAATGCATGAATGACACATAATGACATGGGGAATGTGTATGACGTGATGATATAAATTATGGGGTAAGTCCACCACAAATGCCATAACTTTTGTACGGCGCTCACTTGAGTGCCATAACTTATTTTTCGTTCACTTAAATGCCATAACTTTTAAAAATCGTTCACTTGAGTGCCATTTCACCTTTTCCGGCGGCCACGTCAGCTTTTCCGGTGGCCATGTAATCTTTTTTTCGGTTGTCACGTCAGCTTTTCCGGTGTCCACGTAAGCAATAGCACTCAAGTGAACCATTTGTAAAAATTATGGCACTCAAGTGAACGAAAAAAAAAAGTTATGGCACTCAAGTGAGCGCCGTACAAAAGTTATGGCACTTGCAGTGTACTTACCCCTATAAATTAAATTTTTCTTGAGTATTTTTAGGTTAAATAAAAGGAAAAAATAAAAATGGTCCGAAGGTTGATAACAATTAATATAAATTAAGAAATTGATCACTCAAAGTATAATTTTATATTAAAAGGTATCTTAACATTTAATTCCATTTTAGACCATAATTTGATGTTCTTTTTGTGAATTTTTTTTTTATGAAAAAGAGTCAAATAAAAGTATAATAAATAAACCTTGAGTATCATATACCTTATAATTAGAATTTTTGATGAATTCACTTTGTACCCAAAGTTTAGAGTTGGAAGGGAATTGATTCACGCCATACCCCGAATGTGAGGTCATATGGTGAATTTAAACAGTCCGATTCCAAAGTTATGAAATGAGACAAACAATTTTCATTTGTGCGGATGACATCGTACTTCGAGGGTGAAGTTAAATAGCCATCCACAAAGAACATATCCGAGAGACAAGCCGCAAGGGAGCATGTATTATACTCAAGGAACATTATAAGAATATTTGATTTAGACTAAAAAAATGAATAAAATTTTCGGCCACTAAAGGGTAAGAATTGCTGAATCTTGAAAAGCAAGTGGCCTTATCCGCTAAGGATTACATCTTTCCAAAATTCAAAAAGATTATCTTATGAGATTTTCAGGACATTTTGGATAATTATCCAAATTAAGAAAGATAATGATCATAATTTCAAAAGATTTCAAATTTGCTCCCAAACAGGAGCATGAACTTGCTCGTATAACGCCTCTAAGACACGCCCGAATAGCAGTGAAACTCATCTGGACAGCAGATTAAAATCGCCTAAACAGCAGCCAATCAGTGCAGGTTAGCGGTACATGACAGCAGAAAAAATTTGGACTAATCTGCAGCGAACTTCCGAGGCTCAGGGACGTTGGTCAGCATGCAAGATAGCACCGAATAGGGGTAGTAGAAACAGGGCTGAATTGGCGACAACCAGCAGTTGAACAGCAGCTACAACAGACGAGTTCAAGCGGGATTTCGGCACAATCTCGAGTGGAGTTTCACGAGCAGGAACATACGCTCGTCGTTGCGATGCTAATGAGAGACAAGCGGCAGCTAGCGAGGATTAAAACAATAACGAAATTGGCTCAGGTTGCTGCTTGGTGTAGTGGTTTCGAGAAATATGATCATGGGATCGAGCCTCCAATCCTGACCGCCTGCATGTATATTGAGAAGTGAAATCCACCATAAGGAAGAAAGAAAGCAATCTGTTAGTGAAATAGAAGCTTCTTTTCCAAAGAAAATTCGTTCTCAATTGTGAATATATTAGATGACTGAGATGATGAAAGACTCCCTGAATAGCTCCTGATTTTCCTTCTCTCTCTTCACGATGGTGGACGTATCTTCTCCTTGAATTCTGAGTTCCCTAAGGTTCCAACATGAAGTCTTTGGGGCCCTTCTCTTTCTCTTTTTGTCTTGATTCGCAGACTTTGACTGAGGCACCAGCGTTCGGATCGGGAATTCTCCATCATCAATAGGCATCGACAGGATCGGCTTGGCTCGGTAAAGGATTCTCGCGCGACGGACGAAGGTGCGGCTCTCACGCGACGAACTTCATGGGTGGACTCTAGGTTTTGGTGAACCTGTTTGCTAGTCCTTGTGTCAAAGATGATGATGAGTAATCATCTTGACCAAAGGATTTCACTCCTCCAATTGACCAAGCATGGTCTTTTTTCCCATCCTCGCTCAAGAACCCAGCCAGGTTGTCTCTTTTGACCTCCTCTGGTTTTGCACGATGAGCTAGCATGCAAGCAAGCTTTTCCTCTCTCCCCCTCCTCACGCTTTTTTTTTTTTTTTTTGCCGTCAGACCTTTGTGGCCGTGTGTTGACATATTTTGTGGCCCCCCTCTATTATGTGATCTAGAGGTGTTTATATAGTGAAAACTTTGGTCAAATTTGGTCTTTTTTCAATTAATAAATTTTAGTAAAAGGCCCTTTTAATAATTAAAATTTAATGGACTGAATTAAGCTCAACTTACGCCCAAATTCCCATCAAATTTTCGGCACATCTCTCTTAGCCTTAGCTGAATTTTGCAATATGCTCTAGTCTAATCACCTGTCGAATTAAGGTCAACTCCTCACCGTCGATGCAAAATGGAATGTGTCACACCCCAAACCACAATAATATGAGATTATGACACGGCCGTCCTTTTCTTAAAAGGACGCAGCCTCAACTTAATCAAAATCCAACCTGATAACAAACATGTATATCCATACATACGACTTTAAGAAGTTCCTTGGTTACAAACATCAGAGCTTGCTACTAAACCATAAATAGATATATACACATATCCTTCCAAATGGTAGAAACCTCTAATATCCACTTAAAAGGGCTCACCAAATACAAAAGGAACAACTTACAACTTATAATAAAAGCTTCCCCCAACAAAATATCCTCCACTAACGATCGCTCACGTTTTACGGGCGACTCGCTGGATCTGAAAAACAAAAAGATGAAAGGAATGAGCTAACACGGCTCAGTGAGTAATACATTTCTTCTAAGTGGATCGAACAATCACTATGCATATTTAAAACACAAAACAAATACCAATGATTTAATCCATTAGTTAATCTCATCAAAACACATGTCAATGGTCTATCCATTGACTAATCATATGCTCAAGGCTCTAACTGTAGTCATGCATAATGCTCGTGACAAAAGACGATCAAGATTCCCCTTTTGGTAAGGTCTCTACCTACAATGCCAGTGGCTCGGCTCACAAGGATATCCTAAATAATATGCGCATACCCACAAACTCATCAGTCGGGTTCACAGTTATCTTGAGCATCACAAAATCACAACAACTCAAAAATCAATAGCAGAAATCTGTCACAAATCATTTCAGCCAAAATGAACATCACCATCAACTCAAAATCAATAGCACAAAGTATTCATAAAACCATCTTGAATAAACAAAATAGCAGTAAATGTTTGATCATGTTTTATGCAACAAAAATGCTCTAAACACCGCTTTTTCTTTCCTTTCAAAGAACAAAATTACATTAGAAAACTCATATTATACCTTCTCAGAAAAACATGAGTTTATACAAGTCAAAGAAGAAATAGTATCACTCACCAGACGAAGGTAAAATTAAAATGCGATAGTTACTCGAGCCGGCGCGTCCGATTTCCTAATCAAAAGTACTGAAAATGGATAAAAAACCAATAATATAACACTCTAATGGACGACTCAACTAATTTATACCTATTTAATGACAGAACGACAACTACGTGTCAATAGAAGCTCGCCCAATAACAACTTTCCTTTGCTGTCCTTAATGGGCAGTTTGCGCTTCAGAATTAAAAAGGCCATAACTCACTCCACCGAGCTCCATTTTAAGCCATTTTATAGTCCAAACGAAGCTTACTAGATGTACTACAAAGTCTTAATATGATCGACCTCAAATAATGAACGAAAAATGAAGATATTGGCTCTTGAAGCAAGCTGTTCGTGCTCGTACTATAGGAAACAGAATAGTTTGCGCTTCATGACTAAAAAGGCCATAACTCATTCCACCGATCTCCGTTTCAAGCCATCTTATACTCCAAACGAAGCTTATTCAATGTATTACAAAAGTATTAACACGGTTAGCTTCAAATAATGAACGAAAGATGAAGATATTGGCTCTTGAAACATGCTGGTCGTGCTCGTACTGTAGGAAACAGAACAGCTTGCGCTTCATGACTAAAAAGGCCATAACTCATTCCACCGATCTCCATTTCAGTCCATCTTATACTCCAAATGAAGCTTATTCAACGTACTACAAAAGTCTTATATGGTCAACTTCAAATAATGAACGAAAGATAAAGATATTGACTCTTGAAGCATTCTGTTCGTGCGGGTACTGTAACAACCAGAATTGAAAATCTTGTTTCGGGCAAACCAGAGCGCCAAATTAAGATCCGTCAAATCCCACGGCTTCACAACGTCCTAAATTTTCATCTCCATGTAACAACACAGCTTAAAAACACCTCAAATGAACCTAGCAACTTGAACTCGATCTAGGTTCGAAACTAACTCCTAACTCCCAAAATTACTTCAATATGAGGAATGAGGGGTGCGAGAACTTACTGAACGTTGTTAAACGACGTCGGGATCGTTTGGCGAAGCACGTGGTTTGGACCTCTCTTCCTTTTTCCTCCCTCTTCTCTCTTCCTCCTCTCCTTTCTTTCTTCTTCACGTATGTCTTGGTGTGAAGAAGAAGAAAGGAAAGTTACCCATATTTCTTTTTTATTTTATTGGCTTTTCAACTTTTCATTTTATTTTATTTTTTTCACCACCATTGACTAGTCAAAAATTTTGGCCTATAAAAAAATGAGCATTACAGAATGCAAAGAAAAGTAAAAATGCAATGCATAAGGAAATATTTTTTTATGAGAATTAATTATCATTTTTGTGAAATATAAACGAAAAAGGAAAAAAAATTAAAGTTTAGGTGTCAACAAAGATTAGTCCAGAAAAATCCAGTTTCATTTCTGGTGATGCAGAATCTCATGGTTAATGAGGCTTCTTGCTTCATCTTATTAGCATATTTGCCATTGATCACAGAAACAGCAATGTCATATGTTTTAAGCGCTAGTGATTTCTGAGATGTCATCTAATTAGGAGCGAAAATCAAATCCTTAACTCCTTGATTACGTAAGATCGAACGATAAAGAACTCTCATCTTGGTTGCATTTTCCATTTGCTGATCGTTACTTCCAGGACAATGTCGTCGGAGGTTGAACGGTCTTTTGCCCGCTCGATGACCCCTTCAAAGCATTCCGTCCGAAATTCAACAACCTCTCCGCGGCCAACAGGGCCTCGTTCCTGGAGTTCTTCACGGTGCCTGTGTACATGTCGATGTCAATGCTCGGGTCGAACAACAGGCTGATGAACACGCTGGCCACCCCATGGGTCGAGGAAGTTCGACTTCACGGTGCATAACGAAAGGTCAAGATGTGACCCTGAAGACCAAAGTCAACACAGTGAAGATCACGGGGACATTGCCTGACAAGCAGGCACTGGCAAGGTCCATACACTCGACAAGGTCCTGCTCCCCCAGGGGCTGTTCAAGGTAGCGCTATCGCCTGCACCAGCACCAGCTCCGATGCCAGATCTGACGGCTGAGTCCCCACCGGCCCCACCAATGTCGGGGCCAACGGATGCGCCAGCTGATTCACCAGAGATTACTGTGGCCAACCGGACAGCTAATGCAAGTGTTAGGAGTTGCTGTGGGAGACTTGGGTTCATAGCATTTAATTTGTTGCTTGTGGTTTTGGCATTGTAGTCCCTTTTCTCTACTTTTCAATTATTCTTTTCCCGAGTGGTTTTTGAGGTGTTTCCGTGAGCCATGAATTGTTTTCATGGGTATAATAAGCTTGGTTCAAATTGTTCTTTTATTGATGGAAAATATGATTGTGGCTACTTGTTTTTCCAGCGGAGGAATAATCTGCGAACCATGTGATTTTGTGGGGTTTATCTCAAATTTAACTAAGTACTAGCAAGAAACAAGGCCACTTTGTTTCAGCCCACATTGGTTACTCAAGCTAATGATTCCTCATTTATTTTCCTCTGTACTATATGAATTGTTTCTAGCATTTATTGCAATTACAGTTCGGCCCAGCCTCGGGAAGAATAAACTTCAGCAGACTAAATTACATATGAATCAGAGTAAACAGGTGCTTGGACAGCATCTAAAAGCTCGCTCCCCTCAGTAAGGTCTTGGCATTGAGATAGACGTACTGTAATCCCTGGTCGGAAATGGACCTTGAGGGGGTAACCACGGGGGTGAATCGGGAATAGTCGTGGTTTGCTCTTGCTAAGCATAAATCCGTAATGCACTCGCACAGTTCGTTTTGTTGGGCGAAAGGTTGAGCAGCAAATTCTTCCAATGACAGCCACTGCGAAGGGGGGGAAAAAGGAAAAGGGAATTAGAACACAGGGACTGGAATCGTGCGTATCAGTAGAATCCGGCCATTCACAGCGACGTGAAACATCCATGTCTGTTGGAACGGAACACTTCTCTAATGACTTTTGAAGTGAAAAGTTACCTGAGCTGCCTCGATCTCCAGGTCTTGTTTCTGAATGTCGAAGGACAGCGGTCGCAAAATGCACAGGAAGAACAACTCCGACTTGTCAAAGAATGCTTTGTGCGATTGCCTGAGCGAGACATGAGCAAGTCACACACATATAAGAACTGTATTATGAAGCCAAGGATGGACGCATAATGGGGTTCAAAGTGGCTTTAATGTAGGTGAAGCTCACATAACCAAAGTGTAGAGGTATCTTGAATGAACTGACTGCGGAAATAACTTACCTGAACAATAGGATGTCTTTGAACTCCGTATCAATCTGGACAGACGAAGATCAGGTAAATCAAATGGCGCATTGATGACCAAAAATCACGAGAACTATGGACATATCGACATGTACTTATCACTTACTCCAGTCTCTTCTTTCACTTCTCTCGTGGCTGCTGCCTCTATGTCTTCATTCTGTCAAGAGGAATGTCATTTAATATCAGTGGACAAATCTTTAGGAGGACCTTTTGTGGTATAGTATTAGGATTCACCTCGTCGACCATTCCAGTGGGGATTTTCCAGAGACCCATCCCGCGTAGAATGCCGATCTTTTCCTGGACTACGAGTACCTGCCGACCAACAATCCACGACATCAAACACCAGATTGACAAAGCCGAAATATCTGGACGTGCTTTATTAACTCGATTCTTATGTGGAACAGGCATAAAGTTCGCATTAAATAACTAACAATAAGAATGCGTGTCGGAGATTTTCGTATCAAAACAAAAGAGAGCAGACATTTCCAACTTATATACAGCAGATATTCGACCAGCATTATTAACGAGACACCACCGAGGGTTCTATAAGTTTGCAGCGACACTGATGTGCAGCTTGGTCTCAACTATGCAAATAATTATCTTTTAGAGCACGATTATTGAAGTGGCTTGATATGTACGGCCAAGAAAAGAAGTCCGTCGACATGTCAATGATGCCTAAGCTAAAGAGATGAAGCATCAATGAGGGCATTCTCTACTTCCCAAGAGTCTCTAGGACTTATCCTCTGCAAAATTGAGAATGTTTAAGCTACAGGGCATCAACTGCGATGCTACTATACCTCTCTTTTGTCGTTCAGGATGATTGCCCCAATACGTACTCGGTGCGAAGCATTTGGAGGCAGCGTGGAAGGACTTTCAGGAATCCAGTATGTCATCATGAGGTAACTTGGCTCAGCATGGTGGTATCGAAAGCCCTCCTGATACAACATATGTAAAACGAAATACATGATATGCTCAAAGGTGAAGCAGTAGAAGGCATAATGTAGTCCAAACGTGCTGAACTGCTAAGTGGTGAAAACAGGACACCAGAACCAAAATCCGCTATCGGAAGAGCTGTAATCACGAATTCTTTGGAAACTCTGCAGCTTTTCTCACTACGTTACCAGCTACAAACTTATTATATTTTCAGCGGACGTATATTAAGACCGTGTAATTGTTAACTGTCAAGAGACTCTGTGGAAACCGATATGTCAGAAGGATTAGAAATTTGTAACCTTTATGGCACTCTCGACAAGATGCACGAGCTCAAGGGGAAATTTAATCCACACACCCTTCTTTCCCTGGAAGATGAAGGAATCAATGCGTTTCATCAGAGGTTTAGATTGCTGAAGCGAGAGTTAGCAAACTGAATATCATAGCTAAAACAACAGAGCCTGGACTGTGCGAGGCTAACTAATAACAGTTGCCTGTCTTAGTAAGCGCGGACAAAAGAATGGTCACTTCTTACAAGCACGAATTAAGGCAATTAATCAAACTGAGGCAGGCCTAGCTTTCAGGGGAAGAACGACCGAGGATTCCGCATCGCTAAATTGATCGGGGCAGTTCCCAAATAAGCTTCAACTGCTCGCCGTGGCAATGACGAACCCGGATGCCAATCCGAGCAAACTCCAAGTCCAATTGGAGCAATCAAATTGACATCCCACGAAGCGAGAGAATTCAGGAAACACAAGAGGTAGCAAACGGAGAGTTCCCGCGTACCTTTCTCTTCCATTCGGAGATTGAGGCTCTGAGCCTAGCACCGAAGACCTCAGGCCCCATAGGGGCAGCGATCTCCAGATTCTCCACGATGACCCCGTCATGGAGGTCGTCTGTTGAAGGGAGCAAGTCATGAGCGAACCCATTCTCGAACGCTTTACCAACTCCTCCCGCCACATTCCCATCCATAGAAACAGACATTTTGGGGTCCGACCGCAGACCAAGCTCTTCAAGCTCTCTCGCAACTTCGCCGCAAGATCGTTACTAACTGCAAAAACACGGACAAGAGTCGTGGTGAGCAGAGCCTCTGCGACACGTACTTCATGAAAACAATCGACTGCTTCGAGGTGGCTAGAGGAATCGTTTTTAAGAGCCACGGACCCAACCATTCGAACCCAGTTTGCTAGAAGAGAAGAAATGGGGATTATCCATTTTTAACAAAAAACGATAAAGTTTCGAACTTTAACAGACAAACAGACGACGACAGGGCAGCACACGACGGACCCTGTTCAAGGAACAAGACTGTGAGATGGGGTGGCTCAAAATTTTTGCAAGACGGACATGGAAAACGCCTGCCTCAAAGAGAAGCAACAGGAAACCATGAAAAGACGTGATCTTTTTGCAAGGAAAAAGAGAAGGCACATGAAAGTCTAGACTAGTTTGAAAGGAGAGATTGCCGAGATGCAAATACATGTGGGGGTTACCGAACTGGCGAGCGTGAGGTTGAGAGGGAGAAATTATCTGTGCGAAGGAGATGATGGCGGAGAATATGTGAGTCGGGTTAGACTATTTATAGGAGTTGGGAATGAGGGGAAAAATCCCATGCGTGCCGCCAGGTGCGTTGATGACGCCATCTCGCCCACTTCATTCCCGACGACAGCAAAGGTTGACCTGAAAACTGATTTTTCTGACGCCGATCGGTTCACGGACCATCGTTGAATATCGATCTCAAGTATTTCCCGACTTTGCATGAGAAGAAATCTGAAGGTGCATCGAGGTCGTGTGAATCTTCCAATTGGATATTCAGAGTTTGTTTGACTCGTGAATTAAGGGGCGCGAAAAATATTCACTTAGAATTAATCGCTTGAAATAATTAGGTATATCATTTATCTTTTAGACTTTTTTTTAAAAAAAAATAACAGAGCATTAGATTGTGATATCCGTGGATATCACTTCTCACCCGACCTATAGCCCGTGATATTTGATGAAAGGAGCTTGCGAAACATTTCTCGAGTTCGAGATCCACTTGATAAAGAGAGGATATTGGTATCGAATAATCCTTAAACGTATTTACTTAACTAAAAGGAGAGTAGGCACTATCCGCTTTCACATAATAACAAAAAGTGCATAAGTTGCATCACATCTTATTTTTTGAGGATGAGTACTTAAAAGCCATACGACAATGTGAATAATTAACGGTGCAACTTATTTTCTTTTTTAGGATGAGTACTTAAAAGCCACACGTCAATGCGAATAATTAGCGGTTTGTCGCGTTATTTTAAAATGAATTTTGTAAATCCGTCCTTTTACAAGAAGGCAAGGGGAACTGCTTGCATCACGTGGGCCTCGTCTCATGGATAAAAGATCACTAGGCTCATGCGACCAAAGAAATTAGTCGAAAATAGCCATAGGGGTCGGTTGATCAAACAGCGTGGAGCCTTGTCGTATCAAGAGTTCTCAGACAGACTCCAAAACATTTACGGGGATGATGCGAAAATTTACGCATGTGCATTTGTCGAGGCTTTCCAGGTGATCTTCATCGTCAGATCGGATCCAAAACTTGCGATTGTAAAGAGATGGGCTCGCGTGCGTTTACGTACATGATGCTCTCCTCCCTCATTTCGAATCATCTAAGTATGTTCAGCAATGCAAGCATCTCGAGAGCTTCTCTCTCTCCAGATAAATTCCTCTCTCTAGAAATCCCTTCCATGAGAGAGAGAGAGAGAGAGAGAGAGAGAGAGAGAGAGAGAGAGAGAGAGAGAGAGTAAAACATCCAAAGTAAGGCAATTCTAAAATGCCGCACGGATCGCGAATCAAAGTTCCACGCTCGGGACAAATGTCCGAGGCGACATGGCCCAACCAAATTGGGAAAGCCGAGCGATCTCTCTTTTTGGAGCTGACGGGGAAGTGGGAACCGAACGAGAGACACTACTGCTTTGCTGAAGCTAATATTGCTGATGCAACAGACACTTCCATGTTCATCTCCTTTTCGCACCCTTCCAAACATTTGGTAGCATCCCATTCGGCCCTCGGCAGCTAGTGTTTCTTTCTTACGCGGTAGTTGTCTAATATAAAAAAAAAAGGGTAAAAATTCGTAATGTTATTGTGTGGCGGCCAATTCAATCTTGAATCTTTTGATTTTACCGATTTAAGCTTAAGCATTTTTGTTAAAATGCATATGCGAGCCGTGTTAGAGAAGTCCCACGTCGGAGAATTGATGTGATGTTGAGCAGTTAATATATCCGACTTGGTCCGTAACTTATCAGCCTAAACTTTTAAGTGAAGGCAAGTCCAACTGGATACGTTGATGGGCTTGGATTTGGGCTACCTCTTAACAATCTTTTCGAGTGAAGGTATCAGATTTCCGTTACGTGATGACCTACTAATATAGTTCTAAATCTTTGTGCCATTTATTTTTAAATCTTTTGACGATTTGTATCAATGCGGTCATTTTGGCAAATTTTAGATGGAAACCGCCGACATCATAGTGCTACATATGCTGATATAGATAATTTTTATTTTTTTTTGTTTCATCATTTTTCTTTGTGACCGACAACAAGCGAGGGCTATCTTTGTCTAGGCAACTGTCGCCCTCGCCTGATTTGGCGAGGGCACAAACCGTAATGCCCTCAATAGCCACTCCTCATGTAGACTCTCCTGTGGCCAATGTGCATGGCCCTCACTGGCTCTCGCCTATGGACGGCCAACGCCAGCCACACAGGGAAAAGAAAGTTGAAAGAAGAAGAAGAAGAAGAAGAAATTAAAAAAAAAATTATACAAATTGGCAAAAATTGTAGAAGTCATTGTTGGTCGAGCCACGTAAGATCGTTGATATCAACATCAGTAATTTTCGGCTAAAATTGTCCGGAAAAACTAAGTTGATAAATCATAAAAAAAAATTAGAATTAAATTGGCACAATAGAAATATTTATAGGTAGCAAATTGTCAACAAAATTTAGAACTAAATTGGCGCAATTGAAATGTTTATGGGTGAATTAGCCGTCGTATAATAAGTTTACGATTTCTTGGACAATTTATCCCCTTACAGGATCTCAAAATAGGATTAGCTAAGAAAATAGCTCTTTCCCCGGTAAAGTTCATGCAGATCCCTGTGCATTTCATGTGTGAACAGAGCTGAACAAAACAAAACCAAACCAACCCCAAGCCTGCTCTCCTTCTGGTGATCCGACCGACGGCAAACCGCTCGATCCGTGCAGAAAACTTCATTCGGTCAAGTCTAATCAATAAGAGGAGTGGAATCGAGATTCAATCCCAAAAAGCATTGAGTTCAAAACCAGGTCTTGCTTCTTGTGGTGGCCGGAAGTATCTCTCTAATGAGAACTTGACCGTGCGGATCACATTTGGACCTGGGGGAACGCGGGATGGAACCGCCCGGGCTGAATTCCTGTTTCTTTCGTGGGTATCAGCGACTTCCTTTGTAGGCCGGGGTCGTCGCTCTTTCGTCTTCCCCGGGCGGGGGTTAAAGCGAGAAACGTGCAATTCACACGAATTTGCACAGCGGACGTAAATCTCGACTTCTTGCGTCTTGTGCAACCCCCTCCCCCAACCCAAAAAGAAAAAGAGAAAAAAAAAAAGATTTCTCCGGTCAAAGTTGCTTGACCCAAGTCATTGATGGGGAATCCTCCTCTGACCCAAAAGGGCAAAATCCAAAGTTCATGATGCCGTCCATGACTGGTGATGGCGTGATCAAGTGATCATTGCATTCGGACTTGCAGATGATATATGAAAAAAGACTCCGCACTTGTCTTCTAATAATCACACTCAACAAATAAAAAAACAAAAAAAAAAGGAAAACTTGTCGAAAGATTGTTGAATCGTAGAAAGTGTACATTTACATTTGTGAAATAAGTGCCTGTCTCTTTTCGGCCAGAAAATGTGACTTCCATACACACGACGGGAGGGAAAAAATGCCAAAAAAGTTTTAAACCTATTGTATTGGCATCAATTCAGTCATAAATCTTTCAATTGAACTAATTTAGTCTTAAACCTTTTTACATTGATATCAATTTAGTATATTTGGGCAATTTAGACTAGAAATTGCTGACTTGACATTGGCGACCCTACGTGACGTAGACAACACTGAAATGAGCCACTTTTAATAATATCTTGAATATTTTTTTTTATATTATTTCTATTTTTTTTCTCTCTCTCTTCTACTGCCTTTGCCGACCAGCACAGGCCGGTGCTGACTCATGTCTCGCGAGAGCAAGGCCAACCCTCACTCGGGCTAGGGTTGCCTCACCCGACATCACCTAGGCGAGGGTCGGACTCTCAAGCGCTCGCCCTTGCTAGCCATGGGTCGGCAGAGGCTTGTTTATATTGATAAATCCTACAAAATTATTCTAAGCTTCTTCCCGTAAGACACGAACACACTAAATTCTTTTGGTCTCGCCAATACCCCAAAATCCAAATTTACGAAAGCAACTCAAAAGTACTTTTCATCACATTGCCGTCTGTAATGACCGTTGAACGCGATGATATGCGTAGATAACACCATGTCGAACTTCGAGTGCTTGTGACACAAAAAAGAAGATCGGCGCATTCGTGCTTCGAGGAGGAGAAAAGTTGGGAACCTGTTGTGAATACTATCTCTTATCATAAACACGTGACTAGCGACGCCTCTATCATTACTCCTAGCTTCACAACACAAAAGATAATTGGGATGTAAGTGTATCGGATACAAGATCACCCCAATAAACAATTGCGTGGGGTCAACCCATTCAAGTTCTCGAAGTGGGTCGTGATTGTTCCCAACCCTCTTGTTCCCGGTAAAAGCAATCGACTTTGAGAAGGGGCTTTCTTGATTTTTGACTGCAATAATTGACCATATTCTGGAATTAAATTGCAGAAGATTCTCCAAAAAGTTAGAGAGAGAGAGAGAGAGAGAGAGAGAGAGAGAGAGAAGTGCAAAAATAGAATAAATTATGATGGGGAATGAGACAATGGTCCCCGGGTCAATAATTGCCTATTGAAGATATGGACGTGGAGCCAAAGAGCATTCACACATCCGTATTTGCTCAAACTGGTTAAGACAAGATCAACTAATGCATATATCATGTGAACATTAACTAAGTGCATTTTTTGTTGCTAAAGTTTTATGGGGTCCCTACCTTAAAGCAGAAGGATGTGGATCATGCTTAGGATTTTCAGAATAGGATATAAATCCACCCACAAAGTTTTATGAAGTGTATTGCAAAATTTTTTTTTTGGGGTGCATGAACACCTGATTTAAGACTGATTTTGACTGCAAATATAGATAAGAGAGGGTTCAACTTTGATGAGTGGAAAAAGAAATTCTATTTGAGGCTTGAAAACTTATTTGCGCAGAGTATAAATGGGTTGTTTCAAAGGAGGAAATAAAGTTTAATTTATTATTTCTAAAGGACCGTATTGTATGGAAGTCTCAGATCTCTTCTTTCGTCTATCATGGGCATTACATGAATATTGTCGTGTGCTCCTCCAAGAGAGTTCGCGGGTAGTTTGGTTTACATATCTTGAGCATGTGAGCACAAGACGGTGGGATTAAAAGGTGACCCAAGGACTTAGATTATCACATTTGGGGACTAGGAGTCAGTTTTGGAGGCAACCCTTTTTGTGACTTTGAATCTTGGGGAGGAAAAATGGTTCCTCTATCGAATCGTTAGCCGAATGATGCGCGGCAACGGAGCACGTATGCTTGAGATAATTCCTGTCACCACAGAGTTGAACTGAAAAGTCTTTTAAGCACGGAACACAGCTTGTGGTACGTTGGTTTGATTCTCGGGTTGCCCTAAAGTTATAATGCTGAATCCCGCGTCAAATCCAGAGAGCTTGAAGGGCGAGTGTTCCAGGGTTTTTAGCTTTGATTTCGATTCTTCATCGACCCTTTCGTGGGGCGGAGGTGAGGAGAGCGGCGTCTTGGGTCTTCCATGTTTCGTTGATGACAACTTTGACTAGGGATTAGGGTTTCGTTGAATTTCCTATCTGGTCTAAAGTCAAAACTGTCCTGAATTTCTTAGCAGCCACCGGGAAATGCATCATCGCCAAGGAGGAGTTCATGGTGGCTGGGGGACTGATCCAGAGGATGAGTGGTGAGAAACCAACTCATCAATGGAAAGCATTTTGTAGGTTCAAAGGAGGTGGCTGTACTCGTTAGGCTTGCCTGGTCTAGTTTTGCTCAATGTCTTTAGCCGAAAATGATTTTTTACCTTGTTGCAATTGTCCATCAAAGACGTAAGTTTTAAAATTAAAGGAATGAGGGTTGATTTTACAAAGAACTTCTTTTTATAGCAAATATAAATCGATAGACTTTGTTTACAGGTAATGATATTTAGCAA
Organism: Psidium guajava; assembly: GCA_016432845.1. Lineage (NCBI taxonomy): Eukaryota > Viridiplantae > Streptophyta > Magnoliopsida > Myrtales > Myrtaceae > Psidium > Psidium guajava. Next base: position 34,466,448 of record CM028226.1, read on the forward strand.
CATTAGTCTTTGGTCTATGGAATAGAAGTATGGCGTATTACTGATTTAGCATTTATTGATCACGTACTTACTTTAGGTGAGAGGATCTTTTTGTCATCAGTTTGTGAACTGGGTGCCAAGTTATCACATCGAGAGCCGAAAAAACCAAACAAAACTCGATAAAACTTTAATAAAAAGCGTCTCAAGTTAAACATGAATAAAACATAGATAAGACTAGCAAAGCAACTCGTTTTAATCTGAAATTCTTTTATGCTATTGGGTTAAAGGTTCTTATTCCTCAAATCAAGTGCCATTGACAAACTTTTGAATAATCATCTATTCCCCACAGAATAGTTTATTGAGCTCGTATTGATCTCTAATGTACGGAAACGAGTTCATGTCTGTAGGTGCACGCACAATGTCATCATTTTTTTTCCTTGTTTAGGTGCTTTTTTCACAAATCATCGTATAGTATTATTCACCATCACATGTGAAGCTTGCGGAGAGAGCACGAGAATATTCATGGCGTGCGACGTTAAAAGAGCCAGGGCCAAGGTGGAAACTTCAAAACACACACCAAATGGCAAAGAAAAGAAAAAACCCAAGTCCAACTCAGCGACCGGAATGGATTCTGGACGTAGCATTGTGAATTCAAGGCCATTCAAATCAAGGACCCTTTTTCGTCTACATTTCACACATCTTGGGAGAAATTACGCATGGAATTTCTAGGATGGCGCACGTTCGCCCTCGAACTTTCAACCGTTACTAAACAGGATAGTCTAACAAATTTTCTTTGTTTTTTCTCTTATAAGAATCAAGGGTAAAAGAGAAAAATGAGATGAAAGTACACATTTATCCCCTATAATTCATATGTGTCACACATCCTAATGGAACAAAGAGTTAATTGCCGCGACGTAACGAAGGTCTATGAGGATATTGTATGACAACTGATAGTTTAGGGGCAATCGTGTCATGTACTACCTTAAGAGTTCGGACAAGTTTTGTATAATTATTTCCCGAAGCCCAAGAGCTTATCTTCGGCCTACATTGGCGGTCGAGTCCACTCTGCTTCATTGATCCGTCTAATTTGGGTCCATGATATTGGTTCAATTTCCAGCACCATCAAATATCGACTAATCCCATGTAGGGTTCACAATATTCTGGGTTTGATTAGCATCCTATCTTTCAGTCTAAGATGTTATTAATGTGCCACATAAATCTAATTTAGTCTCTCTTTTTCCTGGAGGGATCTCCGAGTTTCGCGGCTTTTTGACCACCCGATTAATCTCCACTGGATGCAGCAATTCCTTTGTTCTACAATCGTAAAAAAATTACCAAGACACATAGGTCCGTGCTCTAGAGGTCAGCTGAAGAGAATGTACAAGTATGGTGATTCAAACCCGGCCTTGCAGCGAGAAGGACTAGCATTCTCAACTTACCACAAAGAGGGAAATCACCCAATTCTCCCTTATAAAAGAATTATGGACTTGAATGCTTTTCCTTTATTGTTTTTAACAAAAGTAGTTCATTTTGTTTAGATATACTCCAGACACGAGCAATACGGATACGCCATTAACTTCATAGCTTTGATACGATAATGCAGTGTGCTATATCCAAACATTGGCCAATATAAGGATCGACATAAACCCATCCTCTCATGATGTCTTATGCAATAAGCTAGAACATCGTGGAAAATAGAATGGATGAGAACATTGAGAAGGTAAGGCTAAGTAAGAGAACTATTTCTCTCGGAATACAATCGTATGGAAAATAAGCTTCCAAGAGGACTTGGAGATTTAATAGCTGGAAAACTTGACAGGGTATTGATTCCTGATGAATGGTCTGATGTATTTCCAACTTCTACGATAAAATCTGTTATTCCGGCCGCCGATTTCCACTCAAGAATACGCTTTAATTTGCTTGGATGTTTGAGGAGGTGAAAAGTTAAAAATAGAACTTTTACATTATATGACTATTAGACTACACACCATGAATATCGAGACTTAGTGTGGTGAATGTAAGATCTTCTAGGAATGCTATTCGATCCTTAACATCACGAGATGGTACAGTTCTGCAAAAGCATGAAGAGATCATACTGGTCGCAGTTGGTTCTATCTCAGAATTGTTTCAGACGTTGGATTCTCACGTTTCTGGATGAAGAGTATGCTTGGTTCTCCAGCAATAGCTAAGGAGGTTAAGGCAGCTCTATGTGCTCTATGTTCCATCAATGGAGATAAGAGTCCTGGTCCTGCCCTTCCTACTTGTTCAAGGAATCTTGGCACATCGTTGGTGACGACTTCAAAAGTAATGTTCTCAATTTCTATTAGGATTCTCAGCTGCTCAAGGGACCGAACTCGAAAGAAACTACTCTGGTTCCAAAAATATCCAATGCTTCAAAAATGATAGAATGTAGGCCCATCTTCTTGCTGCAATATGGTCTACCAGTGTGCTACTAAAATATTTGATGATCGATCGAAAACTGTCTGGCCTGCTTCCGTGAGTTTGAATCAATGTGACTTCACCGAAGGAAGTAAAATGCTACTTGCACAGGAGGTTGTAAATCATTATCACAGGAAAAAGTCCCCTCGATGTGCCATAAAAGTTGATCTCATTACGGCCTTTGGTTCTGTGCTTGATCTCATTACGGCCTTTGGTTCTGTGCTTTAAGCCTTTCAATTTCAATATCATGGCGGTGTGGGGATCCCTAGCAGATTTACTGAACGAGTTGGGATTTGCATGACATCTCCTTCTTTCTCTATCCCTATAAATGGAGGAATGGAAGGATATTTCGCGGGAGCAAAGGGCTCGAGAGAGGGGCATCCTATCTCTCCGTACATTTCTGTGTTAATCATTCAAGTATTATCAAGAATGTCTGAAGCAGCTTAGCAGGGCTGACTGAAACACCATTCGTTGTGCTCCAGGGTCAAGCTGACTCACTTACTCTGACAGGAGGGAGACAGAGAGAACATTTACCGACTCGCAGTAATGCCCCTGACGAATTATCTAGGTCATAGGTCTTTCACAACAGATCTACCTATACAGTAAGACCTTTCACGAGCAGAATATCAAGCATTTATACATAGTCAGAGTGCTAGAAGGCTCTCTTATGCTAGAAGAATTCAATTAACTAGTTTTGTCCTCTATAATGTTGTCTCTTACTGTTAGTGTATGTCATCTTATCGAAGAATTTCATCAGGTAGATTGAAAGCTGTTGGGTCGTTCTTTCTCATGAGCTGCCTCTGAGGAGAAAGGCATTAGGTCGAGGGTTAAGTGGACAAGTTTGCTTGAGGAGAAAAGAGGGTGGACCGGATTTAGAACAGGCTTATCAGGGGAACAAGGCTGCTGTTTATGACACTACTTTGGCTAATCCTTATCGGGGCGGGTTCTTTCTGGATTGCCTGGACAGAAGAATACCTCTGACAATAGCAGAGTTTATGGCAGATCCATTCTTCTACTTCTTCATAGGGAGAAAGTTTCTTAAGTTGAGGAGTGAGTTCAATGCGGTAACTATATTACGAGTGCCGTAACTTTTGTATAGTACTCATTTAAGTATCATAATTTTTTTTTTCGCTCACTTGAGTACTACATTGGAGGAAAATTATTCACTTAAGTGTCACTTTCGGCAAATCGTCCTATGTGGACTTTTTATTAATTTTTTATTTCTTTTTCAATGACACTTGGATTTTTTTAAAATTTTAAATATTTTCTGGGATTTTTTTAATTTTTATTATACTTTCATATTTTTCTTTTTACCTTCGCCGGCGGCCCTAGCCAGCCAAAGGAGAGAAATCCCAAAAAAATATAAATATAAATTGAAATATAAATTAAAAAAAGAGAGAAAAATCCACATACATTAGACTATTGAAAATAATCATTTCATTAGTGCCACGGAAGCATTTTCGGCATCCACATTAGTTTTTTCGGCGTCCACTTAATCGGTAACACTTCAGTGGTCGATTTTTTTAAAGTTATAAAAGTTAAGTGCACAAAAACAAGGTTATGGCACTTAAGTGAGCGCCGTATAAAAGTTATGACACTTATAATGTATTTTTCTCGAGTTCAAGCCTATAATCAACCATATCATTGGGAATGAACGACATACCTTCTTGTGGCCGGATCCCTAGTATCCATTTGGGACTTCAATCGGTTGATCTTTTCAAAAGAATTTTATTTGGGTGTCCCTACTAATGCTGAAGTATTGGGATTGCTAGCTGCAAGATCTGAGGATTGGGTCCAAATTCAAATATTTTTGGGTTATTATATTTTCAATATTTGAATATTTTAGTATTTCTTATTATATTTCTTTATGTCTTAAATTGCTTTCGGCTTAATTTTTTCTTTTTTAAATCAAAGAAGATTAGAATGAGCGTCACGTGGGCATCTAGTTCTTTAAAATTTGTTTGATTAATGTTGTTCAATTTTCGTGGAAATTTTTGGAGTAATAGTTCAATTTTAGTCTGGAAATTAGTAAAAAAAGTCAGCTTAATTCCTTGGTCTTAGCAGCAGGATCAAGATCGCTACTGCCGTAATAATGGAAGATCGACGGGAAAATTGTCAAAAAAGTCCTAAACCTATTGCACTTTTGCCGATTTATTCCTAAACCTTTCAATTTTGCCGATTCAGTCCTAAACCTTTTCATATTTTGCCGATTCAGTCCTAAACCTTTCGATTTTGCCAATTCAGTCCTAAACCTTTTCATATTTTGTCGATTTAGTCCTAAACCTTTCGATTTTGCCGATTTAGTCCTAATTCTTTTCATATTTTTTCGATTTAGTCCTAAACTTTTTATTTTTAAAAAAATATCTTGGAAATAAATCTGAAAATTAAAAAAAAAATTATAAGAAAATTATAAAAATATATTTAAAAAATTCAAAAAACTAAAAAAAATTTAAAAAACTAAAAAAATTTAAAAAATTTAAAAAAATTAAAAAATTAAAAAACAAATTAAAAAAAATTAAAATTTTAAAATTTTTTAAAATTAAAAAATTCAAAAAAAATTCAAAAAATTTAAAAAATTATAAAAACAAATTAAAAAACGAGTGAGCCCTTGCCACTGCTGTCCCACCATCGCCGGCTCGCCCATTTTTTCAGCTTTATTTTCAAAATATTTTAAAAAAATTTTAAAAATTTAGGACTAAATCGTCGGTTTTTTTTTTTCTCTTTTTTTCAGCTTTTTTTCCAAAATATTTTAAAAAATTAAAAAGTTTAGGCCCCTCACCGGCTAGCAATGGTGAGTTAGTCCTAAATCTTTTCATGTTTTGCCAATTCAGTCATAAAATTTTTAATTTTTTAAAAATATTTTGAAAAAAAGCTAAATAAAAAAAAACAGATGAGCGGCGACGGTGAGTTAGTCCTAAATCTTTTCATATTTTTTCGACTCAGTCCTAAACTTTTAAATTTTTTTAAAAATATTTTGGAAATAAAGCTGAAAAAAAACGAGCGAGCCGGCGATGGTGGGGCAGCGGCGACGTTGGCTCACTAATTTTTTAATTTTTTTTAATTTTTTTTAATTTTTTAAAATATTTTTAATTTTTAATTTTTTTTAATTTTTTTTAAATTTTTTATTATATTTTTATAATTTTCTTATAATTTTTTTTAATTTTCAGATTTATTTCCAAGATATTTTTAAAAAAATAAAAATTTTAGGACTGAATCGAAAAAATATGAAAAGATTTGGGACTAAATCGGCAAAATATGAAAATGTTTAGGACTGAATTGGCAAAATCGAAAGGTTTAGGACTGAATCGGCAAAATATGAAAAGGTTTAGGACTGAATCGGCAAAATTGAAAGGTTTAGGACTAAATCGGCAAAAGTGCAATAGGTTTAGGACTTTTTTGATAATTTTCCCGAAGATCGACAAAGAGACAATCCCTTAGTGGCGATCACTCTTTGCCAACAATGGAAGATTATCCAAGCTTTGAGAGGACCCGATGATGTTCGGGTCCGGGTCTTATTAAACGACATGGTGGAGGGACGAGTCAACATATCCTCCTTAAGTGACGTTCTCAACAGTTTGATCAAGGCTCCCACCGCCGCAGCTGCCACCAATCTATACGAGTAGTTGAGGTGGCTTGGTTTTATTGGTAATGTCTGCACCTACACTATTTTGATCGAGGGTTATTTCAGGACTAAAGATTCGCAGCTAGCGTCTAGAGTTTTGTTTGCAGATATGGTCCACACTGAGGGCAGCCCTAATAGTTTTGCCCACGGTGCCTATCTCAAATGGCTGTGCTCCCAAGACCGTTCAAGATTGGCCTGTAAATATCTACTCAAGTGGGCGGAGTTCGGCATCGAGCCGAATGAGTTCTGCTGTGCCATAGTGTTGGAGGGGCTTCTCGCATGGAGACTAAGCTTGAAAAGGCAAAGAAGGTCCTATTCTTGAAGGGAAGTACGTCCTCCTATGATGCCTTGATTCGATATTACTATCGTGACCGATCAAATTCAGCTTCAAATGTCAAAGATTTGACTTGTCGATTGAATTCAGCCTTGGATATCCACAGGTTCATGATTTTGGAAGGTGTAAAGACCGACTGCATCATCCTAAGTCCCATTATCTTGTGCTACTGTGATGTGGGAAAATATTGCGAAGCAATACACCTTTTTCAATGAGCACAAATAATCTAGAGCCTGCATGGTAACCATTCTGATTCTCTAACTCTGCTTCCTAGAATAGTAAAGAATGAGAATCATGTTGGTAACGCAAATAATTCTGATTCTGTTACCAGAATTAGTTTTGGAGAATTGGAATCAATTTTAGGGCAAAATCTAGAATTAAAAAAAAAGTTGGTTCTGGAAAAAGAATAACTTTTGAGAATCACAAAACAGAATGAAGTCTCACCTCTCTCGCTTTTTTCCTTCTAGTTCTCTCGCCACTTTTTCCTCAATTTAATATAAATTAAATTAAAAAATTTCGAAAAAATTTGGAAAATTTTTAAAAAAATCACAAAAAATTTCAAATTATCTAAAAATAGGAGAAGCTTAAATTAGGCTAGTTTGACCTCATTTTCTTAATTTTGGCATAAATTTCTTAGATTTCATAGATTTTACTCTTTTACAAAAAATGTCACAAAAGATGAGGGCATCCAACATGCGGATGGAAATATATATACTCATAGCTGTGCATCACAAAATGTGACCATTTGCACATGGAGCTGAAGCCAAACACCCACTTGAATTTAGGATAGAAGTTGCAAAATAATAGTGAAGCACTTGTATTTCGTATCAAGGAGGATAATTTCATCTTCTTTTTTTAGTAGATAATTTGGTAATTCGACTGCTATATTTATATGTATTTGGACAACTCAACATTAAGTCCTTAATATGGCAATGTGTCACATGCCTCAATCGAACTTCAAACGTCATATATTAAAATTTGAGTTTCACTTATAACATGCTAAGAAAAAATAAATGTATTTTAAATTATTTTAGCGTGCATTGAAAATTAGTTTTCAATTTAGGATGAAATTTTACAAAGTAATCAAATAATTATTTGTTTTAAATAAAAAAATTAGGAAGAAAAACAAATTTTCAAAACAGAAATTTTATGCAGTTATCAAACGCGTTTCTGGTTCTCTAAAACTCATTCAGGAACGGAATCAGAATTAATCATTTTAATCAAATCAATTTTTCGGAACAAAATGGTTACCATGCAAACTGGTAGCATCTAAGTAAATTTAAAGAGAATCATATAGATAAAGCAGCTAAATCGAGAAAAGTGGAATATTTTAAGGAGAACCATATAAACGATTCAGATGAGTAAATTTCTAATTATTGCTATCTTGTAGCTCTTGGTGAAAATTCCACAAAATGTCCATATATATATATATATATATATATATATATATATATAAAGAGAGAATAAGGAGGTGGGTAAAAAGATCCACCACTATGCACTCAACAAATCGGCACTAAGTGGCCAGTTGTTACGACCTGAGAAACTATGTTTTTGTGTAAGTGGTATATTGTGTTTGCTTAGGGAGTTTTTGTTGGGTTTCATGCCCGAAATTTCAAAAAAAAAAAATTCATCAAAACATCACATGCACAACAAAAATAAAACAACCCGTATGTGAATCTTCCTTAGGGGATATTCACGCATTTCAATAAAAAATTAAAACTACATATGAGTGGGGTTCAATTCTTACCTCAACAAGCGCACTTGAGATGACTCGGTTTGTATATTTTCGAGCTCCACAAACATCGAGTCTCTAGTTCAGATATACTCCAATCCCACGGCGAATCAAAGTCATAGCTCACACTCGAATGTCGCCTCGATTGTGCTAACAATCCTTTGAGGTGAAACAATATGAGTTTGCCTTTAGATCATGAACAACCTCACAACCCTCAATGGTTTTATGCGAGAACAATCTCATGTGTCCACGAAGATAACAACTCAAGAACTCATAGGAACGGGGAAAAACATTAACCCAAATGTGGAGAGGGGCTAGCCAATTCAGCCAGCCCCTCCACCGCCTTTGATCGGCACCTTTAGTTGCCAACTTAGAGGGCCAATCTGGCCTTGGCCAGTGGTCCGCGGTGTTTCATCATTTCGTTGTCGTATTCTCATTTCATTTCTTGTGTCGTTAGCATATCATAGTTTGTGCTTTGTCTTTGGATAACATACCTTATCCTTTTACAATTATCGAATAAGAAATCCTATCCCTTATCCTTTGACATTTTTTAGATAAGAAGTCTTATCTTTTTATCCTTTAGTTGATAAACCTCATAATCTCATTATTCATGCAGATGTCACATTAGTATGACATCATGCTGAGGTCACGCTTGCATCATATGCTTATTAGTTCGTGATTAGAAATTAGAATCAAATTTAATTTTAACTCGACTATCCTGATAGTCATCCTTGTAAAAAAATTTGCAATCTCGACTTCTAATAACATCTCCACATATTGGTTATAGTGTATGACATCTCTAGGTTCATCATTGAGCTAGCAGTAAAACATAGATTAACAGTTTAGTATCACTAAAGAATTGATTGTCCCTAGTCAATTTCTAGATCCCACAAGCCATGAGTAATATCTGGCAATATATCATAACTACCTAGACAGCGTGAATATTGCAATAACATAATGACTCTATCAACTTTGTGTCTAACTATGTTCGATCGAACAAAGGTCATGGATCATTAGTCAAGCTACCAATTTGATCATATGCCCAGATCTATTTGACATGCATAATCTCGAGACACCGATTACAACCCCAACCAAGGATTTTTCATGCATTATTATTATTATATCACATATGACATCAACCTCATGTATTACAAAGAGATAGATTCCACTGTTGCGCACGCCTAGAACTTCGTATGCGAATAAACTATGATCATCAAGGAGATAGAGTGTTAGGTGTATGCCCTAAAGCAACCATACAATGGTTGTATTTGGATATTTTATTGTACTTTCAATATTATTAATGGCAAGATATGTTCACTCATCTTGTTCTATTGCTTTAGATGAATGAAGTCTATAAGATCAGTTGTGACTGAATCTATTTTCGAGACATCGAGAATATGCATAATGGGTCTTAGTTAAACACAATATTTAAACTGTTCTTGGTCAATGGATCATTGCGTGGACGTAAGTGATCATATTGAGACCAATGCATTCTGAACTTTGCTATGGAGTATTGGATGCTCAAGGAGATGTCAAGTCACAAGTTATTAGACATTAGATGTTCGAGTTAGAATGCAAGTACTCGTGTCGAACGAGTTCACTGAACATAACACATGCTGAACGATTAGCAAGCAAAGAAGCTTCACACGAGGTCAACGTCTAATCATTCATGCTTTAGTCGGTTGTAAAGATTCTTAAATCTAAGACACAATGCTGACTTGTGCATTGAATGGTAATGGTTCACAAGTGCGTATAGTGTAGGATCGTCGATCCACCTTTGTACTTAATGATCATGGTTCATTCGCATACAAAGTCACAGGCGTGAGCAACAGTAGGATATATCTCCTTGTTTAAGTGAAAAGTTGATGTCCTTTGCTACCTTTTTTTGCGGTGCATGGAAAATCCTCGATCGAAATTGACAAAAATGTCTTGTGTTAATACAAGTCAAATAAATTGATGTATATGATCGAATTAGTGGCTTGACTATAATCCATAACTTTTATTCGATCGGGATATGGTTAAGATAGAATGATTGAATTGCACTATAGTCAAAGTTAACATGTTCATTATGTTCTTGCAACATTCACACTATTTTGGTAGCTATGCTATATTGCTAAATGTCACTTATGGGTTATAGATAAGGTTAACATACGTCCTACTGCCAGCTCAATGGTGAACTTAGAGATGTCACACACCATAATCAATGTGTAACAACATTGGAATAGAAGCTGAAATTTCAAAAATATTTGCAGTCATGAATATAGAGATAGTCAATTGAAATTAGATCAAATAGGATTTTATTCTAATTTCTAAATTACGAATGGATAAGCATGTAATGCAAGCACGACATCAACTTGATGTCATACTGATGACATCTGTACAAATCACGAGATGATAAGGATCATCATCTAGAAATAAGAGATAAGATTTCTTATCCAATAAAAGTCAAAGAATAAGGTTTATTATCCATTAGATGAAGTAAGAAAAAGGCGAAGATATGTGAGACGAACGACGAAATAACCCGAGGCAAGAAAGGCTGGCAGTGGACTAGCCACCACTCCAAACCACCCTAAAATTAGGCAATTAATTAGGGTTGGGGTTTAAAGGTTTATACACTTTTCCCCTCAGTTTTCTAACCCGTTCATGTTTGTCTTCGTGTGTTTTTCTTTGTGCACATGTGAGAATTGTTCTCACACAAAACACTTAAAAGTTGTGAGTGGTTCGTGATCGAAGATCGAGCTTAGTTCATTGCGCCACTAGGCTTGCTAGCACGACCAAGAAGCGATCATCCGCAAGCCTCATCTTCCGTCATCATGTGATTGGTGGTGTGTCTGAACTAAAAACTTGACGTTTGTTGAGCTCAACAAAATAGTGATTAGGTTGGCTCAGCATGCTCCTTGAGGTAAGTCTTATACCCTCTTGATACATGTTTTAGTTTTCGATTGAAATGCATAGATATCCCCTAACGAAGATCCACATATTGGTTATGTTTTATTTCCATTGCGTTGCTCTGATTTGACGAAAAAGTTTCGAAATTTTCTAATATGAATCTAACACAGAGGCGGATTGATGACTCGCCAATATGCACACTTGTGAACTATAATGATTCGACATATAAGACAACATCATGCCTTAGATCTATGGATCACTTACATAGCCAAAGCATTGAATGGTTAGAGGTTGACTTTGCTTGAAGCTTCCATGCTTGCTGACCGTTCAATATGTGTCACGTTCAGTGAACTCGTCCAACACAAGCACCTACATTTTATCACTTGGATATCTAATGTCCGAGAGCTTGTGACTCGTCATTCCCTTGAGTATCTAATATTTAATGGCAAAGTTTAGAATGCATCGGTCTCAACATGAGCATTGACGTCCACTCAACGATCTATTGACTAGGACTAGTTTAAAGCTCGGTCTAACTGATAGCCTGTCACACATTGTCACGACCCTAAAAAAAAATCGGGTTTCCCAAATTTTAGGTTAATTGATTACCAAATTAATTAATTAAATTAACTAACTTACTTTGAGCTCTCCTAAGCTCTATTAAATCGCAACTTAGGTTCAATGTTTAACATGTAAAGATTTTCAAATGGAGTCGCCACTAATCGTTCTTGGTAGATCGATTAGAAACCTAAATAAATTAAAGGGAGAATTAATTTATTTTTACGAACCAGAGAAAATGAGTTCGGAGACTTGATTACATTAATTTGGAAAAATTAATGCCATTTCAGTACCATATTTCATAAAAATCCACTTGATTGATGATGTGAATGAAAATGGCTATTTTTTGGATTTTTTTAAGGATACAATACAACTAAATTATATGACATGGCAATATGCATGGTTAATGACATGGCAAAGTATGATCTAAACTACATGATATGCGAATGACTTTTCTGTTTTTTGGATTTAAGAGTGATTATGGTGAAAACATGCTCTAAAATGTGATAACATCCAATGTTCGCAAGATGAGGCCATCCAACCAATTTGATAATCATGAGATAATTATCTAAAGCAGAAATTATCCACAACAAATTAGATATCCAATTCAGGCAACAAGATTTTTAAATATTCTGAAGATAAGAACCGTTACCAAGTTTGACAAATTAGATCACCAAATTTGAACTTCGGGCTACCTCGTGGATAAAGTTTACTCGGTTTGGTGAGGTTTTTAGGATGCTCATGACGACGTGGTTCTTGGATTGCTTGGCTAGCTTGGTTCTGAATTCCCTATTTCTCTAGTTCCCTAGTTTTGGGTTGGCTCACAGCCTCAAAGTACTCTTTTCCTTTAAAGACCTTGACCCAGAATCAGATCAAGAAAATCACGAGCTTGTCCTAAGCGTGTATCCTCTCACCTGTAAACACAAACTCAGTTATTATTAGACAAGGCCACAGGCCGGTTCCGGCCCGTAAAAACTGCCGAACCGGCTCGTACGGTCGGTTTGGCGGTTCCGAACCGCTGGCCCAACGACTAAAATTTTATTTTATTAACAAAAATTTTCTTATAAATACCCCCTCCCTCCTTCATTTTATTCACAACTTTTCTTATTTCTCTTCTCTCAATTTCTCAAATTCTCTCAAATTCTTAATCTCAAATTCTCTCAAGTCGCGATACTCGATCCACTTTCATTTCTCTCGAAATTCTTCATTTCTTTTTTGTTGGAAATTCTCGAAAAATGGCAAGTGGAAGCCATGGCGGGAGGGGTAAGAGTCTGATGGCGCCGATGGGATCGTCCGATTATCCTCAATCTCATAATCCTCAAGATTATGCATATTATGGCTTCGATGACGACGAAATTGAACTCGACAATGTTCCAAATGTCGAGCAACCCGTTCCAACACAAGGTAGCATGAATCCTTCCACCGAAGAAGCGTCAACAACGATGGGACGAGAGGGGTCATCCACTTCCTCGATATGGGAGCACTTCACGAAGGCGCACATTGAAGAAAAAAAAATATCAACTTACTTGCAAACATTGTGGAAAAAATTACAAATTCGTAAGTAGTCAAGGCTATGGAACATTTCAACGGCATTTGAGGTCAAAACATCCAACGCTAGCTGGGATCGACACTCGTTAACAACAAATTTCCGAGTACGCCAAAACTAACGCTCCTCCTTTATTCCGTTATAGCGAAAATGTTTATAAAGAAGAATTAGCTAGATTTACGGCTGTAGAACATTTATCATTTAATTTTGATGAGAAATTTGGTTTTAATAATTTTATACAAAATGCATGTACTCCACAAGCAAAACCGGTTTCTAGAAATACCCTTAAACGCCAAATTTTTAATTTGTATAAAAAAGGAAAAGAAGAATTAAAAATATTTTTTAGGAATTATAATGGACGTGTGCATATAGGTAGCGATGTTTGGACCAATCCTTGGCAAATTCATTCTTATATGGGCATTACGTGTCATTGGATAGATAACGGTTGGAATATTCAAAAAAGAATTATTGCATTTCGAGTTTTTGGGGATAGACATACGGCAATTAATATTTATAGATTAATTAGAGAAGTTTTAGAAGAATATTGTTTGGTTGAAAAAGTTTTTTCTATTGGTTTTGATAATGCCGCGGCAAATGCCGCTTATATTGAAGAGTTGGAAAAACTTTGTAAACCCACTTTTGGTGGAGAATTTTTTCATGTTAGATGTGCTTGCCATGTTTTAAAAACTTTGTATACCCACTTTTGGTGGAGAATTTTTTCATGTTAGATGTGCTTGCTATGTTTTAAACTTAAGTGTACAAGAAGGTTTACAAACTCTTAACGTTTTTCTCAACCCAATAAAAATCGCAATCCAATATTTATGGAGACATCCCCAAATTATGAAAGATTGGTGTAGATTTTGTAAATAACATGGGAAAAGGGCAAGAAGATTTTCAAGAGATGTTCCAACTTGTTGGAATTCAACGTACGAATTGCTTAATCAATCTTTTGAATATAAAGATTTATTATGTGCATTTATTTCGACTAATATTCCTCAACTTGAGTTATTACCACAATATTGGGATATTTGCCAAAAAATTTTAGATTGTTTAAAAGTTTTCAATGATGCAACTTATACTTTATCCGGTGTTTATTATCCTACGACTCATTTATTTATAATAGAGTGTGTTACTGTTGCTGGTGTTTTTGAAGAATATGAAGATGATGAACAATTAGGTGCAACTATTAAGGCAATGAAATCAAAATGGCTAACTTATTATGAACATATTCCTTTTATTTATTTGGTTGCTTCTGTTTTCGATCCACATACGAAATTAGAAGGTGTAAAAGATTTTTTGACTATGTATTATGAATGTCTTCATTTAGAAATAGAATTAGATATTAATTATTAAAAGGGATAGTTAGCAACTCAATAGTAGCATTATATAATGATTATTATATTAGATATAACGCAACCGATATTGGATCTTCTTCTCAATTTAGTCGTGTAGAAAACGAGAGCGAAGGCAAAATGAGTAGAGGGTATAAAATGCTAATGAGTAGGCAAAAAAGACAAATGGGGCGCACTGATATTTCCGAATTTGATCACTATTTAAGCACTAACTTTGAGACTAACTCATTTGCAAGTGGCACAGATTTTCAAATTTTAAAGTGATAGAAGGAGCATTCGAGTCAATATCGAATTCACTCTATCATCGCTAGACAGGTTTTAGCAACTCCTTGTTCAACAGTTGCGGTTGAACAAGCTTTTAGCGCTGGAGGCAACATTTTAGACGATCACCGTTCAAAATTATCTCCGCAGTTTGTGGAGGCTCAAGCTTGTGTCGATGATTGGACGAAGGCTCAATATCGACAACAAGAGATGGATCGCAACGTAGAAGCTGAATTTTTTGATGATGGAGCGAGCACCATGACGGGAACCACCGCCGAAAGCGACGATTGACGATGAGGTAAGTATGGGGTTATCAAAGGTAAAAGAACTACATTGGCTTTGATTCTTCTATCCCTAAGAAGATATGTAGGCACTTAATGATAATTCATTAAGTCAAGCCCTTTTTCTCTCCCTTTTTTTTCCCTCTAAATTTGATTACAATTTTGTAAAATTTTACTTGAAATTTTTATTACTTAAAAAACCGGGCTGGTTCAGGGCTCCGATTACGGTGGCCACGGTTCCGGTTCGGAACCCGAACCGGAACCGTCCGGTTCGGAACCATGGCCACCCCTAGTTATTATAGTGATATCCAATCAAGATGAGAGGACCTGCCATGGTTGAATTAGGTTGGGCGTGGCATTCAAGATTGGCAATGGATGAGCCTGGCTTTGAAAATACTCTGCCATCGTTGGATCATGAGTCCCATGAATGCCTCAGCCAAAAGGGTACTACCATTTGCCAGTCCATCGTTGGGTCTCTCAGAAACACCTAGTTTCTTTGGGACAGAACCCATCTCGACATCCCCAGGAGTAGCAAGAGTGGCACCCACAGATAAATCAGAATCAATGGGTTCCTGTAAGGACTGGGACACCAATTCCTTGATTTGCTTCTTCACCAAATAATTGGATTTTTTTTTTTACTCGGACTTGAGATCTATCTCGTAGCTTTCAAAGCGAATCCTTGCTTCCCTTTCTAACTTGAGCTCTTTCTCAGAGCCAAAACTTGACTTTTAACTTACTAAATTTTTTTCTCCCAAGTTCTTCATTGGCACGTGCTTGTTTATGGTATATAGTGTCTGGTGCATTGTATCACGTTGCATTTGACCAGATGAGCCACTCTCAAACTGGTCCAACATTGCGTATGATCCATCGACTAGCTTCTTCCTTACTGTGGAAAGTCCATTGGGTACTCAATCACATCATGATAATCTGGAAGCTCATCAGGATCAACTAGCTCAGCGTACACGCCATATGTGTCCTTCTTCTGAAGTTTGTCAAGTATCAGCTGAAGTGTCGTCTTATCAGGCAACAGAATGCTAGATGTGTCTGACGGCGTTCCTAGAGGAGACGACTCATGCCGTACTCTTGACCTCTCCTCGCGTCCCTTCCTTTCCCTTTCATTAACCGCCTCGATCCTTATCCTCATCCTCATCGCGTCCTTTCCTTTCCCGTGACTCGTGCCGTACTCTTGGATGCTGGACTATGGTTCCAGTTTTGACTCCAGAGCAGGTGCGTGGGGCGGCTTCCTCGCCAGATCTGACTTCGAAGGCCTCCCCTTCTTCCGCTTCACAATCTGCCCCATGCCTGCCGTGGCTTAGAGGATCCTCGCCACTTGGGAATCCATTTTTGATTATATCACCAAGTGCCCCCTTGATATCCCCCACTCCCTCTTCCTCTAGAGCTTATTTCGCCTCGACTTGGACAGCTTGCCTAACAATTTGAACACCGCGGATTTCTCCTCTCAAGGACTCGCCTCATTCGTGACGACTTTGAACTGCTCGAGCGGGGCTCTCAACTTCAAAATTAGAGAGTTCGTAGCTTTCAACGAGCGCATTTCTAGCAAATCCAAACCAACGCCCTCATCCTCAATATGCTTCAAGAAATCACAAACAAGACCAGTCCGAGTTCCCTTTTCAACATCTTCATCGCACGCTTTGGATTCTTTAATCGTCCCCAACAACTGAAGCTCCCTCCACATTGCTTTTGCTTGCATGAGCGTCTCCTGCAACTCTTGAACTCAATCTTGAACGTTGGCGCCATTCCAGAATGCACTCAAAGGTGGCGAATAGGGCGGCAACGTCAGGTACCAATTCGCCGACGGTGGAGGCACAAGTTTCATGGTCGGCGAGAATCAGCGAAACCATTCAAACCTATGATGGTGATGAGTACGCAGCTTCGGCTTTTAAATCAAGGATAGCGTCTTCGTCTTCTTCACCGATGGTGACGGAGACCTCTTCAAGCTCCGATGTCTTCGTCTTGGTCAGCTGGGGCTTCCTCGTCTTTATGGTGCTCGTGCGCTAGTTCTGTGGAGGCAATTTTAAAGCAAAGAGAAATCGAAATTCGAGAGAGAAGGAGAGAGAGATGATGGTGGCAAGTGGTCAGTCGTTCCAGAACCAGCCAATGTCTCCCCAAGTTTTCCTTTCCTTCCTCTTTTGCTCGCCATTCTAGCTAGATGGAGGGTTTCGTAGGCAATTCTTGGACGGAGTCATTTTTTTTCCCCTGCAAAGCCAAAAACCGTCATGCTTTTTTGAAAGTGTGGGGTGGAATCTCTAAAGAGAGCCAGAACGAATGGATCAGCTTTTCTTTTTGTCGCCTTTTTTTTTTCTCCACCTCCTTTCGGTGGACCTTTTCTTTTTCATGGGAGCTTTTTCCCCAAGCTCACCAGCCGTCTCCCACCGATTCCTCTTCTTTTTTGGTGGCCGGCCTAACTACTTTTTTCCCAAGAAAAAAAAGCCCCATTGCCACTCCCCGTCTTGTAGCCGACCAGATTAACAGGTGGCCAGAACAATTTGACCCAACTCGAAGGTGATGATGATGGTGGGTCTCATGGTGGATCCCATCTGGGTCACTAAGGTAAAGAGTGGCAAAGTCACATAACTACACAAGATCTGTATGACGACCCCCATTGAAATTCTGATGATGATGTCCTCGAGTTTTCGATGGAAGTAACTCCGCAATTTGAATTGCCACGTGCTCTAGGCGAAGAAAGCTAGTTGAAAAGCATTCTGAAATAGGACCACGTGAATTAAAAAGAGGATGAAGCATGGTCGACCAAAGAAGAAAAGCTCATCGCCTAGCTGAACCATAGGTGTACCCTTAACCACATCCCCTCTCTCTTGAATTCTTATTCCTTCACTGAAAGTGTAGCCCACAGCTTCGTAGAAATTTTGGTGAAGTTGACATCATTGCAACTTGACCCTCGGTGTATGGTCATTCTCCCATCTGTCGATGCGAAATGCAATGTAGAAAAAATAAATATGCAATGCATGAAGAAATATTTTTGGTGAGAATTAATTCTCAATTTTGTGTAATATGAATGAAAAAAGAAAAATCAAAATTTAGGTGTCAACACACATATTCTCGACATCTTGAGAGTATGCTCTGCTCATTCACAACTGATCTTATAGACTTCATTCATTTAAAGTCATACGATAAAATGAATTAATAGGTCTTTGCCATTAATAAGAATGAAAATATAATGAAATGCGCAAAATACATTAACTACATGATTGTTTTAGGGCATACACCTAACAAATCTCTCACTTACACTAAAGCTAATCGTGTTGATATTTTAGACACATTCTATCAATGTGTCTTTTAAATACATATTGTGGTAAGGCCTTGGTGAATAGATTCGAGATGTTTTCTACTAATGCAATCTTTTGCAAGGTGATATTGCTTCTCCCAACAATCTCTTCAATGAGATGAAAGCATCTTTCAATATGCTTAGACCTTTGATGAGACCGCGGTTCCTTTGCTTGAACGATCGCTTCATTATTGTCGCAAAACAACATAATCAACTGCTCAATTGATGAAATGACTCCAAGCTCTGAGATGAACTTCTTCATCCAGGCCACTTCTTTTTGTAGCTTTAGACACCTTCACATACTTTGCGTTAGTGGTGGAATCAACAATGATACTTTATTTGGAAATTTTCCAGCAAACTGCACCACCATTGAATATGAATACAAACTCAGATGTTGACTTAAAGTCATTAGGATCCAACTGGAAATTGGAATTTGTATACGCTTCAACCTTAAATTCTCCCTCGCCATATATCAATAATATATCCTTAGTCCTTCCTAAGTACTCAAGGATATTTTTAATGGCTATCCAGTGTTCCTCGCCTAGATCAAATTAATATCTGTCAATAACACTTACAGCATGAGCGATATCAGATTTCGTACATAGCATTGCATATATTATGCTCCTAGTAGAGAGATCTTCACCATCCGCTCTCTTTCCTCAAGGGTCTTGAGACACATCCTCTTGGAAAGACGGATTCCATGCCTGGAAAGTAATGATCCTTTCTTGAAATTTTTCATAGTAAATTGTTTTAGCACTTTGTCTATGTATGTGGATTGTGAAAGGCTAATCAAATGATTTGTCTCTATAGATCTTGATACCTAATACATAGGTTGCCTCTCCTAAGTCCTTCATAAAGAATTTTTGTGACAAAAATGGTTTGATTGACGATATCATTGGTATATAAATTACCAATGAAAAGTATGCCATCAATATATAAAACTAGAAATGCAATAGCCTTCCCACAGAGTTTCGTGTATATACATGGTTCATTGACAAAGCCAAAAGATTTGATCATTTTATCAAAATGGATGTTCCAACTTCTAGAGGCTTGTTTAAGTCCATAAATTGACCTCTTTAACTTGCACACTTTATGGGTTTCACTAGGAGTTTCAAAACCTCCACGTTGTTCCATATAATCTCCTCTTCGAGGAATTCATTTAGGAATACCATCTTTATGTCCCTTTGGAATATTTTCATAATCCAAGTATGCAACTATAGCCAATAAAATCCTAATGGACTTTAGCATGGCCACAGGTTAAAAGGTTTCGTCATAGTCGATATCTTCTTTCTAACGATAATCTTTCGCCATCATCCTTGCTTTGTATGTTCCAACTTGACCATTAGCATTAATCTTCCTTTTGAAGGTTCATTTACACCAAATTAATACAATACCATCATGCGGGTCAACCAATATCTATACATCATTGGAAAAACATTGAGTCCATTTTAAATTTCATGGGCTCAAGCCATTTACCAGAGTCTATGTTTGACATCGTTTCCTCATAGGCGTTAAGATCACTTGATTCATCACCAGCGTCCACAATGTATATGAGGACAAGACTCTCTTGTATTCCTCCTAAGAGGCTTTATATCATAAGCTCCCACTGAGTTAGAGATTGGTGTCTAAACTTGGATAGTTGGTACTTCATTGATTTTTTGTTCTTACAAAACTATTTTGCATCCAGCCCCACCTTCTTAGATGAATTGATTCTCTAAAGAGATAGCGTGCCTACTAACATAAACTCTTTGGTTAGAGTAAAAATAGAAATAATATCCAAGACTTTGTTTTGGATATTCAATGAAGTAATCATGTTCAGACCTCTTCAGCTTCTTTACGAAAGCTAGATAGCCCTAAATCTTAATATGATTAAGACTTAATCTCCTACCATACCATATCTCATACGGCATTCTGTTCAATATATACGTAGTGATCTCAAGGGCATATCCTAAAGAGATATAGACAAATCGATGTAACTCATTATGGATCACACCGTATTTAATAGGGTACGATTTCTCTTTTTTCAGACACCGTTATGCTCTAGAGTTACAAGAGGTGTCCATTGTGATAAAATGTCATTTCCTCAAGATAATCCAGGAATTTAGTACTAAAGTATTTACAACATCAATTAAATCAAAGTGCCTTAATACTCTTTCCTGTCTGTTTCTCAACTTCATTTCTAAATTCCTTAAACTTTTCAAGTGATTTAAATTTATACTTCATCAAGAATAAATAACTATATTGTGAGTAGTCATCAATAAAGGCAATGAAGTAAGAATAATTGCCTCTAGTAATCTCATTGATTGATCCACATACATCTGAATATATCAATCCAAGTAGGTTGGTAGCTCGCTCACTATACCCCCATAAAAGGGCACTTTAGTAATTTTTTTAAGATGTGCCTCACAAACTGAGTATGGTTCAAAACCAAACAAATTGATATACCCATATTGACTCACTTATCCATTATGCTTCTCCAATATAACCTAACCTAAGATGCTAGATATACTTATGATGTGAACCATCTTTTGGGCTGTTAGTTAATATATCGAAATCAACACATCTTTTATTATGAAAAATGGAACATTTACTTTCAACAAAAAAAATTCATAGAAAGAGATAATGTCCCTTTCAACATTTTTACAATACAGATCTGTGAAACCATTACATGTCTAGGGGGAAAACGTAAACAAAATATCCCTATTGTTAAGGCAGCAACTCTTACTCCATTTGCAAATGTCAGGACAATTTTATTTCGCCCAAGCATCCTGCTTATTTTCGAATTTTGCAATAACATGCAAAGGTGATATGTTGTAGCAGAATCTAGGACCCATTAGCTGAATTTGGCACAAATCAAATTAGTCTTAATAAGCATAGACACCATATCTTCATAAGGTTGGTCCTTTGGCTTGACTTTTAAGGTTGCGAGGTATCTTTTACGGTTCCTCTTCCAATGCCCCATTATGTCACAATGATGACATTTGCCCTTTTCAATTTTTGGCTTTGGCTGCTCAACTCTCTTCTTAGGCTTCCTTTTTCTTTTCTTCAAAGAAGTTTTACTTCTTGAAGACGAAGCTTTACCCATGGCCATTTTGTTTGATCTTGAGTTATGCATTTTCTTCTCATAAACCATAAGCATACTATGCAACTTAGCTAAGTTTTTTTTATATATATATTATGCATGTGAAAGTTTTGGACAAATTCAAAGAAATAATTAGGCAATGGTTGGAGGATCAAATTCATTGTCCATAACAAGATCTAATCTCGACAGTTCTTCAATATGCTAAATCATCTTGAGAACATGATCATTCATAGATGATCTCTCAGCTATCTTCATATGGTATAGTGCTTTAAATATCTCATATTCTCATCGAAGAATTCCTTCATGTGCAAAATAATGAACCTCACACTATCTATATTTTCATACTTCTTCTAGAACTCATTGTTCATAGAAGCAAGCATGTATGACCCAACTTTTAGGTCATCCTATTTTCAGTTTTCATAAGTATCACATTCCTCTTGTGTCGTACCCTCAAGGAACAAAGATGAAATTTTCTCATCGAGCGCATGTCCAAGCTTCTCTAAATTGAGACATATTCTCAGATTCATCAACCACTCATTGAAATTAGAGCCAATCCAGTAGTTCTTATAAAAAATTGAATCTGTCGGGTTTATGATCACTATTTTAGGAGAGTAAACAAAAGTTTCTGTAGAAAATTAAGTTTTAGGTGTCGTACTTTCAAAATAGTCTTGACACCTGATTTTTAGACAGCTTTATTTTTAGAAAATTTTAGAAAATTCATGAAAATTCATAAAATTAGAAAAATTAGCTTTGGAAGCATTGGCCAAGCCTAAGGGACCATTTTTTGAAATTTTTTTTTTAATATTTTTCGTTTCTTAATATTTTTAGAAAATAGAAAATACTTGAAAATTCACAAATATAGCACTTGAGGCCACAAAAATAAAAAAAATAGTTGGCATTTTTATTTTTATTTTCTTTTTTTTGCCAAAGAAAATCCAAAAAATTAATTCAAAATTGTAGTTTACTTAATTAATCATATTTTCGAATTAATTATAAAAAATTCTAGAAATTTCATTTCAGCCCTTTAATTTTCCATTTTTAGATTTTTTAGAGTTGTGACATTTGATCCTCATACCTTCAATTGCATTTTGGTTCAATAAAGTTCTCGAATTGAGCAATTTGATTGTAAAAAAAAAAGGCTTCAAATATCTTCATTGTAGTCCCTCATTTTCATCCTAAGTGAAATTCATGACCAGCCAAGCATATTCATTCAAATCTAAAATGGTAAACTTAGTTTAGCTCAGTTTGGTCATTAAGAGTGCCAATTGGCCATGTTTGCTATTCGGGTTAAACTCTAAACCAATGGGATTTACATCAAAATCAACAATTTAGACATTTTTGGGACTGATTAGGCTAAAAAAATAGATACTTGGGTCAACCGAGTTTGAACCAATCAACCCCTTGACCCACCCAAGCAACAAACCATTATTGGTCTTCTTCTTTAAGCGCAAGTTCAAGCATCAGGACAAAAAGAAGCCAAATTGCAGCACTAATTCTACTTGCCCAAGCTACAAATGGGGCCGCTGATTTGTCCACTTAATCCCGATGATTGGCAAGCCTTATGGCATAAACTGCACGTGCTAGAGGAAAAATGAAAAACTTTTTCTCATGTGCAACGGCCAAAATAAAAATTTTGGGGGACGACTATAAAAAAAACTCCAACCAGCTAGCAAAAACGTGTAGCACAGGTGCAATGGGAGAGGACGAACTCTTTTCTCATGCGAGAGGAAAATAAATTGGAGTCTATTAAGACTCGAGGGAGGAGAAGATTGAAAAAAAAAAGGAAGAAATGACCTTCTCTATTCGGTTAGTTCAGTTACACCAGGTGGAGGGATTGAAAAAAAAGGGGGGTTGATTTAGCAAAAGGTTCTCAACTAACTAGGGGGAGAGGTTAAAAAAGAGGAGGTCATAGAGCTTAGAAAAGAGGCTCTAAGGGAAGCTCAAGTCAGTGAGATCCACGAGAGGAGGGACATGAAAGAAAAGAATTAGAACGAATTCTAGAGATCATCGAGAGGATTTGAGAGAGAGAGAGAGAGAGAGAGAGAGAGAGAGAGAGAGAGAGGAGCAAGTTCGCCAGAGCTCCTGCACAGTCGCAGCCAAGAAGGTGATTAAGAGATTGCGATGGCTATTCATGAAGGATTAGAGCTCGTCGACACTTCATTTTGGTTCCACATGAATTCCATAAAGGTTTTTTTAGGCCAAATCAAATTCATATTCATTGTGATTAAGGTCAAAACAAGTTAGTTCTCCTCGATCCAATCATACTTTGTTTTTTGGCCAATTGATATCTCAAGCTTCACTCTGCATTTTGAGACCTATTATTGTATGCTTTGAACTTCCATCCGAGCCTAGAACATCTTCTACACTTCATCATGTTTGCCTTGAACATTTTCTTGCATTGAAACGAGCTGAATCTCAAGATCAAACTCCTCCCGAACCTCGCTGAAGTTGTGATCCGTGCACGTTAACAGATGCCGAAAGGTGTTAGAAACGGTCTAGGTAAGTTTGCTAACTCTCCTCATATGCATGTTGTTTTGTTAAGATCGAAGTGTGAGAGAGGTAACATGAAAATGGAGTTCACCGGAATCTAGAAATCCACTTACTATGGACGCTAGTTCAGGGGGCGTTTAGCAGCGTTTTTTTGGATGGATATTAGCCTTTGATGATTTGCAAGGTGATTTAGATAGGTTCAGGTAGGAAAACGGTAAGTTTTGGCACGGTTAAGTGATTTTTCTACGAGGATGCCAGAATAATCGCCAAAACAGTGACTCCATCGAGTTACTATTCATCTTCTTTGGTGAATAGTTGACTACTCAACTCTCGATGACCAGTCAACTTTTCACATGTTGTCAACGTGGTGCACACATGTCGTACACATGTTCACCACGTAGTTTGTTAGCAAAATATAAAGAAAAGAAAAAATAATTTTTTGGTTATAAAAATTTTCATTTTTTTGAAAAATAATAAAAAGGGATCTAACTGTGAATATTACACCACATGTCAAGATCGTGCTTTTTAGGAAATAAAAATCATTTTACGATAAAAAAAAAGCCATTTTTTGAAAAAAAAATGTTTTAATTGTACGGTCAGATTAGTGCCATGTGGTGCATTCTCAGGTCTAGGATCAGAAATAGATGGGAAATTTGGAAAATGGATAAAAAAAATTCTAAAACATTCTAAAAAAATATCAAAACTTTGTCATTTTAGGCTCCGGGCCGAACTCGCATGGGTTCGGATCTGGCCATTGGGTTTGTGGGTCAGGTTAACTTGACACCATCTGGAAATTAATAAAAAAATTAAATCAAAATTAAATCAAAATAAAAAAAATCCAAAAAAAGGAAAAAATCATAAAAAAAAATTCTTAAAAATTCTAGAAAGATTCAGAAAAATTTTCAAAAATTGTGAAAAATAGAAAATGACCACATTCAACTAGTTTGACCTGCTTTCATAATTTTGACTTCCTAAGCATGGAAAAATGACCATTTTGCCCATTTGATCAATTTAACCCAAATTTTCTCAAATCACTCATAAACTCATTTGGTAGGTTCTCTAACATTTTAGGGCTCTACTAGACTTGCTTTAATATGATTTCTCTGCAAGTATTGATTCCTTGACTATGCACTTATTTTGATGTTTGTGATTGATATGACAGATAATCTCATCTGCATTAATCCTTTAGATTGTTAGGACTTACCTTACCCAAAAAGCGTCTGCATGAATTTTATAGATAAAAAAATCACTCAACTTAGGTATTGAAATGACGTTAATCGATGAGTCAATGTGACTGAGTCTCCGAACCCATTCCTTTAGTTTTCGCAGAATTAAACGATCTTTCCCAATCGCTTGAAAGAGTTTTTAATCATACCCTCCAAGAAATAATTGGTGGTGACTCCGATAGTATGTACACTGATCACATATCATTCGACCACAATAAAGTCGATCTCAATTTTAAATACTCCCTGACGCAATTTGGTATGGGCCTGGGAGAACCCGTGCTAAGCCCAATCGAAAGAGGCTCAGCAATCCATTAGCCTCACCCCTCGTCATGTCCCACAAGAGAGAGTCGTAACAGACTAGCGGCTCTGCTGGGAACTTGGTTTTAAACCTTCAAAGGACTTGAGCCGATTTAAAAAGTTCGGTATTTTTTGACATTTTTGTTTTGCAAACGCTCTTGAAGGTAAGGTAAATCACCTAATAATGCGTGTTAAATATTTTTGCAAATAGGAGTTATGAGGGATGAAATGATTGTTGACATATTTTATGCAAGTTTAGAGTTTGGGGTTGATTGTTTATTTCTCACAATTTTGAAGCGCTATTCTGATATCAAATGTTGTGCATATTCTTGCATATTCAAAGGATCACGATACCTTCTCATATAAGTGCCTAAATACAAGCCACAAAAAAGCTTTCCTAGGTCACCATAAATAGGGATCAATATGAGACGATCTAGCGTTTAATTGTGTCTAGGTTGACCATATTCGATCTCTTGCTATTTGAAATGATGATTCTTCCCACTTGATGTTTGATCATGCTTGCGAATAAAAATCATCGAGTTAGATAGTGAAAGTTTTTTTAGGTTGATACTCTATCCCTTTTTGATTGGTACACCTAAAATCAAAAACTCAAAAAAGAGATCTAGTTGGTAAAATCTTTTGACTTCAAACTTGTAATCCATCTTCATCATGCATTTTAGGTTATGCATTCCATGCATTGCATTTCCTCTATCATGTTATCCATCATTTTGTTGTTATTCAAGTGACTAGATTAAATGTCATTTGTAATAGTATCATTGTCTTTAATCACTTGGATGTTTCCAATCGATTACATGATCCCCTTAGGAAGGCATTTAAATCGGGACCTTTATCTGACCTTTTGGCCAAATAAGGAAACCCGACCCTTATTTCACCAAAACGAAATGTGGAATCAATGGCTTATGCATATATCATCTCATTTGGCATGATTAGCTTTCATGTGTAATCCATGGTAATTAATCAAAGTCATTCATGTTTTCTAAAATTCAAGAGAATATTAGATATTTGAATTATTCCCATTCATAATAAATAGCTTCAATTTGGATATAATATATTTTATTGAATTTAGGACACATTGAAATTGTATTTTACTCTTCTTGGGCATTCCTTTGGATTTCCTTAGAATTGACCGAAAGCAATTATCTCATATTACATTTCTTTTAATGGTATGATTTCTTATGAAAAATATTGATAAGTACTCTTCACGAAAGGCTGGACCTCGTGTAAGGATCTTATCTTTATTAATAACAAGAAAGCATAAAATTGAAAGAATTTATGTTTTCTTTTTAACTTCTCCCACCTAATATTGTTTTTATAATGAACAGGTGATCTTTAATCACAAGGATACCTATCTTAACTCACTTGCAAGTTATAATGGAATGAGAAAATATGAAATCGTGTGTAGTTGATTTGGAAGCCCAAATGGGCTACATAAACACAATGTTATATGATATGAAAGCTATGATGGCTTATCAGCAAAGAAAGTATCCAACTGAAAATTATATCGGTGAAGCTTCTTGATCGAGTTCCTCTAATGACCTAGATATGAACCAAACTCCTCACGTGAAGCAAACTCATAACAATGAATCACCACCTAAGCCTACACTCGTGGTAATAGTCTTGGAGAAAGAAAAGAATAACAAGCTTGTTCCCCAAGTTGATGAGGGCACGAGGAGACTAGTAAAAATTGAAGAGTACTTGAGTAATCAACGATATGATTTGACTGGATTCGATAAGATCATTCCATTTACAAAGATAGATATTCCTACTGACTTTAAAGAGCTTGACTTCATGAGGAAATATAATAGGACTAGATGTCCCAAGTCGTATCTCAGGTACTACCTGCACAAGATGATGCATCTCAGGTACTACATGTGCAAGATGGCTCATTGTTCAGACTACATTTCACTGCTCATGAACACCTTTTAGGAGAGTTTGGAGGGCGCCGCTCTGTCTTGATTTATTGAGTCGGACCTTGAGGACTATGATGATTGGGAGGATCTAGCTGAAGATTTTCTACACCAGTATAAATTCAATATTATGACAGCTCCTACTAGAAATGATCTTCTCAGAGTGAGCAAAAGAGAAGATGAGAGTATTCGAGTCTATGCACAATATTGAGAGCTATGGCAACGCAAGTTAAGCCTCCCATCCCAGAAGATGAACTTATAGAGTTATTTTTGATAGCGCTCCCATTTGAACTATTTGACAAACTGAATACCTCTGAGTACCTAACCTTTACCTATCTTGTGAAAGTGGGAGAACGAGCAGAATAAGCTATAAAGGAGAGAAAATCACATGAAAAACCATCAAAACAGCAATATCCGAAAATGAGGACAATGAACCTATTGTTGATGTGGCGTTTGTGCCAAATCCTCTCAAATAGAATAATCTTTCGGAATCAACTCTCACTGGGGGCAATACCTCTTAAGAATACTGTGACAATTTGAAAATTCGATCCAATTATCGGGATTTCAGAATGAATGGATATATTTCATTAGTACACTCTAATCAATACTCACTCAGGATTAGCTACCCTGGGACGACTAACCAAAGGGGAAAGGCTACCCAAGAAATTTTCCTAAACAGCAGCCTGTTGGTCTGAGATTTCGATAGAGCCGTAATTTAATGGATTTGGCCACAAAATGAATACCGATCTTGGACAATCGAATTTCAAAGATGGTCACAATGGAGAAACGAATTCAGTTGTAGAAACGTCGCCAGAAGGGCAGATAGCCGGTGTACGTCGCGAATCAAGACGTGAGTAGAAAATTACCGAAATGCCCCCAGTAAATGCTCAGTTCTTAAAATTAGATTAAATAGAATTATTTTAGAATGAACGCGTTAGAACGGTACCAATTCCAGTCTAAAATTCGTTCGCGCTCGGGATCCGATTGGTGCATTTGGCACGCATCCTGAGGCGAAGTCACATCAAATGTCACATCATTAAATGTCAAATCAATCGATCAAGAGTCAAATCGCACAATTTCCAATGTGAATCAATCAATCAATCAAGAGTACATCAAGTACACCTTTTATATCTAAAACCCCATACCTAACCCCACTTATCATTTTATTTGGATTATTAAAACTAGTATAATCTCTCACACTCTCTCTCCTCCCTCACAATTTCGGCCGACCATCCCCCATCATCTTCCTCTCTTCCCCTTCTTCTTCTTCTTCTTCTTCTTCTTCTTCTTCTTCTTCTTCTTCACGTTTTCTTCTTCTTCTTCGGCTTGAGTCTGTTCGCCCGAAACCGCCCCACCGCCGTTCGCCTGCTGTCGTTCAGCTCTCCACCGCCACCACCGGCCTTGTCATCATCTTGGTAAGCCTCTTGACTCTCTCTTCTTTCATTTTCGCGGCTGAACAATCTCGTTTGGAGCCCCCACCAGCCCGTTTTTCTTCATCCGTCTTGGTCGTTGTTTGCACCGTTAAAGCTCGGGCTGCTCCAGCTTATTCCACCCACTCCCACAACCATTCTAACACATAAACCCAACATATTCAGGCCCTTGAAGACCCTCAAGGACACCAGAACAGCAACCTAAGCCACCGCCCTTCCTCCCTTGGCCGTGAGCTTCATTTGGCCATTTTGGGTCTCGTTGTCTCCGTCGCTTTCCACGCTCCATTCCGGTAAGAAAAACCCCAAATCCTAGTCTAGGAATGTTGTATATAAAGCTGGTTTAGCCGTGTGATGACTTGATGCGTGAATATGAAGCGGAAATGGTGAAAATCGTTGGGACATTATGGACCGACTTACGGGGATTCGGTGAGGAGGGTTAACCGTGGGCTTAGCTAACTTCAAATGGGCTTGAGAGGGGCACGTATGGGCTGTGAACATGGGCTAGGGCGTGTGAAAGAGGGGCCGAATAATATAGATGGGTTTGGGGTTCGATTTTGGCTAAAATAATCATGTTGAGCTTAGTAGGCTTAACTCACTCCTTGTGGGCTTGGGTTTGGAAGTGATTCATAGGTTCAATGGACTGAGAAAATGGACTTGGACATGAGGATGAGGGCTTAGGGGTGTTAGTTGGGCCTAAGGACTCATTTGGGCTAAAATAAACAAGATTGGGCTTGGGTAGTTTGTTGGGCCATGGGCTTTTGGGACATGTTTCTAACAAACAATTATGGGCTCAAGAGTGGTAAGGGGGCCGAAATTTTAATGGGGCTTGATTTAAATTAATGGGCTTCATTTGGGCCATGTAGACTTTGGGCTTGGACATGGGCTTTCACGGTCCATTAGAATGATTTAAATTCAACCTAAGGAAATGTTGGATGGGTCGAGCAAGATCCCTAGATTGAAAGTAGGGACTGGACTGGAATTAGGTTAATGGGTCCTAATTAAGCGTACGACTCAAATTGAATTAATTTTGGGACGAATGGGATTACCTTAGGGAATCTAATTTAACAAGCGATATGCAATGAACTCTCAAAACGAAGCCTTATGGGTCTTGGCCGTAAAAATGGACCGCGAGTCATGATCTGGGTCTAAGTGCATTAATTATTCATTGGGTGGAACAGGGTACTGGCCTAAGACCCCATCAATAGAATTCGCGTGCGGGGTACATATACGACTCAGGGTTACATATTGTTTATGTTAATTGAAGTATTGTGACTAAATGTTGAATTGTCATGCTATGCTTGTGTGTATGTTCATTGCTTAAGAACGCCTGAATTGTGCCCTACGATATGTATGGCGTGTCTGGTTTGAAAATGATTACAGGCATGACATGTGTCACTGAGCGGAGTGACAAGGGAAGGTCAGCCCAGAAATGTGTTTACGCGGGAAAGTTGGAGAGATAAGTGTGTCAACTTGAGGCATACCACATGCGGGTTGGGACACAAGCCTGATGCGTACGAGCCGCGAGCTGGATCCATTTGGATCATATCTGATTGGCTATTCGTGCACTTGGCGCTTTGCATCTTGTATGAGGCATTGGTTGTTTGATTGTCCACTCCCTGCATGTGGTCTATATTCCTCGCTAGCTTATGGTTACTAGTAGACCGACCCTTGCCCTGTGAGCTATTGTTCATCATGCGAGAGGGAACCATGTATGAGGTAGCTAGTAAACCCTAGACCCTTGGTTATGGCCGAATTTACTAGTATACTTTATCCTACGCTAGGATTAGTGATGAGCTTACTGAGCCCTCGACTCACTGGCGCTGCTTGCCAACATTTCAGATCTCAGACCCCAATGATGGCTGCACCCCTTATACTTTTTGGACTCCCAGTATAGGTCGAGATCGAGGTCACTCGCTATGTGGATGAGAACGCTATGCTTTGGATCAGGCACGTAACTATTATATGGGTAGATCAGAGTAGTCCCCTTTTTGTTCCCCATAGATACGAGGCGTGGATGATTGAGAGGGAGTTTGACTTCGAGGGACCCGTACGATCTTTTGATGTCCCTATTTCCGAGGAGGATGACCCCACGCTTCTCTGACCCATCACTTATAGAGGAGAGATTATTGACCCAGAGTCAATGGAGGAGGTCCCGTCACCTAGATAGACTATGATCGATGGCCACGACGAAAGAAACCCCGTGGACACCGAGCCATCCTCTCCAGAGTTCGAGGAAAATCCAGAGGAGTTCCCAGAGCAATCTGATGGGAGTGGCATCGAGTGGGACCAAATGGTAGACTCTAGGTAGGGTGGTCCAACTGAACGTAGACTTTTGTGATGTATTTTGATGCCTCCTCTGATGGCCTATACTAACGCTCTAATGATATATATATATATGGTTGTGTTTGCTTGATTTTAGATTTCAACCCCTCCTCCCATACTTTTCTTCCCCCATTTTCGCATGTATGTATGTATGTATGGGATTGAATAATAGCTTCCACAAGTATTTATTTTATGGATGCATCGTCTAATCACGATGGAGTTTCCTGGGCCATCGCATATCGTGGATCAGGCGAACAAGAGAAAATGGTTTGAGATATGGACGGGTTGTCGCGAGCCCGTGGGGTTCGTGGCGTGACATCCCCATTCGAGTGGTATCAGAGTAAGGTCAGCTCAATACGAGACCGTTCGAGGATTTAGAGTGATAAGGCCGATAAATTTGGGGTAGTTTGATAGACAGACCCTAGACCTAAGGCTAGGAGGGTAGAATGCATGAATTGATTGGCGCATGTGTTTGCTAAATTGGATTGATTATCTAGAATAGCTTTAGACCATAGTGTTTATGAACTAAACTGCAAATGCGTTAGGATTTGAGGTAAGGTTCTTGAGCCAAACACTATTAGAAGTGTTTTTGATTGCTAGCTATTGAATGCTGGTTGCTGACTGTTAGATGTCGATTGTGGGTTGTTTTTGTTTGTGATTGTATGCTTAATCAGCTGTTGCGCGCTGCAAGACCATCATGCATTGCATAGATTTCCTCCTTTAAAAGCAAAGTGATTTAGAAACGAAACTAATTTAAAAATAAGGATTTGAATTTGAAAGGTGCATGCATAAACCATCATGTTTTATTGGACTCGATACCGTCAGCCTAGTATAGGACGGTATGATGGGATGCTTACAAACTGTGAGGAAGCATGGTATGGGACATGTGGAATGGGGCTCTCTTTGGAGGTGAATAGCCTGGGATAACTGTTCGCTCCGAGACCCGTGAGGGCGGGGAGTGGTCGCCGGGATAGAGACCTGATCAAGGAGCGGCCCCTGGCAGGCTTCTAGGTAAGGAGGCGGATAGAGTAACCTAGGTTATACATTGATAGGGTTGAGTCTAGGTATCTACCGAGTTCAATTACATCAAAAGCTGCAACGAACTTAACATGCATACTCATGTCAGTAGATGCAACGGCAGACGAAAGCTCGAATGGTAGTTTTAGAGTTCTAATTTCTGAAAGGAATTATATTTGGTTTAGGTGTAGGAAGGTTCTAGAAGGATGAGCAATAGGGGCAAAAGACTTAGCGCAGCTGCATCGAGTTCGAGGGATCCAGAACCTGAAGGAGACCCTAGGATTGAAGAAATGATGAGAGTCCTGACTGAGGTCAGTAACCTGATAGGTAGGCAAGATACAAAAAGAGCTGCTGCCGTAGCCTAGGCAGCTGAGGTCGCCTTGGTTGCTGCCAATGGAGGCAATGAGCAAGGTAATGGAGGACGTCAAACCCATCACATAGTAGAATAGTTCCTGAAGCTCCAATCGTCTAAGTTTGATGGAAGTATAGGACCCGAGGCGGCTGGCTTATGGATTGAGCAACTAGAGAAAGCATTTGCTGTGCTAAGAAGCACTAATGAAGAGAAGGTCTCACTGGTAAGCTATCAGCTCCAGAGTACAGCGGATGATTGGTGGAAAGCTACCTAAGGACGAGTTTTCCTAGAAGGAGTGAGACCAAACTGGATTGCCTTTTGCGCAGCATTTAACAGGAAGTACTTCTCTGAAGCTACGTAGGAAAGGAAGATGGAAGAGTTCATAAGGCTCCGTCAAGGGCAAATGACTATGGACCAATATGAAGGCGAGTTTACAAGACTGTCAAAGTTTGCCTGGAGATTGCTAGAGGACCCATGGGACAAGGTAAGGAGGTTCAAAGAAGGACTTAGGCTTGAGCTGAAGAGTATGCTGATTGCCACAAGGCTGAGAGATTACAATGAAATGTATAAGGGAGCCCTAGCGATTGAGCGAGACCTACTCGAGAAGGCTACCGCATCTGGATCGCGGTTTGTGCCAAGAAGAGACCACAGGAACTTTGGCAA
Organism: Psidium guajava; assembly: GCA_016432845.1. Lineage (NCBI taxonomy): Eukaryota > Viridiplantae > Streptophyta > Magnoliopsida > Myrtales > Myrtaceae > Psidium > Psidium guajava. Next base: position 34,499,549 of record CM028226.1, read on the forward strand.
GAGGCCGATGATAGATAACCGGAGGTTTGTCCACCGGTTAGGAGGACCTTGGGAAAGCCGCCGTTATTAGTGAGTCTGAACTGCCGTGACTGTGGCAGAAAGCATGGGAATAACCCTTGCCCGAAGAAGACTGGAGGATGTTTTGGCTGCGGGCAGTTGGGGCATCAGCTATGGAACTATCCAAGGAGGGGCCCGAGACCACAACTTTAGCCTCAGCAACCTCAAGCCGTAACCGCTCCTCAAGGAAACCTGAACCGCCCACCTGCTCAAGGAAGGGTATTCGCAGTGGCACGCAAGAACGCTGAGAGTGCGCCCGAGGTGATCACAAGTACCGTCTCTCTCTGTGGTCATACCCCGTATGCATTATTCGATCCTGGAGCATCACATTCTTTTGTGTCTGAGCGATTTGCCAAATTGTCTAGGTTAGATGTTAGACCATTAGATGTTATTTTGCATGTAATCACCCCATTGAAGGATAGAGTAATTATCGCTTTAGGATGCAAGGGGTGTAAGATAGCCTTGGGTGATAAAGAGGAGGAAATTGATTTTGCTGTCCTACCCATGTTTGACTTCGATATAATCGTTGGTATGGATTGATTAGTTAGACATGGGGCAGTCATTGATTGTGGTAAGAGTGTAATTCGACTTAACCCAGTAAGCTACCCTGGGTATGAATTTATGGGGAATCGAGGAGAGACGTTGATCCCTTGGATTTCGTCGTTGGAAGCAACCAAGTTGATGGACGAAGGTTGTCCAGGGTTTTTGGCATCAGTGTCGGATTCGTCTGCTCAAGAAGTGAAGCTGGAGGAAGTGCTTGTAGTGAGAGACTACCTGGATGTTTTCCCTTAAGAATTGCCTGGCTTGCCGCCAGAGCGTGAGGTAGAATTTGTAATCGAGTTAGCACCTGAAACAGAGCCGATCTCGAAAGCACCATATAGAATGTCACTGTTGGAGTTAAAGGAGTTGAAGGTGCAAATGTAAGAGCTACTGGATAAAGGATTTATCCGCCCCCAGTGCGTCACCCTGGGGAGCTCCGGTGTTGTTTGTTAAGAAGAAGGATGGATTGCTGAGGCTGTACATAGACTATAGGTAGTTTAATCAGGTAACCATCAAGAACAAGTACCCGCTGCTAAGAATTGATGATCTATTTGATCAACTTCAAGGAGCGTTCGTGTTCTCCAAGATAGACCTAAGGACAGGCTATCACTAGTTGAGAATCAAGGAGGACATCCCAAAGACGGCTTTTAGGACCAAATATGGGCACTATGAGTTCACAGTCATGCCATTTGGATTAACGAATGCCCCAGCCACGTTCATAGATATGATGAATCGAGTGTTCAAGGAATTTCTAGATCAGTTCGTGATAGTTTTCATCGATGACATTCTAGTGTACTCGAAGAGCTCTGAAGATCACGAGAGACATTTGAGGATTGTTCTACATACACTAAGAGAACATTCGTTGTATGCGAAGTTTAGTAAATGTGAGTTCTAGCTGAGTAGAGTGGCATTCCTTGGACATATAGTGTCTAGTGAAGGGACATCAATAGATCCAGTGAAGATTGAAGCTGTAAAGAAATGGCCGAGGCATACGACCGTGACTGAAGTACGAAGTTTCCTTAGATTGGCCAGGTATTACAGACGTTTCGTGGAAAGGTTCTCCGCGATAACCGCCCCATTAAATCGTTTGTTGATTAAGGAGTCAAAGTTTGAATGGATCGCGAAATACAAGGAGAGCTTCCAAGAGTTAAAAGACCGATTGACGTCCGCACCAATATTAATAATCCCATCAGGACCTGGAGGATTTGAGATTTATAATGATGCTTCACTGAGGGGATTGGGATGTATTTTGATGCAGCAATGACGAGTGGTAGCATATGCATCTCGACAGCTAAGGCCGCACGAGATGAATTATCTGACGCATGACCTGGAATTGGCTGCAATAGTCTTTGCACTGAAGATTTGGAGGCATTATCTGGTGGGAGAGGAATTTTATATCTATACGGATCACCAAAGCCTAAAGTATTTGTTCTCGTAGAAGGAGCTAAATATGAAACAGCGTCGTTGGATGGAACTTCTAAAGGATTACGACTACGATATTTTATATCATCCGGGAAAAGCGAATAAAGTGGCAGATGCTCTGAGCCGAAAGTCGAGCATCGCGCACATGATGGTTAAGGAGTGGACACTATTGGAATGAATCAGAGACTCTGAGTTTAAGATTGACGTAGGAAACCTCTCGAGTTTGATGGCTACCTTGCGAGTCGAACCAGAGATTCAATTGAGAATCAAGGAGTTACAACCTATAGACCTCGATATCCAGAAAATTGTGTCGATGGAAGCGGATAAGAGGAAACTTGAGTTTCAGGTAACTGAAGATGAGGTATTGAAGTTCAAAGGGCGTCTGTGCATACCAAACGATGAAGAGCTGAAGGAAAGGATTTTATCTAAAGCCCATAGGAGTAACTACAGCATTCACCCTAGAAGTACAAAGATGTATCACAATCTACAGCAGCACTACTGGTGGAATGGAATGAAGGTAGATGTGGCCAAACACATGGCCAAGTGCTTGACGTGTCACAAGTAAAGGCGCAACATTGCAAACCTGGAGGACTATTGCAACCATTGGAGATCCTAGAGTGGAAATGGGAGCATATCACCATGGATTTCGTGACAGGACTACCGAGAAGTCAAAGAGGAAATGGCTCGATCTGGGTGATAGTCGACAGGCTGACTAAATCTGAACACTTCATTACAGTGCGAAAGGACTCCGCTTTGGAAAAGATGGCTAAACTGTACGTGAGACAAATCGTGAGAATACACGGATTACCTATGAGTATCGTATCTGATCGTGACCCTCGTTTCACCGCCACTTTCTGGAAGAGTCTGTAAGGTGCTCTGGAGACAGAGTTGAGGTTTAGTACTGCATACCAACCGCAGATCGATGGTCAGTCGGAAAGGACCATACAAACTTTAGAGGACATGTTAAAGGCTTGCTCGATAGACTTTAAAGGTAGCTGGGAGGAGCAACTACACTTAGTGGAATTCGCCTACAACAACAGCTATCAGCAGAGTATCAAAATGGCACCTTTTGAAGCCCTTTATGGAAGAGCCTGCAGGACACTGGTCTGTTGGGACGAGGTTGGCGAGAGTGTATAACAAGCCAAGAGCTAGTCCAGCAGTCAGTAGAGGTAGTCAAGGTAATCAGGGATAGGTTGAGGACGATCCAGAGCAAGCAGAAAAGCTATGCAGACAAGCGACGTAAGCCGTTGGAGTTTCAAGTTGGAGACCATGTGTTTCTAAAAGTGTTGCCAATGAGAGGATTGTCTTTGAGTCCAAGATTTATAGGGCCATTCGAGATTTTGGAGAAAGTCGGGACACTAGTCTATCGCTTGGCATTACCACCAAACCTATCCCAGATCCATAATGTATTCCACGTGTCAATGCTGAGGAAGTGTGAGCCGGATCTAAGCCATATACTCAATCATGAAGTCATTGAAGTGGATGATCGAGTCTCGTATGTAGAGAGGCCAGTCAGAATCGAGGATCGAAAAGAGCAAGTTCTGAGGAACAAGACAATACCCCTGGTCAAAGCCATCTGGGAGCATCATGGAACCGAAGGGGCAACATGGGAGAGTGAAGATGAGATGAAGAAGAAGTACCCCCATCTATTTGAATAGCCAGTTGTAACCTTAGCTTGGTTTTATGAACCTTGGACTGTAAATTTCGAGGATGAAATTTTTATAAGGAGGGAAGAATTATGACAGTCTGAAAATTCGACCTAATTATCGGGATTTCAGAATGAATAGATATATTTCATTAGTACGCTCTAATCGATACTCACTTAGGATTAGCTACCTTGGGACGACTAACCAAAGGGAAAAGGCTACCCAGGAAAGTTTCCTAAACAGCCGCCCGTTGGTCTGAGATTTCGACAGAGCCGTAATTTAATGGATTTGGCCATAAAATGAATACCGATCTTGGACAATCGAATTTCTGAGATGGTCACAATGGAGAAACGGATTCAGTTGCAAAAACGTTGCCAGAAGAGCAGACAGCCAGTGTACATTGCAAAGCAAGACGTGAGTAGAAAATTACCGAAATGCCCCCGATAAATGTTCAATCCTTAAAATTAGATTAAATAGAATTATTTTAGAATGAACGCATTAGAACGGTATTAATTCCAGTCTGAAATTCGTTCGCGCTCGGGATCTGATCGGTGCATTTGGCACCATCCTAAGGCGAAGTCACATCAATAAATGTCAAATCAATCAATCAAGAGTCAAATCGCACAATTTCCAAGGTGAATCAATCAATCAATCAAGAGTACATCAAGTACACCTTTCATATCTAAAACCCCATACCTAACCTCACTTATCATTTTATTTGGATTATCAAAACTAGTATAATCTCTCACACTCTCTCTCTTCCCTCACAATTTCGGCCGACCATCCCCCATCATCTTCCTCTCTTCCCCTTCTTCTTCTTCTTCTTCGCGTTTTCTTTTTCTTCTTCTTCGGCTTGAGTCTGTCCGCCCGAAGCCACCCTACCGCCGTTCGCCCGCCATCGTTCAGCCCTCCACCGCCACCACCGGCCTTGTCATCATCTTGGTAAGCCTCTTGACTCTCCCTCCTTGTTTTTTGGACGATCCCTCCTTTCATTTTCGCGGCTGAACAATCCCGTTTGGAGCCCCCACCATCCCATTTTTCTTCGTCCGTCTTTGTCGTCGTTTGCACCGTTGAAGCTTGGGCTGCTCCAGCTTATTCCACCTACTCCCACAACCATTCTAACACCTAAACCCAACATATTCAGGCCCTTGAAGACCCTCAAAGATGTGGGAACAACAACCTAAACCACCGCCCATCCTCCCTTGGCCGTGAGCTTCATTCGGCCATTTCGGGCCTCGTTGTCTCCGTCGCTTTCTACGCTCCATTCTGGTAAGCAAAACCCCTAATCGTAGTCTAGGAATGTTGTATAGAAAGTTTGTTTAGCCGTGTGATGACTTGATGCGTGAATATGGAGTGGAAATGGTGAAAATCATTGGGACATTATTGACCGACTTAGGGGGATTCAGTGAGGAGAGTTAACCGTGAGCTTAGCTAACTTCAAATGGACTTGAGAGGGGCACATGTGGGCTGTGAACGTGAGCTAGGGCGTGTGAAAGGGGGGCCGAATGATATAGATGGGTTTGGGGTTCGATTTGGGCTAAAATAATCAAGTTAGGCTTAGTGGGCTTAGGTCAGTCCTTGTGGGCTTGGGTTTGGATGTAATTCATAGGTCCAATGGGCTGAGAAAATGTGCTTGGACGTGAGGATGAGGGCCTAGGGGTGTTAGTTGGGCCTAAGGACTCATTTGGGCTAAAATAAACAAGATTGGGCTTAATGGGCTTGGGTAGTTTATTGGGCCATGGTCTTAGGACGCGAATTCTAGTGTCTAATGGGTCGTTTTAGGACATGTTTCTAACAAACAATTATGGGCTCAAGAGTGGTAAGGGGGCCGAAAGTTTAATTGGGCTTGGTTTGGGCCATGTAGACTTTGGGCTTGGACATGGGCTTTCACGGTCCATTGGAATGATTTAAATTCAACCTAAGGAAATGTTGGATGGGCCGAGCAAGATCCCTAGATTGAAAGTAGGGACTGGACTAGAATTAGGTTAATGGGTCCTAATTAAGCGTACGACTCAAATCGAATTAATTTTGGGACGAATGGGGTTACCTTAGGTAATCCAATTTCACAAGCGATATGGGATGAACTCTCAAAACGAAGCCTTATGGGTCTTGGTGGTAAAGTGGATCGCGAGTCATGATCTGGGTCTAAGTGCATTAGTTATTCATTGGGTGGGACAGGGTACTGGCCTAAGACCCCATCAATAGAATTCACGTGCGGGGCACATATACGACTCAGGGTTACATATTGTTTATGTTAATTGAAGTAGTGTGACTAAATGTTGAATTGTCATGCTATGCTTGTGTGTATGTTCATTGCTTAAGAACGCTTGAATCGTGCCCTACGATATGTGTGGCGTGTCTGGTTTGAAAATGATTACAGGCATGAAATGTGTCACTGAGCGGAGTGACAAGGGAAGGTCAGCCCAAAAACGTGTTTACGCGGGGAAGTTGGAGAGATAAGCGTGTCAACTTGAGGCATACCACACGCGGGTTGGGACACAAGCCTGATGCATACGAGACGCGAGCTGGATCCATCTGGGTCATATCTGATTGGCTATTCGTGCACTTGGCGCTTTGCATCTTGTATGAGGCATTGGTTGTTTGATTGTCCACTCCCTGCATGTGATCTATATTCCTCACTAGCTTATGGTTACTAGTAGACCGACCCTTGCTCTGTGAGCCGTTGTCCATCATGCGAGAGGGAACCTTGTATGAGGTAGCTAGTAAACTGTAAACCTTGGTTAGGGCCGAATCTACTAGTATACTTTATCTTACGCTAGGATTAGTGGTGAGCTTACCGAGCCCTCGACTCACTGGCGCTGGTTGCCAACATTTCAGATCTCAGACCCCAATGATGGCTGCACTCCCTGTGCTTTTTGGACTCCCAGTGTAGGTCGAGACCGAGGTCACTCATTATGTGGGTGAGAACGCTACGCTTTGGATTAGGCACGTGACTATTATATGGGTGGATCAGGGTAGTCCCCTTTTTGCTCCCCATAGATACGAAGCGTGGATGATTGAGAGAGAGTTTGGCTTCGAGGGACCCATACAATCTTTTGATGTCCCTATTCCCGAGGAGGATGACCCCACGCTTCTCCGTCCCGTCACTTATGGAGGAGAGATTATCGACCTAGAGCCGATGGAGGAGCTCCTGTTACCTAGACAGACTATAATCGATGGCCACGACGAAAGCGACCCCATGGACACCGAGCCGTCCTCTCCAGAGTTCAAGGAAGATCCAGAGGAGTTCCCGGAGCAATCTGATGGGAGTGGCATCGAGTAGGACCAAATGGTAGACTCTAGGTAGGGTGGTCCGACTGAGCGTAGACTTTTGTGATGTATTTTGATGCCTCCTCTGATGGCCTGTACTAACGCTCTGATGATATATATATGGTTGTGTTTGCTTGATTTTAGATGTCGACCCCTCCTCCCATACTTTTTTACTCCCATTTTCGTATGCATGTATGTATAGGATTGGATAATAGCTTCCGCAGGTATTTGTTTGGTGGATGCGTCGTCTGATCGCGATGGAGTTTCATGGGCCATCGCATATCGTGGATCAAGCAAATGTGAGAAAAAGGTTTGAGATATGGACGAGTTGTCGCGAGCCTGTGGGAATCGGGGCTTGACAAATACTGAGAGTTTTCAACTCCAAGAAAAAATTACTGACACATTTCATACCACTTCCCATGCCACTCTCAAAGCTACTCCCGATACTCTTGGAAAGAGAAATGGTAGCTAAGAAAGTATCTAGATATAATCCTCTCAAGTTCAAAGGTTATGATGAGAAAGGGGGCACGATACAGACAATTATATTCGACTCAAGATTAAGGTTCAGAAACTTATCAACAATGGTGTACTGAATTTCAATGAGTAAGAGCCTAATGTTTACCAAAATCCCTAGCTCACCATCAAGGGATCAACATGATATATGGAAATACTAAAGAAGATAAGATTTTTCATCCTCCCTCCTTATTACATTTAGCTCGTTGCATTTCATTTCATTATAGTTTCAATTCCTTTATGGCATTTTCAATTTTTTTTAGTTGTGTCTCATCTTATAAAGAAAAAACACCCTTGGATCTTAGGTTGTTGGTCCAAGTGGTAAACCTTGTAATGTGGCCTCATCATTTGAATTTCAATAGAATGCATATGTATATTTTTATTAAGGATGTGCGGGAATATTCTAAACCAACCCAATGATAACACTTATCTTCGATTTTTGAAACTTGATGCCTGGGTTCCCGCACACTTTCTAGTTTTTAAATGAGATTCAAAGGGACGATAATATCCAAGGATATGAGGATTAGTTCATATTCTTTAAATTCCTTTCAAATGATTACCTTTCATGCTTGATCCTCCTTTCTTTCATCAAAAGTATCTTTGAAAAGAATTTTCTAAAACTTCATGCATATACTTTAATTCAACTCACATGATGATTTATGCAAAATACTGCAAGGAACGGCACTTCTGGAAGGATAAGTGAAAATAATTCAAGTCATTAAGATGGATATTTGAAGATGGACAAAAAGAGTATTGGAAATAAATCTCTCATTCCTCACCAAAGAGCATACTGAGGCAGGGCACTTGAAAAAGATGAATTCCTCAAGCAGCGGAACAACTTCTCAGATGGAGTATCTTGTTCCTAGAAAATTCAAGTCAATTAAAAATGCAGAATAACATCTCTTTTTTTTCACACAAGAAGGAAGAACCAAGTAAGGGGCATGGCAAGCAAAGTAAGGATTGCAGATGGCTCTAACGCAATCAATCGAAGCTTAACTATGAAGAGTTAAAGTAGTCCTCAACATAGACTCAATTAGAAGGAAAGCATCGACACTTGTCAAAAGATGGGAGGACACCAATCAATGGAGAGATAAATACAGGAGTATGGGTCATCGCCACACTGTATGAATGACGGATTCTTACAATCTATTTACTGTTGTTTGGATCGAAATCAAGAGTAAGGCAGTATTGTTCCAATTTGTTTCAGATATGGAGTTATAATAACTTCTCATTTCTTATCTTGATAAGGACTCATCGTCATGGTGAATAGATCCTCATAATTTATATGATTGCATCTAGATTGGAACACATAATCAAGGATAAAGTTGTATTGTTCCAATTTGTTTCAAATTTGAGGACATACACTAATATATACCCTTTTATTTTATAGGAATTTTCCATCATGATGGATGGATAAGTATCCCTTTCCACACTTTTTGAAACTTTCAAGGTCATGTCATTTGTGTACAAAGGTTAGAAAGCTCAAAAGATTAACAATGCCTTCCAAAAAAAAAAAAGACAAAAACGAAAAAAAAATTGAACATTCAACAAGCTCAAGTCTTGAGAAAAATATTTGGCTTAGAACTTCATGTGCATTCTGACTCAAAAAGCTTTGAAGTTATCGAAAACATGTTTGAAACATACACCATGCATCATAATTTCCTATGGAGATTAAATTTTAAAGAAAGTGAAATGAATTTCCAAATGAGATTGTTTGGAATCTATCAATTGGAGTACCTCAAAGGACGAGACGCAAACCATGTCCAAACACATCCCTATGCACTTGAAGCGATTAGTAATAGAAAGGTTAGATAAAAACCTTGTTTATGAATGTAGGAATCATATGTAGTGATTACATGGATTGAAGTGATGAAAGACATATTCATTTCTTTATCCTAAACACATGAGCCTATAAATGGAGAATTCTTAAAATAACCCTGTCAGGAACCACTCTATATTAGGGCATGTTTGGAGTTTCATCGGTTGATATTTTAGGAGAATAAGATCAAGTTAGATTTTATTATGCTAACTTGCTTTAATCTTTTTGTCATAGCTTCAGGTGATATTCCGTGGAAACTTGAGACAACTTGAAGTAAGAGAGAGCATTTGTTTCTCTATCCCAAACACATTATCCTTTGATAAGCCAATTTGAGGCTTTAAATTTTCATTTCTAAGCTCTATTGGTGATAACATCTTTATACTGGGGCAATGCACATGACTTATCAAAAGAGAGTAAAATCATAAAAAGGAAAAGTTCTCAAAGCTCAATCTAAAAAGAGAGTAAAAAAGGCAAAAATAAATGTGTTAAGGGCTAGCAAAAGCAAAGCGGCTAGCAAAAGCAAGGCCAAAGTGCTTCATTGAAAAAAAATCACAAGATCTGGAACATGATTGAGAAAAAGTAATATGATCACGTCAAAAGAAAAAAAAATTGCCAAGTGAGATGAGAAGAAAAAAAAAATGAGATTTAGAACTGAATTGAAAATGAGCATATGAGAAACTTTTGAAGTAAAAAATAATAATAAATCTATTCCCAGCGAATATGATAATTGGTAATGATGCAAAGGTGATCACCAACTTATCATACCCCTCATTCTGAAAACATGACCTTTCCAAGCCTACCTTGAACTAATGTTACAACCTATCCCAAAGCCTCTCTTGATTGAGATGTTTCAAGTCCGCATGAGATTTCACACAAGAAGCTACTACTTAAAGGAGTAAGTACAATTTGATCTATCTTATCTTTGAGGTTCTTGACTTGAAAAACTGAACAAGGTATCTTTAAAATTTGATTCATTTCTAAATCTCAAAGCACTTATCCATTGCATAAGCCTTTGACCAAGCCTACATTATGATCCCTTAAAAGACATTCTCTAATGGATCAAGATGTTGCACTGCAAATTGTTTCGAAATTCTTAACATAGGTTTTGAGTGATAGTTTGAGCGATTTTAGAGATTTTCCCAGTGAGAAAGTAAAATCTTTTAGAGATTGAGATTGTGAAAAGCTCTCTGATGAGTATACTCCAATTGATATTTTTATTAAACGCTTTTAGTGATTTCAAAAAAATTTAATTCAAAATTATCCTCGTAAGAGATTTTTGATCATGTTTGTTATATTGCAGGATGTTTTGGATAACTTTTTGCATCACATTGCATTCGTTGAAAAATTCTACATGACTCCTAGATGATCATCATAGGATAATAAGCCATCTTGAAGACTTGAGATATTTGGAATGCTTGAAATTTCTAATTTCTATCTCTTTGGTAAGAAAAATAAGGTTTTAGCTTCTGCAAGTTTCATGGTCTCTCCAAATTCTAGAAGGGTCATCTCTTTGGTGAAAAATAGGGTTTGAGTTTTTATAGGTTTTCTGATCTCTCCAGACCTAAAAGGACACCCTCTTTGATCTCAGAATGGTATATACCGCCTAAAAGATCAGTCTAATGGTAAACACCGTCTAAAGGACCACTTCAATAGTAAACACCGCCTAAAGGATCAGTCCAAAGGTAAACACCCTTAAAGGATTATCTCAAAGGTAAATATCGCCTAAACGATCAGCTCAACGGTAGACATCACCTAAAAGATCCCCTTAATAGTAGACATTGCATAAAGGATTACCTCAATGGTTGACACCACTTAAAGGATCAGTTCAAAGGTAGACATTACCTAAAGAATCATCTCAAAGGTAGACACCGCCTAAAGAAACAACTTAACGGTAGACACCACTTAAAAGATCATTTCGGGAGTAGACATTGCCTAAAAGATTAGCCCAATGGTAGACACCGCTTAAAGGATCATCTCAAATGTAGATATCGCCTAAAGGATTAACTTAGCGATAGACATTGCCTAAAGGATCACCTCAACAATAGACATTATCTAAAGGATTAGTTCAAAGGTAGACACTGCCTAAAAGATCAATCCAATGGTATACACCGTCTAAAGGATCAACTCAATATTCTAATCTTTTTCCACAGGGACTAAAAGGCCCATTTTTTCTCATCCATTTTTGCAAGATCAAAAAATTCCATCACTCTAACCTCTTTTGTAGGGCCTAAAAGATTTCTCACTCATTATCCTCTTTGATGAGAACACCGCTCGTAAGTCTTTTCCATGAGCACAAGTATGTGATCATGGCCTGACAACCATCTAAGAACATGAAGAATGATTTCATTATCATCAAAGATAGGCATCCTATAGTGGAATCATCTATACCCATTCCAATGACATTCATATCACTCGTCTCATCGGCAGGTAAGTATTAAGCGAGCCTCTTCTGTATGTTGTCTATATGCACCTCTTCTAGCAACTTTAGGTATTCCATGGTGACTCCTTCATTTTGGATAATCTATTCTAATGTCCTTTCCTGTTAGGCACTCATTGGCAATTCCTTTTAGTAGGATGGCTTAATTTCAAATAGCTATACCACTTTTGTTCGCCCAAAAAGTGACATTAGAGTATTCCTTGAAAAATCCACAATTTAAAGATGATCTAATTTCTATGGTTGTCTTTGTCCTTAAGAGTCAATTTCTATGGCTGTCTTTGTCCTTAAAAGTCAATTCTATGGCTACCTCTGTCCTTAAGAGTCAATTTTTATGACTGTCTCTATCCTCAATGGGGTGACCTACTATACGGGTCAAATTTCAAAACCATCAATGGGGTGACCTACCATATGAGACAAATTTTAAAACTCTCATGAAGCGACCTATCATACGGGTTAAATCTTAATCAAATTTTTAATCTATAGAATCCTTTTACTAGGACTCTTTAATGGGTTGACATACTGTATGAGTCAAATTTTAAAACTCTCATGGAGCAATCTATCATACGAGTCAAATCCTAATCAGTTTTAATTAGTATAATCCTTTTAATAGGAATCTTCTATGGCTGACCTACCATACGAGTCTAAATTCAATCCCTCTAGGGTATTCTGATGACGAATTCTTGGGTTCCTAATCCACTAGAAGCAGTTCAATCAACATTATCCATGCAACGAGTAGTTAAACTTTAGGTAAGTCTCTCGACTCTTGTTTTTCTCTCTCTTATATCAAAAAAAGTAGAATGGACTTTGGACTTAAGCTTTCACAAAAGAAATTTGAGTTAGATGTCTCTTTTTTCCTAGTAGAGTCGACTAGATCTCAGATGTCATCTTGTCCTTGAAAGTGATTTCTCACGAGACCCCTCTCAAAAATAGGTATCTGTTGACACTTGATTTTTAATCAGTTTTATTTTTAGAAAATTTTCATAAAATCCATCAAAATTCATAAAATTGAAAAAAATTAACTTTAAAAGCATTGGCCAAGCCTAAAGGACCATTTTTTGAACAAAAATAAATTTTCATATTTTTTTAATATTTAAAAAAAAAGAAAATAATTGAAAATTCACAAAAATAGTACTAAAGGCTACAAAAATATGAAAAAAAAATAGTCAGTATTTTTATTTTTATTTTCTTTTCATTTTGGCCAAAGAAAATCCAAAAAATTAATTTGGAATTATGGTTTACTTAGTAATCACATTTTCAGGTTAATTACCAAAACTTCTAGAAATTTTATTTCAACCCTTTAATTTTCTATTGTTAGATATTTAGAGTTGTGACATTTGATCCTCATACCTTCAATTGTGTTTTTGCCCAATAAATTTCTTGAATTGAGCAATTTGGAAAAAAGCTTAAATCTCTTCATTTTGGTCCCTCATTTTCATCCTAAGTGCAATTTATGACCAGCCAAGCATATTCATTCAAACCTATAACTTTACCCATACGTTTTTAGCCTCTCCGAACATAGTGGTAACCTCAATTTAGGTTAGTTTAGTCATTAGGAGTCCTAATTGGCCATGTTTTCTATTCGGGTTAAACTTCGAATAAAAATGAACGATTTTCATCCTAATTTTTCATTCCCAAAGAAAATGCATGTCCTAGAATCTAATTTTACATTATTTTTGTGAGTTTTAGACATTTTTGGGACTGATTAGGCTAAAAAAATAGATACTCAGGTAAACCGACTCAACTGGGTTTGAATTAGTCAACACCTTGACCCACCCAAGCAACATACCATTATTGGTCTTCTTCTTCACGCATAGGTTCAAACGGTGAGACAAAAAGAAGCCAATTTGCAGCACTAAGGCTGCGTATGGTAACGATTCTGATTTAAACTGATTCTTATTAAAATGACTTTTTCTGATTCTATTCCTAGATGAGTTTTAGAGAACCAGAAACGCGTTTGATAACTGCACAAAATTTATATTTCGAAAAACTGTTTCTCTTTCTAATTTTTTTTAATTTAAGTCAAATAACTATGTAGTTATTTTGTAAAATTTCATCCTAAATGAAGGCTAATTTCCAATGCACACTAAAATAATTTAAAATACATTTATTTTTTTAGCATGTCATAAATGAAACATAAATTTTAATACATGATGTCTGAAGTTCAATTGAAGTCCCAATTTATGAAAATGAGGTCAAACTAGCCTAATCTAAGCTTTTGCTATTTTTAGGAAATTTCTAAATTTTTTTGTGATTTTTTAAAAATTTTCCAATTTTTTTTAATTTTTAATTTTTAATTTTATTAGGTTGAGAGGAAAGTGATGAGAAAAATGAAAGGGAAAGTGAAAGATGTGAGATTTCATTCTGTTTTGTAATTGTCAAAAGTGATTCTTTTTTCAGAACCAACTTTTTTTTGTTCTGGATTTTACTCTAAAATTGATTCTGTGAACAGAATCAGAATTATTTGAGTTATCAAACACGATTCTCATTCTTTACTGTTCTAGGGAACAGAATCAGAGAATGAGAATGGTTACCATATGCAGCCTAATTCTACTTGCCCAAGCTACAAATGGGGCCACTGGTTTGTCCACTTAATCCAGATGATTGGCAAGTCTTATGGAATAAACTGCACGTGCTAGAGGAAAGACGAAGAAATCTTTCTGATGCACAACGGCTAAACTAAAAATTTTGGGGGACAACTATAACAAACTTCGGTCAACTAGCAAAAATGTGTGGCGCATATGCAATGGGAGAGGACGAGTTCTTTTCTCGCATGAGAGGAAAAGAAATTGGAATCTGTCAAGACTTAAGGGGGTGAAGATTGAAAAAAAGGAAGAAAGGACCTTCTCCATTCGGTTAGTTCAGCTACACCAGACGAAGGGATTAAAAAAAGGGGGGGTTGATTCAGCAAAAGATTCTCAACTAACTGGGGGGAGAGGTTAAAAAGGAGGAGGTTAGAGAGCTTAAAAAGGAGGCTCCATGGGAAGCTCCATTCAATGAGATCCACGGGAAGAGGGAGGCGAAAGAAAAGAGCTAGAACGAATTCTAGATATCACCGAGAGGATTTTTGAGAGAGAGAGAGAGAGGGGGGGGGAGCAAGTTCATCGGAGCTCCTGCACAATCACAACCAAGGAGGTGATTAGGAGATCATAGTGGCTGTCCATAAAGGATTAGAGCTCGTCGACACTTCATTTTAGTTCCACACAAATTCCAAAAGGTTTTTTAGGCTGAATCGAAGTTGTTTTCGTTACAATTACGACTAAAACATGTCAGTTCTCCTCAATCAAATCATGCTCTATTTTTTGGCCGATTAACTGCTCAAGCTTCACTCTGCGTTTTGAGACCTATTATCGCATGCTTTGAACTTTCATCGGAGCCTAGAACAACTTCTACACTTCATCATGTCTGCCTTGAATGTTTTCTTGCATTGAAACATGCTAAATCTCAAGATCGAACTCCTCCCGAACCGAGTTGTGATCCGCAGACGTTAACAGATGTCGAATGGCATTAGAAATGGTCAGGGTAAGTATGCTAACTCTCCTCATATGCCTATTGTTTTGTTAAAATCGAAGTGTGAGTGTGGTGACATGAAATTGGAGTTTGCTAGAATCTAGAAATCCACTGTGGATGCTGGTTTATGAGGCATTTAGCATCGTTTTTTTTATAGGTATTAGCCTTTGATGATTTGCAAGGAGATTTAGAAAGGTTCGGGTAGGAAAACCATAAGTTTTGGCACAGTTTAGCGATTTTAATGAGGATGTTGGAATAATCTCTAGAACAATGGCTCCGTCGAGTGACTGTTCATCTTCTCCGATGAATAGTTGACTGATCAACTCTCGTTGACTAGTTAACTTTCCTCATGTCGCCGACATGGCACACACTTATTGTACACATATGTGCCACATAGTTTTTTAGCAAAATAAAAAGAAAAGCAAAGAATAATTTTCTGGTTATAAAAATTTTGATTTTTTAATAATAAAAAGGAATATGACAGTGGATATTATGCCACGTGTTAAGATTATGCTTTTTAGGAAATAAAAATCATTTTCTAATAAAAAAAAGCTATTTTTCAAAAAAAATTATTTTAATCGTACGATTAGATTAGTGCCATGAGGTGTGTTGCTGAGCCTAGGATCAGAAATAGGTGAGAAATTAGGAAAAAGGATAAAAAAAATTCAAAATTGTGTCGTTTTAGGCTTTGGGTCAAACCTGCGTGGGTTCGGATTGGGCCATCGAGTTTGTGGGTCAGGTCAACTTGACCTGGTCCAAAAAATAATAAAAAATTAAAAAAATTAAAAAAAATCCAAAAAATAGAAAAAAAACATAAACAAATTTCTAAAAAATTCCAAAAAATTCAGAAAAATTCCCAAAAATTTGCAAGAATTGTGAAAAAAAATAATAATAAATGACTGCATTCAACTAATTTGACCTACTTTCATAATTTTGACTTCTCGAGTTTTGAAAAATAACCATTTTGCCCCTCTAGTCAATTTGATCCAAATTTTTTCAAATCACCCCTGAACTCATTTGGTAAGTTCTCTAAGCCCTTAGGGCTCTACTAGGCTTGCTTTAATTTGATTTTATGTGATTTCTTTGCACGTATTAATTCCTCGACTATGCACTTATTTTGATGTTTGTAATTGATATGACAGATAATCTCATATGCATGAACCCTTTAAATTGTTAGAATTTACCTTACGCAAAAAGCGTTTGCATGAATGACATAAATTAAGAGATCACTCAACTTAGATATAAAAAAAAGGCATTAACCAACGAGTTGACATGACTAAGTCCTCGAACCCATTTCTTTGGTTTTTGCAGAATCGAACAATTTTTCCCAATCATTGACTTCTCATTTGCGCCCAAAATTGCTCTACACTGTAGCTCGGGTTCATTCCCGCGTTTTCCTTGCTCCTATTGTGTTCTGGTCGGAATCTCTATTTCTCCGGCGATCCACTCGTTGGATCCCGGTGTGTCTTGATGTTTGGGGTCGCCCCTTTCTTCTTTGTAGTCTCACTAGTGGGATTTCCATCCCGTGCTCCCCCGTCTCTTGCATTGCAGATCTAAGATTTGTGCTCGTGGTACTGTAGCTACCTCGATGGAAACCGTGATTTCGACCCATCTGACGGTTTGTTCTTGTTGTTTCTGGGTTATAAGGGGTCGCCTCTCCCTTGTCATCGTCCCCTGTGGGTGTTTACCCTGAGCTGTGCCGTAGAGACTCGTATTTGGTTCTTCTGCTCATTGCTACTATACATCCATGGAGTCGCTATAATCTACAGATGGCACCCAAACCAGCAATCCAGCCTGTCTCGAGAAAGGTATCCATGGACGCTGGAAAGGGTAAGATTGGTCAAGGAATTGAGAATGTCCCAAATGTTAGTTTCAAGACTAACGTGAATAACCCTATTGTTGAGACCTTGACGGCTGCTAGTAAGGTCCATGCTAGCACGAATTCTGATCGTCCGAATGTTTCTGCTAGAATTGTTTTAACAGTTGCTGGAACCTCCTTGGCTGGTGCCCAGAAACATCGCTAAGGAAGACGCTCTCAAAGTAGGGATCAATCCAGCTCAAGGAACCCCCATCCAGTCCCTTTACCTGGGGGGGAATACAATGCAACGCTTGTGGGCTGCAGTTGCAAAGTTAGCTAAGAAAGGGTATGCTCTATCCTACTTTCCTCTTGAGATAATTAACGGTAGACCCTTGATTCATATATCTGATGAGGTATTAGAGGAAGCACACCCGAAATGGAAGAATTGCCTAGTTGGATACTTTGTGGGTAGGAAGGTTTCATTCAGGGCAACTGAAATAGCAGTAAAACACATAAGGAGTGGTCAGGTTACCGAGATTATGGCTAATGATGATGGATTTTTTTTCTTCGATATCCCTGACGTTGATTACCGTCGGAAAATATTGGATAGTGGACACATTACCGTGTTTAGAGTTCCTCTTATCTTGCAGCAGTGGCACACGCATTCAATCCTAAAAAAGAATCAGCACGATTCCCTCCCTACATGGATCAGATTGAAGTCGATCCCGTATTCTATGTGGTTAGCTCATGTGATTGGTTTGATTGCTAGTGCAGTTGGGAAACCTCTGCATGTGGATCTCCACACAGCCAACTTAAAGATGATTTCCTTTGCTCGTAACCTCTGCTTTATTGGGCCATAAAGCACTTCAGTGGTCACCATCTTCATCACTGCATTGCCCGATTTTCTTTTGCTGCCCTATGCCACCTTATTTAGATCGAGCGGAACAACATTATATTCAGGAATCAGACCCGAGATGTCTCCGCACTTAAGATGCACCTCTCCAAAGTTGTCCAGGATAAAGCCCTAACCATGCAGGGAGCTGAAGACAACCCCAAGAATAGACATATTTTGTCTTCTTGAGGCTGTTCCGTATCCATCCTCACTTGACCCAGGAGCTACTTGGTGTTGTCTTGCTGCTGTTGTTTGTTTGTTGCTATACACTGTGCAGTTTGTTTTCCTCTAGGGATTGTTCAAGTTTCTATTGCGCATATCCCCGTCAACCCTGCACCCCTTCTAACATTTGTGTTGCTTTGGGTGGAGGGTTGTTCCTTTTGTACGGGTTATGCTTTGGTCTTTTTGTAAGCGCTTTTGATTAGTTAATTTTATTCTTACCTTTACCAAAAAAATAATTTTTCCCAATCGCTCGATAGAGTTTCGATTATACCCTCCAAAAAATGATTGGTAGCCGCTCTGATGGCATGTACATTGATCACATATCACTCGACCACGCTAAAATCAATTTCGATTTCAAATTTTCCCTAACGTGATTTGGTATGGGCCTAGGAGGGCCCGTGCTAAGCCCGATCAAAAGAGGCTCAGCAATCCATTAGCTGTTCCCACAAGGGAGGGTAGCAACGAATAGCTATTTCATTATGGCCTTTAAATGAAACAGACACTCCCATTAAATTTATCGAATCTCACACTTCTTAAATGAGAAATGGCAATCTCGATTGGGTAAGATTACTAGTGGGGATTGGAGTCTCATTAGTTCATAGTACATCTCATCTAATAGTTATTGGCATTTTGTGTACTCAATAAATAAATCAGCTTACTTAACATATCATATGCGAGTCTCGGTCATAACTTTAGCCTCTAGATCATGAAAGTCTCATCTGACAATTATTGACCTCATGATCATAATTAATTTTGACCTATCGTCTCTTGCAATTATTGAAAACACAAATGATTCCTCACTTAATAATTATTGAAAATCATCTGGTTTTAACCCCACAACATCAAATGATTAATGGAATGACCCAATACTATAATCAACAATTGACTCATATGTATCCATAGCCAGCCAATCAATTGTTATAATAAAGGATCAAACTACAATTATGGAAAGCTACGAGTCTGAAATCCATTATGACTTACTATTAAAATAAGGAGATTCATGCCATAAATAGTCATAATTCGGTCTCATATAGCACACTAACCTATTGGCATGCATTCGCAAACAAAATAGAATGATAAATATCAAACATGAACATCTATCTATTTTGATGCAACTTCAACGGATCTCGAGCCAATAAGATTACATTAAACAATTCCAAATCAAAACATATTCTTGATTCATGATTGATTTAGCTCAATTCTTGCCAAGTTCGTCTCAATCAACTTTGATAGACTTTAGAGATAGAAAAATGATTTTCAAAATATAAAACGGTCTATCGCAAGAATCGCGACAAACCAAATCAATCAAATGCACGAATACGCCTAAGTATGGCTTGGATACCACTTGTTGGGTTTTGTACATGAAATTTCAAAACTTTTCATCAAAACATCACTTGCATAGCAGAAATAAAATAATCAGTATGAGGATCTTTCTCAGAGGATATGTGCGCATTTCAATGAAAAAATAAAACTACACATGAGTGGGGTTCAAGGCTTTCCTCAAGAAGCATGCTCGAGATAACTCGGGTCGTATGTTCTTGAGCTCCATAAACGTCAAGCCTCTAATTCGAACATACCTAATCCCACAGCGAATCAGAGTTGTTTCTTACACTCGAATGTCACATTGATTGTGCTAGCAATCCTTTGAGATGAAGCAATCTAACTTGCCTTTAGATCACGAATAACCTCACGACCCTCAATTGTTTCACATAAGAATAATCTCATGTGTGCATGAATAGAACAACTTAAGAACTCATAGGAATGGACAAGGAGCAAGGTAAAATATTAACCCTACCAGCCAATTCAGCCAACCCTTCCATCTCCTTGGACCGCTAACTTGGCGGGCCAATTTGGCCCAAGCCAATAATCCGCGGCATTTCACTATTCTATCATCGTCTTCTCGTTCCATTTCTCACGTTGTTAGCATCTCATAGTTCATGTTTTGTCATTAGATAACAAACCTTATTCTTTAACTTTTCTTGGATAGGACATCTTATCTCTTATCCTTTAGATGATAAACCTCATCATTTCGTGATTCGTAAAGATTTCACGTCGGTATGACATCATGCTGAAATCATGCTTGCATAGTATGCTTATCCGTTCGTGATTAGAAATTAGAATCAAATCTAATTTCAGTTCGATTATTCTCATAGTCGTCCTTGCAAACACTTTACAATCTTGACTTCTAATAACATCTCCCCGTATTGGTTATGGTGTGTGACATCTCTAGTTTCATTACTGTGTGGTGGTAAAACATATACTAACAGATTAGTATCACCAAAAGAATTGATTGTCCCTAATCAATCTCTAGGACAAGGCATGAGTAACATCTAAAAATATATCATGGCTACCCAGACAGTGTGAATGTTACAAAAATATAATAAACCTATTAGCTTTGGTTATAGTGTAATTCAATTATTCTATCTAACTATATCTGATCGAACAAAGGCCATAGATCAATAGTCAAGCCGCCAATTTCATCATATGCTCAAATCTATCTGACATGTATAATCTCGAGACATTCTCGATTATAATCCATATCGAAGATTTTCCATGCATTATCACAATTAGATCGCATAGGACATCAACCCCATATATCACAAGGAGACGAATCCCACTATTGTGCACGCTTGTGATTTCGTATGCGAATAAACTGTGATTATCAAGTATAAAGGCGAATTGACAATCTACTAATATGTGCACTTGTAAACCATAACTATTCAACATACAAGCCAGCATCACGCCTCAAGTCTGAGGATTACTTACACAGCCAAAGTGT
This sequence comes from Psidium guajava, assembly GCA_016432845.1. NCBI lineage: Eukaryota > Viridiplantae > Streptophyta > Magnoliopsida > Myrtales > Myrtaceae > Psidium > Psidium guajava. Next base: position 34,520,451 of record CM028226.1, read on the forward strand.
TGAACGATTAGACATTGATCTTACTCGACGCTTCCATGCTTGTTGATCGTTCAATGTGTCATGTTCAGTGAACTTGTTCGAAACAAACACCTATATTTCTAATTCGGACTTCTAATATCCAATGGCTTGTGACTCTTCATCTCCTTTAGTACCCAATACTCAATGGCGAAGTTTAGAACGCACTGGTCTCAATAGGAGCATTGATGTTCACTGACCAGAAACAGTTTAAAGATCAATTTAAATGATAATCTATCACACATATTCTCGACATCTCAAACTCGGTTGCAACTGATCTTACAAACTTCATTCATTTAAATCCATGAAACAAAATGAATGAACACATCTTTGCCACTAATAAAAATGAAAGTACAATGAAATGCCCAAAATACATCAACTGCATGGTTACTATAGAGCATACACCTAATAATTTTGTAAGTTTTTGCTTACTTGGCTGGCTGTTGAGGGTCGCTTTGTGTTTGTGGGAAGGGAAGAAGTAATCTGCTAAGTGCACAAAATCTTGCAGGTTCGAGAAAAAATTAAACTATGGTAGATGGTTCATTTTGTGTCACGACATGAATTATTTTGAAATTATCAAATTGTGAGCTCACGAGTTATATTCTTTCTACTCTTGTCAGTTTCATATGATACTAGTGTTCTTTCGAATATTAATAAACTGAACAGTCCTTGATGTTCTTTTGTATGATGCTAGTGTTCTTTCTAGTTTGATCCCCAAAACTTTTGCAATAATCCCCGAACAATACTTGGTACTCGCCACCTTTATTTGAGTGTACACACTTCATCGCGTGGTTGTTTCTCTTTCAACCTACATATGAAATTGCTTAAAGATTTCTTGCGCTTGACCTTTAGTTTTCAAAGCAAATGGCCCCACCTTTCTAGAGTGGTCATCAATAAATGTTACAAAATAGTGTTCTAGTTTGCATTATGCATACATCGGTGTGTATCAAATCTACAATTTTAGCTTTTCTACATGGTGGGGAATTACGGAACGCTGCTTTATTGTTTTCCCATAATGCAATCAACACAAGTATTTAACGGTGTACCTTTCATTCGAGTAGGAATTGCTTTCTAGTGAGAATCTTGAGTTCTTTCTCACTCATTTGTCCGAGTCATTTATGCCATAACTCGATGGTGACTCCTTTTCTCATTGCATTCACCTCTCCTGTACACAACTTGGTTTGTGTGATGTAGAGAGAGCCAGTCTTTTCTCATTTGGCTACCACCAAATTACCTTTAGTGAGTTTCCATTTCCCATCACTAAAGTAATTGGTATAACCTTCATCAACGAGCTTGCTGGTAGATATAAGATTGAGATGTATGTCCAGAATACGTCTCACATATGTGAGTAGTAACGTACATCCAATATTAGTCTCCAAATAAATATTACCTTATACCAATAATTTTGGACATACTATCCTTTCCCATGCCGAAGTCGCCGATGGTATAACATGTTAAAATATCTTGACAAGCTGTAACATGGTAGGATGAGCCGGTGTCACCTACACATGTCGTTTCTTAGGATGCAAGATTAATAGAATCGTCACTTTGAATAATGATTGCCTCATCTGTGACATTTGTGGTATCTTTCGTCTTGTTCTCGTCACCTTTGTTGATGTTATGATTCTTGGATTTTTCTGCCTTTTAGCTAACTGCATTCTCAAATGAAGTGTCTCAATTTGCCACAATGATGACACTTCTTGTCTCGTCTGAAGAAGGATTGGGACCTTCCTCTTCCTTGGTTTCGGAAGTTTCAGCTTTTGGTTTTCCCTCTTCGTTCTTGATTTTCTTGTCAATTAATGAAAAGAGCCTCAGACTTGGGGTTAGATCTGCTCTCCTTTCACTGGGATTCTTCATTCGGCATTCTATCGCTTACCACGTCCATGGTAAGCTTGCCATCGGGATCTGAGTTGCTAATCGACACGACAAGTGTGTCCCATCTATTGGACAAAGAGCTGAGTAGCAGCAATGCCTGCAACTCGTCATCTAATGTCATCTTCATAGAGTTGAGTTGGTCTACCATACCTTGGAATTCGCTCATGTGTTCCAAGACTCTTCTCCCATCTTTGTCTTTCAAATTCATGAGCCGTTGCACGTGATTTGCTTTATTTTGTGCCATTGTCCTTGCGTACATTTTCTCCAATTATTGCCAAAGAACACTGGCTCATGTTCATTAGCAAAATTTTGAAAAATTGTCTTGTCAATCAATTGTTGGATTTGAGCATCGTACTTTTGATTGAGCACCATCCACTCGCCTTTGCAGATGGTCGTTGGTTTGCCACTATCCGACGCTGTCGATTTGCCTTTTGCTACAAGATTTGTTCCTTTCCCTTCTGCTATGGGATCGGACGCCTTGGTCGCTGATGGTGGTTTCTCCATTGATATCATGATCGGCTTCCAAAGATCTTTGATATAAAATAGATCTTCCATTTTTTGTTTCTAGATCGCATAATTAAATGCGTTCAACTTTATTATGTTGACAGAATTCTCCTCCATTTAATTCTGCACAGAAAAATAAAAATATAGAGCAACCTCGCTTTGATACTGTTGATACCTGATTTTTAATCATCTTTTATTTTTTAAAATTAATGAAAAATCCATAAAAATTCATCAAATTGAAAAATCAACTTTGGGGACCTTGGCCAAGCTTGGGGAACCAATTTTGACCAAAAAATGATTTTTCATATTTTTGGTATTTTTCAGTATTTTTTATTTTCGAAAATTAATAGAAAATCCATAAAAATTCATAAAATTAAAAAAATCAACTTTGGGGATCTTGGTCAAGCCTAAGGAACCAATTTTGAATAAAAAATAATTTTTTTCTTATTTTTCGTATTTTTTTAATATTTTTCAGAAAATAGAAAAATGCTTGAAAATTAACAAAGAATATCATTTGAGGCCACAAAAATATTAAAAAAGAGTCAGTATTTTTATTTTAATTTTCCCTTCATTTCGGCTAAAGAAAGTCTGCATAAATTAATGTTAATTTGGGAATTACCTTGTTAATCCCATTTTTAGATCAATTGTAAAAATTGTAGAAAATTCATTTTAGTATGTAGTTTTCGATTTTTATTTGTGCATTTTGGAGTCGTGACATTGTCCTCTAATAGTCCAAATTTCTTAATGGCCTAATGGCATATTTTTCATTGTCGTGTTCGATTTTTCGAGTTCAATTTATCATTTAAAACGGAGGAACTTTTCCTAGCTCTCTCTCCCCTCTTGTTTTCTCTCGGCAATTTCGGAATCCGAAGGAGGCATCGGCCATAACTGAGTCAGATTTTTGAAGAAACCTTGAAGGGACTGGTGGGCCAACTAAATAAGTCTCATGAGAAAGTTGCTAGACCAGATTTATTCTTGAGTCGGAGAAGATTTTCGCTGGCGCAGTCAGAGAAGTTAAAAGGTGGAAGGAAAAGGGAGAGGAAAGCCCGAAGACACGAAGCTCGTGTATGGAATTATTGCGGACATGGACATGAGCTACCTGCAGATGCCCAAGAGAATTGAAAATACAATGATTGCTATCCTGACTTATCCATTTGAGCCCTCTAAGCTGAAGACAAGATTGGTTGTGGACTTCATTACCTAATGGCTGAGCGACATCCCCAGTTTAGATTGTCAAGGTCTCTGTTTATTGTAAGAACAAATGGTGCACGGATAAATTTCTCATACCAGAAGTGTCTCCGAGCGTATATCCAATTGAAGTGTCCATCTTATGCCGAAAGATTCATCCGGGAACATTTAAAACGTGGTAGTGATTAATGCATGTCAAAGACATGTGCTTCATACTGTATGTTCGACACCAGTTTTGGAATTACTAGAGGTTGTTGGCTTGTATGAAATATTCCAAATGGCTGTGAGGCCAAAGAAAATCTCTTGCACCTTTAGATTATGTCATTAGTCAATGGAGCAAGTACGGCTTTGACTAGCACTTCAAGATCAACTGTTTGTTCATATACGGGACGAAGGAACATGATCAATAGACATCACAGGTTCCTTTGATTAATCTTGTTTCGCTTGGAGGACCCTCAAAAAGGCAAAGAGACAGAGAAAAATAGATGGGAGAAGAGATGGCCATGTTTGGTTGGTCTTCTTTGAGAGCAAAGGAGAGGAGCTTTATGCTTTCAAATGGCGATTTTTTTTAATCCTCAAAGACAAAGGAACAAAGACTAAAGACGAAAGAAAGGGAGAAGGGAGAACCCACTATGGTTTTGTCGGCTACTCTCACTCTCCTTCTTTTGAGACTTGTTCCAGAAGAGTTATTTCTTGAATGGAAAATTCTGGCCAAGAGAGGAAGCATGAAGCTAATGTCACCGGAAAAGTTGCAGTCACGGCGAAAATCAAATCTTCAAGAAGCCGAAGGACCGCTTTAAACCCAACATCTCTGAAAAAAAAATGCTTCCAAACTGATATGTCCGACATGAGCCTTAAGTTGGAAGGAGTTCGTGTGCTGTCACTGTGGAAGCAACAATTCGTTGATGCACTGACGGGACGATACGAGAGAGCCGCGTCGATCTACAATCATGTTGGTCTACCAGGATCTCCTCATCGGTGATGAGCTTCACTTGGATTCGTTTCCCTACAAGAACTTCACAATGGAGCCTTATTGGAAGTTGAGGAAAAGTAAGAAAGGACAAAAGGAGGAGTGCGCTGAATGACGCTTATGTCCATATTGATGGTCCACTAAGCTTTCGGTTGAAAAGTTGAAGGTAAGCTGCAGATTTGCAACGGCGACTAAGGAGCTTTTTCTCTCGACAGAAAACGGTGGAAAGCAAAAGTGGGGTAGGGTTCTCATCCCATACCTGACCTGATGTGAACATCGAACACATCGAGCCTTATCAGGGAGGAGGTGCTAGGGACCCGTTGTCCTATCCTCTTGTTCCGATCACTCGAGCGAGGGCAAAGCAATTCAAGCAAGTTGTTAGCATCATGGTTTGAGATCTTTGGAGTGGACGTGATCTCGCACCGAGAGTTGAAGAATCGTGGGCTTCCTGGTGCAACGTGATCCTTCACAGTAGCGGTAACCAAGTTGTTGACTTGAATTAATGACTGGGCACGCAAATTCCAAGTGAGCTCAAATATGAGCGATTGCACGGAAACGGATTGTTAAACGCAACTCACTGCTACGCCGTATCTGACGACGTGTTATTTGGTGTTTTGAAAATGTTTAGACTTGTTTAGGCATTTCTTTGTTTTTTTTAGGCAATTTCTATTTTCCGTGATTTCCTGGTTATTTTCCTTTTCCTAAGGTTAGCCCATATTTGTAATTTTCCTTTCCTAGGGTTAGCATCATATATAATGGTGCTTAAAGATTCAAGAGACTCACGTCATTATCATTTTAATCAAAGAGAGGTTTTTCCATCCCTTGAGTTCTTTGAGTACTTGACCTAATCAAGGCTTCCTTATGGCGGTCGATTCGACTTATCGGGCAAGATAGCGAATTTCTTATTCGTGGCGTCTATAGCGTTGGTTGGTTGACACAGGTTCGTCAACAGGTCACGTTCATACCAAGGTTACCAATCACAGGTTCGATTGGGGGTCGAGGTTTGTAATTCGCACATTTCGAATCTTCGTAAAACGATCAATTCCGCATCAAGATCACGTCATCACCCCTCTTGAAAAGTTTAAAAAATGGCTAGACAAAAGAACGTGGAGGAGGATCAAAAGCCACCGAAAGAAAGAAAAGCAGAGGGGAGTCTTTCGGAATTAAAAAAGAAAAGAAGAGTGTCGGCACAAGGACTCTAAAAAAAGCATGCAATGTGAACTCCACTCCGGGGGGGTTTCGAAAAAGAAAAAAAAACAAGGGGGTTCTGGGCAGCCATGGCTGGGGGGCAAGGAACCTTGAAAACACATTGCCTGCAACTTTAGAAAGCGATATATGCACGATCAGGCATCAGTGGTCTCCGATGAAAAAGTCCAAAAACTTATATCGATGGGCTTTGATAGGAAACAAGTTGAAGTAGAAGTTGCAATGGCGATGGGGGATTTATTTTCAGCAGGGGACTTCATCATGAAGGCAGAAAGGGTGAGACCGCATGTCCAACTGGATAGGCTACATCGCCGTGACGACCAATGAGATTAGCAAGCTGCTGGGCCACCATACGTCGCGTGGTGATGCATGACGCGGAATTATGACTGGGTCACCGTCCTCGACGTAAAGCGCAAGTCCATCGAGGCATTCTCGACAAGAACAACGGCGATGGCAAACGAGGCTCACGTATTCACAAGCGATGACGGGGACGAAGAGAATTTTTTTTGCTGCAAGAGAACGAGCTTGAGTGAGGCCATCCAAAACGGTTTTATGTGCATAGGCGACGTCTCCAACGAAAAGTCTAGAGAACGGGAGAAGAAAGGGAAGCTTTCTTTTGAAGTGGAGGAGGGGGCTGCTTTTGAATTTCGGAGGTACCTACTTTCGCAAATATGCTTGAACGGGGATAGGGACGTGGCTGGCTGGTACACGCAAGAAGGCAAGAAAAAGTTGCCCGAAAAAGTTGGCGATTCTCTCCCACTTATTCTCGGCACTCAATGGACTGCCTTTTGGGAGGTGTCAATGAGAGTGACCAAGCCGAAAAAAAAGACTCATGGTGGCACAACTAATGAGGGGGTGAGAGAGTTGCTAGAGAGAATCAGTGGTCTGACCTGGGGGGTTTTCGAATGCACACCGGCGCATTGGGAACTCGGGTAGTGTTCCGAGCAATGGCACGGGCAACACGACTACCTTAGCTTGAAAAACTTTCTCTGGGGATTAGATGACGATCGGTCCAAACGGCTTCTCTCAGAAATCGGTACAAAAGGGTGGTGCAACCGTGTTGGAAATATCACACCAAGATCACTACTCAGGTGAGAATCGGAACTGAATTTGCCCGTGAAGATTGACGTCCACGTGAACCTCAAGGCTCGCGAGGTCGAGCTCAGGAAAGGAACGGGAAGCTTATACTCGAAGTGGAGATCATACGGTGAAACTCATTGATTCTCGGACAAGAAGTTGCTCAAAGACATTGAAGAGTCATTGGAAGACACGATCTGGTGGTGGTGCTTTCGCCCTCGACGTCGCGGCCGAGCAGCGGAGGAACAATGTGAGTGATCGTTGTTCAGTGTGCTCAGCTAAATCATTAAAAAAAAATTTCTTTTCTTTCCTGTCTCTATGCATTTCTCTGGCTTCTCTTTGCTTTGCATTTCGTGATGTGCTCGTTCGTGTCCTACTGAGGCTTTTTGAGCTTCTAGGTCTGAGACCCCGAAGTAGTCTGAATAATTTCCAAAGGAACCTTCTGTGAGTTGTCTAGAATTCGTGGCATGTGTGTCGTTCTGTAAAGGTTGGTGTCGTACGGGTGCTTTGCTCGACTTATAGAACTCGCCTTCTGTTGAAACTTTTGAGCGTCCTGTGTCGAAGGTGGGAGCGGGATTTTCTGGGAGAAATTGCTGGCGGTTTCAAGCTAGAACGCACGTTTAATTGTCTAAGAATATATATATATATATATATATATATATATATATATATATATTATCAGACGTCAGTTACGTATAGTTTCGCTCGTATTGTAGTTGGTTGAGTCCGAATATTAATTTCCTATGTCCATAATGGATATTATATTCATCCATGAGCCATAGTGTTTGACGTGTGTTTCTTTTTATGTATATATATACAATTCTACTTTGGAGTTTTGTTTCCTTTTGCCATATAATCGGTTATGGACTTCATGCAAATGTTGTTGAATTTAATTCTTCAACACATGAACTTAAAGCCTTTGCTCGGGTCGTGGTGAGCTCATCAACTTCATGGAAATATTGCTGAATTTAGTTCTTTAACAAGTGAACTCAAGGCCTTTAGCTCGTCATAACAAGCTTATTGAAGGACATGGTCTTGTCTGTAATAGTCAGCTTCTCTTGCTCATTTTGAAGTCAGTGTTTGTGCCTTGCGTTCTGTTTGGTTTCTCTGTTGTCAGTAGGGATGCATGTGGTTCCTGGATCCACCCTTTGATGTTTTTGTGCTTATATTTGCTCATCATAGAGCAAGGACAGATTTACGGGAATTACGTGGGAAAGTAGTAGCTTTAGATGAATGCAATTGTAGGAATTCCTAGATCCACTCTTTAAAGGTCTGAATGAGGATTACGTCAGCTAGAAAGTGATCTTGGATCATTTGAAGTTAATGAATTAAATTGGGTCCAACGCAATTTAATAGAATGGATTGAACTAAATACATTATGACCCGATTTCGATTGGATTCAAATCGGGCCCTTTTGTGGCCTCAAGTACCGATTGATCTTTCACAGTACGAATCATTTGGTCAAACTTTGGCGTAAAAATAAAATAAAATAATAATAATCATAAATAAAAATCGAAAAATGTTATAAAAAAATAGAAAAAAATTAATAAAAAATAATCGAAAACCGCATCGTTTTGAGAATCAGTTTGAGCCCGCGTGGATTTGGGCTAGGTCTTCGGGTTCGTGGGCCGGGTCAACCTGATCCGGTCCAAAAAAAATATTGAATAAAAATAAAAATTAAAAATTAAAAAAAAATGCAATAAAAATTAAAAATTAAAAATTAAAAAAATTCTGAAAAATTCTAAAAAATCTCAAAAATTAGGAAACGGGTCATTTCGACTTGGCCAATCCTATTTTTGATGAATTTCCATCCCGATCTTTCTAAAATGACGATTTTGCCCCTTAGGGGTAAATCGTCTTGAAAAATTCTGAAAAAATCCAGAAAAATCTCAGAATTAGGAAATGGGTCATTTCGACGGACCAATCCTATTTTTGATGAATTTCCTTCCCGATTTTTCCAAAATGACGATTTTGCCCCTTATGGGCAAATCGTCTCCAAAAATTCTAAAAATCTCAGAAAAATCCCGAAAATTAGGAAACGGGCCATTTCAACTGGTCAATCCTATTTTCGATGAATTTCCTTCCCGATTTTTCCAAAATGACGATTTTGCCCTTTATGGGAAAATCGTCTCCAAAAACTCTGAAAAATTCAGAAAAACTTCAAAAGATAGGAAACATGTCGTTTTAACCGACCAATCCTATTTTCAGCAACTTTGCCATTCCAATTTTTGGAAATGACGATTTTGCCCCTTAAGGGCAAATTGTCTTGATAAAATTCAAACAAATTCTCAAAAATTAGGAAACGGGTCATTTTAACCGACCAATCCTATTTTCAACAATTTTGCCATTCCAACATTTAGAAATGACGATTTTACCCCTTATGGGCAAACTGTCTCGGGAAATTTCAAAAAATTCTCAGAAATTGTGGAAATTAAGGAATGATCACATTTAACTAGTTTGACCTATTTCCACTTCCCGAGCCTTGAAAAATAACCATTTTACCCTTCTGGTCAGTTTGACCCCAAATCTTTCCAAATTACCCCAAATGAATTTTCATGAAATGGTACCGAAAGGGCGTTAGAGTAATCTAGCGTAACCAAGTCCCCGAACTCATTTTCTCTGGTTTGTAGAAATAAATTAGTTCTCCCGCTAATTTATTTAGGTTTCTAATCAACCTACCAAGAACGATTAGTGGCGACTCCAAAATTAAAAATCATTTAAACAAAAATCAAGTTGCGATTCGGTAGGGCTTGGGAGGGTCCGTGTTAGGTTAGTTAATCTAATTAACCTGATAATCCGTTCACCTGAAATAAATATTATTTTTCGGGTCGCGACAGATACAACTTGTAGGGAAAAACAATGATATTTGTGAAGAATGCCTTGGTAATTTTCCCACTACTATTTAACTTCATCCTGTGGTGGATATCTTTTTTTCAATTTGTGGATCTAAATCTATTACAAATCGGATAACTCATTCAAAAAAAAACTCTCTTGAAAGAAGAATTATCGTTTCTTCCACTCTGCTATTATACCTCTTTTCTCTTATCTCTTTCATTGAGAAGGACTTCTATTTATATGAGAAAATATAATCCCAATTTGCATTGTAGGATACGAGAAGCTCTCTCAATGTCTGCTGATTTGATGTGAGAAGATCACGTTACTTTATCTCCTAATTTCTCTTGATATTCTTTCCTCAACGATTTGAGAAGATCATGTTACTTTTATCTCCCAGTCCTTTTCTTTTTCTTTTTCTTTTTCTTTTTCCTTTTAGATATTGTGCTACAGATATACATTATTGCCTAGGCCTCTCCAATTGAGAGTGCAGACAAGTTTTCAGATTTACTCTCTTCATATACGTTGCTTTCGGAGAAAAAAAAATGGCGTCGTCTTGTCCCAAATATTGTTCTGGGAAGGTCATTGCTAAGTTCGACAAACTGTGAGAAGATGAACATGCTGCCAATTGTTGTTTCCATCCTGTGAATGAGTTTAACGAGTACCCTAACCGTGTGGCTCTCGGACCTTGTCACCTCAACCGTCAGCTTATTCCGACCTCCCTTCGGTATTGTTTTCCTACTGTTTCATCGGAATTGCTCCCAATTCAAAGGTCTTCTATGTTAGGGACCATCCCATTTTCGAGGGTTTCCTACTGTCGATGCAGATTTCTACGAGCGGTATCTTCGGTTGAAAGGCGATTACCTTGTCTAACTCGCTTAGGAAAAGGCTAGGATAGGCAAGGCCTTGGTAGCCATATTGTTCTGGAGTGATCTTAACATGGGGCCTTGGGGTGCTGCGGTGAGTTTTTGATCGCCGTCTGCCAATTGTTTCTCTTTCACCTGGGCTCTGAAGTCCATCAGCCTCTTCAATGCCTATACCAGGTCAGGTTTCCTTCCCAATGACATGCCTACCGAAGATACACCCCCTCTTGAGGTTCCTTTTATTTGTGATAACGTGCTTGCCTATGGGAAATTAATCAAACGATTTTACCGCACCTCTGGTCCAATTGATCCTATTGAACATGCACCCTTCTTTTTCTACTGGCTTTCCAAGTATGTCTTCTTTACTCTTTCGCTCGAAGCGTTCGAGGATTTCTTGTGCCTTGCTTCAAATCTTGCAGCTGGTGAGAAAATTGCTATGGGTCCCATTATTCTCGCTACCTTGTACAGAGGTTTTACTCATGCATGTTTGGCGATGAGGTCTCTATTGGAGTTGGCGAATATTTCGAGATCCCTTGTTTCTCACACCGGGTACACTCACGTGAGCTTAGGGAAATTGAAGTGTTATCCAACGACATGTGATCCCTGCGTGCGAAATACGGGGGTTTGGGGGCAGCGCCCCCGACACAGGTGCCCCGCTGCCTGGTCAACGGGCGGGGCTTCGAGGGCAGCGCTTCTCAACGGGGGTTCCGCTGCCCGGTTAGCGGACGGCTGCCCTGCTCGCCGGTGAGCAGGCAGGGGCTCGGGGGCAGCGCCCCGAAACCTCAACGGGTTTAGGCTTTTATTTAAGCTGGCGCGTATAGTGCGATATTAAGAGATTTTTTTATAGGTTTAGGTTTTGGGCCCGTTTTGGGGATATATATATATATTTCTCGTTTCTGATCAAAAATGAGTTGAGCGACTGTAAACCGAAAACGTAGTGAAATCTCTTTGCAGGACGTAGCCCTAATCTTGGGGTGAACCTAGGTAATCTCTTGTGCATTGTTCTTCTTCTTCTTTATCGTGATTGTTCTGATACTCTGTCGCGAACAAAAACCCATCAGTTTCAAGGTGCCGGTACTCTGTTTGGACTATTCTGGCTACTTGGATGAACTTATATTTTCCCCCTCTTTCTTCTGGTGCATTGCGCGACTTTTCTCATGCGGTACCAGAATTCGGCATGCGGACTCATCCTCCTCTTGGGTGTCAGCTGTTGAGTCGTTGTCGTTCCTCACTAAATGCACCTGGTGGCAGCTCCTCTGTTTTTATTTCACCTTCGACTAATCCTTGAGACAGACCAATCTAATGTGGAGTTTTTCCCCTACGACGATGAAGCACGTCGCCTTAATTTCAGCAATCTATATAATCCTCCTGAGTTCTATGTATGCATGCTTAATCCGGTCGATCTTCCTCTGAGATTATCTACTAAGGGAAAGCTTTATCGAGGTTTCAAGGTCTATTCTCCTTCGTATTGTGCTAGATAATTATGAATTGGACTAACGCAAGCAATTCCCATGTCTATCCCATATTCTCTCGAGTTCCCATGGTATGTGCTCCGTACTATTCATCTCCACAGTGTCGCCATAACCCTAAAGTTGGATGCAGGGCCGTCTCTGTAATCCCTGACTGCTGAACCTGGTGTCATTACCTCTTCCAGCTTCAAGAAAAGGTAATCTGTTTTCTCGTTCATCGACTCTTGCTTGTCGTAACATGTTTGGATGGATGACCTTGTTTTATGGTTTTATCAGGTGCGGATGGGATTTCACCCTCTGTTTCTCATCAACCTGCTGAGTTATGTCCTCCTGCTTCGGCTAAGCATCAACCATCTCCATTAGTTTCTGCGCTACGGGTTGCAGCCAATCCTACGAGCTTCCCGACTAACCATTCTTGCTGCTGGTTCATCCAATCCACCGTCATCGTCGCAACCTTCTTCTCCAGATTCTCTCGCCAGAGCCAAGCTTCTCACATCTTGGTCGCTTATCTTAATGAGGCATTTGTCAAGAAAGTGCCGAGTGTGCTGATGAAATTTCTTGATTTCTCGCATGGGGGGATTTGCCACGATCTCAATCAACCTTAGTGATGTTGCCTTCGATCACCTGAAGCGTCTGATGGAAGAGCTTGGTGAGGACAGCGTTCGTTTTATGTTGCCTCCTGAGCTCCAAGGGAAGTTCTTAGCACCTTACGATAATGCAGTGCTTGAATGTGAAATATTTCGCTATTCATGGTGACATTAAGGCTCTACTGTACCTAGAGAAATCTTGTTAGTAAAAAAATTATCCTTTTGCTTTTATTTAATGCCGTGTATGGTAACACTTCAAAAAACCGTATGTAAAAAAATGTCTCCAAATTATTTCAGAACATTTTAATAAATAGAAATACTTTTGAAGCAGAAAAAAATAAAAAAAAAACTTGATTCTGTTCTCCTGGAACACTTTTTAGAAACACATTTGAAATATTTTTTAGAAACAATTGAAAAGACTTTCTTGAAAGTAATTAAAAATAAAAAAATTCAAAAATAAATAATTAAAAATAAAATCAAAATCAAAATAATAAAATAATAAAATAATTAAAGAAAGCAATTAAAAATAAAATAATTAAAAATCAAAAATTTTGAAATAATATAAATTAATTTAGAAATCAAATCATTTACAAAGGGAATTTTTTTACCAAACATCATTTATATCAAAGTTATATCCAAATGCACTTTTTAAGTATAGTTTATCAAACAGTATTTGTATTTTACCAAACCCCTTTAGCTCAAAGGTATTTGCGTTTTTCTGAAGACATTTGCTCAAAGTTGAACCAAACATGCCCAATATATGATGAGTAACAACACTATTAATAAATAAATTATTAGTTACATTAGTTATATATTTGGATCTCCATCAAAGCTCTGCAAATAAAATGGCAAGGAACTATGATATGCCTGGAATTTAATGACTTTGTATTTTTCAATTATGTAATCATATTTTTTTACTTGGGAACATTTATGTATGACTTATAATTGTAATTTTTCTTATCTATGGAAGACATATTTCATTTTCTCATTGTTCAATTCCAATTCGTATTCTCTTTCATTTTTTTATAGTTTTTTTTATAACCGAGGTGTCCGCATGGCCAACGAGTTTATGCACAAGCCAGTGGTGAATTCATTTTTTTTTTCATTTGTTTATAGTTGATCTTGCCTATATTGAAAAAAATTAGGAACAGACTTAAATAAAAAAAATTAGGAATATAATTTTTTTACAGTTATCAAACGTGTTTCTATTCCTTTTTTTTCGAGAATAAAAACTTTATGCATTTACCAAATATGTTTCTGTTCCCAAAAATCATTATTATGAACAAAAATAGAAAAAAAAAAGGTGTTTCTATTCCAAAAGTTATTTCGGCAGTAAAAACATTACCATACACAACCCAAGTCTTTTTAATTATGCCACGCTTCTTCACCCCTTTTGCCTTGAAGTCCTTAAGTGGTGCCAATCATCTGGGGCTACGGATCTCAAGTTGGGACTGCAATTCTTTCGACTCTCAAATTCCTCGCAACTCCTTTAACCCTCAGTGCGCACGTCATTTCAAACCCCCAAGTCATCGGCCAAACAATTGCCTGGTGCAGCCTACTTAAATCTGAGGTAGCCTCTATGAAGTCTGTCTTACAGCCTATGTCACTAGCTTTCCTAGACCATGATGCCTCCTCCACCATCGATACTCCACGGTAGTCGAAGGTCCATTTGTTCTCACACTTGGTCCGTCGGGCTTTGTACGAAAATGGGTTAAAAAATTTGCATTTTTATCGATTTGGGTCTGCATGGGAAAAATCATGAAAACGGGGCTTGTTCGGAAGGGGGGCTATCGAACAAGCCCTTGTTCGACACTTGAGGTGCCGAATAACTTCCTTATTCCCCACTGAAAAGCCAAACTAGAGGGTGCTCTGCTCCCTCCAATTCAGCACCTGCCCCTTTATTTTTCACGGACTTTTTATGAAAGGGGGATGAAAAAAATTGATTTTACTAATTTGGTTCTCTCTCATCTACATTGCCCAACGGTAGGGTCCCCCTTCCCTCCCTCTCTCGCTCTCTCGAGGGACCTTTTTCATTGAATTTCAGAAGCCTTCTTCTGAAAGTTCATGCTGAGCCCCTCTTTTCAAAAGCAAACTTCTAAAACTTCACATGAAGTTTTCAGAAGGATGAGACTTCCGAATCCTTCACTTCTATTAAAGGCAAAGACGGAGAGAAACGATTTGGCTATTTTACGAAGACAAAGAGAAGGAACATAGAGAAAATAGAGAGACAGCTGAGACAGAACCGAGAGAAAATCGATAAATAAAAAAGGGATTTTGAAATCAGTCATCAATTTCGAACATCTCCATATCCGCAATCAATTATTTCGTCAATATTTTCTCGCCATTGAATTAGATAATATTTTATTTTATGATATGTTTTCTTTTGGCATTTGCATTTTTTTTTTCGTTGCGTGTAATGTTAACTTTTTTTACACGGCAGAGAAAATAGAAGAGTGGAAGTATCAATTTCTTCCATCTCGACACACGCATAATTTTTGGGTTAAGGTAATGCCTATATTCTTGTTAAAAGATGCTATATTTTAGTACTATGCATACATTGTTTCGCTGTTAGATTGTGATGTTTTACATATTGTTTAGTCCGAAAAATATATTATTTTTTGGTCTACATATATGTCTGTTTTGCACTGAAAAATATCCATTTTTGTACTACTCATATCTCTATTTTGCATGTCGATACATGTGTCACGAAAAATTTTGTGCGTATTAAGCCTATATTTCATCATGATTTTTGAAATTTTGAAGGGTTAATTAGAGATAATTTTCAAGATATTGAAATAATAACTAAATGTACATGCCTAACGAAAACATTTGTGAGAAAACGTTATTAACGTAGGAACTGGTAATTAGATCAAACAATGTAGATTTGATTATCCGTTAAATATGAGCCGTTGTAATTTGTTGCCTAATGCAATGAACGTGGGCTACCACAAACCTTGACCATATAAATTATTTATAATAATAAAAAATTATCCCAAAGAATAGAAAAAATTAGAAAAGAAATTGTGAAAAAATAATTAAAAAATTAAAATATTCCTAAAATTCTATCTTTTTATTTCAAAAATATCTTCTTTTAGCCCTGCAAAATCTTTATTTTGCATGTCAAGACATGTCGGAGGAAAACTTTTATGCATATTAAACCGTACTTTCATCATATATTTGAAATTTTGTAGGGTTAATTAAATATGATTATCAGAATACATGTATTAATACAATCTATCTATAAGAATAAGAAGTTCCCGAATAATAGAAAATTTAGGAAAAATGAAAATAAAAAGCATCCTAAATAAATAAAAAAAAGCATAAAACTCTATTGTGAAAATTTCGGTTCAAACTCAAGTGGGTTTAAGCTAGCTTTTCAGGTTTGTGAGTTGGGTTGAATTGACTAGCTTTGAAAAAATGAATAGGAAAAACAAAAAATAAAATAAAATAAAAAATAAATTATAAAAGGAAATTAATAATAATAGATAATATTAAAAATGAAAGCAACGTCGTTTTTTGGGTCAAATTCCTTGGTGCTCGTGTCTGGTTGATCTAGTTGATCCAGCCAAAAAATATTTAAAAAATAAAAAAAATCACAAAAAAATTTGAAAATTATGATTCTAATCATAAAATTTTCTAAAAAATTAGGAAACATTCCACAAAGAAGATTTTGAAAATCTGAAAAATTAGAATTTCGTTAATTAATTGACTAGATGTTATTGTTGATGATTTTAGCCTTTCATTCATTTCTAAATGACAATTGTATCACTTATCTATAAATATTTTGAAAGAATACCTAAATTCATAAATATTTTTATGACGCTATTGTTGACACCTGATTTTTAATCATCTTTTCTCTTTTAAAATTAATAAAAAAAAATCCGTAAAAAATCATAAAATTAAAAAATCAACTTTGGGGACCTTGGTCAAGTGTAGAGAACCAATTTTGACCAAAAAATAATTTTTCATATTTTAAGTATTTTTTATATTTTTATTTTCGAAAATTTATAAAAAAATCAAGAAAAATCAGAAAATCGTAAAATCAACTTTGGAAGCCTTGGCCAAGCTTAGGCAACCATTTTTGAGTAAAAAATAATCTTTCATATTTTTTTATTTTTTTAAATATATTTTTTAGAAATTAGGAAAATATTTAATAAATAATAGCATTTGAGGCCACAAAAATACATAAAAATAGTCAATATTTTTCCTTTAAATCCCTTTTCAGGTTGGCCATCGCAAATTTAAAAAATCCAATTCGGGGTCGTGTATTCCTTAACGAGCATAATCTCGAATCGGGCCTAAAAAAATTTCAATTTAAGTCAATTTATTTCCATTTTTCACTTTTAGGAGTTGTGAAATTGTTCTTTAATATTCCAAATTTTCATCTTGGCCCTATTATACCCAGAATGACTCAATTTTACAAAAAGGGCTTTAATTAAATTTTGCATTATTTTCAATAGCAAGAAATGAGTTTAAATTCAACATGCGATAGATGTATCGAAAATTGTGAGGAGATTTGGACTTAAAGAAATATTTCTCCAGGGACTGAATTGTAAATACTTAAAATCTCATGGACTAGAGTACAAATATCTAACACTTGAGGGATTATTTTGTAAATAACAAAAAGAAGAGTTAGTGGAGAAATTAGAATGGAGAAGGGAAGATGGAGAAGAGAAGATGGAAAAGAGGAGATGAGGATGGGAAGATGGAGAAGATGAGATGAGAATAGAGAAGGGAAGATGGAGATGAAGAAGAGTTAGTAGAATGGGAGATAGATATGGAGAAGGGAAGATGAATATGAAGAAGAGTTAGTGGAGAAATTAGAATGTGAGATAGAGATGGAGAAGGGAAGATGAAAATTAGAATGGGAGATAAAGTTAGTGGAAAAATTAGAATGAGAGATAAATGAGTGGGTTATAAAAGGAGGAAGAAGTGAGCTTGAGAGGGGGAATTTTTTTTGGAGAGAAAATTTTGGATGTTCGAGAGGGTTTTAGGAGATTGAAGAAAAATTTGAGAGAAAAAAAATACCAAAAAGAAATAGAGAATTTTGAAGATGATTGGAGTTTAAAGCTAGAGGGTTATCATCATCAATTTCTTCATCGATCAAGAATTCATCCCAGATTTGAAGCTAAGTATCCCTCTACTCTCTTTGATTTTTTAGTATAAACTAGCTCAAATTTTCTACTCTTCTCTCATTTCCCCATATTTGATTTCAGGCAGAAATCAATTATATCCATCAAGCACTTCTCATAATGCCATCGAATCTAAGTGCCTCTTTCATTGTTCTAATTTTTAATGTGAATTAAATCATATTTGCTCCATTACTCCATTTCTCCATATTTTTATGTCAGGCAAAGGACAACTCTAAGTCAACGGTAAATCCCATGGAGGTGTAAAATTAGCGCTGACGAGCTCTTGAGTGCCCATTAAAATTTCAATTGATTCGTCGATGGATTTCGGCCCGAATTGTCAAATCAATTCGTTTTATTTTAAAGAATTTAAACCCCAGAATGTGAAGGGCAAAGCCCGCTCACTGGAGGTCATTTTAAATTTCTGCAATTTAAATTTCTGCACCTTAAACCCCAAAGGAGAGGGCCAAGCCAAGGCTGAGCTATCCATTGGTGGTCTTTATTTATTGTCATTTATTTCCTGTAATTTAATTTTTGAATCACTAAACCCCAAATGAATTTTCATGAAATGGTACCGAAAGGGCGTTAGAGTAATCTAACGTAACCAAGTCCCCGAACTCATAATCTCTAGTTCACAGAAATAAATTAGTTCTCCCGCTAATTTATTTAGGTTTCTAATCGACCTACCAAGAACGATTAGTGGCGACTCCAA
Source organism: Psidium guajava (assembly GCA_016432845.1). NCBI lineage: Eukaryota > Viridiplantae > Streptophyta > Magnoliopsida > Myrtales > Myrtaceae > Psidium > Psidium guajava. The sequence continues at coordinate 34,538,878 of CM028226.1, forward strand.
AATTTAAAACCATTTGAACAAAAAAACCAAAGTCGCGATTCGGTAGGGCTTGGGAGGGTCCGCTTTAGGTTAGTTGATCTAATTAACCTGATAATCCGTTAACCCAACTAAAAAATGAATTTTAGGTCGCGACAGCTATTTATTTCATTTGTTATATTGATATTTATAATGTTCATTTATTAATGTGTAGAGAAAAAAATTACAAAATTGTACATGCAAAATAATTTGTAATTTTTTCGTTTAGCACAATGTCTACATCTTTTGCGACCGTACAATAGGGAGGTAAAATAGTACAAAATCAATTTGGATATGATTAAGAAGGTAGACAATATGCTATGTTTGAGTTTGGAAGCATATCTATATTTGATGAGTTACGTGCTACGATTGAGCGCAAATTGAATATAACAGAAAACCAGTTCATTCCCAGTCTGATGTATAGGCAACCGGTTGGAACAATCGGTTGTATTATGTACAATATTGTAGATGTACATAATGATAGCATTGTTGAAATAATCTAATAGTTTGCACATTTGTCCGATTATATAGGGTTTCTACAGTTTTATGCTATTGTAGATGAGCACCAACTAATAAATGATTCAATTGGAAAAGGTTCCAGCATTGGTGAAGATGATGTTGATGTGGATAATCAGTAACGATGATAGTGATGAAGAAAATGATTCTTGGTTGAAAAGTAACGACAGCGATGAAAAAAATGACAAAAGTGGCGATATGAATGTTTACTACAACACCCATTGTAGTAATCTCATTTTGCCGTTGGGACATCCACCGCCCCATTTAGAGATTAACTATGATGTGATGCAAGTCAATATAAGAACTAAGCCAAGTTGTATGTTATTTGATCTAGCCAAAACATTTCATGTTAGAATGTTATTTTCATCACGAGATGCAGAGTAGTTAGCTACGAAAGAATATTCTCTACTAAGAAATCATCACTTTCGTACTGAAGAGACAAAGAAAAGAAAATATATTATAAAGTGCGGAAATGCAAATGAACCGTGTGATTGGAGGCTCCGTGCATTGAATAAAGTGGGTGACCTGTTTTGAAAAATAACTTAATACAGTAGGCTACATACATGTCGAAATCCGCAAATGCGAACAGATCATCGGTAACTTGATCAGAAGTACCTCTCCAGTCAAATAGAAGCAATGGTTGCCACCCGATTAAATATATGTCACGACCTAAAATTCATTTTTTAAGTTAATGGATTACCAGATTAATTGATTAAATTAACTAACCTAGTTCGAGCTCTCCCAAACTCTACCAAATCGCGACTTTGGTTTTTTGTTCAAATGGTTTTAAATTTTAGAGTCGCCACTAATATTTTTTGGTAGGTTGATTAGAAACCTAAGTAAATTAGCGGGAGAACTAAATTACTTCTACGAACCAGAGATTATGAGTTCGGGGACTTGGTTACACTAGTTAATTAAAACTAATGCTCTTTCGGTACCTTAATTTCATGGATATCCTAATTTGGCAACTCAAGCTTGGTTTATTCCTAAGGCTCTAGTGGAGTGTTCTATTTTTGTAGTTTCACTTTTTTAAATGGAATATACGTGAGTGACATTTTTTTTTGCATTTTCAAAATATTAAGTATTTCCCTGAAGCCGAAAGAGGGAGCGAGTTAACGACTTCTGTGCAGTGCTGCGAGCTACTCATTTTGGGGTTTAGTGATTCAAAAATTGAATTACAGGAAGTAAATGACAATAAATAAAGACCACCAATGGATAGCTCAGCCTTGGCTTGGCCCTTTCCTTTGGAGTTTAAGGTGCAGGAATTTAAATTGCAGAAATTTAAAATGACCTTCAGTGAGCGGGCTCTGCCCTTCACATTCTGGGGTTTAAATTCTTTAAAATAAAACGAATTGATTTGACAATTCGGGCAGAAATCCATCAACGGATCAATTGAAAATTTAATGGGCACTTAAGAGCTCGTCAGCGCCAATCTTACACCTCCATGGGATTTACCGTTGACTTGGAATTGTCCTTTGCCTGACATAAAAATATAGAGAAATGGAGTAATGGAGCAAATATGATTTAATTCACAATAAAAATTAGAACAATGAAAGAAGCACTTAGCTTCAATGGCATTATGAGAAGTGTTTGATGGATATAATTGGTTCCTACCTGAAATCAAATATGGGGAAATGAGAAAAGAGTAGAAAATTTAGGCTAGTTTATACTAAAAAATCAAAGAAAGTAGAGGGATACTTAGCTTCAAATCTGGGAAGAATTCTTGATTTATATTGATCGATGAAGAAATTGATGATGATAACCTGCTAGCTTTAAACTCACATCATCTTCAAAATTCTCTCTCTCTTTTTGGTATTTTTTTTCCTCTCAAATTTTTCTTCAATCTCTCAAAACCCTCTTAAACATCCAAAATTTTCTCTCCAAAAAAATTCCCCTCTCAAGCTCACTTCTTCCTCCTTTTATAATCCATTCATCTATCTCCCATTCTAATTTCTCCACTAACTCTACTTCATTTTCATCTTCCCTTCTCCATCTCTATCTCACATTCTAATCTCCCCACTAACTCTTCTTCCTCTTCATCTTCCATTCTCCATATTTATCTCCCATTCTAATTTCTCTACTAACTCTTCTTTTTGTTATTTGCAAAATAATCCTTCAAGAGTTAGGTATTTACACTCTAGTCCCTGAATTTTAATTATTTACAATTTAGTCCCTAAAAAAATATTTCTTTAAGTCCAAATCTCCTCACAATTTTTGACATAATTCACCGCATGTCAAATTTAAGCTCATTTCTTGTTACTGAAAATAATGTAAAATTTAATTAAAGCCTTTTTTGTAAAATTGGGTCATTTTGGGTATAATTGTGCCAAGATGAAAATTTAGAATATTAGAGAATAATGTGTCACAACTCCTAAAAGTGAAAAATGAAAATAAATTGACTCAAATTGAATTTTTTTAGGCCTGATTCGAGATTATGCTTGTGAAGGAATACACGATCCTGAATTGGATTTTTTAAATTTACGATGGCCAACATGAAATGGGATTTAAAAGAAAAATATTGACTATTTTTATGTATTTTTGTGGCCTCAAATGCTATTATTTATGAAATATTTTCCTAATTTCTAAAAAATATATTTAAAAAATACAAAACAAAATATGAAAAATTATTTTTTGCTCAAAAATGGTTGCCTAAGCTTGGCCAAAGCTTCAAAAGTTGATTTTGTAATTTTCTCATTTTTTCTTGATGTTTTATGAATTTTCGAAAATAAAAATATCGGAAAATACTAAAAATACGAAAAATCATTTTTTTGATCAAAATTGGTTCCCTAGGTTTGGCCAAGGTCCCCAAAGTTGATTTTTTAATTTTATGAATTGTTATGGATTTTCTATTAATTTTTGAAAATAAAAAAATAATTAAAATCAGGTTTCAACAGCTGCCCCTCTTTGAAAGGAAGCTCGGTAGAGGTTCATTTCAAAGACGAGATGACACCTAAATCTTAATCGACTCAACACAAGCAAATAACTAGAGTCGTGACATTGATCCTCGATACCCTTCGGTTTAAGCTCTGATCTAGGCCAAATTTGAAGAGGCTCCAGTGAATTGAAGGAGAGATTTGGAGAGGAGAGTTTACCTGGCACTTACCTGCCTGTCATCTGGCGGTTGCCTGACATGCATGCTCTACTGAAAATAGAATGAGAACCTAAGGATTTGTTAAGAAAACCTTCTGGTGGTTAAACTTGGACCCGTATGGTAGGTCAACCCATGGTAGATTCCTAATGAAAGGATTCTATTTATTCAAATTTGATTCAAATTTGACCCGTATGGTAGGTCACCCCATGGCAGAGTTCCTAATGAAAGGATTCTAGTGATTAAGATTTGACCCGTATGGTGGGTTGCCCCATGAAAATGCCTGTAAGAAGAACTTTCTGCCTGTAGAAAGGACTTTTGTGTGTCTGTAAGAAGGACTTTTGGGTGCATGTAGGAAGGACTTCGGGTGCCTGTAGGAAGGACTTTGGTGCCTCTAGGAAGGGCTTTTGGTGCCTGTACGAAGGACTTTTGTATGCCTGTAGAAAGGACTTTAGATGCTTGTAGAAAGGACTTGGTATGCCTATAAAAAGGACTTTTGGGTACCTGTAGAAAGGATTTGGTGCCTATAAAAAGGACTTAGTGCCTGTAGGAAGGACTTCGGAGTGCCTGTAGAAAGGACTTTGGTGCCTGTAGAAAAGACTTTGGTGCCTGTAAGAAGGACTTGGTACTTGTAGGAAGGACTTTTGGTGCTTGTAAGAAGGACTTTTGTATGCCTGTAGAAAGGACTTTAGATGCCTGTAGAAAGGACTTGGTATGCCTGTAAAAAGGACTTTTGGGTGCCTGTAAAAAGGACTTGGTGCCTGTAAAAAAGACTTAGTGCATGTAGGAAGGACTTCGAGTGCTTGTAGGAAAGACTTTGGGTGCCTGTAGGAAGGACTTTGGGGTGCCTGTAGAAAGGACTTTGATGCCTATAAGAATGACTTAGTGCCTGTCGGAAGGACTTTGGGTTCCTATAGGAAGGACTTTAATGTGCCTATAGAAAGGACTTTGGAGTGCTTGTAGAAAGGACTTAGTGTTTTGAAGTGTACCATTCTTGAATTTGGGAAGACCAAGAATCCTGCAGAAGCTCAAACCCGATTTAATTTATCATAAAGGGTGCCATTCTGGGATTTGGGAAGACCAGAAATCCTGCAGAAGCGCAAACCCGATTTATATTATCTTGTTGCTCAAGTATAAGTCAAAGAGGTAGAGATCAAAACATCTCGAACATTTCTGTTTTTGAGACGAATCATGCTTCATTAGAGAAGGTGGATACCTGCATGTACCGCACTGGATTCGAGCACCTTGGTAATCATCAGAATTCATTCAAGGATTCAGGTTGAAGATATACTTACTTAAGGATTTAGAAGACTGCCTAGTGATTTCTTGACAACCAGGCTTGTTTATTACTAATTGCCGAGTGGATTTCGAGACTTTGAAAGGCAACTCAAACATCGAAAATGTGTTACCTGTCAGGCAGAGTCAGAGGTAACACATACAAGCATTTTCATCAATGAATTCATTGGTTCAGCAAAGTTTGTAGTGATTAGAAGCATTCTGTGTAATAACTCATGATGCAATCAATCAAGATATGGATCATACGTAACTATTTTGTCAAGTTTGCACTACCAATTTTGTTTAAGGAGGTTGTCACAGTATGAATACCTCGAATGTAATATGAATGGGGGACTTCAGTCCAAAAGGGCTTTCTCTCACTCTCGAGAAAGGATGTTTATCCTGATTGCAGGATTGAAAAGAAGTTACTCAATCTCACTATCATTGCATTCAACAAGAGTCGGAGCAATCTCGCAATTAGTACGATCAAGCCGATCTGGAGATCTTAATTAGGACCGTAATGTAGGCTGGGTCAAAGGCTTACTAAAGGGGACTCTTTTGAGCCAAGGCTTGTTAACAAAAAAAATTCTTCATCGTTTGCTTCGGGTTTACAAGTCAAGAACCCTGCAAAAATGAGAGAGAAATAGTCTTGCTCGTACCTTTTCGAGCGATACTTAAAATCTTTCAACTCTACGTTAATTCAAGCGCCTTAATCAGAAAAGATTTTCACAGGTTATAACGTAGGTTGGGTTTGGGGATCAAGGAAGGCTTAATTTGGCCCAGAAGATATATGAGATGTGTTTGACATTGGTGATCATTATATCTTTGTCGTAGTTTCGGCCCTTCTAGAACAGTCCTTAGAGAATATCATTGTTATCTGAGGATAGTATCTATTTTCGTTGGTGCCATTGTCGCTTCCAAACGGTATAAACTTCTAGCATATATTTTGCAATCTGACTCCTTCAACGAATTTTCTCTTGCAATCAGGTCCCTATTGGGGATTTACAGAAGGAGAGTATAGTTTTCGCTAAGTTTACAAAATTTACATGTAAAGTTCAATGAACATTGATTTGAATTGGCATTGGCCTTGCTTTTGAGCGGCGCTTTGCTTTTTCATGCCCAGGAACTGGCTCTTCTTCTTTTAGTCCCGCCTCTTGTCTTTATGTCTCTTTTCTGTTCAGTTTTCTAAAGATTGTGCTATATACACTTATATATCAAAAGCACACTTGAATAGATGAATCGGGAACTCTTTGTATACCCATTTCTTTTGAGTTCTTCTACTTTGAAGTGTTGCCATCTTCATTTGAGCAATGATCACCAATGGAGTTTTAAGAAACGAATATGCGGGCTCAATTGGGCGACGCAAAGGATAAAAGTGGATAGGATAGAGAAACAAATGCTTTTCGTCGTCCTAAGGCACTTGAATTATCGTAGAAGGTTGAAAGCTAAGAAACACTCAAAAATTGATGTTAGTCCGAGCAAGAAATTTTCTAACCATTTACCTCGTGCTATTGCTGGGACTACCTCCATTTGGCCCCGATGTGGGGTGGTTCTTGGCAGGGGTCATGAAATGAAACCGCCGCCCAAATGTGTTATCAATGGTCATCTGTAGTGTTTTGGATAAAGAGATGAACGCTTCCTTCCTTTTGGCTATCGTACCTTTTGCGAGAAAACCCATTACCTTGAGGAATGCGGAACCTGTTTAGCACACGACTCACTGTGGCTTAAAATGTAGAACGTGTATCGAAATGACTTGCCTTTCATCATCCTGTCATGCCCCCCTTTACACATTCGAGGCATCATGTGTAGTTTATACTCCAAGTTAGAATCGGCAAATTAAACATGCAAACAAGTCATGCATGAATCATGACATATACAAACACAATACGAATGTGGCAATTTTGGCCTCATGTATGTTTGTGAAATAAGCAGGTATAGAAGAAAATTCTTAACAATGAGAGGATTTGAATTGCCCCTGGACGTGTGAACGGATCGAACAAATCGCGAAGTTTACCCCTTAAATTGAGGAGTAGCTTATCTCAGCTTTACCCCCTTTTCAATTCAGGGTCTACCATCAATTTGCCCCATTTTGATCGAAATGGATCTTTTCAGATGATCATAATTTTTACCACTTAGGGTTGTCTACTTCAACATGTTAAATGTTAGTATAAATATTTCCTGTCAAAAGAAAAAGAGACATGTTAGCCGGTATTGGAAGGGATAAATTGGAAACGATACTGGTTTACCCTTCATCTTGAATGTTTTGCGCAACCCCTTTATTAGCTTCGCTGGATTGAGTTTCCCTTGGCTTTCACTGGACACTTCAACATTAGGTTAAGATCATGACAAAACACTGACCTTGGTATTACTCGTTGAGTATTCCCATTTTTTCTGCAAAAAGAAATGCGCAAAAAGTTATTTTATTTATTTATAATACTTACAACATTTCCATCCTCGAAGATCGAACTCGGGACGTCTCGAACCACCGTCATTCTCCATACCATCCGATCCATTGGACCGTAGGCGTCTATAGAGGCTCTCTTTTAAGAGTTAACCGTTGAGATGACATGGTCTTGTTACTTTACATTGGACAATTCTACGTCCCGGTTCTTTTCAAGGCCATTTAAAATCCCTGTTAAAAATGAAAGTAATTCATGATCGAGATGATTATGGAAAAATTAGAACGATACAAAATTACCCTTTTTTTAGATTGCCTGGGTCTTTCGTTCGCTTTTTTCTTCGTTTGAAGCTGTCCATTCAGTGATAATATCCGCAAATTGATTTGCCCCCAATTTTATTCAACAAGAGAACTTCGCATTCGAGTATGGCTGTATTCTCGGGTCAATTTGCAAATTCTTGAAAATACATGGATCTAATTTAACACTGGAACAATTGAGGGTAAATTGGAATGATACAGAACTACCCTTCGAGTTTACGCAGATTTTTACTCGCTATGAATTCCTCCCCAGGTTTGATGAAGCGGCGGATCCGTGCATTTAATAAGAGGGAGAAAGTTTACTACTTCTTGTTTTTACATAGATTCAAGACATTGATAAAAAGTAGATAACATCTCTCGCCAGGGAATAAAACTTATGTATTCATTCAGGATCTGCTCGGCTTCCTTTGCGGGTCTTCTGATGATCAGCCAGCTTCGCTCCATATCTGATATGCATCGACCATGTTGAAGGTTTGGTGGTCACTGGCTGACCATGTACATTACAGCCCCGATGCTTTATCAATATCAAACTGGTTGATTATGGCGAAAAGATCATCGTCAATGTCCCCTTTGTGGTGATTTGTCCCCTCTTTTTCGGGAGGTATCAATGCTGACCCCATGGGCTCGGTTCTTTCGTGCTTTCCGCCAACAGAACTCGATCCTGCTATGAACTGATCTAACTCACCTCTCAAACGTGCATTTTCGACCTTCAGATAATGCATTTCATCGAGGGTGAGGAGGCTATTGCAGTTGGGACAGATGGCTGAGTCAAAAGCCTCTTTATACATCTTGTTTTCCGCTCGGAGGTTTTCATTTTCAACTCTTAGAAACTCGGCTTCGTTGTGCTCATGATGAGTCTTCATTCGAGTTCGCCTATTTTGAAACCAGAACTTGATTTGCAAAGGTTCAAGTCCTAGCTCTCGATTCAGTTCCATTTTCTGTTTGCCGTATGGCATAGGGTATATTCTGAAGGAATCCTCAAGCCTTTGTACTTGCTCCTTAATATGGCGACGGTAACGCTTCTTTTGATCCTTACCGTTGTTGTCCTTATCTTTACTGAGATCTTGGATGTCGTCGGCGGAAGGGCCAGGCTCCATGGGCTTGATCTCAAAGATGGTTTCGAACTCTTCCTCTCCCATATTCAGCAAGTAACGATAGCTCTCAAGGGTGTTTGGTTGAGACATCTTTGGTTTAAGGTTAGCTACCTCTTCTGGTATTTTCACTCTCTTTGGGTTTTTCTGAGCGATCGTCTTTGAAACTCTTTTCAGGGTATGGACGACGATTATCAGGAGAACATCTCCTTTTAAAATTCGAGCGTGGGTTCAACAATTGTATCACTCCCTCCAGAATGTCTTTCGCAACTTTTTGTCGTGTCTCCTGCACGGTTTGTTTTCTTTCATCTTTTCCATAATGGTAGGGCTCATATCGTTATTTCTTCCACCTGTTTCATGTGTCGCAGTTCACAAATGAAGACAAGTCTTCTTTTCTTTTTCGGTAAAGTTTGCCGTGTCTTCCACTCAAATCATCTTTTCCTTCTTCTTTTTCAAAGTGGCGACATCACCTCGAAAATTTTTTGCAAAGATTTCGGATTTGCTCAGCTCGAGATTGCAGACATGCCAAGGGATTCGAGCTGATAAAGACAATCACCAAAAGGGAATGGCCGGTAAGGAGATCTGACCGATAGATTACCACTGTGAAGTCAATATTTAACGCAAAGCGAATTACCATCTCCGTATTCCGCTAGCCTATCCCGACTTTCTCCTCTACTACCTTCGTATTCCACTCGTCAATCTCGATTCTCTCCTTAATCTTTTAACGATAATGGCCAGTCTTCCCACACAGATTTTCCCAGCCAACGTTATGTCCAAATAGGAGAGACTTTATCATCTTCTTGGCCGAGGCTATATTTACATAACTCATCATCCGAGTGTCGAGGCTGAAATTCTCGGTTTGTTCAGGGAAGTAAATGCTTCCTCAATCGAAGGTACCAACTTGGAGAGGGAATACAGGGCGTTCCCACATATCTTCATTAACTTTCTGGAGGCTTGTCGGAACACCCAAGAGACGGTCACCTTGGCTCGCGTCGTGAAGGCCCTCTACCAGGATCGATTTGAATACCTGGAGTTTGCAGAACGTTCAGTTGCTCGATACAAGGAGGCTGTCAAGTCTGCTGATGAGCGGGTCTCACTATTGGTTCACGAGAGAGAGAAGCTGGTGGAGCACCTAGCTCTAAATCAAACTTATTTTGAGCATGACTCGAGGGACGTTGTGATAAAGTTCAGATGTGAATGGCTGGAGGGGAGGCTCGACGATCTAACAGCTGATATAGCTTTCGAGAGGGACCTAATCGACAACTTAAAACTCGCTGTTGAACACCACAAGATGAATGCAGCCAGGTACAATGAGAAATGTACTCGCCTGTTTTTCAAGCTTGCAGATCTCGACTCCCAGGTCGCTCAGTGTAGGCATAGCATTAATTTCATGGAAAGCCAGTTGAGCTCTTTTGTAATGCTTGTCGGGGCTCATATCGGCTTTACTTTTCCTCCCCAGTGAGTTGTTGTAAAACTCGTTGATGTATGGAATGAAGGAAATATTTCGCATATCTGTGCTTTTATTTTTTCGCCATGTATTCTCTTCCGCATAGCATGAATGACCTGAGGTACTAGAAACGTTGAGGTTTGACATTCTCCTTGATGTTCTTGCTTGCTGCTGTAGATGATGATCTCGAGAATATTAAAGAAGCTTTCGATAGCGGACCTCACTAGTCGCGTCGAGACCTATGAGTTCGTCACGTAAATTATGACAACTCGGTCAGTGCGCTAATAAATGAATCAAACCACCTGTTGCGTGCCCCTACTTCGCTTATGCTATTTTCTTTCGGCGTCCACTTGTTCGTGTCGGTCGCCTGTAGCTTGGGGTGGAATGATTGTGGGCCTTGTCCATTAATAAAATACAGTTCCTCTAATATCTTCCACGTGATTCGAATTCGAGAGAGTTAAAAAAACAAGCCTTTAGTCGATTTAATCAAGAAGGCGTTGTAATGTCGGATTAATATACATGCTTCATGGGTTCTTGATTACACCGCTTATGCTTTTTTGACAAAAATACAGAAACCCCCCTCTCAATACATTAAGCGTATCCCCAGGCCTGCCAGATATATTCACCGCCTCATCAGAATACATGGCCCATACGTGCTAATTGATCGACACGATTCTGTCTCCGGGACTTCTTTGCTTGCCCCCAGGGTAATTGGCTAAGGCATCAGCAATTTCCATTCTTTCGTATTCCTAACGATTATTCATGATGTATTACTGAACCCGATTTTGCTCCCACCCGGGGTACCTGTGTTCCCCTGTAAAAGTAAAGGAAATAATTAGTTTGTGATCTAAGAAAGGTCGGTCCATGATCCTAGATCATTTTTTTTTCAATTTTATGAGAAATTAGAGAAAATTTTCGTAGAAAAACGTGGGTGAATTTCTCAAAAAGGATTTTCTAGTAGATTTTACGACTTGAAAAATGTGATAAAATGAATTTGCATGGATAAATTTATTAGGAAAATCTTATATTCATTGAAGCATTAAGGAAAACCGTGACAAATTCTTTCATTGGTCAACAAAAATTCCCCTAAGGAATTTTTCACATTAATTAATTTAATTTATTTTTTTTTCTTTTTTTCAAAAATGGGTCACCAATTTGATTTTATTTTCTTTTGAAAAATGGTCATGATGTTAAGTTCAAAATTTAATCTACACCTAACATGGACCGACCAAAAATGAATACAAAATGAAATTAGAAAACTTACTTTCACCGTGAAAAATATCATGTAAGTCACATAGATATGCACATGAATCGTGAGTTTAAATCTTAACCTATCTACTCTAAAGGCTGACAAATTAAAGCGAAAAACTTACGGCAAGGCGACAATCTCGCGCACATAATCAAAATTAGCCGTGATTCCACGACGTAATCAGGATTAGCCGAGCCTTTCCACTTCGGCTGCTCGAGCTAAAAATTAAAACCACCGCTTTGGTAATCTTACCAAACTTGAGGCCTAACTTTTAAACTCATTTTTGAAAAGAGGTTCGGGATTGAATTTGGGCTAACTTTCGACGTGATCTCACGCCGAACACTAGAACCAAATCACAACACCATCCTAAAACTAGTGACCCAGGTCTGGCCATGGGACGTGTGTGATGTAGTGCTAAAACTATAAACACTTGCATAACATTTAAATGCAAACACCGCTTCAATGTTTCAAAAATTAAATAACAATTCTCACACACCAAACTGCAAAACAAAGGGTTAGCCAAACACTCCACCCCTTATGACTCCCATCTGCAAAACCATTTAACACTTAAAGGTTAGAATCCAACAAATTATCAAACCAAATGAATTCCCATGAAATTTTTATGGCTTAAGTTTTCTAAGTTCTTAAATTTTCCAAAATTAAGAACACGTCCCCAGCGTAGTCGCCAAGCTGTCGCGACCTAAAATTCATTATTTAGGTTAATGGATTACCAGATTAATTGATTAAATTAACTAACCTAGTTCAAGCTCTCCCAAACTCTACCAAATCGCGGCTTTGATTTTTTGTTCAAATGGTTTTAAATTTTGAAGTCGCCACTAATCTTTTTTGGTAGGTTGATTAGAAACATAAGTAAATTAGCGGGAGAACTAAATTACTTCTACGAACCAGAGATTATGAGTTCGGGGACTTGGTTACACTAGTTAATTAAAACTAATGCCCTTTCGGTACCTTAATTTTATGGATATCCTAATTTGGCAACTCAGGCTTGGTTTATTCCTAATGCTCTAGTGGAGAGTTCTCTTTTTGTATTTTCACTTTTTTAAATGGAATATACGTGAGTGACATTTTTTTTTTGCATTTTCAAAATATTAAGTATTTCCCTGAAGCCGAAAGAGGGAGTGAGTTAACGACTTCTGTGCAGTGCTGCGAGCTACTCATTTTGGGGTTTAGTGATTCAAAAATTAAATTACAAGAAGTAAATGACAATAAATAAAGACCACCAATGGATAGCTCAGCCTTGGCTTGGCCCTCTCCTTTGGGGTTTAAGGTGCAGGAATTTAAATTGCAGAAATTTAAAATGACCTCCAGTGAGCGGGCTCTGCCCTTCACATTCTGGAGTTTAAATTTTTTAAAATAAAACGAATTGATTTGACAATTCGGGCCGAAATCCATCGACGGATCAATTGAAAATTTAATGGGCACTCAAGAGCTCGTCAGCGCCAATCTTACACCTCCATGGGATTTACCGTTGACTTGGAATTGTCCTTTACCTGACATAAAAATATGGAGAAATAAAGTAATGGAGCAAATATGATTTAATTCACATTAAAAATTAGAACAATGAAAAAAGCACTTAGCTTCAACGGCATTATGAGAAGTGCTTGATGGATATAATTGGTTCCTGCCTGAAATCAAATATGGGGAAATGAGAGAAGAGTAGAAAATTTGAGCTAGTTTATACTAAAAAATCAAAGAGAGTAGAGGGACACTTAGCTTCAAATTTAGAATGAATTCTTGATTTATGTTGATCGATGAAGAAATTGATGAGATAACCCGCTAGCTTTAAACTCCCATCATCTTCAAAATTCTCTCTCTCTTTTTGGTATTTTTTTCCTCTCAAATTTTTCTTCAATCTCTCAAAACCCTCTCAAACATCCAAAATTTTCTCTTCAAAAAAATTCCCCTTTCAAGCTCACTTCTTCCTCCTTTTATAACTCACTCGTCTATCTCCCATTCTAATTTTTCCACTAAATCTATCTCCCATTCTAATTTCTCCACTAACTCTTCTTCATTTTCATCTTCCCTTCTCCATCTCTATCTCACATTCTAATATCTCCACTAACTCTTCTTCATCTTCATCTTCATCTTCCATTCTCCATATTTATCTCCTATTCTAATTTTTCCACTAACTCATCTTTTTGTTATTTGCAAAATAATCCTTCAAGAGTTAGGTAATTGCACTATAGTCCCTGAATTTTAATTATTTACAATTTAGTCCCTGAAAAAAAAATTTCCTTAAGTCCAAATCTCCACACAATTTTTGACATAATTCACCGCATGTCAAATTTAAGCTCATTTCTTATTACTGAAAATAATGTAAAATTTAATTAAAGCCTTTTTTTGTAAAATTGGGTCATTCTTGGTATAATTGTGCCAAGATGAAAATTTAGAATATTAGATAATAATGTCACAACTCCTAAAAGTGAAAAATGAAAATAAATTGACTCAAATTGAATTTTTTTAGGCCTGATTCAAGATTATGCTCGTGAAAGAATACACGACCCCGAATTGGATTTTTTAAATTTACGATGGCCAACATGAAAAGGGATTTAAAAGAAAAATATTGACTATTTTTATGTATTTTTGTGGCCTCAAATGCTATTATTTATGAAATATTTTCCTAATTTCTAAAAAATATATTTAAAAAAAATATGAAAAATTATTTTTTGCTCAAAAATGGTTGCCTAAGCTTGGCCAAAGCTTCCAAAGTTGATTTTGCAATTTTCTCATTTTTTCTTGATTTTTTATGAATTTTTGAAAATAAAAATATCGGAAAATACTGAAAATACGAAAAATCATTTTTTGGTCAAAATTGGTTCCCTAGGTTTGGCCAAGGTCCCCAAAGTTGATTTTTTAATTTTATGAATTTTTATGGATTTTCTATTAATTTTTGAAAATAAAAAAATAATTGAAAATTAGGTGTCAACAATATAAAAATCAAACCACTAATGGAAATGATTAAAGATAAGTTGGGTTTCCAACCTACTTATCGTAAAATATGGCTAGCTAAACAAATGGCGATTGCCAAAAACTTTTGGAGGATGAGATGACTCATACGATCAGTTGAGAAAGTACTTCAATATGACAAAGTTAATGAATCCAAGTTTTCATTTTGTGATCGAGGATTGCCTCAGCGAAGATCAGAGTTGCAAGGTTTTCAATCGAATGTTCTGGACTTATAAACAGATGAGTGGAGGCTTCAAAAACTGTCATCCCATGATTTTTGTCGATGGAACTTTTTTGTACGGCGAATATCGAGGAACGCTCCTATATGTAGCCTCATTTGATGGAAATAATCATATATTTTCGTTGGCATTTACTGTGGTCGATTGGAAGACTATTGATGATTGGTCTTAGTTCATGGATCTGTTGCCGATATATGTTACCAATGGCCGAGATGATATTTGCGTAATATCGGACAAACATATCGGGATTCAAAAAATAATGGAGACGGATGAGTGACATCCTCCACATGCCCACCATAAATTTTGCATTCGGCATATTGTCAACAATTACAATAAATACTTCAAAGATGCCAAAGGCAAAAGAGCTATTCAGATAGCAGGTAAAATTTATAAATTATGTAATTTGAGAAAATTACTTGTTTATAGAATTGTGTGATAAATACTTATTATTATTGTAATGTACAACTTACAAGAACTAAAAGTGAAAGTTCCTACACATCATGAATTGAATGAGAGAATTGCATCTACAAATAGCTGAATGGTGTGATCAGATTTCTTGGGATAAATGGACAAAAGCTTATGATGACGGAAAGATATAGGAGCGATGACCACGAATTTAGCAGAATCGGTTAACGGGATGCTGAAGGGATTTCGTGCTCTGCCTATAACAGTTACGGTGAATAAGATATTTTACCAATTAGTCTATTATTTCGATACGAGAAGAACTACATATACGGCACAAAAGATGGAGGGATGAGTATATACTCAATTTACGGGTACCCTTCTGTAGAAAAACATTGACACTGCAAATAGGCATAGGTGATCGGATTCGACTCTGATTTCGAAATCTTTGAATTTAGAATTGGATATGATATATCCAGAAGAATGGGGGGGCCACAAATACAAGGTCGAGCTAAATCTGCGAAAATGCACATGTGGAAAATTTCAAGAGATGAAAATCCTGTGTTGACATGTAATTGCAGCGTGTCAGAAATATGCAATTGATTACAATATAATGGTAGATGAATTGATATCGGTACATGTTTCATCTATTGGGGGATTCAGATTACTAGCTTGAACTTGAGGAGCTACCATTAGTGCCATATCCACACCGAATTAGAAAGAAAGAAGGACCTCGTGCATCACGCATACGTATGAAGATAGACTGGAGTATCCCGAGAAGTAGTGATTCGACTAACCATTACAGCTATTGTGAAAAATCAGGAAACAACAATCAAACTTGCACATACATATCGGTTTAAGGTTCTTTACCCTTCTAAGTTGTCATGCTTATTCCGTAATTTTTTTATCTAAAAAGTATATTATTTCCACCTTTTGTCGGTCATAAGTGACATTCGTAAAGTTTTAATTGTTTAGCTATTCATTTTCAGTTAATGATTTAAGTAAGCGATGGTTTCCTTCTCAAACCTTAAAAGAAGCTATGGATGAGTTGACTTTAATTTTATGAAGTTGTATTCAGAAACTCGATAGCAAATCTAGCTAATTTATCTTTTTAGTGTATTCAAAGGGAAATGTCATTTGCGTGAGCTCTCATTAAGAATGAACCGGACAAAATATTAGTGTATAATAGTTTTGTATTTTTCATTTTGCTTCTCTGGAGATTTTGTAATTTTTTGATGACTTGGGGGCCAAAATAAAAATTGCAATTGAGAAATTTCGGATACTATTGGGGGGACATAAAAAAAAATTGTGGACACTATAGGGCGATGTCAAAACTCCTATAAAATGAATAAAAATTGTAAAAAAAGACTGAAATTGCATTTTTTAAAGCCTAATGTGGAGTTGCGTTTGTGAAAGAATGCACAATCCCCGATTAGATTTTTCAAATTCAAATGGCCGAACATGAAAAGGTATTTAATTTAAAATATTATATATTTTTCCTATTTTTTGGGCCACGAAATCTATTCTTTTTATTTTTCGAATTTTTTGTAAATATGGTTTAAGAGATTAAAAATTTTGAAAATTTCAAAAAATTAATTTTACTTTCAAATTGGTTCCTCAGGCTTAGATAAAGCTTTGAAAATTGATTTTCCAATTTTATAGATTTTTTATTAATTTTATATTAATTTTCTTTAAAAACTTGATTAAAATTCAGGTGTCAACACATAGTAATATCATATTTATAATTTAAACAATTATAGTAAATCAAAATTATAATAATACATAACAATTGTCAACCTTGATTACATTCAATGATGATGTCATCCCCCTATGTGGCCTCCTGTTTCGCAAGTAGGTCGTCTCCAGTGTTCGGCAGTCTAGTATTGTATCGACGGCGAGGTTCTGGTTGCATGGGTTGTGTAGATGACGAAGGCATATCCTCTTCTGACAATTGTGATTGTGATGCATCATCAAATTATGCAAATATCTCATGCTCAGATGGTGCATATGGAGTAAAAGCATATTGGGAAAAAGGGGGAGATCAAATCCTCCAAGCAACAGAGAAATTACGGGAGTATGGGGACGAAATCCCGCATGAAATGAGCCAGCGAACTAGCCGAATCCCAAAGTAAACTCTGTTTGACTGAACCCAGGATTGAACACAGGAGTGAAATCTGTTAAATTATAGATTACGGGATAAGGAACAGCATCTGTATCTTCATGAGCTCTAGTAGTCCTCCGGATTGATTGACTTATCTGAGGTGGGTCATCTTCATGTGATCCAATAGGTGTTTTGGCAGGTACTGATTAGGGTCGTAGAATCGTTATTAGCCGTCTCTCTTCATTGAAGGCATGTAGCATTGTTGTAGCTATCCTGCCTATGTGCTGTATGGTCTCTCGCATGTTCTCTTGATCTTGAGACGTACCTCTGCATAATGATATAATTTGTTTTGTGCCATCAGCCTATTCATGAAATCAAAGTCAATAGAAGTTATCAAATGCTAACAATTTGTATTACTTAAAAAATAATTTGAAGTAAATTACAAGTGTTTACACTAACCGCTACACCTACTACACCTCCCATATAAGAAATCTACCACCATGTACATGCACGATACCACTCCATATATTCTAAATGGAAGTGAAATGGCTCCGTTGCAGGATCAAATCGGACTATGTAATTTGAATGAATGTCCCACATTTCAATCCATTCTCTGTGCTTTTCAATCCAATTCTTTATAATTGGCCTTAAGTCAATAGCATGAAAGGGTTTATGATCATTAGAAGGATTTAGTATTCCTTAGTGCATGCCAAATTGACAAAGTACTCGATCCAAATAATGCCACTCCACTATATGAAAATAGATGAGTGGGACACGAGCTGTCCAAAAAAATTTTCCTTCCATACAGTAAGCTGCTAGAGTCTCGAGAATGTCATCAGTGTATGGCTCCCAAACAATCTATTTTCATATTGAAACATATCAAATTAAATGAAGAATTAATTTAAAAGGTAGCATTACATTGAAGTCATTGGTTTCTATAATGACTTACATCGCTAAATGTCATTCTATCAAATTGATAGTGTTGATGTAGCAAAGTATGTGTGGGCACTCTAGTAGTCTATACGGGTTAAAACCAGCTACCGAAAAAAAACAGTTACATACATTTTTATACGCACTGGAAAAAATTTATCTCTATCTTGTAATGGTAACAAAAAAAAACAATTACATATAATATGTGAACTGAAAAAAGTTTTTTTTTATGACCTGCATTCCTTCATGACTTATAATAAATGGACTCAAAAAAGTTTATCACTCACGAACTAAAAAAAACATATATATCACATACCGACTACTAAGAGGTGCATCTTCAAAAGGATCACTGCTTTTGATGGATGGTGAGACATAACTGAATCGATCCCACGCCCAAATTTGCAACACATATAGGGTATCACTCATTTGTTGCGCTGATGGATTGGTGGCATTGCATAGCTCCCGATACAATAACGCAAGCAGTGCTACCCCAACCATACGGTGAATGATCCATAAGGTTCTCTAGTCATACTCGATTTATCAGAAAATATGGATCCTCTAACCAATTGCAGAATGAATGCTCTCGCATATTGCATTATAGTAACCTCATCGGCATAAGCCGAAATTTCATCAAAGCGTCCTCTCAACCAAGTTATCTTTATCATCAAACCACGAATTTGATCGGATAAAAGCTGGTGACCAAGTAGATTCTCACAAACATCGCCTCAATTCCTATTAATCATGCAAGTAACTGCATTTTCATTAATAGGAAACCCTGTAAGAACTTCGATATCCTGCAAAATAATTGTGCATTCACCTTCTGGCATATGAAAGGTGTAAGTCTTGGACCTCCATCGCTCAACTAAAGCTATAATCAAATGATGATCAACTTGCCAAAGTCCCATTTTTCAAACTCCGTAAAATCCCGAAACTCAAACATACGATTTTATGCGATGATCAAATTCAGTTTCGTGTAGTGTCGCTCCATCCTGTTGACATTGAATAACTTCATTATCATCTATCTGTGAAATGTTACATTAATCGTTTTTAATAATTTTATTACGATATAACTGTTACAAATGACAGCTCGGCTGATAACTTTTTTAATTTCTTACCTTAGCCTCCCAAATGGCAAGTGACCTATGTTCAGTCTGCTTTGTAAGTAGTGAATTATTCTCAGGTCCCGGCCGAATATACTTTCTTTGTGCCATATCTACAAATGGAACAGATAAATTTCATAAATATCACATAATATTCCTAAGATGCTTTATCCATAAGGGGTACAATTTTCGTTTACAAAGAAATGAACAAAAAATAATAAGTTCTATTCAGTTAATTAAAAATCCTAATTTTTAGCATTCTTTTGAACTTTTTTTTTACGAAAAATCATGAAATTTTCTCAATTTTTTTAAAAAAAATTATGATTTTTTTCATTTTTTTTCTGATTGTCCAGTTTATTATTTCTAAATTTTCAATTAAATTTTTTTATTAATCAAGCCGGGTCCAGGGTTTGACCCAAATAACGGTGTCTTTCCCATTTCTTATGTTTTCTATGATGATGATGATGATGATAATTATTATTATTATTATTATTATTATTATTATTATTATTTGTTTTTTAATTTTCTTTTTCCTTTTTTTCTTATTTTTTTCTGATCGAGTCACCCAACTCAGAAATCAAAAAAGTGGCCAAAACCCACTCGGCTTTCAATTAGGACTAAAATGATGGAATTTTAGGAATTTTGTTATTATTTTTTAATTATTTTTCTCAATTTTTTTTTTGAAATTTTCTATTCTTTGGGATTTTTTTATTATTATAAACTAATTATATGGTCATGTTCATTACATTAGAAAACTACAATTAACGGCTCATATTCAACCGAACATCAAATCTACATTATCTGATCTAATTATCAGTTCCTATGGTCTACATCTAATAAGGGTTTCCCACAAATGTTTTCATTATTCCTGTAGATTTAGTCATTATTTCAATATTTTAAAAATCATATCTAATTAACCCTTCAAAATTTTAAATTTCATGATGAAATACGAGTTTAATACGCACAAAATATTTCGTGAGATATGTATCGACATGCAAAATAGAGATATGAGTAGCGCAAAATTAAGCTATTTCTCGGAGCAAAATAGATATATATGTAGCGCAAAAATAAGTTATTTCTCGATGCAAAATAGATATATATATCGTAGAAAAAAGATATTTTTCGGATAAACAGCATAAAATATCACAATACAACAGCACAACAGTCATTGCATAGTACTAAAATAGCATGTTTTAACAAGAATATAGGCATTACCTTAACTCAAAAAGTGCGTGTGTGTCGAGATGGGAGAAAATGATACTCCGACTCTTCTAACTTCTCTGCCGTCTATAAGAAATTATTATTACATGCAACAAAACGAAACATAAATGGCAAAACAAAACAGATCATAAAATGAAATATTATCTAGATCGATGTCAAAAAAATATTGACGGAATCAATGACCGAGGATACGAACAAGCCGAAAATCAACGAAAGACCCCTAAAAATTTTCTCACTCGATTCTCTCTGTTTTCTCTCGATACATTCTCTGTTTCTCCTTATTTAGAGGTTCTTCAGACCCTGCTCTTCAAATGTCTCTTATATGATAAATTTTCTCAATACAAAGAAGAATCTCTACTCCGTTCAATAGCTTTTTTGCGCCAAAAGTGAGAAAAGGGGAGATGTACCATGCGGAAAAGGAGGGGCAGAGGGGGACGGTGGAAAAATGGGTGGGGGTCCTCTCTAGTTTGACAAGTGCTGAACTGGAGAGGGGGGGGCCCTAGTTCGGCTTCACTTGTTCGGCGGCCCCCCTCCCGAGCAAGCCCCGTTTTCATAATTCTTCCCCATACGGACCCAAATCGGTAAAAATGCAAATTTTTTAATCCATTTTCGTAAAAAGCCCTAGTCCGTCCCTCCCAAAATCATTGATCCAGCGCCTTTCCTTCTTTATACTCTTGGTTCTTTCAAAGTTATTTGAGGGTGACGGACGTCGTGGGATCATTCTGGCGTTGAGCTAGAATTGCGCCGCTCCTGAAGTGGGCTCGTTTGTCCTTCGACCCTGTGGAGTTTGGCTTCATGGGAAGTCATTGCTCATCGCTTCTGTTTCCCCGCCGGACCAGTTTTCATTACTTTGCTTGGTGTATGGGTCCAACAGGTCTTCCTTCATTTGGGGAATTTATAGATTCCGACTTGCTGACTCGTCCACACCGTACGAGGCTTGCATGACCAAATTTGCCAGAGCCCAGAACGGAAGGGGGATAACTTGGAGCACCCCACCATGGTTCGCACTTGCATTTGCATTTAGGGTACGTTTCATTGCATTTATCTCGTACCAAGATCAAGATAAGGAGATCTGGTTGTGTTAGGATTATTTTCATCTTGGCCATTTATCTCCTACCGAGATCAAGAGTCCACCTAATTTTAACCTAGTCCCTCTGGATTGAAGA
Source organism: Psidium guajava (assembly GCA_016432845.1). NCBI lineage: Eukaryota > Viridiplantae > Streptophyta > Magnoliopsida > Myrtales > Myrtaceae > Psidium > Psidium guajava. The sequence continues at coordinate 34,560,401 of CM028226.1, forward strand.
GATCCTATCTCTCTAATGTTTCATCTCTGTGGAAATCCTCATATTTTTAGGATCCAGTCCAAGTGGTTGGGTCTTTAAGGCGGGAAAAAAGCACCCCATCTCATGGATATGTATGAGAATTCCGTGGAATAGATCTTTAATATAACCTAGTCTTTTCTATTTAGTATCGTGAATATTTATGATATTTTATGGTTTTTCGTTTGATAGAATAGAATCACAACAAAACAAAAAATGTCATCCGTGGTCTCGTTTACATTGCATTCATCGGGTCTCGATTTAGATTGCATTTAGTCCTATATTGTTCAGTCGCATGTTACCCATTGAATAGAGAGTCACATTTTTTAGGATTAAGTTTTTTATAAGCATTCCATATATATAGCATTGATGCTCCACCCATATTCATATAGTTCATATAACATGAAAAGAATACCAAAAAAGAAAGGGTTAGTGTCGTATCATTAAATTATTTATGGGAAGACATTAGGTCATACGTAAGGTCTTAGGATTAAATGGTTTGCTTCATTTAAAAAAATAGCATTTTATATAATTTGCATTGTAGGTCATAATTGTTCGTATCATGTCATTTGTTTTAGAATTCTAGTGCTGCATGAGAATTGCATGCGACTTGTTATAGCATGACATTTAGGACTTTATGTTAGTTCACGTTAGATTAGGATACAGCATGTGATTGAGTCATGTCCACGTTGATTTTAATTTGTCCACAAGAAAACCTTAAAAGCAGACCTTGCATTTCATGTTCTTGGATCTTTTCGGTATTGGTTATTGTTTGTACATCAGCATTGATCTTTTCAAGTTGTTTTGACTCCGAAAATGTTGAGAAAAATTTAATAATTATAAAAAAAATTAATACCACAAAAACCCTAAACCTGTACACATGCCACAAATTTACCTCATTTTTTTTACCACAAAAACCCCAAATTGGTGTGCATGTGACAAATTTAGCCAAAATCATTTTTTTTTAAAACCCAAACTAAGAAAATTGTGATAAATGGGTAAATTGATATCCATTAATTTTTGTTAAATTTTACCGACAAATTACTAGGTTAGATGACACGTGATAGTGGACGGCTGTACCAATTTGAGATTCTTACCCTATGTTTTTCACATGTGCACATATGTATCAGCTTAAATTTTTTGGTGGTATTAACCAAATTTAACTAAAAATTACGGAGAGTAAATTTATCACAAGTATGTTAATTTCGGATTTTTTTGTAGTAAAAAAAATTAATTTTTGGTAAATTTATTACTGGTGTACCAGTTTGGATTTTTAGTTGCCAAAAAATTAGTCTGAGATAAATTTGTCATTGGTGTACCAGTTTACTTTTTTTTTAAGTCAAAAACAGTTTGAGTAAATTTGTCACATGTGTACCAATTTAGAATTTTTTTGTGGTATTAATACTAACGTGTTGATAAGCTGAAAAGACGAGGGAGTCGAGACTTACTTAGAAAGTGCGAGGCTCTCAATACCTACATAGAATAGAAAAATAAAAATAAAAACATGTGAAACAAGAGAAATGCGACCCAATTTGAGAGAATTTCAAGAGTAGAAGATCAAGTAACAGACGGAAAAATGAAGGGGAGATATATATATATATATATATATATATATATATATATATAGGGCATTTGAGCGGTCTTAAGGATGGGGTGCACGCCTCGGGTCAAAGGCTCTCTCTCTCTTCATTCGACGTCCGATTCACGTGATTTTTGCACCCTTAGAACGCTCACGTTGGCAAAAGCCCAAAATCATTAGATGAAATCACAAAACCATGGACCCAAGATTTCTGCCCCGTCGGATGCCTTAAGGAACAATCTACAAATTGGGCTTCGTGTCGGTGACTTGTCATTTCGCAAAAAAAAAAAACCATTATTTGCCATAATTGAGGGATATGGAAATTTTCGATCGCAAGGTTGGACAAAATTTGATTATCGACAGCATCCATTAGCCATCGCGTTGAGATGCTTGCAATCTCTTTTTTCAATATGTGCAATTGATATCGCAAACATTCCAACAATAAGAAATATGACCACTTACATGGAGAGAGCCGAAAAATTAACTGTCGGGTTCGGATAGCATTATATTTGCCAAACGACTCATTTTAATGTGTGGAGTCCTTTTTTTTTACGTTAAAATGTGTTTTTGGCCTTATATTTCGCACTGTTAACCTTTGGTCAACTCTTCTTCTGAAACCCCCCCCCCAAAAAAAGAAAAACTTTGGTCAACTCACCGTCAACACTAGGTCAAACTTAATGCTTTTATGAGATTGAGGGCAAACTTTGAAGTGACGACACTTACCGAGCCCAAAAAAGGAAGAATTCAAAAGGTAAAGAAAAGTGGATTTTTTTTTTCCATTCTTAGGAATATAGAACATAGGATCATCTGTTTGGTTCAGTTTCGAAAAAATATTTTTAGAAAATGTAAATATCTTTAGGCTAAAGGAGATTTTTGAAATGCAAATAATATTTGATAAAGTATATTTTAAAAATACATTGCAAAGCAATTTTTGACGTAAATGTTATTCAGTAAAAAGTACCCTTTTGTAAATAATTCAAATTTTTAATTATTTTATTTTTAATCACTTTCTTTAATTTTTTTTCTCTTTTTTTCCTTCTTCCTTGTTTAATTTCTTCTTAGCCAATCTATGGTGGTGGCCGGTGATCGGCCACATGCCAGGCTCGACCTCGCCCTGACCTTGCCAAATCTGGCGAGGTGAGCCTCACTCCCTCGAGGCCGATGACGTCAAGGCTTGTGTCATCAAGCTTGGAGCACGTTGGCTCCCATATTATAGTCGATCATTGGGTGACCGCCGTCACCGAGGTCTGCGATCGACAGAGAAAGGAGCAATGACCGAAAGCAGGCAGAGGAAGAAGGAAGAAGAAAAGAAAAAGGAAATAAAAATAAAATGAAGAAGAAAATAAAAAGATTAAAAAAATGTAGTTTTATTCAAACAATGCAACTTTTCAAAGTAATTCCAGAGTTACTTTTGACTAAAAGACTTTATAGTCCATTGAAAATGCAATATGCATTTAGCCAAGAGATTTTAGAGTTTCAGAGTCCCTTGCAAATGCTGAGCCAAACGGGCTCATAAGCCTAAGAAGTTACAAATTTCCATACAATTTAAAAATATGGTAATGCGACATAATTTAATGCCTTGAATTTCTTCCCATATTCACATGATCAGTGTCTATTTTCGTGATCAGGGCGAATTTATTTAGCCCATTAAATCACAGTGTGACTGGCAGGTTGTGCGACAAGTCATGCACATCTATGATGTTTTAGTCTTAGACCATTGAATCTGATTATCACTGCCCTCGTGAAGAAGCTTGTACAAGCTTATTTCACATTAATTAGGTCTAAGGCCATACGAGTACTCATTTATTCAACTGCTGGTGAGCAGTGACCAGTCCTAGAATTGATGTGACCAGTGCAAATTCATATTTACTTCCAAATAGCTTTCGCTTAGCGGGTGAGCACACTTGAAGCTGTATTTGGCCATCAAGTTACAAAAGTCGGATAGGATAGGATAGGATACCAAAGCTCTCTTAAATTTCTCAGCAAAGAGGGAGAAAGAGCCAGAGAGGCCTGTCAACCACGACGCTTGTGCGAAGTTAAATATGTTAGATTGACAATTCTTTGAGATCAAATTTGATTGCGAATTCGTTTTACCGATGGTCATGGACAGATGCGGCACCATAGGGTGGTCGTCAAAGAGCGGCCACCAGACGGCATTTATCGACTCAGGCGATGCTTAGGGCGCGCATGGTAACACTTCTCATCGAGAATTAACTTCTGATAGAGAAGTTGATTTTTCAACTTTTCACCAGAAGCAGAAGTTGATTTTTCAACTTTTCCATCAGAAGTTGATTTCTGAAAAAGAAATGCATTTGAAGCGCACATGGTAACGCTTCTCTTTGTCGGCAGCCGGCGGCGGCGACCGGCGGTAGCTGCGAAGATTAGAAGTGATTTTTGAAGCTGAGAAGTAATTTTTTTTACTTCTCAAGTTGGCCAAAAAATCCAACCAGAAGTAGAAAAGTCTACCAGAATTGAAAAAATTTACCAAACGAATTTCTACTTCAGAAATGATTTTACCAAACGGATTTCCCTGCCAGAAGTTGATTTCTCTGCCAGAAATCACTTCTGGAGTGTTACCATGCGCGCCCTTAGCTGCCGGTCAAGTCGATTTTCATTCCTTTATTTTATTTTATTTTTTTGTGTTAGTTCTTAATCTATTATGGGTGGGATAAAACTATCATATCATGAGGGCGAGACTAGTTATCTAAATTATGAGTTATTTGGGCCCTTTTTTAGACTTATCTAGGTATCTCATCCAAAAGAATATCACCAATCGTAGAAAAAATAATTCTTATCCTATCCGATCTCACACTCAAGTTGCCAAACATGCCGTTAAGGTATTGTTCCGTTGGGATTCTTTGTGACACCGTCAATTCTATTTATTAGACCTTTCTTTTTTTAAGCGTTGGAACGTAATAGAGTGAGAGAATATGATATAGTAAGCTCGATCCAACCATGGATATAAGTAACCGAATGGCCAAGTCATGAAATGATAACAAGTCTCTTGTTCCACTTTGACTCGTCTCATACTACTAAACTTCACGGTTTTGTCCCCCTTTTTAAAAATAACAAAATAATTTTGTTGGAGGTCATTCAGCTTGATAAGGGGCGAGGTTGAAATCGCAATACTAAAGTAAGCCGTCCCACCAAAATATTCTTATTGGGTTAATATCATAGAAAACTCCAAACTGATACACATATGACAAATTTACTAAAAAATATTTTTTTTACTATAAAAAAAACTTTAAATTGGTACAATTGTGATAATTTTATCCCAAACTAATATACTTGTGATAAATTTATTCTCTATTAGTTTCATTAAATTTAATGTCAAATTGCTCAGTTGGATTGCATGTGACACTTCACCAGCATGTCAGTTTGAGATTTTTACTCTCTATTTGTCATAGATTAATCAATTTAAGATTTTTCATGATATTAACTTAATTTAACGAAATGTAAATTTATCACATATGTAATAGTTTGAGGTTTTTCATTGTAAAAAAAATTAGTTTATGAAAAATTTATTACAGATATACCAATTTACGGTTTTTAATGGTTAAAAAAATAATTTAAGGTAAATTTATTATAAATGTACTAGTTTGAAATTTTTCGTGATAAAAAAAATAGTTTATGGTAAATTTATGATAAGTACACTAATTTGAGATTTTTTACGGTACTAACCCATTCTTATTTCATTTATAGTTTGGCGTACATAAGAATGCGCTTCTTTCGATTTTTAGAGGGGAATTCGGTTCATTCGAGTCCGATTCGCAGTCCCGCAAACTTGCTAGGAGCCGGATTTTGTCCGAACCGTCTGCCCCTCGGACCGCGCATGGATCATCAGAAATGGTCCGTCAAAATTATGAGCAAGACGATGGCTTCGGCGCTGCACGGTTGTCCAGCTCGACACTGCGACGAGGCTTTGTAAAACTCCGTTGCGTATAAAACAGGCCTTCTCATCATCCTCGGCAACAAAACTCTCTCTCTTCTCTCCTACAAGCGACGCACGAAGCATAAACAGAGAGAGAGAGAGTGCTGGTGATAGTTGAGAGAATACCATGTCTCTGGGCTACGCCGAGAAGCTCTCCTACATCGAAGATGTCGGCGAAGTTGGAATGCGGGAGTTCTTCGACCCACCCCACGTTTTGCAAGAAAAAGTAGAAAATAAATAAAATTTCTCTCTGAATCTCGCTTTTTCTCTTCTGGGTCTTTCCTTTTCCTTTCCTTGTTTCTGTTCTTCTTCGTTTAGATGAATAATCTTCTGAATCCTTTATCTGGGTCGTGTTTCTTTTTCGTCCCCTTATGTGAAACAATCTATGCCAACGACATGGACGATCCTCCGTGCACGATGAATGTCGTGAATCATCCGTCAATCGCATGTGTTACTCTATACTGTTCTTTATTGACTTGATCATCGTTGATGGCATGTGGGCGCATGCTCTCTGTTTCCTAGCGGTCTTTCGGGTTTTGCCGCGTTTGATGTTTCAATAATGGCGAGGGTTTTTGGTAGGATTGAGTGCTGTTCTGGCTCGTCCGACCTAATGACTATGCATGCGTGAAATTGGTTATCCTTGAATGGTGCTTTAGGTCTTAGATGGCAAATGTACATGGCGAAGTGGACAATTAAACCGCCACGATCATTGTGTTCTTGGAACTTCAGTCTGTATGCAATGGTTGCATCACGATCTGTAGTTTTGTGCTTCGCAGCTCCGGATCGCGAAAGCATTGCCTTACTCAAGAGTCTCCGCTTGAGTAAAAGGGCCAAGGCATTCAGACCACTTGTCACCATATCCTTCATCTTTATGTGTCAGAGTTTCTGACGCTATCAAAATGATTTTGCTCTAGAATCTGTAAGGCTGTTTTGCTGTGAAGAAACTTGAGTAGAGAAAAGCAAAGACTCTCTTCGTCCCTGTTGATGTTACGTCCTTAAGATGATTTTCGATTACTGAAATGGACAAACATTCAGGAGCTCGTGTTTTCTTTTCTTATGAGAGATATGCCATTATGTCTAGTCCTTGTGACAGTAGCTCACCTTAGTCTAGCATTTGGAAATGCCCTTTCCATTTTTGCACTTCCTGCCATTAGAAAATAGAGGTCTAACTAATTTGATGATTTAGAGTTTTGACTATCTGGAATTCAACTTTAGATCCTCATGGATCTCCTTTAGTCTAATCCTGGGCTGGTTTTGTTGTGGCAGATTGAAAGACTTGCAATGACAATAAAAGAGGTTCGAATTCTGCAACTTTTACTCAATAAGACGGTGATAATCATATTTGTTAGCAAGTTGGGTAATACTTTTCAATTCTCTTGTTCTTGCAGAGTAAGCATCTAGTGGTGTTTACAGGTGCAGGAATATCGACATCTTGTGGTATACCTGATTTTCGAGGTCCAAAGGGAATTTGGACTATGCAGGTGAAAATTTGTAGTTATAACATGTAAATCTTGTATTTTAAAGTGAAAGTTCAATTGTTCTGCTTTGTAATAGAACTTAGGGTTAATAGAAATGGTAGATACATAGATTCAACAATGTTTTTAAAAACTTACTGTCCAAGTGGACATTTAAAATGCAGTTCATTCTCTTAGCAAGACAGTAACTAGTAATTCAGCAACAAGGAGGAAAAAGACAAAACTAGGAACAAAATTTCAACTTCCATGCATGGCGCCTTGAACTTTTAAAACATTTATAAAGAGCAAGCTCAAAAGTACAGCAGTTTTAGTCAAAGGATCTCATCTAGTCCTACTGTCAAGGTGCCAGATCTTGAGCATTTGATATCTGTACACATGGTCTGACATGGGAATCAGTAGAATTAAGTTGCTCATTGTAAAAGTTACTCAGCAGTTTAGTCATTTTGTTGAAAAGTCTCCATTTGTTGACTGCAGCGTGAAGGCAAGCCATTGCCTCAAGCTTCACTTCCTTTTCATCGAGCTGTACCAAGCATGACGCACATGGCTTTGGTTGAACTTGAGAGGGCTGGCATATTGAAATTTGTCATTAGTCAGGTAAGGCTAGGTTTTTCATATTTTGACCGCTGTATACGTTTCGATAAGCTGTGGCTATGAGAGCTTGTTTTGTTTGGCTAGGATTGGAAATCCTGTATTTTACATATCCATACGATTGAGTCCTTGGATTTCCGAATTGTTGCTTTACCTTAGCTACTTTAAATGTTCTTTGAGATAACTGGTACCTTAAGATGCTCATTCCAAGTCCCAAGTTTTTTGGAGATTCATTAGTAATACAGGATCCATCACATAATCCATGGATACTCTCATTTACCAATACTTGTTGTTAGTTTGTGGGGATATCGAGCTCTAATTTCTAATTCCATCCTATATTGGAAATCACGAATTCTAGAATGTTGATGGTCTCCACCTTCGGTCTGGAATCCCAAGGGAGAAGCTTGCTGAATTGCATGGAAATTCATTCATGGAGACTTGTCCTTCCTGTGGAGCTGAGTGAGTGATATCACAATTGTGGTTGCAAATTGTTGTATTCCAGTTCCTTTGGGACCTCACAGTGAGCTATTTTTCTTGTGTTTCTATGCGCATTACCTTTTGTCAAAACTTGCTGCATCTAATTTTGTGAGTGCAGAACTGTGTTATTTGGCACACCAAGTATGATATTGCCCTAAAAAATGTAGCCATGAAGATAGGAAACTCCCATGTGCAACGGAGCTCTGTTCTGCTGTGAAAAGCTATTAAATAATATCTTAGTGGAGCAGCGTGTTTATTTGCAATACGAATAATTCTGCAGAAGCTCAACAAAATGAAGTCTATCAGTAAAGGCATCAGAGAATTATGGAGAGTATGAAAACTTTAACACTGCATGTCACGTGAGTTGGTCCATCTGTGGAGGGCTAAACTTTCCTGACTTGATTTAAGTCTGGAAGCTTACATTAGTTGAATTAGCATTATAGGCTACAAAGATTACTAGAAAGACAAGGAATATATAAATGGTCACTGCAAATTTAGTAACTTTTCACTTAACATAATTTTCAATCCTGTGTAGGCTTTTTGCAGCCTGCATTAGTTATTACATCAAAGATGCAAGCTTTGTATCATCTCTTCTTTTTTGCATGTACTTGTCTATTAAGAAGCGTTAGTTAAATATGTAGGTACTTCCGAGACTTTGAAGTGGATTCAATTGGACTGAAGGAGACTCCGCGTCATTGTTCTGATGCAAATTGTGGAGCAAAGCTTAGAGACACAGTCCTTGATTGGGAGGTATCCATACGGCTTATTTGCCTTGCATTATTTTATTTCAACTTTTAGTTGAATATTACTCTTCATATGTTTGCTATTAAGAATAACAAGGACAGCAGAGTTGATGAATCTCTTTCCAGAGTTATAGCTGCTTACCTGTGTCCCTTTTTGCTGTTTAATGTTGTCCGTACTTAGTGCATGTTATAGTTGATAGGTTCATTGAAAAAGAAGTTGAAAAAAGTTTTCTTAATAAATTTGGATATAGTTGTATTTCTTTTAGAGTCTATCTGAAAGCTTGTTTTTGTGTTGAAGGACAGTAATACTGAAAAGCATCTACCTTGCTTATTACCATTGAAATAGCTAATACTCATCTGTGGACAGTGACATTAGCTTAGTTTGAATGGCCATCCTACATTGGCATTAACTTGGTTCTTCTTTCTTTCTTTACCCTCCTTTGATGTGGACTTCTCATTTCATAAGTAGTGTCAGCAATATGTCATCTGTGGAAAGGGTTGTAACTATTTCATGCCACTAGGCACTACAAATATTCCATCTTACTTCAGTTCTCTTGACGTGGTTTAGAGTAGTCAAAAGGAAACAAGGAGAGACCTATGTTTTTTCTTATTATTAAAACTGTTGGTGCTGAACCCAGTTTCTGTATTAGGATGCTTTGCCCGCAAAGGAGATGAGCTATGCAGAGAAGCATTGTCGAATGGCTGATCTTGTTTTGTGCTTAGGAACAAGGTAATATTGAGGTTGCCTAGTCAGGGGAACTGTTTATCTAGTTTGGATACTTGTTAAACATAATTGGGAGTTCATCTCGTAAAAGCACGGCAGATTGATGAGATTTGAAATGATGATTGTATGCTGGTCTTTTGTCTATAGCATGGCCATGATGGATATCAGCTTAGTAGCTAGTATAATTGACATCAGGAGACAGCACATTTAATAAAAAGGGTATCCATGTCTTCGATCTCTTTTTTGGGGAAAGGATCAGTTGTTGGTTGGTTTGCATCAACTCGTGGGTCGTCTTCAATCAGAAGTATATCTTTTTGCAACATTTGTTTTTCCATTAAAATCTACTTCTTGGGGGTGTCATTCTATTGTTAGTTTTTCTCTTAACTTGTCTAAAGTATGATTGCTTTATGACATATGCAGTCTGCAGATCACTCCTGCATGTAACTTGCCTTTGAAGTGTCTGCATGGTGGAGGGAAGATTGTGATTGTAAATCTTCAGGTGCTTCTTCTTCCCAATCAAAGACAAAATAAAGAGCTAGATGACATGCAAAAGATGTCAGAAATTATATAGGATTTTTCTTATGGATGCCAGAATCTGGTGAGTAGGTCCTGCATGTTCATTTAATTGCCAACGAAGAAGGACCTCTACTGGTATATCTAGTTTTTCATCCCATGTGTGGCAGGAATTAAATTGTCATGAAGTTGATAAAATCAATAATAGTCTGGTCATTATTGTAAGGTTTCTTGATGACAAATGCTTTTACCACATGATTGTGCCTTTTCCCTCCCAACTGTTAGAAGCTGATGAATCAGGACTAAACTGAGCATAGCCACAAATTTTGAAGTTTTCGAAGGAGAACTTTAGCATTGCCATATTAGTAAATCTTATAGGTCCCAAGCCATGTGAGAAGAGAGGAACAATGAAAGAAATGTTTGTCTGTACTCCTTTCTCATGGAAATTGATCTATGGATTGTAACTTTATCTTGAATCCGCTGAATTCTGTGTGTCAACTTGTTTGTGTTACTGGGCACCACAAAGGCCATTTCTATGTATCGTGAGATCTTGCTGCTCTGTATTATTAGACTTTGGCCTTGCTGACTTTTAGAATCATTCCATCTAGAGATAACTTAAACACAGAAACAGACTTGGTGAAAGGAGAGGGACAAAATCAAACCTACCATCAGTTGATAGAGTTCTAGCATTTTGCGCTTATCAGCTCCTTTAGTGAGCTTATTTCTGTACTGACACATTGGCAGAAAACTCCAAAGGACAAGAATGCGAGTTTGGTAATCCGCGGGCTTGTAGATAAGGTACTAAATCTTCGCTCTTGGGCTCACAGAGATCTCTGTGTCATCATCTTCTATCCTCGTGTAGCCGTGCTAGTGTAATCTAGATGATTTGTTGGAGCTGTCTTCTCGATATTCTATTATTGGTGCACAAGTTCATTTTCACCCAACATTGCGAGCCCAGTGCAACATTTGCTGGTGTATGTGTCTTGTACTTCCTATTGCATTGGGAGCAAAAGTGCTTATGAGTTTTGTGTGCATCATGGTTACATGATATGACCATCTGAAACTTTGTCGCTTCTTTTAGGCCTCATAGTTGCTTGACTTGCTATCTGCACCATAATTTTCTTTAAATTTGAAAGAGCACAGGTTATTGCAGGTGCCGTGAACTTGCTGAATATGCAGATTCCTCCGTTTATCAGGATTGACTTCGTCCAGATTATTTTGACTAAAGCTTTAAGTGCAGGTAGCTATTCATTTTGTGGAACCTAATGGCAGTGATGAGTGACATTATATGCCGCCTTGTCCCTTTATGGTCATTATTCGTTCTAAAGTTGGCGGCACTACTAAATTCAACCGTGGGATATGTTTTCATTCAACAGCAAGATAGAACTTCTTTCCCCTTTTCTGTATATGTATTTGTTGCATCATTTGCCCTCTTAATTTCGCTAGGTCTGAAATTTCGTACACCATTGTAGAGTGACCCCTCAGCTGAGCTTACCATAGCTTTGTGATGAATTTGATGGATTGTTGATACGTCATAGACATCTTCACATGTTAACATTATCATAATGGGCTATTATTCTGTCACATTGATTTGTTGGTTGCGTAACAGATGAAAAGTACGTCAATTGGATGCTCAGATTGGCTAGCATTCATGGGCAGAAAGCTTCGTTGCCATTCATCAAATCAGTCGAGGTGAAATTACGTTTAAAAAAAAAATCGAGTTAAACATCTACCTCTGTAAATATTTCCTGATTTCTGGCGAAGTCAGAGAAAATGATGATCTTTGAAAAGTTGGTTTGGAGACTACCCATTTATTTATACTTGCTTGGTTGATTTTTTTTTTAATATATGGAAAAAATTTTCTATCGGTATGATCTATTCTAGTTGACATAAGCATATGTGCAGTTGAATTGCAGAAGTTTCTGGGAAGCCCATGCATGTAATTGCTTAGCGTTTGAGATGGTGACTGTGCTTCCACTTGCTTCTTTTGTGGGGGTCTATGTTGATGATATTTTCAACCTTAACAATTTTTTTTTTTTTTGCTTTGTTCTTAAACAATCGATGTCTTTAAATACTCTGTTAATTAGTTATCGGCTCATATCAAAGTATAGCTAGAGTGGGGTTTCTATCAAGTTGGGACTGTGAAATTGGACTGTTCCCATGCCCTTTTGAAGGCTTATCACAGCTTGACTGATGAATGTAATTTTAACATTCTAGATTACTTTTTTGGATGAGGAAAAATACAAAGCAGCTGTTCTTCATGAGCAACCATTTCTGCTGAAAAGGTAAGATTTTGGAAATGTTAATGACTTTTTTCTGCTTTCCATGAAAAATGAGAAAATCTTCATTGATTCACCATGGTAGAGGGCCATTTTCATTTGCAAATTAAAAGAGACCTTGTACTCTAGTCTGTTAGAGCAGTTTGTCACTTTTTTTCCCTCTCTTTTTTTTTGGGTTTTTTTTTTTTTTATGTTGATGTTGGTGTGTGTGTGTAGGGGGTGGGGGGTTTTATTTTCCGGGGGGGGGGGGGGGGGGGGGGAGGAATCCAAAGAAAGGCTTCAAGGTCGCTTTTCTTTGAGAGGCAATAATGCGACACTAAAGGAGCAATAATGCGACACTAAAGGGACCTGAGGTGTTGTTTTTCTGACCAATAGATGACCAGATACATGGTTCACTCTGTTAACCTGAGTTCGTATAAATATTTTGGTAAGTACCTGAGTTCATATTGTTGTCCTCTTCTAATGCTTATGTATAAATCAGAGTGGCGATTGCTAAACTCATCAGACAACTGAAGAGATTTGCTCTTGATTTTAGAAATATTACCTGGATTATAATAGAACCTGAAAGCTTGATCACTTTGATTGGTGTTCTCTGGATTTGATGAGCATTGTGATAGAGCACGAACAAGTAGTGAGTTCCTTAAGATGCTTTACCTGAAATCACACTTAGATCTGTGGCAACAGGACTAAGTAGTTCTAAGCATGGATATTTCTCATAAGAGTGCAAGATGTGTTGACATAGCTTCTTGTTCTTTGATTCTCTTGACTTTATTCTTTACATATTTGCAGGAGAACAGAGAGGACAAAAGTATTTGAGATGGTCTTGAAAATTAATTTCTCTGATGGCTGCGGCTGTCTGTGCAGCCAGATTAATATCCCTTTTGATCCTAGTGTAAGAATCTTGAGCAGCTTTGTTAACGTCTTTTTATTAGCCATTACTGTCATCATTATCAATTTAAAGGTTTTGATTGTGAAAATGAGTTTTGATATATTTACAGGGATGCAACCCCTTCGGCAAGGCTTAGAATGTCTTTGAAGTAGGCTCCCAATCTTTTTTTTTGTTTTTCCCTTAGGTCGTCAATTAGGTTCCAAAGTGATTCTATTTGGTCATGTAGTAGAAGCAGACGTCTTCGTGTCACCGTCCTATAAATATTCATCTTGAATTACCTAATTTAGCATTCTGATTCCAATGAAATCCTGCATGCTTCGTGGCCAAAAGGAAATAAAAGGGAGAATCTTCCTTACTCGTATCAAAGTGGTAAAAGAAACTGTGAGCTCTTTTTCTCGCAAGCTCTTTGTCTAGTAGGGTCACCATCCTATCAGGATCAGCAACCTAACGACATAAGCTTCAGTCGCACGGAAAATATGATGCTCGTCCTCACTCTCTTGTTAACAGCGCCGTAGTAACAACTGATCACTTGCAGGTTTCAACTGATTGCTCTCCTCTCGATAAGGACTCAATACTTCAGAAGCTAAGAGACACAGCGATTCAAGGCCAGTGCTGTGGTCAGAATGCCATAATCGGAAAGAAAATCAAGTTGGCCCCCAATGGCGAGACCAACACATTTGCCATTGTGACCAACATCGTCATGCACAATAAAGCCTCCAAGTCGTTTGAAATCGAGGTGATGAGCAACGGGGGCATCAAGAGGCGGAAAAGAAGCGTGAGAAGCAACACATCCTCTCGGAAGCGATCCAAGACATGAGGATCGAATTAACATTAGCCATTCTTTGGGGGAAACAGATAGAGACTGGCCCTTGGGATTTGTAAATATGGCTTTCTTTGGAGCTGACCAGGTAACTCCATGTGATATGACTGAGTGAATTTTGTTAGATACTGCACTCAGCCTTGCTTGCTCTGTAAATCCTTTTGGGCATGACCAGATCAGCTTTTTGGCCTACAACTGATTTTCACCAACACCATCTTCTACAAAATAGTGAAGGGGGACTACTAGCTTGCTGGGTTATGTATGATTCGATAGCAAACTGATAATTTTCTGAATCATTGCAATAGTGTTTTTTATTATGCAGTTAGGTAATTTTTCCTTATCTTTCTGTGGCATCCATGATGTTATGGAGTGTCTGTTGATCTAATCCAGCTTCGCATGGACAAATGAGAGATGGGATCGTTGACGACGGGCGCAAGGAAGACTAGCGAATGCATGTGCTATGCGAATGACATGATTATGTGTGGGTTTTAAACGAGTACAGATCCGTCAGATAGACTGGAGATAGCCACAGTTTCCTCCTTGAATTTTTTGGGAAGGACATTTCTAGCAACTGAATTTGGACCCCAATTTCTGGCGGATTACGGCATATGGTGTCGGTATTTCAAAGCGCGTGTTGCCTTTGAAGTTTAGTCAATTGTTCTCTGGAAATGTGAGTACATGTGCATTGCCATGTAGTTTGCAGTGATGAGATGGTCTTGGAAAAATAGATAGGGGGCTGATTCGGAGCCAGGTTTTCTTTAGACAGAGAGAAAATAATCAAAAAAGTACAATTAAAGTCTTAAATCATTCAACCCTAATCTTTTTTTAAATTTGACCAATTTAGTTGTGAATTTTTTTTTTACTATTTGCTAATATAGTCTTTTCGGCCAATATTGGCAAGAAATCGCTAATATGGACATCAGCAATCTTACGCAACACTGATATTACAGATTTTTACAACTTTTTAATTATTTTTTTCTAATTTTTATTTTTTTATTTTATCTTTTTTCTTGTTTCCCTTTGTTGGCCTATGGCCTCGTCGGCCACAAGCGAAGGCATCGGCCCTTGCTTGGCTTAGCTATGACCATGCCATGTAAAAAGGTTTGGTGTCCATGTTTTCATTTTTTTTTTTTTGTAAAGGTAAGATATATTGATGCTAAACAAAAAGCGCGATTACAAGGGGCAGAAACACAAAAATATCGCATCAAATAAGACACCAAGGAGATGTCTCAAAAGGTACAAAGGTGTGACGGCAAGAAAAAGCCCAAAATAAAACAAACAAACGGCCACACACAAGGCCAAAAGGCGGCAAGGACAACAGCAAAAACCCAAGAGAAAATAGTAGGAGATGATCTCCCAACTGGCTTGGATCTTCTTGTTATGGGGATTGTCTTCAACCGGTGCTAGGGACAACCCTCGATCTTTCACCAACTTAGAGAGATGGGTGCGCATAGACGGTAAGAAGCAGAGACGGTCACGAAATATAGTATTGTTCTGTTCCATCTAGATAATATAGCATAGGGCAACAAAAGAGAACCGGCCAATTTGAACCCGAAATGACGAACCTTTGAATGAACGACCAATCCAAGCGAGGGTGTCAAGCCATGATCTATTCTGCCAAGGCATGTTGAACTTCGAAGCCCAGAAGCGAGCAAGGGAACCCGTGGAGGAGCAACCAAAGAACAAATGATTTGTGGAATCAGGACGACAATGGCAAAAGGCACAAGAAGCATCGGTAATTCTATGATAGGACAGCAAATAAACCTAGGTAGGGAGTCTTTTGAGGGAGATCAGCCATAGCAGGAAAGAATGTCTTGGAATTATACTCTTGTTCGAGACCATAGAGCTCCAAGGAACCTTCGGAGCCTTAATGCTAGAGGTGAGCATGGGCCGAGTGGGCCGGGTCTAAACCTAGACCCTAAACCCGACCCTGTTATAACCGGTTCCCAATTTTTGAAACCGAAACCCTACCCTGTTTTTTTTAAAACCTGTTTTGGAACCGATCCTATTTTCCGGTCCGGTTCCAGGGTCTACGCGGTTTCCCTGTTTTTTAGTCATCCTCAAAAGAAAACAAAGCCAACGGTTCCAGGATCTATCCAATTTTCCTATTTTTAGTCATCATTAAAAGAAAACAAAGCCAATGATACAGAAAATATATTCATTTCACTTAGGCTACGGTAAAGAATGGGCGACACCTCTAGAGGTGAGTGTGCTGTGAGTGCGTAAGATAAGGCTATGGCGAAGGCTTAATCACTTCATTTAGGATTTTTTTTTAAAAAAAGTAGCATGTAAAACCGGTTCTATAAACCGGTCCGAGTGGGTTTTTACCTAGACCCGGTTCCCGAACTGGTTTGAATGGAAACTGATTCCCGACCCTGTTTTTCGGGTGGTCCGATCCGGGTACCGGGTAAACCCGGTTTGGTTGCACACCCCTACTTAATGCGAATAAAGTTCCAAGCAGAGGAAGTAGAAAACTCTCCTGAAGGGCCATTAATCCATACCAACTTGTCCCTCCTATTCTCCACAAGCATGGGAAGATTTTTTTGACCAACTATTCAATTGGTTAAGGAAGTTAGGTTGCAGCCAGGAGCCAGCAAAGAAATCCCGAACAGAAGGATCACGTGGAATGCCGGAGCAATAGATGTCACGATCTGAAATCAACAAGTGTAAGGGGCCACAAGGGTGCCAATAGTCGAACTAGAAGGATGAGGAAGCGTCATTACCAATCCGCTTTCTGAACATCAATCTAAACTCTTGGCGCAAGTCCAGAATTTTTTTCCAAGCCCACGAACAAAACATCAGTTTAGTGGATACCCAGAAACTTTTCTTCTTCAGAAAGTTGGAATGAATCCAACGACACCAAAGTGATTCCTTATCAGTGAAGAGTGCCCAAATATGCTTGAGCATAGAGGAGCGATTACAATCAAGAAGACGCCTTATACCCAGCCTGCCTTCATCCTTCGGCCTACACACTTCATGCCATGGGACCTTTGCACCACCAACTCCCAATTCCGGTCCCTTCCAAAGGAATTGCCTAAGAATCAATTCAATCCTAACTAACACAAACTTTGGGAGAATAAAAATATTCGCCCGGAATACTTGGATAGCATGTAGGATATATTTTATGAGTTGGAGGCGACCCGCAAATACAAGAACCGTTAGGACCAAGAATGAGCTTTTACCGTTATAGCATTTACCAAAGAAGTGTAATCAGATTTGCAAAGTCTAGAGGCATGACAGGTACTCCAAGGTAGCGAAAAGGAAGTTTACCTTCCTTAAATCCAAAGCAATCCAAGATGTCTTGCCGAGAAGAAGGAAACCCCCCCACGAGGAAGATTTCGCTCTTGTTTGGATTCAGTTTGAGCCCAGACCATCCAGAGAATAAGTCCAATCCATACTTGAGAAGATTGGCCGAACCAATGTTTGCCTTAGCAAAAAGAAGCACATCATCAGCAAAAAATAAGTACGATAACTTAGTGGGCTCACAACGCCAATAAAAATCGAAACCTAGTTTTCAAGTCTGAGAATTAAGTATGCTGGTAAACACCTCCATAGCAAGAGTGAATAAGTATGGGGACATAGAGTCGCCTTGACGAATGCCTCTTCCATTAGCAAAGTATCCGTGAAGTTCTCCATTAATGGCAATCGAGAATTTCGAAGAAGGAACACACTCCATAATCAAAGAGACAATTTTGGTCGAGAAGCCAAATGATTGAAGAACAAGTTTCAAGAATTCCTAATCAATAGTATCATAGGCCTTTTGGAAGTCCACTTTAATGGCACATTTCGGAGAATATGGTTCAAGGTGGAACCCCGCAAATAACTCTTGAACAATGAGAATATTGTAGGCAATTCTTCTTCCTTTGATAAAGGTATTTTAGGGGTGGCTAATGATAGATGGCAAGACACTTGCAATCCTATTAGCTAAAATCTTGGTGATGCACTTGTATACCATGTTGCAACAAGCAATGGGCCGGAAGTCACTCATAGAAGATGCATTAGGAGTCATCGGGACAAGAGTAAGGATAGTCGCATTAGTTTCCTTAAGAAGGCAGCCATGGCGGAAGAAATCACGAATGGCCAAGGTAACTAAAGGCCCTAAAATGTCCCATGAAGTAGTAAAGAATTCAACATTGAAACCATCGGGGCTCAGGCTTTACCTTTCAGAAGGGAGAACATAGCATTTCGGATCTCCACTTCCATCACTTCACAAGCAAGAAGCTGAACTTGGTCTTCATCCATGGTGCGAGAGAGAAGAAGCCATATATCCTCCACCGTTGGCCGAGAGGTAGCAGGGGTAGCTACAAGAAAGTTCTCAAAATGAGTGACAGTATACTACTGGACCGCACGGGGTTCACTGACAGTAGAGCCATCAAGGCTAATAATCGAGAGGATACGATTCTGGTGGTGCCTCTTGTTGACAAAATGGTGGAAGTAAGTTGTATTAAGATCTCCCTCCCTCAACCATCTTATTCTAGATTACTGTTTGTAGAAAGATTCTTCCTAGAGCTGAAGGTCAGAAAAGATCAAGAGCTTTTCTTTTTCAAGGGTTGCCTTCTCTTGACTATAAGGATCGCTAGCTAGCTCATCCTGGATCAACTTAAGTGCTGTTCTAGCCTCCTCGGTGCGAGTAGTAATGTCAGAGAAAGAGTCTCTATTAAGTTGTTTGAGCCGACACTTCAGCAGCTTCAGCTTTTGACGGAATAGAAACATGGGAGTTCCAAGGAATCCCAAGTCTGGGATAAAATGGTCCTGAAAGAAGGGTGGGACATCCAGAGATTAAAAAATTTGAAAGGCTTACGGGAATGCACCTGATTCGCGATCTTGATAACCATAGAATTATGATCCGAGACCCCTTTAGTGAGGAAGTTGGCTTATGAGAAGGAGAAGTCAGAGCTCCATTTGTCATTAATCAAAACTTGGTCAATTTTCCATTGCTTTCGAGAAGCTCTCGACGAGGTGGACCATGTGAATCGATGGCCTACATATCTCAGGTCATCTAGACTAGCTTGGTCTAAGCAGTCATTGAATTCATCAAACGCCGGAATCCACATGTTGGAGCTGCCCATTCTATCCGAATCAAAGCCGATGACGTTAAAATCCTCGGCCACCAGCCAAGGGTCAAACACAAAAAAAGGCACTAAAGCAGATGAGGTTAGCCTAGAGAGTCCTTCGGGCCACAAAGGAGTGATCTCCATAGACCACTGAGAAGTAGCAAGACTTGGCCAGCGCCAGGAGATGAATACGGCAGTGTATAACCTGCATAGATACAAAGCAAACAGCAAGGTCCACAGAGTATAGATTCCAGCCAATCCAGATTCTACCCTGAGGGGATTAAGAGTCATTAGAAATCCACCACCAGCCCGTTATGAGAGACCTTAACAAAAAGGGCCAGTTTAACCTTCGTCTCCAAAATACCGATACAAGAAAGGTGATAATGCTTCACAAGAGCACGAATCTCAGCCTGTTTAATGGGATCACCAAGACCCCTAATATTCCAGACTCCAAAAAACATAGAAAGGGAAGAGGGATTACCGACTTTTGCCACCTCCCATTTCCTAGACTTGGTCTTGGGAGCGTCAAGGCTGCAACCCATTACCGAGGGGTCAGGAGGGGATTCTTGATCAAGATTATCTCCACCATGTGTTGCAGACCTAAGCCTCGTATTAGGAATGGCTGGGGTTGGATTAATTTCCATCGATTTGATGCATTCCCCCATTCCAGGGGTATTCGGGACAATGGAGGGGAGGACAGCTTCCTCAGGGTCGCTACCAATGTTGCTGGCCTCTCTGTCATCACCTTCAAAGTTGGAAGGTGATGAACTGGCCTGAGCTTCATCATCAAATTCAAATAGAGAGTATACACCCATAATTACTTTCCACATAAGAGCATGAGCCACAGGAGGTGCAGCTGAATCCTCCCCCAGGCCTGTTACAGGGCTGTTTGAAGCAGGGGATCTCCTACGTCTTACTATTTCCCAGCCTCTATCATCCTGTGGGGCCTTAGTAGCAACAACCGGGCTTGATGTTCTAATGAGGGCCTCCGGCTGCCCAACGTCAGCATGATTAGGTGGGGTTACTGCCAACGGGGTTGGCTCAGAAGGTGGGTTGCACCGATAACCAAATGTGCCACAAAGCAAGCAAGACATAGGCTTCCATTCATATTCTATACTGAAGGTATAATTCTCTCCTTTCAGCACTACATCAGCTACCTTGGGAAGGTTTTCAGCAATACATACTCGTGCATAGGAGAAGGTACGCATTGCAACCGTATTGGAGTCCACATACAGGGGCTTCCCTATGGCACTTGCCATCAAGCTTATGCCCGAAGCTGACCATAGAGCATATAGAATGTCGCGCCGCTTAACCCAAATGGGAATGGTCTCATGCTGGCCTTTTTGAAGCTTGAGCATTGGGTGCCATTGTTGTAAGAACATATGGTTGTAGAAGAGAGTGATAGGACTTCCCTCCAGAATTTTCCTGCGAAAGTTCTCATCTGGAATGTGGAAGAAGTAGAAGCCATGGTTGTCAGCCATAATATCAACAACGTTAGCTCCCCAAGCATGTTTAACAGCAGCCTCAGTGAGTTTAAATGGGAGTTTCCACACGATGAAGTATCCTACAAGGGACCCATGCAATTTCGGGTTAGCCTCACTAATTATCTTATCCGTAGTTATAACCGCAGGTTTCCCTTCAACATAAGTTGGCAGAATATAAGAGAGTGAGTATCCCTTCTCAGCCAAGCGAGCAACATTGGCCCATGATCTTTGTTGCTGTTGTTTAGTATTCTGCGAAACAAGTTTGTCATTAGCCGTTCCCCTGCTTCGGCTACGCCTACCTTAGCTTCGGCTCCGCCTTGAGTGCCGAATGGTGTTCCGGTTCTAGTTACTCCCAAAGGAGGTTCCAGCTCTGTGAGGGTCAGCCAAGACTTTCCCTTTGTCCTTCTACCGAGCAACCCCAACAGCGGTAACAGTAGCTCCCACACTAGGGGTAGCCCCTCCAGACGCGCCGGTCGACCCCGAATTAGGGGCTTCCCCTAGAGCACCAAAGGTAATGCTCAAGAGATTTTTCAAAGGCATCTTATCAGCTTTGGCTGACTGTGTCGCCTTGATTGGCTTCGGTGGGGGGGAATCCCGACTAGTGTTCATAATCCCTTCCATCAGAAAAAGCTGGCCATACCAAGGGAAGAGGGGAGCCCAAACAACCAGCAAGAAAGCAGCTCAGAAGCAACTAAACCAACACAAATTACACAGCCAAGGAGGAGAATCACCCCCAAGCTCAATCCTGCAACAGCAACAAATCGGACAAACCAGATCTATAATGTCGAGAGGGAGAAGGGACGAGAAGAAGATCTAATCGGAGGGAAAGGTGGGGGTGAAGAGGCGAGCAGGGTCACCAAAAATCAGCCACAACCAACGGCTAGAATGGTCGGGCCGCCAACTAGACTAGTCGAAGCAGATTCCCGCACAAACCTAGTGTTGACACCTGATTTTTAATCATCTTTTCTCTTTTAAAATTAATAAACAAATCCATAAAAATTCATAAAATTAAAAAATCAACTTTGGGGACCTTGGTCAAGCCTAGAGAACCAATTTTGACCAAAAAATAATTTTTCATATTTTCAGTATTTTTGATATTTTTATTTTTGAAAATTCATAAAAAAATCAAGAAAAATGAGAAAATTTCAAAATCAACTTTGGAAGCCTTGGCCAAGCTTAGGCAACCATTTTTGAGTAAAAAATAATTTTTCATATTTTTTGTATTTTTTAAATATATTGTTTAGAAATTAGGAAAATATTTAATAAATAATAGCATTTGAGACCACAAAATACATAAAAATAGTCAATATTTTTCCTTTAGATCCCTTTTCATGTTGCCCATCGCAAATTTAAAAAATCCAATTCGGGGTCGTGTATTCCTTAATGAGCATAATCTCAAATCGGGCCTAAAAAAATTCAATTTGAGTCAATTTATTTTCATTTTTCACTTTTAGGAGTTGTGACATTGTTCTTTAATATTCCAAATTTTCATCTTGGCTCAATTATACCCAGAATGACTCAATTTTACAAACAGGGCTTTAATTAAATTTTGCATTATTTTCAATAGCAAGAAATGAGCTTAAATTCAACATGCGATAGGTGTGTCGAAAATTATGAGGAGATTTGGACTTAAAAAAATACTTCTCCAGGGACTGAATTTCAAATACTTAAAATCTCATGGACTAGAGTACAAATACCTAACACTTGAGGGATTATTTTGTAAATAACAAAAAGAAGAGTTAGTGGAGAAATTAGAATAGAGAAGGGAAGATGGAGAAGAGAAGATGGAGAAGAGGAGATGAAGATGGGAAGATGGAGAAGAGGAGATGGAGAAGAGAAGATAAAGAAAATAAGATGAAAATATATAAGGGAAGATGGAGATGAAGAAGAATTAGTAGAATGGGAGATAGCTATGGAGAAGAGAAGATAAATATGAAGAAGAGTTAGTGGAGAAATTGGAATATGAGATAAAGATGAAGAAGGGAAGATGAAAATGAAGAAAAGTAAGTGGAGAAATTAGAATAGGAGATAGAGTTAGTGAAAAAATTAGAATGAGAGATAGATGAGTGGATTATAAAAGAAGGAAGAAGTGAGCTTGAGAGGGGAATTTTTGGAGAGAAAATTTTGGATGTTTGATAGGGTTTTGGGAGATTGAAGAAAAATTTGAGAGAAATACTTAATATTTTGAAAATGCCAAAAAAAATGTCATTCACGTATATTCCATTTAAAAAAGTGAAAATACAAAAAAGAGAACACTCCACTAGAGCCTTAGGAATAAACCAAGCCTGAGTTGCCAAATTAGGATACCCATGAAATTAAGGTACCGAAAGGGCATTAGTTTTAATTAACTAGTGTAACCAAGTCCTCAAACTCATAATCTCTAGTTCGTAGAAGTAATTTAGTTCTCCCGCTAATTTACTTAGGTTTCTAATCAACCTACCAAAAATGATTAGTGGCGACTCTAAAATTTAAAACCATTTGAACAAAAAACCAAAGTCGCGATTTGGTAGAGCCTGGGAGAGCTCGAACTAGGTCAGTTAATTTAATCAATTAATCTAGTAATCCATTAACTTAAAAAATGAATTTTAGGTCGGGACAGCTTGGCGACTTCACTGGGGATAAAAGTATGGAGAAATGGAGTAATGGAGCAAATATGATTTAATTCACATTAAAAATTAGAACAATGAAAGAAGCACTTAGCTTCAATGGCATTATGAGAAGTGCTTGATGGATATAATTGGTTCCTGCCTGAAATCAAATATGGGAAATGGGAGAAGAGTAGAAAATTTGGGCTAGTTTATACTAAAAAATTAAAGAGAGTAGATGGATACTTAGCTTCAAATCTGGGATGAATTCTTGATTTATGTTTATCGATGAAGAAATTGATGATGATAACCCGCTAGCTTTAAACTCCCATCATCTTCAAAATTCTCTATCTCTCTTTTTGGTATTTTTTTTCTCTCAAATTTTTCTTCAATCTCCCAAAACCTCTCAAACATCCAAAGTTTTCTCTCCAAAAATTCCACTCTCAAGCTCACTTCTTCCTCCTTTTATAATCCACTCATCTATCTCTCATTTTAATTTTTTCACTAACTCTATCTCCCATTCTAATTTCTCCACTAACTCTTCTTCATTTTCATCTTCCCTTCTCCATCTCTATCTCACATTCTAATTTCTCCACTAACTCTTCTTCATATTCATCTTCCCTTCTCCATATCTATCTCCCATTCTACTAACTCTTCTTCATCTCCATCTTCCCTTCTCTATTCTCATCTTATTTTCTTTATCTTCTCTTCTCCATCTCCTCTTCTCCATCTTCCCATCTTCATCTCCTCTTTTCCATCTTCTCTTCTCTATTCTAATTTCTCCACTAACTCTTCTTTTTGTTATTTACAAAATAATCCCTCAAGTGTTAGGTATTTGTACTCTAGTCCATGAGATTTTAAGTATTTGAAATTCAGTCCCTGGAGAAGTATTTCTTTAAGTCCAAATCTCTTCATAATTTTCGACACACCTATCGCATGTTGAATTTAAGCTCATTTCTTGCTATTGAAAATAATGCAAAATTTAATTAAAACCCTGTTTGTAAAATTGAGTCATTCTGGGTATAATTGAGCCAAGATGAAAATTTGGAATATTAAAGAACAATGTCACAACTCCTAAAAGTGAAAAATGAAAATAAATTGACTCAAATTAAATTTTTTTAGGCCCGATTCGAGATTATGCTCGTTAAGGAATACACGACCCCGAATTGGATTTTTTAAATTTGCGATGGCCAACATGAAAAGGGATTTAAAGGAAAAATATTGACTATTTTTATGTATTTTGTGGCCTCAAATGCTATTATTTATTAAATATTTTCCTAATTTCTAAAAAATATATTTAAAAAAATACAAAAAATATGAAAATTTATTTTTTACTCAAAAATGGTTGCCTAAGCTTAGCCAAGGCTTCCAAAGTTGATTTTGAAATTTTCTCATTTTTCTTGATTTTTTTATGAATTTTCAAAAATAAAAATATCAAAAATTCTGAAAATATGAAAAATTATTTTTTTTTGTCAAAATTGGTTCTCTAGACTTGACCAAGGTCCCCAAAGTTGATTTTTTAATTTTATGAATTTTTATGGATTTTTTTTTATTAATTTTAAAAGAGAAAAGATGATTAAAAATCAGGTGTCAACAGCTGCCCCTCTTTGAAAGGAAGCTCGGTAGAGGTTCATTTCAAAGATGAGATAACACCTGAATCCTAATCGACCCAACACACCAGGAAATAAAGTGAGTCGTGACATCTGATCTCCAATACCCTTCAATGTAAGTTTCGATCCAGACCTGATTTGAGGAGACTCCGATAGAGGGATAAAGAGACAGAGAGGAGAGTTTACCTGGCACTTACCTGCCCGTGAGGTTGTCGATTGACATGAATGCTCTGTCGAAAGTGGAATGAGAACCTAAGGATTCATTATAAGAAAACCTTAGGGTGATTGAACTTGGACCCGTATGGTAGGTCAACCCATGGTAGATTCCTAACGAAAGGATTCTACTGATTAAAATTGAATTAAGATTTGACTCGTATGGTGGGTCACCCCATGGTAGACTCTTAATGAAAGGATTCTACTGATTAAAATTTGACCCGTATGGTGGGTCACCCCATGGCAATGCCTGTAAGAAGGACTTTGTGCCTATAGAAAGGACTTGGTGCCTGTAAGAAGGACTTTGGATTGCCTGTAAGAAGGACTTTTGTGTTGCCTGTAGGAAGGGTTTTAGGTTGCTTGTAAGAATGACTTTTGTGTTGCCTGTAAGAAGGACTTCGGGTTGCCTGTAAGAAGGACTTTGATTGCCTGTAAGAAGGACTTTCGTGTGCCTGTAAGAGGGACTTTCGTGTGCCTGTAAGGACTTTGGGTTGCTTGTAGAAAGGACTTTCGTTGCCTGTAGAAAGGAGTTTGGTTCCTGTAAAAAGGACTTTTGTTTGCCTGTAGAAAGGACTTTGGTTTACCTGTAAAAAGGACTTTGGTTTGCCTGTAGAAAGGACTTTGGTTTGCCTGTAAGAAGGACTTTGGTTGCCTATAAGAAGGACTTTAATTGCCTGTAGAAAGGACTTGGTGCCTGTAAGAAGGACTTTGATTGCCTGTAAGAAAGACTTTCGTGTTGCCTGTAAGAAGGACTTTAGGTTGCCTGTAAAAAGGACTTTGGTGCCTGTAAGAAGGACTTTTAATACATGTAGGAAGGACTTTGATGCCTGTAAGAAGGACTTTTGGTTGCCTGTAAGAAGGACTTTGGTGCCTGTAAAAAGGACTTTGGCGTTTGTCGCGACCTAAAATTCATTTTTAGGTTAATGGATTACCAGATTAATTAATTAAATTAACTAACCTAGTTCGAGCTCTCCCAAGCTCTACCAAATCGTAACTTTGATTTTTTTCACATGATTTTAGAATTTGGAGTCGCCACTAATCATTTTTGGTAGGTTGATTAGAAACCTAAGTAACCTAGCGGGAGAACTAAATTACTCCTGCAAACCAGAGATTATGAGTTCGGGAACTTGGTTACACTAGTTAATTAAAACTAATGCCCTTTCGGTACCTTAATTCCATGGATATCCTATTTTGGCAACTCTCACTTGATTTATTCCTAAGACCGGTGTTCTTTTTATGTTGTCACTTTAAAATGAAATGCATAAAGGGTATGAACGCAAACGTTGACATACAAATACGACACACAAATACGGACATACGAATATGATATACGAATACGTAGATATGCGAATACGAATACGTGCGTGACGTGCGAATGACATACGTACATGACATGCGAACGACATACGTACGTGACATGTGTATGAATACGATATGCATACGAGATAGACGAATACATATACGTGCGTTACATGCGAATGACATACGTACGTGGACATGCGAATGATATGCGTACGTGACATGCGTATGAATACAACATGCATGCGGGGATAGACGAATACGAATACGTATGTGACATGCGTATGAAGACGCACGAATACGATATGTAACATGCATACATACACCATACAAATACGTGACATATATATGTGACATGCATAGTGATATGTGTATGTAAATACGTACATTTCGATTTTGCCCATAAAGGGCAAAGTCGTCATTTTGAAAAGATGGGATAAAACCCTCATTTTTGAAAAAGAGGGGATAAAACCCTCATTTTGAAATTTTTGATTTTTCTGAATGAATATGCATGGGTTAATAACATATCATAACAGACAAATGTGGATTTGCAAACGTCGCGTACGTGACGTGCATACGAGAACAAACAAATACGATATGTCTATACGAACATACGGATAACATAACAAACATACATGAGACATACTACATGAGATGCACATGAATGGCATTTTTTGTATTTTCAGATTTTCCATTTTTTTTTTGGTTTTTTGGATTTTCTACATTTTTTTTTGTATTTTGGATGTATTATAAAAGAATGCAAAATCACCCAAAGCAAATGAAGATGTGAAGAGAGAGCAGGTAAAGTAAAACTACCCTAAGGACAGTGAAAATAAAACCCGCAACTCATCGGGTGAATAATTACAGACCAATTAAATAAAACCCGAGACATGATCGGGAATACAACAAAAATGGACCGGAATGGACATCGGTCAAACATCCGTCGCCAAGCCTCGTGGATCGAGAGTACAACAAAACGGACCGGAATGGACATCGGTCATCCTCCAGTCTTCAAAGCATCGGGCCGAAAGCCAAATGAAAATAATGAACTTATCCAATCGGACATGCACAATCACCAATGAGTTAAGACAATTCAAAAACTCAAAGAGAGTTTAACACGTGCTGATTAAACTTCATTGAGACCATTTTTTACATTTTCCAATGCATTAACACAAAAAATACGAATTAAATCATACTGTCCATGAACATTCTTATGGAGAAAACAGTAACCATAAAATACAAAAGAAATAATGAAATGTATGTAAAAATTCTGAGATTTTTTATGTGGATGGGAAAATGTGTCTTTGACAACTTTCATGTTTTACATTCTTATTGAAGAGACACTCATTTTCGTGTAGAAAATGGTCTTTCATGAGAGCTCAGCAGCAAACAAACAAATTTCACAGAACAGACATATTTCAGGATTAAGCTTAAATGGACACTCAAATCTCAAAATTAATGCACCAAACTTTCCAGTCTACTAAACAAGACCCCAATGAACAACTTTCATTTTTTGTGAAGTTTCAAAAGAAGACTCTAAACATAAGATAACTACAAATCAATATGACCACGCACAGAAAAACACTCAGACTCAAGGACGCCAACAGAATTGCATGATTTCATTAAATGCATTAAAAATACGAAACGTGCATGAATATTTTTTGTATTTTTTATATGTTATGCATTAAGATCTTATGAACAAATGTCATGAAGAGGTCTTTATGAAACAAAGTCTAGAATAACCCATGTAAAATCATTTAGCGTGAAAGGTCAGATTAGAAAAATTCCATCTCAGGTTCTGATCACCATATTTCCAGATTTCTGCTTTCAATTTCGGGACCCTTTTGACATAGCAAACGACGTCAATTTTCGTGCCATAATATATCAAATCGAAGATCTCGAAGTCATCTACGAATGTTTAGTACATTTATTTTCGAGATTTCGTCATCTAAACACGAAAAATTGAGTTACCAGATAATTGCACATGCTGATGCGCCTAAAGCTCGTTGGAGATGAATCCGTCGCGTCGCCAAGGCTTGTTCCACGGCGGCGAATTTTTCTCTCTCAAAATTTTTTTCTCTTGAAATCTCTCCAAAAGAATTTTTTTTTCTCCAGTTTTTCTTCAATCTCCCAAAACTCTCTCAAACATCCAAAATTTTCTCTCCAAAAAAATTCCCCTTTCAAGCTCATTTCTTCCTCCTTTTATAAATCACTCATTTATCTCCCATCCTAATTTTTCCATTAACTCTATCTCCCATTCTAATTTCTCCACTAACTCTTCTTCATTTTCATCTTCCCTTCTCCATCTCTATCTCACATTCTAATTTCTCCACTAACTCTTCTTCATATTCATCTTCCCTTCTCCATATCTATCTCCCATTCTACTAACTCTTCTTCATCTCCATCTTCCCTTCTCTATTCTCATCTTATTTTCTTTATCTTCTCTTCTCCATCTCCTCTTCTCCATCTTCCTATCTTCATCTCCTCTTCTCCATCTTCCCTTCTCTATTCTAATTTCTCCACTAACTCTTCTTTTTGTTATTTACAAAATAATCCCTCAAGTATTAGGTATTTGCACTCTAGTCCATGAGATTTTAAGTATTTGTAATTCAGTCCCTGGAGAAATATTTCTTTAAGTCCAAATCTCCTCACAATTTTCGACACACCTATCGCATGTTGAATTTAAGCTCATTTCTTGCTATTGAAAATAATGCAAAATTTAATTAAAGCCCTGTTTGTAAAATTGAGTCATTCTGGGTATAATTGGGCCAAGATGAAAATTTGGAATATTAAAGAACAATGTCACAACTCCTAAAAGTGAAAAATGAAAATAAATTGACTCAAATTGAATTTTTTTAGGCCCGATTCGAGATTATGCTCGTTAAGGACTACACGACCTCGAATTGGATTTTTTAAATTTGCGATGGCCAACATGAAAAGGGATTTAAAGGAAAAATATTGACTATTTTTATGTATTTTTGTGGCCTCAAATGCTATTATTTATTAAATATTTTCCTAATTTCTAAAAAATATATTTAAAAAAATACAAAAAATATGAAAAATTATTTTTTTACTCAAAAATGGTTGCCTAAGCTTGGCCAAGGCTTCCAAAGTTGATTTTTCAATTTTCTCATTTTTATAGATTTTCTATCAATTTTAGAAAATAAAAATACCAAAAAATACTGAAAATATGAAAAATCATTTTTTGGTCAAAATTGGTTCCCTAGGCTTGGCAAAGGTCTCCAAAGTTAATTTTTTCAAATTTATGAATTTTTATGGATTTTCTATTAATTTTAAAAAAGAAGAAAAGAAAATGTGATTGAAAATCAGGTGTCAACAGCTGCCCCTCTTTGAAAGAAAGCTCGGTAGAGGTTCATTTCAAAGACGAGACGACACCTGAATCCTAATCGACTCAACACAATGAAATAAAAAGAGTCATGACATTCGATCTCCAATACCCCTTTTAGCAAATTTCGATCCAAACCCGGTTTGAGGAGGCTTTCATGCGATGAGGGAGAGACAAAGATGAGAATTTACCTAGCACTTACCTGCTCGTTGTATGGCGGTTGCCTGACGTGAGTGTTTGTCGCGACCCTCTAAAAAAATTTTAAATTTTAAAGGGGGTTAACGGATTATTAGGTTAATTAGATTTGACTAACCTAACGCGGACCCTCCCAAGCCCTACCGAATCGCAACTTTGGTTTTTGTTTAAATGATTTTAAAATTTGGAGTCGCCACTAATCGTTCTTGGTAGGTCGATTAGAAACCTAAATAAATTAGCGAGAGAACTAATTTATTCCTGCGAACCAGAGATTAGGAGCTCGGGGACTTGGTTACACTAGTTAATTAAAACTAATGCCCTTTCGGTACCTTAATTTCATGGATATCCTAATTCGGCAACTCAGGCTTGGTTTATTCCTAAGGCTATAGTAGGGTATTCTCTTTTGTGTTTTCACTTTTTAAATAGGATGCATGGATGGTATATATTTTTATTTGTTATATTTTTTTAAATGTTAAAAATTCCCTGAAGCCGAAAGAAGGAGTGTGTTAACGACTTCTGTGCAGTATTACAACCTACTTATCTTTTGGGTCTGATGATTCAAAAATTAAATTATAGGAAGTACATGACAGTGAATAAACACCTCCAATGGGAGGCTTAGCATTGGCTTGGCTCTTCCCTTTGGGATTTAAGGTACAGGTATTTAAGTTGCAGGTATTTAAACTACTGTAAGTAAAAACCTCCAATGGGAGGCTAAGCATTGGCTTGGCTCTTCCCTTTGGGATTTAAGGTACATGTATTTAAGTTGCAGGTATTTAACTACTGTAAGTAAAAACCTCCAATGGGAGGCTAAGCATTGGCTTGGCTCTTCCCTTTGGGATTTAAGGTACATGTATTTAAGTTGCAAGTATTTAACTACTGTAAGTAAAAACCTCCAATGGGAGGCTAAGCATTGGCTTGGCTCTTCCCTTTGGGATTTAAGGTATAGGTATTTAAGTTGCAGGTATTTAACTACTGTAAATAAAAACCTCCAATGGGAGGCTAAGCATTGGCTTGGCTCTTCCCTTTGGGATTTAAGGTACAGGTATTTAAGTTGCAGGTATTTAACTACTGTAAGTAAAAACCTCCAATGGGAGGCTAAGCATTGGCTTGGCTCTTCCCTTTGGGATTTATGGTGCATGTATTTAAATTGCGGATGGACTTTGTCCTCTCCATTCTGGGGTATGAATTCTTTAAAATAAAATACAACGAATTGATTCAACAATTTGAAATTTGTGCGCGCTTGAGGACTCCTCCAAGCCAATTTTGTGCTTCCATAGGGTTGACCATTGATATAAAGCTGCGGCTTCCTGACATAAAATAGAGTGAAATGTCAGTATACAAAATATGTGCTAATCTGCACCTAAAACCAGAAGAGTGGAAAGAGTACTTATCTCCCATTTTTTTGGGAGGGATTTCTATAATTGATTTTCGCTCTCTATGTTCCCAATATAGGGAGTTTCTTTTGAGTTAAGAGGGACTTTTAGTCACAGATCAGTTGAGAAATCGGTGGACAGCTTAGGAGCTTGTCTGGGCCGATTTTTGCATCTCTACGAGATTTTTGCTGTTGACGTAGAGATATCCTTCTCCTGACATAAAATATGGAAAGAAAAAAGAGATGGAGAAAATGTATACAATTTGTGCTAATTTGCAAGTAAAACCATAAACAAATGAATAAATAAAAACACTTAGCTTGAATTTGTTTGCTCGTTGACGAGGATGAACTCTTGATTTATATTGATCGATGAAGGAATTTGTGATGATAACCCCTAGCTTTAAACTCCCATCATCTTCAAAATTCTCTCTCTTTTGGTATTTTCTTTCTCTCAAAATTTTCTTCAATCTCCCAAAACTCTCTCAAACATCCAAAATTTTCTCTCCAAAAAATTCTCCCAAACACTTCAAATTTTCTCTCTCAAGAATCCTCTCTCAAGCTCACTTCTTCCTCCTTTTATAACCTACTCATCTATCTCCCATTCTAATTTTTCCACTAACTCTATCTCCCATTCTAATTTCTCCACTAACTCTTCTTCATTTTCATCTTCCATTCTCCATCTCTATCTCACATTCTAATCTCTCCACTAGCTCTTCTTCATCTTCATCTTCCCTTCTCCATATTTATCTCCCATTCTAATTTCTCCACTAACTCTTCTTAATCTCCATCTTCCCTTCTCTATTCTTATCTTCCATTCTAATTTCTCTACTAACTCTTCTTCATCTCCATCTTCCCTTCTCTATTCTTATCTTATTTTCTCCATCCATTCTTCTCCAACTTCTCTTCTTCATCTCCTCTTCTTCATCTTCCCTTCTCTATTCTAATTTATCCACTAACTCTTCTTTTTATTATTTGTAAAATAATCCTTCAAGAGTTAGGTATTTGCACTCTAGTCCTTGAATTTTAAGTATTTACAATTCAGTCCCTGAAAAAAATATATTTCTTTAAGTCCAAATCTCCTCACAATTTTTGACACACCAAAATTTACCACATGTCAAATTTAAGCTCATTTCTTGTCGCTGAAAATAATGCATAATTTAATTAAAACCCTTTTGCAAAATTAAGTCATTCTGGGTATAATTGGGCCAAGATGAAAATTTAAAATATTAGAAGACAATGTCACAACTCATAAAAAGTGAAAGTTAAAAATAAGTTGACTCAAATTAAATTTTTTTAGGCCCGATTCGAGATTATACTCGTGAAGGAACACGTGACTCGAATTGGATTTTTCTGAATTTGCGATGGCCAATATGAAAATAGATTTAAAATAAAAATATTAACTATCTTTGTGTATTTTTTGGCCTCAAATGTTATTTTTCCAAAATTTTCAAATATTTTTGTATTTTTTTTAAAAAAAAATTAAAATATATATAATATGAAAAAAAAAATTTTGGTCAAAATTCGTTCCCTAGGCTTGGCTAAGGTTTTCAAAGTTGATTTTTCAATTTTATGAATTTTTATGGATTTTCTATTAATTTTCGAAAATAAATAAATAAAAAATACGTAAAAATACTGAAAATATGAAAAATCGTTTTTTGGTCAAAATTGGTTCCCTAGGCTTGGCTAAGGTCCCCAAAGTTGATTTTTCAATTTTATGAATTTTTATGGATTTTTTATTACTTTAGCAATAGAAAAAATGATTAAAAATCAGGTGTCAACAGCTGCCCCTCTTTGAAAGGAAGCTCGGTAGAGGTTCATTTCAAAGACGAGATGACACCTGGATTCTTATCGACTCAATACAAGTAAATAAAAAGAGTCGTGACATGATTGTTCCACTGAAAATGAAATGAGAACCTAAGGATTCGTTATATAAAAAAACTTTAGGGTGGTTGAACTTGAACCCGTATGGTGGATCAACCCATGGTAGATTCCTAATAAAATGATTCTACTGATTAAAAATTGAATTAAAATTTGACCCGTATGGTGGGTCATACCATTTGACCCGTATGGTGGGTCGTACCATGGTAGATTCCTAATAAAAGGATTCTACTGATTAAATTTTGATTGAGATTTGACCCGTATGGTAGGTCACCACATGGAGATACCTGTAAGAAGGACTTGGTGCCTGTAGAAAGGACTTGGTGCTAGTAAAAAGGGCTTGGTGCTTTGCCTGTAAGAAGAACTTTGTGCCTGTAAGAAGGACTTGCTTTGCCTGTAAGAAGGACTTGATTTGCCTGTAAGAAGGACTTTGTTTGCCTGTAAGAAGGACTTTGTTTTGCCTGTAAGAAGGACTTACTTTGCCTGTAAGAAGGACTTTGTGCCTGTAAGAAGGACTTGATTTGCCTGTAAGAAGGACTTTGTTTGCCTGTAAGAAGGACTTTATGCCTGTAAGAAGGACTTGATTTGCCTGTAAGAAGGACTTTGTGCCTGTAAGAAGGACTTTGTGCCTGTAAGAAGGACTTGATTTTCCTGTAAGAAGGACTTTGTGCCTGTAAGAAGGACTTGGTTTGCCTGTAAGAAGGACTTAGTTTGCCTATAAGAAGGATTTGGTGCCTATAAGAAGGACTTGGTTTGCCTGTAAGAAGGACTTGGTTTGCCTGTAAGAAGGACTTTATGCCTGTAAGAAGGACTTGGTGCCTGTAAGAAGAACTTGGTTTGCCTATAAGAAGGACTTTATGCCTGTAAGAAGGACTTGATTTGCCTGTAAGAAGGACTTGTTTTTCCTGTAAGAAGGACTTGATTTGCCTGTAAGAAGGACTTTGTGCCTGTAAGAAGGACTTGTTTTTCCTGTAAGAAGGACTTGGTTTGCCTGTAAGAAGGACTTGGTGCCTGTAAGAAGAACTTGGTTTGCCTATAAGAAGGACTTTATGCCTGTAAGAAGGACTTGATTTGCCTGTAAGAAGGATTTGTTTTGCCTGTGAGAAGGACTTGTTTTGCCTGTAAGAAGGACTTGATTTGCCTGTAAGAAGGACTTTGTGCCTGTAAGAAGGACTTGTTTTGCCTGTAAGAAGGACTTGATTTGCCTGTAAGAAGGACTTTGTGCCTGTAAGAAAGACTTGTTTTGCCTGTAAGAAGGACTTGATTTGCCTGTAAGAAGGACTTTGTGCCTATAAGAAGGACTTGATTTGCCTGTAAGAAGGATTTGGTTTGCCTGTAAGAAGGACTTATTTTGCCTGTAAGAAGGACTTGGTGTACCTCAAAGGGTGCCATTCTGGAATCTGGAAAGATCAGGAATCCTGCAGAAGCTCAAACCCAAATTATATTATCCTGTCGCTTTAGGAATAAACCAAAGAGGCAGAGATCAAAAGGTCTCGAACATTTCTGTTCTTGAGACAAATCATGCTTTATTGAAGAAGGTGGATACCTATATGTACCGCAATGGATTCGAGTACCCCAACAACCGTCAGAATTCATTCTCTTGAAAGGTTCAGGTTGAAGATATACTTACCTGAGAATTTGGAAGAAATGCTTGGTGGCTTCTCGACAACCAGGCTTGTTCATTCAATAATCGCTGAATGAATTTCAAGACTTTGGAAGGTAGTTTGAACATTGGGAATGTGTTGCCTGTCAGGCAGTATCAGAGGTAACATGTGCAAGCATTTTCATCAATGAGTTGATCGGTTCATGTAAAACTATTCAACCAAGTCGGCAATGATTAGAAGTAGTCTGTGTGATAACTCATGATGCAATCAATCCAAATATGGATCATGCAAAACTATTCTGTCAAGCTTGCATTACCAATTCTGTTTAAGGAGGTTCTCATAGTATGAACGCCTCGAATGTAATCTGAATGGGGGACTTCAATCCGAAAGGGCCTTCTCTCACTCTGGGGAAAGGCTGTTTATCTGTAAATTAAAATGTTAGACTTGCGTGGAAATGGTTTGCCTTTCCTCATCCTGTCATGCCCCATTCTGCACATTTGATGTCTCCTGTGCAGTTTATGCTCTAAGTTGGAGTTGGTAAGTTAAACACACGGAATAGTCATACATAATTCATGAACTGTGTAAGCACAATGCAGATGTGACAATTTTTTAGCATTACGTGTGTTTATATAATGTGCAAATATGGGCGGATTTGAATTGCCCCTGGTATGTGGGCGGACCGAACAAATTGGGAAGCCTACTCCTTATGTCGAGGGGTGGTTCGTCTCAAACTTTGTCTCTACGTGATGAAGCATATGGGTGAGGGAGCATTTCGGTTTGTTTAATGACAGCGACCGCCACGGTTTAGCGGTTGAATGCCCCTGTAAAAAGCAGAGAAATTATTCTTGAAATCAAACGAGATAAGGAAGACATATTTGCTTTTTCGCTTCAGAGCTTGTGATCAATTTGCCCCATTTTTCACCAGAATAGATCTTGTCAGATGATCATAATTTTCTTTTGGATTTGTCTCCTTCAACATGTTAAATGTTAGTGTAAATATTTCCTGTAAAAAGAAAAAGAGACATATCAGCCAGTATTAAAAGGGATAAATTGAAAACGATACTGATTTACCCTTCATCTTGAATGTCTTGCACGAGTCTTTTACCAGTTTTGTTGGATTGAATTTTCCTCGACTTTTGTTGGGCGCCTCACCATTATGGGAAGACTATGGTAAAATACTGACTTTGATATTACTCGTCGAGTATTCCTGTTTGTAAAAAAAAAAAGAAATGCACAAAAAGTTGTTTCATTTATTTATAATACATACAACATTCCCCACCCTTGGGGATCGAACTCGGAATATTTCGGACCTACTGTCATCCCCCATACCATTCGGTCCATTGGACCGTAGGTGTCCATGGGGCTTTCTTTTCAAGGGTTAATCCTTGGGGATAATGCAGCCCTGTTGTATCACCTTGGGCCATGTTACGGTATTTCTCGAGGTAATTTGCAATCCCTGTTAAGAATGGAATAAGACAATTCAAGACTTGAGATGATTATGTGCACATTAGAACGATACAGAATTACCCATTTCTGAGATTGTTCGCGTCTTTCGCTTGTACTTTCCTTTGTCCGAAGCTGTCTATCCCGTGGTAATGCCCATGAGTTGATTTGCCCCCAAATTTTATCCAACCTGTATTCGGATATGATTGCGTTCTCGGGTCGATTTGCAATTTCCTGAGAATAGAAGGGGCTTAATTTTAAAACTTGGAGCAACTGAGGGTAAATTGAAACGATACGGAGTTACCCTTCAGGTTTATGCAGATTTTCACTCGCCATCAATTCGTCGCGAGGTTGGTGAGGTGGCGGATTCGAGCATTTAATAGGGGGAAGTCGGATTATTACTCCTTGCTTTTACACATTCACAAAAGCAGAAAAACACATCACGCAAGGAAATAAAACACATTCACTCATTCAGGATTAGTTCCGCTTCCTCTGCAGGCTCTCCCATGATCAGCTGGCTTCATCCCAAATTAGGTATGCATCGGCCATATAGAAGGTCTGGTGGTCACTGGCTGAACAAGTGCATCACAGTCCCGATGCTTTACCGATATCAAACTGGTTGATTATGGCGAAAAGATCATCTCAATGTCCGCTTGGTGGTGATCTGTCCATTCTTCCTCGGGAGGTATTGATACTGATCCAGTATCATTGGTCCTTTTGTACCCTGCTCCAACAGAACTCGATCCTGTTATAAATTGGTCTAACTCACCTCTTAAACGTGCATTTTCGATCCTCAGATCATACATTTCATCGAGGGTGAGGAGGAGGCTATTGCAGTTGGGGCAGGTGGCGGAGTCAAAAGTCTCTTTATACATCTTGTTTTCCGCTCGGAGGTTTTCATTTTCAACTCTTAGAAACTCGGCTTCGTTGTGCTCATGATGAGTCTTCATTCGGGTTCGTCTATTTTGAAACCAGAACTTGATTTGCGAAGGTTCAAGGCCTAGCTCTTGACTCAGTTCCATTTTTTGTTTGCCGTCTGGCATAGGGCACGTTCTGAAGAAAGCTTCAAGCTTTCGTACTTGCTCCTCAGTATGGCGACGGTAACGCTTCTTTTGACCTTTACCGTTGTTGTCATTGTCCTTACCGGGCTCTTGGACGTCGTCGGTGGAAGGGCCGGGCTCCATAGGCTCGATCCCAAATATGGCTTCGAACTCTTCCTCTCCCATATTCAGCAAGTAACGATAACTTTCAAGTGTGTTGGGTTGAGACATCTTCGATTTGGTTAACGATTTCTCAAAGTTTGATATCTCTTCTTGTATTTTCACTCTCTGGATTTTTCTGGGAGACTGCGTATGCTTTAAGAGTCTCTCTTTCGAGCACGAATGAGAATTATCAAGAAGATGCCTCCTTTAAAATTAGACGTGGGTTTAGCAACTGTATTGCCTCTCTCGAGTGTTCTGGCTTTCTCGATTTTCTTTTCATCGTATCTCTCGCCCAGCTCGTCTCCTTCCATCTTTCCGTGGAAGGGGACCCCTTGTTGCTGTCTCCACTGTCAATTTGCTGGCGAGTTCTTCAATAAAGACGAGTCGTATCTCTTTTCTGCCGAAAATGTCTTTGTCTCCCACTCAGCTTATTTTTTATCCTTTCTTTTTCAAAGTAGTGGCGTCTCGTCCAACTTTTCCGTAGAGACGTCGGATTTGCTTGGCTCGAGATTGGAGACGAGTAGCGGAGGTGATACTGATAGGGAATGGTAGACAGGAAAATTTGGCCAGTAGAGACTTCCCCTGCAAAAATGAAAGAGAATGCGGCAGTATATGTTCTTCATATTCTAGAAAAATTGGAACGATACTGTTTTACCCTTGTGTATACTTCCATTGAATTTGAATTGAGGAAGTTCCTTCATTTGGATTGGATTGAATTGTATGTCCCGAGTTGCCCTTCACTTTGAGCTTGCCACATATGTGCTTTGCTTAGTTGGGCCTTGTTTTCTTTCGGGTTGCCTTGGACCATCATCATTTTCCATGCCATTGGGTCCGTGGACCGGAGGGCTCCTTTAATTTGAAGGTTACCTTGAAGGCGAATGAGTCATATCGCATTCCATTGGGTCATTTCATTTTGCGACACTCTTGAGGCACTTTGCAATCCCCTGGGTGAGAATGGAACAAATCCAATTTAGCATTTTGCAACGATTGAGGGTAAATTGGAACGACACACAGTTACCCGTCTTCGAGTTCGCCTGGGCTTTTCACTTGAAATTTCCCTACGTGAGGCCATTCAACATTTCTCATTATGGCAGTCAGCGACGTTGCCACAAATTGATCCGCCCTAAATCTAGCATAAAAAGGGATTCACGCATTCGACGGGATAAATAAATTGCCCCCTTGTCCTTGAATTAAATCGAGACACCTAGAAAGCTGGAAAATATCATACGCAGGGGAATTAAGCATGAAATGAAAGGTGCACTTATTCAAGGTCAGTTCTGCCTCTCCTGTGGCTCTTCGATAATCAGCTAATCTCGTGTTGGTTCGGGTGTGGATAACCGATGTTTGAGAGTCCCTACTCACTGGCTCCTGATCGCGGCTTGGGACGTCTGTCAACCCTAAACTGGTTGACCAGGGCAGTAAGCTCATCATCTGGGTAATCTCTTGAACCTTCCAGCAACTGATGCTCGAATTGGGCATTGTTGTTGGCAAATGCTAGCGGTAGATTTCTCATTCTGTCCTCGCCATGAGCAATTTGACTTCTCATGCTGGAGCCTTCATCATTACTCGAGAAAGTGTGGGGATCACCAACTGTCCTGCTGCCAAAAACTCCTTCCATTCGAGGATTAGAGAAGTGGAAGTGCTCAGGATAACTTCTTGTCTGATTCTCTAGCTGCGCAGGCGCGCTGATCATGGGATGAGTTCTAGCCACAGGTTGGTGCTCAAACCAAGGAATCTGAATACACTGCTCCTGCGGTCTATACTCTTGAAGAGCATTAGGGTGATTCTGGGGGATACTTTGATTAACGCCTGGGGGATTGATGGCATGGCTACTAGCTTGGTTGATGATGGGAAGTGGCTCGCTCCATGCTAACCTGGGGAACTTATGGTGGCGAGGAGACTCAACGTTCAGGCTTGGATCAGTCCCGCATTGGTTTTCTTGATTCTGAGCTGCATTGTGTTCTCTCACCCTTTTTCTGTACTTCTGAAGATGACTCGAAACATTTGCTTTAGTGAGTCCCTCTACCTTCATAATTTCCAGTATATGTTGCGGCCGTGCCGAATCTATTCCTAGCTGCTGAACTGCATTAACAAACATACGATGCAGCTCGGGAGACCAACTCATCTTCTTTCTCCAGTTGCTTGGAACAAAATTGAAGGCTTGATGCTTGTTCTCATGGTCGTGCAATTGCTTCCTTACCACGTGCTGCCATATGTTTTGAAGCATCTGAACTCTAACTGGTTTCGTTACGACGTCTTGGGCCCCATTTAAGACAGCCTTCATTAGGGCTTGCTGATTATCGCTTGCCGATATTACGAGGACTGGCATGTTTAATTTAGAATTGATGACTTCCAAGAGAGTGAAAACATCCATGTCAATCCCTACCATAGCGGTGAGTACGATATCAAACGGGTCACTACTCCTCCTTAATATCTCTAAGGCCTCTGTCGCCTTTGCTTGAGCTACAACCTTATACCGGCATTTTCTTAATACGGTAACAAGGATTGACAGAGAGACTGGATTACCATCAATGGCCATGACCAGTAGACCCTCAGGGTAAGGAACTTCATCAGCTTTGACCAGGGTTGAACATGCGCCCGTTCCCCTAATACTCGACATATTTCTGGATCTAGGACTGCCGATTCGAGACCGCCTCGGGATGTCTTCTCGGACTTGAGGGATCACGAGATCGTTGATGCCTTCTCGTAACAGGCTTTGAAAGTCGATGCTTTGATGGTGAAGGTTTTGAATTCCTCTCCCACGAGAACTCCTTCCTCTCTATCTTTCTCCTGCGAGTTCTTGCGAATGAACTCTGACTATCAAATGGGGACAAGTTCTCTCTCTGGCAATAGCAACGATTTCCCTCTTCACGGGCAGCGCTATTAGATTTTCCGAGGGAGAAAATCTGATATTCATCTTTTGATCAAAGGGGAAATCCTTGTTTCTCGCTCAGTTTGTCTTCTTTTTTCTTTTCGTGATAGAGGGCCCCTGTCAAGATCTCCACCGTCGATTTACTGGCGGGTCCTCCAATGAAGACAAGTCGTATCTCCTTTTCGCTAACGTTTGTCGTGTCTTCCACTCAGCTCATCTTTCCGTCTTCTTTTTCAAAGTGGCGGTGTCTCGTCAAACTTTCTGCGGAGACTTCGGACTCGCTTAGCTCGCAGTCGCCATCTGATGGGAATTCGAGCCAACGAGGGTGGTGCCAATAGAGAATGGTAGAGAAGAGAAATCTTGACTGGTTGATACCGTCACTATGAAATCAATATTTACTTCAAAGCAGATTACCATCTTCGCATTCCGCTCATCTGCCTCACCTCTCTCCCCCTTTCTTTCGTATTCTGCTTTCAAAAATGGCCAATTCTCCTAACCATACCTTATCCGCCGAAGTCCTAGCTGGGTGGGAGAGACTCTACAATCTTCTTGTTGAGGCTGAAATCCTCGGTTTATTTAGGACCGTGGACGCTGCTTCTGTTGAGGGTACCCAACTAGGGAAGGAGTACCGGAACTTCTCGACCCTCTTCATCAATTTTCTGGCTGCCTATAACCGTGCTTATGAGACGGTCCTTGTGACCGCCGTCGTGAAAGCCCGTTACCGAGACCGGCACGAGCGTCTGGCAACAGTTACGTTTGTGGCTGATAATCACAAAAAGGCCCTCAAGTTTGCCAATGATCAGCTTTCGTGGCTGGTTCGTGAGAGGGGAAAGTTGGTGGACCGTCTGGCCTTGGTCCGAACTTACGCCGAACAGGAGCCAGGCAATATTGTGATGAGGTGTAAATGTGGTTGGCTGCAGGAGAGACTTGATGACATTACGGCAGACATTGCTTTCGAGAGGGCAGCGGTTCCGGACCTGGAGTTTGCCGTTGAGCATTACGAGGCCACTATGGCCCAGGTTAAAGAGAAGTGCGATCGCCTCTTCTTTAGGCTCGCGGAGCTTGATCCCGAGAGCGCCCGGTGCATCCAGAGCATCAACTGTTTGGAGAGTCAGTTGAGCTCTTTCGTAATGGTCATCAGGGCCCAGTTTGGCTTTACCTTTCCTCCCCAGTGAGTTGTTGTAATACTCTTTGATGAATGGAATGAAAGAAAAGCTTCACGTGTTTTGTTTTGTTTTTTTTTTTAATTTTCCTGCTATCGTTTCTTCCGCATAGCATAACAGAACGATTTGAGGTACCGAAGATGTCGAGGCTTAATGTTCTTCTTGATGTTCTTGTTTAATTGCTCCAGACGATGATATCGAGAACATTGATGATGGGTTCGGCGGTGGCCCCCACTATCCATCTTGAGATCACGAACAATAACGCTATGACAACTCGATCAGTGCGCTGGTAGTAAATCCGGCCACCTGTTGTGTGCCCACTTTTATCCATATTTTGTTTCTTTCGGCGTCCACTTGCTCGTATCGGTCGCCTGTAGCGTCGGGAGAAATTCCTGTGGGCCACGTTCATTAATAGAACCTCGGTCCTCTAAAGCCCTCCGCATGTTTCGGATAAGAGGAAATTTTAAGACCGGTCTCTGGTTGATTTGATCAGGTAAAGGTATTTGTTTCATGGGTTCTGATTATATAATCCATATTGTTTTTCAAAAGACGCGGGATCCTCTGCAATACATTAAATATGCCCCCATGTTTAATCAGTGTAAATCCACCGTCATATCAGAATACACTGCCCATACAAGTTTACGGATTGACACAACTTTGTCTGTCAAAGATGGACAATGTTCGTTTGCCCCCCAGAATTAACGGTTGAAGCCTCGGTGTTTTTCGTCTTTTGGTATTTCTGAAGATGATTCTTGATATATTATTGAACTTAATTTTTACACCCGTCTGGGGTATCTAGGATCTCCCTGCAAAAGAAAAGGATATAATTAGTATGCGAAACAAGAAATGTCGGTCCATGACTCCTATATTAGTCCAATTTGATTTTTTCTATTTTATAGAGAAATCAGAAGAAAGAAAAAAAAAATTTCCTTAGGAAGAAATGGGTTAATTTCTGATACATAATTTTTTTCAGATTTATTATTCTTTTTTTTATTTTTTTAAAGGAATGTGACAAAGTCTCTTGACATTTACTAAAATTTTTGAAGGAATTTCCTTTTTATCAAAATAAATTTTCAGAGGTAAATTTGTCAGGAAAATTTTATTTTTATTGAAGCAGGAAAGACATGACAGAAATCCTTTATTGGTTAACGAAATTCCCCCGAGACATTAGTCTAATTTTATTTAGAGAAACTTTTCTTAGAAAAACATGAGCGAATTTCTCGAAAAGAATTTTTGTTGCAAGTTTTTATAATTTGAAAGAATGTAATAAAATCACTTGATGTTTTTTTAAAGGAATTTTTCTTTTTATCGAAATAAATTTTCAGAGGAAAATTTGTCGGGAAAATTTCATTTTTATTGGAGAGAAAAAAACATGACAAAAATCTCTTATTGGTCAATTAGTCTAATTTTATTTAGAGAAAATTTTCTTAGAAAAACATGAGCGAATTTCTCGAGAAGAATTTTCTTGCAAGTTTTTATAATTTGAAAAATGTGATAAAATCACTTGATGTCTACTAGAGTTTTTTTTTAAGGAATTTTTCTTTTTATTGAAATTTTCAGAGGAAAATTTTTTCAGGAAAATTTCATTTTTATTGAAGCAATAAAAATATGACAAAAATCCCTTATTGGTTAATAAAATTCCCATGAAGGGATTTTTTTACATCATTTTTTCAAAAAAAAAAATTAAAAGAAATGAGGGACAAATTTAATTTTTATTTTCTTTTAAAAAGAATGGTCGTAATATCAAGCTCAAAAACTGACTAACACCTAGCATGGACCGACCGAAAATAAATACAAGATAAAATTAGAGAACTTACTTTTACCTTGGAGAAATGCAAATCACATAGTCATGCGCATGACTCAAGTGAGGAGTGGACTCTAGAAAATAAAAGAAGGAGAGACAAGGTATGGACCTAAAAAGGCTCCCACTATCTGAATTGACAAACTTACCCTCCGCGCAATCAAATCACAATGGGAAGAATTGTCAATTCAGATAATGAGCGGAATAAAATATGGTCAACCCGAGCGCAATCGACGCAAGAGCTTTGCATATTCGATCCCTATCTATGGTTTTCTAGGAAGAATTTCGCGACTTGGGTTTAGACGCTTGTGTGTGCAGGTGTCGTGATCCTCAGAGTATGCAAGACATGCACAACAATTGATATCAAAACAGCGCTTCTAAAAATGTGCGAAATTAAACAAATAAACCCAACACCAACCTACAAAACAAAGGGGTTAGCCAAACACTCCGCCCCTTATAACTCCCATCCTGCAAAAACATATAACACCTATAGAATGAGTCCCAAACAATATCGCCAGAAGCGAGATATGCATGAAATTTTCATTGGCCTAAGTCCACTAAGACTCTTAAAATTTCGAAAAAATTTAAGTATTCCAATTGGTATCTTTTTTCGAAAATTTAAAAATCTCTCTCCCCAGTGGAGTCGCCAGTTTGTCGCGACCCTCTAAAAAAATTTTAAATTTTAAAGGGGGTTAACGGATTATTAGGTTAATTAGATTTGACTAACCTAACGCGGACCCTCCCAAGCCCTACCGAATCGCAACTTTGGTTTTTGTTTAAATGATTTTAAAATTTGGAGTCGCCACTAATCGTTCTTGGTAGGTCGATTAGAAACCTAAATAAATTAGCGAGAGAACTAATTTATTCCTGCGAACCAGAGATTAGGAGCTCGGGGACTTGGTTACACTAGTTAATTAAAACTAATGCCCTTTCGGTACCTTAATTTCATGGATATCCTAATTCGGCAACTCAGGCTTGGTTTATTCCTAAGGCTATAGTAGGGTATTCTCTTTTGTGTTTTCACTTTTTAAATAGGATGCATGGATGGTATATATTTTTATTTGTTATATTTTTTTAAATGTTAAAAATTCCCTGAAGCCGAAAGAAGGAGTGTGTTAACGACTTCTGTGCAGTATTACAACCTACTTATCTTTTGGGTCTGATGATTCAAAAATTAAATTATAGGAAGTACA
Source organism: Psidium guajava (assembly GCA_016432845.1). Lineage (NCBI taxonomy): Eukaryota > Viridiplantae > Streptophyta > Magnoliopsida > Myrtales > Myrtaceae > Psidium > Psidium guajava. The sequence continues at coordinate 34,604,748 of CM028226.1, forward strand.
TGACAGTGAATAAACACCTCCAATGGGAGGCCTAGCATTGGCTTGGCTCTTCCCTTTGGGATTTAAGGTACAGGTATTTAAGTTGCAGGTATTTAAACTACTGTAAGTAAAAACCTCCAATGGGAGGCTAAGCATTGGCTTGGCTCTTCCCTTTGGGATTTAAGGTACATGTATTTAAGTTGCAGGTATTTAACTACTGTAAGTAAAAACCTCCAATGGGAGGCTAAGCATTGGCTTGGCTCTTCCCTTTGGGATTTAAGGTACATGTATTTAAGTTGCAAGTATTTAACTACTGTAAGTAAAAACCTCCAATGGGAGGCTAAGCATTGGCTTGGCTCTTCCCTTTGGGATTTAAGGTATAGGTATTTAAGTTGCAGGTATTTAACTACTGTAAATAAAAACCTCCAATGGGAGGCTAAGCATTGGCTTGGCTCTTCCCTTTGGGATTTAAGGTACAGGTATTTAAGTTGCAGGTATTTAACTACTGTAAGTAAAAACCTCCAATGGGAGGCTAAGCATTGGCTTGGCTCTTCCCTTTGGGATTTATGGTGCATGTATTTAAATTGCGGATGGACTTTGTCCTCTCCATTCTGGGGTATGAATTCTTTAAAATAAAATACAACGAATTGATTCAACAATTTGAAATTTGTGCGCGCTTGAGGACTCCTCCAAGCCAATTTTGTGCTTCCATAGGGTTGACCATTGATATAAAGCTGCGGCTTCCTGACATAAAATAGAGTGAAATGTCAGTATACAAAATATGTGCTAATCTGCACCTAAAACCAGAAGAGTGGAAAGAGTACTTATCTCCCATTTTTTTGGGAGGGATTTCTATAATTGATTTTCGCTCTCTATGTTCCCAATATAGGGAGTTTCTTTTGAGTTAAGAGGGACTTTTAGTCACAGATCAGTTGAGAAATCGGTGGACAGCTTAGGAGCTTGTCTGGGCCGATTTTTGCATCTCTACGAGATTTTTGCTGTTGACGTAGAGATATCCTTCTCCTGACATAAAATATGGAAAGAAAAAAGAGATGGAGAAAATGTATACAATTTGTGCTAATTTGCAAGTAAAACCATAAACAAATGAATAAATAAAAACACTTAGCTTGAATTTGTTTGCTCGTTGACGAGGATGAACTCTTGATTTATATTGATCGATGAAGGAATTTGTGATGATAACCCCTAGCTTTAAACTCCCATCATCTTCAAAATTCTCTCTCTTTTGGTATTTTCTTTCTCTCAAAATTTTCTTCAATCTCCCAAAACTCTCTCAAACATCCAAAATTTTCTCTCCAAAAAATTCTCCCAAACACTTCAAATTTTCTCTCTCAAGAATCCTCTCTCAAGCTCACTTCTTCCTCCTTTTATAACCTACTCATCTATCTCCCATTCTAATTTTTCCACTAACTCTATCTCCCATTCTAATTTCTCCACTAACTCTTCTTCATTTTCATCTTCCATTCTCCATCTCTATCTCACATTCTAATCTCTCCACTAGCTCTTCTTCATCTTCATCTTCCCTTCTCCATATTTATCTCCCATTCTAATTTCTCCACTAACTCTTCTTAATCTCCATCTTCCCTTCTCTATTCTTATCTTCCATTCTAATTTCTCTACTAACTCTTCTTCATCTCCATCTTCCCTTCTCTATTCTTATCTTATTTTCTCCATCCATTCTTCTCCAACTTCTCTTCTTCATCTCCTCTTCTTCATCTTCCCTTCTCTATTCTAATTTATCCACTAACTCTTCTTTTTATTATTTGTAAAATAATCCTTCAAGAGTTAGGTATTTGCACTCTAGTCCTTGAATTTTAAGTATTTACAATTCAGTCCCTGAAAAAAATATATTTCTTTAAGTCCAAATCTCCTCACAATTTTTGACACACCAAAATTTACCACATGTCAAATTTAAGCTCATTTCTTGTCGCTGAAAATAATGCATAATTTAATTAAAACCCTTTTGCAAAATTAAGTCATTCTGGGTATAATTGGGCCAAGATGAAAATTTAAAATATTAGAAGACAATGTCACAACTCATAAAAAGTGAAAGTTAAAAATAAGTTGACTCAAATTAAATTTTTTTAGGCCCGATTCGAGATTATACTCGTGAAGGAACACGTGACTCGAATTGGATTTTTCTGAATTTGCGATGGCCAATATGAAAATAGATTTAAAATAAAAATATTAACTATCTTTGTGTATTTTTTGGCCTCAAATGTTATTTTTCCAAAATTTTCAAATATTTTTGTATTTTTTTTTAAAAAAAATTAAAATATATATAATATGAAAAAAAAATTTTGGTCAAAATTCGTTCCCTAGGCTTGGCTAAGGTTTTCAAAGTTGATTTTTCAATTTTATGAATTTTTATGGATTTTCTATTAATTTTCGAAAATAAATAAATAAAAAATACGTAAAAATACTGAAAATATGAAAAATCGTTTTTTGGTCAAAATTGGTTCCCTAGGCTTGGCTAAGGTCCCCAAAGTTGATTTTTCAATTTTATGAATTTTTATGGATTTTTTATTACTTTAGCAATAGAAAAAATGATTAAAAATCAGGTGTCAACAGTGTTCTGCTGAAAATGAGATGAGAACCTAAGGATTCGTTATAAGAAAACCTTAGGGTAGTGGAACTTGGACCCGTATGGTAGGTCACCCCATAGTAGATTCCTAATAAAAGGATTCTACTGATTAAAATCGGATTGAATTTTGACCCGTATGGTGGGTCACCCCATGGTAGATTCCTAGTGAAAGGATTCTACTGATTAAATTAAGATTTGACCTGTATGGTAGGTCACCCCATGGAAATGCATGTAAGAAGGACTTTGGTGCCTGTAAGAAGGACTTTGGTGCCTGTAGAAAAGACTTTGTTTTGCCTATAAAAAGGACTTTGGTGTGCCTGTAGAAAGGACTTTTGGTTGCCTATAGAAAGGACTTGGTGCCTGTAAGAAGGACTTTTGTGGGCCTGTAGAAAGGACTTGGTGCCTGTAAAAAGGACTTGATGCCTGTAAGAAGGACTTGTGCCTGTAGAAAGGACTTTGATGCCTGTAAAAAGGACTTGGTATGCCTGTAAAAAGGACTTGATTTGCCTGTAAGAAGGACTTGGTTTCCTGTAGAAAGGACTTGGTCGCCTGTAGAAAGGACTTTGGTTGCCTGTAAAAAGGACTTTTGATTGCCTGTAGAAAGGACTTGCTCGCCTGTAGAAAGGACTTTGGTCGCCTGTAAAAAGGACTTTGGAAATGGACCGTTCCGTATTGGGGTTTCCAATGGAAGGGCTCCGGAGATAATATACCATAGATTTCACCTTTTTTGGGTAGACTGAAGAGGTATTGATTGAGAAAATGATTTTTGGGTATATCTGGGATCTAGGGAGATCAAGAATCCTGCAGACGCTCTAACCCAATTTAACTTACCATGAAGGGTGCCATTCTGGGATCTGGGGAAACCAGGAATCTTGCAGACGCTCAAACCCGATTTAACTTACCTTGAAGGGTGTCATTCTGGGATCTAGGGAGACCAGGAATCCTCAAAATCCGACTTAACTTACCTTGAAGGGTGCCATTCTGGGATTTGACTTATCATGAAGGGTGCCATTCTGGGATCTGGGGAAACCAAAAATCCTGCAGAAGCTCAAACCTAATTTTTGTTGTCCCATCACTTTAGAAATAAACCGATGAGGCAAAGATCAAGAACACGAGAGTTGGTCAATCATGATTTGATAAAGCTTGAGAACACGAGATTGTATCAATCGTGAGCTGATGAAGACTTCATGAGAGTATGTTGATCATGAGTTGCAAGGGTTCAGAAGACTTACCTGGATCTTCTGAGTTAATGATCGAGGCATAGACAGACCGATTGTATCGTGTCTGCTTGCTCACTGAATGACCTTATGTGCTGCAATGGATTTGAGCACCCAGACAATCATCAGAATTGAAAGGTTCAAGTTGAAGATATACTCACCTGAAAATGCTTGGCGAGCATTAGCTAACAGGGCTTGTTTGTTTAATAGCCTCTAGATGAATTTCGAGACCTCGGAGAGTAACTCGACTATTAGGAATGCACTACTTGTCAGACAGTGTCAGAGGTAACATGTGTAAGCATTTTTATCAATGAGTTCATCGGTTCATGCAAAACCATTCAGTTGAGTTTGCAATGATTAAAACCATATGTGTATGCTCATAATATGGATCATGCATGACTATTCTATCGAGTTTGCATTTCCAATTCTGTCCAGGGAGGTTATCATGTCATGAATACCTCGAATTGAACCTGAATGGGGACTTCAGTCCGAAAGGGCTTTCTCTCACTCTCGAGAAACGCCGTTTATCCGGATTGCAGGATTTGAAAAGAAAGCACTCAACCTTACCATCATCGCATTCAGCGAGGGTCTGAGTAATCTCGCAATTGATACGATCAAGCCGATCTAGAGGTCTTGATTAGGACCGTAATGTGGGCTAGGTCAAAGGCTTATCAAAGGAGACTCATTTCGAGTCAGGGCCATTGACAAAAAAAGGTCTTCATCATCTGCTCCGGGTTTACAAGTCAAGAACCCTGCAAAATGAGAGAGAAATAATCTTGCTCGAACTTCTTCGAGCGATTCTTAAAGTCATTCAACTCTTACATTAATTTAGGTGCCCTAATCAGAAGAGACTTTCAAGGGTCGTAACGTAGGTCGGGATTTGGGTCTGAGAAACGAAGGGCTCGTTTTGGCTCAGCAAAATATATGAGAAGGGCTTGGTGTTGGTGATCATTGCAGTCTTGTCACCGATCTTTGACCTTCCTGAATTTGTCTTTAATGAATACCATCATTGGTTGAGGGGTGGTAGTTCTTTTACACTTTGCAAACTGACTTCTTTGGGGATCCTTTTTCGGGAATTCTCAAAATGTATGTTCGAAGTCAGAAGTTCATTACAGATATATGGGCATTGGCCTTGCTTTTGATAGGCACTTTGCTCTTTCTGCCCGAGATTCTTTAGAGTAGCCTTTACTTTTCTTACTCCCGACTCCCTTTTGTTTGGAAGTAGGCCCATTTTCTTTAGGCTACACTTGTCTCTCTCTTTTTTTTTGTTTAATAATTTTGTGATTTTGAATTTTAGCAACAAGATGATTTTCAACAAATGATACTAGACATTACATGAAAGTCTAGCATATGAAATGGGCTGATTCGAGAATTCTCTATTGGCCCAATTTCTTCAATTCTGCTCTTTTGGGGGAAGGTGTCGTCGTTACCTTGAAATGAGCAAGGATCACCAATATGGGCTTGAGAAATGAATTTGCAGGCTCAATTGGGTTATGCAAAGGATGAGTGTGTAGGATAGAGAAAATAAATGCTCTTCGTCATCCTAAAGCACTGAATTAAAATTCGAGTATCATGCAAAGAAACACTCGAAGATTGATGTTAGTCTAAGCAAGAGAATTTCTAACCATTTATCTCCTGATATTGTTGGAATTACCTCTGTTTTGCCCCAGTGCGGGGTGGTTCTTGACAGGGTCATGAAATGAAATCACCGTTTAAATGGGTTGTCAATGGTTGCCTGAAGTGTTTGGAATGGAGAATGAATGCCTCCTTCACTTCGACTATCGTATCTTTTGCGAGAAAACCCATTGCCTTGGAGAATGCGGAATCTGTCTATCGCTCAACTCACTGTGGATTAAATATAGGACGTATGTGGAAATGGCTTGCCTTTCATCGTCCTGTCATGCCCCATTCTGTACATTCGATGCATCGTGTACAGTTTATACCCCCAGTCAAAATTGACAAATTGAACATGCAGAACAGTCATGCATAAATCATGGAATGTGTAAACATCATGCAAATATGGCAATACAAGTACAAGTATGGAAATTGCCCCTGGCTGTGTGGGCGGATCAGACACGTTGGGGGCCTATTCCCCGAGTCGAGGAGTAGCTTGTTTCTAGTTTTGCCTCTTTTCGATCTAGGGTTCGCCATTGATTTCCCTTATTTCATCAGACGGATTGCATCAGGCGATCATAACTTGGCCCCTTTGGGCTGTTTTCTTTGAAGTATCAGGTGGTAGTTTAACATTTCCTGTAACAAGGAAGGAGACCTGTTAGCCAGTATCAGAAATGATGAACTGGACACGATACTGAGTTACCCTTGAGTGCTTTGCGCAACTCCTTTACCAGTTTTACCACTCGGGATTTTCTCCATGGGTATGTCAAGTTAGACATTTCCTGTCAAACAATGGAGAAGAAGACGTATTAGTCAGTATTAGAAATGATGTATTGGATACGATACTGGTTTACCCTTCAACTTGAATGTTTTGCGTGACGCCTTTATCAAGTTCACTGGATTGAGTTTCCCTTGGCTTTCGCTGGACACTTCAACGTTAAGCTAAGATCGTAACAAAATACTGACCTTGGTATTGCTCGTCGAGTATTCCTGTTTCTTTTTGCAAAAAGAAATGCGAGAAAAAGTTGTTTTATTTATTTACAATACTTACAACATTTTCATCCTCGAGGATCGAACGCGGGACGTCTCGGACCATTGTCATTCCCCATGCCATCTGGTCCACAAGACCGCAGGCGCTTATGGAGGTTCCTTTTAAGAGTCAATCCTTGAGATGACATGGTGTTGTTGTATTGTACTAGGTAATTCCAGGTCACTGTATTTTTCGGGGCGGTTTACAAACCCTGTTAAGAATGGAATAAAATAATTCAGAACACGAGACGAGTATGAGCAAATTAGAACGATACAGAATTACCCTTCTTTGAGATTGTTTGGGTCTTTCGTTCACATATTCCTCATTTGAAACCGTCCATTCTGTGGCGATGTCCACGAATCTATTTGCCCAAAGTTTTGATTAATCAGGGAATTTCGTTTTTGGGTCAATTTGCAAATTCATGTAAACAGAAGGGATCTAATTTAGAATCGGGACAATTTGAGGGTAAATTGAAACGATACTGCTTTACCCTTCTAGTTCGCGCGACTTTTTACTCGCAATAAATTCACTACGAGTTTGGTGTGGTAGCAGACTCGAGCATTTAATAGGAGAACAGGAAATTGCTGCTTCTTGCTTTTGCGTTCATTCTGAACATCAATAAAAGTAGAAAACATCCCATGCAAGGAAATGAAGCGTCTGCATTCGTTCAAGATCGATTTTGCTCCCTCAGCAGGCTCTCCCATGATCAGCTGGCTTCATTCTGGACCAGGTATGCATCGGCTATGTTGAAGGACCCGTGATCTCAACTTCGAAATACAGACTCCCTGTGCATATTACAGTCCCCGTGCTTCATTAACATTAAACTGGTTGATCATGGCAGTGAGTTCATCGTCAATGCCGCTTGCCTGGTGGTGATACATCTCCCCTTCCCCGGGAGGTATTGATGCTGATCCAGTAGCATTAGTCTTTTTGTACCCTGCTCCAACAGAACTCGATTCTGTTATAAACTGGTCTAACTCGCTTCTCAAACACGCATTTTCAATCCTCAGATCATGCATTTCATCGAAGGCGAGGAGGAGGCTGTTGCAGTTAAGGCAGGTGGCGGAGTCAAAAGCCTCTTTATACATCTTGTTTTCCGCTCGGAGGTTTTCATTTTCAACTCTTAGAAACTCGGCTTCGTTGTGCTCATGACGAGTCTTCATTCGGGTTCGCCTATTTTGAAACCAGAACTTGATTTGTGAAGGTTCAAGTCCTAGCTCTTGACTTAGTTCCATTTTCTGTCTGCCTTCTGGCATAGGACATATTCTGAAGAAATCATCAAGCCTTTGTACTTGCTCCTTAGTATGGCGATGGTAACGCTTCTTTTGACCCTTACCGTTGTTGTCCTTATCTTTACTGAGATCTTGGACGTCGTCGGCGGAAGGGCCAGGTTCCATAGGCTCGATCCCAAACATGGTTTCGAACTCTTCCTCGCCCATATTCAGCAGGCAATGATAGCTTTCGGAAGTATTGGGTTGAGACATCTTCGATTTGGTCGATGATTTCTCAAGGTTTACTATATCTTTCTGTATTTTCACTCTCTCTGAACCGTGTATGCTTTAAAACTCTCTTCAATGTATGAATAAAGATTATCAGGAGGATGTCTCTTTTAAAATTTGGCGTCGGCTTAGCATATGTATCGCTTCTCCCGAGATTTCTGTCTTTCTTAACCTTTCCTGCATGTTTCTTGCTTGGCTCGTCTTTTCTCATCTCTTCATAGTGGTAGGGTCCCTATCAACGTCTCTACCGTCGATTTGCTGGCGTGTTCTCCTATAAAAACGAATCTCATTTTCCTTGTCTCCCACCCAAGTCACCTTTCTTTCTCCTTTTTCAAAGTTGTGTCATCCCGTCAAACTTTTGGCAGAGATGTCGGATTTGCTTGGCTCGAGATTGGAGACGAGTAGCGGAGGTGATGCTGATAGGGAATGGTAGACAGGAAAATCTGGCTAGTAGAGACTTTCACTGCAAAAATGAAAGGGAATGCAGCAGTATATGTTCTTCATATTCTAGAAAAATTGGAACGATACTGTTTTACCCTTGTATGTACTTCCATTGAATTTGAATTGAGGAAGTTCCTTCATTTGGATTGGATTGGATTGTATGTCCCGAGTTGCCCTTCACTTTGAGCTTGCCACATAAGTGCTTTGCTTAGTTGGGCCTTGTTTTCTTTCGGGTTGCTTTGGACCATCATCATTTTTTATGCCATCGGGTCCGTGGATCGGAGGGCTCCTTTAATTTAAAGGTTACCTTTAATGCAAATGAGTCCTATCGCATTCCATTGGGTCATTTCATTTTGCGACACTCTTGAGGCAATTTGCAATCCCCTGGAAGAGAATGGAACAAATCCAATTTAGCATTTTGTGACGATTGAGGGTAAATTGGAACGACACACAGTTACCCGTCTTCGAGCTCGCCTGGGCTTTTCACTTGAAATTTCCCTACGTGAGGTCATTCAACATTTCTCATTATGGCAGTCAGCGACGTTGCCACAAATTGATCCGCCCTGAGTCTAGCATAAAAAGGGATTCACGCATTCGACGGGATAAAAAACAAGTTACCCCATGCCCCTGAATTAAATCTAGACACCTAGAAAGCTGGAAATATCACACGCAGGGGAATTAAGCATGAAATGAAAGGTGCACTTGTTCAAGGTCAGTTCTGCCTCTCCTGCGGCTCTTCGATAATCAGCTAGTCTCATGCTGGTTCAGGCATGGATGACCGATGTTTGAGAGTCCTTAATCACTGGCTTCCGATTATGGCTTCGGATGTCTGTCAACCTTAAACTGGTTGACCAGGGCAGTAAGCTCATCATCTGGGTAATCTCTTGAACCTTCCAGCAACTGATGCTCGAATTGGGCATTATTGTTGGCAAATGCTGGCGGTAGATTTCTCATTCTGTCCTCGCCATGAGCAATTTGACTTCTCGAGCTGAAGTCTTCATCATTACTCCAAAAAGTGTAGGGATCACTAACTGTCCTGCTGCCAAGAACTCCTTCCATTCGAGGATTAGAGAAGTGGAAGTGCTCAGGATAATTTCTTGTCTGATTCTCTGGCTGCGCAGGCGCGCTGATCATGGGATGAATTCTAGCCACAGGTTGGTGCTCAAACCAAGGAGTCTGAATACACTGCCCCTGCGGTCTATACTCTTGAAGAGCATTAGGGTGATTCTGGGGGATACTTTGATTAACGCCTAGGGGATTGATGGCACGGCTACTGGTTTGGTTGATGATGGGAAGTGGCTCGCCCCATGCTAACCTGTGGAACTTATGGTGGCGAGGAGACTCGACGTTCAGGCTTGGATCAGTCCCGCCTTGGTTTTCTTGATTCTGAGCTGCATTGTGTTCTCTCACCCTTTTTCTGTACTTCTGAAGATGACTCGAAACATTTGCTTTAGTGAGTCCCTCTACCTTCATAATTTCCAGTATATGTTGCGGCCGTGCCGAATCGATTCCTAGTTGCTGAACTGCATTAACAAACATACGATGCAGCTCGGGAGACCAACTCATCTTCTTTCTCCAGTTGCTTGGAATAAAATTGAAGGCTTGATGCTTGTTCTCATGGTCATGCAATTGCTTCCTTACCACGTGCTACCATATGTTTTGAAGCATCTGAACCCTAACTGGTTTCGTTACGACGTCTTGGGCCCCGTTTAAGACAGCCTTCATCATAGCTTGTTGATCATCGCTTGCCGATATTACGAGGACTGGCATGTTTAATTTAGAATTGATGACTTCCAAGAGAGTGAAAACATCCATGTCAATCCCTACCATGGCGGTGACGACGATATCAAACTGGTCACTACTCCTCCTTAATATCTCTAAGGCCTCTGTCGCCTTTGCTTGAGCTACAACCTTATACCGGCATTTTCTTAATACGGTAACAAGGATTGACAGAGAGACTGGATTACCGTCAATGGCCATGACTAGTAGACCCTCAGGGTAAGGAACTTCATCAGCATCGACCAAGGTTGAACATGCGCCCATTTCCCTAATGCTCGACATATTTCTGGATCTAGGACTGCCGATTCGAGACCGCCTCAAGATGTCTTCTCGGACTTGAGGGATCACGGGATCGTTGATGGCTTCTCGTAACAGGCTTTGAAAGCCAATGCTTTGATGGTGAAGGTTTTGAATTCCTCTCCCACGAGAATTCCTTCCTCTCTATCTTTCTCCTGCGAGTTCGTGCAGATGAACCCTCACTATCAAATGAGGATAAATTCTCTCTCTGGCAATAGCAACGACTTCCCCCTTCATGGGCAGTGCTATTAGATTTACCGAGGGGAAAATCTGACATTCAGCTTTTGATTAAAGGGGAAATCCTCGTTTATCACTCAGTTTGTCTTCTTCTTTCTTTTCGCGATAGAGGGCCCCTGTCAAGATTTCCACCGTCGATTTACTGGCGGGTCCTCCAATGAAGACGAGTAATATCTCTCTTTCTGCCGAAAATTTCTTTGTCCCCCACTTAGTTCGTCTTTTCGTTCTTTCTTTTTTCAAAGCAGTGGAGTCCCGTCCAGCTTTTCCACAGAGACGTCAGGTTTGTTCGGCTCGAGGTTGCCACTTGACTGGAATTTGAGCCACCGGGGGTGTTGCCGACAGAGAATGGTAGATAGGAAAACCTATAAGGACTGCCCCTGTGAAATCAGTATTTAAATTGAAGCAGATTACCATCTTCGCATTCCGCTCATCTGCCTCATCTCTCTCCTTTCTTTCGTATTCTGCTTTCAAAAATGGCCAATTCTCCTAACCACACCTTATCCGCCGAAGTCCTGGCTGGGTGGGAGAGACTCTACAATCTTCTTGGTAGAGGTTACGCTCATATAGCCAAAAACTCTACCGTTGAGGTTGAAATCCTTGGTTTATTCAGGATTGTGGACGCTGCTTCTGTTGAGGGTACCCAACTGGGGAAGGAGTATCGGAACTTCTCGACCGTCTTCATCAATTTTCTGGCTGCCTATAACCGCGCTTATGAGACGGTCCTTGTGACCGCCGTCGTGAAAGCTCGTTACCGAGACCGGCACGAGCGTCTGGCAACAGTTACATTTGTGGCTGATAATCACAAAAAGGCCCTCAAGTTTGCCAACGATCAGCTTTCATGGCTGGTTCGTGAGAGGGGAAAGCTGGTGGACCGTCTGGCCTTGGTCCGAACTTACGCCGAACAGGAGCCAGGCAATATTGTGATGAGGTGCAAATGCGGTTGGCTGCAGGAGAGGCTTGATGACATTACGGCAGACATTGCTTTCGAGAGGGCGGCGATTCCGGACCTGGAGTTTGCCGTTGAGCATTACGAGGCCACTATGGCCCAGGTTAAAGAGAAGTGCGATCGCCTCTTCTTTAGGCTCGCGGAGCTTGATCCCGAGAACGCCCGGTGCACCCAAAGCATCAACTTTATGGAGAGCCAGCTGAGCTCCTTTGTGACGCTTATTAGGGCTCAATTTGATTTCACTTTTCCTCCCCAGTGAGTTGTTGTAAGATTTGTTGGTGAATGGAATGAAGAGAAAGTTTCACGTGTTTGTGCTTTTCATTTTCCTGCCATTTCTTTGCCCATATAGCATGATAGGACGATTTACGGTACTGAAGACGTTGAGGCTTAACACTCTTCTCGGTGTTCTTGTTATCTGCTGCCGGCGATGATATCAAGGACATTGGCGAAGGGTTCGGTGGCGGCCCCCACCGGTCACAGCGCCGTGAGTCAGTCGTGTGAATTATTGCAAATCGACCACTCGATTTGTGCTCCAATAAACAAACCGGGCTGCCCGTTGCGTGCCCCACTTTACTCCTGCCTATCTCTTTCGGCGTCCACTTGAATGTGTCGGTCGCCTGTAGCGTTGGGAGAAATGATTACGGGCCATGCTCGGTAATAAAATACTAGTCCTCCAAAATCTTTTATGTGTTTTGAATCCGAGGAAGGTAAAAAGGCAAGCCTTTGTTCAATTTAATCAGAAAGGCGTCGCAAGATCGGGTTCATAATCTTGCCCCATGGGTTTTGATTACACAGTCTCGACTTTCTCAACAAAAATACATGAACCCTTCTAATATATTAAAAATGTCCCCAGGCCCGATCTGGATGCATTCACTACCCCTCATCAAAATACATGGCCCATACGTGCTGACTTATTGACACGATTCTGTCTCCGGAAGAATTGGCCTCTTCATATGCCCCTAGGGTTAACGATATCTTCGCTTGCCCCCTGATTGTTATCACCAACGAGCTCGATTTTTCTCCACCCCAGGGTACCTATAATTCCCTGCAAAAGTAAAGAAAATAATCAGTAGTGATCCAATAGGGGTCGGCCCATGATTCCTACATTAGTCCAATTTTATTTTTCAATTTTAGAGAAAATTTTCTTAGAAAAACATGGGTGAATTTCTCAAAAAAAATTTTCTTGCAAATTTTTACAACTTGAAAAATGTGATAAAATATCTTAAAATTTAGCAAATTTCCCGAAGGGATTTTCCTTTTATCAGAATGAATTTTTAGGGATAAATTTGTCAAGAAAATCTCATTTCTATTGAAGTAGAAAAATGTAACAAAATCTTTTACAGGTCAATAAAATTTTCCTAAGGGATTTTTCACACTTATTTATTTATTTATTTATTTTTATTTTTTTCAAAAATGGGATACTAATTTGATTTTCATTTTCTTTTGAAAAATGACCTTAATGTTAAATTCAAAATTTGACCGACACCTAACATGGACCGACCAAAAATAAATACAAGATGAAGTTAGAAAACTTACTTTCACCGTCAAAAATACCATGTAAGTCGCATAGACATACACATGAATCGTGAGTTTAAATCTTAGCCTATCTACTCTAAAGGCTGACAAATTGAAGCGAAAGACTTACGGCAAGGCGACAATCTCGCGCACATAATCAAGATTAGCCGTGACCCCTACGACGTAATCAGGATTAGCCGGGTCTCCCAACTTCGGCTCCTCGAGTCAAAAATTAAAACCACTGCTTTGGATGTAGTGCTAAAACAAATAATCATGCACAGCAGTTAAATTCAAACACCACTTCAAAATGTGCAAAAATTAAATTCCAATTTCCATACACCAAACCTGCAAAATAAGGGGTTAGCCAAACACTCCACCCCTTATAACTCCCATCTGCAAGACCATTTAACACCTAAATATTAGAATTCAACCAATTGCCAAACCAAGTGAATATTCATGAAATTTTACTGGCCTAAGTCCTCTAAGTTCTTAAATTTTTCAAAAATTAAGAACAACTCCCCAGCGGAGTCGCCAAGCTGCCGCGACCTAAAATTCATTTTTAGGTTAATGGATTACCAGATTAATTAATTAAATTAACTAACCTAGTTCGAGCTCTCCCAAGCTCTACCAAATCGCAACTTTGATTTTTTTTCACATGATTTTAGAATTTGCAGTCGCCACTAATCATTTTTGGTAGGTTGATTAGAAACCTAAGTAACCTAGCGGGAGAACTAAATTACTCCTGCAAACCAGAGATTATGAGTTCGGGGACTTGGTTACACTAGTTAATTAAAACTAATGCCCTTTCGGTACCTTAATTCCATGGATATCCTATTTTGGCAACTCTCACTTGATTTATTCCTAAGACCCTAGTAAGGTGTTCTTTTTATGTTTTCACTTTAAAATGAAATGCATAAAGGGTATGAACGCAAACGTTGACATACAAATACGACACACAAATACGGACATACGAATATGATATACGAATACGTAGATATGCGAATACGAATACGTGCGTGACGTGCGAATGACATACGTACATGACATGCAAACGACATACGTACGTGACATGTGTATGAATACGATATGCATACGAGATAGACGAATACATATACGTGCGTTACATGCGAATGACATACGTACGTGGACATGCGAATGATATGCGTACGTGACATGCGTATGAATACAACATGCATGCGGGGATAGACGAATACGAATACGTATGTGACATGCGTATGAAGACGCACGAATACGATATGTAACATGCATACATACACCATACAAATACGTGACATATATATGTGACATGCATAGTGATATGTGTATGTAAATACGTACATTTCGATTTTACCCATAAAGGGCAAAGTCGTCATTTTGAAAAGATGGGATAAAACCCTCATTTTTGAAAAAGAGGGGATAAAACCCTCATTTTGAAATTTTTGATTTTTCTGAATGAATATGCATGGGTTAATAACATATCATAACAGACAAATGTGGATTTGCAAACGTCGCGTACGTGACGTGCATACGAGAACAAACAAATACGATATGTCTATACGAACATACGGATAACATAACAAACATACATGAGACATACTACATGAGATGCACATGAATGGCATTTTTTGTATTTTCAGATTTTCCTTTTTTTTTTTGGTTTTTTGGATTTTCTACATTTTTTTTTGTATTTTGGATGTATTATAAAAGAATGCAAAATCACCCAAAGCAAATGAAGATGTGAAGAGAGAGCAGGTAAAGTAAAACTACCCTAAGGACAGTGAAAATAAAACCCGCAACTCGTCGGGTGAATAATTACAGACCAATTAAATAAAACCCGAGACATGATCGGGAATACAACAAAAATGGACCGGAATGGACATCGGTCAAACACCCGTCGCCAAGCCTCGTGGGTCGAGAGTACAACAAAACGGACCGGAATGGACATCGGTCATCCTCCAGTCTTCAAAGCATCGGGCCGAAAGCCAAATGAAAATAATGAACTTATCCAATCGGACATGCACAATCACCAATGAGTTAAGACAATTCAAAAACTCAAAGAGAGTTTAACACGTGCTGATTAAACTTCATTGAGACCATTTTTCACATTTTCCAATGCATTAATACAAAAAATACGAATTAAATCATACTGTCCATGAACATTCTTAGGGAGAAAACAGTAACCATAAAATACAAAAGAAATAATGAAATGTATGTAAAAATTCTGAGATTTTTTATGTGGATGGGAAAATGTGTCTTTGACAACTTTCATGTTTTACATTCTTATTGAAGAGACACTCATTTTCGTGTAGAAAATGGTCTTTCATGAGAGCTCAGCAGCAAACAAACAAATTTCACTAAACAGACATATTTCATGATTAAGCTTAAATGGACACTCAAATCTCAAAATTAATGCACCAAACTTTCCAGTCTACTAAACAAGACCCCAATGAACAACTTTCATTTTTTGTGAAGTTTCAAAAGAAGACTCTAAACATAAGATAACTACAAATCAATATGACCACGCACAGAAAAACACTCAGACTCAAGGACGCCAACAGAATTGCATGATTTCATTAAATGCATTAAAAATACGAAACGTGCATGAATATTTTTGTATTTTTTATATGTTATGCATTAAGATCTTATGAACAAATGTCATGAAGAGGTCTTTATGAAACAAAGTCTAGAATAACCCATGCAAAATCATTTAGCGTAAAAGGTCAGATCAGAAAAATTCCATCTCAGGTTCTGATCACCATATTTCCAGATTTCTGCTTTCAATTTCGGGACCCTTTTGACATAGCAAACGACGTCAATTTTCGTGCCATAATATATCAAATCGAAGATCTCGAAGTCATCTACGAATGTTTAGTACATTTATTTTCGAGATTTCGTCATCTAAACACGAAAAATTGAGTTACCAGATAATTGCACATGCTGATGCGCCTAAAGCTCGTTGGAGATGAATCCGTCGCGTCGCCAAGGCTTGTTCCACGGCGGCGAATTTTTCTCTCTCAAAATTTTTTTCTCTTGAAATCTCTCCAAAAGAATTTTTTTTTCTCCAGTTTTTCTTCAATCTCCCAAAACTCTCTCAAATATCCAAAATTTTCTCTCCAAAAAAATTCCCCTCTCAAGCTCATTTCTTCCTCCTTTTATAAATCACTCATTTATCTCCCATCCTAATTTTTCCATTAACTCTATCTCCCATTCTAATTTCTCCACTAACTCTTCTTCATTTTCATCTTCCCTTCTCCATCTCTATCTCACATTCTAATTTCTCCACTAACTCTTCTTCATATTCATCTTCCCTTCTCCATATCTATCTCCCATTCTACTAACTCTTCTTCATCTCCATCTTCCCTTCTCTATTCTCATCTTATTTTCTTTATCTTCTCTTCTCCATCTCCTCTTCTCCATCTTCCTATCTTCATCTCCTCTTCTCCATCTTCCTATCTTCATCTCCTCTTCTCCATCTTCCCTTCTCTATTCTAATTTCTCCACTAACTCTTCTTTTTGTTATTTACAAAATAATCACTCAAGTATTAGGTATTTGCACTCTAGTCCATGAGATTTTAAGTATTTGTAATTCAGTCCCTGGAGAAATATTTCTTTAAGTCCAAATCTCCTCACAATTTTCGACACACCTATCGCATGTTGAATTTAAGCTCATTTCTTGCTATTGAAAATAATGCAAAATTTAATTAAAGCCCTGTTTGTAAAATTGAGTCATTCTGGGTATAATTGGGCCAAGATGAAAATTTGGAATATTAAAGAACAATGTCCCAACTCCTAAAAGTGAAAAATGAAAATAAATTGACTCAAATTGAATTTTTTTAGGCCCGATTCGAGATTATGCTCGTTAAGGAATACACGACCTCGAATTGGATTTTTTAAATTTGCGATGGCCAACATGAAAAGGGATTTAAAGGAAAAATATTGACTATTTTTATGTATTTTTTTGGCCTCAAATGCTATTATTTATTAAATATTTTCCTAATTTCTAAAAATTATATTTAAAAAAATACAAAAATATGAAAAATTATTTTTTTACTCAAAAATGGTTGCCTAAGCTTGGCCAAGGCTTCCAAAGTTGATTTTGCAATTTTCTCATTTTTATAGATTTTCTATCAATTTTAGAAAATAAAAATACCGAAAAATATTAAAAATATGAAAAATCATTTTTTGGTCAAAATTGGTTCCCTAGGCTTGGCAAAGGTTTCCAAAGTTAATTTTTTCAAATTTATGAATTTTTATGGATTTTCTATTAATTTTAAAAAAGAAGAAAAGAAAAGGTGATTGAAAATCAGGTGTCAACAGCGTTGCCTGTAAGAAGGACTTTGGGTGCCTGTAGGAAGGACTTTTGATGCCTGTAGGAAGGACTTTGATGCCTGTAAGAAGGACTTTCGGTTTCCTGTAAGAAGGACTTTGGTGCCTATAAGAAAGACTTTTGTGTTGCCTGTAAGAAGGACTTTGGGTGCCTGTAGGAAGGACTTTATGTGCCTATAAAAAGAACTTTTGAAAATGGACTATTCCGTGTTCGGGTGTCCAATGGAAGGGCTCCAGAGACAGTATACCCTAAATGTCACCTTTTGGGTAGACTGAAAAGGAATTGACTAAGAAAATGATTTTCGGGTGCCAATCTGGAATTTGTGGAGACCAGGAATCCTACAGACGCTCAAACCCAATTTCACTTACCATGAAGGGCGCCATTCTGGGATCTGGGCAAACCAGAAATCCTGCAGAAGCTTAAACCCAATTTTTGTTGTCCCATCACTTTAGGAATAAACCGATAAGGCAAAGATCAAGATCACGAGAGTTGGTCAATCATGATTTGATAAAGCTTGAGAACACGAGATTATATCGATCGTGAGTTGATGAAGACTTCATGAGAGCATGTTGATCATGAGTCGCAAGGGTTCAGGAGACTTACCTGGATCTTCTGAGTTAATGATCGAGGCATAGACAGACTGATTGTATTATGTCTGCTTGCTCACTGAATGACCTTATGTTCTACAATGGATTTGAGCACCCAGACAATCATCAGAATTGAAATGTTCAGGCTGAAGATATACTCACCTGAAAATGCTTGGCGAGCATTAGCCAACAGGGCTTGTTTATTCAATAGCCTCTGGATGAATTTCGAGACCTCAGAGGGTAACTCGACTATCAGGAATGCACTACCTGTCAGACAGTGTCAGAGGTAACATGTACAAGCATTTTTATCAATGAGTTCATCGGTTCATGCAAAACCATTCAATTGAGTTTGCAATGATTAAAACCGTATGTGTATGCTCATAATGTGGATCATGCATGACTATTCTGTCGAGTTTGCATTTCCAATTCTGTCCAGGGAGGTTATCATCTCATGAATACCTCGAATACAACCTGAATGGGGACTTCAGTCCGAAAGGGCTTTCTCTCACTCTCGAAAAAGGCTTGTTTATCCTGATTGCAGGATTTGAAAAGAAATCACTCAACCTTACCATCATCGCATTCAGCGAGGGTCTGAGTAATCTCGCAATTGATACGATCAAGCCGATCTGGAGGTCTTTATTAGGACCGTAATGTGGGCTGGGTCAAAGGCTTATCAAAGGGGACTCATTTCGAATCAAGGTCATTGACAAAAAAGTCTTCATCATCTGCTCCGGGTTTACAAGTCAAGAACCCTGCAAAATGAGAGAGAAATAATCTTGCTCGAAGTCAGAAGTTCATTACAGATATAAGGGCATTGGCCTTGCTTTTGATAGGCACTTTGCTCTTTCTGCCCGAGATTCTTTGGAGTAGCCTTTGCTTTTCTTACTCCCGACTCCCTTTTATTTGGAAGCAAGCCCATTTTCTTTAGGCTACACTTGTTTTCCATTTTCTTTTGTTTAACAATCTTGTGATTTTAAATTTTAGCAACAAGATGATTTTCAACAAATGATACTAAACATTACATGAAAGTCTAGCATATGAAATGGGCTAATTCGAGAATTCTCTATTTGCCCAATTTCTTCAATTCTGCTCCTTGGGGGAAGGTGTCGTCGTTACCTTGAAATGAGCAAGGATCACCAACATGGGCTTGAGAAATAAATTTGTATGCTCAATTGGGTTATACAAAGGATGAGTGTGTAGGATAGAGAAAATAAATGCTCTTCGTCATCCTAAAGCACTTGAATTAAAATTTGAGTATCATGCAAAGAAACACTCAAAGATTGATGTTAGTCCAAGCAAGAGAATTTCTAACCATTTATCTCCTGATATTGTTAGAATTACCTCTGTTTGCCCCAGTGCGGGGTGGTTCTTGACAGGGTTATGAAATGAAATCACCGTTCAAATGGGTTGTCAATGGTTGCCTGAAGTGTTTGGAATGGAGAATGAATGCCTCTTTCACTTCGACTATCGTACCTTTTGCGAGAAAACCCATTGCCTTGGAGAATGCAGAATTTGTCTACCGCTCAATTCACTGTGGATTAAATACATGACGTATGTGGAAATGGCTTGCCTTTCATCGTCCTGTCATGCCCCATTCTGTACATGGGATGCATCGTGTACAGTTTATACCCCCAGTCAAAATTGACAAATTGAACATGCAGGACAGTCATGCATAAATCATGGAATGTGTAAACATCATGCAAATATGACAATACAATGTATAAGTATGGAAATTGCCCCTGGCTGTGTGGGCGGATCAAACACGTTGGGGGCCTATTCCCCGAGTCAAGGAGTAGCTTGTTTTTGGTTTTGCCTCCTTTCGATCTAGGGTTCGCCATTGATTTTCCTTATTTCATCAGACAGATCACATCAGGCGATCATAACTTGGCCCCTTGGGGCTGTTTTCTTTGATGTATCAGATGTTAGTTTAACATTTCCTGTAAAAAAAAAAAAGAATGAGACATGTTAGCCAGTATCAGAAATGATGAACTGGACACGATACTGAGTTACCCTTGAATGCTTCGCGCAACTCCTTTACCAGCTTTACCACTCAGGATTTTCTCCGTGGGTATGTCAAGTTAGACATTTCCTATCAAACAATGGAAGAGAAGACATGTTAGTTAGTATTAGAAATGATGAATTGAATACGATACTGGTTTACCCTTCATCTTGAATGTTTTACGTGACCCCTTTATCAAGTTCACTAGATTGAGTTTCCCTTAGCTTTCGCTGGACACTTCAACATTAGGCTAAGATCATGACAAAACACTGACCTTGGTATTGCTCGTTGAGTATTTCCGTTTTTTCTGCAAAAAGAAATGCGAGCAAAAGTTATTTTTATTTATTTGCAATACTTACAACATTTCCATCCTCGAGGATCGAACTCGGGACGTCTCGGACCACTGTCACTCCCCATGCCATCTGGTCCACAAGACCACAGGCGTTCATGAAGATTCCTTTTAGGGGTTAATTTTCGGATGGAACGGTCTTGTTGTATTGGGTTATGCCGCGATGCTCTCCAAAATAATTTATAACCCCTGTTAAAATGGAATAAAGTAATTCAAAATTTGAGATAACCATGAGTGAATTGAAACGATACAAAACTACCCATCTCTGAGATTGCTCGTGTCTTCCGCTCGTATTCTTTTTCTATTTGAAGCTGTCCATCCAGCGATAGTGTCCACAGGCTGATTTGTCCCCAGTTTTTGCTCAATGAGAGAACTTCACATTTGAGTATGACTGTGTTCTCGGGGGAGTTTGTAAATTCCTGAGAATAGAAGGGATTTAATTTTAAAACTTGGAGCAATTGAAGGTAAATTGGAACGATACGGAACTACCCTTCAAGTTTACGCGGATTTTTACTCGCTATTAATTCTTCCCCGGGTTTGGTACAGTAACGGGTCCAAGCGTTTAATAGGAGAAAGGCGGATTGTTACTCCTTGCTTTTACATAAATTACAAAAGCAGAAAAATACACCACGCAAGGAAATAAAACACATGCACTCATTCAGGATTGGTTCTACTTCCTCTACAGGCTCTCCAGCTAGCTTCGCTCCGGATCAGGTATACATTGGCCATATTGAAGGTCTGGTGGTCACTGGCTGAACATGTGCATCACAATCCCGATGCTTTACCTATATCAAACTGGTTGATTATGGCGAAAAGATCATCGTCAATGTCCGCTTGGTGGTGATCTATCCCCTCTTTCTCGGGAGGTATTGATGCTGATCCAGTAGCATTGGTCTTTTTGTACCCTGCTCCAACAGAACTCGATCCTGTTATAAACTGGTCTAACTCACTTCTTAAATGCGCATTTTCGATTCTCAGATCATGCATTTCATCGAAGGTGAGGAGGCTATTGCAGTTGGGGCAGGTGGCAGAGTCAAAAGCCTCTTTATACATCTGGTTTTTCGCTCGGATGTTTTCATTTTCAGCTCTTAGAAATTCGGCTTCGTTGTGCTCATGACGAGTCTTCATTCGGGTTCGCCTATTTTGAAACCAGAACTTGATTTGTAAAGGTTCAAATCCTAGCTCTTGACTCAGTTCCATTTTCTGTTTGCCGTCTGGCATAGGGCATGTTCTGAAGAAATCCTCAAGCCTTTGTACTTGCTCCTTAGTATGGCGACGGTAACGCTTCTTTTGACCCTTACCGTTGTTGTCCTTATCTTTACTAAGATCTTGGACGTCGTCGGCGGAAGGGCCAGGCTCCATGGGCTCGATCCCAAATATGGCTTCAAACTCTTCCTCTCCTATGTTTAGCAAATGACGGTAGCTCTCGAATGTGTTGGGTTGACACATCCTTGACTGGTTATCGGTTCCTCAAGGTTTGCTGCTCTTCTTTATCCTTTCACTCTCTCCGAGTTTTTCTGAGCGATTGTGTATACTTCGAGGTCTTTTCTTTTTGGGTTCAAATGAAGACTACTAGGAGGGCGCTTCTTTTAAAATCTGGGCGTGAGCTCCGAAATTACATTGCTTCTCCCAATATTCCTGTCCTTCTCGACTTTTTCACTATATTTCCTACTCTTTCGGCTTGTCTTCTTTCATCTTTTCATAATGCTATGACCTCTGTCACTATTTCCTTCGCCTATATGAAGCGTCGATCTTGCAGGTGACCTCTCTCCTTTTCATGACTAGAGACAAATCTCTCTCATTTATTCCTTGTCTCCCACTCATAGCGTCTTTTCTTCTTTCTTTTTTCAAAGCGGTGTCATTCCATCAAACTTTTTGCGGATATGTCGGATTTGCATGTCTCGAGATGGCAGGCCAACAGAGATTCGAGCCGATGGAGATGACACCTAAAGGGAACGGCGAGTAGGAAAATCTGACCTGATAGAGACCGCCATCCTGAAATCAATATTTAACTCGATTTAGACTATCATCTTCGCATTCCAGTCGTCTGCTTCATTTCTCCTCTTCCCTTTCGTATTCTACTCGTCAGTCTTGATTTTCTTCTCAATAATGGCCAGTCTTCCCACACAGACCTTCCCGGCTGATGTTATGTTCAAATGGGAGAGGCTTTATCATCTTCTTGGCCGAGACTATATTTATATAGCCCATCATCCTAGTGTCGAAGCTGAGATTCTCGGTTTATTCAGGGAGATTAATGCTTCTTCAATCAAAGGCACCAATTAAGAGAGGGAATACAGGGCGCTCCCACACGTCTTCATCAACTTTCTAGAAGCATGCCGAAATACCTAAGAAACAGTCACCTTAGCCCGTGTTGCGAAAGCCCGCTACCATGATCGATCTGAATGCTTGGAGTTTGCAGAACGTTCGGTTGCCAGATACAAGAAGGCCGTCAAGTCTGCTAATGAGCAGGTGTCATTGTTGGTTCACGAGAGGGATAAGCTGGTGGAGCGCCTTGCTTTAAACCAGACTTACTTTGAGCATGACCCGAAGGATATCGTGATGAAATTCAGATGCGAGTGGCTGGAAGGGAGGCTTGATGATCTAACGGCGGATATAGCTTTCAAGAGAGACCTAACCGACAACTTGAAACTTACCGTTGAACACCACGAGATGAATGCAGCCAGGCACAAGGAGAAATGTACCCGCCTGTTCTTCAAGATTGCAGATCTTGAATCCCAGATCGCTCACTGTGGGCAGAGCGTTAACTTTATGGAGAGTTAGTTGAATTCTTTTGTGATGATTATTAGGGCTCAGTTTGGCTTTACTTTTCCTCCTCAGTGACTTGTCGTAAAGCTTGTATGGAATGAAGGGAATGTTTTGTATGTTTGTACTTTAATCTTCTGCCGTCTCTTCTTTCCTTTACAAAATCAGAGCTAACTGTACTAGATAAAATACGATCATCCGTCTCAGCTAAGATCAGAATGGAGCACCTACTTCATGATACGATCTTCCCTTCTGGAAGCAGGACTATTGGCAGCAAACTTCGTAGGATGAAGTCATCCCCCTCTACTAGATTCAATCCGCTTCTATCAATTGTACCTCCGAAAGAATACATAGGAAGTGTATTTCTACTTCAATTGGTAGGACTGCCTCAATCTTATCTTATCTCGACAGATGGTGGCTGTGAAATGATGGCCCATCATCTAACAGACAAAAGCGAGACCCCCATTACTTTCCTCTGATGATGATATCGAAAACACGGAAAAAGGATTCGGCGGCGGCCCCCACTGGTCACAGTGAGGCCCGTGATTGGTCATGTAAATTAATACAGCTACAACCACTCGGTCAATGTGCTAATAATGAACCCGCAACCTATTGCGTGCCCCACTTCTTTTCATGCTTTATCTCTTTCGTCGTTCACTTATTGGTGTCGGTCGCCTGTAACGTTGGGGGAAACGTCTGTGGGCCACGCTCAATAATAGTTCTCCGATCCACCAAAATTCTCCACGTGGTTCGAACCTGAGAAAGTTTAAAAGGCAGGCCTTTGATGGATTTAACCAGTAAGGCGTTGCAAGGTCGAGTTAATATACTTTCCCCACATATTCTGATTACGAAATCTATTCTTTTCAGAAAATGTACAGGAAGCCCAAATTACATTAAAAATGCCCCATGTCTGATCCGAGTACATTTTTCGCCGTATCAAAATACATATCCCATACATGCTGGCTAATTGACGTAATTCCATCTCTAGGAGAAGGGACCTTTTCGCTTGCCCACAGTACAGTTGGCTAAGGCATTGGCAATTGTCCTTTTGTATTCTTCAAAATTATTTCTGGTGTATTGTTGAACCTAATTTTGCTCCCGCCTGGAGTACCTATGATTCCCCTGCAAAAGTAAATGACAAAATTAGTATGTGATCCAAGAGGGGTCGGTCCATGACTCCTAAATAAGTCCACTTTTATTTTTCAATTTTATGAGAAATTAGAGAAAATTTTCTTAGAAAAACGTGGGTGAATTTCTTCAGAAAAAATTTTCTTGCAGATTTTATAACTTAAGAAAAAATGTGACAAATTCCTTTGCTATTTACCAAATTTCTCGAAAGAATTTCCTTTTTCATCACAATGAATTTTCAAGGTAAATTTAAGAAAATCTTGGGTCCATTGAAGTATTAAGGAAAGATGCGACAAAATCTTTTTATTAGTAAACAAAATTCCCCGAAAAGATTTTTCCACATTCATTTTTTGAAATGAGATACCAATTTGATTTTTTTATTTTCTTTTGAAAAAAATGACCATCATGCTAAGTTCAAAATTTAACCGACACCTAACATGGACCGATCGAAATAAATACAAGATGAAGTTAGAAAACTTACTTTTACCATGAAAAATACCATGTATGTCACATAGACATGCACATGAATCGTGAGTTTAAATCTTAGCCTATCTACTCTAAAAGCAGACAAATTAAAGCGAAAGACTTATGGTAAGGCGACAATCTCACGCACATAATCAAGATTAGCCATGATCCCACGACGTAATCAGGATTAGCCGAGCCTTTCCACTTCGGCTACTCGAGTCAAAAATTAAAACCACCGCTTTGGTAATCTTACCAAGCCTGAGGCCTAACTTTTAAAACTAATTTTTGAAAAGAGGTTCGGAATTGAATCTGGACTAACTTTCGACGTGATCTCACGTCGAACGCTAGAACCAAATCACAATACCATCTTAAAACTAGTGGCCCAGGTCCGGCCACGGAACGTGTGTGATGTAGTGTTAAAACAGATAATCATGCACAGCAATTAAATTCAAACACCACTTCAAAAATGTGCAAAAATTAAATTCCAATTCCCATACACCAAACCTGAAAACAAGGGGTTAGCCAAACACTCCACCCCTTATAACTCCCATTCTGCAAAACCATTTAACACCTAAAAGATTAGAATCCAACCAATTCTCAAACCAAATGGATTTTCACGAAATTTTTCTGGCCTAAGTCCTCTAGTGACAACTTGGCGACTCCGCTCGCGACAGCTTAGCGACTCCACTGGGGATCTAATTTCCGGGAACTTTTGCACTTGACACGCAAACCCTCCATTTTAGAGATCCTCTTCTTCTCCTCTTCCAGTAACACGACCCGGTGCAGCATAGAACACAGGGTCAATCACCATCATGCCATTATATCAAAGCCGCCTAGAACACGAACCACTTGAGACACAGGCCCGAAAATGTAGTTTCCGGAGAAGCCTTTGAACTCAAAGATAAAGGAAAAGAGACCTGAGAGGGGAGGATCATTTTCTTTTTCTTTTTTTTCTCTACTGAAGCACCGTGAGAAGACCATCTTCTTACCCAGTAATTCAAAATTTCGCTCAAAAGACATCTAATGAGAGTCTGCGAATTCGTCGCGTGTTGAATGTGGATGGAACAGCACTGAAGTCCTTCAGGGTCGTCCCACAGCCCCAGATCCCCACCAGCCCAGTTGCATCCCTCGGTCTCCGTCACTGATCCTGTGAAGCTCGGGAATGGCATCCAGGCCTATATTTCCTATCGTGTCGTCACCAAGACGAACTGACCGGAGTACCAGAGGCCAGAGAACGTGGTGAGGAGAATGATCAGCCACTGCACCGCCTGTGCTTTCGAAGGGAAAGGCGTCCTCAACGTCACTACGGCTGCTAGTAGCGGTTTCACTTGGCGCGAAAAGAGGTTGTCCGTTTGTGTCTATGCCCTTTCGCATCAGAAGTCCATCCCATTCGCTGTTGACGAGACGGCACTCTTCATGGATTCGACCCGTTCCCAGCAATAGTTCACTTCCATGAAGCCATCGGGTGATGAAGCAAAGATCAAGTTGCTGTTGTATAAAGCTAAAAAAAATCAGGTTGCTTCGGAGTTCGAATATTAAAAGGGCTAAGGGACCACAGATATTTCATGCAGGTTTTGGATTTCTCTATGCTCCCAGAATCATAATATGAGCCGCATATATTCTATGCCAACTTTTCCACGATTGCGGAGACAAACATAGTGCGGTCAACCATATGTCTCGAGCAGATTCACATATGCCTGTGCGTGGCATCCATGTGTAGAAAGGTCATGCATGGTTTTCTTCTGACAATGCATGTTAATGCTTTCGTCATGAGTCACTGCGGAGCCCATAATGGCCAGAATGTCTTGATTAAGCTGAAGTAAAGAAGCGAGGGTCTCCTAGTAAACTGGTCAAAGAGAGTTTGCCAATGAAACTATAGAAGAAGAAGAAGAAGAAGAAGAAGAAGAAGAAGAAGAGGGAAGAAAAGGGAGAACAGAGAAGGAGGGAGGAACCTTGAAGGAGTTTCCATGGAAAAAGAGCCAAGAGATTATTTCAACTGGGAGTTCCTGAGTGAATGGGATCCATCCTTAAACTCCAAGTATTACTGTGAAGGTCCGGGGAATCACGTGAAGGAGAAAAAAGGGGGGGAGCTAGGGATTCTATGAGAGGTTGGAGTTGCTATCATTTTTTCTTTTCTCAAAAAAAAAATCATAAACACCAGCTTCAGCGGCGGCCGCCTGAGCGGCGAGGACCTCAAGTTTGCTATAATCGTAGCCGTGCCAAACGAGCCCAGGGATGACCTGTTGCTCTGATCTGCTCCCTTGAGAAGTTTGCAGCTCTTCTTCCTCCCACGATCGATGACACGGACCAAGGAAAATCTCAAGTGGTGGTCAAAGCATTTTTTGGTAGAGTTTTGCAAGTCAGACCAACGATAGGCAAAAGAAAAAATGTCTAACACTACCAAGACCCCCATCGGCCACCCACAACACCAAGCGGTCACCTCATCCTCTCCGTCATCCCGCTCGTCTTGGTCATCTCCACCCACCACTGCTCCCTTGGTTCTTCTTCGCCATCGTCATCCCACCATCCCAGCCGCCACCTTCAGACAACGAGCACCTTCTGCGACGACGCAAGGACCTGTGCGGGTTGCTCGGCTCTAGCCTCGGAGAGAAGAAGTCGGCACTCTCGCTCCGAACTTGGAACCCGACGCCTCTCAGAACGGGGGAGGCCTTTGACGGTAAAGAGCGTGTCCAGCGAATCGAAGCAGAGACTCAAGAATTCGCCACTTGACGAATAGAAGGCTGATGCTACATTTGGAAATGGGGGTCTTGGGCGTCTTGCCTTCTGCTTTTTGGACTCCCTCGCAACTTTAAATTATCCAGCTTGGGGTTATGGACTTATATACAGGTTGTGTCAGAATCTGATGGTAAAAGACACTCGATTAGGGGGAGAAGATATATGTGCAGTTGCATTTGATGTCCCAATCTCGGGTTATAAGACTAGAATGACAACCAATCTGCGGCTTTGGTCCACTAAAATTCCTTTGGAAGATTTCGATCAATCTGCTTTTAATGCTGGAGAGCACACCAAAGCAAAGAGGCCTTCAAAAATTCAAGGGTCCACTGGACGATATCCCTTCTTGAAGGAGCCCCTCGTGGACGCAAAGCTCAGTGTAGAGGACTCATTTCTACAGTCCGAAGCGGATAAGATTAAAGCATGGATTAGAAGCCTACACGGTAAGTACAATCTTTTTCTACAATCTTTGAAAATTTTCGTGCACGTTTATGTAGCTATTTCTTTACATTATTGTGAAGGTCTTGCATGGAGTTCCTCATGATGTCAACACCGTAGGTGGAGTAGCTTTTCTTTTTCTAATGTGGAATATGCGAACTGTGACAAGAGATGATGAATTTTTGTGAGCATATTTTGTACCAATGGGCTTAGTATGCTCTGATGTATATTTTTGTGAGCATGTTTTGCACCGGAGATCATAGAAGAAAATGACCAAGGGAATAAAAGGAAAAGAAATAAAATAAAGCAACAAAAAAAAAGAAAGTAAAATAAAAATAATAATAATAAATAAATAAATAAATAAATAAAAAATAATAATAATAAATGTGGGTAATAAAGGGCTTGGTCTAACTGTGCACGTTGGATTGTTTTTCTGGGTTGGGCTAGAAAGATTTTGGGCTAGGTTCAGAATTTAAGAATGGGCCCATTAGGAAAGAAAATTAAACAAAGAGGAGCCAAATCTGGGCTCGACCCAAAGTGTGACCTTTGTATCTTGAGGCCCAAGTTGTACGCCACCCGGCCCGGTTCGAAAAAATTAAGTAATATAAAAAAAATTATTAATTAAAAAATTAATTAAATTAAAGCAATTATTTAATTAATTAAAATTAAAATTAGAAATTTCAAAATAATAAAAGAGAGAGAGAGAAAAAAAAAAGAAAAAGAAAATTGTAAAATAATAAAAAATAAAAAATAAAAAAATCAAATCAAAAATTAGAAAGAATTCCAAAAATTCCCCAAAAGCCTTAAAAATTAGGAAATTGACTATTTTAACTAGTCAATCCTATTTTTGATGAATTTTCTTCCCGATCTTTTCAAAATGACGATTTTGCCCCTTATGGGCAAATCGTCTCCAAAAAATTCAGAAGAACTCTGAAAATTTTCAAAAACTAGGAAGCGGGCCATTTCGATTTGTCAATCCTATTTTTGGATTATTCCCCTTTCTAATCTTTTCAAAATGATGATTTTACCCCTTAAGGGTAAATCGTCTCAGAAAATTTTGAAAAATTCTCAGAAATTGTGGAAAACAGTTGAGTGACCACATTCAACTGGTTTGACCTATTTCCACTTCCCGATCCGATCTTTGAAAAATAGCCATTTTACCCTTCTGGTCAATTTGACCCCAAATCTTTCCAAATGATCCCAAATGAATTTCCATGAAATGGTACCAAAAGGGCGTTAGAGTAATCTAGCGTAACCAAGTCTCTGAACTCATAATCTCTGGTTCGCAGAAATAAATTAGTTCTCCTACTAATTTATTTAGGTTTCTAATCGACCTACCAAGAACGATTAGTGGCGATTCCATATTTTAAAACCTTTTGAACAAAAACCTCGAAGTCGCAATTCGGTAGGGCTTGGGAGGGTCCGCGTTAGGTTAGTTAATCCAATTAACCTGATAATTCGTTCACTTGAAGCTTATTATTTTAGGTCCCAGCAGAGTCGCCATCCAGTGGAGTCGTCAAGCTGTCGCGACCTAAAATTCATTTTTAGGTTAATGGATTACCAGATTAATTAATTAAATTAACTAACCTAGTTCGAGCTCTCCCAAGCTCTACCAAATCGCAACTTTGATTTTTTTTTACATGATTTTAGAATTTGAAGTCGCCACTAATCATTTTTGGTAGGTTGATTAGAAACCTAAGTAACCTAGCGAGAGAACTAAATTACTCCTGCAAACCAGAGATTATGAGTTCATGGACTTGGTTACACTAGTTAATTAAAACTAATGCCCTTTCAATACCTTAATTCCATGGATATCCTATTTTGGCAACTCTCGCTTGATTTATTCTTAAGACCCTGGTAAGGTGTTCTTTTTATGTTTTCGCTTTAAAGTGAAATGCATAAAGGGTATGAACGCAAACGTTGACATACGAATACGACACACAAATATGGACATACGAATATGATATACGAATACGTATATATGCGAAAACGAATACGTGCGTGACGTGCGAATGACATACGTACATGACATGCGAATGACATACGTACGTGGCATGTGTATGAATACAATATGCATACGGGATAGATGAATACATATACGTGCGTTACATGCGAATGACATACGTACGTGGACATGCGAATGATATGCATACGTGACATGCGTATGAATACAACATGCATGCGGGGATAGACGAATACGAATACGTATGTGACATGCGTATGAAAACGTACGAATACGATATGTAACATGCGTACATACACCATACAAATACGTGACATATATATGTGACATGCATAGTGATATGCGTATGTAAATACGTACATTTCGATTTTGCCCATAAAGGGCAAAGTCGTCATTTTGAAAAGAGGGGATAAAACCCTCATTTTGAAATTTTTGATTTTTCTGAATGAATATGCATGGGTTAATAACATATCATAACAAATAAATGTAGATTTGCAAACGTCACGTACGTGACGTGCATACGAGAACAAACAAATACAATATGTTTATACGAACATACGGATAACATGATAAACATACATGAGACATACTACATGAGATGCACATGAATGGCATTTTTTGTATTTTTAGATTTTTCATTTTTTTTTTTGGTTTTTTGGATTTTCTACATTTTTTTGTATTTTGGATATATTATAAAAGAATGCAAAATCACCCAAAGCAAATGAAGATGTGAAGAGAGAGCAGGTAAAGTAAAACTACCCTAAGGACAGTGAAAATAAAACCCGCAACTCGTCGGGTGAATAATTACAGACCAATTAAATAAAACTTGAGACATGATCGGGAATACAACAAAAATGGACCGGAATGGACATCGGTTAAACACCCCTCGCCAAGCCTCGTGGGTCGAGAGTACAACAAAACGGACCGGAATGGACATCGGTCATCCTCCGGTCTTCAAAGCATCGGGCCGAAAGCCAAATGAAAATAATGAACTTATCCAATCGGACATGCACAATCACCAATGAGCTAAGACAATTCAAAAACTCAAAGAAAGTTTAACACGTGCTGATTAAACTTCATTGAGACCATTTTTTATATTTTCCAATGCATTAACACAAAAATACGAATTAAATCATACTGTCCGTGAACATTCTTAAGGAAAAAGCAGTAACCATAAAATACAAAAGAAATAATGAAATGTATGCAAAAATTTTGAGATTTTTTATGTGGATGGAAAAATGTGTCGTTGAAAAATTTCATGTTTTACATTCTTATTGAAGAGACACTCATTTTCGTGTAGAAAATGGTCTTTCATGAGAGCTCAGCAGCAAACAAACAAATTTCACAGAACAGACATACTTCAGGATTAAGCTTAAATGGACACTCAAATCTCAAAATTAATGCACCAAACTTTCCAGTCTACTAAAAAAGACCCCAATGAACAACTTTCATTTTTTGTGAAATTTCAAAAGAAGACTCTAAACATGAGATAACTACGAATCAATATGACCACGCACAGAACAACACTCAAACTCAAGGACGCCAACAGAATTGCATGATTTCATTAAATGCATTAAAAATATGAAACGTGCATGAATATTTTTATATTTTTTATATGTTATGCATTAAGATCTTATGAACAAATGTCATGAGAGGTCTTTATGAAACGAAGTCTAGAATAACCCATGGAAAATCATTTAGCGTGAAAGGTCAGATCAGAAAAATTCCATCTCAAGTTCTAATCACCATATTTCTAGATTTCTGCTCTCAATTTCGGGACCCTTTTGACATAGCAAACGATGTCCATTTTCGCGCCATAATATATCAAATCGAAGATCTCGAAGTCATCTACGAATGTTCAGTATATTTGTTTTCGAGATTTCATCATCTAAACATGAAAAATTGAGTTACCAGACAATTGCACATGCTAATGCGCCTAGAGCTCGTTGGAGATGAATCCGTCGCGTCGCCAAGGCTTGTTCCACGGCAGCGAATTTTTCTCTCTCAAAATTTTTTCTCTTGAAATCTCTCCAAAATTTTTTTCTCCCTTTCAAAATCTCTTCTCCTCCTCTTTTATAGACAACTCTTCCATCTCCCTTTCTTCATCTTCATCTTCCATTCTTATTTTCATCTTCCATTCTAATTCTTCATCTTCCCTTCTAAATCCACAATCCTCCATTCTCCATCCCCCCCTTCTGATTTCTCCATCTTCCCTTCTATATCTTCCCTTCTCCATCTTCCTTTTTAATTTCTCCACTAACTCTTTTTTGCAAAATAATCCCTAAAATTTTATGTATTTACAATTCAGTCCCTGAAGTTTTATGTATTTGCAATTCAGTCCCTGTGGAAAAATTTCTTTTAAGTCCAAATCTTCATAAGGCTTTCGGCATACCTCCCTCACGCTCAGTCCAATCGTCTGTCAATTTAAGCTCAAATCCTCCGTCGTTAGCTATAATAAAATGCATGACCGACAAAAAATTAAATATGCAATGCATGAAAAAATTAATTTTTGGTGAGAACTAATTCTCATTTTTTTTATGTACTTAAGTGAATAAAAGTCAAAATTTATATATCAACAGCTGCCCCTCTTTGAAAGGAAGCTCGGCAGAGGTTCGTTTCAAAGACGAGATGACACCTGAATCCTAATCGACTCAACACAATGAAATAAAAAGAATCATGACATTCAATCTCTAATACTCCTCTGTGTAAGTTCTTATTCAGACCCGGTCGGAGGAGGCTTTCATGTAGTAAGGGAGAGACAAAGAGGAGAACTCACCTGCCACTTACTTGCTCGTTGTGTGGCGGTCACCTGACATGGGTACTCTAATGAAAATGGAATGAGAACCTAAGGATTTACTATAAGAAAACCTTAGGGTGGTCGAACTTGGACCCGTATGATAGGTCACCTCATGGTAGATTCCTAACGAAAGGATTCTACTGATTAAATTTGGATTAAGATTTGACCCGTATGGTGGGTCACCCCATGGTAGGTTCCTAATGAAAGGATTCTACTAATTAAAATTTGACCCGTATGGTGGGTCATCCCATGGAAATGCCTGTAAGAAGGACTTTGTGCCTATAAAAAAGACTTGGTGCCTGTAGAAAGGACTTGGGTGCCTGTACAAAGGACTTTAGGTCGCCTATAAAAAGGACTTTGGGTGCCTATAGAAAGGACTTTAGGTGCCTGTAGAAAGGACTTTGGGTACCTATAGAAAGGACTTTGGGTCGCCTGTAAAAAGGACTTTGGGTGCCTATAGAAAGGACTTTTGTTGCATGTAGAAAGGACTTTGGGTGCCTGTAGAAAGGACTTGGGTTGCTTGTAAGAAGGACTTCGGTGCCTGTAGAAAGGACTTAGTGCCTGTAGAAAGGACTTTGGTTGCCTGTAAAAAGGACTTTGGGTTGCCTGTAGAAAGGATTTTGAGTGCCTGTAAGAAGGACTTTGAAATATGAATCGTTCCGTATTGGGGTTTCCAATGGAAGGTCTCCAGAGATGGCATATCGCCTGATTCGTGCCTGCTTTTCAGGACTTGAAAATGGACCATTCCGTATTGGGGTTTCCAATGGAAGGTCTCCAGAGATGGCATATTGCCTGATTTGTGCCTGTTTTTCAGGACTTGAAAATGGACCATTCCGTATTGGGGTTTCCAATGGAAGGTCTCCAGAGGTGGCATATCGCTTGGTTGGTGCCTACTTTTTGGTGCAAGAAAGGCATGTTGAGATAAAGATCACGAGAGTTGGTCAATCCTGATTTGATAAAGCTTGAGAACACGAGATTATATCAATCGTGAGCTGATGAAGACTTCATGAGAGCATCTTGATCATGAGTCGCAAGGGTTCAGAAGACTTACCTGGATCTTTTGAGTTAATGATCGAGGCACCTGGATCTTTTGAGTTAATGATCGAGGCATAGACAGACTGATTGTATCATGTCTGCTTGCTCACTGAATGACCTTATGTGCTACAATGGATTTGAGTACCCAAACAATCATCGGAATTGAAAGGTTCATGCTGAAAATATACTCACCTGAAAATGTTTGGCAAGCATTAGCCAACAGGGCTGGTTTGTTCAATAGCCCTTGGATGAATTTCGAGACCTCGGAGGGTAACTCGACTATCAGGAATGCACTACCTGTCAGACAGTGTCAGAGGTAACATGTGCAAGCATTTTTATCAATGAGTTCATCGGTTCATGCAAAACCATTCAATTGAGTTTGCAATGATTAAAACCGTATGTGTATGTTCATAATGTGGATCATGCATGACTATTCTGTCGAGTTTGCATTTCCAATTCTGTCCAGGGAGGTTATCATGTCATGAATACCTCGAATACAACCTGAATGGGGACTTCAGTCCGAAAGGGCTTTCTCTCACTCTCGAAAAAGACTTGTTTATCCTGATTGCAGGATTTGAAAAGAAATCACTCAACCTTACCATCATCGCATTCAGCGAGGGTCTGAGTAATCTCGCAATTGATACGATCAAGCCGATCTGGAGGTCTTGATTAGGACCGTAATGTGGGCTGGGCCAAAGGCTTATCAAAGGGGACTCATTTCGAATCAAGACCATTGACAAAAAAGTCTTCATCATCTGCTCCGGGTTTACAAGTCAAGAACCCTGCAAAATGAGAAAGAAATAATCTTGCTCGAACTTTTTCGAGCGATGCTTAAAGTCATTCAACTCTTACATTAATTCAAGTGCTCTAATCAGAAGAGACTTTCAAGGGTCGTAACGTAGGTCGAGATTTGGGTCTGAGAAACGAAGGGCTCATTTTGGCTCAGAAAAATATATGAGAAGGGCTCGTGTTGGTGATCATTGCAGTCTTGTCACCGATCTTTGACCTTCATGAATTTGTCTTCAATGAATACCACCATTAGCTAAGGGGTGGTAGTTCTTTTACACTTTGCAAACTGACTTCTTTGGGGATCCTTTTTTCGGGAATTCTCAAAATGTATGTTCGAAGTCAGAAGTTCATTACAGATATATGGACATTGGCCTTGCTTTTGATAGGCACTTTACTCTTTCTGCCCAAGATTCTTTGGAGTAGCCTTTACTTTTCTTACTCCCGACTCCCTTTTGTTTGGAAGCAGGCCCATTTTCTTTAGGCTACACTTGTTTTCCTTTTTTTCTTTTGTTTAACAATCTTGTGATTTTGAATTTTAGCAACAATATGATTTTCAACAAATGATACTAGACATTTCATGAGAGTCTAGAATATGAAATGGGCTAATCCGAGAATTCTCTATTGGCCCAATTTCTTCAATTCTGCTCCTTGGGGAAAGGTGTCGTCGTTACCTTGAAATGAGCAAGGATCACCAACATGGGCTTGAGAAATGAATTTGCAGGCTCAATTGGGTTATGCAAAGGATGAGTGTGTAGGATAGAGAAAATAAATGCTCTTTGTCATCCTAAAGTACTTGAATTAAAATTCGAGTATCATGCAAAGAAACACTCAAAGATTGATGTTAGTCCAACCAAGAGAATTTCTAACCATTTATCTCCTGATATTGTTAAAATTACCTCTGTTTTGCCCCAGTGTGGGGTGGTTCTTGACAGGGTTATGAAATGAAATCACTGTTCAAATGGGTTATCAATGGTTGCCTGAAGTGTTTGGAATTGAGAATGAATGCCTCCTTCACTTCGACTATCGTATCTTTTGCGAGAAAACCCATTGCCTTGGAAAATGTGGAATACATCTTCCGCTCAACTCACTGTGGATTAAATATAAGACGTATGTGGAAATGGCTTGCCTTTCATCGTCCTGTCATGCCATATTCCGTACATTCGATGCATCGTGTATAGTTTATACCCCCAGTCAAAACTGACAAATTGAACATGCAGAACAGTCATGCATAGATCATGGAATGTGTAAACATCATGCAAATATGTACAAGTATGGAAATTGCCCCTGGCTGTGTAGGCGGATCAAACACGTTGGGGGTCTATTCCCCGAGTCGAGGAGTAGTTTGTTTTTGGCTTTGCCTCTTTTCGATACAGGGTTCGCCATTGATTTCCCCTATTTCATCAGACAGATCGCATCAGGCGATCATAACTTGCCCCCTTGGGGCTGTTTTCTTTGGCGTATCAGATGTTAGTTTAACATTTCCCTTAAGTGCTTCGCACAACTCCTTTACCAATTTTACCATTCGGGATTTTCTCCGTGGGTATGTCAAGTTAGACATTTCCTGTCAAAATATGGAGGAGAAGACGTGTTAGTCAGTATTAGAAATGATGAATTGGATACGATACTGGTTTACCCTTCATCTTGAATGTTTTGCGTGACCCCTTTATCAAGTTCACTGGATTGAGCTTCCTTCAACTTTCGTGGGCCACTTCACCATTAGAACCAAGATCGTGATAAAATACTGACCTTGGTATTGCTCGTCGAGTATTCCTGTTTCTTTCTGCAAAAAGAAATGCGAGAAAAAGTTGTTTTATTTATTTATAATACTTACAATATTTCCATCCTCGAGGATCGAACTCGGGACGTCTCGGACCACTGTCATTCCCCATGCCATCTGGTCCATAAGATAGCAGGCGCTCATGGAGGTTCCTTTTAAGAGTCAATCCTTGAGATGACACGGTGTCGTTGTATTGTACTGGGCAATTCCAGGTCACTATATTTTTCGGGGCGGTTTACAAAGGAATGATCCATTGGGGACTAAATGAAAAATTTGAGAGAAAATATTGTTGTAAGATTGGCGCGATAGCTTGGCGACCTAATCATTTCACTCATCTCTTGCCTTGTTGACCATCCCCAGTGAAGTCGCCAAGCTGTCGCGACTTAAAATTCATTTTTTAAGTTAATGGATTACCAGATTAATTGATTAAATTAACTAACCTGGTTCGAGCTCTCCCAAGCTCTACCAAATCGCGACTTTGGTTTTTTGTTCAAATGGTTTTAAATTTTAGAGTCGCCACTAATCATTTTTGGTAGGTTGATTAGAAACCTAAGTAAATTAGCGGGAGAACTAAATTACTTCTACGAACCAGAGATTATAAGTTTGGGGACTTGGTTACACTAGTTAATTAAAACTAATGCCCTTTCGGTACCTTAATTTCATGGGTATCCTAATTTGGCAACTCAGGCTTGGTTTATTTCTAAGGCTCTAGTGGAGTGTTCTCTTTTTGTATTTTCACTTTTTTAAATGGAATATATGTGAGTGACATTTTTTTTTTGCATTTTCAAAATATTAAGTATTTCCCTGAAGCCGAAAGAGGGAGTGAGTCAACGACTTCTGTGCAGTGCTGCAAGCTACTCATTTTGGGGTTTAGTGATTCAAAAATTAAATTACACGAAGCAAATGACAATAAATAAAGACCATCAATGGATAGCCCAGCCTTGGCTTGGCCCTCTCCTTTGGGGTTTAAGGTGCATGAATTTAAATTGCAGAAATTTAAAATGACCTCCATTGAACGGGCTCTGCCCTTCACATTCTGGGGTTTAAATTCTTTAAAATAAAACGAATTGATTTGACAATTCGGGCCGAAATCCATCGACGGATCAATTGAAAATTTAATGGGCACTCAAGAGCTTATCAGCGTCAATCTTACACCTCCATGGGATTTACTGTTGACTTGGAGTTGTCCTTTGCCTGATATAAAAATATAGAGAAATAGAGTAATGGAGCAAATATGATTTAATTCACATTAAAAATTAGAACAATGAAAGAAGCACTTAGCTTCAAAGGCATTATGAAAAGTGCTTAATGGATATAATTGATTCCTGCCTGAAATCAAATATGGGAAATAGGAGAAGAGTAGAAAATTTGGGCTAGTTTATACTAAAAAATTAAAGAGAGTAGAGGGATACTTAGCTTCAAATCTGGGATGAATTCTTGATTTATGTTGATCGATGAAGAAATTGATGATGATAACCCGCTAGCTTTAAACTCCCATCATCTTCAAAATTCTCTATCTCTCTTTTTGGTATTTTTTTTTCTCTCAAATTTTTCTTCAATCTCCCAAAACCCTCTCAAACATCCAAAATTTTCTCTCCAAAAATTCCCCTCTCAAGCTCACTTCTTTTTCCTTTTATAATCCACTCATCTATCTCTCATTTTAATTTTTTCACTAACTCTATCTCCCATTCTAATTTCTCCACTAACTCTTCTTCATTTTCATCTTCCCTTCTTCATCTCTATCTCACTTTCCAATTTCTCCACTAACTCTTCTTCATATTCATCTTCCATTCTCCATATCTATCTCCCATTCTACTAACTCTTTTTCATCTCTATCTTTCCTTCTCTATTCTCATCTTATTTTCTTTATCTTCTCTTCTCCATCTCCTCTTCTCCATCTTCCCATCTTCATCTTCTCTTCTCCATCTTCTCTTCTCCATCTTCCCTTCTCTATTCTAATTTCTCCACTAACTCTTCTTTTTGTTATTTACAAAATAATCCCTCAAGTATTAGGTATTTGTACTCTAGTCCATGAGATTTTAAGTATTTGAAATTCAGTCCCTGGAGAAGTATTTCTTTAAGTCCAAATCTCTTCACAATTTTCGACACACCTATTGCATGTTGAATTTAAGCTCATTTCTTGCTATTGAAAATAATGCAAAATTTAATTAAAGCTCTATTTGTAAAATTGAGTCATTCTGGGTATAATTGAGCCAAGATGAAAATTTGGAATATTAAAGAACAATGTCACAACTCCTAAAAGTGAAAAATGAAAATAAATTGACTCAAATTAAATTTTTTTAGGCCCAATTCAAGATTATGCTCGTTAAGGAATACACGACCCCGAATTGAATTTTTTAAATTTGCAATGGCCAACATGAAAAGGGATTTAAAGGAAAAATATTGACTATTTTTATGTATTTTGTGGTCTCAAATGCTATTATTTATTAAATATTTTCCTAATTTCTAAAACATATATTTAAAAAAATACAAAAAAAATATGAAAAATTATTTTTTACTCAAAAATGGTTGCCTAAGCTTGCCCAAGGCTTCCAAAGTTGATTTTGAAATTTTCTCATTTTTCTTGATTTTTTTATGAATTTTCAAAAATAAAAATATCAAAAATACTGAAAATATGAAAAATTATTTTTTGGTCAAAATTGGTTCTCTAGGCTTGACCAAGGTCCCCAAAGTTGATTTTTTAATTTTATGAATTTTTATGGATTTTTTTTATTAATTTTAAAAAAGAAAAGATGATTAAAAATCAGGTGTCAACACCTGGGCGGTAGAGAATTCAAGCTACAGTAACCGACTTTGTGCCATGCATGTTTTCAATTAGTTGGAATGACTAAATTGGTAAAATTGATGAAATCATCGAAAGGTTTTAAGATTGAATTGAGTTGCGTATAATTAGTTTACTACCCTATTTTGTTTGGCAGTTGCCCTTTACATAGAGTGATAGTATCTTTCTTCACCTCACAAAACAATCTCTACTTGTAACTTTCGGGAAGCTAAGTACTCAAAGCTTCTTCATAGAAGTCTCTCTCTACTGCAATTGGATCCATCGCCAGTCCCTCGTCGACCATGTGGTCTAGCTCTTGCTTATGGTCTCGATGTCGATCAAGTCAGCTTTCGTTCTCCCAAGAAAATCCAGGTTGTCCAGATTCGAAGGTCGAGCCATCCATGGGTGAAGTTCAAGTCGACCAAATCTGAAAATCAGACGCTTCTGTAGACGAGCCTGATGACAAGCACGTAAGGTCCTCCTTCAAAAACTGTATTTATATTCAATCTCAATTTTGCCTTGTGTTAGAAGTATAAAGCACCCAAAAATCACCATTGATTTCTCTAAAATTATCGATATCAAGAGGTTGATGTTTCCTAGGAAGGTAAGAATGTTCATGAAGACATGTTTTTTGATACTAAACCACAACCGCAAAAATTAGCGGTGGTTTTTGGATGCATAATTTGATTGAAATTTGGAATTTTTTTAGGAAAGGAAAAAAAAGTTCGGGATAGACTTGGGACTAAACTAAAGTTAGGGGAGTCTTTAGGAAATTAAGTACCTTCGAAACTCGTCTCCCAATCGGCGCATGATACTTCTAACACTCATATCATGTGTGAGCTTGGAGGAGCAAGGACATAGACAAGCGATGTCGGATACTTCAAATTTTAAGAATTGAGCAAGGGTTAGTAGCCAAGTCCTTCTCTACGGAGAACTTTCTTTCCGAACATAAAATAATGAATCTCTTTAGTTGTGGTCTTTGCATCAGCTATTAATTTCGATGCGTACATGAGTGATTTCGTCCGTAGGATTTTCTGTGGGTTATGTGTTACAATCGCTAACAAATGAACGAAGTGTATGCATCTAGAAGGATTGATAGAATACGATCACTATCAAAGCATAAAGAACGCACCATTAGTCGAGGATAAAGATCAGAATTAAGATAGAAGCTCACCACCAAGATCTTAAGGCAAAAGCCACTAACTAAGGATAAATGGCTCTTGGTTCACCACCGAGGAGTAATCCACTCTCCAAAATATAAAGAAACCGAGTGTTTACAATTCAACTCACAAAGTTGAATTCTTATTGGATCAACCATTTCGTGTTACAACAGAAAACTCTTCCTCTATTTAGAAAGGGATTAAGACATAAGGACTAGACAAACATTCACCGAATAATTGACATAGGAACCAGGAAGCATAATAGAGTCCTAGTAACTAAAAAGACATTAAAATACCTATGAACCAAAAAGAACACTAAAGACATGGAGACTTGCAACTTTGGACTCTTCTACCTTGTCTTCCAATTTTCGTCCATCAGCCTATACTAGCATATAACCACCTTGGGATATCTCCAGATAGTCAAAGAAATAACACTAAGCAGCCTCCCACCGGCGTGCTATGGACTCGCTTCACAATTGGCAACTATTTTGGTAAATCGGTAACTCTCTCGTCGATAGTATACTCATCAGCATCTTCAATTTGCTGCAGCACGTCATATCCATAATCTAACTTGGCCCGAATGAACATGGACGCCGCTAGACTTGATGAAATCAGATCGGTGTTTAAGGATTGTTTTGATGCGTCAGATGCTCCCACGTCAAATTTGAAAGAGCTTTGTTCAATCAATAAATGTCTGAGGTGGACAAAGCTGCAAGTAGGGGTGAGCAGTTCCAGGTTCCGTATAGATTCTACCTGGAACTTGAAACTTACCCGTCTACACAGGTTCCTCATTTTGTGGGACCTGGAATCTACCATGTATATCTTAGAACCTAGAACCTACCCTGTCACAGGTTCTAGGATAGATTCCGGGTTCTACCCAGGTTCCACATTTATTCTTAGTTAAACGATTACAGTAAATAATTATACTTAATGACCATCACCAATTGTTAAAATTCACTGACTACAACTCATATTTAGAGACGAAAAATATGAAACATTAACAAAGTAAAAGTCTTAATGATAAAGTGATTCTGTATTACACACTTAGCATTGAATATTATGGAATACCGTAGGATGACGCAAACACATATACCAAGAAAAACTAGAAAAACTTGCTCTAGGGTCTAGGTTCCAGTTTCAGGTTCCACCTACCTAGAATCTGGAACCTACCCGTCAAAATAGGTTCCCTACTTTTTGGAACCTGGAACCTACCCTTCATACCTTGAAACTTGGAATCAACCGATTCCATCGGTCCGGTTCTTCAGATTCTAAGTTCTACCCTAAAACCATGCTCACCCCTAGCTGCAAGCACGAAGGTTGTTAGAACTCTCTAATCAGAGCGAGGAACACGATTTGCGATTGCGAACTAGCGAAAGTTACTTTCTATTCCTTGGCTTTGACTGTTTCTTTTCTTTTCTTTTTTCGAACCAAGATATCTTTAATTTAGCTAATCAAGCCCTTCTGTCTGCACGAATTTTTTAATCTTGGATTTGGCGCTGGAGGGACTAAAATACAAAATTTGCACAAGCAGAAGGACTTGGTTAGTCAAATAAAAAGTACGGCGACTTTATATCGAAAGTGCTATTTCAAATGGCGATTTGGAGGAGACGATTTATATAGAGAAACCACCTAAATTCGTTGCTTAGGGGAAGCAATCCATCAAAATTTTGATGCGTTTCAAGTACTTTACTCAAAAGGAAGTATGTATTGGATAACTTACAATAAACTATTACTCAAGAAATGTTTGTTTCATGAAAAATATATAATTTTCAAAAAAATAATCACTTGCATCATTTACAAAAATGAATGGACGAAAAAAATCATTACCCTTGAAAATGTTTAAACGTAAATTGTTGTTGGTAATAAAACATATTTTATCGATTAATCGATCTTCTTTAGGAAAATATTTATCATATTATTTATTTTTCACAAAATAAAAGGAGCTTTAATGCAAGACCTGTTGCTACTCTGGTGAATTCGTTAGGTAAAATTGTCAAAAAAAAATCGTAAACTTATTGCACTTTTGCCAATTCAATCATAAATCTTTGATTTTGCTAATTCAACCCTAAACTTTTTGCATTTATGTCAATTCAGTCGTAAACCTTTTTTTGTCATTTTTTCCAATTCAATCCATCTAGCGATTTTTGGCCAACTAGCACTAATGCGAACGCAACTGGCGCTGATGGGGAGATGCCGATGCTGATGGGATAATATTTAATAATATTTTTTAAAAATGAATTATTTATTTATTTTTTTCTTTCATTTTTTCTTTTTGCTATTCATCTTCTTCCTCCTTGTTCTTCGTCAGCAACCAGTGGCATCTTCATTGGCCACTAGCACCACCTTTGCTAGGTGAAAACGGTGGTGCCATCGCTAGGTGAAGCCATGGCTAGGCGAGGTCCAGACTTGCCCAAATTTGGCAAGGCTTGGGCAAAAGTGGCTGCGACAAAACAGGATCGAGACATTGCAGAAGGGATTGAGATTGGGTTGAAG
Source organism: Psidium guajava (assembly GCA_016432845.1). NCBI lineage: Eukaryota > Viridiplantae > Streptophyta > Magnoliopsida > Myrtales > Myrtaceae > Psidium > Psidium guajava. Next base: position 34,647,489 of record CM028226.1, read on the forward strand.
GAGGATAGGTGGTGGTGGTTGTTACGACGGAGGAGATGGGTGAAGGATGAATGAGCAAGGTGTTGGATTTTATGAACTGCCTCATCACAATTGGAAAGATAGAATTGAAGCTGGGGATGTGGAAACAATTACGGAGTTTCTATCTTTTCTTCTACTTGAATTCTTGGGACTGTTAGCTTAGAGCTCTTGATTTTGAGGCCATGGCTAGGCGATGCCCTGGTTGAATGAGGTCTAGCCGAGTCTCACCAGATTTGGGCAAACTTAACTTGGCCCAACCATAGGACCACGCCAGATCTAGGCAAGGCCGAGCTCGCCCAATGGCGGTGGTTCTAGGCTAGCCCTTACCTCCAGTTGTCGCCAATGAAGAACAGGGAGGAAGAAGATTAATAGTAAAATGAAAAAGAAAGAAAAAATCAATGAAAAAAACTTGAATTTTTTAAAATATTATTAAATATTTCCCCATTAGCACTGGCCATGTCCACATCAATGCTAATCGGTCAAAGATAGTCGGATGAACTAAATTAATAAAAATGTAAAAAGTTTCAGACTAAATTGGCACAAATACTAGGGATAAGCAAATTGAACCGGCCAAACTGGGACCATCCAAACCGGCCTGGGACCGATGGTCTGGTTCCCGGTTTTAGAGAGGTTCGATCCGATTCCCGGTTCCTAATATTGAAACCAATGATTGGGCAGTCCGATTCCTGGTTCCCAATATATAGGACTGAATCGGACCGGTTCTTTTTCTTTTTTTTTCAAATTGATCAATGAATCTCTTTCGGCTCCCTGGGCCTCTTGTTTAGGTTCGTTTGCTACTAGGAACTCAATTTCTATAGAGATTAAAGTTCTATAACGTTGTTGATTTCAATAATTTGAGAGTAATTTGGGCTGCATTTTTTTTAATCCAGTCTGGTTCGATTCTTGAGAAGGTCGGGCCGTTTCTCGGTTCCGACAAATTGGGAACCGGAGCACCAATCCGATTCCTAGTTCTTAAGGGGAACCGGATCGAATCGAAACTCAATTATCCTTAACAAATACTAAAGATTTAGTATTAAATTGGAAAATTTTAAAAGTATAGGACTAAATTAGCAAAAGTGCAATAGATTTAGGGCTTTTTTGACAAATTTTTCGAATTCATTATGTCAAGTTATTACCGGGTGAGGGGGAGCTTTTCCTTGACCCCTAGTCGAGGACTCTTGTATCAAAATAGATGTACCCCTTAGGTAGTGGTGGTACTCTTAGGTAGTGGTATCCAACCAAGCTGGTTTTTTGAGTTTGTCGGTGGAGGACCAAGCTTGTTCACATTGCTAGGTTCACGACTCATTATTGTGCGTTCATCGGTAGAAATCTGATTTCACGGGAGAGCAAAAAACAAAATATTTTAGCTCGTTTTAGACGTCTAGTGCGATAATAGGCATACAACCCTCTTGGTAAATGGATTGGAGGTGAGGACGTTAGTATCATAGGTATGGGGTTATACTCTAAGGAGTGTTAAAAATAGGACAAGTAAAAAAAAAGACTTATAGTGCAGAAGCTAAATATTGATTGTATAGCATTTTCATCTTTAATTCTATTCGTCCTTTATCTTATCATCACGAAATGCAATTAAGTCCTAAACTTTTTCGCTTTTGGCAATCAAATCTTACTAAGGCTCTATTTGTTTCACGAAAAATAAATAATTTACAAAAAAAAATTTCAAAAATGATACCTTGTATTACTTACAAAAATTAATGAACTAAAAATATTTTTATCTTCATTGAAAGAGTTAGATATAAATTGTTGTTGGTAATAAAAACATTTTTCGGTGGCCAATTATTTCAAGTGATACAAACGATATTTTTTTATAAAAATGTTTTTCAAATCATTATTTTCTCTCGAAATAAACAGAGCCTAAATCTTAAGAAAAGTTCAAATCGAGTGCTTCAAATTAAAAGAAATCTGAAAAACTTGCCTGGTGAAAATTTTCAATGGGCTTCGAGACTAAAAGCCCAAGCAACTGATGCTCAAACTGGACCCCGTGGGCCCAGTAGCATACTACGTCCCCGACCCGACCCGGTTCTGAAAGCTGGCCGATACCCGTCTTCCCCAAAAATTTTCAAAATCTGTACTCGCGCTCATCGACACCGCTCGAGAATCCATCTGCGTCGAAGCTCCATCTCTCCCATCTCCTCTCTTCAAACTCACTGCATCGGTTCTCGAGGTTCATGGCGGGATCGTGAAAGATGTCGGCGATGGAGAAGCTGTTCGCCCAGATTTTCGAGAGGAAGGACTGGATCGTCGACCAAGTCAGGCACCAGACTCGTCTCTTCGATCAACACCTCGCCTCCACTCTCCTCATCGACGGATTCGCCCCTCCTCCCTGGCTCCTCCGCGCGCAGCCGTCGTCGCTTCCCAGAGGTACTCGGAGAACTTCGGAAGCGACTGTTTTCAATATGCCTCAGTTAGTGTCGTCGACGATTCCGTCGGAGTTTGGTAAACCAGCAGTGGGTTTGCTCGTGTCCTACTATTGGGAACATAAAAAATGCTAGAAATCTGCACGGAAGTTGCATTTCTCAGGTTTTGATTTCAAATGCCTATGTGCTTTTGCTCGTGTGAAATGCTTTTTTGGTTGCCACTTGCTCCTGTAATTTAGTTTTCTCCCTCATTTTCTGCTTTGGATCAATGGAACAACGATGAGCCAAGCTTGAGTGACAATTGCTGGAGTTGATTAATGAACTGGATCGATTTGAAGTCATTCCCCTGAATTTTGATGTTTCTATGAGTCCTTTATCCTCTAATGCTGCTTCGGCATTAGTATGATGCTTTTGTTCTGTAACTGGTTGTCTTTGTATAATTGGGAAATGTTCAATGCGGGTGGATGTAATTCCATGTAATGATGCGCTATCAATTCAAATAAAGTACTCGGTCATTCATTGTACAGTGTGTTTGGCCCTGAAGGTTGCGGCCAATGGAACTATAGTCCCTAGCTTGAATTTACATTTACGGTTGTGTCATTGCAGAATTTCGGAGAGAAGAGCTTATCACAGAACTTTTCGAACCGCAACCACAATTTTCAGTTCCTTACTCCATTGGTCACTGTCCCATTTATGATAAACCCGTGCTTACAGCTGACACGAGAGAGTTTCCAGCTGATTCATGTGCAGATCTTGGCACTTTGCAAGAAACAGGTGAAGCAAGCAGTAAGTTGCCTTTGTTGCATGAAAATCCTAAAAATGACTCTACTTTTGTCTTGAACGGTGCTTCGGAGGCAGATCCTAACATTACGTCCCCTCAACATCAAAGGGACGTGATAATCTCAGAAGATTATCATGATCTAGATCAGTCACTGGCAAGGGTCCAGAGATCCAAGGCGAGGCAAAAGGCTCTTGAGCTCCGGAACAGTGCAAAGGCATCTGGAAGTTGTTTACATGAGAAAGATCCTATTGTTGGACCCAGCAGATCTGCTTCTTCTGGGGTTGCTCCTCCACTGTCTGAAAATGTATTTTCTGCAGAGCTGGTCAAGCCTTCTCATGCCATTTCCCACATCAATTCAACAAAAGAAACACAGATGGTCTACTTCAAGAGCAAGGAAAAGGGCAGCAAAACCAGCAGCGGTAGAGCCATGAGATCCTTGGTGTCTGGAAGTTGTCCAAATGGATTATTGGAAATGGATGCTCCTTGCAGTATTGATCTTGAAGTTCAAAGGCAGAGTGAAGGGGATGGAGGAGATTCTTCGAGAAAGGAAAAGGAAAGCAACATTCGGTGTAGGGGAATAACAGGACCTCATAAGTCAACTGAAAACTGTCATACGAATGAAGCTTTGAAGTCCATTAGTTCCTTCCCTGTTGGAAAGATCAGTGGCATGGATAAGCTAATGCAACCAGTGAGCCAGGTTAACAACTCTATGAAGTTGAATGGAAGTGGCAGCATAAATGGACTGGAAAGCAGAGATTGCCAAATCAATGGACATCAAACTACTGTTGATTCTGGTGAAATCACACAGTTGAGATGTTCTTCCCATCAACTTAATTGTGAGGAACTTCCAGGATTGGAGATATCTTCTGATCAAGGTGATGTGAAGATGGCTGGCTTTTCAGGAAAACCAGTGCAATCTCCTCAAGATGATGATTGTGGTAATGGCAATGCATTAGTAACTCAAAACTTCTTGTTTTCAGGTTGTTCTGTCAATCGGTTGGGTTCAAATCATTCTGACCAGCTTATCATAGGCTCTACCCATAACCTGCCAAAAGCACACAGTACTACACCAATTGCCCTGTCCAACTTGAGCAATAATGTTGATCCAGAAAAACGTGCTATAGATGCTGCTCAATCGTCAGTTGCATTTGAAAAGCCACCTGAAGGATCTCCTTTTGGCATTCCATCTACCATTGATCCTGGTGATTTGAATAATGTGCCAGAAGCATTAGCCTCAAGCCTTTGCTCTGATTCTAACATTCTTTTAAAGCCCAAGCAACTTGACTTCAATGAAGCCGGAGAGAACAGGTGCTGCTTGAATAATGTTCCTGGAGCTGTGTTAGAAGAAAGTGTTGAGGACACAGTGCGATGTAAAGGGCTGGACACCTTGTGGGAGCAGAAAAAGAGCTTTGAAGAACTTGGATCTACTGGACATTTATCGAAAGACACTCTTGGCAAGATAGGTCAGACAAGCACATGCCTAGGACAGGATGATGGGACAGTAGTCAGTGAAACATGTGGAAATGACAATGATGTCATTCCTAATTATCCCCTACAAGGGAAGACATCCAGGATGTCTTCTACTGATCATTCAATTAATTTGTCTGCTGCCTGTAAAAGTTTTCCATGCACATTAAATGATGGACAGGATTCTTCATTGTCCAGTCTGAAATCAAATAGGGTAATGAATACTTCCCATGAGAAGAATACAAGAGAGTTTGATGCAGCAGAATCAACTGAAGTGGAACTTGGTCATCATAAACTGGACCCTGATTCTTATGGTGACCAAGTAATGCCAAAGGAACTAAATAGTTCCACGACTACTGGCATTCCTCAATTTGCTCCAATTTTGGAGAATGTAGCTTGTTTCAAATCTTCTGACCATCAAAGTGTCAAGACATTACTGGTACAGTCCGAAGGCAATGGTTTTGCAAATTCATATCCTCAGCTTGATAAATCAACTGAGCTATCACCTGCTTCATTGAGCTTGCAGATCAATCCGTTGCACAGTACTTATGGAAATAGCAGAAAAAGAAAGGCAATCGGGGCAGAGGACGATGAAAAGAATCACATTAGTTCTAAGAAAGTGTCTAAAGTTGATGGGAGCCTCAATAATCTGATGCAGCATAATGCCAAGCATGATGTGACTGAAGCATTTGAAACTCTGCAGATGCAGCAAATTCCAGAGGTACTCGATTCTCCATTTCCAGTTAGAAACTTTTTATTGCGGTCCTCTACTATTTGGAGAAGATTGGTGATCATATATAGTACATGTGCCTTGTAGAAAACAAAGCTGCCTTTAAAGGGTTGTGAGGAAGGTTGATCACAATCATCTATTGACTATCTTTACGATGATCAACATGGCTGGCCTGTGTGCAATTAGTGATTATAGGTCGGTTTCAGTGGATGATGAGGTCCTAGATTTAGTAGTTCCTTCTGTTATGCTTTTATTTGCACTCTAAATATTTTTCGGTACAGACAGCTCCATATTGTGTGCTATTAGTGTTTCAACCTCGATACCACCCAAAAAAAAAAAAAGGTTTCTGAGAGTGAAACCGCCAAGTTAGGATAGCTACAGAGAAAGCTCAGGTCTAAAGTCTTAGTATTATAAAGAGGTTTTGCTTAAAAACATCAGATAATGTTTGGGGATTGTAGATCTATGTTGGATACTTAGTATTGTGGACGGATACTTAGTATTGTAGAATATTGGAATAATTAGAGTTAGTTAAATGATGCCAGCACAAGAAAAAAACATCTTTCACCTCATATGAGCAATTTTTTAATTTATAAAAACTTAAACCTTCTTTGTAGAGCAGTCTCTACATCAATAATTTAGTTCACAATTTGCATCCACACTAAATGCATGTACAGTTATGGAGCAGTATTACTGCATTTGTTGCTCTATGCTTGTATAATGCAAAATGGTGCTGTAAATGTTTTGACCATTTTGTCTCACAGGGTGTTATCTTGGAGAGGCAACATGAAAATACAGGTTCCCATTTGGTGCATGAAAACCGTGGACAGACTCACTCAAATGTTTCTGGTCTATCTGATGTTGCATCCGTAGCAAGAATCGAAGGCACCATGGATAAGGAAGGTCAATGCGTGACGGAGGATACTTTCAATCAGACAGATGAAGAACATTTAGCTTGTTTGGAAAGACCTGAACAGAATAGAGAAGCTCATAATCAAAGGAAATATGAGTGTTCTTACCACTCACCTGGTTGCCAATCCATGGAGCAACTTGGAAAGGATCAAATAATGCCTGTTTTCGAGAGATTCATCATGCCGACTGATGGTGAAAATCCAGTTTCTGATGATGGATTTCGCTTTGAAATGCTGGATGTTCAAGATGGTATTACTGAACATGGTAGTGTGCAAAAGCTGCTTTCCAAATCTGCTTCTGTGCATACACCATTGTCACATTTCTCCACCGCATACAAGTTGCATAAGGCACCAAACTTATACAAGTCAGTTCCAAACGGTCTTCTTGAATATATGAACATCGGGAGCACGTTCTCTATGAATGAGTTCAATGGGGTTAACAGCTTCTTGAACAAGGAAGTTGGGCAGGCTCCTTGTGGAGGGTCTCACTCTGATTGCCTTCCTCTTTCATATGCTGAATCTGCCGGATATCAGAAGAAAACCTACACATCTCCTGTGGGGAAGTTGTGGGATGTAATTGCCTCTCAGTCTGGAAGTTCAAAGGAGAAAAGAAGCTTAAATCCTGAGCTTCCCTGCATTAGCGAAGAAAATGAGAATGTAGATGAGGTAGCTGATACATCACAAGAGGGCATTGATTTAGATGCTAGAACAAGGGCCGAAAATAGAAAACCGCTTGACGATATTACAGAAGATCCAAATTGTCCTGCTTCAGTTTCTGATACAGAGAATGAGACGACAAGATGTAGTCTAGATTCCATCAGAACAGAAATTAGCTTTGCTGGGACTCATAGAAAGGCTAAACAGAAGCCTGGGAAGCGGGAAAGCAGTAAGAGGCATAGGGTGAAGGACAGCACAACCATGCCAAAAGGGCTGAATGGAGCGAAGAGGCCCACGGAAGTGCCTAATAACAGGTTCAGTAAGCCAAAAGCCAGTCTCAGGAAAGGTGGCCCTGGCATCTCAGAAATGGACTCTAAACGTGACAACATTGTGTCACATATGACTTCATTCTTACCACTTGTTCAACAAAAACAAACAGTTGCACCTTTCACAGGTACGACCACATCTTTTGCGCCAAGTTCTGTTCTCGAGTTCCCTATTAAGACATATGAGAGTGCTTTGGGTATATGTCATACTGCTTTTTGCACATCAAGAGGGTCCGTTATCCTGGATTCCTTGTTCTCTAAATTTTTCCAGTTTATCAAATTAGAGGAGCTGAATTTGATGTGTGAAATCTCTTTCACTGATGGTGGGATGAAGATGGAATTTGTCATCTTATCTCTTTGAACTGATAGCTATTTGGTTCATGAAGAAACTTCAGATGAGTACGGGCTTTCATCAGAATAAGCGATTGGTTGCTTTTGGCTTTATGATGTATATGTATATAAGATAAGTCTATACCAGATTTTGTTGCCAATCATTTAGTTTAAGACTTCTTATCTTTAATAGGGAAGAGGGACATTAAAGTGAGATCTCTTGAGGCTGCTGAAGCTACAAAACGCCAAGCAGAAAAGAAAGAGATTGAACGTAAAATGAAGAAGGAAGCATTGAAACTTGAACGGGCAAGACTAGAGAAAGAAAACATGAGACAATTGGAGCTTCAAAGGAGAAGGAAAGAAGAAGAGCAGAAGAAAAAATTGGCTGATATTGCCATGAAGAAAAGACAGAGGGAAGAAGAAGAGAAGAGGGGGAAGGAAAGAAAAAGAAAACGTGTTGAAGGTGCTCGGAGGAATCAAGAGAACCAAGATATGCCTATCAAAAAGGAGCAGCAAGAACCAAAATATCATGCTTCAGTATGATCCATACGTTGCTATCTTACTTTTTCTGTTTTGTTTTTTCTTCTTTTGTTAGTCCTCATGGTAGCATTGACCTCACGTGTGTTTCGGGATGGAATGTCTCAGGAGACGGGAACATTAGAGGCAGAAAAAAGAGGCGCTTTGCCAGAGAAGATACGGGAGAGTGAAGCTGAACTTGACCAGGGTTTAGGCTCTAAACCCTGCACAACTGAAAGAATTTGTGTAGATGGAACAAATAAGGTATAATTTCTGTTCAGGCTTTCTTTGAATAAATAAACTAAGTTCAGTCATCGATCAATTGCCTCAAAAGAGAAAATAAGTTGAAACGAAGAGCCAAGAGAGGGGGACTTGAAGGTGAATTTAATTTGGAAATACGTGGGACTTTTATTGCCATGTGCGATTTCTATTTTCATCGTAACAACTGTAGGAAAAATTGATATCTCTACTCCTTGCACTTGCAGTATTTAATATGCAAGTAATAGAAAAATCCCACCATGAATGCAGCTTTGCGTCCTTTTCGATAGACTGGAAAGAAAATTTATAATTGTACGACAGCAGAAATTGCAGAAGTATCTTTAACTTCCACATCATCTGAATTCCTTTGTGGGTAGTCGTCTCATACCACATATAGGATGACTTTGATCGACTATAGAATGATATTCTTAATGTCTCCCTAATCTGTTTAATTGTGCTTTCTCGCATGGTATTAGAATAGCTACACTGGAACTGGAGTTGGCAATGATTTTTGTCCAACAAACTTTCTAAGTGGTTATTCCATGACTAAGGCCTTCGTCCTTGCCTTCTTGTGTCGTTTTACTGAAACTGTCAGTAATGCTATGTGTAAATGTCAGTAGTTTTCTCTTCTTCATTGTCAATAGCTAGTGCCCAAAGCACTTTTAAGTAGACAGACTGCACTCAGTTGTATAAGCAACTTCTAGAGAGATGAGGGTTTCTCATCTCTGCCAAAGGAAATTGCTTGCCTGTACTCTTTCATGCTAATAGTGGCTTATCATCCAGGCAATAAGCATTTTGCAAAAAGCAACAGATATTGAGGACAGTGTCAGCGGTGGCAATCAAGATCAATCATACGAGATTTCACCCTACAAATGTTCGGATGATGAAGACGAAGAAGATGAAGACGAAGACGATACACCCAATGACAAATTTGTACCATCATGGGCAAGGTCAGTTGGCTCATTATGTTGTACCAATGTAACACTCTTTTGAGAGCACAAAAAGCATGGGGCATGGGATTTGGTGCCGAAACTGCTAGTGTTTCTTCTTGATCCCTGTTGTCACCTTACTAGCCATGTATCATATGTTGATTTCCACGGATAGGTAGAGGCCACTCGTAAGCGCCTAAATAGCTTTTATGTCTATCTGCAAGCTGGAAGTTATATCTATACTTATGCTTCTCTTTTGCAGTAAAAGTGGTCTTGCGCGGGCAATTTCCTCTCAGCAAAGAGTGGATCCAGATGTCATTTTCCCCCCAGATAGCTTTTGTAGTATATCTGAAGGTTAGTTGGGCTGCAGACTCTTATCTATCAAACAGTAACTGCTAACTTAGTGACTAACTGTAAATAACCATGCAGTTGTCATGCCTCGGAAGTTTCAGCTACAATAGGGAGCATGCTGACTTGCCAAATGACTCCGGAATGGGATCTAGTCGCACTTTGTACATTTCCCTCGTGAGGCCAAGGGTAACATATTCTCAATTAGCAGGTCATCTTTGGTAGTTATACATTCTTTGGCGGTCGATCTTAGGTTTACACTTTCTTCTCTTATGAACCGTCGCTAAACTCGATGACTCGACTGCCTTCCCTTATCAAGAGTTGACCGACCTTTGGTCCGTCCTTTCAGCTGCTGAGATTTTGTGCGCCTCAATTATCATTACATAGTGAATTCGACAAACTAAACGGCTGTCTTGTTAATGTGGGCAGCGCTCCCTTAAATAGTTTCTCGCCGCATGAATCAGACCTGTTTAGGAATGTTTCTTTCAATGCAGCATCAGCACAGTGATGACCAATGACACGTTGCGGAGAAAACACATTCATTGGATTCCAAAGAGTTATGCTTATGGCCGTTTTTGTTCCTTTTGTGCAGCAGAACGGCGGAATTATAATACTTTCTCAAGATTCCAAGTCGAGGGCCCTAGATTTCTCGGAGTTCGTGAGTTGCTGACGACCTTCTTGGCATGGCAAGTATGTACGCATAGTCACGATGTCATCCATGGCCTACTGTAGTACAACTAAAAGCCACCATATTTGAGTAAAATCTCTTTACCTTTAATTACGTGTCAGAGAATCAATCTCTCTCTCTCTCTCTCTCTCTCTCTCTCTCTAGAATCCAAAATAATACAGTGCCTTCTGTTTTATTGAGAGCTTCATGGCGAATATTTAGGTAAGGACATGAAATCAATCCCCGGCTTGAGAAGAGAAGATGCAATTGCTGTCCCGTTATGGGGTTCGTGATTGAGAAATGACGTGGGGGCGATTCGGGAAAGTTAAAAGCCAAACGTTACATGTGTCCCCAAAGTCCTAAGAAGCATGAGATAAAAGTGCAAAAAAAAAAAATGCCTTGGTCATTGATTTAAAGAAATCCCCCGATACGACCCTGAATTGACAGGCGAGAGGCGACAATACTTTTGTTTCAGTAAATACCCACCAAAACCAATAAAACATGCCCAATGTTATACGAATGCTCATTCTATTTTATCTTGCCAGAACTTTCGAAAATTTTATGAGTACTGTATATATATATATATATATATATTTATTCATTTTTGGTTTTTTTTTTTGGGTACCATAAAAATGGGGTATTAATGATACAGTGGGCAAAATTGAGGACCTTCGATGGTAGGAGGGCAATTTTCATCACTTCGACAAAAATTTTGGGGTTTTGGGGATATAATGCAAAGGTTTCTTTGATTAGGGGTGATGGGTTTTTAATCCAATCTAATTTCTCTCAAGAATCAGAAACCGGATTGATGGTCTCGATTTCTAATTTTCCGGAACCAACAACTAGATGAGTCCGGTCCAGCTCTCCGGCGGTTCCATTGGATTGGAAACATGCAAAAAAAAAAACACATACCATTTATGCTATGGTTCAAAAACAAAAAAAGGAAAACGTAAAGATGACTACCTATTGTGCTTTTTCTTGTAAATGCAGTACATACATGTCAAATCAGGTCAAAGAAAAAGCACTGACATACCACATCTCCCATATTAGTGTTTTTAGTCTTTGACAGATTTTGGGTTACTTTTAAAAAATAAAATAAAAATTTCGATCTGTCTAGTTCGGTCCTAGGCCCCTGGAGCTATAAATCGAGATCGTCCGGCCATCTGTTTCTATTTGAAGAACAGCAAATCAGACCTCCACCCTCTAGAATCGAAAATCGGATCACCGGTCTTGATTTAGTCGGCCCAATTTACTCCTCCCTATCCTATCCTATCCTATCCTCGATGGCATGGCTCATGGCTTTTAATGACATTTTTGGAGTTAGAAAATGATTCTGACACTCGGTCAAAGTTTCAGTTCAGGAATTCATATTAATATTATTCTTCTGGAGTCTAAATCGCTATCGGCTTCCAACGGATCCATGGATACGGTCAATCACATGGGCTGACCATTCGGTCACGTGACGTGGCCGGTGGTCGGATGACAGCAGAGCGGGAGCGCCCCGCCCTCTCCTCTCCCCTTCCCTTCCCCACGGAGACACTTTCTGTCCATATAATGCCGTTGAGATTCCTCATCGCGCGATGGTCGTTCTCAGCCGTCCGATCCGAAGCTGATTTTTTTCTTTAGATTCTCCAAAAAAAAAAAAAAAGATGTATCATCATTGCTCTGATAAAAGACCCACTCGGACCATTCGATTCCGAACCACTTGCTCTGGAACGATGGTTGTGTTCATTGGCTGGTTCCCGGTAAAATCCCAAATCGGTGAGCTGATGTGCAATGTTTACTCCCATGTTATTTTCCGTCTCGCAAAAAATATGAGTGCCTTTTATGCCGTATTTACCTCCGAAATTAATTTTCGCATTATCAAAAATCTCAAAATTCACACGCCTGCGACAATTCTCCCAAAATCTCGAGGTGAATTTTGTTGAATGCGATGTGAGTATACTAGTTGATGATTTTTCGTGATATGACATTAGTATGGGACAAACGAGGCAAGGGAATAATAATTAGTTTGAAACAAATGCGGCGACATGAAAAGTGGTTTAGGGCAAATGTGACATATGATTGTATCGATTTGGGGATTTCTGAAGTATTAGCCCTCAATCCATTGTGAATGTGTGGTCTTATTGCGATGCAAAAGCTAACCCAAAATTTCATGGGAGACCAAATGTATGAGAAAAATAAAGTCGAAGCCGAGGATTCAAACTGATTTTCGATTTTTACTCTTTACTATTACGAAATTACGTAACGGGTATGCTTTGATATATTTTAAGCTTCTAATGTCTCTTTTGAGAAATGTTTATTTGGCACATTTAACAAAAAAAAATTGTCGATTCTTCCTTAAATATTTGTTACCCGAAATGAATTATACTCTTTTTTTTTTTCATTTGATAGCTAGACGAGTATTCTCACACGTCAGATCACGCCAGGTGTATAAAAGTTGTTCGACAGTTAAAGTATAAAAGCTGCATTCTGACGGAATTAAAGTCTTTTTAATCTTGAAAGAGGGGAAAAAAAAAAAAGCGTCCCTTTGGTACGACGCCGTTTGGCTGGAGTTGATGTCGTGGTCTTTGATAACCGTTAAAACTACAGGAAGAGAAAGGAAAGAAGCCTCTCTCTCTCTCTCTCTCTCTCTCTCTCTCTAAATTCAAAGTGCAGTAGCATTCTTGACAAATCAATCGACGTCGTCGTCTTCTTCTTCTTCTTCTTTGATGACCGAATGGCTCCAAGAAACCTCCGCAGCTTGCTCTCCCTCTCCTTCATCCTCTCCGCCTTCCTCTCCTGCCCCGATCTTGCGTCCCCTGCAAGCACGAGCTTCAACTTCACCTCCTTCCCTTCCCCCGCTCTCCGCAACCTCACCCTCCTCGGCGACTCCTACCTCCGGAGCGGCGTCCTCGGCCTCACCCGCGACACCGACGTCCCTTCCACCTGCTCCGGCTCCGTGATCTACAACCGCCCCATCGAGTTCTTCGACCAAGAATCCAACACCACCGCCTCCTTCTCCACCAGCTTCGTCTTCTCCATCGACAGCGTCAACCCGGCCTCGTTCGGCGACGGCCTGGCCTTCTTCCTCTCGCCCGGGAACGAGACCCTGGGCAGCCCCGGAGGGTACTTGGGCCTTGTGAACTCTTCCCTGTTGACCAAGAACACGTTCGTCGCCGTCGAGTTCGACACGAGGGTCGATTCGCACTTCGGCGACCCGAGCGAGAACCACGTCGGATTGGACATTGATAGCTTGGTTTCTGTCAAGACCGCGGACCCGATGGTGCAGGGGGTTGATCTCAAATGTGGGAAACTGATCACTGCGTGGATTGATTACAAGAATGACCAGAAGAAGCTGATGGTTTTCTTGAGTTACCAGAGCTTCAAGCCGCAAGATCCTCTTTTGACGGTGGATATCGATCTCTCCGAGTACCTTAAACAAATGCGATATGCGGGCTTCTCCGCGTCGACCGAGGGAAGTACCGAGCTCCATTTGATTCAGAGCTGGAGCTTCCAAACTTTTGGCTTCTTGCCCGCGAGGCCGAAGTCACATCCTCATAATGTATCAGATAGCTCTGTGACAAATAAGCCGCCGATTTCTGTGCCTGAATCAGAAAGTAAGCTTCATAAGAGGCTCGGGTTAGGCCTTGGGATTGCCGGCCCGGCATTCTTCTGTGTGGTGCTCGCTCTGTTTGGCTACATTACTGTGAGGAAGTGGAGGGACATTAAAATAGAGAAGAATTTAAAAGCAGAGGTTTTTGCTGGTCCTAGAGAGTTCAGTTATAAGGAGCTGAAGATGGCTACAAAAGGTTTTCATACCAGCAGGATCCTAGGCCACGGAGCTTTTGGAACCGTGTACAAGGCCTTCTTTATTTCGTCTGGTACTATTGCTGCTGTGAAGAGATCAAAGCATTCCCACGAGGGAAAGACCGAATTCTTAGCCGAGTTGTCGATCATAGCTCGGCTGAGGCACAAGAATTTGGTGCAGCTCCAAGGTTGGTGTGTCGAAAAGGGTGAATTGCTGCTGGTTTACGATTTCATGCCCAATGGGAGCCTCGACAATCTGCTATACCAGGAAGTCGAGCAAGGGTCCTTGTTAAAATGGCCCCATAGGCTCAACATTGCAGTTGGATTGGCTTCTGTTCTTACTTATCTCCATCAGGAATGTGAGCAGCAGGTGATTCACAGGGACATCAAGACCAGCAACATACTGCTCGATGGGAATTTCAACGCCAGGCTCGGCGATTTCGGGCTGGCAAGGCTAATGGATCATGATGAGAGCCCTGTTTCGACCTTGACAGCGGGAACGATGGGGTACTTAGCACCCGAGTATCTTCAGTATGGAAAAGCAACGGAGAAAACAGATGTCTTCAGCTATGGAGTGGTCATACTCGAAGTGGCTTGTGGGAGGAGGCCGATTGAGAGAGACCCAGCTGATCAGAAAATGGTGAATTTGGTAGATTGGGTCTGGGGGCTGCATTCTCAGGGGAATATCATTGAAGCAGCTGACAAAAGGTTGAGTGGGACCTTCAAGGAGGAAGAAATGAGGAAGCTGCTGCTTCTGGGGTTGAGCTGCGCAAACCCCGATAGTGCTGAGAGGCCTTCTATGAGGAGGGTCCTTCAGATCCTCGTCAGTGAGGCGGAACCGGTTCTCGTGCCGAGGATGAAACCGAGCCTCTCCTTCTCCATCAGCTTACCGCTAAGCCTCGAGGACCTCGTCTCGGACAGCGATGACATCAAGTGGTCCTGCCCCCGCATTGTGCCAAATCAAAGTCAATTGAAGTGTTGATCTCATGCTCTCCCATGCAAAAGCCAGTTTGATTGTTTCATTCCTTAGATTCTTGACTGTACAATAGTGTTGTTGATGTTAATCCCGTGACGAGAGGGACATTTCGAGTTCAACATCCTGAGAAACTGCTCTGTTGAACTATATAGTGGCTTGCGGCACCCCAAATCGCTAATAGAGAATTTAAGTCTCTCTCTTCTACTTGCAACTGCCACCTAATTATGAAACCTCCATTGGAAAAACATATGTTCTTCAGCTATCAGACCGCATATTGTAATGTAACAGGCACCATGTTTCATTAGCTGATGGTTTCAGAATAGCTACGCAACACAATATGATGGCGCTTACAGTGTAATCAAAAAATTAGAAGGTAAATGAATCATCGTAGATCGTGCTCAATTTCGATTGACTTATATCTTCAGAAAGCTATAATTCTAGAACAGCAAGGTAGATTCTACAAATGGAATAAGGTAGTATTACTCCCTTCGCTTAATCGGAGTATGTTAATTGCTTCATATGACCCAATAGGTGACCCACTAATCCTATTTCAGCACCGATGGCTACGGCTCAGCTTGAACAACCATCTTCATTTTGTCTTTCAAAAAGAACGGTTGAGGGCTCGTGGTCATTAACAACCCGTCAGAAGTAACAGTCCATCATCCTCTAGTAGATGTCGTCCGACGTTTGGTTTGGTATGTCGTCCAGATTATTTGTCTTTCACCAAACTTGATGGAAAAGGTAAATCGCATTTGATGCTCAATTTGAAATTGATACCCCCAAAAATCTTTGGAATTCTAAAGCCGGCAAGCCTCATCTTCAGAAGTGTTTATCAGATGATGCTTCTTAATTGACAAATACATACAGGAAGTGTGTCCATTCGTTTCAATATCTAAAGATTTGCAAGGGACTGACGGGTGGTGGTGCACCTTATTCTTAAATTCCGTACAATGAGAAGAATGCAATTGTTAAGACGGTCACCGGAGCAATGAATTGTCTTTGACACTCTATCATCACTGAAGCTGGAGGTCTGAATTATCTCCTTCATCTTATGCAATCATCCTGTGCATCAGTAACGAAAACACCGAAACGGAGCATAGACCTGTTGAGTTTCCACTCTTTTCTGTGTTCTTATGAATTACCTGGGCCCTTTCATTGCACCTCCTCCACCTACGTAAGACATAATGGAGAGGGCCATCTTTTACGCAAAACCAGGATTCCAGATCTATCTGTCCATGAATGGATCCGTGTTACGGGCACAAGTACACTATTGTTTGCACTTGTCTGCCAACTCAAGAATGCTAATGATGAACACGCAGAGAACATGTAAGTAGTAATTGACCTGCTACCATACCTACTAAACCCTCAGTACATTTTGCTAGATCTATGGATCGGAATTGAATCGTCATAAGCAAGCATATAAATAAAATCGAGGAGATAAAAACACGTCTCCTGCAAAATAAAATTCCTCCTTTTTGTACCTTCAACTTAAGCCATTGCCCCTGAAAAATAAGGAATGCACTAGTAAGTAGGAATCACAAAGTTTCTCTCTTTTTCCTCTCTTTTTTTTTTCTTTTTTCCTTTTTTGGGCTGAAAAGCAACAGAGTTAATTGGCTATAGATGGTTGAAAAAGTCGTTTACTTTAAGTCCACAAGATTTTGAGGTTCAGAAGTTTCCTACATCACCCAATTTTACATGTGTCATGACGATGATGACGGGCTGCGATGGAGATGGTGATGGTGATGGTGACAGAAGAAGAAAGAGCACACTCGCAGCAAGAGCTAAGACCCTTTAGCCAATGGAGGGTTGTGCTCTCTCTCTTCTGTCAACACTTGCACAATACCCTTCACCTTCTAAGCCCCAACGCATTGGTGGATCTGCATTTCAAGGGCAGCAAACACCCATTAGCACATGTTAAATGCAAAAACATGCAGGATCAAGCAACGGATGAAATGCCCTATCTGGCTCTGAAAAAGCCATCCCTATCTGATCGGTGAGAAGATCATTATTCCAAAAGAGGAAGAGGGCAATGGAAAAAGACGATGCCAAGCATTTACAGAGTTGAAAATGTGGCAATTCAAACACCCAGGAGCCAAAAAATCCCCCCTTTTCGCGGGCAGACATGTTAAAAAGATAAGAAAAAGAGAACTAGATCGATCCTCGCACACGCATGCATGCGCACAAAAGCATGCAGACTGTTGCAGATATATCATGCAAGACCGATCCACCAAAGGAAGATAAACCAACTCTTTTTTTTTTCTTTTTTCCAGAAGAGAAAAGGGTCGTACGTGTCATGCTTGCCTGCGCTTTGATGACTTCCCAGAGCTCTCGTACTCAGAAATCATGCTGAACGAGAGGATATATCTACTGCGTTTGAAGAGGAGAGAGAAAGAAGCAAAAAAGCAAGTCCTTTTCTTCATCTACAGGCAAATTGCTCAAAAGGGTACAAACCAATTCGAAGAAACAAAAGGAAACAAAGGCGGATCAAAGAAATGGTATGCAAAGGACAGTTCAACGCTACGAGGTGGGGACTCTCTAGGCACCGATGGAACAGTGCATGAGATGACCCCAACTTTAAAAAGACGCTCGCCCACCGGCCGTAGCCGGTGGAGGGGGACGACGACCGTCTGTAGGAAGTTGAGAACTGGCCCTTCTCCAAAACCCTGACGATTCCTCATGCTCTCTCCTTGGAGGTTTCTGACCAGCGGAGATTCTGCCAAACACGGACCAACCCTTTCGCTGTCTCATTTACTGGGTTTTCCATTTGAGGCCCTGCACTGGAACGTGCATGGCCGAGCGACGACGACCCGTTTAGGAGAAGCAGGCCATAAATGGCGGAACCAGATGTGCGCCTGGCGTGTGGATGTGGAGGGGGGTGACCGGCTACTGCCGGTGGGTCCTGAATAGTTGTACACCGGGTGATGCGCTGTTGCCGCCTCGCCTCACGCGTGACGAAGACGGGGAGAGAGGGGATTGCATCGATCGTGGCCGTCGAGCGTGACACGTGGGCTCCATGGAGTGAAAATCGGGGGACGATTTGGAACGGTCAAAGCTGAGGTCATACATACTCTGTGACTCGTTGGCTGCTCAATAAGCAGATGGTCCCATCCTTCAAATACAGAAATATGCATCGACTAATTTTCTGGGATTTAATTTCTGAACTCAGCCCTCAAGAAGAAGAGCAACATTGCGTGATCTTCGAACACACACGGTAATTTCTTCCCACAAACAACCCATGAAAACGTACGAATTTCCCAAAAACATCTTGCCATAACACCGTACTTTCACTCTTTCGGTCGAATTTTTGCTGAGATTCGCTAAAGGTGTGATATTGCAAAATGGAATTACAGGAATCACGAGTCTCTGCGAAATTCTGATTATTAAGAGGTAATAACTAACAAGTAAGGAGCTCTTGATCCTCCCTTCGATAATAGGGGCTTCGATTTCTTTCCCTACATTCTCACGGACGTGATGTTAATGATCAAAACAGAAGAACTAATGCCCTAAATCGCGAGCAGAAGGGCTTGGCTCTATACTACAACAAGATAATTAGTACAGAAAAGTAAAATTTCGAGTTGGACCGGAATGAATTGAAACTTCGAGTCTTCACAACCCTCTGCTTGATCAGGAATTAGTAAGTCCTAACCCGCTCGACTCCATGGGCGCAAAGAGAATCAAGGATCTCCCCGCATGAGAAACACCGGCGGTCCATATCGTCTGATGCGCTCTTATTGCTCTCCATGTTGATTTTATCCAAAACAGACACAGAATCCCCTGCATTTTCCAGGCTCAAATTTGAAGCACCTAGTTTTCGGATCCCCTCCGGCCCCCACACTTCAGACTTGAGCAATTTGGTCTTCCACTTTATCCCAACCGCGCTCGCCTGATCTGAAAAATAGGCCTTGGATATAGGGGACCTGCAAATTTCTTGGTAGGTCTCATAATCAGCCGCACGAGTGTTTCCTCCCTCCAACAGACTCCATAAAGGGTTCAGAACGGAGATTGGATCATCATTTCTCTCTAAAGTTTCTTTCAAAACCAGAAAATCAGAAACCGACTCTGCCTTCTTGAATTGAACGAAAACAGTAGTTTTATCCAAAGAGTAGACAGAAGTAACAGAGTTTGGGCCAAAAACTTTGGAGATGCACTCCTTTATCTCCCTTGCCCTGAGTTTGTGTGAGAATCCCCAAATCAAAACAATGTTCTCAAACAAAATCTTCGAGTATCTGTTCTTGCAGTAAGTTGACCCAACAGAATTCCCAGTCACCCTACCAGTGCTTAAGTTAATAATGTCTAAGTTGTTCCAACTGAGAAACAGATGATTGACATATTTCTCAAGTATTTCATCACGTGCCAAAATTTCGGAAGAAGAACGAGGATGGAACTTAATGCCCAGATGAGAGCATGTCTGGGCAAACACACAGCCAGTCATGAAAGCATCATACCCAGCCTCATGCTTGGCCCCGGCATTCCAGCTGGAGGCCCTGTGATTAAAAATAAAAGAATTACGTTAGACAAATCCACTGGATCAAAGGAATAATGCAAGAAGAATTACGCAGGATAAAAGCGAATAAATGCACACATTGACAGTCAAAAATCATAAGCATAATTGTGGATCTGTGCTAAGAATAGTATCACCAGTACGTCCATTTCGATGTCAACTTAATGTAACTAATCACAGCTGGACAAAAAACTAATGAAACTCAATCATGCCATTGTATCATCCTCATAACTATGTGGTTTGACCTGACACCTAATGGACACGTGCAAAACAAAAGCACAAAGAATAGGATATGATGGGGGAAAAACTAGGTATGCTGAATTTAGTGAATCAGCATATAACCTATAAAAAGTATGCAATAGAGAGACAATCCCATGATCATATGGATTACATTGGCTAAATGAAAAATCTAGATTCATAAATTTGTCTCACTCCTCCAAACATCCCCGGCCTTGCTCTTGTAAGAAGAGCACGAACCAGGGGACATTCATGACTCAGCATTTGCCATGCTTGTAGTATAAATACATATAAGTTAGTGCTTTTTCTCTCTCTCCAGCCATTCCCTCCATCTTGTCTTTCTTCTCCATCTCTAAGAAAGGATTGCAGCTGAACTGTAAGCGTGTCTGAATCAATACTGATGCATAACGTCGGACTAAAATGTTCTACCATCACTACAAAGAAGTATCTATCAGTAAGCATGCATAACATTCATCTAATTACATGCCCCATCAAGTATCATTGTTATTGACTTCTGTTGTGGAGTGATTACAACTAAACAAACAATAAACAGTGAAAAGAAAGTACAAGTCGTGAATGAAGAGATCAGGGAATTCAACCTCACATCATCTACTTGAACCTCCACTTTCACGCAAGCCTTCGAAGCCAAATCGGTACTCATGTAACCTAGAGCAATTTGAGGGCACAATCTGGCAAATGCTGAGGACAGAGATGTTTTAGACTTCCTCATCCAGTACTTAAGTATGTCACTTGAATTCAAAAGAACTTTAGTGTCAATTATATATGGCAGGTGCTTGTTGGCAGAAGTGACGAACTCTTCAACAGCAAAGGGAAGCTGACCAAAGAACTTCCTATATATATGGGCAACATCTGCATTATAATAACAATGAGCTTCAGATGATATTTAATTTAAGTAATCAGCGGGAAGATAAGCTCTCAGCAATTATCATACCAAGAAAGCAATTATGACCAACAATCAATTTCTGCTCAGAAGATAAAAGGTCAATAACATGACGAAATCCAACTGCTGAATGAATCTTTAACTCTTCTCCTCTGCGATTCTCATCCTCCACCTCTTTCTACAAAAAGATATCTGTAGGTTATTGCAGCAAGCGAAACACACGTAAATTACAAGAGATGTTATTATGCATTCATCTCTTCTCTGAGCCCAAAATTAGCAATTTGTATCTGAAATGCTGCTCTGCCCTTAACAGAACATCCAGCACAAAATGCGAAGCAACAGTTGCTTCAAAGTTCTTGGTCTGGCTACTATTGTCATCGATCATTTCAATCCAGCCATTGGATAAGATGCCAATTCAGCTCCACTGTTGGAGATAAAAGTTTGAGGCTACTGGAAAAATGAAGGAAATTGAGCAGACAGACACAGACATTGAAAAAGTGCCCTCTTTACTCAAAAATTTACTCATTAAAGAATTAAGAAAAATACTCTCCTCGCGAATTTTTCCATTTGCATTTGTCTTACCAGTAGAAGGTCCTTATCGGTGTTGCAGTCCGTATACACAAGCAACGGTTGGACACGAGAGTTTTCAACATTCACACAAACATATACAATGTCTTCAAAGTGATTTCTCATAACCTGCAAGTTTCAACCTTTATCAGCAATCAGTGCTAAGCTCACCAATATGAAGTGTTTCAAGTGTAATTAATGAAAAGGACAGTGTAAACAATAACTCATGTCCACCTCAAGTGAAAAAAATGAAGAGAGTAAATTGTGCATGCACATTATTGCACTCAAAGACACTTTAGGGAATAAAAAATTTTGACCCTCTAAGGAACAACCAGCAGTCAATGTTATCACAACTGTTCCGATAAAAAAAATTATCAGTAAATCCAGTATTATCATCAACTACAATGGCAGGCATGCAGGTCCTTGGACGAACTTTTCTATGTTTGCCAAGCCAAGTGACCATGACTTCATTGCACACATTTTGCAAAGGATTTCCCCTCCTTTCCAACCTTTTTTCTCCTACCAGGAACATCAGTGAAACAAAAGAGCTAAAGGTGACCCAAACCACTTCCTGCAAGCCAGCAAGGATATAAGCGGACGATAGAAAAGCCAGGTTCTTTCACAACAGTACCAAATATCAATACGGCAGTTGTTTTTGACATGGCTTCTGCTTTTAGATATTAGATACTTCCTCAACTTTAACAATTTGAAATCGCACTTTCATCTGATTTTTCACGCTCCAATTTATTAAAATGCATAGTTCAGCGTGACAACTTATCCCAAATTAAAAGTTAAAATACAATTTTGGAAAATTTTACATTAACTTATTTGGTGGCTCATAAGAAAAAACAAAAAAGCCTCCAAATGACTGCCATGACACTGACCCAAGAAACTTATAAGCAAGAAGATCAACCTCTTTCTTTCAAACATAAATATTCATACACCGTCTTGAAGGCCAGAAACTGAAAAGGTAATTAAAATACAAGAGAATGGCATTACCTGCTGAATCAACCTGAGCTGATGAGCAGTGAACCCATGAAGAGCAAGAGCAGGCCGCGTTCTATAGAAAATGGTTTGAAGTTGCTCTCTTGAGTCATTTGAGCTCTCATTGAACTGTAGTTCACAATTCCTGTCATGTAACAACTTTTCATGCCATTCCTTCATTCGGTTCTTTATTCTCTCGCTGAAGAGAACATCTGCCATGCTGATCAAAGGTACATCTCTGACTTCCTTATGTTTCTGCCGTAAACGCGATGACTCCTCCAGATGTCTCAGCAGCCCGTTTTCTTGTTCTCTGGATAAATAAGATATTCCTGAGATTATTTCACATTGTGAATTTCCAGATTCAAGCCTGTACATGTCTATATCAAATGAATGTTTTAGATTGGGCAAGAACACAACGAAATCTATCAATGAAACAACTAGCCAGAATACAATCACATCCTAATTCCTTATTTATCAAGTTCAACTACAAATTGAAGTTCAGACTCAAGATAATTGATTTGCTTGAATTATTTATAGCTACCTAAAACAGAAACAAAATTCACAAATTCCTTCTGCTTCATCAATCACAACTCCCCGAAGATACCCAATCTCACAATCCCCCTTTAAAATTTAATGATTAAAGCGCAGCGACACTTGATTGCAAGTGCATGTCTAGTTACCAAAAACCCAAAAAATGTCTACATGTTCCTCAGAGCTACCATATCACGTGAACTTGTGATCATGTCATGACGAACAAATTCCATACCATTGAGGGCAACCTCTGTGACGAAAATATAGACGAATTACCTTCCCGTATGCACATGTTGAAATCGAACTGGTATTTAGCCAAGAAATCGACTGAGGCAGTCTGGCAGAGGAAGTCGTAAGCTGCTGGGTCATCAAATGACAATTCTTGCCGGGGGAAAATATAGAAATTGTGCCTGCGAGATTGCCACTGAGTCACTCAAGAGAATCATGAACCAAAGTCAGATTTCGCATGAGAGCAAGAATCAATCCAGAAGCCCGCCCTGATTTTACCAAAAGGAGACAACAATTTCAACTATCCAATCACTTCAATCAACTCAAAAAAAAACCAATCGTAGCCCTTCATTTCCACCCCCCGTCGAGAGGGACACAAAATGGCGAAAACAGAGAAACTCACGGGTGAGCGATGAAACGGAGCTCCTGAGGATCCCAGCGGAAGGGACACACGCCGAACTGGACTACGGCGAACTTCTCGGCCGAGTCCTTGACCTTCAAGTACCTGACATCGTAGCGGTCGAACTCGAACGACTCCCGCCACGGGGCGCTCGTGACTCCGGTCATCTCGAGGTCGATCGCCACGTAATCCGCCGCCCTGACATGTTCCCTCAGGGACTCGAGCGCGGGCTCGAAGTTGGACTTGGTCACGTTCTTGAGGGGGAAAGTCGAAGGCGTCGGCGCTTGTGACGTCGCCGTTGTAGTTAGGGCTCGTGATAGGGCACGAGAGAGTGCCCTAACCGGACACCGACGGTTCATCGTCGGAGCATGACTGAGGACGCTCCCTAGGGTTTTACAGAAAGAAGGTGCAGAAGACTGACGACAAGCACGACGGCGGCGGCGACGACGAAGAGGGTTGTGGCTTCAGGCGTCGTTCAGTCCCAGACGTCGTCGTATTTATGTGGTCTTCGGCTTTGGGCCCGTTGAGTGAAGACTTACGGGCCTTCTTGTTCGTAGCCCGTGGAAAAAGTTTCTCTTTCCTTCAACATTTTGCTTTTCCAGCACTTTCTTAGAAAAACAATTTGCCAAAAAGATTATTAACATTGGGGTACCAGCTTTCTTAAGCGAGAAGTTTAGAAAATCCTCAATACTTTAAAAAATTTATTTGACTATTTACTTTTAGGTCTGTTTCGGGTTGGCCTGGCAATTGGCCGATTAGATTCATGCCCGTCTTTTAAAAGAAACCGGTTCGATTTTTTATTTCAAAAATAGGGAAATGACTTGAATAAGGTAGGTTCCAAATTTTTTCGTTGGGAACTTGCTTGCTCCACACTCAACCTCCTTCATCCCCTCTATTGTTTGCCCTCACGCTCTGCTCTCTCTCCCCCTCATCCCAGTAGCTTCACACTCACCAAGTGTTTGATATTTTTCCCGAGAGAGAACTAAGCATTTGAGATGGAGGAAGAGGCCGCAAAGAGTTGAATCATCGGATTGTGAGAGGCTTGAGGACGCTGGTTAAAGATGACGTGATATATCTTACCTTAAAGATTTTCAAAAATTTCAAATCCCGTCTTAAGGTTTTTGAGGTTATTTCTTCGATCCAAAAGAGAAAATATTTGGAGGATTTCAAATCTCCCTTTATACTATCGTATTTCAATTTGAATCGAGACAACCAAACGCAGCTTAACGATTTTTGAGGTTTGACACCAAGCAAAATTTCAAATTTCAAACTCGGGGAAAGAAAATAAAAAAATAGTTGCAAGAAAAATTAAAGAAATTAAAGCTACTAGTCTTCCAACAGCTATGGGCCTTCCATAAAAGAAATCCTTGAGAAGCAACCACCTTTTCTTTTGAAAAAGCGAATATTGAATGTTGCCTAACATTTTCATAAAGTTAAGCATGCAAAAAAGGCATCAAAAAAGTTTTTAAAGAGTTACAATTTATTTAATAAAGTGGGTATGGGATATAAAAATTAAAAAGAAAAAATGGCTTCATAACTATCTGCATTAATTTCAAAATAGAGTTTTTTTTTTTTAAGTATGCAAATACCCTTATCCGTGCCATGTTCTTCGGAGGAAAATTCCATTTAGATATTTACACCGATCGAGTTATAACCTATGACTATCTTTCATTATCCCTTTTGTAATGTGCATTGATTATGATAAATGGATTTCAAAGGTAAACATAAACAGACGAACAGTAAAACATTAAATAACTTATTTCCAGAGAGTTATATGATATAATAAGCTAATATGAAATATAATAAGCCATATTTAATATAGTTATGACTTATTAATTTTTTTTCTTGATTAAATTAAGGTTATTTTAATAAGAATTCTATTTTCTTTAGTTTAATTTCACTTCAAGAATTTAAGAATTGGAAGTGAAAAAATGAAGTTAAATTACATTATGAAATAATCTACATTTCAAAATATTAGTAGTGTACTCGTGATTGAATTGCAATATTCAGTAATTCTATGATGTTTGATTCCATTGATTATATTTGAAATGATATAATGATTTATAATTCTCAAATGATCTTAACTTTAAGAATCAATAAACATTTGCATGACTTGTATTCAAAGTAATATATATTCCATTATAAGATTCTCAAATAAGATCATTTAATAAAACATAGTAAAATTAACTGAAAAAGTAAACATCAGTAACATCAACGTCAACTTCACTTTTATCCCAAACTAGTTGAGGTCGGCGGTTGATGAATCCGAAGTGAAAAGTTTAAAATATACTTTAAAAAAGCAAAAATATGGGCACCAAAAATTTTTAATAATAATGATGAAAAATAGAATAAAATGAAAAAATAAAAAAATATAAGGAATAAACAATAAATAAATATAAATATAAATAAAAATGACTAAACATGGCACTTTGAAACATAGGAAATTCCCCCATCTATAATGCGGATAGTTTTCTTCTATCCGCCCTAAGATAGATCGTATGCCAACCTATTTCATACTTCATTAAATCTTGTTTTACTATCTTCCCCCAAATAAGTTTTAGCCGACCTCGTCCTTTCTTCCTATCGTGTTCTCGATAACACACTTCTGTTCTTATCGGACCATTTAGGGTCTACGAAGAATATGCCCAAACCATTTCAATCTCAATAACATACTAGTGCTATTTTCACATTTCGTCGAATATCATTATTTCTTATCTTATCCATCCTCAAATGACTACACATCTACCTTAATATCCTCATTTCCGCTACCCCAATTTTATGCTCGTGTTACCTCTATACTTGCCAACATTCAGCTCCGTATAGCATTGCAGATCTTATTGTTGTTCTATAAAATTTTCCCTTTAACCTAAGAGGGATTTTGCGATCATATAAAAACCCTGATGCACTCTACCATTTCATACAACCTGCTTTGATTCTATAACTAACATTCTCATCAATCTCTTTCCTCTTTTGCAAAATTGATCCCAAATATCTAAGAGCATATTTCTTAGGTACCTTATCTCCAAGCATATCGACTGATTCTTGATAATCTCCTCTTGTTGTGGCAAGCTCACACTTCATGTATTCCGTCTTACTCCGACTTAACGTAAATCCTTTACACTCTAACGTGTTACTCTATAATTTTAATTAGCACTGACCCCAGCACTAGTCTCATCAATAAGTACAGAATCATCTATGAATAGCATACACATTGGCACATCATCTTGGATATCTTTTGTTAGCTCATCTATAATTAGTGCAAAGAGATAAGGATTCAAAGCCAAACCTTGATGTAAACCCACTGTGATTGGAAAATAACTCGATGTGCCATTACAGGCCTTCACACATATGGTAACACCGTCATACATATCCTTGATTACCTCTACATACTTTAAGGGTACTTTTTTCTTCTCAAGAATCCACCACAAAACTTTTCTTAACTGAAAAAAGTAAACACGATGTTAAAAATAAGTTGTACCTTTCTATTCGTTTATTATAATGGTTATGTTAGTTAAAACATCGAAGTTTATCCAAGTAATGAAAGAGGTTCTCTTACATGTCCTTTCAATTTTGATTAAATCGAATGGTAATCAGTGCATATATTTACGTAATTAACGAAAGCTCTAGGTACAATCACGAGAATTGTTCGCGTCATCAGATATATTTCAATTTTTTACTTGACTTCATATTTTATTATACATATTTATATAAAGATTATTGTTTGAAAATTTAAAGAGGGTGAGATAAGTTGGAAAAGATAAATGTTTGGGAAGTATAAAAAAAATCTATTCAAGATAGACTATCTTTTAACTTTATCTATTTTATTGGTCGAATACATTTAGGCTCAATTTGTTTCGTGACAAATAAAGGTTTCGGAAAATACTTTCCCAAAAAATATTGCTTCCATCACTTCAAAAAATGCTATGTTCTTAAAAATTCATTTTAAAAAAAATGTTTTCCTTTTCAGAGTACAGTGATGGTAAAGGAACTAGGTTCAATTTGAAGAGAAAAAATAAAACCAAAACCATATAAATGCTCTATGTTTTTAGTAAGTTGCAATAAAAAGGCTTATTCTGTAACAAAATTAGAGCCTCCGATGTCGAAATCCATAGTTTTGAAATATCAAACTATTCTTTTATCGAGCATTCTATTTGTTTTTACGTAAAGCTCTCCACCGAACCATTTCCATATTTAAAATAAATTACATCACTTAAGTGCATATAAATGTTTGTCTAATAAATCAACTGTTTTCAAGTTTAAACTTGCTACAAGATAAAATCTAGATGCGCTCTTTCTTTATCCAGTTTCTAAAGTGTAAAAATAATAATTGAAAGACAAAAAATCACGTATATATTAATATTTTATTAATACGAAATATTTAGCAAACTCACATGACAAGTGTAGAAATAACAATTCGATTTTTAAGTACATATTATATGCATGTCAAAGAAAATTTTATTTCAAGACATTCTATCTTCGTCTTTTTTTTTTATGGTGCAAAAATCCACTGATAACATCAATTGGCACCAAATGAGGATACCTAAGTTGATTGATAAATACGAGAAGGTACTCATCTACATTACTTTCATAATTGGCAGCCAGACCCCCTCTTTTTTTTTTTTTCAAGCTCATCTATCTTCCTAAAATGAATAGGTAGCAATTGTTTAGGAAGATGAAATTTTGAACATTGAAGTGCTGTATAAATAAATATACATAACTACCTCTAAGTTAATTTCTTGTAAGTTTTATTTTCTCTTTTTTGTTATTTGACCCACAAAAAAAAACTTATCTTTTATGCTTCCTTCTTCACCCTAATATACCGAATAATTTTATGTTTACGATAAGGAGAAATCTCAAATTCCGTAACATCGCCAAAACTAAACGTTTTAACACGGTAATGATACTTAAATGTTAAGAAATCCACCCAATTTATAGTTTTGACAACATTGACTTTTACTTATTAGTAGTTGAAATCCCAAAATCTAAAATTTATTACTTATATCTATTAAGAACGACCCTCCCTCAATGCTTATCGTCTCAATCATAAAGTAAATAATTAGGGAATACAATTAAAATTAAGTTGCATTACTGGAAAGACGAGTCAGACTTCTGGATCCAACTAATATCCCAAAATTAGCTAGAAAAATAAGAGCGATTATGGTAATTAGCTAAGCCGAGAAATATATTTGAAAAAAAAAATCATTTGGCAAGAGCGGATCTCCTTAACCGACACTCATTTTATAATTATCCTCGGAATATTTTTTTTTTTTGGGGCCGATTTTGATGATATTCTCTAAATTTTCATGCCAATTTCCATTTCTCCTCCTCTCAGTATAAATAAGAGCATCACTCCGCAACTCCTTCCCAGTTAAGAATAGAATTCTTCTCCACTTATCTCTCTCCTCTCTCTCTCTTTCTCGTTCTAAATCTTTCGCTTTGATCGTCGTAAAACCCTAATTCTGAATCGCAGGTGAGCCCAATCCCGGGCCTTCGTGCGCACCAGCTCGCTCGGGATTTTCAATCGCAGCGCTCTTGGAGCATCCGATCACAGAAACAGTGATTAAAAGTTCCGCCGCTGCTTCGCCTTGCTGGTTCGAATCGGTCTCCCGTTGTATGTCCTTGATCGGTCAATTCTCACCGACGAGAATTGATCGGTTTCTCGAAGTGCTCTTGCTTCGTGCAATGCGTACGGTTACAACATGAAGATGAAGAGGAGAGCCGTGGAAGTGGTCAGTGTCAATCATCTGCACATTCGATTACTTGAATAGTATAGTTTCGTGAATTGGTTCTCTGCGTTGAGGAATCGAATTGCCTATGATTGTTCTGTCAGGAGTTTGGTTTATTTAGTTAGTTAATCCCTATGCAATGACGTTCTATGAAATGAGGATCATTCGAAGCAATGTGTTGCTACCAAGACTTATATCATCACCGATCACTGCATGGTTTTTGGTCTATCCCCCCTTGTCCCACTGAATTCTTGTCATGAACTGAGGATCATACAAGATAGTGTCTTATTGAAAACTGGCTAGACTTAGCTCCGTACGCAGGATCATATTGAGCATGATTTTTTCCCGTCTGGCCTCCAATTCCACTCAATGGAGTCTACAGACTGGGTTTTGCGTTCAAAGGTGATCTTTTTACAGCATATTGTTCTTAGTCTTTAGTTAACACAGGATGCTGGGTATTGACAGGAATGTTATTTTGGAAATTTATTTATATGCAGCGTATTAAGGATTTAACTCTATGGAGCTAGATAAAGTAAGGATCAATGGTTAGGGGTTGGAGATGGCTGTCAGTGATTCTTTTGGGTTATTTGGCTGACTGGATTGTCAGACAATATGGTTTTATTTGTTTCTTTTCCTTTTAGACAAGGACCTAGGAGATGAAAGAGACATTAATTTTGCTGTAGAATGGTGAGATTTCAGTTGGGTTCTTGTATACTTTAGATTTTCTCAGTACTTGGAGTGATGGTAATCCACTCAGACTGACCTAGAACTGTTCAAAGTAAGTACACTATTAGCAAGGTACTTGGTCGCTCCTGCAGAAAGGGGAAAAAGGGCTAAATTTTACATCTCTAAGTCCAACCTTTCCCAATCAAATTGAGCAATGACTAATTATTGAGACACTTACAAAGTTGAAACAAGAAAACGGTATGCAGTTCAGTGCTTCAGGTTAACAGAGGAAATGATGTTGACTTTTGTAAGATTTTTTTCAGATTAACTTGATTATTGAAATACCAATGAGGTGATTTTTTTGTTGACTCGGTCTTATTTTGATAACCCAGAAATATTTGAAGGCTTATGTTTTGAGCTTTGAGATGTAAACTTAGAGTTTGCAAATGGCGTATTTCGATCATGATGTGACTTGGAATCTGGAATTTAGTACTATATCTTTTATCCTTGGAGGATATTATGACAATGAGTTATAAGCATCTGTTTTGCATGAACTATTCTTTAAGACAGTTGAGAATGATGCTTCTTAGTGCCCTCTCCTTGCACCTTCTTAATAGTACTTTCTATGATGGAATTCCCTGATCTCACTTTTGCTGATATTCGAGCACAGTTTTTCTATATGGAGGCTTCTTGTTGGAATTTTCACAAATTTTATTGGTAGACACTGGACAATTTTGACCATCAATTGAGAAATGACAAAGAATTGATTAGAGCAGGAGAGGAAATTTCCATTTGTTTTCAAATTGTGTCATATTATTTACTCCTATAATCTTGCGTCTCTGTTAAAAATGCATTTAAATCACTATAGAAAAGATACAAGTCAGTAAATCTGATAGTCGGTTGGACTTTTTATTTTCCATTTTTTGCTGCAGCCTCCAAAGATTAGATCCTTCATCGACAGTGTTACTGCTGTTCCACTTGAGAGCATAGAAGAGCCCCTTAAATGTTTTGTCTGGGAGTTTGATAAGGTGAGTTTATTACTTTTAAGTTGAATGTTACATTGCTTTACAAATGTTACTCATCACTTTAAGGTCATCTTTGGGCAATGCAGGGAGATTTTCATCACTGGGTTGATCTTTTCAATTATTTCGATTCATTTTTTGAGAAGCACATTAAGTCGAGAAAAGATTTACAGCTCGAGGATAATTGTTTGGAATCTGATCCTCCCTTCCCAAAGGCTGCTGTTCTTCAAATTCTTCGTGCCATACGGATAATCTTGGAGAATTGCACGAATAAACACTTCTACAGTTCATATGAGGTGCGTACCCTTTTTCTTCCTATTACTTTTAGTCTGTCCTCGCAACACCTGTAATTTTTGGGCTTAACTGGAGGCATTGGGATATCACATGCCCTTTCTTTAGTCATGTCACAGCATACTTCTGAGTGTCATTACCAATGCTTGGATTAAGGAATACTGTTTTTAGAAAATCTATAGAAACAGAAAAGAGTGGTTCGTATTTAGAGAAACAGAATTCTGGAATACACACTAGGTATCATGTCACATTATTGCATTGTTGTAAGTCTCACATTTTCAGCCCATGGTGCTGTAGTTGAGATGGGAAGTTACCCTTTAAGTAGTGAGATCAACTTTACCTTCCTAGTGACATGAATAAGACGACCTTTAATTTTTTTATTATTGAAACTCCTGCTTTTGGTGTGTGAACGCAGCAGCATCTCTCATCTTTGCTTGCTTCAACTGATGTGGATGTTGTTGAGGCTTGCTTGCAAACTTTGGCGGCCTTCCTTAAAAAGACTATGGGGAAGGGCTCAATCAGAGACGCATCTTTGAAATCCAAGCTCTATGCTCTTGCACAAGGTTGGGGTGGAAAAGAAGAGGGCCTTGGACTTGTTCAATGTGCCGTGCAGAGTGGGTGTGACACCATTGCCCATGAGTTGGGCTGCACCCTTCATTTTGAATTTTACAGGTCAGATGAATTGCCTAGAGATTCAGGAACTGAGCAGCCAATCCAGGGGTTACGGGTCATTCATCTGCCTAATGTGAATGCTTGTCCGGAAACTGATCTAGAGCTTTTAAATAAGCTCGTTATGGAGTACAAAGTTCCCAGTGGTTTAAGATTTTCATTGCTAACAAGACTGCAGTTTGCAAGGGCATTCGGCTCTTTAGCTGCTCGGCAGCAGTACACCTGCATTCGCCTATATGCCTTCATAGTTCTAGTTAAAGCAAGCAGTGATGCTGATGATTTAGTTTCTTTCTTTAATACAGAACCTGAGTTCATCAATGAATTGTTATCATTATTGAGCCATGAAGACGCAGTTCCTGAAAAAATCCGCATACTGTGTCTACTTTCATTGGTTGCTCTTTGTCAGGATCGATCTCGTCAGACAACCGTCCTGACTACAGTTACATCAGGTGGATACCGAGGTATCCTTTCCAGTCTCGTGCAGAAGGCTATTGAGTCTGTTACGAGTGGCTCGTCGAAGTGGTCTGTTGTTTTTGCTGAGGCTCTACTATCTCTTGTTACTGCTCTGGTTTCGTCATCAACTGGGTGTTCAGCCATGCGGGAAGCAGGATTCATAGCTACTTTGCTTCCCCTTCTCAATGATACGGATCCACAGCACTTGCACTTGGTCTGTACAGCCGTGCATATTCTTGAAGCTTTCATGGATTATAGTAATCCAGCTGCTGCATTGTTCAGGGAGCTGGGGGGTCTGGATGATACCATTAAACGCTTGGAGATGGAGGTGTCTTATGTAGAAAATGGTTCTAAGCAACAAGGTGAAAAGGCTGAGTGCAGTGCCAGTGCAGATGTAGTGTCCGGTGCCTTCAGTGACCTGGATAACATACAGCCTCTGTATTCTGAATCATTGGTTTCACACCACCGGCGGCTACTAATGAAAGCTTTGTTGCGTGCAATATCCCTTGGAACTTATGCTCCTGGAAATACTACAAGTATTAATGGCTCCACCGAGAGGTTGTTGCCTCATTGTCTGTGTGTAATTTTCCAAAGGGTGAAGGATTTTGGTGGTGGTGTTTTCTCACTTGCAGCGACTGTCATGAGTGATTTAATTCATAAAGATCCTACATGCTTTCCCATTTTAGAGGCAGCTGGTCTTCCTTCTGCTTTCTTGGATGCTATCTTGGATGGTGCTATCTGCTCTGCAGAAGCAATAACTTGCATACCTCAGTGTCTGGATGCCTTGTGCCTCAATAACAACGGTCTCCAGGCTGTGCAAGATCGAAATGCCTTGAGGTGCTTTGTGAAAATATTTACCTCTAGAGGATATTTGCGCTGGCTTACAGGCGATACGCCCAGTTCCTTGTCTAGTGGACTGGATGAACTACTGCGCCATGCTTCCTCATTGCGTGGACCTGGTGTGGATATGCTTATTGAGATTTTGAACACAATTTCAAACATCGGGTTAGGGGTTGAGTCATCCTACTCCTGCATTGAGTCTGCATGCTCATCCTCTGCTATTCCCATGGAAACCGATGCTGAAGGGGGAAGTTTTGTTTCACCAGATGATAGGGACTTATCCAAGATGGATATTTTGGAGCACAACCTGGAGCCATCACCTGATGCTTCTGGCTTGAATGTTGAGGCTTTTCTACCCGATTTTGCTAGTAACGTGGCTCGTCTTCTTGAAACGGTGCTTCAGAATGCTGAAACATGTCGTTTGTTTGTTGAGAAAAAGGGGATTGAAGCTGTCCTAAGGTTGTTAACATTGCCGTTAATGCCACTGTCAGCTTCACTTGGGCATAGTTTGTCTATTGCTTTCAAAAACTTTTCATTACAGCACTCGGCTTCTCTCGCACGAGCAGTATGTGCCTTTATTAGGGAGCATTTAAAGGAAGCTGTTGATCTCTTAATATCGGTTGGAGGGACTTCATTTGCAGCAATAGACTCTTCAAGGCAAGCAACTGTATTGCGACATCTTTTTATTCTCGAAGGTATTCTGTCTCTTTCTAATTTCCTGTTGAAAGGGACTACAACTTTATTTTCTGAGCTGGGTGCTGCGGATGCTGATATATTGAAGGGTATTGGGAGGGCATATATGGAAATAATCTGGCAAATATCTTTGTTTAGTGATTCTAAGGGGGAAGAGAAGAGGAATAATCTTGAGCAAGAACCTGAGAGTTCTGATGCAGGTTCTTCCAGTGCTGTTGGAAGAGAGAGTGATGACGATGCAAATATACCAGTGGTGAGGTACATGAACCCTGTTTCAGTGAGGAACAGTCCTCACTCTTTGTGGGGCGGAGAAAGAGAATTTCTTTCAATTGTGCGTTCTAGTGAAGGTTTGCACCGACGTAGTCGGCATGGTTTCACGCGCATACGTGGAGGAAGGACAGGGAGGCACTTGGAGGCTCTGAACATTGACTCTGAAGCTTACTCAAATGCGCCTGATACATCTTCCTTGGAATTGAGAAAGAAGAGTCCAGATGTGCTCGTTGTAGAAATTTTAGGCAAATTGGCCTCAACGATACGTTCCTTTTTTACAGCACTTGTCAAGGGTTCCACCTCATCAAACCGTCGCAGAGGTGACTCAGGTGCATTGGGAACCGCTTCAAAGACCCTCGGATCTGCATTGGCCAAAATTTTTTTAGATGCTCTTAGTTTTTGCGGGAATTCAACTTCTGAAGGGCATGACATGTATCAGCCAGTGAAATGTAGGTACCGTGGTAAGGTTGTGGATGATATGGCGGCTGTCACATTTGACAGTAAACGCCGGACATGTTATGCAGCAATAGTGAACAGCTTTTATGTTCATGGAACATTCAAAGAGCTACTTACCACTTTTGAAGATACAAGACGGTGGCTCTGGGCACCTCCACATCTTATGCGAACATCAGGGGATGATCATGACAAGCCAGTTGAAGAAACTAAACAACCTGGCAGAACATTGCTTCTCGACACGCTTCAAAGCTACTGTCGTGAATTGGAGTATTTTGTTAACCCTACTTTTCTGTTATCTCCTTCTGCCTCCCAGGCTCAGTTGCTCGTGCAACCAGCTACAACTGGTCTGTCTATAGGACTGTTTCCTGTACCGAGGGATCCGGAAGTCTTTGTGAAGATGTTGCAATCCCAAGTTCTGGACATCATACTTCCTATCTGGAACGACCAACTGTTTACCAATTGCAGTCCTGGTTTTATAGCTTCTATTGTTTCCCTTGTTACGCACGTGTATTCAGGCACTGGCGATTTGAGAAGGAACCGTAATGGTGCTGTTGGGAGTACAAACCCGCGATATGTGCCTCCTCCACCTGATGAGGCAACTATTGCAACCATTGTTGAAATGGGTTTTACAAGGGCAAGAGCGGAGGAAGCCTTAAGACGGGTTGAAACAAACAGTGTCGAAATGGCGATGGAGTGGTTGTTCAGTCATGCTGAGGACCCTGTGCAGGAGGATGATGAACTGGCACGGGCACTTGCTCTGTCACTGGGGAGTTCATCTGAAACCAATAAAATTGATGTTGCTGACAAGTCAATGGTTGGTGAAATGGATGGAGGCCAGACTAAGGCGCCCCCTGTTGATGATATTCTTTCTGCTTCAGTAAAGTTGTTTCAAAACGGTGACATTATGGCATTCACCTTGACGGATCTGTTTTCTAGCCTCTGCAACAGAAACAAAGGAGAAGATCGTTCAAAGGTGGTGGCATATCTTACCCATCAATTAAAGCTTTCGGGGTTGAGGGACATAAATGCACTCTGTATCATCTCCCGTGTGATGGCACTGCTTCTTTTAGAAGATGGAAGTGCACGAGAAATCGCTGCTCAAGAGGGTATTGTGTCTGCTGTAATAGATATTCTGATGAACTCCAAGTCTAAAAGTGAGTGGGGTGATGAGACCTTGTACCAAAAGTGCATTAGCGCATTGCTACTTATATTGGATAACATGCTGCAGTCCAGGCCCAAAGTTTCTTCAGAGAATACTGGGGTTGCAATGAGATCTCTACCTGACTCATCTGCAGAGCAGGCTTCATTACCAACAGCTCCAGTCATAGAAAATAAAGAAGCTCCTGATGTCCGTGACAAAGAATCTGGTACGGCCATGGAGAAGATATTTGGCAACGCTACTGGTCATTTAACAATTGAAGAGAGTCATAAGTTATTGGAAGTTGCATGTGACTTAATAAAGGATCGTGTCCCTGCGATGATCATGCAAGCCGTTCTGCAACTATGTGCTCGTTTGACGAAATCTCACACCCTGGCTTTGCAGTTCCTAGAAAATGGAGCATTGCCTGCACTTTTCAGTCTCCCCAAAGCTTGTTTCTTCCCTGGATATGACACTGTTGCATCTGCTATAATACGGCATCTGCTCGAAGATCCTCAGACACTGCAATCGGCTATGGAATTGGAGATTCGACAGACTGTGAGTGGAAACAGGCATGCGGGGCGTCTATCCCCGAGAACATTCTTGACATCTATGGTACCTGTCATCTCCAGGGATCCTGCTATCTTTATGAGAGCTGCAACTGCTGTTTGTCAAGTGGAGTCATCAGGGGGTAGGAGCTTTGTTGTTTTGTCAAAGGAAAAGGAAAAGGAGAAGCCAAAAACATCAAGTGAACAGAGTCTAAATTTGAATGAAACTGGTCGGGCTACTGAAAGTAAGGTTCTTGAGGGATCAGCTAAATGTTCTAAGGTCCACAAAAAGGTTCCTGCCAATCTCACCCAGGTCATTGACCACCTCCTTGATATTGTACTGAAATTTCCTTCACCTAAAGGCCAGGATGAGTGTGTGAATTGCTCATCGCCCATGGAGGTTGATGAACCTATGACCAAGGTAAAGGGCAAAAGCAAGGTCGGTGATAACAGAAAAAATGAGTTGGAATTTGATAGATCTGCCGGATTGGCTAAAGTGACTTTTGTCCTAAAATTATTGAGTGATATTCTCTTGATGTACGCACATGCTGTGGGGGTTATACTGAAACGAGATCTCGAGATGGCTCAGTTACAAGGTTCTAGTAATTCAGATAGCTCTGGAATATTGCACCATGTTTTACATTATCTCCTACCATTATCAGCTGATAAATCTTTGGGACCTGATGAATGGAGAGACAAGCTGTCTGAGAAGGCCTCATGGTTTCTGGTTGTTTTGTGTGGTCGATCTGGAGAAGGGCGAAGGCGAGTAATCTGTGAATTAGTGAAAACATTGTTGTCTTTCTCAAACCTGGATAGCAACTCCGCCAGAACCGCTTTATTGCCAGATAAAAAGGTTTTCTCGTTTGTTGAGTTAGCATATTCTGTATTGTCGAAAAATTCATCACCCGGCACCTTGCCTGGTTCAGGATGCTCGCCTGACATCGCAAAAGGTATGATAGATGGAGGCATGGTACAGTGTTTGACAGGAATTCTTCAAGTTATCGATCTGGACCATCCTGATGCTCCAAAAACTGTAAACCTTATAGTGAAATCTCTGGAGAGCCTCACAAGAGCTGCCAATATGAACGAGCCAGTAATTAAGTCAGATGGCACAAATAAGAAAAAATTTGTGGGTTCAATTGATAGGGTGAATGAGCATATAAACGCAACTACAGCTGTGGAAACAGCAGAGCAAAGTCAGAGCAGGTTCAGTCAAGAGGAAGTTGCAGATGCTGCTGTGACACAAGAACCACAGCTTCGAGGATCTTCCCAAATTGATGCAAATCGTGATGTGAATCCCAATCGGTTGATGGGCCAAAATAGGGTAGGTGAAGCAGAACAGACATTGGCTTCCAGTCCTGCTGCAAACGTTGAGATGGGATTCATGCGGGAAGAGATGGAAGAAGGTGGCTCATCGCATAACACAAACCGCCTTGAGGTGACATTTGGTGTTGAGAACAGAGCAGATGATGATATGGGTGATGAAGATGACATGGGTGATGATGGTGAGGACGACGACGACGACGACGACGGTGAAGATGAGGATGAAGCTGAAGATGGTACTGGTATGATGTCTCTAGCTGATACTGATGTAGAAGACCATGACGACACTGGCCTAGGGGATGACTACAATGATGAGATGATTGATGAAGAAGATGATGACTTCCATGAAAACCGCGTTATTGAAGTAAGGTGGCGGGAAGCTCTTGATGGGTTAGATGATCATTTGCAGGTGCTTGGTCAACCTGGAGCTACAGGCAGTCTTATTGATGTTGCAGCTGAACCTTTTGAAGGGGTGAATGTGGATGACCTTTTTGGTCTCCGTAGATCGCTGGGTTTTGAACGGCGTCGGCAGACAGGTAGGTCTTCCTTTGAACGATCGACCACAGAAACATCTGGTTTCCAGCATCCCCTTCTATTAAGACCAAATCAGGCGGGAGACATGGTTGCTATGTGGTCTGGAGGGCATTCATCCAGGGATCTAGAATCTTTGACATCTGAAAGCTTTGATGCATCTCACTTTTACATGTTTGATGCGCCTGTCCTTCCATTTGATCATTTGCCAAGTAGTCTGTTTAGTAACCGTCTTGGAGGCGCAGCACCTCCACCTTTGTCCGATTACTCGATAAATTTGGACTCGTTACAACTATCGGGTCGCAGAGGACCTGGTGATGGACGTTGGACTGATGATGGTCAGCCGCAGATTGGTTCTCAAGCATCTGCAATAGCTCAGGCAATAGAAGACCAGTTCCTTTCTCATTTTCATCAAAGCATTCCTGCCAGCAGTCCAGCTGAAAGGCAGTTAGAGAATTTGGAGGTACAGGAGAAGGAACGGCAGGATCCCGCACCTTCAAGTAATATTCAACCCGAAGTTGAGGTCAACAATAGCATTGGCCAATCAGTTGAAGATCAACATCAAGAAGGTTGTAATGAAGCTGAAAATCAAGAGAATATTCAGGCTGTTGAGAGTGTTCCACTTGAAGAGCAAGTAAATACTGAGTCAGCTACCGAAGAATCCATGTCTATTCAACCACTTTCACTGAACTGCACTCCCAGTCAACAAGATAGCATGGAAATTGGGGATAGAAACGGGGCCATTGGTCAGGAGGGAGAGACAGCACATGAATTGGTCATCTCATCAACAGAGTCACTTGATCAAGTGGGCTCAAATGTGCTTGCAGATGGACGTGATATAGCTGCTCATACTACTGGAGGATCTTTGATGATGGGTCATCAGGCCAATATTCAAGTCATTGCTCTTTCTAATTTAGATATGGCAAGTGATGTTGACACCTCTTCTGCACTGCCCGATGCGGACGTTGACATGAATAGTTTTGATGCTGAAGAAAATCAAATCGAGCAATCTGCGCCTGTCCCTGAACCTGGTGGGAATGAACCCTCAGCAATGCAGGCCGCCGTAGTCGCTCAAAATGGGAATAACGCCGATCAAACTGGTTTAGATAGTGATGTACCTGGGGGAAATGTTATTGATCCAACGTTCTTGGAGGCATTACCTGAAGATTTGCGCGCAGAAGTTCTAGCTTCTCAACAAGCCCAGTCTGTTCAACCTCCAACTTATGTGCCTCCATCAGCAGATGAAATTGATCCGGAGTTCTTAGCGGCCCTTCCTCCAGATATTCAAGCCGAAGTTCTGGCTCAACAAAGAGCGCAAAGGAGTGCACAGCTGGCCCAGCCTGTCGATATGGATAATGCCTCAATAATTGCTACTTTTCCGGCTGATTTACGTGAAGAGGTTTGGAATTTTTACCCATCCTCCTAGTTTTTACCATGCTTTCTCATAATGCTGTCTTTGTGCTTTCGTCTAGGTACTTTTGACTTCATCAGAAGCAGTGCTATCAGCATTGCCTTCCCCACTATTGGCTGAAGCCCATATGTTGAGGGATCGAGCAATGAGTCATTATCAAGCTCGTAGCCTGTTTGGAAGCAGCCACAGATTGAGTAACCGGAGGAATGGTTTGGGTTTTGATAGGCCAGCAATGGACAGGGGTGTCGGAGTTACAATTGGCCGAAGGGCTTCTTCTACCGTATCTGATAGCTTGAAGATAAAGGAATATGAGGGTGAACCACTTTTGGATACAAATGCACTAAAAGCATTAGTTCGCCTCCTAAGATTAGCTCAGGTAATGCTGTTCCACGGTGTATTAAAGAAAGTAAAATATGTTGAAAGAGCCCCCTAGCATCTGCAGGTTTATGTGCGTTTATGTAGATGACTGGTTTGCATATGTTTTAACTGGCTCAGTTGTTGAGCATCGGGCTAGGAAAAAGGTGCATGTCAGAGATGGTAGGAGGACTTGTCATTAGTCAGTCTTTAGCAATATCTAATTTTGCAAAAAATCTTGGACTCTCTAAATGTTCAAAATTGACATATCAATATCTGTGCTTTTTCTTTTCTTGGTTCGTTGGGGCAAGTTTTGGCTAACATGGACTTTGCTGCCTCTCATGTGGATAGCCTCTTGGCAAGGGCCTGCTCCAGAGACTCTTGCTCAACTTATGTGCACACAGCATTACAAGGTCAAGTTTAGTTGATCTTTTGCTCAATATGATTAAGCCAGAAGCTGAAGGTTCACAAAATGGATTGGCGAAAATCAACTCCCAGAGACTCTATGGCTGTCAGTCAAACATTGTTTATGGCCGTTCACAGTTGTTGGATGGTATATCTTCTTCTCTTAGGGTGGATTTAGTTACCCTTGTTTCTTTCTGACCTAGTCTCTAAAATGTTCCGTCAGGTCTTCCTCCTTTGGTGTTGCGTCGGATTCTTGAGATTTTGACTTACTTGGCTAAAAATCATCCTGCCGTAGCCAGTATGTTGTTCTACTTTGATTTCTCGCTCTCGTGGGAGCTTTCAAGCCCAAGTCACGCAGAT
Organism: Psidium guajava; assembly: GCA_016432845.1. Classification (NCBI taxonomy): domain Eukaryota; kingdom Viridiplantae; phylum Streptophyta; class Magnoliopsida; order Myrtales; family Myrtaceae; genus Psidium; species Psidium guajava. Next base: position 34,688,069 of record CM028226.1, read on the forward strand.
GCAAAGTCACTTAAAGGTAAAGAGAAAATTTTCGAAGGAGGAGCATCATCAGATGGATGTCAAATTCAAAATGGAGATGTTCCTTTGGTCCTCTTCTTGAAGCTCTTGAACAGATCCCTGTTTTCACGGGGCACTACTCATTTTGAGCAGGTAAGTGATGTCCTTGTGCAGTAGCTATCCTAAAATATGGGACCTTACTTTGCTTTAGATTTATGAGCATTACTTAGTTATTTTCAATTTAATTATCTCAGAATTTGCTCTAAGATATGTTTGTAAATATCCATGGTGCAGGTATTAGGTCTACTTCAAGTTGTAGTTTTTAACGCGGCTTCAAAATTAGAAAGTAAATCTCAGTCCGAACAAGTGGTAATTGAGCCCCAGCCACCAGAGCAATCAGAGCATGGCAAAAACGAGAAATCTTCATTAGAGCTGGAGCTTCATAAAGAGGATGAAAATTCAAATCTGAACTTATCTTCTTCAAATGAAAGGAGAAGTATCAGTTTGTATGATGTGTTCGTGCAGCTGCCACCCTCTGATTTATGCAATTTGTGCTGCTTGCTGGGACATGAGGGGTACGGATCTTCTTCTTTGATCTTTGGATATCACCTGTGTTTGCAAATCAATCCTTTAAACTAATTCCTACTTAATGACGTGTAGTTTTAGGTTTGATTATATTTGATCTCTCCTAAGATATGTTTATTATTCTCTGCTCTTTCTCCCTGCTCTAGTAAAAAACAAGACAAAGTCAGCCATTCAACTATTTTGCAGGCTTTCAGATAAAGTTTATGCTCTTGCTGGTGAGGTGCTGAAGAAGTTGGCGCTAGTTGCTGCTCCCCACAGGAAATTATTTATCTCGGAGCTTTCTGGTTTGGCTCATGAGTTGAGTGGCTCTGCTGTCCGTGAACTATTTTCCCTGAGGAGTACACACATGCTGGGTTTAAGTGCTGGCTCTGTAGCCGGGGCTGCTATCCTACGTGTGCTTCAAGCACTTAGCGCTCTCACTTCATCCAGTGTTGATGGGAACTCAAGTGTTGATACAGGTGTGGAACAGGAGGAGCAAGCTATGATGTGGAAGTTAAATCTTGCTCTTGAGTCGTTGTGGCAAGAACTAAGTGACTGTATAAGCCTGACAGAGACACAGCTGTGTCAGAACTCGCTGTCAAACATGAATGTTGTGGAGCATGTGCAGGGAACTACTCCTGGATCTCCTCTTCCTCCAGGGACTCAACGTCTTCTTCCCTATATAGAGGCATTCTTTGTTCTGTGTGAGAAGCTGCAAGCAAGTAATTCTGTCATGCAACAGGATCATGTCAGTATTTGTGCTAATGAAGTTAAAAAATCTCCTGGAAGTTCCACATCAGTGATTTCAGAAGGTGATGGGGAATCTCACAAAAGGCTTGATGGAACTGCAACATTTGCTAAGTTTGCTGAGAAGCATCGCCGGCTTTTGAATGCTTTTATAAGGCAGAATCCAGGCTTATTGGAGAATTCTCTTTCAATGATGCTGAAGGCACCAAGGCTTGTTGATTTTGACAACAAAAGAGCATATTTCAGGTCCAGAATTAGGCAACAACATGAGCAACATCTCTCAGGCCCTTTGCGCATAAGTGTTAGACGGGCTTATGTGTTGGAGGATTCTTACAATCAGTTGCGGATGCGCCCGACTCTAGAGTTGAAAGGACGACTAAATGTGCAATTTCAAGGGGAAGAAGGCATTGATGCTGGTGGCCTAACCCGAGAGTGGTATCAGTTGCTATCAAGGGTTATATTCGACAGAGGCGCACTCTTATTTACAACGGTGGGAAACAACACGACATTTCAGCCAAATCCTAATTCTGTCTACCAAACTGAACACCTTTCATATTTTAAATTCGTTGGACGTGTGGTAAGAAATTTTGGACAAGTGCCATTAACAGCTTTACTTCTTTAATTTCTGTTTTCGGAGAAAATATCTTTGGTTGGTTTGTGTTTGTTGCAGGTTGCTAAAGCATTGTTTGATGGGCAGCTATTGGATGTTCATTTTACTCGGTCCTTTTACAAGCATATTCTTGGAATTAAAGTAACTTATCATGACATAGAAGCTGTGGATCCTGACTACTACAAGAATTTGAAGTGGATGCTAGAGGTTTGTGGGATATGCTGATGCATAATCTGCTTTATTATAGTGCGAAGGCTTTTAATATTGTAGAGTACTATATTGTGGATATTTTATTCATGACCGGAACTTTATTTCCTTGGCAGAACGATGTGAATGACATTCTTGACCTCACATTCAGTATGGATGCAGATGAGGAGAAACACATTCTTTATGAGAAAAACGAGGTTTTTTTTTTTTTAAATACTTTCATTGCTTTAGTTTGTTCTGTATTTCTTATTTTTCTTCAGTTGTTTTGATCCTTGTGGTTTTCCTGCTAGGTCACTGACTATGAGCTTAAACCTGGAGGAAGGAATATAAGGGTTACAGAAGAAACAAAGCATGAGTATGTGGACCTTGTTGCTGACCATATTTTAACTAATGCTATCAGGCCTCAGATCACTTCCTTCCTGGAAGGCTTTAATGAGTTAATAACTCGGGAGCTCATATCTATTTTCAATGATAAAGAGCTTGAGCTACTGATTAGTGGACTTCCAGAAATTGATTGTGAGTTGGCTCTTCTTCCATCAGCAATTATTTTTTTCTTGTTTGTGCTTGTGACATTGATGATTGGATACTCTTGCAGTGGATGATTTGAGAGCCAACACCGAGTACACTGGTTTTTCGGCTGCATCAAGTGTTGTTCAGTGGTTTTGGGAGGTTGTTAAATCTTTTAACAAAGAAGACATGGCAAGATTGCTTCAATTTGTCACTGGAACTTCTAAGGTGATTTTCTTTGGTGCATTGATTCACTTGACAATGACAGTTTGGTTCACTTTTTATATGGCGGAAATAGGATTTCAGTATCTAATGTAAGTGCATGCTCTTGGAGTTGCAAATGAATTATGTTCTATTTGTAAAATTTTGACTGGATCCTTGTGGGCCTTTCAGGTTCCATTAGAGGGGTTCAAGGCTTTGCAAGGCATATCTGGTCCTCAGAGATTCCAGATTCACAAAGCATATGGAGCTCCTGACCGGCTGCCGTCAGCTCATACATGGTCAGTGGAGGAAAAACTAATTGCAATGCGAAATATTGTCGCTAGAGTTGTCATTATTTATGCGAGCATCTCTTTTTTTCAGTTTTAATCAACTGGACCTGCCAGAATATATTTCCAAAGAACAGCTTCAGGAGCGCCTGCTTCTCGCAATTCACGAGGCTAGTGAAGGGTTTGGATTTGGTTGAGCAGTTTTTTCTGCAAGATGTCATTGATATTACAAGTGTCTTCAGGTACAGTTTGATTGGTTCATCTGATCCACCTCTTATATAGTAGAGAGGAACATTGCCGATGTGACTGAATGATGAACTTCGTATGTGTGGAGACTTTTTTTATTTGGTATTCCCTTTTAAAAAAACTATTAAAAAGGAGAGAACATTTATTTTGTTGGTATGGTAATGAGGAAGATCCTTCTCAACCCGCCAGGTTAAATGTAGCTTCTTGTTCCAGTTTGTTTAATGGAATTTTCTTCATATTTAACCTGATTAGGATTTTATTATTCTTCTGAACTCGTAACGTACTTAACTGGATTCACCTTGGGATTGAACATTTGGATTTTCACATAGTATGGTGGTGTGTAAAGATCCATGAATCTGGGCCCACCTAAAAGGAAAAAAAAAAAGAAGATAGGTGGTTGGTTGTGCTTGAGCAGAATCGAATGTTACATATCTGAACATTAAAGGATTGTGGCTTGGAGTGATTGCTGACGCTTAAAAATGTTGTATCTGAAGGTACAAGCTGCATCATTTTCAGCTGCTCCATATCCAGGTAATAGATTGGTTTATACAGGATGTGTATTATTTGCCTCACTTAGTCACTCTACTTGGGTATGTCATGCCTAGGCTTTGTAATTACGGTGCCCGCACTTGAAAGCCCTGAAGAGTGGATTTCGTTCTGTGGGGACACATGCTGGGCCTTATGTCAGATTCATATTTTGAGAATCTCTTGATATTAACTTGCATGTGACATCAAGATAATTCTAGGTTGGCTTATTGATCATATTTATTTGCAGGCGGAGGTCTTCTCGTCGATTCAAAATTCTGGGAGCTTTTACCCCTAGTGCTGAAGGGGTGTGTTCAGATGACCGTTTCTCTGAGCTTCCCTGCAACCCTTCTTGAGAAGTTAGCGGGATCTATTTCGGTTTCAAGCTAAAAGAAGACAAGTCTGCTATTTATATAAATGTAGTAATAGTTGCATAGCCTCTTAGCAAGTAGGCTGGTACATAGTATGTTTTGCTGTGCCCGAGAACCGAAGTCGCCCGGCACACAAGGGGCTGCCTTTCGTTTGGTGCATTATGAATTCCATTTACAGCTCTTGGATAGAGCCAGCCCAGCTTATTTATCACCTCTTTTCTGTACATAAACAGACCCCACCTTTTGATAAAGCAATGAATATATTATAGGGAACGGATGGAATCAACCAACTGCCGAAGGTGCAGATCATGCTCTTTTATATTCGTACGCCCGAAGTTTTCGGCAGAGGGAAAGCTGGGGTTGCGTGGTATGCTGGCCTCCAAATGATGCATAATTGCTTGGCTATATACCCATCTCTTGAGGTTCATCTCTGCATGGGGATTGTATGAAAGTGAACCGATATTCGTCGCTGTCATGGTTTTTCTCCGAAAGAGCAGCTGCAATCGGGTCTGATGCGCGGGGCTGGCTACGCGCAGGAGAAACTACAATAAATCTCTGTGGAAGGGAAAAAGGTGATGAAAACGAAGAGCTTTTATTATAGGGTGGATCTGAGGATGTGTTGCTGTGTTCTTGTGTTTGGGTAGATGATGGGGGAGGACATTTGGCCCGTGACGACGTTGCTGGCGTGGTAGACAGGATGCAGCAAAAGTTTAAACAGGAATTGGACACCCTAATCTTTCATTCCTTATACACACACCCACTCACCCAATCCGACAACCTCTCAATTAAACGCAGCAACTTCGAAAAGACACAGATTTGATTTTAACTTCAGAAGTTCTTTTGAATAGATGAATAGAGATTGCGATTATTTATCAAGCGTTGCGAAGTAGCATTGATTCGGCTTCGAATTGTGTCCGTGTGATTATTTTCTCTATCTCCCTCTTCTGCTTTTCTGATGAATGCTCCGCCCTTCCTTTCTTTACCCCTTTTTTCCTCTATCTTTATGTCTTCTCTTTGCCAACAATCTATCTGCGCATCTAAATGGCCATTGATTTCTTCAAAATTAGCGACATCGAGGCTAGTCCGAGATTAATCATCATAACCTATGTTTTCATCAATGTCTTCACCTTCGTATGGAACGACATTGACTTCTTTCTAGATATTGATAATCTTGAAGAAATAGATTTTGAATTGCAATGAAAGTTGGGAATATTTTTCTAGACAAAAAAGAAAGTTCAAGATAAAATTTGGATTGGAATATAAAGTTTAGAATTTTTTAGGGAATTAGCAATTGCCCGGGTGCAAGAGCTTTCCATGTTTGCGGAAAAGGATTAGAGCCTGCTTGATTATAGAATGTTCAACACAGCCACCCTATCATTGGAAAGGAAATCATTTCGAAGAAGAAGAAGAAGATAAATCCGAAGTCTACAACTCAAGGGCATAAACTATTTACCTCGGTATAATGGGCATAACCTGGCAATGGGTACCAGGCCATGTCGGCCTAGGCATCGCAAGGCCCGGCCCTTTTGGGCCAAAGCACGGCATCAGGGCTGGGCCGGGCCCATCATGAGAACGGGACATGCCCCAAGCACGGCCACTTCTTGCCCTAGCCGGCTTGGGCCCAATTTCCTTTTTTCGTGGCTATGTGGCTCCTTCTATAAATTTGGCTTCTCCTCCTCTTAGCTTCCTCCACGATCAATTTCTCCTTACTTTGATAACTCCTTTAGAACTTCTAAAAAGAAATCCCGATTTCTACATACGATTTCTCCACCAACCCGTGGACACAACCAACTCCATACATGCCCTTGGGCCCATACGTGCTCGCTCTACCTGAGCCACAAGAACAACTTGATGAACAATGCATGACGACCCCGAAGGATAGCCAACTTCGACCCACGCCGGGCAACCTTCGCCGTGAAAGTCTGGAATAACATTCCACACGATGAACCTCTCCAGTGGCGAGACAAAGACCGCATAAACGATATGTGTTTCGAAATGATCCGTTGAAGGGAACGAATCCCAAGAACAACGCCATGGGTTACATGGAATAACATGCCCAAAAACCTACTTGAATCACTGATCGTAAATGTTGCGTCATGCGAGCAATGAACCTTGATTTCCATAGATTAGATTTTCCCATTGCAACCTTGAGTGAGAGTCCGTCTACTGGTTTGGGATAAAGGTGATGTTGATGTTGATTGTTTTCGGAGGAAAATTATCAAAAAAATCTTAAACATCTCATGCTATTACTAATTTAGTCCTAAATTTTTTCACATTTTGTCGATTCAGTCCTATTTGCCACGAATCGCTGATGTGGATGCCGAACGTTCTACGTGGCGATGTCAATAATTTTTAATAATTTTTTAGCAATTTAATTTTAAAAAATCAAATTTTCTTTTGTTTTTTTTTTTTTTCATTTTTCTGTTTGTTGGCTTCACGGCTAGTGACCACCGCTGAATTAGAGTTGGCAGGGGTCGCCGGCCCTTGGGCAAGGATTGAGGGGGGTTGTCGGGCTCTGCACGAGAGCCGGAAGGGGTAGGCGACCCCTATGGGTCCCTAGACGAGGGCCGAATTGGCAAACTTAAAAATTTATGACTAAATTGACAAAAATATGAAATGTTTAGGATTTTTTTTTTGACAATTTTCCCTTGTTCTCTGTATTCTCTCTAGAATAAAAAACAGAACAAAAGAAACATGATTATATTATCATATTGAAGTAACTGCCTTGTTAATTAACTCTTATGAATAATGGGCTGGATTAGCCTCTTGGGCAGCCCAACCATCCACGTAACCCAACATTCGTAATATTGGATGGTGGGATAGGTTGCCACAGGAGGCACCAATAAGCATGGCCATGGGCCGATTTGGGCCCAGGAACCAGCTCGGTCAAACCCGAATCGGCCCGTTTAACCGATTCGATTGTTTCGAACCAAAATATACTTTTGGCCATAAGGGTCCAGTTTTGGTTGTACAAAATGTGGAACTAGAACCGAAATCGTTGGCTTAGAGTCATGACACCAACGATGAATGGCCAAATAAAAAAATTTAAAATTGTATGATAAAAAAAATTATAAATATCTCTTCCATATTTTATTTTTTCACATAAATTCTCTCAAATTCTCTCTAGCTCTTAATTCGCTCAAATTCTCTCTAACTCTCAACTCTCTCAAGTCTAAAAAAATGGCAAATAGAAGTAAAGCTAGTGACAAAGGTTAGAACACAATGGAGAAATCCAATTATCCCGATCCTCGTAATTATAGAGATTTAGGATTGATGTAGATGATCAAATCAATATTTTCCTTACTATGGAGCAAGTCTATACGCAAGAGAGTCTTCATCCTCTTATCAATACCGAAAAAATGTCAACAACAAAGAAGTGAGAGGGTGCATCTAACATCTGGAATCGCTTCATGAAAGTTGAAAATTTTGAAAAATGTCTAAAAAGGCATGAATTAGTGTCGCGACCCTCTAAAAAAATTTTAAATTTTAAAGGGGGTTAACGGATTATTAGGTTAATTAGATTTGACTAACCTAACGCGGACCCTCCCAAGCCCTACCGAATCGCAACTTTGGTTTTTGTTTAAATGATTTTAAAATTTAGAGTCGCCACTAATCGTTCTTGGTAGGTCGATTAGAAACCTAAATAAATTAGCGGGAGAACCAATTTATTCCTGCGAACCAGAGATTAGGAGCTCGGGGACTTGGTTACACTAGTTAATTAAAACTAATGCCCTTTCGGTACCTTAATTTCATGGATATCCTAATTCGGCAACTCATGCTTGGTTTATTCCTAAGGCTATAGTAGGGTATTCTCTTTTGTGTTTTCACTTTTTAAATAGGATGCATGGATGGTATATATTTTTATTTGTTATATTTTTTTAAGTGTTAAAGATTCCCTGAAGCCGAAAGAAGGAGTGTGTTAACGACTTCTGTGCAGTATTACAACCTACTTATCTTTTGGGTCTGATGATTCAAAAATTAAATTATAGGAAGTACATGACAGTGAATAAACACCTCCAATGGGAGGCCTAGCATTGGCTTGGCTCTTCCCTTTGGGATTTAAGGTACAGGTATTTAAGTTGCAAGTATTTAAACTACTGTAAGTAAAAACCTCCAATGGGAGGCTAAGCATTGGCTTGGCGCTCTTCCCTTTGGGATTTAAGGTACATGTATTTAAGTTGCAGGTATTTAACTACTGTAAGTAAAAACCTCCAATGGGAGGCTAAGCATTGGCTTGGCTCTTCCCTTTGGGATTTAAGGTACATGTATTTAAGTTGCAAGTATTTAACTACTGTAAGTAAAAACCTCCAATGGGAGGCTAAGCATTGGCTTGGCTCTTCCCTTTGGGATTTAAGGTACAGGTATTTAAGTTGCAGGTATTTAACTACTGTAAGTAAAAACCTCCAATGGGAGGCTAAGCATTGGCTTGGCTCTTCCCTTTGGGATTTAAGGTACAAGTATTTAAGTTGCAGGTATTTAACTACTGTAAGTAAAAACCTCCAATGGGAGGCTAAGCATTGGCTTGGCTCTTCCCTTTGGGATTTATGGTGCAGGTATTTAAATTGCGGATGGACTTTGTCCTCTCCATTCTGGGGTATGAATTCTTTAAAATGAAATACAACGAATTGATTCAACAATTTGAAATTTGTTCGCGCTTGAGGACTCCTCCAAGCCGATTTTGTGCTTCCACAGGGTTGACCATTGATATAGAGCTGCGGCTTCCTGACATAAAATAAAGTGAAGTGTTAGTATACAAAATATGTGCTAATCTGCACCTAAAACCAGAAGAGTAGAAAGAGTACTTATCTCCCATTTTTTTTTTGGAAGGGATTTCTATAATTGATTTTCGCTCTCTATGTTCCCAATATAGAGAGTTTCTTTTGAATTAAGAGGGACTTTTAGTCACAGATCAGTCGAGAAATCGGTGGACAGCTTAGGAGCTTGTCTGGGCCGATTTTTGCATATCTACGAGATTTTTGCTGTTGACGTAGAGATATCCTTCTCCTGACATAAAATATGGAAAAAAAGAGGAGATGGAGAAAGTGTATACAATTTGTGCTAATTTGCAAGTAAAACCATAAACAAATGAATAAATAAAAACACTTAGCTCGAATTTGCTTGCTCGTTGACGAGGATGAACTCTTGATTTATATTGATCAATGAAGGAATTTGTGATGATAATCCCTAGCTTTGAACTCCCATCATCTTCAAAATTCTCTCTCTTTTGGTATTTTCTTTCTCTCAAATTTTTCTTCAATCTCCCAAAACTCTCTCAAACATCCAAAATTTTCTCTCCAAAAAAAATCCTCCCAAACACTTCAAATTTTCTCTCTCAAGAATCCCTTCTCAAGCTCACTTCTTTCTCCTTTTATAACCTACTCATCTATCTCCCATTCTAATTTTTCCACTAACTCTATCTCCCATTCTAATTTCTCCACTAACTCTTCTTCATTTTCATCTTCCATTCTCCATCTCTATCTCACATTCTAATCTCTCCACTAACTCTTCTTCATCTTCATCTTCCCTTCTCCATATTTATCTCCCATTCTAATTTCTCCACTAACTTTTCTTAATCTCCATCTTCCCTTCTCTATTCTTATCTTCCATTCTAATTTCTCTACTAACTCTTCTTCATCTCCTCTTCTTCATCTTCCCTTCTCTATTCTAATTTATCCACTAACTTTTCTTTTTATTATTTATAAAATAATCCTTCAAGAGTTAGGTATTTGCACTTTAGTCCTTGAATTTTAAGTATTTACAATTCAGTCCCTGAAAAAATATATTTCTTTAAGTCCAAATCTCCTCACAATTTTTGACACACCAAAATTTACCACATGTCAAATTTAAGCTCATTTCTTGTCGCTGAAAATAATGCATAATTTAATTAAAGCCCTTTTGCAAAATTAAGTCATTATGGGTATAATTGGGCCAAGATGAAAATTTAAAATATTAGAAGACAATGTCACAACTCATAAAAAGTGAAAGTTAAAAATAAGTTGACTCAAATTAAATTTTTTTAAGCCCGATTCGAGATTATACTCGTGAAGGAACACGTGACTCGAATTGGATTTTTCTGAATTTGCGATGGCCAATATGAAAATAGATTTAAAATAAAAATATTAACTATCTTTGTGTATTTTTTGGCCTCAAACGTTATTTTTTCAAAATTTTCAAATATTTTTGTATTTTTTTTTTAAAAAAATTAAAATATATATAATATGAAAAATTATTTTTTGGTCAAAATTCGTTCCCTAGGCTTGGCTAAGGTTCCCAAAGTTGATTTTTCAATTTTATGAATTTTTATGGATTTTCTATTAATTTTTGAAAATAAATAAATAAAAAATACGTAAAAATACTGAAAATATGAAAAATCGTTTTTTTGGTCAAAATTGGTTCCCTAGGCTTGGCTAAGGTCCCCAAAGTTGATTTTTCAATTTTATGAACTTTTATGGATTTTTTATTACTTTAGCAATAGAAAAAATGATTAAAGATCAGGTGTCAACAGCTGCCCCTCTTTGAAAGGAAGCTCGGTAGAGGTTCATTTCAAAGACGAGATGACACCTGGATTCTTATCGACTCAATACAAGGAAATAAAAAGAGTCGTAACATGATTGTTCCACTGAAAATGAAATGAGAACCTAAGGATTCGTTATATAAAAAAACTTTAGGGTGGTTGAACTTGAACCCGTATGGTGGATCAACCCATGGTAGATTCCTAATAAAAGGATTCTACTGATTAAAAATTGAATTAAAATTTGACCCGTATGGTGGGTCATACCATTTGACCCGTATGGTGGGTCGTACCATGGTAGATTCCTAATAAAAGGATTCTACTGATTAAATTTTGATTGAGATTTGACCCGTATGGTAGGTCACCACATGGAGATACCTGTAAGAAGGACTTGGTGCCTGTAGAAAGGACTTGGTGCCAGTAAAAAGGACTTGGTGCTTTGCCTGTAAGAAGAACTTTGTGCCTGTAAGAAGGACTTGCTTTGCCTGTAAGAAGGACTTTGTTTGCCTGTAAAAAGGACTTACTTTGCCTGTAAGAAGGACTTTGTGCCTGTAAGAATGACTTGATTTACCTGTAAGAAGGACTTTGTTTGCCTGTAAGAAGGACTTTATGCCTGTAAGAAGGACTTGATTTGCCTGTAAGAAGGACTTTATGCCTGTAAGAAGGACTTTGTGCCTGTAAGAAGGACTTGATTTGCCTGTAAGAAGGACTTTATGCCTGTAAGAAGGACTTGATTTGCCTGTAAGAAGGACTTTGTGCCTGTAAGAAGGACTTGATTTGCCTGTAAGAAGGACTTTGTACCTGTAAGAAGGACTTGGTTTGCCTGTAAGAAGGACTTAGTTTGCCTGTAAGAAGGACTTAGTTTGCCTATAAGAAGGACTTGATTTGCCTGTAAGAAGAACTTTATGCCTTTAAGAAGGACTTGATTTGCTTGTAAGAAGGACTTTGTTTGCCTGTAAGAAGGACTTTGTGCCTGTAAGAAGGACTTGATTTGCCTGTAAGAAGGACTTTGTGCCTGTAAGAAGGACTTGATTTGCCTGTAAGAAGGACTTGCTTTGCCTGTAAGAAGGACTTTATTTGCTTGTAAGCAGGACTTGATTTGCCTGTAAGAAGGACTTGGTTTGCCTGTAAGAAGGACTTTGTGCCTGTAAGAAGGACTTTGTTTGCCTGTAAGAAGGACTTAGTTTGCTTGTAAGAAGGACTTGATTTGCCTGTAAGAAGGACTTTGTGCCTATAAGAAGGACTTGATTTGCCTGTAAAAAGGACTTACTTTGCCTGTAAGAAGGACTTTGTGCCTGTAAGAAGGACTTTATGTACCTCAAAGGGTGCCATTCTGAAATCTGGGGAGACCAGGAATCCTGCAGAAGCTCAAACCCAAATTATATTCTCCTGTCGTTTTAGGAATAAACCAAAGAGGTAGAGATCAAAAGGTCTCGAACATTTCTGTCCTTGAGACAAATCATGCTTTATTGAAGAATGTGGATACTTGTATATACCGCAATGGAGTCGAGTATCCCAACAACCGTCAGAATTCATTCTCTTGAAAGGTTCTGGTTGAAGATATACTTACCTGAGAATTTGGAAGAAATGCTTGGTGGCTTCTGGACAACCAGGCTTGTTCATTCAATAATCGCCGAATGAATTTCAAGACTTTGGAAGGTAACTCAAACACCGGGAATGTGTTGCCTGTCGGGCAATGTCAGAGCTAACATGTGCAAGCATTTTCATTAATGCGTTCATTGGTTCATACAAAATTGTTCAGCTAAGTTTGCCATGATTAAAGGCAGTCTATGTAATAACTCATGATGCAATCGATCAACATATAGATCATGTATTGCATTACCACTTCTGTTTAAGGAGGTTCTTATAGTATGAACACCTCGAATGTAATCTGAATGGGGGACTTCATTCCGAAATGGCTTTTTCTCACTCTGGAGAAAGGCTGTTTATCTGTAGATCAAAATGTTAGACCTGTGTGGAAATGGTTTGCCTTTCCTCATCATCTCATGCCCCATTCTGCACATTTGATATCTCCTGTGCAGTTTATGCTCTAAGTTGGAGTTGGTAAGTTAAACACACGGAATAGTCATACATAATTCATGAACTGTGTAAGTACAATGCAGATGTGACAATTTTTTAGCATCACGTGTGTTTATATAATGTGCAAATATGGGCGAATTTAAATTGCCCCTGGTATGTGGGCGGACCGAACAAATTGGGAAGCCTACTCCTTATGTCGAGGGATGGTTTGTCTCAAACTTTACCCCTGCGCGATGAAGCATATGGGCGAGGGAGCATTTTGGTTTGTTTAATGCTCCTGCAAGAAGCATAGAAATTATTCTTGAAACCAAACGAGATAAGGAAGACATATTTGCTTTTTCGTTTCAGAGCTTGCGATCAATTTGCCCCATTTTTCACCAGAATAGATCTTGTCAGGTGATCATACTTTTCTTTTGGATTTGTCTCCTTCAACATGTTAAATGTTAGTATAAATATTTCCTGTGAAAAGAAAAGGAGACATGTCAACCAGTATTAAAAGGGATAAATTGGAAACGATACTGATTTACCCTTCATCTTGAATGCCTTGGACAAGTCTTTTACCAATTTTGCTGGATTGAGTTTTCTTCGACTTTTGTTGGATGCTTCACCATTAAGCCGAGAATGTAGCAAAATATTGACTTCGGTATTACTCGTCGAGTATTCCTGCTTGCAAAAAGAAATGCACAAAAAGTTGTTTCATTTATTTATAATACATACAACATTCCCCACCCTCGGGGATCGAACTCGGGATATTTCGGACCTATTGTCATCCCCCATATCATTTGGTCCATTGGACCATAGGTGTCCATGGGGCTATCCTTTCAAAGGTTAATCTTTGGGGATAAAGCAGCCTTGTTGTATCACCTTATGCCATGTTACGGTATTTCTCGAGGTAATTTGCAATCCCTGTTAAGAATGGAATAAGACAATTCAAGACTTGAGATGATTATGTGCACATTAGAACGATACAGAATTACCCATTTCTGAGATTGTTCACGTCTTTCGCTTGTACTTTCCTCTGTCCGAAGCTGTCCATCCCGTGGTAATGCCCATGAGTCGATTTGCCCCCAAATTTTGTTCAACTTGTATTCGGATATGATTGCGTTCTCGGGTCGATTTGCAATTTCCTAAGAATAGAAGGGGCTTAATTTTAAAACTTGGAGCAACTGAGGGTAAATTGAAACGATACGGAGTTACCCTTAAGGTTTATCCAGATTTTTACTCGCCATCAATTCGTCGCGAGGTTGGTGAGGTGGCGGATTCGAGCATTTAATAGGGGGAAGTCGGATTATTACTCCTTGCTTTTACACATTCACAAAAGCAGAAAAACATATCACGCAAGGAAATAAAACACATTCACTCATTCAGGATCAGTTCTGCTTCCTCTACAGGCTCTCCCATGATCAGCTGGCTTCATCCCAAATTAGGTATGCATCGGCCATATCGAAGGTCTGGTGGTCACTGGCTGAACAAGTGCATCACAGTCCCGATGCTTTACCGATATCAAACTGGTTGATTATGGCGAAAAGATCATCGTCAATGTTTGCTTGGTGGTGGTCTGTCCCTTCTTCCTCGGGAGGTATTGATACTGATCCAGTATCATTGGTCCTTTTGTACCCTGCTCCAACAGAACTCGATCATGTTATAAATTGGTCTAACTCACCTCTTAAACGTGCATTTTCGATCCTCAGATCATATATTTCATCGAGGGTGAGGAGGAGGCTATTGCAGTTGGGGCAGGTGGCGGAGTCAAAAGTCTCTTTATACATCTTGTTTTCCGCTCGGAGGTTTTCATTTTCAACTCTTAGAAACTCGGCTTCGTTGTGCTCATGACGAGTCTTCATTCGGGTTCGTCTATTTTGAAACCAGAACTTGATTTGCGAAGGTTCAAGGCCTAGCTCTTGACTCAGTTCCATTTTTTGTTTGCCGTCTGGCATAGGGCACGTTCTGAAGAAAGCTTCAAGCTTTCGTACTTGCTCCTCAGTATGGCGACGGTAACGCTTCTTTTGACCTTTACCGTTGTTGTCATTGTCCTTACCGGGCTCTTGGACGTCGTCGGTGGAAGGGCCGGGTTCCATAGGCTCGATCCCAAATATGGCTTCGAATTCTTCCTCTCCCATATTCAGCAAGTAACGATAACTTTCAAGTGTGTTGGGTTGAGACATCTTCGATTTGGTTAACGATTTCTCAAAGTTTGATATCTCTTCTTGTATTTTCACTCTCTGGATTTTTCTGGGAGACTGCGTATGTTTTAAGAGTCTCTCTTTCGAGCACGAATGAGAATTATCAAGAAGATGCCTCCTTTAAAATTAGACGTGGGTTTAGCAACTGTATTGCCTCTCTCGAGTGTTCTGGCTTTCTCGATTTTCTTTTCATCGTATCTCTCGCCCAGCTCGTCTCCTTCCATCTTTCCGTGGAAGGGGGCCCCTTGTTGCTGTCTCCACCGTCATTTTGCTGGCGAGTTCTTCAATAAAGACGAGTCGTATCTCTTTTCTGCCGAAAATGTCTTTGTCTCCCACTCAGCTTATTTTTTATCCTTTCTTTTTCAAAGTAGTGGCGTCTCGTCCAACTTTTCCGTAGAGACGTCGGATTTGCTTGGCTCGAGATTGGAGACAAGTAGCGGAGGTGATACTGATAGGGAATGGTAGACAGGAAAATTTGGCCAGTAGAGACTTCCCCTGCAAAAATGAAAGAGAATGCGGCAGTATATGTTCTTCATATTCTAGAAAAATTGGAACGATACTGTTTTACCCTTGTGTATACTTCCATTGAATTTGAATTGAGGAAGTTCTTTCATTTGGATTGGATTGAATTGTATGTCCCGAGTTGCCCTTCACTTTGAGCTTGCCACATATGTGCTTTACTTAGTTGGGCCTTGTTTTCTTTCGGGTTGCCTTGGACCATCATCATTTTCCATGCCATCGGGTCCGTGGACCGGAGGGCTCCTTTAATTTGAAGGTTACCTTGAAGGCGAATGAGTCCTATCGCATTCCATTGGGTCATTTCATTTTGCGACACTCTTGAGGCACTTTGCAATCCCCTGGGCTTTTCACTTGAAATTTCCCTACGTGAGGCCATTCAACATTTCTCATTATGGCAGTCAGCGACGTTGCCACAAATTGATCCGCCCTAAATCTAGCATAAAAAGGGATTCACGCATTCGACGGGATAAATAAATTGTCCCATTGTCCTTGAATTAAATCGAGACACCTAGAAAGCTGGAAAATATCATACGCAGGGGAATTAAGCATGAAATGAAAGGTGCACTTATTCAAGGTCAGTTCTGCCTCTCCTGTGGCTCTTCGATAATCAGCTAGTCTCGTGTTGGTTCGGGTGTGGATAACCGATGTTTGAGAGTCCCTACTCACTGGCTCCTGATCGCGGTTTGGGACGTCTGTCAACCCTAAACTGGTTAACTAGGGCAGTAAGCTCATCATCTGGGTAATCTCTTGAACCTTCCAGCAACTGATGCTCGAATTGGGCATTGTTGTTGGCAAATGCTGGCGGTAGATTTCTCATTCTGTCCTCGCCATGAGCAATTTGACTTCTCATGCTGGAGCCTTCATCATTACTCGAGAAAGTGTGGGGATCACCAACTGTCCTGCTGCTAAAAACTCCTTCCATTCGAGGATTAGAGAAGTGGAAGTGCTCAGGATAACTTCTTGTCTGATTCTCTGCCTGCGCAGGCGCGCTGATCATGGGATGAGTTCTAGCCACAGGTTGGTGCTCAAACCAAGGAATCTGAATACACTGCTCCTGCGGTCTATACTCTTGAAGAGCATTAGGGTGATTCTGGGGGATACTTTGATTAACGCCTGGGGGATTGATGGCATGGCTACTAGCTTGGTTGATGATGGGAAGTGGCTCGCCCCATGCTAACCTGGGGAACTTATGGTGGCGAGGAGACTCGACGTTCAGGCTTGGATCAGTCCCGCCTTGGTTTTCTTGATTCTGAGCTGCATTGTGTTCTCTCACCCTTTTTCTGTATTTCTGAAGATGACTCGAAACATTTGCTTTAGTGAGTCCCTCTACCTTCATAATTTCCAGTATATGTTGCGGCCGTGCCGAATCTATTCCTAGCTGCTGAACTGCATTAACAAACATACGATGCAGCTCGGGAGACCAACTCATCTTCTTTCTCCAGTTGCTTGGAACAAAATTGAAGGCTTGATGCTTGTTCTCATGGTCGTGCAATTGCTTCCTTACCACGTGCTGCCATATGTTTTGAAGCATCTGAACTCTAACTGGTTTCGTTACGACGTCTTGGGCCCCATTTAAGACAGCCTTCATTAGGGCTTGCTGATCATCGCTTGCCGATATTACGAGGACTGGCTTGTTTAATTTAGAATTGATGACTTCCAAGAGAGTGAAAACATCCATGTCAATCCCTACCATGGCGGTGAGGACGATATCAAACGGGTCACTACTCCTCCTTAATATCTCTAAGGCCTCTGTCGCCTTTGCTTGAGCTACAACCTTATACCGGCATTTTCTTAATACGGTAACAAGGATTGACAGAGAGACTGGATTACCGTCAATGGCCATGACCAGTAGACCCTCAGGGTAAGGAACTTCATCAGCTTTGACCAGGGTTGAACATGCGCCCGTTCCCCTAATACTCGACATATTTCTGGATCTAGGACTGCCGATTCGAGACCGCCTCGGGATGTCTTCTCGGACTTGAGGGATCACGAGATCGTTGATGCCTTCTCGTAACAGGCTTTGAAAGCCGATGCTTTGATGGTGAAGGTTTTGAATTCCTCTCCCACGAGAACTCCTTCCTCTCTATCTTTCTCCTGCGAGTTCTTGCGAATGAACTCTGACTATCAAATGGGGACAAGTTCTCTCTCTGGCAATAGCAACGACTTCCCTCTTCACGGGCAGTGCTATTAGATTTTCCGAGGGAGAAAATCTGATATTCAGCTTTTGATCAAAGGGGAAATCCTTGTTTCTCGCTCAGTTTGTCTTCTTTTTTCTTTTCGTGATAGAGGGCCCCTATCAAGATCTCTACCGTCGATTTACTGGCGGGTCCTCCAATGAAGACAAGTCGTATCTCCTTTTCGCTAACGTTTGCCGTGTCTTCCACTCAGCTCATCTTTCCGTCTTCTTTTTCAAAGTGGCGGTGTCTCGTCAAACTTTCTGCGGAGATTTCAGACTCGCTTAGCTCACAGTCGCCATCTGATGGGAATTCGAGCCAACGAGGGTGGTGCCAATAGAGAATGGTAGATAAGAGAAATCTTGACTGGTTGATACCGTCACTATGAAATCAATATTTACTTCAAAGCAGATTACCATCTTCGCATTCCGCTCATCTGCCTCACCTCTCTCCCCTTTTCTTTCGTATTCTGCTTTCAAAAATGGCCAATTCTCCTAACCATACCTTATCCGCCGAAGTCCTAGCTGGGTGGGAGAGACTCTACAATCTTCTTGGTAGAGGTTACGCTCATATAGCCAAAAACTCTACCGTTGAGGCTGAAATCCTCGGTTTATTTAGGACCGTGGACGCTGCTTCTGTTGAGGGTACCCAACTAGGGAAGGAGTACCGGAACTTCTCGACCATCTTCATCAATTTTCTGGCTGCCTATAACCGTGCTTATGAGACGGTCCTTGTGACCGCCGTCGTGAAAGCCCGTTACCGAGACCGGCACGAGCGTCTGGCAACAGTTACGTTTGTGGCTGATAATCACAAAAAGGCCCTCAAGTTTGCCAACGATCAGCTTTCGTGGCTGGTTCGTGAGAGGGGAAAGTTGGTGGACCGTCTGGCCTTGGTCCGAACTTACGCCGAACAGGAGCCAGGCAATATTGTGATGAGGTGTAAATGTGGTTGGCTGCAGGAGAGACTTGATGACATTACGACAGACATTGCTTTCGAGAGGGCAGCGGTTCCGGACCTGGAGTTTGCTGTTGAGCATTACGAGGCCACTATGGCCCAGGTTAAAGAGAAGTGCGATCGCCTCTTCTTTAGGCTCGCGGAGCTTGATCCCGAGAGTGCCCGGTGCATCCAGAGCATCAACTGTTTGGAGAGTCAGTTGAGCTCTTTCGTAATGGTCATCAGGGCCCAGTTTGGCTTTACCTTTCCTTCCCAGTGAGTTGTTGTAATACTCTTTGATGAATGGAATGAAAGAAAAGCTTCACGTGTTTTGTTTTGTTTTTTTTTTAATTTTCCTGCTATCGTTTCTTCCGCATAGCATAACAGAACGATTTGAGGTACCGAAGATGTCGAGGCTTAATGTTCTTCTTGATGTTCTTGTTTAATTGCTCCAGACGATGATATCGAGAACATTGATGATGGGTTCGGCGGTGGCCCCCACTATCCATCTTGAGATCACGAACAATAACGCTATGACAACTCGATCAGTGCGCTGGTAGTAAATCCGGCCACCTGTTGTGTGCCCACTTTTATCCATATTTTGTTTCTTTCGGCGTCCACTTGCTCGTGTCGGTCGCCTGTAGCGTCGGGAGAAATTCCTGTGGGCCACGTTCATTAATAGAACCTCGGTCCTCTAAAGCCCTCCGCATGTTTCGGATAAGAGGAAATTTTAAGACCGGTCTCTGGTTGATTTGATCAGGTAAAGGTATTTGTTTCATGGGTTCTGATTATATAATCCATATTGTTTTTCAAAAGACGCGGGATCCTCTGCAATACATTAAATATGCCCCCATGTTTAATCAGTATAAATCCACCGTCATATCAGAATACACTGCCCATACAAGTTTACGGATTGACACAACTTTGTCTGTCAAAGATGGACAATGTTCGTTTGCCCCCCAGAATTAACGGTTGAAGCCTCGGTGTTTTTCGTCTTTTGGTATTTCTGAAGATGATTCTTGATATATTATTGAACTTAATTTTTACACCCGTCTGGGGTATCTAGGATCTCCCTGCAAAAGAAAAAGATATAATTAGTATGCGACACAAGAAATGTCGGTCCATGACTCCTATATTAGTCCAATTTGATTTTTTCTATTTTATAGAGAAATCAGAAGAAAGAAAAAAAATTTCCTTAGGAAGAAATGGGTTAATTTCTGATACAGAATTTTTTTCAGATTTATTATTCTTTTTTTTTATTTTTTTAAAGGAATGTGACAAAGTCTCTTGACGTTTACTAAAATTTTTGAAGGAATTTCCTTTTTATCAAAATAAATTTTCAGAGGTAAATTTGTCAGGAAAATTTTATTTTTATTGAAGCAGGAAAGACATGACAGAAATCCTTTATTGGTTAACGAAATTCCCCCGAGACATTAGTCTAATTTTATTTAGAGAAACTTTTCTTAGAAAAACATGAGCGAATTTCTCGAAAAGAATTTTTGTTGCAAGTTTTTATAATTTGAAAGAATGTGATAAAATCACTTGATGTTTTTTTTAAAGGAATTTTTCTTTTTATCGAAATAAATTTTCAGAGGAAAATTTGTCGGGAAAATTTCATTTTTATTGGAGAAAAAAAAACATGACAAAAATCTCTTATTGGTCAATTAGTCTAATTTTATTTAGAGAAAATTTTCTTAGAGAAACATGAGCGAATTTCTCGAGAAGAATTTTCTTGCAAGTTTTTATAATTTGAAAAATGTGATAAAATCACTTGATGTCTATTGAAATTTTCAGAGGAAAATTTTTTCAGGAAAATTTCATTTTTATTGAAGCAATAAAAATATGACAAAAATCCCTTATTGGTTAATAAAATTCCCATGAAGGGATTTTTTTACATCATTTTTTCAAAAAAAAAATTTTTAAAAAGAAATGAGGGACAAATTTAATTTTTATTTTCTTTTAAAAAGAATGGTCGTAATATCAAGCTCAAAAACTGACTAACACCTAGCATGGACTGACCGAAAAAAAATACAAGATAAAATTAGAGAACTTACTTTTACCTTGGAGAAATGCAATTCACATAGTCATGCGCATGACTCAAGTGAGGAGTGGACTCTAGAAAATAAAAGAAGGAGAGACAAGGTATGGACCTAAAAAGGCTCCCACTATCTGAATTGACAAACTTACCCTCCGCGCAATCAAATCACAATGGGAAGAATTGTCAATTCAGATAATGAGCGGAATAAAATATGGTCAACCCGAGCGCAATCGACGCAAGAGCTTTGCATATTCGATCCCTATCTATGGTTTTCTAGGAAGAATTTCGCGACTTGGGTTTAGACGCTTGTGTGTGCAGGTGTCGTGATCCTCAGAGTATGCAAGACATGCACAACAATTGATATCAAAACAGCGCTTCTAAAAATGTGCGAAATTAAACAAATAAACCCAACACCGAGCCTGCAAAACAAAGAGGTTAGCCAAACACTCCGCCCCTTATAACTCCCATCCTGCAAAAACATATAACACCTATAGAATGAGTCCCAAACAATATCGCCAGAAGCGAGATATGCATGAAATTTTCATTGGCCTAAGTCCACTAAGACTCTTAAAATTTCGAAAAAATTTAAGTATTCCAATTGGTATCTTTTTTCGAAAATTTAAAAATCTCTGTCCCCAGCGGAGTCGCCAGTCTGTCGCGACCCTCTAAAATTTTTTTAAATTTTAAAGGGGGTTAACGGATTATTAGGTTAATTAGATTTGACTAACCTAACGCGGACCCTCCCAAGCCCTACCGAATCGCAACTTTGGTTTTTGTTTAAATGATTTTAAAATTTGGAGTCGCCACTAATCGTTCTTGGTAGGTCGATTAGAAACCTAAATAAATTAGCGGGAGAACTAATTTATTCCTGCGAACCAGAGATTAGGAGCTCGGGGACTTGGTTACACTAGTTAATTAAAACTAATGCCCTTTCGGTACCTTAATTTCATGGATATCCTAATTCGGCAACTCATGCTTGGTTTATTCCTAAGGCTATAGTAGGGTATTCTCTTTTGTGTTTTCACTTTTTAAATAGGATGCATGGATGGTATATATTTTTATTTGTTATATTTTTTTAAGTGTTAAAGATTCCCTGAAGCCGAAAGAAGGAGTGTGTTAACGACTTCTGTGCAGTATTACAACCTACTTATCTTTTGGGTCTGATGATTCAAAAATTAAATTATAGGAAGTACATGACAGTGAATAAACACCTCCAATGGGAGGCCTAGCATTGGCTTGGCTCTTCCCTTTGGGATTTAAGGTACAGGTATTTAAGTTGCAAGTATTTAAACTACTGTAAGTAAAAACCTCCAATGGGAGGCTAAGCATTGGCTTGGCGCTCTTCCCTTTGGGATTTAAGGTACATGTATTTAAGTTGCAGGTATTTAACTACTGTAAGTAAAAACCTCCAATGGGAGGCTAAGCATTGGCTTGGCTCTTCCCTTTGGGATTTAAGGTACATGTATTTAAGTTGCAAGTATTTAACTACTGTAAGTAAAAACCTCCAATGGGAGGCTAAGCATTGGCTTGGCTCTTCCCTTTGGGATTTAAGGTACAGGTATTTAAGTTGCAGGTATTTAACTACTGTAAGTAAAAACCTCCAATGGGAGGCTAAGCATTGGCTTGGCTCTTCCCTTTGGGATTTAAGGTACAAGTATTTAAGTTGCAGGTATTTAACTACTGTAAGTAAAAACCTCCAATGGGAGGCTAAGCATTGGCTTGGCTCTTCCCTTTGGGATTTATGGTGCAGGTATTTAAATTGCGGATGGACTTTGTCCTCTCCATTCTGGGGTATGAATTCTTTAAAATGAAATACAACGAATTGATTCAACAATTTGAAATTTGTTCGCGCTTGAGGACTCCTCCAAGCCGATTTTGTGCTTCCACAGGGTTGACCATTGATATAGAGCTGCGGCTTCCTGACATAAAATAAAGTGAAGTGTTAGTATACAAAATATGTGCTAATCTGCACCTAAAACCAGAAGAGTAGAAAGAGTACTTATCTCCCATTTTTTTTTGGAAGGGATTTCTATAATTGATTTTCGCTCTCTATGTTCCCAATATAGAGAGTTTCTTTTGAATTAAGAGGGACTTTTAGTCACAGATCAGTCGAGAAATCGGTGGACAGCTTAGGAGCTTGTCTGGGCCGATTTTTGCATATCTACGAGATTTTTGCTGTTGACGTAGAGATATCCTTCTCCTGACATAAAATATGGAAAAAAAGAGGAGATGGAGAAAGTGTATACAATTTGTGCTAATTTGCAAGTAAAACCATAAACAAATGAATAAATAAAAACACTTAGCTCGAATTTGCTTGCTCGTTGACGAGGATGAACTCTTGATTTATATTGATCAATGAAGGAATTTGTGATGATAATCCCTAGCTTTGAACTCCCATCATCTTCAAAATTCTCTCTCTTTTGGTATTTTCTTTCTCTCAAATTTTTCTTCAATCTCCCAAAACTCTCTCAAACATCCAAAATTTTCTCTCCAAAAAAAATCCTCCCAAACACTTCAAATTTTCTCTCTCAAGAATCCCTTCTCAAGCTCACTTCTTTCTCCTTTTATAACCTACTCATCTATCTCCCATTCTAATTTTTCCACTAACTCTATCTCCCATTCTAATTTCTCCACTAACTCTTCTTCATTTTCATCTTCCATTCTCCATCTCTATCTCACATTCTAATCTCTCCACTAACTCTTCTTCATCTTCATCTTCCCTTCTCCATATTTATCTCCCATTCTAATTTCTCCACTAACTCTTCTTAATCTCCATCTTCCCTTCTCTATTCTTATCTTCCATTCTAATTTCTCTACTAACTCTTCTTCATCTCCTCTTCTTCATCTTCCCTTCTCTATTCTAATTTATCCACTAACTTTTCTTTTTATTATTTATAAAATAATCCTTCAAGAGTTAGGTATTTGCACTTTAGTCCTTGAATTTTAAGTATTTACAATTCAGTCCCTGAAAAAATATATTTCTTTAAGTCCAAATCTCCTCACAATTTTTGACACACCAAAATTTACCACATGTCAAATTTAAGCTCATTTCTTGTCGCTGAAAATAATGCATAATTTAATTAAAGCCCTTTTGCAAAATTAAGTCATTATGGGTATAATTGGGCCAAGATGAAAATTTAAAATATTAGAAGACAATGTCACAACTCATAAAAAGTGAAAGTTAAAAATAAGTTGACTCAAATTAAATTTTTTTAAGCCCGATTCGAGATTATACTCGTGAAGGAACACGTGACTCGAATTGGATTTTTCTGAATTTGCGATGGCCAATATGAAAATAGATTTAAAATAAAAATATTAACTATCTTTGTGTATTTTTTGGCCTCAAACGTTATTTTTTCAAAATTTTCAAATATTTTTGTATTTTTTTTAAAAAAAATTAAAATATATATAATATGAAAAATTATTTTTTGGTCAAAATTCGTTCCCTAGGCTTGGCTAAGGTTCCCAAAGTTGATTTTTCAATTTTATGAATTTTTATGGATTTTCTATTAATTTTTGAAAATAAATAAATAAAAAATACGTAAAAATACTGAAAATATGAAAAATCGTTTTTTTGGTCAAAATTGGTTCCTTAGGCTTGGCTAAGGTCCCCAAAGTTGATTTTTCAATTTTATGAACTTTTATGGATTTTTTATTACTTTAGCAATAGAAAAAATGATTAAAGATCAGGTGTCAACAATTAGTTTGTAAACATTATGACAAAACATACTAATATGTAGGTGGATAAGGATATGAAACATTTAATCGGCATCTTAGGTTGAAATATCCAACTGAAGTGGGAATTGACACCAACCAACAACAAATTTTCGGGTATGCCAATCTTAACACTTCTTCTTTATTTCGTTATAATGAAAAAAACTTATAAAGAAGAATCATGCAAATTTATTTCCGTTGAACATTTATCATTTAGTTTTGGTGAAAGATTTGATTTTAATCAATTTATACAAAATGTATGTGCTCCACAAGTAAAATACGTTCCTAGAAATACATTTAAACGCGAAACTAAAAATATTTATAAAAAAGGAAAAGGAGTTATAAACCTTTTTTTTATGAATTATAATAGACGTGTGCATTTAGGTAGAGATATTTGAAGTGATCATTGGCAAACTATTCTTATATGAGTATAACATGTCATTGGATAGATGATGATTGGAATATTCAAAAAAGAGTTATTGTGTTTAGAGTTTTTGATGATAGGCATACGACAAATAATATTTATAGATTAATTAGACAAATTTTAGAAGAATATTATTTGCTTAATAAAATTTTTTCAATTGATTTTGATAATGCCACGGCAAATACCGCTTCAATTGTTGAACTGAAAAAGATTTGTAAACCTACTTTTTGTGAACAATTTTTTGACGTTAGATGTATTTGTCAATTTATGTGTGCAATATGGTTTAAAAACCTTTCAATTTTTTCTCAACCCAATAAAAATAGAAATTTAATTTTTAATGGAAATATCCCCAAATAATGAAAGAATGGTTTAAATTTGTAGAGCAAATGAAAAAAGACCAAAAAGATTTTCAAAAAATGTTCCAAATCGTTGAAATTCTACTTACGAGTTACTTAATGAATCTTTTGCATATAAAGATTTGTTTTGTGCATTTATTTTAAATAAAGTATCACTAATTAATTTATACCCAGAAGAATGAGATAGTTGCAAAAAAAATTTAGATATGTTAAAAGTTTTTAATGATGTAAATATACTTTGTCCGATATTTATTATCCTATTACATGTTTATTTTTAAGAGAATGTATTAATATTGTTGGAATTTTTTAAGAAAATAAAAGTGAATTTAGGTGATATTTGAATGTATTAATGGCTACATTATTATGGATAAATTCCTATTATTTATTTAGTTGCTTGTGTTTATGATCCACATTATAAATTAGATGATTTAAGTGATTATTTGAATATATATTATGAATGGTTACATTTAATTGATACGGTAAATATTAGAGCTATGCAAATAATGATTAAAAATGTAATAATAGAATTATATAATGAATTTTATATAATATATAATATAGGTGATAGTGACAGTGACTTACAAAATGGGAACATAAATAAAATTAGTAGATGGTACAAACTTCTGATGCATAGGCAAAAATAGCAAAAGTGAGCAATAGGAAATAATTTTGAAATAAAGAACTATCTAATCGTTTCTTTTGAGTTTGATGAATATCAAGGCAGCACAAATTTCACAATATGGGATTGGTGGAATAGGCATTCTACCTAATACCTAATTCTTGCTCTGATTACAGATCAAATTTTAGCAACTCCTTGTTCAATAGTTACGATAGAATAAGCATTTAACACCGGAGGCAATATTTTGGATGAATGACATTCGAGTTAACTCTCGAATCGGTGGAATTTCAAACTTATATCGATGATTGGACAAAGGTTCAATATAAACAACAAAAGATAGATCGCAATAATAAAGCGAAATTATCTAATGACGGAGATATTATCACCACCAACATAAGAACGGATAGAGACGATTGAGTATGAGGTAAGTATGGAGTTATCAAAGATAATAAAACTATATGGGTTTTGATTCTTTTATCCCTAAGAAGATTATAGGTGTTTAATGATAACTCATTAAGTTTAAGCCCCTCCCTCCTTTTTTTTTCTCCTTACGTTTGATTACAATTTTTATTCGATAATACATTATTTCATAATTTCATAATTTCTCTTATTTCATAATTCATTATTTGATACTTTGATTATAATTTTATTACAAATTCATCACAATTTAATTTTTAAACTCAAAAACCTTTTGAAAAAAAAAATTCGAAACTGGTTTGGAACAACCGGCGATTCTAAGCAGCTAATTTGGAATCGGCAGTTCTAATTCCAAATTTGGAAGAACCAAAATTGGAACCGTTGGTTTATGAATCATGGACATGTCGCACCAAGATGAACATCTCATCGTAATGGCCAAACTCAAGGGGGGACTCCATTGCCTCTACTGCAACGAGCCACACTAGAAGTCCATTCGTGGATAAAGAGGCCTGGGCTTAATGCCTAATTGCACGGTAATATCCTCCAAGTTGGTATTTGCTATGTAGCACCGACACGTTGATCAGGCTACTGCTTTGATGTCGAATACATGTTGGACACGGACACGCCTCCGACATGCAGTTAGCGATGTTGGAGATCCAACGCATGGTCAATGTCGATAACACGCTAGGGACACTCGAGTCGGTGAGAAAAGAGGATGAAAGCACAGACCTAGAGGTTGGAGATCAGAAGCGTAGATTTGGAAGAAAGCGTAAATCTAGAGGTCAAAGATCAGCGGAAGAGGAGAAGAAGGCTGCTTGCGTCTTAGAACATGAGAGAGAAGAGAGCCGACAATGAGTGAGTTGGTGGGGAACGAGGGTTGGACGGCGTGGATCTAGAACGTGAGCTGGAGGGGAGTGAACCAGCGCTAGAGGATAGGCTTTGTATGCATTGGAGGACAGAGCGAGAGAGTGTCGGAGGAGAGACTAAGGCTGCGTATGGTAACCATTCTCATTCTCTGATTCTGTTCCCTAGAACAGTAAAGAATGAGAATCATGTTTGGTAACCCAAATAATTCTGATTCTGTTCCCAGAATCAGTTTTAGAGTAAAATCCGGAACAAAAAAAAAGTTGGTTCTAAAAAAAGAATCACTTTTGACAATCACAAAACATGATGAAATCTCACATCTTTCACTTTCTCTTTCAGTTTTCTTATCACTTTTCTCTCAACCTAATAAAAATAATTTTTTTAAAAAGAAAATATATAAATTTTTTTAAAAATCACAAAAAATTTAGAAATTTCCTAAAAATAGAAAAAGCTTAAATTATGTTAGTTTGACCTCATTTTCATAAATTGAAACCTAAATTTCCTAGATTTCCTAAATTTCACTCTTCTAGAAAAAAAAATATTGCAAAAGATGAGGGCATCCAATATGCGGATGGTAACATATATAATCGTAGCCGTGTGTCACAAAATGTGGCCATCTACAAGTAGAACTGGAGCTAAACACCCATTTGGATTTAGGACAGAAATTGCAAAATGATAGTGAAGGACTCGTACTTCATATGAAAGAGGACAATTTGGTCTTTTTTTTTAAAGTAGATAATTTGTTATTTGGTTATTATGTTTATATGTATTTAGACAACGCAATATTTAAAGAAAAAATGAGTTTTTAATATGGAAACGTGTCTCATGCTTTAATCAAACGTCAAATATCATGTATTAAAATTTGTGTTTCATTTATGATATGTTAAAAAAATAAATGTATTTTAAATTATTTTTGTGTGCATTGGAAATTAACCTTCATTTAGGATGAAATTTTATAAAGTAACTACATAGTTATTTGACTTAAATAAAAAAAAAGCTAGAAAGAGAAATAGTTTTTTGAAATAAATTTTGTACAGTTATCAAACGCGTTTCTAGTTCTCCAAAACTCATCTAGGAACAGAATAAAAAAAAGTCATTTTAATCAGAATCAGTTTTTGGGATCAGAATCGTTACCATACGCAGCCTAAACAGCCAAAATCACGATAGTCGGGTTGCTTTGCGAGACAAAGAGGGGAGAGGAAGAGGTGAGGCGAGTGAGATTTTTAAAAAAAGGTTGAGAAAGATGAGAGAGAAGGGTGCGCAGGTTCCCACGAAGAGGGAGAAGACAAAGATGAGAGAGGAGAGAAGGCGTGCAAGTCTTGTAGAGTGGACTAGAAAAAATGATGATGATAATAATAATAATAGAAAAGATGAGAGAGGAAGGCGTGCAGGTTTTTTTTTTGGGGGGGGAGACAAAGATGAGAGAGAAGAGAAGGTGTGCAAGTCTAGTCTAATCTACGCTACATTATTTTTTATAATACAAAATGATAATATTTTTTTGGAAAATTTTCTTTGACTTCACTTATTTTCTTTCTTGAAAATATGCTATACCCATGATAGAAAATTTCTATTGTATTATAAGAGCTCTTTTTATGAAATCATCATTTTTACAAAACAAAATAATAATTTACCATTCATATATGAAATTTATTTTTAATGTATAAAGTGTTGAATTTTTTTAAATGATGTGTCGACGTGTCGTGTCGTGTCGTGTCTTGTCGCGTGTCGATACTACATAGGATATTTGGCCCAAGATCTTAGGTTGGTTGAGCTCGTGCGAGGAACGTTTCGGCTGAATTACACAAGTGTTCCAAGGACCACAAATGCCAAGAACTTGCAATGGTTGGTACTAGGAGAAAAGAGCATAATTGATGTAGATAGTATCCACCGGTAACTTTTGAGTAAGGGTGAGTATGATTCCAAAGTAAAATCCGGAACCAAAGAATTGAACTAATAAAAATATGGTAGGTACAAATCTAACAACTCATATCCGACTCGTATTACTTAAACACTTATATATTTAATCAAATCACGGAACATTTTTTCTTATAATTTTTTTTAAGAAAAATGATATTGTCAAAACACTTTCATGCAATACAAATCAAGTGAAAATTCTTTGATTTATATATATATTTAAAAAATGTATTTTTTTTATTTTATTTTCCTTTTTCTCCGGTGGCCAAAGATGGTGACTTGCAATGGTCATCAGCAAATGGCGATCAACGACTTACAACAATGGTGGAGCTAACTGGTCGAGTGACAGAGTGGCCAATGAGCGAGGGGAAGTAGTTAGTTGAGCATTCTTCCCTAAGATTTCGTTTTTTTTTTTTTTGGTCGAATGAACAAAGTGAGAGCCTTAATTGAGAATTATTACTTTATTGATCTTATTTCTCAAAAGTGATTATGGAACAAAGAATTAAATATTTTTTATTAATTTTTTGGCTCTAAATTTATTTTCGAGATAAAGGTGATGTTGATGTTGTTGTTGTTGATTCTCCAAATCTATTTTCGGGAGCAGAATCAGAGAATTTGAGAGTCAAAATTATTCATGTTATCAACTAGGTTTGTCATAATTTTTTTGTTTCGAAAAACAGAATCAAAGAATCAGAATTTTTGCATGGACTATTGCACATGTCCGTCACCGTTAAGTCAAGCAAACGCCGTTAAACTAGCCGGACGGCGAGGGGCGCTTTCCAAAAGAAAAAAGAAATCGCCTATTTCACATGGGGAGAGCCGAGGGGTCCATGCTTCTGCCCCTCCCTCTCTCTCCCCCTCTCTCTCTTTTCCCAGACGTGTGCGATAGTCGTTCTCACTTTCTCGGGAAAATTTTCGGTCGCTAATTCCTGGAATTCATGTCGGTACGTGCATCCTTCTCCCGAAGCAATTTCGATCGCTCCTGGCCCGATTCTTGCTTTTCTTTTTTCCTCACCATACCGCGATTTCCATCGAAATCGGCCTCGTTTAAGCTTTTGCTGCTTCAGTTTTTTGTTGATGATGATACGTCCTTCTCTGCTCCAGCGACCCGTAGATTGTAATCTTTGTTCCTAATTTCGCTGTTGTTGAGTCGATCGCTTGCCCCCTCCCCCATATGATGCGCCCTTCTTGCGTGATTTCCTGCACCGATCGGTGTGAATTCGCTTGCTTTTTCGCTCAATTTGAGGAAGTATTGGCTTTTATGGCTTCTGTGTTGTGAATTGATTGGCGACTCTGCAGTTGGCTTGGTTGGATTCTCGGGTTTGGTTTTCGATGGCTTAGAGAATTCCAGTTCGGTGCTCTCCACGAGTTAACGAGCTGAAAGTCTCTAATTTATGAAAAGGAAGTGCGAGAGAGACGGAATTCTTGAGCGTAGAAATGGGTTTCTGCAGAGAGCTTTTCTTGAATATGCATGTTCAAGATTTCTCCGGATAAAGACATTTCCAGTGGTGGCCTTTAGATGGGTAAAGAGCTTAGGATGGGGACTTTGTCAGATCTTTTCATAGCATGTCCAGTTGAATTGGAGATAAGGGGGAAATTCTTAGAAGCCAGCCATCCAATCTGGTCTGCTTACGTCTGCTGTGTTTGTGATAATTTATAAGTTCATCGCATTATTCGATGGGCAATTGATCAATTAATCTGGTGATCAGCAGAGGTGGAGACCATTTGGAACATCGCAAGTTTGTGTGTCTGTATTATACATGGTCAGTCAACAGTGTTGGTATCAGTCTCGCCCTTGGCGCTTATAGTAATATTATCTATAGTATAGGTGGTTAGTCAACAATATATGTTGCGATCATGTCACCCCTGTCACTAGATTTTTTGAGATTGCCTTAACCACATAATTTTCTTCATGGTGCTCATTCTCTTGGGTGAAAAACACGCTTAATTGGTTTTGTTCACTTTCATTTGAGCATTCTTTGCTATGAATCTGTGCACGATAACCTCATATACGAGACTTAATTTTGATGGAGATTTCTTTATTGTCCTTGACAGGAAAAGGGTCAACCACTGCCAAAGTTCGGTGAATGGGATGTCAATGACCCCGCTTCTGCTGAGGGATTTACTGTCATCTTCAACAAGGCTAGAGATGAGAAAAAGACCGGTGGCAAGCCTGAATCTCCTGGAAAGGCTGATGCTCAGATTAGGCATACAGTTGATCCCGGCAAGCCACCAACTGTAAGAGTTTCTTGATATTTCTCTAAAGTAATGCATGAAAAGCCTGCTGCCATCACTTGCCCACTTTTATAGACATACAATAAAAGAACTTGTGCAGACTGCTCCATGTGACGAACTCTCTTAAGTCAGATTAAACAATAATTATCTCAGATGCACTATCTGGGAGAAAAAGTTTTGGTTGTGTGCATAAGATAAGACTGCATATGAGTGGGAAAATCTAGGCAAAGTTGGCACCACATCAACATTGAAGATGGCAATTCTCTTAGAAAGATTAATAGGTGGTGGGTGGGTTAGTACAGAGGGCTCTCCTAAATTGAGGTAACAGTAAGGATCAATGGATTTTTGACGTTATCTGGAAAGTTTCCGTATGGTCTATTGATGGAAAGAATCGGCAATTCCCCAGCGAAGCTGAATGAGCTAATCGCTGTTATATCTAGAATACCACTAACCGTAGACCTGGAATGCAGTCCATATGTTGGATCTGATTTGGCGTTGTGTTTTGCACTATTGGGTTCTTACCCAGATAAATTTGTCATCATCATAGGTTTTTGAGCAGGCTTTATCTTTCTGGCCTCTCTTCTAGTTACCGTAAACCTAACACCCTGTTGTTCTGTATATGGACATTTTTCAGAAGAAGTGGCTTTGCTGCATCCAGAGCTCACCTGCAGAATCTTGAAGAGGAACTCCTGTAAAATCTTCGGGAACACACGGGCCTATCTCTTACTAGCCCTGCAGTTTGTCAAGGAGATCGGAAGGTGTTGGGCTCTGATGTGTCTTGCTGGGATTGTTGTTAGTTCGATAAACCCCCAGTTTGTGGGGATTGATTACGATTAAATGGAGACATCCGTGTGCTCTGCTGTAATCAGTCTGCTATTTTGCTGGTCACTATTAGGAGATGAGTTATCATTTCTTTCTCCTCTCCTCTCTTCGCCTTCTCTTGTGTCCTGGGGTCTATAGCATTTTGGATTTACATTTGTTTTCTTCTCATTGTACGGGTTGAAGTGGTTTTTGCTTGTGAAATAAGAAATTCTTTTTTTCCTTCCTTTGTTCTTTACACTGTCCTCTCTCCCTGGGATTTGCTTATTAGTTTAACACGTCCGATGCTGTATCCGAATTGTAGTAGTGAAGATACCTCCTATTCGGTCCTTCAGGTAAAAAATACGTACATGATGCTCTTCGGTGCGAGAACTTACCATAACACCGGCATCTTTGAGATCTCGCGCTAACACCCGCATCTTTGAGATGATAAGATGAATGGCCAAATGTGGGGCGATGGGAAACGAAGCCGCACATTTGTGCGACTTCGCAAAAGAGGTTTTCCACTGGACGATCAACCATCTTTTCTGATATGGCTGTGTGGAATGGCAGGTGCAAAAATCTACCCTCATCGGATATAGAGTGCGTCCTTATTTATGGTGCCGAGATGTTGCAGGAATCAAGAAATTCCAGGGTTGATGGCCCGCTAGGCAAATGTGCAGTCAACGACTTAACGGCCTTAAAATGAGGGGAGAAATGGCAAAGGAATTGGCTCTGTATCATCCAAGAAGTAAAATCACATGGTATTGCCTGAACAAATAATAGATTAATCTGGACAATCAATCCGTCTCTCATTCTACAGGCAGACAACAATCTCCCACTAGATCAGTTTCTGTACATGTCTGGTCAAGAGTGGGAACATGCGTGCTCTTATAAATATATGAGCTCGTGTTGAGAAGCGTCAATATCCGGTGAATAATTCAACTGCTTACGCGACACAATGGGAACTAAACTCTTGACATCCCAAGCTTCCTTTCAAATAGACGGCGGAGGAGGTAAACCTGAAGGACGCTTGCTCCAATAAGTGCTGCTGACTCGAAGAAGGCCTTATGAATTGCCCTCCGGCTCATCAAATCGTTCACTGCATCACCAAGGCATAATAAGGACTAACAACTATCAGAATCAGCAGCTAAAATGGCAAAGCTGTCACTCGTCGGCTTATCAACTAGGACAGAGCTCTACAGCATGAGATGTTGAAACAGAAGCGTTGAGTATTCCATGCTAAGTCTGCCAACATACTCGGGCATTACTGAAGAGACACTCGACTTAGATTTTTAGAAGAATCATATACCTATTGCTTGCCGTTCAGTCTGAGCCTCTAGCCAGTGCTGCTCGAATTGAATGTTGTACAGAGCTTCTTCTAATTTTCCTATCTGATCCAACAAAGGGTTGAAATGCTCTACATGAACAAATAAACAGTGAAAATAAAGTTATCTCTTCCATTCTCCATGCAAATAAAAGGATGGATCAGTGATGGCACACGTTACCATCTTTTGCGTGCTCATCATGGAACGAATAATGCCCAACATGCACGTCGAAGTCGATGGTTTCATGATAAGGAGACTTGTTAGTGAAACAGAAACGGTGGACTCCTTTACGATGAGCGACGAACTCAAACTTCTCGCTTATCTTGTCGTGAAAGTCATGGATTTGATCACCAGAAGGTCCCTTCACCTAACAATTTCAAGAAAATTGAAAGATCAATTGGCAATGGCACTTCCACATGAATGAGGCACACAGATGGAAGCCAGTTATGGAAAATATAAGAGAGGGAAAACCCATAAAGAAATTGTCGACTTTCAAGCTCAATAATTTTTCGTAGTTTTTGTTCGCATGAACCTACTATATCCTATCCTGTGTAATATAACGCTTCACGAAGAGAAAATACTGAAAAGTCCAAATGCAGCATCCCTGGGAAATCAATTTTCCAACAATTCAATGCTGCGAATGAAGACCCTTTCTCAGTTCATGTTATCAGCTTCTTTGTGCCAATAGACTACCTATGGTCAAAATCAAACAAATAAGTTATCCAGCAATACAAAATTCTTTGAGAGAGAATGATTTGGAGGGGCCTTGACACATATGGTGCGAGCATAAGGACAGAAAACTACTATAAGACACCTTTCTCAGTTTTGGCTCCAAGCTTAGCCAATCGATTGCATCAGGTTCATAGATATGAGACAGGTAATCCGCGAAGAACACCAAATTTGCACTCTTTTCCATTTCTACCTCTTAAAATCCAAAAACAGAGCCATCAGCACAAAACAAACTTCACCCACACAACTAATTATGGCTGAACACAAAAGATTTCAGATCCATCATCGATTCCAGCATGACAAGCAGGAAAAATTTATCTGTTTCCGTGCATATATTATCGACCAGATCCAGAATGAATGTCAGTAGAGTGGTGGAGCATCTACATCCTGCAATGTTATCCAGTGCTGACCCAGTTGCTATAATATCCAACCACTTGAATTTAGAAGTCGGATTAGCCCTTCACTCTAAAGCATCGGGCAAAGGTGCACATGCAT
The DNA here is from genome assembly GCA_016432845.1 of Psidium guajava. Lineage (NCBI taxonomy): Eukaryota > Viridiplantae > Streptophyta > Magnoliopsida > Myrtales > Myrtaceae > Psidium > Psidium guajava. Next base: position 34,722,622 of record CM028226.1, read on the forward strand.
ATCAATGCACACACACGCCAGAGAGAGTTGACATCACAGCCAATCCAGTTCGGAACATGACCATGCAATTAATCTAATGAAAAAATTAGCTATACCAAGAAACTCATATTAAGCTTACCAGAAGATCGACACCATTGTCACTATAATGCCAAGATGAGTCAGACTTGATCACAACAAAAGAGACGTGCACTGTATCCCCATCATACTCAACATTGTGAGAGAAGCACTCCTCCCTGTCGATGACGAATCGAATCCCGGACACAGCTCGGAGGCTCGAAAACAGCACCAGCATTGCAACAAGGACATGCCAGAATGATGGACAACCCATCTGCTAATTGCATATGGAATATCTCAAGAAAAAAGAACACGGGGCAATAGAATATTTTACAGTGAAACCCAATTCAGCTGCTGAGGATGGCAATTACAAAAATTCAGCGACCATAGCACTGGTGAAGATGGATTCGCGGTCTCATATTTTGCATAGAAGAAATCCAAACAAATGGAGCTGCAAAGACCTTTCATACTCCCAGAAAAATACTTGAAACATCTTAAAAATCTTTTGTTCTTTTCATAATTCAGAAACTAGACAAGAGAACAGACGAACCCAGAGGCAAGACTACTTGCAAATTCTACCTTCACAACAATTAATAAAGGGCTAAAAAACAATGCAACCAAGCTCTAGATAGTAAGCAACTAATCGAAACCATGATGAACACGATGACACATACAATTTAAGCCTCAAATTGAAAAAGGGAAAAAAAAATCCCAAGTCATCAGCTTATCAACAACTTTTTCAAAGAACAAAACAAAACGATGATAACCCAATTGAAACCGAGTGCGTCCAACCCATCTGAACAGAGATACACATGTCCATGCAGATCAGATTCGTAATTCCCGGAGTGGGGACTTGGGACGAAAAGCTTCAGGCGGAAAAAGAAAAAACAAACAAACAAAACCTAAACGCGAAATGGGGAACCACCGGATGATAAATGGGAAGCATTAGACAGATCGAAACATGTTGGCAGACAAATCCCAAAGAGAGAGAGAGAGAGAGAGAGAGAGAGAGAGAGAGAGGAAATGGGTGTCTACCTTAGAACAAGTTCGAAGCAAATCGCCGCAAAGCGGGCTCGAAGACGCAGCAACCGGGACGGTTCGGAGCTCGAGAGGCGACGAGGAGAGACGTGGAGGTTGAGGGGGCTTCCTTCTCGTGCGTGCTTCGAGCTCGCAGATTTCGATCTCGAAGGTCGTATGTTGTCTCGGAGGGTTTTGGTTTTACTTCGTTTCTGATCTAATAAAAAAGCGGCACGTGATTGCGTGGGGCCCGACGTGCTTCGTCACGTGAACTTGAACGGAGGAGATTATATTGCACCAGTGTTGAGTCTCGCAAGTTCCCCAGCTCAATTAATTGAGCTTTGGAAAATTTCAATAACCCCCAAATGATCTCTTCTCCCAAGCTTAATTTCATTCTAAAATACTTATGACTTATATATCAATAGGCCCCCGAGCTCATCGCTGCCAAAAGTCGCCGATCGAGCGACGAGCGCACGCATGTTTTTCCATGATTGCTTAGGGCGTTTTTTTGTCCAAAAATAAAATGTTGCATAGAAAACTAATGATAGCGATTGATCAAGAGAGAAAGAGAGATTAAGTAGGGCGAGAGGTTGTGCGGCGATAGAGATCGTTCAACAGCGAGGGCCCAACATTCTCTCATCAAGATCGGGTAAAACAGATAGTAGCCATCACGAAATGACTTGATAATCCGGTCCCAACTTGAATATACATGCACGTGAATTTTATTTTTGACGTTCAAAAGCAAGTTACACGAGGCGCAATTGTCTCTAGGGCGACTTTCAAAAAAAGCAAGCAAAAATAAAACAAATATCTTAAAAATTGAAGGACAACAATGAATTGTAGCAACAGCAAGGAATTCGGTTATCGTATAGGTCCATCGTAATTTGAAAAGTTTGAGGTTTATAAATTCATTAGGGGCAATCTATTTTTAAGTGCAAGCATTGTTGGATGTAGGCCGCTGTCATCCCCTCTAAACACATAAAGAAAATACGACCGGGACATGAGATGATCTCGTAAGGTAATTAGGACAAATTATGCATTCATGTGTCAAAATCGATTGAAGAGAGGTATCCCATCGTCCACTTGTCATTGTCAAATTGGAAAAAAAAACAAAGGGAAAAGTCAAAGTCAACCGGGTTGTGGTTCGGAGTGAATGCTGACGTCTCTTCCTCCTCTAACCCATTCAATCCAATTAGAGGAGCGGGACAAAAACCCCAACACGTGTCCAAATATCATTGGGCCGTGGACAGAGATGTCTGCGCGACATGTGAGCATGTGATGTAAGCGATGGACAAGTCTATCTCTCTCTACCCCACGTCCACTTTTCGTTTCTTTATAGCGACCCGGGAGAGTTGTCCGTGGCCGGTGCCGCCTTCTGACGTGGCATTTCCTTCTTTTCCTTTCTTTTTTCTTTATTTGTCAAAGTTTTGGTGCTCCGAGTGTTTCGGATTTTATGAAAAATCAAATTCCACCGGCCGCAGGCAAAATTTTGATTAAGCAACGACGTAGAATGTAAATCAAATTTTGATCGGGGGTCGTGACAATTTGAAACCGGCCGGCTATCAAATTCGATGGGCAATAACGAATCTATTGTTATAATACGAACATCTCCTTACGGATGATTTCATAGCTCGCCAAAATCGCATATCCTTTATATAATCTTGTTGAGAGACCAAGCAGGTCGAGAAAGTGCGGTTCCGTTCCTAGGAATGAAAACTCGAAAATCTTTTTAGTTATTTGCCATAGGGGAAAAAAAGAAGGTAAAAATTTTAGGCACCGTTCGGTTTGAATTTTTCGAGAAGTGAGATACACTAAAGTGAAATTAAATCGCGGCTTCGCATTTCACTTGCTTGCTCAAAAAGTCAGGAATTGGATTACCAAGCAGTAGCTACAATCACGAGTTCAATTTCAAGTTTCTTAGCACCACAAAGCTCTCAAAAATCTAATCAATGTTGTTGTCGATCGCCGTTCTCAATTGCCGTGCAATATCATTGTCGGCGGCCGCCATCGCTATCGATCGCGTCGGCGGAGAGGAGTTTTCTCGAGGGTCATTCTTTTTTTTTTTTCTTTTGTTGCGAGGCGGACAATTGAAAAGGAAATGGATTAACATGAGGATCTATTCGAAGATTCCTCACCGTGAAATCAAGCCATGCCCTCGAATTTTACCGCCGACCATTACCGGAAAGGTGCAGGATAAGTTACCGCACCTGATCACAGCTCAATTTCTTTCCACTCTAAAACCCTTCTCTCTCTACTGACTATCCTTTTGATTTTTTCAAACCATCTCTCTCTCTCTTCTGAATTTCCGTCGGAAGACTTGAAGTTCAATCATTCGATCAATCAAACGCCACTGTTGTGCGCATAGGCTTTCGTCTTCTGTGTCCATTTCTCGAAGCTCCGGCCTCTCTCTCTCTCTCTCTCTCTGCGCGAAGGCGAGGAAGGAAGCTTCTCTCTCCTCTCTTTCTTGTTTTTTTTGCTTTTTCCGGCTCCCGGGTTTCCAACTTGGCCGGCTCCGATTCCTCCGTCGAGGTCGTCGGAAGGCAATTCTTGGGCCGTGATCGGGCGCCGGAAGCCGCGGTGCCGGAAGTGAACGCGGGCTCCCGCTTCTTGTAAGCTCGCGGCGGAGTGGCGTGGTGTGGGGGGCACGTCGTTGGCGTTGCTCTCGTCTCGGCTTCGAATCGTTTCTAGGGTTTATGGCGCGAGTTTTCTGTTCTGTTCGGGACGCGGGGGCTGGTGTTCATTAGGTATGGTCTTGAACTTGGAAGCTCGGCATCGCTTTCTTTTGGCCGACGTCATTCTCTTTTTGGCTTTTTGTTTTGTATAATGCTGATTGTGTTATCGTTTAGTTGCTTTCTTTGGAAGTATGGACTGGGCTATACTCTCGATTGAAGATTTTTGGGTGTTCATGATTGACTGTGTGTCTACAGGTGTGTCGGATTCATTGAGTGCACAATTGACGTCTTCTCTATCAGGCAGTTCTTGTTAGCACGTAATTTCTTTCTTTTTTGTTATGCCGTCTCTGTCTCGCCACATGCTCCGACCGGTGTCCTGAGGCTGATTTTGTGCTGTGTTAAATAGCTGATGTCTGCTTTTCCCGTTTTGACGGTTCAATCTCTCTTTTCCCTGAAGATTTGTCCGGCGAACATTTTTCTGGATAAGTAGGAGTCCTTGCTGAGAGATGTCCATCTTTGTGGTTTGTGCTTGGGAGGTGCTACAGCAAACTCATTCTTTTTTCATTTTCTTTATAGAGCCTAGAGCATATACTTTCCTTCTCCAATGTTTTGTACAGCATGGTTGTGGTCCCATCATGCGCTAGTTTGTATATATATCTCACGGGATGATGAGTAATGTAGCTGCAATTGTTCATCATTGACTGATTTTTGAGGTCAACCTATGATGTTCTTTTTTCTTTTTATTTGTGTGTGCGGTGGTGGTGGGTTTTTCTTTTTTTTTTTTGGGGGGTGTGGGGGGTGGGGGTTGTGGTTGGAGCAGGTTGTAGCTTTCTTGGCACGATTGGCGTCTCTCTGAAGTGACATTAGATAGCACATGTGTTTATTGGCTGAAATTGGTGATTCGTTATAGGTCTATGCTGTAGTGTTTGTGATGCTCGCTGTTGCTTATATAGCTGATTCTAAATGATGTTTCATTTGGCCTATGGGATGTCATTTGGTTGCTATTTGTTCAAAGATGATACATTCAAGGTTTCGTTGTGGTCATGCAAGGCAAAGTCACGAGCAAGTGAGATTCTTTTGGGTGTAAAATAAAATTGTTTGCCCAGTCACATTATTACAATTTGACTTTTTTTGCTGTAGTGTGCTTAGCGTGTCTGAGATTGTTTTGCTTCTTTTTGAATTTGACAAAGTGTGTTAGTTTTCAGCTTGCTTCATACCTTCAAATGCGCTATTTAGTGGTATGCTAACATCAGCATGCCTCTCCCTGACAAGGGGATATTTTGGCTTGATTGCATTTTTCGGCCCGGGTCATAAATGGCCAGTTATCACATGGTTTCTTCTTCCCTGTCATTTAAGTCCTCCACCCCCCGAAATTGGTTTTTTAATATATCTTTTCTGATTGGACCAAACAGGTGGTTTACAAAGATACAAACCAAGCAATATTAAAGTGAAATGGTAGCAAAAGATCGTCAAAAATCTACAGGCTCTCCCAAAGTGGAGGTGGGGGAGATAGACACGAGGGCACCATTTCAATCTGTCAAAGATGCGGTAACTATGTTCGGTGAAGGTGCTTTCTCAGGAGAAAAGCCAGCTATTAAGAAGCCTAAAGCCCTCTCTGCAGAGGTAAATTGATATGACCGCTCTTGCAAATGTTTTAGGGATTCAACTATGTTTTGTTATTACGTTCCTTCTTCTCTCTGTGGTGGAAAACTCTTATCATGCATCCATTTGAGGTGTGCTTATATTTTCCTTGCCACATAAGCTCTAGTTATTTGAATAGTTCCTATGAATGCAGTGATAAGGTCATGCATAGCTGATGCTCCCACTGTCATGATTGCATTGCGTCCTTTGTAATGAAATTTATTCTTTTGATTGTTTTCTCTGGTTCCAAAATTTTATAAATTCGTACAAATCATCATTCTTAAAAATCTAGGAGTTATAGTTTTTTTTACTTCTGAGACTACTAAGATACATGTGGAAACTTTTCTAGGAGGGGTCCAATGTTGTCTAGCTGAATCTTTGTCTTGGGACAGATGCCCTTTTTCCCCTTTTGAGCTCAAGAGGGGTATCCATTATATTGCACCTCTGTACATTTTTTATTTTTTTGTCTCACCCCTGGTATGATGAAGATTCTATCCAGATTGACTACAGACTATGGAAGTAGGCAGTAACTTTCTCCAGAATCTTTATTTTAGGTGTGGATGTCTGTTGGTCTTTGTATGTTCCTTGACTTTCTCCAGAAGTAGTACTGAAATTCACCTTCCTATTGCAAAGTGTCTATTACAGATGCAAGTAAGTTTAACGAGAATAAGGCGTCAGAGAGATATGGAGGCCTATGTTCTTATTACACTTTGCTACTTGGTTTGACACTTGTTAAGAACATAGGGCACTACTTGGGATTTCATCAATAGCTCTTACTCCTGCATTATCTAACTGGCAAAAGAAAGGAGAATCTTCTTCTTGAGTTTGGTTCTTCCACTAGATTTCTAGATATGGCCCAAATACTTGGATACTCTTGTTGGTGGGAGAGTGCGGACAAAGATCTTAAATACCTGGTCAGCTTATATCACAGAAAAAGATGTGTAGCATTAGTGATTCGTCTGGCTGAGTAGGGGGGAGAGAGTTTTAACGTGTCACATGCTGAATGTTTTGGCTTCACTTCCTCTAGATTTAGACAAAAGCAGAAGACCATGAACACATTATTAAGATGAAGTTAGTGCTTAGGCACTGTTGTTCACGGTGATTGGTTGTTTCTTTTGGCTTATGGAGCCTTTTTCTCATTTCTTCTCCAATCGCAGTTTTTGGTGTACAATTTGTTGCTTGCTATTTTGATCAACTAGTAGATCGTAATGTCCTTTTTGTTACTTTTCTTTTAGGTTGTATTATATTAACTGCTATTTGTGTTTCACTCTAGAGAGTATTGGCCAAGGAGACCCAACTTCACCTGGCCCAGAAGGAGCTCAACAAGTTGAAGGAACAATTGAAGAATGCTGAAACCACAAAATCCCAGGTACTTGAGGAACTTGAGAAGGCTAAGGGAACATTGGATGATCTTACACATAAGCTAAATGCAGTGAATGAATCCAAGACAATAGCAATTAAGCAAACAGAGATGGCAAAGAATCAAGCAAAGCAATTTAAAGAATTAAATAACGGTGGCCCTTCTGTGACTCACGGGGATTGGAAGCAGGACTTAGAAAGTTCCAAAGAACATTACAGCACCCTCATTACGGAGCTTGATGCTGCAAAGCAAGAGCTGACGAAAGTTCGTCAGGATTGCAATGGGACAGTGGAGATGAAAATAACTGCCTCCAAGCAAGTGCAAGAAGCTGAATATGCAGCCAAAGAAAACTTGGAGAGAGTTGGTGAGCTTTCCAAGGAAATTTCAGCTGTACAAGAATCAATTGGGCAAGTGAAGGTTGCTACCCTTCAGTCACAGCAAGAGCAAGCCAAGATTTTTGCAGAGAAGGACATCCAGAGGCAGTCTTGCAAAACTACCTTGGAAGAGTCAGCGAATAAGTTGCTTACTTTGAAAAAGGAATTTGATCCTCAACTGGCCAAAGACCTTGAAGAACAGTTGGCCAATACAGTGAACCAGATTGGGTCTGCGAAAGAGCAAATGGAAAATGCAAAGGCTTCTGATTTAGAGTCTGTGAAAACTGTCACATCAGAACTTGATGATGCTAAAGGATCACTGAAGAAGGTTGCAGAAGAGGAAACCTCTCTTAGGAGTATTTTGGAGTCTCTTAAGCAGGAGATAGAAAATGTAAAGAAAGAACAAGCAGAGCTCAAGCAAAAGGAAGCAGAAACAGAATCACTTGTTGGTAGTCTCCATGTCAAGCTTCGAAAGAGCAAATCTGAACTGGAAGCATGCCTCGCTGAAGAATCCAAGGCAAGGGGGGCTTCTGATGAAATGATTGCCACCCTTCACCAGCTATCAATGGAAACAGAAAATGCACGTAAGGAAGCAGAGGAGATGAAAAATGAAGCTGAGGCATTAAAAAAGGAAGCTGAAGTCACCAAAGACATGCTTAAGGAAGCAGAGATGAATCTGAAAAGTGCCATCGAAGAAGCAGAAGAAGCCAAAGCTGCAGAAACTAGGGCACTTGATCAGATCAAGAATTTATCTGAAAGAACAACTGCTGCTCGTGCTTCTACCTCTGAATCTGGTGCCAAAATCACAATCTCCAAAGAAGAGCTTGAATCTCTAAGCCGAAAAGTTGAGGAATCTGATACATTAGGACAAATGAAGGTTGATGCTGCCTTGGCCCAGGTGGAAGCTGTAAAGGCAAGTGAATATGAGGCACTCAAGAGATTGGAAGCAACTCGTAAAGAGATCGAGGATATGAAGTGTGAAACTGAGGCAGCTTTAAAGAGGGCGGAGATGGCTGAAGCGGCTAAGCGAGCCGTGGAGGGGGAGCTTAGGAGGTGGCGTGAAAGAGAACAGAAAAAGGCTACTGAAGCTGCTTCCCGAATTTTATCCGAGACGGAGAATTCATTTGAGCAGTCTCCTCGACATTTTAGGATTCCAAAGCAGAATCTTCCTGAGAAAGTTATGGAGGTAAAAAAACTAGAGAAGGAGAAGACTTCCGTCTCGAAGAAGGTGCTCATGCCTAATCTTAGCGGCATCTTTCAGAGGAAAAAGAACCAGGTCGAGGGTGGGTCTCCTTCTTATTTGCCTGGGGAGAAGCCCGTGTGATTTCGCTTGGATATTGTGGATATTTGGCTATTCTTCATTTGTACATTAGAGATTGGTGAACGCAGAATTCTGTTTTGAGTATGGGAGTGATTTGGTGGTTTGTAGATGCTTGGCTTAGAAGGAAACATGAAGAACTGTGATGTTGTGTGGGTAGGAGTTCGTGAAAATCATATGTTTCAGACTGCTGATGGGTCACATGTGTTAGTTGCTGCCATCTCTTCAAGGAGAAGCCATAAAGCGCAATCATTTCAAACCTTGTAGCAGTTTCCTTTTCACTTGAGGAGACCTTTTTGGCGAATCAAGGCTCAAGCGAAGCCCTTGTGATGACCCTAGCGACGAGTCCAAGCTCGGTTCTTTCCGTGCTTTCGTGAACGAAGTTCTTAGATTTTTCCTTGTCTCAGGTGGTGAGACTGTTACTTTCGTGAGGTACGTATTTGCTGTGGTAGAATTTCAAGTGTCTCGTTTTGCGATAGCTTTGGCTGGTTGTCCCGTTGTGTGATTTTCGTGGTTGTACCATAGGCAATCTCCTCATTCATGCCGTACTGTTCTAGCGCATGTAGGAGTTGAACTGGATGGACGATCTCGATCGACATCGATCGCTACGTAGCATTTGTGCTTTCCTGCACAAAAAATATGCCCAGAAAATGATCGAATCTGCGCATTTGGGTACGCAAACCTAAATTCCTCGACGAGGAAAGAGAAGTGTGAAACCCCAAGTAAACTCGTACGTGTGGACATCTCCTTTCTGTACTACATCCTTGAGTTGATTGCGGAATAGACCCAAGGGGGCGACTGCCCACCCAATGTGGTTGTTCCTGGAATCCCGGTCAAGAAAAAGTCCGTTCGGCACAAAACTCGGTGGGAATTTGTACTTTCAACCTTGACGTTGACTCCGACCCACAAAAACCAAAAAACCTTGACGATGACACTTTTTTTTTCCACCCTCTTCTGATTGGGTCTTGAGTTTTTATTTTTTATTTTTGGGTCAAAGGATCTTGAGGTTGACTTGGTGAATAGCTCAACATGTTATTTTCCAGAACCCGATGTTGTCACCTCTGTGGATAAGTTAGTTGCAAATTCCTAGAAACAAAACTTAAAACTTTAGATTAGTCTCGATTTTATCTCAAATTATTGTTTGCCTAAAAAAAAGGGTAAACTTCAGAATCTATCCCAATTTTGCTCTGATTTTTTTTTTGTCTAAAGAAATCACCAATTTTAATTTTAGTCCCAAATGTCTTCAAACTATTTGTGTCTAAAAAAATCACAAACTTCCAATTTAATTTTATATCTGCTTATGTTAACTTTCCGTCCAAAAATTTACATTAGTTGTTACGTGGAAAATGGTGTCCAATACAGAACCATTCTTTAATGAGGAAATTAGGGATGACTAATGGTGATTTTTGGACAAAGAGCATATAGAGGTAGATTTGAGGCTAGAGTTAAAGTTTAGGATAGACTTGGGATTAATCTAAAGTTTAGGTTTTATTTTAAACAAAAAAAAATTGGGGTAGATTTGGATTGGACTAAAAATAGGGGTTTTTTTTAGACAGAAAAAAAGTTTGAGGCAAAATTAGGATCGGATCTAAAGATGAGTTTTTTTTTAAGGAATTATGTGGGATTTTTTTTCGACATGGAAGGTGATTAAATTTATACCGGAGAAGTTACTTAGTTTATCCACTCATGTATTGATGGCTGTTTTTTTTTTCCCCATATGTGTGTGTGTGTGTGTAGGCTAACAATTATGTTTGTTATTTTTCTTATGCAAAATTCTAGAGTATAAATTTTTTTTCTTGGTTGAAAAACAAAATGGCGGCATTTGGTTAGGTCAAAAGTAAGAATATTGTAATAAATTGGGAAAAAGGATAGAGAGGTTAAAACCATGGAATTCATCCAACAGGCCCTCACCATTTTACTATTCATTCCCCATTCACCTTAACGTATATAGAATTTTGGCAAGAAATAAATAAATAAAGTCACAAAATTTCCCCGAGCAGGGATGACCCCCAAAGGGGCCGATGCACAAAGGTGGCTGCCGTCCCCTAAATAGTAGGCGTTTTAATGTAAAATCAAAAATTTGAATCTCTATAATTACATTGTGAAATAAAAGAGTTCTTTAATGATTTTAAGTCTGTAAAACAGCGGATATCATTACATTTTTGGAAGAAATTTTCCTAAGAAGACTGAATAATAATCATCAAAGTGTTTTTGACACACAAAAGAAATCGTCATAGAGTGCACTTTCTCCTCAAGAAAACTAGTGATGGCAGTGTAGTATAGGACGTGCAGAAGAATCTGCAATGTTGCTGACTTGCTCACGCTCTCTCACGAATTTATTCCGTGGTGGCATTAGAGTGAGTTCTGAACCATGAAGTTCGCTTGATGTTGTAGTTTTCTGATCTTTCGGTTCTGTGAAATGCCTGTGCTAATTAACTTGGACAAATACAACCGATGGTATATACATCCGGCATGGAGTGTTCGAGTCCATGTTCATCCATGGAATAGTCCATTCCGATTGTCATATTCATGGTAAATCTCCTCATACTCTGCCATAGGAACTTGCAGTCCACATCATGGTGAAGGAAGGGTAATGATGTCTCTGTTGAATAAGGAAGGCGACGCGAGAAATAGATCATTGAAAGGACAGGACGCTCGTGGAAGCTTGAGTTTGAGTCTCTGTATATCCATGGAATAAGATAAATATCCTCATGCTCTGCCATAAGAACTTGCAGTCCATATCATGGTGAAGGTAGGGTAATGCTGTCTTTGTCGAATAAGGAAGGCGATACGAGAATTAGATCGGTTAAAAAACAGAACACTCGTAGAAAGGTAGGGTAATGGTAATGCTGTCTTTGCGGTCAATAGCTTCAGGTCTTTCTGCTAGATGTACTAGTTCGTTGTCTGAAGAGGACACTGTCGAATTTCTCAATTCGATCCTATCAATGATGCAAGAAAGTAATGGAAATTTGCACAACACACGAATTTACGTGGTTCGGCAACGGAGAGGTTCCGCCTGCCTACGTCCACGGGGAGATGAAATCTGTTTCACTAACTTGGAGAAGAAGATTACAACCTGTTTCGCCCTTAATATATATAGCGAAACCCTACATGGTACAAATTACAAAATTGCCCACATAGCCCTAAAATATTTAATTTTCCCATATAAATCATTATATGACTAAACATAAAATGTCTCTGGCGGCTCGGGGGCGCTGCCCCTGCGACCCCCGCCAGGGCGGCCCCCCCGGACCCCGCCCGCTCACCGAGGAGCGGGACCCCCGTGCTATCTAGTCGTCAGGGGGCCTTTCGGAACCGCCTCATAATCTCCTCAATAACAGAATACAAGACATCAGCCTCAACAGACACAACACTCGTAGAAGCTTGAGCTTTTTTACTGTCTGCTAGTGTATTGAACCACAGAAGCTTGAGCTTTTTAACTGTCTGCATGTGTTTGACCCCCCCCCCCCCCCCCCCCAAAAAAAAGGCCTTTCTGCTAATGTAATAAAAAAGCTTGGACTTTTTAACTTTCGGATAAATTGATGTTTCCTTGTCCATAAGTTTAGTTCCGCCTCTGTGTGTGTGCTTTGCTTACATCTTTGTACTTGACCACCCAATTTCTTAGTGTACGAAGTTTCTTAAGTTTGTGAATTGATAATTCACAATTAGTCGGGAATGCTGCTCTAAATCGACATCTCTTACGAACGGCGACTAGAGTTTGTGAAACGATTTTCTCAGTTTCAAGTACAATCGTGACTTGCAATCACGTTTCCGCTAAGATGTGTTGGAAGTTAATAGTAACAATGTAACTAACAGTTCACTATGTAGATGGACAATGATAAAATCCAAGTGGCGGTAGCGGGTGCGGCCGCAGCGGTTATGACAGTCACACGCTAGTCATGAATAGTTATAATCATTCCGAGAACCACGTACCAAGAGAGCCTCATGTGAATTGGGATTATAAGAGAGAAATATCTATGAATCGTCTGTTATACAGTGACGGCACTCGTTGTATAAATCAGATAAGGATGACGCCAAATGCCTTTCTAGAGCTTCGTAAGACACTCATAGCTAGGAAAAAGGGAATCGATCAACATGCGCGGGCGGTAATTTTTTTTTTTTATCACTTTTCATGCGAAAAAAAATGTTCTTGCAATTGTTAAGAGTTCGATTTGAAATCAAATCCAAATGTGATGGTCATGGTTGAATATGATCAGTGATCAATATTTGATGGTCGTAGCCGATCTGACGATCAGCATATTGGGGCTTGGTTGGTTGCTTGGCCTTGTATGTGACAAGAGGCTTTACGGTTTTGAGGTGGCTGTTTAGGATTCCTTCTTCACAACACCGAAAAAAGACTTTTGAGTAGCTTCGGATGAATGGATCGCTGATGTAGAGAAGTGCTGCGTATTCCAGTTCTCTTGCCAATTTGACTTCAATATTATTTGTTTTGTGCGGCGTACTGCGATGTGTTTGACAGAATGACTCAAAGAGGAGCAACTAAACTTGTTTCTCTTCTGTCCCAACTTGTAATGCCTCCGTTGCTGATGTTTTGATTGATGGGATGGACATTGTAATCTGATTGGATTGAGTCTCTCGATCCGTGCTTGCTGCCCATGCTCTTCCTGCTAATGCTTGTTGTTGATTTGTGGGCTCAGTCTTCTCATCCGCTCACGCCAGGCCTTCACCAGACCGTATGCGCTAGTCTGGTCCTCGAGATTTTTCAATTTCCGACCGGGGCTTTCCCTCCCGTAGGACCCGAGCCGGACCGGAGAATGCTGCGGAGTTCGGCCGAGCGGGGGAGACTCGAGACACGACCGGGAGAGCCCCGTGTACGGTGGAACATGAGATGGAGTCTGTAATTTGATCCGCCCGACCTTGATAGACCCGAGCCAGGGCATCGGGATCCTGGGCTTGGCCTCGATAGAAGACCTGGGGCTAAGGCAATTGGGAACCTGGGCGTGGTGACCATTTCCCAACAGCCTGTACCGGGAAATAATGGGAAAATAGTGTCATTTCCCAGCTGAATAAACGGAATCTAAAATTTCGGGAAAAAAAAAAACAGGAACGGAGTCTAAAATTAACCCTTCACTGATACAGGCCGGGTCAAATAGTCCGCATCTCTTCTGCTCGACACGTGTCCCTGGACTTCCCGTTGGTGACCGAAGTCCTAAAAGGTCGCCGCACGATAACCTCTTTCTCTCTCTCTCTCTCTCTCTCTCTCCATCCATTGACCCCAAAGTCCTTGCGCGCTCTCTCTCTCTCTCTGTCACTCTCAAACCACTTCCACGGCGTCGCTTCTCTCTCTCTCGCTCTCTTATGGCCAGCACAAGTAGCAGAGACAGAGAGGACGCGCTCTCCTCATTCGCCACTCAAAGCCATTCGCAATCGTCGTCTCCCAGCACGCTCCCCGAACACCTCGCCCCCTACGCCGAGCCTTCCGGAAGCGCCCCGGGGAGCTTCCAAAACGAGGGGCTGCTCGGCGGGGAGGGCGGAGGCGACGCCGAGTTCGGCTTCTCTCGCCCCGAGTTCCGGCAGGCCCAGCTCGCTGGCACCGTGCAGTTCTACAAGCGCCACGTCTTCCTCTGCTACAAGAACCCTAAGGTCTGGCCGCCAAGAATCGAGGCGGCCGAGTTCGATCGGCTGCCGAGGTTGCTTTCCGCCGCTGTTGTGGCCAGGAAGAATGATATGAAGAAAGAGGTAGTGGCAGGGTTTATATTATACGAGTCTTTCAGTGTTCGTGTATGTTAAAATCTAACAGAAAAGAAAGGGGTTTGTGGTTGAATTCCACTTGGTTTTGCGTTTGATTCTTTGGTTTTGAGATGGATGTTTCGATTGGTTGGACAAGTGATAAGGAGACGATTGATTTCGGTGTTATGGAGTTGATTAGCAATTTTGGCTTGGAAATTAACTTTGCGTGGCTGTTGTCTTCTTTGCTTTTTATTAATTTTAGTCATAGAAAGTTTCATTGTCTTGTACGATCAAATGAGCTTAGCTCCGATTCTTTGAATTTAATTAGCGGTTTCAGTTTATTCTTGGTCAACTAAGTGGATTTAGATCTGCTTGCGCACTCAGCATTAACAGTTCATTACTTTGACGTGGCTAGGTTCATGTGTTTATTCTAGCAGAAGATGCCGCGTCTTGAATAGGAGCTTGTTGATCTGTATCATCACGTGCAATGGTCTTTCTTAATCCAAAAAGGATCTTCTTGTGTTTTATTCACCCTGCTAATCAAATACTTCCTAAAGTTAACTAGCAATATGAATTGATGACAATATATTAGGTAAGGAAGGAAGATGTGGGTTTTGGATGATGGGGCAATATTGGCTGGTGTAAGCATTTTATTCAAGGAAGGAGATTTAGTCGCTTCACTCCTGGAGTCCTTTATAATGCTACCACAAGTTTAGATTTAGAGTTTGCCTGAGGATGAGGGAAAAGTGCGTGGTTGCAGATATTGATGATGGTTTTGACCCTAGAAGGAAGCAGCTGTTCTGGAAAGGCAATTTGTTCACATGAAGACCTGTCTCTCCTCTTTTCTTTTTCTCTTGCATTTCAAGTTTCCTGAAATCACCACTTTGTAGTTTAAGAATACTAGCAGCAATATTATTTGACTATTGCTTTGGCAAATTCGTGATGTACTGTGTTATCACTTATTATATGTTGAGCAGATTAAGAGGTTCTTTCTTTTCATTTTTTGTTTGTTTGGCAGAACGTTCTGAATAGTTTTAGTTGCTCAGTCAAGGTATAATGAGGGAAAGCAGGTCTGCTGTTCTGTTAATCTAGGCTTTTCTGTTGCATTCAACTAAATTTTGCAATAGATAGCAACATTATTGCTCTCGAGGTTTGATCTTCAAAAATTAATTCTGTCATTAATTGTAATGAAAGTCTAATCAATGATCATTCAGTATGACAATTTAGAGCCCTTTTGACAGAGATTATCTGCTATAAGTGATCAATATAGAAGTAAGTTTTTTGGGTGATTACCATCTATTTGGTTTAAGCTTATCTTGTATTTCTTTTACAAGGATGGCCATACATGGTTTCTTTCTGATGATGTATTATTATTAGATGTTTTGTCATTATCTATTAGGTTGACGATTGGAGGAAGAAACTCTTATGAGTGGTGGCCGTGTCCTGCTAGTTTTTTCACTCTCATAACTCTTGTTTATTAAATCTTAAACTTTCCGCACCCCTCTACAAACATATGAGAGGTTAACTAATGTAAAGTTGTAGGTTTGGGCCAATATATGGCTTTTGCGTGGGTTCTCATGTGTGTAAGTGCAAAGCATGCTTCATAAGACACCCTGTATGTAGATGCTTGGTTTTTTGCTTTAGTATTTGTACATTGAGGTTTGAGATGTAGTTGAAAAGTCAGCTGACTTTTCTTACACTTGTTGTGGCTGATCCTAATTGTGATTGCAGTGTAGTTGTACATAAAACAAGTAATGAGGCTAACAACTGGTGGTTTAGATTTTATCAAACCACAGAGTTGTTTGGGTTTACTAATTAACATAGTTTTGGTTGTTGGATATTGCCTGCTTGCTGTTTGATTTCCAATTCTTCCTCACTTACTGTTGCTGATACAATCTCTCTCCTTTCTCTGTTCTCCCTGCAAAACAAAGACCCTCCTAACCATCTGCGAGGGGCATGATGGTACAGAGACGTCCAATGGGGATGTGTTGATATTTCCAGACATGATAAGATACAGGTCAGTCAGGTTATCTAGTTTGAGCTATTCTCAGCTGCTCTTCATATTTCCTTTTAGCTCGCTTTATTTATATCCATCCTGAACCAACATTTGCTGAAAATGCAGGAGATTAACCCATTTTGATGTGGAGACATTTGTTGAAGAAGTTCTCGTTAAAGATGGTGAATGGCTTCCTGGAGCACCCGAATCCCTAAATGGTTCTTATGTTTTTGTATGTTCCCATGGATCACAGGATAATCGTTGTGGAGTCTGTGGACCTGCTCTTGTTAGTAGGTTCAGGGAAGAGATAGAGTTGCGTGGTCTCCATGGTAAAGTTACTGTTAGCCCTTGTTCACATGTTGGGGGTCACAAGTATGCTGGAAATGTTATAATATTTGGACCAGATTTTAGTGGAGCCATATCAGGGCATTGGTAGGTTCTTTGATGCTAGTACTCTTTTATTTGACCATGGACTTTTGGACTTATATCATCCCACCTTTCCTTGCTGAAATGTGGTATAGGTATGGATATGTATCTCCAGATGACATTCCCATATTGTTGGAGCAACATATTGAGGAAGGGAAAATTGTAGACTGGCTGTGGAGGTAACACCGTTAATTCCTTCTAATGCTAGGCTGCCATTCTATCTTGCACTGATTTTCTTGTTCTCCAAATTTGAGGTCCACTCTTTTGCATCTGCTTCCTTGATTTCTCTAGAAAGAGCTTTGTGTCAAGTGTCCTTACTGAGTTGGAATTTGTTTACCAGTAAAAGGAAATGCTCTAAAAATATTTGTAAGGTCGATCCTCGCAAACTGGAAGTTCATGCATAAGTTAGGATGCAGAACTTGCACTTACCTCTCTGTCATATGATTGGTTCTTAGGTTCTTCAACTCCCAGAACTTTACATGCTATGTGCCCATATTGTTGGGTTCCAATGCAGCATCTCCTGAGCATATATTTTCATTCTTATTATTTGAACATGTTGGAATCATCAAACAGTTGACGAAAGATCAACTTCTACCTACAGGGGCCAAATGGATTTGTCAGAAGATGCACAGAGGAAGTTACATGAGCAAAGTTTCCAATTAGATGGTGACATGACTGTGAATAAGGGCAAAGAGCTGACAGGGACATGGACGGACAGGAAAAATACTGATGTTTTTGAAGCTCCTGTTGAGGTTATGGCTTGTTGCCAGGGAAATGGGAACTCATCTTGCTGCGAGCAACCTCTTTTAGCAGAGAAGACAGATGAGAAGATTGTGAAATTGGCTTCTGGAACGACAGTTGGCAAGAAGCTGTCCCACACAAAGAGTGGTAAAAACGTAGGTGCCCGTAAAGTCTGTTCAATGCCAACTTGGTTAGAGAGTTGGGAGCGGGAAGATACATATGCCGCACTAGCTGTTGTTTTTGCTGCAGTGTCGGTTGCCGTTGCATATAGCTGCTATAAACAATTATGATACGGTGTCTACTTAATCTTCCATTCTTCATGATGAAATGCATCAGTCGATTTCCCTCTCCAGTATCTAGTGGGGTTGCCTATTTGTACATGTCAGGATCAGGAAGGGTGGGCTTTCATCCTTCATGTCCAATGCCCTTGATTTATCTATGGCCCTTTTAATGTCGAATGCACATATTTTACCTTGTGTTTTTTCAGGCGTTTCCCCGTCCCCCTCATGTGCAGAGAGGTCTTGCTTGTTTGGCTAGGTACTTTTTGGCTTGTAAATATAACCTTGTAAATTTGAATAATTGATATCGTGTGTTACTAGGTATGAGAAGGCTCCTCCTGCCTATCTTGCCCAGGCTTGGATTTATTTATGCGCAGGTCCTTTTTGGGATTATGGCTTTGAATGCGTTCGTTTACCTGGATAAGCCCTGGATGTTCTCTCATCTGAGGCCTAGCTTTCAAACGGTAGATGGTGGCATTGTGTATTCCTTGCTGTGAATGCAGTTGGTTGGAGAAGCATTTCAGAGCTTGAAGAGTAGCAGCAAAGAATGTAAATCAACTCGCGTACATATTTGAGCTGTGACGTTTAAGGCCTGCCATCTCAGCCAAATTACCCAAAAGTTAGCCAGGTCTCATTTGCTAGGCCTATCATACAGCAATTAGGCACTATCTACTAAAATTTTTCCTTCACCTGTCTGACACTCGACCGTGCCAAAGTCGGCCTATTTGACCACTCTCCTTCAGTCTTACTAGATTCATCCATTGACTGGATTTGAAAGCATAGGGTTTCAATTCACCCTGCCCCGTAAGTAATAAGCGTCTTCTTATTGCACATGGCTTCAGATGGGGAATAGGAAAGGAATTTGCATTTGTCATAGCATCATCATATTTTATGTGCCGGAATATAGAGCCACCCAGGACCAAGGTAATGCAAACATTGCCTCGCCAAGCTGCCAGGAACACGGTCTCTTTTCCTTCAATTTTTGGGATGATAGGAACTATCACGAGGCTCTGATGATTCCAGACATACCAGCTAATGCCACATGCAAGCTCTTACATCATTAGAATTAATATAAAGCGGTCAGCTGACAAGCTGTGATGCACGAGGTCTCTCCTACAAAGCCTGCATCGAGCGGATGCAAAGCACGCACGACTAAATGTCGCAATAGCGAGTACAAGCCCCTCTTGTAATAGAAAGGGGCATTTCTTTTTAGTACCGTTGCATCTTCTCTGCAGTATTAAGCCTCCACAGGTGTAGTCAGCAGAATTTAGCCTTCAGTTACCATTTACTCTTAAGTCCATTTAGTGAACCAACAAGGCCGTTCGGATTCCCAAACATGTTGAGCGTCGATTCTATGGTCTGAGCAATCTTCACGTCTTGTGGGTCCGGGTCAGGAATTGCAACTTGGAAGGAACCATGCTTTATTGGAGCCACTCTCTCCCTGAGCAGGGCTTGCTCCTTCATGAAGTTGTAGAGCTGTTGATGGAAGGGGTGATCGAGGGAGAAACAGTTATCGGCTACCCCGTTCTCAGAACGCCGGGATGATCCAGAGCCTTCTTTTCTACAAAAGTGGGGGAGGGACGAGTAATCCATTATCTGAAACAGGGGGAAACGAAAAGATTAGCCTATACAAAATAAAAGCAGTGCATAACAGACGAGCATATTTTTTATTATAAATGTCATTCTTGTGACTTAATCCAGCTGGGGGCAACATAATGGTTTTGTCGGCAACAAGCAACACATTATAAGGATGCTCCTTTTCAGCAGTGGAAGTCATCTATACACAGGATTCTACGTGATGTGACTAAAGCAGCTTTCGGAATTGTGGTTGTTTTTCGGTAGCGAGCAACATTCGATCATCAGCTAGGACACACGTCCATCAGCTTATTCCAGATGCAGTTTGACTGAGATTACCACAATGGCAGATATCCGACTATATATCTAATTCTCTCAGGAATCTCTAAGGCGATTCCTTCGGTCAAAGCCTCCACGACCTTTTCATGCCCCCTCTACTGAGGAGGCACACCATGTTGATAGGAATCAGCCGTAATCTGTTCGTACATCACAAAGCAAGACAACGAACCAATCACAGGGAGAGTAGTATGGAACAAAATTCTCGAGGTGGCATTAGGCAGCTAGTTCTAGACTAAGCTTTTAGCGCAATTCCCTGGTGAGTAAGGTTCTAGTTATCAATCCCTTGTGCCGGTAGATAGTTACGCTCTACACACTGAAGACACGTGCTTAAATGGACCAGAAAAGAAGCTGCAGAGGACCACCACACCAGTTGATTATGGCACTTGAAACATAAAAGATACACGGCAACAGAACAGAAAACACTCATTATCTGTATCATTGCAAAAGAATAACCTTCAATAACTCGTCTCTTGGACAACCATGCAGCACTTGAATTTTCCTCCTGGTTCTTTCTTGCAAAAGGGGCTTCACAACCTGCCAATAACTTTCATCTTCAGAGTGGAAATAAGATTTCAATGCGTAGAAAACGTCTTGCTTATAGGGGATCAAAATTCTCCAGAACTAAGCATAAAAGCATAAAGATGCAAACCAAACCTTCCAACAAGCTGAAAATATTCGAGGTGGGTTAACAATATAGTACGTTTCCGTCTTCTCTGGATAATTCAGGTCATCAACCGAGGCTATATTGCTCAGAAGCTGCCATTAACAAAATGAAACGAGAAAATGATCAAGGACATTCTTAGAAAGGCTTGAACAAAAGTAAAAAAGATTGTGTTAAAACTAGCTGCAAAAGGCAAACTACAATCTAGAGATTATATCAGAGACTATCAGTATTAGGAAGATGACGTATTGACTTGGGTGTCATCTGCTAACTCATGAGCATCTAAGATGGCTTGTGTCTGCTCTAGGGCAGGGCCACAATGAGAGCATTACCACGGAATTTTAAAACAAATGGAAACATTGGTAGAATTGCTCAACTTACCTTAATTTGATTCAGTGCTGAAAGCCTCAAACCAGTCATATCCAAAACCTTAATGCACGTGCCTATATATCGCCCGTGCTTCTTTGTGGCCTGGGGCTAAAACATACACAGCAAATCAAGAAACACAGGCCAGCAAAAACGACAAAAAAAAACGTAAGGATGCAGAGATCATACCAGGACTACGCGATCTCTATATTCATTCATTTGGATGTGGGACTGCACATACTTATTGCCCTAAAACAGCGGAGGATGGGATAAGTTTCAGCCATTAAGGATAATAATACAAGCAAATAACAAAATTGTCTAAGTCATTTAGCAGAGGATAGGTGCACATCCCATCTGTGATTAATGAGGACAAGTTCATGTGGTGGCAAGTGCCACAAAGATTTACAACTCAATAAAGCAGAGGTACAACTTATGTTTTATATGCAGAACGCCACGAGCAACTCACTAAGTTTTGACGGATTGACATAGACACCAAGTTTTTGGCCAGATGAATCAACACCTAAAAACTAGCACCTTCAGAATGAAACTGAGCAGTGCACAACAGTGATGCTACCCTAAAGGGCAAATCTAAAATAAATGACAGCACTTCACTTAATCAATCTGTCATCTCTCTATTTTCTGAAAAGATGAGATGCTCAAGATTCCTTACACTTGCTTTGTCATATGTGCTGAGCCCAACACCAATAGCAATAACTGGAAAACCCTGCATATTCAGCAAAAACGTAGGATTAGCTTTTATCCAACGAATTTTTTACTGCACAAGTTTTCATATGGCAGTGATTAACAACAATTCTCCAGATTAGGGCCAAAAGAAGCAGTGCAGCCAGCACTATTTGGTAGGGCTAGCTATGGGAAGACTTTTTTTTTTGTTTTTATCATAGGTACCAAATATGAACTGCTTGAATAGATGCTCCTACATACTTATTTTAGCTCGAGCTATTTTCCTTAACAGATCCAGGAACAGAGTCAGACCCAATACAGATTTGATGAACTTACCTCTTTAGAATAACCTGACAAACCGATGAGCTGAGAATCTCGCACTGCTCTGTACAATTCTACAGGGGTGATTGGGTTCTGTAGCCAGAAAAGGAAAAGGCATCAATTTATGATTGACAAACCAAATAGGCTTAGAGCATACAACTACTACTTTCTTTTTCCTGTATTGTGTTTTGCTCCTTTTCATGCCCCCTAGCACCCATTTGTTGGGGAAATCTCAACTGATTACTTCTTAGTTAAATGATGAATTATGATAAAAAGAGGGAAAAACTTTCTCCTTTCTCAATGTGGGTCCAACAAAAGCTCTCCCTCTCTCCCCCTCTCCCTCTTTTCTGGATCTGTGACTAAGAGTTAGAAATGCCATATCAAGCAATAATCTCCAATCTCATGGTGGAGATTTTGCAGACAGACATTAGGGTCACTGAATGATGCCCATTCACATCCGTTCCTTTATCTAGCATATAAAGAACAAATAACTACATGGGTTCCTTTAGTTGATGTTTTTGTACACTATGGCAAGATCAATGGTTGCTTATTTCTCCCTTATAAGGGGCATTTGTTGCAACTTGAAACATGACTAATCAGTGATTGTGAATATGTAGACTAGACAAGCATTAGAATATAAAAGTACTGAATGTAAGAATGGGATTCGCACCTGAAAAACAAACAAAAAGGAACAACAGAAGTAGGGATCCAAGCAACAACACTAGCTAGCATACAATAAAGCTACAACTTCTGTGATGCTTCTAGAACTCACCGCCAAAATAGTGTCGATCTCATTTTCAATCCTCCACTTTAGACAGTTTACCAACTGCAAAGATTGGCATTATTAGCAACAGATATGTTTTGTGGTGAAAAATGTTTTTAAGAGAAGTGGTAAATTTAAGGAGAAATAAAACTCGATCAAAACTAACCATCTCATGGGCTTTTGGAACATTCCACTCTCTTGCTTTCAAGAAACGCACCAAAGTTTCAGTAGGATATCCTTGGTGGATATTCTGCATGTCAGGGAACAAGTTTCAAATGCCACTTAAAGATACTATCGGAAAGGCTACTAAATCAACTGAACATGCATTTTCTGGGAAAACTATTTTTCCATGTGCTTCGAGAAAGAGAACATAACTTAAAAAGCGATATTACATTTGGCTCTTTTACAAGGTCTACCGCTGTTGTGTAGTTGTCTATATTCACATCTTGCGACCCACTTTAATTACATGGAAATGATCAGAATGTGTTGCCACATAAATCGACTTGAATCATGACCTTTCTGCACTTCACAACTTGAAAGATCATTTGGCTCGTAAAGATCCCATTTTTTCTTGCAAAAATCTCAAACGAACAGCCATTTACATATCAAACGTGCCTAGGGTATTTCAACGAACCATATAAATTCCCTGATCCTTCAAATTTAAGATGATAACTTTTCAAAACAGCGAATCAGACTTCACCCAGAACAAAACATCCCTTCAACTGATATGGAAAATGAAAATCATCAAACCAGCATCACAAATTGAGGAATTTCTTCACACCCAACCACCCCCCCCCCCAAAAAAAGAGAGAGAAATTAGCAAAAAAGTTATCAAGAAAACAAAACTTGTCTACCAACTCATCCGAAATGATAGCACTATTCTTAAGTCAATGTAGGAAAAGAGAAATGATAAGTTCCAGATACCGATCAGATCAGCAGATAAAGATAGAGAAATCAACGGGAACTAACCTCATATGTACACCTCAGTGACTCGTCCACTGTAAAAAAAAAAGAAAAGTAAGGAAGTAAAATCTTTGAGACTCTAGTAGATCAAACCCCAGGATCAAAGAACTGGAACTGGGCCAAAAGAATCCTCACCCCCTTCCATCAAAGACTGCAACTGCCTAATTGCTTCTTGAGCAGCGATACCCATTTCCGGTTCTCTTCTTTCTTCACAAGAATCGCCAAATTAGCAGCCAAAAAACGAAAAAATATCGATTAGATCCAAGTTGGGAATCACTTGATATTCACTCCCTGTTCGTCTCCGGGCTCTGAAAGAGAAAAGATGACATGTAGAGACGAGAGAGATCGAGAGGAGAGGGAGAGAGCAGATGGGTATTTTGCTATGAAGAGAACGAAAAAAAGTCCGGCGCTTTGGCCGAGGCTACATCATTGGAATCAATGGTTAAAAATGGAAAGCAATCACTGACGTGAAATGGGTGTACGACTTCTCACTCTTGTCTTGCATGACCAGGGGCGGTGGACTTCCCCATTTCCTTCAAACGAACCATTCAATTTCCTCTTTTCTTTTTTCCTTATTTATTACGAGTAAATACTGGGAAATCAATAAGAATATAAGAAATTTATATCCACAATACATGAAAAATCAAAGCTCTTTTATTTCCCTTAAACTTCTCTGCGGGTGGATTAATGTTCTCCAATGTCTCTTCAAAATCTTTCGGAACAAGCCGCGTTTTAGCTTAACTAAAGGAAAGATTAAGATGCATCTCGAAATTTGATTCGATGACCGAAAATTTTCTTTTAAATCTAATCATTCAAATAGATAACGGCAATAACATTTAGATTTCTTCACGCTCGATAGGGTTGATGAACACATTAATTGCTTTGTGAACTTTAATTCAACATGCTCGAGAAATTCTCGGGCAAAAGCGGTATTTTTATTCATATCTTTTTTCGACGGGTCAAAATTCAATGAAAATTAAGGAAAGAGTATTTAAAGGTTAAAAAAAAAAAGGAAAAGAATCCATGAACTCCAATAGCAAAGGTCTAGATAGATGCCTCAGCCACGATATCTAATAAATTCTTTTGCCCAATTCCTTTTTTTTTTTGTTTTTTTGCTACCATCTTTTCTTTGTATATTCCAAATTTCAATTGTGGTGGAGAAATGATTTGCACGTGGCTCAACTTTACAATATATCGCATCGCACAGTCCTTCTATCGTAAGGGAATTCGCATAAAAAATCACCGAAAGCATATCATCATTCGACAACCATATTCTTGAGTTTTTATAGGGGCAGCCCGGTGCACGATAGCATTCCCGCATCGCGGGAGTCCGAGGAAAGGCCCTACCACAAGGGTGAAAGGAGTCAAGCCTTACCCTGCATTTGTATGAGGCTGCGTCCAAGGCTCGAACCCGTGACCTTCAGGTCACACGGCAACACCTTAACCAGATGCGCCAAGGCTCCCTTTCATATTCTTGAGTTTTTATATAAAAAAAAAAAAGCTAATACTGACTTTTTTTTTTTTTTGCTGTTGTTGTCAAGAGCTAACGCTTACTTTGATTCCCTTCTTATTTATATCCCATTTTTTGTTCCTATTCTAATAGGAGAAATTGAGTGCCCCCAAAAAGAATGTGCCGCTAAAATGTCAACAACGTGGGGCCCCAAAAAAGTATGGAAATTGGAAAGTAAGCTTCTTTCTTATTTTTATTATCACCTCCTACTTTTCGAGACATATATATTTTTTTATTTCTCAATAAAAATAAGTAAATTATATATATATAACGATAATAAACGCAAGGCTCGACGTGTTGGGGGGTGATAAGGACAAGTCGGTTGTTCATGTCAAAAAGGAACAGCTCTTGTGAGGGTTAGTTGGCCAGTGACACCACACCTGTGAAGGCAGGCATTGATTATTGATGTTCACATCACATGCGCATGAAAAATATTGACGTGGACTTTGAAGGTGTGGCTAGGGTAAAGGAGACGCAATGTTGGAATCGTAAAAATAAAAATAAAAATAAAAATAATGAATTTTTGTAAATTGGAAAATAAAATGCAATTGGGTACAATTCTTCTTGAGGGAGTATGAATTTTGTGACCGGCCCATGGGAGGTCAGCACCGAGACCCCCCATGGTTTTTCGTCTCCTTGGACAGTCAAAAGAGGCCGACGGTTCCCGCCCCGGTTTGACCAAATCTTGATCGTGAATTTCGTTAGTCTTGGGGCCTTCAATTATGACCAAATCCAGCACCCAAAAACACCGCCTAAAATTCAAAATTAACGGTCTGAGTGGAGGCGCGGGAGGGTGAATTTTCAATGACTCGATAGCTCGAGCGACAGTGACTAGAGACAAAAGGGAAAACCGACAAAATTAGAGGTGAATGGGTCCGGCCGGTTTAACCTGGGGATCGAATCGGATCTGTCTTTACTCGACCAATTCCAAGCCGTTTCAGGATCAACCGGTCCGCTTCTCAGACGCCCTTTTTTTTTTTTGTTTTTTTAACATAAAGAGATAGTAAATCAAGAGATTTATGAGGCTTTACTAAACGAACCCTAAGCTATTTCGATTCCACTTATAATCGGTTAGGCTATCGATTCTAATTTTCCTCGGAAAGATGAAATCTCAGGCCGCGTCGTTGAAGTTTGAACGAGAAGGGAAAATTCCAATATTGTAGATTTTCAAACGAGACGATCGGCTCCAACACGGCTCAACGGATTCCTCGAAACATCTCCATTTTTTGTTTGTTGACTACGAAGTGCTGGTGAGTCGTGCCGGCTGGGGTAATTCAAAAGAAAGAGGTAATTTCACCCACAGCAAAAGGACAAAAAGGAAGAATAAAATACGACGCGCCTTTCAACGAGAGAATTACTGTATATATATATATATATATATATCTCCTAAACCTATTATAAATTTAATTTTTTTTTATCGATTTAGTCCTAAAATTTTTATAATTATGTCAATTCAATTCATCTGGTCAATTTTGACTGGCCGACGCTAATGTGGACGTGACGTAATATTATAATATTGTTTTCAGTCTTTTTTTTTTCCCTTCCCTCTTCGTCCTGCGGCCAGCCAACATCGGCAACTACCCAAGGACGACGGCAGAGTGGCGAGGGGGCGTTGCCCAACGATGGCAACACTTGGCTTGCGATGGTTGCGTGAAGCATCGCCTCGTCGTGGTTGCGTGAAGTGTCGCCTCACCAACCCAAATCAGGCAAGGTTGAGCTTCATCTAGCCATGGTAAGGCTAAATCTCATCATCGTCAAGTGATGTCATGGCTCGCCTAGGGTTGCCTCACCTAGCCAGCCATCATCTTTGGTTGGACAACATTCTCGTTAGTGCTAACGAGTTAAAATTGGTCAGATTGATTAAATTGACACAATTATAAATATTTTAAGACTAAATCGGCAAAAAAAAATTTAAATTGAATTGGCAAAATTGTAATAAGTTCAGAAATTTTTTTTATAACTCTCATTGAAAGGAGTGTCGTATTTTATTCCTTTTTTTTGTCCTTTTGTTGTGGGTGAAATTATTTTTTTTTTTCTTTTGAATTACCCCAACCGGCACCATTCATGAGTACTTAGTAGTCAAACAACAAAATCAATTAAAAAAAATTGACCGGGTTGACTAAATTGACATAATTATAAAAGATTTATGGTTGAATTGATTAAAAAAAATTTATGACTGAATTAGCACAATTCAGGTTTAAGACTTTTTTGGTAATTTTTCCTCTTTTAACACGTAGATCCATTTTAGAGGATCTTACATAAAATTTCCACAAAAATCCTAAAGTACGTATATTGCATTACCGAAGGCCTGAATGTTTTTTTTTTCTGTACCGTGCCATCAAATTTCTGTCGGTGTGATAGAAAAACTTCCATTTTCTTATCACCAAGTACAATTTTGGGCATTTTGATGACATGTTAAAATCCAAGTACTATTATTGCAATGGATATAATTTAGGGTTTTCATGATACAACAAAAACTTTGGGGAATTGATAATCAAAGTGGTTATAGCTTAGTTTTTTCCCCCCTTCTATTAACTCTTAAGTACAAGTAGGCAAACAAGAGACGGAGACAAGGGAAATAGAGCCTTGACTAGTAAGTAAAAGGAAAAATGACACAAATAGTCTTTGAATTTTAATTGAATGTGTAATGTGGTCCATGAATTTTTAATTTGACTAATATGGTCTCTAAATTTTAGCCCGATTTACAATGTGATCCCTGAACTTTCAATTTATTAAATATGATCCTCAAACTTTTGAAATATATTTAATTTAGTCCCGAACTATAATAAAATATTTAAAGTTAATCTATGAACTTGAATTAATGGAATAATTTTTTGAACATCTTCCTATAAGTTAGAAACTAAATTGAAAATGTTTCAAAAGTTCATGCATTATATCGATCAAATTAATAGTTTAGAAATCACGTTGTATATTGAGCTAAATTTTAGGGATCGTATTGGTTAAATTAAAATTTTAAAAACCACATTATATATTGAATTAAAGTTCATAAACTATTTGTGTCATTATCCTAATTAAAAATAAACGTGGTAGTAGGGCCATTACTCCGATTCCTTGGATGGGAAGGAAAGTTGAAGTAAAAGACAGAAGAAGACGGTGCAAAGGAAGTTGTCGTGCCCAAAAGCTAATCAACGCAGCTTCTCGGAATGGCCAAACTTTAATAATAATAATAATAATAATATCTCTGTGCACCTTTTCGATAAAGCACACTTACCAATTTACTCTTTTATACGATTTGTTTTTTGTCGCGTGAACTTTTTCTCTTAGGGTCGCCTCTTTTCGAGTTAGGTTTTTTGGATACTTTTTTTTTTTAATTCTATTAACCACGAAAAAAAAACTATAATTTTATAAAAGCTATTTCATATCAAGAATTGGTAAGTGCGCCTGAGCAAGGCGCAACTTTTCATGTGTTGTTTGGACATTTACAAGAATCACGGGATATCACAAAGCTTGTTGTAGACCGAGGAGGGACATCAACCGATGCCACAAGAGGGAAAATAATTATTCATTTTGAAATAATTTTTTTTTTCAATTTCATTTTTCTAATTTGGTATTTATTGGAGGAAAATTTTGACAGAAGTACCTCGTATAGAGGGATAGCCGCCTTATGTTAAAGTAGATCTTCTTCAATGTCTTAGAGAAAAATGGACAGAAAAGGTAAAAGAAGGAGATTGGGGGGGTGGGTTTTCCCCATATTGTTGACACCACATGATAAAACATGAACAAGCTAACACCCCAGAGCACAAGAAGGACCAAAATTAGCAAGAGCGACAGTAAAGATCTCAACCCAGAATTCTTTTTTCTCCTCCAATATGCACCATCTGAGGAAGAAGATGTCTTTAAAGGGCAATGACATTTCAAGAACTGATTTCTCATCGCGACAACACCGGAAATGCCGGTTCTAATCGCCTGCGGCTGCATCCGATGATGATCACGAAACGTCAAACACGAGTCCCGTTTCACGTGGAATTGGTTCGGTCCGGCGGCTTTTGCTTAGTTAGTAGAGATGCGGCGAGATCATGCTGAGTGTTTTCCCAATGATTAGACTGATTTATATGACAAAGCTAAAGCCCAAAAGCCCCCTTATCAGACAGTTTGCTGAGAGAGACCATAGGAAGCTCGGGTAATCTCAGTGGTTTGACCCACGAAGTTGAATATGGTGGCCCGGTTATCCGGCCCCTGGAAAGGTGTTTTACCTGACAAGAGCTCGTAGGAAAGCACAAATTGAAAATAATAAAAAAAAATAAATAAATAAAGAGAATGGCTGGCTTGCCGGTGGGTGCAAGAGAAGCCGGTGGAGGTTGCCAGCCATGGAGGAGGGTAGCCATGCCTCGCCAGCCTCGCCGGCCCCAGGTGAGGCTTTTGCCAGTCCTTGGCCAAAGGCGCCTAGATGTGGCCGAAGGTTGGAGACCCTCGCCGGGCCTGGGCGAGGGCACCCAAATTTGGGCAATGCCGCCGCTTGCCCGGGCTTTTCGAGGATCTCAGGCCCTCGTCTGGGGCCTTTATGAAATTGTTGCTGAATTTCCCACTGCCAAAATGTCCCACTACTCATTAGACTAATCTCAAGGCTTGCAAGGGTCAAAGATGCCTCGCCCGGCCCCTCTGATGAAGGGCGGCGGCAGCGGCAATGCCCCACCAGCGAGCTCGTCATTCTCTTTATTTTTATTTTTATTTTTTTGAATTTTTTAAAGCAAAATTTTATTTTTTTAATCTAATCGAAATAGGACTTAAATAAATAATAATAATGAAAAGTACCACATATGAGAGAGAAATTAATTTAAAAATACTATGTCAGTATTTCCCGCAAGTCAAAATTGACGGTATTAATAAAATGATTTGATCGCACAAATTTGACAAGTTTTAAGACGGGATTGTACCTTTTTAAAAAAGTTTTTTAGAACTTAATTACACTTTCGTTACAAGTTTTAGGACTTCTAATGCACTCTCATCCCCCTATGAGAAGCTACTTCATTCTTTTTAATTTTTGGGACCCTTTTTTCATCTTCGTACCTCAAAACTCCAACTGGATTTGTTAACAGGCCGCCATATTAAACCGATGCATATGTATGAGCCACTCGTATTTTGCAGGATAAAGGTCTTCGTTTTCTCAGCTCTTGCTATTCTACCAGGGGACCCCAGGTTCTTGAATATGAATTCTACCTTTTCTGTTGTGAGAGAGAAGCAACACTTCTATCAAATTGGAATAATTACATAGACGTTGGTGTGGTGCAGGCATTGGATGGATGGTGAGGAAGAACATTAATGGAGCATTAAAATAGCCAAGAAAAATCCTAATCAAGATTTTATCTCGATGACTAGTTTTTTTTTTTTATAAAGATTTTGACATGTTAATTTTCACCTATTCAATTTATTTTCCTTCTTCGAAAAAAAAAAATTCCTTCTTCTCGTCTCACATATTCAATTGAGTGAGTTGCTAAAGTCCAAAGAAAAGGAGCGCGGCTATAAAATTGGTTTGCTACCTGCAAGCCTTACGAGATTTTTTATTTTTTATTTTGGAGAGAATTGAGGGTTTTTACGGTCAGAAGCATCTTCTATATATTTTTCATTTCTGTCTTAATGAAATTGAAGGAACTCTTTTAATCGTTTGGTTATACGATCCTCACATATATAATATGATTAATAAGGATTCCATCAGCAGGTGTTCTCTCTGAGAGTAAAGATGAAGCTGCTGCTTCTTGCATTGTAAACACGAGAGAGATGAATTGGTACGTGCATGAAAGTGACCCTTAATCTTCTTTTCAAGTGGTCGAAATTAGGAGAACAATCTACCTCAATTTTCTATTGTCCCATCGACCAACATTGGTCAAACCCAACTATGCGGATTGGGTTAACAGAGCAAGTGTTCGGCGAGTTAAAATTTTTCAATGTTCTGAAAATGAGCTAAGCATGACAAGACATCTAAACATGCACCTTATCTCATCATTTTCAAAGAGGAAAAGGAGCAGATGTCCCAGTTGCGAACAGACCCAAAATTGTGTGACAGATGATCTTAAGTTACATGGACACTACAAAGCAAACAAAACTTTAAGGGACATCAACAGCCCACAAAAGCAGTCATTTAAACTCTTAACACAATCGAAAACCTGATCTTTTTATCATAATGATCAGCAGGATACATTAGAACTCCTTTAGCAAGCTTCAATCAGCATGTTCTTCAATCAAATGGCAAAAAGCCACAAGGTGTGCTTCCTCCGCTCCCAAACCAAGTTGGACAGCTGTGCCACAAGTGGCAAATCAGCTGGTTTCAACGTGTGCTTTGCCTTCTACCAACTGCTAAGACTCCTACTTTCCTCTTTTCTTGTTCGCAGCATTCGTTTTCCTCCATGTCTCTCTCTTCTCCTCCCTTCAGGAAACCGAAGAACACAAAATAATTATGGAGTAGATTACTCAGCATGAACAAGATGATATAAATGATCAATCAAGATCAACAGAGTACAGGAATTTTGTTATATTCAATCATAACCATCTCTATGTTGTGTGTGGAAGTTTCACGATCAAGCTGATAGCATATGCAAAATTAAACTTCTCCAAGTGAATAAATACAAATAGACAAAAGGGTCAAGACTGTTTTCACCTCATTTTAGATATTTCCTCTCTGGATGGGAATTTCCTTTTAGTTCTTTTCTCTCTGCACGAGACCAAAGCAAGCAATATGAGTCTGTGGCTGACTTGACATGAGCAAGAAAATTCATGATTAAGATTGACTACGAGTATTTTGATATATCTAGTTATATTTGTCAATGAGTTCAGTGAAAAAACATGACAGACAAGGTGATGTCAACTCCTCCGCATAAAAAATACAAACATACAAAGGACAGAGAATCCTCTCACCTTGTTCTGGGGATTTCGTCTCTGGAAGGCCATTTCCCTTTAATCTTGTTAGAGCTGGATGGCAACTTTCTTTTCTTATTGTTAATATGACCATTCTCCACAACACCATGATTTTCCGCAGTTTCTGTCTGGTTCTGAGGTTCCTCCACTGTATCCTTTATGCTGCTATCTTCCTCAGGCCCGGAAACTTGTTCCACTGTTTCTGATGGTTCAGTAGGTACTGAAGTTGGCTTTGAATTGCTCATTTTCTTCAGCTGTTTCAAGAAAAATATAAAACCACATTGTACCGCTCAATTACAGGAGAGGTACATGCAAATAACATATGATATTATACAAAGTGACGGAGCAGCTTATGTGCGGACCAACTTTCAGTCAAATACTCTGAACAACAAACAGTCTACTGATCCTATTCAAGATCCTAATCGAGTAAAGCTAATGAAATGATACTTTAACTAAGAACCACAAGAATGTACAAACATGTACCTTTGCCACAAAAAATCCGTCCATATTATGAACATGAGGGTAGAAACGCCTTGTCTTCTCCAGAGAAGGGTGAAACCGATGTTCCCTAAACCGGATAAACCTGATGCAAGTGCAAGTATAATGAATGATTCCATTTAATCAATCAGTTCTAACCAAGACCAAAGAAGCATACCCAGGACGGCCGAAGTCCAATCCACAAGGTACAAGTTTAACATCCCTCCTCCTCAAAGCATAGTCAATTACTGCTTCATTCTGCAAAATAGAAGCCATATAACATCCAAAAGGAGGCAAAATAACGTGAATTATCTCTAAGAATAATACCTCTGGAATCATGATAGAGCACGTGGAGTATACTATGTAACCTCCAGACTTTGAATTAGCATCCACCATGTCAATTGCCGCAAGTAATAATTGCTGCACAAGAGTAGATTAACCACATGAAAGAAGCTTTAACCAGTAAAATCATGTAGAACTCATAGATTTTTCGATAAGTGATAATTTAGGTAGCTAAGGAGTTCGTATGCCATAGAACTTACTTTTTTTTTTTTTTTTTTTTGGTTTGGGGGTGGGGGGTGTTGTTTCAAGAAATATTGATCAAGGACAAAGAAGACATGCTTGTTGCAAGTTTTCAGGTATTTTTCCTGGTATTTCATGAAGTTCTACAAACGCCAACTTTGACTCGTGAAATATTTGGGTCTCCTAACCCAAATGTGTGTCAACTCAAACAATAATTAGATATGCCTAGAAGAAGTCATACCTTCTGCAGAAATGCACACTTTTGTATATCTTCAAGGCTTTTGGAGGTTTTGACAGATTCGTCTTTTGATATAACCTTCAAAGTCATAATAACACATTAGCTTCACAGAGCCATGAAACTAAAACATGGCCGATGAAGTGCTCAGAAGAGGTGCAATCTAAGTAAGATTTCTTACCCCAGTCCCACTGCAAGGTGCATCTAACAATACTCTATCAACTGAATTTACACCCAAAATTCTAGGTAGCTGCAAGAGAAGAGGCACAAAAAAGACATGAGAAACCATTTGAGACTTGACAAATCATAGATTATACTGAATCAACATACATGCTAAAGTAATCTCTTGTATATAATGCATTCAGTAGAATCTATGGGTTCTCAATCATGGATCCACTAGCAAAATCAATGATCTTGCATTGCAACGGACATGCAAATGTAGCTATGGTCCACCTCTATAATAATGGAGATCAGTTGTTTTTCCATTAAGAGAAAGTCATCTATCACAGCAAACAGTGGTCTGAGGATCAATAAGAGATTATTTAGTTAAAAAAGGTAGCAGAAGAAAGCCATCCACCGTAATTGGTAACTAGATTCTGTTCTTATTTACACAAGATAGAACCATGTCCTTGTCCAAAACACGGCTCTAAAGCTTCATAATCTCAAGACTCTGAAAGTCCATATCCATAAAATTATATTATAAAGAGGCTGGTAAGAAGAGCTGACCTCCTTCCCATCATAATTGGATACTATTGTATTCGTCACACCCATCCGATGCAAATTAGCAGTGAGAGACTTCAGCCTTGGTGCCTTCATCTCATTTGCAAAAATCACACCTAGTAAAATGGTGCCGATAAATGCTGTCAGATTCACAAAATAGAGCACGCATAGATGCGAAACCAAATTAGAATGGGACCAATAGTTTTTCCAACCACTGAAAAAGGCAAAACTTCAGGTTTCCACTAGCCCTACTCGCCAAAAAAGCCATATTTTCTTACCACCAAGACAACACAGAATGTGAAATTATAAAAACTCCAAATGTATCAAAATACCGAAGATCAAATCAACTAATCAACAATGCCAATGGAGAATACAACAGCTCCGTTTCCGGAGAGCCAAATATTCAATCATAACTACTTCTAAGGAGGTTTATAGATATTTCTAAGGAGGTCACGCACCCTAAACAGGCATGAGGGACTCGATCGCGGGGATAATTGGATAAGAACAAAAAGTGAACCTGGAAGCAAGTGGATGGAGGATTGCGGCAACAGTACTTGAGGAGCTACAAGGAGCATGCTAGATGAAGATGCGCTGCTTACATAACAATTAGGTTATTTTCCTTATTAAAGTAGAAATCTTTCTATGAGAGTTGAGAGATGTATTTCTCTTATTACAATATGAAAATAATGTCTTTGAGTTTTATTTGAACAGCAAGATACAGTTCTTCTCGTGTGGACTTTAAGAAAAGCTCAGGAAGCTTTTGATGTGATGCCTAGACGCGAACCTTTTCTTCCAAAATTTCTTTCCCAATCTTTTCAGTGTTATCTACAAACTTACATCAATTTCATCCATAACTTTCGTGTGGGTACTCTTCATAGTCCAGAAGAAGTGTCTCCAGTTCTAATTCTTATCCAATCAGATTTTCCTAAGTCCCAGGTCCTCAAAAGGAAATCTCATTCATTTGTAATAAGCTATAGAATCATACAGATTCTTCTCATACAACTATAAACTGTATGCAACATGCAGATCACGCAACAGGACTGATGCTTTCGTATCAATCATGACAGCTTTAAATAAAGAATACAAAGAAATTTAGATGACTTTATGATTTGATATTCCATAAAAGAACAATAGAGAGGAATTAGGGAGCACCTATGTGGAGTTTCTTACAATAGCACTCGCCAGAAAGCACCAAATCAGAACTTCAACATGTTATGGACAGTTTTCACAAGATAAAAAGTATGTTGCCACAAGAATGTTTGATCAGTGTGACGCACATAAAACATTCATGTCCAGCACATGTCTATTCACATTGATTGGGTTAAAACAGAAGCCAAAACTTACCACTATTTTTCATTAGAGCCGCAATATATGTTGTTTTACCTCCAGGTGCAGCTCTGCATCATGTGAAGATTGTACTCAAATATTAACACATGCAACAAGATTGATTTGCAAGGCAAGTATTGTTATTAGCCATAGAGGAAGGAAAGAAACATTGATATTATTCTACTGCAACCTGTTAAGCAATGCTACTGCGCATCATCTTGCCTGCATGGACCCATTAAAGTGACCCAACATGCGTCCCCAATTCAAAATTCCACCAATTAGGCAAATGAATGCACATTGCCATGACACCAACATGGAGTTTTTCTCAAGAAAAATTTCAAAACTCAGGTTCTCAAAGAGCGATGAAAATCGAATTCATTATGGAGACTAGAGCTCGTTATGGAGACTAGAGCGAAAAGCTAGAAGCTCAGACATAGTTATATCAGGTACTTCAGAATATCTTACGCCATGTCAACAACTCGTTCTTTTTCTTGTGGAGCAAGTGCCATCACAGGCAAAAACGAACTTGCACTTTGCAGCTGCAAAATTTAAATTAAGTCCTTATTGCATCACAATGGATAATGTCAGAGAAAAACTCAAATGCAACAACTGGGAAATGATCTACCATATAGAATCCCGCCATATATTCAGGAGTTGCACCGATGGGCACTTGTGAATCGTAAACAACTAAGCCAACCTGAGAAGCCATCAGAAAATACCGTCAAAAAATTCATAATGACATGTGATGAGAGGTACATCAACATCGACATCACCTTTATCCCAAACTAGTTGGGGTCGGCGGTCGATGAACCCGAAGTGAAAAGCTTAAAATATACTAAAAAAGAAAAAATATGGGTATCAAAAAGAAAATAATAATAATAGTAATAATGAAAAGTAAAATAAAAGAATAAATAAACATATATATAAATATAAACAAATATAAATATAAATGTAAATATAACTGACTAACAGGGCACTCTGGAACATAGGAAATCCCCCCTTCTATAATGCAGATAGATTTCTTCCACTCCGTCCTAAGATAGATCGTATGCCAATCTATTTCCCACTCCATTAAATCTTGTTTTACTACCTTCCCCCAAATAAGTTTCGGCCGATCTCGTTCTTTGTTCATATCATGTTCTCGATAACACACTTCTGTTTTTATCAGAGCATTTAAGGGTTTACGAAAAATATGTCCAAACCATCTCAATCTATGTTCTCTCATCTTCTCTACCACCGGTGCTATTTCAACTTTTCGTCGAATATCGTTATTTATTATCTTATCCATCCTTGTATGACCACATATCCACCTTAACATCCTCATTTCCGCTACCCCAATTTTATGCTCGTGTTGCTTTTGTACTGGCCAACATTCAACTCCGTATAGCATTGCAGGTTTTATTGCTGTTCTATAAAATTTTCCCTTTAACCTAAGAGGGATTTTGCGATCACACAAAAACCATGATGCATTACGCCATTTCATCCAACCTGCTTTGATTCTATGACTAACATCCTCATCAATCTCTCCCCTCTTTTGCAAAATTGATCCCAAATATCTAAAAGCATCTTTCGTAGGTACCTCCTCTCCAAGCATATCGACGGATTCTTGATCATCTCCTCTTGTCGTGGCAAACTCACACTTCATGTATTCTGTCTTACTCCGACTTAACGTAAATCCTTTGAACTCTAACGTGTTTCTCCATAATTCTAACTTAGCACTGACCCCAGCCCTAGTCTCATCAATAAGCACAATATCATCTGCGAATAGCATACACCATGGCCCTTCATCTTGGATATCCTTTGTTAGCTCATCCATAATTAATGCAAAAAGACAAGGACTCAAAGTCGAACCTTGATGTAAACCCACTGTGATTGGAAAATAACTTGATGTGCCATTACAGGCCTTCACACATGTCGTAACACCATCGTACATATCCTTGATTGCCTCTACATACTTTAAGGGTACTTTTTTCTTCTCAAGAATCCACCACAAAACTTTTCTTGGAACCCTATCATATGCCTTCTCGAGGTCAATAAACACCATATGTAAATCTTTCTTCTTTTCTCGATATCTCTCCATTAACTGTCGTATTAAAAAGATAACCTCCATGGTAGATTTTCCCGGCATAAATCCAAATTGATTTACAGAGACCTTGGTTACTACTCTTAAACGATGCTCAATAACCCTTTCCCACAATTTCATTGTATGGCTCATAAGCTTAATACCTCTATAGTTGCAACAGTTCTGAATACCCCCCTTGTTCTTGTAGATAGGCATAATCATACTCTTCCTTCATTCATCAGGCATCCTATTAGCTTAAAGAATCTTGTTAAACAATTTAGTCAACCAATTTATTGCCACATTCCCTAAGCATCGCCATACTTTAATAGGGACACCATCTGGTCCTAAGGTTTTATTAGTCTTCGTCTTCTTTAAAGGATCCTTAACTTCTTGTGCTCTAATTTTACACACAAACCTTCTGTTTAACTCATCAGAAATGTCCACAAAATCCACCTCACTTTTATCGCCCTCCCCATTGTAAAGCTTGTTAAAGTAGCTCACCCACCTTTCCTTCACTTCTTCATCTCTTACTAACAATTGTTGATTTTCATCCTTGATACATCTAATCTGTATCAAGTCTTTACTTTTCTTATCTCTTATCTTTGCAAGCCTATAGATATCTTTTTCTCCTTCTTTACTTCCAAGTTTTTTTATACATATCAGAGAAAGCCTTGCCTTTAGCCTCTCTCACAGCTTTCTTGGCATTTTTTAAAGAAAAAAGAAAGAAAGAAAGAAAGATCCTGATGACTAGGTGATACTTTACCTTTGACCACTTGCTTAATGGATCCAAGTTTACTCCTCTGTTAATTAAAACATCAGCCAGATCCCGTCTCCTTGTCTGCAAGAAATGCTAACAAATGTTTCATTAGAATGCAGACAATAAGAAGAGAAATATCACATAGCAAGAACACTCAAGAAAAAGAGATTGCATTTTCTACCAGCGAGAAGATATAAAAAGGAGGAAGACTTTTCTGATCACAACAAACAAGCATTGTTCCTCTTTTGTTTTACCTTCAGAGTATTTGTACGTAGACATATAGGTCGAGGTTTTTCAAATGCTTCGATGAGCTCCATAAGCTCAACTGGTGGGAACATCTGCAGAGCAACAGAAATCAAACCACAGAACACTTATAGCGAAAAGTAATTTTTTTCTCTTTACAAAGAAAAAGAAGTACCAAAATGTAAAACTGAAAAAAAAAAACAGATAGGAGAAGAAATAAAATTAACATAGAAATATCATTCATGAATCCATTGTTGTATTGATAAAGCAATTGGATCACCTCCATCAATGCCCCAACAAGGAAGTCATTGTAACCATAATAGGAAGCTAGATCTCTTTTAAGTTGCTCGACATAGTCCTTCCTCGTTGTTCCCTCTTGCTTCAGTGCCTTAAGATTTGACAACACTCGAACAACTGACAGAAAATTTTCATGAAGTTCAAAAGACTGATACCAAAAAAATAGCATGTAAAACATATAATGAGCGTATTATCTGACTTTCTCTTATTCTCCTCTGCATATTTGGAAGATCGGGTGGCCTATGAGCCTCTTCCTCAAGTTCCTAAATTACAAAAAATTGCATGGAGTAGGAATTAGATAGAAATAAGAAAACTGGCATACACATTCCTGCAGAAGAAATGTCACCACTATATCAAAAACATAACATAGATCAGCACAGCAGCAATGCCAATAGCACCTCACAAATTTTATGCAGGAGTCACATAGAGAATAGAAAAGTACCTCCTTAGTAGGCAATCTGAACTCATCAGATTCCTCTTTGATGTTAAGCTGCATTTCCGCTCCTGCTTCTTCCTCTATCCTAGCCCTTTCTTCATCGATAGCTCTGGACTTCTGCTCAATATCTGACTCATCAGAATCCGAACCAGAATCCGAGTCCTCATCCAAACTGGAAGCTTTATCTGGACAAAAAAATGCTTTAACAGCACATAATTGGAAAACCATTTAAAAAGACATCCCATCTGAAAACACAAGGAAAAACTAAGCATTATAATCATAGATTACATTGACCTTCATCTCCACTTCCTTCGAGAAAATCATCTGCGAGAGGATCGTCTCCATCAGAGGACACCTCGGAACCAGAATCACCGCTTTCATCTTCCTCCACTTCGGATTCTTCATGTTCTTCGACATCTTCACTCTGATCGTCCGATTCTTCGAGAATGTCTTCTCTTTTCGAGCGCTTTTCAGCAAACAAATCATTCTTCAGCTTCTTTTTAGGCGGGGGTTTTGCCGCATTCGCACCCTTCTTCTTCTTATTAAGAGCTGGGGCACCCATTGATCTGCAAAGAGCAGCAATACTAGCGTTTACACATGACAACGTCAGAAGAATATCTTAAATGGGATAGACAAACAAAGGTCAAACTCGAAGCAATTTCGCCGACCACAGAAGGGGAGCTCAATGCTGAAACAGAAAAGCATCTTTTGACATCAATTTAAGCGGCGAAGAGTGGAGAGAAGCACAAAAGGAAACAATCAAACAAGACAATCGAAACGGCGAGATGGGTTCCTTCATCGTAAGATGGAAACAACAGAAGGGCGATGTCTGTCTGAAATCACGCCTTACCTAGCAAAATAATCGAACAGAACAGCTAATCTCTTAATCACCAAATTTGCAAGAAAGAAGAAGGCGACCGATTCCTAACTTGACCGAGAAGATGCGAAACTGGAGGGAACGGGGAGAATACCTCTCTAGACCAGATATTTCGCAAGAAAGGAGGCGACCGATCCCTCGCTTCACCGAGAAGATGCGAAACTGGAGACGGCGGGAGACTATCTGAGGAGTGGGAATGCAGTGATGAAAACCGAGGGGAAGTTCCTGACGTCGTCGATGGGGAGGTTTAGGGTTTATTGGTGAAGAAAACTACCTCAAAGGCCGGGCACTTTGTCTTCCATAATTTTTCATTTCTTTATTAGAATAAATGACACAAATGAGTAATCAACTTTGAGTCAATATACAATAAAATTATTAAACTTTAAATTTATTTAATATAATCCATAAACTTTAATTCAATATATAATATCTTCCTTTAATTTTTAATTTTTTAATATGATCTGTAGACTAATATATATTTAATTTAGTCCTTAAATAACATTAAACATTTTCATGCAGTTCAATATAGGTATTCGTGTAAAGGAATTACAGGTCTATTTATTTCACGAAAAATAAAGCGATTGAGAAAATTATTTTTCAAAAAATAATTACTTATATCGTTTAGAAAAATTAGTCAACAAAAAATATTTTCATCATCAATAACAATCTATGCCTAGCTATTTTCGTAGGCGATAAAAAAAATTAATTAATTTATTTTTTTAAGCGACATAAGCAATTATTTTTTAAAAAATATTTTTCAAATCATTCATTTTTTGTGAAACAAACGAAGCTAACAACTCAGACCGCTAACGAAACTATTTCGATTCTCGGTTCCAATAAATTGGAACTGATGGATAGCAATTCGATTTTTGATGAGTAACCTTCGATTGGCCCATCCGGACTAGACTGATAATATATATTTTGATTTTACAAAAATTTAAAACCCTAAACTCCTGTTAGTTGTTTCGTCTCATCTTGGCCTCTCTCAACCCACTCCTTCGGTCTCTGTCTCTCCATTCTCAATACCCATCATCTCATGGTCGCCCAGACATGACTCATTGCCTCGCCTCCTCTCACTTTCGGTTACCATCAATTACTATAAGATGAAAACCCTAATTGATGCCATTTGCCCTTTTTTAAATTTCTTCAATCAATTAATTGTTTGAAGAACTGAGAGGGAAGTGAAGTATTTTTTACAAGTGTTTGAATTTTTTTTAATCATAAAAAACAAGCCAATTAAAGAACAAGAAATTATTTTTTTCTATAAAAAAAGAAGAAGATTAGTGGGACTGGTTCATGGATTGCTAAAAAACAAGCCATTCATCGCGTGAAGCTTGGACGGACTGGTTCCATGGACCCACTAGGGAACCAAAGTGGACCGGTGATCTAGTTCCAAGTGGTTCATAGAACTAATAGGCAACTCCTAATTTCTATTTTTTGGAATTGATTCTTAATGGGCAGTTCTAGGTTCTAGGGTAAAAATCGTCCACCCTTGAATCATTACCCCTATAGTCTAGGGGTTAAATTAAATATGTATCGAAAATTCATAGATTACATTAAACAAATTAAAAATTCATAGACAACATTTTATATCGGATTGGAGTTCAAGAGTCAGATAGCATATTGGGTCAAAGTTTATGGAGTATTTATGTCATTATCGCGTAAAACCAAGGTAAAGGTTTTGCAACATTTTTTACATCGTCAATTATTTTGAGATTTTAATTTAGAAATATTTAATATGGTTGGATAGAATTTAAAGTTGCTTTCTGCACATCATATTACTCCAAACTAATTTTGTGGTTAAAGCCAACCTAATTTCATGTCCCAAAACTCTTAAACTTGTACACATATGCTACATGTGCCAAAACTGATTTCTACGTCACAAAAAACCTCAAACTAGTTCACTTGTACCATATCTAATTTAAACTGGTGTACCCAAAGCCACACTTACACGAGTGTATCGACTTGAGATTTTTTTTGCATATAAGTTAGTTTGAGATAAATGTAGCATGAGTGTAGTAGTTTAAAATTTCCATGACACAGAAATTAAGAAAAATTTGTCTGAAAAAATCTAAATATAATGCACATTTACCAATTTAATCATAAACTTTTTAATTTTTTCAATTAATTCCTAAATATTTTTTCTTTTTCAATTATTTTTAGCCAAAAAACGTAGACGTAGATGTCAGTCTTTCTACATGACACGAACTGAGCTGATGTGGATAATTTTTTTACAATATATATATATATATATATATATATGAAATCCATATTTAATTCTTATTTTTTAAAAATGGTTTTCCTACTTTACTTTTTACTTTTACTTTTTGTTTAATTTTCTTTTCTTTTTCCCTACACTAGCCACCTTGTCGATAGCCGATGGAGGTCACCAGCCTCAGGTGAGAGCGGCCCTCGCTAGCCCAAGCCCAAGAGTTCCTCTCCTAAGGTAGGTGACCTCCATTGGCTATTGACGAGGCTTAATGGTGGTCGACAAAGGGAAAAAGAAAAAGAAAAAAGTAAAGATGGAAAGCATAAAAAAGATAAAAATAAATAAAAAAATTGGAAAAATAAATGTGATAAAAAAATTGCCCACGTCAGTGCTGTCCATGTTACATAGATGGTCGGTGCACATGTCATCAATTTTAGAGCCAAAACCGATTGGATGAATTTAATTGGCAAAACGTGAAATATTTATGGCTCTATTGGCAAAATTAATAGATATATAACTAAATTGGCAAAAGTAGAATAAATTTATGACTTTTTGAGCAATTTTCCTCAAAAATTAGTTTATGGTAAATGTCGCCAATTTGCGTTTTTTGCTTGTTGATATTGGCCCAATGTTAAATAATAAGTTGTCTCTGCGGTAATCAATTAATTGTGTTGTTTTGTATTTTTTTTTTGGTAAAGGTAAGAATTGATATGTTGTTTTGTTTCCACACGTCATTAGTAAATAAGGCGCATCTAACGTAGCCCAAGCTTAACTCAATTC
Source organism: Psidium guajava (assembly GCA_016432845.1). NCBI lineage: Eukaryota > Viridiplantae > Streptophyta > Magnoliopsida > Myrtales > Myrtaceae > Psidium > Psidium guajava. The sequence continues at coordinate 34,765,180 of CM028226.1, forward strand.
CAAACTAACACCGGGCAAGTAAATATGAAACAAGCAGAAAAAAAATTTAAACCACATCAAATTTGATGTTCTAATTCTGGTATATGATGCGTTAAATCACGGCACGATCACATGATATCCACGTAGGCAATCTATAAATAAACTAAGTCACCACAGTCACATAGGAACGAGATTTTATGGATTAAAAAAATCAATGTTGTATTATTCTTTGATTTGTTTGTTTAATCATCTAAAATTGAGTGAGTTCATCATTTGGCAAATTTTAGTGGCAAAATTTGAAAGTAGCCATTGAAGTAGGGCAATTTTGTCAAAGTACCCATGAAATTCGTGACTCCATCTCAATTAATCCCCATCTCACCGATCGGCCTCAGCCTCAGTGGCCTCAACTAGGTTAGGCAAGGGGTGAGCGGTTCCAGGCAGGTTCCTCGTTTTGTGGAACCTGGAACCTACCCTACATATCTTGGAACCTAGAACTTACCTTGTCATAGGTTCTAGGGTCGGTTCCAGGTTTCACCCAGGTTCCACATGTATTCTTAGTTGAACGATTACAGTGAATAATCGCATTTAATGACCATCATCTACTACTAAAATTCACTGACCACAACTCATATTTAGAAACGAAAAATATGAAACATTAACAAAGTAAAAGTTTTAATGATAAAGTTACACACTCAGCATTGGATATTATGGAATACCGCAAGATGACACAAAGACATATACCAAGAAAAAAAATATAAAAACTTGCTTTAGGGTCCAGGTTCCGGTTCTATGTTCCACCTACCTAGAACTTAGAACTTACCCGTCAGAACATGTTCTCAAATTTTTGGAACCTGGAACCTACCCTCCATACCTTGAAACCTGGAACCGATCGGTTCCATCAGTCCGGTTTTTCAGATTCCAGGTTCTACCCTGAAACCATGCTCACCCTTAGTAAGGGCAACCTTGCTATGGCCTCCCTAGTTGCGGGCGAAGGTGGCTTTGCCCGTGGCTGCCATGGCCTCACCTAGGGCAACCATGGCCTCACCTAGCCTTAGTGAGGCTAGTCGGGGGCCGCAAAGCTCTCGTTGGCCACAATGGTAGTAAGAAAGAAAAAAAAGAGAGAGAGAAAAATAATGAAGAAACAATATTAAAAAAATATTTACATTAGTGTCGATCAACAAAGTGAACTATAATAGTAAAAGGTTTAAGACTCAACTAATAAAAAAAATAATTTAAGGCTGAATTAACACAATTACAATGAATTTAGGATTATTGTGGCAATTTTCTTGCTTTGTTTGTACCAAAATATCTCATTGCACACGGTATGGCGAAAAGATTTTTTTTTTCTAATTAAACCATCATCGACGTTTGTCCTCCTCTCCAACGGTCCCACTCTACATGTTGCTTCAACAAGTTGGGATCTCGTCTTCTATCCCTGCCACGGATTGAAACTGAATATGAATAGTTTAAGAATTAGGGTTTAAGTTTTAATTGGAAAATTTTGTTATTTTGTGCCAAATTCGAATGCACCTACATCCGCAATTACGTCTCCGTAGCAAATGCTCGAACAAAAGAGCTAGTCTCTATAAGATCGACGAAGGAGCTTAATCAGCAAATGCAAGAAAGAAGTGAAAAATTCTTCCCATACCGTGAACTGACCAACATTCAACGAACGCCACAAACATGTGGACATTGCTCTTGCGAGCTAAAATTGGAGAAAACGTGAGACTTCCTGAGCTTACCGGCCGCTCGGAAAAGTGGGATCACCGGTGCGGTGGCTTAGAGTTTATTGCAGAATACTAATGCACATGCTCGTGCACGAACAACTTGGCCCGCCTGGCCCATCATCATCTGCGACTGCAGAATTTTGGAAACCATCGCTCTTGAAAATTCGAAGTACGAGACTATATTATGTGACATATCTAATGCATGAGGCAAAACATACGCCATGTTTAAGGAGAGGTATAACTGGTTATCCCAGCAACCTCGGGTACAATGGAGCAAGTCCCACTTCAGGTTTTGTTTTTACGGTGAAGCGGAACTGGTTTTGTAGGCTCTCGTGTTTCCAAATTACTACAGACTGAAAACAATGCAATAAAACTGGTCTTGGAAGGGAACTGGTTTTTGAAAGCTGGCAATCAAAAAGCAAACTAAAATATAGAAAAAAATCCAAAAATATTTTCTAGAATCAGAGGCATCCAAGGTGGAGCTTACTTCAAAGCTCAATATAGGCTACAGGCTAATGCAATCTCTCTTCTGAGTATTTCATTCACAATGTGCACAAATCAAACGCTTAGTTGAGGACAAAAGGAGTCCCCTGTCGAAGAGAGCTAAGACAGATCCGAGTGATTCATAAACTGGTTCTGCAGTCAATGAACTCACTTTGACTTATATCCTGTTCCTTGTCAATAATTACTCTATGAAAAAAAGGAAAAAAAATAAAAGACACTCTTTTGCGTCAACCACCACACTATATCACATTCATCCAATGTCATCAGTCTCAGGCATACTTATCAGCCATACATTATGCAAGGAAAAAATTAGTAAAAACCAGCACAAACCATTTTTCCAATAACAACTTCATACCCTACAGATGAACCATGCGTTGGAGCTAGGCAAGGAACAATTACTCGTTGTTTCTTGTACATCCTAAAACGGAAAAGGGAAATAATTGATTCTCTCACTAATTCTAGAAAGAGGATTTTCGTTTGACAAAGAAAGGGCACTTGGTGAAGCTATATCTTCCCTTGTGCTCCTAAAACCGGATAGCAGGGGAGAACCCTGGAGTCAACTAGTGGACAATGCCAATAGGACAAAAATGAAAGCCCAGAAATCCCGAATGGTGTCACTTGAACAGATCTGGATTTAGCCAGTCCCTACATCAAGAAAAGTCGCAATCACAAATTCCATCAAGCATCAAAACTAGGAAGTTTTTTGGCCCCAAATATACTTTGAATTCGAAGATCGGTAGGTGGAGAAAATGTGAAAATAGGGCTTACTTGGTTATATCATCAAGATGGTCATCAAAATCGACAACATCTTGCATTTTTCCAGATGAAATGTAATCCAACAGGACCACATTCGCAGATGCTTCCTTGGCAATTAACCGGTTACTTCCATCTGGTGAGACTAACTTCCAGTTCTTGGATGAATCCCTTGTGTAAAGCTGATATGGCAGGAGAAAAGTTTATTTGAATATGCTAAGTTGAAGAAGCAGAATAGTTTGTTTTGATGGTACCCATACTGACCAATTAATATTCAGCATCACAAAGCTTCATTATATCCGCAATAAATGGGACAAACAGACAATGACCAAAAACATAAATAGACGGAAAGATTTGCATTGGACACCAGTCCAACAACTCCTCTCTATGAGAAATCAGAACCATACTTTTCTGTTGGATTACATCAACATAGACACTGCTGAAGAACAAACTATTATAGAGAGCTGCAAACAAATTCCATATAGATTGACTGGGCACGCATGACAACCATTCTGTTCCAGAAATTATTTCTGGAACAGAAATAAATTTTTCTATTTCTGCCAAAAACAAAAATTTTTTGTTTCTGGTTTTGGGCCAAAATCTATTTCTGGAACAGATTTTTGTTCCAGAAATAGAAAAACAGATTTGCGTTGCCAAACGAGTTTCTGTTCCAAACCTATTTCTGGAATAGGTTTGGAACAGAAACGGAGAAATAGAAACGTTGTCATGCGCGCTCTAAATGAAAGCTACAGATGCTTTTGCACAAAAACAAAACGATTACCATCTCTAACGATTTCAAACATCCAATGGGCTATGCAGTTTTATTCAGAGGCATGAAGAGAGTAGCAGGGAGTAGAAAGAAAAGGCAGTGAGATACTGGAATCCAGAAACTAGGGAAAGGAATGCGTTATCTTTTGCTTTTGGCTTTGAAGAAAGTAAAACAGGAAGTGTCAAAAGAGATGCAGTCAAAAACACAAGCCGCTTGGGGACAAGAAGAAACCCAACCACTCATATGATCAAGTCCGCTGTACAAATACACTGATAAAACAAGGTATTTGCATTCTTTTATCACAACTGATACCTTAAAGAGAATAAACTTGAGGTAACAAACAATCCAAACACCTTCTCTCATACATGAATAGCCCAATGACAACTAGTTGATGGCTGACAAGAAGGGCAGCAAAGATGGAGGCGGAATGACAAATATTACGCCTTAATGAAGACTCAAAGTTTCTCCAATTCGCCAAATGAATCTCGTGCAGAGGAAATACCACTAACCTGCATGACAGGAGACCGATCCCTCCCGTTCGACAAAGCCTCAAGCTTCTTATTATCTAACTGCACAAATCAACCAAACACATTACAAACGCCCTCTAAAAATACCATCACATCAACCACATGCACAGCAATGGTACCTACCAAGACTACTGCAGCCTGCGGAAAGTAACGAAAAATATGGTCTCCAATATTTCTAGCAACGCCACCAAGCTCGGTATCATCGTACCTCTCGTTCGCATGAAAGTATCCCACAATACTCATCCCTTTTGATCCATAATACTCCTCTATCTGGATATGTTCAAGCAATCGAATCAAACAGCCAGTCAATAATTTAACTAATAATTTCTCAATTTCCACAATTAATCGCTATCAAAAACGCAATTAAGCCATTAGAGCGCTCCATTAATAAACAATAATACTTCAGCTCATCAATTTTCAGCAAGCAAGCGCCACAGATCCCCATTTAGGGTCACTGCGTCTGAATGAACGAACGCCCACAGATTTGCGAGAAAATAATCTCGCGAACGGATAATACAACCCTCCATCTAACAATTCAAAGACCAATTCACGATCTCCTGATCGCTTCTCATGCAATCAAACCTCGACATGACAACCACTTCAAATTCGATCAAGCGAACGAGGAAAAAAAACGCGTCCGAAAGGGAGAGCCTTACCAGGAGGAGGGAGATCTCGAGATTGGGGAGGAGGCCGAGGTGAGAGTGGAAGAGGGGGACGGCGTCGAGGACCTCGACGGCCTCGCCGCGATCGGAGTGGCGGCCAAGGAGGATGCCGTTGACTGCGGCGGCCTTGTGCTTCAGGGCGTGGAGGATAAGCTTTATGTAGGCGTTCTGAGCGATCTCGTACCGCAGTTCCCCGCTTCCCATGGCCCCGATTGATGTCGCCGGCGAGAGAGAGAGAGAGAGAGAGAGAGAGAGAGAGAGGACGGTGGATGATGGAGGCTTACGCAGTGGAGAACCCGAAGTCAATCCTAACTAGCAAGCAGCAAGCAAGACAACTAAAAAAAAAAAAATTGTCGAATTTCAAGATTGATTTTCGAGCATATTTAGACAGACTTTTAGAGTATATTTGATAGGATTAATACCACGAAAAACCACAAACTGGTACGCTCGTGCTCGTGACAAATTTACCCTAAATTATTTTTTTGACCATGAAAAACTCCAAATTGGTACACATGTGACAAATTTACCCCAAACTATTTTTTTGACATCAAAAAACCCTAAACTTGTACATTTGTGACAAATTTACCCCAAATTGATATATTTGCGACAAATTTACCCTCCATTAATTTTCGTTAAATTTAAAGTTAAATTGCTTAGTTGGATGGCATGTGACACTTCACGGGTATACCAGTTTATAATTTTTACCCTCTGTTTACTATATGTTTATCAATTTAGGATTTTTCATGGTACTAAACCAATTTAATAAATGGTAAATTTGTCATAAGTGTAATAGTTTGGGGTTTTTCGTGGTAAAAAAAATTATTTTATGGTAAATTTGTCACAAATGTATCAGTTTTTGGTTTTTTATGGTCAAAAAAATAATTTAGGGTAAATTTGTCACAGGTATATTGGTTTGGGGTTTTTCATGATCAAAAAATTATTTTGGGGTAAATTTGTCATGAATGTGCCAGTTTGGGGTTTTTCGTGGTAAAAAAAATAGATTATGGTAAATTTGTCACTGGTGTACCGGTTTGGGGTTTTTCGTGGTATTAACCCTATTTCATAACGTCTCCATTTCTCTATTTCTATTTTTTTAAATAAAAAAATCAAAAACATCTTTAGTCACACAAATAATTCATTTGGGACCAAAACATTTTTTTAAACCTTTTACTTGAGACTAAAGGTTTGTTTGATTTAGTTTCGAGCATATATCTTTAGGAAAATGCACATATCTTTGGCTGAAAGAGTTTGGTAAAATATAAATATTATTAGTAAATTATAATTAAAAAGTATATTTAGATGCAAACTTAATATAAATGTTGTTTGGTAAAAAATGCCATTTTAAAATAATTTAATTTTATTATTTTTTTATTATTATTTCGAATAATTATTTATATTTTTCCATAAAAATTATTTTATTTTATTTTATTTTATTTTTTCGACAAATTTATTTTTTTATTTTTAATTAATTATTTTAATTAATTTTTATAATTATTTTTATTTTTATAAAAAATTATTTTTATTTTAAATTCTTATATTACTTTCTTTAAAAGCAAAAAGGAAACAAAAAATAAACAGATCAAAAACAAAAAATTATAGTTACATTTCAAAAATGCAACTTTTCAAAATACCATGGAAGCTACTTGCGGAAAAATTCATTTGGGACCAAAATTTCTAAAATTCCTAAAACTTTACCATATACAAATGTTTAGACTTAAATTCGCATATAATTTCTTATCGTTGTAAAACTTGAATAAAATTAGAAGTCTCGATAAAAAAGTAAAAAAAAAAAATTCTTAAGTACAAGTTAACGTACTTTGCTAGCATAGCAATTTTTAGGTAATTATGAGAATAACAATATGTCATGAGTCACAAATACTTGAAAAAATGGATCATATAGTAACTTTTAACTATTTTTTATTTAATTTTTGTGAATCACAATATGCTATCAATCTCATAATAAATGTGCCTAAGTTAAATTGGTTAGAATCATTCATTGATAGTTGTGAATGACTTATTTTCGACTTTAAAAATCTTTACAACATAAACACTAATGTGTAAATATTTAAAAAATGTATAAATAAATCATGAACCACGGATCCAACATTATTTTAGAATAATATGATAGACCAGGTAATTAATCATGAAATTGCGATTTATTCGGCTAGGATGTGCATGTGCCCAGTAAACAAGCTTTATCTCCAATGCAAATAACAAAAATGGCCCTATATCTGATTTGAGTGACTTTGCCTTTCACTTTTTACTTTTTTCCCTATCATTTTCAGAATTAAGTCTTAGAGAATATCTATTTTGTGACGGAAAAGCTAGTAAGTGGCTCATTGTTAAACAAAAGAATAAAAGAAATTAAGGCTCCATTCATTTTGCGAAAAACAACTTTCAAAAAAATATTATTCGAATATTTTGGTGCTTGGTTCAAGAAAAATAAATAACATTTTCCCTCATCTTTCCTTCTTCACTCTTCACATTCTTTTTCCTTTTAGTTATTTTTAGTTCTCTTTACCCTTTACTTTTTTAAAAAAAAATTGAAATTTCTATTTTTTTTACTTTTCCTTTTTCTTCAATCGGTCACCGGCCATGGCCTCGGTGAAATATATTTTTCAATTTATTTTCAATCAACACTGAAAAATATTACCATTTTTTTGGAAAATAACTCTTTGTAAAATATATTCTGAAAAAACTTCATTTTTCATGAAACGAATGGAGCCTAAAATCAGTCAAGATATATGATACAAACCAATTCATATTTAAAAGATTATCTCTTCATTTGTTTAGCGAAAAATGAATAATTCGAAATATATTTTTCTAAAAATGATGACTTAGATCTCTTAAAATAATTAGTTAATGAAAGATATTTCTATCATTGACAACAATTTATATCTATACATTTTCGTAAATGATGAAAATATTATTCATTTATTCATTTTTACAAGCGATGCAAATGATTTTTTTTTTAAGGTTTATTGTTCGAACCCATGTATGCATTGACACCCCCAATTTCATATGAAACATTGGCCTCTTAATATTTATAACTTGAAGAAACCCACGGCGTTATGTAGATGTATGAACAAATTTGAAACTAAAGTGAAAGTTGAAAATTCTTTTCAGACAAATGAAAAAATATAGAGGTGGAATTAAGATTTGACTTAAATTGGAACGGTTTACTTAACCAATTAACTTCGTGCAACGTTTGTGTTTTCCTCATAAGAAGTCATGTCCGGCCCCGATATAGACTTTCCAAAGAGCACCTGTAACTCATCTCGTTCCACGACTGACTGTGTTGCCATTTCCACGGGGGTTTTAAACACGACTCCCAGAGCATTACAATCTATGGAGGCAAATTCGTTAACGATGCTTTTACCTAATTCGACTTTCGTATTGGGCATCACAAATAGGTTTGCACTTAAATGTGGAGGTGATCAAGAGTTCGAGATAGAAACGAGAATCAAACCAAACTAGCCACGGGGAATCGGTCCGGTCACAGGTTCGTAGTTATCGGTCTAGTTCCGAACTAACAAAAAAAAGAAACAAAACAGCACTGGGCAGCTCAGTTCCTGATTCCTAGGTAAGAAATGAAGCAGCAACCGAGGTCTGAAAAATCAGATCGGAAACTGGGAATAAATTACGTTTCTTTCTATGTTATAATTTCTCTGGTTCTGCAGAGTGGCCTTAGCGGTTCTGGGCTCGATCTTCGTTTGTTGGACTTGGAGCACACACCCACCATGCCTTGTCATAACTACTGCTTCTTCTCCCCCTCCCTCTGGACGCGTGTTCCTCATGACCTTTGAAACCCTACTCACCGCTCCAGGTAAAGCTTTTTTTGGAACTCCGCTAGGTAGCGCTAATCGGCCACTGTACGATCCCCTCTCAGGTGGCGTCCCATTTCTTGCTTCATCTCGGGACCTGAATTCCAGCTCAACTTTGGGTCCGTTCATGGCACAGGGCAATGAATTCGAGCTCATACGCTTTCATTTTCGCCAAACTGTTTGGATGAGGCGGCAGGCCCTGAGCTAGGGGAGGAAGAGAGCCACTCCAATCCCACAGAGCGATGAGCGGCAGGGCAGTGAAAAAGGACCATAAAAAGTAAATGGGTTGAAATCGAGCCGTGCAGCAGACCCATCGAGCACCCTAAAAAGTCTGGCTTTATTTTAGTAGACCCATTTTGACGCTTGTCATATTCTAAACATATTCCACCTAAAATACGAGTTAAAATATTGATCCTCCAGTCTCCGTATCGAGTGACCTCTACAGGAATTGTTGCAAATTGCGCCTGTCTTGAGTCGACTCCATCTATGTAATATGCTATGCGGTGCTCTAGCAAGGAGCACATTATGGCCGTCAAAACTCTAGAACTCAGGTAATGCAACTTCAAACCCCTCGACCAAAACGCCTCTCGTGATCCTTTGCCCATGGCGTAGTTACTCCATTTTAAGCAAAGTTGAAAGCATCTATTATCACCAAAAAGAAAATGTAGAGCGAGCGATCCTACCTGTAGAGACAGAGAGGAGCTGAAAAAAAAAAAAATTCAGGGATCTTTGTACTTTTCTTCATTCAATGCGTCGAGAATAGCATTAACCTCGAAGAACCTAGAACTAAACAAAAGAATAATCTTTACCGGACAACAAATACACGTACAAAAGTCCACATAAAGCATTTTCAAGTATATAAGCTGCTCCTACCAAAAAACTAAAAAAGTTGCCCAACGCTCCATGAGGGCGCGCTCCCTCTTTTTTCATGCATGGTCTGAGTTGACTCAACACATACGGGGTAAAGCAGAATTACCAGACCTTATGCCTAAAAGGTCACAACACAAACGTCATTAAGACTCTTAAGAGCATCAAATACTCTGGGCCAGAGTCTCTGGCTTCTTACCTTAAGCACAAGAACAAGCAAATAATTATAGTGATGAAACAAAAGGACAAATTTATAAACGAGCTCCACAGATGCCAAGTATGCGATCCAGAGGAACATCACCTCTAGAACAAGTACGAGAAATAGCACACAGCTGCTCTCACATCACAATTTCACTCTTCAAATGCGCAAATTATCTCAACTGGTCAAGGCCCAAACTATATACAGAGCCTAAACCTACACCTGTTTCTGAGGCATATGGAGCCGAACATTCAATGTCTAAGAGAACACACACATACTTCACAACTTGCAAAACCTGATATCAAATGCTTCTAAAAGGTCGCCTAAAAGGCCTTTCAGGCCTAAACCACAAGAATTAGGTATCTGGCATAGAACTTAACTACAGATGATAAAAGGCCATGCTAAGAGAACATGACAGGACTAAAGAGGGGCATTATCAAAGATTGTCTATCTAGATCAAACTAGAAAAATTATCACAAACTCCAACCCATATTATATAAAGTCTACATGATAAGCTAAACAGAGAGAGTAACTGTTAGTTAGAGAGACTCCAAGTACTAATGATAGCACTCTATGAGGACTAATCCATACAGATGAAAACTACTTTTGACTCTTCAGATGATGAACAGCCTTCCCTGGTGAAATGGATGGTAGGAGACCTTCTAGTACTTGCTGTGCCTATCAGTGCGCAATAAGCAAATCTAGAGGAATCTTCCTGGAACTTCTATAGGAAAGCTTAAGCACCTGCATGAAATTGATTCCATCTCTATCTGGCATAAGGGTGGTACCGACTACTGCCACTATATCCTCCCCTGCCATACATCCCACCTGCTCCACCATAACTAGCACCTGGACCCGTGTCATAACCACCACCATAGCCTGAACCTCCATAACCACCATAGCCTTCACCTCCTCGACCATATCCACCTAAACTGCCTCCACCATAGCCTCCACCATAGCTGCTACTGTAGGGTCCAAAGCGACTAGAATAACCAAGGGAAGACTCCCCTCGATAACCTCCTAGGCTACCACCTCCAAACCCCCCATAACTACTGCCAAATTCACCACCACCACCACTACCATACCCATACCCGCCAAGTCTACTGCCAAAGCCTCCAGGAGTCCTATATGGACCAGGCCCATAGCCTCCATCAAAGCCCCCATAAGAACCACCAAATCCACCAAAGCCATCATTGAAAGAGCGACCCCTAGAATTGCTACCAAATGCAGATGAAGGAGGTGGGTTTGAAGCTTTCTTTGGTTCAGCTTTCTTGATCTCCACCTACAACAAAGCATTTTAGTTAACCTAATTTATGGTGCATAATACTGTAACCATTGCCCTTTCCTGAGGAAACCTATACCTGCCATAGTCTTCTTCATATTTAGAAATAAAGCCACTTAAAATATTTCTTTTAATACAGGCCTCAAGGATATCATTATTGATAATGAAATAGTATTAAACGATGCAAACAACTGCAAAAACAAGTATCTGTTTACAAGTTGATTTCTCATAAACAATCTTGGTAAACTCACCTTAGTACCGGCCATTTCTATCATATTTCCCTTAGACAACAAATCATCAACAACTTCTTCACTATCAAAAATTATGAACCCAAAGCCTCGAGAACGATTAGTCTCATGATCTCGGATTATCTGATGTTCAACAACTTCTCCATACTTAGAGAAGAAATTCTTCAATTCATCTGCAAAGTTGGACAAAAGAAGATAGCCATTGATAACCATCATCTGCCAAGGAAAATCCAGTAACTATACAAATTACTCTCGACTGAAAAATGAAATTGTACGTAAAATGATTGCACCTTCTGTGACAGTTGATGGTATACCACCAACAAATATCTTCTTCGTCTTAAAATCCTTCGATTGGCCTGAGCCTTTAGGAATGGTTCTCTTGATCTCAACCTGCTCCGTTAGCAAATTACCACATGAGAGCAGTGTAAAATGAAAAAAAGAAAAGAATAAACAGCCCAAGGGAAAAAAGGCAAGCCAGAAATTTTGATCCAGTGAGCTATCAAACATGGAAAACTCACCAATTTTGAACATATTCCAGGGATTATACAAGCTGAATCCATGTCCACACATTACGAGAAACAAAATAAAAGCTGGAATCCTACAGTGCCATAATATTTGCTCTGTAAAACTTCATCAGTACTTCTATGAAGTGACTATCCAAAGACAACCGTGTTATGCAAACAAATCACAGAGCTTTTCTAGTTTCAAATTTCTTTAGAAATCCTACAAGAAAACGCATCATATCTATATCCCTTTCCTAGGCCACGAATATTTCCAAATGTGGTGTTTAGAGTATGACAAGGACAAAGGAAATAGATCAATTAGCTGATAAACCATTTTAACAAAGAAAAGAAACTTAGTTACTGACTTAGTGAGTCATTGCTTAATGAAAACACAGCACACCTTAGGCAATGTAAAAGCACTACGTATCATCCCTAGTAGAAATGTGAAAAGTGCAATTCTCTACACCTCCGAGCAGACAGATGTAGGAAGTTGGCAGTCTTTCGATAAAAAAGATTTCAACCATTCATTGAAACTTTTCAGGTATTTGCGAGCTACACCACTTTGTCTACAGATGACAATACAGAATACATCTTTATAACATCTAATTGCCAATATGGAAATTGAAGGAACCTTGTGCTCGTGAACTGAACAACAAAGCGACAAAAAGAGATAACCAACCAGCAGGACAACAATGCCGCTTTTACCTGCTTCCCATTGAGGATATGTTCATCCTCTATAACTTTGTCAACCACCAAAGGATCAGCATAAGTAATAAACCCAAAACCCCTGGGTTGACCCGTAAATCGATCTTTCATTATCACAGAATCCGTTATCTCCCCATACTGCCCGAAGTGCTTATTGAATGTCGCTGTATCCACAATAAGAAAGACAGTTACTAAGAAGCGGAAATAAATCAGTTGAGCTATGGCTCGTATAACATCTAGGCAGGGCATATGAACACCCAGAAATATATCCTAATGCCAAATTAGTGAATTATAATAAACTCTATGACACAGCAAACTGCAAATCGTAAAGATAAAATTACCCATAGTATTGGGCATAAAACGTGTACTGTTGATGACTAAATGAGACAGACAGCAAAAAGTAGAGGTCTCACCGTAAGTAACATCTTTCGCTAGTCCTCCGATGAAAATCTTCCTGCATCGCAAAATTCACAAATTAAGAGCCCTCACAGTAAAAAAGAACCTGGTCCATCGGGTAAGGAATTGGCAAAAAGAGATACCGTGCGTTTGTGCAATAGCTAAAATTCACAAATTTTCGAGAGATAACTATCTAAAATCCAACAATAAAGCGAATATCGACTCTCCCCAACGACACTAAGGCGGCCACGAACTACAAAAGAAGCCCGTCCCCGGTGAATTCACTCCATCGAGGGCTTCGCTTCCAAAACACGGACGCTACGAATCGCAAGAAAGGAAGTCTTTTCTTCGGCCATCAAGCCTTCAATCAAGCTTATCTCGCATTCGATTACTCACAAACATGCACATCGACGAAGTAATCATGAACATGCAAATCTACAAGATCCTGCCTAGAGAGAGAGAGAGAGAGAGAGTAACCCGGGGCTGGCTCCATCACCGGAGAGCGGATCGTTCTTCATCTTAGAACCCATTGATCAGGCAAGTACTTCGAGACTGAACACTCTTTAGAAGTCGCGAGACGAGAAATGTATCCGATCAACCCCACGAATCGAGTGCGAGCACAGAAGAAGAAAGAAAAAAGTGAGAGCTAGGGTTCCTTCTGAGCCCCGGAAATGCGTGGAAGAAGAATAAAAGAGGATGATGTTTCCCGTAAAATGTCAGATTTGCCACTCAGGGAAGGGCACAATCACGGATTTGCCGAACCCGTTCTTGTAATCTTTCCGAACTTTGTATTTTTTTTTTATATATCGAAGGTGTCCGGATTAGTGTCCGTACGAACGCAATGAATTTGGATTTATTCATTGCGTGCCTCAAATTTTATCATAATATGTAATTTCGTTTGATTTCTTATTTAATCATTTATTACATAAAAATTAGGAAATAACCTCAATTCTTAACAAAAATATTCAAATCATTTTTATATGGTTTGCATATATGATAATTTAATTTTCTAAATGTGTCATTCATTGCAATAAATTAGACCGGTAAGGGTAAATAAGCTTAATTAATTGATTGGACTAAGCTTGCAGTGAGATTCAAACTCGTAGAAATACACATTGGTTGAAAACCACATAGGCCATGAACTCGATTTTATTAAACAGATTGCTGAGCAAGAGCCCAAAAGAGTCAACGGTCAAGCATTGACGAGTGCCCTAAAGCTGCGATGACACCTCTCGGTCGAGTCGCTTTGATCGCAAGTCAAGCCCTCGAGAGCCAGCCCCTCCTTCGTCGTTATTGATTGCCGTTGCTGGTGTTCCGAGAAGAACCTCCGAGAGAGTTCCTCATTTTGTAGGCTTGCCCGTTGACAAATAGCCCCAAGAGTTCTTGCACTGTGAGTGTTGACCACACCCGAAATTATTAGATTTATGCTTTAAAGCAACCGTGTAATAATTACATGTTAGGAATTTTGTTGTATTTTCAATTTCGTATTTAATTAATGGCAAAAAAATATGTTCATTTATTTGTTCAGTTATCTAGATGAATGATTTCATAAGATCAATTGTCACTAAATCTACTTTTAAGACGTCAAGAATATGCGTTACAGGTTCACAGTTAGATTGAATCTTTAGATTGTTTCCGGTCAATGGATCATTTAAATGGATATTAATAATCTTGTCGAGACCGATGTGTTCTTAGCTTCATCATTAAGTGTTTGATACTTAAGGGAATGATGAGTCACGAGTTATTGGGTATTATGATACTCGAGTCAGAACGTAGGCGTTTGTACTTAACAAGTTCACTGAACGTGACATGCATCGAAGGATTAGCAACATGGAAGCTTCAAGCGTGATTGATGTCTAAATCGTTCATGTTTGGGTGTTGTGTAAATAGTCTTTAGACATGAGACACAATGTTCACTTGTGTGTTAGACAGCTGTAGTTCACAAGTGCGCATACTGCCAGTTCATTGATTCATCTCTATACTTGATGGTTATAATTTGTTTACATACGAAGTCATATGTGTGCTCAAAATAGAATTTGTCTCCTTGTTACATACAAGGTTGATGTCTCATGTGATTTAATCATGATATTGCATTGCAATCCTTGACTGAGATTGTAATTGAGAATGTCTCGTATAAATGCATATCAATTAGATTTATGCATATGATTGAATTGGTGGCTCGATAAATATTTCATGACTTTTGTTCAATCGTGATATTGTAAGACAGATGGATTGAATTTCACTACAGTTAAAGCCGATATATTTATTATGTTTTTGAAACATTCACACTATCTAGCAGTTACATATTGCTAGATGTCACTTATGACTTGTAGGATCTAGAGGCCGATCGGGATAATCAGTTTTCTTAGAAATACTGCTGTGTTAGTGCATGTCTTACTGCCAGTTCAGTAATGAACCTATGACTTGTAGAATCTAGAGGCCGATCGAGATAATCAGTTCTCTTAGAAATACTGCTGTGTTAGTGCATGTCTTACTGCCAGTTCAGTAATGAACCTAAGGATATCACATATCTTAATCAATACATGACGACATTGAACGTGAAATATGATATTACAAATATGTTTGCAATCATGAATATCGAAATAGTCGAAATAAAAATTAAATTAAATGAGATTTAATTTAATTATTATTTTTGGTCATGAACACACGCGTTTGTGATGAACGCATATGCTTGAAATGAACACAAGTTGATGTGCCCATTGAACAAGTGAGTTTGAAGATCCCCATTCGGGTTTGTTTATTTCCGCGGCGTTTATATATCCACGTCAAAACCCAAAAGAAATCCCCAAGCGAAATTATAGAAGTCCCTCTTGTCGGCGACAAAGCCGCTGGCCTCCACTTGGCCTGCGACGATCTAACTGAGAGAGTCCTCCTCCATGCCGGCACGCTTCATCGCTAATCGAAGGACCACTCGCGGCGAGAAAATCAGGCAGCCTGGTATACTCATATTCTCCGGCAGGTTTTGACGTCTTCCTCCCGATGATATGCTCGCTCCTGCCTCATCTTATCGAGGGCATCCTGATGCTGTTTGGTCATCTCGATCAAGAATTGCGTTGGCGACTCTTAGTGGGAATCTTCAAATAAATAAATAAATAAATAAATAATTCAAATGGTAGACCACCAAGGTAGAGTAGAAAAAGTTTCTAAAAGAAAAGAAAAATTCTTAAGCTTGCAACGTGGGTTCTTGGGGAAGACAAATCTACATGAGGATTGTTCAAAAGCTCTCGATCGACTGTTCGGCTACCGAGAATCCACCCGCCGCAAGGCAAGCCGTCAACCGTGGTTTCCCCGTGGATCAAAAGCGCTGCCACCATCACCACTGCCGTTGTCCATCGGGGGCTTGCCTGTCTCTAGCTGTTCCTCGTGATTGCCCAGCCGATCCCATCCTGATCCACCCGAGTTCAAAGTCGGAAAGAATAAATCTTTTATCTTATTTAATTTGAATATTCAATTACCTAGTTTGAACATATTCGATATCTAACGATATTTTGAAGCCATAGGTAATTAATTAGGAAATTTTTCTCAATTCGCAATCACATGTGTGAATTTGATTTTATTAGGTAAAATCATTGCTGGGGTATTTTTGGATTTGATTTTTTCATTTGTAAGGCTTCATATAAAAAAAATCGATTGGAAATAAATCGGGAGAAAATTCAAATTGATTTGGGTCATTATTTTCCTTATTTGAATTTTTTTATTGAATATCTTTTTGGAATACCCCGTTGCGTGATGCGATTTTAAAATCTAAAAGATATTGTATGCATTGATTGCCATGTTTAGATGGATTGCATATTTAAATTAAAAATCATAGAATTTGCATATCTAATTCTGTGTCTAAATAATTAGTTTAGTTTGCATTCTTAATTTAAAATTATGTCTCTAAAAGGTAATTTGTGTCAAAAAATACTCAATCTTCAATAAGTTAGGGTTTAGGGGAATTTAAATACCAAAATATGTAAGATTTAAAGTATTTTGGCATAGTTTCATTTGGGGTCAAAATTAATTCAGAAAATAAAAAAAATAAAGAATCATTCTTGCCATGTCATTGCATATAGGTTAGTCTTTCACTTTTTCGTAAATTGAAAATGATAAAAATAATAATTTTGCGGCACATGCTCTTTGCAATTATCGTGATTTCTTGATGTTCATTTAATTGACTATACACCCGCATGATAACCTATGTCAGTGACTTAGGTTAAAATCAATTAAATTTGTTTGATCAAAATTTTTCATGAAATGAAATGGTACCGAAAGAGCGTTCTCATTGTTGTTGTTAAACTCATTTTTCAGATTTCGGTCCTTGAGAATGACTGACCCTCCGCAGTGTTTTGGGATCTCAAGGGAGATCGACCATGTAGTGATTAAGTTTGTAATAGTGGGATTTAGTATCAGTCCCCTTTTGATTGTATTTAAGCACTTGGCGAATATATGATGTATTTTGTATAATTGGATTTTCTCTCTTTCTTTATCCCCTTCTATATGTGTGTACAGGTGTGAAACGTTTTCTCTAGTGCTGTGACTCTGAGGATCATTTGATTGGCGACAAGCATCCTGGGTTGTTGCGTCTCTCCCGTTTCAACCAATCAATCGCTTTTGAAGTGGGTGTCGCATGGCCACCGTGTTCGGGGCATGACAATTTCTATATGGAGTGTCTCATTGATGACTTGGCTAACCAAAACTACCCAATATTTTCTCAGTACAAGGAAGAGGAAGAATGAAAACACAAGAAAAAAGAAGATGATGAAGAAACACGTGGATGACACATTGGACAAAAATGACAATATTTGGACAAAAAATTAAGAGGAGGATCAATATAGGTTTGAAGTAAAATTTCGTTGTTTGTTATGAGACAAAAAAAAAAAAATTTGGGTTAGATTTGAGATTCGATTTAAAGTTTGGGATTTTTTAGTGAATTAGGCCTAGTAACCGAATATGACCTGTCGCGACCCTCTAAAAAAAATTTTAATTAATTCTAGGGGTTAACGGATTATTAGGTTAATTAGATTTGACTAACCTAATGCGGACCCTCCCAAGCCCTACCGAATCGCAACTTTGGTTTTTGTTTAAATGATTTTGAAATTTGGAGTCGCCACTAATCGTTCTTGGTAGGTCGATTAGAAACCTAAATAAATTAGCGGGAGAACTAATTTATTCCTGCGAACAAGAGATTATGAGCTCGGGGACTTGGTTACACTAGTTAATTAAAACTAATGCCCTTTCGGTACCTTAATTTCATGGATATCCTAATCCGGCAACTCAGGCTTGGTTTATTCCTAAGGCTCTAGTAGGGTATTCTCTTTTGTGTTTTCACTTTTTAAATAGGATGCATGGATGGTATATATTTTTATTTGTTATATTTTTTTAAGTGTTAAAGATTCCCTGAAGCCGAAAGAGGGAGTGTGTTAACGACTTCTGTGCAGTATTACGACCTACTCATCTTTTGGGTCTGATGATTCAAAAATTAAATTATAGGAAGTACATGACAGTGAATAAACACCTCCAATGGGAGGCCTAGCATTGGCTTGGCTCTTCCCTTTGGGATTTAAGGTACAGGTATTTAAGTTGCAAGTATTTAAACTACTGTAAGTAAAAACCTCCAATGGGAGGCTAAGCATTGGCTTGGCTCTTCCCCTTGGGATTTAAGGTACAGGTATTTAAGTTGCAGGTATTTAACTACTGTAAGTAAAAACCTCCAATGGGAGGCTAAGCATTGGCTTGGCTCTTCCCTTTGGGATTTAAGGTACAGGTATTTAAGTTGCAGGTATTTAACTACTGTAAGTAAAAACCTCCAATGGGAGGCTAAGCATTGGCTTGGCTCTTCCCTTTGGGATTTAAGGTGCAGGTATTTAACTACTGTAAGTAAAAACCTCCAATGGGAGGCTAAGCATTGGCTTGGCTCTTCCCTTTGGGATTTAAGGTGCAGGTATTTAAGTTGCAGGTATTTAACTACTATAAGTAAAAACCTCCAATGGGAGGCTAAGCATTGGCTTGGCTCTTCCCTTTGGGATTTATGGTGCAGGTATTTAGATTGCGGATGGACTTTGTCCTCTCCATTTTGGGGTATGAATTTTTTTAAAATGAAATACAACGAATTGATTCAACAATTTGAAATTTGTGCGCGCTTGAGGACTCCTCCAAGCCGATTTTGTGCTTCCATAGGATTGACCATTGATATAGAGCTGCGGCTTCCTGACATAAAATAGAGTGAAGTGTTAGTATACAAAATATGTGCTAATCTGCACCTAAAACCAGAAGAGTAGAAAGAGTACTTATCTCCCATTTTTTTGGGAGGGATTTCTATAATTGATTTTCGCTCTCTATGTTCCCAATATAGAGAGTTTCTTTTGAATTAAGAGGGACTTTTAGTCACAGATCAGTTGAGAAATCGGTGGACAGCTTAGGAGCTTGTCTGGGCCGATTTTTGCATCTCGACGAGATTTTTGCTGTTGACGTAGAGATATCCTTCTCCTGACATAAAATATGGAAGAAAAAGGAGATGGAGAAAGTGTATACAATTTGTGCTAATTTGCGAGTAAAACCATAAATAAATGAATAAATAAAAACACTTAGCTTGAATTTGTTTGCTCGTTGACGAGGATGAACTCTTGATTTATATTGATCGATGAAGGAATTTGTGATGATAACCCCTAGCTTTAAACTCCTATCATCTTCAAAATTCTCTCTCTTTTGGTATTTTCTTTCTCTCAAAATTTTCTTCAATCTCCCAAAACTCTCTCAAACATCCAAAATTTTCTCTCCAAAAAATTCTCCCAAACACTTCAAATTTTCTCCCTCCCAAGAATCCTTTCTCAAGCTCACTTCTTCCTCCTTTTATAACCTACTCATCTATCTCCCATTCTAATTTTTCCACTAACTCTATCTCCCATTCTAATTTCTCCACTAACTCTTCTTCATTTTCATCTTCCATTCTCCATCTCTATCTCACATTCTAATCTCTCCACTAACTCTTCTTCATCTTCATCTTCCCTTCTCCATATTTATCTCCCATTCTAATTTCTCCACTAACTCTTCTTAATCTCCATCTTCCCTTCTCTATTCTTATCTTCCATTCTAATTTCTCTACTAACTCTTCTTCATCTCCATCTTCCCTTCTCTATTCTTATCTTATTTTCTCCATCCATTCTTCTCCAACTTCTCTTCTTCATCTCCTCTTCTTCATCTTCCCTTCTCTATTCTAATTTATCCACTAACTCTTCTTTTTATTATTTGTAAAATAATCCTTCAAGAGTTAGGTATTTGCACTCTAGTCCTTGAATTTTAAGTATTTACAATTCAGTCCCTGAAAAAAATATATTTCTTTAAGTCCAAATCTCCTCACAATTTTTGACACACCAAAATTTACCACATGTCAAATTTAAGCTCATTTCTTGTCGCTGAAAATAATGCATAATTTAATTAAAGCCCTTTTGCAAAATTAAGTCATTCTGGGTATAATTGGGCCAAGATGAAAATTTAAAATATTAGAAGACAATGTCACAACTCATAAAAAGTGAAAGTTAAAAATAAGTTGACTCAAATTAAATTTTTTTAGGCCCGATTCGAGATTATACTCGTGAAGGAACACGTGACTCGAATTGGATTTTTCTGAATTTGCGATGGCTAATATGAAAATAGATTTAAAATAAAAATATTAACTATATTTGTGTATTTTTTGGCCTCAAATGTTATTTTTCCAAAATTTTCAAATATTTTTGTATTTTTTTTAAAAACAAATTAAAATATATATAATATGAAAAATTATTTTTTGGTCAAAATTCGTTCCCTAGGCTTAGCTAAGGTTCCCAAAGTTGATTTTTCAATTTTATGAATTTTTATGGATTTTCTATTAATTTTCGAAAATAAATAAATAAAAAATACGTAAAAATACTGAAAATATGAAAAATCGTTTTTTGGTCAAAATTGGTTCCCTAGGCTTGGCTAAAGTCCTCAAAGTTGATTTTTCAATTTTATGAATTTTTATGGATTTTTATTACTTTAGCAATAGAAAAAAATGATTAAAAATCAGGTGTCAACAGCTGCCCCTCTTTGAAAGGAAGCTCGGTAGAGGTTCATTTCAAAGACGAGATGACACCTGGATTCTTATCGACTCAATACAAGTAAATAAAAAGAGTCGTGACATGATTGTTCCACTGAAAATGAAATGAGAACCTAAGGATTCGTTATATAAAAAAAACTTTAGGGTGGTTGAACTTGAACCCGTATGGTGGATCAACCCATGGTAGATTCCTAATAAAAGGATTCTACTGATTAAAAATTGAATTAAAATTTGACCCGTATGGTGGGTCATACCATTTGACCCGTATGGTGGGTCGTACCATGGTAGATTCCTAATAAAAGGATTCTACTGATTAAATTTTGATTGAGATTTGACCCGTATGGTAGGTTACCACGTGGAGATACCTGTAAGAAGGACTTGGTGCCTGTAGAAAGGACTTGGTGCCAGTAAAAAGGACTTGGTGCTTTGCCTGTAAGAAGAACTTTGTGCCTGTAAGAAGGACTTGCTTTGCCTGTAAGAAGGACTTTGTTTGCCTGTAAGAAGGACTTTGTTTTGCCTGTAAGAAGGACTTACTTTGCCTGTAAGAAGGACTTTGTGCCTGTAAGAAGGACTTGATTTGCCTGTAAGAAGGACTTTGTTTGCCTGTAAGAAGGACTTTATGCCTGTAAGAAGGACTTTATGCCTGTAAAAAGGACTTTGTGCCTGTAAGAAGGACTTGATTTGCCTGTAAGAAGGACTTTGTGCCTGTAAGAAGGACTTGATTTGCCTGTAAGAAGGACTTTGTGCCTGTAAGAAGGACTTGGTTTGCCTGTAAGAAGGACTTAGTTTGCCTATAAGAAGGACTTGGTGCCTGTAAGAAGGACTTGGTTTGCCTGTAAGAAGGACTTGGTGCCTGTAAGAAGAACTTGGTTTGCCTATAAGAAGGACTTTATGCCTGTAAGAAGGACTTGATTTGCCTGTAAGAAGGGCTTGTTTTGCCTGTAAGAAGGACTTGATTTGCCTGTAAGAAGGACTTTGTGCCTGTAAGAAGGACTTGGTTTGCCTGTAAGAAGGACTTGGTTTGCCTGTAAGAAGGACTTGATTTGCCTGTAAGAAGGACTTTGTGCCTGTAAGAAGGACTTTGTGCCTGTAAGAAGGACTTGTTTTGCCTGTAAGAAGGACTTGATTTGCCTGTAAGAAGGACTTTGTGCCTATAAGAAGGACTTGATTTGCCTGTAAGAAGGACTTGGTTTGCCTGTAAGAAGGACTTATTTTGCATGTAAGAAGGACTTGGTGTACCTCAAAGGGTGCCATTCTGGAATCTGGAAAGATCAGGAATCCTGCAGAAGCTCAAACCCAAATTATATTATCCTGTCGCTTTAGGAATAAACCAAAGAGGCAGAGATCAAAAGGTCTCGAACATTTCTGTCCTTGAGACAAATCATGCTTTATTGAAGAAGGTGGATACCTGTATGTACCGCAATGGATTCGAGTACCCCAACAACCGTCAGAATTCATTCTCTTGAAAGGTTCAGGTTGAAGATATACTTACCTGAGAATTTGGAAGAAATGCTTGGTGGCTTCTCGACAACCAGGCTTGTTCATTCAATAATCGCTGAATGAATTTCAAGACTTTGGAAGGTAGTTTGAACATTGGGAATGTGTTGCCTGTCAGGCAGTATCAGAGGTAACATGTGCAAGCATTTTCATCAATGAGTTGATCGGTTCATGTAAAACTATTCAACCAAGTCGGCAATGATTAGAAGTAGTCTGTGTGATAACTCATGATGCAATCAATCCAAATATGGATCATGCAAAACTATTCTGTCAAGCTTGCATTACCAATTCTGTTTAAGGAGGTTCTCATAGTATGAACGCCTCGAATGTAATCTGAATGGGGGACTTCAATCCGAAAGGGCCTTCTCTCACTCTGGGGAAAGGCTGTTTATCTGTAAATTAAAATGTTAGACTTGCGTGGAAATGGTTTGCCTTTCCTCATCCTGTCATGCCCCATTCTGCACATTTGATGTCTCCTGTGCAGTTTATGCTCTAAGTTGGAGTTGGTAAGTTAAACACACGGAATAGTCATACATAATTCATGAACTGTGTAAGCACAATGCAGATGTGACAATTTTTTAGCATTACGTGTGTTTATATAATGTGCAAATATGGGCGGATTTGAATTGCCCCTGGTATGTGGGCGGACCGAACAAATTGGGAAGCCTACTCCTTATGTCGAGGGGTGGTTCGTCTCAAACTTTGTCTCTACGTGATGAAGCATATGGGTGAGGGAGCATTTCGGTTTGTTTAATGACAGCGACCGCCACGGTTTAGCGGTTGAATGCCCCTGTAAAAAGCAGAGAAATTATTCTTGAAATCAAACGAGATAAGGAAGACATATTTGCTTTTTCGCTTCAGAGCTTGTGATCAATTTGCCCCATTTTTCACCAGAATAGATCTTGTCAGATGATCATAATTTTCTTTTGGATTTGTCTCCTTCAACATGTTAAATGTTAGTGTAAATATTTCCTGTAAAAAGAAAAAGAGACATATCAGCCAGTATTAAAATGGATAAATTGAAAACGATACTGATTTACCCTTCATCTTGAATGTCTTGCACGAGTCTTTTACCAGTTTTGTTGGATTGAATTTTCCTCGACTTTTGTTGGGCGCCTCACCATTATGGGAAGACTATGGTAAAATACTGACTTTGATATTACTCGTCGAGTATTCCTGTTTGTAAAAAAAAGAAATGCACAAAAAGTTGTTTCATTTATTTATAATACATACAACATTCCCCACCCTTGGGGATCGAACTCGGAATATTTCGGACCTACTGTCATCCCCCATACCATTCGGTCCATTGGACCGTAGGTGTCCATGGGGCTTTCTTTTCAAGGGTTAATCCTTGGGGATAACGCAGCCCTGTTGTATCACCTTGGGCCATGTTACGGTATTTCTCGAGGTAATTTGCAATCCCTGTTAAGAATGGAATAAGACAATTCAAGACTTGAGATGATTTTGTGCACATTAGAACGATACAGAATTACCCATTTTTGAGATTGTTCGCGTCTTTCGCTTGTACTTTCCTTTGTCCGAAGCTGTCTATCCCGTGGTAATGCCCATGAGTTGATTTGCCCCCAAATTTTATCCAACCTGTATTCGGATATGATTGCGTTCTCGGGTCGATTTGCAATTTCCTGAGAATAGAAGGGGCTTAATTTTAAAACTTGGAGCAACTGAGGGTAAATTGAAACGATACGGAGTTACCCTTCAGGTTTATGCAGATTTTCACTCGCCATCAATTCGTCGCGAGGTTGGTGAGGTGGCGGATTCGAGCATTTAATAGGGGGAAGTCGGATTATTACTCCTTGCTTTTACACATTCACAAAAGCAGAAAAACACATCACGCAAGGAAATAAAACACATTCACTCATTCAGGATTAGTTCCGCTTCCTCTGCAGGCTCTCCCATGATCAGCTGGCTTCATCCCAAATTAGGTATGCATCGGCCATATAGAAGGTCTGGTGGTCACTGGCTGAACAAGTGCATCACAGTCCCGATGCTTTACCGATATCAAACTGGTTGATTATGGCGAAAAGATCATCGTCAATGTCCGCTTGGTGGTGATCTGTCCCTTCTTCCTCGGGAGGTATTGATACTGATCCAGTATCATTGGTCCTTTTGTACCCTGCTCCAACAGAACTCGATCCTGTTATAAATTGGTCTAACTCACCTCTTAAACGTGCATTTTCGATCCTCAGATCATACATTTCATCGAGGGTGAGGAGGAGGCTATTGCAGTTGGGGCAGGTGGCGGAGTCAAAAGTCTCTTTATACATCTTGTTTTCCGCTATGAGGTTTTCATTTTCAACTCTTAGAAACTCGGCTTCGTTGTGCTCATGACGAGTCTTCATTCGGGTTCGTCTATTTTGAAACCAGAACTTGATTTGCGAAGGTTCAAGGCCTAGCTCTTGACTCAGTTCCATTTTTTGTTTGCCGTCTGGCATAAGGCACGTTCTGAAGAAAGCTTCAAGCTTTCGTACTTGCTCCTCAGTATGGCGACGGTAACGCTTCTTTTGACCTTTACCGTTGTTGTCATTGTCCTTACCGGGCTCTTGGACGTCGTCGGTGGAAGGGCCGGGCTCCATAGGCTCGATCCCAAATATGGCTTCGAACTCTTCCTCTCCCATATTCAGCAAGTAACGATAACTTTCAAGTGTGTTGGGTTGAGACATCTTCGATTTGGTTAACGATTTCTCAAAGTTTGATATCTCTTCTTGTATTTTCACTCTCTGGATTTTTCTGGGAGACTGCGTATGCTTTAAGAGTCTCTCTTTCGAGCACGAATGAGAATTATCAAGAAGATGCCTCCTTTAAAATTAGACGTGGGTTTAGCAACTGTATTGCCTCTCTCGAGTGTTCTGGCTTTCTCGATTTTCTTTTCATCGTATCTCTCGCCCAGCTCGTCTCCTTCCATCTTTCCGTGGAAGGGGGCCCCTTGTTGCTGTCTCCACTGTCAATTTGCTGGCGAGTTCTTCAATAAAGACGAGTCGTATCTCTTTTCTGCCGAAAATGTCTTTGTCTCCCACTCAGCTTATTTTTTATCCTTTCTTTTTCAAAGTAGTGGCGTCTCGTCCAACTTTTCCGTAGAGACGTCGGATTTGCTTGGCTCGAGATTGGAGACGAGTAGCGGAGGTGATACTGATAGGGAATGGTAGACAGGAAAATTTGGCCAGTAGAGACTTCCCCTGCAAAAATGAAAGAGAATGCGGCAGTATATGTTCTTCATATTCTAGAAAAATTGGAACGATACTGTTTTACCCTTGTGTATACTTCCATTGAATTTGAATTGAAGAAGTTCCTTCATTTGGATTGGATTGAATTGTATGTCCCGAGTTGCCCTTCACTTTGAGCTTGCCACATATGTGCTTTGCTTAGTTGGGCCTTGTTTTCTTTCGGGTTGCCTTGGACCATCATCATTTTCCATGCCATTGGGTCCGTGGACCGGAGGGCTCCTTTAATTTGAAGGTTACCTTGAAGGCGAATGAGTCCTATCGCATTCCATTGGGTCATTTCATTTTGCGACACTCTTGAGGCACTTTGCAATCCCCTGGGTGAGAATGGAACAAATCCAATTTAGCATTTTGCAACGATTGAGGGTAAATTGGAACGACACACAGTTACCCGTCTTCGAGTTCGCCTGGGCTTTTCACTTGAAATTTCCCTACGTGAGGCCATTCAACATTTCTCATTATGGCAGTCAGCGACGTTGCCACAAATTGATCCGCCCTAAATCTAGCATAAAAAGGGATTCACGCATTCGACGGGATAAATAAATTGCCCCCTTGCCCTTGAATTAAATCGAGACACCTAGAAAGCTGGAAAATATCATACGTAGGGGAATTAAGCATGAAATGAAAGGTGCACTTATTCAAGGTCAGTTCTGCCTCTCCTGTGGCTCTTCGATAATCAGCTAGTCTCGTGTTGGTTCGGGTGTGGATAACCGATGTTTGAGAGTCCCTACTCACTGGCTCCTGATCGCGGCTTGGGACGTCTGTCAACCCTAAACTGGTTGACCAGGGCAGTAAGCTCATCATCTGGGTAATCTCTTGAACCTTCCAGCAACTGATGCTCGAATTGGGCATTGTTGTTGGCAAATGCTGGCGGTAGATTTCTCATTCTGTCCTCGCCATGAGCAATTTGACTTCTCATGCTGGAGCCTTCATCATTACTCGAGAAAGTGTGGGGATCATCAACTGTCCTGCTGCCAAAAACTCCTTCCATTCGAGGATTAGAGAAGTGGAAGTGCTCAGGATAACTTCTTGTCTGATTCTCTAGCTGCGCAGGCGCGCTGATCATGAGATGAGTTCTAGCCACAGGTTGGTGCTCAAACCAAGGAATCTGAATACACTGCTCCTGCGGTCTATACTCTTGAAGAGCATTAGGGTGATTCTGGGGGATACTTTGATTAACGCCTGGGGGATTGATGGCATGGCTACTAGCTTGGTTGATGATGGGAAGTGGCTCGCCCCATGCTAACCTGGGGAACTTATAGTGGCGAGGAGACTCGACGTTCAGGCTTAGATCAGTCCCGCCTTGGTTTTCTTGATTCTGAGCTGCATTGTGTTCTCTCACCCTTTTTCTGTACTTCTGAAGATGACTCGAAACATTTGCTTTAGTGAGTCCCTCTACCTTCATAATTTCCAGTATATGTTGCGGCCGTGCCGAATCTATTCCTAGCTGCTGAACTGCATTAACAAACATACGATGCAGCTCGGGAGACCAACTCATCTTCTTTCTCCAGTTGCTTGGAACAAAATTGAAGGCTTGATGCTTGTTCTCATGGTCGTGCAATTGCTTCCTTACCACGTGCTGCCATATGTTTTGAAGCATCTGAACTCTAACTGGTTTCGTTACGACGTCTTGGGCCCCATTTAAGACAGCCTTCATTAGGGCTTGCTGATCATCGCTTGCCGATATTACGAGGACTGGCATGTTTAATTTAGAATTGATAACTTCCAAGAGAGTGAAAACATCCATGTCAATCCCTACCATGGCGGTGAGGACGATATCAAACGGGTCACTACTCCTCCTTAATATCTCTAAGGCCTCTGTCGCCTTTGCTTGAGCTACAACCTTATACCGGCATTTTCTTAATACGGTAACAAGGATTGACAGAGAGACTGGATTACCATCAATGGCCATGACCAGTAGACCCTCAGGGTAAGGAACTTCATCAGCTTTGACCAGGGTTGAACATGCGCCCGTTCCCCTAATACTCGACATATTTCTGGATCTAGGACTGCCGATTCGAGACCGCCTCGGGATGTCTTCTCGGACTTGAGGGATCACGAGATCGTTGATGCCTTCTCGTAACAGGCTTTGAAAGTCGATGCTTTGATGGTGAAGGTTTTGAATTCCTCTCCCACGAGAACTCCTTCCTCTCTATCTTTCTCCTGCGAGTTCTTGCGAATGAACTCTGACTATCAAATGGGGACAAGTTCTCTCTCTGGCAATAACAACGATTTCCCTCTTCACGGGCAGCGCTATTAGATTTTCCGAGGGAGAAAATCTGATATTCATCTTTTGATCAAAGGGGAAATCCTTGTTTCTCGCTCAGTTTGTCTTCTTTTTTCTTTTCGTGATAGAGGGCCCCTGTCAAGATCTCCACCGTCGATTTACTGGCGGGTCCTCCAATGAAGACAAGTCGTATCTCCTTTTCGCTAACGTTTGCCGTGTCTTCCACTCAGCTCATCTTTCCGTCTTCTTTTTCAAAGTGGCGGTGTCTCGTCAAACTTTCTGCGGAGACTTCGGAATCGCTTAACTCGCAGTCGCCATCTGATGGGAATTCGAGCCAACGAGGGTGGTGCCAATAGAGAATGGTAGAGAAGAGAAATCTTGACTGGTTGATACCGTCACTATGAAATCAATATTTACTTCAAAGCAGATTACCATCTTCGCATTCCGCTCATCTGCCTCACCTCTCTCCCCCTTTCTTTCGTATTCTGCTTTCAAAAATGGCCAATTCTCCTAACCATACCTTATCCGCTGAAGTCCTAGCTGGGTGGGAGAGACTCTACAATCTTCTTGGTAGAGGTTACGCTCATATAGCCAAAAATTCTACCGTTGAGGCTGAAATCCTCGGTTTATTTAGGACCGTGGACGCTGCTTCTGTTGAGGGTACCCAACTAGAGAAGGAGTACCGGAACTTCTCGACCCTCTTCATCAATTTTCTGGCTGCCTATAACCGTGCTTATGAGACGGTCCTTGTGACCGCCGTCGTGAAAGCCCGTTACCGAGACCGGCACGAGCGTCTGGCAACAGTTACGTTTGTGGCTGATAATCACAAAAAGGCCCTCAAGTTTGCCAACGATCAGCTTTCGTGGCTGGTTCGTGAGAGGGGAAAGTTGGTGGACCGTCTGGCCTTGGTCCGAACTTACGCCGAATAGGAGCCAGGCAATATTGTGATGAGGTGTAAATGTGGTTGGCTGCAGGAGAGACTTGATGACATTACGGCAGACATTGCTTTCGAGAGGGCAGCGGTTCCGGACCTGGAGTTTGCCGTTGAGCATTACGAGGCCACTATGGCCCAGGTTAAAGAGAAGTGCGATCGCCTCTTCTTTAGGCTCGCGGAGCTTGATCCCGAGAGCGCCCGGTGCATCCAGAGCATCAACTATTTGGAGAGTCAGTTGAGCTCTTTCGTAATGGTCATCAGGGCCCAGTTTGGCTATACCTTTCCTCCCCAGTGAGTTGTTGTAATACTCTTTGATGAATGGAATGAAAGAAAAGCTTCACGTGTTTTGTTTTGTTTTTTTTTTAATTTTCCTGCTATCGTTTCTTCCGCATAGCATAACAGAACGATTTGAGGTACCGAAGATGTCGAGGCTTAATGTTCTTCTTGATGTTCTTGTTTAATTGCTCCAGATGATGATATCGAGAACATTGATGATGGGTTCGGCGGTGGCCCCCACTATCCATCTTGAGATCACGAACAATAACGCTATGACAACTCGATCAGTGCGCTGGTAGTAAATCCGGCCACCTGTTGTGTGCCCACTTTTATCCATATTTTGTTTCTTTCGGCGTCCACTTGCTCGTGTCGGTCGCCTGTAGCGTCGGGAGAAATTCCTGTGGGCCACGTTCATTAATAGAACCTCGGTCCTCTAAAGCCCTCCGCATGTTTCGGATAAGAGGAAATTTTAAGACCGGTCTCTGGTTGATTTGATCAGGTAAAGGTATTTGTTTCATGGGTTCTGATTATATAATCCATATTGTTTTTCAAAAGACGCGGGATCCTTTTGTCTGTCAAAGATGGACAATGTTCGTTTGCCCCCCAGAATTAACGGTTGAAGCCTCGGTGTTTTTCGTCTTTTGGTATTTCTGAAGATGATTCTTGATATATTATTGAACTTAATTTTTACACCCGTCTGGGGTATCTAGGATCTCCCTGCAAAAGAAAAGGATATAATTAGTATGCGACACAAGAAATGTCGGTCCATGACTCCTATATTATTCCAATTTGATTTTTTCTATTTTATAGAGAAATCAGAAGAAAGAAAAAAAAAAATTTCCTTAGGAAGAAATGGGTTAATTTCTGATACAGAATTTTTTTCAGATTTATTATTCTTTTTTTTTATTTTTTTAAAGGAATGTGACAAAGTCTCTTGACATTTACTAAAATTTTTGAAGGAATTTCCTTTTTATCAAAATAAATTTTCAGAGGTAAATTTGTCAGGAAAATTTTATTTTTATTGAAGCAGGAAAGACATGACAGAAATCCTTTATTGGTTAACAAAATTCCCCCGAGACATTAGTTTAATTTTATTTAGAGAAAATTTTCTTAGAAAAACATGAGCGAATTTCTCGAAAAAAATTTTTGTTGCAAGTTTTTATAATTTGAAAGAATGTGATAAAATCACTTGATATTTATCAAAGTTTTTTTTTGAAGGAATTTTTCTTTTTATCGAAATAAATTTTCAGAGGAAAATTTGTCAAGAAAATTTCATTTTTATTGAAGTAAGAAAAACATGACAAAAATCTCTTATTGGTCAATACAATTCTCCCGAGACATTAGTCTAATTTTATTTAGAGAAAATTTTCTTAGAAAAACATGAGCGAATTTCTCGAGAAGAATTTTCTTGCAAGTTTTTATAATTTGAAAAATGTGATAAAATCACTTGATGTCTACTAGAGTTTTTTTTGAAGGAATTTTTCTTTTTATTGAAATAAATTTTCGGAGGAAAATTTTTTCAGGAAAATTTCATCTTTATTGAAGCAATAAAAACATGACAAAAATCCCTTATTGATTAATAAAATTCCCATGAAGGGATTTTTTCACATCATTTTTTCAAAATTTTTTTTTAAAGAAATGAGGGACAAATTTAATTTTTATTTTCTTTTAAAAGAATGGTCGTAATATCAAACTCAAAAACTGACTAACACCTAGCATGGACCGACCGAAAATAAATACAAGATAAAATTAGAGAATTTACTTTTACTTTGGAGAAATGCAAATCACATAGTCATGCGCATGACTCAAGTGAGGAGTGGACTCTAGAAAATAAAAGAAGGAGAGACAAGGTATGGACCTAAAAAGGCCCCCACTATCTGAATTGACAAACTTACCCTCCGCGCAATCAAATCACAATGGGAAGAATTGTCAATTCAGATAATGAGCGGGATAAAATATGGTCAACCCGAGCGCAATCGACGCAAGAGCTTTGCATATTCGATCCCTATCTATGGTTTTCTAGGAAGAATTTCGCGACTTGGGTTTAGACGCTTGTGTGTGCAGGTGTCGTGATCCTCAGAGTATGCAAGACATGCACAACAATTGATATCAAAACAGCGCTTCTAAAAATGTGCGAAATTAAACAAATAAACCCAACACCAGCCTGCAAAACAAATGGGTTAGCCAAACACTCCGCCCCTTATAACTCCCATCCTGCAAAAACATATAACACCTATAGAATGAGTCCCAAGCAAGATCGCCAGAAGCGAGATATCCATGAAATTTTCATTGGCCTAAGTCCACTAAGACTTTTAAAATTTCGAAAAAATTTAAGTATTCCAATTGGTATCTTTTTTCGAAAATTAAAAATCTCTATTCCCCAGTGGAGTCGCCAGTCTGTCGCGACCCTCTAAAAAAAATTTTAATTAATTCTAGGGGTTAACGGATTATTAGGTTAATTAGATTTGACTAACCTAATGCGGACCCTCCCAAGCCCTACCGAATCGCAACTTTGGTTTTTGTTTAAATGATTTTGAAATTTGGAGTCGCCACTAATCGTTCTTGGTAGGTCGATTAGAAACCTAAATAAATTAGCGGGAGAACTAATTTATTCCTGCGAACAAGAGATTATGAGCTCGGGGACTTGGTTACACTAGTTAATTAAAACTAATGCCCTTTCGGTACCTTAATTTCATGGATATCCTAATCCGGCAACTCAGGCTTGGTTTATTCCTAAGGCTCTAGTAGGGTATTCTCTTTTGTGTTTTCACTTTTTAAATAGGATGCATGGATGGTATATATTTTTATTTGTTATATTTTTTTAAGTGTTAAAGATTCCCTGAAGCCGAAAGAGGGAGTGTGTTAACGACTTCTGTGCAGTATTACGACCTACTCATCTTTTGGGTCTGATGATTCAAAAATTAAATTATAGGAAGTACATGACAGTGAATAAACACCTCCAATGGGAGGCCTAGCATTGGCTTGGCTCTTCCCTTTGGGATTTAAGGTACAGGTATTTAAGTTGCAAGTATTTAAACTACTGTAAGTAAAAACCTCCAATGGGAGGCTAAGCATTGGCTTGGCTCTTCCCCTTGGGATTTAAGGTACAGGTATTTAAGTTGCAGGTATTTAACTACTGTAAGTAAAAACCTCCAATGGGAGGCTAAGCATTGGCTTGGCTCTTCCCTTTGGGATTTAAGGTACAGGTATTTAAGTTGCAGGTATTTAACTACTGTAAGTAAAAACCTCCAATGGGAGGCTAAGCATTGGCTTGGCTCTTCCCTTTGGGATTTAAGGTGCAGGTATTTAACTACTGTAAGTAAAAACCTCCAATGGGAGGCTAAGCATTGGCTTGGCTCTTCCCTTTGGGATTTAAGGTGCAGGTATTTAAGTTGCAGGTATTTAACTACTATAAGTAAAAACCTCCAATGGGAGGCTAAGCATTGGCTTGGCTCTTCCCTTTGGGATTTATGGTGCAGGTATTTAGATTGCGGATGGACTTTGTCCTCTCCATTTTGGGGTATGAATTTTTTTAAAATGAAATACAACGAATTGATTCAACAATTTGAAATTTGTGCGCGCTTGAGGACTCCTCCAAGCCGATTTTGTGCTTCCATAGGATTGACCATTGATATAGAGCTGCGGCTTCCTGACATAAAATAGAGTGAAGTGTTAGTATACAAAATATGTGCTAATCTGCACCTAAAACCAGAAGAGTAGAAAGAGTACTTATCTCCCATTTTTTTGGGAGGGATTTCTATAATTGATTTTCGCTCTCTATGTTCCCAATATAGAGAGTTTCTTTTGAATTAAGAGGGACTTTTAGTCACAGATCAGTTGAGAAATCGGTGGACAGCTTAGGAGCTTGTCTGGGCCGATTTTTGCATCTCGACGAGATTTTTGCTGTTGACGTAGAGATATCCTTCTCCTGACATAAAATATGGAAGAAAAAGGAGATGGAGAAAGTGTATACAATTTGTGCTAATTTGCGAGTAAAACCATAAATAAATGAATAAATAAAAACACTTAGCTTGAATTTGTTTGCTCGTTGACGAGGATGAACTCTTGATTTATATTGATCGATGAAGGAATTTGTGATGATAACCCCTAGCTTTAAACTCCTATCATCTTCAAAATTCTCTCTCTTTTGGTATTTTCTTTCTCTCAAAATTTTCTTCAATCTCCCAAAACTCTCTCAAACATCCAAAATTTTCTCTCCAAAAAATTCTCCCAAACACTTCAAATTTTCTCCCTCCCAAGAATCCTTTCTCAAGCTCACTTCTTCCTCCTTTTATAACCTACTCATCTATCTCCCATTCTAATTTTTCCACTAACTCTATCTCCCATTCTAATTTCTCCACTAACTCTTCTTCATTTTCATCTTCCATTCTCCATCTCTATCTCACATTCTAATCTCTCCACTAACTCTTCTTCATCTTCATCTTCCCTTCTCCATATTTATCTCCCATTCTAATTTCTCCACTAACTCTTCTTAATCTCCATCTTCCCTTCTCTATTCTTATCTTCCATTCTAATTTCTCTACTAACTCTTCTTCATCTCCATCTTCCCTTCTCTATTCTTATCTTATTTTCTCCATCCATTCTTCTCCAACTTCTCTTCTTCATCTCCTCTTCTTCATCTTCCCTTCTCTATTCTAATTTATCCACTAACTCTTCTTTTTATTATTTGTAAAATAATCCTTCAAGAGTTAGGTATTTGCACTCTAGTCCTTGAATTTTAAGTATTTACAATTCAGTCCCTGAAAAAAATATATTTCTTTAAGTCCAAATCTCCTCACAATTTTTGACACACCAAAATTTACCACATGTCAAATTTAAGCTCATTTCTTGTCGCTGAAAATAATGCATAATTTAATTAAAGCCCTTTTGCAAAATTAAGTCATTCTGGGTATAATTGGGCCAAGATGAAAATTTAAAATATTAGAAGACAATGTCACAACTCATAAAAAGTGAAAGTTAAAAATAAGTTGACTCAAATTAAATTTTTTTAGGCCCGATTCGAGATTATACTCGTGAAGGAACACGTGACTCGAATTGGATTTTTCTGAATTTGCGATGGCTAATATGAAAATAGATTTAAAATAAAAATATTAACTATATTTGTGTATTTTTTGGCCTCAAATGTTATTTTTCCAAAATTTTCAAATATTTTTGTATTTTTTTTAAAAACAAATTAAAATATATATAATATGAAAAATTATTTTTTGGTCAAAATTCGTTCCCTAGGCTTAGCTAAGGTTCCCAAAGTTGATTTTTCAATTTTATGAATTTTTATGGATTTTCTATTAATTTTCGAAAATAAATAAATAAAAAATACGTAAAAATACTGAAAATATGAAAAATCGTTTTTTGGTCAAAATTGGTTCCCTAGGCTTGGCTAAAGTCCTCAAAGTTGATTTTTCAATTTTATGAATTTTTATGGATTTTTATTACTTTAGCAATAGAAAAAAATGATTAAAAATCAGGTGTCAACATGACCCTCGTCGAGTTTTTGTCGAGTACATATGGAGCGAAACATCAGATCTTTAATGGCATTATTGTACGCAAAATTGACAAGGGCTCAATCTGGGTACCCACAAAAAATTTGTGCTTTTTTACGAGAGAATAAAAAGATTGGCTCAAAATTAAGATTGAACCTCAAGTTGGTGCTTTTTTGTGTAGGAAAAAGATTTGGGTTAGAATTGGGGTATGACCTAAAGTTTGTGCCTTTTTTTTATAATAAAAAATTGACCCCAAAAAAATAGACGAAAAGAATTTGGGCCATAATTGGGACTAAAATTAATGCTTTTAAAAGGAATGAGGCTTATAATCTCTATGCACCTAATTGGGGGTGATCGGTCTTTTACAAGATTGATCTAGGCTCTACTTAGAACCTACTTGTCGTAACTGGTTCACAAGAACCGAGTTTTCATACCCTAGAATATGGAACCCAATCATAGGTTTTAGAGTCGATTTGGGATCTACTCAGATTCCACATGTATTCTTAATTGAACGATTGCAGTAAATTACATCTCTAATGATCAATTATTTGCTGCTAAAATTCACTTACCACAACTCTTTTAAACAGATGAGAAATAAGAAATATTAGTAAAAATAAAGGTCTCAATCGTGAATATTATCAGAGATAGAAACTCTGACTTGTTTAAGGTTTTAGGTGGAACCTAAAACCTATGGACCGGTTACCCAATTTTTGGAATTGGAAATCGAATCGTTTCACCGATTTCTTGTTCCACCCAAAAACCATGTTCGCACATACACCTAAGTAAGCAAATCTTGTTACCAACTAAAGAGGAATAAATTAGTAAATTAGAATAATAATAGCATATATATATATTTTTTCCCCAAAGCGGATTTTTACGCCGTTGATTTGAGAGAACGGGTAGCCATAATTCTTTTTACACCGGCGATAGATGGACGATATTTCCATCGTAAAAGACAAACCGCAGAAGGAACTCTCCCTCCTATCTTCAATGGTATTCTCGAATATTCTCAAATCCTAAACTCCTAAAAACAATTTAAAATCGAAAGCTAAAACAAGATAATAATCTCTACATTCAAAGAATGTGAGGGCCGAAGCTAATAAAAACACCTTTAAAAGAAAAAAAGATTGCACTATCTATCGGTAAATTTTCAGGCAATATTTGCAGGGTCATGTACATCGGGCTCCGAGGTTTGTTCACCGAGTGACTTGGTTGATACAGGCAATGTCTGCTTCGGAAGGTGCTTCCTCGATGTCCCCACGGGCTCCTTCAGATTAAGAGACGTGTAGACCGACATCCCGCAGAGCGCCGTCACGGCGCCGCAGATGCTCGCCGACCCCGGATCGGAGTGGAAGAAGATGTAGCCTCCGAGGAGGATCACGCACGTCTTGAACTGTCCTAGAACGACATGGGAAGTGGCCGAAGTCGCGCTGCATAAGTTGCCACGGGCACGTTCCGTTAGCAGCAGTTCCGATTCATGTAACAGAGAGGCTAGAAAATGACAAGCATCGCAAAAACGAGCGGAATGGCGTGCGTTCCGGTTTCCTACCCGAGAGCAAGCGCACCGGACCACTGTAGGAGAAAGCCTAAGAGAGCTGAAATCAATATTGCGCTCGAGTTTTGCAGGTCCCAGTTGAAAGACAGCGCTCCCGGAGGGTCCAGCAATGGCACCAGCGGCAACAGGAAAAAGATGGTGATCGGGGTCGTCTTCCACATCAACCTGCGGTCATCAAAGTCACACGGTTAGAGCCGTAGGACCAGTAATCGTGGAGTGGAAGATCCAGATCTTCGTCCGTGGCTTACGCTAAGGCGGTCCAATTGCTTTGCTGTTGCAGGTTAGACCAGAGGATCTTATTTATGGCGCTGGGGACTATCCAAATAACCGCGATGCAGAAGCCGTACGCATTGAATTCCACATCCGTCACGGTCGCAACAGCCACGCCGAGCGAGACAACTACCAATGCCAGAACCTGAATAATATGGAATCCACATTCATGAGCAGAAGAATTCCGAAAGAAGTAATGGCGGGGAACTTCAGCTTGTCCCTGACCTTTTCCATGGAAATCTTCTTCTTGAAAAGCATGAACTCAGCGAGTACAATGGTTGGAGTAACTGCTATCTTAGCCATTTGGTAGAATCCAACGCTGCACAAAATTCCGCTTATGATCTTAATTGCCGAGGCGAAAGTAAGAAGATGGCTATGATTAGTCTGGACAAAGATCATAAGAGAGGAGGACCATGAAGCTTAGTTAGGGACCTGTTGTGCTTCAGGCTGGCATTGGCGAGGCCGGTGGCGAAGGACATGACAGCTCCCAAAGCAAAGATGGAAGAGAAAGGAGTGGTTTTGGAGGGTGGCGAGACCGGCAGCAGCGACAGCGTCTTGAAAATCGCCATCAGAACCCAGGCGGTGCAGTAGTGGATCAGCGTGAGCAAGATCGGAAAGTTGAACCCGATTCTCCCCATCACCTGCGGTCACAGCTTACCAATTGAGCAACAGAAGCCAAATGATTTGCTTAAATGGATCAACCGGCAAGCCCAAACATGCCGGAAAACGTTAAAACTGAAAGTGGAGAGAAGAAATGAACAACAAACCGATTTATTTGCAAGGATGATCCCCACTGCAACAATGAAGTTGAAGGTCATCGCTACGACCGGCCCACAGAACCGCTGCTGTTGGCGCTTGGCACCTTCCGACGTGCAGAGCTCGTTGTGGAGAGAACTTCTGAACTCTTCGAGCGCTCGACCTGGTAACGAGCAATGTTTCGGCTCAGGAATTCTTACTTTCATCTAAGTTTTATTGCTGACCAAAACAATCTCGGCGAAGACAGAGGAATCGGAAAAATATTGACAGAGCTGGAGATTTAAGAAGAGCCCGAAACCCAATTGCCCCACGAACGACCTCAAAATAGGACGCTTTCAAAACTCATGTAATTCCAATACAAGACATCAAATTTTCCCGACAAGCCAGTGAGCATCATATCACATGAAACTCATCAAAACCATGACAATGTAGGCAAATTCGCAGCACCCTTTGACGGTTTACCTGCGTCCCCCGCATCGCTGTCCTTCCTCTTGATGAACTTCCTCACGCTTCGATCCAACAAGGGGTCGAGAACCCCCATGCCGGATCCGGCAGCAGCATCCACTTTACCATTCATCGGTCGTCGGAAACGGCGCTAAAGCGACCTCGCCCGCTACCACAAGCCGCCGGTCGCATCACCGCCTGAGAAATGACGAGCAGCACAAGGAAGCCTGCGTTCTCATCAGAGATGTGGAAGAACACGACGACAGGTGAACGCGAAAACCCCTGACAAAATTCAAGGATGAGAATATGGAGAGCTGTTATCCAATGTGAGGGCTCAACAAACTGTTCGGTGAACGAGGTTACGTGATTGGGAAGGGAAGTTTTCGAGTGAAACATCATTTAGAACAAGTCAACGTGGAGATCTGTCCCACCGGTTTGTGAGTTTTAAAGATGAGATTTAGGAGTTTGGGAATATCTTTCTTCGTTGATTTCTCCATCGCCAATGATCTTTTGCTTTCGAAGCAACCCTACATGCCTTGTTTTCGAAGGGTACGATGTTTTCACGATGGGTTGCTCGAGGCTCTAGGGTTCATAATCATTAGAGCCTACGGTGACCTCGGAGATTAGGATTTTTATTTTTTAGAGACAAGAGTTTAAAATGCTTGCACATGTTGAGCAAAATCCGCTGATTACTTCTTCCGATTTTGTTATTTTTCTATGTTAGAGATCCTTGTTAGTTTTATTGATTCTTCGTATCTTTTAAGATTGCACTTGATAGGTATGTTATCTTTATATACTTATCCAAATAAAGCTCGCAAATGATAGCCGGAAAAATTACCAAAAAAGTTTAAACATGTTGTGTTTGTGCCAATTCAGTCATAAACTTTTTGTTTTTCGCCTAATTCAATCCATTTGGCGGGCTAGCAAGGTCGAGCCTCACCCATATTTAGTGAGGCACGATCTTGCCCACCATTGGCAAGGTCGCACCTTAACGACCTTCATCTCTACCCAGTTGTTGGGCTCGACAGTTGATTGGAGAAAGAAGGAAGGATGAAAAAAAAGACAAAAAAAAAAATATAAACGTAAATATGCAAAAAAAATAAATTCATTAATATTTGGCCACTTCAGTCTTGATTGGTCAAATGGATTGAATCGACAAAAAATAATTAGGATTGAGTTGGCACAATTGCAATAACTTAATGACTTTTTTGGGTAATTCTCCCATAACAGGCTGATCTTCGTTATTGTATAACAGAATATATAGAAAATTTACGAAATTTTTCTTTGACCTTGAGAGGGATTAGTTAATACGTCTAATTGAGGTTTGAAACCAATGAAAAACATTACGCCATGAGCACCGCACTCTTCTATATACAATCTGAACCAACCAATTTCCAGAATAGTTGGGTGGAACAGCGCCACTTACATCTAATTTGAATCCAAAGAGTAATGCAATTGACCCCAACGGTATCCTAACATCCTGTGACTTGTTCGATGAAAGTAGTTTTCGTTGCAGTCACTATTCATAAAGCAAATGTCGTGAACAGACTATCAGTCTGTCATAGATGGTGCCAAATCAACAGAAACATTGTCGTTTTGGGTTTTAATTAAACACAGAAAACTAAAGTTTTAAGACTCAAATGCCACGTCGAGGTAAGTTTCGAAACTCTTATTATAATGATCTCAATTTTCGAAACTCTTACTATAATGATCTCAATTTAATTACTTAACGCTGCCCATCACGTTAGGGTGGATTTTGGCTTAAGAAATATAAAGTCGGAAAGGCAAATGGAGTGTCCGGAACCAATTGAGAATTTGATTGCTCTCAATTGCTTTATTAAAGGTTCATAACGGAGCAGCTCCTCCAAGCATAATTGCTAATGGAAAATTCAAATTTTGAACAAAAATTTCAAAAAAAAAAAGTTATACATCTTAAAAAAAGCAGTTAACGAAAAATGTTATAGTTTTTTTTATAATAATTTATGCCTAATTATCTTCGTAGGTGGTGATAATATTTTTTATTCATTCATCTTTGTAAGCTATGCGAGCGATCATTTTTCGAAAAATATTTTGTAAATTTTGAATTTTTTGTGAAACAAATGCATTCTTATAGTAAGTTGAAAGAGGAAATTTGGTCCCCACATTTTCCATTGTACCATCAATGGAGCTTATTACTAAGTCCAACTATATGCTTGCATTCTGGCCAAGAGAAATAAACTACATGCTTATACACTCGAATATAATCTCAACGCCGCAGTCATACATCGTACAAGGGACGCCGACCCTCGTAGTGTATTTACGTATGTTTGCATTCGACGAAACTAGCACGTCGGATGGTGGAGTTTATGAAATTTATTAAGAAGGTGATGTTGCTTGATCTCTATGATGTTGACCTCTAAGCTTGATTTACCTAATATTTAAGCAGGTCACGCTCCTTTCACTACTTCTCTAGCTAATACTTTCCTTATAATAATATTTTAACTATATTATCCTTTGTGGGTATCACCTTTCAGCATCCTCCATTGCTTAGTTTCTTCTTTTTTTCTTTTCTTGCGAGTCCCACCTCCTCCCTCCTCCATGTTCTCTCTCCCACAAAGCTAATTTTGGCCGTCTCTTATTGCTCTTAATTAAATCCAATCATGGTTCAAGTCTTGGTGGTAATTCACCCAATATCCAGAGCTAAAGATAACCCCTCTTATCTCAATTTCGCTTCAAAAAAGATTTGCATTTTCCAACTAGCCAAGAAAATGGAAAGGAAGGGGAAAAGAAAAAGCTCCAAAGTCACAATTTCATTTTTCTCCCTCTCATCGAAAGCAATTGGAGATATTCTGTTGTTGGGTTTGATCTTTTTTTGCTTCTTTGTTTTCCTCGTCAGCTACCCATCCAAGCCATCCTTTTAATCTCGCATAGGCTGCATCGATAAACTATTTTGGTCCTTGATTGGGCGCGCTAGAGAGAGAGAGAGAGAGAGAGAGAGAGAGAGAGAGAGAGAGAGAGAGAGAGAGAGAGAGAGAGAGAGAGAGAGAGAGAGAGAGAGCAATTAGAGGAAAATCAATCAATGATATTGTCTGACCACATGGCTAGTGGCCATGGATCTTTCCTTGTATGAGTTACCATCTCCTCCAATAACTCCAATACCTCATCCTCGACGTTGTCTCCCCCTTTCTCAAACAATACTTAAAGCCCATGCGTTCTACCCCTACGCCTCTCCCTTGGGGCCAACTAGGAGGCCACAACGTCCAACTGCAATGAGTCTCCATTCCAACCACTAAGATCGTTCTCCGAGAGATATAAGATGAAAGGTGGGACCCACAAGAAAAGAAAAAGAAAGAAACCAAACGGATATCACATTTGAGAGATGTTAGGTGTATGCCCTAAAGCAACTATGCAATGGTTGTATTTAGACAGTTTACTGTACTTTTAATCATATTAATGGCAAGACATGTTCGTTCATCTTGTCCCATCTCTTTAGATGAATAAAGTCCACAATATCAGTTATGGTTGAACCTATTCTTGAGACGTCGAGAATATGTGTGATAGGTTTCAGTTAAATACGATCTTTAAACTGTTTCTGATTAATGGATCATCTAGTGGACGTCAATGATCCTGTTGAGACCAGTGTATTCTGAACTTCGTCATTAGGTACTGGATACTCATGGTGATGACGAGTCACAAGTCATTGGACATTGGATGTTCGAGTTAGAATATAAGTGCTTGTATCAGACGAGTTCATTGAACGTGACACATGCTAAACGATTAGCAAGCATGGAAGCTTTGCACGGAATCAACGTCTAATCATTCATGTTTTGGTTAGGTGGAAAGATTTTTCGACCTGAGGCATGCTGCTGACTTTTATGTCGAGTGACTATGGTTCACAAATGCGCATATTGGCGGGTCGTCGATCCACCTTTGTACTTGATGGTCATGGTTTGTTCGCATACAAAGTCATAGGTGTATGTGATAGTGGGATCTGCCTCCTTGTTTAAGTACAAGATTGATGTCCTTGCTATCTATTCATGATGATACATAGAAAATCCTCAATCGAGGTTGACCGAAATATCTCGTGTTAATGCACATAAGATAAACTGATGCCTATGATTAAATTGGTGGCTTGACTATAATTTATGGCCTTTGTTCGATCAGGACATAGTAAGACAAGATGATCGAATTACATTGTAACAAAAGCTGACAGGTTTATTATGTTCTTACAACATTCACACTATTAGGTAGTCATGATATATTACTAGATGTCACTCATGGCTTGTGGGATCCAGAGATTGATTAGGAACAGTCAACTCTTTTAGTGATACAAATTGGTTAATATACGTCCTACTGCTAGCTCAGTGGTGAATCTAAAAATGTCACACACCATAATTAATGCGTGACGATATTGAAAATGAAGACGGAATTGCATAGGGTTCGCAATCGAGACTATATAATAGTTGAGAGAAATTATATCAAATA
Organism: Psidium guajava; assembly: GCA_016432845.1. Lineage (NCBI taxonomy): Eukaryota > Viridiplantae > Streptophyta > Magnoliopsida > Myrtales > Myrtaceae > Psidium > Psidium guajava. The sequence goes on from CM028226.1 coordinate 34,807,365, forward strand.
GGATTTGATTCTAATTTCCAATCATGAATGAATTAACATGCGATGCAAGTGCAACCTCAGCATGATATCATACTGATGTGACATTTGCACGAATCACGAGATGATAAGAAATAAAATTTTTTATCCAATAAAAGTCAAAAGATAATGTTTGTTATCTGTTAGATGGAGTGAGAAAAAGTGAAGACACATGAGATAAATTGCAGAACCACGCGGGATAGGGCTAGGTTGGTGGCACCACCGCCTTTGACTCTGTCAAAGACATTAGATCAAGCCCTAAAGTAGAGCGGTTTAAGGGGGTTGGGGAAAGAGTCTTTTCTCTCTTGTTCTTACCCATATCGCGTGAGTTTTGTGTCATTTTCTTTTGTGCACGTGTGAGAATCGTTCTCACATTAAACACTTGAGATTTGTGGGCCGTTCCTGATTAAAGTTCAAGCTCGAATTATCGCTTCCTCAAGTATCGCTAGCTCAATCGAGGGGTGAAAGTTCAAGAGCTTTATCTTCCATTGGCTTGTGATTGGTGGTGTGTCAAAACTAGAGGCTCGACATTTGTGGAGCTTAAGAACATAATGAATCAAGTTGTTGAAGCTTCGCTTATTGAGGTACGTCGCAAACCCTCTTGATATATGTTTTAGTTTTCAATTGAGATGCATAGATATCCCCTAAGGTAAATCGACGTACGGGTTATGTTTTATTTCCGCTGCGTTGCTCTGATTTGAAGAAAATTTATCATATTTTCCCGTACAAACCCAACAAATGGTTATTGACACCTGATTTTTAATTATTTTTTTATTTTAAAAAATTAATAGAAAATACATAAAAATTCATAAAATTAAAAAAATCAACTTTGGGGACCTTGGCCAAACCTAGGGAACCAATTTTGATCAAAAAATGATTTTTTGTATTTTCAGTATTTTTTGATATTTTTATTTTCAAAAATTCATAAAAAAATCAAGAAAAAATGAGAAAATTACAAAATCAACTTTGGAAGCTTTGGCCAAGCTTAGGCAACCATTTTTGAGCAAAAAATAATTTTTTATATTTTTTTGTATTTTTTTTAAATATATTTTTTAGAAATTAGGAAAATATTTCATAAATAATAGCATTTGAGGCCACAAAAATACATAAAAATAGCTAATATTTTTATTTTAAATCCCTTTTCATGTTGGCCATCGTAAATTTAAAAAATCCAATTCGGGGTCGTGTATTCCTTCACGAGCATAATCTCGAATCGGGCCTAAAAAATTCAATTTGAGTCAATTTATTTTCATTTTTCACTTTTAGGAGTTGTGACATTGTTCTCTAATATTCTAAATTTTCATCTTGGCACAATTATACCCAGAATGACCCAATTTTGCAAAAAAGGCTTTAATTAAATTTTACATTATTTTCAGTAATAAGAAATGAGCTTAAATTTGACATGCGGTGAATTGTGTCAAAAATTGTGAGGAGATTTGGACTTAAAGAAATATTTTTTTTCAGGGACTAAATTGTAAATAATTAAAATTCAGGGACTAGAGTGCAAATACCTAACTCTTGAAGGATTATTTTGCAAATAACAAAAAGAAGAGTTAGTGGAGAAATTAGAATAAAGAAGGGAAGATGGAGAAGAGGAGATGGAGAAAAGAAGATGGAGAAGAATGGATGGAGAAAATAAGATAAGAATAGAGAATGGAAGATGGAGAAGAGAAGATACAGAAGAATGGATGGAGAAAATAAGATAAGAATAGAGAAGGGAAGAAGGAGATGAAGAAGAGTTAGTGGAGAAATTAGAATGAGAGATAAATATGGAGAATGGAAGATAAAAATGAAGAAGAGTTAGTGGAGAAATTAGAATGGGAGATAGAGTTAGTGGAAAAATTAGAATGGGAGATAGATGAGTAAAGGAGGAAGAAGTGAGCTTGAGAGAGGAATTTTTTTGGAGAGAAAATTTTAGATGTTTGAGAGGATTTTGGGAGATTGAAGAAAAATTTGAGAGAAAAAAATACCAAAAAAAGAGAGAATTTTGAAGATGATGGGAGTTTAAAACTAGCGGGTTATCATCATCAATTTCTTCATCGATCAACATAAATCAAGAATTCATTCCAGATTTGAAGCTAAGTATCCCTCTACTCTCTTTGATTTTTTAGTATAAACTAGCCCAAATTTTCTACTCCTCTCCCATTTTCCCATATTTGATTTCAGGCAGGAACCAATTATGTCCATCAAGCGCTTTTTATAATACCATTGAAGCTAAGTGCCTCATTCATTGTTCCAATTTTTTATGTGAATTAAATCATATTTGCTTCATTACTCCATTTCTCCATATTTTTATGTCAGACAAAGGACAACTCCAAGTCAACGGTAAATCCCATGGAGGAGTAAAATTGGCGCTGACGAGCTCTTGAGTGCCCATTAAATTTTCAATTGATTCGTCAATGGATTTCGGCCCGAATTCTCAAATCAATTCGTTGTATTTTATTTTAAAGAATTCAAACCCCAGAATGTGAAGGGCAAAGCCCGCTCACTGGAGGTCATTTAAATTTTTGCAATTTAAATTCCTGCACCTTAAACCCCAAAAGAGATGGCCAAGCTAAGGCTGAGCTATCCATTTGTGGTCTTTATTTATTGTCATTTACTTCCTGCCGTTTAATTTTTTAATCACCAGACCCCAAAGTGAGTAGACTGTAACACTGCACAGAAGTCGTTAACACACTCCCTCTTTCGGCTTTAGGGAATTTTTAACACTTTGAAAATAAAAAAAATACCACCCATGCATCCTATCTAAAAAGTAAAAATACAGAAAGAGAACACTTCACTAGAGTCTTAGGAATAAACCAAGCTTGAGTTGCCAAATTAGGATATCCATGAAATTAAGGTACCGAAAGGGCATTAGTTTTAATTAACTAGTGTAACCAAGTCCCCGAACTCATAATCTCTGGTTCGTAGAAGTAATTTAGTCATCCCGCTAATTTACTTAGGTATCTAATCAACCTACCAAAAATGATTAGTGGCGACTCCAAATTTTAAAACCATTTGAACAAAAACCAAAGTTGCGATTCGGTAGGACTTGGGAGTGTCCGTATTAGGTTAATTCATCTAATAAACCTAATAATCCGTTAACCCGATCGAAAAAAATTCTTACGGTCGCGACAATGGTATCAGAGCCATTATTAGCTACATTACTGCATTTGGTTGATCTAGTTCATTATGGTTCTTGCGATAGACCATTGCACAGGTAAGAAAATGAATTTTCATTTTTGAGACCAATCGAAGTTAGTAGAGATCAACTTGGCAAGAAATTTTTTTTTACTTGGAATGAGTTGAAATTCGATCGGGTGCTTGGAAATGAGCCATTGATCAAAATACACGGCTTTGTCATGATTGATGGTGGATTTTCTCATTCCAAGGTTGTTTTGATGAGTTTTTGGGCAATTCTTTGCAATTCTCGTAATGATCTTGTAATTTTGGTTTCTGCTTATCTTGTTAGGTTATATTACTAGATAGGGTATCTATATATCTATTCTAATGGATGGTATTATTATTGAATTAGTGGATATATGTTCTGCTACTGATTGTTGTTAGGATTGGTAGAATCTGAATAGTGAAATCAAAAGATGAGACCTAGTTAGAGAAACGTGCTAAATGTTAGCATGAGAGGATGAGACCATTTCATGGCGAAAATCTCCTTATTTTAATATTAAGTTTTAACGGTTTAGACTCATGACGTTCTATCGTCATGGTTTGGTCTTTCATTATAACGATTGATTAACTCACTATGGTTACATAGGATTCAATTAATGATTATAATATTGAACCACTCCATTAAGCATTAGATGTTGTGGGGTTGAGGCTAGATGATTTTCAATAACTGTTAGGCGAGGGAATCTTTTGCAACCTCAATACCTCTAAGAGATGATAAGTCAGATTTAACTATGATCATGGGGTCAAAATAATGGATAGAGATTCCCTGCCATAGAAGAGTTATGTCAGGGGTGACATAGAAACAATCTCGGCTGTCGGATTTAAATGGACAGCTGAGATTGCACCACGTCGTCCGGGAGAAATGCAGCTCAAATTTGAGTTGCAAGAACCATATTTATTTAAAAAGAAAAAAAACAAAAAACCCAACTTTCCCCAGTGGCATGAGATTGCACCTCTCTCTCTCTCTCTGAAAATTCAACGAAGAAGAAACGAAAAACCCAAATCAAATATGTTGTTTCCAAGCTTCTCACACTCGGAACCTAAATTTCTCTCAAATGTCCACTGAAATCAGCGTCCTCCATTCCCTCCGGTGACCATCTCCTTCGACGCAGATCTTTGCGGAATTGCCCTCCACGGCCTCATTCTGAGAGAGCTTAGGTGGAGTAGTCCACAAGCAGTGCGAAGAGTCGCCCATTCCCGAGAACCGGAGGATTTCGTCGAGTTCGCGCGCAGAGGAGGCATTGCCTCCCAGCTCCGATGCTTCGTCTCGGCGGCAGTTATGGCTATTCGTGAACAGATTGAAATCAAGGCTTTTGGATCCTCTCGAGGACCAATGGCAAGAAGAAGGCGATGTTGAATGGTAAAAAAGCTATGCTAGTTATTCTTCCAAAATTTATTGTGTTTATCTCTTAAGGTTTCAACTTGAAGGCACTTTTGGGTGTTTTCTTCTTTCTGGGAAAATGAATGTTTCAAAGATCAAAGCAGTGCACACTCTGCCTATGTTATCATAGCTGCAAACTGTTTCTGAATGCTAAAAGTGTACTATTTTGCTAAAGAGTGAAAAGGCGAGAAAGGGAGGGAAGGCCAAGGTCAATTGAAGGCCGAGGTTTTAACATTTTTCCTCCAAAAGATAATATGAGAACTTTTAATTAGCAGAAGTATAAGACACAGAGTGTGCTGCCTGCTTGAACTTTTGACATATTTATGTAATCCATCTTTCCGGAGTAGAGTCAATCTCTCTTATTAAACACTAATGTACGATCAAAAGCACAGAGTTGCTGCCTCCTTGAACTTTTGACATATTTAGGTAATCCATCTTTCTGGAGTAAAATTGATCTCTCTTATTAAATACTAATGTACAATCAAAAGTACCCATGTTTTCGATCTCATTTTTTCCCTTCTCAAATAAGCAAACTTTTTTTTTCTCTTGGGCAAATTCTTTGATGTGTAGACTAACTTCCAATTCCAATAAGAGTGTTTGACGACAGTCATCTAATTCTTTTCCCTTTGTCTGGCCCTTCTGTTGGTAGTGTTACATCTGGTTGTACTCTTGATAGAGCGATTGAAGCAGAAGATAAGAGGCATGGTGACTTTTTGAGGCTGGTAATGTTGTTTAATTGCCCCTTGGCTATGTCCTATTTACTGTGTGATGCAAAAAAATAACATACTAGATGTCAAAACATCATTATTCAAACAGAAGACTCAACTAACTTGTTTTTTCTTGCACTTGTTGATACTCTGGAAACAAGAGCATGTGGAGAGTTACCTTGAATTGTCTGCCAAGACAAAGACATACTTTGTAATCGCAATTGCGTTGTGGGATGCAGATTTTTATGTCAAAGTGGATGATGATGTGCATGTAAATATAGGTAGAGACCAAATTCTTTCTCAGTTTAATCATATCCTGGAATCTTTGCTTATTTTATCTTGGAAAAAAGGACAGAAGAGAAGAATACAAAATGTTGGGCTCCATTTAGTTTGCGGAATATGAATGATTTGGAAAACATATTCTTGAATGATGGCATCACTTACAAAAATTAGTAAATGAAAATATTTCTAATCATCAACAACAGTCTATGCCTAAATCATTTTTGCTAATAGTGAAAAGCAGTACAAGTGATCATTTCGAGGAAACTTTTTTTTTCCCAATTCATTGATTTTCTGCAAAACAAACGTACAACAAGAAATTTTTTTATGCTTAATGTCAGGCTTTCAACTCATGTAGTCGCTTTAGGGCTTTTATACTCCCATATATACTTCTGCGTACTACATGGAAGTCGCTGAAGAGAGTTTCTCATGTCCTTCGAAATGCTTTTGAGTTTGAAATTATAAATGTCCTTCTATTTATATTCCGCCGAGAAATAATCGCAAAGCTTTTGAAAGATAAATTTTGCTGGTATGACGTTAGAACATGCTACTATTTAGAGATCAATTCTCTCATGGTTTATAGTTAAATTATCTAGGCACAGTTAAAATTCATTTTCATTAAATTATCTCTTTGTAGCCACACTTGGAGCAATTTTGATGAGGCACATATCGAAGCCTAGGGTATATATTCGTTGCATGAAATTTGGTCCAGTCCTTGCTCAGAAGTAAGCAAAGTGCCCTTTCATCACTTTTCTTAACATTTTATAAGTAAGAATTGCCTTTAAACGTTGCATTTTTTGTTTTCTAAATGTTTAGAGGTGTGAGGTACCACGAACCAGAGCACTGGAAATTTGGTGAAGGGGGAAACAAATATTGCCTACACTAGAATAGGTACATGGAAGATGCAGTTTCTTTTTTTGACTTGTAAATTGATGAGATTTGGTCGATTGAGTAATGACAGTTTCTTTATACCTAGAATAGGCACTGATGACCTTCGATGGATGATGATAGGCGAGCACTAACTGGCATGCTTAGTACTAGCAGTCAAATTGTGCCACAAATTGAGACTCCCTCTCAAATGGATGATGATGGCACAAGGTACTTAATGTCTTCATAAAACTATGTTAGTTTTTGTTCTGTTTCATTGTTTGTTGTTCAAGTATCATCTAATGTTGCTACTTTGTCCACTATTTTTTATATGATTTCATCAGCAATAATGACTAGACTCTACAAATGGGTATGGAATTTAATGATATAGATGAGGCATGGGAGTTTTGGAAAATCCATGCATTTAAAATTGGTTTTGGTGTACGTAGGAGAGTTACTAACAAAGGGAAGGATGGTTCCATAATATATACGCGCATTTGTTGTGCAAAAGAGGGATATAGACAAAAAGATAAACGGCTGAAATTAGTAAAAAGCCTAGACTTGAAACAAGGATGGATTGCCATGCCCGAATGGGAATCGAATTAGTTCGAGGGAGCGGTAAATATTGTATGTATGATTTTGAGCCGGCGCATTCCCATCCACTCCACTTTGCAAAGTGTAGTCACTTAATACAGTCATAGGAAAATAAGCGATGTCCAAGCTTAGCAAATTGTGTTGGCCGACAATATAGGCCTCACACAAAGATAACAGCATGACTTATCTAGTGTACAGGTTGGGGGGAGAGAAAATGTTGGTTACACTAGGGTTGATGTAAAAAACTATTTTCGCACTAAACGAGAGAGAGATATGGCCTGTGGAGACGCAGGATGTTTGTTGAGGTACTTCGAAAAATGACAGATCTTAGACACATCTTTCTTCTATGCTGTTCAACTTGATAGTAATGAGCAAATAAAAAATATATTTTGCACAGATTCTAGGATGGTTATTGATTATGCCCTTTTTGGTGATGTTGTCACCTTTGACACCACATTTTCAACCAATAAAGAATATAGGCCACTTGGTGTATTTATTGGATTCAATCACCATAAAGAGCTTGTGATTTTTAGGGCTGTATTTTTATATGATGAAACCGCATATTCCTTTAGATGGCTTTTCAAAACATTTTTGAGGGCACACAAATATAAAATGCCTGTAATAATTTTTACCGATCAAGATACAGCAATGTCGAAAGCATTAGAAGAGGTAATTCCCGAGTCAAGACATGGATTGTGTACATGGCATCTAATGCAAAATGCTATTAAAAATGTTGGTCATTTAATGAAGAATGGATCTAATTTTTTGACTGATTTGAAGAAGCTTGTCTATGAATATGTGAAAGTCCAAAAATTTAAAGATGCTTGGGATTCATTACTATCATTATATGAAGCTAGTGACAATTCTTGGCTTTAAAATTTGTATAGGTTGAAAGAGAAGTGGGCTAGATGTTATATGAAATCTATAGTGATTTTGGGGATACGTAGCACATAGTTGAGTGAGAGTTTGAATGGAGATTTGAAAAATCATCTTAGATGTAACATGAATCTAGATGGTTTTTTTAAGAGATTTGATAAGGTGGTGCTTGGTAAGCGGTATAAAGAGTTACAAGCTGAGTTTAATGGTAGAGAGCAATTGCCAACGATTTTATGTCAGATATCACCTATGTTACAACAAGCAATTAAGGTCTATACACCTTCGATATTTGAAAGTTTTCAGGCGAAATGGATGAAAACTTTTTTCCTGGTTATCAAGGAATGTAATGAGATGGGCATCCTGCGTGAATATGTTATTGGTTCATATGGTATAAATGAACAAGAGTACAAGGTTACGAGTAGCCCAAGCAATGAAGTGGTGAATTGTGCATGTAATCATTTTGAGACCGTTGGGTCCTTATATTGCCATGCGTTGAAGGTGCTTGATAACTTGGATATAAAATTAATTCCTAGTGCTTACATTTTGAAGAGGTGGACATGTGAAGCAAGAGAGAGAATACTAGAGAAGCATGGTTTAGATACTCATGTATGAACTCTCCTTATACTCTGTTTTACTCAATTTAGTGTTCTAATTTATTGGTAATTTCTAATAACTTCTATATATTCGTGTAGGGTAATGGTGACTTGGATGCTACTGATAGATATAGAGAGGTGTATCCCGGGTTTGTGAAGATAGTAGTCAAGGGCTCTCAAATTATTCAGAGATATGAATTTATCAAGAAGATGATCTTGACCATAAATAAATTTCTCGATGAAATGCCACTTGGAGTTGAGTCTCAGAGAAATTTAGTAGGCTTAAGTAAAGATACGAGTGTCATTGCAAAATGTACGAGACTTAAGAAGAAAGATGCACGCAAAGGAGGAAAGCGACATACGAGCTGTTTAGAGAAGAGTAAAAGAAAATTAAAGAAGCAAGGAGACACATCTCAAGCTTCTTCGCAAGCTTCTTCTGCACCTGAACTTCTTGAAAATTATAATAACCTTTTGGGTTTTTATAGTAATCTACTCACTAACATTGTTATTGGTTCGGAGGTTGCTGGATCATTTGCTGCAGCTCCTCTTGAAGCATAAATTGCCATTTTGGAATATACATTTCACAAGGTTTAGGCTTTTGCAAACCTTCTACATGTCATATAGTTGAGATAGCTTTTGTTTTTCTACGATGAAGTTGTATTGTGTATCTTGAACCTATGTCTCAGTCATAATTTACTTCACTGTCCTTCTCTTTGTTTTGCAATATAGAAGGAGACCATTGTGGAAAAATTAGTTAAAGTAGTTGTTAAGGACAACCAACACCTGCAGCACTTAATCAGTATTTGTGAAGGTAATTAAAGCTTCTTGATACAGGGCTTTAGCTCTGCATTGAATTATCTCTCTGTCAAGCAGCTTTTCTAAAGTCGAGGCCACTTTGAATTTATGGAGGAGAGAAAAGTATCAAGCAGCTCTGTGCTGTTACTAATTTGAAGTTATTTCTTTGCAGATTCTTCTGAGAGGTCCTAAGAATGCCAAAGAAGCTATGAAGCACTTCAATCCTGCACCTGATTCTCCTTCGCTCGAATTGAAGAAAGTTTAAGAGGGCTATAAGCAAGAGGCATAGCAAGGGATTCAGGATTTGAGCTTAGTTTTAAACTCGTTGAAGCCAATTTGGTCTTGATTGTTACTATGTAAATTTTGCTAAAGTTAGTCGAAGACTTAATGTTAAGATAGCTTTATCTATTTCTGGTTTTGGGATCGATTTTCATCTACTTTGTAATCTTGTTACATTGCTTGTGCTATTTTTCTACAACCTTGAAGAGTGAATGCCAAGTAAAGCAGTAATTATGCCATCTGAATAACAGGATTTTTCTCCCTAATATGATATTTTATTCATGGGAATTAGTGTGCACTTCTCAATTTGTTGTAATGTTTATTGCTGATGGTGACTCCGGAAGAAGCAAAAGGACTTACAATGCTTATGTCTCCCGGGAGTTTTATTCATCTTGAACCATCCTGGTAATGAAATTACATGGAAGCTGCCAATTATAGCTATTTAGTCCTCATCACTTTTCTTTCAAATGGTGATTGTACATGCAGATAGACATTTTCGCATGTAACTACTCCTGTTTAGGGTGAAAAATTAACTCCATTTAGCGGGAAAAAGGCTAAATGGAGTAATTATGCCATGTGAATAACAGGATTATGTCAGAAGGCCATTTCTCCCCAAGAACTATAGCAATGAGTTCTTTCTGGTCATTACTTAATCATCTTGTCTATTGATTTTTTTTCCCCTAATAAGATATTTTATTCATGGGAATTAGTGTGCACTTCTCAATTTGTGGTAATGTTTACTATTGATGGTGACTTCGAAATAAGCAAAAGGGCTTGCCATGCACGTCTCCCAGTCGACAAGAGGTCTACGGTCATTTTTCAGAGAGCATGTAAGTCACAGCACTCGGTGTTCGCTTCTACTTATGAAAAAAGACATAACGAATAGGTTTCAACTCTCTTCCCTCTACTCGTAGTCTTCTATATATGCATTACTCTTTGAGCCTCTTCCACTAGAATTCATATTTGTCTCTGTATATTTGTTGGAATTATGTATCCTACAATTAGTGTAGGGAGAGTCTAGAAGATTTCATACTAGGATCAATTTTTGTGGTAGTTGTGGTGGTGTTTTCTTAATTGTTGCTATTCGTTTGTGACAGGCTCAAATACTTGGCTGCATTGACATCGAATTGTTGATCAAATGTGCTCATTTGGCTAAAGATAGAGTCACCCATAACCACATACTCAAACTTTTGTCCACAATTGCTAAATTTGTCCCTGACAAAATTCTAGATCACATATAGGATATTCTGATTGTTGCAGGAGAATCAGCAATTACACAGGTTTGTTGTTGTTTCATCTCAGTTGTATAGGCATTGCCTTTGGTTTCAATTCATATTGGGAAGTGAAAACATGTTGGGACATTTTGGGATGCTTGAGCTCTAATGGCTGATTTGTTAATAGATTTGCCTATCATGATTTTTTATTTTCGGCATAGATTGGCTTATCATGTAAACTTATCCCTACGCAGGTTGATATTAGTTCATTGCATGTTCTTGAAGATCTTATATCGTCTCTCTTACCGTGTTGGCTGTCTAAGAGAAATGACATTGACCAATTGCTTCAAGTATGTTGTAGGCTTGCACTTTGCGCATTTTTTGTGGCAATCTATTTTATACACGCAATTAGTCTATAGTCCTGATTTCTTTGGTTATTAGGTTTTTGTCAATATATTGTCTGAAGTTACTGAAAAGATAAGACTGTCAATTGTTACTCATCTCATAAGGTACTATTGACAGGTTTTTTGGGTAGTTGAATGAGATTAATATAGGACTCATGGTAAACTTTGTTTTTCACATGACTTTGGGAGAAAAGAAGTCTAGCTTCTTTGCTTTTCCTTCTTTTCGAGTCATTAATCACTAGGAGAAGATTGACCGAGCTAGATAATAAAGATGTTCATGGTAATCCTCCACAATCTTTGCTAGCTTTCAGTGGAAATAAAGATGTTCATGGTCTCTATGACCTTTTGTTAAATTATAGGTAAGTAATGCTCTATATATTGTGATAGGCTTCATCTATTAGAAAGGCATCTATAAATTGCTTCTTGTACTTAAAGTTTGTTATAACCTGCAGGTGCTGACCGAAGTTCTATTTGATGCTTATGTTGGGCCTATCAATGTGAAAGTTGAGCGTGGAGAAGAGCAGAGAGGCTTGTTAGAGGAGTATTGGAACAGAAGGGAGAATGAGAACTTTGAAAATTGTGGAGGACCTTAAAATGAAGGAGATGAACAGGAGAATGAGAACTTTCAAAATCTCTCAACACAATTGCTGGGTGTAGCAAAAAGGCATGAAGGTTATAGGACTCTATGTAATACATGTAATACTTTTGTGTGCTTGTAATACTTAAATTTAATTTTTCGTAATAAGAAATGAATTTTGCTCATTTTCGTAGCTTGAAGGTCTTTAACAAAGATCTCCTATTAGCTGATATTGTGTGACTTAAATCTCTCGGCTCACTTGACCAGTCCTTGCTTGTCCTTTAAGCGACTAGCATGTTCATTTCGCATTCCCTAGCAGCTTTCTTAATGATATGCAATGCAGTGCGATAGCATGGGCCAAAAGGAGGGTTGGCCAGGTGTTGAGAGAAGGGGCGTTTGAGATCTATTCTGTGCGGACTGGAGTTCCATTGTTTTCTTACAAGAGACGACACCTAGAGAGGTGTAGCTAAGCTAAACTTTTTGCCCAATAAAAGCCATAATGCCCTCCATAATATATTACTTAATTAAAAAGGACAACTATGTACGATTTTGGTATGCAAATTGAACTCTATTAGGAGACTTGGGGCTCCTCCGTGCAGTGATCCTCATAACGGCACCATTAACAAGCATGCGTTGCAACACCCTCGCTATGTTCTTCGTATCATCCATTCCTAGATGGTGATCCTCATAACGGCACCAAAAAAATGCATATAACATATACAAGGACCAAACCGGATTTCCTCGAGCTCAATTGAGCTTGGACAGTGATTCATCTAACTGGATAGCCTTACCAAACGTTATGGAATATATCTCTGAGTTTTTGTAGGCATATCTTGATTGGTGAGCCACTAAACACATGACCAGGTCTATTTGAAAAATAATTCTAATGTTATTTATTACGTCGAAAGCGTGAAGATGGGGGATGGAAATTAAAACATTGAAAAGCCCGAAAATGCCCTTGGGTCTTTGTTTCTTTTTCATTTTTTTTTGGGTCGAAAAATGGCCTTGGGTCTATGGGTTGGGTTTTATGGATGCTTTGGTAGAGAGAGATAAATTGCTTTGGTAGTATAGATAATTTTTACATGCTTTTCCTGTTCAACGAGAGATAAAATGCATTCATTATATAACAAAAAGAAGATACATGATAGTCTTCCCAAGTCCAGGACACCAAGGAAAGCCACTTGGTTCCCTATAGCCAATGATACATGTCAGGCTTTGTAGCAAGCTTAATAAAATCAACTACTAGACTTGATCAACCTCCATCGACCTAGCTTAAACTGACCCACAAAAGGACACTCAAGATGCCATGTCTCAGATTCAGTACACTAAGCCGACGCAAGGCGTCTCGAGCAATATTTGAAGGTTGCATGCTAGTAGTAGTTTGCCATTAATTAGTAGCTATGTCGAGATACGCATAGCGAAGGCCCTCTCTTGCAATCTTCTATAAAACTCTGCCAGATTGTCGACTTCTCCCTAGAGACATCAAACTGTCTTATGAACTACAAGCGAACAGACCATTTGAAAGAAGACAAACTCTGTGTATCAAGCATGTTTCTTAACTTCTCGATCATATATGTCCAACTTTTCATATAAAACCAGAAACAAGTCAGAAAACATAGCATGAAACAAGCAAATGGATTTCAGATGAAAGATAAGGCTAATTGGCAAAGATGTGGAGATAGCAAACACAGGTAAGAATTTGATGATACAACTAGCAAGAAAGATTTACGTGGAACAAAACCCAGAAGAATGATTCGCGCAAAGGTATACGATATGTTCCAAACCTCCAAAGTTAACGAGGAGCATTTCTATAAGTTCAAACTACATCTTCCACAAAACATTAATGCAAGTAGCATTTCTAATCGATGTTGACATTCTTCAAGCCTCTAATCATATCTCGGAAACTGTCATTCACCTCCCTTGCATTTTGTGGCTCCTGTATTGTCAATCGAAGCGAACCTTGGGTATGTCCCAATTCTTGTATAGTCAATCGATGCGAACACTGGCTATGTTCCAGCTCCTTTCGGGTTTGTTCTAGCTCCATTCGGTTTGTTCCAACTCCATTTCCAGACCTCTTATCATATGGCTGCATCCACTGGGACAAGCTTCATCCTGATTAGACATAACAAGAAACCATATAATTGTTACTTTCCTAAACCATTGAAAAAATTAAAGTATCTTAAAACAAGAGTCAGCATCTAACATACCTGCTTTTGACGTTCATTAGTGGGATGAAATCGTGTAGGCAAATGAATTGTCGTTGGCAGCTCCTACGCCTGATATGCAGCTTCCCAATTGTTATATCCTTTGTAATTAGCATTACTAAAACCACTTACTTGGACTTCAGTTTGAGGCCAACTATTGTATATGCCGATATTACGACTATTGAAAATAACATAGTATTCCTTCAACATTTCAATAAACCTAAAATAGCATAGAGAAATGACATACAACACCAATAGGCATTAACATTCAATTTACAAAGCATTCACTTTACCATGTTTATATATTCATTTTACAAAGCATTCACTTTGCAAAACTCCTTGTAGTGTTTCTGTAACACATTTATATACATTTGTAACACCCAAAACCTTAAAAGTTTTATCCTTTAACAGACGAGATATCGCATTATTTGCTATCTAGAATTCAAATACATCCTTCACAAGCTTCATAATTTGTAGCAGATGTTACATTATTTGCCAATCGTGGGAATTGTCAGTATTTTGGGCCATTATTGATCGAATTTTGCATCTAGTAAAATAATATGTACCAATCATTAACTTGCTTAGGCAGAACAAAATGTTTGACAATCAAACCACTATCGATCTTCCAAGACTTAAAAGGTCAAGTGCCATAATAACTCCAAAAGGGCACCTTCAATTCTGTTAGCTATTACCCATCCAAATGCAAGCAGAAGTTGTATCATCCCTACTCACCTAAGTCAATTATATCAAATGACCAGGTTACTCAGCTTAAGCACCAGGAATGAGTGTCGGAAAAGAGAAAGAATATATAGAACAGAAATATCAAGCGACGAAGATAGTTTCCTTGAAGTACCAGCAACTCCATTACATTTCGTTCCATTCTTCTTGCTTCAGCACCGACATGGACAGTTAAAATTAAGAACTTTCTTAGTGCAACAAAAAATCCAATCGAATGAACAACAAACTCAACCTTAGTGAAGATAAACCGGTTTGGGGGAGGCGACGGTGGAGGTAGATTTGAACTCGAGACTCAACAACTGAGACAGAGAAGGCTATTGATGAAGGCTGAGGTAGATGGGGTCGGGACCCAGCAACTGCAACCGGCGGGGTTTCAGGGGAGGCAATAATAGATGCAAATCTGAGCTTAGACCCAGAAGCTGCATCTAAAGCTCACCTAAACAGAGAATGAAGTGTGCTCTGGTTTTTAGCAATGATGGTATTGGTGTTGGAGTGCTTTATTTTTTGGCAAGCTTACAGAGGTGGATTTGAAGAAGATTTAGGGTTTTCTTCTTCATTGGACTTAGAGAGAGAGAGAGAGAGAGAGAGAGAGAGAGAGAGAGAGAGAGAGAGAGAGAGAGAGAGAGAGAGAGAGAGAGAGAGAGAGAGGCGCAATCTGTTCACAAGCAGCCACGAGTGCCGCCGAGATAAAGCATCGGAGCTCTCCCAAAATGAGGCCGTGGAGGGTGATTCTATGGAGATCTGTGTCGAAGGGGATGGTCACTGGAATGAATGAAGGACGATGATTTCAGCAGGGGACATTTGAAAGAAATTTGGGTTCCGAGCGTGGGAAGCTTGGAAACGACAGATCTGATTTGGGTTTTTTTGTTTCTTCTTTGTTGGACTTTTAGAGAGAGAGAGAGAGAGAGAGAGAGAGAGAGAGAGAGAGAGAGAGAGAGAGAGAGAGAGAGAGAGAGAGAGAGAGAGAGAGAGAGAGAGAGATTTGGGTCGTTGGAGAAATTTGGGTTTTTTTTTTATTTTTTTAAAAATAAATTTGGTTCTTGTTGCTCAAAATTTGAGCTGCATTTCCCCAGATGACGTGGCGCTCGGTCATCTCTTAAAATCCGACAGCTGAGATTACTTCTATGTCACCCTTGCCATAGAGGAGCTATGGCAGGAGATCCCAATCCTTGATAATAATTGTTAGTTGAAACTTTTATGGTCTAGAGGTTGAAGTTATGATTAGGACTCACATATGATGCATTGGTTATATGAATCACTCATCAAGTTCATAGAACACCAATAACTGTTAGGTGAGGTGGACCATGAATTGGTGAGACTCCAATCCCCACTAGTAATCCTACCAAACAAGGATTACCGTTTCTCATTTGAGGAGTGTGATATTCAATAAATTTAGTGAGGGTATCTATTTCATTCAAGGCCATAATGAAATAGTCTTTTTGAAAGTACACATGACATTTAATTTTCTGCAGATTTTATTTACTCTACGAAAATGGTGAACACAAATCCAATAGCCTCAATTCTTGACAAGAACTA
Organism: Psidium guajava; assembly: GCA_016432845.1. Classification (NCBI taxonomy): domain Eukaryota; kingdom Viridiplantae; phylum Streptophyta; class Magnoliopsida; order Myrtales; family Myrtaceae; genus Psidium; species Psidium guajava. Next base: position 34,823,589 of record CM028226.1, read on the forward strand.
CTTGACTGGCCCTAACTTCAATGATTGGCTAAAGAATTTGAGAATAGTTCTCATCCTAGAGAAGCTTAGTTATGTTCTTGATGAGAAAATGCCATCTTCATTCCTTGAGGGTGTGATCCAAGAGGAACATGACACTTATGAGAAGTACAAGGAGGATGACTTAAAAGTTAGGTCATACATGTTTACTTTGATGAACAATGAGTTCTAGAAGAAGTATGAAAATATGGATAACTCTAGGTTGATTATTCTACATCTAAAGGAATTCTTAGATGAGAATAGTCACACCTCAAGATATAAGATATCCATAGCACTATACTGTATGAAGATGGCTGAGGGATCATTTGTAAATGATCATATTCTCAAGATGATCTGGCACATTGAAGAGCTGGTGAGATTGGATCTCGTTATGGACAATGAGCTAGTTATGGATTTGATCCTCTAGTCATTGCCTGATTCATTCTGTGGATTTGTCCAAAATTTCCACATGTACAATATAGAGAAAACCCTAGATGATTTCCATAATATACTTGTGATTTATGAGAAGGAAATGCACAACTCAAGGCCAAACATAATGGTTGGAATTGAAGCTTCATCTTCAATAAGTAAGATTTCTTTGAAGAAAAGCGAGAAAAAGCCTAAGAAGGGAGTTGTGCAGCCAAAGCCAACAATTGAAAAGAGTAAATGTCAACGTTGCAATTAGATAGGGCATTATAAGAGGAAATGTAAGAAATACCTCATAAGCTTGAAAGTCAAGCCGAAGGCCTGACCTTATGAAAGTATGGTGTCCATGCTTATTGAGGCTAATTTGATTAGTGCTGAATTGGCTTATGAATTCTAGATTCTACTGTAACATTTCATGTTTGCATGTTATTGCAGAATTTTGAAATAAGCAGGACGCTGGGATGAAATGAAATTATCCCGACCTTTGTGAATGGAGCAAGAGTTGATGCCTTAACAATAGGGACATTTTATTAATGTTTGCCCTTAAGACATGTAATGATTTTACAAAACTGTCTGTATTATGAAAATGTTGTAAAGAACATTATCTCTATACCACACTTAGTAAAGGAGAATTATGAATTTTCTTTTGCTGAAAGTAAATATTCCATTTTTTATAATAGAAGATGTGTTGTTTCTGGAATACTAACCAACAATCTATATAACATTATGATAACTGATAAGATGATTACCAATCTAAATGGGTAGAAAATATTCAATGTGAATGCCATTAGTAAACTCCTTAGAGATAGTCTGAATCCAAAGTATCTTTGGCATCTCAAGTTAGGTCATATTGGAGAAGGCCGAATCAATAAGTTGAGTGAAGATGGGTATATCAATATGTCTCGTTTTGAACCATAGTTAGCTTGCAAGGCATTTCTTTAAGGAAAAATGGCCAAAGTACCTTTTATGGGGCATAGTGAACGAGCCGCCGACTTACTTTGATTGATACATTCAGATGTATGTGGGCCAATCAATAAGATTGCTAGAGGCGGCAATTCCTACTTCATCACCTTTACCAATGATACTCATGATATGGTTATTTATGCTTGGTGAAGTATAAATCTCAATCTTTTGAAAAGTTCAAGGAATTCAGAAATGAAATCGAGAAGCAAATAGAAAAGAGTATTAAGGCACTTCGATTTGATCAAGGTAGTAAATACTTTAGTACTGAATTCTTGGATTATCTAAAGCAAAATGGCATTCTATTACAATGGATACCTATTGCTACTACAGAGCATAACGGTTTCTCAGAAAGGAGAAATCGTACCCTATTGGATATGGTGCGATCCATAATAAGTTACACCAACTTGCCTGTATCCCTTTGGAAATATGCCCTTGAAATCACTGCATATATGTTGAGTAGAGTGTCGCTCAAGTCTGTTACTACTATGCCCTATGAGATATGGCATGGTAAGAGATCAAGTCTTCATATTAAGATTTGGGACTATCTAGCTTTCGTTAAAAAGCTGAAGAGAGGTAAGTTACAGGTAAGGTATGAATAAGGTTGCTTCATTGGATATCCAAAAGCAAGTCTTGGATATTATTTATATTTTTACTTTGACCAAATGTTGACACCTAAATTTTGATTTTCCTCATTTAACTATTTACTTCAAAAAAAATTATTAAAGACTAACATTAGTCTCTAACAAAAAATATTTAAATCATTTTAATATAGTTTCATGTGCATTAATTTAATTTTCTGCATAGCATTTGCTGTTGTTTGGGCTGTTTATCGAAACGTTTCTTTCGCCTAGATTGGTCAAGATATACTTGGGAATGCTAAAAGATGTGCTTGAAAGTTGAGAATCCTTTTCTTAATTCTATGTGGAGATGCCCGTGAGTCTACTGGTCAGACCGCACGAGCCAGCGGCGGCTCTCGAGATCGAGGTTGATACGGCTCGCAGCAACGGCCATCGTGGTTTGCCGAGTCAGCATCGTCTAGACAAGGGAAAGGGAAGACGGGTTACTCTGATACTTGCCTACAAGATACTTGGGGTCACGTTTGGAGGCCTAGTAACATCTCCCCTATATGTGTACCCATCAATGTTGTTAAAGTCTCCAATAGCAGAAGACTACTTGGGGATCTACAGTATCATGTTTTGGATACTCACCCTTATTGGGGATCTACCTGGGGACATTTGCATTGTACTTGTTATTATGTAGGAAAATGGATGTTGGCATCCTCCATTCCAAACATGCTGAATCAAACTCTAGTTTTCTACGTCATGGCCTGCCTGGGGTCACTAAAAAGCAAAGTCGGCTTTGAAAATTCTTTGAACAGAGCATAGTTGTGAGGAGGGTACTGCTTTTTATTGCTATGTTGGGGATGTGTATGCTAATCGGTGATGGTATTCTTACCCCTGCAATCTTAGTGTTATCAGCAATGGATGGAGTAAGAGCATCTTTTCCTTCTGTCAGCAAATCTTTGGTGGAAGCACTCTCTGCAATAGTTTTTGTTGTTCTATTCCTACTGCAAAAGTTCGGTACATCTAAAGTGAGTTTCCTCTTTTCTTCCATCATGGGAGTATGGACGTTGACTACTCCACTAATAGGAATTTACAGCATCTTAAAGCATTATCTGAGTATACTTAAGGCCGTGTCACCACATTATATTGTCCATTTCTTCTGGAGAAATGGCAAGGAAGGGTTTATTATGCGAGAAATATCAGCACGGGCAGGAGTGTTGCCATCAAGATGATCGACAGAGAGAAGTTTTGAAAGCTGGAATGATTGATCAGATTAAGCGGGAGATTTCAGTCATGAGAATAGTTAGGCACCCACATGTGGTGGAGCTTTATGAGGTCATGGCCACCAAGACTAAGATTTACTTTTTCATTGAATATGCTAAAGGAGGGGAGCACCGAAAGAAAGCATGATTGAGGAGCACATGGGCGCGATGATGGATTTAGAGAGTGGAAGCTTTCATGATGAAGAGGGGACGGCAAAAAAGTTTTCACCTTTCTACTATTTCTCTCTACCACTTCTGGTTGTTTTCGAATTGGGGAAGATCTTTGGCTTCGTTTTACTCGGCATCTTCCTTTCCTTCTTCCTCCTGCTGATCTCTCCTCGACCCCTGATCAGACAAAGAGCAACAGACATCCTCTACCTGGGGACCCTTTTGGAATTTTGATTGGGCTCTTGGTGCTTATTGGGAGTTCTTCCATAGAACCCTAAGAGCTTCAAGTCCTACCTCTCTTGCGGCATTTACTAAAAGCTACCGAAGAAACCAAGCTCTTGCTGGCAACCCTTATGGCGTTTCTGTGAAATCACAAATCTTTCGCTCGATAGTTCTTTTGTAATTGGATAAATTGCTAATAGCTTTGATAAAGTCGGGAAATTTTTCTCTGAGTTTAGTTGACTTTTGGGTGTTTCAAGAAGCATGTTGGAACCGACATCGAGGTTCAAGAGGAGGTGTCGTCGGACGTGTAGCGTCGATGGCCGTGGCCCATGGAGGGGCTGGGCAAAGTGGGGGCCGCCGTTGTTCCTAACAAAGACGTTCGAGATCATGGAGGACTCGGTAACAGACCCGATTGTGTGGTGGAGCGAGGAGAAGAATAGCTTCATCATCTAGGACGCCTACCTGCTCTCCACCTCCTTATGGTTTCAGGAAGGTTAATCCCGATCGATGGCAAGTTGCCCACAAAGGGTTCTTAGCAGGGTAGAGACACCTCCTGAAGACGATCAAGAGGAGGCGGCATGTCTTGCAAAGTACGCACCAGCAAGGAGGAGGGGCATGGATTAAACTGGGTCATTAAGAGCTCAACAGTGAGCTCAAGAGATTGAGGAGAGACAAGAGCTTTCTGGTGGCCGAGGTTGCGATGTTGAGGCAGCAGCAGTAGCAGTCGAGGAACCAGATCTTTGTGATAGAGCAACGGATGCAATATACTGAGGGGAAGCAACAACAGATTTTAGCTTTCCTCGCTAAGCGTGCAATAGCCCGTTCTTCATTCAGTAGCTCGTGCAGAGGAACACTCGTGGAAGGGAATTGAGATGAGTTGAAATTGGACATAAGCGTCGGTTGACCACTACCCCAAGCCTGGAGAATCTACAAGATGAGGTCACAGCGAATGCTATAGGCTGTGGTGGAGCAGGAGATAGCACGAACCCCAAGCAAGAGGAAATGGTTACCTTGGAGTCAAAAATGTGGACCATGTTTTTGGCTGCCTTAGACAACGAATTGAGCAACGAAGTAAAGGAACCGAGTAGGGCTCCATATCCTGCTACGAGAGGCCGCAACATAGATGAGGTCAATCAGATGATCCTAGAAGAATTGCTGAGTAAAGATCTTATGATCGGGAATCCAGAGGAAGAAATATTGGTCAGTGACCAGATTGAGATCGATGTGGAGGCCGATGATCTCACGCCTAGGGGCAGGAACGCAGGTGAGGGATTGCAAGATCTTGTAAATCAATCGGGTTATCTCGTGTCAAAGTCGTGACTCGTGACTCCATCCAGGTTCATTACAGTTGAGGGGGAGGAGGTGGTGAGAGGCTGCCAAAACGGATTTAGGACATGAAAGGGTCTCCTTGATACTTAATGTCTAGTCATCACATATTTTAAAGGATTGAAGTAATTCACCTTATCTTGCATTGGACAATCCATTATCGCAAAACCTAGACAGTGGCTGGGGTAGCTTCTTTCGAAATGCTGAGCTGGAGGTGATGGACCTGAGCCTGCCATGTGCAAAAGACATCTTCCACCAGCTCATTATTCATTAAAGATACAGTCATTTTCGTTATTATCAAAATTCGATGTAGGCAGAGGAGACAGATAAGCTTCCTCGCAGTTGGGAGGTCTACGTCAACTACAAGTTTTTCGTCTATGACAAGAAATGAGAAGTGTACTTGACCGTCCAAGATGTTGATGGGGGTAGTGAGGAGCTTCCATGCCTTGAAGGCTCAATAGGGGTTTCCTTAGTTTCTACCCTCGGAAACATTCAAAGAGGCTTCAAATGGATACCTTGTGGGGGACTCTTGTGTATTTGGGGCTGAGGTCTTTGTTATCAAATCTACTAGCAAATTCGACAAACCAGAATGCCGAAAATCATCCCCAATCTTGTGTACGTGGGCTTCTCGAGATCTAGTGGTCCTTTTCTCAAAAGCCACCAAGTCATTACCTACACGTTCACCTCTTTTCCTGTATCTTTGAAGGAGCGAGCATCGAATGAGATCAATAAGCTGCAAAGAAAGGAACCACGACGGATTAAAGGGGACGAGCAGCTGAAATAGGAAATGAAGGTGATGATTTTGCGCCAAGGCAAATTTGCGACCGTGGACTAGCAATAAATTGAAGCTAAGTGCTTTTTTCATTTTTCTGGTTTTAGATGCAAATTAGCACAATTTTTTTTAGACTGACTTTCACAATGTTTGATGTTAGGAATAGTTTCGTATCAACGGTAAATGATCAATGAAACAAAAAGACGAAGCAACGCCGAAAGTGGCCATCCGGGCGTCGTCACTCAAAGATGGCACAAGAGTCGATTTCGAGAATCTAGTTCCCTAAATGGATTGATTTAAATTTTGATTATGCCATGTCGTATTCATATTGTAATTTTCTGTATTTATCGCTTAAAAAATCTGAACCTCAGATTACAGTAGGCCCTGCCCCCTACTTAGTGGTGTAAAGATCTCTTGTATTTCATCTCTTGTATTTTGATTATCAAACCCCAATATGGTAGGCCGAGCCACCTGCTGGAAGTTCTTTATTTTCTACTTTATGTATTCTATTTTCTGCAGTTTAATTTCCATATTATCAAATCCTAGAATGGTAGGCCGAGCCACCTACTGAAGGTTTTTTATTTATTGCTTTATATATATATATTCTATTTTCTGTAGTTTAATTTACATATTATCAAACCCCAGAATCGGTGGGCCGAGCCACCTGCGGGAGGTTCTTTATTTATTACTTTTTGTACTCTATTTTATGGCTTTGGTTTCTACATTATCAAACTCCAGAATCGGTAAGTCGAGCCACCTGTTGGAGGTCGTAACACTGCACAGAAGTCATTAGCTCACTCTCCCTTTCGGCTTTAGGGAATTTTTAATGCTTATCTTTATATACTGCTTTTTATATTGCATCTTTTAATATTGTGTTCATATTCAGAATATTTTGCATCGTCAGTTTTATTTAATTTGTAAATACCAAAAAATGTCATTCATGTGCATTTCATGTAGTATAACTCATGTATACTTTACCATGCCGCATACGTATTCGTATTCAATTTTATGTATTTTTCAATCCGAACCCAAGATCGCGGTAGGCTCTACCTCCTACTTGGTGGTGTGAAGATCTTATGTATTCTGTTGACTAATTTTGTGATACATATGTCATATTCATATGTTACATACGCATGTCATATAAGTACGTCGTATTCACATATACATGTATGCATATCATATTTGCATGATACATATGTGCATCATATTCGTATTGTCACTAATTCATGCATATTCATCCAAAAAAATTCAAAATAAAAAATTTTAAAAATTAGGAAATGGACCATTTTGACTGGCCAATCCTATTTTGATGATTTTCCTCCATGATCTTTTCAAAATGACGATTTTACCTCTTATAAGCAAATTATCTTGAAAATTTTAGAAAATTCAGAAAAATTCCAAAAATTAGGAGACGGGTCATTTCGACTGGCCAATCCTATTTTTGATGATTTATTCACGTGTCGTGTCCACATGTCTGCATTTGTATGTCATGTACACTTGTCTACGTATGCATGATTCACGTACACATGTTACATACGCATGTCTACGTACGCATGTCGTGTTCGCATGTCCACGTATATATGTCGCGTTCATATATCGTATTCGTGTGTCTTCGTATCTGGGTGTCGTATTTATACGTCTTTGAATCCGTATGTCGTATTCGTACGTCTTGTATCTGCATAATTGTATTCATATGTATTCGTATCCGCCTGTCTGTATTCGTATACCTACATATGCATGTCCACGTACGCATGTCGTGTCTGCATGTCCGTGTTCATATGTCGAATTCGCATATTTGCATTCGCGTGCTATATTGGTATATCCACGTTTGTATGCCGTATTTGTATTTCCACGTTCGCATGTAACGTACGTTCACATTTGCATGTCATATTTGTATATCCATACTCGAATATTCATGATTACATGTCCACGTTCACATGTATACGTTCGCATGTCTACATTTGCATATTCATGTTTTGCTTATCCATGCACCTATTACAATTCATGCATTCCATCTAAAAAGCGAATATATATATGTATATAAAAGAAGAGAACACCTTACTAGACCCTTAGGAGTAAATCAAGCCTGAGTTGCCAAATAAGGATATCCATGGAATTAAGGTATCGAAGGGGCATTAGTTTTAATTAACTAGTGTAACCAAGTCTCCGAACTCATGATCTCTGGTTTGTAGAAAATAATTTAGTTCTCCCATTAATTTATTTAGGTTTTTAATTGACGTATCAAAAAATGATTAGTGACGACTCCAAATTCTAAAATCATTTGAACAAAAATCAAAGTCGCGATTTGATAGGGCTTAAGAGAGTCCGTATTAGGTTAGTCAATTTAATTAACCTGATAATCCATTAACCTGAGAATTTTCCACCATCGAAATTTTTTCGGGTTGCGAAATCAAAGAGTTTGGGTCAGTAGGTATGTCACTTTTCTAGAGTTCATTGAAGAAGTTGGTGCTAAATGCAAAATAGTTATGTAAGAAGAAATCAATGAAGCACCACTTGTTTTGGACATTAATTTCTAGTTCAGTAGGAGCTTCTAATATACAGCCTCTTAGGAAGAGTACGAGAGAGTCTCATCCTCTTGTACATTATAGATACTTGCTTAAGGATATTTAATCGTTATTTATTATAAATAATGGTGATGAGCCAACTGATCCTAACACCTATGAGGAAGCGATATCCGACATCGACTCTAGCATATGGCTTGAGGCCATGAAATTTGAAATGTACTCGATGTATTTCAACAATGTATAGACATTGGTTGACCCGCTTAATGGTATTGTACCAATTGGGTGTAAGTGGATCTTTAAAAGAAAAACCAATGCTGATGGTCAAGTCAAATCATATAAAGCAAGGCTAGTGGTGAAAGATTATTGTCAGAAAGAAAGTATCAACTATGACGAAACCTTCTCGCCTATAGCCATGCTTAAGTTCATTCAGATTTTATTGGCAATAACTATACACCTAGATTAGGAGATATTTTGGATGAACGTAAAGACGGTTTTCCAAACTGGATTCCTTGAAAAGGATATCTATATGAAACAACCTCGAGGTTTTGAATCTCCCGGAGAAATCCATAAAATTTGTAAGCTTTAGAGGCCTATTTATGGACTCAAACAAGCCTCCAGAAGTTGAAACATCCTTTTTGATGAAATGATCAAATCATCTGGCTTCATCAAGAATCCAGATGAACCATATATATATATATATATATATATAAGAAGCTTAGTGGGAGCTCTATTGTGTTTCTAGTACTATACATTGATGATATACTATTGATTGGTAATAATGTACCAATGCTATCATCCATTAAGCTATTTTGTCCTAGAAATTCTTCATGAAGAATTTAAGAGAGGCGACCTATGTATTAGGCATCAAGATCTATAGAGATAGATCAAGACGATTGATTGCCTCTTGTAGTCCACATACATAGACAAGTGCTAAAACAGTTTAGCATGGAAAACTCTAAGAGAGGATCACTGCTTTTTAGGGATGGAATTCATCTTTCCAAGGGGATATATCCCAAGAACCTTAAGGAAAGAGAGCGGATAGCGAAGGTCCATTATGCCTATTGGAAGCATAATGTATGCTTATGTTATGTACGAGGCCTAATATCACCCATGCTGTAAGTATTGCTAGCAAATATCAGTCTAATATAGGCGATGAGCACTAGATGGTCGTTAAGAATATCCTTAAGTACTTGAGAAGGGCTAAGGATCTATGATATACGATGAAGGGAAATTTAAACTTGAGGCTTAAACGGATTTCGATTTCCACGAATACTTATTATTTTAAATCAACGTCTGGGTTTGCCTTCACATTGAATGGTGGTGCAGTTTGTTGGAAAAGTTTCAAACAATGTATAATTACAAATTCCACCATCGAGGAAAAAAATGGGGTGGCTTTTGAAGCTGCAAAGGAAGTGGCCTGGATGAAGAAGTTCATCACAGAGCTTAGAGTTATTCCATCAATTGAGCAGCCGATTGCATCATTTTGTGATAATAATGGGGTGATTGCTCAAGGAAGGAATTAGAGTCTCATAAAAAAATACAAGCATATTGAAAGGCGCTTCCATCTCATTCGAGAGATTTTTTGAAGAGGCGACATTATTGTGCAAAAAGGTTGCATCAACAGAAAAGTCTTACCACAGTTTCTATTTGAGAGACACATTGATAGAATAGGCCTGGTTGGCTTTAATGCGAGTGGGAGATTTCTTAGGTGTATGGCCTAAAGAAACCATGCGATAGTTGTATGTGGATATTTTATTGTATTTTCAATCATATTAATGGCAAAAATGTTCATTCATCTTGTCCCATCTCTTTAGATGAATAAAGTCCATAAGATCAGTTATGGCTGAACCTATTATCGAGAGATCAAGAATATGTGTAACAGATTTCAGTTAAACATGATCTTTAAACTGTTCTTGATCAATGTATTATCGAATAGATGTCAATAATCCTATTGAGACATGTACGTTCTGAACTTCGCCATTGGGTATTGGATACTCATGGGGATGACGAGTCGCAAGTCATTAGACATTAGATGTCCAAATTAGAACGCATGTGCTCGTATCAGACAATTTCACTAAACGTGACACACGTTAAATGATTAGCAAGCATGGAAGCTTCGCGCTGAGCCAACATCTAATTGTTCATGCTTTGATCATGTATAAAGATCCTTAGATTTGAGGCACGATGCTGGCTTATATGTCAAGTGATTATGGTTCACAAGTGCGCATACTGGTGGGTCATTGATCTACCTCTATACTTGATGGTCATGGTTTGTTTGCATAGGAAGTCACAAGCGTGTGTGATAGTGGGATCTGTCTCCTTGTTTAAGTATGAGATTGATGTCCCATGCTACCTGTTAGTGTCCATGCATGAAAAATCCTCGGCTGGGATTGATGAGAATGTCTCATGTTAATGCGAATTAGATAGACTGATGCATATGATCGAATTGGTGGCTTGATTGTAATCCATGGCTTTTATTTGATCGAGACATAGTTGTCGCGACCCTAAGATTTTTTTTTTTTCAATCGGGTTAACGGATTATTAGGTTTATTAGATGAATTAACCTAATACGGACCCTCCCAAGTCCTACAGAATCACAACTTTGGTTTTTGTTCAAATGGTTTTAAAATTTGGAGTCGCCACTAATCATTTTTGGTAGGTTGATTAGATACCTAAGTAAATTAGTGGGAGGACTAAATTACTTCTACGAACTAGAGATTATGAGTTCGAGGACTTGGTTACACTAGTTAATTAAAACTAATGCCCTTTCGGTACCTTAATTTCATGGATATCCTAATTTGGCAACTCAAGCTTGGTTTATTCCTAAAACTCTAGTGGGGTGTTCTCTTTTTGTATTTTCACTTTTTAGATAGGATGCATGTGTGGTATTTTTTTTTTATTTTCAAAGTGTTAAAAATTTCCTGAAGCCGAAAGATGGAGTGTGTTGACGACTTCTATGCAGTGTTATAGTCTACTCACTTTAGGGTATGGTGATTCAAAAATTAAACGACAGGAAGTCAATGACAGTAAATAAAGACCTCCAATGGATGGCCCAGCCTTGGCTTGGCTCACCCCTTTGGGGTTTGATGGTGCATAAATTTAAATTGCTGTAAGTAAAAACCTCCAATGGGCGGCCTAACATTGGCTTGGCTCTTCCCTTTGGAATTTAATGGTGCATGAATTTAAATTGCAGTAAGTAAAAACCTCCAATGGGCGGCCTAGCATTGGCTTGGCTCTTCCCTTTGGGGTTTAATGGTGCAGGAATTTAAACTGCAGGAAATAAATGACCTCCAGTGGATGCGCTTTGCCTATCCATTCTGGGGTTTTAGTTCTTTAAAATAAAATACAACAAATCGTTTCAACAATTTGAACTAAAATCCGTTGACGGGGTCGGCTGCAAATTTGATGGGCACCTTGGAATTTGTTTGGGCTCACTTTGCACCTTCATGGAATTTATCGTTGATACGGAGTTGTCCCCTTTTCTTTACCTGCCATAAAATATGGGAAAAAGGGAGATGGAGAAAGTGTATACAATTTGTACTAATTTGAGACTAAAACCACAAATAAATGAATAAATAAAAACACTTAGCTCGAATTTGCTTGCTCGTTGACGAGGACGAACTCTTGATTTATGTTGATTGATGAAGAAATTGGTGATGATAACTCCTAACTTTAAACTCCCACCATCTTCAAAATTTTTTTTCTCTCTTTTGGTATTTTCTTTCTCTTAAATTTTTCTTCAATCTCCCAAAACCCTCTCAAATATCCAAAATTTTCTCTCCGAAAAATTCCTTTCTCAAGCTCACTTCTTCCTCCTTTTATAACCAACTCATCTATCTCCCATTCTAATTTTTCCACTAACTCTATCTCCCATTCTAGTTTCTCCACTAACTCTTCTTCATTTTTATCTTCCCTTCTCCATATCTATCTCTCATTCTACTAACTCTTCTTCATCTCCATCTTCTCTTCTCTATTCTCATCTTATTTTCTTTATCTTCTCTTCTCCATCTTCCCATCTTCATCTCCTCTTCTCCATCTTCTCTTCTCCATCTTCCCTTCTCTATTTTAATTTCTTCACTAACTCTTCTTTTTGTTATTTACAAAATAATCCATCAAGTGTTAGGTATTTGTACTCTAGTCCATGATATTTTAAGTATTTGCAATTCAGTCCCTGGAGAAATATTTCTTTAAGTCCAAATCTCCTCACAATTTTCGACACACCTACCGCATGTTGAATTTAAGCTTATTTCTTGCTATTGAAAACAATGTAAAATTTAATTAAAGCCATTTTTGTAAAATTGAGTCATTCTGGGTATAATTGGGCCAAGATGAAAATTTGGAATATTAGAGAATAATGTCACAACTCCTAAAAGTGAAAAATGAAAATAAATTGACTCAAATTGAATTTTTTTAGGCCCGATTCGAGATTATGCTCGTGAAGGAATACACGACCCCGAATTGGATTTTTTAAATTTGCGATGGCCAACATTTAAAGGAAAAATATTGACTATTTTTATGTATTTTTGTGGCCTCAAATGCTATTATTTATTAAATATTTTCCTAATTTCTAAAAAATATATTTAAAAAAAATACAAAAATAGGAAAAATTATTTTTTACTCAAAAATGGATGCCTAAGTTTAGCCAAGGCTTCCAAAGTTGATTTTGTAATTTTCTCATTTTTTCTTGATTTGTTTTATGAATTTTCGAAAATAAAAATATCGAAAGATACTGAAAATATGAAAAATTATTTTTTGGTCAAAATTGATTCTCTAGGCTTGGCTAAGGTCCCCAAGGTTGATTTTTTAATTTTATGAATTTTTATGAATTTTGTTATTAATTTTAAAAGAGAAAAGATGAGTAAAAATCAGGTGTTAACAGCTGCCGCCCTCTGAAAGGAGGCTCGGTAGAGGTTCATTTCAAAGATGAGATGACACCTGAATCCTAATCGACTCAACACAAGGAAATAAAAAGAGTTGTGACACTTGATCTCCAATACCCTCCGTAGCAAGTTCCGATCCAGACCCAGTTTGAGGAGGCTTTCATGCAATAAGGGAGAGACAAAAATGATAGTTTACCTGGTACTTACCTGCTTGTTGTATGGCGGCTGCCGAACATGAATGCTCTACCAAAAGTGGACTGAGAACCTAAGGATTCGTTATAAGAAAATCTTAGGGTGGCTGAACTTGAACCTGTATGGTAGGTCATCCCATGGTAAATTCCTAATGAAATGAATCTACTGGTTGAAATTGATTGAAATTTGACATGTATGGTAGGTCACCCCATGGAAATACCTGTAAGAAGGACTTTGGGTGCCTGTAAGAAGGACTTTAGTGTGCCTGTAAGAAGGACTTGGTGTCTGTAGGAAGGACTTTGGATGCTTGTAAGAAGGACTTTTGTGTGCCTGTAGGAAGGACTTGGTGCCTGTAAGAAGGACTTTGGGTACCTGTAGGAAGGACTTTTGTGTGCATGTAGGAAGGACTTGGTGCCTGTAAGAAGGACTTTGGGTGCCTGTAGGAAGGACTTTTGTGTGCCTGTAAGAAGGACTTGGTGCCTGTAAGAAGGACTTTTGGTGTGCCTGTAGGAAGAACTTGTGGTGTGCCTGTAGGAAGAACTTGGAGCCTGTAGGAAGGACTTTTGGTGTGCCTGTAGGAAGGACTTTGGTATTGCTTGTAAGAAGGACTTTGGGTACCTGTAGGAAGGACTTTTGTGTTGCCTATAGAAAGGACTTTGGGTTGCCTATAGAAAGGACTTGGTGCTTGTAAGAAGGACTTTTGGTTGCCTGTAAGAAGGACTTTAGGTTGCCTGTAAGAAGGACTTTGGTGCATGTAAGAAGGACTTTGGGGTGCCTATAAGAAGGACTTTTGTATTCCTGTAGAAAGGACTTTGGGTGCCTATAAGAAGGACTTTGGGTTGTTTGTAAAAAGGATTTTGGTTGCCTGTAAAAAGGACTTTGGTCGCCTGTAGAAAGGACTTTGGGTGCCTGTAAAAAGGACTTTGCTTGCCTGTAGAAAGGACTTTGGGTTGCCTATAGAAAGGACTTTGGGTTGCCTGTAGAAAGGACTTGGTACCTATAAGAAGGACTTTTGAAAGATAGACCATTTCGTTGTGACAGTCCGGAATTTCGACCCATTTTTGGAGTTTAATAAATAGAATGGATATGTTCATTGGGGCACTCTAGTCTAATCTCACTTGGAATTAGCTACTCCGAGCTGGCCAACCAAAGGGGAAAGGCTATCTAGGAATTTAAAGTACGTGGACCTGATCAGTCGATACGCGTATCTCCCAACAAGCCGCCCATCGGCAGTAGTATTTACTAGAGTCGTTACCAGATGGATTGGGCCACAAAACGAATTCCGAATTTGGACAACCGAACTTCCAAGATTATCGCAGTGATGATTTGGATGCAAGTTGAGAAGTTTTGCAATTGATGGATTTGTTCTGAGAACTTAGAAGTCAAGCAGAAAGTGAAAATGACAGAATCGCCCCTGGCTCGTGTTAGACTCCCTAGATCATGGGTAGATTATTTTCTGAGAGACTAGAGCATTAGACTGGATTAGCCTCGCAGAACATGCAGTACAATATTAGACCGGCTTAGTCTCGTAGTTCGCGTCGTTCGCGGTAGAAATTATCCAGTCCCGTCGGCACGTTTCCCGAGGTGAATTGCAGCGTTAACCCCCCCTCATAAAACCAACCTCGATAAGCGAACCCAATGATAACATTTTTCTAGAAAGAATACCCCACTAATTTTTTTTGTCTTCAACAAGTTTCCATGAAAATCATCATGAGTGGTCTTGTCATTACCATTTTTGTCTCTATCTTGTGAGAATCAATTTGACCCTTCCCATGCAAACCCTCATTTGACCTTAAAGTGGGGGAAAAGCCTTCATTTTTCACTCATCCTCTTTCTCTCTTCACTCACCCGAATCCTCTCTCTCTCTCCCTCCTCTCTCTCGCGATTTCCCTCTCTCGGCTGCTCTGTACCGCCTGCCTTCCAAAAGCCATAACTTCCTCTATAAAATTCTAAATGACACGAAACCAGCGCCATTTTCTTTCTCTCTTCAAGAGCTTTCCGACGCCACCTGGCTCGCACAGAGAAACCACCGGAGCTGGCGGGAGCAGCTCCATGAAGTCGGCGGTCCAAATCCCGTCGTCGCGTGAGTTTAGCGCGCACCGAACTTGAAATCATTCGTTCGAGCTCATCCGGGGTCTGAATCGACCCCCGTTTTCTCCTACGCGACCACAAGAGCTTGAAATTCGATCCTGTTTGCTTGGATCGGACATGCATCCACTGGAATTTCGTGGGTCTAGACTGAGAGATGACTGTTCCTAGTGAGTTTCCTCGCCGGCGCCTTTTGTATGTTGCTGTCCAACCTCGATCTGTTCTTGCCGTGGCCAAGCTTGAGCTTCCTAGGGTAAGTTGAGTTCTAATATCCTTGATTAGAGCTTGGTAGGGCAATGGTGGAACCATTGGTGCCCCAATTGATGAGGTTTGATGCGTGTTTTTGGCTAGGTTCGCGTGAGGTGTCGTTATTAGCGTTGCCCTAATCGCCGAGTGGTTGCTGTCCAAGCTTGAGATAGGTGAGCATGACCTCTATCCCTAGCTTAGAACGTAGGATGACACGATGTATGGGCTTTAGAGAGCTTGCATGTCCTTAAATAGAGCTGAATATTGCTGTGCGTTTGTGATGGAATTGCCGGTTTTGGTCGTTAGTTGCTGCCGTAGGTTGTGATTGATGGAAGTTGTTGGAACGTTGTAACCTTGCATGTTCATTTGCTGGCCGTCGGGTGAGGTTGATGTCCACGAAGTGTGGTTGTTGAATGGTGTCTTGCCGCGAGTAAATGGGCTGAAAATTGAAGTGTATTGTGGACTCTATTTGCTGGAAAATTTTGTTTGCATGCGGTTTGGGTTCCGGTTGTGACTTGATATTGTTGTTCTTGGAGCTTGAAGTGTATGTGTGTGAAGGGTGGTCGTAAGTCTCATTGATGAGAAGTGCAAGTGCATGTGTGTTTTGAGAGCCGGCCATGAGTCATGATTGTCACCCATGGAGTGTAATTGTTAGTTAGTGCTGGAAATTGAAATGTGTGGATATTAGAAGTGGAAACCGTGAACTCCAATGGTGGGGTAGTCAATGTACATGTGTGTTTAGGTGAGGCCATGATCGTCCATAGAATGTAATCCATGTTAATGTTGAGGATCGAAGCAAATGTGTGTGTTTGGTTTGCCGGTCACAAGTTGTGGTTGCTACCGTGATGTTCAAAGGATAGTCGACATGAAAACATTGAAGTGCATGTGCATGGAGTTGTAGTCGTGGGTTACCATTGACGAATGATCGAGCATGTACGTATGAACTTGAGAAGTGGCTGTGGGTTACTTTGAATAAGAAGTTAATGTGCATGTGTGCCAATGTATGGCCGTGAGCTACTATAGAAACAAGTTATCGTGCATGTGTGCCAATGTATGGCCGTGAGTTACTGTAGAAAGATGTTGATGTGCATGTGTGTGGAATTGCCAAGCATGAACTGTAGTCGTTGGTCATGGAGTGCAATTGTCAATTGAGGTTAAAACTCGAAGTGCACATGTATGCTTGAGGTGTGGCTGCGAGTCACAATTGCTGGAAATTCACGTGTCTATGAGGTTGAATTGTAATTCCTAGAGTGGGGAATTAATGCATGAGACGCATGCTCGATTGCCATGTTCGCATGAAATGAGTTTGAGGAGACTACATATAGCAAAGTTGTGTTGCATGAGTATATATTAGGGACGAGGTCCCGAAGTGCCACATGTTGCATGATGCGAATGTGAATGACTGAATGCATGGCATGCTGGTTTGAGATATGTATATCGTTTGGCAGAGTGCGTAGAACCGTGCAGGACGGCCCGCAGTGCCCAGAGAGCCACGGGAAATGGAGCAATAAGGAGTACCGATCGCAAAGCCGATAAGAGCCACAGTAGCGGTACTATGCCTGTGGCGTGCAAGGCACGGGGCATTGAAGCAATAAGGGTGCCAACTGGAGTTTCAAAAGGGCCACGGTTTGGGGCATAGGCCTGAAAGCGTAGGAGACGCTGGCCGGGACCGGCAGTGCTGATAAGAGCCATCGGTAGGGTTGAGTCCGGCAGTGCCCAGAGAGCCACCGACAACCCGAAACAGGAAGTCCGGCAGTGCCTAGAGAGCCACCGACAAATGTTTGAGTATGCTGCATCTATTTTTCTCTGACTGGAGTTGCGATATGTGCATAATGATTGAGCATGCTTTTGTGAAACGTTAAAAGCGTCGGCAGTGCCTAGAGAGCCACCAACGGGTTTTCATGAGAGCTGGTCATAACATGCTGCATTGTGCCTGATTGGATTGAGCTCGTTTCGTATGACTGTGGTTCTATTTTAAGGCACGAGAAACATGATTGTTTGAACTCCCGGGTGCCGAACTTGCTTGTCTGAATGCCTGACTGCGAATCACTCGTCGTAATTGCATGTTAACTTGCATGCCTAAGATTAGGTTGGTGTATGCTGCTTTTGTCACGCCCCACCCCCTCCTCGAGCGACCGCACGACAGATCCTCCGATACCCACAGTCATCGTCGAACGGCCAACCAAAATGCGAACGCCCAGGAAACGTCGCGGCCGAACAACGGTACAGTAGACGCTAACGAAAGCGCAATACAACCTTGACAAGCGTACATGCAATGGATAGAATGCTGACAGTAGCCAATTCAAAGGAACTTAGACAAATACTTGATTATATAAAAGGAACACCCTGTACATATATATATACTAATACAACAGAGAGTTATATATATACATACAAACAGTCACCTGAACTGGCTACCAAAAAGGGACTCTTAAAAGCCAGCACACTAAAAAATGGTGCTCAACCACAGACTCCCAAAAACTATGGCAGACCAACTAAAGCTAGTCGGTCTCTGCTCCACTGTCCTCTGAGGATGACAGCTCCTCGGGATCATACTCCACTGGCTCTACATACTCGGGCTCATCTGCCAGCTCTGCTATATCATGGGGGTCATACTCATGGCCGTCGATCTCAATCGGCCAGTCCTCCTCAGGCTCCTCCTCGTCCATAGGCTCGGGGTTGATGACCTCACTACCAAAGGTCACAGGCTCGACAGCTCCAAACTCGTCCTCACTCTGGACGTCTATATCCATACCGATGATCGGTCCTCGGTATATCAGAGCTCGCCTCTCGTACTACGCCTCGAACTTCAGAGGTACCAGATAACCTGTACCCTCATCTACCTAGACAGTGGACTCCCTACGCTTATATACAGTATTATTCGTACTACGGTAGATAGACTCCCACTTTTCTATCTCATGCGGCTCACCAAAAAGTACACCTAGGTTCTCCATCCTATGGGTGCGGATCTGAAATGGCGATCAGCCTCAAGTGAGTCTATATGACTCAGTGAGCAAACATAACAACGGACACACAATATTCACATGCATATAAATCAAGTGAATGATACATGATTATATGCAGTATAAGATGCTCACTCTCAGTAGTGCAATCACATCGATATGCATGAATTGAACTCACGTTCATTTATATTTCACACAATAGGTTCTTTAGGGGATCTCTTGAATCATCCCAGAACTTCGAAGTTTTAGGCTTCAAGCCGTGCCCGTGCATGCATACTGCACATCAGGCCATGCCACTGTCCACGCAGAAGCGTCACAGATAGGCATGCTTATCGCTCCAGCTACCCAGTGCTTTGCACATTTGGGCGCCCTCGGCAAGCAAAGAGGCTGCAAGCCGGAACTACGACACCACCCGTTCTCGATACCAATCTCAGCATTGGTCGAGCCGTTCTCCATTTTCAGTTCATCGACTCGCCCATATAATGTGTCGTGCAAAACAATTAACATGCTCAGCCATGTTATTTAAATTCACACAATCAAGCACAACACCAAATAATTATACATTCACATAATTCCACAGGCGAGTTAATCTCTCATACAACTAATAGACAGTCGCTAAATCAAACAAGCAATTAAATGCTCATTTCTCTCAATTTAGATACTCAGAGAGGTGGACACTTAAAATAGAGAAATTCCATCTATAATAATGTCTAACAGATGCACAATCTATTCCTCATCGACTAAATTTCACGATTTAGGAAGATTGGAACCGATGGGTCTTGGTTCGCTAGATCCCAGTCTCATTGAACTACTCAAATTTGTTACTCACTCAATAGAGTATTCGGTCACCCTAGACCACCAAAAATTTCCAAATTTAAGTCTCAATCAACTTAGCAATTCAACTCATGCTTTAACCGAAATAATGCAACCGGATTTACTCTAATTAGAACCGGTTTTAAGGTTAAATTTTCACAGATTTTTGGGCAGCAAAACCCTCCTGTTATAGCCCTAACATACTCACAATAAACCGACACAATCAAGTATAATGAGTCACCGAATCACCTCAGCAAAACAGAACAGCAAATTAAACAGAACCGGTTCAAGAGAAACCTGTTTTCAACTCAACATCAACTGTCCATTTCATGGAATAAACCAACCTAATCTCTACCAATCTAACCTCACATAATCAGGGATAGGTTTAGAAGAGTTTACTCACCAAAACAAGCTTGAAATTCCACAAATTGAGGCAGCAAGCTTGCTGCAAAACAGAACCCAACACAAAAATGAAAACCGGCGAAACAGAAAAAAATAGAGCAGACTTTGAATCAGTACTGCGATTTCTGTAGAAGGTGTTTTGAAGATCCACTTGAAGATTATCGAAGCTTGTGGTCTTACGAGTACACAGGCGAAAACGGAGCACGATTTGGAGTCCAGACGACCCCGAACGAGCCGATTCCGTCCGAGCGCGCGTGTAGGGACGCGAGAGAAACAGCTCTCGGGAAGGGAGGATTTTTGGCCCGAAAATGAAGAGATCAATGAGAGAGAGAGAGAGAAAGAGAGAATGGTCAATGGCTTCTTGGACAAGCCATGGTGAAGCTTGTTGAACAAGCTTTGCAAAAAGTCAAACCACGGTCCAATCCGGGCGCGACGCGTGGCAAGAGGGGATAAGCTTGAAGAAAGTCAAATCAATGGCCAATCCGAGCGTGACACGTGGAGGAGTCATCAAGGTTGGTCCAAAAGTCAAGCAAGGGTCCAATAGAGTGATGACAAGTGGCCTCAAGATTAGATTAAATTTATTTTTACTTAACCGCGAAGAAACGAGACCCGGCGGTTCGATCGGGAGAGTGAACTTTTGAAAATTTCAAGAGTATACTCAAAACGCTCACAAAGACGAGGTGACCTCAAATCTAAAGTCTAATATCACTAAAAACACACTGAACCCAAATTGAGAAGACTGGAGCGAACCGGGGGCAAAACTGACAATTGCACTTGTCGCCCCTTTCGTGGCGCCCCTTACTAATTCCAACCTTCTGAATCTCACTGTGGTGCTCAATTTAGCTTTTGCAACACCCTAAGACCTTCGATTGTCCTAAATCAGAAATCTATATCGTGGTCAATTCCATCGACTCGCAATTTAGCAAATAACTCAGGCCAACGGGCGGCGGTTAGAAGATACGCGTATCGACCGTTAAGTCCACGTACTTTAAATCCTAAATCACCATTCCCACTTGGTCGGCCATCCCGAGGTGATCAATCTCGACTGAGATCTGCCTATAGTGCAAGCGACGAAGTAAATCCATTCTATTAGACATCTGATAAAAGGGTCGAAAATTCAGGGCGTTACAGCTTTCTATACTTGGCTTAGATGTTTGCTCGCTGAGTCTCTCAACTCACTTTGTGGCTGATCGCCTTTTAGACCTTCATCCCTGGGCTGAACCCCGTTCCGTTCTACCATGATGTTCCACTAGTGATAAAACCCTACCAGATGGCTGAGCAGGTAGTTGACGAGCTTGGATTAGAGGACTAGGAGATTCATCTCGAGGAGGATGTTGCCTAAATTTCCTACCTTGTATTTTGGTATATTTTTGTATTTTGATGACTCTAGCAGATAGTTGGACCTCAAGATGTATTCAAACTCGATATGATGCAATGCAATTGTGATATGATGTTATTGGCCTTGTCTTGCCATCTTCCTACCCATATGTATGTATGTTTGTCTGGGGATTTGCATGCTTCTGTTGTAGCAGGTGATAGCCGTCGCTTGGCTGCGACGATTCCTGGGTCGTTGTATGTGTTAGTCAGGCGAAATTTGATATAGGTGGCGGGATGTTGCACGTCCGTCGGGTTCGGGGCGTGACATCCATATTGGGATTACCAATGCAAGGGCTCCATGATTCGTCTATACGGTGCCTACAACTCCGGACTTGAAAATGGACCGTTCCGTATTAGGGTTTTCAATGGAAGGGTTCCAGAGACAGTATACCACAATTGTCACCTTTTTTGGTAAACTGAAAAGGTATTGATTGAGAAAATGATTTTTGAGTGCCAATCTAGGATCTGGGGAGACCAGGAATCCTACAGAAACTCAAACCCGATTTAACTTACCTCAAAGGGTACCATTCTGGGATCTGGGGAAACCAGGAATCCTGCAAAAGCTTAAACCCGGATTATATTCTCTTGTTGCTCAAGTATAAGTCAAACAAGTAGAGATCAAAACGTCTCGAACATTGGAGAAGGTGGATACCTATATGTGCCGCACTAGATTCGAGCACCTTGACAATCGTCAGAATTCATTCTCTTAAAAGGTTTAGGTTGAAGATATACTTACATGAGAATTTGGAAGACTGCCTAGTGATTTCTTTGACAACTAGGCTTGTTCATTCAATAATCACCAAATGGATTTCGAGACCTTGAAAGGTATCTCAAACATCGGGAACTTGTTACCTGTTAGGCAATGTCAGAGGTAATACATACAAGCATTTTCATCAATGAGTTCATTGTTTCATGCAAAACTGTTTAATTGAGTTTGCAATGATCAGAAACAATATGTGCGATAACTCATGATGCATTCAATCAAAATGTGAATCATGCATAACTATGTTGTCAAGTTTGCATTACCAATTCTGTTCAAGGAGGTTATCATGGTATGAATACCTCGAATATTTGAATGGGGGACCTTAGTCCGAAAAGGCTTCCTCTCACTCTCAAGAAAGGTTGTTTATCCTGATTACAGGATTGAAAAGAAATCACTCGATCTTACCATCATCGCATTTAACAAGGGTCTGAGTAATCTCGCAATTGGTATGACATGCCGATCTGGAGGTCTTGATTAGGACCGTAATGTAGGCTGGGTCAAAGGTTTAACAAAGGTGACTCTTTTGAGCCAAGGCCATTAACGAAAAAGTTTTTATTATCTACTCCAGGTTTACAAGTCAAGAACCTTGCAAAAACGAGAGAGAAATAATCTTGCTCGTACCTTTCCGAGAAATGCTTAAAATCTTTCAACTCTACATTAATTCAAGCGCCTTAATCAGAAAAGACTTTCACGGGCTGTAATGTAGGTTGGGATTGGGGATCAAGGAAGTGAAAGGCTTATTTTGGCCCAGAAAACATATGAGGTGGGTTTGACATTGGTGATCATTGTATCTTTGTCACCCGTCTCGGCCCTTTGAATAGTCCTTTAAGAATACCATCGTCGTATGAGGAAAGCGTGAACTTCTGATGATATCGTTGTCGCTTCCGAACGGTATAAACTTCAACTGTGTACTTCAATCTGACTCCTTCAGTGAGTTTTCTTCTGCAATTAGACCCTATTGGGGATTTACAGAAGGAGAGCATAGTTTTCGCTGAGTTTACAAAATTTACATGTAAAGTTCAATGAACATTGATTTGAATGGGCATTGGCCTTGCTTTTGAGCAGCGCTTTGCTTTTTCATGCCTAGGGACTGGCTTTTCTTCTTTTGGTCCCGCCTTTTGCCTTTTGTCTTTTCTGTTCCAACAATTGTGCTATATACACATGCATATCACAGACCACATTTGAAGAGTTGACTCGGGAGCTCCATGTAAACCCATTTCTTCTGAGTTCTTCTGCTTTAAAGTGGTGGCACCATCTTCATCTTGGAACGACCAATGATCACTAACGGGGTTTCAAGAAACGAATATGTAGGCTTAATTGGGCAACGCAAAGGATGAAAGTGTATTGGATAGAGAAACGAATGCTTTTTGTCATCTTAAGGCACTTGAATTATCGTGCGATGTCAAAAGCAAAGAATCACTCAAAAATTGATGTTAGTCCGAGCAAGCAAAATTTCTAACCATTTACCTCATGAAATTACTGGGACTATGCTCATTTGGCCCCGATGTGGGGTGATTCTTGACCGGGGTTATGAAATGAAATTGCCGCTCAAATGAGTTATCAATGGCCACCTGTAGTGTTTATGACGGAGAAACGAATGCCTCCTTCCTTTCGGTATCATACTTTCGCGAGAAAACCCATTGCCTTGGGGAATATGGAACCTATTTGACATACAACTCAGTGTGGAAATGGGACGTGTATGAAAATGGGGTCGCCTTTCATCATCCTTTCATGCCCCATTCTACATATTCGATGCATCATATGTAGTTTATGCCCTAAGCCAGAATTGGCAAAATTAAATATGCAGAATAGTCATACATGAATCGTGGCATGTGTAAACGCAAATGCAGATATAGCAGTTTTCAGCATCACACGTATTTACTGAAAATGCAAGTATGAAAGAAAATGGGTGAATTTGAATTGCCCCTGGATATGTGGGCAGATTGAGCGAATTGGGAGTCTACTCCTTGAGTCGAGGAATGGCCCGTATCTGAGTTTGCCCCTGCATAGCATTTGGGCCTTTTCAATATCAACAACCGTCATGGTTGTCGATCGAACGCCCTTTTTTGATTGAGAGTAGCCATTAATTTGCCCCATTTTGATTGGAATAGATCTCTTCAGATGATCATAATTTTGCTATTTGGGATTGTCTCCTTCAACATGTTAAATGTTAGTGTAAATATTTCCTGTAAAAAGGAAAGGAGACGTGTTAGCCGGTATTAGAAGGGATAAACTGGAACGATACTGGTTTACCCTTCATCTTGAATGTTTTGCGTAACCCTTTTATTAGCTTCGCTGGATTGAGTTTTCCTCGGCTTTCGTTGGACACTTCAATATTAGGCTAAGATCGTGACAAAATATTAACCTTGGTATTGCTCGTCGAGTATTTTGTTTCTTTCTGCAAAAAGAAATGAGCAAAAAATCTCTTTTTTTATTTACAATACTTACAACATTCCCCACCATTAGGGATCGAACTCGGGATATTTCGGACCGTTGTCATTTCCCATGCCATCAAGCCCATTAAACCGTAGGCGTCCGTGGAGGCTCTCTTTTAGGAGTTAACCATTGAGATGACGTGGTCTCGCTACTTTGCATTGGGCAATTCCACGTCTCGGTTCTTTTCAAGGCCATTTAAAATCCCTATTAAAAATGAAAGTAATTCAGGACTCGAGACAATTATGGAAAAATTAGAACGATACAAAATTATCGATCTTTGAGATTGATTGGGCCATTCACATGTTTCTTGTTTGAAGCCGATCATCCACCGGTAATATCTACGAATTGATTTGCCCTCAAGCTCTATTTAATACGAGAACTTCGCATTTGAATATGATTGTATTCTTGAGGCAGTTTGCAAATTCTTGAAAATGCAAGGAGTTCAATTTAAAACTTGGAGCTATTTGAGGGTAAATTGAAACGATATGGAGTTACCCTTCAAGTTTACGCGGATTTCGTTTATCCGCAATTAATTCATTGATAGTTGGTGTAGCAACGGATCCGTGCATTTAATAAGAGGGAGAAGGGTTACTACTTCTTGCTTTTACATAAACTACAGACATCAATAAAAGCATAAAAACTCCTACGCAAGGAAGTAAAACATATGCACTCATTCAGGATTGGTTCTGCTTCCTCTGTAGGCTTTTCCATAATCATCTGGCTTCATTCCGGACCAGGTATACGTCGGCCATATTGAAGGACTTGTGATCTCCAGCTTCGAAATTCGGGCTCCATGTGCACATTACAGCCCTAGTGCTTCATCCACATTGAACTGGTTGATCATAGCGGTGAGTTCATCATCAATGCCACTGGTCTGGTGGTAATACATCTCCCTTTCCCTGGGAGGCATCAATGCTAACCTTATGGGCTCGGTCCTTTCATGCTTTCCCCCAACAGAACTTGATTTTGTCATAAATTGGTCTAACTCACCTCTTAAATGTGCATTTTCGATCCTTAGATAATGCATTTCATCGAGGGTGAGGAGGCTATTGCAATTGGGGCATATAGTAGAGTCAAAAGCCTCTTTATACATCTTGTTTTCCGCTCGGAGATTTTCATTTTCAACTCTTAGAAACTCGGCTTCGTTGTGCTCATGACGAGTCTTCATTCGGGTTCGCCTATTTTGAAACCAGAACTTGATTTGCAAAGGTTCAAGTCCTAGCTCTTGACTCAATTCCATTTTCTATTTGTCGTCTGGCATAGGGCATGTTCAGAAGAAATCCTCAAACCTTTGTACTTGCTCCTTAGTATGGCGACGGTAACGCTTCTTTTGACTCTTACCATTGTTGTCCTTATCTTTATTGAGATCTTGGACGTCGTCGGCGGAAGGGCCAGGCTCCATTGGCTCGATCCCAAACATGGCTTCGAACTCTTCCTCTCCCATATTCAGCAAGTAACGATAACTCTCAAGGGTGTTGGGTTGAGACATCCTCAGTTGGTTAACGGTTTCACAAGACCTGCTATCTTCTCTTGTATTCTCACCCACTCTGAATTCTTCTGAGCGACCATATATGCTTTTGAAACTTTTTTCTAAGCATGGATGAAGGTTTCCAGGAGAATGCCTTTTTTTTTAAAATTAAGGCGTGGGCTTAGAAACCGTATTGCTCTCCCCAAGGATTCTGTCTTTCTCACCTTTCTACTATGTCTCTTGCACGGTTTTTTTTTCATGGTAGGGGTCCCCGTCATTATCCCTCCCGTTTATCTCCACCGTTGATTTTGTTAGTGCGTTCTCCTATATAGACGAATCCGATCTTCTTTTCTGCTGCAAATTTTCTTTGTCCCCCACTCAGCTCTTCTTTTCGTTCTTTCTTTTTCAAAGCGGTGGCGTCCCGTCCAACTTTTCTGCAGAAACGTCGAATTTACTTGGCTCGAGATGGCAAACGTGTAGCGAATTCGAGCTAACAGGGGTGATACCGACGCGAAACGGCAGATAGGAAAGTCTGACTAGTTGATACTGTCACAACGAAATCAATATTTACCTCAAAGCAAATTACCATCTTCGCGTTCCGCTAGTCTGCCCTGACCCTCTTCTCCAATACTCTCGTGTTCTGTCCATCTGCCTTGATTTTCTCCTTGATAATGGCCAATCCTCCTACACACACCTTCCCGGCTGACGTTATGTTCAAATGGGAGAGGCTCTATCATCTTCTTGGACGAGGTTATATCTACATAGCGCATCATCCGAGTGTCGAAGCTGAGATCCTCGGTCTATTCAGGGAACTAAATGCTTCTTCGGTTGAAGGCACCAACTTAAAGAGGGAATACAGAGCGTTCCCACACGTCTTCATCGATTTTTTGGAGGCTTGCCGAAACACCCAGGAGACAGTCACCTTAGCTCGCGTCGTGAAGGCCCGCTACCAGGATCGATCTGAATGCCTGGAGTTTGCAGAACGTTCAGTTGCTCGATATAAGGAGGCTGTCAAGTCTGCTAATGAGCGGGTCTCACTGTTGGTTCACGAGAGAAAGAAGCTGGTGGAACGCCTAGCTCTGAATCAAAATGATTTTGAGCATGACTCGAGGGACGTTGTGATGAAGTTCAGATGTAAATGGCTGGAAGGGAGGCTCGACGATCTAACAGCTGATATAGCTTTCGAGAGGGACCTGATCGACAACTTAAAACTCGCCGTTGAACACCACGAGATGAATGCAACCAGGTACAAGGAGAAATGTACTCGCCTATTTTTCAAGCTTGCAGATCTCGATTCCCAGGTTGCTCAGTGTAGGCATAGCATTAATTTCATAGAAAGCCAGTTGAGCTCTTTTGTAATGCTTGTCAGGGCTCAATTCGGCTTTACTTTTCCTCCCCAGTGAGTTGTTGTAAAACTCGTTAATGTATGGAATGAAGGGAATATTTTGCATATTTGTGCTTTTTTTTTTTCTCGCCATCTCTTCGTTTCTTTACAAAATCAGAGTTAATACACATATCTGTCTTAGTTAGAACCAGAGCATCCTCTGGGAGGACCTTCTTCACGTCATATGAACCCTCATAGATCGGTGCAATCTTTTCTTCTGGAAGAGGGACTGTTAGGCATAACCTTCGTAATGTCATTCACCTCTGCTAGATCTAATCCACCTCTATTAATCGCGCTTCCGAAAAACGATACATAGTGAATGTATCTCTATCTCAACTGGTAAGATCGCCTCAATCTTGTCTTATCTTAACAGATGGTGGCTATGAAATGATGACACACAGCCAGACAGACAAAGGTGAGACCACATAACTTCCCTCTAATGATGATATCGAAGACATGGAAAAAGGATTCGGCGGCGGCCCCTACCGATCACAGTAAAATCCGCAACTGGTCATTATTACCATTCTGACCACTCGGTTAGTGTGTCAATAAATAAACCAGGCCGTCTGTTTCGTGCCCTATTTCACTCATGCTTGACTCTTTCGGCGCCTACTTGCCTGTGTCGGCAGAATGATTGTGGGCCATACCCATTAGTAAAACACCGATCCTCTAATATCCTCCATGTGGTTCGAATCCGAGGGAGTTAAAAAGTAAGCCTTTAGTCGATTTAATCAAGAAGGCGTTGTAAGGTCGGATTAATATGCATGCTTCATGGGTTCTTGATTACACCGTTTATGCTTTTTCAACAAAAATACAGAAACCCCCCTCTCAATACATTAAGCATATCCCCAAGCCTGACAGATACATTCATCGCCTCATCAGAATACATAACCCATACATACTCATTGGTTGACAAAATCCTGTTTCCAGGAGGATGGATATCTTCGCTTGCCCCCAGGGCTTCCATCCTTTCTTATTCCTGAAGATTATTCTAGATGTATTGTTGAACCCAATTTTACTTCCGCCTGGGGTACCCGTAGTTCCCTGCAAAATTAAAGGAAATAATTAGTATGTGATCCAAAAGAGGTCGGTCCATGATTTCCATATTAGTCTGATTTTATTTTTCAATTTTACGAGAAATTAAAGAAAATTTTATTTGAAAAACATTAGTGAATTTCTTCAAAAAAAAATTTCTTGCAAATTTTATAACTTAGGAAAGAAATGTGACAAATTCCTTTGATATTTACCAAATTTCTCGAAAGAATTTCCTTTTTAGCAGAATGAATTTTTAAGATAAATTTGTTGAGAAAATCTTGGGTCCATTGTAGTATTAAGGAAAAATATAACAAAATATTTCATTGGTCGACAAAATTTCCCTAAGGAATTTTTTTCGCATTTATTATTTCAAAAATGGGACACCAATTTAATCTTTGTTTTCATTTGAAAAAAAATGATCACGATGTTAGGTTCAAAATTTGACTGAATCCTAACATGGACCGACTCAAAAAATAAATACAAGATAAGGTTAGAGGTCTTACTTTTACCTTGAAAAATACCATGTAGGTCACATAGACATGCACATGAATCGTGAGTTTAAATCTTAGCCTATCTATTCTAAAGGCTGAAAAATTGAAGCGGAAGACTTACGGCAAGGCGACAATCTCGCGCACATAATCAAAATTAGCCGTGATCTCACAACGTAACCAAGATTAGCCGGGCCTTCCCACTCTGGCTGCTCGAGCTAAAAATTAAAACCACTGCTTTGGTAATCTTACCAAGCATGAGGCATAACTTTTAAAACTCATTTTTGAAAAGAGGTTTGGGATTGAATCTGGACTAACTTTCGACGTGATCTCACGCCGAACGCTAGAACCAAATCACAATACCATCCTAAAACTAGTGGCCCAGGTCCGACCACGGGATGTGTGTGATGTAGTGCTAAAACAATTAAACATGCACAACAATTAAATGTAAACACCGCTTCAATATTTCAAAAATTAAATAATAATTTTTACACACCAAACCTGCAAAACGAAGGGTTAGCCAAATACTCCACCCCTTATAACTCCTATCTGCAAAACCATTTAACACCTAAAGATGAGTTCCAAACAAGATCGCTAAAAGCGAAATATCCATGGAATTTTCATTGGCCTAAGTTCACTAAGGCTTTTAAAATTTCGAAAAAAATTCAAGTATTCCAATTGGTGTCTTTTTCTCGAAAATTTAAAAATCCCATCCCCAGCGGAGTCGCCAAGTTGTCGCGACCCTAAGAATTTTTTTTTCAATCGGGTTAACGGATTATTAGGTTTATTAGATGAATTAACCTAATACGGACCCTCCCAAGTCCTACTGAATCGCAACTTTGGTTTTTGTTCAAATAGTTTTAAAATTTGGAGTCGCCACTAATCATTTTTGGTAGGTTGATTAGATACCTAAGTAAATTAGCGAGATGACTAAATTACTTCTACGAACCAAAGATTATGAGTTCGGGGACTTGGTTACACTAGTTAATTAAAACTAATGCCCTTTTGGTACCTTAATTTCATGGATATCCTAATTTGGCAACTCAAGCTTGGTTTATTCCTAAAACTCTAGTGGGCTGTTCTCTTTTTGTATTTTCACTTTTTAGATAGGATGATGGGTGGTATTTTTTTTTTCAAAGTGTTAAAAATTCCCTGAAGCCGAAAGAGGGAGTGTGTTGACGACTTCTGTGCAGTGTTACAGTCTACTCACTTTGGGGTCTGGTGATTCAAAAATTAAACGGCAGGAAGTCAATGATAATAAATAAAGACCTCCAATGGATGGCCCAGCCTTGGCTTGGCTCACCCTTAGGGGTTTGATAGTGCAGAAATTTAAATTACCGTAAGTAAAAATCTCCAATAGGCGGCCTAGCATTGTCTTGGCTCTTCTCTTTGGGATTTAATGGTGCATGAATTTAAATTGCAGTAAGTAAAAACCTTCAATGGGCGGCCTAACATTGGCTTGGCTCTTCCCTTTGGGGTTTAATGATGTAGGAATTTAAACTACAGGAAATAAACAACCTCCAGTGGATGCGCTTTGCCTCTCCATTCTGGGATAAAGTTCTTTAAAATAAAATACAACAAATTGTTTTAACAATTTGAACTAAAATTCGTTGACGGGTCGGCTGCAAATTTGATGGGTACCTTGGAATTTGTTTGGGCTCACTTTGCACCTTCATGGAATTTATCGTTGATATGGAGTTGTCCATTTTTTTTACCTGCCAAAAAATATGGGAAAAAGGGAGATGGAGAAAGTGTATACAATTTGTGCTAATTTGAGACTAAAACCACAAATAAATGAATAAATAAAAACACTTAGCTCGAATTTGCTTGCTCGTTGACGAGGACGAACTCTTGATTTATGTTGATCGATGAAGAAATTGGTGATGATAACTCCTAACTTTAAACTCCCACCATCTTCAAAATTTTCTCTCTCTTTTGGTATTTTCTTTCTTTCAAATTTTTCTTCAATCTCCCAAAACCCTCTCAAACATCCAAAATTTTCTCTCCAAAAAATTCTTCTCTCAAGCGTACTTCTTTCTTCTTTTATAACCCACTTATCTATCTCTCATTCTAATTTTTCCACTAACTCTATCTCCCATTATAATTTCTCCACTAACTCTTCTTTATTTTCATCTTCCCTTCTCCATATCTATCTCCCATTCTACTAACTCTTCTTCATCTCCATCTTCCCTTCTCTATTCTCATCTTATTTTCTTTATCTTCTCTTCTCCATCTTCTCATCTTCATCTCCTCGTCTCCATCTTCCCTTCTCTATTCTAATTTCTTCACTAACTCTTCTTTTTGTTATTTACAAAATAATCCCTCAAGTGTTTGGTATTTGTACTCTAGTCCATGAGATTTTAAGTATTTGCAATTCAATCCCTGGAGAAATATTTCGTTAAGTCCAAATCTCCTCACAATTTTCGACACACCTACCGCATGTTGAATTTAAGCTCATTTCTTGCTATTGAAAAAATTCAAAATTTAACGAAAGCCCTTTTTGTAAAATTGAGTCATTCTGGGTATAATTGGGCCAAGATGAAAATTTGGAATAATAGAGAACAATGTCATAACTCCTAAAAGTGAAAAATGAAAATAAATTGACTTAAACTGAATTTTTTTAGGCCCCGATTCGAGATTTGCTCGTGAAGGAATACACGACCCCGAATTGGATTTTTTAAATTTGCGATGGTTAATATTTAAAGGAAAAATATTGACTATTTTTGTGTATTTTTGTGGCCTCAAATGCTATTATTTATTAAATATTTTCCTAATTTCTAAAAAATATATTTAAAAAAATACAAAAAATAGGAAAAATTATTTTTTACTAAAAAATGGATGCCTAAGCTTGGCCAAGGCCTCCAAAGTTGATTTTGTAATTTTTTCATTTTTTTCTTGATTTTGTTTTATGAATTTTCGATAATAAAAATATCGAAAAATACTGAAAATATGAAAAATTATTTTTTGGTCAAAATTGGTTCTCTAGGCTTGGCCAAGGTCCTCAAAGTTGATTTTTTAATTTTATGAATTTTTATGAATTTTGTTATTAATTTTAAAAGAGAAAAGATGATTAAAAATCAGGTGTCAACAATAGTAAGACAGAAGGATCAAATTACATTGTAGCCAAAGTTGATAAGTTTTCATTATGTTCTTGCAACATTGACACTGTCTGAATAGCCATAATATATAGCTAGATGTCACTCATGACTTGTGGGATTCAAAGATTGATTAGGAACAGTCAACTCTCATGATGATAATAATTGGTTAGTATACGTCCTTCCGCTAGCTTAGTGGTAAACGTAGGGATGTCACTCACCATAACCAATCCGCAACGACATTAAAAAGGAAGACGGAATTGCAAAATGTTTGCAATCAAGACTATACAGATAGTCGAGAGAAATTAGATCAAGTAGGATTTGATTCTAATTTCTAATCACGACTGGATAAGTAAACGATGTAAGTGGGATCTCAGCACGATGTCATACTAATGTGACATCTGCAAGAATTATGAGATAATAAGAGATAAGATTTATTATCCAATAAAAGTCAAAAGATAATATTTGTCATTCATCAAACGAAGTGAGAAATAGGTGAAGACACACGAGACAAACTGGAAAACCACACAGGGCAGGACTAGGTTGGCGGCTGTTGACACTTGATCTTTAATAATCTTTTCTCTTTTAAAATTAATAAAAAAATTTATAAAAATATATAAAATTAAAAAATTAACTTTGGGGACCTTGGCCAAGCCTAGAGAGCCACTTTTGACTAAAAAATGATTTTTCATATTTTCAGTATTTTTCGGTATTTTTATTTTCAAAAATTAATAGAAAATCCATAAAAATTAATAAAATTAAAAAATCAACTTTAAGGACCTTGGCCAAGTCTAGGGAACCAATTTTGACTAAAATATAATTTTTCATATTTTCATCATTTTTCGGTATTTTTATTTTCGAAAATTAATAGAAAATAAAAAAATGAAAAAATTGTAAAATCAACTTTAAAAGCCTTAGCCAGGCCTAGGCAACCATTTTTGAATAAAAAATAATTTTCATATTTTTTTTCATTTTTTAATATTTTTCAAAAATTAGGAAAATATTTAATTAATAATAGCATTTGAAGCCACAAAAATATGAAAAAATAGTCGGTATTTTTCTTTTAATCTTCTCTTCATTTTGGCCAAATAAAATCTCCAAAAATTAATCTAAAATCGAAAATTACTTTGTTAATCTCGTTTTCAGATTAATTGAAATATTTTAGCTCTGTAATTTTCGATTTTTGCATTTTTAGAGTCGTGACATTGTTATCTAATTTTCTAAATTTTCATCTTGGCCCAACTATATCCAGAAACACTTAATTTTGTAAAATGGTTTTAATTGAATTTTACATTATTTTTAGCGGAAAGAAATAAGCTTAAATTTGACAAGCAATTGAACTAAACATGCGGTGAATTTCGACTAAGCATAAGGGAGGTGTGTCGAAAATTGCGAGAACATTTGGACTTAAAGAAATATATTCTCCAGGGACTAAATTGCAAATACTTAAAATCTCAAAGACTAGAGTGCAAATACCTAATACTTGAGGGATTATTTTGTAAATAACAAAAAGAAAAGTTAGTGGAAAAATTAGAATAGAGAAAAGAAGATGGAGAAGAGGAGATGGAAAAGATGAAGAAAATAATATAGGAATAGAGAAGTGAAGATGAGATGAACAAGAGTTAGTGGAAAAATTAGAATGAGAGATAGATGAGTTGGTTATAACAAGAAGAAGAAGTAAGCTTAGGAGAGGAATTTTTGGGGGAGAAAATTTTGGATATTTGAAAGTTTTGAGAGATAGAAGAAAATTAGAGAGAAAGAAAAAAATCAAAAAGAGAGAGAATTCTCTTCCAAAAGAGAATCTTAAAAATAGCGGGAGTTTAAAGCTAGACATTACCATCACCAATTCCTCTACCGATTAACACAAGTCACAAGTTCATCCCCATCATTCGAGCTATAATCTTAATCCACAAGGTGATGCGAGGTCCGAATTCAACAATCAAGTCCCTCAAATCAAGTAACGATCCTAACTACTAAAATCTTCGAGAATTTCATTACCTAAATGGATTTATTTAAATTTCGATTTTGTTATGTCATATTCATATGTCTTTGCATCCACATGTCGTATTCGTATCTTTTCGCATCCACATATCTTTATTTCTTACAATTTTCTGCATTTATTGCTTAAAAAATCTGAACCCCAGACATCGGTAAGCTCTATCCCCTACTTGGCGGTGTAAAGATCTCTTGTACTTTACTCTTTACAATTTAATTTCTACACCATCAAACCCGAAAATGAGAAGGCTGACCCACCCGTTGGAGGTTCTTTATTTACTGCATTTGCTTTCTGCAATTTAATTCTCGCACCATCAAACCCAGAATGGGTAGGCCGAGTCAAGGCCGAGTCCCTCGTTGGAGGTCCTTTATTTACCACTTTTAAATTCTGCAATTTAATTTTCGCACCATCAAACCCCAGAATGGGTAGGCCGAGTTAAGGCCGAGTCCCTCGTTGGAGGTCTTTTATTTACTGCATTTAATTTCTGTAATTTAATTTTCAACCCATCAAACCCCAGAATGGGTAGGCCGAACTAAGGCCGAGTTCCTCGTTGAAGGTCCTTTATTTATCGCATTTAATTTTTGTAATTTAATTTTCGCACCATCAAACCTCAGAATGGGTAGGCCGAGCCAAGGCCGAATCCCTCGTTGGAGGTCCTTTATAAGGCAGAGCCTCCATGTTGGAGGTCTTTTATGCCACACCTCGAACCCCAATCGAGCTCGCGACATCCTGTTCATACATTTAAATTCTCTCGCGCTCACCTGGTCTACGATACGCAACGGCTCAGGAAATTTTCTTCATCGCGATCAGATGACGCGTCCATTCAATCGTCAACCTGCGGAAGCAAACCTCCTATCCATACATGCATACATACGATAAAGGGGTAGTAAGAAGAAGTGTAAACTCAATAACGTTAATATTTACACATCATCAAAGTGTTAGGTACAGACCCCAAAAGAAGGCACATACTACGGTCCAAAAGTCCGACGCTCGACTTATCACCTAAAAGCTAGACTCGGCAACCACAAGGATCAGTCCTCTAGCTTCTCCTCAGGGTCCTCCTCGGGATCCTCCTCGGGGTCGTAACCTATCCACAGATCTTGCTTGTCCTCCTGGTTAGCGTCCATGGCATCTCCCTCCTCGTGGCCGTCTATCTCCATGCGTCCTGGGGACGGCAGCTCCAAAGTCGGGTCGGGGTCGACCACCTCACCTCCATATGCAGCAGGTTGCTGAATCGTGGGATCATCCTCCATGGGTATGAGGGCATCTCTCATAGGTCCCTCAAAACCTAACTCGTCCTTTCTATACCAGGCCTCAAACCAATAGGGAACAAAAAGGGGACCTCCCTGATCCACCCATATAGTAGTCAGCTGTCTGAACCACATCGTAGCAATCTCATCGTAATGGTGGGTAGGCTCGGACTCCATTTGCATTGGCAGACCAAAAAGCACAGGGGGTGCGGCCATCACTAGAGTCCGGGATCTGTAGACATGGCAACCAACGCCAATCCGTCGAGGACTCAGTAAGCTCACCACTGATCCTAGCGTATGATAGAGTATACTAATCGCTTTGGTCCTATCCCGTAGTCTAGGGTCTCTAGTCTTCTCATTCAGGCACTCTCATCAGCTATAGGTGCTACTTCAAGGTTCGAATCATCAGAGCACATATGAGCAAAAAGATATGGTCATCGCATCACATAAACGGGCAATCATAAATCAATATCAGTATTTAACATGCAACACCAGGAACATGGCTCAGCCCGCCTCAATCGATCCCATTGGATCCTGCCCGCGTCTCATATGCATCAGGCTCGTGTCTCATCCCGCGTGTAGTACGCCTCAGGTTGGCACGCTTATCGCTCTATTTCCCCGCGCAAACACGCATCAGGGCCAACCAACCAGCTTATCTCTCCATTTCCCCGCGTAAACACGCATCAAGGCCATCCTCCCCTTATCACTCCTCTCAGTGACACATGCCATAATTGCAATGAATTTCACTTAGACAGCCTTGAACATCATAGATCACAGAGTAGGCGTTAACAAGAATTCGCAAGTGCAATGGCATGGCATACAAGTAGTTATCTGAGCGCCTCACGTCTAACAAAATAGACTTCACGTCAGCACGAGTCAATTCAATGCTCTACACGCAGTTCTCAGTCATCTAGGTCCAAATAGGTACCCCGTGTATTTCAATGAAAACATTCAGTTTCCCCTCCTGAAATATTCAAAGAGCCCATTAATGACTATTATCATCCTTGGAAACCACAAGTTTCGGGTCTAGTCCTATTATGCCCAATGATCTGGTCTAAGCCCAGTCTTAGTCACTAACCTTTGGCCCATCCTCGGCCCACAATTACTTTATTGGGATACAATTGGGTTTCAATAAATTGACTTCAAGCCCAAACTACAACCCATAGTGTTAGTTTTTCAATTCAAGCCCGTTAGTTTAGTCTAAGCCCAATAGGGTCTAAGGCCCACTCATTATTCTCAAGCCCATAATTTAATTATAGGTAATTAAACATTTTAAGGCCCAATATTTTATTCAATTTTCGTCCATGGCCCAAGCACAATATATCACATAAGCCCATTAAGCCCAATTCACTCATTTTAGGCCCAACTTGTCTCCCTAAGCCCATGTATCATGTTAGGCCCTAAAGTTTTATATTCAAGCCCATATTTGCAGCCCAAATCAAGCCTTATTTTCGTCCAATTGAAAACCCATCAAAACAACCTAAGCCCAAATGCACATAATAGGTCCATTTAGTAAAAAATTAACCTCCAAGCCCATTTGCACCATTTGGCCCATCATCCACAAGCTGTTGACACCTGATTTTTAATCATCTTTTCTGTTTTAAAAATTTTCAGTATTTTTCGGCATTTTTAATTTTTGAAAAATCCATAAAAATTCATAAAATTGAAAAATTAACTTTGGGGACCTTGGCCAAGCCTAGAGAACTAATTTTGACCAAAAAATGATTTTTCATATTTTCAGTATTTTTTAGTATTTTTATTTTCGAAAATACAAGAAAAATAAAGAAAAAAATGAGAAAATTGCAAAATCAACTTTAGAAGCCTTGGCCAAGCCTAGGCAACCATTTTTGAACAAAAAATAAATTTTCATATTATATATATTTTTAATTTTTTTAAAAAAAATACAAAAATACTTGAAAATTTTGGAAAAATAACATTTGAGGCCAAAAAAATACACAAAGATAGTTAATATTTTTATTTTAAATCTATTTTCACATTGGCCATCGCAAATTCAGAAAAATCCAATTCAAGTCACGTGTTCCTTCATGAGTATAATCTCGAATCAGGCCTAAAAAAATTTAATTTGAGTCAACTTATTTTTAATTTTCACTTTTTATGAGTTGTGACATTGTCTTCTAATATTTTTAATTTTCACTTTTTATGAGTTGTGATATTGAGAAGAATGGATGGAGAAAATAATATAAGAATAGAGAAGGGAAGATGGAGATGAAGAAGAGTTAGTAGAGAAATTAGAATGGAAGATAAGAATAGAGAAGGGAAGATAGAGATGAAGAAGAGTTAGTGGCGAAATTAGAATGGGAGATAAATATGGAGAAGGGAAGATGAAGATGAAGAAGAGTTAGTGGAGAGATTAGAATGTGAGATAGAGTTAGTGGAAAAATTAGAATGGGAGATAGATGAGTAGATTATAAAAGGAGGAAGAAGTGAGCTTGAAAGAGGAACTTTTTTGGAGAGAAAATTTTGGATGTTTGAGAGAGTTTTGGGAGATTGAAGAAAAAATTGAGAGAAAGAAAATACCAAAAGAGAGAGAATTTTGAAGATGATGGGAATTTAAAGCTAGGGGTTATCATCACAAATTCCTTCATCGATCAATATAAATCAAGAGTTCATCCTCGTCAACGAGTAAGAAAATTCAAGCTAAGTGTTTTTATTTATTCATTTATTTATGGTTTTACTCGCAAATTAGCACAAATTGTATACACTTTCTCCATCTCCCATTTTTTTCCCATATTTTATGTCAGGATAAGGATATCTCTACGTCAACAGCAAAAATCTCGTAGAGATGCAAAAATCGGTCCAGACAAGCTCATAAGCTGTCCACCGATTTCTCAACTGATCTGTGACTAAAAGTCCCTCTTAATTCAAAAGAAACTCTCTATATTGGGAACATAGAGAGCGAAAATCAATTATAGAAATCCCTTAAAAAAATGGGAGATAAGTACTCTTTCCACTCTTCTGATTTTAGGTGCAGATTAGCACATATTTTGTATACCGACACTTCACTCTATTTTATGTTAGGAAGCCGCAGCTCTATATCAATGGTCAACCCTATGGAAACACAAAATCGGCTTGGAGGAGTCCTCAAGCGCGCACAAATTTCAAATTGTTGAATCAATTCGTTGTATTTCATTTTAAAGAATTCTTACCCCAAAATGGAGAGGACAAAGTCCATCCGCAATTTAAATACATGTACCTTAAATCCCAAAGGGAAGAGCCAAACCAATGCTTAGCCTCCCATTGGAGGTTTTTACTTACAGTAGTTAAATGCCTGCAACTTAAATACCTGTACCTTAAATCCCAAAGGGAAGAGCCAAGCCAATGCTTAGCCTCCCATTGGAGGTTTTTACTTACAGTAGTTAAATGTCTGCAACTTAAATACCTGTACCTTAAATCCCAAAGGGAAGAACCAAGCCAATGCTTAGCCTCCCATTGGAGGTTTTTACTTACAGTAGTTAAATGTCTGCAACTTGAATACCTGTACCTTAAATCCCAAAGGGAAGAGCCAAGCCAATGCTTAGCCTCCCATTGGAGGTTTTTACTTACAGTAGTTAAATGCTTGCAATTTAAATACCTGTACCTTAAATCCCAAAGGGAAGAGCCAAGGCAATGCTTAGCCTCCCATTGGAGGTTTTTACTTACAGTAGTTAAATACCTCAAACTTAAATACTTGTACCTTAATTCCCAAAGGGAAGAGCCAAGCCAATGCTTAGCCTCCCATTGGAGGTTTTTACTTACAGTAGTTTAAATACTTGCAACTTAAATACCTGTACTTTAAATACCAAAGGGAAGAGCCAAGCCAATGCTAGGCCTCTCATTGGAGCTATTTATTCACTGTCATGTACTTCCTATAATTTAATTTTTGAATCATCAGACCCAAAAGATGAGTAGGTCGTAATACTGCACAGAAGTCGTTAACACACTCCCTCTTTCGGCTTCAGGGAATCTTTAACACTTAAAAAAATATAACAAATAAAAATATATACCATCCATGCATCCTATTTAAAATGTGAAAACACAAAAGAGAATACCCTACTAGAGCCTTAGGAATAAACCAAGCCTGAGTTGCCGAATTAGGATATCCATGAAATTAAGGTATCGAAAGGGCATTAGTTTTAATTAACTAGTGTAACCAAGTCCCCGAGCTCATAATCACTGGTTCGCAAGAATAAATTAGTTCTCCCGCTAATTTATTTAGGTTTCTAATCGACCTACCAAGAACGATTAGTGGCGACTCCAAATTTCAAAATCACTTAAACAAAAACCAAAGTTGCGATTCGGTAGGGCTTGGGAGGGTCCGCGTTAGGTTAGTCAAATCTAATTAACCTAATAATCCGTTAACCCCTTTACAATTTAAATTTTTTTTAGAGGGTCGCGACAGCTTGGCGATTCTACTGGGGACGAGATTTTTAAATTTTCGAAAAAAATACCTATTAGAATACTTAAATTTTTTCGAAATTTTAAAAGTCTTAGTGGAGTTAGGTCAATGAAAATTTCATGGGTATCTCGCTTCTGGCGATCTTGTTTGGGACTCATTCTATAGGTGTTATATGTTTTTGTAGGATGGGAGTTATAAGGGGCGGAGTGTTTGGCTAACCCCTTTGTTTTGCAGTCTCGGTGTTGGGTTTATTTGTTTAATTTCGCACATTTTTAGAAGCGCTGTTTTGATATCAATAGTTGTGCATGTCTTGCATACTCTGAGGATCACGACACCTACACACACAAGCGTCTAAAACCAAGTCGCGAAATTCTTCCTAGAAAACCATAGATAGGAATCGAATATGCAAAGCTCTTGCGTCGATTGCGCTCGGGTTGACCATATTTTATCCCGCTCATTATCTGAATTGACAATTCTTCCCATTGTGATTTGATTGCGCGGAGGATAAGTTTGTCAATTCAGATAGTGGGGGCCTTTTTAGGTCCATACCTTGTCTCTCCTTCTTTTATTTTTTAGAGTCCACTCCTCACTTAAGTCATGCGCATGACTATGTGATTTGCATTTCTCCAAGGTAAAAGTAAGTTCTCTAATTTTATCTTGTATTTATTTTCGGTCGGTCCATGCTAGGTGTTAGTCAGTTTTTGAGCTTGATATTACGACCATTCTTTTAAAAGAAAATAAAAATTAAATTTGTCCCTCATTTCTTTTTAAATTTTTTTTTTGAAAAAATGATGTGAAAAAATCCATTCATGGGAATTTTATTAACCAATAAGGGATTTTTTTCATGTTTTTATTGCTTCAATAAAAATGAAATTTTTCTGATAAAAATTTCCTTTGAAAATTTATTTCAATAAAAAGAAAAATTCCTTCAAAAAAAAACTCTAGTAGACATCAAGTGATTTTATCACATTTTTCAAATTATAAAAACTTGCAAGAAAATTCTTCTCGAGAAATTCGCTCATGTTTTTCTAAGAAAACTTTCTCTAAATAAAATTAGACTAATGTCTCGAGGGAATTGTATTGACCAATAAGAGATTTTTGTCATGTTTTTCTTGTTTCAATAAAAATGAAATTTGACAAATTTTCCTCTGAAAATTTATTTCGATAACAAGAAAAATTCCTTCAAAAAAAAACTTTGGTAAACATCAAGTGATTTTATCACATTCTTTTAAATTATAAAAACTTGCAACAAAAATTCTTTTCGAGAAATTCGCTCATGTTTTTCTAAGAAAATTTTCTCTAAATAAAATTAGACTAATGTCTTGGGGGAATTTTGTTAACCAATAAAGGATTTCTGTCATGTCTTTCCTCCTTCAATAAAAATAAAATTTTCTTGACAAATTTACCTCTGAAAATTTATTTTGATAAAAAGGAAATTCCTTCAAAAATTTTAGTAAACGTCAAGAGATTTTGTCACATTCCTTTAAAAAAATAAAAAATAAAAAAGAGTAATAAATCTGCAAAAAAAATTTCTGTATCAGAAATTAACCCATTTCTTCCTAAGGTAATTTTTTTTTTCTGATTTCTCTATAAAATAGAAAAAATCAAATTGGACTAATATAGGAGTCATGGACCGACATTCCTTGTGTCGCATACTAATTATATCCTTTTCTTTTGCAGGGAGATCCTAGATACCCCAGACGGGTGTAAAAATTAAGTTCAATAATATATCAAGAATCATCTTCAGAAATACCAAAAGACGAAAAACACCAA
This sequence comes from Psidium guajava, assembly GCA_016432845.1. Taxonomy (NCBI): domain Eukaryota; kingdom Viridiplantae; phylum Streptophyta; class Magnoliopsida; order Myrtales; family Myrtaceae; genus Psidium; species Psidium guajava. Next base: position 34,864,876 of record CM028226.1, read on the forward strand.
GGTTTCAACCGTTAATTCAGGGGGGCAAGCGAACACTGTCCATCTTTGACAGACAGAGTTGTGTCAATCCGTAAACTTGTATGGGCAGTGTATTCTGATATGACGGTGAATTTATACTGATTAAACACGGAGGCATATTTAATGTATTGCAGAGGATCCCGCGTCTTTTGAAAGACAATATGGATTATATAATCAGAAACCATGAAATAAGTACCTTAACCTGATTAAATCAACCAGAGACCGGTCTTAAAATTTCCTCGGATCCGAAACACGTAGAGAGTTTTAGAGGACCGAGGTTCTATTAATGAACGTGGCCCACGGACACTCCCCCGATGCTACAGGTGCCCGATACATACGAGTGGACGCCGAAGGCAACAAAACATGGGTGAAGTGGAGCACGCAACAAATGGCCGAATTTATTGGCACACTGATCGAGTGGTGGCAGCTTTATTAATTTACATGATTGAACGCGGGTCTCTAGGCGGCTGGTGGAAAGCCACACTGAATGCCTCTCTAATATTCTTGATATTATCGTCTACCACAACCCGCGAGAGCATCATGAAGAAGATCAAGCCTGGACGAATACATCTACTTGGTTTCATCGCACGTTCTCGCCTTTTATCGATGTCCAAAATTGATGCACAAGCTAGAAGAGTTTTCAAATTGACTCGAGAACGTAATTATACCCAAATACAAGTTGAACAAAATTTGGGGCAAAGCAACTCATGGATATTACCACAGAGTGGACAGCTTCAGATAAAAGAAAATGCGAACGAGGGACCCGAACAATCTCTGACATGGGTAATTCTGTATCGTTCTAATTTGCACATAATCATCTCGAGTCCTGAATTTTTTTATTCCATTCTTAACAGGGATTGCAAATTACCTCGAGAAATACCGTAACAAGGCCCAAGGTGATACAACAGGGCCGCGTTATCCCCAAGGATTAATCTTTGAAAAGAAAACCCCATGGACACCTACGGTCTAATGGACCGAATGGTATGGGGGATGACAGTAGGTCCGAAATATCCCGAGTTCGATCCCCAAAGTGGGGAATGTTGTATGTATTATAAATAAATGAAACAACTTTTTGTGCATTTCTTTTTGCAAGCAGGAATACTCGACGAGTAATACCAAAGTCAATATTTTGCCACATTCTCGGCTTAATGGTGAAGCATCCAACAAAAGTCGAAGAAAACTCAATCCAGCAAAATTGGTAAAAGACTTGTCCAAGACATTCAAGATGAAGGGTAAATCAGTATCGTTTCCAATTTATCCCTTTTAATACTGGTTGACATGTCTCCTTTTCTTGTTACAGGAAATATTTATACTAATATGTAACATGTTGAAGGAGACAAATCCAAAAGAAAATGATGATCATCTAACAAAATCTATTCTGGTGAAAAATGGGGGGCATTTAACCGTTAAACCATGGCGGTCGCTGTCACTAAACAAACCAAAATGCTCCCTCACCCATATGCCTCATCGTGCAGGGGCAAAACTTGAGACAAACCGCTCCTCGACATAAGGAGTGGGCTTCCCAATTTGTTCAATCCACCCACATGCCAGGGGCAATTCAAATCCGCCCATGTTTGCACATTATATAAACATACATAATGCTAAAAATTGTCACATCGGCATTGTGTTTACACATTTCATGAATTATGTATGACTATTCTGCATGTTTAATTTACCAACTCCAACTTAGAGCATAAACTGCATAGGAGACATCAAATATGCAAAATGGGGCATAACAGGATGAGGAAAGGTAAACCATTTCCACACAGGTCTAACATTTTAATCCACAGATAAACAGCCTTTCTCTAGAGTGAGAGAAAGCCCTTTCGGACTGAAGTTCCCCATTCAGATTACATTCGAGGCGTTCATAATATAAGAACCTCCTTAAACAGAATTGGTAATGCAAGCTTGACAGAATAATTTTGCACGATCCACATTTGGATTGATTGCATCATGAGTTATCACACAGACTACTTCTAATCATTGCCGACTTGGTTGAATAGTTTTGCATGAACCGATCAACTCATTGATGAAAATGCTTGCACATGTTACCTCTGACATTGCCTGACAGGCAACACATTCCCAATGTTCGAATTACCTTCCAAAGTCTTGAAATTCATTCGGCGATTATTGAATGAACAAGCCTGGTTGTCGAGAAGCCACCAGGCATTTCTTCTAAATTCTCAGGTAAGTATATCTTCAACCTGGATGAATTCTGACGGTTGTTGAGGAACTTGAATCCATTGCGATACATACAGGTATCCACCTTCTTCAATAAAGCATGATTTGTCTTAAAGACATAAATGTTCGAGACCTCTTGATCTCTGCTTCTTTGGTTTATTCCTAAAGCTACAAGAGAATATAATTTGGGTTTGAGCTTCTGCAGGATTTCTGGTCTCCCCAGATTTCAGAATGGCACCCTTTGAGGTACACCAAGCCCTTCTTACAGACAAACTAAGTCCTTCTTACAGGCAAACCAAAGTCCTTCTTACAGGCACAAAGTCCTTCTTACAGGCAAACCAAGTCCTTCTTACAGGCAAATCAAGTCCTGCTTACAGGCAAACAAAGTCCTTCCTACAGGCAAATCAAGTCCTTCTTACAGGCAAATCAAGTCCTTCTTATAGGCACAAAGTCCTTCTTACATGCAAAGCAAGTCCTTCTTATAGGCACAAAGTCCTTCTTACAGACAAATAAAGTCCTTCTTACAGGCAAATCAAGTCCTTCTTACAAGCAAAACAAGTCCTTCTTACAGGCAAACCAAGTCCTTCTTACAAGCAAACCAAGTCCTTCTTACAGGCAAATCAAGTCTTTCTTACAGGCAAACCAAGTCCTTGTTATAGGCAAAAAGTCCTTCTTACAGGCAAATCAAGTCCTTCTTACATGCACAAAGTCCTTTTTACAGGCACAAGTCCTTTTTACAGGCACAAAGTCCTTTTTACAGGCATCAAGTCCTTTCTACAAGCACTAAAGTCCTTTTTACATGCACCGAAGTCCTTTTTACAGGCACCAAGTCCTTTCTACAGGCACAAAGTCCTTTTTACAGGCATCAAGTCCTTTCTACAGGCACTAAAGTCCTTCTTACAGGCACCAAGTCCTTCTTACAGGCACCAAAGTCCTTTTTACAGGCACCAAGTCCTTCTTACAGGCAGTTTCATGGGTTGACCTACCATACGGGTCAAATTTCAATCAAATGAGATGATAAAGAAAAAATGAAGCCTTGGCCAAGCCTAGGCAACCATTTTTAAACAAAAAATAAATTTTCATATTTTTTATATATATATATTTTTTAATTTTTTTAAACAAATACAAAAATACTTGAAAATTTTGGAGAAGGGAAGATGAAGATGAAGAAGAGTTAGTGGAGAAATTAGAATGGAAGATAAATATGGAGAAGGGAAGATGAAGATGAAGAAGAGTTAGTGGAGAGATTAGAATGTGAGATAGAGATGGAGAATGGAAGATGAAAATGAAGAAGAGTTAGTGGAGAAATTAGAATGTGAGATAGAGTTAGTGGAAAAATTAGAATGGGAGATAGATGAGTAGATTATAAAAGGAGGAAGAAGTGAGCTTGAAAGAGGAACTTTTTTGGAGAGAAAATTTTGGATGTTTGAGAGAGTTTTGGGATATTGAAGAAAAAATTGAGAGAAAGAAAATACCAAAAGAGAGAGAATTTTGAAGATGATGGGAATTTAAAGCTAGGGGTTATCATCACAAATTCCTTCATCGATCAATATAAATCAAGAGTTCATCCTCGTCAACGAGCAAGAAAATTCAAGCTAAGTGTTTTTATTTATTCATTTATTTATGGTTTTACTCGCAAATTAGCACAAATTGTATACACTTTCTCCATCTCCCATTTTTTTCCCATATTTTATGTCAGGAAAAGGATATCTCTACGTCAACAGTAAAAATCTCGTAGAGATGCAAAAATCGGCCCAGACAAGCTCATAAGCTGTCCACCGATTTCTCAACTGATCTGTGACTAAAAGTCCCTCTTAATTCAAAAGAAACTCTCTATATTGGGAATATAGAGAGCGAAAATCAATTATAGAAATCCCTAAAAAAAATGGGAGATAAGTACTCTTTCCACTCTTCTGGTTTTAGGTGCAGATTAGCACATATTTTGTATACCGACACTTCACTCTATTTTATGTCAGGAAGCCGTAGCTCTATATCAATGGTCAATCCTATGGAAGCACAAAATCGGCTTAGAGGAGTCCTCAAGAGCGCACAAATTTCAAATTGTTGAATCAATTCGTTGTATTTCATTTTAAAGAATTCTTACCCCAAAATGGAGAGGACAAAGTCCATCCGCAATTTAAATACATGTACCTTAAATCCCAAAGGGAAGAGCCAAGCCAATGCTTAGCCTCCCATTGGAGGTTTTTACTTACAGTAGTTAAATGCCTGCAACTTAAATACCTGTACCTTAAATCCCAAAGGGAAGAGCCAAGTCAATGCTTAGCCTCCCATTGGAGATTTTTACTTACAGTAGTTAAATGCCTGCAACTTAAATACCTGTACCTTAAATCCCAAAGGGAAGAGCCAAGCCAATGCTTAGCCTCCCATTGGAGGTTTTTACTTACAGTAGTTAAATGCCTGCAACTTAAATACCTGTACCTTAAATCCCAAAGGGAAGAGCCAAGCCAATGCTTAGCCTCCCATTGGAGGTTTTTACTTACAGTAGTTAAATACCTGCAACTTAAATACCTGTACCTTAAATCCCAAGGCGAAGAGCCAAGGCAATGCTTAGCCTCCCATTGGAGGTTTTTACTTACAGTAGTTTAAATACTTGCAACTTAAATACCTGTACTTTAAATCCCAAAGGGAAGAGTCAAGCCAATGCTAGGCCTCCCATTGGAGGTGTTTATTCATTGTCATGTACTTCCTATAATTTAATTTTTGAATCATCAGACCCAAAAGATGAGTAGGTCGTAATACTGCACAGAAGTCGTTAACACACTCCCTCTTTCGGCTTTAGGGAATCTTTAACACTTAAAAAAATATAACAAATAAAAATATATACCATCCATGCATCCTATTTAAAAAGTGAAAACACAAAAGAGAATACCCTACTAGAGCCTTAGGAATAAACCAAGCATGTGTTGCCGAATTAGGATATCCATGAAATTAAGGTACCGAAAGGGCATTAGTTTTAATTAACTAGTGTAATCAAGTCCCCGAGCTCATAATCTCTGGTTCGCAGGAATAAATTAGTTCTCCCGCTAATAATCCGTTAACCCCTCTACAATTTAAATTTTTTTAGAGGGTCGCGACACATGCCTATGCCCACCATTGCAGCCCATATTTAACATTCCTAAGCCCAAATTAGGTCACCCAAGTCTATGACCAGCTCGAATAGCTTATCACCCGAATTGGCCGATGATTTTTCTTGATAATCCTCACCATTTCCTCTACGCAATCAAGCACCGAATGTTCACATGACCAAACCAACATCATATACAATGATCCAAGGCCAAGGTTAAGGGTTTCGCTTACCGGAACGGTCTTGGAACGACGATGAAGTGGGCAAGAACCAAAATGGCCGTTTAAGGGTTCACGGTCCAAGAGGAAGAGGTCAGCGTTCAAGGCTGGATTCGGCAGTTCCACAAGCCTTCAAGGACCTAAAACCACGACTCTAAGTGTCAAGAAGGATGAGGAATGAAGTGGAACGAGTTCTGGTGTCCCGAGTACTAACGAGGCGAAAACGATAAGGGAGGAAGAACGAAGAACGGGGGCTGGTCGGGGGTGTTTCAAGGGCCATCAAGTCACGAAAATGAAGAGGATGAAGCTTAGAAGACTTACCAAGGTGAGTGAAGGAAGATGGGTGGCCGACGGTGGCGGAACGCCGGCGGCAACGGGCGGTGTTCACGGGCGGCCGACGGGGAAATAAGAGGAAGAAGAAAAAGAAGAAGATGAGAGGGAGAGGAAGATGATGGGTGGCCGGCCGAACAAATGGAAGGAGAGAGAGAGAGAGAGAGAGAGAGAGAGAGAGAGAGAGAGAGAGAGAGAGAGAGGAGAGGAGATTATAATAGGTTAATAAAATCCAAGAAAAATTATAATAATGGGTTAGGTTTGGGGAAATTAATGTGATAAGAATACTTGATGTACTTTGATGGATGTGATTGAGAACCTTGGAAATTGTGCCCTTTAATGTGATTGATTTGATTGATGGGATATTTGATTGATATGACAACTGATTTGACTTGCCTCGATTTGCGTGCCAAATGCACCTATCGGGTCTCGAGCGCGAATGAATTTCAGACTGGATTTGATTTCATTCTATCATATTTGCTCTGAATTAATCCTATTTGATCTCATTCTAGAGATTGAACATTTACCGGGGGCATTTCGGTAATTTTTAATTCACGCCTTGCTTCTCGACGTGCACCGGCTATCTGCCCTTTAGGCGACGTTTCTGAAACTGAATCCATTCCTTCATCGTGGCTATCTTACTAATTCGATTGTCCAGTGTCGAATTTCGTTTCGTGGTCAATCTCATTAAATACCAACTCTGTCTAAGTCTCAGACCAACGGGCAGCTGTTTGGGAAATTTTCCTAGGTAGCCCTTCCCCTTCGGTTAGTCGTCCCAGGGTAGCTAATTCTGAGTGAGTGTCGATCAGAGTGTACTAATGAAGCATTTCCATTCATTTAGAAATTCCAATAAATGGGTTGAATTTTCAGACTGTCACAATTCTTCCGTCCTTATAAAAATTTTGTCCTCGAAATTTACAGTCTAGAGGTCCTTACTTCGAAATAAAATTACACTTGATTACTCAAACAAATAAGGGTATTTCTTTTTCATCTCGTCTTCGCTTTCCCACGTGACTCCTTCAGTCCCATGAAGTTCCCAGATGACCTTGACCATTGGTATCGTCTTGTTCCTCAATACTTGCTCCTTTCGATCCTCAATTCTGACTGGCCTCTCTACGTATGAGACTCGGTCATCCATTTCAATGACTTCATAATCGAGTATATGGCCAGGATCCGGCTTGTACTTCCGGAGCATTGACATATGGAACACGTTGTGGATTTGGGATAGATTTGGCGGCAGTGCTAGACGATAAGCCAGTGTCCCGACCTTCTCCAAAGTCTCGAATGGCCCTACAAATATGGGACTCAGCTTTCCTTTCTTGCCAAACCCAGATAATCCTCTCATCGGTAATACCTTCAGAAATACATGGTCTCCAACTTGGAACTCCAATGGCTTATGCCTCCTGTCTGCGTAGCTCTTCTGTTTGCTCTGGGCGGTCCTTAGTCTATCTCTTATCACCTTGACTGCCTCTATCGACTGCTGCACTAACTCCGGGCCTGTTATGCTTTTCTCACCAACTTCGTCCCAACAGATCGGAATCCTGCAGGCTCTCCCATACAACGCTTCAAACGGTGCCATCTTAATGCTCTGTTGGTAGCTATTGTTATAGGCGAATTCCACCAAATGCAGTTGTTCTTCCCAGCCACCTTTGAAGTCTATTACACATGCCCTTAGCATATCCTCCAAGGTTTGTATGGTCCTTTCCAACTAACCATCGGTCTGAGGGTGGTAGGCTATACTGAATCTCAACTCTGTTTCCAAAGCACCCTGCAGACTCTTCCAAAACGTGGCTGTAAAACGAGGATCTCGATCCGATACAATACTTACTAGCGCCCAATGCAGTTTCACGATCTGCCTTACATACAACTCGACCAGCTTTTCCAACGTGGAATCCTTTCGTACTGCGATAAAATGCGCAGATTTGGTCAACCTGTCGACTATTACCCAAATCGAGTCGTTTCCTTTTTGACTTCTCAGTAGTCCTGTCATGAAATCTATGGTGACATGTTCCCATTTCCATTCTAGGATTTCCAGTGGCTGCAGTAGTCCTCCAGGCTTGCAATGTTGTGCCTTTACCTGCTGACATGTCAAGCACTTGGCCACGTATTTGGCCATATCCACCTTCATACCATTCCACTAGTAGTGCTGACGCAGATTCTGGTACATTTTCGTGCTCCCAGGGTGAATACTGTAATTGCTTCTATGCGCCTCGGATAAAATTCTTTCCTTCAGCTCTTCATCATTTGGTACACACAGACGTCCTTTAAACTTTAATACTCCATCTTCAGTCACATGGATTCCGGTTTCCTCTTGTCTACATCCATCATCACGATCTTCTGGACATCAGGGTCCGTAGACTGCAACTCTTTAATCCTCAGTTGAATCCCCGATTCGATTTGCAAAGCAGCCATCAAACTCGAGAGGCTTCATACCTCAACCTTGAATTCAGAGTCTCTGATTTCTTCCAACAGCGTCCATTCCTTAACCATCATATGCGCGATGCTCGATTTCCGACCCAGAGCATCCGCCACCTTATTCGCCTTTCCTGGATGATACAAGATATCACAGTTGTAGTCCTTTAACAACTCCATCCATTGACGCTGCCTCATGTTCAGCTCCTTCTATGAGAACAAATACTTCAGGCTCTGGTGATCTGTGTAAATCTAGAATTTCTCTCCCACCAAATAATGTCTCCAAATCTTTAGCGCGAACACTATGGCAGCTAACTCCACGTCATGCGTCGGGGAATTCATCTCGTGCGGCCTCAGCTATCGAGATGCATAAGCTACTACTCGCCCATGCTGCATCAAGACGCATCCCAATCCTCTTAGTGACGCATCACTATAGATCTCAAATCCTCCAAGTCCGGATGGGATGGTTAACACTGGTGCGGAGGTCAATCGGTCCTTCAGCTCCTGAAAACTTTCTTCACATTTTACAGTCCATTCGAACTTCGTCTCCTTCTTTAGCAAACGTGTCAGAGGAGACGCTATCGCGGAGAATTTCTCTACAAAGAGCCTATAATATCCAACCAAACCAAGGAAGCTTCGTACTTCTGTCACGGTCGTTGGCCTTGGCCACTTCTCCACAGCTTCAATCTTTGATGGATCACTGATATTCCTTCGCCAGACACTATATGTCCAAGGAATGCTACTCTATTCAGCTAGAACTCACACTTACTAAACTTGGCGTACAAGGAGTGTTCCCTTAGTGTCTGTAGAACAATCCTCAAGTGTTCTTCGTGATCTTTAGAGTTCTTCGAGTATACCAGGATGTCGTCAATGAAGACTATCACGAATTGATCCAGAAACTCCTTGAATACTCGGTTCATCATGTCCATGAAAGCGGCTGGGGTATTTGTCAACCCAAATGGCATGATGGTGAATTCATAGTGCCCATATCTTGTCCTAAAGGCAGTCTTCGGGATGTCTTCCTTCTTAATCCTCAATTGTTGATAGCCTGTTCTTAGGTCTATCTTAGAGAACACACTCGCTCCTTGAACTTGATCAAACAGATCGTCAATCCTCGGCAAGGGATACTTGTTCTTAATCGTCACTTGATTCAACTGTCTATAGTCTATACACAGCCTTAAAGATATATCATTCTTTTTAACAAACAGCACCGGAGCTCCTCATGGTGAAGCACTGGGACGGATAAACCCTTTATCCAGTAGTTCTTGCATCTGCACCTTCAACTCCTTCAGTTCTAACAATGACATCCTATACGGTGCTTTTGAGATCGACTCGGTTCCAGGTGCCAACTCAATCACAAATTCCACCTCACGCTCTGGTGGCAAACCAGGCAACTCCTAAGGGAATACTTCAGGGTAGTCTCTTACTATAGGGACCTCCTCTAACTTCACTTCTTGAACAGATGAATACGTCACCGATGCCAAGAATCATAGACAACTTTCATTCATTAATTTGGTCGCTTTCAACAACGAAATCCAAGGGATCGATGTTCCTCCTCGATTCCCCATAAATTCATATCCAGGGTGGCCTACTGGGTTAAGTTGTATTACACTTCTACTGCAGTCAATAACTGCCCCATGTCTAACTAGCTAGTCCATGCCAACAATTACATCGAAATCATACATGGGCAAGACAGCTAAATCGATTTCCTCCACTCTATCGCCCAAGATTATCTTACACCCCTTACACCCTAACGTGATAATCACTCTATCTTTCAACGGGGCGGTTACATGCGAAATCACATCCAAGGGTCTAACGTCTAATCCAGCCAACTCAGCAAAACGTTTAGATACAAAGGAATGTGACGCTCCAGGATCAAACAATGTATACGCAGTATGACCACAGAGAGAGACGGTACCTGTGATCACCCCTGGCGCATTCTCAGCATCCTTGCGCGCTATTGCGTAGACTCATCCTTGGATAGGTGGACGGTTCAGATTTCCTTAAGGAGCGGCCACAATCTGCGACTGTTGCTGCTGTTGGAATTGGGGTCTCGGACCTTTCTTCGGGTAATTTCTCAAGTGATGCCCCAGTTGTCCACGTCCAAAACACCCTCCAGTCTTCTTCGGGCATGGGTTATTTCTATGTCTTCTGCCACAGTCACGGCAGTTCTAACCTGCTGAGGGTGAAGGTTTTCCCAGAATCCTTCTAGCAGGTGGGACAAATCTTCTATTGTCTCTCATCGGCCTTTTGCCGAAATTCCTGAAGTCCCTTTTGGGCATGAACCGCGACCCAGAAGGGTAGCCTTCACTTGTAAGTCCCGCTCTATTGCCAGGGATCGTTCGTACATCTCATTATAGTCCCTCAGCTCAGTGGCGATCAGCATACTCTTCAATTCGGGCCTCAGTCCTTCTCTAAACCTTAGAGCCTTGTCCCATGGGTCCTCTATCAGCCTCTGAGCAAATTTTGACAGCTTGGCAAATTCCCCCTCGTACTGATCCATAGTCATTGTCCCTTGGCGAAGTCTGATGAACTCTTTCATCTTCCTCTCTTGGGCTGCCTTATAGAATCCCGTTAAACGCTGCACAGAAAGCAGCCCAGTTTGGCCTCATGCCATCAGAAAAGACTTGCCCTTGGGTGGCCTTCCACCAATCATCAGCTATGCTTTGGAGCTGATAGGTCGCCAGTGAGACCTTTTCCTCGTCGGTGCATCCAAGCACCGTGAATGCCTTCTCTAGCTGCTCAATCCACAGGGCAGCTGCCTCAAGTCCTCCACTTCTATCAAACTTTGACGGTTGCAGCTTCAGAAACTGTTCCACAATATGATGGGCCTGACGTCCTCCATTGCCTTGTCCATTACCTCTATTGGCAGCGGCCAAGGCGGCCTTAGCTGCTTGGGCAATAGTGGCAGCTCTCTCTGCAGCTTGCCTACCCATCAAATTACTAACTTCAGTTAACACCCTCATCATCTCTTCAATCCGGGGGTCTCCCTCAGGTGCAGGAGCCCTTGAGCTTGACGCACCAGCACTCGGTCTTCTGCCCCTATTGCTCATCCTCGCTACTATGTTTCACCTAAATCAAATAAAATTCCCTTCAGGAATTTGGAATTCTAAAGCTAACAACCAAGCTTTCGCCTACTGTCGCGTCTACTGACATGAGTATGCATGTAAAATTCGCTACAACTTTTAATGCAATAGGACCTGGTAGACACCTAGACTCAATCCTGTCAATGTATAACTTAGGCCACTCTGTTCGCCTCCTCAACTAGAAGCCTGCCGGGAGCCGCTCCTTGATCGGGTCTCTGCCTCGGCGACCACTCCCTGCCCTCATCATTTCTTGGAGCGAGCAGTTGTCCTAAATTATTCACCTCCAAAGAGAGCCCCATTCCACATGTCTCATACCATGCTTCATCACAGTTTGTAGACGTCCCGTCAGACCTGTCCCATACCAGGCTGACGGTTACCCAGTCCAATAACACGTGAGGCATGTACTTTTCAAATCCAAATCTTCATTTTAAACCGTTTTCAATTCAAACCACTTTGTTTTCAATGCAGAAATCATGTAATGCATGATGGTCAAGCAGTGCACGACAGCCGACTAGGCATACAACCACAAGCAGCAATAACTAGCAACCAGTCAATCAGCAATCAGCAGTCAAGCACCCTATTCACGTGGTTATGCTTTAGAACCTTACCTCAGGTCCTGACTCATCTGCAGATTAGTCCATAACCATTATAATCTAAGATTATTCTAGACAACCAGTCGAACTAAACAACAACCACATGCGCCAATCAAACCATGCATTCTACCCTTCCTAACCTTAGGTCTATGGTCTGTTTATCTAACTACCCCAAAATCAACAGCCTTATCACTCCAAATTCTCGAACGGTCTCGTATCGAGCTGACCTTGCTCTAATACCACTCGTACGGGGATGTCACGCCTCGAACCCTAATCGAGCTCGCAACATCCCGTTCATACATTTAAATTCTCTCTCGCTCGCTTGGTCCACAATACGCAACGGCCCAGGAAATTTTCTTCGTCGCGACCAGATGATGCATCCATTCAATCGTCAACCTGCGGAAGCAAACCTCTTATCCATACATGCATACATACGATAATGGGGTAGTAAGAAGAAGTGGTAAACTTAATAACATTAATATTTACACATCATCAAAGCATTAGGTACATACCCCAAAAGAAGGCACATACTACGGTCCAAAAGTCCAATGCTCGACTTATCACCCAAAAGCTAGACTCGGCAACCACTAAGATCAGTCCTCAGGGTCCTCCTCGGAATCCTCCTCGGAGTCGTAACCTATCCACGGATCCGACTCGTCCTCCTGGTCAGCGTCCATGGCATCGCCCTCCTCGTGGCCGTCTATCTCCATGCGTCCTAGGAACGGCAGCTCCAAAGTCAGGTCGGGGTCGACCACCTCACCTCCATATGCAGCAAGTTGCTGAATCGTGGGATCGTCCTCCATGGGTATGAGGGCATCTCTCATAGGTCCCTCAAAAACTAACTCGTCCTTTCTATACCAGGCCTCAAACCTATAGGGAACAAAAAGGGGACCTCCCTGATCCACCCATACAGTAGTCAGCCGTCTGAGCCACATCGTAGCATTCTCATCGTAATGGTGGGTAGGCTCAGACTCTATTTGCACTGTCAGACCAAAAAGTACAGGGGGTGCGGCCATTACTGGGGTCCGGGATCTGTAGACATTGCAACTAACGCCAGTGAGTCGAGGACTCAGCAAGCTCACCACTAATCATAGCGTATGATAGAGTATACTAATGGGTTTGGTCTTATCCCGTAGTCTAAGGTTTTTAGTCTCCTCATTCAGGCACTCTCATCAGCTATAGGTGCTAATTCAGGGTTCGAATCATCAGAGCACATATGAGCAAAATGATATGGTCATCGCATCACATAAACGGGCAATCAGCCTGCCTCAATCGATCCCATTGAATCCTGCCCGTGTCTCATACGCATCAGGCCCGTGCCTCAATCCGCGTGTGGTACGCCTCAGGTTGGCACGCTTATCGCTCCATTTCCCCGCGTAAACACGCTTCAAGGCCAACCAACCAGCTTATCTCTCCATTTCCCCACGTAAACACGCATCAGGGCCATCCAACCAGCTTATCTCTCCATTCCCCCGCGTAAACACGCATCAGGGCCATCCTCCCCTTGTCACTCCTCTCAGTGACACATGCCATAATTGCAATGAATTTCACTTAGATAGCCTCGAACATCATAGATCACAGAGCAGGCGTTAACAAGAATTCGCAAGTGCAATGGCATGGCATACAAGCAGTTATCTGAGCGCCTCACATCTAACAAAATATACTTCACGTCAACACGAGTCAATTCAGTGCTCTATACGCGGTTCTCAGTCATCTAGGTCCAAATAGGTACCCCGTGTATTTCAATGAAAACATTCAATTTCCCCTCCTGAAATGTTCAAGGAGCCCATTAATGACTATTATCATCCTTGGAAACCACAAGTTTCGGGTCCAGTCCTATTAGGCCCAATGATCTGGTCTAAGCCCAGTCTTAGTCACTAACTTCTGGCCCATCCTCGGCCCACAATTACTTTACTGGGATACAATTGGGTTTTAATAAATTGACTTTAAGCCCAAACTACAACCCATAGTGTTAGTTCTTCAATTCAAACCCGTTAGTTTAGTCTAAGCCCAATAGGGTCTAAGGTCCACTCATTATTCTCAAGCCATAATTTAATTATAGGTAATTAAACATTTTAAGGCCCAATATTTTATTCAATTTTCGTCCATGGCCCAAGCCCAATATATCACATAAGCCCATTAAGCCCAATTCACTCATTTTAGGCCCAAGTTGTCTCCCTAAGCCCATGTATCATGTTAGGCCCTAAATTTTTATATTCAAGCCCATATTTGCAACCCAAATCAAGCCTTAATTTTCGTCCAATTGAAAACTCATCAAAACAACCTAAGCCCAAATGCACATAATAGGTCCATTTAGTAAAAAATTAACCTCCAAGCCCATTTGCACCATTTGGCCCATCATCCACATGCCTATGCCCGCCATTGCAGCCCATATTTAACATTCCTAAGCCCAAATTAGATCACCCAAGTCTATGACCAGCCCGAATAGCTTATCACCCGAATTGGCCGATGATTTTTCTTGATAATCCTCACTATTTCCTCTACGCAATCATGCACCGAATGTTCACATGACCAAACCAATATCATATACAGCGATCCTAGGCCAAGTTTAGGGGTTTCGCTTACCGGAACGGTCTTGGAACGACGATGAAGTGGGCAAGAACCGAAATGGCCGTTCAAGGGTTCACGGTCCAAGAGGAAGAGGTCGGCGTTCGGGGCTGGATTCAACAGTTCCACAAGCCTTCAAGGACCTAAAACCACGACTCTAAGTGTCAAGAAGGATGAGGAATGAAGTGGAACGAGTTCTGGTGTCCCGAGCTCTAACGGGGCGAAAACGACAAGGGAGGAAGAACGAAGAACGGGGGCTGGTCGGGGGTGTTTCAAGGGCCATCAAGTCACGAAAATGAAGAGGATGAAGCTTAGAAGACTTACCAAGGTGAGTGAAGGAAGATGGGTGGCCGACGGTGGCGGAACGGCAACGGGCGGCTGACGGGGAAACAAGAGGAAGAAGAAAAAGAAGAAGATGAGAGGGAGAGGAAGATGATGGGTGGCCGGCCGAACAAATGGAAGGAGAGAGAGAGAGAGAGAGGAGATTATAATGGGTTAATAAAATCCAAGAAAAATTATAATAATGGGTTAGGTTTAGGGAAATTAATGTGATAAGAATACTTGATGTACTTTGATGGATGTGATTGAGAACCTTGGAAATTGTGCCATTTATTGTGATTGATTTGATTGATGTAACATTTAATTGATGTGACAACTGATTCGACTTGCCTCGATTTGAGTGTCAAATGCACTGATCGGGTCCCGAGCGCGAACGAATTTCAGACTGGATTTGGTTTCGTTCTATCATATTTGCTCTCAATTAATCCTATTTGATCTCATTCTAGGGATTGAGCATTTACCGGGGGCATTTTGGTAATTTTCCATTCACGTCTTGCTTCTCGACGTGCACCGGCTGTCTGCCCTTCAAGCGACGTTTCTGAAACTGAATCCATTCCTTCATCGTGGCTATCTTACTAATTCGATTGTCCAGTGTCGGATTTCATTTCATGGTCAATTTCATTAAATACCGACTCTGTCTAAGTCTAATACCAACGGGCAGCTGTTTGGGAAATTTTCCCAGGTAGCCCTTTCCCTTCGGTTGGTCGTCCCAGGGTAGCTAATCCCGAGTGAGTGTCGATCAAAGTGTACTAATGAAGCATTTCCATTCATTTAGAAATTCCGATAAATGGGTCGAATTTTCAGACTATCACATTTTATTTGTTAAATTTAGTTTTCGCAATTTGATTTTTGAATCATTAGACCACAGAATGAGTAGGCCGAGCCACCTGCTGGAGGTCGCAACACTGCACAGAAGTTGTTAGCTCACTCCCTCTTTCGGCTTCAGGGAATTTTTAATGCTTTGAAAACACTAAAAAAATATCATTCATATGCATTCCATTTAAAAATTAAAAATATAAAAAGAGATCACCTCACTAGAGCCTTAGGAGTAAACCAAGCTTAAATTGCCAAATTAGGATACTCATGAAATTAAGGTACCGAAAGGGCATTGGTTTCAATTAACTAGTGTCACCAAGTCCCCGAACCCATAATCTCTGGTTCGTAGAAGTAATTTAGTTCTCCCACTAATTTACTTAAGTTTCTAATCGTTCTACCAAAAATGATTAGTGGCGACTCCAAATTCTGAAATCATTTGAACAAAAACCAAAGTTGTGATTCGGTAGGACTTAGGAGGTCTGTATTAGGTTTGTTAATCCAATTAACCTGATAATCAGTTAATTTGAGAATTTTTCACCGATTGAAAATTTTTAGAGTCACGACAGTGACGCTATTGCCTTTGACTCGATCAAAGGGGGTGGACTAGACCCTAAAGTAGGGTGGTTTAAGGTGTGTCCCCAACCCCTATAAATAGGGGTTACGAGCTAACGAAAGGAGAGTCTTTTCCCTCTTGTTCTCTTTCATACCACGTGAGTTTCGCGTCATTTTCTTTCGTGCGCATGTGAGAATTGTTCTCTCACGAAAAGCTTGATGTTCGTAGGTTGTTCGCGAGTAAAGTTCAAGCTCGGATTGTCACTTCCTCAAATATCGCTAGCATGATCGAGGAGTGAAAGTTCAAGAGCTCTCTCTTCCGTTGGCTCATAATTGGTCATGTGTCAAAACTAGGGGCTCGATGTTTATGGAGTTCAAGAACATAATGAATCAAGTCGGCTCATGCTCTGCTTCTTGGGGTATGCTGCAAACCATCTTGTTATATGTTTTAGTTTTCGATTGAAATGCACGAATATCTTCTCAGGAAGATCCACGTACGGGCTATGTTTTTTTTTTTTTTTGCATTGCGTTGCTCTGATTTGATGAAAAAGTTTCAAAATTTCTCATGCGAACCCAACAAGAGAAAGGAAAATAGAACACTTGCCATAGAATAGATATAGAGGATGCTAACAATTGAAATCCATGAAGGATGATATGGTCAAAACACTAAAATAGAGAGTGTATTAACTTAAGGAACGAGTGAAAATAGCGCGGCCCTATTTAAGCGTGACGATGAAATCGAATAACTTCATGGCCCAAAAGAAGAAAAGGTTTGGCTAACATGGGAAGAAGCCAAAGCCCACCTATGAATATTGAAGGCAAAATGTCAGTTCCACGGCTTCGAGAAAATTGTGTACATCCCTCCCAATAGGAAAACATTGAATAAATCCCCTTTCTTTTGGACAGTATCAAACTTGCTACTTTTGCCTGCCCTATTATTTATGGACTTTAAATTTTTTTTTAAGGGATATCTAATCAAGTCCTTTCACGTTGTACCACTTTCTTTTTTAATTTAGTATTGTAACGTGGATAAAATTTTCTGATGTGGACTTCCACGTTGGAGTATTTACGTCATATTCTCACATGGTTTATATTGGCCAAAATTTATCCACACACATCCACTTGGGTTTCAATATTTTATTCGCATCATACTTTTGCACCCTCTGATGGTCACGTAAGTTGAATTTGGTTAGACTTGGCGGTGGAGGAGCTTGATAGATAATTTGTGAAAGTAGAAGAGAATTTAAGCAATTTAATTAAAAGTATAAGATTTAATTAGAAAAAGAAAACGCGAAAACGGTTGTATGAAAAGTAGAATTTTGCTTTCAACCAAATCTGTGGAAAACTCGGCTTTCTTCATTATTCGTTTTGTGAAAAATTAGATGTTTCTAGAAGATATTTTCAAGAAAGTTTTTTTTAGGAAAATAACAATATTTTCCAGTGTTCGATTGCAACCTAAAAATGACTTGGAAAATACTTTACGCGGTTTGGTATGGAAAATTGATTTTGATTTTTCTCCATGCACTCCTTTTACTTTTAATTTTTGTTTTCTAAATTCTAATTCTTTATTTTTTTATTTTCTCTTATTTTCTTTTCTTTTATATTTTTTTTTGTTCTTCACCTCTTCTTTGACTGGCCGAAAGTGAGCTCAAGCCTTGCCACAGGCTGGCGAGGTTGAGTGAGGCCAAGTCTTCCTAGATATGGCGATGCCTTGCCTATGGAGAGGCTTGATGGCCTGTGGCCGTGGCTATAGTTGGCGACCTACCTATGGAGAAGGGGAAAGAAAAAAATGATTAAAAAATAAAAAAGATAAAATAAAAATTCAATTTTTTAAAAGTAAAAAAATAAAAATATATAATATAAAATGATTAAAAAGAATAGAAATGTGAAAGAGTGGAGGACTAAAAGATAATGAAAAATATTTTTCTTTTTTTGAAATTCAAAAAATATTTTTTTTTTCATTTCATGAAACAAACGCTGAAAAATCCAATCGTGTAGTGATCCTTTGAATATTAATGATACGTAGAAGTATATCTATGTATATCCTTTCAATTGAAAATTTGAAAAGAAATTTCCGAAAGTTATTTTCCACCAAATGAACGGAGCTTAAGAAATAGTTTGAGTTTTGAATTGTGTCAGTAAAAATCAAATGCTATTAACCACTTCTCTTCGACTTAATTTGTCTTGCAATAAAATTGATAGATGTTTTCTAGCACGAAAAAAGTTTAAATAAAAGATCTTAGAAATTTGTCTAGTATACTTGTGGAGAATATTTGGATTTTTCAAAGCACGTATCCTACGTAACACGAGAAAATCAGAGCACTAAAACCGCAAGCTTTTCCTTATTGCAGCGTTTAACAAGTGCCTTTAGCCCAATCTGAATATGTGTCTCAAGTGAAAGTGTTTTTCAGGAATTTGTTTTTTGATTTTTCATTCTTTTAGTTCGTTAAAAATTAGAAGTCAACCAAAAATACTTTTTAGTCAATGAAAATATTCGTGTATAAAATCAAGAAAGTGAAAACCCCCAATCTAAAGAGGTGAAAACACTTTTTGGAATTGCTTCTCTCCAATTTTTAATATTTTATTTTCTGTTTTAATGTTTTAATATATTTATTTTAATTTTTTTCTTTTTCTTTTTTTCTTTTCCCTCGATTGGTGAGCTCGAGCCTGGCCAGTATGGAGCAATGCGGAGCCTCGCCACAACCAGGAGATCAGCAAGGTAGAAGTAAAAAATAATAATAATAAAAACAAATAATTTAAAAATTCGATTTTTTTTGCCTCAGATAAAGTCACGAGGTTAAAATAATTTTTCAAATAAGATCCAAACACTAGAAGATATTTTCGGTCAAGTATCACCAAAAAAATGAAAACTAATTATTCTCTTGGAAAATGATTTTACTTAAAGCATTTTTTTATAGACTGGAGTTTTTTTGTGAAACAAACGCATACTTAAGCTCTTTTCTTCGCAAAAAATGAACGATTTGAAAAATAACTTTTTAAAATCAATCGTTTACATCGCTTGCAAAAATGAACAAACGAAAAATATTTTTGGCGTTCACGAAATGTCTAGAGATAAAATGTTATTGATAATGTAAATAATTTGCATTGAATATTTTCAAGCGATATAGGCGATCGTTTTTATGAAGATATTTTTCAAAATTTTCATTTTTTCGCGAAACAAATGGAGCCTTAGTAATCTGTGAATGAATTCGATCTACCGAATAAAACTAACGCTTTTCTCCATGCTTCTTCTTACGTTTTATTTTTAACTTTTTGGGAATATATTTTTTTCTAATTACTATCACGCGTTCGGATCTTCCATGGTAAACATCTCTAAACTGCGTTAACTTACGCGCGCTACCTTGGAGATTTCTAACGCCTTCGTCATGGTTATCCCTCGATGGGTCGAACTCAACCTGTACATCATGTGCATGTTTCGAGCCAATCGATCGTAGCCACGTGTCGCGTGCTAAGCTCATGCTCCAACGAGCTTATCGCGCATTTCGTCCGACGGGTCTTGCGGTTCGAACTTTTCTTTCTTATGGCCTGCGTGATCAACAAAGCTCATCAGTATCCATCGAGTTTGAGGGATTACGTGCAATTCGCGGTGACCCGCTTTGGGTCACTACCTAGCGATGTTGGGGCCCAGATTTTCCACGAGTGGTGCCGTCGGTCCCTCCTGCATTAGCGCATGCAAAGCCTGAAAGCAACTCCAGCAAATTGACACCCAAAAGGCCAAAAAAATAATAATAAATAAAAAAAAATCTGAGCTTGTGGACAACTTTGCTCCTTTGGTTCCCTCTCCGGTCACGACTCTCTCTGGCCTCTTAAGAGTAGGGTCCTCATCCCTAGATTTCTTGTTTTGGAGATTTGATGTTCCTTCCTCCATCATAAGACACAAAATAGAAATCACGACTCGTGAAGGATTCTATCAATTTAGCAAATCAGGCGAGACATGAGCTGAAAAAAAGCTCATATGGGTGTCCTCAACCGGGCGAATACAGACTTGTTTGCAATTGGCCCGTGACGTGGGACGAATCGAATTTGTGCCATAACCCATAATCCACGCATTTAAATTTTTTTTTGGTCCTTAACCGCTTTAACCTCTCTCGATCATACGGTACTTAGTTGAGTGTGACGACCTTTTTTTTTTTTCCAATCGCTTGAGGGTCGTATAACATTTCAATCGATCAACCGAGTGCTAGAACTTTTTTTTTTTTCAAAAAATGTTTACTGCAAGTGTCATGTCACGTCTAATTTCTAATGCTTGGATGAGTGCTCGAGAGA
The DNA here is from genome assembly GCA_016432845.1 of Psidium guajava. Taxonomy (NCBI): domain Eukaryota; kingdom Viridiplantae; phylum Streptophyta; class Magnoliopsida; order Myrtales; family Myrtaceae; genus Psidium; species Psidium guajava. Next base: position 34,885,361 of record CM028226.1, read on the forward strand.
TCGATTGAAGGTTGCAACACTCAAGTAGAAGGTTCTTTTTTTTTTCTTTTAAGAAGTTATAACATTTAAGTGGTAAAAGAAAATTTATAAAATTTAAGTGAACATAGTATAAAAGTTATGTAACTTTTAGTGTTCTTATCTTTCCTGAATGGCATTACATATTAAGAGCGATCGAGTTCAGGATGGACGATTCTCACTCTAGAACCAATAACCACCCTCTAGAGATCGGTTCCACGATATACGAATCATGAATCACTCGCTCCTTCCATGAATTCGCTCAAGAACCTAAGCACTGATTGGGTCCGATTCCCAATTGAATCCCGATTATAGTCTTACCGAATACCAATATCAATTATAAAAGAAAGTAGAACCAATTCATAGCGATTGAAAAATAAAGGGCTCAATTTGGGACTTTGATAATGCATTCCCAACGTGTGCGTTTAGCATTCTTATCGCTTGAAGAACTTAAGGACAATGTCTTTGCATGTGACAGTATTATTGTCAGCAATAGAGTCGAGCATCGCGAGAAATAAAATAGCAGTTGATCAGCTAATTAACTCAGGTTTTTAAATGCATCCATAGTATACGACATATATCACACATGAAAATAAGTTGAGTTTAGACTTTAGATTTTTAAGGGAGATGACTTCAATTAGAATGATACAACATTTATATTATAGATGGACCGGTTCGATTAGGTTGGTTGAACGGTCCCCATTTGAACCGAACCAATCTTTCGGCTCTAAAAAAAATTGAAATCGGAAACTAGGCTAGCACCATCGGTTCCATCCGAAATCAACCAATTAGGCACGACCTGATCCTATATGGATGGAACATGACTCTTTTTTTTTTTTTTTTGGTTCACTCCTGTTACATATGGCGCAAGGTTCTTCTCCGTACTGTAATTCCGTGAGCTTCTTCCGTGTCTTGTCTTCTTGGCTTGGCCTTTTCGGAGTGTGACTCTGGAATTACTCGATTTGGAGGGAACTGTCTGAATGAGCTGTGCAGGAGATTCAGGGGACATTTCCTTGTCAGCAACTGCACAAATAGCAGAGAAAGGAAAAGGAAGAATTTTTATTTTTTATTTTTTGAACGTGCTCACAGCTCAGTGATTCATATGATGCTGTGCTTGCGGATTCGCCATTTCCAATTAGAATAATTTTATTTAAAAAAATCTATTCACAAACATCACAAAATATTAATTAGGTAGATGACTGAGAAAATACTGTAGTTTTCAAAATAAAAAATAATAATAAAACGCTTTCCGTTGTAGATTCTTGACAAGTTTCCTAAAGACACCCGATATAAGTGATTCACAAATATATTTTGATTAATCGGTTAATTAATTTGTATTTATTCAAAGGTTAATACCACAAAATCTCAATCGAGCACACATATGATGAACTTATTCAAAATTATTTTTTGACCAAAGTAAATCCCAAACTAGTATATATGTGATAAATTTACCCAAACTATTTTACTGATCACCAAAAACCTTAAACTAGTACGCATGCGATAAATTTATCAAAAACTAATTCTTTTACTATCAACAATTCTAAATTGGTACACTTCTGATAAATTTACGGTGTAAAATTTTATCGTCAAATTACTCATTTAGATGACACATGCCAGTTGGCCGGTGTGTCAATTTGGGATGTTTACTATATGTTTGTCACAGGTATACTAGTTCAATAATTTTCGTCATATAAACTCAATTTAATGGAAGTAAACTAAGGGTAAATTTGTTAGGAGTATATCACTTTGGAGTTTTTGATAGTCAAAAAAGTTATTTTTGATAAATTTATTAGTTTGGTATTTTTTGTAATCAAAAAATAATTTATGGTAAATTTATCATGCATGTATCAATTTATAGTTTTTTATGGTAAAAAAAATAACATGAAATAAATTTATCATATATATAAGTTTAGAATCTTTTGTGATAAAAAAAATAATTTGAATTAAATTTATTCGAAGCCTTTTTGTGATATTACCTCTTTGTGGAACCGCGTGGCGCTGTATTTGTGGTGTAATCGATGGAACAACCCCCTTGATATTTTTTTTTTGGGGGGAATATTCAAAGTTCCCACTTCGATTTTTAATAAGGTGAACTGCCCAAATGAAGTCGAAAGTCGTTCTGCTTCTGAGGGTCCGTCTTCTCCTGCTTCTGGCGCCCCGGACAATTTTCTTTGGAGTTCCCATCTCCCATTAATTTTCCTGCCGACTCCCTCCCTCTCTCTGTCTCTCTCTCTCTCTCTCTCTCTCCAGAGTTCATGAAAGTTCAAACTTTTATGCAGGCATAGCCTGTGTCAAGCTAGCATTGGATCTTCTTCCTGAAAAAGCTCCAACCTCTTCCCCTGAAAATCTTCGCTTACCCAACGATAAAGGGACGGAAATGGAGCTTGTTCCGTACAAGGACCCGAACTCAGAACCCGAATCCAACTCCTCCGGCTCCCTCCCCTGGCAAGACATGTTCCGATCGGCCGCCATCCGCAAGCCAGCCCCGCCCCACGAGCCCCACCCGCCGCCCGCCCAGTCCCAGGCGCCGCCTCCTCCCCCTGCTCCCTCCTCCGGCGACCCGGGTCACAGGACCTCGCTCTCCGACGATCCCCAGGTAAAGCTCGCCCTCTACATAGCCATGGCCCACTTCGGCCTTGCATTCACTATCTTCGTTCTCTATGGCACATGCAAGCTGTTGCAAGGGTATCTGAGGCCAATTCAGTGGGCCATTCTGTGCTCGATCCCTTTGAGAGGTATACAAGAGACCCTTGTCGCTTTTTGGTCCGAGCCTCTCGCATTAGGCCTTACTGAAACTGTGCTTGCTGTCCCTGTCGCCATCTTTAGGGTTTTCATAGGCACCCTTGTGGATATTAAGGAAGTTTGTTACAGGATTTTCCTTAAGAAGCCGAAATCCGACGGGTTAAGGCGGAAGAGGAGTGGGTTCATGAAGTTGCTCCGGTGGCTAGTGTCGTTTGGGGTCTTCATAATTGCATATGAGAGGATCGGCACGGGCGGGTCGGTAGCTATTCTTGTGTTAGGCTTCTTGTTTAGCTCGAAGAATGTGGACGCCACTTTGTCTGCTGTGTCGTCGTTTAGAAGTAGCAGTTTCCGTCGCAGCGCGATGAGTGCGTTTTTCACTAGGGGCATATTGAAGAGGTTGAAGACCATTGTTGCAATTGGGCTGATTGTCGGCATGATCATGGGATTTTTGGCCGGAGTGATGTTCTTCTCTTATAAAATTGGTTTGGAAGGAAAGGATGCCGTAATTTCATTGAAGTCTCATGTGGAAGAGAGTAATTATGCTGAGAAGATCGGCGTGAAGCAGTGGATGGATGAGAATGATGTGCCTGGGATGGTCGATAAATATACTACCATGTTCTATGCAACTGTGTCGGACCAGATAGATAGCTTAGCAATGCAATACAACATGACTGAGCTTGTCACGGGGATTAAGCACTTTGTGATTAGTCCATCAGCTGGCTCTTCAGAGCAGTACACATCTCTGATGGCCCCATCTCCGTACACCGAGAAATTTCTTAGTATCCGCCAACAGTTTAGTAAACGTGAGTGGGCACAGATATATACTGAAGTAGATGCCCTGCTGAGGGAATTGATAATCACAAGAGAAGATTTAGTTGACAAGGCAAAGGGATTAGCTGTTCAAGGAAAGGATGTTCTGCAAAGTGTTTTTGCCAGTAGTGCCTCAGTCGTAGGAGGCGGGACGAAATTCATGTTCTCTATTGGGAACTCCATCATCTATGGGGCGGCCGAGGTCTTCAATTTCGTGTCCCAAACAGTAGTGTTCTTCTCAGTCCTGTATTACCTTATTACGGCAGAATCTGGAGGGGTTACAGAGCAAGTAATGGGTATGCTTCCATTGCCAAATTGGGCGAGGGTTAGGTGTGTCGAAGTTCTTGATAAAGCTGTATCAGGTGTTCTACTGGCAACGGCTGAGATTGCTTTCTTTCAAGGATGTCTCACCTGGCTTTTGTTTAGGCTGTATAAGATCCATTTCTTGTATGGATGCACTGTTCTTGCATTTGTTAGCGCCCTATTGCCCATCTTCCCTTCTTGGTTTGCAACAATTCCTGCAGCATTGCAATTGGTCCTTGAAGGAAGATACATACTGGCGATCATGATGTCCATTATTCATCTTGTGCTCATAGAATATGGTGCATCTGAGATTCAGGAGGACATACCTGGTCATAGTGCATATCTCACCGGGCTTAGCATTATTGGTGGAATGACATTGTTCCCTTCAGCATTTGAGGTAGTTCTTAAATCATTACATCTTCCTTTTCCTCCTCTTTCACTATATGGGAATGTACCTGCATCTCTATTGGCATGCATGGTTCACTTCAGAGTCCTGTTATAATCTAGTGAAGCTGTCTTTACTTGTCATCCTTCTAGCATGCATCATTTAGTCAGACCATATTTGGGAACTTTAAGGTTTTATGACTGCTAAAATTCTTGCGAGATCATTTTCTTTTGCCCGAGTTGCTTGTATACTTCAAGATCTGCTATTTCCTTATTGGCCTGTCTTCCTCTATCGTTTAAGACCGCCGGATACTCCAAAAAAAAAAAAAAAGAATTCTGTCCATAGAAAATGCCAAGTTAGCAACTCTTTCTGCATGGCCATTAGGTGATGCCATTTCCACCGTTGCCTCATCAGTGTGTTGTGAAACACTCAAATGAATGGGCAAAAGTGAAATTATTTTTTTCTTCAGAAATAGATTTTATCTTGGTCACTGATGTCATTTTATCCACACTTTTACAGGGTGCTATCATGGGCCCTCTCATAACCACTGTCGTGATTGCTCTAAAGGATTTGTATGCTGAATTTGTTCTAGACGAACCAAAGGAAAAGCATGACTAGAGTACCTGGTCCAACTCTCTGCGATGCTCGAATTTTTTTTTGCAATCACGTAGGGAGCTCTTTATCGAGATTGAGCTAAAAGGAAAGGATATACTGTGTCTAGATTCTAGAAGTCAATTCTGTTGGTATGGTTTATTATTTATTGTCGTTTTTTTGTGGGTTGTAATTCATGGGTGATCCGTCTTTGAGGTGAAGCTTGTTTTTCTTCTTTTAGATGGTTCTCTGTAATAATTTTTTGTTCATAGCATGTTGTCACTTGTAACGTGATTGTACATTACTCTGTATCCATTATCAAGAGATCATTATGCTTATATTGGAAATTAGAGGTTTATGTAGTTTTCTGTGGTTTTATCATTCTTCTTGGTCATTTCTTCATTCCCCTCATGTTGGAGTATCAATTTTTTAAAATTTTTTTTGACTGTCCCTGGATGGCCTGCCAAGCAATTTTTGCCAATTGAGTTTCGAAAGTATCAGCTTCTTCAGGCAAAGTCGAATAGCAAAACGGACATCGTGAACTGGTTTTTCTTCAAGTGATGAAATTGATGGCTGTGTGTGAAGCTCGCTAAATTCGAGCACATCAGAGTTCATGAAAATCTCAACTCTGAATCAAAATGCCAAAAGGGGAAGAGGACAAGAGAGGCTGAATGAAGAAACTCTGCTCTTCAGCCTGTAAAGAGTTGACTCCACAAGTAGTAGAACTCAAGTGTCAGATGACCAACTTCGCCAAGTTGGGCACTCCTCACGAGAGGTCAACTTTCATGCGACAGCAGCAAACTGTTCAGACGCTACTTCGAGTCCGCGATGAGCTTAATGATAGCTTAACGTATCCTTCGACTTCTTAAAGCTTAAGGCCATTTTGACTTGCAACTGTACTTGCTTAGCAGCCTTGGTAGAGAAAGTGAAGAAGTGAAGAAAAAACCGACAGAGTTAGAAACATGTTGTAATCAGTGGGCTTGATAGATCCAGTGATGGCACAACTCAAAAGCTAAAGCGATCTTCAAAAGCTCAGGGCTCTCGGTTTTAAGCCGTCAAACAGCGACCCCTCCACACTCGTCCCGAGTACCACATTCGCCGGAAGAAGCAGCAAGTAGCACATCCAGAGATGTCTGTACGCCTCGATAATGTACATCGTCATATCTATTGGGTATTTTTTGTAGCCATACTACATTGTAGCTGAACTCTGGCATACAACTCGCAAAAGCTCAATCACCACGAAGCCTAGCAATGAAGACAAACGCCAGGCACATTATCGACACCCGAGCAGCAACAAAGTGTCGACATGTTTCTTCTTTATGGTCTCAAATTGGTCCTCCATCATAGGCAGTTCACGGTCATGCAACAAAAGAAAGAATTTCGCAGCTTGCTTTTAAAGATATGTCGCATTTACTAAGAAATAACACATTCGAGGATTAAGAAGTGCCGTGTAAAGGAAAAATCATGTCTGACAATTAGACTTCAGATTGCTGCTTGCCCAAGATTAATCCAAATACAAACAATTTGCAAGTTCTCACACACACGGTACATTCCTCTGCCGGAAGCTTTCTAGCTTTTAACAACTACTTCATGTATCTGTGCAAGAATTTCCGGTGGAAGTCATTCCTGATGGTGTCATTGATGAAGCGCTTAGGAGCCTTGGTTTCGCCACGGGCCTGATTCTTGAAGACCACATCATCATCCCACCTGAAACAGCCAAGTAGGAAAGAACCGTAAGAGACACCACTGAAAGATTAGATATCACGTATATATCAATCAATCCTTTGTTACTTTACCATCAATTCAAATGAGTTTCAAATTTCTTTTTGGAAGAAAAATAACCAAAAAGTTCAGGTCACACACCTCCTTTTCACATTGAAAGAAGTAGTAGCATTATTGAGCAAAGGATTTCCACGAAGAAGCTCTGCTTCCTTGACTTTAAGTTCTTCTTCCTTCTGCTGTCTTTCCTGAAAGAGTGCAAGGTAACATAGGTTGTTATCACTGCTAGTGACGAGAAGCACGGGCAGCTATTAGTTATCTATACTACCCATAAAATGAGAGATTTGAGGAGTGCACCCACAAAATTGACCATCTTAGTTTTCACTGAAGTTCTGTAAACTCCACTGATTTCTTAGCTTCCACATGTTTCATGCACACTCTTCTTATTTGTTTTAAGTATTTTAATGACTAAATACTCACAAATCACAGAGAAATACTACAAAAATTCATTTTTCCCAATATAATTTTGTAAGTGCCAGGAAACATGTGCGCATAGCCAGCAGTGGAGTTCGTGTAAATTATGATGTATCAGCATACAAGCAGAAGAATAATTCTAGCCAACACAGATAAAGGCAGAAGATGGAATCTAAAGATGCAAACTAACCTTCCGAAGCTTCTCCTCTGCTCTTTCTTTCTTTATTTGTTCAAGCTCAGCCAAAAGAGCTTCAGTGTCATCCTCGTCGTCGTCGTCGTCGTCGTCGTTGTCGCTGCTAAAAGCAACAAATGTTCCTCAGTAAAAGTTGAGTAAGCAGTCCATAAAAAAACAAAACAAGATGGCAATTCTCAAAATAGATTTGAGATCTACCAGAGAGCAAACAAACAGACAATTTTTACATCAAGTTCCACAAGTCATAGTGAATTAGTGCAAATAAATCTAATATAATCACGCCAGTTTTCTGCTTCAATTACCATGTGAAATCAACTACAGATGATTGAAAGGACCCACGAAGGCCACAAATGATGATGTGCAGATAAAATGTAACTCAAAATAGCAACCACCTTCCATCATCACTTTTGACATCCACATCGGAATCATCTGCATCCACTGTACGGGGGACGATGCGATCTTCCACTTCCCTTTTTGATCCTATTGATCAGAAATTCACAATTGAGTATCATAAAAAGCGCAGTATTATATCATGAAAATAGGGAAGCAACTACTAACCTTCCAAGAGAAGCTGCCCTCCTTTCCGGCGGTCTCTATCATCTACCGTAACAAATTGAGAACAAATAAGAGTATCTCAATACATGGTAGTGAAAAATGGAAAGAAATTCAACATCCAACAAAATAAATGCATGAAACAAGTTTAATGAATAGATACCAATGTAGGACTTGTCCTTTGACGAGAAATGTCTGCGCTCACGCTCTTCAAGCTCCTCTCTTAGGTTCCTCTTCTGCAACTCTTCATGAGTGTCTTGTCCATCCCTCCTGTATAATAGAGATGCTGATAAGTTAAAAGGAACCCTCAAAATGGAATAGAAGGAATCATTCAACTTGAAACTAAATCTGAAATACAATGCACGAAGGCATACCAATCAGGACTGCATGAGTAAGATAAACTTAACAAGGTGTGAACTTGTTCCAGTATCATTGGAAAACACACAAAGCTCTTCTCCAACCTCTAAACACATGAAAACTTGTCACGCATTCAAGATCAATCAGGTCTCTATGTTGATATATTTTCTCTTTAGCAAGGCCAGAAGCATACAGCTCTTGTCCCTTACACTAGCTAAGAGATACCACAAAACAAATTAAAACCTTTGACACATAAAAGATCGCACAAGCCTCTGCTTATAACACATAGGAAAGTTATTGAGGCCATAAGCACCGCTAAGCACATCGCTTATACTACAAAATACACCATTTTGTAGGAGAAGCGGGATGGGGGGGGCTAAAAGCTTTCACAAATGCACACTCACCACTTATTCAGCTCAATCAGGCTAAGCAAGCAGCAAATACTCTCATAAAGTCCTAAACCTCTCCATAGGGCACATCTATTCTATCCAGGTCCTCACGGTCTACAGTAGGCTCACAGGATCAGGTATCTAAGCCCACCCCCCGCTTTCACTTCTTAATTTCTTTACATAAGGACACCTCCCATTGATGCGCAAATTTAGATGATTGCTCTCTCCAGCGCAACTCTTATCTAATGCTTAGAAAGAGAACATAAAGCGAGAAAAGGAAAGAGGAATAGATAAAAATGAGTTTCCAAACGATAAGGAAATAGCAGGTACCTTTCAGCAAGAAACCAAAAGAAAGAAAAAATTTACATCACTCCCCATTCTGTTCAAGTAAAAGATGGATCTGAAAATGTAATTCTATCCAATTTGCCACACCTTTCTACCAACCATAAAATTCCAGGGCACCACATCATTCCCTACTTTTCAGTTAAATGTCATGTGAAATCAGAAAGCAAACGGATTTCTTTTCATGAATGACACAAGCAGAATCTGTCAAAGGCGGCTGTTTCTCAAGACCAAGAAATGATTATTTCATCCAAAAAGACAAGAGTGGAAAATAACACATACCTGGGTTTTAGGTTTGTGTGAGCAGCAAGGTCTCTAGATGAGTACTTCTGTGAAGGACCAAATATCCGAGTACCACCTTGCTCATTTCCACCTTTCGCAGGTGCCCAGGTCGGTCTAGCAGCAGTCGTCATGCTTCCTAGCTAAGCCCTAAATCCAATAATTTCTGAAAACAATTGAAAATATTTGAGAACCATATCATGCTATCACGAAACCAATAGTCAACCCCTCCCCCCCCCAAAAAAAAAACCAAGAAAAAAAAAACACGGAAAGGAAAGAGGGCAAAAGTATCGCAGCAAAACATTAAAAAAAACACAGGCAAGTTTACGAGAAGCTACAGTTCACAAGTTCGCACCGTGCAAATGGCACAAATCCCGGATGCCCGAATTTGAATTGCTTCGGAATTCAATCGATCGGGCACCAACAACAGGAAATCAAGAACCTAAATTGAACGACATGCATCGATCCCATCACATCCTAAATCGAACGCACTGCCGAGAAGATGACAGCTACTCAAAACTTCACACGAAACCAGGAAGTTAAAGCCCTAGAGAGAAATCACGAGGGAAAGGAAAACACGGTATACCCAGCGCCAGAACGCATCCCCACCAATCTGTGCGCAAAAACGAGAGGAGAGGAATTAGGGTTTTTACCTGCGGAGGAAACCCTGAATTGCAAATTGCCCTTGACTTCACACGGAGAGGGAGAGGGGGGAGGGGCCTTACTCGTTGAGAAAACGAGATGAGCAGAAGGGAAGGCGTTTGGATACGAGGTCAATTGTGTCGGTACCTCGGCCGGCGTTGTCCTTGCACAGCTTATCCTGCCGACACGGATAGATAAAACCCGAAAAGTGATGGGCCCAGCACTGCATATCCAGCCGACACGGATGGGTAAAACCCGATAAGTGATGGACCCAGAGATGGGCCCGGCACTGCATATCCATCCGACACGGAAGGATGAAACCTGGAGAGTGATGGACTCTGAGATGGGCCAAAGCCACTGGGCCAGCAGATGAGGGAGGTGCGAGAAGTACAATTCCATTTAACTCGGTCCTGTTAAGGATTTTTTCACTAACAATCACATGCTCTAACTCGGTCCATCTGATTATTAGATCTCTCTCTCTCTCTCTCTCTCTCTCTCTCTCTCTCTCTCTCTCTCTCTCTCTCTCTCTCTCTCTCTCTCTCTCTCTCTCTCTATTTCTTTTTAAAGAAGTGATGGCATTGCTAAAGCCAACTCACGTAGCCCTTTGATAGATGAACAACCGATCTCTTGGCAAACCTTTTCACTCTCGGGAAGCGACGAGTTCACATTGAGGTACCAAACGACTGTGTCGACGGGAGAGCTCTTAGAGTCATCAGCCTCTCAACCGCGGTACTAGGCAATCTTGTCTATGGAATGCAAATAGGCGTGAGGTTAACAAGACCAAAGGAGCCAACGGACCGCCTTTCGGCTCCGATGATCCTCTTGAACGCACACAAACCACACTTCGTGCACATGGCTCCGGCGGTCGGTGTTAGGGGGTAATTTGGTTTCGGAGTAGGTGGGTTCCAAATCAAAGAATTAAGAACCTTCTTTGCCAAGGTCGGTCGTGCGAAAGCAATTTCGGCGGATAAGAATGACATTTCAGGGAAAGAATCAACTAGCGCAGCACAAGAACTGACCATCTTATATAATTCAGAGGCTTTTGTTCCACTTCTGATTAAACAGTGAGATGTCAAAGCTTTTCTTTGAAGGGAGTAGCCGAACTCCATGCTGCGAAAGAAAGGATGCTTTCTTGACCATTTATCCAAATTGCTTCACCGAAGCGTGGGGATATTGAAATCAGTACAATAAAAAAAAAAAAAAGAATTTTACTTGGAGCAGGTGGCATTCGTTGCCTTGTATATTTGATGTTCTCTTGAATGGTTTCTCTCGGTGTATTTCATCCAGATTTCGTCTCACTTAGGATTAGGCACGTAAGCACAACGCGATTTACAATAAAGGCGAGAAAGAGAAATTGAGGCATGATGTTTATCCCGATTTTTATTACAGCTCTCAATTATAAGACGAAGAGCTTATATATAACATGAGAGGAAAATTTGTCAAAAAAGTCTTAATCTTTCTACATGTTTGTCAATTCAGTCTTAAATCTTTTAAATATTCCGATTCAATCCTAAACCTTTTCACTTTTTGCTAATTCAGTTTTATTCGCTAGAAATCGATAACATGAATGCTAGTGGTCCTACGTGACACCGTCGGTGATAATTTTTAATAAAATTTAATACTTTTATTTGGAAAAGATCAATTTTCTTTTCTTTTTTTTTCTTTTTTTTTCGCTTTTTCCTTTGAGTGCGAGGGTTTTGTGGCTGTTGTCCAAGGAAACTACAGAGGTCACGCGCTCTTGCACAGGGGCCAGTGACCCTCGTCGTTCCTTGCCTAGGGCGTGGTGACCCCTACTGCCCTAATTCGGCAAGGGTCACCGCCCTTGAAGCTAGCAAAGGAAAAAAAACAATTTTTTTAAAACAAAAATATTAAAAAATATCCACGTCCATGCCGATGGTATCACGTAAAACGGCTGGCATCTATGTCGGCAATTTTTGACAAATGGGACTAAATCAACAAAAAAGTGAGAAGGTTTAGGATTGAATCAGTAAACCTAAAAGGTTTTGGAATGAATTGGTAAAAGAGTGAAAGGTTTAGGACTTTTTTGACATTTTTTCCTAACATTAGCTGTTCATGGGCTCAAGCCCAAATTAGCAATAAAATATAAGCTCAAACTATAAAAACTAGGAGTGAGCAATTCCCCATTTGATTTGGTTCTCCTTAAGGATCGGGAATTGAACCGATGGTCTCGATTTCTAGTTTTTAGAACCATGGGTTTGGTCCTATTCTCAAGCAATCCAATGGGACCAGTAACCAGTCATAGGAAAGAGTGATCACACCCTTAAGATTAAAAACTTAAAACATGCACCATTCTTATCCCTTGTGAGGAAGGGTCACTGAGAGAGGAAAAAAAAAGAGGAGAATAGAGAGGTCGTTCATGAAAGAAAGAAGGAAGAAGGCTCTTGCCTTGGGAGTTCTTGATTCCCCAAAAATCCAAGAGAACATAGAGGGTTGATGGTCTTGTGGGCTCAATGCTTTGAGCCTTGGGTTTATGTTTAAAGCAGAAAGAAGGAAGAAGGCTCTCGCCTTGGGGTTACGTTTAAAAAATTAAAAAAATATTAAAATTGATCGATCTGGTCCGAGCGACTCGATCTCGTCCTACCTCTCTAAAACTAGGAATTGAACCACTTGGCCACCGATTCTAATTTTAAGGATTGGGAACCAAACTGTCACCCTTTGAAATTGGGAACAGACCCATCGATCCAATCCGGTCCATGCAGTTCTTGATTTGATCGGTCTAATTTGCCCATCTCTAATAAAAACATCTAGTGCCCATCGGAGCACCACCCGCTCGCTAGGGAGTGGGAGTCCCATGCCTTCCTATCAATAAAGAAGTGTGAACCATATCCTAAACTTGCCGACATTCTAAAAAAAACATATGTCTAGCAACAACGGCTCCAATGTATTCAAGCATAATGATGAAGGATTCACGAACTAAAGAAGGTCCGTGCATAATTGCGTAGTGGTAATGTCGTCAACTCAAAAACTGAAGCTATTACATGAAGGGACACCACAAGAAAATAAAAAGAAAAAAGTGTATATGACTTATTGTCTGGCGATGTGGGACAATATTTCAACACCACATCTCTCACGCACAAACCGAATTTGATTTCCTCTAATTAATTAACCATGATCGACTACTATCGGTCATTTATCCTGTCAACAGAAATCTAAGCTTGGCATGCATGTCGGCCAGGGATGAGAGAGGCATCAGAGCAAGAATGATGCCAAATGCCCAAATGAGGACCATCGTCGTGACTTATCTCTAAAGCCTTTACGTATCATCACCTCTTCATTCGCTCATCTTCGTTCGAACCGCTTCAATTCCCAGGTAAAACTGACCGACAGACAGAGCCGTGAACCGATACAATCAAGGCCGGTTCCCATTTTTTTCTACGCAAGAATCGAACCCCTACCTACTGCAAACTACCTCGTCTCTCTCTCTGTTCTGCTGTCCACATGCTGGAGGAGCTCGGCTCCTACCTTGGTCATCATTGCCGGCTTTGATCCTCGGCTACGTTATCTCCGAAAACCTTTCCCATCAACCCATTTGAAATATTTGCGCTTCGGCTCTGCTCTTCCATTATTATAAGATTCATCTGTTAATTTTTGTGAGAAAACTGAATTAGGATTTTGAATTTGGAAAATGCTTGGTCGTCTGATTTAGAGTTTATATTTGGGACAAAACATGTAGATGACGTTGTCTAAGGGTATATATATATATATATGCTGATTGGGCGTGACGGAGAGCCATGTCGGTCGGAGAAATTAATAAAATATTGCCACGTCGTATTTTCGACAGTCCAGATCGAAATTGGCACGTAAGTGTTTGGATGTGAAAAGAGATACAAATAAAATAGTCGAATTTCATTTAACATAGTTACTCTTTGATAGAATACTTTGAACTTGTCTTTGAATATATACGTCCCGTTTCGTTCTTTTCCTTTTGAAAAAAGTGGTAGTTAATTCATCCGACGAAAACTTTTGGCATCATAATGAGCGTTGAACGAAACTTTTGGCATTTTTGGTGTCCTTATATCGGTAAATATAAATTTTTAAAAAAAAAACAGTACTTGCTCTCCAATGAAAAAAAATAGTATGAGATGAATCAAAGCGGATAACACCTCCATCATCCATAAAATCCACCTCCCTCCACCACAAACACTGCTATCCAGCGTTGCCATGGACCTCTCGCCCCACTTTGTCATCGTCGCCGTCGTCGACACCCTTCCCTCTATAATCATTGTGTCTATCTCCCTCTCCCTTGTCTCACTCTATTTTCACTATGCAACTCGCGAACCTTCATTGATGGGGTCCATCCATGGCCAACGATAGCTCATGACCTCCCGTCGAGGTAGTCCTTGGCCACGACGAGGCTTAAAACCTTAATCATAGGTCTTCCATGGCATGAGGGAGGGCATTGGCCTCGATTCGAGGCTAGCACAGCCCTGGCACAATCCTGGCCGAGGCTGATTAAGAGAGGGTGGGGCGGGCCTTCCAACGATCGAACACGGCCGGGCGCAGGCGACAACACCAAGATCTCCAATGGACGACGAGGAGCTTGGAGGCTTCGGCAATCACAGTGGCCAAGGGCATTGGCGGGGGTGGTTGACCTTATAGGTTAAGGTGGTTAGGGTCTCAGGATGCGGTAGGGCGGAGTGGCGGGGTGTTGGGTTTGTATGGGGGGAAGGGAAGTTGTTTTTTTGGAAAGTGGAATGTCAAAGTTGGTAATAGGTTAGACAGTTCTTAGTTCTAACGAAGCCAAAAAAAAAAAAAAGGGGGTATATCCTTTTGTCATGGATTGAAAAGCGAGGGATGTCGTTCAAATATTCCGAAATTCAAGGCTATTAAAGAAGATGAGAAGGATTTCTTAACGATCAATTTATACTTCCTTACTTTACTATTCTTGTATGAACATGCTCCTCCTCCTTCATCTTCTCTCAAAAATCCGTCGATTCATTGAGGCATCACGAAGGTGGCCAGACCTCCCGATTGTCAGGATTGGCGCCTCGCCATTTCGCCATCCTTCTTGAAAATCGATCATTAAACATCGCTACGGGACATGACGGCTAAAGGGGTTCATTTCATTTCATTTTTCATTTCATTTTTTTGGTAAGAGAGATAAGAAATTTGGTGAACGGAGGATTTTCGCCAATAAAGAGGGTGTGGCCAGGGCGTCGGATTTGAATGACGTGCTGGGGACACGCCAACAGCAGAAAGCAAAATGGAAAAGGAAGGGTTGGAACTTCACGATCCGGTTTGCTGCGTACGTCTTCTTGGGATTTTGAGTGTATCCAAAGGGTGCGGATAAAGATAAAAACCCGCCGACGCGACGTCATCGTTTTTTGGAGTCTAGTGAACATCGGCATTTAATAAAAATTAACAAAATCAGAAGAAAGAGATATATCATTATCACCCCCATAAAAAAAATAAATATATATATATATATATAAAATAAAATAGAGAGAGAGAGAAAACATCTCCCTCACATTCTGCACACGCTGCGCCTGGCCACGTGGCAGGTCAAAGTTTAGTGAAAATAAGAAACAACAGAATTTAAATTATCTTGTCATTTTCGTCACAATATCCACTTTTTTTCTTCTCCTTTTTCGTTTGCTGAACACGTGTCAAATGAATGCTATTTTGGGTGGTCGAGATTAGGATGTTCTGTTTTCCGAATAATATCATTTAAATAAATAGATTTCAAATATATTTTTTATCGGTCGTGAAGGCGTTTAAATAAAAATTGTTATCCATGTAATGAGAATGTTTTTCATCAACATATCAATGATTAATTCAGGAAACTATATTGCGAGCTATCATTCGTGCCATTTGTTTTCGTGACAAATATAATATTTGAATTTTTTTTCCAAAGAACAATAGCTTCTACCTCTTATAAAAATGAATGAATGGAAGAAGATAATCAGACATAAATTGTTTCGATAATGAGAATATATTTCAATGACCAATTATTGTAAGCGATACAAACAATTGTTTAAAAAAAAAAGTCCAAATCATTCATTCTTTGGAAAATAACCGAAGCCTTAAAATTGAATATTTGACTAGAAAAATTTCATGCAATAGATTTAGGACCCTTTTTTCCTTTGTACTCTTCCTCGAATCATTTGGTTTCATATCAACAGTTGCTGGTCATGCCGTCTGATTTTTATTTTAAAAAAAATATTATTTGCAAATTATAATGTATTGAGGCGATTGTTTTTTATATATGTCACATAGCAATCTTTGATTAAGTTGTTCAAGATGTTCACGGAATCTCATGGAAGTTTAGGCATTGATTTGGATTAATGGATCCAATTTTGGGTCCCCTCGCCTTCCCCCAATCTTCCCCTTTTGCTTCCCGGGCGGTGTTGAAACACGCTATAAAGATTGATGGGGATTGAGCTTAGCACCTGTCGAAAATAGGGTGATTTGTTGTAAATGACTTGGAATTCTCGAGTTGATTTATCTTA
This sequence comes from Psidium guajava, assembly GCA_016432845.1. Lineage (NCBI taxonomy): Eukaryota > Viridiplantae > Streptophyta > Magnoliopsida > Myrtales > Myrtaceae > Psidium > Psidium guajava. Next base: position 34,901,624 of record CM028226.1, read on the forward strand.
TTGTTCTACAGTCCACAGAGAAAAGTTTCAAAAGTAAAGGATATTTTGTTTGAATGTTGACCGGCTCGATTTGAACATTAGGAATTTCCTCGAGCACCTTGGCGATTAAGGTTTCTGGGTCACTGCAAAATCATAATATTCTATCATTTGATTATTCAATAAGTGTGTGGATTTTTTTTTTTAAACTAGATTCGATCGTCGGTAGAAATCTTTTCTTCAAAACCACATTTAATTTCGTCATTTTTTTAAAATATTATTGAGGGTGCATTTCGTTTTGTTTCGCGGAAAATGAGCAATTTGAAAATTAATTTTTTCAAAATAATAATCGTTTATATCGCTTACAAAAATAAATGAGTAGAAATTTTCTTTAGCGCTTACGAAAATAGTTAGATATAGATTGTTACCGAAGATGAAAGTTTTTTCATTTTGATTAATTTTTCTAGATAATGTAAATAATCATTTTTCGAAAAATAATTTTCAAATCACTCATTTTTTCACTAAATGAAGGCACTCTAAGTAACATTATGTTTTTCTTTGAGTAGACTCGACATAATTTTGTAGGGTCAATGGTTTCTTGACACGAGAATCACACCTTGCCGGCTACCCCAACATCACTTTCTTAGCTTACCCTGAACGAGGGTACAAATTAGGATCATATCTTGCTGCCCAAATAAGGATGCAATTTAACCACAAGAAAGCAAATGAAATTTTTTTTTTTTTGCTTTTTTACTGATGGAATTAATTCCATACGAAGATTACCGTCTTCACATGTTTTCGCAAGCGAATCCTGAAAGAAGCCTGTTAGGATGCCTGTCTACGCACATTTTGCACCTGCTTGTGTATGTGATTCCGCGGAATCTTCACAACTTAAATGCCGACATTGCTGCCAATAAATTTCGAACCCTCTTCGTGAGACGTGAGGTGCACAGCCTTCTGACCTAGGGAGTCGAGCCTCACGTGATAACCGTAGGTTTGAGCTCGCGGAAAGCGAGATAGATATCCAATTGAAGAGCACGTTGGATCCATTTTGAAAGGCAGAGGACATCTCAACCTTAGCCTTTCGAGATCGGATCACGAATTAGTTCACTTGTGAAAGTGATGTAAAAATAAGAGATAGATCCACAAAAATTTCCTTTTGTGCCTGGTTAAGGTTCCTGGAATTAGACAAGCTACCTCTCATTGACAAGGGCCAAAGCACCCTCCACAACAGCGATAATGGTGTGATGGTGTTACGGCCCTCATGCAAAGCAGCACAAGCACGCACATTGTCACATATGATACAGAGCAGAGGGACCCTCCTTCCTTTTTGTTTCTTATTACAGTTGAAAAATAGGGTTTGTATTTGGTGGCCAGCCTCTAACCATTTGCCCGCAGAGACAATCTCAAACTCACTGTGCCCGCCACATTTCGAACATCTTTCTAACCTTAAACCGCTCAGAAAATAGCAAAGGAATAGGCAGATTAAAGAATGTTCTCTTAGATTCTGTTGAAAGAAAAGGCGTAAGTTCACTGTTTGTCGCCCCCTCAAATAATCAGCTTTGATTTTGTTTTAATGGAGAGGTGGTTTTTTGCAGTTGGAAGAAGACACGGAGACCCAGTTTAAGGTTCTCTAAGCTCTTGCTTGCTTGATAAACAAAGAGTTGGGGAACCAAAAACCAGAGAGGGAAGTTAGGCCAACGGTTAGCTTTCTCTGAGTCGCTTTAAATCAAAGAAATGTTTTCATTTCTCTTCGGGTATTCTACGGTTTAATTCTTGGTCACCATCTGAGACTCACCCAACTTCACCTTCCTGTCATCTTCTTCGCACCCAACATCACCCCTCTTCTGCTCCTGTCTTCTGTTGCAGTTGCTGTCTATATACTCTTCTCATGTCACGCAGTTTATTTGCCACACACCCACATCAAGATATCATCTGTCATTGAAGGGTTGTATTCTAAAGGGGTAACTTTTGGCGTTCTTAGTTGAATTTTGGTGGACAAGAAGTTGCAGCTGCTTCAATTTCACGGTATTCATGTTTTAGCTTACTAAAAGTTTTCTTAGAAGTTCGTGTAACGCCCCAAATTTGAATCGGAACGAACGGCAATTTTGTGTATTAGTGTTCGGAGAACAAATTTCATAATTGCAGTCCTATAAACATGGTGGAGATAGGCCTGTTCTTCTTGGAGTCTGTATTCGTAAGCAATTGAAAAAGAGAAAGCAATCGTATAGTTGTCTGTGAGCAGAGGAGTATCGGCCTATTCTTGGTTTTCTGAAGCTTTCTGAAGCTTGTTTGTTTCCTAAATTCGCTTGAGTCAGGCCCGATGAATACTCGATACTTTTTCCCACCGGACTCCTTATGCAGTTCCGGTGCCGGAGTTGCGTTCTCTTCGAGTTCATCGGCCACAAATGATCGGTCGGTGATAGGAACCCGGAACCGGGCTCCCCGCATTCCACCTTCTTCATTTTTGGTGAGGATGGCTATGAGAGTATCTCGAGCGAGATGGTTCACTTTCTTAAGGAGAGTTTTCCACTACCAGAATGGGTCGAGATCGGATCTCGGGTCAAATCCTTTCAATTCGAGCACCTGGATGGTGCTTGAGCTCATGGCCTTAATGGTTCAGATAAGCATAACTTCTTTCACCCTAGCCATCTCGAAGGGCGAGAAGCCGGTCTGGCCTATGAGGATATGGATCATAGGTTATGACATAGGGTGCATGCTCAGCGTGTTGCTGCTCTATGGTCGCTACAGGTATCTTTATTTGGGTCAGGGAGATGGCTTTGGCATCTCAGATTTGGAGCAGCAAAGAGGCAGTGAAGACTCCAGGTACCTTTTTCTCTTCTTTTTTTGCCATTCTGTTTGTGTAGATTTAGATTCCATAGACTGTCATAACCTGATGTTGCTTAGTGTGGAGGATTGATGAATCATTTTGATCCTGAGACTCCTAGGGTGCACAAACTGTCCTGGTTTAATCTTACCCCTAGAATTTGGATCGGGCATCAAAGGGTAAATAAAAGTGAAATAATCTCTAGATGTGTGGATGGATACTTTCATCGGCTTTTCCAATTCATCGCACAGGTTTAATCTTGAACTGCTAGCTCAAGTACGTTTCTAGGTGTCCACCCAATTAAGTTTGAGATTTTGTTTTGTCCAAATAGATCTAACTTGTAGGAAGATGCATTCTTCTGATAGGTAGAATGTCCACAGATTATGAAGCAGGTTCGAGATATCTTACAACGTCAGTTGGCTTTCCATTCAAATTTTCATTGTCCAATGTCAATTTGTTGGTGCAGGAGCTTACATCTGATGAACAAATGTCGGACTTCGTTAGAGCTGTTCTTTGCAATATGGTTTGTGATGGGTAACGTTTGGGTGTTCGATTCTCGGTTCGGATCGTTCCAACGCGCACCGAAGCTTCATGTGCTCTGTATCTCTCTGCTTGCTTGGAATGCTATCGGCTACTCTTTCCCATTCCTGCTATTTCTCCTGCTATGCTGCTTTGTACCGCTCATGAGCACCTACCTCGGATACAACATGAATGTGGGTTCGGTTGAGAGAGGAGCATCTGATGACCAGATTTCTAGGCTACCTAGCTGGAAATATAAGCAAGTGGACAACAATTTAGAGCTCGGCGATGACTCAAACCAAAATTCGGTCCTGGCAAATGAAGACAAAGTAAGTAGACTAAATATAGATGGTGTACAAAATTACTGGTTCTGTACTTTGCATATATTTTCTATTCTTGGTTAAATTACGTGGACATGCTAGTTCTTCGAAAGACAGTTTGGCCCCTATACAATGTATTTTGTCTATGCTGTATATTTCACCGAATGCACACCAAGTCCACTATTTTACCCATGAATGTTTTCACTCGCTGCTTCATTATCTGAAGAAATGTTTAATTCAAATAGTGCAAAAAAAATGAAGCAACTTCTGTCTCTCGCTGCAGGAATGCTGTATATGTCTGTCCAAGTACAAGGAGAGAGAAGACGTTCGGCAGCTGCCATGTTCACATATGTTCCACCAGAAGTGCGTCGACCAATGGCTGAAGATCACATCTTGCTGTCCCCTATGTAAAAAAGAGCTCGAGAGATAGGACTGCGGTTCCCAGAGAGCCAGAATTCCTATTCCAACGTGCTTGATTTTCCTTTTCTTCGGTTCGGTGTGATTCATAATTATGGATGTGGCTACTTGAGTGAGCTAGTCTGCTTGTATATTTGCAAGCTCACCAGTGACCACAAGCATATTCAAATCTGCATTCTTTGTCTCTGTTTTACCTAAAATAGTGGGAGGGTGATGTTTGGCGGTCTTTGCCTACAAGTGGTTTGGATTTGGCAAAGTCCTATTAGACCCTGCAAATGATATAGTAACATGATGTACATGTTTTTGGTACAACAATAAGCAAGTTTCTTATGAAGTTAATACTGAAATACTTGCAATGGGTCAAAGTCTCTAGCACAGGATCTTCTTCCTCCTTTTTAAAGAATCCTGTTTCAGCATCATCTTTACTTGAAATACCAGGCTCGTGATTTTAGTGGCCCTCTGAAAGTTTCAAACCCAAGAAACCATACATTGAATCCTCTATGTCACTCATCCTGTTTCTGTTGCTGGTTTGAAGCAATGTAGAGACTCTCCAGGATGACCTGGTTGGCCATTCTCTAACGATAGTGTAATGCCCTGGGACGCGCGTTTTCACAAATTTCTCTCTTATAGATAAGGACCGGTGCCGCCTCGAGGACGGCGGTCGTAGTTGGGCCTCTCAGCCTATGAACAGGTCTAGTATCGAAAAACCGGGCCGCCAGTGTTGCCCCCCCCCCCCCCCCCCCCCCCTAAAAAAGGGAACGTGAAATATGCAGTAAATTCTGGTTTTAGTTGCATCTGCCGATTATTCTGGTGCCACAAATGCGCAACGGCAGAGGCAAAAAAGAAAAGAGGCAGTTAAAAGACCCCTGAAACAGAGAATTGCAAAGGGGTCGATTGTTCATCAGTTTTCTCACTCTCTCTCTCTCTCTCTTCCAATCTTCTTTCTAGAGAAGGGAAAAAAGGGGGGGGAAGGGCAGTTCATCGCCAATCAGATTCTTGCAATTTTGCTGCTACACGAGGGCACCTTCAATTGGCAGCTGCCAGAAACATTTCTGCTGACCTGAGATCAGATTTTCAGGTATGCTGGTTTACCTTTTTTCCCTTTTTTGGGGATGAAAATTGGGATGTGATCTCTGTTGCTTTCTTATTCTATAAGAATTCGCAATTAGTTAAGCATTACAGGATCCAAATGTTTCTGTTAGTTCAGATCAGGTCCTGTCACAAGCAATCTTTTCAAGGATTTGAGTTGGCAATGAAATGCTGATGACGTCGGTTTGTATGAATTAGCAATGGAACGGTAGTTATGCAGATTACGTACTTAATTTACAGATAGCAAAACCTATGGCTGGGGGAGAGGTCCTCAAACCACCCAAGATTGAGGAAAAGCATCCGGAGCGCAGGATCTCAGTGCCAAGGATCACGATAGAGGAGATACGGAAGCACTCGCCGCTGATGTTGTCGCCGCGGGCACTAGGCAATGGCTCCAGCAAGCCATTGAGCGGACGGATGAACTGCCTTTGCTCTCCGACAACCCACGCCGGCTCGTTCAGGTGCCGGTTCCACCGCAACAACTTCATCCCCCGAGGCCACTCCATCGGCTCGAACCTATCCGAATTGGCTGCAAAGTCAGGTGGCATCAGCGACTCTCTCCAAGCTCAGTAGCCTCCATGGATCCGCAGGACGGTCCAAGTTACATTGATGAACTGTCGATTTTCCCGCAGTTTTTAGTAGGATATTCATTTGGCGGTGCATCCCCAACTCGTGGTGTGTACTTGGCAGAATTGTGAGGGCATTATTCCTTCAAGTTGCTACCGCATGAATTAAGCTATGTCACTTACATTAACGGGGCCACTATTTACCGGTCTCCTGGAACTTCCGTCTTTCCAATAATGTAAATATCTGTCCTCACTATAATCTTGAAATTTCCGTCTTACTGCTGCTGGTTTAGACCAATCTCGTTGGTTAAAGGAGTCACACTTCTCTTTCAAGTACACGTAGGGTACTAATCCCTTCTTCCAAATGGCATATGTGCTAGTGTTTCGCACAGGATCAACACCTACAGAACTTGTGGAATGGCGGTTCCCGCAGCAGAAAGTTCGATCCTAGAGAGACTATCACGTCATTCCAACCTAGTAATCAGGACAGTCTTGGAGAACAAGATAGCCTATTATTCTTTGTCGGATTTTACTTCATGCCGAGGTCCTAGTGATGTTCCGAAGATTTTGCAAATCTGTGAGCGCTAAGCATAAACAACCGAGACATCTGAAGGGAACACAGAGAAGATCTAAGCCAGGTCCTATCATATGTAACGCATAGATCGAGGTAAGGATTAAATTAACCTGGCTAAAGGCAAAGCTATTACAACTATTTTCTCCTCCGCCTCTAAATACATGTACAATCATCAATATAGGCAGAGGACGAAAATAAGAAAGGTGAACACTGCAAAAAACTCAAAACGGAGGATGAACCTCAATTCTTCGACTTTTTGGCATCATAGTGTTCTTGGCAAGCAATTTTGTAGACTCCATCTTTGACCATCATAGCATCATTTTGTCGGCCTGGTCCAGGTTGTCTCTGAGGTGACCAAGTTTCCATAGTACACCTGCTTTGAGGATTCGTCCCAGTATGCCTGTGTAGAAGATAAATAAGCAAATAGAACTGATAATTACAAGAAGCAGGGAGAAGCAAACAAAGCCACTCACTGGACTATATAGATAAATCACAGCTGCTTATTAATCCCCACCAACAGGTTCAACTCATTACCATTACTTCCTAGCCAAACAATTAGAACCTACTCCAGGAAGATAGACCCAACAAACTTACCTGCCATCCAGATGGCAGACTTTGAGAAAGTTCTACAAGATCAGGTTGTTGGTTTCCCGCGTTCAATTGCTCTTGATTCTGTACAGCTTCACCGGCAGCTTGAGCTCTCTTGCGCTTAACTCTCTCACGCCTGTGACAGAGCAACACGATTCACACAGAATCCCACAACGAGAAATGCCAGCATTATTGCTTTCATGAAGTGGAGCTGCTATTTTCCATGCAATATCATCTCTAAAGGAGGCAAAGAAAGAAGGAAGTTGAGAGAGGGTTAAGAAATTATGAAACAATACCAATCGCCCCCCAGTGGCTGAAAATTGGCATTCTCTTTGGCCTCTCCACTGGCAATTTGCTGCGCACGCCATTCCTGGAATTTAAAATATGATAAAGCTATCAGAAAGAACAAAAGCACCATCACATCTTTACACAGAATCATCTGTATACCTCTATTTCCCTTTGACGCTTCTTCTCTAAAAGTGCAAGAGCAGTTTTAGCTTCATCTTCATCATCTCCCTGCAGCTCTTCTTTGGCGGCCTTCCACTGAGAAAATTTACAAATACAATTGGTAATGAGTTTTCGGAGAAGCAAGCAAACCAACTAAAAGAACTGCCAAAATATGATATCTAAAAAGAACTACCATAGATGATAAGAAATTACCTTATCCACCAAACTGGAGACTTTCTTATTGGACCTCAAAGATGGAGCAACAGCAACAGTCCTTTTTTTACTACGCAAAACTGCTCAATGGGAAAGGAAAATCTTGAGTCATAAATCTATCAAAGGATCGCGTCATAACAAAATAGCCTAAGCCCCTAACCACTCAAATGAGTTTTGCAGAATTAGAATACGAAAATTGAGCATTTTTCATAGAATGTAAAATGACGAGAAATATAACCATACGACATAAAGAGGATTGGCAAGATACTTAATAAAACGTCACACATGAAACTTAACATGCCCTGTCAATAAAATGAGGGCTGGCCAGTAAAAACAGTAAAGTAATTCACACTCAGTATCTCATGCAATTCGATTTTCATCTTTCTGAGAAATTATATGAATCAAAACGAGGCACTAACTATTCAATAATGAACTAAGTAAGGATCCAATGCAAATACCTTTTGACTGAACCTTTGAAATGGCTGATGAGGCAACAGTAGCTGCAGATGCAGCAGCAGTGTTTACTGACGGAGCAGCAATATTATTTTTCTCTGACATGGTGACAGAAGTTTCTATGGCAGATGAAGTAGACGGGACATCAGAAGTTTCATTTTCACTTAGACTGCCAACAACAGAAGATGCAACACCCGACAGTGGTATTGAGCTAGAACTCGTCTCTGCAAGGGCGTAAACAGATCCAAGCTCATCTGTGTTGGTGCTATAACTATAATTGAGAGAATTGAACTGGCTTTCGAATTGGGTGGTATTCACTATACCAACACCAGGTACAGCTGGTACAGCTGCATCTGTGCTGTAATATGCTAACGACTCAGCAGGATTAACAATGATAGAAGCAGTAGTGCTTGGAAGAGCTACATAGGAAACCGATCCATGCGGTAAAACAACTTGACTTCCTTCAGCATGTCCATAGAAATTACTGTTCAGGACTGCATTTTGTCCATAATACTCATAAGTAGTGTTAGGATAAGTTAAAGGGTATTGCTCAGTGTAGGAACTAGGCTGCTCAACTTCAGTATAAGGTGCTGGTGGAGGATAAGATGGTTCAGGAGGCTCCTCTGGAGGAGGTGGAGGAATCTGTTCAGCATCTGGAGGTGGTGGGGGAATGAATTCCTCATCTGGGGGAGGTGGAATAAAATACTGATCCTCTGAGGGAACAGATGAGGGCTCAGGTGGTGGATCTACTACAGATGACTTTTCTGGAACAACAGCACTTTCGACTCCAATCATTCCAGTTATAGTGGTGCTAACAGGACCCACATCTTCTACTTCCATATCAACATCCATATCAACGTCTTCCCCAGCATCCACTGAAGCAGTGACAATTGGTCCATCAGAAATAAAACTGCTGTTGACTAATTCACCATCTACCGTACCACCTCCCAATTGTCTGATTCGCAACTGAGATGCCAAATGCTCATCATTTGTAACATGGTCGTGATTAACTGCACAGGGCTCCGCTGCAGTGGATGCATCATTTGGAAAAGAAGCAGCAGTTTGGGATGTCAAAAAACCTTCTTCATTCTTGTTTTGATCTTCTCTGAATTCGAGCTTCATGTTTTTCTCCAGCTTGCCGTCACTTGTTTCCTTAACTTCGCCATTTACCATTCGTTTAAATTCATCAGTGGCAAGCTCCAAACGTTCAAGCTGCCTTTCAGAGTGCACCCAAAAGGGATGCAAAGCTACACCATAAGACGAGAGTGACTTCATATCAGAGAGTCTAGTTTCAACTTCTATTACATACTTTAATATCCTCTCACGGACATAATGAAGTTCCTTGGAGCTGAAAATAGCAAAGAAAGCATTTCACAATAATAAACTAGAAAAACAAGGAGATTCCCCCAAATTTAAAAGTTTGGAGAGAAATTGAATGAGATTTAGATATGTGGCCATTCATTACCTTTCAAGTGACTTCAACTTTTCCAACAAACACTTGCTTTGCTGGATGAGGTATGTCCCATTATCGGTCCCCAAAGGATATTCTTTGCTACCTGCTGAGTCATGTGCGCAAGTATCAGAACTAGGTCCAACAAACAATTGATTGCACAAACGAGCATCACACACTGCTGAGACATATGTAGATTTACCTTTGTGGATGTCATCCCTGTAATATGCATCGTCCAAATTCTCAACATTTTGCTTTTCAGTCATCTCATCCTTTCTAGACCTATATTCATCCAACTTCTGACTTTGAGAATCTAAAAGTGCATCTTCAGAACCAGCACCCTTGTCTCCGAAGAAAACACAATCCCCATCTTTTCCGGCAGTTGTAGTCGAACTAGGATCTGACTCATGACTATCATGACCAGGATTACGGGGCATCTCTGTGGGAGCTTTGTATGTGTCTCCAGCAGAGTTCGTCATTTGAGACAAAACTTCAGGTACTTCCCATGATGTTTCCCCGGTGTCAACGTTCCAATAATAATACTGATTGGTCTCCTCATGCATTACTATCTTCCAACCTGAACTTACGTCCCCAACCTCTTGAGCATCAAAAGTTCCCGCAACATGGATATGTTCACCTGATTCTATTTCTTTTGGCAAATCATGTGAGACACTTGTCTCACTTTCTTTAACATCACTTTCCTCTAACTTCAGCAAATCATGTAGAGATGTCGAATCTCTTCCCACCTCCTCCCTCGCTTTCTCAGAATCTAATTCTTCAGTCAAGTTAGCTCCTGTGTCTTCACTTTGTTTATTAGTTGATGTTTCGACCTGCATAAACGAAGCTTTTGCATTAAAAAATCATCCATTTAAGCCTGCCTCTTTTTTAACTCAAGAAATTGTACATGGTATCTTTATTACAACCATAATTGGGTCTTTCAAGAAATCGCATATGGTATGTTTATTATATGGTATCTTTATTACAACCATAAATGGATCTTTCATTAAATTGCATATGGTATGTTTATTACTACCGAAATCAGATCTTTACTCTCAAAGGTGATCCTTTTATTTAAAACTAATGATACTAAATATGGAAACAAAAAAGAGAAAACCAATTAAACAAGCAAACACTAAATACAGAGCAAAGGTTTATTTTGAAACTGATATCATTTATTAATGCAACTCACGTAGGCAGCCAAAATGAAAAAGCTAGAGTATTTTTCACCTTTCGCAACTAAAACAAACAGCTGAACAACAACTATGAAAGTCGTAACTTGCCTGGTCATCGTGAGCCACAGAACTCTCCCCAGGGGCATTAGAACTTCTCCTTGGGTCCTCCTCAGTCTCATCATCACTATATTGGCCAAGTAATAGCAGAGAATTTTCTCGCTGTTGACCTGCTGACAACAAATTTACATATCAATAACTCTCAAAGCATGACTTCATGTGCTAGAGTGAATCAGCACAGAAAGCTAGAGGAAATTTACATGCCCCAAAACAAGTACTAAATCAACATGAAAATGTGATAGAGAAAAGGCGCCAAGAGATGCAGCCATTAGGTCTGGCCGAAAGAAATTAATTCTCGTCATATCCACCTGTTAGAGATTTAAGAAACTTGTCAGTTGGTCATGATACAAGTGAAGCCAGAGATATACGAACCGCTGTAGCTTTCCGACTGTCTCCAATTGCGCTGAGACAAAGAGCACGAGAAATTGAGTCATGCAAAATTTCACAGTCACACGGCCCTGATCTGATCTGACAGTGAATTTTCCAAGACCACAGCCACCTCAAAGTCTGAGAGCAAATACTTAGGGCCATAAAAATCTAGTCTTGTAAAGTATTGTCCGCATTTCCACCAAATAATGTTGATCAGTCATGTTTCCCCTACATATTCCTTTGAAGAAAACTGCGGAACCCACCTGAAGAAGATGCTGAATTGGGTAACCCATCATGATGTGTTGAATCTACATCCCCTTCAACTTCATCTTGTCCAGATGAGCCACCCAAATCTCCTGAACACAAGAAAACTCACGCTTATAAATGTTTACTCCTTTTGGTTTCCTGTCAAAGATTTTTTGAGGGAAAAAAAAATACTAAAAAAGCAATCCTACTATTTAAGGAAACGGAATTTGTATAGCAGCCAAAAAGTCACAGTAAAGGTAAAGGAATGCATAAGATTTACAATGAATGAATTCAAGAACAATTTCTACTTCCGCTTTTATGGCTGAAAATGCCATAATGTTTTCTGAGTGAAGTTTTGCTTCCATAAAAGCAAAATCTTAAGGAAGATTCAACTTGGAATCTCTTCACAGACATAAAATGAAAATGAAAAAGATTTCAATTGCATAAAGCCATATCACTATTTATTCAAGCACCGAAACCACATTTTTCCAAATGCCAGACTGAAGATGGCTTGAGAGAAACCTCTTTGCAAACGCATGCAGTCCACAATGGGCTCTCAAAGCCTTTTAATAAACACATGACATTCTGTCAAAGGTCTTTGTGGGTTGAAAATACATTGGCAAAGCTATGCCAAATGAACCCTATTATTGCCCCGTATACAAATTCATTCCCAGAATATATACCAGTAACAGGTATTCGAACATGTTATGTGGAAAAATAGAAAGAACCATTAAACATAATCCCATGAAAACGCATCTACCAGAATCCCTTTATTTGTTATGCCCCGCTAAGTGAACTCATCCAACCGTTATGTGAAATACACATAGGATATAAATATATCTCCGCTTCAAACATTCATATACTGATCAAAGATGTCTCTCTGTAGGGTGCGAAAAAAATCCTATTTTTAACAATGTCCTAGCTCCGCAAGCAAGACATATATTTTCCTCAAAACTTTCGTTGGTTAGTGAGTTTTTAGTAAATTATTGCCAAGCACTATGCAGCAGAAGCAAATTCCATTAGCTCCCTTGGTCCGTCATTGTGTGCGGATCAGAGAGAGAGAGAGAGAGAGAGAGAGAGAGAGAGAGAGAGAGAGAGAGAGCAGAAGGAAACAATCAATCAGAAAGCCAAGTCCTAACACAACGAAACGATCAATCAGAGAGTCAAGCCCTGAAAGACCGAAAGCGTAGAAATTGAGCCGCCGAAATTCTCGCACGAGCTGACTATATAACTCCAATCCAGAAACAATCAGCACAACAAGCGAAAACCTTAATAAAACCACGAAAACGAAACTCTCTCTAGACCACGGCAAAAGAACTCTGACGACACAAAATATCCACAACCAACCTCGACAGACGCCGCGCATGTCCGCAGCGATCCCCGCCGAGGGCTACGTAAATTATCGCACGCAAGCGAAGATGGAGCTGAGACAAGTTGCCCGTACCAGAGGGTTCCGCGAAGAGATCGAGCTTCACTCGGCGACCGGCGTTGCTCTGAGCGGCCTTCCGACGCTCTCTCCTCTTCCCCATTCTTCACCCTCTCCCTCTGTACTTCCCACTAATTTATCGACAAATCAATCGATTTGATGAATCGTCGCTTCGTCCTCAACACTTCGGTTGGTTTCTGATGCGAGCAGCTTGGTTTGGTGCGGCGATGAAGAGAAGCTCGCGCGTGTTAAAGAAGAAGAAGAAGAAGAAGAAGAAGACGATGATGTAGAGTCGTAGAGGAAATGGAAAGGAGACCGAGAACCCTCGTTGGATCATCAATTTCGTGCGCCTAGACTCGATGATGGTTGGACCCGGTTCGCGACATTGACATGGGCCGAGTCCATATTTGGGCCTTATATTGGGCCCCCTCTCGCTACTCTCGTTCTTTGGCCCAATTTCTTTTGTGTTGCGCAGGGACCTTCTTCTGTTGGGCCGTACTGAGGACAAATCGATTAAATCTGAGCCAACACACAATGTACTTTTGACAATAGTTGAATCATCAGCAAAAGGACTTGTCCATTTCAGCAATTTCATAAACTTATGCACTCGGTCCGGGCAATATCGCAAACTTGTCGCCGGTGCTCTAGACTTGCATGGCATGGATCGGGCCGTCTAGATAAGTCTCAGGGACACACGCATGATAATTCGAGCACAGTCGAGTAGAATCCTCAAATGTCGCCGAGCTTGAAATCCAGCGAAGATGATATTCGACACTCAGAGCTATTTCTAGCCAATGTGAAATTATCTATACACCCAAGGCATTCGGCAAGTGAAGATGGAACATTTTGCGGGTCACTTTCAACGTGGGGCGGTGTTAACCACAAACATCAAAAGATGACAAAGCTTAAACTGAATGAGACTTCTCGTATCTTTTGCTTACGGTCCTTTTGACGTTGAATCACCCTTTTCTTTCTTTTCTCCCTTTCCGGCCGGTCTTACACGTTCAATTTGACCACCAAAGAGATTAATAGAAAAGGGATAAATGTGGGGAGACCAAAATGCAGAAATTAGGGAAAGACAGGGACAGCTGCATTGAGACCGTGGGACACTGATTCGACGTGTTTAAGAAAGTGTGGAAAGATGATTTAAGCGTGAGCCTAATCAAGAAAAGACTTCATTAGAAGGACCCAAAAGAAGGAGGGGGGGTTTAATTGAAAAGGGCACACAAAACTCCAAGCTGAGATTAACAAAGGGAAAATTGGAAAGCGGAAAGCAAAAGGCAAAAAGCCAAAGATGGGGTCTTTACTTATTGAAATGGTTTAGATGAATGGCTAGGAAAGTGGTCATACCATGAGAACAAATTCCCCGTTTGCAATTTGGCTTTCCTTTTCAATGGGACAATCCGGCCACGTTATCATTACTTTCCGCGCGCCGGGCTAATCTGTCTACTTCGATCGTGTCAGAAATTAGTCGGCCCCGTGGGGTTTAGGAGATCCGCTGTGAAATTGATCTCGATTCCTTCGTGAGAGAGATTGGATAGTCGTGGGCTGATTAAGTTTGCGATCTATAGAATAGATCGGAGAAGAATCGACGAGCATGTGAAAGAGAGATGACAATCTAAGGTCATGTTGAGGTTGTTGAGTAGGGATGATCGATTTTCGGTCCGGTCCGGTTCCCTTTAAGAACCGGGGACTGGACCAATAATCCCGGTTCCTAATTTGTCGGAACAGAGAACCGGACCAATGGTCCGATCCGGTTCCCGGGCGATTTCATTGGACCGGTAATGTGACGAAATGAACATAAGCCTTGAAGTTCAAACTCTGCTTGTCGCTAGCCTGCAAGGTGGAGAACACGAGTGGCCATCGCTGGTCTGTAGGGCGAAGAAGAAGCGGAAGGTCCTCCTGAGGGCGGTGGATGCCTTGTCGTAGGTGATCGCCTCGCCGTCAACAGGATTGTTTGTTTGAACTGCTTCCTCCTTAGGTACTGCTCAAAAATCATGCACCATCTGTCGTCAGCTTAGTCGGGGTCTGGCGAGGCTACTATCTCTGCTCGAGTCCACAGAAGCTCCGATCCAAGCCAAGAAGAGGGATGAGCTCGAGGCCGCAGAGGCGGTTGGCTAGCTCATTGAGGTGCTCGATCAAACACACGAGGGGACTGGCACTCAAGGAGGTCTAGTGAGTGAGATCGTGTGAGATGTGAAGTAGGGAGCGCGCGTGCGAAGTGAAGAGGCGCGGAAGGAGGGCTGCAGCAAACCCTAAACAAGTAAAGGGTTACTAGTAAAATATTTTTTAAAAAAAAATTCGATCAGTCCGATTTGGTCCTATGTCTTTAGAACTGGGAACCGGACCGGACTCCTCTAGAACCGGGAACCAAAACAATGGTCCCGGTCCGATCCCAACAGTTCTTATCCGGTCGGTCCGAGTTGCTCACCCCTATTGTTGGGTTGTTGATATTTAACGAGGATTTTCAAATTAACAAAAGGGATTATCAAATGGGGGTAGGAAAGAGTGTTCGTAGGGTCAAGTTGGGTGTCCATTTGACTCTCCAAGCACATGAATTTTGCCCAGAAAGTACTCAGAGGAAAAACTTCCCACGTTCCGGTCACCACCAATAGGGGAAGTAGCTAAAACGTGTTCTCCAAGTCGGCGTTCATTGGATGAACACTTACGCCCGAGGGAGCTCGCCGAGCGCTAATCAACTAGTTATATCTCGCTCGTCGAGAAGAGTGAAAAGTTCTCGGTTTCGGTTTCTATCCAGAGACGCTATTAGGTTCGCCTAACCGGTTTGCTTACCGCTGACAGTACGAGGCGATACCACCGGATCGTCGAGCCAAACAGAAACACAAGTTGGCTAGATGAATAAACAATTCTGAGTTGGTGGGACATTGTCTCTTCCACTCTTAAGGCTGGGTGTAATCTAATATTCTCTTGGCTTTCTTTGTAGTCTTTTGTGGCCAAAAGCTACTAGACAGCATGATCAGATCTGAATCCTGTTGAAAGACTCTAAAAAAAAACATCATATTCCTTCCTTGCATCTGCACTTCACCACTCCCGTTGTTTCCACATGCACGCACAACACAATACTCCCCCGCATAAACAAACTGAAGCTGATCTGCATTATTGCTCTTAAACTGTTGCTACATGTGAAACTTTGGTCCGTCACTCAAACGATGACTCTTCAGATCTGTAAAGTCCCCTCTTTCCCCCAATAAAACGATGTGAACAATCGAAAAGGATTCCCTTTAGCTAGACCCGGTTCGCCATTCTGGGACTTGATCGAGCTCCCTCCCTTTGTCCCGTCTGATTTTACCGCTCCAGTCTGATTTCATCAGCTGCTGGTAACGGCACACTTTGGTGAGGTTGGTCTCGAGTCGTTCCCGGGTTGTGGATCGCCTTTGGACCGTGTCTGTATAAGCAAACATGATACAACTGTGGGTGGGTCGTTTCGAAAGTTTGTCAATAAGCTAGAGGTCTAGGAGAGTGTTCTGTAATCAAACTGTTTTATTCAAACACAGCCTTACCAATCAAGCTCGTGGGAGGTGAAGAGACTTAACATAGTGACTAACACGACCGGTAGACATAGTGCGGCGAAATGAGACGATTATCCGAGGAGACGAGGCGTAATAAGTAAGCAGTATCGAAGTTGCTCGCCTGAAAGCTACTCAACATGTTTAGAAACCACAGACGATTATACAATGAAGCAGGGCATAATGAGGCAGCAGTTTCGAAGTTGCTCTATCGGGGAAAGCTCCTCAGACGTAAAAAAAAAAATCAGCAGTGGTGAGAAATTATAGGGGGACAGTAATTGCATTAACCTTCTTCTAATTCCTTCACGTTCACAGAAAAGAAAAAAATAGAGACAGATTTAAAGAAGGGCAAGCAAAGCATGTTCATCACCATCTCCACAATAAACAATTTCACCTTCTAGTATTATATTCAGAAAAAGAAGGCGCTCCCGATCCAGATCCTCCGGCTTTCTTCTATAAACAAAACATGGGGTTTCGCCCTCAACAATCCCAAAGCAGACCGACTGTTCGTCTTCCGCAGCAATGCCTGCAACTCTAAGGAATCTCCTCCTCTTTCCAAATATCTTCTCCTTCACTTTCACCTCACTTCTGTTGATAAACTGCCACCTTTTTTCATGCTGTGAGTGTATAGATATTCAGGGTCAGGCTCTTTTGACATGGAAGAAAAGCCTGAACAGCTCTGCCGATGCATTAAGATCATGGAATCCCCTAGAACCAACACCGTGCAAATGGTTGGGAATACGTTGTGACTTGAATGGCGAGGTAATCGAAGTGAGCTTGAGATCAGTGGATCTGCAAGGCACATTGCCTTTCAATTTCCAATCTCTCAAGTCCTTGAAAAGCCTCGTCCTCTCGTCAACGAACCTGACGGGCACAATTCCAAAAGAGTTTGGGGAATATCAGGAGCTCAGCCTCATTGACCTCAGCGACAATTCCCTCTCGGGTGAGATACCAGAAGAAATATGCAGGCTGCGCAAGCTCCGAACTCTATCTCTTGACGCAAACTTGCTCGAAGGCAAAATCCCCAATGCGATCGGGAACCTTTCGAGTCTCACCTATCTGACGCTCTATGACAATCAACTCAGTAGCGACATACCAAGAAGCATAGGAGCGCTGAGCAAGTTAGAAGTCTTTCGGGCAGGAGGGAATAAGAATCTCCGAGGCGAGCTGCCTTCGGAGATTGGGAACTGCACCAACTTGGTCATGCTAGGATTCGCCGAAACCAGCCTTTCTGGAAGTGTTCCTAAATCAATTGGGTCCTTGCGAAGGCTTCAAACTCTAGCCATATACACGGCTTTATTGTCTGGCCCTATTCCTGAAGAGATAGGGAACTGCAGCCAGTTGCAGAACCTGTACCTGTATCAAAACTCGCTCTCCGGTCCAATCCCGCGGCAAATTGGGCAGCTAAGAAAGCTCCAGAGCCTGCTTGTGTGGCAGAATAGCCTAGCTGGTGCAATCCCTTACGAGCTTGGAAGCTGCACAGAGATCATGGTTATGGATTTGTCCGAGAATATTTTAACTGGAAGTATTCCCGGTAGTTTCGGAAACCTTCTAAAACTTCAAGAATTGCAGCTGAGCATCAACCAGTTATCCGGTACCATACCATCCGAAATGATGAACTGTACCACACTGACTCATCTGGAGATCGATAACAATAACCTTTCGGGCAGCATTCCCCCGCTTATGGGCAATTTGAGGAGCTTGACTCTTCTTTATGCGTGGCAGAACAAGCTCACGGGCATCATTCCAGATAGCCTCTCCGACTGCCAAGGTCTTCAGGCTCTCGATCTTTCTTACAACAATCTATCTGGTCCGATACCGAAGCAGATATTCGGACTAAGGAATCTCACCAAGCTGCTGCTGATCTCCAACCACTTATCTGGTTTCATACCGCCTGATATCGGAAATTGCACGGCTATGTATCGCCTGCGGCTGAAGGGCAACAGGTTCGCGGGCCCCATACCCGCGGAAATTGGAGAACTGAAGAGCTTGAATTTCCTTGATCTGAGTAACAACCAACTTACAGGAGGAATCCCTCGGTCGATTTCGGGATGTGGAAATCTCGAGTTCGTCGATCTCCATTCAAATGGGCTCACAGGCTCCATGCCAGATACGCTACCAAGGAGCTTAAGGTTTGTGGACGCCTCTGACAATCAGCTAAGTGGTCTGCTGACTCAAGAGATCGGATCGCTGACTGAATTAACAAAACTCAATCTCCAAAAGAATCAACTCTCTGGCAGAATTCCAGCAGAGATTCTGTCCTGCAGCAAGCTTCAAATGCTTGATCTTGGAAGCAACAGCTTCTCAGATGACATTCCGAAGGAGCTGGGCTTAATTCCGTCGCTGGAAATTTCTCTGAATCTTAGCTGCAATCAGTTCTCCGGCAAGATTCCCTCTCAGTTTTCCAGTCTTACTAAGCTAGCAGTCCTTGACCTCTCGCATAACAAGCTACAGGGCGACCTGAACGCCCTCGTGAGCCTCCAAAATCTGGTTTCACTCAACATTTCTTTCAATGATTTCTCCGGTGAATTACCCAACACCCCATTTTTCAGAAATCTTCCCTTTAGTGATCTTTCTGGCAATAAAGGTCTCTACCTCACTGGTGAGCCTGCAAACACAGATGGCCACATCAAATCTGAGAAAGGTGCAAGATCTGCTGCAAAGTTCGTGATGCTAATCCTCGCAAGTACTATTGCTGTGCTGCTTCTGCTAGGAATCTACGTGCTCGTCCATGCTCACACTAACAGACCCCCGGGAGATGAAACTTGGGAGACGACTCTCTACCAAAAACTCGATTTCTCCATTGACGACATGGTCAAGAGTCTAACAACATCCACAGTCATCGGCACTGGGAGCTCTGGAGTAGTATACAGAGTGACGATTCCTAACGGAGAAACACTTGCAGTGAAGAAAATGTGGGCACAAGAACAGTCAGGAGCATTCGGTTCAGAGATTCAGACTCTAGGTTCTATCCGACACAAGAACATCGTCCGGCTTCTGGGTTGGGGATCGAGCCAGAACATAAAACTGCTGTTTTATGACTACCTCCCTAATGGAAGCTTGAGTTCCCTCCTCCACGGTGCAGGGAAGGGAGGAGCGGAGTGGGAGACTAGATATGATATAGTGCTAGGAATAGCACACGCTCTTGAGTATTTGCACCACGGCTGTGTGCCGGCGATCCTTCATGGAGATGTGAAAGCCATGAACATTCTGTTGGGTCCTCGATATGAACCTTACCTAGCTGATTTTGGATTGGCTCGAGTTTTGAATGGCGAGGGAGATGGTGATGATATCTCCAAACAGGGTTATAGACCTCGCCTTGCCGGTTCTTACGGATACATGGCTCCAGGTAGATTTCTCAATCTCAGTTTCAGTGTCGCTTAATTGTAGTACTTCCACTGAAGTGCAACTCATTTATATTCTTTTGGTGATGCAGAGCATGCGTCCCTGCAACCGATTACTGAGAAAAGCGACGTCTATAGCTTCGGAGTGGTTCTTCTCGAGGTATTAACTGGAAGGCACCCACTGGATCCTTCTTTCCCTGAGGGAGCTCACTTGGTGCAATGGGTTCGGGACCACATAGCAAGGAAAGGAGACCCGGCAGATGTTCTTGATCCGAAGCTTAGAGGAAGGCCTGACCCGATTTTGCACGAAATGCTGCAGGCACTGTCCATATCTTTAATGTGTGTAAATACCAAGACCCATGATCGTTTGTTGATGAAGGATGTCGTTACTCTTCTGAAGGCAATTCGACATGCAGAGACCGTACGGCCAGGATTTGATGCAACGAAAGGCGATCAATCGGTCACCGGCTTGTCGCCTCCTTTGAGGCATGTTGTCTCCCAAGAATCTTCAAACTGCTCCTTCGCTTTCTCCGATGATTCAGTGTAGCAAGAAATCGGTCACGATTCAATTATCTGCTAATCCCCGGGTCACAGGCAAAGTCTTGCGGGAGAATATGTACGGCTGCTGTATTTTCATGATTTGATTATTGTTAGACGATGCCGCGTGTTACTGTATCATCATATTGTGTAGTTTTACATTCCAGGCAGCATATTAAGGATCAATGGATCATCAATCAGTGAATGTAAAGGAACTTCTAAGGTTTTATAATAAAGTAGAGCTATCTCTAGGGTTGACTTGTCTCACTGTACTTGAGTTTACGATTGGTGTTCTTGGATCACGCGACTAGTACTCAATGGAAAATATACTCTCTCTCTCTCTCTCTCTCTCTCTCTCTCTCTCTCTCTCTCTCTCTCTCTCCAGACATTCCAGCCTTGCTCATATGGTCCCCCAAGTTGCTTAAACCACATGTCCATGTGCTGCACAAAGACAGACTTTCCATGGCCAAAGGTCCTGAAAACTTACAGGACCTCTACGCTCCAATTTTCATCACATGTTCTCAGAGGAATTAGTAAATTAACTTCGGAAGAAACGTACTCCTGTAGATAATCTATCTCGTGACAAGTTTGCCGAATCATGTTTTATACAGAGATATCTGATACGTCGCAAATTTACACGGGCATGATTTTCCTGAGAAGAAAAAAAGACTAGAAGGCAATGCTCACTGGAGAAGGATCTTGTGTAGCCATTTTAAACTATCTGAAGATAAACAAAATTATAGTGATTTCAACGACTGCACGGCAATGAACTAAAATACATAACATAAAATGAGGAGAGAAAAAACCAACTCACTTGGATATTGTTTGTCACAGTAACATCACATTAAACTTCCCAAGTGGACTGTATCACTTGCGTCTGTGACGAGGCTAGCACGGTTATGTTATTTACTGAAACAAGAGGAAGCCTTGGCTCTGTGATGCAACATTGAAAGAATGAACAGCTTGAGTGACTCCTTCCACAGTCCCATACCAGTAATCCATGTCAGTGAATTGCATTGTGCCCTCCAAAATGACAATGACATTACTTCTATGGCAGCGGAGGACTATCGCGAAATCAATGGCCACCAAAACAGATGCTGATCCTTCTAGGAAGATTTGCATCACAAGGTAGATTTTATTTCTTCTCCAAAGACACCTGGGATTCTAATTTTCTTAGGATGACGCTTATAACACCCCAGTTGAATCCACGGTACTGAAGCCACCTGACAATCCTTGATTTCTGCGTATCAATGGGCACACCCTGACTTCGGAGCCACTGCTTTGACGCCTGAGAAAATAAGTGATCCAGTGCCACCTTTGACAGACCGAGTCTTGACTCTTGCTCAAAGCTAGAATCACACTCCTCAAAAACTAGTTTTACGGCTTTCTCAGCATCAGATTTGCTGACTCCCTTCTTGAACAGTTCCTGTATCAGAAACAACAATGCATCAACATTTCAGTATGGTAACGTATATATTTCGCTGGCTTTCTCGATACATAACAAATAAAAAACTAATGAAGCGCCTCAAGCTCCTGCATACATATGCAGATCTTCTAAACATAAATTTGCTAAAAGCAACAACTCGTGGATGGTAAATATAGGTGAAATGACACCAGCAGTCCCTCCCAAAACTTAAAACCGTCTTTCTACTATTTTGGTTCAAAATGCACCTCTATTTTTAAAAAGGTGTCAATGGCGGAGTCCATCTAGTGACAGAATTTGCTAATTTGGACATGACGCCATTAAATGTTCACTCATGTGGACTTCTTTTAAAAGAAACAAATCCACCCTCCCTCCCCCAGTGGCTTGAGCTCGATATCACTGCATCGATATTTGCTCAAGCTCGAGCTAGCACCATCCATGGCCGTTGCTCGCTCAAGCTCGTGGCATCCAGGGCTACAATCTGTTTCAGCTTGAACTCACGGCATCCCTGGCCACTTGCCACTTGAATTCATGGAGTCCATGACCCCAATATGCTCGAGCTCGCGGTGTCCATGGCCGCAATTAGACTTCGCGTTGTCCATTGCCGCAAGCTCGAGCTCGAGTTGAGCTTAAGGCATCTATGGCTACTCAAGCTTGAGCTAGCGGCAGCCATTGGCACTCGAGCTCGAGCTCGCAATCATGACCACCAGATCCAAGCAGAACAGCAATGAGCGGTGCCATCAACATCAGCGAGGTGGTCCAAGCAGCAGGGGCATTGACAAGGGTGGGGAAGGGCAGCGGCAGAAGATGCGGAGGGTTGGCTGTGGACGATTTTAGGTTAGGAATTTGTGTAATTTTTAATTTTTTAGCGTCACATAAAAATTGAGCATATTATAACACAACATGTGTACTCCCACGTTACGTGTCAACAATTCAATGGTCCACATCAGCAAAAATTGATAGGCAACAGGAGAAGTATAACGGAAGGACTAAGGGTGGAACATTTTAAAAAGTAAAGGACGGTTATGAAACTCAAAAAAGTAGGACTATTTGGAATTTCGGGCAAAGGTTAGATGGACCACCAGTGCCATTTCACCTTAAAATCTATTGTGCTCGGCTAGCATCAATAACAAAAACTCAAGGGCAAACCAACAAAATAGTCAGCATGGTAAAAGCTGCAAAATAACATAAAAAGAAAATAGGAAAGAAAGTGAATATAGGCAATATTGGCACAAACAGCATCATGTAAAGATTTTGACTCATAATCCTGCATTCAAAACTACACAAAGAAAAGAACAATTGAAAGATGCCTGCAATCTACATACTTGCTTTATTCTCCTAGGACCCCAGCAGGACGAAGACCATCTAGATCGTGAATAGGTCTCAGCATAAAGACCATCATTGATGAACCCTCTGCAATAGATTGAAAGGCAAAAGACATGCCAAACCATGTTAAATGCATATCTCACTCGATAAAGTATATTAATATAGTGGGAAGCAAAAGTATGGTTCTTCATCTTATATATTGCTTATGCCAAAGCGATATAGCTTTATGTCAGCTATTGTGATACATCTAAGAACCATAGTAAAATGCTCAAAATTGGCTGCTCTGTCCTCCAAGGAAGTAATATCATTATTGATGTTATTCAGCATAAACTACTTACTGACTGATCATTCCAGATTTTCACTCTGAGGATTAAACCATGTCATATAATCAATGATGAATGCTTGACGGTAAAAAAGGACATTATGATGCTTGTTTTCGAATGATACTTACCACAAAGGAACCACAGATTTACCAAAAATGGAAATGTGACACAAAAATATCATTAGCGTAAATCTATCTCACACTGAATGCTCCAGTTTTTTTGTTGGCAGAGATGCATCTCCCTGCAATCAATCAACTTCTAGAATTTCTAAACTAGTGCAACTTGACAGGAGACCTAATCGGACAATAAAGGTCTTGTTTGGAAAACAAATTGAAGGAGAGCTTTCTTTGTTCTTTTACATTTTGTTCCTGTATTTGATAATAATCCTTACGATTCTAAATAATCTCAAAATGGACATAAATTATTGACAGCACATGTTCATGTATAATACCAGAACTACCTTACAACATAGTATCCCATCCTCCCCCCCCAAAAAAAAAACCCAACAAAAAAAAGGCCCCAAAACAAAAAAGAAAAGGAAGGAAAATGTACTTGTAGAAAACAAAATGTGGCCAGCACCATGATGGGGATGCTCTTCTTGCTTTTCAATTACTAACCTGCTCTTGAAATCATTCACCACACCTTCAACAATAGCAGGAGGAAATCTCTTCCCTTGCAATTTCTTTGTCAGTGCCACTGCTGTATATGCCCTGTAGCAAGAGCCTGGAATTAAAACTAAAACCTCTAAATTTTTTCTCTGTCATTGCCACTAGCTTAGACGTTAGCTAAAGAATTCTTTTTTTCTTCGTTTGGTCATTTTTTTTCACAAGTCAGCAAAGTCAGTGGCAGTGAAGTGCTAAATGAAGTTAATCATATTCAAGCATTCTCACGATCTTACAAAAGCCAAGAGCCAGTTGCCTTAGCGGCATCTGCCTTCTCCAAACAGGGAGAGTTCTTAGATTTGAACCTTGGACATCAAGTTGGAGTGGGGGAAAGTGATATCTATTCAAACCACTCTTCCATAATCTTATTTACGGGGCGGAAATCAACGATTTGGTACCAGTGCTTTGAGTAGCCAACATGGATTTATCTGATTTCCTGTCTCATCTCTTCAGTTCATTGGCCTGGAAATTAACAACTGGGCCTACAGCCTAGCCAGCCTAACAGTTAGCTTCCAACTTACTACTACCGCGACAACTAAGACGGGAATTTACAATGATCTGAAGGTACAAATCTATTCATAAGTAACATAAGATTTAATCAAAACCTGGTAGCCAGCAATTGAAAGGCCAAATTTTCAGCATCTTTTCTAGATTTGCCACCTCTTAGCACGCTGCAAACGTTACTGTTATCCCCTTGATGAATTTCAATCTCGTCAGAATCTTCTTCTATTCCTTCAACAAAGTTGCCATTGATCTCAATGGCATCCGCAATGGTTTCTTTCCCCAACCCTACAATCAAGTATCACGACATTACATCCGGTAAAACTTGATAAGAAAACAGAGTACTGATGTAACTCAAGAGCTGATGCTCATTGTAACAATTTACCTACTCATCTTGAAAAATCATACACTGACACACCTTAGAAAGCAAGCACACAAGCACAGATGCACCTGAGTTCAAACAGATGTGCATTGCAGGCACAGTTCATGCAAGCATGGCCCAGACATGGAGCAAGAGACGGGACAGCTGAAAAGGCAATATACAGAAAACCAACTACGAGTAAGACTGAAAATAGACTGGATATAATTCAATCTTTCATTCCTGCAAATTCAAAGCCCGATTTTCATTAACAGAAGAAATGGAGAGGATCACACCAAGATAGAAAAAACCCTTCATGCCCATTACACTATCCTCGAGAAAAACCGCATATTAAGAGCAATCTCAGAACCTCAACATCACATCAAAATATAATTTGATCCATTCTTACCAGGCGTAGCATCAATAACATCAATGATTGGCATCCGCTCGTCTACAGGGCTCCGAATATCCGCACACACTAAACCATTTGCAATCACTTCGCCTCTACCTTCACGATAAACCCGAGACCTCATCGCGTCAGCATTTGACATGCTCTGAGCTTCCCTTACATCTGAACTCTTGGCTGGTGGAGTATCAGGTTTCTCATGCTTGTTAGCCTTGCTCCTTTTCGAAGGTACTTTGGGAACGTACCTGACAGGAGCAGAAGAACCAAGGTCCCTCCTTCGCAAACACTGGATTGCACCACTCTTCTTAACCCTAGAAGCCCAAGAACCCAAAAAAAAAAAAAAACCCCAATATCCAAAATTAGGATTTGCCGAAATGCCAATTATCAAATCAAATTACGCTAAAACACGGAGCTAGGGTAATTGTCATTGAAGCTGCCCTAGAACAAAATCCTCTGAAATTCGAGTAGACTAAGGAGAAATCACTCACCATGGGATGGAGAATACTCTGCTCTGAAGCTGAAGTGTCATCTTGAGCGAGATATTTCCGGGTAGAATCGCCATTTTCGTTCAATTTGCGGAGGAATCAATCATCCCCAAAAGGAGAGGGGGGAAAAAAACCAGTTCGAAGATTACATAGCGCTTTTTTTTGCGTAATTTTCATTTGTCTGATTAAGTCATTTTATTTTCACAATTTTTCTAATGAAAATACCTCCGACGATAAATTCGGCTAGATTTAGCTGACGTGGCGTTTGAATAAGGCCGTAGAGTGGTGTAATGTGCACGGCGGCTAAACTTGATAGGATGAGAAATTCAAAACTTAATTAAAAATCGTGAGAGTATAAAGACTTGGTTAGATAAATTGAAAGTGCATTGACTTTATTAAGAAGGATTGAAGTACATGGCCGAAAGTATAAATTATGTGAAAATCATGGATTTTTTTGTTTATGAAAAAATTTAGGAGGAGGCGAGTTCGAACCTTATCCACTGAACTAACCCACTCTAGCAAATCATTGATGATTTAGGCTTTGTTTGTTTCGCAAAAAATAAATAATTTTAAAATTATTTAAAAAAAATGATAACTTGTATCGCTTATAAAAATAAATGTGGAAAATATTTTCATTATTCATGAAAATATTTAGATAAAAATTATTATCGACAATGAAAATATTTTGTATTGATTTTAAGCAATAAAAGTGGTCAATTTAATCGTTCATTTTCTGCGGAATAAAAGTAATCTTAGAATGTGTTTGTTTTAGGAGGGAAGTTTCACGATGAAGGAAAATACTTTTCGAAAATCATTTTTCAAGGAAATGGTTAGTTTTCTTTTATTTTGTTATATTTGACGGAGAAACTTTTATGGTATTTGGATCTTATTTGGAAAATGATTTCAATTTCATGATTCTATCTCAACCCAAAAAGAACTCAAATTTTTGAATTTTTTATTTTATTTTCTCCATTTCCTTTTTCCTTCTTGATTCGCTAGTTGCTAGGCCTCGACCACATCTGGCGACCTCGAGTGAACTCAAGCTCACCAAATATGATGAGGCTCAACCTCATGTGGTTAGTCACCGGCCGTCACCGAGGCCTAAAGACCAACGGAGCAAGAAGGAAGAAAAGTAAAACAGAAAAATAAGAAAGAATGAAATATCAAATATCAATTATAACATAATATTAAAATTTTCGAGATGGGAAATTTTGGAAAGTGTTTCCATCCTTTTGAATTTTGGAATTCACTTTCTTAAATTTTTGCATGAATTTTTTGCTGATCGAAAAATATTTTCTGCTGATTAAGTTATTTTCGAGGAACAAAACGAGTGAAAGACTAAAACCTTAATTCTCAAAATACAATAGACCGAAAAATGCTTTCTCTCCTCCTCCTTTTTGGGATAGGATAGATGGACGGTAGATGGCTTTCCTTTTGATAGTGACCGTGAGCGTGAGAGATGATCCGTGGGCCAGCCGGGTCCTTGGATCGGGCCTACTTTTTGTCCAGGCCCATCCATATAAAACTAAGATGTGCATAGATTTTCGACTTTATTCGAGCTCTATTGGCTAGAACCAATTGGGACGAAAGTCCTCACTTTTTACTTTTCTTATCTTCAATTTTATTCTCAATTTTTTAGGTTATCAGAATAAATCCTCATATTTTCAAACTAATATTAAACATATCCCAAAACTAGATTCCCTCCAAAAATCATGTGTTAACCACGCCATTGCCTTTTTCCAGCACTATGCTTATATCAGATTTCCATTGAGGCTACATACATATGTACAAATAATTATAATAACATAAAATAGTAGCATATTAATATAGGCTACCAGTATCGCCTGGAGGTGATGAACAAGTGATTTCAAACAACTTGACTAAATACTGCGGGATTTGAAAAGGTCAAGTTAAATTTCAACGAAACTAGGAAAAGCAAAAGAGTAGATATAATCGGTTTCTGGTAATATCAAGTAGTGAAGTTTTGTAATGAATATGAGCAAATTAATAGAGAAGGGTGCACACATAACTTATAGGGGTTTGGTTTGGTGTAAGTCTACATCCATTTTCTCATAATAATAGCTTATTGGATGGATTCCACTAGTAATCAAGGAGAAATTACAATAGCCAATCTTCTACTGAAGCACTTCTTCTTGATCCTAGTGCTACTTATACTCAAGTTGATAAATCTCACTATCTCACATCTAAGCACAAATTGTATCTCTATCAATATTTCTCGAGGATTACACTATGAAAATTCTCTAAAGACAAATGAAAGTGCGTGGAACCCTCTCGAAATTTGGAATTATAAACTCTTCATCTTCTTGTCTTTCTCTTCAGCACCTTCGCCTTCTTATAAACTCCTCAACGTTCAAACTTCCCATTGGACAATTTCCAAGAGGATCCATCTCCAAACTAGCATAGGATAATTGTCTAGAATATTTGGAGAGTCGTTGAGGTCGAGCAATTGGAATTGCTGCAAATTTGGTTGCCCATATGGTCAAACTTTGGTTTCCATAATTTGAGTGTTTCAACTAAGGAAAGTATCTTGCCTTCAAGATGATTATCAATCATGAAGATATCTTGCGTGATTGGATATTTGACATAGATAATCTTGGTCAATTACAATCTTCTAAAAAAGTAATCCATACCAGATCACTAGCTATTAAGGGATATGACAATAATGTCAATGATCATAACAAGATTGCTATCACGGGTAGTATAAGTCCCATATATCTAGCTTTTCAAGCTTCTACTTCTATTCGGCCTTTAGTACTCTGATAATATAAAAAAAAAATTTCATTTTTTTTAAAAAAAAGGTCCTCAAATCCCCTCATTTTCTTAAATAATGGCATAAAGTTGATATTATTTTAAATAAAGACATGAAGTATCTTTATTATCTCAAATAAGAGTCTGAAGTGAACAATATTTCAAATAAGAGTCTAAAGTGACTATTTTGATCTCAAAAAAGCTTGATTCAACATCGATTAAGGGCATCTTCGTCATTTTCTATATTTTAATTTATTTTTCCAAAAAATGAAAAAAAAAAGTAAAAAAGGAGATAGAGGCGAGAGGGGAGCCTAATATCCCAACACAAATAGGGCACTGATGATAACTGTTGGCCAGCACCTCAGTGAGGGGCGGGGATCCCTCTGACCAGAGGTGAGAGCCTAGTAGCCCTAGCCATTTATGAGAGAGAGCCGCAACTCTCCCAGATCTAGATAAAGTTCGTGGGCTATCACTCAGGTCCAGGGGCAAACTGCAACCCTCGGTCGAACCTAGGTGACAGTTGTCGAGCCCGCCCCCAAACTTGGGCGACGGCCAGCAACCCTTGCCCCACTTTGAGAGAGGGTCGCAACCCTCTCTCGTTAATGGCGAGGGCAATCAATGCCTCGCCTTTGGTTGGCGGAGTCGCCGGCCATGGTCGCGGCCCCATCGGCAGGAGACGGTGACCAAAGGCGGGAGGGTAGCTCCCTCTCGCCTATATCTCCTTTTTTTTTAACTTTAGATTTTTATTTTAATTTATTTTAACTAAAAATTATATTAAATTATATTTTGACAAAAATGTCTTGATTGGCCAAAATTTTGGCCGGCCGGTAAGGTCAGGCCATTATTTAAATCAATTATGGCTGCTTCAGGCCCATATTTGAAATAAAGAAGGTACTTTAAGTCATTATTTAAAATAATATCAATTTTAAGTCTTTATATGAGAAGATGAGAAGATTTGGGGCCCTTATTTGAAATTTTCCCTAAAAAAAAGTACATTGTTGTTATTCACATAGTATTTTGCCTATAAACTAGATATCACAAACTTCTACCAACATCAAAGTACATTAGTCTTTGTCGATTCTCAAGAACCATAGTGACATAGATTTTGACACTGTGATTGCTCCCTGTTTATATGAACTCCATAAAGGTTTTTCTTGGTTAAAAATAATCATCTCGCTAATCATATTAAAAAGAGTGTTTAACTTGGATATCACCTGAAATACAAACAACTCGTGTTATCACGATTGATATAAATCATGGATAATTTTGTCAACTTCAAACAATTTCCTCTTTTTTGATGGCAATAAAACCTTCCACATTGATAAAGCAAATTAATTGTTACCTCCCATCATGAGCGAGTATGGACCTAATACCCTAAAGAACCTTTAATTTTAAAATTTGCCCCAAATACACATTTTGTCTCATAAAAAATCTTCATTTTTAGATCTAGTCTCAATTCTATCCAATATATTTTTTTGTCCCATAAAACCCTCAACTATAGTTTTTTTTTATAACCGAGGTGTCCGCACGGCCGGCGAGCTTGTGCTCAAACCAGCGATTGTCGCAACCCTCTAAAAAAATTTTAAATTTTAAAGGGGTTAACGGATTATTAGGTTAATTAGATTTGACTAACCTAACGCGGACCCTCCCAAGCCCTACCGAATCGCAACTTTAGTTTTTGTTTAAATGATTTTGAAATTTGGAGTCGCCACTAATCGTTCTTGGTAGGTCGATTAGAAACCCAAATAAATTAACAGGAGAACTAATTTATTCCTACGAACCAAAGATTATGAGCTCGGGGACTTGGTTACACTAGTTAATTAAAACTAATGCCCTTTCGGTACCTTAATTTCATGGATATCCTAATTCGGCAACTCAGGCTTGATTTATTCCTAAGGCTCTAGTAGGGTATTCTCTTTTGTGTTTTCACTTTTTAAATAGGATGCATGAATGGTATATATTTTTATTTGTTATATTTTTTTAAGTGTTAAAGATTCCCTGAAGCCGAAAGAGGGAGTGTGTTAACGACTTCTATGCAGTATTACGACCTATTCATCTTTTGGGTTTGATGATTCAAAAATTAAATTATAGGAAGTACATGACAGTGAATAAACACCTCCAATGGGAGGCCTAGCATTGGCTTGGCTCTTCCCTTTGGGATTTAAGGTATAGGTATTTAAGTTGCAAGTATTTAAACTACTGTAAGTAAAAACCTCCAATGGGAGGCTAAGCATTGGCTTGGCTCTTCCCTTTGGGATTTAAGGTACAGGTATTTAAGTTGCAGGTATTTAACTACTATAAGTAAAAACCTCCAATGGGAGGCTAAGCATTGGCTTGGCTCTTCCCTTTGGGATTTAAGGTACAGGTATTTAAGTTGCAGGTATTTAACTACTGTAAGTAAAAACCTCCAATGGGAGGCTAAGCATTGGCTTGGCTCTTCCCTTTGGGATTTAAGTTGCAAGTATTTAAGTTGCAGGTATTTAACTACTGTAAGTAAAAACCTCCAATGGGAGGCTAAGCATTGGCTTGGCTCTTCCATTTGGGATCTAAGGTACATGTATTTAAATTGCAGATATTTAACTACTGTAAGTAAAAACCTCCAATGGGAGGCTAAGCATTGGCTTGGCTCTTCCCTTTGGGATTTATGGTGCAGGTATTTAAATTGCGGATGGACTTTGTCCTCTCCATTCTGGGGTATGAATTCTTTAAAATAAAATACAACGAATTGATTCAACAATTTGAAATTTGTGCGTGCTTGAGAACTCCTCCAAGCCGATTTTATGCTTCCATAGGATTGACCATTGATATAGAGCTGCGGCTTCCTGACATAAAATAGAGTGAAGTGTCAGTATACAATATATGTGCTAATCTGCACTTAAAACCAGAAGAGTGGAAAGAGTACTTATCTCCCATTTTCTGGGAGGGATTTCTATAATTAATTTTCGCTCTCCATGTTCCCAATATAGAGAGTCTCTTTTGAATTAAGAGGATTTTTAATCATAGATCAGCTGAGAAATCAGTGGACAGCTTAGGAGCTTGTCCGGGCCAATTTTTGCACTTCCATAGGATTTGCCGTTGATATGGGATTGCCCTTTACCAAACATCTAACCCGTCCTCCTCAGAACATCAACCAAGGAATTCATCGCCCGAAACGCGTAAACCTCGGTTACCTCCATCTTTTCCAACGATTTCAGAGTAAATAAGCATACATAAGTTTGGACAAAAGCTTCTCCTTGAACCGCAGCGAAACCATTATTCCATACCCGCCAAAGAATCATTGTCGGCGCTAGAGTATGGGCACCTAGAACTCCGAGAGAGAGCTCGATGAGAGCGAGCTATTGAGCCCAAAAAACTTTTTTTTCGAGACCTGCAGCAGAGAGAGGTCATGAAGGCGATGGACATGGAGGTTGATTTTTCCTCCTGCACCAAACATTCCAAAATTCCCTGTTCGGTACCGCATCCGTTTTTTTTATGTCTTCCTCATGTCCCTCCTTTGACCGAGAGATGCTTCCAATTTTCCTTTCCTTTTTTTTATTCTCCGTGCCTTCTCTGGTTTGTTGTCTGACACTTCCCCCTTTGGCTTCGGTGCCCTATCCACCATCCTTGAAGACCTCGCTTTTTTCACTTTCCAGACCACGTCTTTGTTCCTTCCTCCAACTTGCCGTCGTGGTCCATCTTTGTCTACTTTTTTTCAATTTTCACTTCCTAGCTTTCTCTTCCCAAATCTTTAAATTTTTGTTTTTTTCTGTATTGACGACCAGCAGCATCCGGTGGGGAGAGATTTGAATACACACATTTTCATTATCTATTTTATGATTTTAAAATTAATAATCTTATTATGTCACTATAAAAAGTTAAAACAAAAAAAAATCATATGTATGTTGCGTGCAGAGAATCTAGTCAATAAACATCTGAACATTTGTTAGACATGGTTCATGGTGGAGTCTTTGGTCTTTACAAATATTGATTGAGTATTAGAAATCGGAATTACCCCATATTGAGATATTCGTTAACCATGTCCAAGGCCACTTACTAAAACTGTCCAAACAATGAAAGGTTCCTATTTTTAAAGCGCAGTCAAAATAACTCGTTCTAAGTACAATTAACCAGAGCTTCGGGATGCTTGTCAACAAGACCATCCGAATCAAATCTTTTCGGAGAAAAAGAAGAAGAAGAGGAGGAGCAAGAGACCCGATTTCTATTTCTTGTTTGGGAGTGGCAAGCCTAAGAATTGTCTCAATCAAAAGTTAAGAAATCAGGGGAATTTGAGGACCACAGAGGAGCTGTTCATGTTGTATTGTTGGAGAAGGATGGTGAACTCGGATTGTTGACACCTAAATTTTGACTTTTTAAAATTCATTCACTTAAGTACATAAAAAAATGAGAATTTGTTCTCACCAAAAATTAATTTTTTCATGCATTGCATATTTAATTTTTTGTCGGTTATGCATTTTATTATGGCTAACGACGGATGATTTGAGCTTAAATTGACAAACGATTGGATTGAGCGTGAGGGAGGTGTGCCGAAAGGCTTATGAAGTTTTGAACTTAAAAGAAATTTTTCCACAGGGACTGAATTGCAAATACATAAAACTTCAGGGGCTGAATTGCAAATACATAAAATTTTAGGGATAGTGGTGAATTAGAAGGGAAGATGGAGATAAAGAATGGAGGATGGTGGAATTAGAAGGGAAGATGATGGAATTAGAAATGAAGATGAAGTTAGTAGAAAAATTAGAATGATAGATGAAGATAGAGAAAGGAAGATGGGGGAGTAGGCTATAAAAGGAGGAAGATTAGAGAGAAATGGGGAGGACTTTGGAGATTGAGAAAAAAAAAATTTGGAGAGATTTCAAGAGAAAAAATTTTGAGAGAGAAAAATTCGCCGCAGTGGAACAAGCCTTGGCGACGCGACGGATTCATCTCCAACGAGCTCTAGCTGCATCAGAATGTGCAATTATCTGGTAACTCAATTTTTCATGTTTAGATGACGAAATCTCGAAAACAAATATACTGAACATTCGTAGATGACTTCGAGATCTTCGATTTGATATATTATGGCGTGAAAATGGACGTCGTTTGCTATGTCAAAAGGGTCCCGAAATGGAGAGCAGAAATCTGGAAATATGGTGATCAGAACCTGAGATGGAATTTTTCTGATCTGACCTTTCACGCTAAATGATTTTCCATGGGTTATTCTAGACTTCGTTTCATAAAGACCTCTTCATGACATTTGTTCATAAGATCTTAATTCATAACATATAAAAAATACAAAAATATTCATGCACGTTTCGTATTTTTAATGCATTTAATGAAATCATGCAATTCTGCTGGCGTCCTTGAGTCTGAGTGTTTTTCTGTGCATGGTCATATTGATTCATAGTTATCTCATGTTTAGAGTCTTATTTTGAAACTTCACAAAAAATGAAAGTTGTTCATTGGGGTCTTGTTTAGTAGACTGCAAAGTTTGGTGCATTAATTTTGAGATTTGAGTGTCCATTTGAGCTTAATCCTGAAGTATGTCTGTTCTGTGAAATTTGTTTGTTTGCTGCTGAGCTCTCATGAAAGACCATTTTCTACACGAAAATGAGTGTCTCTTCAGTAAGAATGTAAAACATGAAAGTTGTCAACGACACATTTTCCCATCCACATAAAAAATGTCAGAATTGTTGCATACATTTCATTATTTCTTTTGTATTTTATGGTTACTGCTTTCTCCCTAAGAATGTTCATGGACAGTATGATTTAATTCGTATTTTTTGTGTTAATGCATTGGAAAATGTAAAAAATGGTCTCAATGAAGTTTAATCAGCACGTGTTAAACTTTCTTTGAGTTTTTGAATTGTCTTAACTCGTTGGTGATTGTGCATGTTCGATTGGATAAGTTCATTATTTTCATTTGGCTTTCGGCCCGATGCTTTGAAAACTGGAGGATGACCGATGTCCATTCCGGTCCGTTTTGTTGTACTCCTGACCCACGAGACTTGGCGACGGGTGTTTGATCGATGTCCATTCCGGTCCATTTTTGTTGTGTTCCCGATCATGTCTCGGGTTTTATTTAATTGGTCTGTAATTATTCACCCGACGAGTTGCGGGTTTTATTTTCACTGTCCTTAGGGTAGTTTTACTTTACCTGCTCTCTCTTCACATCTTCGTTTGTTTTGGGTGATTTTGCATTCTTTATTGTCGCGACCCTCTAAAAAATTAATTTTAAATTTTAAAAGGGGTTAACGGATTATTAGGTTAATTAGATTTGACTAACCTAACGCGGACCCTCCCAAGCCCTACCGAATCGCAACTTTGGTTTTTGTTTAAATGATTTTAAAATTTGGAGTCGCCACTAATCGTTCTTGGTAGGTCGATTAGAAACCTAAATAAATTAGCGGGAGAACTAATTTATTCCTGCGAACCAGAGATTAGGAGCTCGGGGACTTGGTTACACTAGTTAATTAAAACTAATGCCCTTTCGGTACCTTAATTTCATGGATATCCTAATTCGGCAACTCAGGCTTGGTTTATTCCTAAGGCTCTAGTAGGGTATTCTCTTTTGTGTTTTCACTTTTTAAATAGGATGCATGGATGGTATATATTTTTATTTGTTATATTTTTTTAAGTGTTAAAGATTCCCTGAAGCCGAAAGAGGGAGTGTGTTAACGACTTCTGTGCAGTATTACGACCTACTTATCTTTTGGGTCTGATGATTCAAAAATTAAATTATAGGAAGTACATGACAGTGAATAAACACCTCCAATGGGAGGCTAAGCATTGGCTTGGCTCTTCCCTTTGGGATTTAAGGTACAGGTATTTAAGTTGCAAGTATTTAAACTACTGTAAGTAAAAACCTCAAATGGGAGGCTAAGCATTGGCTTGGCTCTTCCCTTTGGGATTTAAGGTACATGTATTTAAGTTGCAGGTATTTAACTACTGTAAGTAAAAACCTCCAATGGGAGGCTAAGCATTGGCTTGGCTCTTCCCTTTGGGATTTAAGGTACATGTATTTAAGTTGCAGGTATTTAACTACTGTAAGTAAAAACCTCCAACGGGAGGCTAAGCATTGGCTTGGCTCTTCCCTTTGGGATTTAAGGTATAGGTATTTAAGTTGCAGGTATTTAACTACTGTAAGTAAAAACCTCCAATGGGAGGCTAAGCATTGGCTTGGCTCTTCCCTTTGGGATTTAAGGTATAGGTATTTAAGTTGCAGGTATTTAACTACTGTAAGTAAAAACCTCCAATGGGAGGCTAAGCATTGGCTTGGCTCTTCCCTTTGGGATTTAAGGTACAGGTATTTAAGTTGCAGGTATTTAACTACTGTAAGTAAAAACCTCCAATGGGAGGCTAAGCATTGGCTTGGCTCTTCCCTTTGGGATTTAAGGTACAGGTATTTAAGTTGTAGGTATTTAACTACTGTAAGTAAAAACCTCCAATGGGAGGCTAAGCATTGGCTTGGCTCTTCCCTTTGGGATTTATGGTGCAGGTATTTAAATTGCGGATGGACTTTGTCCTCTCCGTTCTGGGGTATGAATTCTTTAAAATAAAATACAACGAATTGATTCAACAATTTGAAATTTGTGCGCGCTTGAGGACTCCTCCAAGCCGATTTTGTGCTTCCATAGGGTTGACCATTGATATAAAGCTGCGGCTTCCTGACATAAAATAGAGTGAAATGTCAGTATACAAAATATGTGCTAATCTGCACCTAAAACCAGAAGAGTGGAAAGAGTACTTATCTCCCATTTTTTGGGAGGGATTTCTATAATTGATTTTCGCTCTCTATGTTCCCAATATAGAGAGTTTCTTTTGAGTTAAGAGGGACTTTTAGTCACAGATCAGTTGAGAAATCGGTGGACAGCTTAGGAGCTTGTCTGGGCCGATTTTTGCATCTCTACGAGATTTTTGCTGTTGACGTAGAGATATCCTTCTCCTGACATAAAATATGGAAAGAAAAAAGAGATGGAGAAAATGTATACAATTTGTGCTAATTTGCAAGTAAAACCATAAACAAATGAATAAATAAAAACACTTAGCTCGAATTTGCTTGCTCGTTGACGAGGATGAACTCTTGATTTATATTGATCAATGAAGGAATTTGTGATGATAATCCTTAGCTTTGAACTCCCATCATCTTCAAAATTCTCTCTCTTTTGGTATTTTCTTTCTCTCAAATTTTTCTTCAATCTCCAAAAACTCTCTCAAACATCCAAAATTTTCTCTCCAAAAAAAATCCTCCCAAACACTTCAAATTTTCTCTCCCAAGAATATCTCTCAAACACTTCAAATTTTCTCTCCAAAAAATCTTCCCAAACACTTCAAATTTTCTCTCCCAAGAATCCTTTCTCAAGCTCACTTCTTTCTCCTTTTATAACCTACTCATCTATCTCCCATTCTAATTTTTCCACTAACTCTATCTCCCATTCTAATTTCTCCACTAACTCTTCTTCATTTTCATCTTCCATTCTCCATCTCTATCTCACATTCTAATCTCTCCACTAACTCTTCTTCATCTTCATCTTCCCTTCTCCATATTTATCTCCCATTCTAATTTCTCCACTAACTCTTCTTAATCTCCATCTTCCCTTCTCTATTCTTATCTTCCATTCTAATTTCTCTACTAACTCTTCTTCATCTCCATCTTCCCTTCTCTATTCTTATCTTATTTTCTCCATCCATTCTTCTCCAACTTCTCTTCTTCATCTCCTCTTCTTCATCTTCCCTTCTCTATTCTAATTTATCTACTAACTTTTCTTTTTATTATTTGTAAAATAATCCTTCAAGAGTTAGGTATTTGCACTTTAGTCCTTGAATTTTAAGTATTTACAATTCAGTCCCTGAAAAAATATATTTCTTTAAGTCCAAATCTCCTCACAATTTTTGACACACCAAAATTTACCACATGTCAAATTTAAGCTCATTTCTTGTCGCTGAAAATAATGCATAATTTAATTAAAGCCCTTTTGCAAAATTAAGTCATTCTTGGTATAATTGGGCCAAGATGAAAATTTAAAATATTAGAAGACAATGTCACAACTCATAAAAAGTGAAAGTTAAAAATAAGTTGACTCAAATTAAATTTTTTTAAGCCCGATTCGAGATTATACTCGTGAAGGAACACGTGACTCGAATTGGATTTTTCTGAATTTGCGATGGCCAATATGAAAATAGATTTAAAATAAAATTATTAACTATCTTTGTGTATTTTTTGGCCTCAAATGTTATTTTTTCAAAATTTTCAAATATTTTTGTATTTTTTTTTAAAAAAAATTAAAATATATATATAATATGAAAAATTATTTTTTGGTCAAAATTCATTCCCTAGGCTTGGCTAAGGTTCCCAAAGTTGATTTTTCAATTTTATGAATTTTTATGGATTTTCTATTAATTTTTGAAAATAAATAAATAAAAAATACGTAAAAATATGAAAAATCGTTTTTTGGTCAAAATTGGTTCCCTAGGCTTGGCTAAGGTCGCCAAAGTTGATTTTTCAATTTTCTGAATTTTTATGGATTTTTTATTACTTTAGCAATAGAAAAAATGATTAAAGATCAGGTGTCAACAGCTGCCCCTCTTTGAAAGGAAGCTCGGTAGAGGTTCATTTCAAAGACGAGATGACACCTGGATTCTTATCGTCTCAATACAAGGAAATAAAAAGATTCGTGACATGATTGTTCCACTGAAAATGAAATGAGAACCTAAGGATTCGTTATATAAAAAAACTTTAGGGTGGTTGAACTTGAACCCGTATGGTGGATCAACCCATGGTAGATTCCTAATAAAAGGATTCTACTGATTAAAAATTGAATTAAAATTTGACCCGTATGGTGGGTCGTACCATGGTAGATTCCTAATAAAAGGATTATACTGATTAAATTTTGATTGAGATTTGACCCGTATGATAGGTCACCACATGGAGATACCTGTAAGAAGGACTTGGTGCCTGTAGAAAGGACTTGGTGCCAGTAAAAAGGACTTGGTGCTTTGCCTGTAAGAAGAACTTTGTGCCTGTAAGAAGGACTTGCTTTGCCTGTAAGAAGGACTTTGTTTGCCTGTAAAAAGGACTTACTTTGCCTGTAAGAAGGACTTTGTGCCTGTAAGAATGACTTGATTTGCCTGTAAGAAGGACTTTGTTTGCCTGTAAGAAGGACTTTATGCCTGTAAGAAGGACTTGATTTGCCTGTAAGAAGGACTTTATGCCTGTAAGAAGGACTTTGTGCCTGTAAGAAGGACTTGATTTGCCTGTAAGAAGGACTTTGTGCCTGTAAGAAGGACTTGATTTGCCTGTAAGAAGGACTTGATTTGCCTGTAAGAAGGACTTTGTGCCTGTAAGAAGGACTTGATTTGCCTGTAAGAATGACTTTGTGCCTGTAAGAAGGACTTAGTTTGCCTGTAAGAAGGACTTAGTTTGCCTATAAGAATGACTTGATTTGCTTGTAAGAAGGACTTTATGCCTTTAAGAATGACTTGATTTGCTTGTAAGAAGGACTTTGCTTGCCTGTAAGAAGGACTTTGTGCCTGTAAGAAGGACTTGATTTGCCTGTAAGAAGGACTTTGTGCTTGTAAGAAGGACTTGATTTGCCTGTAAGAAGGACTTGCTTTGCCTGTAAGAAGGACTTTATTTGCCTGTAAGCAGGACTTGATTTGCCTGTAAGAAGGACTTGGTTTGCCTGTAAGAAGGACTTTGTGCCTGTAAGAAGGACTTTGTTTGCCTGTAAGAAGGACTTGATTTGCCTGTAAGAAGGACTTTGTGCCTGTAAGAAGGACTTGATTTGCCTGTAAAAAGGACTTACTTTGCCTGTAAGAAGGACTTTGTGCCTGTAAGAAGGACTTGGTTTGCCTGTAAGAAGGACTTGGTGCCTGTAAGAAGGACTTGGTTTGCCTATAAGAAGGACTTGATTTGCCTATAAGAAGGACTTGGTTTGCTTGTAAGAAGGACTTTATGCCTGTAAGAAGGACTTGATTTGCCTGTAAGAAGGACTTTATGTATCTCAAAGGGTGCCATTCTGAAATCTGGGGAGACCAGGAATCCTGCAGAAGCTCAAACCCAAATTATATTCTCCTGTCGTTTTAGGAATAAACCAAAGAGGCAGAGATCAAAAGGTCTCGAACATTTCTGTCCTTGAGACAAATCATGCTTTATTGAAGAATGTGGATACCTGTATATACCGCAATGGATTCGAGTATCCCAACAACCGTCAGAATTCATTCTCTTGAAAGGTTCTGGTTGAAGATATACTTACCTGAGAATTTGGAAGAAATGCTTGGTGGCTTCTGGACAACCAGGCTTGTTCATTCAATAATCGCCGAATGAATTTCAAGACTTTGGAAGGTAATTCGAACATTGGGAATGTGTTATCTGTCAGGCAGTGTCAGAGGTAACATGTGCAAGCATTTTCATCAATGAGTTGATCGGTTCATGCAAAACTATTCAACCAAGTCGGCAATGATTAGAATTAGTCTGTGTGATAACTCATGATGCAATCAATCCAAATGTGGATCACGCAAAATTATTTTGTCAAGCTTGCATTACCAATTCTGTTTAAGGAGGTTCTCATATTATGAACGCCTCGAATGTAATCTGAATGGGGAACTTCAGTCCGAAAGGCCTTTCTCTCACTCTAGGCTGTTTATCTGTAGATTAAAATGTTAGACCTGTGTGGAAATGATTTACCTTTCCTCATCCTGTTATGCCCCATTTTGCACATTTGATGTCTCCTATGCAATTTATGCTCTAAGTTGGAGTTGGTAAATTAAACATGCGAAATAGTCATACATAATTCGTGAAATGTGTAAACATAATGCCGATGTGATAATTTTTAGCATCATGTGTGTTTATATAATGTGCAAACATGGGCGGATTTGAATTGCCCCTGGTATGTGGGCGGGCCGAACAAATTGGGAGGCCTACTCCTTATGTCGAGGGGCGGTTCGTCTCAACTTTGCCCCTGTGCGATGAAGCATATGGGTGAGGGAGCATTTCGGTTTGCTTAATAACAGCGACCGCCGTGGTTTAGCGGTTGAATGCCCCTGCAAAAAGTAGAGAAATTATTCTTGAAATCAAACGAGATAAGGAAGACGTATTTGCTTTTTTTGCTTCAGAACTTGTGATTAATTTGCCTCATTTTTCACCAAAATAGATCTTGTCAGATGATCACAATTTTCTTTTGGGATTTGTCTCCCTCAACATGTTAAATGTTAGTATAAATATTTTCTGTAAAAAGAAAAGGAGACATGTCAACCAGTATTAAAATGGATAAATTGGAAACGATACTGATTTATCCTTCGTCTTGAATGCCTTGCACGAGTCTTTTACCAGTTTTGCTGGATTGAATTTTCCTCGACTTTTGTTGGGCGCCTCACCATTATGGCAAGACTATGGTAAAATACTTACTTTGATATTACTCGTCGAGTATTCCTGTTTGTAAAAAGAAATGCACAAAAAGTTGTTTCATTTATTTATAATACTTACAACATTCCCCACCCTTGGGGATCGAACTTGGGACATTTCGGACCTACTGTTATCCTCCCATACCATTCGGTCCATTGGACCGTAGGTGTCCACGGGGCTTTCCTTTCAAAGGTTAATCCTTGAGGATAACGCAGACCTGTTGTATCACCTTGGGCCATGTTACGGTATTTTCTCGAGGTAATTTGCAATCCCTGTTAAGAATGGAATAAAATAATTCGAGACTTGAGATGATTATGTGTAAATTAGAACGATACAGAATTACCCATGTCTGAGATTGTTCGGATCTTTCGCTTGTATTTTTCTTTAACCGAAGCTGTCCATCCCGTGGTAATGTTCATAAGTTGATTTGCCCCCAATTCAGCCAGACCAAGAAATTTGGTTTTTGGATACAACTGTATTCTCGAGTCGCTTTTGCAAATTCCTGAAAATAGAAGGGATCAAATTTAAAACCGGAGCAATTGAAGGGTAAATTGGAACGATACGAATTTACCCTTCAAATTTACACGGATTTCGTCTCGATATTAATTTTTTCGAGTTTGGTGTGGTTAACGGCTCCGAGCATTTAATGATTACTTCTAGCTTGTGCATTAATTTTGGACATCGACAAAAGGCGAGAACGTGCGATGAAACTAAGTAGACGTATTCGTCTAGGTTTAATCTTCTTCATGATGCTCTCGCGGGTTGCGGTAGACGATGATATCAAGAACATTAGAGAGGCATTCAGTGTGGCTTTCCACCAGCCACCTAGAGACTCGCGTTCAATAATGTAAATTAATAAAGCTGCCACCACTTAATTAGTGTGCCAATAAATTCGGCCATTTTTTTGCGTGCCCCACTTCAACCGTGTTTTGTTGCTTTCGGCGTCCACTCATATGTATCAGGCACCTGTAGCATCGGGGGAGTGTCATGTGGGCCACGTTCATTAATAGAACCTCGGTCTTCTAAAACCTTCCGCGTGTTTCAGATCCGAGGAAATTTTAAGACCGGTCTCTGGTTGATTTAATCAGATTAATGTACTTATTTCATGGTTTCTGATTATATAATCCATATTGTCTTTCAAAAGACGCGGGATCCTCTGCAATACATTAAATATGCCTCCGTGTTTAATCAGTATAAATCCACCGTCATATCAGAATACATTGCCCATACAAGTTTAAGGATTGACACAACTTTGTCTATCAAAGATGGACAGTGTTCGTTTGCCCCCCCAAAATTAACGGTTGAAGCCTCGGTGTTTTTCGTCTTTTGGTATTTCTGAAGATAATTCTTGATATATTATTGAACTTAATTTTTACACCCGTCTGGGGTATCTAGGATCTCCCTGCAAAAGAAAATGATATAATTAGTATGCGACACAAGGAATGTCGGTCCGTGACTCCTATATTAGTCCAATTTGATTTTTTTCTATTTTATAGAGAAATCAGAAAAAAAAAATTCCTTAGGAAGAAATGGGTTAATTTCTGATACAGAATTTTTTTGCAGATTTATTACTCTTTTTTTTATTATTTTTTTAAAGGAATGTGACAAAATCTCTTGACGTTTACTAAAATTTTTGAAGGAATTTCCTTTTTATCAAAATAAATTTTCAGAGGTAAATTTGTCAGGAAAATTTTATTTTTATTGAAGCAGGAAAGACATGACAGAAATCCTTTATTGGTTAACAAAATTCCCTCGAGACATTAGTCTAATTTTATTTAGAGAAACTTTTCTTAGAAAAACATGAGCGAATTTCTCGAAAAGAATTTTTGTTGCAAGTTTTTATAATTTGAAAGAATGTAATAAAATCACTTAATGTTTACCAAAGTTTTTTTTTTGAAGGAATTTTTCTTTTTATCGAAATAAATTTTCAGAGGAAAATTTGTCAGGAAAATTTTATTTTTATTGAAGCAAGAAAAACATGACAAAAATCTCTTATTGGTTAATTAGTCTAATTTTATTTAGAGAAATTTTTTTTATAAAAACATGAGCGAATTTCTCGAGAAGAATTTTCTTGCAAGTTTTTATAATTTGAAAAATGTGATAAAATCACTTGATGTCTACTAGAGTTTTTTTTAAGGAATTTTTCTTTTTATTGAAATAAATTTTCAGAGGAAAATTTTTTCAGGAAAATTTCATTTTTATTGAAGCAATAAAAATATGACAAAAATCCCTTATTGGTTAATAAAATTCCCATGAATGGATTTTTTCACATCATTTTTTCAAAATTTTTTTTAAAAAGAAATGAGGGACAAATTTAATTTTTATTTTCTTTTAAAAGAATGGTCGTAATATCAAGCTCAAAAACTGACTAACACCTAGCATGGACCGACCGAAAATAAATACAAGATAAAATTAGAGAACTTACTTTTACCTTGGAGAAATGCAAATCACATAGTCATGCGCATGACTCAAGTGAGGAGTGGACTCTAGAAAATAAAAGAAGGAGAGACAGGATATGGACCTAAAAGGCCCCCACTATCTGAATTGACAACCTTACCCTCCGCGCAATCAAATCACAATGGGAAGAATTGTCAATTCAGATAATGAGCGGGATAAAATA
Source organism: Psidium guajava (assembly GCA_016432845.1). Taxonomy (NCBI): domain Eukaryota; kingdom Viridiplantae; phylum Streptophyta; class Magnoliopsida; order Myrtales; family Myrtaceae; genus Psidium; species Psidium guajava. The sequence continues at coordinate 34,945,053 of CM028226.1, forward strand.
TGGTCAACCCAAGCGCAATCGACGCAAGAGCTTTGCATATTCGATCCCTATCTATGGTTACCTAAGAAAAATTTCGCGACTTGGGTTTAGACGCTTGCGTGTGCAGGTGTTGCGATCCTTAGAATATGCAAGACATGCACAACAATTGATATCAAAACAGCGCTTCTAAAAATGTGTGAAATTAAACATAATCCCAACACCGAGCCTGCAAAACAAATGGGTTATCCAAATACTCCGCCCCTTATAACTCCCATCCTGCAAAAACATATAACACCTATAGAATGAGTCCCAAGCAAGATCGCCAAAAGCGAGATATCAATGAAATTTACATTGGCCTAAGTCCACTAAGACTTTTAAAATTTTGAAAAAATTCAAGTATTCCAATTGGTATCTTTTTTCGAAAATTTAAAAATCCCGTCCCCAGCGGAGTCGCCAGTCTGTCGCGACCCTCTAAAAAATTAATTTTAAATTTTAAAAGGGGTTAACGGATTATTAGGTTAATTAGATTTGACTAACCTAACGCGGACCCTCCCAAGCCCTACCGAATCGCAACTTTGGTTTTTGTTTAAATGATTTTAAAATTTGGAGTCGCCACTAATCGTTCTTGGTAGGTCGATTAGAAACCTAAATAAATTAGCGGGAGAACTAATTTATTCCTGCGAACCAGAGATTAGGAGCTCGGGGACTTGGTTACACTAGTTAATTAAAACTAATGCCCTTTCGGTACCTTAATTTCATGGATATCCTAATTCGGCAACTCAGGCTTGGTTTATTCCTAAGGCTCTAGTAGGGTATTCTCTTTTGTGTTTTCACTTTTTAAATAGGATGCATGGATGGTATATATTTTTATTTGTTATATTTTTTTAAGTGTTAAAGATTCCCTGAAGCCGAAAGAGGGAGTGTGTTAACGACTTCTGTGCAGTATTACGACCTACTTATCTTTTGGGTCTGATGATTCAAAAATTAAATTATAGGAAGTACATGACAGTGAATAAACACCTCCAATGGGAGGCTAAGCATTGGCTTGGCTCTTCCCTTTGGGATTTAAGGTACAGGTATTTAAGTTGCAAGTATTTAAACTACTGTAAGTAAAAACCTCCAATGGGAGGCTAAGCATTGGCTTGGCTCTTCCCTTTGGGATTTAAGGTACAGGTATTTAAGTTGCAGGTATTTAACTACTGTAAGTAAAAACCTCCAATGGGAGGCTAAGCATTGGCTTGGCTCTTCCCTTTGGGATTTAAGGTACATGTATTTAAGTTGCAGGTATTTAACTACTGTAAGTAAAAACCTCCAACGGGAGGCTAAGCATTGGCTTGGCTCTTCCCTTTGGGATTTAAGGTATAGGTATTTAAGTTGCAGGTATTTAACTACTGTAAGTAAAAACCTCCAATGGGAGGCTAAGCATTGGCTTGGCTCTTCCCTTTGGGATTTAAGGTATAGGTATTTAAGTTGCAGGTATTTAACTACTGTAAGTAAAAACCTCCAATGGGAGGCTAAGCATTGGCTTGGCTCTTCCCTTTGGGATTTAAGGTACAGGTATTTAAGTTGCAGGTATTTAACTACTGTAAGTAAAAACCTCCAATGGGAGGCTAAGCATTGGCTTGGCTCTTCCCTTTGGGATTTAAGGTACAGGTATTTAAGTTGTAGGTATTTAACTACTGTAAGTAAAAACCTCCAATGGGAGGCTAAGCATTGGCTTGGCTCTTCCCTTTGGGATTTATGGTGCAGGTATTTAAATTGCGGATGGACTTTGTCCTCTCCGTTCTGGGGTATGAATTCTTTAAAATAAAATACAACGAATTGATTCAACAATTTGAAATTTGTGCGCGCTTGAGGACTCCTCCAAGCCGATTTTGTGCTTCCATAGGGTTGACCATTGATATAAAGCTGCGGCTTCCTGACATAAAATAGAGTGAAATGTCAGTATACAAAATATGTGCTAATCTGTACCTAAAACCAGAAGAGTGGAAAGAGTACTTATCTCCCATTTTTTGGGAGGGATTTCTATAATTGATTTTCGCTCTCTATGTTCCCAATATAGAGAGTTTCTTTTGAGTTAAGAGGGACTTTTAGTCACAGATCAGTTGAGAAATCGGTGGACAGCTTAGGAGCTTGTCTGGGCCGATTTTTGCATCTCTACGAGATTTTTGCTGTTGACGTAGAGATATCCTTCTCCTGACATAAAATATGGAAAGAAAAAAGAGATGGAGAAAATGTATACAATTTGTGCTAATTTACAAGTAAAACCATAAACAAATGAATAAATAAAAACACTTAGCTCGAATTTGCTTGCTCGTTGACGAGGATGAACTCTTGATTTATATTGATCAATGAAGGAATTTGTGATGATAATCCCTAGCTTTGAACTCCCATCATCTTCAAAATTCTCTCTCTTTTGGTATTTTCTTTCTCTCAAATTTTTCTTCAATCTCCAAAAACTCTCTCAAACATCTAAAATTTTCTCTCCAAAAAAAATCCTCCCAAACACTTCAAATTTTCTCTCCCAAGAATATCTCTCAAACACTTCAAATTTTCTCTCCAAAAAATCTTCCCAAACACTTCAAATTTTCTCTCCCAAGAATCCTTTCTCAAGCTCACTTCTTTCTCCTTTTATAACCTACTCATCTATCTCCCATTCTAATTTTTCCACTAACTCTATCTCCCATTCTAATTTCTCCACTAACTCTTCTTCATTTTCATCTTCCATTCTCCATCTCTATCTCACATTCTAATCTCTCCACTAACTCTTCTTCATCTTCATCTTCCCTTCTCCATATTTATCTCCCATTCTAATTTCTCCACTAACTCTTCTTAATCTCCATCTTCCCTTCTCTATTCTTATCTTCCATTCTAATTTCTCTACTAACTCTTCTTCATCTCCATCTTCCCTTCTCTATTCTTATCTTATTTTCTCCATCCATTCTTCTCCAACTTCTCTTCTTCATCTCCTCTTCTTCATCTTCCCTTCTCTATTCTAATTTATCTACTAACTTTTCTTTTTATTATTTGTAAAATAATCCTTCAAGAGTTAGGTATTTGCACTTTAGTCCTTGAATTTTAAGTATTTACAATTCAGTCCCTGAAAAAATATATTTCTTTAAGTCCAAATCTCCTCACAATTTTTGACACACCAAAATTTACCACATGTCAAATTTAAGCTCATTTCTTGTCGCTGAAAATAATGCATAATTTAATTAAAGCCCTTTTGCAAAATTAAGTCATTCTTGGTATAATTGGGCCAAGATGAAAATTTAAAATATTAGAAGACAATGTCACAACTCATAAAAAGTGAAAGTTAAAAATAAGTTGACTCAAATTAAATTTTTTTAAGCCCGATTCGAGATTATACTCGTGAAGGAACACGTGACTCGAATTGGATTTTTCTGAATTTGCGATGGCCAATATGAAAATAGATTTAAAATAAAATTATTAACTATCTTTGTGTATTTTTTGGCCTCAAATGTTATTTTTTCAAAATTTTCAAATATTTTTGTATTTTTTTTAAAAAAAAATTAAAATATATATAATATGAAAAATTATTTTTTGGTCAAAATTCATTCCCTAGGCTTGGCTAAGGTTCCCAAAGTTGATTTTTCAATTTTATGAATTTTTATGGATTTTCTATTAATTTTTGAAAATAAATAAATAAAAAATACGTAAAAATATGAAAAATCGTTTTTTGGTCAAAATTGGTTCCCTAGGCTTGGCTAAGGTCGCCAAAGTTGATTTTTCAATTTTCTGAATTTTTATGGATTTTTTATTACTTTAGCAATAGAAAAAATGATTAAAGATCAGGTGTCAACATTTATAATACATTGAAAAATCTAAAAAAAATTCATAAAAAGAAAACCAAAAAAAAAATTGCACCTTTGAACCTCAAGTGAAAATTCATCAAAATTGCCAAGTTGAACATTTTCATGAAATTGGTACCGAAATGGCGTTAATTGAAAAATTAGCGTAATCAAGTCCCCGAACTCATTAATCTCTGGTTCGTAGGAATAAAGTATTTCTCCCGATGCTTTATTTAGATGTCTAATCAACCTACCCAAAATGATTAGTGGCGACTCCAAGATAAATCCTTCTTTTGATGAAATTGAACCTAAGTCACGATTTGGTAGAACTCAGAAGAGTTCGAGCTATGCTAATTAATTCAATTTAATTAACATGGTAATCCATTGACTTTAAAAATTGGGAAACCGATTTTTAGGTCGCGACACGGATATATATTAGCCGTCCAACAACGAGAAAATTGTGGGTGAAGGGTGGGTGATACATCGTCCAATTGTTTCATTAGCCGGCATACATGGAAGAAAGAGTAAAAAAATGTGTGTTCAATTTTTTACGTCTTCCCAAAAGCCCCACTCATTTTCCTAGAATTTTATGTCTAGGCCCCGACAAAAATCAACTTCTCTTTCATGTTTTTGGTTTCTTTCTCCGAATTTCTATGTTCCTTTATATGTTGTAGTCCAACATGTGAACTTCTCGAAGCGAATTAAGAAACGCTGGTGCTAACTGTCAGCCATGTTTAGACCCGTGAAAGTTATCTACATTCGAGATGTTCTCTTATGAAGAGGAATGTGTAGATAAATTCGGGATTAATGGAACGACCCCTAGTTTTACGGATCAAGCGAGTTTTAATTCGAATTTTGAGTGGTGCGCAAAATTGAATTTATCTCGATACTCCTAATTTCTACACATACATCCCATCTTTAGTCGCAATTACCAAATAAGATATTTATGTATGTCTAAAAATGTGACATATAGACTCCCTTGGAAGGTCTTGTGGTCGTAAATTTTTTTTTACACGATCCATTTGCATGATATGACCAACATTTCAAACGAGAAATGGATTTTAAGAAAGGAAAAAAAAATGGACATAGTGGGAGAGGATACATTTATTCGCACATTGATTCGAATCAGCATGCTTTCATAATTTATTATAGAAATCACGTGTTCTTATACAAGCCGAGGCTGAGGTGATGTGGACTTCAAGTATCATTTATCTTCCTTTTTCCAATGGCGTGAAAAATCGAACTTATCTTGTGCTCCTAATTTATTCACTAACAAAGCCGATATTTCATTGCAAATATTTGAATAAGATATTCATATATGTCAAATAACAAGCACAGGACTTTAGCCTGAAACATTGTTAGATAATCAATGCTTCAACCGTATTCGTCACATGCAAAATCAATAGATTTGAAAATGCAACAAATGCTTTAACAAGCTCGTCAATAAGAATCTAGCAAAAGTCACTTATATATCATTAATTTTTGTTAAAAGTGCATGTAAAGCGCTGCCAAAAGTCTTAATGCTTTAACCGTACTCGTTGCATGCAAAAATCGATACTTTTGAAAATGCAACATAATAAATTAAAAAAAAATTCCAACATAATGACATATTTTAATGAGTGTTTTAGGAATATTCCTTAGGAAGTGAGATACTATAATCGCTTTCAGATTTGGAATGGGAATCGGCAAATTATAACAAAACGACAACCCAATACATCCGATGACATTCCTCCTTTATCTATACATCAAATGATGGGGTGAGTTTGGGAGGAAAGGAACAGGGGAAAGCTGTCGCGCAATGGGTAAAAAAAAATGGGCGAATATCTGGGATGGTAAACTTAGCCAGGCCACGACCCAAATCCACTGAACCACACAATAATAATTCAGGGATTTACTACCGACTCTCTTGGATCACAATGACAAAACACTTTCCGGGACACGCTACTTCAAAAAGACCGGATGAATCCCAAACAGTTGTATCGAATTGAATACTGCTGATTTATATTGACTTATTTAATCTATTTTGATCTATTTTTATATAGTATAAATCTATCAACTCATTTCCAATCCAACCGTTGTTTGACCCAACCCATATAACTAAAAACACTTCCATCTTTATTTTTTATTTCATTTTTTAATTATAAAAGTATCCATAATATAATTTCCATTAAAATTCCTTGTGATGGACAATTTTTACTAAAATATTTTTTTTCTTTTGTTTTTATAGTTCCTTTCCCTTTTTCTGATGGGTTTTGATTTCCAGGGATGCCCCTAGAAAAAGCTTAATTTCATTTTTTCGTTAACTTAGGGGCCAAATTGCAAAATTCAACTGGGGGTCCTTTTGCAATATTGAGTCATTCCGGGTACAATTTGGACCAAATTGAAAATTTAGACTATTAGAATACAATGTCATGACTCCATAAATGCAACAATTGAAAACTTCAAAGCTAAACTGAAATTTCTATAATTTTTATTCAATCTAAAATTGAGATTAACTAATTAATTCTCGATCCCAGACCAATTTTTCTAGATTTTCTTTTGCCAAAATGAAGAGAAAATTAAAATTTAAAAAGACTGACTACTTATTCACATCTTTATGGTCTCAAATGCTATTTATTTTTATTTTTATAATATTTTCCTAATTTCTGAAAAATTTAAAAAAAAGTGAAAAATATGAAAAATCACTTTTTGGTCAGAATTGGTTCTCTTGGCCAAGGTCCCCAAAGTTCATTTTCTAATTGTATGAATTTTTATGGATTTTATATTAATTTTCGAAAATAAAAATACCGAAAAATACTGAAAATATGAAAAACCATTTTTCGGTCAAAATTGGTTCCCTGGGCTTAACCAAGGTCCACAAAGTTGAATTTTCCAATTTTATGAATTTTTTTATTAATTTTAAAAGAGGAAAAGTGATTGAAAATCAGGTGTCAACAGCGATGAAGCACGACTAGACCTCGGGAGGACCCGCAGACCCCACAACCACAGGCCCCCGGTTAAGCAACCTAGCTCTGAGAAGTTTTGAACCCAGAACCTCTCGTGAAAGGAACTGAGTGCAAATCAACTCGGCCACCAGATGGTGGGTAACCCTCAACTATAGTTCATGTCCAAATTTTACCATAAGCTTTTTTTAGCTATGAAAAACTCTCAACTTTAAGTCATGTCCTAATTTTATTCTAACATTTTTACAATCACATAAAAAATCACAAATCTGTACTTAAGTTGCCAATCTGTCTTCATTAGCCCTCCGTCCAAAATTTCTCATCAATAACTGCGAAATGGAAAATTGCCTAGCATGAGCTATTCAAATGTCCCGAGTGCGAGCATCAATAACTGACCTCGGAGTTGGAACATTCTCAAGCATGAGAGATTGAAAACCGAGCACCAAATCACTAAAGGTGGTTTTGACGGAGGGTTAATGGATGTAGATTTAAGATTTAAGTAAAAGTTGATGATCTTTTATGAGATAAAAAAATTAGAGTAATATTGAAATTAGACTTAAAGTTGAAATTTTCTTATGAGACAAAAAAAAAAGAATAGAATTGATATTAGACCTAAAGTTAATAGTTTTTTATGAGACAAAAAAGTTTAGGGAAGGATTGAGACTACATCTAAAATTAGAGGTTTTTTATGAGACGAAAAGTAAAATTGGGATAATGTCACGACCTAAAAATGAAATTTCTCACGTTAATGGATTATCAGGTTAATTATTTAACTAACCTAACTCAAATTCTCTCAAGTCTATATCAAATTAGAACTTATGGTTAAATATTTAACATGCAAAGATTTTCAATAGGAGTTGCCATTAATCATTTTTGATAGATCAATTAAAAATCTAAGTAAATTAGCATGGGAACTAAATTGCTTTTACGATCTAGAGATTAAGATCCAGGGAATTGATTACGTTAGATTACTTTAATGCTATTTAGGTACAATTTTATTTCATGAAAAATAATTTAAGAAGGTAGCATCAATTGATTTTGACTTACGTTACCAACAAAGGTTATCATGCAGGTGCATAATCAATTAATTGAACATCCAAAAAACAAGATAATCAAAGGAGAATGCATCACACAAAACATTATTTCCTTTTTTTTATTTTTTTTTAATTTATGAATACATGAATGACTATACTATATGTAACTACCCATATGATGCCATTTTTAAAGAAATGCAACTTTCAATGAATGAATGTAATTTTTTCTTAAATTTTTTGGAGATTACATCATGCGATAGATATATTCTAAAAAAGATGACAATCAAACAATTCAAGCAAAAATTAAGAAAGTGAATTTGCTAATCAATTCAATCAAGAAAAGTGGATATATTAATCAATTTTGAAATATTTCGCGAATATTTAAGCTAATTTTTAATCTGTAATCCTACGGTTAAGGATGAAACTTAAATCATTGTTTAATCAAGCATTCCATTAATAATCTTAAGAATGGATTTTCTTGATCGTATGTCAAGTTGCGGATTAGTAAAGGTCCCTAATCAACCTGTATTTTTCAAAGATATTTAACTTTTATAGAGTATGCACGAGATATGCAATATACTCTAATCGATAAAGATAGGAAATATTGCTTCGATTAGACATAGACTTTCCGAAATTGAATCGCAATTGAATCGGCTAGCGATTGCTTGAAGGCGGGTGGTCCTGGGTTGGCTCGCGAGGTTGGCTTTGACACCTTGGTGAACCTTCGAACAACAGGCTCGGCTCGCAGGGGTGAAGGGCCAACGGCATGCACCGGAAATATCCATAACCTTGACGATGCGCTCTCTCTTTTGGCCCTAGCGAAAAGGGGCACAAAACTTCACCGCTTCCCTAGTCTTTGTCACGTGTCTCTTCTGCCTTAAGAAACTCTCCGCTTGGACTTAGCGAACGACAACGTCGCGGTGCAAGTCTGGTCTGACTTGATAGCAGCTTGGATTGGCGTAGGCTTGGCTACAAGGAGTCACCGAAAAGAAAAAACCTGCAATAATAATAATAATAATAATAATAATAATAATAATAATAATCAAAGGAAAGAGAAGCTGGTGTCAAGGAGCAACATCGGCCACTTGTGGAACAGCGGCCGTGCTCAAACTGGACCGTTGGCTTCCGGAATTCGCTCGCTACGGTCACGAGCGGTGGTTGCACTCGGAAAGGGCAACGAGGCAAGAGGAGGCGGCAAGGCTTGTCGTCGCGTGAGCAGATGCCAGAGGGACAGAAACGCCACTTTCGCCTCCTTTCTTTTCTCCCGCCGCTCCCCTTCCCGGCTTTTTCTAACCTATCCGCCGTGAGACGAGAGGGTCCCCGCCGTTCGTCTTCTTCCTCTTCTTTGGCTTTTTCTGCCTTAGATCGCGTCGTATTCTTCCCTGCTGCTCTGCAGACTTTGGGACTCGCAAAAAGAAAAGAAACCTCCCTACCATTGTGCCGTGAAATTGTCGACGAAGCCCCTTGGTGAAGGAAAGTTGTAGCAAGATCCCTCATGTTCCTTTGGAAAGTCCGGATCCAATTACCGAATTTTGGCTCCGAATTGTCATCAAGAATTGCTCGCGAATCAGTGCATGAAAAAGATTCCGTTTGTGTAAATCTCCGTGAACATGACCAGCTTCCTTCTATCGAGTGCCCATTTATTCTGTTCTTAGCTTTTATCAAATTGATTCTCCAATCTCATGTCCCAGCCTGTTTCCTCGATCAAATGTTTCTTTCCCCAGTTGACCCACTCTTGTTACGATTCATGGCTGAACACATTACCAAGCGTGCGTTTTTTTCGTTCGAAGCTCTTTGGGCATGTGGAATCTCTCTTTGATTTTTGCTAGTGAGCCAATCCTCTTCGTCGCTTGGCCTTCCCCTTATCCTCTCGGGCAAACCATCTCAGTCCCTTTTATCTCCATAAAATTGATTTTCTCTTTGAAAGTTTCCTTTTTCCCTCATTTTCTCTTATTCCCCGAATAGTTGAGCATGCACGAATATATTGGAAGTCCGAACATTGCCATGCGGCCAAAATCGGAGTTTAAAGCTTATTGTTTCAAATTTCGGTCATTCGAAGGATAATGGGTTTGAGCAAATTTTCATCACCGTAGGCTTATGTGCTGTTAATTCAATAAAGCTCAAGGCCATCCTAATGTACGTAGAAAATTAAATTAATGCATATAAAACCATACTAAGATGACTTAAATATTTATGGTTAGAGATTAAAGTCGGCCCTTAATTTTTATGTGAATTTTTTTTAAAAATGAATTAATTAAAATTTAAATGTCAACGGATAAAAGTTAAAGGTATTTTAGGGTACTAAGCAGCGAACGCAGGGCCGTTCACGGCGCTGCTGCCACCAAACAGCAGGGACACCAGCAAGCCTTCGCCTGCTAGCAATGTGCAGGTTCCAAGGTGGACAGCTTGTCTGTCCTAAAAACCACCCCACGTGCGCCGGTTCCAAGTCATTCAAATCTAAAATTCACTTCATGCGCGCTAAGAGCCACTCGGGTACCAGTACACTATTACGATGCCCTATAATTTTATTCACAAAAACATTATCAAATAAAAATATGCCGCCATTTTGGTTATGAACACATTGAATATTCTACACCAAATACAAATTGGATTGTATGTTAAAATACGTGCTTATGTCTAATAGTAATATCTAAAACGTGACAACTTTCCATGTTAAAAAGTAAAGATTTTAATCAGTTTCTACGCATAAGTAACATCTATGAGTTCACATAGAAAAGAAAAATACTCCTCTTTACTCATAGCATGAATCAACATGCATGATCATAAACATAGCAAAGCTCGTCATGGAGAAAAGAGAAATGTGGAGTTGGAGGATTTTTATTTATTTATTGATGGGTTAGACATTTCTCATCAACAATGGTTTTCTTCGTATTTGAATGCGGGATTTCATGAAGAAAAAGAAAAATCATAAATAATCAATATTAACAAATTTAATTAAAAATATTGTACTTGATACCCTAAAAAAAGCTTCAAGGTATCGGGCATAGTTATAGGATAGTACAAACCTAATCCTTAAATCTATCCGTAAACCTATTCTTTACTCACCTCTTTTTGAATTGTTAGGTTTTGAGTGAGAGAGATGGTCTGACCAAATTGAGAATCACCTAGATCAGGTTGAATTGGCCGATTGGATCCTGTTCTCAGGGATGCTGATCCGATTCCATAAAATTGGAACAAGTAATTTTCGGTTCAATTCTTGATTTCAAAGGGAAATTGCACCTAAGCTGGTTATTTTCAATTTATTTTTTATTTATTAATGTAAAACTAGCAATCCACTGTTTATTTTTTTATTTCTTATATGCAAAAAAAAAATCTTAATTAATACCCTGAAAATCTAAATTTCATTTTTCAGGCGCTAAGGACCACTTGGGTACCTGTGCACTATTATGATGCCCTATAATTTTATTCACAAAAACATTATCAAATAAAAATTTGCCGCAATTTTGGTTATGAACACATTGAATATTCTACCCCAAATACAAATTGGATTGTACGTTAAAATGCGTGCTTATGTCTAACAGTAATATCTAAAATGTAACAATTTTTCATGTTAAAAAGTAAAGATTTTAATCAGTTTCTACGCATAAGTAATATTTATGAGTTCATATAGAAAAAAAAAACATTCCTCTTTACTCGTAGAATGAATCAATATGCATGATCATAGACATAGCAAAGCTTGTCACAAAAGAATAGAGAGAGATGGAGTTGGAGGGTTTTTTCATTGATGGGTTAGATATTTCTCCTCAACGATGGCTTTTTGCGAATTTGAATGTGAAATTTCACAAAGAAAAAGGAAAATCCTAAATAATCAATATTGAAAATTTAACTAAAAGTGTTGTACTTTTTTTTTTTGGTCAAAACTAAAAGTGTTGTACTTGATACCCACAAAACGCTTCGACGTATCGGGCGTAGGGTAGGATAGTACAACCCCTATCCCTTAAAATTACCATTAAACCTATTCTTTATTCACAAGTTTTTGGATTGTTGGGTCTAGAGGTTAGAAAGACAGACCAATCAAATCAAAAATCATCTGAACCAAACCAAATGAACCGATTGGATCTGGTCTCGGGGGCACCGATCTAGCTCCTATTTCATAAAATTGGAACTGGTAATTTTTTGTTCGATTCTCGAATCCAAAGGGAAATCGCACCCCTGACCAAACTGATTATTTTTTATTTTTTATTTTTTTTATTTCTTAATGTAAACCTAGTAATCCACTATTTATTTATTTTATTCCTCATATGCAAAACTAATCTTAATTAATGCACGAAAATTAAAATCCATATTGGTCACCTCTATTAATAATCCAACGATTCAATTGGATCGCTTGAGAGCCAGATTGGTCCCGAGATAATCCAGTCCGGTTTCTGAGTGGGATCGGATCGAACCCAAAACCAATCATCTCTATTTGAGACCTAGAGCCTACCTTTTTATATTCACCAGGAAACCGACCCAATGATGTCAATCATGCAGGTTCCACTTATTACACACCCTTGTCACATGCTCATGGTGAGGGTCGGGCACCCTCGTCGACTGAAGAGGGCGAACAGGGAACATTTTCCTACGAAAATGGATCGATCGACAAGAAAAAGAAAGAAAGAAAGAATATGCAAAAGCGGACAAAGTTGATTAATTGTCCTAAAAACAGGCCCTTTTCTACCCTCGATTCCGCTTCTTGACTTGCCCTACCGGGTCAAATTTTCCACAGCATAAAACTCTACACTGTGAATTCTGATAATTATATTCGATACCCGTGGAATTTGCGGGAATTCGATTTTGATCCTCACACTTCGATTTGCTGCAATACTAGTAATTGGACTGCTCTCCCATGACAATTTAAATTCTTTTATCTCGATGAAAAAGTGCTAAGTCTGCACCGACTATATCGACATGAGGTACTACGAACCTAAAAATTATACTTTTGGTCCGTTTATGTTTTGCAAACGATCAGTTTTTTTCCTTGTACTGTGCGTCAGTGACAAAACTAGTGTCTTATTATTTTTCAATAAAAACTTACTTACTTTCATCACGTTTTATGAAAATGTCAAATTAAAGGAAACAATTTAGGGCTAGTTTAAGGGAAAATGTAGATGAATCCTCTAATCACTCTTTGAACTCACAATCTAATAATCAAAATATTATATTAGAAAATTTTCAAATAAGGGTTTGAAATGTACTCATTTTCTTAAATAAGGGGCCTAAAGTTTACTTTGTTTTAAAAAAGGATTTAAATTACCCTCATTGTTTCAAATAAGGCATGACCAAGGATATTTTCATCATTTTATATTTTTTTGAAAATTTTTCCCTTTTTTTCCTTTTCTTTTCATTGGTGGCTAGTCTGAGGAGATGGCCAGCCACTAGTAAGGGCTAGGAGAGGCTATCCTCGGCCGTTGAGAGCTGGCTTCATCCCTGGCAAGTGAGGGTTTGCCTTGCTTAGTCGAGGCCATCATGACCCTCTCCTCGATGAGGTCGGCTGGACAAGGCAAGCCCTAGCCAGATCTAGGTGAGGGTCGCCTCACCCTCGGACAGTGAGGGCTTGGTAAGGAGTTAATCATGTAAAGAGGAGGCTATTAATATCGATTATTAATCTCGACTGTTGAATATAAATTAAACGTTCCAAAAATGTCCATGTAGTCATCACTAGTAAAGTTGTCGATTTTAATTGAAGAGACTACTCATACATATCATATATTAAATAGAATTGTGAGAAAACCTACTTAAAATTCTTTGCTACGATGACAAAAAAAAAAGGTTCCCATAAAGAATGTACGGACTATAATTTTTACAAGGACACATTGATGCATGTCTAATGCTGACTCACCATTGAGGCAAATTTGGAATGAAAGTTTGACGGAAGGACTTAAAATACCGCTCGAGAAAAATATAAGGACTAGAATTGCAATCAAACAAAATATAAAGACCAAAAGTGAATACCCTAAATACTAGAACGACAAAAAAAAAATTTAAAAATTTTCCTCCTCCTCCTTTTTCATCTTTTGTTCTTTGTGGGTGCCCGTAGATCCAGAGAAATGTCCTCACTCCATTTTGGAAATTTAACCAAAAAAAAAAAAAAGGTTGATCTTATCATATGGTGGGTGTCCTCATAACCGATCCGAAGTAAAAAGGGTTGTCGGAACATGTTTTTCTGCAAAAATTAATCTAACTATAATTATATCATGTGATTTATATGGCCTTTTTTATTTTTATTTTTGCGTCGGTAAAATGGTGTTTAGCAATTGGCAAACTATAAATCACCCGCGGAGGCAAGTTTAGATTAAATGGCGTGGTTGACTGCTTAATCATTGCTCTGAATAGGTTCTTTACCTACCCTCCACCATTACAAGAGTGGAGAGTTCGAGACGGCCGATATATGCACTACCAGCTAAGGCTACTCGAGATTGAGGATAATTTGGGTGGTTCTCAACTCTAGATGTGGAATTGAATCGCCTAAACCGATATGATAGGATCGGACTAGAACGATGCGTGTTCAAAATGTATTATTATTATTTTTTTGTCAAAATCATAAATCGGACCAACACTAGCCCAAACTGTCCGTGCGGACCCTTACAATGACCGACTACCTATAGCCTTGGTGAGAGGTCACCGTGATTCGACGTCGGTGGGGGCCGACGTTGATTTCATGAAAATAAATCATTTTTCTTTTTCACGTTGATTTCATGCCCTTCCCCTGCCTGGCCCTACCATAAAGAGAAGAGACTTAATTTCCTTTTGAAGTTTAGTGTTAAGCAGGCTATTAACGTACACCGACAAAGCGTCATTGTAATCCTAAAAGCATAACTACATAATCGGAATATTCGATATTTTCTCGAAAGATACGTACTTTTTTCAGAATTTCCACCGCGAATTCAAAATACAAATATATAACCCCAATTAAAATTAGAATTTGTTTCGTTTTAGCTCGTACTTTTGTCTATGCACTCATGTTATCATATGACTTTGTAAATGCTAAATTGCCCCACCTGTCTTTTTTTTTTTTCTGACGTGACACCACTTTAGATATATTTAAATACCAACATCAAACACCACAACGTATTTTTTTTTTTCATAAAGACCTAATCGTTTATACAGAAGTAAAGTTGTTGAGGTCTCGTTGAATGGAAGAGGTTGAACGTGAGTTGTCGATTGACAATCCCGTCGTTTGTTGGATCGAAAATGAATTTTAACCTTGTTTTTCTTGATAATTTCGCCGTGTTCAAACTCCCGACACGGTAAACAAGTCCCGGGTTTGCTTGTGGTTTTCCACAGACCTTTCCGAATCGCTCATGCTTACATTGCTTTGAGCAAAATAGAATGGGGGGAAGAATAGAATAACATTGCATAATTCCTTTTTCCCTTATGTTTAAAAAATAGTACTGAAATAAAAAAATAATAAATATTAAGGCACTATTTGTTTTTGCAGAAAATGTGGCTTTTTTTGGAGAATTTTTTTAGAAAAATGACAATATTTTTCGATGTTTAGCTGAAATTTGAAAATATGACGAAAAATATTTTTTTTTATTGTTTGGTAAAAAAATCAACTTTCTCCATATACGTCTTTGAATAATTTTTTTATTTTTTAAAAAATTGTTTTTAATTATTTTCTTTTATCTTTCCATTATTATTATTATTATTATTATTATTATTTACTTTCTTCTTTGCCAGATTTGGCGAGCTACCACGCTTGGAGCTTGCGATCGGCGAGGCCACAAGGCTCGGCCTCACCAAATCTGGCGATCACTTGCCTTGCCTGTGTGGTCATTGAAACTTGGAGAAACTTGCTGGGACTCAATCGAGGCAATGACTCAGTGTCAGATATGGAAGTGTTCTAGAAAAGTTTTCGATTGTCATTGAGCTTTGCTGGAGACTCGTTGTTGATAGGGACTCGGCTAAATGGTTGATCATGATTTGAGCTAATCAACTATAGATGGACTGCAAGGGGCAGCGGTTCATGGTGGAGGATCTCATTATGGAAGACTCTAGAATCGCTATTGTAGCATCCTAAAAAATTTACTTCCTAAATTAAAGTGGTTTGACAATAATATCGATTACTTATACCAGAGGTTAAAAATATGGCCAAAGATTGACGGTCAATGGAGCTAGTTCCCTACTTAAATAGTTCCAAATGACTAAGGAAATCGATGAAATGGATTAGAAAGCTAACTTAGTGTGACATGTACTCGTAATAAGTTATAGCGGATCAGGTCAAGGTCCATTTCCTTTTTATAAAGGTCACCTTGGATATGTTGTGAAAGATGTTTGCCATGAACTATATAGGGTGCGGTCGACCTAGAAAACGTGCAATGTCGCGAATTATTGGACGATCAAAGTATGACAAATTCTATCTTGGAAACTTTATCTATTTGAGTCCAAGGTCTAAGATACGATTTTCAAAGTGCATGAAATTAAGATGCAAATAACCTGTTGGACTAGGAGATAAATCGTGCACTTGGAACTCAGCGTAAGGAATCACGTCTGCTTGAACTAGTGATTTTTTGGAACACAATTGGTTATGCGCGATACTGCCAAGCTTCAATAAGGATAATGTGATAAAGAATTGGCTGAGAGTGGACAGCTAGTGCACCCCGAGGGGGGAATGCAAGAAGAAATCTACCATTTAACAATTTATTTTCTCGTTCTTCCCCAAGACAACGCATGATGGTGAATATGAGGATGGAGAATGCATGGCTATCCTTCAATTTGATAAATTTTACCAGGCGCTCATCATAGAAATTGTGGACATCATTTTGATGAAGTGATTTGTGAAAGCATAAACAAGTACCTTGTCGAGTTTAGCTCCAAAGATTTACCTTCCCATAAGATTAATGCCTCTCAAATACTCATGGTTGGACCATTATACATATATGCATGTGTACATGTATGTGAGCATCCAGATTTTGGTGCGTACAATAATACTAAGGTTACGGTGACCGAACTGTAGAAACACATGTGCAATACTGTGCAACTATCTATGGCCAAAGTTGTATGTGACACGATGAAGGGTTCAAAAGAAACGATTCCAAGAAAATTAGCAAGGAAGGGGTGGCCAAAATGTTAGATATATGCCCTAAAGCAACTATGTAATAGTTACACATTAGGGATTTCGATTGTATTTCAATTTATTATTAAATTAATGACAAAGATGTGTTTATTCATTTGTCCAATTATATATGAATAAATTTCATAAGATCAGTTGTGACTAGATCTATTCTGAGACGTCAAGAATATGTGTGGCAGGTTCATAGTTAGACTGAATTTTTAAATAGTTCTCGGTCGATGGATCATTGAATGGATATTAATGATCCTATTGAGATTGGTGTGTTCTTAACTTCGCTTTTAAGTATTGGATACTTAAAGAAATGACGAGTCACGAGTCATTGAGTATTGCGATACCCGAATTGGAACACAGGTGCTTGTTTCAGACAAGTTCACTGAACGTGACACACGTTAAACGATTAGCGACTTGGAAGCTTTTAGCGTGGTCAATGTCTAATCGTTCATGCTCAAGTCTTGTGTAAATAATCCTTAGACCTGAGGCACAGTGTTGACTTGTACGTTGGATAGCTATAGTTCATAAGTGCGCATATTGGCGGTTCGCTAATCCGTCTCTGTACTTAATGGTTATAGTTCGTGCACATACGAAGTCACACGTGTGCGCAAAATGGAATCTGTCTCCTTGTTACATGCAAGGTATGATGTCCTATGCGATCTAGTTATGACAATGCATTGAAAACCTCGGCCAAGGTTGTAACCGAGAATAAAATGTTTATGTCTCGTACAAATGCGTGTAAATTAGATTTGTGCATATGATTGAATTGGTGACTTGACAAAGATTCCATGGCCTTTGTTCGATCGGGGCATAGTAAGACAGAGGGATTGAATTACACTGTAACTAGAGCCGACAGGTTCATTATGTTCTTTAAATATTCACACTGTTTAGGTAGCCATGACATATTGCTAGATGTCACTCGTGGCTTGTAGGACCTAGTAGTTGATCGGGACAATCAATTCTCATGGAAGTACTAATGTGTTAGTATTTGTCTTACTGCCAGCTCAATGATGAACCTAGGGATGTCACACACCTTAACCAATACATAACGACGTTGAACGGAAAATATAATATTGCAAGTATGTTGCAATCGGGACTATCGAATTAGTCAGATTAAAATTAAATTAAATTAGATTTAATTTAATTTTTATTTTTGGTCTTGGACGTACGTGCATATGATGCACACGAACTCTTAAAATGGGACACATATTGATGTATCCAAAATGGACCCATGTGATTTTTTTTAATTAAATTATATGTAGATATAATTTATAAATATATTATATATATTATTATTGTTACGTTGCACACACATTCTGATGTGTGGACAACGAATATGGTCAGCACAATTGTGCTGACCATGAGTTTTATTTTAAAAAAAAAAGAAAAAGCAAAAGCAAAAGCAAAAGCAAAAAATCAAAGCAACAAACCATTAAAATATTAGTGCATTCAATTGTTAATGCATGTGGTTAGCAAAAGTTGCTAACCACGGTCAACAATTTTTAGTTGACCTCTCCCTTGCACGATCAGTGGGTTACTGATCGTGCTTTTTGTGCTTATAGTGCATGACGCACATGATCAGTAACTGTTCCTAATCGTGTGCGTAGTGTAAGTGTCTCCAAGATTTTTAATCTGCAAAACAGTTGCGGACGTGGGGAAGTTAGCGTGTGTAATTTAGAGTGGATGTCCATGAGAAAACTAGAAAGGAAAAAACCAGAAAATTCTCTCTACGTTTTCTACTCTTGCGGTGATCGAAAAACTAAGTACGTGGAGAGTTTTCATCACGAGATTGCTAGCACAATCAAGTGTGGAGATTTTTCTGCGTTGTCTTTCTTCCGTTCGTTATACGATTAGTGGTGTGTCTGAACTAGAGGTCTGATGCTTGTGGGACTTGTACCGAAAAACGTTTGGACCAACTCGTTTCAAGCACGCTTCAAGAGGTAATCCGTTTAACCTTCATCGTTTAATTTGATTTTTGATTGAAACGCATGAATAATGCCTCTGGAGATACATGTGTAGGTTTTTTATTTCCGCTGCGTTTATTGTTATTTTTGCTTATGCATGTTATGTGAATCCCAACACAAAATTGGGGTAACCGTGTGCACAAAGGAAGAACAAGGGGGAAGAGGTGTTGCTATGCGCCCTTAGTGATGATTAGACGTAATTGGCATTGCCACTTGGCAATCAAATTTCTCAATTCCCCAAGGAGATTATCATTGCGCCTAGGGAAATTGAGAAGCCATCATTCTCCCTTGTCCACCTCGTGTAATCTGCTACTGAGGAAAAAGAAAGGAAATGGAGGAAGGCTTGGCAGAAAGAAAAAGGGTTCTGTGTTGAAGTTCCTCTCCAAGTTTTTGGTGTAGTCAGAGAAATTGCATCTCCACCGAAGCCAGCTGCAACTCGAACCATCCCCACAACCAATGTCCACAACTCAGGCGAGTTTAGTTCCTCTTTCTCTCTCGTTTTCTTTTGTTTCACAATACTCTCAGCTAGGGTTTGTGGTCTGGAATGATGAGGAGAAGGGTGAAGCTCAAACTTATGAGCAATGGGATAAGTAATCACCAGAGAGTCAGACCTAGGGAAATCACTTGGCTATATATGAATGGTTTAGCCTGATTTCAAGCCATCGGTGGTAGATTCAATATGAGATCATGAAGTAAGCAAACTTAGGATTCACACGTTGTGGTAAATGACGTTGTAGTCTAAATCTAGAAAATTTAGATCAACTGAAATAAGACAATATCATTTGATAATAGGAAGAAAGTGAGGATTGCTAAGGGCTTCCAAGGCATATTGAAGTGGAGAGTGGTTATAGTAAGTTTCATTTAACTCTGAGGTATCCTTTTGGGAGAAGTTAGGTTGTCTACGTAAACAAAGGGAATAGTCGAGAGTTCCAAATGAATACCATAATAAACGGGTGGTCTAGGTTAATATCATTAGATAGTATAAATTTCATTGGTTACTAGACGATTAACTATGAATGGAAGTAGAGCATGTTCGAATAAAGAAACTCTATGTATACCTATTAGCTAGTGAACTATATTTGAACTTCAACATTAAAAAGGGATGAATGAACCAAATGCTAAAGTTGAGTGGTGACACTTTTATGTATTTTGGTTGGACCATATTGCCATGTTATACATGCATTTCATCATTTGGTGATTGGAATCATGGAGTGTCTAGGCCACAATTATGAGTTCAATTTTCCCCGAGGGAGACAGGATGCCCTGATAAGTGGTGCCAAGTATACCTCATATAACAACATGAAGTGTTGAAGTGAGGATTCCATAATGGGGAGTTATCATGAAGGTTGGCAACGAAGCCAAACAAAATTAACGATGTTTACGAATCGAAAAATGATTCGAGAATGGTGGTGGTAGATGGAGGAATTGGGAGTGTATTCATTCCTTTTACGTGTTATACATTCATGCCATATCTATACATTCATTTATATTTTGATCTGCAAGCCTCAATAATAATAAAAAAAAAGAATTTAACTAAAGGATTGAAATAGTATGGCTTGAGTAGTACTATGATTCAGTCAATATTAGAATGGGTGAATTTTACTTGCTAGATTACTTATACTTGGGGGAGAGAGAGAGAGAGAGTTTAGATTTGACAAGTATGGGCGCAATCCCAATACCCCCAAGTTGCCATTATAGCCTTTCTATTTCCCTCGAGACTGAAACCCAAGACTTCAATCTCCCAAACGCGGCCGACATTATCTTTACGCGCGCTATTTCCACTTTGATTGTTGATATAGTCGTGGGCATGACCCACATTGAGCATAAGTTCGTAGCTATATTCATTAACATGTATGGGTAATGAGAGTGCCCAATACCTTACGAGCTCTTTGGCGATGACGAGGATAGAGGTGAGGGTAATGGGAATGGAGATGGTTCAAATGGAGAAGCTGCATGTGGAGGTTCAACTACAATGGCAACTTAGGTGGTGTTGGTTGGGCCAAGAGTTTCTTTTTGAAAAATCTGCATGTGTAGAGAGGATGCGGCATTTTGGAGTAGCGGTTGAGAATGAGAGATAAGAGAGTGTAAATAGTTGGGTTAGTTGGACCCAAGTCATCATCTCTAAATGTACATGGTACTACTACTCATAGCTATGTGTTACAAAAATGTGGCCATCTACACGTAGAGTTGAAGCCAAACATCAATTTGGATTTAGGACAGAAATTGCAAAATGATAGTGAAGGACTCGTACTTCATATGAAAGAGGACAATTTGGTCTTTTATTTTCAGTAGATAATTTATTTTTTTGGTTATTATGTTTGTATGTATTTGCACAACACAATATTTAAAGAAAAAATGAGTCCTTAATATGGAAACATGTCTCATGCTTCAATCAAACTTCAAACATCATGTATTAAAATTTGTGTTTCATTTATGATATGCTAAAAAATAAATGTATTTTAAATTATTTTTGTGTGCATTGGCAATTAGCCTTCATTTAGGATGAAATTTTACAAAGTAACTACATAGTTATTTGACTAAAATGAAAAAAAAACTAGAAAGAGAAACAGTTTTTTGAAATAAATTTTGTGCAGTTATCAAACGCATTTCTAGTTCTTCAAAACTCATTCAGGAACAAAATAAAAAAAATTATTTTAATTAGAATCAATTTTTTGAATTAGAATCGTTACCATACGTAACCTAAATCACAGCTTTGTTCACATAATTTGCGTATGTTTCCCGGTTGGATCCGCAGAATTCGAAGGTGTCCGGATAAATATATTTCTCGATGTCGGGCGGGTCCTACTCCTCGGAAAGAGCGCACTCAGGGTCGGGACCACATATCGCGCGCGATATTTATCCCGTTCACCGACAAAGGTCGAAGCCCCGGGGGCCCCACATCTGATTCGGCGCCACGTGGATTCCAGTATCGCTGAGTCGTATCCGAATGGGATCCGCCAAAAGCAGAAAAGACCCGCGTCGGATTTCACCGCACCACATGTACGGACGCCATGACCCGGTACAGTCAACCGACCGCCCCGCGCGAACCGCGATGAATCTTTCGATCCATTGAGCAAGGTGGATGGCATCGCTCGTAATTTCTCACGAACTCCGGACCCATTTTCGCAACCGCCGATCCCAAGGTTGCGGGGTCCCTCTCCCCTCTTGTCCGCTCCTCCCTGCGTCTCCCCCCACCTATAAAAATCCCAGTCGTCTGCATAGGGCGCTCGCTCTCAACGCAGCTCGGCGACAAATCGGGGAAAGGATAGCCAAAATCCGAGAGAAATATCTACCCTAGTCTGCGCGTGGAAGGACTTGATTGGAGCCGATCGGATGCGCTGAAGAATCGGCAATCCTGCGCATCGCGTCCGGCCCCGTTCGTTCGCGTCGATCGATCTCTGTCTTTTCGCGACCAGGTGAGCTCGAATCTCGTTCTCCGGTTAGATTTGCGATTCGGTCCTCCGATTGCAGTCCTTCAATGGCGACTCGCGGTGGTTGCGCGATCGGCATTGGGCGTGCAGGCTTTACTCAGCTGAGAAACTTGGTTAACCGAATGCAGACGCGAAAAGCGCGACGGATTTGTTTGATTGGTTCCGTCTCCGATACGAAACTTGCTTCGCTTCCTCCCTTTTTTCTTTCCTCCGGTTAAATGGTTGATGACTTCCTCACGTATCTATGTCCGCGTCGCGCACTTAGGCAGAGGTATCTGTGGTGTGACTGTGGTACTGTTTTCGTTTGACCTGTGTTGGTCGTAATGGGGTAGGCGTATTATCATGGAATTAGGTACTTTGTTATATAAAGTATTCCGGGATCGATGCTCGTTTATTGATGCGTCGACGGGAACATTAGTGCAAACTTCGGTTGCATGATGCGATCTGAAAAAGTTAATGTTGGAAGCTACAAGCTTTGATGATTTTGATTCTGTCGTGTAAAAGAAGAGAGAAAAGAAGAGAGAAGCAGGATAAGCAGTGACTTAGCAGAGCTGAAATTAGCACAGCTATTTTTATAACCTTACTCATGAATCTCAAATTTCAAAATTTTCTCTCCAGTTCTTTCCCCACATGGAATCCCCATCGGTTGTGGACATGATAGAGGCCTCATCAGGGGCCCACTTTTCCGGATTTCACATGGATGGGTTGCAGAGCAGACACGGAGTGGAGCATCCGTCGACTTCTATGGCTGAGTCTGAAGCCATTCACATGCAGCCATTTGTAATTGGTGCGCGCGTCTACTTGGGTCAAGCCTAGCATATTCTCTTAATGCATCCTTATGGAGTAGTTGTGAAAAGTTAATCAAAAGACTGATATCAGTTAAATGCAATGGCATGTTTAGTATTCCCCACTCTGAAATTATAAAGGTAATCCATGACATGAAAGCTGAGAGAATATTTCCAGTTGAAATTTCCAATTAATACTTGCTGTTTTATATCCTCTTCTGGTCCATGACCTTGATATCATTGCTTCTGCACTTCTTGCTATCTATGAGTGTCAACATGTTGCGAGTTAAGGTTTGAGCACAAGCTCGCCGGCCGCGCGGACACCTCGGTTATCAAAAAAAAAAAAAAAAAAAAAAAAAAAAAAACATGTTGCGAGTTAAAAGTCAAAGGAGGCATTTACGTAATGAATTTTCACGTTGCAAATTGCTGTTTCTATTTCTAAAAGAATCACGATAGTGGATCACTATTGTTCCTGCATCTTCTGTGAGACTTTTTGACATTGAGGGCATAAGCTCAGCTGCTCTTAAATATTTAACTTGCAGGAGTTGCTGGAGGAGCTGCATCTGGAAAAACTACAGTTTGTGACATGATCATTCAGCAGCTTCATGATCAGCGCGTTGTTCTTGTTAACCAGGTATTTCTTTTTAGTTCGTTTCGTGGTTAAGTATGAGGATTTTTCACTGTGACACTTGCATTGCCTTCTGAGATCAAACATGGGATTGTTTTGTAGACTAATGTGAAGATAGGGAATTCTCTTCATTCTGCTTGAATATGGAGCTATTAATATTGTTTCATGTCTGTTTGAGATACTATTCCAACTTGCCGACTCTGCTTCCTTCTGCTGTCTTTTTCTCCCCCTCTCTTTTCAGCCAAGCCATTACTTTTGATTTGACCTCCTGTGTTTTTAAGTGAAGACTATCATATTAAATTGTCTCCACGCCCGAAATTCTATTTAGTAATTATCTTTAAAACTTGATAGTGCAATTAAAGAGGAAGCACAGCATCTTCTTTTCTGAGAGGAGATTTTAATTAGTCGTACTTGCAGTCAATAGAGGATGAGTGTTGAGGCCCTCACTTTTCTTTTACACAAAAGGCAGGGGGTGGTACCATCTTGAAGCTTTCTCTAGAAATTTGTGTTTCAAATTGTTGAAAGATATAGTTGCCACTATTTTTATGCCATGTGATTTGATTTCTAAAATTTTTTTTAGGACTTTTTAGTTGTCATTATCTTATGCCCCTGGGTTTTGCAATACCAGACTGGTGAGCTTGATTCGGTGAACGTTACATTACTGTCATCACTCTCTTACCATTTGCTGCTGAAATATTATGCCTGAACACCTGCCCGTTGTGTAACTTGTACAGTTTTATTTATTGGCCAAGAGATTTTTCTGAGTAGACTTATCAATATATGATGTGGCAGGATTCTTTCTATCATAATCTGAGTGAAGAGGAACTTACACGAGTCTATGAGTACAACTTTGACCATCCAGGTGAGGATGCCTTTAATGTTTTATACAGATATGAGGTGATCCCTCATATCATTTATATCCCAGCACTTTATTAACAATTATCTTGCTATTCAGATTGATTGTAAGCTGTATTTGTTTATTTTGCTATTGAGATACTTATTTGTGTATAACTAGTGGCGTTTTAAACTTACTGATTGGAGAGAGGAGTCTTGAAGCTATGGTGGAGCCATGACAGTTATTGATAGCAGGATGATGTTAATGTTCCTGTCTAAAGCTATCTCCCGTCTATTTTCAGATGCTTTTGACACTGAACAATTGCTATCTTCTATGGACAAGTTGAGGCATGGGCAAGCAGTAGATATCCCAAATTATGACTTTAAGAGTTACAAGAACAATGTGTTTCCAGCAAGAAGGGTATGGTTTTCTCATTCATGGAGTTTGAAAGACATGCCGTTAGCATATTACTTTCTTATATGGGTGATTAATTTTGACATTGAAGCACATGGGGCATACGGTACAACTCCTTTTGGGCCTATGCATTCAAAGTTTGACGACCTTGGTTATTTTTTACCTTGATTCACATGCACAGCATGTCTAGCATCTTTCCCTTCTCAAAGTGCATACTCATCCATGTTCAAAATTCTATCACATGAAGTAAGTGGTATATTTCACAGAAAAATATTCAGAGCTGGGCACTGGAAATGTTTATGTGAGTTTCCATTTGTCCTTCATAAATTTTCCTTTTGAAGGAAACAAGTCCAAGTACAACCAAATGATGAAGCTGAAGTGGCTTGGCTTGCAAGAGTTGTTCCAATTTTCTTGGTGAATTCATATGCCTGCCATGCCATGGGAGGTCCTTTGGCATGTTAACTTGATAGGTCAATGGGTCTCTAGCATGTTTCTTTGTCTGTCTTTTCTATTTAAAATAAATGATATGTACATTTACTCTCTACAAACTTATATTTCCCATATTAAGAATTGTTATTTGAATTGTATGATCCTTTCAAATTAAGATAGTTTGTTCGCATCATTATTTTCACCCTACATGCAGGTCAATCCTTCTGATGTTATAATTTTGGAAGGTATACTAGCTTTTCATGATCCTCATGTTCGGGAGTTGATGAATATGAAGATATTTGTTGATACAGGTTTGTTCCTTCCTCTTTATAACCAGAAGGTCACTTTTAAATAAATTTGAATAGTACGGTATTTCCATGTAAGTGATGTCTTTGTTATGTATTAAGGGCTCCTTTAAGAAAATAGAAATGAGCAGAGAAGTGTTCACTTTAAAAGTATCCCTCATTGTGGGTGGCATTCTAACATGGTGTCAGAGCCAAGTTTCTCCTCGAGTTTGTTTCGCATGTGGCTCTCCCATTCATCCATTCTGCATGTCTTTCTAAGTTCAATTTGCACAGGAGAGGGGTTGTTAAATTACTGCAAATCTCTTGTCCATGGAGTTTCAACGTACCTTATATGCATGTAGCCCTTACAACTAATAGCTTAAGTTTTTTTTTTTTTGTCAAATATTATAAAAGCGACAGCCTTAAGTGTTGAAAGTAGAGAGAAAAAGTTAGTCGATAATACTTGAAGAGTTAATAAGTAATATCATTAACTCTTGCTAAATCTTATGGATAATATTGGTAAGTTTTATCACCTGTATTTGTAATATCCTTGGTTTCATTAGATCCCTCTCATTGAAGGAATTAATTAACCCTTCTTTACTTAACTCATTAGTGTAGTTTTGACTTAGTTGGATTTTTTAAGTCAAAACTAGTTAATATTACCAATGCAGTTCACATGTGGAAATTACTGTATTTGGATTCTCACAGTTTAATTAATTGAAATCCGTATAAAGCCAATTTGATTATTCAAAAGTATTGCTATTTTTTTCACAGATTATATCTGAGTATTAGATACTTGATGCTTGTCTTCATGCTGTGTCATTGTCTGCCAATTCATAAATAAATGTTAAAGATAGAAAAGAAAAGGCTTTTGAATCACCATGTGGTAAAGAGTACTAGAGCCAGTGTGATAGCTGAACCAGCCCCTATTGCACAATAGTTGAGTGAAGAAGAGGAAATGTCAGCCAAGCGACTATCTCTTTATCATTCCTCAATATAGCTTTTCTTTTATGATTTTCCCAATAAGATTTTGGTAATATTTTAGCATGTAGAATTTCTAGTTCTTTTTCGTGTTACTAAGTTGAACTGTTATTTCACATTGCAAATTTCAGTGCAGATGCTGATGTGCGTCTAGCGAGGAGGATAAGACGTGATACTGTTGAGAAGGGAAGAGATATTGGCACAGTTCTTGATCAGGTCAGATGCTGTTCCTTCTTCATGTTCTTCCTCTTCCTCTTCCTCTTCTTCTTCTTCTTCTTCTTGGATTTATCATTTTAATCTGGTTCTGCTAGTAATTTGTTACCTAGATGGACTGCTAGTATTGTATGACATGTACATGTTGAGTTGACTAACATTTTTCCTTGATTAGCATACATAACCAAAAAAAAAAGAATGAAAAAGATTTTCTGTAACTTGCTTTCTGTGGCTTAGCATCCTTCTGGAGCAGGTAGATAAGAACTGTCAGTAGTTTTGAACAAGTTCTGGAAAACTTGATAGATCTTATGCAAGACCTGCTGCTAGAGGAAAAACTTATCATTTAAATTGGAACAAGACATGCTGGCCACCAAAAAATGGAAATTGACAAGTGAAGTTTTTGCTATTTTCAAAATATAATTTGCTGTACACATCCTGTGTTGATAGTATAATTAAAGACTCTGTACGGCCAAATATTTAAATCTCTCAGCGACATCCCCAAAGTACCAGTTATTCTTTTGCGAGTTCATACATGCACAGACATCATGTTTAGGATAGTTATTGGGGTTTTCTTACATTAGTTTTTAATACATCTTCAAATTTGATGCAGTACTCAAAATTTGTAAAGCCAGCTTTTGATGATTTCATTCTTCCAACAAAGAAGTATGCCGATATTATTATTCCCAGAGGAGGAGATAACCATGTAGCCATTGATCTGATTGTACAACACATAAGGACGAAGCTTGGTCAGCATGACTTGTGTAAAATATACCCAAATTTGTATGTCATCCAAACAACTTTTCAGGTATCGACCTTCTATATTCTTTAATGTCATAAGTCTTGCTTCTGAGAAGGCAAAATTAGGCTATGTTCGTGTTCACTCTTTCATGTTCATTTACAATTTCAACATTCCAGTATCCACTCAAGCCTTCAGCCTTTTGCAGATACGGGGTATGCATACTCTAATACGCGATTCTCAAACGACAAAGCATGACTTTGTATTTTATGCAGATAGATTGATCCGTTTGGTGAGCATATGTTTCTCCTATGACTTTGATGCTTTATTCACTTTCGTGTTTAAAATGCGATTTTTGGTTCTTTGAATCTAACAATTCAGTCTTCTGTGCCTCGATTAGGTGGTGGAACATGGCTTGGGGCATCTACCATTTACTGAGAAACAGATTACCACTCCGACTGGTGAGCCAATACCTTCCTGATCTATTTTATTTACTTCCTGATTGGTTGGAGCTATGAAACTTTTCATTTCTTTTCCAGCAATATACATCAAAGGGTTACTGGATACTTGTGCACTATAACATGAAGTAGAATGCTTTTGACAACATGTTTGCAGTCACTTTTTTGTGTTAGTATTTGTGCTTCTTGCTTAAGCTAGTTGGCATCTACCGGTGATGAAGTAATTTCTTCCTTTACTACATATTTAGCTATTATTTTGGAAGAATTTGTTGTGCTGAATAATGTTCTTATGTTTTGAGAACTGCACGGCATATTATGTATTCACATATAAATGCAGGATTCTTAGGTCATTTTTATCTGAAAAGAGAGGTTAAATTGCACAGTAGGTTTCGTTCTATGTAAGTTTCTGGCCAATACTGATAATAGGATTGCGGGACGAAAAGAGAACATATTTGACAGATTTGGGAACTCTTTGCTTGCATGGATGTTGTGATGTTTTCTTGTTTTTTATTTACCCAAGTGCTAGCATGTCTTTTAGAGTGATTTCCATGTTTGTGTCATTGTAGGTTCAGTATATACTGGTGTGGACTTCTGTAAGAGATTATGTGGTGTCTCTGTTATCAGGAGGTAATTTTTTGGCTACATGGCTCTAAATTTTCGGATCATATCTATAGTTGCCTGCTTGCAAATTTTACAAGTCTATGCAAGTGTAGGTAATGCTTTACACATTGTGGTGATTATTCATGCATCATTGGCTCCCACTGGTCACATAGACGTCCATTAGTAGAAGGACTAATTAAATCGTTGTTACGTTCGTTTACTTTCTGGGTTTGTTTATCATTCCAAAAGAAAAGAGAAGAAGTCGTATTAATTTGTGTATGTGCATCTATGTTTTATACTTAACTCAGTGCTTGTTGTAGACATACTTTGCTTTTACTTTTATGAACATAGGAATCTCTTCTTTACCAAAAAAAATAATTCTTTACCAAAAAAAAAACATAGGAATCTCTTCATTTGTATCAGGCGTGCAATTTCCTGGATTAAAGATCTAGCATTTCGTTTTTGTCGCAAAACCTTTAAGTTCTGAAGTTTCTAGCTTTGTTCACAGTACATGTTGATTGTATCTTATTTTAAAGAGAAACTCAGGGTAGCGCTGTATAGATTATTTATTGTGTTCTTGAATGAATTGATGGCAGTGGTGAAAGTATGGAGAATGCTCTCCGAGCGTGTTGTAAAGGGATCAAAATAGGGAAGATTCTCATCCATAGGGAAGGTGACAATGGCCAGCAGGTCTCTCTCTCTCTCTCTCTCTAGTGCACATTTTTACTCAGGCACATTTTCAGATTTTTGTGATGTACTTTGTCTTGCATCTTAATTTCTTTGCTTTTGTGATTTCCAGCTAATATATGAGAAATTGCCAAAAGACATTGCGGAGAGGCATGTCCTGTTGTTGGATCCAATTCTTGGAACAGGTTTGTGTTTACACAGAAAAATCACTATAAACTTTGCTGAAATTATGATATTGGCAAGCGTTGTTACTTTCAATCAAAAGATACCCGAAATGGTTTGTGATAGTTCTAGAATCTCAGTGTAGTCTGCATCATCCATTGTGCAATCCCAATCAAGCGTTATAAATGCAGGGGGTAGAAACTTGCAATTCCAATGATACTATCCCACGCTGTCAGCCTTCTCTCTTCGATATTTTCTCTGGACATCTATAGAAAACCCGTCACCCTTCCACAATACTTGCATTGGAATATGCTGTCTTATCAATCTACTTCCATGGTAAATATTAGATATCTTCCTATCTCTACCTTGCAGGCAATTCTGCCGTTCAAGCTATTTCTTTGCTCATACGGAAGGGTGTTCCAGAGTCAAACATCATATTTCTCAACCTCATCTCTGTGAGTTAGATAACACCGGTCCCCCTTCCCCAATTCAACCCTCAACTTTGTGTTACTGTTATTTACCTAGGGGCGTTTTCTCAAGCTTGTTAATTTCCTTTCTCTCTTACCAGGCACCTCAGGGGGTGCATATGGTCTGCAAAACCTTCCCAAGAATCAAGATTGTCACATCTGAGATAGACATTGGTTTGAATGAAGATTTCCGTGTAATTCCGGGCATGGGCGAATTTGGAGACCGATATTTTGGCACCGATGAGGATGACCAACAGGGGGTGGACCCTGCGCTATAGTTCAGCTCAGAGCTGCTGCTCGTGCAGTTCGGGTGGCGGCCCATATTCATGTTACCCCATTTGAATGGGAGATAAGCTTAATTTCTTAATAGATGATGTATTTGTAATTTCACTTGTGAAACAATTTTGTCTCCATGGACTTCATAATTTCTTGTTAATCCTTGAGATCTCTCTCTCTCTCTCTCTTCCTATAGAAAGGCTTATGGGTCCCCCCTATGAAGTACCCGCTTTTTCATTTCAAGTAGGCTGTAGAAAGGCTTGCAAGGGGAGAGGCAGTTGTCCAAAATCAGCTCTGTTGCTTTTGTCAAGAGGGCAGCTCAGAGAGATGACACGCTGTCTTTGGGACACGATATATTGACTTTGTAACATGCTTCGTGTCCCCGTTTACCACATCTTTGTCTCTTGTTCCATTTTTCCCCTTTGGGCAGAAACCCACCATTTTCAAAAGCGTCTCGAATCTATCCGCATTCTCGAAGACATACGCATGGAGAGAGAGAGAGAGAGAGAGAGAGAGAGAGAGAGGGGGGGGGGAAGGGAGCAGTAAGTGTACTTTGTTTTTAGTTGGAATAGAAGCCGAACAAGAGCGTTTGGCGTCTATGTATCCACCGTGGCGTAGGCCAGCCCTTAAGGCGGTCGAAGAGAGGCTGGTTACGAAGAGGATCTTTTCCACACGGTGTTATGAGCTCATTCGCTGGAGCGGGTGAAGCTACCGGCTAGTGACACGTGGCGAGGGGAGGGATCACTCGTTGCTCTATCCGAGGATGATAACCTTCGCAGGGATAAGAACAGGACACCTGTCGTGGCAGCGACACTGTGGACTGTGCGGGTATATTCCCTCCCCCCAAGCTCCCGACTTCGCTCCATAAAGCCCTTTCGACCTGTACCTTTCTATCCACTTCTCTCGTTGAGGCTACCATACCATGTCTGCCTTTGTGGGAAAGTATGCAGGTGCTCTCTCTCTCTCTCTCTCTCTAATCTTCTAAAGGTGGCAGAAGGGATCTTATCATCAAGAACATATCACTCGAATCTCCATACAATCAACTTTTGAGTTACTAGATTCACTAGTTGAGGAGTCTCCTTTGTAAAAAATGCTGCTACTAATAAGCCAATCTCAATGTATCCGCAACATGATCTGATTCTTGACCAGAAAAGGAAATGTTCTTTCCTCAGATGAGCTCATCAAGACCGCCAAGTACATCGCCACCCCCGGCAAGGGTATTCTGGCTGCGGACGAGAGCACCGGCACCATCGGCAAGCGCCTAGCCAGCATCAATGTCGAGAACATCGAGTCGAACCGCCAAGCCCTCCGTGAGCTCCTCTTCACCTGCCCCAATGCCCTGCCCTACCTCTCCGGTGTCATTCTCTTCGAGGAGACCCTCTATCAGAAGACGTCCGGCGGGAAGCCGTTCGTGGAGGTCCTCCAGGAGAACAGTGTGATCCCCGGCATCAAGGTGGACAAGGGCACGGTCGAATTGGCCGGGACGAACGGTGAGACCACCACCCAGGGACTGGATTCGCTCGGCGCCCGTTGCCAGCAGTATTATAAGGCCGGTGCGAGGTTCGCCAAGTGGCGCGCGGTCCTCAAGATTGGGCCTAACGAGCCTTCGGAGCTGTCCATCCAGCAGAATGCGCAGGGTCTCGCTCGTTATGCCATAATTTGCCAGGAGAATGGGCTGGTGCCAATCGTGGAGCCGGAGATACTTACCGACGGGAGCCACGACATCAAGAAATGCGCTGCCGCTACCGAAACCGTGCTTGCAGCTGTTTACAAGGCGCTGAATGATCACCATGTTCTTCTTGAAGGCACACTTCTGAAGCCCAACATGGTCACTCCAGGGTCGGACAGCCCCAAGGTAAATCTGATTCTTGATTAAGCAAAGTCCAAAACTGGCCACCTTAGTACATGACCACATGTTACACCAGTTCCAAACCCAGCAATCAAAGCACAATTTGTGTTACCATTTGCTCAGGTACCGGTCGAGGTGATAGCCAAGTACACGGTGGCGGCGCTGCGCCGGACAGTGCCGCCGGTGGTCCCGGGGATCGTGTTCCTGTCCGGGGGGCAGAGCGAGGAAGAGGCGACCCTGAACCTGGACGCGATGAACAAGCTGGACGTGCTGAAGCCATGGACGCTCTCCTTCTCGTTCGGGCGGGCGTTGCAATCGAG
This sequence comes from Psidium guajava, assembly GCA_016432845.1. Taxonomy (NCBI): domain Eukaryota; kingdom Viridiplantae; phylum Streptophyta; class Magnoliopsida; order Myrtales; family Myrtaceae; genus Psidium; species Psidium guajava. The sequence goes on from CM028226.1 coordinate 34,977,406, forward strand.
CACCCTCAAGACATGGGGAGGGAAGAAGGAGAACATCCGCAAGGCCCAGGAGGCGTTCCTGGCGAGGTGCTTGGCCAACTCGGAGGCCACTCTGGGCAAGTACTCCGGCGGGAGCGCTGGTGGGCTGGCCTCCGAGAGCTTGTTTGTGAAGGGATACAAGTATTAGAAGGAGAAGGAGAGTCACGCTGGGTGGTGGTTCACTGATTAATCAATCAAATTACTTGTGTATTGCAATACTTTCTATCGTTTTTCTTTCTTTATTTCCTCCCTTTCTATGCTTACTTTCAGTACATATTCTGCCCCCAAAGCAGTATTCACCCTCTTCTGTCTCAACCAGTTATATCATAACTCGTTGAAAGCACTTTAGACATTTAGAGGAGTTTTAACTTCGGATATGCAGCGTAATTTCTGGACAATTTATCTATCTGCCGACACGAAAAATAGTTCGTCCGTCGACGCACCTGTCCGAAGCACGAGGAAAGGAATCAAGGCAAAAATACCAGAACATAAGCAGGTCACGCGCAGGGCACGTGAAGAAAAAATCATTGCGGTGGCTAGTCTACTGGAGGATGTTCATATGCCAATTGATGATGGCCTACATTGATGCCACGTGTCTAGCTGGCAAATGTTACGCGGGAATTGTGATGATTATTGATTTCGGCGCCAAGAACGTGCTATGCCATCAGGAATTTGAAATAGTCAGGGCGCCAGAAATAGAGGATAGCCGTCGACTGAACATGCGGCGGAAGAACAGCTACCGGCGGTTAAAAAAGCCCCAAAACAACCGTTTGAACACCTACTCAAGGGAAACATGCTGAGTGAGAGATGTGGGCACGATCGAGAAGGGCGAAAAGAGAAGATTCAAGTTGTTACAAGCCTTCGGGAGATTATCGACGGTTATGTGACCTCTCATATATGCCGAAATAACTACTTAAAGACGTGGTTGAGCAGTTTATGAAGGATGCCACAAATGGAAGTTGCTGATAAAGACCATTCGAAAGTTGCAACCTCATGAAACGGTTAACTATTTAACCGTTATAAATACTACCAAGTATCCATTAGGAAGTCCTTGACGAATCAAACAAATTCACCTTTGTCTTTACTTGTTGCATTGCACTTTAACTTTCTTAGCTTTCTTAACTGTAGTTTTCAAATTCTCAAGTCAAGCTCCAATTTTTTTTCCCCTCTTTTTTCCTAGACACTATGCTGTCCAATGAAACTCCGATATAATGTTAAAGCGTTTTTAGCCTTTGTTGTCGAGTCAAACTCCATCAAAGTTTGTACATGTTGGTTCGATCGTAAGAATTGTACTTTCTAAGCCTTTCGGTCGAGTTAAACTCCAATTTACGTTTGGATAATTTTATTGAGTTTTCACCTGTTGACTTCTTGATTTTTTGGATCGCTCTTGACCGGAACCGCCGTAGGACCCTTCTCACACATTTAAAAGTCGAAGAACTAATGTCGGTGAAAGGTATCATCACGGAAGAAATTCAGGCGAAACACTGCGTGAATGTCCCTCTGTTGTTTACCTCTTGGATCTAAGTTCTACTATGTAGCCACTAGAGTTTGAGCATCGGCCGATCCGGATTGGACTCCGATCTCCCATCCATTGCAACTGTTAACATTCGTTAGTTGGGCGAAAACTCGTAGTGATGCAAATAACACAGACTAGTTCGTCGGACAGAAGCTAATTTGCTTTGTGTCGACGAGTAAATAAGATCGAAACTATTGACATTCCTCGAGCATCGGCCGTGTCTAGTTTTTTCTTGGTTTATTCGGCTATTATACTCAATCATGCATCCAGAGGACTATTGCACTCGATCACGGATCACTCCTATGGCTTTCACAAGGTTCTTCACGCTTGGTTACTCTACTGCTGTTAATTATCTTAAAGCACTGCTTCATCTCTTGGTCGACAGTACTTGCCATCAGCAAGAGACAGAATCAGAAGATCTTGCTTGACCAATGAGTCAATGGACTCTCTCTTTTCAATTGGGTGGTTCTTGAATCTGGGGACGCTTTGCCTGCTAATTTGTTACATTATCTAACGTTTAGGATATGATCTTGGTTTAATTGTCTTGGACATTGATTTGATTATTCAATGCTGTCTGTTTTGAGGTTTCTCTCTTTTTCCTCTAGCTTTGTCTACTTGTCTTCCCCATTTCTTGCTCTCCGGTTGTTCTCCCTCTCTACCATCCTAAACTCATCCTGTCATGTTTTAGATAGTAGAGATAGATGTCCGTCTCTGATTATAATTGTAATCATCAGGATTTCTAGTTTAGTTGAATTATAGCTAACTGCTCATTTTGGGACAAGAATATCCTCGTCTTTAGTTTCGTTGTCGATTATATTTTAGTGTTGAGGATAGAGAAGATAATTCGACTAACATCAAAAGAAACTATGATTACTTATACACATTGGGTTTTTGGTAGGAAATTGTTCAACCAGTACTAAATTTAGTGTACGAATGCCAATTTAGTCATAAACTTTTCAATTTTGTTAATTTTGTCCTAAACCTTTGCTTGAAATTCGCAACGCTCAAACACAGGTCCACTAGGCTTGGGATCCCACTGCCCATGCTCAAACTTGGTTGCTGAGGATGTCAGCTCAGTCGTCGGGGATCCAAGCCCGACCTCGATGGACTTTGGCCCAGACTCATCAGACCTGGGTACAGGAACCATGGATCTAGGTGTGGTCACCATGGACTTGGGGAACTAGCAATGGAGTGTTGGGGTCAGGGACCTCATCCAAGTGTTGGGATCCTGAGCCCAACCTTGATCGATCTAGGCTCTAGCACGAGGGCTTGACCACGATGCACTCGAGCCTAGCCTCAATGAATAGGGCTCAGGCACCGAGGACCTAGTTTTGACCTTGAAGAACTCAAGCACAGGTGTTGGGGATCCGAACATTGATACCATGGTATTTGGCCTAGCCCCCCGGACGTAGGCTTGAGTGCCAAGTGTTAACACCTAATGTTTGATCATTTTATTATTAGGAAATTAGTTACAAATATCAAAAAAATTCATAAAATTATAAAATTAACTTTGAAAGCCTTGGCCTAACCTTAGGAACCAATTTGTACAAAAATATATTTTTTGTATTTTTTTGACATTTTAATATTCATTTTAATTAGAAAAATAGCCAAAAATTAGGAAAAATAGCATATATGTCCATAAAAATATGAAAAAAATATTAAATATTTTTATTTTTATTCTCTTTTCACTTTGAACACCTCAAATTTAAAAAATTCAGCTTGGTTCACCATGTTCGTTCATAAACATAAACCCAAATTAAGCCAAAAAATTACGTTTTGAGTCTTTTTTATTTTCAATTTTTACTTTTTCTAACCTATGACATTGGTATCTGATACCTTGAATTGCAATTAGATCCATTTTCTTAATAATTTGTTCAATTTGGCTAAAAGGATATATTTGCACTTTTTATTTTCAATTTAGCCCTTGGTTTTACCAAAAATGAAATTAAATTATTTTTAGAAGTATCCATGAAAATCAAAGGCCACTATCCTATAGTTTTCATCATTCTGAATCCATTTGTGGGAGTGGTTTGGCCTGATTTGGTCATTTAGCCTTTTGATTATTGAAAATTCATTTTCAGGTCAAACTTTAAGTTTGGGATTTTTGCACTAAATCAAATCTTTTAATCCCCAAAAAACCCCTCTTAGATAAAAAAAAAATGCTGGGAAACCAAATTTTGACATTAATTTTGTAAAAAAAGGTCATTTTGGGGGTTAATTAAACAAAAAATACGTAAGTGGATCGACTGAGTTGGCCGGACTCGACTTGCAACCTGCTTACTGTACATCTTCCCTACCTGGCCAGCGACCTCCAAAAGAAAATCCATTGAATTGAGCAACAAATCAAGCGCGATCAACGACGAAAGTACATGGGCTTTGAAGGCAACTCTCTTCCAGTCTGGACGAACCCATTTTCGCGCTATGGCATAACTAAAGGTGCAGTTCCCAGCCTAATCTCCACAGCTGCCGCACTCCCGAGAAGCAATTGATGAGTTATAGAGCAAATCAGTCGTTGTTTCGTGCTGCCCATGCCACATAGCCCCTCCGAGCTTGTTCCAGAACCTTTCTCCTTGTATTTTGTCACTTGTGTGTGCAAGATTCGTATAAAAAATGAGGACAGTAGCTGGGGTGCAGTACGAAACTATTCGCGTGATTTGAATCGGGAATATCTTTTATCAAAATTCGTGCTTCGATTTTTATTGAGAAGGGTTCTGTGGCTCTGTTATGGTGGAAGATTAGGGTGAACAAGCGAACGGGTGTGTACAATTAGCGAAAGCGATGGGAATGGTGAAAGATCTAACATATATGCTACTTGTAATTGCCTGAAAATGGAAATAGATTGCATGAATCGGAAAGTACAAGGAACAAAGAGTGCAGGAAAGTTAAGGCTACACTACGAACAGTAATGAAAGCTAGAACTTCAAAGAAACAGAGTGTTTTTTCTGGATGATTGCGGAGAGCCATTCCTTTCCTTCCTTCCAAGTACTTATTCTCTTTGCACTTCTAACCGCTCAAGCAGTTATTCTTTGATTTCAAATCTTTGAATTTTGGTGCCGATGTTCACCTCTTTCTAACTCATGATTTTCACAATTGACTCACGCAAATCGGGACCCATGCCTTCCATGATTTGTAACCGCATAATTAACCATCTCTTTTTGAATGATATCTCTTGACTTTGGAAACCTGTATGCCCCCGTGAGTCTTGTTCTGTATTTCTCGAATTTCGGGATCTAATCTTCCCATTGTGTATTCAAAATAAATCGAATTCAAGTACACCATGTCCTTCATTCAGTACACTTTATTTTAAACTTCTCGAATGGCACACATTTTCCGAATGGCAAAGCACCATCTTATTATTTGGTATGACGTTTTCTTCTTACCGTAGTTCGAGATCTATTAATAGCACCTTTTTACACATGTCATTTCCCACATACCGAATTGGACTATAATATTACGGTATCAACATATGCCTTCTTTTAAAAGAATTAAAATGTTTGATTCTTTTAAACTTTGATATTTACAGAACACTTCCCTTCCCGAACGGTGTCTTTTTCTCTCCATTTTAAATACCTGTCCCTTCGACTCCTTTTATCAAACGACACATTTTGCATCACTCCTAGGATTCATTTTCTCAGCCTCTTTTTTTATTTATTTATCAAACGACGCCTCTCATGTCGTTTCCAAAACTTACATTTTCGACTTTTTCCAAATCAGCTATAAAGCTATTTGTCCCCACACAATCAAATTTTTTTCTCTTCTCATTACCTTCGTCTTCGTGCTCTTGTCTGGTCTTCTTCTTTTTCAAAGCATTCTCTCAAAACCCTAGCATTAATCCTTGCTTCTTCCATCAATGGCGTCCCAAGTTTCTTCTTTTTCTTCTGCAGTGGCCCTCGAATGCTTCTTCGAGTTCGTGGAGTCAGACGATTTGAACAATCGCCATCACTTTTCTCTTTTGAACGATAATGGTAACGATTCTTTTGTCTTGAGTTATGCTCTTTACAACCATTTTTTGATTCCAAAAGTTTATTCTGAAGTTTTCCCTCGATACAAAACCGAAGTCCTTCCTATATCCATCATACACCTGTTCAGTTTCACTACTGGACTTCTCAACCTTCTCGACTTATGTCTTTTTTCCAGTTCGATCAATCTTTCTTCCAATGGTATTCCCAACTTCACGCCTCTAAGGCTACACTCTGGGATGAGCTTCAAATCCATTACGCTTTTCGCCTTCCTTGTTTTGATTACCGTCTCAATTTTGAACTGATCGGTGCTCCTTCTAGCTTTTGGTTTTCTTCGACTAACTGCTTCTTTTTTCCCTTTGCTCCTATAACTGTTACCTTTTTGGACCTAGTTTGTATCATTGGCCTCAGTTCTTTAGGAGAGAATGTTGCTACTATCTCGGTAAATATTAGTCCAAACTTTCGTCAGCTTACAGACTCCAATTTATCCTACGGGACTTTTATGAATAAATACTATTAGAAAGACGGAGAAGTTACTGATGAGGAGTATACCGCTTTTCTGCTCTACTGGTTGTGCAAATTTCTTTTCTGTCACCCTGTCATCAGGGTATTTAAAGATTTCCTGTATATAGCCAGCGCTCTAGCTGCGAGAACCAAGCTAGCTCTTGGCAAGACTGCGCTTGTTCTTCTCTACAGGGGACTATCCCATACTACTTCCGTCACCTCTGTAGGTGTCCTTGGGATTTTTGGTAGCCCTCTCTAGATTTTACAAGTCTGGGCTGCCTTCTGTTTTCTTTCTTGTCAGGATTTCATTCAAAGGCAGGCTCATTTCTGGTTTCGAAATTTATTCTCCCCAATATTGCACTCGGAAATTTAGGCTTACTCAAGGGCTTCCTGTCCCAGCACTCTATGCTTTATCCTTTCCCCATCTACCTAACAACGTCACTTGCAAGTTCTCAGATACTTCAGCCTTCACTGAATTGAATCTCATCATTTGGAGGATCTACTGGAAGCTTCCTGTATTGGAGTATGAGTCGAAATCTACCTGTGCCACTCCTGACTTCATATACTGGTGGAACGACTACCATTCTTGTATCTTTTTCGAAAGTCAGGATCCGGAATCATTCTTGGATCGAGCATTGCAAGAAATGGATTCTGCCTTGGTTTCTAAACCAGATGTGATACCGAAAGCACTTCCAGTACTCCCGAGAGAACTTAAGAAAGGTAAGTTGACCTTTTTCTCTTTTTCTGTGTTAGTAATGTAGGCTTACTTTTCACTTCACATTATTATGTATACTTGCAGATGGTAAAAGAAAAAGAACAGCTTCACCGAAATCTCCTGCTCCCAAGAAACCAACTCAACAACAATCACCACAAGAGGCAGGCATTCGCATATCAGTGCCCATATCTTCTAAAGCTCCATCTAAAAGCTCACTTCCCGATGCACCGCTTCGATTATTGAAGAAGCCGCGATCAAGCAAAGGTAAGTAATCGTATTTTCTTCTACATTTATGTTGTGACTGCTAGGCTTATCATTTCTGATTTTAATCTTTTGAATATCAGGTTCTACAAAGAAGACACCTACATCTTCTCCTTCTGAACCTGCTGTTGAAGTCCCAGTCTTTACAGCTAAGACCTGTCGCGACCCTCCCAAGATTTCCGGGATCCCGAGGGAGCTAATGGATTGCTAGGCCCATTTGGTGTCTAGGCTTAGCTCGGGCCCTCCCAGGCCCATACCAAATCGTGTCAGGAAAATTTAAATCAAGGTTGACCTTAGTGTGGTCAGGTGACATGTGAATAGTGTGCATGCCATAGGAGTCGCCACCAATCATTTATTGGAGGGTATGACTGGGAACCCTATCGAACAATTGGGAAAGATCGCTCGATCCTACGAAAACCAGAGATCTAGATTCGGGGACTTACTTACGTCGATACTACCATCGACGCCCTCTTGGTACTTAAGTTGAGTGATTTCCTAATCTAAGGAATTCATGCAAGCGAGATTGGATAAGGTAGGCTCTAAGAATCTAAGGGGTTCATGCAGGTGGGATTATCTGTCCTATCAATCACAATCAGGGAATTAAATGCGCAATAAAAAAAATCAATATGCAGAGAAGATACACCGAGTCAAGTCAAAGCGGGCCTAGGGGGGTCTTAGGAAAACCTAGAAAACATGCCAATTAGGATCAAGGATAGTTTGGAATAGTTTGCGGTCAGATTGACCAGAGGAGTAAAATAGTCATTTTGGAAGGCTCGGGAATTCAAAAAATGTGAAATTAGGTCAAACCAGTTGAATGTGGTTTTTCCCTAACTTTCACGATTTTTAGAATTTCTCTGATTTTTCTGAAATTGTTTGTAATTTTTCTGAATTTTTTTAGACATTCTAGAATTTTCTAAGGATTTTCCCTATGATTTTTGGGGTTTTTCCAATTATTATTTTTTTAGAATATTTTCTATATTTTCTGGAATTTGTATTTTTAATTTTTAATATTTTCCTTTTTTTTAGGAGTTTCTAAGACTTTCTCGGAGTTTTCCTATTTTTTAAAATACTTTCTATATTTTCTGGAGTTTTTGTAATATTTTTTCTGATTCTTCAAAACGTTTTTTGTATGTTCTAACAATTGTTTTTAATTTTTTTTAGGTTTCTATGAATTTTTACGATTTTTCTATTGATTTTTATTTATTTATCTACTTTATTATATTTTCTATTTATTTTCCTATAATTTCCAGATTTTTCTAAATTTTTACCAGATTTTTAGAATTTTGTATTCTTATTTTTTTGTATTTTTTGTATTGTTTATTTGTTTATTATTATTTTTATTGTTTATTTTTTTATTAATTTTTCATTTTTCGGACCGGGTCGGGTCGACCTGGCCCGCCCGAGAACCCGGCCTGAAAGCCCAGACTTAAACCCTATGTTAAACGACACAATTTTGATTTTTAATGATTTTCTATCATTATGTTTTTTTATTTTATCTAATTTCCTATATTTTTTATTATCTTTTAATTTATTTTTATTTTTATTTTATTATTTGTTATACGGACCAGGTCAAATGGACCCGGCCCACTACCTAGGCCCAAGACCAAATCATCTAATGCCCAAAACAACGTAGTTTCGGAGATTTAGTTTTTCTATTTTCGAATTTTCCGACTTTTTATTCTATTTCTTATTTTCTGCCTACTCCTAATCCTACGGCTAATACTCCACCACTTGCCTCAAATCTGGCCCCCTCCATCTCTTATACAAAACCTACGGTCAAGATTTGATCTTGAGACTAGTTCCTGGCCGTTGGATTTTATCCATCACCTAGCCCTAACTCGCTGCCGGAGAAGACAACCGCAAGTCGCCGGTGAACGCAACTCCGACAAAAAAAAAAGCAGACTCGGACGAAGAATAAACTTGCGAAATAAACATTCAACTTGGAACATAACTTGACCAATAACACGCGAGGCAATTGAAGGAGCTTACCTGATAGTTCTAAGAGCTCGGGTTCGTATAAAAGGGCCTCAACGACTTGAGTTTTACCTAGGGGGTTTGGGAGATTGGGTCGAAGGTTTCATGCGATAAAAATGGAAAACGAGAACTAAACTGGAATCAGCACAACAATACGAGCATTCTGGACCAAAAATCACGAAGGACGATGGAAAAATGAAGGAACCGTCATTGACGGACCTTCGACTACGCATCAATGGCGACCAAGCGCAGAGGCGACAAAATGACTTACCGTTTGATTCTGACGATTCCTCTAAGCTTCAGGAAACTTATGGTGCGAATTTTGGGACTCGATTCTTCGCTATATTGCCTGACCAAGCTTCTCAAGCTCTCGGGTCTTGCTTCAATGGCCCCCCCTCCCAAAACAGAGTCTCCTTTAACCCTTTTGTACCGTCTCTGGCCGTCAATCCATTTTTCAAAAAAACATTGTCAACAGAAAATCTCAAACTTTTCCATGATCCTCGCTTAACCAAACCTCTAATCTTGTTAGGATTTCCCAATTCTGTTCGAGAATCCCGCAGATTCAAAAAACTCCCTGCTCTCTGTGCAAATCCAGACTCGGGGAAGACGATGACAATTTGGGTCGGGTCGGGTTGGATCTGGTCCGACCCGACCGACCCAAGTCACTCATTTTATTGAAATCGACCCCAAATTTTTCACTTTTTCCCAAAATTGACACCAGAATTGGGCTCAGGGGCATCAAATATATTCGAAAATGGCATTTTCCCCAGAAATTATTCAATATTTGCGCAAAAACCCCAATTTTTGGGTTTGACCTGAGAACTCGTTTTGCAAAATCCAAAGTCTTAGAGGCCTTTTTTGCAAAAATTGTTGCCACCATTAGATTCAGAGGGTAAAAAACTAGAGGGTGACGTCGCCCTATTTTCCATTCAGTGCCTAGAAAATATTTAATTTCATTTTTAGTGATTTTAGGGACTAATTTAAAAAATTAGAAATTGCATTTTGGTCCTTTTTAGCGAAATTGAACAATTCTGAGGGCTTTTGGACTTGATTTAAAATTTGAAAAATAGAGGAGGATGACACGACTCTAAAATGCAAAAATGGAAAATTAAAAAGCTGAAATGGAATTTCTAGAATTATTTGAATAATCTAAAAAATGAAATTAACAAAGAAACCCTAGATTCCTGAACTAATTTTTAAAAATTTATTCATCCAAAATGAAGAGGAAATTAAATTAAAAATTTTGACTATTGTTTGGTAATTTTTTTGACTTAAAATGCTATTTTTTATTAATTATTTATTAATTTCCTAATTTCTGAAAATATTAAAAATGCAAAAGAATAAGGAAAATTATTTGTTCAAAATTGGTTCCCTAGGCCAAAAGAAGGTCCCCAAAGTTGATTTTTCAATTTTTTGACTTTTTATTTATTTTGTTTTATGAATTTTTGAAAATAAAATGCAGAAAAATACAAACAATTAGGAAAATTATTTTTTGTCCAAAATTGGTTCCCTAGGCTATGCTGAGGTCCCCGAAGTTAATTTTTTAATTTTCTTGTTTTTTTATAGATTGTTTATGAATTTTTGAAAATAAAATGTGGAAAAATAAGAAAAGTTATTTTTGCTCAAAATTGGTTCCCTGGGCCAAACCAAGGTCTCCAAAGTTAATTTTTCAATTTTCTCATTTTTATTTATTTGTTTATGAATTTTTGAAAATAAAATATAGGAAAAATTTGAAAGATAAAGAAAATTATTTTTTACCCAAAATTGGTTTCATAGGCCAAATCAAGGTCCCCAAAGTTGATTTTGCAATTTTATGAAATTTTATGGATTTTCTAAAAACTTTTAAAAGTAAAATTGGCCAAAAATCAAGTGTCAACAGCTGCCCCTCTTTGAGAGGGGTCTCATGAGAGATTACTCTCAAAGACAAGATGACACTTGAGATCTAACCGAATTTACTGAGAAAAAAGGAAAAGTCGTGACATCCAACTCTAGTCTCCTCCTCGAAAGCTTAAGTCTAAATCTCATGCTGCTCACTTCAATGTGGGAAGAGAGGGAGGAGAAAAAGTTAGGGGATTTACCTGAAGGTTACCTGTTTGCCTCGCGTCGCCAGTGATTGCTCTAGAATGAAGGTCTAAGGATTCGTTATAAGAAAACCCTAGGGTGATTTGACTTGGACCCGTATAGTAGGTCACCCCATGGCAGATTCCTAGTGAAAGGATTCTACTGATTAAAACTTGATTAGGATTTGACCCGTATGGTAGGCCACCCCATGGCAGATTCCTAGTGAAAGGATTTTACTGATTAAAATTTGATTCAGATTTGACCCATATGGTAGGCCACCCCATGGAAAATGCTTGTAAAAAGGACTTTTGCGCATGTAGGAAAGACTTATGTGCTTGTAAGAAGGGCTTAGTGGTGCCTGTAAGAAGGGTTTATGTGCTTGTATGAATGGCTTATGTGCCTGTAAGGACTTTTGTGCCTGTAGGAAGGACTTATTGGTGCTTGTAGGAAGGACTTTTGTGGTGCCTGTAAGAAGGACTTTTGTGCTTGTAGGAAGGACTTATTGGTGCCTGTAGGAAGGACTTATTGGTGCATGTAAGAAGGACTTTTGTGCCTGTAGGAAAGACTTATTGGTGCCTATAAGAAGGACTTTTGTGGACAATCATATAGAGGTTACCTTTCTTCTTGGGTGCCGTCTGAAAGTCAGAGGATCCGAACCTTGCAAAATCTCAAACCCGATTAATCTTTACAAAGGGGGTGTCGTTCATGGACCTGGGTAGAACTAGAAGGATTGCAGAAACTCCAACTCGAGTTGTCATGTTGAAGCGGAAAAAGTTAGAAGATTTTTTGGTATTTTGAATGTCTCAAATTTTCAAAATGAGTTTTGCTTATGTGAACCATGTGAAAATGTTTCAATGGGTGCAATGGGGGTATAAGAGAGTTATCCAAAACTTCTTATAGCCTGTATGCATGCTCAGAATCCCGTATGAGGATAGCTTTGAATCAATAAATTTGAAACCACCAGGTGAGTCTGATCAGTCGTATCAACTGGAGTGCACTTATTCGGAAAGGACCTCTCACGATATCTGTTTTTGAGAGATTTTGCTTTCTCACTAGGGAAAATTCTTATAAACACTCAAATGCTCGAAACCTATGTCAAGAATTTCGGGACTATTTGCAGTGTATACAACCTGATGATCAGAGAAGGTCTTCTAAGGGACCGTAATGTAGGCTTGGTCAAAGGCTTACGCAATGGGTAGGCATCATGAGGTTTTCAGAAAAGAATGAACATTTTAAAGCGACTTCTTTGGGTTTACAAGTCAAGAACCTTGAAGATCAGACAAGACCGGATTGTACTTACTCCTTTAGGCAATAACCTCTTGCTTGAAATCCCGTGTTGATCTAAAACGTCTCAATCTGGAGAGGCTTTCGGGATGGGTTGTAACATTGGTTCAGGGTAGGCTTGAAAATGCCATTTTCAGAGTGGGGGGTACGACATGTTGGTGATCACCTTTGCATCATTACCAACTGTCATAACAGCCGGGGGTTAAAATCTATATCCTGAACCCCCAAATGTTCTCTGGATACTTATACTTAACTAGGCTCCACATTTTTTGGTCATTTGTTTGATAACTGATCTCTTTTGGACACATTATTTATATTTCGAGTGCCATGGCTTTTGTTCCTATGAAGGGCTTGGGCCTTGCTTTTACCAGGCACTTTGCTTTTATCAGCCCTATTGCCTTTTGACATTTCCATTGTATTTTTCTTCGAGTGATTTTCAAGTATCATTGCCTTTTTCAATGATGGACTTTGGCCTTGCTTTCACCAGGTGTCCTGCTTTTATTGGCGAGTCATATGCATTGCCCCAGGGTAGGGAGGTGATCACAAACTGGTTTTTGAAATGAAGATTTGTAGGCTCAAATTGGCTCATCAAAGGATAAAGTGGGTAGGATAGAGAAATGAATTGCTCTCTTTCACTTTGATGTTTCAAATCTCCACGGGATACCACCTGAAGTTACCACGAAAAGGTTGATGCCAGTCAACACAATAACGCCTTACCTTGATCTTTTTTCCTAGGAATCAACCAATGAACCTCCAAATTGCCCCAGCATGAGGTGGTTCTTGATAGGGTTGTTTTTGAATTCTTTATTCACAGGCTCAAATGGGCTTGCAAGGGATCATTATGTGTTTAGAGTAAAGAAATAAACATGCCTTCCATCATTTCAATTCATGTAATCATTGCAAATGGTCCCTACGTTTACGGACAAAGGTTTTTATCATGCCTTTCTTTCACTTATCCTCTCAAGTGAGAAGGGACGTGTTTGGGCGTGTCTGCCTCTCAAATTTCGGGTTACTCCAGCTTGACATTCTAATCGTCCTCATCTGAAAATTCATTTTTATCTCATCAAAAATTAGCCCTCACAAGGGATTTATGACACATGCAAGTGTCAGATTTTCCTGGGTAACTTGGAAGATTTTTAAACGAGAATGCAGATGAAGTTATTTCACAAAGTTCATTGATAATGTGATTTATTGACCATCATGACGTGACAGATTGGACGGTTTTAGAGTAAAAGATACTTACCTGCTTGCCATGGCCAGAGGTCCCTGGGAAAAATGAAACGTTTCGGGAGTTAGCGTCCACTCTTGCATTAAGAAACTGGAACGATACAACTTTTACCCTTGATTGCGAATTGGGGGCACTGATTGGCAACCTGTCTTGCGGATTCCTCTTCTTCATTATCCTCTGGTTCGTGCAAGGTCGTTTGAGTCGTTTCCTCAATCTGGGGATTCCTCTTGGACCTGCAGCATATAAAATAATGAAAGTGTATGCATGTATGCATGAAATGCGTGTGGTGGATCTCGATGTGGCTCAGACATCGGTGGGGCACGAGAACTAATTAAATCATGGTCTTGTTCAAGGATAGTATTTCTTGACAGCATCTGCATTTACAGGATTTGCCAATTCCTCTCCGTCCATATTCAAAAGGATCAAGGCGCCGCCGGGTAAAACCCTCTACACTACGTACGGACCCTCGTAATTCGGTGCAAACTTGCACCGGGATGGGGAACATTAGGGAGCACCTTCTTCACAACCAAATCCTCGACTGTGAAACTTCTGGGCTTCACCTTTAGGTCGAATGACTTAGCTACCCATTCTTGGTACGCTTGTCTATAACATATAGCCTTCAGCCGCTTTTCATCAATCAAGTTCAACCGCTCGTGTCTTTGCTGGATTCATTCGGCCTCCGAAAGTTCGGCTTGGGCTGATATTCGTAAGGGCTAGTTTAGACTTTGTAATCATATCGTCGACATGCACTTCTATCTCCTTATGCATCATCTCATGGGATAGAGCCATCATAGCCTTTTGGTTGGTTGCCCCAGCATTTTTCGAAGTCAAAATGAATATCCTTATAACAGAAGGTGCCCCATGGCATTATGAATGAGGTATTGGCCCTGTCTTCTTCCTTTAAAAGGATGAGAACGTTTCAAAACCAGTAGTACTGTCGACCAGGGCATCGATGTGTGGGAGACAAAAATCATCTTTCGGGCTTGCCTTATTCAGGTTGCGGTAATCTGCGCAGACCTCGACCTTTCCGTTCTTCTTCATCACCGAAACAATATTAGCGATCCATTCGGGGTAAGCGATGACTTCAATAAATCCCACCTTAAGCAATTTCATCACCTCTTGTTCGATCTTTTAGATAACTTTGGCTTCGTGCGTCGAAGCTTTTGTTTCTTAGCAGGAACATTCAGGTCCGTTGGGAGCGAATGCTCGACGATATTTGGATCCAAATCTGGCATGCCTGCATGAGATCCGGCGAACACATCCTGATATCCCTTGAGGAGTTCAGTAAACCGAGATACTTCTGACGAAGATAACCTTTCTCCAATCTTGACTTCTTTTAAATTCTCAGAATCCCCAAGGTTGATTGTAACAGTGTCCTCTTTGGTCGAGGGTTTATGTTCCTCATATCTGCCCCAATCCCTTCTGCTGTCTCTGGTGTCATCATCATATTCCTCCTCTATCCCAGAGGAGAAGTCATCAATACGATCTGAGCCACACAATAACCTGTTATGCATGTGAGGGACGGTATGCTCGGAATGTTACAAGCATGGTTAGTATCCTGCTAACACTAATAAAGATGCATGATTTTTTGAAAACATTTTGAAAGTGATTTTTGAAAAACGAAGAAGAAAGAGGGGGATCAGTCCTCATCTCATCGGACGTCCTCGCTCTTCTAAAAAGTTTCAGGAAAATAAGGGATCATATGGCAAATCAGCCTTCAAGCTTCAAAGGTTTGAACCCGAGTATCATCATTAGGCCGATTTTTTGTTCTACATGTCCCTGATAAAACTCGTGAGAATTTTTATTAGATGGAAAATGGACTGCATTACAGCTTACAGTACTTGGACCAACAGTCGGAGATCCAAGGGTGGTTTTCAGGAAGGATACTAAGGAATGAAAATTAAATGCATGAATATAAATGCAGGAATTGAAATGCATCAAGAAAAAGGGAAAGATGGGGCCTCTTCACACAGGCTGGTTGGGTTCCTCATCAAGTCGTTCGAGGATTTCTAAACCGCCCTCCTTCTTCACGGGCCCAACGTGGCTAGGGGTCGCTTCATCAACTGCACCCACTAATTCTTCTTCGTTAGTGAGGTCATCCATGCCGCCCCAACCATCTAGGACGATTTCCCCGATTTTGACAAAAAAGCTCGGCGAGACAGAATAAAGCACCCGGTAGTTGTAGCCTCCGCTATCCTGTCCCAAGGTGTCTACTATATCTCCTCTTTCTAAAGCCTCTCGTAGAAACTTCTTGTCGGCCTCGTGTGCCCTCTTACGACGGGTGTCCTCGTCATCAGACTCCTCATCAGATTCTTTGATGGCGCGTTCTTCGTTCGGCCCGTGCTCGCATGTGGCTTCTCCCGAACTTCAGTTATCAATGCCCTTGGTCGTATCAGCCACACACTCCAGCTCATCCGTATTGCCTTCATCCCAAATGGCATTCACCCTATCGTGATCTAGCAGAGGGTTCTGTGGTACGTTCGGTTCTGTCTTGTCAAATTCAAGTAGTCCTCCATCTATCAGCGCCTGCACTTTGTGCTTGAGTACTAGACAGTTATCCACGTTGTGTCCTTTCTCTCCCATGTGGTAGACACATGACTGGGTCTCATCGAATCCAGGGAACCTCGGCGGATTTGGCCTTGGAGGCACTTTGGCGACTAGGTGCCCCTCCAACAGCGTGGGCAGTAGTTTTGACAGCGGACGGGGGAGTGGTGTGAATGAGGCGGGGTTTTCTTTCTTGCCTCGAACTTCTTCGGGGCCAGTTCTAACGTTCCACCTTGAGTGGGGGTGGATTCTAAAAACTTCCTTAGTTTCGGGGGGTTTGGTACGAAAGCAACGTCGCCTACGTTCTCTGGTTCTCTCCTAGTAGGATAGGATCGTCTGATCGATGGTTCTGGCACGCGCTTCTCTCTAAGCGCCCATTCGTGGCATTCTGCCACCTTGACAAGGTAGGCGAAAGTTTGGCAGCCTGACGTATTCAGCTTCTCGAAATACTCGAGCGGTAGGGTCTTCAAAAATAAATCTACTAGCTTATCTTCCAGAATGGCCGCATTAACCTGAGTGGCTATCGCCCGCCACCTTTGAGGAAAGGTGCGTATCGTCTCGCTCCTTCCCTTTATAGTCCTTAGCAACTCTTCCCTGGTCGGCGCTGTGGCTGTGTTAAACTTGTATTGGTGCAGAAAATCTTCTGCCAGATCTTCCTAGCTATCGTATTCCTCCATGTCCAGCTCGATGAACCAGGCCAGCATAGCGCCTGACAAGCTCTCCTGGAAGGTGTTCATTAGCAACGGGACGTAGTTCGAGAAGTGCGCCATCTTACGCAGGTAATATCTCAGGTGAGTCCGGGGACAGCCTGTCCCGTCGTACTTTCTTACAAACTCCGGCTCCTTGTACCCGGCCGGGACTTCGATCTTGGTGAATGGAGAGATCTTGTCGAACCTGGCCAGTTCGTAACCTTGGCAGCTCAAGCATTCTTCGATTTTTGCGAGCCTCCTCGCGCCCTCTTCAGTCTTAGTCGGTGGTCTTTCCTTTTTCCCTTTCTCCAGGTCAATTACGAACGGAGGGGTTTTATGGGGCACGTCTTTCTCAGATTCAGTGCCAGTGGTCTGGTTGGTGTCGGAATCGGTTGAAGTGGTGGGGTTAACTTCGGGTGCAATCGGGGCCTTTCCTTGTGCAGTCATCATTGATTTCATTTCCGCCATCATGGCAGCCATCAAGTTGATCTGATCCTCAAGGCCAGTTACTTTGGAAGTCAGCTCTTCAGCCATTTTTCGCGTCTTACTGCGGGTCTTCGTGACTACAGAATTTCACCGTTTTAAAAACAGCGAGTCAGGAATCCGTGGGCAGAATGAAAGTGCAGAAATTTTAAACCTTCTCAATACTATGTTCATACGTGGTTAATGGGAGGAAAGACTCGTTCATGAGCCTTAGCCTCATGCAAATGGTCTTTCTACTCATTGAACAGGCATGAGCATACTATCGAGAAAGTGAATAACCCATGGTAATTACTTAATTTAAGAAAACGATGATGAATGATCATATATGAAAGTGTCATGATCCTATTACAATCAGAAGCAAAATTAAGTAGGGAAATCGTCTATTCTGTCTGACGGCACTTGGAGGCTAAGGCATCCTCGCTGTCTTTCGATTCATCCAGGTCCCGTTCTTGCAGGTCTTCATCTTCCTCTGCCGACGGTGGTCCCACGTGCTTTGGTACATACGGCTCCACTCTGGGCAGGTGTGGGACGATGTAGTCCGGTATGTATAGCTCCACTAAAGACTGCCGGTACTTCTTGAACATCTTGATGAGATCTTCTAGGCCTGGCTGTTTGGGTTGAGGCGGCTCCACCATTTTGTGAGCTCCTTGTGTGGGACTAGGATGATCTTAATATCCGATTTCCCCATCTATTTGGGACATGTATGAATATGCTAAAATTAATTACCACGGGTTACAGTGCAGAATGAATGGAGATGCAATGTGAATGCACTAGTTCAATTTCATATTTTCCTTTGGTGAAATAAGGATTAAAGTCTCTTATTCGACCAAAAGAAGTCAGCGAGAGGATTTTAATCCGCATTTCTCCTAAAGAAATTATGCAATTGGCTAGGATCCCTCGATGATTGGAATGAAAGCCATTGCCTATCTAAAGATCTAGAAAAGGAATTGGGAAAATATGCGAATACATCTCAAAAGATCCCTAATACATCAAGTCTAAATGAGACGAGGAGGATGCGGAAATACAACATCCAAAAATTTAAAGTATGTAGAAAATTATCCTTCTATCCTAAAGTGGCTTTCAGACCAATCATCAAGATGACGACTCACTCATGAAATAATGTATGAGATGTATAGTATACAGAACTTAAAATGTATGGAAATGAATTATAAGCTGAAAATAAGAGAGCCTTACCAACCAGGCCCTTTCATGTTTTGGTTTTAGGTATAACAACTGACCAATTCACATGCGCATGAGACGAGTGAGGAATTGACTCTAGAAAAGAAAATAAAAGGAGGGACAGGGTATGGACCTAAAAGGCTCTCACTGTCTGATTCAACAACTTTGCCCACAAACGCAATCGAACGTCAAGTGGGAAGAATCATTAATCCAGACAGCGAGCATGATCAAATATGGTTAACCCAGGCGCAATCAAACGCTAGGGCTTTGCATACCGATCCCTATCTACGGTGACCTAAGGAGAGTGTTTCGAGGTTTGGGTTTAGGCGCTTGTGTGTGCAAGTATTGTGATCCTCAAAGTATGCAAGGCATGCATAGCAGTTGATATCAAACAGCGCTTCTAATTTCTATCATTATGTTTTTTATTTTATCTAATTTCCTATATTTTTTATTATCTTTTAATTTATTTTTATTTTTTTTATTATTTGTTATACGGACCGGGTCAAATGGACTCGGCCCACTACGCAGGCCCAAGACCAAATCATCTAATGCCCAAAACGATGTAGTTTCGGAGATTTAGTTTTTCTATTTTCGAATTTTCCGAATTTTTATTCTATTTCTTATTTTTTACCTACTCCTAATCCTATGGCTAATACTCCACCACGTGCCTCAAATCTGGCCCTCCATCTCTTATATAAAACTTACGGTCAAGATTTGATCTTGAGACTAGTTCCTGGCCGTTGGATTTTATCCATCACCTAGCCCTAACTCGCTGCCGGAGAAGACAACCATAAGTCGCCGGCGAACGCAACTCGGACAAAAAAAAAAGCAGACTCGGACGAAGAATAAACTTGCGAAATAAACATTCAACTTGGAACATAACTTGACCAATAACACGCGAGGCAATTGAAGGAGCTTACCTGATAGTTCTGAGAGCTCGGGTTCGTATAAAAGGGCCTCAACGACTTGAGTTTTACCTAGGGGGTTTGGGAGATTGGGTCGAAGGTTTCATGCGATAAAAATGGAAAACGAGAACGAAAATGGAATCAGCACAACAATACTGGAATCAGCACAACAATACGAGCATTCTGGACCAAAAATCATGAAGGACGATGGAAAAATGAAGGAACCGTCATTGACGGACCTTCGACTATGCATCAATGGCGACCAAGCGCAGAGGCGACAAAATGACTTACCGTTTGATCCTGACGATTCCTCTGAGCTTCAGGAAACTTATGGTGCGAATTTTGGGACTTGATTCTTCGCTATATTGCCTGACCAAGCTTCTCAAGCTCTCGGGTCTTGCTTCAATGGCCCCCCCTCCCAAAACAGAGTCTCCTTCAACCCTTTTGTACCATCTCTGGCCGTCAATCCATTTTTCAAAAAAACATTGTCAACAGAAAATCTCAAACTTTTCCATGATCCTCGCTTAACCAAACCTCTAATCTTGTTAGGATTTCCCAATTCTGTTCGAGAATCCCGGAGATTCAGAAACACTCCATGTTCTCTGTGCAAATCCAGACTCGGGGAAGACGATGACAATTTGGGTCGGGTCGGGTTGGATCTGGTCCGACCCGACCGACCCAAGTCACTCATTTTATTGAAATCGACCCCAAATTTTTCACTTTTTCCCAAAATTGACACCAAACTTGGGCTCAGGGGCATCAAATATATTCGAAAATGGCATTTTCCCCAGAAATTATTCAATATTTGCGCAAAAACCCCAATTTTTGGGTTTGACCTGAGAACTCATTTTGCAAAATCCAAAGTCTTAGAGGCCTTTTTTGCAAAAATTGTTGCCACCATTGGATTCAGAGGGTAAAAAACTAGAGGGTGACGTCGCCCTATTTTCCATTCAGTGCCTAGAAAATATTTAATTTCATTTTTAGTGATTTTAGGGACTAATTTAAAAAATTAGAAATTACATTTTGGTTCTTTTTAGCGAAATTGAACGATTCTGAGGGCTTTTGGACTTGATTTAAATTTTGAAAAATAGAGGAGGATGACACGACTCTAAAATGCAAAAATGGAAAATTAAAAAGCTGAAATGGAATTTCTAGAATTATTTGAATAATCTAAAAAATGAAATTAACAAAGAAACCTTAGATTCCTGAACTAATTTTTAAAAATTTATTCATCCAAAATGAAGAGGAAATTAAATTAAAAATTTTGACTATTGTTTGGTAATTTTTTTGACTTCAAATGCTATTTTTTATGAATTGTTTATTAATTTCCTAATTTCTGAAATAAGGAGAATTATTTGTTCAAAATTGGTTCCCTAGGCTAAAAGAAGGTCCCCAAAGTTGATTTTTCAATTTTTTGACTTCTAATTTATTTTTTTTTATGAATTTTTGAAATTAAAATGCAGAAAAATACAAAAATTAGGAAAATTATTTTTTTTTGTCCAAAATTGGTTCCCTAGGCTATGCTGAGGTCTCTAAAGTTGATTTTTCAATTTTCTTGCTTTTTATAGAGTTGTTTATGGATTGTTGAAAATAAAATGTGGAAAAATAAGAAAAATTATTTTTTTTGCTCAAAATTGGTTCCCTGGGCCAAACCAAGGTGCCAAAAGTTGATTTTTCAATTTTCTCATTATTTATTTATTTTTTTAATGAGTTTTTGAAAATAAAATGCAAAAAAATATGAAAAATAAAGAAAATTATTTTTTGCTGAAAATTGGTTCCCTAGGCCAAACCAAGGTCCCCAATGTTGATTTTGCAATTTTATGAATTTTTATGGATTTTCTAAAAATTTTTAAAAAGTAAAATTGGCCAAAAATCAAGTATCAAGAAGACCTTTGCTCATTCGCCCTTAATCGAGCTTGATCCTATGGCGCCTGAAGTTAGTCATCCCGATTCCCCACCGACGACAATAGGAGCACCAAGGAGACTTGCAATTACACTCCCGGGTTATACCCCCGAAGAGTCCACTTCTCTTGAGGATCCTAGCTCGCCTGAGGAATCACTCCCAATCGGTGTATATTCTTTTTGGTAATTAACCGACTCACTTTACTATTGAATTATTTTAACTCTAAGTACTGCTAGATTTCTTGACTATAGTGATCTCTATTCCTTCTCATCAAATTGAAGCCGATCCAAACACACATTAGGCTACTTGTCCAACTTCTTCTGCTTTTGAAAAGGGCACCACTGCCTGTACTCTTGGTATGTGAATTCCTTGCTTCACTTCTTCTAAACATATATTAGTTGCTAACTAACTAGCTCTTTTGAATTGCAGGACTTCACGCATCAAAAGCGTCAATTTTTCCTCTTAAGGTTATATTTCCCACGAGCCCTACTCCTTCTCTTATGCTACCTGTGTCATCCCCCAGAGCATCCAACATACCATCATCTTCAGAGGTTGCTACCTCACCGACAGAAGGAATTGCCCCGCTAACTAAACAAGAGAGGAATGCCTTCGAGAAAATTCTACAACTCAAACTAGGGGAATCTACCCCAAGTCAATTACAAGTTCTCTTGTCGGCATCCTCTCCAGTCTCTTCCTAGGTTGCCAAAGTTAAATGGAAAGAATTTTTGGACCTTCTGGAACCTGGCTATGGGAAGCTGATTGTAGATTCAAAAAAAGAATAGCGGGTTAGAATCCTGTCCCAGGAAATCTTCTCGGGAAACCTCTCCTACATGCCTTCAACTGAGCTTCAAGACGTCTGCGATGATTTTTAGCTTAGTTTCGTTGAAGCAGTAGATACTGTAAGGGTCAATATGCATACTCTACCCTACTTTCTTTCCATGAAGCAACCACAATTAGCTGTTGAAGACGAACTACGTGAACAACGGGATGATATACTTCTGTCTTTCAACACCTATACTGCTCTGGAATAGGAAGTTGAGAGACTCAAGAAGAGAAAGGAAGAGCTTGAAGCCGCTCTTAAAATTACCGAAAACGAGCTCCGCCTTCAAACAGCCAAGATGGATGAATTCTGTGTTTCTTGCCGACAAGAGTTTGCTGAGTACACAAAGCTAGCAAAGGAATATGACTCTGGTAAGCGCAAGAGTGAAGTTGGAGAGCGGCGGAGAAAAGAGATGATGCAGCAGAATTATAATCTTGAATTTCAACTGTAAAAGTTTGTAAAGAAAGCTAGGCGATTGCTAGCCAAGGCTAAATGGCAATCTTAATGTTTAAACTTCTGCATTCCCAATCTCACTCCTCAGATGTTCTTACCCTTTTGTTTATCTTGTTTCGGGAAGACAGTCTCTGGTGTTATGCTTAAATTTTCTTGCTATAACTTCTTCTTCAATAACTGAACGTCGGGATAATGATATAAAGAACAACAATTCCATCCTGAAAGATCTTTGACTTATTCTTTTAACAACCTGAATTCGGGAATACCGTAGTCTAAAGAGCTAAAATCTCCTCTCGAAAATTCTCAATTCATCCACATAACAATGGAATCCAGGGCAATTATCTCACGCAGAACTGAAGTTTCTTCCTAAAAGGTTGTTCAGCTTGAACACCTTTTGCAGTACTTAAGATCGGGAATACAATAATGTGACAAATCAAAACTTCTTCCCAAGATTCCTTTGACTTGTATTCTTTTGCAACTTGGATTCGAGAAAGCAACTTGGCATTAACGATTGAAACCTTTTGCCGAATTCCCTTCAGTTCAGACTTGCTTTATCTCGTGTTTGGGATGACATCCACATCGAGGGCCTACTTTCATTTCGAAAACATTTCAGCCAAAAACTTCAACGACTTGACTTCGGTAGGATTATCTCGTATATACTCAGCATTGAATTGAAATACCTTTCCGAAGTTCCCTCAACTTAAGTCTTGGATAACTTGAACTCAAAAAACTTATCCTGTTGATAACTGAATATTTTTTACATGATCTCATGTTCTTTTACTGTTTTAATTTGTTCCTAAAGACATTCCACATCCTTGTAACTACTGCATCGTCTCGTCTACATATACACCACTTAACTAACCTCTTTCAAAGATGTCTTGATCTGCTCATTAGTTCGAATCCTTATTACATCATGTCTTCCAGTAGTCGCCATTCTTGTTAAGGAGGTAATATTCAACAACGATCCTTCTACGTCCCTGTTTCACTTGAGTTCCATCTTCAATAATCTATGATCTTCAAACAATTTTTTTTTTGTTAATGATGATCTTCAAACAATTCATGTTTGTAAATTCCAACAATTCCCATTTGATTTTCAGGTCCATCCTCCGTCAGCTATACTCCTAATGATGATCGTATTATCTAGAGACGCCTTCATAAACTCCTATCTCATGGTTGCCGTGCCCTATCGAGAACTCCTAAATTGGAAGAGGAAGTGAATAACCTGTAAAACATACTTCAGGCCAAGCTACTCTTATCTGCCGACCCTTATTTCCTTGATTTAACATGGGAATTATTCTCTCTTTTTCCTTCCAGCCCGTACACTTCTCGTGAGACCATTGAGAAAACTCATGACCTCAATCCCATTGTTCAAGAGTCCAGCATCCTTGAAATTTGTAGTTTTGACGAAGTAACACAATTATTCATCTTGAAAAAAGGAGTATGATAGAGTTGACCGAATTAGCTCTCAACTTCATTCGGACATAGATGCTGCTGTCGCGACTCGAAAATTTTTTTGATCAGTGGAAAATTCCCAAGTTAATGGATTATCAGGTTAATTGGATTAACTAACTTAATACGGACCTTCTCAAGTCCTACCGAATGGCAATTTTGATTTTTGTTCAAATGATCTCAGAATTTGGAGTCGCCACTAATCATTTTTGGTAGATCGTTTAGAAACCTAAGTAAATTAGCAGGAGAACTAAATTACTTCTACGAACTAGAGATTATGAGTTCGAGAACTTGGTTACACTAGTTAATTGAAACTAATGCCCTTTCAGTACTTTAATTTCATGGATATCCTAATTTGGCAACTCAGGCTTGATTTACTGCTAAGGTTTCAGTGAGGTGATCTCTTTTTATATTTTCATTTTTTAGATGGAATGCATGTGAATGACATTTGTTTGGTATTTTTAAAGCATTAAAAATTCCTTGAAGCCAAAAGAGGGAGTGAGCTAATGATTTTTGTGCAATGTTGCGACCTCCAGCAGGTGGCTCGGCCTACTCATTCTAGGGTCTGATGATTCAGAAATTAAATTGCGGAAAGTAAATTTAGTAAATAAAGGACCTCCAACAGGGAGGCTTTGCCTTAACTTGGCCTACCCTTTCTAGGGTTTAATGGTGCAAAAATTATATTGCAGAAATTAAATACGGTAAATAAAGGACCTCAAACAAGGGATCCGGCCTTGGCTCGGCCTACTTATTTTGGGGTTTGATGGTGTGAAAATTAAATTGCAGAAATTAAATGCGATAAATAAAGGACCTCCAACAATGGATTCTGCCTTGGCTCCGCCTACCCATTCTAGGGTTTGATGGTACGGAAATTAAATTGCAGAAATTAAATGCGGTAAATAAAGGACCTCCAACGAGGGACTCGGCCCTGGCTCAGACTACCGATTCTAGGGTTTGATGGTACGAAAATTAAATTGAATTTATGCAGTAAATAAAGGACCTCCAACAAGGGACTCGGCCTTGGCTCGGCCTACCCATTCTGGGGTTTGATGGTGTGAAAATTAAATTGCATAAATTAAATACGGTAAATAAAG
This sequence comes from Psidium guajava, assembly GCA_016432845.1. Lineage (NCBI taxonomy): Eukaryota > Viridiplantae > Streptophyta > Magnoliopsida > Myrtales > Myrtaceae > Psidium > Psidium guajava. Next base: position 35,002,445 of record CM028226.1, read on the forward strand.
GACCTCCAACGAGGGACTCGGCCTTGGCTCGGCCTACCCATTCTGGGGTTTGATGGTGTGAAAATTAAATTACAGAAATTAAATGCGGTAAATAAAAGACCTCCAATGAGGGATTCGGCCTTGGCTCGGCTTCTCTATTCTGGGGTTTAATGGTTCAAAAATTAAATTGTAGAAATTAAATGGGATAAATAAAGGACCTCCACTGAGGGATTCAGCTTTGGCTCGGCCTATCCATTCTGGGGTTTAATGGTACGAAAATTAAATTGCAGAAATTCAATGTGTTAAGTAAAGGACCTCCAATGAGAGATTCGGCTTTGGTTCGGCCTACCCATTCTGTGGTTTGATGGTGCAAGAATTAAATTGCAGAAAGTAAAGGCAATATATATAGAACCTCTAACAGGTGGGTCAGCCTTCCCATTTTGGAGTTTGGATTTGTTAAGAAAAAAATGTAGAAAATTGTAATACGAATGCGATATGTGGATATGGAGACATACGAGTACGACATGACATAATCAAAATTTAAATCAATCCATTTGGGCAACGAAATTCTCGAAGATTTTAATGGCTAAGATCGTTACTTGATTTGACGGATTTGATTGCCGAATTCGGATCTCGTATCACATTGTGGATTAAGATTGTGTCTCGAACGACGGGGATGAACTCTTGATTTGTGTTGATCGATAAACTCCTTAATTTTAAACTCCCACCATCTTCAAAATTCTCTCCATTTTTGGTATTTTCTTTCTCTCAAATTTTTCTTCAATCTCTCAAAACCCTCTCAAACATCCAAAATTTTCTCTCTCCAAAAAAATCCCCCCTTCCCAAGCTCACTTCTTCCTTCTTTTATAGCTCACTCATTTATCTCCCATTTTAATTTTTCAACCAACTCTTTTTCATCTCATCTTCCCTTCTTTATTCCTATCTTATCTTCTTCATCTTCCCTTCTCCATCTCCTTTTCTCCATCTTCCATTCTCCATTCTAATTTCTCCACTAACTCTTCTTTTTGTTATTTACAAAATAATTCCTCAAGTGTTAGGTATTTGCACTCTAGTCCTTGAGATTTTAAGTATTTACAATTCAGTCCCTGGAGAAATATTTCTTAAAGTCCAAATCTCCTCACAATTTTTGACACATCTCCCCTATGCCTGGTCGAAATTCACCGCATGTCTAGTTCAATTGCTTGTCAAATTTAAGCTCATTTCTTGCCGCTGAAAGTAATGCAAAATTCAATTAAAGTCCTTTTGCAAAATTGAGTCATTCTGGGTATAATTGGGCCAAGATGAAAATTTTGAATATTAGAGAACAATGTCACGACTTCAGAAATGAAAAACTCAAAAATTACAGAGCTAAAATGAATTTTCTATAATTTTTTTCAATTAATGTGAAAACGAGATTAACAAAGTAATTCTTTATTCTAGATTAATTTTTGGAGATTTTCTTTGGCCAAAATGAAGAGAAGATTAGAAAAAAAAATACTTACTATTTTTTCATATTTTTGTGGCCTCAAATGCTATTATTTATTAAATATTTTCCTAAATTTTGAAAAATATTAAAAAATGAAAAAAAATATGAAAAATTATTTTTTATTCAAAAATGGTTGCCTAGGCCTGGCTAAGGCTTCCAAAGTTAATTTTTCAATTTGTTTCATTTTTTTCTTGATTTGTTTTATTAATTTCGAAAATAAAAATATCGAAAAATGCTGAAAATATGAAAAATCATATTTTGGTCAAAATTGGTTCCCTAGGTTTGGCCAAGGTCCCCAAAGTTTAGTTTTAATTTTATGAATTTTTATGGATTTTCCATTAATTTTTGAAAATAAAAATACCGAAAAATATTGAAAATATGAAAAATCATTTTTTAGTCAAAATTAGCTCTCTAGGCTTGGCTAAGGTCTCAAAGTTGATTTTTTTTTAATTTTATGAATTTTTATGAATTTTTTTATTAATTTTAAAAGAGAAAATATGATTAAAGGTCAGGTATTAACAGCTGCTGCTAACATTCGGGACTTCCTCTCAGAGCTCATACTCGAACATGGAGATTTCCCAATGTTAAGGAATAAGTTGACACAAACAGAAAGTTTGGCTGATCACTCATTCGACTTGTACAAGGATATGATTCAGGAAACGAACGATCTTGCTGAAATAATTCAGACTAAAACACACTGCCTGGCTAACTTAGAAGTGCAACTTGCTAAGGTCCAACATGATCTGTGCTATCATGCTCTCTTGGCCGACCTTTGTACCTTAGAGACTGACCTGAAGGTTTTAGTTGCAAAAATTGGGGCATATTTTCATTTTATGTAACTGCGCTCGTGTTACTGTTGCATTTCCCAGATTGAAGGATAATGTTTCTTTAGATATTTCCCATTGATTAAATGAAGAAGCTCTTTTCCGTCAATATCCATTAATTGGTATGCATTCCCACTCATCACTTTGGTAATCAAATATGGTCATTCCCAGTTCGGTGCCCATTTGTCGAACTCTGGATCCTGTTGATGAACTGGCAAAATAGTCTTCCATACCAAATCATTAACGAAGAATCTCTTCTCCTTTACTCTTTTATTATAAACTCGAGCTACTATTCTCTTTTGTGCCAATAATCTGTCCAAGGCCATTGCTCGAACTTCATCTAAGTTATCAAGATTAATATGCCTTCAGCCTCGATAATCTTCAGGAAGTATCTCACTTTGAAGTTGAACCCCCAAGGACTCCACTGTTATTTCCATCGGTAACACAGCCTCTTGTCTATAAGTGAGCATATATGGACTAACACCTGTAGTTGATCTTCTAGAGGTTTGGTAGGCCCACAACACCGTTGACAATAATGAGTCCTATTTCCTCGGATTTTCCTCTAAATGTTTCTTGATCAACCCCACAACTATTTTATTTGTAGTTTCGGCTTGTCCATTAGCTTGCGGATAATACGAAGTCGAATGCAGCATCTTAATTCCTCTTGACTGGGCGAAATTCATCACTTCCCGTCCAGTGAACACCGTACCTTGATCCCCTGTGATAGTCTCAGGCAACCTAAATCGGTGAATAATGTTTTCTTCAATAAACTTGATCACTGTACCTTGACTTATGTTCTTGTACAGAATCGCCTCCACCCATTTCATGAAATAGTCTGTAGCGAGCAATATAAAGTTATGTTTATTGGGGGATGGAGGATAAATCTTACCGATTATGTCCATTGTCCATCCTCTAAATGGCCATGAATTTACAATTGGGTTGAGTTCTGCAGCTGGTGCATGTTGTAATGGTTCATGTTTTTGACAAGAGTTGCAAGCCTTGGCATAACCAATACAATCTTACATCATTGAGGGCCAATTATATCCATGTCTCTTCAATAACCATCTCATTTTTATGCCAGCTTGATGCGCTCCACATATTCCTTCATGTACTTCTGCCATGACCAATTTGACATCATTTTTATATAAGCAACGTAGCAGTAAGCCATCGGAAGATCTGTAATACAGTTCTTCCTCCATCACTACATATTTCTGAACTTGCCTCCTTAATTTTTGATTCATCGAATTAGGTTTTTTAAGGTATTCCGTTATGGGCTTCCTTCAATCTTCTTTTAAAACTTTTTCATTCATGGTTATCGGTATTTTTCTTTGTTTAATGGAAGGTACCGATAGCACAATACTTGAGACCATGTCTGCCAGTTCTCTTGATATCTTGTATCTCGAAACTATCTGTGCTAACTCGTTGGCTTCTTGATTTATCTTTCTCTTGACATAAGTTATGCCATAATCTTTAAACTGGCTTAATTGTTTCTTAGCTAAATAATAATAGCCAATTAAATTTTCATTCAAGCATTGATATTCTCTATTCAGCTGCTTGATCACTAGTTGGGAATCACCAATTATTTTAACAAACTGAACATTCAGATCAATTAATATTCCCAATCTGATTACCAATGCTTTGTATTCAGCTTGATTATTTGAACACTCGAAATCCAACTTACAAACGTACCTGGTATAATTCCCATAAGGAGATATTATGATTAAACCAACTCCCGAAGCATTATTAGCACATGATCCATCGAAGTACATAGTCCATGGGACAACATGGGTAAGTCTTTGTTCATTCGGTTCGCTCTCCTCCATTTGCAAATATGGATATTTGGTAAGAAAATCAGCAGAGCTTGCCCTTTCATTGCTTTTAGTGGTACGTATACCAAATCAAATTCGAATAAAATGAATACCCATTTGGCTACACGACCTTTTATGATGGGTTGCGATAACATATATTTTATCACGTCTGCCTTAGTAAGCACATGTACAGTAGTTGGCAACAAATAATGTCACAACTTTACAGATGCAAAGTGCAGAGACAAACATAATTTTTCCAAAGCGGTATAACGTTTTTCAACATCAGTTAATGTTCTGCTCAAATAATACACCGCTTGTTCTTTTTCTTCATCGTTTTCTTGTGCCAACATTCTCCCAATAGTATTATCGGTAGCTGATATATATAATTTCACTGGCTTACCAGCCTTTGGTGACACTAGAATAGGAGGATTCACCAAGTAATTTTTAATCGCATCAAAAGCTGCTTGTTGCTTCTCACTCCAAGAAAACGTGTCCTTGTCCTTGAATCTTAAAAGTTGTGACGTTGGCTCGATCTTCCCAGATAAATTGGCAATGAACCGGCGTAGGAAGTTAATCTTTCCCAATATCATATGGAGTTGCTTCTTCGATTTGGGAAGAGTTAACTCCATAATCACCTTCACCTTGTACCTATCCACTTCAATACCTTTTTGATTGATAAGGAACCCCAAGAAGTTTCCAACTCACACATCAAAGGCACATTTGAGTGGATTCATCTTCAGCTTATATTTCCTCATCTAAATGAAGGCCTGTTCCAAGTAATCTAGATGATTATCCTGAGTTGATTTTATAACAATATCATCGTTATAAACCTCCATAAATTTTCCAATCATATCATGGAAAATAAAGTTCACTGCTCGTTATTACGTAGCTCTCGCGTTCTTCAAACCGAATGGTATGACAATCCATTGGAACGTTCTAATGGCTCATGGACACCTAAATGCCGTTTTTGGGACATTTTCTCTATCAATGAATATATCGTTATATCCCGAATGTCTATCTATTAGGGATAACGTCTCATTTCCCGATGTTGAATCAATCAGTATGTCTGCAACAGGCATGTGGTACTCGTCTTTTAGCGTAGCAGTATTGAGATTCTGAAAATCAATACATACCCGCAATTTTCCATTCTTTTTCTTTACTGAAACTATGTTAGGGATCCATTCCACATACCTAGCCGTCTTGATGAATCCCGTCCTTAGTAATTTTTCAATCTCTTCTTTAATTTTATCAACTACATCTGGGGCGAACCTCATTACTTGCTATTTATGTGGATGAAATCCTTTCGTAATTGGTAACCTATGCTTAACAACCTCTCTTGACAGCCCTGGCATTTCGTGATAATCCCAAGCAAAATAGTCTCCATACCTGGCGAGCAGCTTTACCAAATCGTCTCTCATGCCCCCATGCAGAAGTGCACTTATGAATATGGGTCGAAAGTGTTCATCTTCCTTAATATTTATCTTGATTAGAGGGTCTTCTGTTTCTATGAACTTGGCTTCCCCTTTAATCAGTGATTCTTCCCATTCTTCAATATAGTCCGATGCTATCTGGTCTTGTTGAGCTGCTTTGGCCAAGTACGCAAAAATACCTTTATTCAGTTTCTCGTAATGATGTACTGGCTTCCATAAAGGTCTTTTAGCTCTTGAGGTGCTAAGCTTGACTTGGGGATCCATTCATTCCTCCCCTTACCGAAGTGGCAAAATGTATAAGACCGTGAATCGGTCTCAAGAATCTCCAGAAATTGATTTCCACTGAGGTAGTTTTCATCTTATGGATGAATCTTGGTTTAACCTATCGGGATGACTTTTTCATTTGCCCTGACATACTTCACTTTTTCTCCATTCCAAAATGCCAACATTTGGTGCAATGTGGATGGCACATATTGATTAGCATGAATCCAATTTCTTTCTAACAATAAATTGTATGCACCATCTGACTCAATCACGAAGAAAGTAGTCCTTGATGTCTTGGACCCGATATTTAAATTTACTACAATTGCTCCTTTCACACCTGTCACTTCTCCAAGAAAATCGGATAACTGCACATTAGACGACGTGATCTCATCATCTTTTTTACCCATCTTTCTGAAGTATTTATATGATATCAAATTTAGGGTAGCCCCAACATCCATGAATATCTTACCGACGAGTCTTCCATCTACTTTACCAGATATAAGCAATGACTTCAAGTGTTTGGCCCTCTCAATAGGGACTATCTCAAACTCTATCACTTCATTCTCAGAGAAATCGAACTTAGCCATAGCTACCTCCCTTTCAGAAATGTGTCCCAAATCTTCCTCCACTGTTAAACACATCCCAAATTCAGGCGGGAGTCTCGTATTCACCATCCCGATTCTCATTGGATGGTCACGCTCTTTCGGCATCTTGGACTTCCCTTTTCGAATTCGATTAGCTTCATTGTCTTCAAGCTTCATGTGATCTTGGCTGAAACCATGCTCATGCCTTAGGGTAAGTGCTACTGTAAACTGTCCAAAGTCTATTGTCCTTTTCTCTTCCTGAACTTTCTTTCCTTTCATTGGCCATTGCCTTGAACGTTTTCCTTGCTGACTTAAAGTGGGAACCTCTTCTATCTCATTTTTCTTTATTTCAGCATCGCTACGTCTCCAGACCCAATTCTTTTTTTCGTAATTCGGGATTTTCCTACCATCCCAAGCTTGCTCAAAATATCTCTGCTTGCTTTTCTACCTTTGATTCCGTCTCTTGATGGTTCGGTATGATGCTTAGCCAGGTGGCTTTGCTTCTTTCCATCTTCCTTCAGGAAGATCATGTGGGATTTTATAAGTCCTCTTCCTTTCAACCCTTAACAGAGTTTCTTGTGATGATGGATCATCACGCTTCTCTTTGAGAAGATTATGTTGGGCTTTGGAAATTTTGTTCTCCTTGACCTCTTGCAGGATAGGCCTAAGTAGCGGATCATCGAACTTTTCTCCCCAACCAATCGATTCAACTGGCGATTGTCGTTATTTGAAGTAGTCTGGCTTTCCATAATATACAACATAATCAAACTTTCCACTAGATTCTCCAAGAAGACCTACCTCTAGATCTCCTTCTTTGTAATGCTGCCATAAACTCTTCTTCTTTACTGTTTATTTGGAGCTTTACCACTCTCACCACCTTGATTGTTAGTCTAACCAACTTTAATTTCCCTATCCTGTGGTACTTCGGGACTACTCTCCTTCTTGATTTTTTCCAAAGCGGGAAGTGGTTGATCACTAAACTCATTCTCCCAACCAGATGGTTCAACGTACAATGATGGTTGCGTGAGGTAGTCTGGTTTCCTATAAGACACAACGTAATCATATCCACTACTTGGTTCTCCAAGAAGACCTATTTCTGGGTCTCCTTCCTTATAATGCTACCATAAACTTTTTTTCTTAGCTGGTTTACTTGCGGTTCTATTGTCTTCATTAATTCGAGAACCCGCTTAACTGTTTTCTAATTTCCGAACTTGCTGGTTATAGTGCTCTCTCTGATGCTCATAGCGTGCTAACTCATGCTAATCTTTCAATTTCAATTGTTCACACGACCCGTCTTTTTCATGCTCTCTGGTAGGAAGAGTGGGAATCACAATCTCAGACTTGATTCGGCTCAATTGTGTTTCCTTTTCAGGTTCTCGAAAGGAATCTCGTGTCTGGATAGGCTCTTCAGGAGCTGTTGCTCCAAGCCTTCTTCATGCCTCGCCTTCTTTTCGGGATCGAATCTACTTCGGTATCCTCCCTTAATTCCTCTAACTAAATGACTTATGCACCTAGTCTCATAACTCCCTTGGGGTCTGGGGCTTTCCTGAATGAAGGAACCTGATCGGTATCTTCCTCTAGTTCGTCAGACTGAATGACTTGTGGTCCTAGTCTCATAACCATCTTGGGAGGCTTCCCCGAATGAAAGAACATGATCGGTATCTTCGTTTATTTCCCCGAACAAACCGATACTCCGATCGATGCTGGTCTTGATGATTCAAATCCTAGTGGCAACGAGAGCAAACATCATCGGTTTGACGACCCGACGGAGTATGAACATTTACCATTCCCGTCATCTTAGAAAAAGGGTCGACATCAACTTTCATCAGTGCTTTCACTTTGTCTTCGGCAAATTGATTTTGCCTTGTTGAATCGCCTCTCGTATTTTCTTCCTAAAGATAATGCAATTAGCTGTGTTATAGCTGGCCGAATGATACCACTTACAATATCTTTTGTCTGCTAATTCTTCCTTAAACGGGATCTTCTGTCCTTTAGCCAACTTTATCATTCCATCTTTATGCAAAAAGTCAAATATTTCATCCAACTTCTATATGTCAAACAAATAGCTATTTGACTTTTTCGCTTTTACTTTTGTAAACTCCTTCACCCTTATCGGTTTAAGAGTTGGGCATACGTATGATTTATCTAATACCATTGCAGCTACTGCTATCTCCTTTTCTTCTTCCTCTTCCATCGAGTTCTTCACTTCGGGATTGCCTGTCCCAACCAAGGCTTATCTATTCTTTTTCATCAGCCTCCTATCCTTCTTTTTCAATAGGTGCTCATGTTTTGAAACTCTGGTCGTCAATTGAAAGAGATCATCAAACGTTTGTATTTCAAAACATTCTCGAAGGTTAAACTTTAAACCATTGAACGCAAGGTCAATAAATTTCTTCTTAGTAAGGGATGTCAAGCATCGGTTTCTTGATTTATTAAATTGAGCGATATACTGGTCTGCAGTTTCGCCACCATACTGATGCATTCTTGCCAAATCGGTTACTGATACTTTTGGTACTAACCGATAAAATTGAGAATGAAACTGCCTTTCTATCTCAGCCCATGTTTGAATTGAATTTGCTTGCAGATTGGTGTACCAAGTAAATGTTGTCTTAGATAGCGATAAAGGAAACAACTTGAGTCTTAAATACTCATTCGTTCCTACTTCTCCACTCTGTTGCAAAAATTATCCTATGTGCTCTACGGTCGACTGATCTTTTTATCCAATGAAAACAACAAAGTTCGGTGTCTTAAATCCCCTCGAGTATGGGATATTATCCACCTAATCTCGGTGTGGCTTCCTGTACACCGGCCTTGGAGCACCCCTGTCTACTCCCAACCACTGAAGTACTATTTCGACTACTCGATCTGGGTTCCATGGCCTCACATTCTGTTGTCCAACCCACGCTTCTTGCCTCTTAGGATCAATTGGTATGGGTCTGTCGATTCCTTGATTGTCCACATTAAAGTTAATAGGTGGTATTGGTCGACATGGTTGATTCCCAATGCCGTATGGGTATGTTGGAACTCTAGGAGGTCTCATTGGTTCTGGATTAGGTACGTTCGGTACCGGATGTACATTCTGGATATTTGGGTTAACTGTGTTAACCTCAACCGCACTGCCTTGAGGGAAAATATATCTACAGACTCCATTCACCAAGTTCACTTGAGTTGGATTATCTAGTTTTAGTATGATCCTTATTAGAGGAGGCTGAAGAGGTATCCCTCTACTACTTTGGCCAACGATAGGAGGACCATACATTGGAGGATATGGCATGGCACTAAAAACATTGATTTGAAAGGGCGGTCCTTGAGATGATGAACTTGGTCGGGATATCACCTCATTTATTGCATTGACCACCATCGGTTTGATTACATTAGCAACGTGTCGGATCATGTGGTTGGTCAGCTCATTTTGTTGTTTCTCGAACATCCTCTTCATCGTAGCTACTAATGTAGCATCTGGTGCTAGCCCATGAGCTTGATCATCTGTCAATTGGCGTGGAATGTCAGTAGTAACTCCGATAACCACATTTTCTGCAGAATGCTCAGATTGATTACCATCATCTGGATTATTGGTGTTGTCATTCTTACCATCTAGTTGATTTCTTGTTTACAACATTTTTTTTCAAAACTCACCACAAATGTCCCACTAGGCATGCCAAAAAGATGTTCGCGCGATTTGAATCAGGAATATCTTTCATCGAAATTCATGCTTCGATTTTTATTAAAAAGGGGATGGAAGATTGGGGCGAACAAGCGAACAGGTATGTGCGATTAGCGAAAATGATGGGAATAGTAAAAGATCTACTAGCTATGTTATTCCTAATTGCCTGGAAATGAAAATAGATTGCTTGAATTCGAAAATACAAGGAACAAAGAGTGTAGGAAAGTTAAGGCTATACTACGAACAACAATGAATGCTAGAACTTCAAAGAAATAGAGTGTTTTTTTCTAGATGATTGCGGATAGCCATTTCTTTCCTTCCTTTCGAGTATTTATCCTCTTTGCACTTCTAACCGCTCAAGTAGTTATTCTTTGATTTCAAAACTTTGAATTTTGGTGATGCTGTTCACTTCTTTCTAACTCACCATTTTCGCAACTGACCCACGCAAATCGGGACCCGTGTCTTCCATGATTTGCAACCGCATAATTAACCGTCCTTTTTTGAATGATATTTCTTGACTTTGGAAACCTATTCGCGCCCGTAAGTCTTGCTCTGTATTTCCCGAATTTCGGGATGTAATCTCCACATTGTGTATTCAAGATATATTGAATTCAAGTACACCATATCCTTGATTCGGTACGCTTTCTTTTAAACTTCACGAATGGCATACATATCCCGAATGGTAAAATACTATCTTATTATTCGGTATGATGTTTTCTTCTTACCGTAGTTCGGGATCTATTAATGGCACATTTTTACACATGTCATTTCCAAAATACCAAATCGGACTACAACATTACGGTATCAACAGGAGCATTTAAAAAAGGACGTCGCAGGGAATAATCTGGCTGGCTATACGTGTATGAGGAGAGAGAGGGTTATGCTAGGTGTGGAACAGGCTCTATAAAGTGAGGAGCAAGGCCACAGTTGTTGGGTTCAACGAATTTCGTTGAAATTGAGAGAGAGAGAGAGAGAGAGAGAGAGAGAGAGAGAGAGAGAGAGAGAGAGAGAGAGAGAGAGAGAGAGAAATCGTTTGCGCGTAGAGCTTTTTTGAGCGACCACCGCCCTAGCTGACCTTCACCTAAATGCCGTTTATCCACCGAGCCGCCACCGACGCCCATCTGCCACTAGAGTTATTGGAAAAAGTAATGCAAATACCCTATCGTGACTACCTTTATCTGCGTTTTCTGCATTTTACCCTGTCTAATTTTGTTTGATCCTACCGTGTTTTGTGCTTACTTAGCCTCGTGTGTATGATTATGTGCTTCGGTGTCACCCATAGAGCACTTGGTTTTCATTTTTTCCCTTGCGTGCCAAATGCTTGATGAAGTGTCTAGATAGTTCAACTCACCTATTTTGCACTTGATTCTTGTTAGCTTTTCATGAGTATTTTCTACTGTTTCTTGGCTTGTTGTATTTCTGGCATGTAGTAGAATATGTAGATATGCTTCTTTTCTCTCGATTCAATTTGTGGGCAAAGTCATGGGGTCAAGAATACTGTTCATTGGTCTGACCTTGGCGCCAGAATTTTTGGTTTTTAAAAAGAAATTCAACTCACCCATTTTGTACTCGATTTTCGTTGCTTACCCATGAGTCTTTTTTGTTGTTTCTTAGCTTGTTGTATGCCTTACATGTAGAAGAACACATCGGTGTACTTATTTTCTCTTGATTCAATCTGTGGAAAAAGTTATGGGGTCGGGAAATAGCCATGTTAGTTTGATCTAATATGCATATTTTTACCTAAGTATTGGAAATAGTTTAAATTGTCCATTTACATTTGATTTTCGTTGCCTTCCCGTGAGTATTTTTTGTTATTTTTTGGCTTGTTGTATTACTTGCATGTAGTAGAACACATGGATATACTTATTTGCTGTTGATTCAATTTATGAATGAAGTTATGGTGTTGGGAATCTCGCTCATTCACCTAATTTGTGTCATGATTGTTTACAGTTCAAACTCTTAACTTTTGGGGTGATTTTGATGGCATTCATTCCTTGCATGTAACTCTTCGTATTGGTATGTACCTTGCTTGCTGGTTATGTCATATCATTAAGATATTTGCACTTGAAAGTAGTAACTCAGTGAGCTATTGTGTTAGAGCTTGATTTTTCATTTTGTCGGCTTGCGAGTAGCTATCTTCCTGACATCATTATGACGCGCTTGGTTGACCATTTCCCGAGCTATTGATTATTTTGGAAACTTGTTGACACCTAATTTTGCTGGCCCCCCCTAAGTTTAATGTTATTTTTTTTAAGACTTAGAGTAGGGAAATGTTAAATTTAATTTGCCTATTTCTTGTTTTACTTTCCGATTTGGAAAAATTTAAATTAAATTTAGTTCTATTGAAAAAATATATAAAAATTGTTAAAAAAAAGAGAAAAGAAAAAAAGGAATTTCGAATCGGGTCGAGTCAACCCAGACTCACGCAAATGGCCCTGGCCCTCACTGTTCCCTCCAGTGAATGGGGCCTGCACCAAGCAGACCTACTTCCTTTCTTATCAGAGCTGGTCCATTCCTATTCTTTTCTTGCCCATCCCACTTTCCTTTTGTCTTTGCGTCTTTTCCTCTTAAGTTCACACATCTTTCCTTTCGGCCTAGCCCGAAGCTTGGTGATCGTAGCTCCTTCTCCTTCTCTGCGTCTGCAACAAAATAAGAGCATACAAGAATAACACCATGAGTATAGAGAGAGAGAGAGAGAGAGAGAGAGAGAGAGAGAGAGAGAGAGAGAGAGAGAGAGAGAGAGAGAGAGAGAGAGAGAGAGAGAGAAGGGAGGCTAGGAAATGGGGCAAAAGGGCAACTAGTTTGTGATTAGCTACCGAGAGTGGTTGAAGAGACTAGAGCAAGGGAGCAGAATGAATAAAAACAGGAGTAGAGCAGGGGAATTTCGGCTAAAAAGAGGTGAATGTAATGAGTAGAGAGTAGAGCAAGTTGAGATCGAGGTGGATGCTTCTTAGATGTTCAGGTAGGTGCCACAGAGAGATATAAGAGCAGAGAAACAAATCAGTTGGGGGGTTGCCTTGGTTAGGGGACTCTCGACCAAGACAAAGAGAAAGAAAAAGAGAGGAAGCGTGAGTTGTTGAAGGTAGAATTGAGGGAAACCAATCACAGATCACTGGAGAAGTGAGACGCTACTGTTCATCGTTGCCATTCGTATCCACTTCAATAGGTTGCTTTTCATCCCTAAACCTTGGCACTCTGCTTTCGTGCACTGGGGCTCGCTGAGCCGAGATCCATAGTTTCCTCGGTTTGGCGAGCTCGAGTTTAGATTGGCATAATAGTCTAGATGTTGTAGAATCTATTTATGCTGTTGGTCATCCAAACGGCCATCCATCGTCATCGATGACTCTCTAGGATAATCGTAATCAGGTTTTATCAACTAAACAGTCAAGGAATCGAATTTGCGTACCTGATTTCGAATCCATTGTTGTTTTCTGCGGAATTCCGGCGTCATTACGCTTAAACTCTTCCCCTTTATCCCCTTGGGCTGCCTGGCATCGATGAGATTGCCTTTTCTTCTCTCTCTCTCTCTCTCTCTCTCTCTCTCTCTCTCTTTCAAGAGTTATGGAGGAGTTGGAGGCTAGAATTGGAAAAAGTGAAGGGTTAGGGTGGGTTCTAGCGTTTATATAGGATTTCCACTAGGCCCTCTCATTATGGACTGGATCGGACTTGGCCCACACTAGCCAGGCCCATATTCGGCACAATAAGAAAATTTATAACCCATTCATTATTAAATCAATTTCGTAAATAGTAAATTAATACTAGATAATGGTGAATTACAATCTTGATTAATGCGAGCCCACATCAGAAAAATTCTGACATTCTCCTACTTAGGCAAGTATTAATTAAAACTGTACTATAGTACGCGCCTTCATATTGGTTTAGAGATCATTCTCAATGGCCAATCTGATCTTGTAAAGTCTCAAATACCGGATCATGGCAGTAACTACGTCAGTAGACATAGCCATCCATTCACAATGTTCTCCACTTTATTGATATGGATTTAATATGGTAGTGTGGCAATTGGATAACACCTCAAAAGAGATACACTTCATGCGTTATCCACTTTGTCGGACACCATTCTCTCTCATTATGTGTAATAGAACTTGATGTGCTGCTAGAGAATTTTTATATGGTTCTAATGAACCCGTATATGTTTTATCTTTATAGTTAACTTTTCTTTGTGTAACAAGACATATAAACACGGCTAATAACCAAATGCTAATAGCCATTACTCAAGGTTTACATGTGCCTCAAGATTTACAAGAATATATATTCAACATCAACAGTGCTATAAACACTTCAATACATATCATTATGCTATAAAATATAACAAATAGATGTAAACTATATTAGAGTAAACCAAAAAGATGCCTCCCACTAAACAACAGTATCCAATGATGCTTGTAAGCTCATATTAGTGAAATGTAGTTAAAAAACACAAGGGGGAATTGTCGCGACCTAAAATTCATTTTTTTAGGTTAATGGATTACCAGATTAATTAATTAAATTAACTAACCTAGTTCGAGCTCTCCCAAGCTCTACCAAATTGCAACTTTGATTTTTTTTTTCACATGATTTTAGAATTTGGAGTCGTCACTAATTATTTTTGGTAGGTTGATTAGAAACCTAAGTAACCTAGCGGGAGAACTAAATTACTTCTGCAAACCAGAGATTATGAGTTCGGGGACTTGGTTACACTAGTTAATTAAAACTAATGCCCTTTCGGTACCTTAATTCCATGGATATCCTATTTTGGCAACTCTTACTTGATTTATTCCTAAGACCCTAGTAAGGTGTTCTTTTTATGTTTTCGCTTTAAAATGAAATGTATAAAGGGTATGAACGCAAATGTTGATATACGAATACGACACACAACTACGGACATACGAATATGATATACGAATACGTAGATATGCGAATCCGAATACGTGCGTGACGTGCGAATGACATACATGCATGACATGCGAAAGACATACGTACGTGACATGTGTATGACTACAATATGCATACGGGATAGACGAATACATATACGTGCGTTACATGCGAATGACATACATACGTGGACATGCGAATGATATGCGTACGTGACATGCGTATGAATACAACATGCATGCGGGGATAGACGAATACGAATACGTATGTGACATGTGTATGAAGACGTACGAATACGATATGTAACATGCGTACATACACCATACAAATACGTGACATATATATGCATATTGATATGTGTATGTAAATACGTACATTTCGATTTTTCTCATAAAGGGCAAAGTCATCATTTTGAAAAGAGGGGATAAAACCCTCATTTTTGAAAAAAGAGGGGGATAAAACCCTCATTTTGAAATTTTTGATTTTTCTGAATGAATATGCATGGGTTAAAAACATATCATAACAGACAAATGTGGATTTGCAAACGTCGCGTACGTAACGTGCATACGAGAACAAACAAATACGATATGTCTATATGAACATACGGATAACATGATAAACATACATGAGACATACTACATGAGATGCACATGAATGGCATTTTTTGTATTTTCAGATTTTCCATTTTTTTGGGTTTTTTGGATTTTCTACATTTTTTTTGTATTTTGGATGTATTATAAAAGAATGCAAAATCACCCAAAGCAAACGAAGATGTGAAGAGAGAGCAGGTAAAGTAAAACTACCCTAGGACAATGAAAATAAAACCCGCAACTCGTCGGGTGAATAATTACAGACCAATTAAATAAAACCCGAGACATGATCGGGAATACAACAAAAATGGACCGGAATGGACATCGGTCAAACACCCGTCGCCAAGCCTCGTGGATCGGGAGTACAACAAAACGGACCGGAATGGACATCGGTCATCCTCCAGTCTTCAAAGCATCGGGCCGAAAGCCAAATGAAAATAATGAACTTATCCAATCAAAAATGCACAATCACCAATGAGTTAAGACAATTCAAAAACTCAAAGAAAGTTTTACACGTGCTGATTAAACTTCATTAAGACCATTTTTTACATTTCCAATGCATTAACACCAAAAATACGAATTAAATCATACTGTCCATGAACATTCTTAGGGAGAAGCAGTAACCATAAAATACAAAAGAAATAATGAAATGTATGCAAAAATTCTGAGATTTTTATGTGGATGGGAAAATGTGTCGTTGACAACTTTCATGTTTTACATTCTTATTGAAGAGACACTCATTTTCGTGTAGAAAATGGTATTTCATGAGAGCTCAGCAGCAAACAAACAAATTTCACAGAACAGACATACTTCAGGATTAAGCTCAAATGGATACTCAAATCTCAAAATTAATGCACCAAACTTTCCAGTCTACTAAACAAGACCCCAGTGAACAACTTTTATTTTTTGTGAAGTTTCAAAAGAAGACTCTAAACATGATATAACTATGAATCAATATGACCACGCACAGAAAAACACTCGGACTCAAGGACGCTAACAGAATTGCATGATTCCATTAAATGCATTAAAAATACGAAACGTGCATGAATATTTTTTTATTTTATATATATTATGCATTAAGATCTTATGAACAAATGTCATGAAGAGGTCTTTATGAAATGAAGTCTAGAATAACCCACGGAAAATCATTTAGCGTGAAAGGTCAGATCAGAAAAATTCCATCTCAGGTTCTGATCACAATATTTTCAAATTTCTGCTCTCAATTTCGGGACCCTTTTGACATAGCAAACGACGTCCATTTTCGCGCCATAATATATCAAATCGAAGATCTCGAAGTCATCTACGAATGTTTGGTATATTTGTTTTCGAGATTTCATCATCTAAACACAAAAAATTGAGTTACTAGATAATTGCACATGCTAATGCGCCTAGAGCTCGTTGGAGATGAATCCGTCGCCTCGCCAAGGCTTGTTCCACGGCGGCGAATTTCTCCACTAACTCTTCTTCATCTACATCTTCCCTTCTCTTATCTTATTTTCTCCATCCATTCTTCTCAATCTTCTCTTCTCCATCTCCTCTTCTCCATCTCCTCTTCTCCATCTTCCCTTCTCTTATCCTATTTTCTTCATCTATTCTTCTCCATCTCCTCTTCTCCATTTTCTCTTCTCCATCCCATCTTCTTCATCTTCCCTTCTCTATTCTAATTTCTCCACTAACTCATTTTTTTGTTATTTGCAAAATAATCCCTTAAGAGTTAGGTATTTACACTCTAGTCCTTAAGATTTTGAGTATTTGCAATTTAGTCCCTGAAAAAATATTTCTTTAAGTCCAAATATCCTCAAAATTTTCAACACACCTCTCCTATGATTAGTCGAAATTCATCGCATATCAAATTTAAACTTATTTCTTGTCGTAAAATTTAATTAAAGCCCTCTTGCAAAATTGAGTTATTCTGAGTATAATTGGGCCAAGATGAAAATTTAGAATATTAGAGAATAATGTCACAACTTCTAAAAGTGAAAAATGAAAATAAATTGACTCAAATTAAATTTTTTAAGCCCGATTCGAGATTATGATTGGATTTTTTAAATTTACGATGGCCAACATGAAAAGGGATTTAAAAGAAAAATATTGACTATTTTTATATATTTTTGTGGCCTCAAATGCTATTATTTATGAAATATTTTCCTAATTTCTAAAAATATATTTAAAAAATACAAAAAAATATGAAAAATTATTTTTTTTTCTCAAAAATGGTTGCCTAAGCTTGGCCAAAGCTTCCAAAGTTGATTTTTTAATTTTATGAATTTTTATGGATTTTCTATTAATTTTCGAAAATAAAAATATTAAAAAATACTAAAAATATGGAAAATACTTTTTTGGTCAAAATTGATTCCCTAGGCTTGGCCAAGGTCCCCAAAGTTGATTTTTTAATTTTATGAATTTTTATGGATTTTCTATTAATTTTAAAGAGAAAATGTGATAAAAAATCAGGTGTCAACATGAATACCTTTAGTTAGTGGGTCTGCAATCATATCATCTGTACAAATATGCTCTACTGCAACATCGCCTTTCTACACGGGTTCATTTATGGTCGAAAAGTTGACCTCCATGTGTTTAAACTCCTTGAGATTTCTATTGTTGTTAATAAATAACAATGCAGAGTTATTGTCACAATATAACTCTATAGGTTTAGCAACAATATGAAATACGGTCAACTCCCTAATGAGGTTTCAGAGCCAAATTGCCTGAGTAATAGCTGAAAATCACGCTATGAACTCAGTTTGCATTGTAGCGGAGGATATGGATTTATGTTTCTCACTTTTCCATGATACTGCATCGCTCGCCAACATAAATATGTATCCAGTTGTTGACTTTTTGTTGTCTTAATAGCCTGCAAAATCCGAATCCGAGTATCTAATTAGCTACAGGTTCTCAACATACTTATAAGTCATCATGTAGTCTCTTATCTTTTGTAAGTACCTTAGGACTTTCTTGGCAACAATCCAATGATCATGTCCTAGTTTGATTGGTATCTTCCCAAAATTCCTATTGCAAAGGTAATGTCTAGCCTAGTACATACTTGAGCATACATAATGCTCTCTAGCGCACTAGCTCAAGGTACATTTTTCATTTGGGATTTCTCCCTTTCTGCTTGAGGACACTATGAAAGACTCAATTTATCACATTTATAAATAGGAGCAATATCTGGCTTGCAGCTCTGCATATTGAATCTCTTCAAGGTACAATTTATATATGTCATCTGAGATAAACCAAAAACATGGCTTGAACGATCCCTATAGATCTCAATACCAAGGATAAAAGACGCTTCACCAAAATCCTCCATGTCAAAGTTTTCCGATAGCATCTGCTTCGTCTCATGCAGTAATTCGATATCATTGCTTGCAAGTAGGATGTCGTCCACATAGAAAACGAGAAAAATGTATTTTCTCCCATTGATTTTGTAGTTTTTTTTAACAAAATCAAATGAGGTGACTATGTGACATCCCGATTTTTCTCGTCTAATTAATTAAGAGTGACAGTTATATTAGAGTCAATTTATTTCACTTAGAAATTTACTATGTTAAGTAAATTTTAGAGTCGGTGATGTGAGAATAATTTCTCGGATGAGGAGTGACAATATGAAGGGGACATCCTAAAAATGTTAATTGAGTTACTAATTAAATTATTGAGACAACTATAGTCAATTTATTTTTACTATGGTCAATTTATTTTTACCATAGTCTAAACTAAGGTTAATAGACATAATATACATAATTAAGCTTGTGGGGGACAAAATGGAACTTTTATCCCCCAAATTCATGGCCGGCCAACCTAGGGAAGCATTGAAGAAATTGGTGTGGACCAATTCATGATTTCAATTCCATGATCTTGTCCCATAATTATTATTCTTTAGACCAATTTCATGATTTTGTCCCAACATAATTATGACTCCCCAATTAATTACTAAACCCACTATCTTTCCACTCTTTCAAGAACACGCTCTCTCTCATTCATTCTGAAAATTCAAACAAATTTCACTTTTATGATTCAAAGTTTGCTAGGCTTGATTTATTTGGAGCATGATATGAAAATGGATGTGTGAATGATAAATTTCGTGCTCATGTGAAGAGAAAATGGCCAAATGGTTGGGTTGAGCAAGCTGCCCTGAAAAGAGATAATTCCTATCCCTCTGTTTTGCTATTTTCGTACTAGTGTATATAGACTCCAAAAGACTAAGATTAAAACACAAAAAATGATTCTAACATCTTAAAATGTGTCATAAAAGTTTTTGGGAATTTTTGAAGTCCATTTGGTCTGTCTAAAGGCCTTACTTAAACACGGGTCTGATCTGTACTAATCTGTAACTACCCTTTGCTCCTGTTTTCACTATTTTTGTACCACTCTTCGTAGACTCCAAAAGATTGAGAACAAAACACAAAAGTTGGTCCTAACATACTAAGCTACAACATATATTAAATTTGGAATTTTTGGGATAATCTAAGTTGGCATTAAGATCATACTTTGAACTAAGTGTGTTCTGTTTCTGGGTTTGAAAATCTATTTCTGATCTAACCTTTGAAGATTAATATTTTCGTATATCTTCTTGTGGACATGTATAACTCTAGAACAAAACACAAAAGTTGGTCCTAACATACTAAGCTACAACATATATTAAATTTGGAATTTTTGGGATAATCTAAGTTGGCATTAAGATCATACTTTGAACTAAGTGTGTTCTGTTTTTGGGTTTGAAAATCTATTTCTGATCTAACCTTTGAAGATTAATATTTTCGTATCTCTTCTTGTGGACATGTATAACTCCAGAACAAAACACGAAAGTTGGTCCTAACATACTAAGCTACAACATATATTAAATTTGGAATTTTTGGGATAATCTAAGTTGGCATTAAGATCATACTTTGAACTAAGTGTGTTCTGTTTCTGGGTTTGAAAATCTATTTCTGATCTAACCTTTGAAGATTAATATTTTCGTATCTCTTCTTGTGGACATGTATAACTCCAGAACAAAACACGAAAGTTGGTCCTAACATACTAAGCTACAACATATATTAAATTTGAAATTTTTGGGATAATCTAAGTTGGCATTAAGATCATACTTTGAACTAAGTGTGTTCAGTTTCTGGGTTTGAAAATCTATTTCTGATCTAACCTTTGAAGATTAATATTTTCGTATCTCTTCTTGTGGACATGTATAACTCCAGAACAAAACACGAAAGTTGGTCCTAACATACTAAGCTACAACATATATTAAATTTGGAATTTTTGGGATAATCTAAGTTAGCATTGAGATCATATTTTGAACTAAGTGTGTTCTGTTTCTGGGTCTGGAAATTGGTGCTATTTCTACGAGTTTGAGTGAAAAATATAAAAGGATCTAACTCAGGGTCTGGTCACGAAAGCTTTAGATCTGGATCTTCACTACCACATAATAAAATTTGGTGATTTTTGGGATTGATTTACTTGGGTAAATGTTCAAGTTTCGTTCAGTGTGCGAATCTGTTCCTAGAGATGTCATTCACGAAAATTGGGTGAAACACTTTGATCCATAGGTTTGATGCTCAAGAGCTTAAAATGCAAGTTGATCCTCACTGAGTGAACTACTATTTGGTAATTTTTGGGAATTTTATGATTTTAATTAATATGTTAATCGCGGTGATTAACTGAGCCTAAATCTGCCCCGATTTCAGTAATAAGATGAATTGAATTGTAATGTGAGAAAATGTTACTGTGAATGCCAAATGATGAGAAATTGAGTGAATTGCATATGACATGATCATATGGCATACCATTTAATCACATGTGTGCATTGATAATGGAGGAAAAAAGTTGAAAAGAAAATTCCCATCGGACAGCGTACCGATGGAGCCCTAGGTGTTTGGGAAGCCCCTATTGTGTAATCAGGGTAGCCCCTGCTGTGTGATCAGGGAAGCCTCCGGAGTGGAGATGCCCAAGTGTGGAAATATTGGTAGTGCCATGCACGAATGTCGAGGAGGAATTCGTGGGCCTTGGCAAGGAATTCTGTTGAATTGTGAACAGAAAGATGAATTAAAGATGAGATAAATGCATAACTGCACATTTATGTATGCATGGCATTTTCATCTGTGTGCATTTTATTCCCGCTGTGATTGCCTGTTGATTGAGCTAATGTTATAAGTTTAGTGAATAAATAGAAAGAATATAAAGCTAAATTGCTAATTGTGTAAAAAGGTATGTCTTGGATAAATTAACGTCTAGTGATAATTGAATTGTATTTGTAATATTTGGATGTTTTATTTGCTGAGTGTTGGCTCACTCTTGTTGACCAACACGTTTCAGATAATTAGACATGGTGGGGTGCCCGAGGAGATCCTGTTATATATATGTTATCAAAGGCCATCTACCAGTTTCGGCCTTTTTCTTCTTGTGCTTGATATATCCGTCAGGACGACCGGATATTGGTATTCTGGTAGAAAGGAGTTGACCCTTTCTGTGTAGCCTAACAGAAGGCTAGTATTTTCTTGTATGCCTTAGGTGTTTATTTTCGGATATGGCTAATGTATGAAATTGAACTAGTTAAAGTTTAATGAATGTGGTATTTTGAAATTATGTAAATCTTCCGCTTGCGTTAATGTAACTGGAACATTAAAATAATGGAAGCGCGTTTCGTCACAGACTATACTATGAAACTTCAAATACCATTGTCTGGAGGCTTATTTCAGGCCATAGATGAATTTCTTATGTCTACACACAAGGTCACATCAATCATCAACTTCAAAACCTTTAAATTGAGTCATATAGACTTTCTTTTCGAGATCTCCATTTAGAAAGATAGTTCTAAGGTTCATTTGGTGTAACTTCATATCAACGTGAGCTATTAACGTTATAATCACTCTGAAGGAATCCTTAGAAGAGACTGGAGAGAAGGTTGATTCATAATTTACTCCTTCTCTCTGAGTGAAACCTTAGCTACCAATCTGGCTTTAAACTTTTCCACCTTTCCTTTAGAGTCTCTTTTCGTCTTATACACCCATTTACAGCCGATTGCCCTATAACACTTAGGCAATTTGACAAACTTCTAAACACCATTATGTCTCATAGATTGCATCTCATCTTTCATCGCATCTAACCACAGATCTGATTGAACACAGGAAATAATATCTTTATAGGTAACCACAAAGCCTATGACGTAGTCCTGTTCTCCCAAATAAACTATATAGTCCGGTGGGATAGTTGATTGTCTCTACCTAGTAGACCTCTTTAGTGAAACTTCCTCAACTTGATCCTGGGGCTGTGGGGCTTGATTTACTTCATCAGAAGTAATTTCAACCATGGGATCCTGAAGCCCAATAGGTACAGTCTCTTATATGGGAGGCTCCATAACCATTTATATTTGTAGAGAAAACGATACAATAGTGTCCATCGTACTATCACTCTTTATGATTCCACAATTCTGGTGCCTCCATTAGGATTGTAAAAATGGTACCCCTTGGAATGGTCTAGATAGGATACGAAGTAGCACATTGTGGTCCTAAGATCTATTTTATTCAAGATTGGGTTATACAGCTTCATTTTTGCGGGGCAACCCTAGACTTTCAGATGATTTAGACTGGGTTTACATCTAGTTCATAACTCAAAGGGAGTTAGTGGAATAACCTTAGTGGAAACTCGATTCAACACATAAAAGGCTGTCTTCAAAGCTTTACCCCATATGAATTTAAGCAAGTTGGTCATACTTATCATACTCTTTATCATGTCCATTAAGGTACGATTGCGCCTTTCGACCACACCATTCTGTTCAGGACTCCCTGGCATAGTAAACTTAATTACTATTCCAAAATCTTCTAAGTATTTGGCAAATAGCCTTTTAAGCTCTCCATCATCACTATATCTGCTATAATACACACTATTTCGATCAGATTTGAAAACCTTAATGACTTTTCCCAATTGTTTCTCAACTTCAGTTCGAAATATCTTGAATTTATCAAGAGACTTAGACTTTTATTTGATCAGGTATAGATAACCATATCGAGAATAGTTATCCATGAAAGTGATAAAATAATCATTTCTATATAATTGTCGTGACTCGAAAATTTTCGATGATGAAAAATTTTTAGTGAACAGATTATTAGGTTAATTAGAATACGGACTCTCCCAAACCCTACCAAATCGTAACTTTGATTTTTGTTCAAATGATTTTAGAATTTGGAGTCGCCACTAATCATTTTTTGTTAGGTCGATTAGAAGAATAAGTAAATTAGCGAGAAAACTAAATTACTTCTACGAACTAGAGATTATGAGTTCGGGGACTAGATTACACTAGTTAATTAAAACTAATGCCCTTTTGGTACCTTAATTCCATAGATATCCTAATTTTGGAAGCTCAGACTTGGTTTACTCCTAAGGCTTTAGTGAGGTATTCTCTTTTTGTATTTTCACTTTTTAGATGGAATGTATAGATGGTAATGGGTGCATGGACGAGCAAAACGTGAATATGTAAATATAAACATGTGGACGAATACATGCAAACATGGACATGCAATTATTAATATGCGAGCATGGACATATAAACGTGACAGGCAATCGCAAACATACATTACATGCGAACGTGGACACGCAAATACGGCATACGAATGTGAATACACAAATATAGCACACGAACATAGACATGTAGATGCGACATATAAATGCGGATGTGCAGACGCGACATACATACGTAGACATGCATATGTAGGTATATAGATACAAACATGCGGATATGATATATGTACATAGATGTGCAAACACAACATGCGTATATGGACGTGCGAACGTGACATGCATACGTGGACATGCGTATGTAACATGTGTATGTGAATCATGCATACGTGGACATGCATACACGACATGTGAATAAATTGTTAAAAATAGGATTGACCAATTGAAATGGCCCGTTTCCTAATTTTTGGAATTGTTCTGAATTTTTTGGAATTTTTCAAGACAATTTACCCATAAAGGGAAAAATCATCATTTTTAAAATGATCAGGAAGGGAAATCATCAAAAATTGGATTGGCCGGTTGAAATGGCCCGTTTCCTAGTTGTTGATATTTTTCTGAATTTTTTGAAATTTTTCAAGACAATTCGCTATAAGGGGAAAAATCGTCATTTTGAATAGATCAGGAAGGGAAATCATCAAAAGTAGGATTGATCATTCGAAATGGTCCATTTTCTGGTTTTTGAGATTTTCTGAATTTTTTCCCTTTTTTTTACATGAATATACATGAATTAGTGACAATACGAATATGTATGCGGCATGGCAAAATATGCATGAGCTATACTATATGAAATGCACATGAATGACTTTTTTGGTATTTTCAAATTAAATAAGACTGACGATGCAAAATATTCTGAATATAAATGCAATATTAGAAGATGTGATATAAACAGCAGTCTATGAAGATAAGCATTAAAAACTCTCTAAGGCCGAAAGGGGAGTGAGCTAACGACTTCTGTGCAATGTTATGACCTCTAACATGTAGCTCGGCCTACTCATTTTGGGGTTTGATAATATGAAAATGAAACTGCAGAAAGTAGAGTACATGAAGCAGCAAATAAAAAACCTCCAGCAGGTGACTTGGCTTGCCAATTCTGGGATTTAATGGTACAGAAATTAAATTGCAGAACCCACCATCTGGTGGCTAAGTTGGTTTGCGCTCAGTTTCCTTCACGAGAGGTTCTCGGTTCAAAAATTCTCGGAGCTAGATGACTTAACCGGGAGCCCGTGGTTGTGGGATCTGCGGGTCCTTTCGAGGACTAGTCGTACTTCACCGCTGGTTTGAGCACAAGATCGCTGGCCGCGCGGAAACCTCGATTATAAAAAAATAAAAAAAAATAAATTGCAGAATGTAGAGTACGAAAAGAAGTAAACGAAAAACCTCCAACATGTGGTTTAACCTACTCATTTTGGGGTTTGATGGTGCAGAAATTAAATTGCTGAAAGTAGAGTATAGAAAGCTATAAATAAAAAACCTCTAGTAGGTGGCTTAACCTACTCATTCTGGGGTTTGATGGTGCAAAAATGAAACTGCGAAAAGTAGAGTACAAGAGATCTTTACACCACCAAATAGAGGGGAAGAGTCTATCACAATCTGGGGTTCGGATCCTTTAAGTGATAAATAGAGAAAATTGCAATAAATAAAGATATGTAGATATGAAGATATACGAATACGACATGTGGATACAAAGACATACAAATATGATATAACATAATTGAAATTTAAATCAATCCATTTAGGTAACGAAACTCTCGAAGATTTTAATAGTTAGGATTGCTACTTGATTTGACGGACTTGATTTTAAGTATTTACAATTCAGTCCTCGGAGAAATATTCTTTATGTCCAAATCTCGTCACAATTTTCAACACACATCCCATATGTTTAGTCAAAATTCACCTCATGTCTAGTTCAATTGCTTGTCAAGTTTAAACTTATTTCTTACCGTTGAAAAAAATACAAAATTCAAGTAAAGCTCTTTTGCAAAATTGAGTCATTTTGGGTACAATTGGGCCAAGATGAACATTGGAATTATTATAAAATAATGTCACAATTCCTAAAGGTGAAAAATGAAAATAAATTGGCTCAAATTGAATTTTTTTAGGCCCGATTCGAGATTATGCTTGTGAAGCAATACATGACCCCAAATTCAAATTTTCAAATTTACGATGGCCAACATGAAAAAGGATTTAAGATAAAAATACTGACTATTTTTATGTATTTTTGTGGCCTCAAATGTTATTTGTTTTTTCGAATTTTTAAGTATTTTTTGTATTTTACAAAAAATATTAAAAAATACGAAAAATATGAAAAATTATTTTTTGTTCAAAAATGGTTCCATAGGCTTGGCCAAGGCTTCCAAATTTTTTTTCTATTTTCTTTTTTTTTATTTTCTATAAATTTTCGAAAATAAAAATGCTGAAAAAGACTGAAAATATAAAAATAATTGTTTGATCAAAATTGGTTTCCTAAGCTTGGCCAAAGTCGCCACAGTTGATTTTTTAATTTTATAAATTTTTGTAGATTTTTTTTATTTTTTTAAAGAGAAAATATGATTAAAAATCAGGTGTCAACAGCTACCCCTCTTTGAAAGGAAGCTCGATAGAGGTTCATTTCAAAGACAAGATGACACATGAATCCTAATCGAATAAAGCTACGTAAATAAAAAGAGTTGTAATATTTCATCTCCAATACCTCTCTATGTAAGTTCTGATCCAGACCGGGCTTGAGGAGGCTCTTATGAAGTGAGAGAGAGAGGAGAGCTTACCTGGCACTTTCTTGCCCGTCGTATGGCTGTAGTCTGACATGTATGCTCTTTGTATAGGCACTCAAAGATTCATCCGAAGGATACTCCGGGGAGGTTTACGCTTTAACCCATATGGTAGGTCAACCCATGGTAAAGTTCCTAATGAAAGGACTCTAGTGACGATCTATCCTATTTAAAGGATTCGCCTGATTTTTAACCCGTATAATAGGTCACCCCATGACAGATTCCTAATAAAGGATTCTACTAAGTGGTTTGCCCGATGTAGGGTTCACCGAAGAAAAGGCCTGTGAGGAAGACTTTATACCTGTAGAAAGGACTTTGAAAACGGTTCACCCGATGTGGGATCCACCGAAAGAATGCTTGTAAGAAGGACTTTGTACCTGTAAGAATGACTTTCGTGCTTGTAAGAAGGATTTTTGAAAACGGTTCACCTAATGTGGGATTTTTCGAAAGAGTGCCTGTAAGAAGGACTTTGTGACTGTAAAAAGGACTTTTGAATGGTTCACTTGATGTGGGATTTGCCGAAGGAGTGCCATAAGAAGGACTTTGTGCCTGTAAGAAAGACTTTTGAAAAGGACCGTTCCGTATTGGGGTTTCCAATAAAAGGGCTTCAGAGACGGTATATCCTACTAAAAGGGCTCGTATATATGGTGCATGCAACTCAGGAATTGAAAATGGACCGTTTCGTATTGGAGTTTCCAATGGAAGGGCTCCAAAGACCGCATACCCTACTAAAAGGGTTCGTCTATATGGTGCCTGCAACTCAAGACTTGAAAACGAACCGTTCCGTATTAGGGTTTTCAATGGAAGGGCTCCAAAAACGGTATATCCTACTAAAAGGGCTCGTCTAAATGGTGCCTGTAACTCAAAACTTGGGAAAGGGATCATTCTGTATGAGAAGTTGCCAACGATTACCTAAATGTCACCTTTTTTTTAGATTGATAGAAGAGGTATTGATTGAAAAAAATAATTTTTGGGTGCCTATTTGGGATTTGGGAAGACCAGAAATATTGCAGAAGCTCAAGCCCAAATGATCTTCTCATGAAGGGTGTCATTTTGGGATCTGGAGCGACTAGAAATCCTACAGAAGCTTAAATCCAATTTAACTTACTATGAAGGGTACCATACTGGGATCTGGGAGATCATAAATCTTGCCAAAGCTCAAACTCGAATTATATTCTCCTGTCACTTTAGGAATAAGCTAAAGAGGTAGAGATCAAAATATTTCAAACATTTCCACTTTTGTGATAATCCTCAGAAGTCATTCTCTTGAAAGGTTTAGGTTGAAAATATACTTACCTGAGGATTTGGAAGAAATGCTTGGTGGTTTCCTCGACAATTAAGCTTGTTCATTCAATAATCATCGAATGAATTTCAAGACTTTAGAAGGTAACTTGAACATCGAAAACGGTTACCTGTTAAGTAGTGTCAGAGGTAACATGTGCAAGCATTTTCATCAATGAGTTCATCGGTTCATCCAAAACTATTTAGCTAAGTTTGCAATGATTAGAAATAGTCTGTGTAATAACTCATGATGCAATTAATCAAAATATGGAACATGCATAACTATTCTGTCAAGTTTGCATTACCAATTCTGTTCAAGGAGGTTATCATAGTATGAATACCTCGAATGTAATCTGAATTGGGGACTTTAGTCCAAAAGGGCTTTCTCTCACTCTCGAGAAAGACTGTTTGTCCTGATTGCAAAATTAAAAAGAAATCACTCAATCTTACTATCATCGTATTCATCAAGGGTCTGAGTAACTCGTAATTGGTACGATCAAGCCAATTTGGAGGTCTTGATTAGGACCATAATGTAGGCTGGATCAAAGGCTTAATAAATGGGGACTCTTTTGTGCCAAGGCCATTGACAAAAAAGTCTTCATCGTCTAGTCCGGGTTTACAAGTCAAGAACCATACAAAAATGAGAGAGAAATAATCTTGCTCGTACCTTTCCAATCGATATTTAAAGTCATTCAACTCTACGTTAGATCAAGCGCCTTAATCAGAAAAATTTTTCACGGGTTGTAACGTAGGTTAAGATTGGGGACCAAGGAAGTAAAAGGCTTATTTTAGCCTAGAAATATATGAGGTGGGTTTGACGTTGGTGATCATCGCATCTTTGTCACCAGTCTTAGCCCTTAGAATAGTTCTCAAAGAATACCATCATTGTATGAGAATGGTGTCAATTTTTGCTAATACCGTCGTCGCTCCCGAACGGTGTAAACTTTAACTGTGTATATTTTACAATCTGACTCCTTTAAAGAATTTTCTTTTACAACCAGATCCCATTGGAGATTTACAAAAGGAGACAATATTTTTTTTAACTGAGTTTACAAAATGTTTAGTGTAAAGTTCAAAGGCATTCAAAAATGAATATTGATTTAAATGGGTATTGGCCTTACTTTTGATTGGTGCTTTGCCTTTTCATGCCCGGGACTGGCTCTTTTGGTCCCGCCTTTTGCCTTTTTATCTTTTTCGTTTTGCTTAGAATCAAGAATTTTCAAAGATTGTGTCGCATGCACATGTATATCAAAAATCTAGCACACTCGAAAAGTTAACTTGGCAGTTCTATATAGGCCTAATTCTCCTGAGCTCTTCTGCTTTGAAGTGGTGCTATCTTTATCTTGGAATGAGCAATGATCGCCAACGGGATTTTAAGAAACGAATATGCAAGTTTAATTGGGCAATGCAAAGGATAAATGTGTATCAAATAGTAAAACGAATGCTTTTCGTCATCCTAAGGCACTTGAATTAGCGTGTGAGATTGAAAGTAAAGAATAGCTCGAAAATCGATATTAGTTTGAGCAAGAAAGTTTCTAATCATTTACCTCGTGCTATTGCTGGGACTACATCCATTTGGCCTTGATGTAGGGTGGTTCTTAATAGGGGTTACGAAATGAAATCGCTGCTCAAATGGATTGTCAATGGTCACCTGTAATGTTTAGGATAGAGAAATGATCACCTCCTTCCCTTCAGTTATCATATCTTTTGCGAGAAAACCCATTACTTTGGGGAATGCAGAGCCTATTTTGCACACGACTCACTATGGATTGAAATGTAGGACTTGTGTGAAAATGGTTTACCTTTCATCATCCTGTCATGCCCCATCCTACATATTCGATACATCATGTGCAGTTTATGCTCCAAGTCAGAGTTGGAAAATTAAACATGCAGAATAGTCATGCACAAATCATGGAATGTGTAAACACAATGCAAATGTGCTAAGTTTTAGCATCATACGTGTTTACAAAATGTGCAAGTATGGAAGAAAAGTTTTAAGAATGGGAGAATTTGAATTACCCCTGGACATGCGGACGAATCAAGCAAATTGGGGAGTTTACTCTTTAAGTCAATGAGTTGCTTGTCTCTGACTTTGCCCTTGCACAACGAAATGCATGGGTAAATAAGTTGAGTGAAGATTTGAAGCATCTGGGCTTGTATAATGTGAACAACCGTCATGGTCGTCGGTCGAATATCCCTGCAAGAAAGAAAGCAGAAAAGTTATCCTTGAAACCAAATGAGTTAAAGAAGATATACTCTCGTTTTCATTTCAGAGTTTGTCATCAATTTGCCCCATTTTCATCAGAATGACCTCATTAGATTATCGCAATTTTGCCCTTTAGGGTTGTCTCCTTTGACATGTTAAATGTTAGTATAAACATTTCCTGTCAAAAGGAAAGAAGACGTGTTAACCATTATTGGAAGGGGTAAACTGGAAAGAATACTGATTTACCCTTCGTCTTGAATGCCTTACGTAACCTCTTTATCAGTTTCGCTGGGTTGAGTTTCTCTCGACTTTCGTTGGACACTTCACCATTAGAGCTAAGATTGTAGTAAAGTATTAACTTTGGTATTGTTCGTCAAGTATTCCTATTTCTTTATGTAAAAGAAATGTGTAAAAAATTATTTTATTTATTTATAATACTTACAACATTCCCCATTCTTGGGGATCGAACTCGGACCATTCAGACCACTGTTATCTCTCGTGCTATCTGGTCCACGAGACCGCAGGTGTTCCTAGAGGCTCTCTTTTAAGAGTTAATCCTTGAGATGACGTGGTCTCATTATATTGCATTGGACAGTTCCACATCACGACACTTTTCAAGGTAATTTACAATCCTTGTTAAGAGTGGAATAAATTAATTCAAAACTCGAGACGATTACGAGTAAATTGGAACAATATAGAATTACCCATCTTTGAGATTGCTCGGGTCTTTTGTGCGCATTTTCCTTATTTAAAGCCATCTATCCAGTGGCAATGTCCATGAGTTGATTTGTCCCAAGTTTTATCTTCGCATTTGGGTATGACTGTGTTCTCAGGATAATTCTTAAATTCTTGAGAATGGGAGGGATTCAATTTAGAGCTGGAGTATCTGAGGGTTAATTGAAACGATATGGAGTTACCCTTCAAGTTTGCGCGGACTTTTTACTCGTAATTAATTCATCAGATCCGAGCATTTAATAGGAGGAAGTGAAATTACTATTTCTTGCTTTTACATTAATTCCAGACATCTATAAAGGCAGAAAATATCCCACACAAGATAATGAAATATATGTATTCATTCAGGATCAGTTCTGCTCCTTTTTAAGGTTCTTTGGTGATCAGCTAGTTTCATTCCGAGTCAGGTACTCATCGGCGATGTTGAAGGACCCATGATCACTAGCTTCGAAATACAGGCTCCGTGTGCACATTACAACCCTGGTGCTTCATCAATATTGAACCGGTTGATCATAGCGGTGAGCTTGTCGTTAATGCCACTTGCTTGGTGGTGATACATCCCATCTTCCTCGGGAGGCATCAATACTAACCCCATAGGATTGGTCTTGTCGTACCTTCCTCCAACAAAACTTGGTTCTGTTGTGAACTGATCTAACTCACCTCTTAAACGGGCATTTTCAATCATCGAATACTGCCTTTCGTTGAGGGTGAGGAGCCTATTGTAATTGGGGCAGGTGGCGGAGCCGAAAGCTTCCTTATACCTTTTGTTCTCTACTCGGAATTTTTCATTTTAAGTTCTTAGAACTCCACTTCATGGCGCTTATGTCGAGTCTTTACTCGAGTTCGCCTATTTTGAAACCAAAACTTGACTTGCGAAAGTTCTAGCTCTAGCTCTTGGCTCAGTTCCATTCTTTATTGGTTATCTGGCATAGGACATTTCATGAAGAAATCCTCGAGCCTTTGAATTTGATGCTCAATATAGCGACGGTAACACTTCTTTTGACCCTTGTTGTTGTTGTTATCCTTATCTTTAATGAGATCTTGGACATCGTAGGCAGAAGGGCTAGGCTCCATGGTCTAAGTTCCAAACATGACCTCGAACTCTTCATCTCCCATATTTAGTAAGTGATGGTAGCTCTCAAATGTGTTTGGTTGAGACATCCTTGACTGGTTAATGGTTCCTCAAGGTTTACTACTCTTCTTTGTATTCTCACTCTCCCTGAATTTTTCTGAGCGACCGTATATGCTTTAAGACTCTCTTCTGAGTATGGATGAAGATCACCAGGAGAATGCCTCTTTTAAAATTTAGGCGTGGACTCAGAAGTTGCATCGCTTCTCTTGAGAGTTCTGTCTTTCTCAACCTTTTTATGTTGGTTCGTCTTTTCTCATCTTTTCATGGTAGGAGGGTCCCTGTCATTATCTCTCCTGCCTGTCAGTTTTGTGGGAGAGCTCTTTTCTTCTACGAATGAAGACAAATTCTATCTTCTTTTCTGCTAACATTTCTCTTGTCTCCCACTTGGGTTGTCTTTTCCTTCTTCTTTTTCAAAGTTGTGGTGTCACCTCAAATCTTCTTTTCGAATTTTATTTAGCTCGAGATTGCAGACTAACGGGGATTCGGGCTAATAGAGAGGACATCAAAAGGGAATGGCAGATCGAGAAATTTAACCAATAAAGACTGGCACTGCAAAGCAATATTTAGCTCGAAGCGGATTATCATCTTCGCATTTCACTCGTCTGCTTTGATTCTCTCTTTTATCATTTCAACGATAATGGGCAATCTTCCTGTGCCCATCATTTGAGTGTTGAAGCTGAGATCTTTGGTCTGTGCAGGGAGATAAGTGCCTTTTCGATCAAAGGCACCAATTTAAAGAGAGAATATAGGGCGTTCCCACACATCTATATCAACTTTCTGGAGGCTTGCCAGAATACTTACGAAACAATTATCCTTACTCGGATCGTGAAAGCTTGCTACCAAGATCAGTCTAAATGCCTTAGAGTCTGCAGAACATGCGGTTATCTAGTGCAAGAAGGCCGTTAAGTCTGCTGATGAACGAGCTTCATTGTTAGTTCACAAGAGGGAGAAGTTGATGGAGCACTTAACTCTGAATCAGACTTACTTCGAGCATGATCCAAGTGACATCGTGATGAAGTTTAGATGTGACTAGCTAGAGGAGAGGCTCGAAGACCTAATGATGGATATAGTTCTCGAGAGAGACTTGATCGAAAATCTGAAATTTGCCGTTGAACATCATGAGGCTAGTGCAGCCACGCAGAAGGAAAAATGTGCTCGCTTGTTCTTTAAGCTTGCGGATTTTGAATCCCAAATTGCTTGGTGTAGCTAAAGTTTTAACTTCATGGAGAGTTAGTTGAGCTCTTTTATAATTTTTATTAAGGCTTAATTTGGTTTTACATTTCCTCCCCAGTGAGTTGTTGTAATACTCATTGATGAATAGGATTAGAGAAAAGTTTCACATTTTTGAGTCAACATTTTTTTTCGTATTTTTCGTATTTTTTTAAATATACTTTTTAGAAATTAGGAAAATATTTAATAAATAATAGCATTTGAGGCCACAAAAATACATAAAAATAGTTAATATTTTTATTTTAAATCCCTTTTCATGTTGGCCATCGCAAATTTAAAAAATCCAATTTTGGGTCGTGTATTCCTTTAGGAGCATAATCTCGAATTGGGCCTAAAAAAATTCAATTTGAGTCAATTTATTTTCATTTTTCACTTTTAGGAGTTGTGACATTATTCTCTAATATTTTAAATTTTCATCTTGACCCAATTATGCCTAGAATGACTCAATTTTATAAAAAGGGCTTTAATTAAATTTGACATTATTTTCAATAGCAAGAAATGAGCTTAAATTCAACATGCGGTAGGTGTGTCGAAAATTGTGAGGAAATTTGGACTTAAAGAAATATTTCTCCAGGGACTAAATTGCAAACACTTAAAATCTCATGGACTAGAGTATAAATACCTAATACTTGAGAGATTATTTTGTAAATAACAAAAAGAAGAGTTAGTGGAGAAATTAGAATAGAGAATGGAAGATGGAGAAAAGGAGATGGAGAAGAGGAGATGAAGATGGGAAGATGGAGAAGAGGAGATGGAGAAGAGAAGATAAAGAAAATAAGATGAGAATAGAGAAGGGAAGATGGAGATGAAGAAGAGTTAGTATAATGGAAGATAGATATGGAGAAGAAAAGATAAAGATGAAGAAGAGTTAGTGAAGAAATTAGAATGTGAGATAGAGATTGAGAAAGGAAGATGAAGATGAAAAAGAGTAAGTGGAGGAATTAGAATGGGAGATAGAGTTAGTGGAAAAATTAGAATGAGAGATGGATGAATAAGCTATAAAAGGAGGAAGAAGTGAGTTTGGGAGGGGAATTCTTTTGGGGAGAAAATTTTGGATGTTTGAGAGGGTGTTGGGAGATTGAAAAAAAATTGGAGAGAAAGAAAATACCAAAAAGAGAGAAAATTTTGAAGATGGTTGGAGTTTAAAGTTAGGAGTTATCATCACCAATTCTTTCATCGATCAACATAAATCAAGAGTTCATCATCATCAACGAGCAAGCAAATTCGAGCTAAGTGTTTTTATTTATTCATTTATTTGTGGTTTTAGTCTCAAATTAACACAAATTGTATACACTTTCTCCATCTCCCTTTTTTCCATATTTTATGGCAGGCAAAAAAAAAGGGACAACTCCGTATCAACGATAAATTCCATGGAGGTGCAAAGTGAGCCCAAACAAATTCCAAGGTGCCCATCAAATTTGCAGCTGACCCGTCAATGGATTTTAGTTTAAATTGTTGAAACAATTTGTTGTATTTTATTTTAAAGAATTAAAACCCCAGAATGGAGAGACAAAGCGCATCCGCTGGAGGTCGTTTATTTCATGCAATTTAAATTCTTGCACCATCAAACCCTAAAGGAAAGAGCCAAACCAATGCTAGGCCGCCCATTAGAGGTTTTCACTTACTACAATTTACATTCATGCATCATTAAACCTCAAAGGGAAGAGCCAAGCCAATACTAGGCCGCCCATTGGAGGTTTTTACCTATTGCAATTTAAATTCCTGCACCATTAAACCCCAAAGGGGAGAACCAAGCTAAGGCTGGGCCATCCATTGGAGGTCTTTATTTATTGTCATTGACTTCCTACTGTTTAATTTTTGAATCACCAAACCCCAAAGTGAGTAGACTGTAACACTGTACAGAAGTCGTTAACACACTCTCTCTTTCGGCTTTAGGGAATTTTTAACACTTTGAAAAAAAAATACCACCCATGCATCCTATCTAAAAGGTGAAAATACAAAAAGAGAACACCTCACTAGAGACTTAGGAATAAACCAAGCTTGAGTTGCCAAATTAGGATATCCATGAAATCAAGGTACTGAAAGGGCATTAGTTTTAATTAACTAGTGTAACCAAGTCCCCGAACTCATAATCTCTGGTTCGTAAAAGTAATTTAGTCCTCCCGCTAATTTACTTAGGTATCTAATCAACCTATCAAAAATGATTAGTGGCGACTCCAAATTTTAAAACCATTTGAATAAAAACCAAAGTTGCGATTCAGTAGGACTTGGGAGGGTCAATATTAGGTTAATTCATTTAATAAACCTAATAATCCGTTAACCCGATCGAAAAAAAATTCTTAGGGTCGCGACACCCTTCTTTTTGTTATTTAATCTTAAATTTGCGAGCGTTTTACCTCCTACTCTTCCATGCTTATCCCGGGGAACTCCAAGTCTCTTGTTAAAGATAACTACACCAAAAATTCTAAAATTTATTTCGAAAATATAATTGAATTCTAAAACTTTTAAAAAGTACAATCAAGTTCTAAAACTTATCAAATTAGTACAATCGAGTCATTCCATTAACGCCGACTTGTCTACTAAAAAATGCTAAGATGACATTTTTAAAATTATTTTCTCTCTCTTAAGTGGCTTTTTAATTTTTCTTTTCTTTTCTTAAGTGGAATTTTTTTTATTTCTTTCTTTGAATTTAATTAAATTGGATTAAAAAGTATAAACGGCTAAAATTTTACTTAAAAAAAGAAAACTAGAAAAGAAAAAAAGATTTAAAAAAAAGAATGCCAAGGGGCTTTTGGGTAATATCACTATTGCTCTTCATCATTGGAGGGGCCGATGGAGGTCGTCGGCCTTGGGCGAGGGTGGCTGGCTTAGCAGTCTCGACGGAGGCCTTGCCTACCATTGCCTAGGGTCGGCGAGGCCTCACTAAGGCCTAGTAATGGCCAGCATCACCTAGGTTTGGGCAAGGCAGACTTGGGCGGGCCTTATCGGCCCCCGTCACCCAAGGTCGGCCCTCAAACAATGAGGAGTGGCGGTGGCACCCATGATCCCATGCCATTATCCTTTTCTTTTGTATTAGTTTTATTCTTTAAAATATATATTTTAATCAATTTAAATAAAATTTAGAGAAGGAAATTATATAAAATGCCACTTAAGAATAGTAAATAAGTTTAAAAAGCCACCTTGAAGAGAAAAATTACTTTAAAATATCACATCATCATTTTTCATTAGATAAATTGAAGGCATTAATAGAAGGACTCGATTACACCAATTTAATAAGTTTTAGGACTTAATTGCACTTTATCAAAGTTTCAAAACTCAATGTCGCGACCCTAAGAATTGTTTTTCGATCGGGTTAACGGATTATTAGGTTTATTAGATGAATTAACCTAATACGAACCCTCCCAAGTCCTATTGAATCGCAACTTTGGTTTTTTTCAAATGGTTTTAAAATTTGAAGTCGCCACTAATCATTTTTGGTAGGTTGATTAGATACCTAAGTAAATTAGCGGGAGGACTAAATTACTTCTACGAACCAGAGATTATGAGTTCGGGGACTTGGTTACACTAGTCAATTAAAACTAATGCCCTTTCGGTATGCATGGGATGCATGGGTGGTATTTTTCTTACTTTCAAAGTGTTAAAAATTCCCTAAAGCCGAAAGAGGGAGTGTGTTAACGACTTCTGTGCAGTGTTAGAGTCTACTCACTTTGGGGTCTGGTGATTAAAAAATTAAACGGCAGGAAGTCAATGACAGTAAATAAAGACCTCCAATGGATGGCCCAACCTTGGCTTGGCTCTCCCCTTTGGGGTTTAATGGTGCAGGAATTAAATTGCGGGAATTTAAATAAACGGTAAGTAAAAACCTCTAATGAGCGGCTTAGCATTGGCTTGGTTTTTCCTTTTGGGGTTTGATGGTCCAGGAATTTAAATTGCAGTAAGTAAAAACCTCTAATGGGCGGCCTAGCATTGGCTTGGCTCTTCCCTTTGGGGTTTAATAGTGCATGAATTTAAATTGCAGTAAGTAAAAACCTCCAATGGGCGGCCTAGCATTGGCTTGGCTCTTCCCTTTGGGGTTTGATGGTGCTTGAATTTAAATTACAGGAAATAAACGACCTCCAGTAGATGTGCTTTACCTCTCCATTCTGGGGTTTTAGTTCTTTAAAATAAAATACAACAAATTGTTTCAACAATTTGAACTAAAATCCGTTGACGGGTCGGCTGCAAATTTGATGGGTACCTTGGAATTTGTTTGGGCTCACTTTGCACCTCCATAGAATTTATCGTTGATACGGAGTTGTCCCTTTTTCTTTTACCTACCATAAAATATGGGAAAAGGGGAGATGGAGAAAGTGTATACAATTTGTGCTAATTTGATATTAAAACCACAAATAAATGAATAAATAAAAACACTTAGCTCGAATTTGCTTACTCGTTGATGAGGATGAACTCTTGATTTATGTTGATCGATGAAGGAATTGGTGATGATAACTCCTAACTTTAAACTCCCACCATTTTCAAAATTTTCTCTCTCTTTTTGGTATTTTCTTTCTCTCCAATTTTTCTTCAATCTCCCAAAACCCTCTCAAACATCCAAAATTTTCTCCCAAAAAAATTTCCCCTCTCAAGCTTACTTCTTCCTTCTTTTATAACCCACTCATCAATCTCCCATTCTAATTTTTCCACTAAATCTATTTCCCATTTTAATTTCTCCATTGTTGACACCTAATTTTTAATCATCTTTTCTCTTTTGAAATTAACAAAAAATCCATAAAAATTTATAAAATTAAAAAATTCAAGTTTGGAGACCTTGGTCAAGCCTAGGGAACCAATTTTGACCAAAAATTGATTTTTCATATTTTCAGTATTTTTCGGTATTTTTATTTTCGAAAATTAATAAAAAAATCCATAAAAATTCATAAAATTGAAAAATCAACTTTGGAGACCTTGGCCAAGCCTAGAGAACCATTTTTGAACAAAAAATAATTTTTCATAATTTTTTTTGTATTTTTATATATTTTTTAGAAATTAGGAAAATATTTAATAAATAATAACATATGAGGCCACAAAAATACATAAAAATATACAATCTTTTTCTTTTCATGTTGGCCATCGCAAATTTAAAAAAAATCCAATTCGGGGTCGTGTATTTCTTCACGAGCATGGTCTCGAATCAGGCCAAAAAAAAAATTCAATTTGAGTCAATTTATTTTTATTTTTCACTTTTAGGAGTTGTGACATTATCCTCTAATATTTTAAATTTTCTTCTTGGCCCAATTATACCCAGAATGACTCAATTTTTTCAAAGGGCTTTAATTAAATTTTGCATTATCTTCAGCGGCAGAAAATAAGCTTAAATTTGACATGAGGTGAATTTCGACTAAGCATAGAAGAGGTGTGTCGAAAATTGTGAGGAGATTTGGACTTAAAAAAATATTTCTCCAGGGACGGAATTGCAAATACTTAAAATCTCAGGAACTAGAGTGAAAATACCTAACACTTGAGTGATTATTTTGCAAATAACAAAAAGAAGAGTTAGTGGAGAAATTAGAATAGAGAAGGGAAGATGGAGAAGAGGAGATAGAGAAGGGAAGATGGAGAAAAGGAGATGGAGAGGAGAAGATGGAGAAGAATAGATGGAGAAAATAAGATGAGAATGGAGAAGGGAAGATGGAGATGAAGAAGAGTTAGTGGAGAAATTAGAATGGAAGATATATATGGAGAAGGGAAGATGGAGATGGAGAAAAATAGGTGGAGAAATTAGAATGTGAGATAGAGATGGAGAATGGAAGATGAAGTTGAAGAAGAGTTAGTGGAAAAATTAGAATGGGAGATGGAGTTAGTGGAGAAATTAGAATGGGAGGTAGATGAGTTGATTATAAAAGGAGGAAGAAGTGAACTTGGGAGGGAGGATTATTTTTGGAGAGAAAATTTTGGATGTTTGAGAGAGTTTTGGAAGGTTGAAGAAAAATTTGAGAGAAAGAAAATACCAAAAAGAGAGAGAGAATTTTGAGGATGATGGGAGTTTAAACCTAGGAGTTATCATCACCAATTCCTTCATCGATCAACATAAATCAAGAGTTCATCCTCGTCAACGAGCAAGCAAATCCGAGGCAAAGGACAACTCCAAGTCAACGGTAAATCTTATGGAGGTGTAAACACAAAAAGAGAGCACTCCACTAGAGCCTGAGGAATAAACCAAGCCTGAATTGCCAAATCAGGATATCCATGAAATTAAGGTACCGAAAGGGCATTAGTTTTAATTAACTAGTGTAACCAAGTCCCCGAACTCATAATCTCTGGTTCGTAGAAGTAATTTAGTCCTCCCGCTAATTTACTTAGGTTTCTAATCAACCTACCAAAAATGATTAGTGGCGACTCTAAATTCTAAAATCATGTGAAAAAAATCAAAGTTGCGATTTGGTAGAGCTTGGGAGAGCTCGAACTAGGTTAGTTAATTTAATTAATTAATCTGGTAATCCATTAATTTAAAAATGAATTTTAGGTCGCGACAAGGTGTAAACACAAAAAGAGAGCACTCCACTAGAGCCTGAGGAATAAACCAAGCCTGAATTGCCAAATCAGGATATCCATGAAATTAAGGTACCGAAAGGGCATTAGTTTTAATTAACTAGTGTAACCAAGTCCCCGAACTCATAATCTCTGGTTCGTAGAAGTAATTTAGTCCTCCTGCTAATTTACTTAGGTTTCTAATCAACCTACCAAAAATGATTAGTGGCGACTCTAAATTCTAAAATCATGTGAAAAAAATCAAAGTTGCGATTTGGTAGAGCTTGGGAGAGCTCGAACTAGGTTAGTTAATTTAATTAATTAATCTGGTAATCCATTAACCTAAAAATGAATTTTAGGTCGCGACAGCTTGGCGACTCCGCTGGGGACTTGTTCTTAATTTTTGAAAAAATTTAAGAACCTAGAGGACTTAGGCCAGAAAAATTTCATGAAAATTCATTTGGTTTGACTTGGTTGGATTTTGATCTTTAGGTGTTAAATAGTTTTGCAGGATGGGAGTTATAAGGGGTAGAGTATTTGGCTAACCCTTTGTTTTGCAGGTCTGGTGTGTGGGAATTCAATTTAAATTATGCACATTATTGAAGCGGTGTTTGCATTTAAATGTTATGCATGTGTTTACAGTTTTAGCACTACATCACACACGTCCCGTGGCCGGACCTGGGCTACTAGTTTTAGGATGGTATTGTGATTTGGTTTTAGCGTTCGGCGTGAGATCACGTCGAAAGTTAGCACAGATTCAATCCCGAACCTCTTTTCAAAAATGAGTTTAAAAGTTAGGCCTCAGGCTTGGTAAGATTACCAAAGCAGTGGTTTTAATTTTTAGCTCGAGCAGCCGAAGTGGGAAGGCTCGGCTAATCCTGGTTACGTCGTCGGATCACGGCTAATCTTGATTATGTGCGCGAGATTGTCGCCTTGCCGTAAGTCTTTCGCTTCAATTTGTCAACCTTTAGAGTAGATAGGCTAAGATTTAAACTCACGATTCATGTGCATGTCTATGTGACCTACATGGTATTTTTCACGGTGAAAGTAAGTTTTCTAACTTCGTCTTGTATTTATTTTTGGTCGGTCCATGATAAGTGTCAGTTAAATTTTGGACTTAACCACGTGGTCATTTTTTCAAAGAAAATGAAAAATCGAAATCAAATTGGTGTCCCATTTCTGAAAAGATGAATGCAGAAAAATCCCTTTGGGAAATTTTGTCGGCCAATAAAAAGATTTTGTCACATTTCTCCTTACTGCTTCAATGGATACAAGATTTTCTTGACAAATTTACCCTTGAAAATTTATTGTGATAAAAGAAGGTAATTTCTTCGGGAAATTTGTTAAATGTCAAAGGATTTTACCACAGTCTTCTGAGTTATAAAATCTGCAAGAAAACTCTTTCTGGGAAATTTGTCCATGTCTTCCTAATAAAATTTCATCTGATTTCTTCATAAAATGGAAAACTAAAATTGGGCCAATCTAGGAGTCATGGACCGACCTCTCTTGGATCACATACTGATTATTTTCTTTACTTTTGCAGGGAATTATAGGTACCCTGGGGTGGAGAA
Source organism: Psidium guajava (assembly GCA_016432845.1). Classification (NCBI taxonomy): domain Eukaryota; kingdom Viridiplantae; phylum Streptophyta; class Magnoliopsida; order Myrtales; family Myrtaceae; genus Psidium; species Psidium guajava. Next base: position 35,043,830 of record CM028226.1, read on the forward strand.
AAATCGGGCTCGTTGGTGATAACAATCAGGGGGCAAGCGAAGAAATCGTTAACCCTAGGGGCATATGAAGAGGCCAATTCTTCCGGAGACAGAATCGTGTCAATAAGTCAGCACGTATGGGCCATGTATTTTGATGAAGGGTAGTGAATGCATCCAGATCGGGCCTGGGGACATTTTTAATGTATTAGAAGGGTTCATGTATTTTTGTTGAGAAAGTCGAGACTGTGTAATCAAAACCCATGGGGCAATATTATGAACCCGACCTTGCGACGCCTTTCTGATTAAATTGAACAAAGGCTTGCCTTTTTACCTTCCTCGGATTCAAAACACATGGAAGATTTTGGAGGACTAGTATTTTATTACCGAGCATGGTCCGCAATCATTTCTCCCAACGCTACAGGCGACCGACACATTCAAGTGGACGCCGAAAGAGATAGGCAGGAGTAAAGTGGGGCACGCAACGGGCAGCCCGGTTTGTTTATTGGAGCACTAATCGAGTGGTCGATTTGCAATAATTCACACGACTGACTCACGGCGCTGTGACCGGTGGGGGCCGCCACCAAACCCTTCGCCAATGTCCTTGATATCATCGCCGGCAGCAGATAACAAGAACACCGAGAAGAGTGTTAAGCCTCAACGTCTTCAGTACCGTAAATCGTCCTATCATGCTATATGGGCGAAGAAATGGCAGGAAAATGAAAAGCACAAACACGTGAAACTTTCTCTTCATTCCATTCACCAACAAACCTTACAACAACTCACTAGGGAGGAAAAGTGAAATCAAATTGAGCCCTAATAAGCGTCACAAAGGAGCTCAGCTGGCTCTCCATGAAGTTGATGCTCTGGGTGCACCGGGCGTTCTCGGGATCAAGCTCCGCGAGCCTAAAGAAGTGGCGATCGCACTTCTCTTTAACCTGGGCCATAGTGGCCTCGTAATGCTCAACGGCAAACTCCAGGTCCGGAATCGCCGCCCTCTCGAAAGCAATGTCTGCCGTAATGTCATCAAGCCTCTCCTGCAGCCAACCGCATTTGCACCTCATCACAATATTGCCTGGCTCCTGTTCGGCGTAAGTTCGGACCAAGGCCAGACGGTCCACCAACTTTCCCCTCTCACGAACCAGCCACGAAAGCTGATCGTTGGCAAACTTGAGGGCCTTTTTGTGATTATCAGCCACAAATGTAACTGTTGCCAGACGCTCGTGCCGGTCTCGGTAACGAGCTTTCACGACGGCGGTCACAAGGACCGTCTCATAAGCGCGGTTATAGGCAGCCAGAAAATTGATGAAGACGGTCGAGAAGTTCCGATACTCCTTCCCCAGTTGGGTACCCTCAACAGAAGCAGCGTCCACAGTCCTGAATAAACCAAGGATTTCAGCCTCAACAGTAGAGTTTTTGGCTATATGAGCGTTACCTCTACCAAGAAGATTGTAGAGTCTCTCCCACCCAGCCAGGACTTCGGCGGATAAGGTGTGGTTAGGAGAATTGGCCATTTTTGAAAGAGAGAGGTGAGGCAGATGAGCGGAATGCGAAGATGGTAATCTGCTTCGATTTAAATACTGATTTCACAGGGGCAGTCCTTATAGGTTTTCCTATCTACCATTCTCTGTCGGCAACACCCCCGGTGGCTCAAATTCCAGTCAAGTGGCAACCTCGAGCCGAACAAACCTGACGTCTCTGTGGAAAAGCTGGACGGGACTCCACCGCTTTGAAAAAAGAAAGAACGAAAAGACGAGCTGAGTGGGGGACAAAGAAATTTTCGGCAGAAAGAGAGATATTACTCGTCTTCATTGGAGGACTCGCCAGTAAATCGACGGTGGAAATCTTGACAGGGGCCCTCTACCGCGAAAAGAAAGAAGAAGACAAACTGAGCGATAAACGAGGATTTCCCCTTTAATCAAAAGCTGAATGTCAGATTTTCCCCTCGGTAAATCTAATAGCACTGCCCGTGAAGGGGGAAGTCGTTACTATTGCCAGAGAGAGAATTTATCCTCATTTGATAGTGAGGGTTCATCTGCACGAACTCGCAGGAGAAAGATAGAGAGGAAGGAGTTCTCGTGGGAGAGGAATTCAAAACCTTCACCATCAAAGCATTGGCTTTCAAAGCCTGTTACGAGAAGCCATCAACGATCCCGTGATCCCTCAAGTCCGAGAAGACATCCTGAGGCGGTCTCGAATCGGCAGTCCTAGATCCAGAAATATGTCGAGCATTAGGGAAATGGGCGCATGTTCAACCCTAGTCGAAGCTGATGAAGTTCCTTACCCTGAGGGTCTACTGGTCATGGCCATTAACGGTAATCCAGTCTCTCTGTCAATCCTTGTTACCGTATTAAGAAAATGCCGGTATAAGGTTGTAGCTCAAGCAAAGGCGACAGAGGCCTTAGAGATATTAAGGAGGAGTAGTGACCAGTTTGATATCGTCCTCACCGCCATGGTAGGGATTGACATGGATGTTTTCACTCTCTTGGAAGTCATCAATTCTAAATTAAACATGCCAGTCCTCGTAATATCGGCAAGCGATGATCAGCAAGCCATGATGAAGGCTGTCTTAAACGGGGCCCAAGACGTCGTAACGAAACCAGTTAGGGTTTAGATGCTTCAAAACATATGGCAGCACGTGGTAAGGAAGCAATTACACGACCATGAGAACAAGCATCAAGCCTTCAATTTTATTCCAAGCAACTGGAGAAAGAAGATGAGTTGGTCTCCCGAGCTGCATCGTATGTTTGTTAATGCAGTTCAACAGCTAGGAATCGATTCGGCACGGCCGCAACATATACTGGAAATTATGAAGGTAGAGGGACTCACTAAAGCAAATGTTTCGAGTCATCTTCAGAAGTACAGAAAAAGGGTGAGAGAACACAATGCAGCTCAGAATCAAGAAAACCAAGGCGGGACTGATCCAAGTCTGAACGTCGAGTCTCCTCGCCACCATAAGTTCCACAGGTTAGCATGGGGCGAGCCACTTCCCATCATCAACCAAACCAGTAGCCGTGCCATCAATCCCCCAGGCGTTAATCAAAGTATCCCCCAGAATCACCCTAATGCTCTTCAAGAGTATAGACCGCAGGGGCAGTGTATTCAGACTCCTTGGTTTGAGCACCAACCCGTGGCTAGAATTCATCCCATGATCAGCGCGCCTGCGCAGCCAGAGAATCAGACAAGAAATTATCCTGAGCACTTCCACTTCTCTAATCCTCGAATGGAAGGAGTTCTTGGCAGTAGGACAGTTGGTGATCCCCACACTTTCTGGAGTAATGATGAAGACTTCAGCTCGAAAAGTCAAATTGCTCATGGCGAGGACAGAATGAGAAATCTACCGCCAGCATTTGCCAACAATAATGCCCAATTCGAGCATCAGTTGCTGGAAGGTTCAAGAGATTACCCAGATGATGAGCTTACTGCCCTGGTCAACCAGTTTAAGGTTGACAGACATCCGAAGCCATGATCGGAAGCCACTAATTAGGGACTCTCAAACATCGGTCATCCATGCCTGAACCAGCACGAGACTAGCTGATTATCGAAGAGCCGCAGGAGAGGCAGAACTGACCTTGAACAAGTGCACCTTTCACTTCATGCTTAATTCCCCTGCGTGTGATATTTCCAGCTTTCTAGGTGTCTAGATTTAATTCAGGGGCATGGGGTAATTTGTTTTTTATCCCGTCGAATGCGTGAATCCCTTTTTATGCTAGACTCAGGGCGGATCAATTTGTGGCAAAGTCGCTAACTGCCATAATGAGAAATGTTGAATGGCCTCACGTAGGGAAATGTCAAGTGAAGAGCCCAGGCGAGCTCGAAGACGGGTAATTGAGTATCGTTCCAATTTACCCTCAATCGTCGCAAAATGCTAAATTGGATTTGTTCCATTCTCACCCAGGGGATTGCAAATTGCCTCAAGAGTGTCGCAAAATGAAATGACCCAATGGAATGCGATAGGACTCATTTGCCTTGAAGGTAACCTTTAAATTAAAGGAGCCCTCCGGCCCACGGACCCGATGGCATAAAAAATGATGATGGTCCAAAGCAACCCGAAAGAAAACAAGGCCCAACTAAGCAAAGCACTTATGTGGCAAGCTCAAAGTGAAGGGCAACTCGGGACATACAATCCAATCCAATCCAAATGAAGGAACTTCCTCAATTCAAATTCAATGGAAGTACATACAAGGGTAAAACAGTATCGTTCCAATTTTTCTAGAATATGAAGAACATATACTACCGCATTCATTTTCATTTTTGTAGTGAAAGTCTCTACTGGCCAGATTTTCCTGTCTACCATTCCCTATCAGCATCACCTCCGCTACTCGTCTCCAATCTCGAGCCAAGCAAATCCGACATCTCTGCCAAAAGTTTGACGGGATGACACAACTTTGAAAAAGGAGAAAGAAAGGTGACTTGGGTGGGAGACAAGGAAAATGAGATTCGTTTTTATAGGAGAACACGCCAGCAAATCGACGGTAGAGACGTTGATAGGGACCCTACCACTATGAAGAGATGAGAAAAGACGAGCCAAGCAAGAAACACACAGGAAAGGTTGAGAAAGACAGAACTCTCGGGAGAAGCGATACATATGCTAAGCCGACGCCAAATTTTAAAAAGAGACATCCTCCTGATAATCTTTATTCATACGTTGAAGAGAGTTTTAAAGCATACACGGTTCAGAGAGAGTGAAAATACAGAAAGATATAGTAAACCTTGAGAAATCATCGACCAAATCGAAGATGTCTCAACCCAATACTTCCGAAAGCTATCGTTGCCTGCTGAATATGGGAGAGGAAGAGTTCGAAACCATGTTTGGGATCGAGCCTATGGAGCCTGGCCCTTCCGCCGACGACGTCCAAGATCTCAGTAAAGATAAGGACAACAACGGTAAGGGTCAAAAGAAGCGTTACCATCGCCATACTAAGGAGCAAGTACAAAGGCTTGAGGATTTCTTCAGAACATGTCCTATGCCAGACGGCAAACAGAAAATGGAACTAAGTCAAGAGCTAGGACTTGAACCTTCACAAATCAAGTTCTGGTTTCAAAATAGGCGAACCCGAATGAAGACTCGTCATGAGCACAACGAAGCCGAGTTTCTAAGAGTTGAAAATGAAAACCTCCGAGCGGAAAAGAAGATGTATAAAGAGGCTTTTGACTCCGCCACCTGCCCTAACTGCAACAGCCTCCTCTTCGCCTTCGATGAAATGCATGATCTGAGGATTGAAAATGCGTGTTTGAGAAGCGAGTTAGACCAGTTTATAACAGAATCGAGTTCTGTTGGAAGAGGGTACAAAAAGACTAATGCTACTGGATCAGCATCAATACCTCCCGGGGAAGGGGAGATGTATCACCACCAGGCAAGCGGCATTGACGATGAACTCACCGCCATGATCAACCAGTTTAATGTTAATGAAGCACGAGGACTGTAATATGCACAGGGAGTCTGTATTTCGAAGCTGAGATCACGGGTCCTTCAACATAGCCGATGCGTACCTGGTCCAGAATGAAGCCAGCTGATCATGGGAGAGCCTGCTGAGGAAGCAGAATCGATCCTGAATGAGTGAACGTGTTTTATTCCCTTACGTGATATGTTTTTCCGCTTTTGTAATATGTAAAAGCAAGGAGTAATGATCCGACTTCCCCCTATTAAATGCTCGAATCCGCCACCTCACCAACCTCGCGACGAATTGATGGCGAGTAAAAATCTGCGTAAACCTGAAGGGTAACTCCGTATCGTCTCAATGTACCCTCGAATTACTCCGGTTTTAAATTAGATCCCTGTTATTTTCAGGAATTTGCAAATCGACCCGAGAACACGAGCATACCCAAATGCGTATTGAACAAAATTCGGGGCAAATTGATCCGTGGACATTATTGCTGGATGGACAGCTTCAAACAAAAGGGGAATACGAGTGAAAGACGCGAGCAGCCTTAGAGATGGGTAGTTTTGTATCGTTTCAATCTTCCCCTGATCGTCTCGAATTCTGAATTACTTTATTCCGTCTTAACAGGGGTTGTAAAATACTTTGGAGAGCATTGTGGCGTAGATTTGCCAAATACGACAAGATCATACCATCCGTGGATTAACCCTTAAAAGGGAGCCTCCATAGACGCCTACAGCCTAATGGGCCTGAGAGCATGAGGAATAACAGTGATCTGGAACGAAAGAAATCAGGATATTCGATGAGCGAAATCAAGGCCCATGCTTTGCCACAGCCTGGCCCCTAATGATAAAGCGTCCAACGGAAACTGGAGACAAACTCGATCCAGTGAACCCGATAAAGAGATCATGCAAAGCGTGCAAGATGAAGGGTAAACCAGTATCGTATCCAATTCATCATTTCTAATACTAGCTAACACGCCTTCTCCTCCATTATTTGACAGGAAATGTCTAACTTGACATACCAACGGAGAAAATCCCGAGTGGTGAAGCTGGTAAAGGAGTTGCGCGAAGCGCTCAAGGGTAAATCAGTATCGTGTCCAGTTCATCATTTCCGATACTAGCTAACATGTCTTCTTCCTTTTTACAGGAAATGTTAAACTAACATCTGATACGTCAAAGAAAACAGCCCCAAGGGGCAAAAATTATAATCATCTGACAAGATCCATTTTGATGAAAATGGGGCAACAACCCTGGATTGAAAAAGGGACGTTTGACCGGCAACCGTGACGGTTATTAACATTGAGAAGGCCCAAACGCTTCGCTTAACCCATGCATTTTGTTTTGCAGGAGCAAAGCCAGAGACAAGCCACTCCTTGACTTAAGGAGTACGCCCTCAATTTGTTTAGTCAGTACGTCTAGGGGCAATTCGAATCTCTTCCTTTCCTAGGAAATTCTCGTCCATACTTGCACATTCTGTAAACACACGAAGTGCTAAAAATTGCCACATCTGCATCATATTTACACATGCCATGATTCATGCATGACTATGCTGCATGTTTAATTTTGCCAATTCTGACTGGGGGCATAAACTGCATATGATGCGTCGAATGTGTAGAATGGGGCATGACAGGATGATGAAAGACGACCCCATTTTCATACACGTCCCACATCCACAGTGAGTTGTGTGCCAAGTAGATTCCGTATTCCCCAAGGCAATGGGTTTTCTCGCAAAAGGTACAATAGCCGAAAGGAAAGAGGCATTCATTTCTCTACCCTAAACACTACAGGTGCCCATTGGCAACCCATTTGAGCGGCGGATTCATTTTATAACCCCTGTCAAGAACCACCCCACATCGGGGCCAAATGGAGGTAGTTCCAGCAGTTATCATGATGAAAATGGTTAGAAATTGTCTTGCTTGGACTAATATCAATCTTCGAGTGTTTCTTTGCATTTAACTCGAATTTTAATTCAAGTGTTTTAGGATGACAAAGAGCATTCGTTTCTCTATCCTACACATCCTTTGCATTGAGCCTAGAAATTCATTTCACAAGCCCTTGTTGGTGATCATTGCTCATTCCAAAGAAGGATGACGCTTTCCTCAAGAAGCAGAATCAAAGAAATTGGGTCAACAATGAACCCTCGAAATGAACTTATGTCATGTGCTAGACTTTTCATGTAATGTCTAGTATCAATTTTTGAAAATCATCTTGTCAAAAAGAAAAACAAGTGTAGCCAAAAAATGGGCCTGCTCCCAAACAAAAGGGAGTCAGGAGTAAGAAAAGCAAGGGCTACTCCAAAAATCTGGGGCAGAAAAAGCAAAGTGCCTATCAAAAGCAAGGTCAATGCCCATTCATCTATAATATACTTCTGATTTTGAGAACGCTCAAAAGAGAATTTACAAAATGCAATTTCCAGCAAAAGAACTACCACCCTCCAGCCAATGGTGGTATTCATTGAAGACAAATTCAGGAAGGTCAAAGATCGGTGACAAGATTGCAATGATCACCAACACCAAGCATTTCTCATATATTTTTCTGAGCCAAAACGAGCCTTTCGTTTCTCAGTCCTAAATCCCAACCTACGTTACAACCCTTGAAAGTCTCTTCTGATTAGAGCACTTGAATTAACGTAAGAGTTGAATGATTTTAAGCATCGCTCGAAGAAGTTCGAGCAAGACTGTTTCTCTCTCATTTTTGCAGGGTTCTTGACTTGTAAACCCGGAGCAGATAATGAAGACATTTTTGTCAATGGCCTTGACTCAAAAGAGTCCCCTTTAGTAAGCCTTGACCCAGCCTACATTATAGTCCTAATTAAGACCTCCAGATCGACGTAGTCGTACCAATTGCGAGATTACTCAGACCCTTGCTGAATGCGATGATGGTAAGGTTGAGTGATTTCTTTTCAAATCCTGCAATCAGGATAAACAGCCTTTCTCGAGAGTGAGAGAAAGCCCTTTTGGACTGAAGTCTCCATTCAGGTTACATTCGAGGTATTCATGACATGATAACCTCCCTGAACAGAATTGGAAATGCAAACTTGACAGAATAGTCATGCATGATCCACATTATGAGCATACACATACGGTTTTAATCATTGCAAACTCAACTGGATGGTTTTGCATGAACCGATGAACTCATTGATAAAAATGCTTGCATATGTTACCTCTTACACTGTCTGACAGGTAGTGCATTCCTGATAGTCGAGTTACCCTCCGAGGTCTCGAAATTCATCCAAGGGCTATTGAACAAACAAGCCCTGTTGGCAAATGCTCGCCAAGCATTTTCAGCACGGCCTCCTATCTTCGAAGACTTTACCTACACCAGAAGGCGATACATCTTCATTTCTCAAAGACCTCATCTGCGCAAGAAAGCAATACGGCCTCAACTTCAGGCGAAATGCCATCTCTGGAGACCTTCCATTGGAAACCCCAATACGAAACGGTCCATCTTCAAAGTCTTGAAAAGCAGGCACCAATCAGGCGAAATGCCACCTCTAGAACCCTTTCATCGGAAATCCCGATACGGAAAGGTCCATTTTCAAGTCCTGAAAAGCAGGCACCAATCAGGTGAAAATGCCGTCTCTGGAACCTTCCATTGGAAACCCCAATACTGCAAGGTCCATCTTCAAAGTCCTGAAAAGTAGGCACCAATCAGGCGAAATGCCACCTCTAGAACCCTTCCATCGGAAACCCCGATACGGAAAGGTCCATTTTCAAGTCCTGAAAAGCAGGCACCAATTAGGCGAAATGCTATCTCTGGAACCCTTCCATTGGAAACCCCAATACGGAATGATCCATTTAAGTCCTTCTTACAGGCACCCAAAAGTCCTTCTTACAGGCACCAAAGTCCTTCTTACAGGCAACCAAAAGTCCTTCTTACAGGCACCAAAGTCCTTCTTACAGGCATTTCCATGGGGTGGCCTACCATATGGGTCAAATTTCAATCAGTAGAATCATTTCATTAGGAATCTACCATGGGGTGACCTACCATACGGGTCAAATTTCAATCAGAGTTTAATCAGTAGAATCCTTTCACTAGGAATCTATCATGGTACGACCCACCATACGGGTCAAAATTCAGACGAATCCTCTAAATAGGATAGATCGCCATTGGATTCCTTTAATTAGGAACTCTACCATGGGGTGACCTACCATACGGGTCGAATTTCAATTAAAGTAGAATCCTTTCGTTAGGAATCTACCATGGGTTGACCTACCATACGAGTCCAAGTTCAACCACCCTAAGATTTTCTTATAACGAATCCTTAGGTTCTCATTCCACTTTCAGTAGAACATGCGTGTCCGGCAACCGCCACACAACGGGCAGGTAAGTGTTAGGTAAACTCTCCTTTTTGTCTCTCTCTCAATGCATGAAAGCCTCCTCAAACCGGGTTTGGATCGGAACTTGCTAAGAGGAGTATTGGAGATCAAATGTCACGACACTTTTTATTTTCTTGTGTACTAAGTCGATTAGGATTCTGGTGTCATCTCGTCTTTGAAATGAACCTCTGCCGAGCTTCCTTTCAAAGAGGGGCAGCTGTTGACACCTAATTTTTAATCATCTTTTCTCTTTTGAAATTAACAAAAAATCCATAAAAATTTATAAAATTAAAAAATTCAAGTTTGGAGACCTTGGTCAAGCCTAGGGAACCAATTTTGACCAAAAATTGATTTTTCATATTTTCAGTATTTTTCGGTATTTTTATTTTCGAAAATTAATAAAAAATCCATAAAAATTCATAAAATTGAAAAATCAACTTTGGAGACCTTGGCCAAGCCTAGAGAACCATTTTTGAACAAAAAATAATTTTTCATAATTTTTTTTGTATTTTTATATTTTTTTTAGAAATTAGGAAAATATTTAATAAATAATAACATATGAGGCCACAAAAATACATAAAAATATTCAATATTTTTCTTTTCATGTTGGCCATCGCAAATTTAAAAAAAAATCCAATTCGGGGTCGTGTATTTCTTCACGAGCATGGTCTCGAATCAGGCAAAAAAAAAAATTCAATTTGAGTCAATTTATTTTTATTTTTCACTTTTAGGAGTTGTGACATTATCCTCTAATATTTTAAATTTTTTTCTTGGCCCAATTATACCCAGAATGACTCAATTTTTTCAAAGGGCTTTAATTAAATTTTGCATTATCTTCAGCGGCAGAAAATAAGCTTAAATTTGACATGAGGTGAATTTTGACTAAGCATAGAAGAGGTGTGTCGAAAATTGTGAGGAGATTTGGACTTAAAAAAATATTTCTCCAGGGACTGAATTGCAAATACTTAAAATCTCAGGAACTAGAGTGAAAATACCTAACACTTGAGTGATTATTTTGCAAATAACAAAAAGAAGAGTTAGTGGAGAAATTAGAATAGAGAAGGGAAGATGGAGAAGAGGAGATAGAGAAGGGAAGATGGAGAAAAGGAGATGGAGAGGAGAAGATGGAGAAGAATAGATGGAGAAAATAAGATGAGAATGGAGAAGGGAAGATGGAGATGAAGAAGAGTTAGTGGAGAAATTAGAATGGGAGATATATATGGAGAAGGGAAGATGGAGATGGAGAAGAATAGGTGGAGAAATTAGAATGTGAGATAGAGATGGAGAATGGAAGATGAAGTTGAAGAAGAATTAGTGGAAAAATTAGAATGGGAGATGGAGTTAGTGGAGAAATTAGAATGGGAGGTAGATGAGTTGATTATAAAAGGAGGAAGAAGTGAACTTGGGAGGGAGGATTATTTTTGGAGAGAAAATTTTGGATGTTTGAGAGAGTTTTGGAAGGTTGAAGAAAAATTTGAGAGAAAGAAAATACCAAAAAGAGAGAGAGAATTTTGAGGATGATGGGAGTTTAAACCTAGGAGTTATCATCACCAATTCCTTCATCGATCAACATAAATCAAGAGTTCATCCTCGTCAACGAGCAAGCAAATCCGAGGCAAAGGACAACTCCAAGTCAACGGTAAATCTTATGGAGGTGTAAACACAAAAAGAGAGCACTCCACTAGAGCCTGAGGAATAAACCAAGCCTGAATTGCCAAATCAGGATATCCATGAAATTAAGGTACCGAAAGGGCATTAGTTTTAATTAACTAGTGTAACCAAGTCCCCGAACTCATAATCTCTGGTTCGTAGAAGTAATTTAGTCCTCCCGCTAATTTACTTAGGTTTCTAATCAACCTATCAAAAATGATTAGTGGCGACTCTAAATTCTAAAATCATGTGAAAAAAATCAAAGTTGCGATTTGGTAGAGCTTGGGAGAGCTCGAACTAGGTTAGTTAATTTAATTAATTAATCTGGTAATCCATTAATTTAAAAATGAATTTTAGGTCGCGACAAGGTGTAAACACAAAAAGAGAGCACTCCACTAGAGCCTGAGGAATAAACCAAGCCTGAATTGCCAAATCAGGATATCCATGAAATTAAGGTACCGAAAGGGCATTAGTTTTAATTAACTAGTGTAACCAAGTCCCCGAACTCATAATCTCTGGTTCGTAGAAGTAATTTAGTCCTCCCGCTAATTTACTTAGGTTTCTAATCAACCTACCAAAAATGATTAGTGGCGACTCTAAATTCTAAAATCATGTGAAAAAAATCAAAGTTGCGATTTGGTAGAGCTTGGGAGAGCTCGAACTAGGTTAGTTAATTTAATTAATTAATCTGGTAATCCATTAACCTAAAAATGAATTTTAGGTCGCGACATCCATTAACGCTTCTTCATTTTCATCTTCCCTTCTCCATCTCTATCTCACATTCTAATCTCTCTACTAACTCTTCTTCTTCTTTATTTTCTCTTCTCCATATTTATCTCCCATTCTAATTTCTCCACTAACTCTTCTTCATCTATATCTTCCCTTCTCTATTCTTATCTTATTTTCTCCATCCATTCTTCTTCATCTTCTCTTCTCCATCTTCCATTATCTATTCTTATCTTATTTTCTCCATACATTTTTCTCCATCTCCTCTTCTCCATCTTCCATTCTCTATTCTAATTTCTCCACTAACTCTTCTTTTTGTTATTTGCAAAATAATCCTTCAAGAGTTAGGTATTAGCACTCTAGTCCCTGAATTTTAAGTATTTACAATTTAGTCCCTGGAAAAAAATATTTCTTTAAGTCCAAATCTTCTCACAATTTTTGACACGCCTCTCCTATACTTAGTCAAAATTCACCGCATGTCAAATTTAAGGTCATTTCTTGTCGCTGAAAATAATGCAGAATTTAATTAAAGCCCTTTTGCGAAATTGAGTCATTCTGGGTATAATTGGGCCAAAATGAAAATTTGGAATATTAGAGAATAATTTCACAACTCCTAAAAGTGAAAAATGAAAATAAATTGACTAAAATTGAATTTTTTTAGGCCCAATTCGAGATTATACTCGTGAAGGAATACACAACCCCGAATTAGATTTTTTTAAATTTACAATGGCCAACATGAAAAGGGATTTAAAAGAAAAATTTTGACTATTTTTATGTATTTTTGTGGCCTCAAATGCTATTATTTATTAAATATTTTCTAATTTCTAAAAAATATATTTAAAAAAATACTGAAAATAAGAAAAATTATTTTTTGCTCAAAAATGGTTGCCTAAGCTTGGCCAAAGCTTCCAAAGTTGATTTTGCAATATTCTCATTTTTTCTTGATTTTTTTATGAATTTTCGAAAATAAAAATATTGAAAAATACTGAAAATATGAAAAATTATTTTTTGGTCAAAATTGGTTCTCTAGGCTTGGACAAGGTCCCCAAATTTTATTTTTTAATTTTATGAATTTTATGGATTTTTTTATTAATTTTAAAAGAGAAAAAATGATTAAAAATCATGTGTCAATAAAGGGCACGCAAATTCAAAGCGAAAACAGTGGGGGTCTTGATCTATTTTCCCAAGGAGAAAACTTCAAAGCTCTCTCCAGGGACTCGTGCACCAAGCCCACGTCTCCATCTACAGATTAAAAATAATATATATAGAGAGTTGAGACATGTTGGAGAAACTCACGAGAAAGGAGAGAATAGAACTCTCTCACGAGACAGGATAATCGATGGCAAGAATAAATTACACTGACTTAGTTCAGACATATTATCAAATAGTTGATGTGCAATTCGGTCAAGGAGGTCAGATGCAAGTATAAAGTAGCTATTCATATCCAAATCATCACGTAAGTGACATACCAAGTTTAGATGCTTAAAGTAGATGTAATCGTAGAGCCTACGTAGTACCTTGAAAATGACCAGGAACGAAGAGTAATGTTGAGCAGCAACTCCACTTGTCGAGCAACGAAGAGCAACAATGTCACTTGTCCAGTAACAAAGAGCAGTAATGAAAAATATCTATGAAGACTAGCAAAATCGTCGCTAATGGAGCTCGTCACTCGTGCCTTCCCATGGCTGGCGGCAATGACAGTCAGCAACGAAGGAAGAAATTGAAGAGATGAAAAACCCAAGAAGGCAAGGAGGCTGAGATCAAAGCCCGGGAGAACCGGGAGTCTGAAAGGAAGAAACCAAGTTTGGCTCAAAAAGGAAAGGAATAATTCAAATGACGAGGTAAGAAGAATAGAAAGCCAATGAGTCTGAAATTAAGGTTTGCACATTCTCGGTGGAACCGGAAGTCAAGAATTAGCAAAGGAATCGGGAACGAACCGGGGCCAACCAAAACCTGGAACAAGACAAAAAAACCAGAACCTCGAACAAGATAAAAAACCGCCTGTCTAAGTTTTCGATTCTCAATTCTAACCTAAAATCTTGCTCACCCCTAATGCTAACAATAGCCTCAAATATGCCTCCTCTTGCTTTTATTTGTACTTCAACTTTATCACTCCTTTGACCAATAAGGGCGTGAATATTAAGCATTCCATTTTCATGAGTCGAACCTTCCAATATGGCTACCTACTTTACTCCAACCACTAGCATTGCCTTCGACATTCCTCTTCTTGCAATTAAGGTAACGACTTCGAGCATGGCCAGCTCCTATAGTGTGATTAGCAGTGTGTACAAGGCCCTGGAATGAATTCACCATCGTATGGTCGACGGACAATTACTAGCGATTTTGACTTCATGCATGCTTCTCATTCATTATGGTTTGGAATGCATTTATATTTACTGCATCTTTCATTTTTCTTCTTTTCTTATCATTTCCTTCGAGTGGAGTGGACCTTCTATAAGATAACTTAAAAAAAAAAAGAAAGAAATTGGATATTGATTACATTGTATAGTATATTTAGCATCGATTGATAATTTATAACATCTCTTCGAAAGACGATTTCTATTATATTTTTATTCCATCGATAGGACATGGGCATATAAGTTGATATTAAGCAAAAGCCTATGGGGTCGCTTCTATAATTGGATAACCAGCATTGAAGATTGTCTTTACATTGGATGGTTTGATGTTCTGATGATCCCTACTTTATTGACTGCAACTTCTGTTCATTAGATGAGTTTCTGAGTAGAGAAATGCGTTTAATAATGGCACAAAATTTTCGTTCTTGGAAAAGAAATTTGTTTGATAACATTAACATTTTCTATGGTTACCCGGCCTTGGCTGGCAGCCACTCGATAGGCAGCCAAAGATCGATAATTAGAGACTAGCAATTGGCGAACGGCAACAGGACGAGAGAGAAAAGGAGTGAGCGATGAAAAGAATTCTGATTTGTGTTTATGTTTTAGAAATATAAAATTATAAAATTTTTTGCTTTTCATTTCTATTGCAAACCTATTTATGGGCTAAAAATTTGTATAAAAAATAAAAGTGAAATTATTTTACAAAATAGATTTCTCTTCAAAACCTATTCTCGAAACAAAAAAAACAAAGAAAAACATAAAAACAAATGTAGCCAATGACCAGAGACCGATGATTGGCGATCGGCAGACAACGGCCGAATACCAGTGGCCGACGATAGGGACAAGAGAGAGTAAACAACGAGAAGAATTTTTATTTTTGTTTATATTTTAGAAATAAAAAAATAAAAAATTTATACTTCTCATTTTGATTTTAAAAATATTTTTGAACTAAAAATTTATCTCAAAAAATAAAATTATTTTACCAAATGAATATCTCCATTATCGAATCAGAAAAATAAAAAAAAAAACATAAAAACGTAGTAGTTATCGTTGCCGCCCTAACAGTAAAGAATAAAACTTCATCACTCCCATTAAATCAAATTAAAAGAAAAGAAAAGTTCAATCACTTCGATCGCCTTTGGGCTTCTCCAGAACCAGAACACCGTCCCACACCCACCAACCAGGCGTTCGGCGCTCTCTATTCTCTGCAATGGCCTCCGCCACCACGACCTCCCTCTCTCTCCGCTTCTTCACAACCAAACTTCCCATCTCTCTCCGCCCATCGAAGCCTCCTTCCCTCCTCTCCTCTCTCTCCTCCGCCAAATCCATCTCCTTCCAACGGATCGCCACCACCCAGTCGCCGCCGTGCCCGTCGTCCTTATCCCCATCCTCGTCGGCGCAGCTGCAGCCCATTGAAGATCTCCCGCCGAACCTCCAGTCCATCGTCACCCTCTTCCAGTCCGTGCCCGACCCCAAGTCCAAGTACCAGCAGCTCCTCTTCTACGGTAAGAACCTCAAGCCCCTCGACGCGGCGTTCAAGACCCGTGACAACAAGGTCGAGGGCTGCGTCTCGCAGGTATGGGTAAGGGCCTATTTGGATTCAGATCGCAACGTCGTCTTCGAGGCCGATTCCGACTCAGTCCTCACCAAGGGCCTCGCGGCTTTGCTTGTCCAGGGGTTGTCCGGGAGGCCGGTGGACGAGATTGTCCAGGTCTCGCCTGACTTCGTGACGCTTCTCGGGCTGCAGCAGAGTTTGACGCCATCGCGGAACAACGGGTTCTTGAACATGTTGAACTTGATGCAGAAGAAGGCGCTGTTGTTGGCCGCCGTGGCGGAAAGTAATGGAAATGGGGCAGTTCCGGCAGGGGAGGCGAAAGATGTGGGGATTGGAATGAATTCTGGTATGGGTGTTAATAGTAGTTCAGTCTCAGAGTCGGATGTCGATGGTGGCAGGGAAGTTTCGGCGGAAAAATTGAATCTTGAGGTGGATGAGGCCGATGGTGAACCAAGTTTGGGGAGCAGAGGGCAGAGAATCAGGGAGAAATTGGAGAAGGAGCTGAGTCCTATTGAGTTGCGAGTGGAGGACATCTCATATCAGCACGCAGGGCATGCCGGCGTGAGAGGGAGTGATGGCGAGACGCATTTCAATCTGAGAGTCGTGTCGAAGAAGTTTGAAGGAAAGAGCTTGGTGAAGAGGCACCGGCTTGTTTATGATCTGTTGCAAGAGGAGCTGCAGAGCGGGCTGCACGCCCTTTCGATTGTGGCGAAAACGCCGGCTGAAAGTTGATGCGAGACGAAGAGGGGAGTTGTATGTTGGCGACCAAATCATGTTTTCCCAAGAGGTCAAATGGTTTTCTTTTTCTTGATAGAGTGAGGGATATTTCTTGTATAGTTGATTCGTAATCCATTGAATTGCGAATGTTAAATCTTGGACCATCATTACTCAATTAGTTTAAATTTCAAACGATCAAGTGCAATAGTTGTGTGAAGAATTGCAGAGAATTACACAAGTTCCTTTTGAGTTCCTGCAGTGTTTTTTATTTACTCTTTGGTTGATTGTCTTATTAGGTGAGCATAACATCTTAATGAAATACACTGGTGATCGGAATCACAATTTTGCAGTATCAAAATGTTGGTCTTGGACATTCCCTCTATACGTGCATGATCATAGTTTACTCCTTATTTTTGTCAATTCTTCCTCGTGGAGTGTCAGCTATTGATAAATTGGATACTTCCTGTCGGAGGTATCTTTCCGAATGTCCAGGGCAGCTGGACTAACTCTGTTACTGAGATGCAGTGTGTGAATTGATGAGGAATGTGTGTGTCCTAAAGCACCACTGTTAAATAATGCAAGGTCTAGTATACCGGGGGTCAATGGTTTTGGAAAGCAAATACAATCGCCAAAGGATTCACATTAAGGTTGCTTGTAGCAATTTTACTTTACCAAGTTTTGTCAAGTGTAAGATTATTTGATTTGGAGATGATAGTATAGAAAACCGTTGATGGCATAAAGCTGAATGTTTCGTATATAGAAAGTCATAGCTAAACTGCTTTTGGGAATTAAATAGTTATCATGAACTTAATATGTATGATGAAAGTGGGCTATATCGGCATTGAAATTGATTTCATCCCGTGATTAGGCTACAATCAATTCAAGGTTGGTCAGAAAGATGAAAGCAAAGATGTATACAGGGAAAAAGCTGCATCCGGATACTCATCTCTTTGCCTTACAGATGCGGCCTAGTAGCACCCCAGTTGGTGGACTAGTCATTTCTAACTGGCATCGACCGTGCAGCCAATAAGAGAAACGAACCAAACCCAGAGTTGCCCTGACCTTGAAGGTGCCTTTCACATGGTAGCTAACTTTGTTGCTCTGCACCTCCTTCTGAAGTTGTACGCCCAGGCTCGGTGGCATGTAGACCAAACTTGATAACAAGTGAACTGATTCCAGCCTCTTTTCTCCTTGTCTCAGTGTGAAAGGTCGAAGTGCTTGAGTCGCTATGAACCTGTCAGAGAAATACAGTCCTACATCCAGATACTCAAATCTCACGTCCAGCTTCTTATTTGGATTGGACAAATTCACAAGAAGGATCAAGTCACCATTGAAATAGCCCGGCGAATCAAAGTAGATGCTGTTGAGATTGGCTGCAGATATGTCTAAAAGTGGATACCTTGGTTTGATGGCAACGAAAATGATCAAAGTAGCGATTCCTAAGAAGATGAGAATGAGGCTAAAGAGGAGACAGAGTATGGCAGTGCACCACACGAGCAGATTAGTCCTGCGAGGTCGAGTTTGCTGAAGTATGAGTCCAGACCTCAACTTTTCCGTGCCAAGATCAAGCTTGTCCTGCTTTCTAATAAGTGGAATAATACCTCGCCTTGATTTTGCGACTTGGATCGGTGAGATTGGAGTAGGTTGTTCTTTGGAGGGAGTTGGGCCCTGTGAACTTGGTTGTGATGCTGGTGGGTGTGGTGGTGGAGGAGGAGGAAGCGGAGACGGCGGGGGAGGTGGGAGATTGAGCATTTTCGTTTGATAGAATGGTGTTCCAGACATCAAGAAAAGAAATTTAAGGGGAAGGGATGAAGATTGGTTTTGCTTTTTGATCCCTAGATAAGAAGGGGGCTATGACGAAGCAAAGGGAAAAGAGGCTTTTGAACGGACAAAGTGGGGGACCGTCATGTTCTTGAAATCTGCAAAAGGGAGAATAGGTGGCTCCAAAGCGAAAAAAGAAGATTCAAGAGTTTTGGTTTGAATTACTTTTCGAGATCTGCTGTATTTGCAGCACTTTTTGTGCAATTATAATAGATAAATTAACAAAAGTTATTTTGGCTTCTCTTGTAGTGCTGTTGCACAGAATATACTATCATATTGTCATTAAAATCAACCTGTGAAATGGCATTGTTTCTGTTATGTTCCATGAGCACTTGGACAGAAAGCTAAATACAGCTGAAGATATATCATTTGAAGTAAAGGAAGAAACTTCCTACTATAGACATGTTGACAGTGTATTAGCGCACTTGTCGATATCAACATCCTTTCACGGTTTCTAATGAAAATGGGGTTAAAAGAATGTGAAGGTGGTAAACAATACCATCGTCCGACGGGGATTAGCTGTGACCATTTTGATCCCAGGACAACAGTCTCGTGTAAGAGTTTCAAGGCTTGTGCTAACAATGCCGAGATCAACAGAGCCTACAGTGTATATGTGGTATCTCAGCATTGGGTTAATTGATGCGATTAGACTATCTGCACATGAGTACCCAGCAAACGGGACCGTCGAAGGAATCTGCTCTTCGTGAATGATCGGCATCTTGGTCGTCCTAATCGCCTCCTTTCTGCAATAATCAATATTTATTGGCCATGTCTGAGTCTGCAAATAAGCTTTGCATCCAAGAAATTGGGTTAATGTTGGGATATGAGAGACGGAACAGATAATATGCAGTCAATGTTTCTTGGTTCTTGCTGTCTGCCCCCCAATGCAACTTGAGGAAAGAATCTTTCACAACTTCTAGGACTCCGACCAGAGTTCATTACGTCAATGAAGAAGTAAGCCAAATAAATTTCCCTGGAAGTGACTGTTGTCGCCGTAGACTTTTCATCAAGTTATAACTGTATTTATTTCGCTTGAACTCTTCGGACTCGTATATGTTATTTATACGGGAAAGTCTTCGAAGGATTCCTGCTTAAGACAAGTGCCTTACGGAGGCTAACAGCTTGTACATTTGAAAGGTTTCCTTTTCTCTGTCAAGGTGTTTGGGAGCGAAAATGGCTAGCCTACCTGTTGAGGCAACACTGACATTGGTGGAGATAGTCTCCTCATTAATCCTCGAAGAGATCAACCAGAAAAAAAGATGTGGAGGAGAATATTAATTGCATCATGAGCTGGTTGAAGACAATGCGAGCTTTCCTGAGCGACCAAGACGGAACTCGAGGCAACCAGCTTCTTCAAGACCAGGTACACCAAATTCGAGATTTTGCGTATGATATTTAGGATGCTTTTGATGAGTTCGTGTTTCACGTACCCCACCATGTGCATAAGCACAAGATCACGAAATCTGCACACGGGGTTGCTTATTTTGCCCCACAAAAGAAATTAAAAACAAAATAAATTTTGGAGCTCATAATAATCTGCGGGCTGGAAGTACTAGCTCGGGAGAAGGCAGGAGCTCTGGTGTGCGGTCTGATGATCCTTTGGCCCCCCTGAGTTATTGAAGAAGATGATATCATGGATTTCAAAGGCAATGTGGAACGCATTCTTCATCAGTTCCTGTCCGGAGAACCCAGAGGCTTTCCACGACCTCAATTGTAAGCCCTCCAGTTCGAGCAAAACTGTTCTCGCTAAGCAGGTTTTTGAGTGCAAGAGAGTTCAGGGGCATTGCGACTTCTCACAAAGCGATGTTGGCGCCTCTTGCGTCGAATAACCCAAATATGTCCACGAACTGAATGGCTTACGAGGGAACAAAGCATTAAGCCTGTTCTCTAAGAAGGCTTTCCGGAGCTGCTTATCTATAGATATGCAAAGGGCGTAGAGACGCTCAGTGGAAGAGGGGCCTTATCTAACGAACAGAAGTTGTCTCTCGTAGTGGCTACAACTGAGCTTATTAAGAAATTAGATGGGATGATCCATCTGATGAAGCTCGAACTCATAAATTTGAGGAGCCAAGGATGGGAGAAAAGTCTGTGAGTTCCATCCAGAAATTGGAGCTTCTCTCAACACTTAGTCTATGGGCGGAATCAGGAGAGTATCGTGAATTGGATCATATCCAGGACAAGCCCGGGTTTGGGTTTCTTCGACACAATCACTCGAAAGGGCAACCGCAAAAGTTTCCCAAGTGGGTTCCTTCACGGCGGAGTCACATCAAAGTTGGCCTAAAGTGGTCGAGATTAAATATTGTTCGCGCGATTTATATCAGGAATATCTTTCATCAAAGTTCGTTCTTCGGTTTTTATTAGTGCGGATTCGTGGCTCTATTTTCATGGAGAAATCGGACGAATAATGCAGATTGGGCAATGGTTGATGGAAATGTTCTGAAAGTTAGGCAATCTACTATTACAATACTCCTACTTGCTGTGAACAGGAAGTAAATTTCTAGATTCTGAAGATACATGAAATTGAAAATGCAGGTAACTATACTACGAGCAAGGCTAAAACACTTCTAAAGAAACAAAGCATTTTCTTTGACTTTTGTTGCGCGGGGGCCCTTTCTCTCCTTTCTCTTGGATACTTATCCTTCTTGTACTGCTAACCGCTTGAATGGTTATTTTTTGATTTCAAATCTTTGAATTTTAGCGCCGTTACTCGTCTCTTTTCGATCCATGATCTTCATAACTGATCTGTGTAAATCGGAACCTATGTCCTCCACAGCTCGTAACCGCATGGTTAACTGACTCATTTTTTAATAATATCTCTTAACTTCAAAAACCTGTTTGCACCCATGAGTTTTACTTTGTGTTTCTTGAATTTCGGGATAGAATTTCTACATCACATATTCGAGACTTATCGAATTCAAACACACCGTATCCGTCATTCGGTATCTCTTTACACTTTCTTTTAAACTTCCCGAATGAAAAAAATATCTTCTTGTCATTCGGTATGATGTTTTCTCCTCATCGCACTTCGGGATCTGTTAATGGTGTCTTTTCACACGACATGTTGTTTTTAAGATATCGAATTGTCGGAAGACAATATTACAGTATCAACAAACATCAACCCGCTTCAATGCCCTGAGGGTTTGCCTAATTTTGGTGGAGCTCGTGTGAGGAATTGAATATGCTCCCCTTGGACATAAGTACACTCACTCGTCCTCCAACAACTGCTTCTATACGACATCAATGGAAAGTTCATCCATCGACTTCGGAAGAACAGTGAAGATACCAATCTCATCAGCCACGTTAGGCAAGGATCAGTCATGGTTGCCAGAGAATATTACTTGAAACTATAGCCTCATGCCTTGTGGTATGTCTTCAAATTTCAGCAACGACTAATTTTCTGCATTCACAAGAGCACAAAGTATGTGTGTTTGTAGTCATGGCCACGGTTTCTGCACCGCTGGTTCCGGCTCAAAATTTGGAGGAACCAGAACCTTAAGTGGCGATTCCGTGTTTCAATTTTGAACTGGCAGTTTCGAGTCAGTTTTGGTTTCGAACAGGTTCTGGTTGAAAACTGAAAATGGAATAGTTGATTTCAATTCCGGTTTTCGATTATGGTTTTTGAGCTTAAAAATTAAATTGTAATGAATTTGAAATAAAATTGTAATCAAATTATCAAATAATGAATTATGAAATAAAAAAAATAATGAATTATGAAATATTGTATTATCAAATAAAAATTGTAATTAAATTTAAGGGGGAAAATGGAGGGGGAGGAGACTTGAACTTAATGAATTATCATTAAATGCCTACATATGTTCTTGAATATAGAAAAATCAAAACCCATGTTGCTCTTTTACTTTTGATAATCCCATACTTACTTCATCCTCAATCGTCGCTATCTGTTCCGGTACTAGTGTTGTGATATCTCTATCATCAAAGAATTTGGCTTCATTATTGCAATATATCTTTTGTTGTCTATATTGAATTTGTCCAGTCATTAACATAAGCTTGAGCCTCCATCAAATCGGGAGTTAATCTTGAACATTGTTCCTTCAAAATATTGCCTCCAGCGCTAAATGCTTGTTCTACTGTAATTGTTGAACAATGGATTGCTAAAATTTATTTTGCAATCAGAGCAAGAATTAGGTAATTGGTGGAATGCCCCTTCCATAAATCCAAAATTGTGAAATTTGTATCGCCTTGAGATTTATCAGACTCAAAAGAAATTGTCGCATAGCTCTTTATTTCGGAATTACTTACTTTTTTCTTTGGTAAGGTATTTCGGAATTACTTTCTATTGCTCTCTTTTGCTTTTTTTTTTTGCCTATGCAATAGAAATTGGTACCATCTACTAATTTTACATATGTTCTCAATTTGTAAGTCATTAGATTGAGAAGATTCACTATCACCTAGAGTATATGTTCTACAAAATTTATTATATAATTCTATTATTTCGTTTTTAACCCTTCTTTGTATAGTTATAATATTTACTGCATCAATTAAATGTAAACATTCATAATACATATTAAAATAATTACCTAAACCATCTAATTTACAACGTGGATAAAAAAAATACAAGTAACTAAATAAATAATAGAAATTTCCTCCTAATAATGTAGCCATTTTGTTCGCATTGTATAAATAGTATCACTTAAATTCTCATCATTTTTATTTTCTTCAAAAACTCCAATAATATTAATACATTCTATTAAAAATAAATGCATAGTAAGATAATAAATATCGGACAAAGTATAAATTGCATCATTAAAAACTTTTAAATATCTTTTTTTTGCAACTATCCCATTCTTGTGGGCATAAAATAATTTGACTTATGTTATCTGAAATAATACACATAATAAATTTTTATATGCAAAAGATTTATTAAGCAACTCATCAGTACAATTCCAACGATTTGGAACATCTCTTAAAAATCTTTTTGATTTTTTTTCCCATTTGCTCTACATAATTTTAACCATTTTTCCATTATTTGGAAACATTTCCATAAATATTGAATTGCTATTTTATTGGGTTGAGAAAAATATCAAGAGTTTTTAAACCATCTTACATACATAAATTTAAAACGTGACAAGCATATCTAATAAAAAAAAATTATCCACCAAAAATAAATCTTTTTCAATTCAACAATTGAAGCGGCATTATCAAAATCAATTGAAAAAATTTTATTTAGCAAACAATATTCTTCTAAAATTTGCCTAATTAATTTATAAATATTATTTGCTATATGTCTATCATCAAAAACTCTAAATGCAATAACTCTTTTTTTGAATATTCAAATAATTGTCTATCCAATAACATGTTATACCCATTTACGAATTAACTTGCCAATGATCACTCAAAATATTGCTACCTATATGCACACGTCCATTAAAATTCATAAAACAATTTTTGTAAATCTTTTTTTCTTTTTTATAAAGATTTTTAATCACATTTGAGTGTATTTCTAGGAACACGTTTTGCTTATGAAACAAATGTGTTTTGAATAAATTGAGTAAAACCAAAATTTTCACTAAAACTAAATGATAAATGTTCAACAGCAACAAATTTGCCTAATTCTTCTTTATAAGTTTTTTCATTATAACAAAATAAAGAAGAAGTCTTAGAATTGGCATATCCAAAAATTTGTTGTTGCTTGGTATAAATTCCTATTTCAGTTGGATGTTTCGCCTTAAGATGCCGATTAAATATTCCATGTCTAGCTCCACAATATATTTATATATTACCTCACAATGTTTACAAACTATTTCACACCTTTGTTGGACATTCATCAAAATTTTCAACCTTAGTGAAGTGGTCTCATACGTTGGATGTAATCTCCCGTTCCTTTGATGTTGACATTTCTTCGATACCGGTAGGAGGTTAAAGGCTCTTTTGCGTATGAACTTGCTCCATATTAAGGAAAATATTGATTTCATCATCTACATCAACTCCCAAATTTGCATAATCCCGAGGATCAAGAGGATAATCGCATTCCCTCATTATGCTTTTACCTCTGCTACTAGCTCTACTTTCACTTGCTTTTTTTATATACAAAAAATGTATTGTATAATACAAAAAAATATAGGATATGAAAAAAGAATTTAAAATAGGAAATTATTATAGCAGATAATAACTAAAGAAAATAAGAAATTAGAGAACTGAGAACGTAATTGAGAGTTAGAGAGAATTTGAGAGTTAGAGAGAATTTGAGAGAATTGAGATGAAAAGAGAACTTGTTTGAAAAAAAAATGAAAGAAAGAGTAGGTATTTATAATTTTTTAATCAAAGCCCTGGCTCAGTTCCGCTTTCAAACTATAGGCCCGGTCAATCGGTCAGTTCCCGATTTGACCAGGCCAGTTCTAGGCCCAAACCAGCTCGTGGCCATGACTATGTGTCGATGTCGTTTTTGCATTTTCAGCTTTTTACCATCGTTATGGGTCATGAGCTTTGATTTGAAACTCTAGGACAAGAGATGTTTTTTCATCTGATGTGTTGCACAAAACAAGCGATTGAATAATAAATATATAGAATAAGAAAATAAATCGAATACCAGTTGTACCTGATTTGATCATAGAGATCTACGTCTATGGGGAGAGCAACAACGAATTTTACTATAGATCAAGCGATACACGGAGATTACGAACCACATTTGAGTCCCTGAATTACATTCAAGAATGCATTTAGTGTTTAGCCTCACAATTTTTAATGAAATAATATCTTAATCTTACGAAGAAATTAATACACAAATCTCATAATAAGATTTAATCTGCTTCAACACTTGAATTCTTGATAAATTCCGCAAAGATAGACCCTTGCCAAGCACTCGACTGAACGACATTTCCTTTTTTTGTTCTTCGTATCAACAACGACAGACTTGTGTGTGTGTGTGAGAGCCACACATGAATTGGAGAAAGAAAATGGGGAAGTTTAGTCATCGAAAAAAAAGATTGCATTTCCTATTTCATCGTTTTCTCATATTGAAAGTCCAAATTCAACAGAAATATTATTGTTCTTGATCTTGATTTGAAATAAATAAAATATAATATAGCACATTGTTTTCATCAAGATAGATTTTCGTGATATTCAAAATAAATATTATTTTTAATTTCAAGATTAAGATATATTTATTTTCAAAATTGAGATTTTCGCTTTGGGCTCAAATTCAAGACATATTCTATTAATCTCCACCTTAGCTCGACATTTGAGCTATGTTACAATTGCTTTGCTAGAATTCTGAATCCCATTGATACTATCCTCCCAACAGCTCCAATGGGCTCAATCGCCATAGATATCATTCAAGTTCAAGCCGCACTTGAACTTCACTATGACCGTAGACCTTATCAGAGAACCAACTACACCTGCACTTTTAACTACTCCATGAGGACTTTCTAATACTAGCTCCTTAATCATAGATAGTGCAAAAATTATTGTTGCATCCATGTACTTACCTTGTTAATATCAGTGGTTATGACAACCATTAGCTATATATGTTCCACCTCGCTATAAGCATTATCTGTGTCAACTACTCTGCTAGTATCTACTACCTCAAGAGATTCTAATTGCAACTCCACCTGAAATTGAATACTGTTTAAATTCATATAAACATTGCTATAATTACTCATAACTTGAAGCACTGGAAACTCGTCAAATGTAACTTATCTGCTAATAATAAATGAATTTAATTTCGAGTATCACAACCGATAACCCCGCTCATCTTGTGCATAGCCTAGGAATATGTACTTTCTTGCCTTTCCATCGAGCTTTCCATCACCAATTTGAACATAACATGGGCAACTAAATAGTTTAAGAATAGAATAATCAGTAATGTTACCTGTCGACACTTCTTCGGGAGTTCGATATTCAATCGCAGTTGATAGGGATCTATTTATTAGGTAGCTTGCCTTACTAAGCGCATCTATCAGGAATCTCCAATCCATACCAGCAATAGAGAGCATTTTATGGACCGTCTCTAGTAATGTTTTGCTCATTAACTCTGCAATATGTAGTGGTTCATTAGCACTAGTGCGATGTCTCACTATGCCTTCCTCCATACAGAATTTATTTAACAGTTTTGAGCAAAACTCTATACTTTTGTCAGTCCGCACTTGCTTGATCGATTTACCAATCTCCTTTTCGATCAAAACTTTCAACTGTCTGATCTTGACAATAGCATCAAACTTGTGCCTAAGCAAAAAATACGCAGATCCTCCTTGAATAGCCATCCATAATTGTTAGCATAAATCTAAGACTCTTTCTCAAAGGAAATCGTGACAACCTATGAACATATAAGTGAAGCAATTCTGCAATTTTCGTGAATTCTTTGACAATCGAATTAAACTACACTTTCTGTCCTTGATCTAAATCATAGCGCCTGCATACATCCAGTTCATCAACTACTTAAGCACATAATAGCTTTCTTCCATTTGGAACCTTTAGACTTCTCTTGCTAATGTGCCTTAAATGCATATGCCATAATTTTGACTCTTCAATAGAAATTTGTCACTATTTAACCTTAAAGCTCATTGTTGACACCTGATTTTCAATTACTTTTTCTCTTTTAAATTAATAGAAAATTCATAAAAATTCATAAAATTAGAAAATTAACTTTGAGGACCTTGGTCAAAAAGCCTAGGGAACCAATTTTGAGAATTTTTTTCCCATATTTTTAGTATTTTTCTGTATTTTTATTTTCGAAAATTAATATAAAAAATCCATAAAAATTCATAAAATTGGAAAATCAACTTTGAGGACCTTGGCCAAGCCTAGAGAACTAATTTTGATCAAAAAATAATTTTTCATATTTTCAGTATATTTCGGTATTTTTACTTTCAAAAATTAATAAAAAAATCTATAAAACTTCATAAAATTGGAAAATCACCTTGAGGACCTTGGCCAAGCCTAGGGAACCAATTTTGAGAAAAAAAAAAGTTTTCAAAGTTTCAGTATTTTTCGGTATTTTTATTTTTGAAAATTAATAAAAAAAATCCATAAAAATTCATAAAATTGGAAAATTAACTTTGAGGACCTTGGCCAAACCTAGGGAACCAATTTTGACCAAAAAATAATTTTTCATATTTTCCTCATTTTCACATTTTTCTTATTTTTTAGAAAATAGAAAAGGTGCTTGAAAATTAATAAAAAAAAATAGCATTTGAAGCCATAAAAATGTGAAGAAGTAGTCAGTATTTTTCTTTTAGTCTTCTCTTTATTTTGGCCAAAGAAAATCTAAAAAAACTTGATCTAGAATCAAGAATTAATTTGTTAATCGCTTTTTTAGGTTAATTAAAAAAATTTGGAAAATTAATTTTAGCTTTGTAATTTTCAATTTTTGCATTTCTGCAGTCGTGACATTATCTTCTAATAGTCCAAATATTTCGATGGCCTGATGATGAAATTTTTCGTTATTGCGTTCGGTTTTCCGGATTCAATTTATCTCTTGACGGAACTCTCTCTCTCTCTCTCTCTCTCTCTCTCTCTCTCTCTCTCTCGCACGCAAGATCTCCTTCCCCCTCTATATGTGAACTTGCTCAGTAAAAATCATTCTCCGCAGCCTTTTCTAAATTTCTAGAGAAGATGATCATGAAATGGCGCTTGACGTAGCTACCAGCTGACGAAATTCACATTTGGGGTTGCGAATCTTTAAGTTGTATTGTCCTCAGTTCGCTTCTGCTGATTTTGCATTTGACGGGGCAGCCGGTATATGCTTCTGAATGAGTATCCCTTGAAGAACGTTAACTTGCTTCGAGGTTGTTTCATCATCGAACTAGGCATTGGTGTCGGTATAGCAGGAATTCTCATAGTAGAGTTTGTTGTGAAGTTTGCGCTTGGAGGTTGGTTGGCTTTAGTTGAAGAAAAGACAATGGAACAGCAAGTCCTAGAATCAAACCCTATTCTTGAAGCATTTGGCAATGTGAGGGCGTGGAGGAACAGCGACTCAAATCGGTTTGGCATTTTTTGACATTCAATCCGACAAAAATGGGCGGATTTCAGGGAGGACTGATATTAGAACTTAGTTGCTTGAATGGTCACAGCAATACATGGCGGAAGAAATGTTTAAAATTTGCCCAATCCTCTTGATCAGTCAAGCTTGTCAAAGGGTTATTTGTTTGGAGCGTGGTGTCCCCTGGCTCTCTTTATTGACCCGTAAAGAATACCGAGATCCTCCATGTCGCGACCTAAAATTCATTTTTTAGGTTAATGGATTACCAGATTAATTGATTAAATTAACTAACCTAGTTCGAGCTCTCCCAAGCTCTACCAAATCGCGACTTTGATTTTTTGTTCAAATGGTTTTTAAATTTGGAGTCGCCACTAATCATTTTTGGTAGGTTGATTAGAAACCTAAGTAAATTAGCAGGAGAACTAAATTACTTCTACGAACCAGAGATTATGAGTTCGGGGACTTGGTTACACTAGTTAATTAAAACTAATGTCCTTTCGTTACCTTAATTTCATGGATATCCTAATTTGGCAACTCAGGCTTGGTTTATTCCTAAGGCTCTAGTGGAGTGTTCTCTTTTTGTATTTTCACTTTTTTAAATGGAATATACGTGAGTGACATTTTTTTGGCATTTTCAAAATATTAAGTATTTCCCTGAAACCGAAAGAGGGAGTGGGTTAACAACTTCTGTGCAGCGCTGCGAGCTACTCATTTTGGGGTTTAGTGATTCAAAAATTAAATTACAGGAAGTAAATGACAATAAATAAAGACCGCCAATGGATATCTCAGCCTTGGCTTGGCTCTCTCCTTTGGGGTTTAAGGTGCAGGAATTTAAATTGCAGAAATCTAAAATGACCTCCAGTGAGCGGACTTTGCCCTTTACATTCTGGGGTTTAAATTCTTTAAAATAAAATGAATTGATTTGACAATTCGGGCCGAAATTCATTGACGGATCAATTGAAAATTTAATGGGCACTCAAGAGCTCGTCAGCGCCAATTTTACACATCCATGGGATTTACCGTTGACTTAGAGTTGTCCTTTGCCTGACATAAAAATATGGAGAAATGGAGTAATGGAGCAAATATGATTTAATTCACATTAAAAATTAGAACAATGAAAGAAGCACTTAGCTTCTATGGCATTATGAGAAGTGCTTGATGGATATAATTGGTTCATGCCTGAAATCAAATATGGGGAAATGGGAGAAGAGTAGAAAATTTGGGCTAGTTTATACTAAAAAATCAAAGAGAGTAGAGGGACACTTAACTTCAAATCTGGGATGAATTCTTGATTTATGTTGATCGATGAAGAAATTAATGATGATAACCCACTAGCTTTAAACTCCCATCATCTTCAAAATTCTCTCTCTTTTTGGTATTTTTTTTCTCTCAAATTCTTCTTCAATCTCCCAAAACCCTGTCGCAACCTGAAATTTTTTTCATTTTTGGCGATCGGGTGAACGGATTATTAGGTTAATTAGATTAACTAACCTAACGCAGACCCTCCCAAGCCCTACCAAATCGCGACTTAGGTTTTTTTTTTTTTTTATGATTTTAAGATTTGGAGTCGCCACTAATCATTCTTGGTAGGTTGATTAGAAACCTAAATAAACTAGTGGGAGAACTAATTTATTTCTGCGAACCAGAGAAAATGAGTTCAGGGACTTGATTACGCTAGATTACTCTAACGCCCTTTCGGTGCCAATTTCATGAAAAATCATTTGGGATGGCTCGGAAGGATTTGGATCAAACTGACCAGAATGGTAAAATGATCATTTTTCAAGGATCGGGAAATGAAAACAGGTCAAACTAATTGAATGTGGTTATTCCTTATTTTCCACAGTTTCAGAGAATTGTTTTTTGAATTTTTTGAGACAATTTGCCCATAAGGGGGTAAAATCGTCATTTTGGAAAGATCGAGTGGAAATTCACCAAAGATAGGATTGGTCAGTCGAAATGACCCGTTTCTTAATTTTTGAGATTTTTCTGAATTTTTCTGAATTTTCCGAGACAATTTGCTCATAAGGGGCAAAATCGTCATTTTCTATTCAATCTTTGCTTGGGATTACACAGTGGTTTTCTTTCATGATTCAACATTGAGAGATTTAAACAAACTAAAGACATTTATCTTGATCAGCTTTTAAATCAGATTTGAATCAAACTGAAAAAGTTTAACCTTTAAACGCTACCGAATTCTTTTTGGTTTGGTTTGATTCTCTTTGAATCCCAGCAAAGGAGGCTTTATTTGGGGAAGATGAGTGGTATTTCCTCGGTTCAAGAGATAGAAAATATGCGAATGGTGGAATACCAAATAGGGCGGCAGCTTCTGGTTATTGGAAAGCAATAGGGATTGACAAGCCTATACTCGCTTATGGAGAATCAAGGAGCATAAGAGTTAAGAAAGCTCTTGTATTCTATACTAGTCGCCCAACAAAGTTGGCCAAAACAGATTGAATCACAAATGAATATGGGCTGCTCGACACAGCAGTCAAGCTATCGAGGTTCAAAGGGTCCATGAGAGTAAGTGGGTATATCGTTTCTATGACAACACAATCTCTCTCTCTCTAAATAAATTTCCACAAACTGCTTTCTCTAAGATTTCATGCTAACATATGGCTCGGACAACAAAGAAGTTAATGTTCAATTATATTTACTTTCATGCATTATTAGAAGAGTGACCCTAAGAATTTTTTTTTTCGATTGGGTTAACGGATTACTAGGTTTATTTGATGAATTAACCTAATACGGACCCTCTCAAGTCCTACCGAATCACAACTTTGGTTTTTGTTCAAATGGTTTTAAAATTTGGAGTTGCCACTAATCATTTTTGGTAGGTTGATTAGATACCTAAGTAAATTAGCGGGAGGACTAAATTACTTCTACAAACCAGAGATTATGAGTTCGGAGACTTGGTTACACTAGTTAATTAAAACTAATGCCCTTTCGGTACCTTAATTTCATGGATATCCTAATTTGACAACCCAAGCTTGGTTTATTCCTAAGACTCTAGTGAGGTGTGCTCTTTTTGTATTTTCACTTTTTAGATAGGATGCATGGGTGGTATTTTTTTTATTTTCAAAGTGTTAAAAATTCCCTGAAGCCGAAAGAGGGAATGTGTTAATGACTTCTATGCAGTGTTACAGTCTACTCACTTTGGGGTCTGGTGATTCAAAAATTAAACGGTAGAAAGTCAATAACAGTAAATAAAGACCTCCAACGGACAGCCTAGCCTTAGCTTGGCTCTCCCCTTTGGGGTTTAATGGTGCAGGAATTAAATTGCAAGAAATAAACAACCTCCAGTGGATGCGCTTTGCCTCTCCATTCTGGGGTTTTAGTCCTTTAAAATAAAATACAACAAATTGTTTCAACAATTTGAACTAAAATCCATTGACGGGTAGGCTGCAAATTTGATGGGCACCTTGGAATTTGTTTGGGCTCACTTTGCACCTCCATGGAATTTATCGTTGATACGGAGTTGTCCCTTTTTTTTTACCTGCCATAAAATATGGGAAAAAGGGAGATGGAGAAAGTGTATACAATTTGTGCTAATTTGAGACTAAAACTACAAATAAATAAATAAATAAAAACACTTAGCTCGAATTTGCTTGCTTGTTGACGAGGATGAACTCTTAATTTATGTTGATCGATGAAAGAATTGGTGATGATAACTCCTAACTTTAAACTCCCACCATCTTCAAAATTTTCTCTCTCTTTTTGGTATTTTCTTTCTCTCCAATTTTTCTTCAATCTCTCAAAACCTTCTCAAACATCCAAATTTTCTCTCCTAATTTTTTTTTAATCTGCGCGTAATGTAACGCTGTGAAGTAGGCATAGCAACTTGGAGGAAAAGTTAGGATCGTCTAGTACTTGAGCGTCGACCCCCTTCTTCATAGATGTTGCCACCTATTTTCTCTCGCCTGGTGCGCGAGCCATCACTAAGACCTATTTGGCCTCACCGGTGCTTCACCGGCCATCACCGTCCCCGGCTAAGACCTCAACCAGCTTCGCCTGCCTTGCGCTTTGTTGCTGAACCCAGGTCAACAAGAAACAGAATTTTTTTGTTGCGTGGATGACTGACCAAACAAAAAGTTCTTTGACTTCACGTCCTCATGCACATAACCCTTCGCATGCATCTTCTCTAGGATTGAGAATGACTTGACTGCAATGCAAGCTACCATTTCAGAAGACATCGCCTGTCCAGAGGTATTCCATATATCCCGTAAGCTTGGTCCAAGCATATCCATCACCATAATATAATATTCTCCCTGTCCTCCTTTATAGCACACGCTAGGCACTCCATAACTACCACCGAGGGCATTATAAACTTGCCATTCACATGGAGGACCATCGTTACAACCCTTGCTATTTGTGTGCTCAAATTTCAGAGCTACCTCGATAGCTCCTGAGCCTGTTGTTTAATCACTTCACCACTAAAACCCCAGAATGGAAAGGCAAAGCGCATCCACTAGAGGTCGTTTATTTCCTGCAATTTAATTCCTGCACTATTAAACCCCAAAGGGGAGAGCCAAGCTAAAGTTGGGCCGTCCGTTGAAGGTCTTTATTTACTGTTATTGACTTTCTGTCGTTTAATTTTTGAATCACCAGACCCCAAAGTGAGTAGACTGTAACACTGCACAGAAGTTGTTAACACACTCCCTCTTTCGGCTTCAGGGAATTTTTAACACTTTGAAAGTAAAAAAAATACCACCCATGCATCCTATCTAAAAAGTGAAAATACAAAAAGAGAACACCTCACTAGAGTCTTAGGAATAAACCAAGCTTGAGTTGTCAAATTAGGATATCCATGAAATTAAGGTACCGAAAGGGCATTAGTTTTAATTAACTAGTGTAACCAAGTCTCCGAACTCATAATCTCTGGTTCGTAGAAGTAATTTAGTCCTCCCGCTAATTTATTTAGGTATCTAATCAACCTACCAAAAATGATTAGTGGTGACTCCAAATTTTAAAACCATTTGAACAAAAACCAAAGTTGTGATTCGGTAGGACTTGGGAGGGTCCGTATTAGATTAATTCATCTAATAAACCTAGTAATCTGTTAACCTCCCAAGCCTTGCCGAATCGCAATTTTGGTTTTTATTTAAATGATTTTAAGAATTGGAGTCGCCACTAATCGTTCTTGGCAGGTCGATTAGAAACCTAAATAAATCAGCGGGAGAACTAATTTATTTCTGCGAACCAGAGAAAATGAGTTCGGGGACTTGGTTACGCTAGATTACTCTAACGCCCTTTCGATACCATTTCATGAAAAATCATTTGGGGTGACTTGGAAAGATTTGGATTAAACTGATTAGGAGGACAAAATGGTCATTTTTCAAGGCTCGAGAAGTGAAAACGGGTCAAACCATTCGAATATGGTCACTTCCTATTTTTCACAATTTCTGGGAATTTTCCGGAATTTTTTAGATAGTTCACCCGTAAAAGGGAAAATCATCATTTCCAAAGATTGGAGAGGCAAAATCACTGAAAATAGGATTGGCCAGTCGAAATGACACTTTTTCTAATTTTTGAGATTTTTCAAAATTTTTCAAAATTTTTCGAAATTTTCTGATTTATTATTATTATTTATTATTATTATTTTATTTTTTATTTTATTTATTGTATTTTTTATTTTATTTTATTGTGGTTTTGATGAAAACCTGCACTAAAATATGATGATATCTAATTTTAACTAAAAGAATGATTCCTCAAAGTCCTAACTTATATTGGATGTTCTTTATCACATAAAAATGAAGTTCTTGACATATTTAACCATAATAATTCATACGAATTAAATTAAAGCAAAGGACGAACAAAAATCAGCAAAAGTTTGCAAACTATATTATAGCAAAACAATCACTAAAACATGGCAATTGACACAAACGTAATTAGACATGCTAGAACAAATGTATATAAACGAATATTCAAACTAGAATGAGGGATACTTACCGATAATCACGAAGCTTGATTTAGTAATTTGAATTTCTGCGAAGACCTACACGTTACGAGGGAAGGCCGAAAACTCCCTGAAATACTCAAAGCATATGGTGCCAAGCTCATAACAGTCTCCGTTCACTTCCACATGAACCCTCCATTTTATGGCGTAGCCTTCACTTATCACGGGACTTGGATTCACACTCGGGAGTTCCACAATTGTTGCCCAAGCGTCGTAAATAGTCCATGTGAGCATATTACTTCCCTGACTAATAGCTAACCTGTCGACCCATTTCCAGTGGAAATTTGTCTTGAATACACCCATCATCCTTTTTAGAGATCTATCTCTTACAGCATTTGAGGCAATAAAGTGAGAAATAAAATCTAGAACCTCTCGCTTACTGCTGATGGTATCACGCCTATAGTGACCAGAAATTGCCTTCAGAAAGATTGCGGCATCAGCAACTGATGAACCAAAACACCTAATGACCTCCCGTCATGATGCATATACCCTGAGGCCATATCCTTAGACCCCTCCCTCCGTTGGTTTCACGCCAACAACACCATCCAATGAAGCTGACCGTCTACCCCTCCAGGCCCAACTAGGTCAGTTGCCTCTCAATCACCTCATCCTAGGAAAGAAAACTGTTGTAGTGCTCACATGGAACCACATAACCTCATTTCCGGCCAACTTAAGATGTACAGGTGTATAAGACCGCATCTAGACCTAAATGTTGCTCATATTTTCATGACCACTAATCCAGTCAAATACCGTCTCTACCGATCTATCTGATATGCATCTTCGATCGTCATATTCATCTTAACCTCATTTCCAATCCTGGAAATAAGAGCCCACTCATGTAATCTTCTCATAATTCCACCAATGCCCGGTATTGGGAACCAGCAGATGAGCCTTTGCCCACTGGTTAGAAGTTGAAGGATCAAAGCGCAAAGTCTTGGGTACCCTCCCACTCTTGCAAGGCCAACTTGCTGCAGTATCGATCTCCTGCAGCACAGCTAATGCGTTTTCCTTGAGGAATCGTGTTACCACATCTTCATTTTGAGCAACGGTCAAATTGCAAGCGCTGTAGATGAGTGTCCCACCAACTTTCAGCAACCTGAAGTCATTGATTAAATGCTTTAACTGGAGCAATGTCATATGTTCTCTCCACATTGACTACCCGTTGTTGAAGAGTTTTCCATCCCCAATGCTCAAACTTCTGAATGTGCCCCTACGTGAGACTTGGAAATAGCACTTTGTCAGACTCTTGCTGCTCATTTGGATGTTTGAGAAGGTTTTGAGAGATTGAAGAAAAATTAGAGAGAAAGAAAATACCAAAAAGAGAGAGAAAATTTTGAAGATGGTGGGAGTTTAAAATTAGGAGTTATCATCACCAATTCTTTCATCAATCAACATAAATCAAGAGTTCATCCTCGTCAACGAGCAAGTAAATTCGAGCTAAGTGTTTTTATTTATTTATTTATTTGTGATTTTAGTCTCAAATTAGCACAAATTGTATACACTTTCTCAATCTCCCTTTTTCCCATATTTTATGGCAGGTAAAAAAAAAAAGGACAGCTCCGTATCAACGATAAATTCCATGGAGGTGCAAAGTGAGCCCAAACAAATTCCAAGGTACCTATCAAAGTTGTAGCCTACCCGTCAACAAATTTTAGTTCAAATTGTTGAAATAATTTGTTATATTTTATTTTAAAGAACTAAAACCTCAGAATGGAGAGGCAAAGCGCATCCATTAGAGATCGTTTATTTCCTGCAATTTAATTCCTGCACCATTAAACCCCAAAGGGGAGAGCTAAGCTAAGGCTGGGCTGTCCGTTGGAGGTCTTTATTTACTGTTATTGACTTTCTGTCGTTTAATTTTTGAATCACCAGACCCCAAAGTGAGTAGACTGTAACACTGCACATAAGTCATTAACACACTCTCTCTTTCGGCTTCAGGGAATTTTTAACACTTTAAAAATAAAAAAATACCACCCATGCATCCTATCTAAAAAGTGAAAATACAAAAAGAGAACACCTTACTAGAGTCTTAGGAATAAACCAAGCTTGAGTTGTCAAATTAGGACATCCATGAAATTAAGGTACCGAAAGGGCATTAGTTTTAATTAACTAGTGTAACCAAGTCTCCGAACTCATAATCTCCCCAAACGTGTTTGATTCGCCCACACAGCCAGGGGCAATTTCCATACTTGTACATTGTATTGCCATATTTGCATGATGTTTACACATTCCATGATTTATGCATGACTGTTCTGCATGTTCAATTTGTCAATTTTGACTGGGGATATAAACTGTACACGATGCATCGAATGTACAGAATGGGACATGATAGGATGATGAAAGGCAAGCCATTTCCACATACGTCCTATATTTAATCCCCAATGGAGTCGCCAAGCTGTCATGACCTAAAATTCACTTTTTAAGTTAATGGATTATCAGATTAATTGATTAAATTAACTAATCTAGTTCGAGCTCTCCCAAACTCTACCAAATCGCGACTTTGGTTTTTGTTCAAATGATTTTTAAGATTTGGAGTCGCCACTAATCGTTCTTGGTAGGTCGATTAGAAACCTAAATAAATTAGAGGGAGAACTAATTTATTTCTGGGAACCAGAGATTATGAGTTCGTGGACTTGGTTACGTTAGATTACTCTAACGCCATTTCGGTACCAATTTCATGAAAACTCATTTGAGAAGACAAGTTTTGGATCAAACTGACCAGAAGGGGTAAAATGATCATTTTTCCAAGCTTCAGAAGTGACAAGTATGTCTACACTGAAATTCAAGGACTAGAGTGCAAATACTTAACTCTTGAAGGATTATTTTGCAAATAACAAAAAGAAGAGTTAGTGGAGAAATTAGAATAAAGAAGGGAAGATGGAGAAGAGAAGATGAAGAAGAGGGGATGAAGATGGGAAGATGGAGAAGTGGAGATGGAGAAGAGGAGATGAAGATGGGAAGATGGAGAAGAGGAGATGGAGAAGAGAAAGAGAAAATAAGATGAGGATAGAGAAGGGAAGATAGAGATGAAGAAGAGTTAGTAGAATGGGAGATAAATATGGAGAATGGAAGATGAAGATGAAGAAGAGTTAGTGGAGAGATTAGAATGTGAGATAGAGATGGAGAAGGGAAGATGAAAATGAAGAAGAGTTAGTGGAGAAATTAGAATGGGAGATAGAGTCAGTGGAAAAATTAGAATGGGAGATAAATGAGTGGGTTATAAAAGGAGGAAGAAGTGAGCTTGAGAGGAGGATTTTTGGAGAGAAAATTTTGGATGTTTGAGAGGGTTTTGGGAGATTGAAAAAAAATTTGAGAGAAAAAAAATACCAAAAAGAGAGAGAGAATTTTGAAGATGATAGGAGTTTAAAACTAGCGGGTTATCATCATCAATTTCTTCATCGATCAACATAAATCAAGAATTCATCCTAGATTTGAAACTAAGTGTCCCTCTACTCTATTTGATTTTTTAGTATAAACTAGCTCAAATTTTCTACTCTTCTCCCATTTCCCCATATTTGATTTCAGGCATGAACCAATTATATCCATCAAGCACTTCTCATAATGCCATTGAAGCTAAGTGCTTCTTTCATTGTTCTAATTTTTAATGTGAATTAAATCATAGTTGCTCCATTACTCCATTTCTCCATATTTTTATGTCAGGCAAAGGACAACTCGAAGTCAACGGTAAATCCCATGGAGCTGTAAAATTGGCGCTGACGAGCTCTTAATTGCCCATTAAATTTTCAATTGATCCGTCGATGGATTTTGGCCCGAATTGTCAAATCAATTCATCTTATTTTAAAGAATTTAAACCCCAGAATGTGAAGGGCAAAGCCCGCTCACTGGAGGTTATTTTAAATTTCTGCAATTTAAATTCCTGCACCTTAAACCCCAAAGGAGAGAGCCAAGGCAAGGCTGAGCTATCCATTGGTGGTCTTTATTTATTGTCATTTACTTCCTGTAATTTAATTTTTGAATCACTAAATCCCAAAATGAGTAGCTCGCAGCGCTGCACAGAAGTCGTTAACCCACTCCCTCTTTCGGTTTCAGGGAAATACTTAATATTTTGAAAATGCCAAAAAAAATGTCACTCACGTATATTCCATTTAAAAAAATGAAAATACAAAAAGAGAACACTCCACTAGAGCCTTAGGAATAAACCAAGCCTGAGTTGCCAAATTAGGATATCCATGAAATTAAGGTACCGAAAGGGCATTAGTTTTAATTAACTAGTGTAACCAAGTCCCCGAACTCATAATCTCTGGTTCGTAGAAGTAATTTAGTTCTCCCGCTAATTTACTTATGTTTCTAATCAACCTACCAAAAATAATTAGTGGCGACTCCAAATTTTAAAACCATTTGAACAAAAAACCAAAGTTGCGATTTGGTAGAGCTTGGGAGAGCTCGAACTAGGTTAATTAATTTAATCAATTAATCTGGTAATCCATTAACCTAAAAAATGAATTTTAGGTCGTGACACTCCTACAAAGAAAAGAGATGCCTCATACATCACTTTGCATCACGAACAGTGTCGTAGGGTGATTGAACTCACTCAAGGTTGTCAACATATAAGATCCTGGTGGGGCCGTAAGCCCTGTTATTCTATTGGGGGTAAATACCAACTAGGCCAACAGATTCGTTAATGCGCATTCTGGGATGAAGACAATTCCGAGAATTTAATTCCACATTTAGCTCAAGAATCCGAACGTTAGACCTGGAAAGCTTTCAGTTAACTCCCCATGATAATGGATGCATACTTGGACCAAGAGAGGTCCCAGCTGACGCTCATCCATGATTTCTTGCTGGTAGCTATCTTCAGTCTCAGTAATCGCCATCCATCGATCCCCTCCTTACTATACAGACTCATATGTAGACGCTATTAAAGAAAATTGCATTAGCTTCCTTGGCTAAAGAGAACATTCATCATCACCAAGCTCGGTGTGAATTCTTTAGTTACTAACATGCTAGACACTCTAGTGGGAAGGCCTACTGTGCTCAGAGGTAATTGATGATGATGCCTAGACGTGTTGGCTTTTATGCAAGATGTTTATTTTCTTTGGTGCTGTCCGTCGAGATTTTAGCACACACGTAGGCAACCTGTTTGATACGGAACAGAGAGCGACGAACCCATCATGAAGGAAAAGAAACGTGCACCGAAAGTAGAAAGAATCACCGGACAAATTTAAAGGAGGCTAGAAGAAAGCAACAAAAGGGGGAGGAAGACAAGTAAAGATAGAAAATAGTTCGCAGACAAGAAATGTTGGGGGCTAAAAAGAAAAAGAGAAGATGAGTAAGGTCTGTGATCTAACGATTACGGCCAATTTTCAGTTGGTTCTCGTGGACAATTTGGGGCCTGTTGACACTTGATTTTTAATCATCTTTTCTTTTTTTTAAAATTAATGAAAAATTCATAAAAATTCATAAAATTAAAAAATAAACTTTGGGGACCTAGGCCAAGCCTAGGGAGTCAATTTTGACCAAAATATGATTTTCCATATTTTCAGTATTTTTCGGTATTTCTAATTTTGAAAATTAATAGAAAATCCATAAAAATTAGGAAAATTAAAAAATCAACTTTGAAAGCCTTGGCCAAGCCTAGGCAATCATTTTTGAACAAAAAATAATTTTTCATAATTTTCGCATTTTTTAATATTTTTCAGAAATTAGGAAAATATTTAATAAATAATAGCATTTGAGGCCACAAAAATATGAAAAAAAAGAGTTAGTATTTTTCTTTTAAT
The DNA here is from genome assembly GCA_016432845.1 of Psidium guajava. Taxonomy (NCBI): domain Eukaryota; kingdom Viridiplantae; phylum Streptophyta; class Magnoliopsida; order Myrtales; family Myrtaceae; genus Psidium; species Psidium guajava. Next base: position 35,083,965 of record CM028226.1, read on the forward strand.
TTTCTTTTCATCTTGGCTGAAGAAAATTCAAAAAATATTATTATGAGATTGTGATTTAACTAGTTAATCACATTTTTGGTTTAGTTGCCAAAATTCTAGAAATTTAATTTCAGCACTTTGATTTTCCATTTTTCATTCTAAAGTTACATTTTAGTCTAAAGGTTCAAAGAATTGTCTGGATTATCAGTAATGAGAGGCAAATCGAGGTTGCCATACAGATAATCAACAAAGTTGTGAAAATAGATTGGGCTATTACCTCTCCCTTGGTGTTCGCATTGCCTTCTTGGTATACCAAATTATGACCACTCCATTTTCTCATCCATTGAAGACAGGTATCCGACATTATATCTCAGGATGGTAGAATGCTAATAGTTGGTGTCACTTTCGGTGATAAAGTGGTCAAAGAGAGCAAAATGTTGAGTGGAAGAGGAGGGCCCTTTGGCATCAAAAGACAATGGAGAAGACAACATGAAGCACGTCAAGTCAGAAGAAGAGGAAATGCTGGCCAAACCTTTTCTAGATGTGTGCAAACTGATATTACTCGTCATTGATAAGTTTTGTGCTGCTATGGTACTTATTAAGTCTGACCTTAGTGGAAATATCTCAAGGCTGGAAGCTAAATATGAATCCAATCCATCTCAATTCAAATTCTTGTACAGTATGGTACAAGTGGAGGTTGAAACTAAAACAGCGAAGGCTGAAACTAAAACAGCGAAGGCATACTCTAGTTGCACTAATGGACTTCTTTGGGTTGACAAGAGCCATGGATTTTTTGGTCGAACTGTTTTGCAACTTGCTTCCTCACCCTGATTGGACGATGTCTCGAGCTTGCCTGGATTTTTATGGCAAGACTCTAAAAGTGGCAGGGATGGTTTGCAAAAGCTCAAGTTTCGCTATTGCCACGAAGCTAGCTCCCGATAGGGAAATGCTCATGGATGTGGTATGTGGCTATAGTAATATGAATGCTGACATGGAGATATTTTGCACTGACTTTTCTTCTCTTCTAGAAGAGGATCGCAAGTTTCTGGCTGGTATTGGCTTGGACGATCTGAAAGCTTCGTAATGAATCAAATCTATCAAGGACGGCATGCTTCCAGCACACTCATATACGTCGCCATTCATGCCTTGCTTTTGGATCTACATAAAGTAAACCATCGGTCTTTGCACGTGGTTCATATTTTTGGACGGGTTGCCAACTACTAGAAGAGCACTAGTGGGAACGAAAGGAAAAAGTTCCTTTTGATCGGTCAAAAAGTAATGAACAAATGGGGGGACAAGGCACCGAAAGAAAAGGCAGCCCCATCAAAAGAAGGAATAATGATTACGTATGGGGGGAGGCAATCAAGGAGGGGGCTTCTGATTCTAGGTCTGGGGAGGGAGAGCCAGATCTTCTGGCAAGATTCTGGATATGGAGGATCTGCTGGGGGCTAGCGGGGGATGCTGATCTAGCCTCTGAATATGGTTAAGGCGATGAGGTAGTGACCATGACGCGGGTATACGGTAGAGGTCATGTCCTTTGAATCCCACATCTGTGGAAAGAGCTCTGACACTCAGAGCACAATATTGCTGAGAACGGAAGAGAGTGAGGAAATGCGAGGATTGCAAGCCTTGATGCGAGGATTGCAAGCCTTGGTTATGTCACATTCACGGGGGAAGTGCTGGTCATGTAAAATAGAAAGGTCTGGCTTATGATACTAACTTGGAGATATATAGCAGAAGAGACTTCCTCGTTGCTGGATAGTGAACTCACACCAAAGTGATCCCGTTAGAGAAGTTCTCAGGGGCATCGATTAGGTCTCCCCAAATCGAGAAGTGAAGCTCGATTACCCTAGCCAGAGGAGTTGAAACTGCAGCGCAACTGAAAGCAATTCTATTGAACCAGTTGAAAGACGGCAAACCAGCGCTTTTGGTGAGACCGAAGTTAATCTTGCTATGTTCCCTTCTCTCAGGAGCATCGGCAATGACGTAACTGCTACGGTCAATGAGGCCTTCATGAGGCAATTCCTGATGATTGTAGAGAAGTCCATGTTCTGCACCGAGGTGGATAAGGCAATGAGCAGGAAGCCCGGTGACAAAAAATGGAGGGTGCAGCTCCAGAAGGAGGAGGCTTCAAGGACGAGAGGTGATACTTCTTCATGGCTCTCCGCTTAGCAAAAAGGAAGGAATGGGAAGACAACCGAAAAAATATGGGATCCTGTACTCCTCGACCATCCCTAAAACCGGGTCGAGTTTTGAACCCCCACCATCAACTTCCCACCGTGATCACCATGGTTGTCCGATTTTTCTTTAAAAAAAAAAGACCATCAACTTTGGGGTTTCGTTTTTCCCCACACTGGACATGTGAAGAAGCAGATAAGATTCACCCGCAAGTGAAGTAACGAGATCACACCGGTTATTCCCTGTGGCTACCCTTAGAGACCAATTCGCACTTGGCAACTCCAGGTGACCCATAACACGCGTCGTCTACTTCCCTCAAGGCCATAGCAAACAGGTTGCAGCGTCTATGAAGAAAGATGTCGACGCTCTAATCCAGAAGCTGATGAAGTATAGGCCCAGATTCCTCAGCCTCAGTTTCAACTGCCATGCCGGCATCCTCGACTGAAGACGGTGCGGTATTTGTGGGGTGCAATTAAAATTTCAAGAGCACCTGAATCAACACTTGGCGTGGCATGATTCAAAAGATCTCGAATCAAGAGGTTTACTTTTTCCTTCAAGGGGATGGTGTCCAAACTCAACTGACTGGGTAGCTCGAAAAGTATACCTTCCATGTGAATCTAAACATTTTGGTTCAGAAGAAAAGAGTGGCGAGACAACTGAGATGCATGGCCCGATGGTTACTACAGCTGGATCTCAGTGTGCCTGCATCTCATGTGGTGATTCTTTGATGATGTTTATGGCCTCGAAAGGTGTTGGAGCTGTGTCTCATTGCTGCTGTACAATACTCTGTCGTTTTAGTGATTTTGAATTAGTCAAGTTAGTTTGTTAAGCAGTTTGACTTGTTAGCTATTTTTTAGGTAGTGAATCAAGGTTGTTTCTTTTGCACGATTATGTGCAGTTAAGTTGTTCTGTTTTAAATTGGTCTATATATATTTTTTAAAGTTGAATGAAGTGAAGAGGTTGTTCCTTTAATCTCTCTCTTGGGTGTGCGATAAGTTTGAGAGAATTGTGCTGAGAAACTGAAGCACTTTCTGCTTCTGAAAACATTCAGAAGCAACAACAGTGGTATCAAAGCACTTTCTGCATATGAAAATATTCAGAAGCAGTAACAGAGGTATCAAACTACTTTCTGCTTCTGAAAACATTCAGAAGCAACAGTGGTATCAGAGCCTACATTGTGGGATCTTAAGGGACTGAGAGGTGAGTGGAAGTAGCTGAAGGACCGCGTTCAATCTGCGAAGAAGAAACTGATGAAGGCAGGATCAAGTGGATTCTCTGCAATGGCTCCTCCAGTTTTTTCAGGTGAGAATTAACAAGCCTGGGCTGTCAAGATGACATCATTTTTGGAGGGTCATGATCTGTGGGAGGCTGTGGAGAATAATTATGAGGTAAATCCACTTCCAAACAATCCTACGGTGAATCAGATAAAGATTCATGAAGAAAAAACCACTAGGAAGGCCAAGGCAAAGTCTTGCCTGTATGTTGTTGTCTCACCAACTATCTTTACAAGGATCATGAGATGTGATTTTGCAAAGACAATATGGGAGTTCCTAAAGGATGAATATGAAGGAGATGAGAAGGTAAGGAGCATGAAGGTGCTGAACCTCTTGAGGGAGTTCGAGAGACAGCAGATGAAGAATTCTGAGTCAGTGAAGGAATACTCTGATAGGCTGATTGAGATAGCTGATAAGATCAGAGACCTAGGGTGTCGCGACCCAAAAAATGATAAGTTTCAGGTGAACGGATTATTAGGTTAGTTAGATTAACTAACCTAACGCGGACCCTCCAAGCCCTACCGAATCGCAACTTTGGTTTTTGTTTAAATGATTTTTCATTTTGGAGTCGCCACTAATCATTCTTGGTAGGTCGATTAGAAACCTAAATAAATTAGCGGGAGAACTAATTTATTTCTGCGAACCAGAGATTGTGAGTTCGGGGATTTGGTTACGCTAGATTACTCTAACGTCCTTTCGGTACCATTTCATGAAAACTCATTTGGGATGATTGAAAAAAAAAATTTGGATCAAACTGACCAAAAGGGTAAAATGGTTATTTTTTTAGGACTAGGGAGTGAAAACGGGTCAAACCGGTTGAATGTGGTCATTCTTTATTTTCCACAATTTCAAAGAAAAGTTTTTTGGAATTTTCCGAGACAATTTACCCATAAGGGGTAAAATCGTCATTTTGAAAAGATCGGGATGGAAATCCACAAAAAATGGGATAAGTTAGTCGAAATGACCCATTTCCTAATTTCTGAGATTTTTTTGAATTTTTATTTTTAATTTTTTTTATTATTTTTTTTTATTATTTTTTTTAATGACTCTAAAATGACTATGCCTTAAAAGATAGCTATCTCGCATTTTTTTAGAGTTTAATTTGACCTAAACCCTAACCCATTAAAGATAGACCACTTCCGACATAATTATTTGCCTAACATGTATTTTCTAATCCCCAAAATGCCATCTAGGTTATTCTAGAAATTATTTAAACATGCGAACACTTGTTCGTACCCAAGACAGTGCACTTTTCACTCAATTTCGCCTCGAATTAACTTCACAAACCTCTTGAATTTTGACACGAGATAACAGCCTCGATATACGTGAAACAAATGTATTCCTCTGAAGAATAACTTTTTCAATCAGGAACCCACAAAGTCTTGACCGTGTATGGCGCTTATAAATATGGAACAAGCGAATTCCGGACATATGTAGTCTTAATGATCATGATGCCAATAAATTCCTAACGATTATACCATTACTAACATGAATATCCTCTTTCGACTCTGTATACAAAAGTATATGCTAACGTGATCAAATTTGTACGAAACTTATGTCACCTAGAAATCCTCAAATCACGACCAACAAAGCCAGGCTTATTTTCAGAAAGTTTTGGGCACATCAATTTCGAGCATTATGTTAGAATTCAACATGAACTGACCATAATACTTACTACTCTGCGCCACCAGATAACCCAGTAAACTATCATTTTCGCCCAACGCCATTAACCTTGCTTCCATCGCCATTAACTACTAAACGTTTATCAAATACGAACCAAGCGGTACCAATATGCACAGGAAGAGAACATAAAGATTGGACTGTGGGTAATGAAATTTACCGGAAAATCGTCGCGCGTATCGATGATTTGAAACCATGTTTCTTGGTGGGAATCGCCTCCAATCACCACACACATAAAGGACTGATGTGCATGCAAACAATGGTGGGACCGCAACGTGATGGACATGAAACAGCGGCCGATCTTGACTTCTAGACCTCGGATCCAGATCCAAATCTCCTTGGTCTGCGAACCCCACGCACTTGCTTGCGTTCCTTCTTGGGGTCATTGAAGAGCATCCATTTTGTTGACGCCAAACTGCTAATCCTCGCTTCTCTGAACCATGAGCAAACCAAATTTTAAGTCGTAGGTCGCCCGTTGTCCTCCGCCACCTTTCAGATCTTTTCTTCGATTTCGGCAGCCTATTTTGTACAAGCGAGCCTTCATTTTTTTCGGTCAACAAATTATTTTCTTTGTCCAAGCTAAGCTCTCCAAGAAAGCTCTTCACTCTAGCCAATCTCTGAGAGTAGCTGAATGATGGACTGAGGTTTCTCGAATTCATACCATCCGAGAGTTGTTGTCTCAGAGATGTTATTGTTTCTTGCTCTCGTTTTCCTCCTTCACTAGGTCCCCTGTTGTTTCACTATCGACCGAAGGAATGCCTCCTCCTCTGACCAGGGCGAGGAGGAAGTTTGGATGATAGCGAATCATCTGTGGATGCCGCGATTAATTTCGTCAACCGCTGGATACGACCCAATAAAGCAACTTTCTTCCTGGGCGTCGCCTTTGTAGAAATCTTCACCGGCTTTGCCGCGAGCTTTAACTTGGGCTGCTCAGTCACCTTTATCTTTGCACCAGCAGCTCCCTGTCGCTTTGCCTTCAAGAACCCCTCCACATTGGCATTGTTGAAGAACTTCCCCTGTTTGACGGTGAATGGGGGTTGTTTTCGAAACTGTTGAAGAACAGCATCAATTCTTGCATTGTCTTTTTGGCTCTTTCTTGCCCGTTATGACGAAGAGCAATGGTTGAGCTTATTGAGTAATTTGCTCATGATAATACGGCATGATTTCTCCCAGACAATTCCACAAAAAACGACTGGATCGGACTTCACAACCTCAGCTCCACCCATGAAGTCTTCCAGCAAACCCTTCAGGCCGATTTCCAAATAGATTTCTTCGGCATCAGCAATAATGTGCTCGCCAAATTACTCAATGCTACATACCACCGTAGGATCCGACTTGGCCAGACGCTTGAGTCCTTCAAAGAGCATGGGGAGGTCAAAAGCCACTTTACACTGAACAGCAACACGAACGACTGGAGAGACGGAGAATTTCATAGGGTGGACATCGACTTCTTTCCCATTTGCCAAAATTGCATTTTTCATGAAAAACTCGCAGCTCGACTGGGTCATTACCAGCAAAATGCCTGGAAACACGAGCAGGTAAGGCGAGTCCAGAGCGAGATTACCTTCGAAAATCCCCAGAATCTCTCCCCGAAGGCCATCTTCTTCTATGCCCCCCTCTTTTTTTTTTCCCGCCCCTCCTCGACGTTTATGAAAAGTCTTGGATATTCACTGACACCTACGGTTCAACACCAGGGGCTGTTGGTTGCTCATTGCTCACGTGACAAGACTGCCCTTCTTCACCAACTTCCCTAAGTTCACCCTTGGTTTCAACGAAGAGATGGTGTGAACGACCCACATGGTCTCACCCATCCCGTGTGAAGAGTGGTTTTGACCGTTTGCTCCACCAATTAATTCTCTGACTTTCAGCTGGACTCCCCCATTTTATTCGTTTCCTTCAAGAATTTCTCATGCTTCGTGAGGAGTTGGCCACACACCCAAAATTGTATAATCAATTCTTTGTTAGAGTCTAGCTCGATTCTCGAGCTGAACTTGGACACCGAGGAACTCCTTTGATCGATCCGCTAGGGAAAGTTGCATGCGCGCCTTCGAATTTAAAGCCGAAATCAGCTTGGGATCATGAACAATCATCTTGGAGTCACATATGAACGGTGGTTGACGGTGCTTGGCTTAGTAGTGGCGTTCGCAACAGCGCACCCAAACGACGTTAGGGCCTCCGCCAACTTTTATATCTTTAAACTACAAACTAGATTCTACAGTCACCATTCGCACTACATGATTTAGGCATTTCTTCTGATGGTAAGTCAGCCCCATTTACCTCGAACGTGTTGATAAAAAACTAGATAGTCCACATAGCAATCCGATGGCATCTCGACATTTGACTGAAGTTAGACACCTACTGTGTTTCACTATTTTTGAGTAAAGCACCAGAACACCGCACAAATGGGCCTCCAAGTCTTTTCCCGCACTGTTTTGACAACTCGTACACGAGGTTTTACCACTATTCAAACCAAGTAGAGGTGGAGGTCCAGGAAGAAAGAGAGAGGAAATAGAGGAAGTAGCCATCATCCCTTCCTCCAACTGTCGCGACCTAAAATTCATTTTTAGGTTAATGGATTACCAGATTAAGTAATTAAATTAACTAACCTAGTTCGAGCTCTCCCAAGCTCTACCAAATCGCAACTTTGATTTTTTTCACATGATTTTAGAATTTGGAGTCGCCACTAATCATTTTTGGTAGGTCGATTAGAAACCTAAATAAATTAGCGGGAGAACTAATTTATTTCTTCGAACTAGAGATTATGAGTTCGGAGACTTGGTTACGCTAGATTACTCTAACGCCCTTTCGGTACCAATTTCATGAAAAATCATTTGGGGTGACTCGTAAAGATTTGGGTCAAACTGACCAGAAGGGTAAAATGGTCATTTTTTAAGGCTTGGGAAGTCAAAATAGGTCAAACCAGTTGAATGTGGTCGTTTCCTATTTTTTCGCAATTATAGAGAATTTTTCAAAATTTTTTGAGACAATTTACCCATAAGAGGCAAAATCGTCATTTTGGAAAGATCGGGGCGGAAATTCACCAAAAATAGGATTGGTTAGTCGAAATGACCCGTTTCCTAATTTCTGATATTTTTCTGGATTTTTCAGAATTCCCCGAGACAATTTATCCACAAGGGGTAAAATCATCATTTTGGAAAAATCGGGATGGAAATTCACCGAAAATAGGATCGATCAGTTGAAATGACCCGTTTCCTAATTTTCAAGATTTTTCTGAATTTTTCAGAATTTTAGGAGATGATTTGCCCATAAGGGGCAAAATCGTCATTTTGGAAAAATCAGGAAGGAAATTCATCAAAAATAGGATTGGTTAGTTGAAGTGACCTATTTCCTAATTTCTAAGATTTTTCTAAGTTTTTCCAAGACTATTTAATTTTTGAGAATTTTTTTGGGATTTTTCCAAAGACGATTTGTCCAAAGGACAGAATCGTCATTTTCAAAAAATGGAAGGGGCAAAACTGCCAAAGATAGGATTGGTCGGTTAAAACAACCCATTTCCTAATTTTTGAGAATTTTTTGGAATTTTTCCAAGATGATTTGTCCAAATGACAAAATCGTCATTTTCAAAAAATGGAAGGGGCAAAACTGCCAAAGATAGGATTGGTCGGTTAAAACGACCCGTTTCCTAATTTTTGAGGCCTTTCGGCATTTTTGGAATTTTTTTTTTTGAAAAATTTCAACAACAAAATAAATAAATAAACTCAAAATGCACAAACTCTTTGACTAATAGTTACCATACGCTCCCCGAAAGGTATAAATTACAAGAAAGTCCAAAGAAATGTGCTTTTGGCCCTCAAGAAAATCAAATGCAAAAAATCAAAGGTATATTGTTCGAGACAATAAAGATAGAAAGCACTATCATTGATATTGGACCTCTTGCTATTGTCAAAAGCGCAAGCACTGTCAAAAATTTCTCCATTTTATTCGTGTAGGTTATGCAAGAATACCATTTTTAAAGTGGTTGTAGTCACGCTTCTGAGACCCCACTTGTGTCAATTGCAATTGAGTCAGCGAAAACCAATTATTCTTATCCGAAAACAGGACTGTGTAAGCATGACAGGATCCAACTATTATTCACGGACAAGGTAAGGTCAAAAGCATGAAAAGCATACAGCGCCATGATGCATAAAGGATAACTCAACATCAAATTACCTATGGCTATATTTCCTTGTCTAAGAACCAAGAACACAGCAAAGAGCCACATTTGCCAAGGGATTTTATACCAAATGCAGGACCATATCTGAGGTTACTAGAGACAGTCATGAATCCTCTATACGCAGCACTCGTAGACAGTATAGGCACATTTGCTATTTCATCTGCTACGGGCTTATCAACAGCCTTCCTTATATGCAGATTTTTTTTCTAATTTGAATTAGACGAAAGCTTGCACCCTGAGCTTGGGCATAGACTTACCGGTTAAGGACTTCGCACGCGCCTCGGAAGGTTTGATGAAGCGAAGATGCAGCAGCCATTTTGCACTTTGAGCAGCACTGGGCAGCGGGTAATTTCCATCAAAAATATGTAGATATCGTCCCCAAGCACCGAGACAAAAAATCTGCACGAGTAACTAATAAAACTAGACACAATAGCTGCTGTTTTTGTGGCGAACAGCAGCGAAATCAGCAATGAACAGCTTCCGAATCAACTTTGAACAGCAAGTAGATCTCCCCAAAACCTGCAGAAAATTCAGCACCAAAATGCGATTGAAGGATTGGCACTCGAAAAGGCTTCGGATCCACTAGTCCTTTTTGTTTCTTCATGATCTTTTTTCTTTGCAGTCCTTTGTGAAAATCCAGATTGGATCAGGATCGGACGCGCTCGGTTGGGATGAGAAGATTACACACAGCACATGGCTTCAAAAGTACTCCTCAGTCCTCCTCTTGAAGTTGATTTGACCGAACGCGAGGCACAAGAACAGACCCAAGTGCCATGTGACCAGCCACAACCAGAATGGGGAAGTGAATAGGGGACACGTAGGGAAGTGCGTAAGCTCGGCCCTGATGCTTTCGAAGAAGAGCCACGATAGGCTTTTGCCGTTGATAAGCAGGACGCTCTCGTTGACGCGCGAACCAGCTTCAATGGGTTCCTCGCACTCACCGAAGATCTCACAAAGTCTGAGACTAGGGGGCCTTCCTCGGCGAAGACAAGGGCGAGAAGCCGAGGCCAATAATGCTTGATGTAGCCATGCTTGCTGCCATTTTTGGTCTTCAGGTTTGGAATGAGGGGCACGAGAGTGGGTGGTGGATATCGGGACTCTCCTGGTGGTGGCCAACCGAGAGGAGGAAGAAGTCTCCCTACTCCCCTCTCTTCTTTTTTTCTTCAGTGAACCCCCCTAAAGCTTCAAGGTCCCCTCCTGCCATCATCCCCCGATCCCCATTGAATAGAAAAAGAGCCCCCCTTTTCTCCATCAGTGGAGTCTTCTTTATGGCCATCGTCTCTTGTCCCCTTAACTTTCGGTGAGTCATTTTCTGTCGTGTCCCCTGTTCCACTCAAACATTTTTTATCCATTTTCTTTTTGTGTTGTTTTATTCCCTCTCAATGCTCTTTCTCTGTTCCACAATATTTGCAGGAGCAATATAAACAAAGCCAATCACCTGAAGGAAACTTTTGTATGTCTAAACAGCTTTGATGAAACTTTAACAGGCAACCATCGCAGCAAATCGAGTTCCTTCCATCATCGTGGTCCTGCGCTGATGATGTCTCAATCACCATTTTCCCTGTCTCTACTCAAACTGCTCAGCCGTACCCGACTTGGAAATTCTTTTGTTGAATTCCTTCATAAAATTTCCATCTTGCTTAACCGTGCAACTAACCTTCTCTGGGACCCTTCTAGAGATATATCCACACTCTTCTTGCCAATAAGAAAACCCTTATTCTCTCCCTGATAACCCAATTCTCTCTAAAAGAGCATGGACACTAGCATGACACGTTGTTCCCGTGAAAACATCTGGCCGTTAATCTCATTCAACAATGCAGACCCATTGAATTATCCCACCATCGAGTCGCTAATTTGAGGTCGACCAAGAAAAGTTTCTCCTCATGAGGAACCCCAAGCGGACCAAGTAACCATTTGGACTATAGGGGAAGATATCACGACTCCGAAAATGCAAAAATCGAAAATTACAAAATTAAACGCAATCTCTGGAAATTAATTAAATAACCCAAAAATCAAATTAACAAAGAAACTCTCAATTCCAGATTGAATTTTTTCAGAATTTATTTAGCTAAAATGAAGAGAAAATTAAAATCAAAGTATTGACTATTTTTTCACATTTTTATGGCCTCAAATGTAATTTTAATTTCAAATATTTTCCTAATTTCTGAAAAATATTAAAAATACAAAAAATATGAAAAATCATTTTTTGGTCAAAATTGGTTTCTTAGGCTTGGCTAAGGTCCCCAAAGTCGATTTTTTAAATTTTATGAATTTTTATGGATTTTCTATTAAGTTTCGAAAATAAATAAATAAAAAATGCCGAAAAATACTGAAAATATGGAAAATCATTTTTTTGGTCAAAATTGGTTTCTTAGGCTTGGCTAAGGTCCCCAAAGTTAATCTTTTAAATTTTATTAATTTTTATGGATTTTCTATTAATTTTCGAAAATAAATAAATAAAAAATGCCGAAAAATACTGAAAATATGGAAAATCATTTTTTGGTCAAAATTGGTTCCCTAGGCTTGGCCAAGGTCCCCAAAGTTGATTTTTTCAATTTTATGAATTTTTATGGGTTTTCTATTAAAAGAAAATGTGATTAAAAATCAGGTGTCAACACCAACGAGTCACGTTTTTTTCAGCAACTTGTTGACCAAAGAATGTTAGCAAAATTTCCTTTCGCCGTAATCTCATCATTCCCTTGGCAATTTCTATGCTCCAAAAACCGATAATGGGTTCTTTTTGGTTGCTCGTTAGACTTGCGGAATCCAATGAAGTCACTCGAGAATATGGACATGTGAATCTCCATGTGCTTACTAGAAGAACTTGTAAATTCACCTTTTGAGATTGTGGTGGAGCAGACCATGGAAATGGTACTCGGCATTTTCAACCATCAGCGTATATCTTTGGCTTCAATAAGCTGGAGATTCAAGGCCTTTTCGAATACTTTCGCACAAAATGATTCTCTTGTTTGCACTCTTTCGTTGTCTGAAGATTTACGCTCTTTAGTTCCGCTCGAAGACGCAGGGCGAGAATACACGTTCAGACAGTCACCAAAGGCCATTGAAAAATTTAGACTATTAGAAGACAATGTCACGACTTAAGAAATGTAAAAATCGAAAATTAAAGGGCTAAAATGAAATTGCTATAATTTTTTTTAAATCTGAAAATGAGATTAACAAAGTAATTCTCGATTTCAAATTAATTTTTACAGATTTGCCTTGACCAAAATGAAGAGAAAATTAAAAGAAAAATGCTGACTATTTATTCACATTTTTATGGCCTCAAAAGCAATTTTATTTTCAAATATTTTCTTAATTTCTAAAAAATATTAAAAAAATGCAGAAAATATGAAAAATTATTTTTTGTTCAAAAATTGTAGCCTAAGCTTAACGAAGGCTTCCAAAGTTGATTTTGTAATTTTCTCATTTTTTTTATTTTTTGTGAATTTTCGAAAATAAAAATATCGAAAAATAATAAAAATATGGAAAATTATTTTTTTTATTTTTTTTATTTTTATTTTAATCAAAATTGGTTCCCTAAGCTTGGTCAAGGTCCCCAAAGTTGAGTTTTTCAATTTTATGAATTTTTATGGATTTTCTATTAATTTTCGAAAATAAAAATACCAAAAAATACTAAAATTATGGAAAATCATTTTTTGGTCAAAATTGGTTTCCTAGGCTTGGCCAAGGTTCCCAAAGTTGATTTTTCAATTTCATGAAATTTGTTTATAGATTTTATATTAATTTTAAAATAGAAAAAGTGATTGAAAATCAGGTGTCAACAGCTGCCCCTCTTTGAAAGGAAGCTCGGTAGAGGTTCGTTTCAAAGATGAGATGACACCTAAATCCAAATCGACTCAACACAATGAAATAAAAGGAGTCGTGACATTATCCTCTAATCCTTCGTTTAGCAAGTTCCGATCCAGACCCGGTTTAAGGAGGCTTTCACGCAGCGAGGGAAAGACAAAGAAAATAGTTTACCTGGCACTTACCTGCCCGTTGTGTGGCGGTTGTCTGACACGCATGCTCTACTGAAAGTGGAATGAGAACCTAAGGATTCATTATGAGAAAACCTTAGGGTGGTTGAACTTGGACCCGTATGGTAGGTTAACCCATGGTAGATTCCTAATGAAAGGATTCTATTAATTAAATTTGACCTGTATGGTAGGTCGTCCCATGGCAGAATTAGCGATCTATCCTACTTAAAGGATTCGTTTGCATTTTGACCCGCATGGTGGGTCGTACCATTTCAGAATCCTAATGAAAGGACTTTAGTGGCGATCTATCTTATTTAGAGGATTCGCCTACATTGTGACCCGTATGGTGGGTCATACCACGATAGAATCCTGATGAAGGGATTCTATTGAGCGGTTTACCTGATTTCAGGTTTACCAAAAAAAAATGCCTGTAAGAAGGACTTCGTGTCTGTAGGAAAGACTTGGTGCCTGTAGGAAGGACTTTGAGTGCCTGTAAGAAGGACTTTTGGTTGCCTGTAAGAAGAACTTTGGTGCCTGTAAAAAGGACTTTTGTGTTGCCTGTAAGAAGGACTTTGGGTGCCTGTAGAAAGGACTTTTGATGCCTGTAGGAAGGACTTTGGTGCTTGTAAAAAGGACTTTGGGTTGCCTGTAAGAAGGACTTTGGTTGCCTGTAAGAAGGACTTGGTGCCTGTAGGAAGGACTTTGGTACCTGTAGGAAGGACTTTTGATGCTTGTAAGAAGGACTTTGGGTTGCCTATAAGAAGGACTTTGGTGCCTGTAAGAAGGACTTTTGTTTTGCCTGTAAGAAGGACTTTGGGTGCCTGTAGGAAGGACTTTAGGTGCCTATAAAAAGGACTTTTGAAAATGGACCATTCCGTGTTAGGGTCTCCAATGAAAGGGCTCCAGAGACAGTATACCCTAAATGTCACATTTTGGGTAGACTGAAGAGGTATTGATTGAGAAAATGATTTTCGGGTGCCAATATGGGATTTGGGGAGACTAGGAATCTTGTAGATGCTCAAACCTAATTTCACTTACCATGAAGGGTGCCATTCTGGGATCTGGGGAAACCAGGAATTCTGCAGAAGCTCAAACCCAATTTTTGTTGTCCTATCACTTTAGGAAAAAACCGATGAGGCAAAGATCAAGAACACGAGAGTTGGTCAATCATGATTTGATAAAGTTTGAGAACACGAGATTATGTCAATCGTGAGCTGATGAAGACTTATGAGAGCATGTTGATCATGAATCGCAAGGGTTCAGAAGACTTACCTAGATCTTCTGAGTTAATGATCAAGGCATAGACAGACTGATTGTATCATGTCTGCTTGCTCACTAAATGACCTTATGTGCTGCAATGGATTTGAGCACCCAGACAATCATGAGAATTGAAATGTTTAGGCTGAAGATATACTCACTTGAAAATGCTTGGCGAGCATTAGCCAATAGGGCTTGTTTGTTCAATAGCCTCTTGATGAATTTCGAGACCTCGGAGGGAAACTTGACTATCAGGAATGCATTACCTGTCAGACAGTGTCAGAGGTAACATATGCAAGCATTTTTATTAATGAGTTCATCGGTTCATGCAAAACCATTCAGTTGAGTTTGCAATGGTTAAAACCGTATGTGTATGCTCATAATGTGGATCATGCATGACTATTCTGTCGAGTTTGCATTTCCAATTCTGTCCAGGGAGGTTATCATGTCATGAATACCTCGGATGTAACTTGAATGGGGATTTCAGTTCGAAAGGGCTTTCTCTCACTCTTGAGAAAGGCTTGTTTATCCTGATTGCAAGATTTGTAAAGAAATCACTCAACCTTACCATCATCGCATTCAGCAAGGGTCTGAGTAATCTCGCAATTGATACGATCAAGCCGATCTGGAGGTCTTGATTAGGACCGTAATATGGGCTGGGTCAAAGGCTTATCAAAGGGGACTCATTTCGAGTCAAGGCCATTGACAAAAAGGTCTTCATTATCTGCTCCGAGTTTACAAGTCAAGAACTCTGCAAAATGAGAGAGAAATAATCTTGCCCGAACTTCTTCGAGTGATGCTTAAAGTCATTCAACTCTAACATTAATTCAAGTGCTCTAATCAAAAGAGACTTTCAAGGGTCGTAATGTAGGTCGAGATTTGGGTCTGAGAAATGAAGGGCTCGTTTTGGCTTAGAAAAATATATGAGAAGGGCTTGGTGTTAGTGATCATTGCAGTCTTGTCACCGATCTTTGACCTTCCTGAATTTGTCTTCAATGAATACCACCATTGGCTGAGGGGTGGTAGTTCTTTTACACTTTGCAAACTGACTTCT
This sequence comes from Psidium guajava, assembly GCA_016432845.1. Classification (NCBI taxonomy): domain Eukaryota; kingdom Viridiplantae; phylum Streptophyta; class Magnoliopsida; order Myrtales; family Myrtaceae; genus Psidium; species Psidium guajava. The sequence goes on from CM028226.1 coordinate 35,099,538, forward strand.
TTGGGGATCCTTTTCGGGAATTCTCAAAATGTATGTTCAAAGTCAGAAGTTCATTATAGATATATGGGCATTGGCCTTGCTTTTGATAGGCACTTTGCTCTTTCTACCCGAGATTCTTTGGAGTAGCCCTTGCTTTTCTTACTCCCGACTCCCTTTTGTTTGGAAGCAGGCCTATTTTCTTTAGGCTACACTTGTTTTTCTTTTTCTTTTGTTTAACAATCTTGTGATTTTGAATTTTAACAACAAGATGATTTTCAACAAATGATACTAGACATTACATGAAAGTCTAGCATATGAATTGGGCTAATTCGAGAATTCTCTATTGGCCCAATTCTTTCAACTCTGCTCCTTGGGGGGAAGGTGTCGTCGTTACCTTGAAATGAGCAAGGATCACCAACATAGGCTTGAGAAATGAATTTGCAAGCTCAATTGGGTTATGCAAAGGATGAGTGTGTAGGATAGAGAAAATAAATGCTCTTCGTCATCCTAAAGCACTTGAATTAAAATTCGAGTATCATGCAAAGAAACACTCGAAGATTGATGTTAGTCTAAGTAAGAGAATTTCTAACCATTTATCTCCTGATATTGTTGGAATTACCTCTATTTTGCCCTAGTGTGGGGGTGGTTCTTGACAGGGTTATGAAATGAAATCACCGTTCAAATGGGTTGTCAATGGTTGCCTGAAGTGTTTGGAATGGAGAATGAATGCCTCCTTCACTTCGACTATCGTACCTTTTGCGAGAAAACCCATTGTCTTGGAGAATGCGGAATTTGTCTACCGCTCAACTCACTGTGGATTAAATATAGGACGTATGTGGAAATGGCTTGCCTTTCATCGTCCTGTCATGTCCCATTCTATACATTCGATGCATAGTGTACAGTTTATACCCCCGGTCAAAATCGACAAATTGAACATGCAGAACAGTCATGCATAAATCATGGAATGTGTAAACATCATGCAAATATGGCAATACAATGTACAAGTATGAAAATTGCCCCTGGCTATGTGGGCGGATCAAACACGTTGGGGACCTATTCCCCGAGTCGAGGAGTAGCTTGTTTCTGGCTTTGCCTCTTTTCGATCCAGGGTTCGCCATTGATTTCCCCTATTTCATCAGACAGATCGCATCAGGCGATCATAACTTGCCCCCTTGGGGCTATTTTCTTTGGCGTATCCGATGTTAGTTTAACACTACATGTAAAAAGGAAGGAGACATGTTAGTTAGTATCAAAAATGATGAACTGGACACGATACTGAGTTACCCTTGAGTGCTTCGCGCAACTCCTTTACTAGTTTTACCACTCGGGATTTTCTCCATGGGTATGTCAAGTTAGACATTTCCTGTCAAACAATGGAGGAGAAGACGTGTTAGTCAGTGTTAGAAATGATGAATTGGATACGATACTCGTTTACCCTTCATCTTGAACGTTTTGCGTGACCCCTTTATCGAGTTCATTGGATTTAGTTTCCCTTGGCTTTGGCTGGACACTTCAACATTAGGCTAAGCTCATGACAAAATACTGACCTTGGTATTGCTCGTCGGGTATTCCCGTTTCTTTCTGCAAAAAGAAATGCGCAAAAAGTTATTTTATTTATTTACAAAACTTACAACATTCCCCACCCTTGGGGATCGAACTTGGGATGTTTCGAACCACTGTCATTCCCCATGCCATCCTGCCCATTGGACCGTAGGCGTCCATGGAGGCTTTCTTTTAAGAGTTAACCGTTGAGGTGGCGTGGTCTTGCTACTTTGCATTGGGCAATTCCAGATCACGGTTCTTTTCAAGGCAATCTACAGTCCCTATTAAGACAGAATAAATCAATTCAAAACTCAAGATGTTTATGGGTAAATTGGAACGATACAAAATTACCCTTCTTTGAGATCGTTTGGGTCTTTCATTCACATATTCCTCGTTTGAAGCCATCTATTCTGTGGCGATGTTCATGAATTTATTTGCCCCAAGTTTTGTTTAATCGGGGAATTTTGTTTTTGGGTATGACTTGTATTTTCGGGTCAATTTGCAAATTCCTGTAAACAGAAGGGATCTAATTTAGAATCGTGACAATTTGAGGGTAAATTGAAATGATACTGCTTTACCCTTCTAGTTCACGCGACTTTTTACTCGCAATAAATTCACTACGAGTTTGGTGTGGTAGCAGACTCGAACATTTAATAGGAGAACAGGAAATTGCTACTTCTTGCTTTTGCGTTCATTCTGAACATCAATAAAAGTAGAAAACATCCAATGCAAGGAAATGAAGCGTCTGCATTCGTTCAAGATCGATTTTGCTCCCTCAGCAGGCTCTCCCATGATCAGCTTGCTTCATTCTAGAATCGGCTATGTTGAAGGACCCATGATCTCAGCTTCGAAATACAGACTCCCTGTGCATATTACAGTCCCAGTGCTTCATTAACATTAAACTGGTTGATCATGGCGGTGAGTTCATCGTCAATGTCGCTTGCTTGGTAGTGATACATCTCCCCTTCCCCGGGAGGTATTGATGCTGATCCAGTAGCATTGATCTTTTTGTACCCTGCTCCAACAAAACTCGATCCTGTTATAAACTGGTCTAACGCATTTCGATCCTCAGATCATGCATTTCATCGAGGGTGAGGAGGAGGGCATTGCAGTTGGGGCAGGGGGCAAAGTCAAAAGCTTCTTTATACATCTTGTTTTCTGCTCGGAGGTTTTCAATTTCAACTCTTAAAAACTCGGCTTCGTTGTGCTCATGACGAGTCTTCATTCGGGTTCGCCTATTTTGAAACCAGAACTTGATTTGCGAAGGTTCAAGTCCTAGCTCTTGACTCAGTTCCATTTTCTATTTGCCGTCTGGCATAGGGCATGTTCTAAAGAAATCCTCAAGCCTTTGTACTTGCTCTTTAGTATGGCGACGGTAACGCTTCTTTTGACCCTTACCGTTGTTGTCCTTATCTTTACTGAGATCTTGGACGTCGTTGGCGGAAGGGCCAGGCTCCATGGGCTCGATCCCAAACATGGCTTCGAACTCTTCATTTCCCATATTCAGCAAGTAATGATAGCTCTCGAGAGTATTGGGTTGAGACATCTTGGATTTGGCGAATGGTTCCTCAAGATTTGCTATATCTTTCTGTATTTTCACTCTCTCTAAACCGTGTATGCTTTAAAACTCTCTTCAAAGTATGGATGAAGATTATCAGGAGGATGTCTCTTTTAAAATTTAGCGTGGGCTTAGCATCTGTATTGCCTCTCCCGAGAGTTCTGTCTTTCTCAATCTTTCTTACGTATCTCTTGCTTGGCTCGTCTTTTCTCATCTTTTCATAGTGGTAGGGCTCCTGTCGTCGTCTCCACCATCGATTTGCGAGTGAGTTCTCCGATAAGGACGAGTCGTATCTCCCTTTCTGCCGAAAATTTCCTTGTCTCCCACTCAGCTCGTTTTTTTATTCTTTATTTTCCAAAGTGGTGGCGTCTCATACAGCTTTTCCGCAAAGACGTCGGATTTTGCTTGGCTCGAGGTTGCTGCCTAACTGAAATTCGAGCTAACGAGGGTGGTGCCAATAGAGAATGGTAGATAAGAGAAATCTTGACTGGTTCATACCGTCACTATGAAATCAATATTTACTTCAAAGCAGATTACCATCTTCTCATTCCACTCATCTCCCTCACTTCTCTCCCTCTTGTATTCTGCTTTCAAAAATGGCCAATTCTCCTAACCATACCTTCTCCGCCGAAATCCTGGCTGGGTGGAAGAGACTCTACAATCTTCTTGGTAGAGGTTACGCTCATATAGCCCAAAACTCTACCGTTGAGGCTGAAATCCTTGGTTTATTCAGGACCGTGGACGCTGCTTCTGTTGAGGATACCCAACAGGGGAAGGAGTATTGGAACTTCTCGACCCTCTTCATCAATTTTCTAGCTGCCTATAACCACGCTTATGAGACAGTCCTTGTGACCGCCGTCGTGAAAGCTCGTTACCAAGACCGGCACAAGCGTCTGGCAACAGTCACATTTATGGCTGATAATCACAAGAAGGCCCTCAAGTTTGCCAACGATCAGCTTTCGTGGCTGGTTCGTGAGAGGGGAAAGTTGGTGGACCGTCTGGCCTTGGTCCGAACTTACGCCGAACAGGAGCCAGGCAATATTGTGATAAGGTGCAAATGCGGTTGGCTGCAGGAGAGACTTGATGACATTACGGCAGACATTGCTTTCGAGAGGGCGGCGATTCCGAACCTAGAGTTTGCCGTTGAGCATTACGAGGCCACTATAGCCCAGGTTAAAGAGAAGTGCAATCGCCTCTTCTTTAGGCTCGCGGAGCTTGATCCCGAGAACGCCAGGTGTACCCAGAGCATTAACTTCATGGAGAGCCAGCTGAGCTCCTTTATGATGGTTATCAAGGCCCAGTTTGGCTTTACCTTTCCTCCCCAGTGAACTATTGTAAAACTCTTTGATGAATGGAATGAAAGAAAAGCTTCGCGTTTGTACTTTAATTTCCCAGCTATCTCTTTTCCCGAATATCACCATAGATCGATTCAAGGTACAGGAAATACCGAGGCTTAACATCCTTCCTGATGTTATTGTTTGCCGTTGTAGACGATGATATCGAGAATCAGCGGTGGCCCCCACCAGCCATATTGAGACTCGCAATCAGTCAGATAAATTGAGACAGCTGTGACTTACTTGATTAGTATGCCAATAAATAATCATGGCCACCTGTTGCGTGCCCCACTTCACTCATCTCCTGCCTCTTTCGGCGCCCACTTGTTGGTGTCGGTCGCGTGTGGTGTCGACAGAAACGCATATGGGCCATGTCTAGCAATAAACCACCAGTCCTCAAAAGTTTATCACGTGGTTCGAATCGAAGGGAGTTTTAAGGAAGGCCTTCGATTTAATTAAAAAGATATCACAAGGTCGAGTTAACATGTTCGCTTCATGAGTTCTGATTATACAGTCTATGCTTTTCTCAGAGAAAATACAGGGACGCCCCTCAATACATTAAGCATGCCCCTACACCTGATCCGGGTACATTTATGGCCCCATCAAAATACAAAGCTCATACATGATCGTTAATTGACACGATTCTGTCTCCGGGAGGATCGATCCCTTTATTTGCCCCTAGAATTGTTATCACCAACGAGCCCGATTTTTCTCCACCCTGGGATACCTATAATTCCCTGCAAAAGTAAAGAAAATAATCAGTATGTGATCCAATAGGGGTCGGCCCATGATTCCTACATTAGTCCAATTTTATTTTTACAAAATTAGAGAAACTTTTCTTAGAAAAACATGGGTGAATTTCTCAAAAAGAATTTTCTTGCAAATTTTTACAACTTGAAAAATGTGATAAAACCTCTTAACATTTAGCAAATTTTCCGAAGAGATTTTCCTTTTATCAGAATGAATTTTTAGGGATAAATTTGTCAAGAAAATCTCATTTATATTGAAGTAGAAAAATGTAACAAAATCTTTTAATGGTCGACAAAATTTTCCTAAGGGATTTTTCACACTTATTATTTTTTTTCAAAAATGGGATACTATTTTAATTTTTATTTTCTTTTGAAAAATGACATTGATGTTAAATTCAAAATTTGACCGACACCTAACATGGACCGACCAAAAATAAATACAATATGAAGTTAGAAAACTTACTTTTACCGTAAAAAATACCATGTAAGTCGCATAGATATGCACATAAATCGTGAGTTTAAATCTTAGCCTATCTACTCTAAAGGCTGGCAAATTGAAGCGAAAGACTTACGACAAGGCGATAATCTCACGCACATAATCAAGATTAGCCGTAACCCCTACGACGTAATCAGGATTAGCCGGGTCTCCCTACTTCGGCTGCTCGAGCTAAAAATTAAAACCACTGCTTTGGTAATCTTACCAAGCCTGAGGCCTAACTTTTAAACTCATTTTTGAAAAGAGGTTCAGGATTGAATCTGGGCTAACTTTCGACATGATCTCACGCCGAACGCTAAAACCAAATCACAATACCATCCTAAAACTAGTGGCCCAAGTCCGGCCACGGGACGTGTGTGATGTAGTGCTAAAACTGTAAACACATGCACAACAGTTAAATGCAAAGACCGCTTCAAAAATATGCGAAATTAAACAGATAATTACAACACCAAGCCTGCAAAACAAATGGTTTAGTCAAACACTCCATCCCTTATAACTCCCATCCTGCAAGACCATTTAACACCTAAAGATTAGAATCCAACTAAGATCGCCAGAAGCGAGATATCCATGAAATTTTCATCGGCCTAAGTCCACTAAGGCTTTTAAAATTTCGAAAAACATTCAAGTACTCCAATTAGTGCTTTATTCTTTCGAAAGTTCAAAAACCCCGTCCCCAGCGGAGTCGCCAAGCTGTCGCGACCCGAAAAATAATAAGTTTCAGGTGAATTGATTATTAGGTTAATTAGATTAACTAACCTAACGCGGACCCTCCCAAGCCCTACCGAATCGCAACTTTGGTTTTTGTTTAAATGATTTTTCATTTTGGAGTCGCCACTAATCATTCTTGGTAGGTCGATTAGAAACCAAAATAAATTAGCGGGAGAACTAATTTATTTCTGCGAACCAGAGATTATGAGTTCGGGGATTTGGTTACGCTAGATTATTCTAACGTCCTTTCGGTACCATTTCATGAAAACTCATTTGGGATGATTGAAAAAAAAATTTGGATCAAACTGATCAGAAGGGTAAAATGATTATTTTTTTAGGACTAGGGAGTGAAAACGGGTCAAACCAGTTGAATGTGGTCATTCTTTATTTTCCACAATTTCAGAGAAAAATTTTTTGGAATTTTCCGAGACAATTTACCCATAAGGGGTAAAATCGTCATTTTGAAAAGATCGGGATGGAAATCCATAAAAAAATGGGATAAGTCAGTCGAAATGACCCATTTCCTAATTTCTGAGATTTTTCTGAATTTTATTTTTATTTTATTATTATTATTATTATTTATTATTATTTTTTAATGACTCTAAAATGACTATGCCTTAAAAGATAGCTATCTCGCATTTTTTTAGAGTTTAATTTGACCTAAACCCTAACCCATTAAAGATAGACCACTTCCGACATAATTATTTGCCTAACATGTATTTTCTAATCCCCAAAATGCCATTTAGGTTATTCTAGAAATTATTTAAACATGCGAACACTTGTTCGTACCCAAGACAGTGCACTTTTCACTCAATTTCGCCTCGAATTAACTTCACAAACCTCTTGAATTTTGACACGGGATAACAGCCTCTTTCGACTCTGTATACAAAAGTATATGCTAACGTGATCAAATTTGTACGAAACTTATGTCACCTAGAGATCCTCAAATCACGACCAACAAAGTCAAGCTTATTTTCAGAAAGTTTTGGGCACATCAATTTCGAGCATTATGTTAGAATTCAACATGAACTGACCATAATACTTACTACTCTGCGCCACCAGATAACCCAGTAAACTATCATTTTCGCCCAACGCCATTAACCTTGCTTCCACCGCCATTAACTACTAAACGTTTATCAAATACGAACCAAGCGGTACCAATATGCACAGGAAGAGAACGTAAAGATTGGACTGTGGGTAATGAAATTTACCGGAAAATCGTCGCGCGTATCGATGATTTGAAACCATGTTTCTCGGTGGGAATCGCCTCCAATCACCACACACGGAAAGGACTGATGTGCATGCAAACAATGGTGGGACAGCAACGTGATGGACATGAAACAGCGGCCGATCTTGACTTCTAGACCTCGGATCCAAATCCAAATCTCCTTGGTCTGCGAACCCCACGCACTTGCTTGCGTTCCTTCTTGGGGTCATTGAAGAGCATCCATTTTGTTGACGCCAAACTGCTAATCCTCGCTTCTCTGAACCATGAGCAAACCAAATTTTAAGTCGTAGGTCGCCCGTTGTCCTCCGCCACCTTTCAGATCTTTTCTTCGATTTCGGCAGCCTATTTTGTACAAGCGAGCCTTCATTTTTGTCGGTCAACAAATTATTTTCTTTGTCCAAGCTAAGCTCTCCAAGAAAGCTCTTCACTCCAGCCAATCTCTGAGAGTAGCTGAATGATGGACTGAGGTTTCTCGAATTCATACCATCCGAGAGTTGTTGTCTCAGAGATGTTATTGTTTCTTGCTCTCGTTTTCCTCCTTCACTAGGTCCCCTGTTGTTTCACTATCGACCGAAGGAATGCCTCCTCCTCTGACCAGGGCGAGGAGGAAGTTTGGATGATAGCGAATCATCTGTGGATGCCGCGATTAATTTCGTCAACCGCTGGATACGACCCAATAAAGCAACTTTCTTCCTGGGCGTCGCCTTTGTAGAAATCTTCACCGGCTTTGCCGCGAGCTTTAACTTGGGCTGCTCAGTCGCCTTTATCTTCGCACCAGTAGCTCCCTGTCGCTTTGCCTTCAAGAACCCCTCCACATTGGCGTTGTTGAAGAACTTCCCCTGTTTGACGGTGAATGGGGGTTGTTTTCAAAACTGTTGAAGAACAGCATCAATTCTTGCATTGTCTTTTTGGCTCTTTCTTGCCCGTTATGACGAAGAGCAATGGTTGAGCTTATTGAGTAATTTGCTCATGACAATACGGCATGATTTCTCCCAGACAATTCCACAAAAAACGACTGGATCGGACTTCACAACCTCAGCTCCACCCATGAAGTCTTCCAGCAAACCCTTCAGGCCGATTTCCAAATAGAGTTCTTCGGCATCAGCAATAATGTGCTCTCCAAATTACTCAATGCTACATACCACCGTAAGATCCGACTTGGCCAGACGCCTGAGTCCTTTAACGAGCATGGGGAGGTCAAAAGCCACTTTACACTGAACAGCAACACGAACGATTGGAGAGACGGAGAATTTCATAGGGTGGACATCGACTTCTTTCCCATTTGCCAAAATTGCATTTTTCATGAAAAACTCGCAGCTCGACTGGGTCATTACTAGCAAAATGCTTGGAAACACGAGCAGGTAAGGCGAGTCCAGAGCGAGATTACCTTCGAAAATCCCCAGAATCTCTCCCCGAAGGCCATCTTCTTCTATGCCCCCCTCTCTTTTTTTTTCCCGCCCCTCCTCGACGTCTATGAAAAGTCTTGGATATTCACTGACACCTACGGTTCAACACCAGGGGCTGCTGGTTGCTCATTGCTCACGTGATAAGACTGCCCTTCTTCACCAACTTCCCTAAGTTCACCCTTGGTTTCAACGAAGAGATGGTGTGAACGACCCACGTGGTCTCACCCATCCCGTGTGAAGAGTGGTTTTGACCGTTTGCTCCACCAATTAATTCTCTGACTTTCAGCTGGACTCCCCCATTTTATTCGTTTCCTTCAAGAATTTCTCATGCCTCGTGAGGAGCTGGCCACATACCCAAAATTGTATAATCAATTCTTTGTTAGAGTCTAGCTCGATTCTCGAGCTGAACTTGGACACCGAGGAACTCCTTTGATCGATCCGCTAGGGAAAGTTGCATGCGCGCCTTCGAATTTAAAGCCGAAATCATCTTGGGATCATGAACAATCGTCTTGGAGTCACATATGAACGGTGGTTGACGGTGCTTGGCTTAGTAGTGGCGTTCGCAACAGCGCACCCAAACAACGTTAGGGCCTCCGCCAACTTTTATATCTTTAAACTACAAACTAGATTCTGCAGTCACCATTCGCACTACATGATTTAGGCATTTCTTCTGATGGTAAGTCAGCCCCATTTAGCTCGAACGTGTTGATAAAAAACTAGATAGTCCACATAGCAATCCGATGGCATCTCGACGTTTGACTGAAGTTAGACACCTACTGTGTTTCACTATTTTTGAGTAAAGCACCAGAACACCGCACAAATGGGCCTCCAAGTCTTTTCCCGCACTGTTTTGACAACTCGTACACGAGGTTTTACCACTATTCCAACCAGTCACGTTTTTTTCAGCAACTTGTTGACCAAAGAATGTTAGCAAAATTTCCTTTCGCCGTAATCTCATCATTCCCTTGGCAATTTCTATGCTCCAAAAACCGATAATGGGTTCTTTTTGGTTGCTCGTTAGACTTGCGAAATCCAATGAAGTCACCCAAGAACATGGACATGTGAATCTCCATGTGCTTACTAGAAGAACTTGTAAATTCACCTTTTGAGATTGTGGTGGAGTAGACCATGGAAATGGTACACGGCATTTTCAACCATCAGCGCATATCTTTGGCTTCAATAAGCTGGAGATTCAAGGCCTTTTCGAATACTTTCGCACAAAATGATTCTCTTGTTTGCACTCTTTCGTTGTCTGAAGATCTACGCTCTTTAGTTCCACTCGAGGACGCAGGGCGAGAATACACGTTCAGACAGTCATCAAAGGCCATTGAAAAATTTAGACTATTAGAAGACAGTGTCACGACTTAAGAAATGTAAAAATCGAAAATTAAAGGGCTAAAATGAAATTGCTATAATTTTTTTTAAATCTGAAAATGAGATTAACAAAGTAATTCTCGATTTCAAATTAATTTTTACAGATTTGCTTTGGCCAAAATGAAGAGAAAATTAAAAGAAAAATACTGACTATTTATTCATATTTTTATGGCCTCAAAAGCAATTTTATTTTCAAATATTTTCTTAATTTCTAAAAAATATTTAAAAAAATGCAGAAAATATGAAAAATTATTTTTTGTTCAAAAATTGTAGCCTAAGCTTAACGAATGCTTCCAAAGTTGATTTTTTAATTTTCTCATTTTTTTTATTTTTTGTGAATTTTCGAAAATAAAAATATCGAAAATAATAAAAATATGGAAAATTATTTTTTTATTTTTATTTTAATCAAAATTGGTTCCCTAAGCTTGGTCAAGGTCCCCAAAGTTGAGTTTTTCAATTTTATGAATTTTTATGGATTTTCTATTAATTTTCGAAAATAAAAATACCAAAAATACTAAAATTATGGAAAATCATTTTTTGGTCAAAATTGGTTTCCTAGGCTTGGCCAAGGTTCCCAAAGTTGATTTTTCAATTTTATGAATTTTGTTTTATAGATTTTCTATTAATTTTAAAATAGAAAAAGTGATTGAAAATCAGGTGTCAACATAGGGACTGACTTGAAGGATGAAAGACTTGTTCTGAAGATCTTGGTGTCTCTTCCAGAGAAGTATGAAGCCACCATAGCTTCTTTGGAAAATACGAGAGACCTAGCTGATATAAAACTTGCAGAATTGTTAAGTGCCCTACAGGTACAGGAGCAAAGAAGACTAATGAGGAGAGAGGAACCTGTAGAGGGTGCACTGCAAGCTAAAGTGAGGTTCAACGATGGAGGTAAAGGGAAGAAATGGACGCAAAATAAAGGGAATGCATGCAACTTTAGGTTTGCAGCAAAAGAAGGGAGCTCTAGTGAGTCTGGAAAATGGAAGAAGAACAAGAAGCCCTGTAAACATTGTGGTGGAATCAGTCATCAGTCTTTTAGATGCTGGAGAAGGCCTGATACAAAGTGCAGAAGATGTCATAAGGTTGGTCACATGGAGGCTATTTGCAAAGAGAAAAATCACCAGCAAGCGAGAGAAGCACAGACAGCACTGAATGAAAATGAGGCAGAACACTTATTTGTAGCCTCTCATTCAAGTTCTTCTGTTGAGAATGATGCATGGCTGGTAGATAGTGGCTGTACCAATCATATGACTAGCAACTTAAAACTATTCACGTGGCTAGACAAGTCTGTTAGGTCCAAAGTCAAAGTAGGCAATGGATAGTATATTGAAGTACAAGGAAAGGGTACGGTGGCTGTTGAAGGAAATCAAGAGGTAAAGTTGATCAGTGATGTTCTCTATGTGCCAAAAATTGACCAGAATTTGTTGAGTGTTGGTCAATTAGTTGAGAAAGGTTATAAGGTGACGTTTGAAGGGAAGGAATGTCTTGTTGAAAATGCCGATAGCAAAGAAGTGCTTAGAATGCAAATGAAGGAAAAGTGCTTCCTGTACAAGCCACTTGAGATGCAACAAATGGCTTTGAAGTGCAAAGAAGAAAACGCAGAGCTATGGCATAAAAGACTTAGGCATGTTCACTGTAAGAGCATGCTGTTTATGCAGAAAAATAGCTTGGCAAAAGACTTGCCTAGCTTAGAGGAGGAATTTCCACAGTGTAAAACTTGTCTTCTTGGTAAGCAAGCTAGAATTCCCTTCAAAGGTGGAGGCTGGAGAGCAAGTGAGAAGCTGCAATTAGTCCACACAGACTTATGTGAACCTATGTCTGAGCAATCTCTTAATGGCAGCAGGTATTTTATTATTTTTACAGATGATATGACTAGGATGAGTTGGGTTTACTTTCTGCAAAAAAAATCTGAAGTTATTGATGTGTTTGTGAAGTTCAAAACCTTTGTTGAGAATCAAAGTGAGAAAAAAATCAAAGTGCTCAGGTCTGATAATGGTTCTGAGTATATTGCTCATAAGTTTAAGTTAAACTGTGAGCAAGCAGGCATTATGCAGCAGTTCACTGCTCCCTATTCACCTCAACAGAATGGGGTCAGTGAAAGGAAAAACAGAAGTATTATGGAGATGGCTAGATGTATGTTGCAGGAGAAGATGCTACCTAAGAAGTTCTAGGCTGAGGCAGCAAATACTGCAGTGTTCTTGTTAAACAGACTTCCCACAAAGGCTTTAGAGAGGTCAACACCTTTTGAAGCCTGGTATGGTGTTAGACCTTCGGTGAAGCATTTGAGGGTTTTTGGAAGTTTGTGTTATACCCATGTTCCTCAGGTTAAGAGGGACAAGCTGGATAAAAAATCTAAGCCTGGAGTCTTCATTGGATATAGTCTGGAATAAAAAAATTATAGGATTTTTCAGCCTATAACAGGGAAGGTGATTGTGAGCAGAGATGTTGTTTTTCTAGAAGAAGATGAGTGGAATTGGACGGAAGAAAAAGTCTCAAAACAACAACCTGCAACAATTGTACAGGTTGATGAAGTTGCGGATGAGTTGGAAAATACAGTGGATGATCTACCAATAAGAGGTACAAGGTCACTTGTTGAAATTTATGAAAGGAGCAATGTGGCAGTGCTTGAACCAGCCAACTTTGTAGAAGCTAAGGAGGATCAGAGGTGGATTGCAGCAATACAGGAGGAGTTGGCAATGATTCAGAAAAATCAAACATGGGAGCTTGTTGACAAACCACCTGATAAGAATGTGATTGGGGTTAAGTGGGTATTTAGAACAAAACTTAATCCTGAAAGTTCTGTCAATAAATACAAAGCCAGACTTGTGGTGAAAGGCTATGCTCAGATATGGGGAGTAGATTATTCTGAGACTTTTGCTCCTGTCGCAAGACTTGACACAATCAGGTTACTAATAGCTGTTGCAGCAGAGAATGGGTGGCCTATATTTTAGTTAGATGTCAAGTCTGCGTTTCTGAATGGAGAGCTCGAGGAGGAGATATTTGTTGAACAACATGAGGGCTTCAGTATCAAGGGGCAAGAAGAGAAGGTATACAGGTTGAGGAAAGCTCTATATGGATTGAAACAGGCTCCAAGAGCCTAGTATGGGAAAATAGACAGGTATCTACAGGATTTTGGCTTTGTAAGAAGCTTAAGTGAGTTTACTCTTTATGTCAAAAGAGTGAACCACAGTATTGTGATTTTGTCACTCTATGTAGATGATTTGTTGGTGACAGGAAATGATGAGGAATTGATAGAGATGGTGAAGCAAAGTCTGTTTGCAGTTTTTGAGATGACAAACTTGGGAAAGATGGCTTATTTTTTGGGTTTGGAAATCAAACAAGCATCACATGAGATCTTCATCTGCCAAACGAAATACTTGAAGGAGATTCTAAAGAAGTTTCAGATGGAAAATTGTAGAAGTGTAAGCACTCCTATGGCTGCTAAGGAGAAGCTGCAGAAGAATGATGGAACAGGTGAAGTAGACGCCTCTATGTATAGAAGCTTGATTGGATGTCTCATGTATCTTACAGCAACTAGACCTGATATTCTATTTGCTGTGAGTGTTCTATCCAGATTCATGAGTAGTCCTAGTCAGTTACATTTAATTGCTACAAAAAGGGTCTTGAGATATCTCAAAGGAACATTATCCTTTGGTGTGAAGTTTAGTAAAGGCCAGAAGTTTAAGTTACAAGGTTTTTCTGATAGTGACTGGGCTAGCTCGGTAGATGACATGAAGAGTACATCTGGGTACTGTTTCACATTTGGTTCTGCTTGTTTCTCTTGGTGTTCCAAAAAACAAGAGATTGTAGCTCAGTCCACTGCTGAAGCTGAGTTTATAGCAGCTACTGCTACTGCAAATCAAGCTTTGTGGCTGAAAAAGATAATGAAGAATTTGTGGTTGAATTCTGGTGAATACATTGAAGTTTATATAGACAATCAGGCTGCATTAGCAATATCACAGAATCCAGTCTTCCATGGCAAAACCAAACATTTTAAGATCAAGTTCTTCTTTCTGCGTGAAGTGCAACAGAATGGTGAAGTTAAACTAATTTATTGCAGATCAGAAGATCAACTTGCAGACATGTTCACAAAGCCACTTCAATCTGAAAGATTTGAACTATTAAAGAAGAAAATAGGGGTTTGCAGCAGCAGCTGATCCAAGGAGGAGTGTGTTGGAGCTGTGTCTCATTGCTGCTGTACAATACTCTGTCGTTTTAGTGATTTTGAATTAGTCAAGTTAGTTTGTTAAGCAGTTTGACTTGTTAGCTATTTTTTAGGTAGTGAATCAAGGTTGTTTCTTTTGCACGATTGTGTGCAGTTAAGTTGTTCTGTTTTGGATTGGTCTATATATATTTTTTTAAGTTGAATGAAGTGAAGAGGTTGTTCCTTTAATCTCTCTCTTGGGTGTGCGATAAGTTTGAGAGAATTGTGCTGAGAAACTGAAGCACTTTCTGCTTCTGAAAACATTCAGAAGCAGCAACAGTGCTATCAAAGCACTTTCTGCATCTGAAAATATTCAGAAGCAGCAACAGAGGTATCAAACTACTTTCTGCTTCTGAAAACATTCAGAAGCAACAAAAGGGACGAGTGGATGTTCAAAAGAGCAGTCCACATAGGTATCCCACCTGCTAGTGGTACTATGATTGGTATAAAAGACCAGAGTTCTCCCCAAGGTCCCATCGTCCATACGTCTTGCACATCAGAAGGTTCACCACAGGACTTGGGATTGGCCAACGATGTAAAGTTGGAGAAGGATGCATAAGGCTTGGGGTGTAGGAGCTGTTTGCATGCCAGTGCACTGTTGCCGAATGAAGTCAACTGAGGGAGACCAGGTCAATTTTGCATGGTTTGGGGTATCTTCATGACCAGGAAGGGAATTGGCAAAGGGCCCAAAGGAGACGATCAACATCCCGGTGCTAAAGAAGACTCGGTCAGCTTCAATGAAGAAGTCCCACGAGTAGACTTCAAGCAGTGGTCATCTGGTCGGCGATGACCAAATCCTCTGACAGACTTTTACGTCGCCCGACTATTTGGCTAAGACAATAATATAAACGAGCTGCGGAATCCCTGAGATTGAAAAACAGCAAGAAGAGAAGTTTCAGATCTGATGGTTCCTCCTCCGTCGAGGTCATCTCCAGAAAGGGACGGTGGTGATGATTCTCCCGCAGCAGATCCAATGTCCATGGTGTCAAATATGAGAACTCTTCTGTCGAGAGATGATGAGAAGACAAACCCCAAGGTTGGAAAGGAAGAAGAATAAAAGAAGAGGGCGAGCTGTCCCAATGACGGTGACAGACGAAGCTGGCTCACTGTTGACGTTGCATGGGATGAGGCCTGGTTCTGGCGTTAAAAAATAGAAATGACACGGACCTGACCCTTCATCGAGCTACGCCGTGGGGTGTTGACTCGACTGTGCAGGGTTCCACGCAAAGATGTAGGAAGTTCCCCATGCAAAAGCACTCAGTTTTGGAGATCTACGTGCCAAGAGCTGATTCAAGATCAAGAGCAACAAGACCAGGAGATGGGCCAGTCCGTTGCCTGTAATACGTTAGGTGCGTGTTGAAGTAAAGGCGTCGCACAATATACAGCCCTGGCATCGTGAAGTCATATCACAGCTGGTCCGTCGAGTGGAGCACGAACGTCAACCTCTCCTCCAGGCACTCCTCGATCCTCTACCCCCATCGGTCTGACATTGACACCTAGCGTGGAGGATATGAACTACCCTCTCAGGTGCAACCGCGACCAGATCAAGGTGTCATACCTTACATCTCCAACATGGCCCATGATGTCGTTATATGGAATCCCTCCGCAAGGAAACGCGAGCTCTTGCCTTATTCAGCCATCGAAGTACGACGTGCATCGACTTCCCCTGTTCGTATTCATGAGCTTGGGGTATAACGATTGCCACGATGATTGCATATTATTGAACCGTTTACATCAGATAATGACTCAAGAGTTGGCGTCAAATTCAATAAACCTTTTGGTGACTATTGATTTTTGTATTGAAGACTTTAAGGTGGTGGGCTGGTCTGATGTTATAGATAATGAGCTTGACAAGGGAGGCTCCACGAGTGGTTACCATTCCAGGGTGGTTGCTGCTGCTAATCCATCTACTTCTCCACCTCAAATAGTCTGGACCCAGGAGAAGGGGCATTTGACGTCTGACTAGAGATTCATGACGGCCTCGTAGAGGTCGAGCAGGCGGAAGTTTCTCGCTGGAAATCTCTTGAGCCTTCGCGACCCCCTCTGCGAACCCAAACAGAGAAACCGTGGCATCTTGCGTAACGTGAGAGAAGACGGACTCTCTGGCTGGAGCGGAGAACCAGCTGACCACATGCGACGTGGCCGAGCAGTGCCTCCCCCAGGCAAACTCAGGGTCCAAGGCCGAGGAAATGAAGCATGCAACTTCATATACGGTTGCTACGGCTGTAACTTCTGCTTTCTTCACGGCTCTTCCGCCAGATTTCATTGCCAGCACAACCAGATTGGGGAATGGGGGTGACGAATGCGAAGCCATTTAAGTCTATAGAAGCTAAAGCAACGGCTGAATTATTGTCTGGGGGTCATCACAGTAAAAGTCTTTGCACTTGCAAATGCCAGCGCTAACCCAAGATCCGGTGATGCCAAGAGGGTTTAATGTGATTGTAGACTTGAACAACTGGATCACCATCACTCTAAGCGCCTACAATGTCGTCGCTGCTCGATACGCCGCTGAGTACCTCTGGATGTACGAGGATATTGAGAAGGGCAATCTGATGTACAAGACTGAGGTCTTCTTCAATTCAGCAGATGCATCGAGGCGATCGCGATCAAAGTCCTGATAAACCCGCCAAAGTTTGAGTGCGAAATGGAGAGGAAGATATGGATTCGAGCTTGCATCATAGAGAAGAAGGTGTCCCCAGTGCTGATGGTGTAGATGCTGTAATGGTTCGAGGCGTTTGGGTGAATTCGAGATCTGTCATATTTAGAAACAGGGCTATTCTAGAATACCTGGTGGGGAGCAACAGAATCCATTAACAATCCATCGGGTAACCGGAATTTCCATCTACACGACGAGAATTCTGGAGAGGGGAAGAAGCGTGAAAAGCATGAGGAGCTGGGGCAAATGGGTCTCCGAGATCCGCGAGCCGCGGAAGAAATTTTGCATCTGGCTCAGAAAGTCCCTGACGCCAGAGTCTGGCTGACGCGCAATCAGGCCAAATAGAGGTACGTGGATGTTACCCCATTGCATTTTTCCTATTTTAGATATGGTTCATGGTTTTATTTTCCAATTGTGTGTTTCCTTTCCTCCTGTTGATGCGGTGGTGTCAGAATATTAGCTTATGGTGCATGACTGGTTCTGAATTGACTGAAAGTTGGAAAAAATTTTCTTGATGCTTGTATCATTGACGTAAAGTGGCTGTAGCTCAGATAAGGTTAGTTCTAATCATATTTGGATTGGTTATCTTGGGATGAGATTGACTTGTTGGATCCAGGCTTGGTAGGCTCAAGTGGGTTTAGTCGGTTTGGGCCAGTGAAGAAATTTGGGCTTTAATGCTAGACTCTTGCCTCATTTTTTTTGTGTTTTTTTTTTTTTTGTGTTTTGGGCCCAGTTGCACGAGGACGAAGAATGGGCTTTGGTCATTATTATTATTATTATTATTATTATTATTATTATTATTATTATTTTAAAAAAATAAAAATAAAATATAAAATAAAAATAAAGATAAAACAATAAAATAAAAATGAAAAGTTCATAAAAAGAAAAAAAATTCGTAAAAAAAATGAATGAAATGAAAATGACGATTTTGCCCCTTATGGGCAAATTGTCTCGGAAAATTTCCTGAAATTTTTGAAAATTACGAAACGGGCCATTTCGACTGGTTAATCCTATTTTCGGTGAACTTTCTTCCCAATTATTCCAAAATGACGATTTTGCCCCTTATGGGAAAATCGTCTCCAAAAATTCAGAAAAATTCTAAAAAAATTTCGAAAATTTTTTAGAAATTATGAGAAGGAAGAAATGACCACACTCAACTGGTCTGACCCCTTTTCACTTCGTAATCCTTGAAAAATGATCATTTTACCCTTCATGCAGTTTGATCCAAACCTTACCTTCCCAAATGATTTTTCATGAAATTAGTACCGAAAGGGCGTTAGAGTAATCTAACGTAACCAAGTCCCCGAACTTATAATCTCTGGTTCGCAGGAATAAATTATTTCTCTCAATACTTTATTTGGGTGTCTAATCAGCCTACCATAAAATGATTAGTGGCGACTCCAAATCTAAAAACCATTCGAATAAAAAAAATCTAAAGTCACGATTCAATAGGGCTTAGGAGGGCCCGTGTTAGGCTAGTACATCTAATTAATTAACCTAATAATTCGTTCACCCGAAAATTTCTTTCGGGCCGTGACAGGGCCCACCACCTCTAACAAGAGGTAAGCTGCAGGGATCGCCGCTGGAAAATCAGCTACAACAGGGCAATTTTTAGTGGTGGGCCGCGAGTTGGAGACAGGATGATTACGGAGGATGATGAGTGAAGAACGTGAGGACTCGGTCAAAAGGGGTTGGGGGAAAAATCGGCGAAAGCAAGAAGTTCAAGGGATCTCTGGGGGCTTTTTTTCCATCCACTGGAGATAGCAATGGGAACTCAGTCATAACTCACGCTCTCGGGTGGGTTAACCAAAAGAAATACAACCCGCAAGACTTGGAAATGGATCAATTGTTCAGTCTACGGGAGGGACACAGAGAGGAATACAGGGGTGGAGAGCACATGTGTTAAGGGGAAAAGGGCATTGCCTACTTTGATCTTGTTTTTCCATGCCTCCCCGTGCCTGCTGATGCTCCGCATGGTTTGAATTACGATAGCAGAGAGAACAAAAGACATCTACAGGGTCATTCCTATTCTAGTGGACGTGGTGGCTTGAGCGATCTAGAAGTTGCTGACAGTTATGGAGGATATGGCAGTCTACAGCTTGGTGATGGCGGTAGTGCATGTGGTGCTTATAGTGGCTATTCTTCTGGACGTGCTGGCCCTTCTAAGGTATCCGGGCAGAACCCCATTTCCCAAAGTATTCGTTACGATTATGAGTAATTGATGCTAAAAATTGCAACTGATATACGCGAAGCTTGAAGTCAACCTACTGCTTTTTATTGATGAAGCCCTCCCTACCTTAACTAGAAGACTTGATGAGTAAGGGTTCGTCAAATTAATGGCCTACCTCGATGCTTATCTTAATAAGGACCTACTTTTATATGAAGACCATAGTACCTCTAAAATTTGCCGCGCCTGTGACAATGAATTGACCAAGATCTACTCCCAAATAGTGTGGGTTGTATATTTTTCATTTCTCTAAAAAATCCTAGTGGGCAAGTAAGCTGAAAGTATGCAAGGACTCAAGCTCTCAACCTACGCCGTCACATGCAACCTCCTGAAGCCGTTCCTGTCAGTGGTCTCCTTCTGTCTCTTCATCCTAATGGACGTCTCTATACCATCTTCCTCTTTAACTTGTCTTCCTTGTTAGTTCTTGAGGCATAATTTATCTTCAGCATCCTCTCTGGCGAACTTCTGGTGGTCAAAGCACGTTTAACTTTGGTTTTGATGATATATTTTCCAACATGTTTGGTGGGGGTCGGTTCGGGGGTTTTGAATCAGCAAGAGCTTAGTTTGGGTCTAAAGGTCCATCAAAGAGTATTAGGAGCATAAATTCCTAGGTGTTCAAGAAAGAAGTAGCAAATAAAGAAATGACTTGGCTTTTGCTATTTGAAACACCCATGGTGATGAATAATCACTTGGAATCTGAAGTAGAGGAGGTTGGCTGTTCGTTGGACAGAGTTGTGAAGGTCGGACGCGTAAATTGTGAGAACGAGCCTTCGTTTTATAAGGACCTTGGGACTTATCCTTGCAAAGTACCAAGGTTATTTGTTTTGCCTACAAGTGTGGTGGTAGTGGTTCTTTGGCAGAGTACAAAGGCGATCTTGTTGCAAGAGAGTTGAGAACTTCCTATCATGAAGACTTGCCTTGATTCTTGAAACGAATTGGCCAGAAACACCTTGAGTTTTCCTTCAGTGATGGAGATAGCTTATTTGGGGCGATGCTTCTTTCGTCCAAGAAGAATGCTCATGCCAACTGGTGTGCTCTTAGCGGCTTGTACCACAAGCGCTTCAAATTTTATGACTTGAAGGACATCAATCCCCCTCAAGAAGAAGAAATAGACACTTACACAGAAAACATAGTTTATTGGAGTCACGACTATTGAGTGGCAAATAAGGCTTCTCCTCAATGCATTCAGCTAGCCCTGGCAACCATTGAACGCCGTGAGTCCCCATGCTCGAAGTCGTAGCCGTCATCACTAGCCGTAAGTTCTCCTCCATATCCCTCAAGAGTGTCCATGAGGTCGGCGTCCCCGATGTACTCCGTCGTCACAGCCACCCCACGACCATTCTCGAGCTCCCCGAAGCGCTCTCCGTCCCGGTTTCCAAGACTGCTTTCTATGGGTGCCTTGTGGCTGTCCTAGTCCGCACAGGTTTCCTCTATCGCCGAAATCTCTTCTTCAGAAGCGATAAAACATCGGAAGAGGAAGCTGACGAACAAGGCTTTGAACGTGTTCTAACTCTCGCTTCACGTGCGATCGTGAAGGGTCAACTTTCGAACTTGTCGTCCATCGTACTCCTCACGGTCGACCCAATTCGTCGACCCATTTCACCGCATGAGCGAACGACCTAAGAGCGATAGTGACATTGATTCCCCGCCGTCGTCACGAAAACCGTTATACGCGAAGCACCGGAGGGGCACATGGGGGATCAAGATCTAAGACGAGAAATTCAATCGGCACATGGACATGGCGACGCGACAAGTAAGACTCGGCAGCGAGCAAGCATTACAAACTTGCATGATGAACAGGTAATCTTCCTAACTAGCTAGTTCCTATGATGTTGATGGAGTGAGCGTTGTTCTTAGTTTCCCTTTGATGAAGCTCTTTGGGGAAAACATCGTAAGAAGGAGAAAAACTAGGTGAAAGTAAGAAAAAAGGGGGTCAAAACAAAACGAAAGTAATAAAAGTAAAACATGGGTAGGTAGACTGTCAAATTTGATTTGTTTTTGGGCTTTAGCGATTTTGGGCTCGTCTTTATTAATAAGGAATGGATTGGACTTGGGTGGTCATGGCTTGTTTGGGTAGCTTGGGCCTGACGGGGCTCATTTCATTTTAGTTTTAGGAATTTAGAGCTTGGGCCTATTTTAGGCCGTGTGGCATCGTGTCCACTGGCTGGGTTCATTCCCAAGGCCCAGTCCTTTGGTGAAGCCAGGTTAAGAAGGCTTGGGTTCGCTCATGTCTTGGTCGGATTTCTTAGCTCGACCCGATTCAAATAAATAAAAATATAAAAAAATGAACAAAAAGTAATAAAATAATAATAAAAAAATGAAAAATTCATAAAAAATAAATAAATTAAATTTTAAAAAGTTAATTAAATTAAAAATAAATAAATTAATTTGGAAAATTCTCAAAAAATCAAAAATCAATTAAAAAGTAATTAATAAAAAATTCCAAAATTTATCAAAAATCTCAAAGATTAGGAAATAAGCTATTTTAACTAGTCTATACCATTTTCGAAATTTTGCCCTTTCAATTCCCAAAATGATGATTTTGTCCCTTATGGGCAAATTATCCCAAAAGACTTAAAAAAAGCATAAAAAACTGCAGAAAATGGGAAATTATCAATTTTGACTGGTCATACCCATATTTTGTGAATTGGACTCTTATTTCTTCATAAAATGATAGTTTTGCCCTTCATGGGCAAATTGTCTCTAGAGGATCAGAAAAATAATTCAGAAACATTCTTAGAAATTGTGGAAAATAAGGAATGAACACATTCAACTTGTTTGACCTATTTCCAATTTTCGACCCTTGAAAAATGACCATTTTACCCTTTTGGTTAGTTTGACCAAAATCTTTCCAAGTCACCTCAAATGATTTTTTCATGAAGTTGGTATCGAAAGGGCGTTAGAGTAATCTGACGTAACCAAGTCCCCGAACTCATAATCTCTAGTTCGCAGAAATAAATTAGTTCTCTCACTAGTTTGTTTAGGATTCTAATCGACCTACCAAGAACGATTAGTGGCGACTCTAAACTTTAAAATCATTTAAACAAAAATCAAAGTTGCGATTCGGTAGGGCTTGGGAGGATCCGCATTTGGTTAGTTAATCTAATTAACCTAATAATCCGTTCACTTGAAAGTTTCTTTCGGGTCGTGATAGCTTGGCGACTCCACTGGGGAAGTGTTCTTAATTTTTAAAAAATTTAAGAACTTAGAGGACTTAGGCTAGAAAATTTCATGAAAATTCATTTGATCTGAATTGGGTGAACTCTAACCTTTAGGTGCTAAATGGGTGGAGTGTTTGACTAACCCTTTGTTTGCAGGTTTGGTGTGTGTAAATGGTGATTTAATTTTTGAACTATTGAAGAGGTGTTTGCATTTAAATGTTGTGCATGATTAATTGCTTTAGCACTACATCACACGTCTCGTGGCCGGACCTGGGCCACTAATTTTAGAATGGTATTGTGATTTGGTTCTAGCGTTCGGCGTGAGATTATGTCGAAAGTTAGTCCAAATTCAATCCCAAATCTCTTTCCAAAAATGAGTTTTAAAAGTTAAGCCTCAGGCTTAGTAAGATTACCAAAGCGGAGGTTTTAATTTTTAGCTCGAGCAGTCGAAGTGGAAAGGCTCAGCTAATTCTGGTTACGTCGTGGGATCACGGCTAATCTTGATTATGTGCGCGAGATTGTTGCCTTGCCGTAAGTCTTTTCCTTCAATTTGTAAGCCTTTAGAGTAGATAGGCTAAGATTTTAAACTCACGATTCATATGCATGTCTCATTTTTCAAAAGAAAATAAAAATCAAATTAGTGTCTAATTTTTAAAAAAAAAAAGAAGAAAAAAACATAAGTGTGAAAAATCCCTTCAGGGAATTTTATTGACTAATAAAGAATTTTGTCACATCTTTCCTGCTTCAAGTCAGATCTTCTTGACAAATTTTACCCCTAAAAATTCATTCTGATAAAAGAGAAAATTCCTTTTAGGGAAATTTGATAAAAATCAAGAGATTTTACCATATTTTTCTGAGTTATAAAATCTGTAAGAAAATTCTTTCTGAAGAGATTCACCCATGTCTTTTTGAGAAAATTTTCTCTAATTTCTCATAAAATTAAAAAGTAAAATTAGACTGATTAGAAGTCATGGACCGATCCTTTTTAGATCACATACTCATTATTTCTTCCACTTTTGCAGAGAATCATAGGTACCCCAGGTGGGAGCAAAATCGGGTTCAACATTATACCAAGAATGGTCTTGAAGAATGCGAAAGAACCAGAAATTGCCGATGCCTTAGCCAATTACTCTGGGGGCAAACGAAGAAGTCCCGGAGACAGAATCGTGTCAATCAGTGAGCACGTATGGGCTATGTATTTTGATGAGGTCGTAAATTTATCCAGATCGGGCCTGGGGGCATCTTTAATGTATTAGAAGGGTTCCTGTATTTTGTTGAGAAGGCATAGATTGTGTAATCAGAGCCTATGAAGCAAGTTTATTAACCCGACCTAGCGACGCCTTTCTGATTAAATTGAACAAAGGCTTACCTTTTTACCTTCCTCGGATTCGAACCACGTAGAGGATTTTAAAGGACCAGTATTTTATTGCTGATCATGGCCCATAAACGTTTCTCCTAACGCTGCAGGCGACCGACTCCAACAGGTGGACGCCGAAAGAAACAAAGTATGAGTGAAGTGGGGGCACGCGACTAACTCGCAGGGCTCAATATGGCTAGTGGGGGCCATCGTCGAATGCTTCTTTAATGTTCTTCATATCATCGTCCACCACAGCTAATAAGAACATCAAGAAGAATGTCAAGCCTAAGCGTTTCCAGTACCTCAGATCGTTCCATCATGTTATACGGAAAATGGGATGGCAAGAAGATTAAAGTACAAACACATGAAACTTTTCTTTCATTCCAATCATTAAGGAGTATTACAATAGCTCACTGGAAAAGTAAAGCCAAATTGAACCCTAATAAACATTACAAAAGAGTTCAACTGGCTTTCCATGAAATTAATGCTCTACCTACACTGAGTGACCTACGATTCGAGATCTGCAAGCTTGAAGAACAGACGGGTGCATTTTTCCTTGTGCTTGGCTGCATTAATCTCATGGTGTTCAACGGTGAGTTTCAAATTGTCGATCAAGTCCCTCTCGAAAGATATATCCACCGTCAGATCGTCAAGCCTCTCCTTCAACCACTTACATCTGAACTTCATCACGATGTCGCTCGGATCATGCTCAAAGTATGTCTGGTTTAAAGCAAGTTGCTCCACCATCTCCTCTCTCTTGTGAATCAGTTGTGAGACCCGTTCATTAGCAGACCTGATCGTTTTCTTATACCGGACAACTGAGTGTTCTGCAAACGCAAAACATTCAGATCGATCCTAGTAGCTGGCCTTCATGACACGGGCTAAGGTGATCGTCTCCTGGATGTTTTGACAAGCCTCTAGAAAATTGATGAAGATGTATATGAACGCCTTGTATTCTCTCTCCAAGTTGGTGCCTTCGACCGAAGAATCATTTATCTCCCTGAACAAACCGAGAATCTCAGCTTCGATGCTCGGATGATGGGCTATGTAAATATAGCCTCGGCCAAAAAGATGGTAAAGTCTTTCCCATTTGAACATAACTTTAGCCCGGAATATCTGCGTAGGAAGACTGGCCATTATCGTTAAAAGATTGAGGAGAGAATCAAGACTCACGAGCAAAGAAGAGGAGAGAGGTGAAGTAGGTGATTGGAATGCGAAGATGATAATCTGCTTCAAGTTAAATATTGACTTCACAGAGGCAGTCTTTATCGGCCAGATTATCCTATCTACCATCCTCTTTCGGTGTTATCTCCATCGGCTCAAACCCCGAGCAGTCTACAATCACAAGACAAGCAAATCCGACGTCTTTGTGAAAAAAGTTTGATGGGACGACGCCACTTTGAAAAAAGAAAGAAAGAAAGGACGCGTCGAGTAGGAGACAAAGAAATTTGTGGCAGAAAGAGGATAGGACTCATCTTTATCGGATGATTCATCAGCAAATCGACGGTGGAGATGACGAGAGGGGCCCTTAACTGCAAAAAAATGAAAGAAGATGAGCCGGGTGTGAGATACGAGAAGGATTGAACTCTCGAGAGAAGTTGTACAGTTTTCTAAACCCACGTCTAAATTTTAAAAGGAGGCATCGATCTGATAATCTTTCTCTAACCCCTGAAGGGAGTTCCAAAGCATACACAGTTGCTCAGAAAAATTCAAAGAGAGTGAAAATACAAGAAGAGTTAGTAAACCTTGAGGAACTATCGAAGATGTCTCAACCAAACACACTTGAGAGCTAACGCTGAACATGAGAGAGGAAGAGTTCGAGGCCATGTTCGGGATTCAGACCATGGAGCCTGGCTCTTCTGCCAACGACGTCCAAGATCTCAATAAAGACAAGGACAACAACAACAACAACAACAACAACAACAACAACAACAACAAGAGTCAAAGAAAACGTTACCATCGCCACACTGAGGAGCAAATACAAAGGCTTGAGGATTTCTTCAGGATATGCCCTATGCCAGACGGCAAGCAGAGAATGGAACTGAGCCAAGAACTAGGGCTTGAACTTTCGCAAGTCAAGTTCTGGTTTCAAAGCAGGCGAACCCAAATGAAGACTCGATATGAGCACAATGAGGTCAAGTTTTTAAGAGCTGAAAATGAAAAACTCCGAGTGGAGAACAAGATGTATAAGGAAGCTTTTTGACTCTGCCACATGCCCCAACTGCAAAACCTCCTCACCCTCGATGAAAGACAGTATCTGAGGGTTGAAAATGCCCGTTTAAGAGGTGAGTTAGATCAATTCATAACAGGATCAAGTTCTATTGGGACGAGGTACGAAAAGATCAAGCCTATAGAACCAGCATTGATGCCTTCTGAGGAGGAGGGGATACATCATCATCGAGCAAATATCCTCGACGACGAGATCGCCGCCATGATCAACCAGTTTGATCTTGGCGAAGCACCAGGTCTTTAATGTGCATATGAAGTCTGTATTTCAAAACTGGTGATCACGGGTCTTGCAACATGACCAATGCGTACCAGATTTGGAATGAAGCTGGCTGATCACTGGAAGACCCACAAGAGAAACCGAGCGGATCCTGAATGAGTACATGTGTTTTACTTCCTTACGTAGGATTTGTTCTGCTTTTATAGTTGTCTGTAATTTGTGTAAAAGCGGGAAGTAGTAACCCTTCTCCCTCTTATTAAATACATGGATCCGTTGCTGGACCAACTCGCGGCGAATTAATTACTAGTAAAAGAAATCTGCGTAAACTTACAGGGTAACGCCGTATCATTTCAATTTACCCTCAAATTGCTCCAAGTTTTAAATTGAATCCCCTGTATTTTCAGGAATTTGCAAACAGCTCCGAGAATACAATCATATCCAAATGCGAAGTCCTCTTGTTAAACGAAATTGGGAGTAAATCAATTCGCGGACATTGCTGCTGGATGGACGGCTGCAAATAAGAAAGAGGGGTAATTTTGTATCGTTCCAATTTACCCATGATTATCTCGAGTTCTGAATTATTTCCTCTCATTCTTAACAGGGATTGTAAATTGTTTTGAAAAGCACCGTAACGTGAAAATGGCCCAAAACTATGTCATCTCGAAGATCAACCCCTAAAAGAAAACTTCCATGGACGCCTAAGGCCTTGTAGGCCCGATGGCGTGGGAAGTGACAGTGGGCCGAAGCGATCCAAGTTCGATCCCCAAGCTTTGGTCCAAATGATTAAGTGTCCAACGGAAATTGGAGACAAACTCGACCCAGTGAACCTGATAAAGGGATCATGCAAAACATTCAAGATGAAGGGTAGACCAGTATCGTTTCTAATTTATCCCCTCCAATATCGGGTAACATGTCTCATTTTCTTTTGATAAGAAATGTTAATACTAACATTTAACATATCGAAAAGACACCCCCAAGCGGCAATTCAAAAATGTATTACTCGATTTGCTCACATGCCCAGGGGCAAGCTAAATTTTCCCATTCTTGATATGCTTGCACATTTTGTAAACATGCATAACGCTTGAAAATTGCCACATATGTATTGTGTTCGCATATTCCATGATTTATGCATGACTCTTCGGCATGTTTAATTTGCCATCTCTGACTTGGAGCATAAATTGTATATGATGCATCGAAGGTGTAGAATGGGACATGCAAGATGATGAAAGGCAACCCCATTTCCATACACGTCCCATATCCAGAGTGAGTTGTGTGCTAAATAGGTTCCGCATTCCCCAAGGCAATGGGTTTTCTCGTAAAAGGTATGATACCGAAAGGAAGGAGGCATTCATTTCTCTATCCTAAACACTACAGGTAACCATCGGCAATCAATTTGGGCAGCGACTTTATTTCATAACCCTTGTGAAGAACCACCCCACATCGGGACCAAGTAGAGGTAGTCCCAGCAAATAGCACAAGGTAAATGGTTAGAAATTTTCTTGCTCGGACTAACATCAATTTTCGAGTGTTTCTTTGCTTTCAACCTCTTGCGCTAATTCAAGTGCTTTAAGATGATGAAAAGCATTCGTTTCTCCATTCGATACATTTTTATCCTTTGCATTGCCCAATTGAGCTTACATATTCGTTTCTTGAAAACCCCATTGGCGATCATTGCTCGTTCAAAGATGAAGATGACGACATCTCAAAGCAGAAGAACTCAAAAGAAGTGGGTCTACATAGAGTTCTCAAGCCAACTCTTCGAGTGTGATCTTTGACATACGTGTGTATAATAGCACAGTTTTCAAAAAAAAAAGGAAAAAGTAAAAAAGGAAGAAAATCAATTTCGGGCATGAAAAAGCAAAGCACTAGTTAAAAACAATGCTAATGCCCATGCAAATCAATATTCATGTACATTCAATGAAAACATCTTGTCTTTTGTTGTAAAATCCCCAATGGGATCTAGTTACAAAAGAAAACTCTTCGAATGGGTCAAATTGCAAAATATACTCAGTTGAAGTTTATACTATTCGGAAGCTACGACGGTATTGGCAGAAGTTGACACCTTCCTCATACAACGACGGTATCCTTTGAAGACTATTCTGAGGGCCGAGACTTGCGACGAAGATGCAACGATCACCAATGTCGAACTCACCCCATATATTTTCTAGGCCAAAATAAACCTTCCTTGATCCCCAATCCCAACCCACGTTACGACCCATGAAAGTCTTTTCTGATTAAGGCGCTTGAGTTAACATAGAGTTGACTGATTTTAATCATCGATCGAAAGGGTACGAGCAAGATTATTTCTCTATCATTTTTGCAGGGTTCTTGACTTGTAAACTCGGAGCAGATGATAAAAACTTTTTGTAAATGACCTTGACTCAAAAGAGTCCCCTTTGGTAAGCCTTTGACCCAGCCTACATTACGATCCTAATCAAGACCTCCAGATCGGCTTGATCGTACCAATTGCGAGATTGCTCAGACCCTTGTCGAATGTGATAATGGTGAGATTGAGTGATTTCTTTTCAATCCTACAACTAGGATGAACATCCTTTCTCGAAAGTGAGAGAAAGTCATTTTGGACTAAAGTCCCCCATTCATATTATATTCGAGGTATTCACACTATGATAATCTCCTTGAACAGAATTGGTAGTGCAAACTTGACAGAATAATCATGCATAATCCACATCTTGATTGATTGTATTATGAGTTATTACACAGAAAGCTTCTAATCATTACAAACTTAGCTAAATAGTTTGGCGTGGATCGATGAACTCATCGATGAAAATGCTTGTATGTGTTACCTCTGACATTGCTTGACAGGTGACACATTCCTGATGTTCAAGTTACCTTCCAAGGTCTCGAAATTCGTTAGGTGATTATTAAATGAACAAGCCTGCTCGTCGATAAGTCACTAGGCGTTTCTTCCAAATCCTCAGGTAGGTATATCTTCAACCTGCACCCTTTGAGGTAAGTTGTTGACACCTGATTTTTAATCATCTTTTCTCTTTTAAAATTAATAAAAAAAAATCCATAAAAATTCATAAAATTAAAAATTCAACTTTGGGGACCTTGGCCAAGCCTAGAGAACCAATTTTGACCAAAAAATAATTTTTTCATATTTTCAATATTTTTCGATATTTTTATTTTCGAAAATTCATGAAAAATAAGAAAAAATGAGAAATTTGCAAAATCAACTTTGGAAGCCTTGGCCAAGCTTAGGCAACCATTTTTGAGTAAAAAATAATTTTTCGAATTTTTTTTTGTAGAAATTAAGAAAATATTTAATAAATAATAGCATTTGAGACCACAAAAATACATAAAAATAGTAATTTTTTTTCTTTTAAATCCCTTTTCATGTTGGCCTTCGCAAATTTAAAAAATCCAATTCATGGTCGTGTATTCCTTCACGAGCATAATCTCAAATCGGGCCTAAACAAATTCAATTTGAGTCAATTTATTTTTATTTTTCACTTTTAGGAGTTGTGACATTGTTCTCTAGTATTCCAAATTTTCATCTTGGCCCAATTATACCCAAAATGACTCAATTTTACAAAAAAGGCTTTAATTAAATTTTGCATTATTTTCAATAGCAAGAAATGAGCTTAAATTCAACATGCGGTAGGTGTGTCGAAAATTGTAAGGAGATTTGGACTTAAAAAAATTTTTCTCCAAGGACTGAATTGCAATCTTACACTTAAGAGATTATTTTGTAAATAATAAAAAGAAGAGTTAGTGGAGAAATTAGAATAGAAAAGTGAAGATGGAGAAGAGAAGACCGAGAAGAGGAGATGAAGCTGGGAAGATGGAGAAGTGGAGATGGAGGAAAGAAGATAAAGAAAATAAGATGAGAATATAGAAGGGAAGATGGAGATGAAGGAGAGTTAGGTGATGGTGGTAGAATTGTAAATAGAACACTGATGGTGGTAGAATTGGGTTAAAAGTAAAAATTTAGAATTTTTTTATGTGATGATTTTTTTGGATATAATTGAGACAAATTTCTAAAGTTGAGGAGTTTTTTAGTATCAGATTAGTATAATTGGGACAAGAGTAAAAGTTATAGATTTTTTATGAGATAAAAACAAGTTTTGGATTTAATTGGGACTAAAACCAAAGTTGAGGGTTTTTTATGAGACAAAAAAAAGTTTTGGGTATAATTAGGACAAAGGCTAAACTTTGAGGTTTTTTTGGGTATTAGGTCAATTAGAATGGGAGATAGAGTTAGTGAAAAAATTAGAATGGGAGATGGATGAATAGGCTATAAAAAGAGGAGGAAGTGAGTTTGGGAGGGAGAATTTTTTTGGGCAGAAAATTTTGGATGTATGAGAGGGTTTTGGGAGATTAAAGAAAAATTGGAGAGAAAGAAAATATCAAAAAGAGAGAAAATTTTGAAGATGGTGGGAGTTTAAAGTTAGGAGTTATCATCACCAATTCCTTCATCGATCAACATAAATCAAGAGTTCATCCTCGTCAACGAGTAAACAAATTCGAGCTAAGTGTTTTTATTTATTCATTTATTTGCGGTTTTAGTCTCAAATTAGCACAAATTGTATACACTTTCTCCATCTTTCTTTTTCCCATATTTTATGGTAGGAAAAAAAAGGGACAACTCCGTATCAACGATAAATTTCATGAATGTGCAAAGTGGGCCCAAACAAATTTCAAGGTGCCCATCAAATTTGCAACCGACCCGTCAACGGATTTTAGTTCAAATTGTTGAAACAATTTGTTGTATTTTATTTTAAAGAATTAAAGCCCCAGAATGGAGAGGCAAAACGCATCCACTGGAGGTCGTTTATTTCCTATAATTTAAATTCCTGCACCATCAAACCCCAAAGGGAAGAGCCAAGCCAATGCTAGGCCACCAATTGGAGGTTTTTACTTACTGCAATTTAAATTCCTGCACCATTAAACTCCAAAGGGAAGAGCCAAGCCAATGCTAGGCCGCCCATTGGAGGTTTTTACTTATTGCAATTTAAATTCCTGTACTATTAAACCTCAAAGGGAAGAGCCAAGCCAATGTTAGGCCGCCCATTGGAGGTTTTTACTTACTGCAATTTAAATTCCTGCACCATTAAACCCTAAAGAAAATAGCCAAGCCAATGCTAGGCCGCCCATTCGAGGTTTTTACTTACCGTCATTTAAGTTCCTGCACCAGTAAACCCCAAAAGGGAGAGTCAAGCCAAGGCTGGGCCATCCATTGGAGGTCTTTATTTACTGTCATTGACTTCCTGCTGTTTAATTTTTGAATCACTAAACCCCAAAGTGAGTAGACTGTAACACTGCACAGAAGTCGTTAACACACTCCCTCTTTCGGCTTTAGGGAATTTTTAACACTTTGAAAATAAAAAAAATACCACCATGCATCCTATCTAAAAAGTGAAAATATAAAAAAGAGAACACCCCACTAGAGTCTTAGGAATAAACCAAGCTTGAGTTGCCAAGTTAAGATATCCATGAAATTAAGGTACCGAAAGGGCATTAGTTTTAATTAACTAGTGTAACCAAGTTCCCGAACTCATAATCTCTGGTTCGTAGAAGTAATTTAGTCCTCCCGCTAATTTACTTAGGCATTTAATCAACCTACCAAAAATGATTAGTGGCGACTCCAAATTTTAAAACCATTTGAACAAAAACCAAAATTGCGATTCGATAGGACTTGGGAGGGTCCGTATTAGGTTAATTCATCTAATAAACCTAATAATCCGTTAACTCGATTGAAAAAGATTCTTAGCATCGCAACAACTTGGCGACTCCGTTGGGGACATGATTTTTAAATTTTCGAAAAGAAGACACCAATTGGAATACTTGAATTTTTTTTCGAAATTTTAAAAGCCTTAGTGGACTTAGGCCAATGAAAATTTCATGGATATCTCACTTTTGGCGATCTTGTTTGGAACTCATCTTTAGGTGTTAAATGGTTTTGCAGATAGGAGTAATAAGGGGTGGGAGTGTTTGGCTAACCCTTCGTTTTGCAGATTTTGTGTGTGAGAATTATTATTTAATTTTTGAAATATTGAAACGGTGTTTGCATTTAATTATTGTGCATGTTTAATTGTTTTAGTACTACATCACACATGTCCCGTGGCCAGACCTAGGTCACTAGTTTTAGGATGGTATGGTGATTTGGTTCTAGCGTTCGGCGTGAGATCACGTCGAAAGTTAGTCTAGATTTAATCCTGAACCCTTTTTCAAAAATGAGCTTTAAAAGTTAGGCCTCAAGCTTGGTAAGATTACTAAAGCAGTGGTTTTAATTTTTAGCTCGAGCAGCCGAAGTGGGAAGGTCCAACTAATCCTGATTACGTCGTAAGATCATGGCTAATCTTGATTATGTGCATGAGATTGTCGCGTTACCGTAAGTCTTTCGCTTCAATTTGTCAGCCTTTAGAGTAGATAGGCTAAGATTTAAACTCACGATTCATGTGCATGTCTATGTGACCTACATGGTATTTTTCACGGTGAAAGCAAGTTTTCTAAATTCATCTTGTATTTATTTTTGGGTCGGTCCATGTTAGGATTCAGTCAAATTTTGAACCTAACATCGTGATCATTTTTTCAAAAGAAAAGAAAATTCAAATTGGTGTCCTATTTTTGAAAAAAAAAAAGAAAAATGATGAAAAAATGAATGAATGTGAAAAATCCCTTAGGAGAATTTTGTTGACCAATGAAAGATTTTGTCACAGTTTTCCTTAAATCTTCAATGGACGCGAGATTTCCTTGACAAATTTATCATTAAAAATTTATTTTGATGAAAACGAAGAATTCCTTCGCAGGGATTTTATCAATTTTTCAAGTTATAAAAACCTGTAAGAAAATTCTTTCTGAATAAATTCACCTATGCCTTTTTAAGAGAATCCTCTCTACTTTCTCATAAAATGAAAAAATAAAATTGGACTAATTTAGGAGTCATGGACTGACCTCTTTTGGATCACATACTAATTATTTTCTCTACCTTTGCAGGGAATCACAGGTATGCCAGGCAGATGCAAAATCGGGTTCAACATTATATCGGGGATAATCTTGAAAATTGCGAAAAAGATAGGAAATGGCCGACGCCGCAACTGATAATCGTGGGGGCAAGCGAAGAAGTTCCGGAGACAAAATCTTATCGATCAGCGAGCCCGTATGGGCTATGTATTTCGATGAGGCCGTAAATTTATCCAGATCGAGCCTGGGGGCATCTTTAATGTATTAGAAGGGTTCGTGTATTTTTATTGAGAAGACATAAATTGTGTAATCAGAGCCCATGAAGCAAGTTTATTAACCCGGCCTTACGATGCCTTTTCGATTAAATTGAATAAAGGCTTGCCTTTTTACCTTTCTCAGATTCGAAACGCGTGGAGAATTTTGAAGGACCAGTATTTTATTGTTGAGCATGGCCCACGGGCATTTCTGCCAACGCTACAGGACATTCTGCCAATGCTACAGGACATTTTGCCAACACTACGGGCTGCCGACACAAATAAGTGGACGCCGAAAGAGATGATCATGAGTAAAGTGGGCACGCAACAGGTGGCCTGGTTTATTTATTGGCGCACTAATCGAATGGTCGTATTTGCAATAATTCACGTGGCTAGCTCATAGGGCTCAAGGTGGCTAATGGGGTCCACTGTCGAAAGTTTATTCAATGCTCCTGATATTATTGTCTAAAGTAGCTAATATCGAGAAAAATGTTAAGATATATGGAAGAAGATATGGTAAGAAGATCACAACACAAGAGATGCGAAACTTTCCTTTCATTCCATTCATCAACGAGTTTTACAACCACTCATTGGGGAAGAAAAGTAAAACTAAACTGAGTCCTAATAAGCATCACAAAAGTGCTTAACTGGCTTTCTATGAAACTAATATTCTACCTACACTAAGCGAGCTGGGATTCAAGATCTGCAAGCTTGAAGAACAGGCGGATACATTTCTCCTTTTGTCTGGCTGCATTGACCTCGTGATGTTCAACGGCGAATCTTAGATTCTCAATCAAGTCTCTCTCGAAAGCTATATCTGCCGTTAGATTATTGAGCCTTTCCTACAGCCACTCACATTTGAACTTCATCACGATATCGGTCGGGTCATGCTCAAAGTAAGTCTAGTTCAAAGCTAGGCGTTCCACCAGTTTTTCTCTCTCGTGAACCAATAGCGAGGCACGTTCTTCGGCAAACTTGACGGCTTTCTTATACCGGGCAGCCGCTTGTTCTGTAGACTCCAAGCGTTCAGATCGATCTTGATAGCGAGCTCTTACGACGCGAGCTAAGGTGACCGTTTCCTGAGTGTTTCGGCAAGTTTCCATAAAGTTGATGAAGACATGTGGAAATACTCTGTATTCCCTCTCTAAGCTGGTGCCTTCAACCGACGAAGCATTTATCTCCCTGAACAAACCAAGAATCTCAGCTTCGACACTCGGATGATGGGTTATGTAGACATAGCCTTGGCCAAAAAGATGGTAAAGTCTTTCCCATTTGAACATAACGTCAACTGGGAAGATTTGGGTAGGGAGATTGGCCATTATCAAGGAGGAAGGTAAGGCAGGCGAGCGGGATACGAAAGAAAGGAGGAGATAAGTGAAGCAAACTAACCAGATGCGAAGATGGTAATCTGCTTTGAAGTAAATATTGATTTCGTAGTGACAGTATCAACCAGTCAAGATTTCCCTATTTACCATTCTCTATTGGCATCACCCCCGTTGGCTCGAATCCCCATCAGACGGCGATGTCGAGTCGAGCAAATCCGATATCTTTGCAGAAAAGGTTTGACATGATACCATCGCTTTGGAAAAGAAGAGGAAAAAGACGACCTAAGTACAGGACAAAGAAAACTTGCAGCGGAAAAGAAGATAGGATCCGTCTTTATGGGAGAACGCACCCGCAAAATCAACGGTGGAGATAAGCAGGAGAGATGACGACGAGGACCCCTACCATGAAAAGATGAAAGAAAAAAATTGTGTAGGAGACACGCAAGAAAGATTGAGAAAGACAGAATTCTTGAGAGAAGCAATACAGATGCTAAGTCCACGCCTAAGTTTTAAAAGAGACATCTTCCTGGTAATTTTCATCTATACTCTGAAGAGTTTCGAAGCATACCCAGTCACTCAACAAATTTCAGGGAGAGTTAAATTATACAAGAAGAAATAATGAACCTTGAGAAATCACTAACCAAGTCGAAGTTGTCTTAACCCAACACCCTTGAGAGTTATTGTTACTTGCTGAATATGGGATAGGAAAAGTTCGAAGCCATGTTTGGGATTGAGCCCATGGAGCCTGACTCTTCCACTGACGACGTCCAAGAACTTAGTAAAGATAAGGACAACAACAGTAAGGTTCAAAAGAAGCGTTACCGTCGCCATACTGAGGAGCAAGTACAAAGGCTTGAGGATTTCTTCAAAACGTACCCTATGCCAGACGGCAAATGGAAAATGAAACTGAGTCAAGAGCTAGGACTTGAATATTCGCAAGTCAAGTTTTGGTTTCAAAGTAGGCGAATTCGAATGAAGACTCGTCATGAGCACAACGAAGCCGAGTTTCTAAGAGTTGAAAATGAAAACCTTCGAACGGAGAACAAGATGTATAAAGAGGCTTTTGACTCCGCCACCTGCCCCAACTGCAATAGCCTCTTCACCCTCGATGAAATGCATTATATGAGGATCGAAAATACACGTTTAAGAGGTGAGTTAGACCAGTTTATGACAGGATCAAGTTCTGTTGGGAGAAAGCACGAAAAGACCGAGCCTATGGGGTCAGCAATGAAGCCTCTCGGGGAAGGAGAGATGTATCACCACCAGGTAAGTGGCATTGACGATGAACTCACCGCCATGATCAACCAGTTCAATGTTGATGAAGCATTAGGGCTATAATGTGCACACGGAGCCTGTATTTCAAAGCTAGTGATCACGGGACCGTCAACATGTCCAATGCGTACCAGATTTGGAACGAAGCTGGCTGATCACCTGAAAACCCACAAAAGAAACCGAGCATATCCTGAATGGGTGTATGCATTTTACTTCCTTGCGTAGGATTTGTTCTGCTTTTATTGATGTCTCTAATCTGTGCAAAAGCGGGAAGTAGTAATCCTTCTCCCTCTTAGTAAATGCATGGATCCGTTCCTTCACCAAACTCGGCATAACATTAATTGCGAGTAAAAAAACCCGCGTAGGCTTGAAGAGTAAACTCGTATCGTTTCAATTTACCCTTAAATTGCTCCGAGTTTTAAATCGAATCCCTTGCATTTTCAGGCATTTGCAACGGCCCCAAGAATACAATCATATTGGAATGCGAAGTCCTCTTGTTGAATGAAACTGAGGGCAAATCAATTTGCCGATATTATCACTAAATGGACGGCTTCAAACGAAAAAAAATGCGAACAAAAGACCTAGGCAATCTCAAAGAAGGGTAATTTTGTATCGTTCTAATTTACCCATGATCATCTCGAATTCTAAATTACTTTATTCCGTCTTAACAAGGGTCGTAAATTGCCTTGAAAAAACGTCATGGTGTAAAATTGCCGAATACGACAAGACTGTACCATTCGAAAATTAACCCCTAAGAGGAACCTCCATAAACACCTGTGGTCTTGTGGACTAGATGGCATGGGGAATGACAGTGGTTCAAGACGTCTCGAGTTTGATCCTCACGGATGGAAATGTTGCAAGTATTGTAAATGAATAATACAACTTTTTGCACATTTCTTTTGCAAAAGGAAGTAGGAATACTCGACGAGCGATACCAAAGTTGATATTCTGCCACAACCTTGGCTCTAATGGTGAAATGCCCATCGAAAGTGGAGACAAACTCGATTCGGTGAAGCTGATAAGAGACTCGTGCAAGGCATTCAAGATGAATGGTAAACCAGTATCGTTTCCAATTTATCCCATCCAATATCGACTAACCTACCTCTTTTTCTTTTGACAGGAGATGTTAATACTAACATTTAACATGTCGAAGAAAACGGCCCCAAGGGGACAAAATTAGAATCATCCGATAATATCCATTCTAATGAAAATGAGGGAAATTGATGGCTACCCTGAATCAGAAAAGGGCGTTCGACTGACAACCATCACGGTTGTTAACATTGAAAAGGCCCAGATTCTATATAAGGGCAAACATAGATATGGGCCACTCCTAGACTCTTAATCCAGGGGCAATTCGTAATTCCCCTTTCACAAGAAATTCTCCAATTCTTGATATACTTGCATATTTCGTAAACATGCATGATGCCAAAAAATTGCTACATCTATATTGCGTTGCACATGTCATGATTCATGCGTGACTCTTCTGCATGTTTAATTTGTCAATTCTGACTTAGAGCATGATCTACACATGATGCATCGAATGTGTAGAATGGGGCATGACGGGATGATGAAAAACGACCCTATTTCCATACACGTCCCATATTCACAGTGAGTTATGTGTTGAACAGTTTCCGCGTACCCCAAGACAATGGGTTTTCTCGCAAAAAGCACGATAGCCGAAGGGAAGAGGCAATCGCTTCTCAATCTTAAACATTACAGGTGACCATTGATAACCCATTTGAGCGGCGACTTTATTTCATAACCCCTGTCAAGAATCACCCCATATCGGGAGTAGTCCCAGCAAATAGCACGAGGTAAATGGTTAGAAATTTTCTTGCTTCGACTAACATCAATTTTCGAGTGTTCATTTACTTTCAGCCTCGTACAGTAACTCAAGTGCATTAGGATGACGAAAAGCATTCGTTTCTCTATCTAATACACTCATATCCTTTGCACTACCCAATTAAGCATGCGTATTCATTTCTTAGAACTCCGTTGGTGATCATTGCTCATTTCAAGATAAAGATGACGCTACCTCAAAGTAGAAGAACACGGAAGAAGTAAGGTCTACATAGAGTCCCCGAGTCAACTCTCCAATTATGCTAGACTTTTGATATGTATGTGCATGCGACACAATCTTTGGAAATTCCTTTTCTTAGATAGAACAAAAAAAAAAGCAAAAGGCAGGACCAAAAGAGTCAGTCTCGGGCATAAAAAAAAGCAAAGTGCCAGTTAAAAGTAAGGCTAATGCCCATTCAAATCAATGTCCATGTACACTTAGTGAAAACATCTTGTCTTTTGTTGTAAATTCCTAATGGGATTTGATTGCAGAAGGAAACTCTTCGAATGAGTGAAATTGTGAAAAATACTCAGATAAAGTTTATACTGTTCGGAAGTGACAACGGTATTAGCAGAAGTTGATACCTTCCTCATACAACGACGGTGTCCTTTGAAGACCATTCTGAGGGTTGAGACTAATGACAAAGATGCGATGATCACCAATGTCAAACCCACATCATATATTTCCTAGGCCAAAATAAGCCTTTTAATTCCTTGGTTCTTAATCCTAACCTCCGTTACGACTCGTGAAAGTCTTTTCTGATTAAGGTGCTTGAGTTAACGTAGAGTTGAATGATTCAAAGTATCGCTCGAAAAAGTACAAGCAAGACTATTTCTCTCTCATTTTTGCAGGGTTCTTGACTTGTAAACCTGAAGCAGATGATGAAGAATTTTTGTCAACGACCTTGGCTCAAAAGAGTCCCCTTTAGTAAACCTTTCACCCAACCTACATTACGGTCCTAATCAAGACCTCCAGATCGACTTGATCGTACTAATTGCGAGATTACACAGGCTCTTGTTGAATGTGTTGATGGTGAGTAATTTCTTTTCGATCCTGCAATCAGGATAAATAGCCTTCCTCGAGAGTGAGAAAAAGCCCTTTCGGACTGAAGTCTCCCATTCATATTACATTCAAGGTTCTCATACCATGATAACCTCCTTAGACAGAATTAGTAATGCAAACTTGATAGAATAGTCATGCATGATACACATTTTGATTGATTGCATCATGAATTATTACACAGATTGCTTCTAATCATTGCAAACTTTGTTGAGTAGTTTTGCATGAACAGATAAACTCACTGATGAAAATAATTGTACATGTTACCTCTGATACTGCTTGATAGGTAATACATTCCCGATGTTCCTCGGGTGGAAATCCTAGAAGCCGGGAATCAGACTGAATCATTACCTTTCAAGATCTCGAAATTCGTTAAGTGATTATTGAATGAACAAACCTAGTTATTGAGAACTACTAGGCATTCCTTTCAAATCCTCAAGTATGTATATCTTCAACCTGAACCCTTTGAGGTAGGTTAAATCGGGTTTGAGCTTCTACAGGATCACTGGTCTTCTCAGATCCCAAAATAGTACCCACCAAGGTAAGTTAAATCGAGCTTGAGCTTTTGCACGATTCCTAGTCTTCCTAGATCCCAGAATGGCACCCTTTGAGGTAAGTTAAATTAGGTTTGAGCTTCTACAAGATCACTAGTCTTCCTAGATCCCAGAATGGTACCCACCAAGGTAAGTTAAATCAGGTTCGAGCTTCTGCAGGATTTCTAGTCTTCCCAGATCCTAGAATGGCACCCTTTGAGGTAAGTGAAATTGGGTTTGAGCTTCTGCAAGATTCCTGGTATTTCCAGATCCCAGAATGGTACCCTTCAACACACAAAAGTCCTTCTTACAAGCAACAAAGTCCTTCTTACAGGCAACAAAGTCCTTCCTACAGACACCAAAGTCCTTCCTATATGCAACCCAAAGTCCTTCTTACAGGCAACACAAAAGTCCTTCTTACAGGCAACATAAAAGTCCTTCTTACAAGCAACCCAAAGTCCTTCTTACAGGCACTAAGTACTTTCTACAGGCACCCAAAGTCCTTTTTAAAAGCAGCTCAAAGTCCTTTCTACAGGCGACCAAAGTCCTTTCTACATGCAACCAAAGTCCTTTCTACAGGCACTCAAAGTCCTTTCTACAGGCCACCAAAATCCTTTCTACAGGCATCCAAAGTCCTTTCTATAGGCACGTAAAAGTCTTTCTTACAAGCACCAAGTCATTTCTACAGGCACCCAAAGTCCTTCTTACAAGCATGTCCATGGGATAACCCACCATACGGGTCAAATCTTACTCCAATTTTAATCACTAGAACCCTTTCATTAGGAATCTCCATGGGGTGACCCACCATATGGGTTAAATTTCAATCCAATTTTAATGAGTAGAATCCTTTCATTAGGAATCTACCATGGGATGACCTACCATACAGATGAAATTTCAATCAAAATTTAATCAGTAGAATCCTTTTGTTAGGAATCAACCATGGGTTGACCCACCATACGGGTCCAAGCTCAACCACCCTAAGGTTTTCTTATAACGAATCCTTAGGTTCTCATTCCACTTTCAGTAGAGTATCCATATCAGGCAACCGTCACACAACGGGCAGGTAAGTGCCAGGTAAGCTCGCTTCTCTATCTCTCCTTCACTTCATAAAAACCTCCTCCAGTCCGAGTTGGATCAGAACTTGCTCAGAGAGGTATTGGAGATCAAATGTCACAACTCTTTGCATTTTCATAGGTTGAGTCGATTAAGATTCAGGTGTCATCTCATCTTTGAAATGAACCACTATCGAGCTTTCTTTTAAAGAGGGGCATCTATTGACACCTGATTTTTAATCATCTTTTCGTTTTTAAAATTAATAAAAAAAATCCATAAAAATTCATAAAATTAAAAAATCAACTTTGGGGACCTTAGCCAAGCCTAGAGAACCAATTTTGACCAAAAATAATTTTTTCATATTTTTCAGTATTTTCGATATTTTTATTTTCGAAAATTCATAAAACAATCAAGAAAAAATGAGAAAATTGCAAAATCAACTTTGGAAGCCTTGGCCAAGCTTAGGAAACCATTTTTTAGTAAAAAATAATTTTTTGCATTTTTTTTTATAGAAATTAGGAAAATATTTAATAAATAATAGCATTTGAGGCCACAAAAATACATAAAAATAGTAAATATTTTTCTTTTAAATCCCTTTTCATGTTGGCCATTGCAAATTTACAAAATCCAATTTGGGGTCATGTATTCCTTCACGAGCATAATCTCGAATCAGCCCTAAAAAAGTCAATTTGAGTTAATTTATTTTCATTTTTCACTTTTAGGAGTTGTGACATTATTCTCTAATATTCCAAATTTTCATCTTAGCCTAATTATACCCAGAATGACTCAATTTTACAAAAAAGGGCTTTAATTAAATTTTACATTATTTTCAATAGCATGAAATGAGCTTAAATTCAACATGCGGTAGGTGTGTTGAAAATTGTGAGAAGATTTGGACTTAAAGAAATATTTCTCCAGGGACTAAATTGCAATCTCACACTTGAGGGATTATTTTGTAAATAACAAAAAGAAGAGTTAGTGGAGAAATTAGAATAGAGAAGGGAAGATGGAGAAAAGAAGATGGAGAAGAGGAGATGAAGATGGGAAGATGGAGAAGAGGAGATGGAGAAGAGAAGATAAAAAAAATAAGATAAGAATAGAAAAGGGAAGATGGAGATGAAGAAGAGTTAGTAGAATGGGAGATAGATATAGAGAAGGGAAGATGAATATGAAAAAGTGTTAGTGAAGAAATTAGAATGTGAGATAGAGATGGAGAAAGGAAGATGAAGATGAAGAAGAATTAGTAGATGAATTAGAATGGGAGATAGAGTTAGTGGAAAAATTAGAATGGGAGATGGATGAATAGGCTATAAAAGGAGGAAGAAGTGAGTTTGGGAGGGGGAATTTTTTTGGGGAGAAAATTTTGGATGTTTGAGAGGGTTTTGGGAGATTGAAGAAAAATTGGAGAGAAAGAAAATACCAAAAAGAGATAGAAAATTTTGAATATGGTGGGAGTTTAAAGTTAGGAGTTATCATCACCAATTCTTTCATCGATCAACATAAATCAAGAGTTCATCCTCGTCAACGAGCAAGCAAATTCGAGCTAAGTGTTCTTATTTATTTATTTATTTGTAGTTTTAGTCTCAAATTAGCACAAATTGTATACACTTTCTCCATCTCCCTTTTTCCCATATTTTATAGCATTTAATAGGGGAAAGGAAAATGATTACTTCTAGCTTGTGCATTAATTTTGGACATCGATAAAAGATGAGAACGTGCGATGAAACTAAGTAGATGTATTCGTGCAGGTTTGATCTTCTTCCCTTTGCAGGCTCTTGAGTGATCAGCTAGCGTTGTTCCGGATCAAGTATGCATCAGCCGTATTGCAGGTCCCATGATCACTAGTTTTGAAATACAGGATCCACATGCACATTAAAGCCCTGATGCTTCATCAACATCAAACTGGCTGATCGTGGCGGCGATCTCGTCGTCGACACTACTTGCTCGGTGGTGATTCTTCTCCTCCTCCTCAGAAGGCATCAATGCTGGTTCCATAGGCTTGGTCTTTTCGTACCCTACTCCAACAGAACTAGATCCTATTATGAACTGATCTAACTCAATTCTTAAACAGGCATTTTCGATTCTTAGATACTGTCTTTCGTCGAGGGTGAGGAAGCTATTGCAGTTGGGGCAGGTAGCGGAGTCGAAAGCTTCTTTATACATCTTGTTTTTTGCTCGGAGCCCTTCATTTTCAGCTCTTAGAAACTCGGCCTCACTGCGCTCATATCGAGTCTTCATTCGGGTTCGCCTATTTTGAAACCAGAATTTGATTTGCGAAGGTTCAAGTCCTAGCTCTTGACTCAGTTCCATTTTCTGTTTGCCGTCTACCATAGGGCACGTTCTGAAGAAATCCTCAAGCTTTTGTACTTACTCTTCAGTATGGCGACAGTAACGCTTCTTTTGACCCTTACCGTTGTTGTCCTTATCCTTACCGGGCTCTTGGACATCGTCGGTGGAAGGGCTGGGCTCCATAGGCTCGATCCCAAACATGGCTTCGAACTCTTCCTTTCCCATATTCAGCAAGTAACGATAGCTCTCAAGTGTGTTTGGTTGAGACATCTTCAATAGTTATTCAAGGTTTGCTAACTCTCCTGGCGTTTTCAACCTCTCTGGATTTTTTGAGCTATTTCGTATGCCTTAAGACCCTCTTCTAAGCATAGCGTCTCCTTTAAAATTAGGCGTGGGTTTAGAAAACTATATTGCTTCGCTCGAGGATTCTGTCTTTCTCGGCTCATCTTTCTTCGTTTTTTCATGGTAAGGGGGCCCCTACCATTATCCCCACCGTTGATTTCGCTGGCAAGCCCCCGATAAAGACGAGTCGTGCTTTCTTTCTTGCCGAAAATTTTCTTGTCTCACACTC
The DNA here is from genome assembly GCA_016432845.1 of Psidium guajava. Taxonomy (NCBI): domain Eukaryota; kingdom Viridiplantae; phylum Streptophyta; class Magnoliopsida; order Myrtales; family Myrtaceae; genus Psidium; species Psidium guajava. The sequence goes on from CM028226.1 coordinate 35,143,086, forward strand.
AGCTTGTCTTTTCCTTCTTTCTTTTTTCAAAGTGGTAGCGTCCCTTTCATTTTTTTTCGTAAAGACGTGGAGTTTGCTTAGCTCAAGATTACCGTCTGACTCGAATTTGAGCCAGAGAGCGTGTTGCCGATAGAGAATGGTAGGTAGGAAAAATCTAGCCAATAAAGACTGCCCCTGTGAAGTTAATATTTAGCTCGAAGCAAATTATCATCTTCACATGCTAATCATCTGCTTCATTTTTCTCCTCTCATCTTCCGTATTCTACTCGTTGGCTCTAATCTTCTCCTCCATCTCTTTAAGGATAATGGCCAATCTTCCAACATAGATCTTCTCGGCTGAAGTTGTGTTCAAATGGGAAAAATTTTACCATCTTCTTGGCCGAGGCTATATTTATATAGCCTATCATCCAAGTGTCGAAACTGAGATCCTCGGTCTGTTCAAGGAGATAAATGTTTCTTTAGTCGAAGGCACCAACTTGTAGAAACAATATAGGGCATTCCCACATGTTTTCATCAATTTTTTGGGGGCCTACCGAAACACCAAGGAGACGGTCACCTTAGCCCGCGTTGTGAAGGCACGTTACCAAGATCAATCTGAGTGCTTGGAGTTTGCAGAGCGCTCGGTTGTTCGATGCAAAAAGGCCGTCAAGTCTGCTGATGAACGGGTCTCGCTGTTGATTTACGAGAGGGAAAAACTGGTGGAGTGCCTAGCCTTGAACAAGACTTACATTGAGCATAACCTGAGCGACATCGTGATGAAGTTCCGATGTGAGTGGCTGGAGGAGAGGCTCAATGATTTAACGGCGAACATATCTTTCGAGAGAGACCTGATCGACAATTTGAAACACGCCATTGAACACCATGAGACTAATGCAGCCAGGTACAAGGAGAAGTGTACTCACCTGTTCTTCAAGCTTGCAGATCTTGAATCCCAGGTCTTTCAATGTAGGCAGAGTATTAATTTCATGAAGAGTCAATTAAACTCTTTTGTAATGCTCATTAGGGCTCAGTTTGGCTTTATTTTTCCTCCCTAGTGATTGTTGTAAAGTTTGTTGATGAATGGAATGAAAGGGAAGTTTCACTTGTTTGTGCTTTTATTTTCCTGTCATCTCCTCTTCTGGGGAACGATTTGGGGTGCTGAAGATATCGAGGCTTAACCTTCTTCATGATGCTTTCGCGGATTGCAGTAGACGATGATATCAAGAACATTAGAGAGGCATTCAGTGTAGCTTTCTACCAGCCGCTTAGGCTGCGTATGGTAACGATTCTGATCCCAAAAACTAATTCTGATTAAAATGACTTTTTTTTATTCTATTCCTGGATGAGTTTTGGAGAACTAGAAACGCGTTTGATAACTGCACAAAATTTATTTCAAAAAAATGTTTCTCTTTCTAGTTTTTTCTTTTCATTTAAGTTAAACAACTATGTAGTTACTTTGTAAAATTTCATCTTAAATGAAGGCTAATTTCCAATGCATGCAACAATAATTTAAAATACATTTATTTTTTTAGCATATCATAAATGAAACACAAATTTTAATACATGATGTTTGAAGTTTGATTGAAGCATGAGACAAGTTTCCATATTAAGGACTTATTTTTTCTTTAAATGTTGCATTATCCAAATACATACAAACATAATAACCAAATAACAAATTTTCTACTAAAAAAAAGACCAAATTGTCCTCTTTCATATGAAGTACGAGTCCTTCACTATCATTTTGCAATTTCTGTCCTAAATCCAAATGGGTGTTTAGCTCCAGTTCTACGATTATATATGTTACCATCCGTATATTGGATGCCCTCATCTTTTGTAATATTTTTTTTGTAGAAGAGTGAAATTTAGGAAATCTAGGAAATTTAGACCTCAATTTATGAAAATGAGGTCAAACTAGCTTAATTTAAGCTTTTTCTATTTTTAGGAAATTTCTAAATTTTTTGTGATTTTTAAAAAAGTTTCTAATATTTTTAAAAAAAACTTTATTTTTATTAAGTTGAGAGAAAAGTGATGAGAAAACTGAAAGGGAAAAGCGAAAGATGTGAGATTTCATTATGTTTTGTGTTTGTCAAAAGTGATTCTTTTTTCAGAATCAACTTTTTTTTGTTCTGGATTTTACTCTAAAACTGATTTTGATTCTCTAAAACTGATTCTGGGAACAGAATCAGAATCAGAATTATATGGGTTACCAAACATAATTTTCATTCTTTATTGTTTCAGGGAACAGAATCAGAGAATGAGAATGGTTACCATACGCAGCCCTAGAGACCCACGTTCAATCATATAAATTAATAAAGCTGCCGCCACTCAATCAGTGTGCCAATAAATTCGGCCATTTGTTGCGTGCCCCACTTCAACCGTGTTTTGTTTCTTTCGGCGCTCACTTGCTCGTGTCGGGCGCCTGTAGCATCGAGAGAAATACTTGTGGGCCATGTTCATTAATAGAACCTCGGTCCTCTAAAGCCCTCCGCGTGTTTCGGATCCGAGGAAATTTTAAGACCGGTCTTTGGTTGATTTAATCAGGTTAAGGTACTTGTTTCATGGATTCTGATTATATAATCCATATTGTCTTTCAAAAGACGCGGGATCCTCTACAATACATTAAATATGCCCCTGTGTTGAATCAGTATAAATCCACCGTCTTATCAGAATACACTGCCCATACAAGATTACAGATTGACACAACTCTGTCTGTCAAAGATGGACATTGTTCGTTTGCCCCCTGAATTAACGGTTAAAGTCTCAGTATTTTTTGTCCTTTGGTATTTCTGAAGATGATTCTTGATATATTATTGAACTTAATTTTTACACTCTTCTGGGGTACCTAGAATCCCCCTGCAAAAGAAAAGGATATAATTAGTATGTGACACAAGGAATGTCGGTCCATGACTCCTATATTAGTCCAATTTGATTTTTCTATTTTATGAAAAAATAAAAAAAATTTCCTTAAGAAGAACATGGGTTAATTTCTGATATAGAATTTTCCTGCAAATTTTTATAACTTAAAAAATGCAATAAAATCTCTTGGTGTTTACCAAAAGTTTTTTGAAGGAATTTTCCTCTTTCATCGTAACGATTTTGCAGTGGTAAATTTGTTAGGAAAATCTCATTTTTATTGAGACTGGAAAGATGGTACAAAGTTCTTCATTGGTCAACAAAATTCCCTTGATGGGATTTTCCACATTCATTTTTTTAAAAAAAATTTTAGAAATGGGGTTCAAATTAGATTCTTGTTTTCTTCTGAAAACATAGTCATGATGTTAAGTCCAAAATCTGACTGACACCTAGCATGAATCGACCAAAAATAAATACAAGTTAAAATTAGAGAACTTACTTTTACCTTGGAGAAATGCGAATCACGTAGTCATGCGAATGACTCAAGTGAGGAGTGAACTCTAGAAAATAAAAAGGAGAGACAGGGTGTGGACCTAAAAGGCCCCCATTATCTGAATTGACAACCTTACCCTCCGCGCAATCAAATCACAATGGGAAGAATTGTCAATTTAGATAATGAGCGGGATAAAATATGATCAGCCCAAGCGCAATCGACGCAAGAGCTTTGCATATTCGATCCCTATCTTTGGTTACCTAGGAAAATTTTCGCGACTTGGGTTTAGACGCTTATGTGTGCAAGTGTCGTGATCCTCAGAATATGCAAGACATGCACAATAGTTGGTATCAAAACAACTTTTCTGGAAATGTGCAAAATTAAATAAATAATCCCAACATCGAGCCTGCAAAATAAATGGGTTAGTCAAACACTCCATCCCTTATAACTCCCATCCTGCAAAAACATTTAACACCTATAGAATGAGTACCAAACAAGATCGCCAGAAGCGAGATATCCATGAAATTTTCATTGTCCTAAGTCAACTAAGACTTTTAAAATTTCAAAAAAAATTTAAGCATTCCAATTGGTATCTTTCTTTCGAAAATTTTAAAATCTTGATCCCTAGTGAAGTCGCTAGTCTGTCGCGATCCTTCAAAAATAAATTTCTAAAGGGGGTTAACGGATTATTAGGTTAATTAGATCGACTAACCTAACGTGGACCCTCCCAAGCCCTATCGAATCGCGACTTTGGATTTTTATTTTAAACGATTTTGAAATTTTGAGTCTCTACTAATCATTCTTGGTAAGTCGATTAGGAACCTAAATAAATTAGCGGGAGAACTAATTTATTCCTGCGAACCAGAGATTATGAGTTCGGGGACTTTGTTACACTAGTTAATTAAAACTAATGCCCTTTCGGTACCTTAATTTCATGGATATCCTAATTTGGCAACTCAGGCTTGGTTTATTCCTACGGCTTTAGTAGGGTATTCTCCTTTGTGTTTTCACTTTTTAAATAGGATGCATGGATGGTATATATATTTTATATTTATTATATTTTTTAAGTGTTAAAAATTCCCTGAAACCGAAAGAGGGAGTGTGTTAACGACTTCTGTGCGGTGTTACGACCTACTCATTTTTTGGGTCTGGGGATTCAAAAATTAAATTACAAGAAGTAAATGACAGTGAATAAACACCTCCAATGGATGGCCTAAGCTTGGCTTGGCCCTCTCTTTTAGGGTTTCATTATACAGGAATTAAATTACATGTATTTAAATTACTGAAAGTAAAAACCTCCAATGGGAGGTCTAGCATTGGCTTGGCTCTTCCCTTTGGGATTTAAGGTGCAGGTATTTAAATTACTGTAAGTAAAAAACCTCCAATGGGAGGCCTAGCATTAGCTTAGCTCTTCCCTTTGGGATTTATGGTAGAGGTATTTAAATTGCAGGAATTTAAGGTGCACGTATTTAAATTGCAGGTATTTAAATTACTGTAAGCAAAACCTCCAATAGGAGGCCTAGTATTGGCTTGGCTCTTCCCTTTGGGATTTAAGGTGCAGGTATTTAAATTACTATAAGTAAAAACCTCCAATGGGAGGCCTAGTATTGGCTTGGCTTTTCCCTTTGGGATTTAAGGTATCGGTATTTAAATTGCAGATAATAAACGACCTCCAGTGGATGCGCTTTGGCTCTCCATTCTGGGGTTTGAGTTTTTTCAAAAATAAATTACAACAAATTGATTCGACAATTCGAGATTTGTGCGCGCTTGGGGACTCCTCCAAGTTAATTTTATGCTTTCGTAGGATTGACCGTTGATGTAGATCTGCGACTCCCTGACATAAAAATAGAATGAAGTGTCAGTATACAAAATATGTGCTAATCTGCACCTAAAACTAGAAGAGTGGAAAGAGTACTTATCTCCCATTTTTTTGGGAGGAATTTCTAGAATTGGTTTTCGTTCTCTCTATTTTTAACATAGAGAGTCTCTTTTGAATTAAAAGAGACTTTTAATCACATATCAGCTGGGAAATTGATAGGCACTTAGGAGCTCGTCTGGGCCAATCTTTGCCATTAATTTTGAATTGTTCTTCCCTGACATAAAAATATGAGGAAAATAGAGAGATGGAGAAAGTGTATACAATTTGTGCTAATTTACGACTAAAACCACAAATAAATGAATAAATAAAAACCCTTAGCTCGAATTTGCTTGCTTGTTGACGAGGATGAACTCTTGATTTATGTTGATCGATGAAGGAATTTTTGATGATAATTCTTAGCTTTAAACTCCCATCATCTTTAAAATTTTGTCTCTCTTTTTGGTATTTTCTTCTTCTCAAATTTTTCTTTAATCTCCCAAAACCCTCTTAAACATCCAAAATTTTCTCTAAAAAAAATCCCTCCTCTCAAGCTCATTTCTTCCTTCTTTTATAATCTACTCATCTATCTCCCATTCTAATTATTTCCACTAACTCTATCTCCCATTCTAATTTCTCCACTAATTCTTCTTCATTTTCATCTTCCCTTCTCTATATTTATCTCCCATTCTAATTTCTCCACTAACTCTTCTTCATTTTCATCTTCCCTTCTCCATCTCTATTACACATTCTAATCTCTCCACTAACCCTTCTTCATCTTCATCTTCCCTTCTCCATATTTATCTCCCATTCTAATTTCGCCACTAACTCTTCTTCATCTCCATCTTCCCTTCTCTATTCTTATCTTATTTTCTCCATCTATTCTTCTCCATCTTCTCTTCTCCATCTTCTCTTCTCTATTCTAATTTATCCACTAACTCTTCTTTTTATTATTTGCAAAATAATCCCTTAAGAGTTAGGTATTTGTAATCTAGTCCCAGAATTTGAAGTATTTACAATTCATTCCCTGAAAATAATATGTCTTTAAGTCCAAATCTCCTCACAATTTTTTACACACCTTCCTTATACTTAGTCAAAATTCACCACATGTCAAATTTAAGCTCATTTCTTGCCGCTGAAAATAATGCAGAATTTAATTAAAGCCCTTTTGCAAAATTGAGTCATTCTGGGTATAATTGGGCCAAGATAAAAATTTAAAATATTAACGAACAATGTCACAACTCCTAAAAGTAAAAAAAACTGAAAATAAATTGACTCAAATTGAATTTTTTAGGCCTGGTTCGAGATTATACTCGTGAGAGAATACACGATCCCGAATTGGATTTTTTAAATTTGTAATGGCCAACATGAAAAGGGATTTAAAATAAAAAATATTGACAATTTTTATATATTTTGGTGGCCTCAAATGCTGTTATTTATTAAATATTTTCCTAATTTCTAAAATATATAAAAAAAATAAAAATATACAAAAACAATTTTTTTGTTCAAAATTGGTTCCCTAGGCTTGGCCAAGGTCTCCAAAGTTCATTTTCTAATTTTATGAATTTTTATCTATTTTATATTAATTTTCAAAAATAAAAATATCCAAAAATCCTGAAAATATGAAAAATCATTTTTTGATCAAAATTGATTCCCCGGGCTTAGCCAAGGTCCCCAAAGTTGAATTTCCAATTTTATGAATTTTTGTGAATTTTTTTTATTAATTTTAAAAGAGAAAAAGTGATTGAAAATCAGGTGTCAACAAAAAGTTCTTCTTATAGGCATCCAAAGTTCTTTCTACAGGCACACAAAAGTCCTTACAGGCACACAAAAGTCCTTTCTACAGGCACACCAAAGTCCTTCTTACAGGCACACCAAAGTCCTTCATAGAGGCACCCAAAGTCCTTTGTACAAGCACCTAAAGTCCTTTCTACAGGCACACCAAGTCGTTCTTATAGGCACACCAAAGTCCTTTCCACAGGCACACCAATGTCTTTCTTACAGGTACACCAAAGTCCTTTCTACAATCACCCAAAGTCCTTTCTACAAGCACATCAAAGTCCTTTATGCAGTGTTGCGACCCTAAGAATTTTTTTTTTCGATCGGGTTAACGGATTATTAGGCTTATTAGATGAATTAACCTAATAGAGACCCTCCTAAGTCCTACCGAATCGCAACTTTTGTTTTTGTTCAAATGATTTTAAAATTTGGAGTAGCCACTAATCATTTTTGGTAGGTTGATTAGATACTTAAGTAAATTAGCAGGAGGACTAAATTACTTCTATGAACCAAAGATTATGAGCTTTGGCACTTGGTTACGCTAGCTAATTAAAACTAATGCCCTTTCGGTACCTTAATTTTATGGATATCTTAATTTGGCAACTCAAGCTTGGTTTATTCCTAAGACTCTAGTGGGGTGTTCTCTTTTTGTATTTTCACCTTTTAGATAGGATGCATGGGTGGTATTTTTTTTATTTTCAAAGTGTTAAAAATTTCCTAAAGCCGAAAGAGGGAGTGTGTTAACGACTTCTGTGCGGTGTTACAGTCTACTCACTTTGGGGTTTGGTGACTCAAAAATTAAACGGCAGAAAGTTAATGACAGTAAATAAAGACCTCCAATGGGCGGCCTAGCATTGGCTTGGCTCTACCCTTTGGAATTTGATGGTGCAGGAATTTAAATTGCAATAAGTAAAAACCTCCCATGGGCGGCCTAGCATTAGCTTGGCTCTTCCCTTTGGGGTTTGATGGTGTAGGAATTTAAATTGCAGTAAGTAAAAACTTCCAATGGGCAGCCTAGCATTGGCTTGGCTCTCCCTTTGAGGTTTAATCGTGCATCAATTTAAATTGCAGTAAGTAAAAACCTCCAATGGGCGGCCTAGCATTGGCCTGGCTCTTCCCTTTGGGATTTGATGGTGCAGGAATTTAAATTGCAGAAAATAAACGACCTCCAGTGGATGCGCTTTGCCTTTCCATTCTGGGGTTTTAGTTCTTTAAAATAAAATACAACAAATTGTTTCAACAATTTGAACTAAAATCCATTGACGGGTCGGTTACAAATTTGATGTGCACATTAAAATTTGTTTCGGCTCACTTTGCACCTCCATGGAATTTATCATTGATACGGAGTTGTCCCTTTTTTTTACCTGCCATAAAATATGGGAAAAGGGAGATGGAGAAGTGTATAAAATTTGTGCTAATTTGAGACTAAAACCACAAATAAATGAATAAATAAAAACACTTAGCTCGAATTTGCTTGCTCATTGACGAGGATGAACTCTTGATTTACGTTGATCGATGAAAGAATTGGTGTTGATAACTCCTAACTTTAAACTCCCACCATCTTCAAAATTTTCTCTCTTTTTGGTATTTTCTTTCTCTCTCATTTTTCTTCAATCTCCCAAAACCCTCTCAAACATCCAAAATTTTCTCTCCAAAAAATTTTTTTCTCTCAAGCTCGCTTCTTCCTCCTTTTATAACCCACTCATCTATCTTTCATTCTAATTTTTCCACTGACTCGATCTCCCATTCTAATTTCTCCACTAACTCTTCTTCATTTTCATCTTCCCTTCTTCATCTCTATCTCATATTCTAATCTCTCCACTAATTCTTCTTTATCTCAATCTTCCCTTCTCCATATTTATCTCTCATTCTAATTTCTCTACTAACTCTTCTTCATCTCCATCTTCCCTTCTCTATTCTTATCTTATTTTCTCCATCCATTTTTCTTCATCTTCTCTTCTTCATCTTCCATTCTCTATTTTTATCTTATTTTCTCCATCCATTCTTCTTCATCTTCTCTTCTCCATTTTCCATTCTCTATTCATATCTTATTTTCTCCATCCATTCTTCTCCATCTTCTCTTCTCCATCTCCTCTTCTCCATCTTCCCTTCTCTATTCTAATTTCTCCACTAACCCCTCTTTTTGTTATTTACAAAATAATCTTTCAAGAGTTAGGTATTTGCACTCTAGTCCCTAAAAAAAATATTTCTTTAAGTCCAAATCTCCTCACAATTTTTGACACACCTCCCCTATACTTAGTCAAAATTCACAGCATGTCAAATTTAAGCTCATTTCTTGCCGCAAAATTTAATTAAAGCCCTTTTACAAAATTGAGTTATTCTGAATATAATTGGCCAAGATGAAAATTTAGAATATTAGATAATAATGTCACAACTCTTAAAAGTGAAAAATGAAAATAAATTGACTCAAATTGAAATTTTTAGGCCCGATTTGAGATTATGCTCGTGAAGGAATATACGACTTCGAATTGGATTTTTTTTTTAAATTTGTGATGGCCAACATGAAAAAGGATTTAAAAGAAAAATATTGACTAGTTTTACGTATTTTTGTGGCCTCAAATGCTATTATTTCCTAACTTCTAGAAAATATATATAAGAAGTACAAAAAATATGAAAAATTATTTTTTATTCAAAAACGGTTGCGTAAGCTTGGCCAAAGCTTCCAAAGTTGATTTTGCAATTTTCTCATTTTTTTATTTTTTTTTATGAATTTTCAAAAAGTAAAAATACCTAAAAAATACTGAAATCATTTTTTGATTAAAATTGGTTCTTTAGGCTTAGCCAAGGTCCTCAAAGTTGATTTGTTAATTTTATGAATTTTTATGAATTTGTTTTATTAATTTTAAAAGAGAAAATATGATTAAAAATCAGGTGTCATCAGCTGCTCCTCTTTGAAAGGAAGCTCAGTAGAGGTTCATTTCAAAGACAAGATGACACCTGACTCCTAATTGACTCAACCTAAAGAAATAAAAAGAGTTGTGACATTTGATTTCCAATACCTTTCTGTGTAAGTTCTGATTCAGACCGGGTTTAAGGAGGCTTTCATGTAGTGAGGGAGAGACAAAGAGGAAAGTTTACCTGGCACTTACTTGCCCGTCATCTGGCTGTAGCCTGACATGAATGCTCTTTGAACAGATACCCGAAGATTCATTCTGAGGATACTCCGGGGAGGTTGAGTTTTGATCTGTATGGTAGGTCGACCAAGTATAGAGTTCCTAATGAAAGGACTCAATTGGCGGTCTATCCTATTCAGAGGATTTACCTGCATTTTGACCTGTATGGTGGGTCGTACCATGACAGAATCCTGATGAATGGATTCTACTGAGCGGTTTACCCGATATGGGTTCACCGAATAAAATGCCCGTAAGAAGGACTTTATGCCTGTAAGAAGGACGTTGAACATGGTACACCCGATGTGGGATCTACCGAAGAAGTACCTGTAAGAAGGACTTTGTGCCTATAGGAAGGACTTGGTGCCCGTAGAAATGATTTAGTGCCTTGTAAGGACTTTTGAAAATGGACCGTTCCGTATTGGGGTTCCCAATGGAAGGGCTCCAGAGACAACATACCCTACTGAAAGAGCTCGTCTATATGGTGCCTCCAACTCAAGGCTTGAGAATGGACCGTTGTGTATCGGGATTTCCAATGGAAGGGCTCCAGAGATAGCATACCCTATAAAAAGGGCTCGTTTATGTGGCGTCTGCAACTCAAGACTTGAAAATGGTCCGTTCCATATTGAGGTTTCCAATGGAAGGGCTCTAGAGATACCATACCTTAGAAAAAGGGCTGGTTCATGTGGTGCCTGCAATTCAGGAATTAAAAGTGGACCGTTTCGTATTGGGATTTCCAATGGAAGGGCTCCAGAGATAGCATACCTTAGAAAAAGGGCTAGTTCATATGGTGCATGCGATTCAGGACTTGAAAGATGAACCGTTTCGTATTGGGATTTCCAATGGAAGAGCTCTATGACTCGTCTATATGGCGCCTGCAAGCAGGACTAGAAGATGGACCGTTCTGTATTGGGGTTTCCAATGGAAGGGCTCCAGAGACATCATACCCTACAAAAAGGGCTCGTTTATATGGTGCCTGCAACTTAGGACTTGAGAGACTGACCATCCTTAAAGGGTGCTATTCTGGGATCTAAGGAGACCAGGAATCCTGCAGAAACTCAAACCCGATTTAAATTACCTTGAAAGGTGCCATTTTGGGATCTGGGAAGACTAGGAATCCTGCAGGAGCTCAAACCCAATTTACCTTACCATGAAGGGTGCCATTTCTCGGATCCGTGGAGACCAGGAATCCTGCAGAAACTCAAACCCAATTTTACTTACTTTAAAGGGTGCTATTTCTGGGATCTGGGGAAAACAGGAATCTTGTAAAAGCTCAAACCCAATTTTACTTACCTTGAAGGGTGCCATTTTTGGGATCTGGGGAGACTAGGAATCCTGTAGAAACTCAAACCCAATTTTACTTACCTTGAAGGGTGCCATTCTGGGATCTGAAAAGACCAGTAATCCTGCAGAAGCTCAAACCCGAATTATATTTTTTTGTTGCTCAAGTATGAGTCAAAGATGTAGAGATCAAAACATCTTGAACATTTCTGTTTTCAAGACGAATCATGCTTCATTGGAGAAGGTGGATACTTGCATGTACCTCACTGGATTTAAGCACCTTGACAATCCTTAGAATTCATTCTCTTAAACGATTCAGGTTGAAGATATACTTACCTGAGGATTTGGAAGACTGCCTAGTGATTTCTTGACAACTAGGCTTGTTCATTCAATAATCGTCAAATGGATTTCTAGAGCTTGAGAGATAACTCGAACATCGAAAATGTGTTACTTGTCAGGCAGTGTTAGAGGTAACATGTGCAGGCATTTTCATCAATGAGTTCATTGGTTCATGCAAAACTGTTAACTGAGTTTGCAATGATCAAAAACAATATGTGTGGTAACTCATGCTGCATTCAATCAAAATGTGAATCATGCATAACTATTCTGTCAAGTTTGTGCTACCAATTATGTTCGAGGAGGTTATCATATTGTGAATACCTCGAATGTAATTTGAATGGGAGACTTTATTTCGAAAGGGATTTCTCTCACTCTCGAGAAAGGTTGTTTATCCTGATTGCAGGAGAGAAATCACTCATCTCATCATCACCGCATTCGACAATGGTCTAAGTAATCTCACAATTGGTATAGTCAAGCCAATTTGGAGGTCTTGATTAGGACCGTAATGTGGGCTGGGCCAGAGGCTTACCAAAGGGGACTCTTTTGAGTCAAGGTGATCAATAAAAAGTCTCTATTATTTGCTCCGGGTTTACAAGTCAAGAACCCTGCAAAAATTAGAGAGAAATAGTCTTGCTCGTACCTTTTTGAGCGATGCTTTGAATCATTCAACTCTACGTTAACTCAAGCACCTTAATCAGAAAAGACATTCACGGGTTATAACGTAGGTTAGGATTGGGGACGAGGAAGGCTTATTTTGGCTCAAAAAATATATGAGATAGTTTGACATTGATGATCATTGCATATTTGCCACCAGTCTTGACCTTCTAGAATAGTCCTCAAAGGACACCACCGTTGTATGAGGAAAATGTCAACTTCTACTGATACCGTTGTCACTTCCGAACAGTATAAACTTCATCTAGGTATATTTTACAATTTGAATCACTCGAAGAGTTTTCTTTTGCAATCAGATCCCATTGGAAATTTACAACAAAAGACAAGATATTTTCACTGAGTGCACGTGGACATTGATTTGAATGGGCATTGGCCTTGCTTTTGATTGGCACTTTGCTTTTTTATACCCGAGACTAGCTCTTTTCCTTTTTCCTTTTTTCCTTTTTTTTTAAAGACTATGCTATTATACACACGTATGTCAAAGATCACACTTGAAGAGTTGACTTGAGAACTCCATGTAAACCCACTTCTTCTGAGTTCTTCTATTTTGAGGTAGCGCCATCTTTATCTTGAAATGAGTAACGTTCACCAATGGGGATTTTAAGAAATGAATACATAGGCTCAATTGGGCGGTGCAAGGGGCATGAGTGTATTGGATAGAGAAACGAATACTTTTCGTTGTCCTAAGGCACTTGAATTACCATATCAGGTTGCAAGTAAAGAAACACTTGAAAATTGATGTTAGTCTGAGCAAGAAAATTTCTAACCATTTCCCTCCTGCTATTGCTAGAACTACCTTCGCTTGACCCCGATGTGGGGTGGTTCTTGACAAGGTTTATGGAATGAAATTGCCGTTCAAGTGGGTTATCAATGGTGACCTGTAGTGTTTAGGATAGAGAAATGAATACTTCCTTCCCTTCAGCTATCGTACCTTTTTGCGAAAAAACTCATTGCCTTGGGGAATGCGGAATCTATTTTGCGCATGACTCACTATGGATGTAGGACATGTATGGGAATGGATTGCCTTTCATCATCCTATCATACCCCATTCTACACATTTGATGCATAGTATGCAGTTTATGCCCCAAGTCAGAATTGGCAAACACAATACAGATGTGACAATTTTCAAGCGTCATGCATGTTTACGAATTGTGCAAGCATATCAAAAATGGAAAAATTTGGATTGCCCCTGGGCATGTGAACATATCGAGCAATACAATTTTGAATTGCTGCTTGGGGGTGTCTTCTTCAATATATTAAATGTTCGTATTAACATTTCCTGTCAAAAGAAAAAGAGACATGTTAGCTGATATTGGAAGGGATAAATTGGAAACGATACTGGTTTACCCTTCATTTTGAATGTTTTGCATAATCCCTTTATCAGGTTCATTGGGTCGAGTTTGTCCCTGGTTTCCGTTGGACACTTTGTCATTTGGGCCAAGGCTTAGAGATCGAACTTGAGTTGCTTTGGACCACTATCATTTCCCATGCCATTAGGCCTACTGGGCCTTAGGCGTCCATGGAAACCCACTTTTAAAGGTTGATCTTCGAGAGGTCTTGCACTGGGTAATTTCACAACACGATTCTTTTCTAGGCAATCTACAGTCCCTGTTAAGAATGGAAGGAAATAATTCAGACTCGAGATGATCATGGGTAAAATGGAACGATTCAAATTTACCCCTCTCTGCCTTACTTGCAGCCATCCATCCAGTAGCAATGTCCACTGATTGATTTGCTCCCAGTTTCGTTTAACAAGAGAACTCGGCATTTGGATATGATTGTATTCTTGGGGCCGTTTTCAAATTCCTGAAAATGCAGGGGATTCGATTTAAAACTCGGAGCAATTTGAGGGTAAATTGAAACGATACGGGTTTACCCTTCAAGCCTACGCGGATTTTTTTTACTTGCAATTAATGTTATCCCGAGTTTGGTGAAACAACGGATCCATGCATTTACTAAGAGGGAGAATGATTACTACTTCCCGCTTTTGCATAGATTACAGACATCAATAAAAGTAGAACAAATCATATGCAAGGAAGCAAAACGCATGCACCCATTCAGGATCTGCTCGACTTCTTTTGTGGATTTTCCGGTGATCAACTAGCTTCGTTCCAGATCTGGTACGCATTGGACATGTTGACGGTCCCGTGATCACTAGCTTTGAAATACAGGCTCCGTGTGCACATTACAGCCCTAGTGCTTCATCAACATTAAATTGGTTGATCATGGCGGTGAGTTCATTATCAATGCCACTTGCCTGGTGGTGATACATCTCCACTTCCCCGGGAGGTTTCACTGCTAACCCGGTAGGTTCGGTCTTTTCGTGATTTCCCCCAACAGAACTTGATCCTGTCATAAACTGGCCTAACTCACTTCTTAAACGTGCATTTTCGATCCTAAGATAATGCATTTCATCGAGGGTGAGGAGGCTATTGCAATTGGGGCAGGTGGTGGAGTCAAAACCTCTTTATACATCTTGTTCTTCGCTCAGAGGTTTTCATTTTCAACTCTTAGGAACTCGGCCTCGTTGTGCTCATAACGAGTCTTCATTTGGGTTCGCCTATTTTGAAACCAGAACTTGATTTGCAAAGGTTCAAGTCCTAGCTCTTGACTCAGTTTCATTTTCTGTTTGCCGTCTAGCATAGGGCACGTTCTGAAGAAATCCTCGAGCCTTTGTACTTGCTCCTCAATATGGCGATGGTAACGCTTCCTTTGAACCTTACTGTTGTTGTCTTTATCTTTACTGAGATCTTAGACGTTGTCGACGGAAGGGCCGGGCTCCATAGGCTCGATTTCAAATATGGCTTCAAACTCTTCATCTCCCATATTTAGCAAGTAACGATAACTATTAAGGGTGTTAGGTTGAGACATCTTCGACTTGGTTAATGATCTCTCAAGGTTTGCTACCTCTTCTGGTATTTTCACTCTCTTTGGGTTTTTCTGAGCGATCGTCTTTGAAACTCTTTTCAGGGTGTAGATGACGATTATCAGGAGAACATCTCCTTTTTTAAAATTCGAGTGTGGGTTTAAAAAGTTGTATAACTTCTCCCGAGAGTTCAATCCTTCTCGTATCTCCTATTCGGTTCGTCTTCTTTCATTTTTTCGCGGTAGAGGGCCCCTATCGTCATCTCCACCATTGATTTGCTGGCAAATCATTCGATAATGACGAGTCCTATCCTCTTCCTGCCACAAATTTCTTTGTCTCCCACTTGGCGCATCTTTTCATTCATTCTTTTTCAAAGCGATGGCGTCTCGTCCCACTTTTCCGCAGAGATGTCGGATTTGCTTGGCTCAAGATTGCAGACGAGCAGCGAATTCGAGCTAGCATGGGTGATACCAACATGGAACGGCAAATAGGAAAGTCTGACTAATTGATACTGCTACTGTGAAATCAATATTTACTTCGAAGCAGATTATCATTTTCGCACTCCACTAGTCTGCCCTGACCTTCTCCTCCAATACTCTCGTGTTCCGTCTGTCTGCCTTGATTTTCTCCTCGATAATGGCCAATCTCCCTACCCATATCTTTCCAGCTGACGCTATGTTCAAATGGGAAAGGCTTTATCATGTTCTCGGCCGAGGTTATATTTACATAGCCTATCATGCAAGTATCGAAGAGGAGATTCTCCGTTTGTTCAGGGAGATAAATGCTTCTTCAGTTGAAGGCACCAATTTAGAGAGGGAATACAGGACATTCCCACACGTTTTCATCAACTTTCTAGAGACATACCGAAATACCCAAGAGACGGTCACCTTAACCCGCGTCGTGAAGGCTCGCTACCAAGATCGATCTGAGTCCCTGGAGTTTGCAGAACGCTCAGTTGTTCGATACAAGAAGACCTTCAAGCCTGCTGAAGAGCGGGTCTCGTTGTTGGTTCACGAGAGAGAGAAGCTAGTGGAGCGCCTAGCTTTGAATCAGGCTTACTTTGAGCATGACTCGAGGGACGTTGTTATGAAGTTCAGATGTGAGTAGCTGGAGGAGAGGCTCGACGATCTAACAGCGAATATAGCTTTCGAGAGGGACCTGATCGACAACTTAAAACTCACCGTTGAACACCATGAGATGAATGCCGCCAGGTACAAGGAGAAATGTACCCGTCTGTTCTTCAAGCTTGCAGATCTCGACTCCCAGATTGCTTAGTGTAGGTAGAGCATTAATTTTATGGAGAGTCAATTGAACTCTTTTGTAATGCTTATCAGGGCTTAGTTTGGTTTTACTTTTCCTCCCCAGTGAGCTGTTATAATACTCCTTGATGAACGGAATAAGAGAAATGTTTCCCATGTTTGTGCTCTTATTTTTCCGCCATGTCTTCTCTTTCACATAGCATGAAGACTTAAGGTACTGGAAACGCTGAGGTTTGACATTTTTCTTGATGTTCTTGTTAGCTGCGGTAGACGATGATATCAACAACATTAAAGAAGCATTCGGCGGTGGCCCCCACTAGCCACCTTGAGCCCTATGAGCTAGTTGCGTGAATTATTACAGATATGACTACTCGGTTAGTGTGCTAATAATGAACCCGGCCACCTGTTGTGTGTCCTACTTCACTCATGCTTTTCTCTTTCGGTGTCTATTTGTCCGTGTCGGTTGTCTGTAGCATCGAGAAAAACGCTGTGGGCCATGCTCATTAATAAAACACCGATCTCTTCCAAGTTCTCTACGTGATTCAAATCCGAGAAAGTTTTAAGGCAGACCATTGGTTGATTTAATCAAAAAGGCTGTAAGGTCGGGTTAATATATTTTCTTCACGAGCTCTAATTACACAATCCATGCCTTTTCAACAAAAATACAAAAACCCCTCCAATACATTAAGAATGCCCTTACGCCTGATCTGGATAAATTTACAGCCCCATCAAAATACATAACTCATACATGTTGAATGATTGACACAATTCTGTCTCCAGGAAGTTTGATCTCTTCGCTTGCCCCCAGGGTTATCAGCTTGGACATCGGTAATTCTTCAAGGTCATTCTTGGCATGTCACCATCAACGAGCCAAATTTTGCTCCCGCCTAGGGTACCTGCAAAAGTAGAGGAAACAATTAGTATGTGATTTAAGGAGAGGTCGGTCCATGACTCCTACATTAGTCTAATTCTGTTTTTTAATTTTTGTGGTGAAATTAGAAAAAATTTTCTTAGGAAGATATGGGTGAATTTATCAAAAATGATTTTCTTGCAGGTTTTTATAACTTGAAAAATGTGATAAAATCCTTTGATTTTTAGCAAATTTCTCGAAGGGATTTTCCTCTTTTATCAAAATGAATTTTCAAGGGTAAATTCATTAAGAAAATCTTATTTCTATTGAAGCAGAAAAGGTGTGACAAAATCCATTATTGGTCGACAAAATTCCCTAAAGGGATTTTTCCACATTTGTTCAGAAATAGGATACCAATTTGATTTTTATTTTCTTTTTGAAAAATGACCATGATGTAAGTTCAAAATTTGACTAATACCTAACATGGACCAACAAAAATAAATAAATATAAGATAAAGTCAGAGGTCTTACTTTTACCTTGAAGACATACCAATGACATAAACATGCACATGAATCGTAAGTTGAAACCTTAGCCTATCTATCCTAAAAGCTTACAAATTGAAACGAAACACTTACGGCAAGGCGACAATCTCGCGCACATAATCAAGATTAGCCGTGTCCACTTCGGCTGCTCGAGTCAAAAATTATAACCCGCGCTTCGATAATCTTATTAAGCCTAAAGCCTAACTTTTAAAACTTATTTTTGAAAAGAGGTTCGGGATTGAATCTGGACTAACTTTCGACGTGATCTCACGGCGAACGCTAGAACCAAATCACAATACCATCCTAAAACTAGTGGCCCATGTCCGGCCACGGGATGTGTGTGATGTAGTGCTAAAGCGATTAATCATGCACAACAATTAAATTCAATCACCACTTCAAAATGTGCAAAAATTAAATTCCAATTCCTACACACCAAACCTACAAAACAAGAGGTTAGCCAAACACTCCACCCCTTGTAACTCCCATCTGCAAAACCATTTAACACATAAAGAGTGAGTTCCAAGCAATTGCCAAGTCAAATGAATTTTCATGAAATTCTTCAGGCCTAAGTCTTCTAAGTTCTTAAATTTTCAAAAATTAAGAACATGACCCCAGTGGAGTCGCCAAGCTGTTGCGACCCTAAGAATTTTTTGTTTTTGATCGGGTTTAACAGATTATTAGGTTTATTAGATGAATTAACCTAATATAGACCCTCCTAAGTCCTACCGAATCGCAACTTTGGTTTTTGCTCAAATGGTTTTAAAATTGGGAGTCGCCACTAATCATTTTTGGTAAGTTGATTAGATACGAAAGTAAATTAGTGAGAGGACTAAATTACTTCTACGAATAAGAGATTATGAGTTCGGGAACTTGGTTACACTAGTTAATTAAAACTAATGCTCTTTCGGTACCTTAATTTCATGGATATCCTAATTTGGCAACTCAAGCTTGGTTTATTCCTAAGACTCTAGTGGGGTGTTCTCTTTTTGTATTTTCACTTTTTAGATAGGATGCATGGGTGGTATTTTTTTATTTTCAAAGTATTAAAAATTCCCTGAAGCTGAAAGAGGGAGTGTGTTAACGACTTCTGTGCAGTGTTACAGTCTACTCACTTTGGGGTCTGGTGATTCAAAAATTAAACGGCAGGAAGTCAAAGATAGTAAATAAAGACCTCCAATGGATGACCCAACCTTGGCTTGGCTCTCCCCTTTGGGGTTTAATGGTGTAGGAATTAAATTGCGGGAATTTAAATAACGATAAGTAAAAACCTCCAATGGGCGGCCTAGCATTGGCTTGGCTCTTCCCTTTGGGGTTTAATGGTGCAGGAATTTAAATTGCAGTAAGTAAAAACCTCCAATGGGCGGCCTAGCATTAGCTTGGCTCTTCCCTTTAGGGTTTGATGGTGCATGAATTTAAATTGCAATAAGTAAAAACCGCCAATGGGCGGCCTAGCATTGGCTTAGCTCTTCCCTTTGGGGTTTGATGGTGCATGAATTTAAATTGCAGTAAGTAAAAACCTCCAATAGACGGCCTAGTATTGGCTTGGCTCTTCCCTTTGTGGTTTAATGGTGCATGAATTTAAATTGCAGTAAGTAAAAACCTCCAATGGACGGCCTAACATTGGCTTGGCTCTTCCTTTTAGGGTTTGATGGTGCAGAAATTTAAATTACAGAAAATAAACGACCTCTAGTGGATGCGCTTTGCCTCTCCATTCTAGGGTTTTAGTTCTTTAAATAAAATACAACAAATTGTTTCAACAATTTGAACTAAAATCCATTGACGGGTCGGCTGCAAATTTGATGGGCAACTTGAAATTTGTTTGGGCTCACTTTACACCTTTATGGAATTTATCGTTGTTACGGAGTTGTCCCTTTTTTTCACCTGCCATAAAATATGGGAAAATGAGAGATGGAGAAAGTGTATACAATTTGTGCTAATTTGAGACTAAAACCACAAATAAATGAATAAATAAAAATAATTAGCTCGAATTTGCTTGCTCGTTGACGATGATGAATTCTTGATTTATGTTGATCGATGAAGGAATTGGTGATGATAACTCCTAACTTTAAACTCCCACCATCTTCAAAATTTTCTCTCTCTTTTTGGTATTTTCTTTCTCTCCAATTTTTCTTCAATCTTCCAAAACCCTCTCAAACATCCAAAATATTCTCTCCAAAAACTTTTTTTCTCTCAAGCTCACTTCTTCCTCCTTTTATAACCCACTCATCTATCTCCCATTTTAATTTTTCCACTGACTCTATCTCCCATTCTAATTTCTCCACTAACTCTTCTTCATTTTCATCTTCCCTTCTCCATCTCTATCTCATATTCTAATCTCTCCACTAACTCTTCTTTATCTCGATCTTCCCTTCTCCATATTTATCTCCCATTCTAATTTCTCCACTAACTCTTCTTCATTTCCATATTCCCTTCTCTATTCTTATCTTATTTTCTCCATCCATTCTTCTTCATCTTCTCTTCTTCATCTTCCATTCTCTATTCTTATCTTATTTTCTCCATCCATTTTCTCCATCTCCTCTTCTCCATCTTCCCTTCTCTATTCTAGTTTCTCCACTAACTTTTCTTTTTTTTGTTATTTGCAAAATAATCCTTTAAGAACTAGGTATTTGCACTCTAGTCCCTGAAAGAAAAAATATTTCTTTAAGTCCAAATCTCCTCACAATTTTTGACACACCTCCCCTATACTTTGTCAAAATTCACCGCATGTGAAATTTAAGCTCATTTCTTGCCGTAAAATTTAATTAAAGCCCTTTTGCAAAATTGAGTTATTCTGAGAATAATTGGGCCAAGCTGAAAATTTAGAATATTAGATAATAATGTCACAACTCCTAAAAGTGAAAAATGAAAATAAATTGACCCAAATTGAATTTTTTAAGCCCGATTCGAGATTATACTCGTGAAGGAATACACGACTTCGAATTCGATTTTCTTTTTAAATTTGTGATGGCCAACATAAAAAAGGATTTAAAATAAAAATATTGACCATTTTTACGTATTTTTGTGGTCTCAAATCCTATTATTTCCTAATTTCTAAAAAATATATACAAAAAAATACAAAAAATATGAAAAAAAATTTTTTGTTCAAAAGTAGTTTGCCTAAGCTTGGCCAAGGTTTCCAAAGTTGATTTTGCAATTTTCTCAATTTTTTTATTTTTTTTATGAATTTTCAAAAATAAAAATACCGAAAAAATACTGAAATCATTTTTTGGTCAAAATTGGTTCTTTAGGCTTAGCCAAGGTCCTCGAAGTTGATTTTTTAATTTTATGAATTTTTTTTATTAATTTTAAAAGAGAAAAGATGATTAAAAATCATGTGGCAACATGTAGGCAAAATAAAAGTCCTTCTTATAGGCACTCAAAGTCCTTTCTACAGGCACACAAAAGTCCTTTTCATAAGCATCAAAGTCCTTTTTACAGATACCCAAAATCCTTTCTACAGGCACACAAAAGTCCTTACAGGTATTTCCATGGGGTGACCGACCATATGGGTAAAATCTTAATTCAATTTGAATCGGTAGAATCCTTTATTAGGAATCAACCATAGGGTGATTGTCGCGACCCGAAAAAAAAAATTTAATTTATTCAATTGGGTGAACGGATTATCAGGTTAATTGACTAACCTAATTCGGACCCTCCCAAGTCCTACCGAATCGTAACTTAAGTTCTTTTCATGCAAAGATTTTTTATTTGGAGTTGCCACTAATCATTTTTGGTAGGTCGATTAGAAACCTAACTAAATTAGCAGGAGAACTAACTTATTTCTGCGAACCAGAAAAAATGGGATCGGGGACTTAATTACGCTAGATCATTCTAACGCCCTTTCAGTACCATTTTATTTCATAAAAGCTCATTTGGAATGATTGGGAAGAAGTTTGGGACAAACTGACTAAAATGGTGAAATAGCCATTTTTTAAGGATCGAGAGGTGGAAACATCAGAGATATGATTTGCCAGTCGAAAAAAAAATTTAGGTGGATACGCGTGAATTAATGACAACACAAATACGAATGCGACATGTGGATATGGAGACACACGAGTACGACATGAGATAATCAAAATTTAAATCAATTCATTTGGGCAAGGAAATTCTTGAAGATTTAATGGTTAGGATTGTTACCTGATTTGACAAATTTGATTATCAAATTCGGATCTCGTGTCACCTTATGGATCAAGATTGCGGCTCGAACAATGGGATGAACTCGTGACTTGTGTTGATCGGTAGAGAAATATGTGATGGTAACACCTATATTTAAATTCCCGCCATTTTGAAGACTCTCTTTTGGAAAAAGTATTCTCTCTCTTTTTTTTTCTTTTTTCTTTCTCTCTAATCTCTTTCAATCTCTCAAAACTCTCTCAAATATTCAAAATTTTCTCACCCCAAAAATCCTCTCTTTCAAGCTCTCTTCTTCCTCCTTTTATAGCCCACTCATTTACCTCCCATTCTAATTTCTCCATTAACTCTATCTCCCATTCTAATTTTTCCACTAACTCTTCTTCATCTTCATCTTCCCTTCTTCATCTCTATCTCACATTCTAATTTCTCCACCTATTCTTCTCCATCTCTATCTTCCCTTCTCCATATATATCTCCCATTCTAATTTCTCCACTAACTCTTCTTCATCTCCATCTTCCCTTCTCTTATCTTATTTTCTCCATCTCTTCTTCTCCATCTTCCCTTCTCTTATCTTATTTTCTCCATCCATTCTTCTCCATCTCCTCTTCTCCATCTTCTCTTCTCCATCTCATCTTCTTCATCTTCCCTTTTAATTTCTCCACTAACTCTTTTTTTTGTTATTTGCAAAATAATCCCTTAAGAGTTAGGTATTTACACTCTAGTCCTTGAGATTTTGAGTATTTGCAATTTAGTCCATGAAAAAATATTTCTTTAAGTCCAAATCTCCTCAAAATTTTCAACACACCTCTCCTATGCTTAGTCGAAATTCATCGCATATCAAATTTAAACTCATTTCTTGCCGCAAAATTTAATTAAAGCCCTTTTGTAAAATTGAGTTATTCTGAGTATAATTGGGCCAAGATGAAAATTTAGAACATTAGTGAATAATGTCACAACTTCTAAAAGTGAAAAATGAAAATAAATTGACTCAAATTGAATTTTTTAGGCCCAATTCGAGATTATGCTCGTGAAGGAATACACGACCCCGAATTGGATTTTTGGATTTTTTTAAAATTTGTGGTGGCCAACATGAAAAGGGATTTAAAAGAAAAATATTGACTATTTTTACGTATTTTTGTGGCCTCAAATGCTATTATTTATTAAATATTTTCCTAATTTTTTAAAATATATATAATACAAAAACATGAAAAATTATTTTTTGTTCAAAAATGGTTTCCTAGGCTTGGCCGAGACTTCCAAAGTTGATTTTGCAATTTTCTCATTTTTCTTGATTTTTTATGAATTTTCAAAAATAAAAATATTGAAAAATACTGAAATTAGTTTTTGGTCAAAATTGGTTCTCTAGGCTTGGATAAGGTCCCCCAAAGTTGATTTTTTTATTTTATGAATTTTTTTATTTTTTATTTAAAGAGAAAAGATGATTTGAAAATCAAGTGTCAAGAGCTGTCCCTCTTTGAAAGGAAGTTCGGTAGAGGTTCATTTCAAAGACGAGATGACACCTGAATACTAATCGACTCAACACAAGGAAATAAAAAGAGTTGTGACACTTGATCTCTAATACCCTCCGTAGCAAGTTCCGATCCAGACCTAGTTTGAGGAGGCTTTCATGCAGTGAGGGAGAGACAAAGATGAGAGCTTACTTGGCACTTACCGGCTCGTTGCATGACAGTTACCTGACACGCATGCTGTACTGAAAATGGAATGAGAACCTGTATGGTAGGTCGTCCCATGGTAGATTCCTGATGAAAGGATTCTACTGATTTGATTGAAATTTGTCTTGTATGGTAGGTCACCCCATGGAAATGCCTGTAAGAAGGACTTTGTACCTGTATAAAGGACTTGGTGCTTGTAGGAAGGATTTTTGGTTGCCTGTAGGAATGACTTTGGGTCGCCTGTAAGAAGGACTTTTGTATGCCTGTAGAAAGGACTTTGGGTTGCCTGTAGAAAGGACTTTGGGTTGCCTGTAAGAAGGACTTTGGTGCCTGTAAGGACTTTTGATGCTTGTAAGAAGGATTTTGGGTGCCTGTAGGAAGGACTTTAGGTGCCTATAAAAAGGACTTTTTGAAAATGGACCATTCCGTGTTGGGATCTCCAATGGAAGGGCTCCAGAGACAGTATACCCTAAATGTTACCTTTTGGGTAGACTGAAGAGGTATTGATTGAGAAAATGATTTTCGGGTGCCAATTTGGGATCTGGGGAGACCAAGAATCCTGCAGACGCTCAAATCTAATTTTACTTACCATGAAGGGTGCCATTCCGAGATCTGGAGAAATCAGGAATCCTGCAGAAGCTTAAACCCAATTTTTGTTGTCCCATCACTTTAGGAATAAACCGATGAGGCAAAGATCAAGAACACGAGAGTTGGTCAATCATGATTTGATAAAGCTTAAGAACATAAGATTATATCAATCGTGAGCTGATGAAGACTTCATGAGAGCATGTTGATCATGAGTCGCAAGGGTTCAGAAGACTTACCTGGATCTTCTGAGTTAATGATCGAGGCATAGACAGACTGATTGTATCATGTCTGCTTGCTCACTGAATGACCTTATGTGCTGCAATGGATTTGAGCACCCTGACAATCATCAGAATTGAAAGGTTCAGGCTGAAGATATACTCACCTGAAAATGTTTGGCGAGCATTAGTCAACAGGGCTTGTTTGTTCAATAGTCTCTGGATGAATTTCGAGACCTCAGAGGATAACTCGACTGTCAGGAATGCACTACCTGTTAGACAGTGTCAGAGGTAACATGTGCAAGCATTTTTATTAATGAGTTCATCGGTTCATGCAAAACCATTCAGTTGAGTTTGCAATGATTAAAACCGTATGTGTATGCTCATAATGTGGATCATGCATGACTATTCTGTCGAGTTTACATTTCCAATTTCGTCGAGGGAGGTTATCATGTCATGAATACCTCGAATGTAACCTGAATGAGAACTTCAGTCCGAAAGGGCTTTCTCTCACTTTCGAGAAAGACTTGTTTATCCTGATTGCAGGATTTGAAAAGAAATCACTCAACCTTACCATCATCGCATTCAGCGAGGGTCTGAGTTCGTAGGTCGGGATTTGGGTCTGAGAAACGAAGGGTTCATTTTGGCTCAGAAAAATATATGAGAAGGGATTGGTGTTGGTGATCATTGCAGTCTTGTCACCAATCTTTAACCTTCCTGAATTCGCTTTCAATGAATACCACCATTGGCTGAGGGGTGGTAGTTCTTTTACACTTTGCAAACTGACTTCTTTGAGGATCCTTTTTCGGGAATTCAAAATGTATGTTCGAAGTCAGAAGTTCATTATAGATATATGGGCATTGGCCTTGCTTTTGATAGGCACTTTGCTCTTTCTGCCCGAGATTCTTTGGAGTAGCCTTTGCTTTTCTTACTCCCGACTCCCTTTTGTTTGGAAGCAGGCCCATTTTCTTTAGGCTACACTTGTTTTCCTTTTTCTTTTGTTTAACAATCTTATGATTTTGAATTTTAGCAACAAGATGATTTTCAACAAATGATACTAGACATTACATGAAAGTCTAGCATATGAAATGGGCTAATTCGAGAATTCTCTATTGGCCCAGTTTCTTCAATTCTGCTCATTGGGGGAAGGTATCGTTATTACCTTAAAATGAGCAAGGATCACCAACATGGGCTTGAGAAATGAATTTGCAGGCTCAATTGGGTTATGCAAAGGATAAGTGTGTAGGATAGAGAAAATAAATGCTCTTCGTCATCCTAAAGCACTTGAATTAAAATTCGAGTATCATGCGAAGAAATACTCGAAGATTGATGTTAGTCTAAGCAAGAGAATTTCTAACCATTTATCTCCTGATATTGTTGGAATTACCTTTGTTTTGCCCCAGTGTAGGGTGGTTCTTAACAGGGTTGAGAAAATGAAACCGTCGCTCAAGAGGTTTGCAATGGACACCTGTAGTGTTTGGATAAAGAACTGAATGCCTCTGTCACTTCGGCTATCGTATCTTCTTGCGAGAAAACCCATCGCCTCGAGGAATACGGATCCTGACTACCGCTCATCTCACTGGGCATTAGATTACATGACGTGTATGGGAATGACTTGCCTTTCATCATCCTGTCATGCCCCATTTTGTACATTCGATGCATCATATGCAATTTTATGCTCCTTATTCAAATTTGGTAGATTAAACATGAAGAACAATCATGTATGAATCACACAATGTGCGAGCATTTTTCAACCAGGCAGATGTAGCAATTAATAGAATTGTCATGTTTCTCAAAAACAGATGAGGGGGAATCTAAGTTGCCCCAAGACATTGCGAGTGGATTAAATTAGTCGGGAGCGAGGACGAGCTCATTCTCATGTTTGTCCCAAAATATGCTCGCCCTAGTTGTGATATGGCGAAGACCAACGTGGTTGGTCGAATGCTCTTGTTTGCCTCATTTCCATCAGGATGGATCGCATCAGGCGATCATGGATTTTTCCAAAATTAGGAATTGCCCTAGATATAGTCACTGTTGGGAATTTGATTTTGAGTTTTGGCAAATGACTCGTTTCCACATCGGATCCCGCATGAGAAAAATGTGCATGAAATAGGATCTTAAGATGATTGAGAAACTTCGATTTTGATTTGCTTCAGTGGTAGCAATCAAAGATATGTCTTCTAGCTTGGCACCTGCAAGAAGAAAATTCGGTGTCACTTTGGAAGTTATATGAGAAAGAAATACGACACTTCCCCTTTTTCCAAGTTGGAGCTCGTGTCAGTTTGCTCCGTTCTCAATCAGGCCAGGCTTTGGCAAAATCCAAAATTGCCCCTGTACATGCCCCAACTGGGAATTTGACTTTGGGAATTTGGTGGACAAGGACTTTCCAATTTGCCCGGTGTTCCTTTAGCTGACATCGCATGGTCAAAGGGTCGGGTGCCCCTCTCCAACTCTGGTTGCAGCTTTTTGAATCATCGTCGGTTTCCTGTTGGAGAAATGGATTCACCTGAGGAAAGTATCATATATGGGATATCATTGAAATGAATACATTTCACATGTTCTAGTAAATCTGCATCAGTGGGACCCTCAATAGTGACTTTGGTGGCTTATTGATTCAGGAGCTTTTCCTGAACCTGGGATCACATGAAACAAATGCGTGTATGCATGAATGCATGAAATGGATGCAATAGTCCTAAAGTAACTCAGATTGTCCCAAAGGTAGCTAAATCGGCTCCTGCTTTTATTTCAAGGATGATATCGCTTTACTGCATCAGTATTTACAGGATATCCTAACTCTTTCCCATCCATGTTTACAAGAATCAAGGCTCCCCCAAGAAGGACCTTCCTGACGATATAAGGACCCTCATAATTTGGGGTGAACTTGCCCTCGGGATGAAAAACATTTGGAACTGTCTTTTTCACTACCAGATCTTCTACTTCAAAATTCCTGAGCTTGACTTTTCGATTGAACGCTTTGGCCACTCTTCTCTAGTAGCTCTGACCGTGACATATTGCCTTCAGACGCCTTTCATCGATCAGGTTCAACTGCTCATATCTCTGCTGCGTTCACTCCGCTTCGGAGAGTTTGACTTAGGATAAGATTCTCAGAGAGGGAATTTCAACCTCTACCGGTAGAACTGCCTCCATACCGTAAACTAGGGAATATGGGGTTGCTCCAGTCGAGGTGCGTATCGAAGTCCGATATGCCATCAATGCATACGGCAGTCTCTCATGCCAGTCTCTATAATTCTCTGCGGTTTTTGTCAGGATTTTCTTGATGTTCTTGTTTGTCGCCTCCACAGCTCCATTCATTTGTGAGCGATAGGGAGACGAATAAAGATGTCGAATGTTGAATGCTTGTAACAGATTATCGACTATCTTATTATTCAAATTGGAGCCATTATCTGTGATTATCGCTTGAGGGGCCCCATATCGAGAGATGATATCCCTTCTGATGAACTTGGCCACATTTTTTGCCGTGACATTTGCATATGAGCTTGCTTTAATCCACTTCGTAAAATAGTCGATCGCCACCAGGATGAAGCGGTGCCCATTGGAAGCACTAGGGTGAATCGGACCGATCATGTCTATCCCCCACATGGCGAATGGCCAAGCCTCCGACATTTGGTGGAGCTCGTTCGGGGGTGCTTTAATTCTGTCACCGTATACCTGGCATTGATGACAGGACCTTACATGTTGGTTGCAGACCGCTTCCATGGTCATCTAATAATAACCAAGCCGCATGATTTTCTTTGCGATGAGGTGGCCATTCATATGAGGACCGCATATCCCTTCATGGATTTCCTTCATGAGTATGTTTGCTTCTTTGGCATCTACACATCTTAATAGGACTGAATCGAAGGACCTTTTATAGAGAGTTTGCCTACTCAGGAAGAATTTGGTAGCCATCTTTGCTATGTACTTCTTATCCCCGACCTGACTCCCTTGAGGGAATTCTCCTTTCGAAAGATAATTCTTAATGTCATGATACCAAGGCTCACCATCAAATTCGCCTTCCACCACCATGCAGTAGGCTGGCTGATCCATGACATTGATTTTTAAAGGCTTGATGTCGAGCCCGTCCTCCACTTGCAACAATGAAGATAGAGTGGCTAACGCGTCTGCAAAGTGATTCTAGGTCCTTGGCAGATATTCGAACGAAATTTCGTCGAAATTATCGGTTAACTCCTCTAGGAACTTATGATATGGGATGAGCTTAGAATCCCTTGTTTTCCATTCTCCCTGCGTCTGGAGAATAATCAGCATGGAGTCTCCATAAACCTGTAACCTTCGCACCTTCATGGTGATGGCTAATTGCAGGCCTAGAATACAGGCTTCATATTCTGATATATTATTAGTGCATGGGAATACCAACTTCGCGGAAACCGGATAATGTAGGCCGTCTGGGGATATTAGTACTGCCCCAGTTCTAGATCCGGCCAAATTAACGGCACCATCAAAATACATGGTCCACTTATCATCAGATAATGCGAGGATTCGATTCTCCGCCTCCTCCTCATCATCAGGGATTACAAGTCCTTGTGAATTTTCTGCCAACATGTCGGTTATGACTCGCCCTTTGACTGACTTCTGAGGTGAACTCCTTATGTCAAATTCTGATAACAAAACTTGCCACTTGGCCAGCTTTCCCAATAAGGCGGGTTTCTCCACCAAGTACTTAATTGGGTCGTATTCTGTTACCAGCTGGATATGGTGATGGAGGGTGTACTGTCTCAACCTGTGGAGTACCCAAATCAGTGCGACGCATGTCCTTTCAACCATCGGGTAATTAGCCTCTGACTGCGTGAACTTCTTGCTCAGGTAATAAATTGCTCGCTCTTTCCCGTCCTCCGGTTTCGTCTGAGCGAGTAGAGCTCCTAATGATTCCTGATAAATCGTCAAGTACAGAGTCAAGGGGACTTCTAGGGTTGGTGGTACCAATACTGGAGGTAAGACTAGATACTTCTTGATCTTCTCAAATGCCTGATGGCATTCTGAATCCCAAATGACTTTGGTGCCCTTCTTGAGAAGCTTAAAGAATGGTTTTGCCACATCAGAAAGCTGGGATATAAATCTGACAATATAGTTTAACCGCCCCAACAGGCTTCTTACTTCCCTAACTGAGGTTGGGGTATTAATGTCCCGTATATTTTTGATCTTGGAAGGGTCGACCTCGATGCCATGACTGCTAACCATAAATCCCAAAAGCTTTCCAGATCTCGCCCCGAATATGCACTTATTGGGATTCAGCCTCAGCTTATATTTTCGTAGGCGTTCGAACAACTTTTTTAGTACCAGAACATGGTCCTCTCCTGGTCTGGACTTAGCAATCATATCATCTACGTACACCTCGATTTCCTTATGCATCATGTCATGGAATAGAGCGACCATGGCTCTTTGGTATGTTGCCCCACCTTGAGGAGCTTCATCACTTCCTCCTCAATTTTCTTGGAAAGTTCGGGTCTCGTTCGCCTAAGCTTTTGTTTTTTTGGCAGGATGCTAGGGTCAATGGGCAGTACGTGTTCCACAATGTTAGGGTCGAGGCCGGGCATGTCTGCATACGACCAAGCAAAGATATCTTGGTATTCCCTGAGAAGTTCAGTCATTTAGGTAGCTTCAGAGGGTGACAAAGACTCCCCAATCTTTACTTCTCTGACATTCTGTGAGTCGCCCAAGTTCACTACCACTGCCTCTTCTGCTGTTAGGGGTTTAAACTCTTCGTATCGACTCCAATCTCTCTGAATATTTATGAAATCCTCATCTTCTTCCCCAATGCCACAAGAGTAATCTCCTTGGTGATCCGAGTCACACAACAGCCTATTATGCATGCTTGGAATGATATGCCTGAAATGTCATGAAGATGATTAGTCCCTTTCAGCAAGTAGTTTTCATGCATGATTTTCAAAAATCATTTGAAAAAATGTAATGAGAGAGCCAATCCTCATATCCTCGGACACCTTTGCTTCTCTTAATTTGCTTGATAAACTAGGAAGCGTGCGGGAATCCAGGCCTCAAATCTTCGAGAATCGAAGATAGGCATCATCATTGGGCTGGTTTGGAATGTTCCCCCACGTCCTTAATAAAACGTGCACACGTATTTTATTGAATTTTACTAATAAGACCGCATTACAAGGTAACCATTTGGACCAACGGCTCGAGATCCAAAGATATTTTCTTGGAATTGAAAAGAGAGAAACCAAACGAAATGCAACAACTGAATTAAAATTGCGGTTAAAGAAATACTATAAGAAGCAGAAGAATAGCCTCTTTACTCAGGCGAGATAGAGTCATCGTCAAGCCTCTCGATGATGACGTTGACGGTGTCTTCTAAAAACAAGTTAGACATATCAAGCTCTGCTGCGCTTTGAATAGCTTCATCTGCTAGCATCTTGGGGCGCTCGGAGAAATACTGACCCAGTGAACTCCCAATCGCGTTAATTTTTCCTTTCCAAGCTCTGGAGCCAATGAACGAATTAACTTTGCCTCCTCGACTTCC
Organism: Psidium guajava; assembly: GCA_016432845.1. Lineage (NCBI taxonomy): Eukaryota > Viridiplantae > Streptophyta > Magnoliopsida > Myrtales > Myrtaceae > Psidium > Psidium guajava. The sequence goes on from CM028226.1 coordinate 35,174,091, forward strand.
ACGGCCCCTATGATGGCCTCGGCCTCGGCATCCATGACAGCTTCTGGAAGTAAGGCCATTACCGGATTCACCAGTATATCCTAGGCCTATTCAGTGCTTGTTGGTGTTCAATTGCAGCGGCAAGTCGATCCCTTGACCATTCTTTCCCAGATCGAGTCCAGGGATAAAACCATATGCCAATAGCATTTTTCCAGGTGCTAGAGTATACTTAGAGAGCGCAAGAGCCCTCATTTTGGTTCCTGGAGGTGCATGCGTGACTGCCACCAACTCGAGAGAATGATAGCTAGCCTCTTCTTTGTGCTCCGGCTCCACATATGGGACCGCGCTTTTCTGGTATGCGGTGAAGTCCATTTCCCCATGCACGGTTATCATTTTCCCATCAATCACAAATCGAACCTTCTGGTGTAGGCTCGACGGTACTGCGCCTGCAGTGTGGATCCATGGTCTGCCCAATAGAAATCCGAAAGCACTCGGGAGGTCCATGACTTGGAATCCAATGGAGAACTCTACTGGCCCAATTAGGACATCTAGCTCGATTTCACCAACTACATTCTTCCTCATTCCGTCGAAAGCTCTGATTGTAGCATTGGAGGCACGGATAAGCTCCTCATTTACACCCAGGTGCCTGAGTGTGGCCAACAGACATATGTTGAATGCTGACCCATTATCAATTAGCACGTGGGAGACCTGCTTGCTGTGGCTCCTCGCCGATATGTACAGAGCCTTATTATGGGCCCATCCATCCACAGGAATGTCCTCATCCGAGAAGGATATTTGATCCTTTAATAGGATGGCGCTAACGAAGCTCTCCAGCTGTATTTCGTTAATCGTCTCAAGTACGTGTACCTCATTCAGGACCCTCATCAGCGCATTCTTATGCTTTTCTGAGTTCACGAACAGATCCAGTAATGAGATTTGGGCCGGCATTTTTCGTAACTGCTCTATCACTTCAAATTCGCTCGTTTTGATTATGGTTAACAGTTTTTCGGCATCTTCTTTAGTTACGTCTCTCTTCTCGATCTCTCCCTCTTTGGGTGTATAACACCTCCCCGATCTCATCACTACATCTATTTCGCTCGTCCCGTAGTCCCAATGAACTGCTTTGGGATCGTACTCTTCCACTGGAGGGATCTTTATCACAACCGGCCTGGCACCCTCAGCCTTTCCTTCAGGGTCATCATTCGCCTCTTCATTAGAGATGCTGATTGTAAGTGGCTTGACTAAGTAATCATCTCCCTTTTTCCAATTGTCAACCTTGTCTAGGTTAATTACAAAAGCTTCTATAGTCTCAATCATCCCAATGAGGTCATCCAAGTCTTCAGAAAAGTACCTACATCTGGGTTCAGCATGAGCCATCTTATCGGGTTTATCAGAGGGTGGCGCATTGGTTCTTCTAGCATCCTTACTCTTCAACCTTCCATTGGCGAGTCCCCATTCAACTCCCTTGCCTACCCGCAACAAATGGGAGAACGAGTCGTTGGTGGTCCCAACCATATATTGGAAGAGTTCGTACGGGAGGGTTCTCAAAAAGTACCCGATCAGCTCCTCTCTAGTTAACGAAGGATTTATTTATGAGGCGTGCAACCTCCATCTATACGCGTAAGTTTGGAATCGCTCATCGCTTCATTTGACCACTTGAAGGAGGTTAGCTCGAGTGGGGGCTCCTCCAATGTCGGATCCGCCTCGTCCATTCGTTCCTTCAACTTATCAACCACAGTTGCCAATTCCCCCAGTCGCTTCTCTATTGCAGTCAACATACGACCTTGGTTTTCGACCCTTGTATGCAGCTCCAGTTCAAGTGCGTCGCTCATGACCCGCGCTTGACTCATTTCTCTCGATCTCTGGAACAAATCTAACAACTTTTCGGAGGTGAGGTTCAGCTTTCTCTCGATGTTACCGAAGATTAATTCGCTTAATGGGTCGGCTTCTTTCTCATTTGTCGCAATAGGGATGATTTCATCAATTGTCTCAAAGGAGTCTTTCTCGGAAGGATCCTTCTTTGGCACCTCCTCTATGTCGTTCATGCCTCTCCATCGATTGGGCACTATTTCTTCCGCCTTTTCGAAGAAACGTGGTGGGATTGAATATAAAACCCTATAGTTGTAGCCTCCGCTATCCTGCCCCAAGGTATCCATAATTTCTCCCCTCCTGCTAGCTTCACAGACAAATCTCTTGTCTGCATGGCGTGCCTTTGTTAGTCTAAACTCATCTTCATCTAACTCCTCTTCAGATATCATACCCACTACATGGTGGTCCAGGAGTGGATTTTGTTGTACATTTGGCTTCGTTTTATCGAACTGAAGGACGTGATTGTCAATGAGGGCCTGAACCTTAAACTTCAGGGTGACACAATTGTCAACATTGTGGCCTTTCTCTCCCATGTGATACATGTGATAGACACATGATTGGCTCGGATCATAACCCGGAAATCTCGAAGGATTTAATCTCGGTGGTTCCTTGGCGACTACCCTCCCTTCCAACAGCATTGGGAGCAGCTTGGATAGTGGCCTAGGGAGCGGAGCGAATTGCTTAGGAGGTGGCTTCCTTTTTTGAGGTTGAGGCGGCTTCGGTGTCGACCATGACGAGCTTCCTTGTGCCATGATAGAGTTGGAGAACTGCTTTGGTTGCGATAGATTAGGCACGAAAGCCATGTCGACGCTGGGCTCTCTTTCCTTCCTAGGTGGATACTAGCGTCTCGTTGCAGTCTCAGGAGCCTTTCTCTCTCTCATAGCCCATTCAAGTCTTTCGGCAACCTTTATGAGATGTACGAAAGTCTGGCACCCAGAAGTGTTCAGTCTGTCGAAGTACTCATACGGTAGTGCCTTCAAAAACAGGTCGACAAGCTCGTCTTCAAGGATTGATGGCTTAACTTGCGTAGCTAAAGCCCGCCACCTTTGAGCATAGTTACGAATGGCTTCATTTTTTCCTTTTACCATCCTCAGCAATTCTTCCCTAGTAGGAGCCGTCGCGGTGTTAAATTTATACTGATGCAAGAAGTCCTCAGCTAAATCTTCCCAACCGTCATAATCTTCTAGATCCAACTCAATGAACCATGCTAGAGCAGCACCTGCCATACTCTCCTGAAACGTGTTCATCAATAACGGAACATAATCGGAATAATGCGCCATCTTGCGTAAGTAGTACTTCAGATGAGCTCGGGGGCAGCCTGTCCCATTGTACTTTCTGACGAACTCGGGCTCTTTGTAATCGGGCGGGACTTCCACTTTAGCGAAGGGGGATATCTTGTCGAAACGGGCCAGTTCATATCCCTGGCTACTGAGGCAATCCTCAATCTTTGCGAGCCTCCTTGCACCCTCCTCTGCTTTGCTCACAGGCTTTTCTTTCTTTTCAGTATCGAGGTCGATTACCACCGACGGGGACTCGGGTGACGGCTCGACATCCGGCACCTTTCTTGAAATGTGCGCCTCCCCTAGAGCTTGAGTCACGCTCGAAGGGTGGGACGATGACGGTTGAGCAGTTTGGGCTGGATTAATTGGCGGACTAGTTTTCGCCTAGGCTTCTATCATCATAGCTTTCATTTCTGCCAGCATCGTAGCCATGGTTGTCATCTGCGTCTCACGGTTAACTACCCTGGGGCTCAATTCCTCACATTCCATTCTTGTCCTAAGACGGGTTCTGATACGGCTGCGTGGCACTTCCGTGATCAATAGGTACCTGAAAAAAGAATTTATACAAATGAGTATGATGAATGAAAATGACAAGTCGGTCCGTGACAACCCTCTAGATCCAAGAAACAAAGCCAACATGATCAAAGGATTAATTTGAACAAATTTCGATTTCGTCAACTTTTACGAGAAAATTCGTATTGATTCCCACAGAATTCAAAAAAGTACTAAACTTTACAAGCTGATAATTAAGACAATGATGTACAACTTTCATTTTTTGAGATTGGGAAGATTCCTCATGGATTAGTACAGTTTAATACTTCTTTCTAAAAACTTTCTTCAGAAAACTGATTTGTCCGGTTTTTACTTTGAAGATAAATGGGTCATCAAAAATGTGAATTGATGCCCAAAAATTTCCAGTTCACTAATTAAAAGCCCAATCTACAACTTTCATGTTTTAATTTTTCTCAAAAGAGCATGTTTTCTAGTGATAAATGGAGAAACAAAAGTGAAGTCGAGAAAATTCCAGAATCCAAATAGTTTTTCTTTCACATTAAATTCAGTAATAAATGGAAAATACACTGAATTGATTCAAAGTTTTTTTTTTAGTGATGAATTAGGGTCTTGTGAATGTTTTCTGTGAAGACTCTATGGATCAATTAAAACTATAAAGTTCAATAAAAATTATGTAATACTAGAAAGTCATATCTGAACAGTAACCTTTATTACAAGAAAAGCTCGTAAAGTCATGAAAATGCAATTAAACATGGAACAACAATCCTAAACATGGCAAATCAAGCTGTTTTTCTTTTCTTTGTAGCGACGCAATCTATAGACAAATGGGCCTCCAACTCTTTCCGAAGTCATGCATTTTCCTTAGCCAAAGTCTTCATTTGTCTTTTTGCGTTTTGTGTCTTCTTTGCATAGGTCTCGATCTCGGCTTGACGAGTGGGCTTCACAATCACCAACGGGAACTTCGGAAGCATGTAAGTTGGTATCAAATGGTACTTAATATACTGGGCCTTCGCATGATAACATTTTTCCTTTCCCTCGAGCTGCTCCTTGGGTAGTGATAGTGAGCGAGTCTTGGACTTGAGCCAAGTTTGGTCAAGATGCTTAATTTCGGTTCTATAATTTTCGCCTGCAACGAATTCAACTTGAAAAGTGTTTGGCCCCAAAGGTGGTGGAATATCCTGTAAAACTCCATATTGTCGTACCACACTAAGAGGATGATACTGCGTCATACCAATAATACCCAAAAGAAGTATAGGCTCTCGCTCACCATGGTACAAACGAGCCTTAGAGACTTGAAACCATATAGCTTGCCATAGAAAAACCTTGGGACTCGGATCTTTAAATATATCAATCCACTCGGAATAAGATAATCTAGCAATATTTTTTTGCAACTCTTGAAATTTTGCAATTGGGTTTTCCTCTTGACTTACCCGTGAAATGGTCATTTTTGAGCCGAACTTAGCATAATGAGAGAAAAACCACATTTGCAAAAGTCCAACCGGAGCGTGAAATGTTTTTTTCCTTGTTTTGCTTAAAACGAGTCAAAGATATAAAAGTCTCGACCATGATAGCATTAGTAAAGTTCATTCCACTGCAAACTTGCCTAGCTATCCAAGCCATGGATGGACTAATAAAATCCTTTTGGAGCGGAAAGATCACAAGTCCGAAGAAAGCTAGAATAAAGATCCTGCTTTGCAAATATGAATTGCTCTCATAAAAAAGTTCAATGAGGAATGAGAAAGGGCACATATGACAATTTCCTTTTAAAATTTTCCCCATTTTATTTTCGCTAATTTTCAAAAACTCGGCAAAAATGAAAATTAGATCCATTTCCACACAAGGGCGAATTAAATCAATGCTCAAAGGTTTTCCAATGGCAAGGCTATACTCTTCCAAAGTCGGAGTGAGCTCGTGCTTACCGAAAATGAAAGTAGCAGTATATGGGCACCAGAAATGTGCAAGTGCCTGCATGACCCCAGTCTGTAATTCGATATCCAAAAGTGGTAATACGTGACCCATACGACTAAGGGCATAGGTCTGTGCATCAATGCTCAAGTGCCTCCACATCTGCTTCAACTCGGCCTTTGGAATGTACACGAAACGGATATCAATGTGTCCCATTGTCTATAAATCACGCGCCACAATCCTAAGTGTCATGGACCGACCCAAACAATAAGATAAGGCAAGATAAAGTTTAGAAGCATATTTTACCGTGGGATAGGAAAATAAACAATCACATGGACATGCACATGACTCGTGGGTTAACCTTATTCTAACTATCCTAAAGGCTCACAAATTGAAGCGAAAGACTTACGGCAATGCGACAATCTCGTGAAAGACTTACGGCAAGGCGATAATCTCGCGCACATAATCAAGATTAGCCGCTATCCTGCGACGTAACCAAGATTAGCCGGGCCTTTCCACTTCGGCTACTCGAGTCAAAAATTAAAATCACCGCTTTGGTAATCTTACCAAGCCTGAGGCATAACTTTTAAAACTCATTTTTGAAAAGAAGTTCGGGATTGAATCTGGACTAACTTTCGACGTGATCTTACGGCTAACGCTAGAACCAAATCACAATACCATCCTAAACTAGTAGCCCAGGTCCAGGTACGGGATGTGTGTGATATAGTGCTAAAGCAATTAACCATGCACAGCAGTTAAATTCAAACACCGCTTCAAAAATATGCAAAAATTAAATTCTAATTCCTACACACCAAACCTGCAAAACAAAGGGTTAGCCAAACACTCCACCCCTTATAACTCCCATCTGCAAAACCATTTAACACCTAAATGATCAGAATTCATCCAATTCAAATCAAATGAAATTTTCATGCAATTTTCTGGCCTAAGCCCTCTAAATTCTTAATTTTTTAAGAAAAAATTAAGAACAAGTCTCCAGTGGAGTCACCAAGCTGTCGCGACCCGAAAAAAAAAATTAATTTATTCAATCGGGTGAACGGATTATCAGGTTAATTGACTAACCTAATTCGGACCCTCCCAAGTCCTATCGAATCGTAACTTAAGTTCTTTTCATGCAAAGATTTTTTATTTGGAGTCGCCACTAATCATTTTTGGTAGGTCGATTAGAAACCTAAATAAATTAGCGGGAGAACTAACTTATTTCTGCGAACCAGAAAAAATGGGATCGGGGACTTGATTACGCTAGATCATTCTAACGCCCTTTCGGTATCATTTTATTTCATAAAAGCTCATTTGGAATGATTGGGAAGAAGTTTGGGACAAATTGACCAAAATGGTGAAATGGCCATTTTTTAAGGATCGAGAGGTGGAAACATCAAAGATATGATTTGCCAGTCGAAAAAAAAATTTAGGTAGATACGCGTGAATTAATGACAATACAAATAGGAATGGGACATGTGGATATGGAGACACACGAGTACGACATGAGATAATCAAAATTTAAATCAATTCATTTGGGCAAGAAAATTCTCGAAGATTTAATGGTTAGGATTGTTACTTGATTTGACAAATTTGATTATCAAATTCGGACCTCGTGTCACCTTATGGATCAAGATTGCGGCTTGAACAATGGGATGAACTCGTGACTTGTGTTGATCGGTAGAAAAATAGGTGATGGTAACACCTATATTTAAATTCCCACCATTTTGAAGACTCTCTTTCGGAAAAAGGATTCTCTATCTTTTTTTTTTCTTTTTTCTTTCTCTCTAATCTCTTTCAATCTCTCAAAACTCTCTCAAACATTCAAAATTTTCTCACCCCAAAAATCCTCTCTTTCAAGCTCTCTTCTTCCTCCTTTTATAGCCCACTCATTTACCTCCCATTCTAATTTCTCCATTAACTCTATCTCCCATTCTAATTTTTCCACTAACTCTTCTTCATCTTCATCTTCCCTTCTTCATCTCTATCTCACATTCTAATTTCTCCACCTATTATTCTCCATCTCCATCTTCCCTTCTCCATATATATCTCCCATTCTAATTTCTCCACTAACTCTTCTTCATCTTCATCTCCATCTTCCCTTCTCTTATATTATTTTCTCCATCTCCTCTTCTCTATATTCCCTTCTCTTATCTTATTTTCTCCATACATTCTTCTCCATCTCCTCTTCTTCATCTTCTCTTCTCCATCTCATCTTCTTCATCTTCCCTTCTAATTTCTCCACTAACTTTTTTTTGTTATTTGCAAAATAATCCCTTAAGAGTTAGGTATTTACACTCTAGTCCTTGAGATTTTGAGTATTTGCAATTTAGTCCTTGAAAAAATATTTCTTTAAGTCCAAATCTCCTCAAAATTTTCAACACACCTCTCCTATGCTTAGTCGAAATTCATCGCATATCAAAGTTAAACTCATTTCTTGCCGCAAAATTTAATTAAAGCCCTTTTGTAAAATTGAGTTATTCTGAGTATAATTGGGCCAAGATGAAAATTTAGAACATTAGAGAATAAAGTCACAACTTCTAAAAGTGAAAAATGAAAATAAATTGACTCAAATTGAATTTTTTAGACCCGATTCGAGATTATGCTCGTGAAGGAATACACGACCCCGAATTGGATTTTTTGGATTTTTTTTAAATTTGTGGTGGCCAACATGAAAAGGGATTTAAAAGAAAAATATTGACTATTTTTACATATTTTTGTGGCCTCAAATGCTATTATTTATTAAATATTTTCCTAATTTTAAAAAAAAATATATATAATACAAAAAAATGAAAAATTATTTTTTGTTCAAAAATGGTTTCCTAGGCTTGGCCGAGGCTTCCAAAGTTGATTTTGTAATTTTCTCATTTTTCTTGATTTTTTTATGAATTTTCGAAAATAAAAATATTGAAAAATACTGAAATTATTTTTTGGTCAAAATTGGTTCTCTAGGCTTGGATAAGGTCCCCAAAGTTGATTTTTTTATTTTATGAAATTTTTTTTATTTTTTTAATTTTAAAACAGAAAAGATGATTTAAAAATCAAGTGTCAACAGTGATCTACCGTATGGGTCAATTCTTAATCCAATCAGTAGAATCCTTTCATTAGGAATCTATCATGGAGTGACCTACCATACGGGTCAAATTTCAATCAAAGTTTAATCAGTAGAATCTTTTCGTTAGGAATCTACCATGGGTTGACCTACCATACGGGTCCAAGTTCAACCACGCTAAGGTTTTCTTATAACAAATCTTTAGGTTCTCATTCCACTTTTGATGGAACATTCATGTCAAGCGACAAGCATACAACGAACAAGTAAGTTGGAGGTAAATCCTTTGCCTCTCCATCTCTCCCTCGCTTCATAGGAGTTTCTTCAAGCTAGGTTTGGGTCGGAATTTGCAAAGAAGGGTATTGGAGATCAAATGTCACGACTCTTTTTTATTTCATTGTGTTGAGTCGATTAGGATTCAGGTGTCGTCTCGTCTTTGAAATAAACCTCTACTGAGCTTCCTTCCAAAGAGGGGAAGCTGTTAACACCTGATTTTCAATTACTTAAAATTAATAGAAAATTCATAAAATTAGAAAATCAACTTTGAGGACCTTAGTCAAGCCTAGGAAACCAATTTTGAGGAAAAAAATAATTTTCCATATTTTCAGTATTTTTTGGTATTTTTATTTTCGAAAATTAATAAAAACATTCATAAAAATTCATAAAATTGAAAAATCAACTTTGAGGACCTTGGCCAAGCCTAGGAAACCAATTTTGATCAAAAATTAATTTTTCATATTTTCAGTATTTTTCGGTATTTTTACTTTCAAAAATTAATAAAAGAAATACATACAAATTTATAAAATTAGAAAATTAACTTTGAGGACCTTGGCCAAGCCTAAGGAACCAATTTTGAGGAAAAAATGATTTTTCATATTTTCAATATTTTTCGGTATTTTGTTTTTCGAAAATTAATAATCAAAATCCATAAAAATTCATAAAATTGGAAAATCAACTTAGATGACCTTGGCCAAGCCTAGGGAACCAATTTTGATCAAAAATTATTTTTCATATTTTTCGTATTTTCACATTTTTCTTATTTTTTAGAAAATAGTAAAAGTGCTTGAAAATTAATAAAACAAATAGCATTTGAAGCCATAAAAATGTGAAGAAGTAGTCAGTATTTTGCTTTTAGTCTTCTCTTTATTTTGGCCAAAGAAAATCTAAAAAAAAATTAATCTGGAATCAGGAATTAATTTGTTAATCTCATTTTTAGGTTAATTAAAAAAATTGGAAAATTAATTTTAGCTTTATAATTTTCAATTTTTGCATTTCTGGAGTTGTGACATTGTCCTCTAATAGTCCAAATATTTCGATGGCCTAATGATGAAATTTTTCGTTATTGCGTTCGGTTTTCCGAATTCAATTTATCTCTTGACGGGACTCTCTCTCTCTCTTTCGCGCGCAAGATCTCCTCTTCCCCCCTATACGTGAACTTGCTCAGTAAAAATCATTCTCCGCAACCTTGTCTAAATTTCTAGAGAAGATGATCATGAAATGGCACTTGACGTAGCTACCAGCTGACGGAATTCACATTTGGGGTTGCAAATCTTTGAGTTGTATTGTCCTCAGTCCGCTTTTGCTGATTTTGCATTTGACGGGGCAGCCGGTATATGCTTTTGAATGAGTATCCCTCGAAGAACGTTAACTTGCTGCGAGGTTGTTCCATCATCGAACTAGGCTTCGGTGTCGGTATAGCAGGAATCCTCGTAGCAGAGTTTGTTGTGAACTTTGCGCTTGGAGGTTGGTCGGCTTTAGTTGAAGAAAAGACAATGGAACAACATGTCCTAGAATCAAACCCTATTCTTGAAGCATTTGGTAATGTGAGGACGGGAAGGAACAGCGACTCAAACCGGTTTAGCATTTGTTGAAATTCAATCCGACAGAAATGGGCGGATTTCGAGGAGGACTGATATTAGAACTTAGTTGCTTGAATGGTCACAGCAATACATGGTGGAAGAAACGTTTCAAATTGGCCCAATCCTCTCGATCAGTCAAGCTTGTCAAAGGGTTATTTGTTTGGAGCGTGGTGTCCCCTGGCTCTCTTCATTGACCTGTAAAGAATACCGAGATCCTCTAGCAGAGAAAAGAGATGCCCCATACATCACTATGCATCATCTAATAGCGAAAAAGGGATAGAAGCCTTGCGAACAGTGTCGTAGGGTGATTGAACTCTCTCAGGGTTATCAACATATAAGATCCTGGTGGGGCCGTAAGCCCTGTTATTCTTATGGGGGTGAATCCTAACTAGGCCAACAGATTCGTCAATGCGCATTCTGGGATGAAGGCAATTCCGAGAATTTAATTCCACATTCAGCTCAAGAATCCGAACATTAGTCCTGGAAAGCTTTCAATTAACTCCCCATGATAATGGATGCATACTTGGACCAAGAGAGGTCGCAGCTGACGCGCATCCAAGATTTCTTATTGGTAGCTAGCTTCAGTCTCAGTAATCGCCATCCATCGATCCCCTCCTTGCTATACAGACTCATATGTAGACGCTATTAAATAAAATTACATCAGCTTCCTTGGCTAAAGAGAACCTTCATCATCGCCATGCTCGGTGTGAATTCTTTAGTTACTAACATGCTTGAACACTCTAGTCTGAAGGCCTACTGTTCTCAGAGGTAATTGATGATGATGCCTAGACGTGTTGCCTTCTATGCAAGATGTTCATTTTCTTTGGTGATGTCCGTCGAGATTTTAGCACACACGTAGGCAACCTGTTTGATACGGAACAGAGAGAGACGAACCCATCATGAAGGAAAAGAAATGTACATCGAAAGTAGAAAGAATCACCGGGCAAATTTAAAGGAGGCTAAAAGAAAGCAACAAAAGGGGAAGAAGACAAGTAAAGACAGAAAATAGTTAGCAGACAAGAGATGTTGGGGGCTAAAAAGAAAAAGAGAAGATGAGTAAGGTCTGTGACCTAACGACTACGGCCAATTTTCAGTTGGTTCTCGTGGACAATTTGGGACAAGAGGTAAGCTGCAAGGATCGCCGCTGGAAAATCAGCTATAGCAGGGCAATTTTTAGTGGTGGGCCGCGACTTGGAGACAGGATGATTATGGAGGATGATGAGTGAAGAACGTGAGGAGGACTCGGTCAAAAGGGGCTGGGGAAAAAACCTGCGAAAGCAAGAACTTCAAGGGATCTCTAGGGGTTTTTTTTTCCATCCACTGGAGGTAACAATGGGAACTCAGTCGTAACTCACGCTCTCGAGTGGGTTAACCAGAAGAAATATAGCCCCCAAGACTTGGAAATGGATCAACCGTTCAGTCCACGGGAGGAACACAGAGAGGAATACAGGGGTGTAGAGCACATGTGCTGAGGGGAAAAGGGCATTGCCTACTTTGATCTTGTTTTTCCATGCCTCCCCGTGCCTGCTAATGCTCCGCATGGTTTGAATTACGATAGCAGAGAGAGCAAAAGACATCCACGGGGTCATTCCTATTCTAGTGGACGTGGTGGCTCGAGCGATCTAGGAGTTGCTGATAGTTATAGAGGATATGGCAGTCCACAGCTTGGTAATGGCGGTAGTGCGTATGGTGCTTATGGTGGTTTTTCTTATGGACGTGTTGGCTCTTCTGGGGTATCTGGGCAGAACCCTATTTCCCGAAGTATTCGTTACGATTACTAGTAATTGACGCTGAAAATTGCAACTGATATACGCGAAGCTTGAAGTCAACCTACTGCTTTTTATTGATGAAGCCCTCCCTACCTTAACCAGAAGACTTGGTGAGTAAGGGTTCGTCAAATTAATGGCCTACCTCGATGCTTATCTTAATAAGGACCTACTCTTAGATAAAGACCATAGTACCTCTGAAATTTGCCGCGCCTGTGACAATGAATTGACCAAGATCTACTCCCAGATGGTGTAGGTTGTATATTTTTCATTTCTCTAAAAAATCACAGTGGGCAAGTAAGCTGAAAGTATGCAAGAACTCAAGCTCTCAACCTACGCCGTCACATGCGACCTCCTGAAGCCGTTCTTGTTGGTGGTCTCCTTCTGTCTCTTCATCCTAATGGACGTCTCTGTACCATCTTCCTCTTTAACTTGTCTTCCTTGTTAGTTCTTTCATTTCTCTAAAAAATCCCAGTGGGCAAGTAAGCTGAAAGTATGCAAGAACTCAAGCTCTCAACCTACGCCGTCACATGCAACCTCTTGAAGCCGTTCTTGTTGGTGGTCTCCAATGGACGTCTCTGTACCATCTTCGTATGTAACTTGTCTTCCTTGTTAGTTCTTGAGGCACAATTTGTCTTTAACATCCTCTCTGGCGATCTCCACCTCAGCCACCCTAGTAAGTCACCAATTCCGCTCGCGATTGACTAAATAAGTATTCCTTAACGCTTCTTCTTGCCTATTTGTTGAGGATTTGTCTGCGGCTGAGCTGAAGTTTGAGGCTAAATTCGTGTGGACTTTATCAAGAGTTTAAAAGTGTTATGGAAGATCTTGGTATTGGTGGGAGATTAGACACTGGTATGGGAGGAATGGCAAAGCGCGGGTGGCTAGGGAGCTTCCCATGGCTCTTTCTATTGATTTAGTGGTTCTGGTGGTCAAAGCACGTTTAACTGTGGTTTTGATGATATATTTTCCAACATGTTTGGTGGGGGTCGGTTCGGGGGTTTTGAATCAGCAAGAGCTCTGGTTGGGTCTAAAGGTCCATCGAAGAGTATTAGGAGCATAAGTTCCCAGGTGTTCAAGAAAGAAGTAGCGAATAAAGAAATGACTTGGCTTTTGCTATTTGAAAAACCCATGGTGATGAATAATCACTTGGAATCTGAAGTAGAGGAGGTTGGCCGTTCGTTGGACGGAGTTGTGAAGGTCGGACGCGTAAATTGTGAGAACGAGCCTTCTTTTCATAAGGACCTTGGGACTTATCCTTGCAAAGTACTAAGGTTATTTGTTATGCTACAAGTGTGGTGGTAGTGGTTCTTTGGCAGAGTACAAAGGCAATCTTGCTGCAAGAGAGTTGAGAACTTTCTATCATGAAGACTTGCCTTGATTCTTGAAACGAATTGGCCAGAAACACCTTGAGTTTTCCTTCGGTGATGGAGATAGCTTACCTGGGGCGATGCTACTTTCATCCAAGAAGAGTGCTCCTGCCAGCTGGTGTGCTCTTAGCGGCTTGTACCATAAGTGCTTCAAATTTTATGACTTGAAGGACATCGAGCCCCCTCAAGAAGAAGAAATAGACACTTCCACAAGAAACACGATTTATTGGAGTCACGACTATTGAGCGGCATATAAGGCTTCTCCTCAATGCATTCAGCTAGCCTCAGCAACCATTGAACGCCGTGAGTCCCCATGCCTAAGTCGTAGCTGTCCCATGCCTAAAGTTGTAGCTGTCATCACTAGCCGTAAGTTCTCCTCCATATCCCTCAAGAGTTCCCATGAGGTCGGCGTCCCCAATATACTCCATCGTCACAGCCACCCCACGACCATTCTTGAGTCGCCGAAGCGCTCTCCGTCCCGGTTTCCAAGACTGCTTTCTATGGCTGCCACGTGGCTGTCCTAGTCCGCACAGGTTTCCTCTATCACCGAAAGCTCTTCTTCAGAAGCAATAAAACATCGGAAGAGGAAGCCGACGAACAAGTCTTTTAACGTGTTCTAACTCTCGCTTCACGTGCAATCGTGAAGGGTCAACTTTCGAACTTGTCGTCCATCGTACTCCTCACGATCGACCCAATTCATCGACCCATTTCACCGCATGAGCAAATGACCCAAGAGCGATAGTGACATCGATTCCCCATTGTCGTCACGGAAACCCTTATACGCGAAGCACCGGAGCTGCACATGGGGGCTCAAGATCTAAGACGAGAAATTCAATCGGCACATGGACATGGTGACGCGATAAGCAAGACTTGGCAGCAAGCAAGCATTACAAACTCACATGATGAACAAGTAATCTTCTTAACTAGCTAGTTCCTGTGATGTTGATGGAGTGAGCATTGTTCTTGGTTTCTCTTTGATGAAGCTCTTTGGGGAAAACATCATAAGAAGGAGAAAAACCAGGCGAAAGTAAGAAAAAAGGGGGTGAAAACAAAACGAAAGTAATAAAAGTAAAACATGGGTGGGTAGACTGTGTCAAATTTGATTTGTTTTTGGGCTTTAGCGATTTTGGGCTCGTCTTTGCTGATAAGGGATAGATTGGACTTGGGTGGTCTTGGCTTGTTTAGGTAGCTTGGGCCTGACGAGGCTCATTTCATTTTAGTTTTAGGAATTTAGAGCTTGGGCCTATTTTAGGTCGTGTGGCATCGTGTCCACTGGCTGGGTTCATTCCCAGGGCCTAGTCCTTAGGTGAAGCCAGGTTAAGAAGGCTTGGGTTCGCTCATGTCCTGGTCTCATTTCTTAGCCCGACCCGGTTCAAATAAATAAAAATATAAAAAAATGAACAAAAAGTAATAAAATAATACTAAAATAATCCAAAAAATGAAAAATTCATAAAAAAACTTAAATTAAATTTAAAAAAATTAATTAAATAAAAAAATTAAATTAATTATGAAAATTTCCAAAAAATCAAAAATAAATTAAAAAATAATAAATAAAAAATTCCAAAATTTGTCAAAAATCTCAAAGATTAGGAAATAAGCTATTTTAACTAGTCTATACCATTTTCTGAATTTTTCCCTTTAAATTCCCAAAAGGACAATTTTCCCAAAAGACTTAGAAAAATCCTAAAAAACTGCAGAAAATGGGAAATGATCAATTTTGACTGGTCATACCCATATATTTGTGAATTTGACTCTTATTTCTTCATAAAATGATAGTTTTGCCTCTCATGGGTAAATTGTCTCTAGAAAATTAGAAAAATAATTCAGAAACATTCTTAGAAATTGTGAAAAATAAGGAATGAACATATCAACTGGTTTAACATATTTCCAATTTTCAACCCTTGAAAAATGACCATTTTATCCTTTTGGTCAGTTTGACCCAAATCTTTCCAAGTCACCTCAAATGATCTTTTCATGAAGTTGGTATCGAAAAGGCGTTAGAGTAATCTGACGTAACCAAGTCCCCGAACTCATAATCTCTAGTTCGCAGAAATAAATTAGTTCTCCCGCTAATTTATTTAGGTTTCTAATCGACCTACCAAGAACGATTAGTGGCGACTCTAAACTTTAAAATCATTTAAAAAAAAATCAAAGTTGCGATTCGATAGGGCTTGGGAGGGTCTGCGTCAATTAGTTAATTTAATTAACCCGATAATCCGTTCACTTGAAAATTTCTTTTGGATCGCGACACTCATACAAGCCATTGTGTTTAACTGCTCTCATTATTACTAAGTCACCTAGAATAGAATACCACATTCTGAAGAATATCGGCACCTAGCTAAATCTAGGGCACTCAAGGAAATCAAATTTTTTCTTCAATTCTGGAACATGCCTCACTCCAATCAATGTCCTCACTATACTATCATGCATTCTAATTCTAACATCACATTCAGCGTTGTTTGCCAACTACACTTTACTCCTATCCGTGCATTAATAAGTAGTAAACCAATTTCTGTTTGGTATGGCATGAAAAGAACAACCAGAATCCATAATTGACCCGTCCAATGATGAATCGTCAGTGATAGACAAGACAAAATCAGCATTATCCGAATCACCATCAGCTATAGTTGCAACATCATCCGCAGATTCAACTCTAATTCCCTTGCTCTTCTCATTTTTCAGCTTAAGGCAATCCTTTTTAAGATTCCCCCTCTTGCCACAGTTCCAACAGACAGCACCACTAGTTCTAGACTGATTGCGTATATTCATATTCATACTTCTTCTACTAATATGAGTAGTAGGTCTTCCTCTATTTTTTACCTATTAAAGTAGTAGATACAGATTTGTTAGACTCTCTTCTACGGATGTCCTCACTCAGAATTAAATCTCGAATTCCATCAAAAGTTAAACTTGTTGATCTAGAGGAATTATTAACAACAGTAACAATAGTATTCCAACTATCATGCAATGAGGGTAATAGAATCAAAGCACATACCTCATCTTTAAAGTCGATATCAACTGAACTCAATTGACTAACGATCACATTGAATTCATTGATATGATTAGCAATAAATGCACCTTCGCCCATCTTCAAATTAAATAAACGTCGCATCAAATAAATCTTGTTGATGGCCGAGGGCTTCTCCTACATATCCAACATGGCTTTCATCAAACCTGCAGTGGTCTTCTCTTTGACGACATTAAAAGAGACGTTACGAGCCAACATCAGTCGAATAACACCCATTGCTCGTCTATATAGTAATTCCCAATCAGCTTGCTTCATCATCTCTGGTTTCTCTCTAAATAGGGGCAAGTGCAGCTTCATTTGTTATAGATAGTTCTCAATCTGCATCTTCCAGAAACCAAAGTCCTTCCCCTCAAATTTGTTAATTTTCACTTCAACTTCCTCTATCGCCATCAATTCACTTCAACTTAAGCAAGCCTATCTCTAATACCAATTATTGCGTAGAACAAGCGATCAAAAAATAAATAGACAGAATAAGGAAATAAATCGAACACTATGTACGTGATTCGGTTGTAAAGACCTACACCTATGGAGAGAGCAGTGACGAATTCCACTATAGATCAAGTGATACATGGAGATTTCAAACCACATCGAGTCATTCAAACACTCTTAGTATTTCCCAACCCCAATTACATTTAAGAATACATACAGTATTTAGCCTCACAATTTCTGATGGAATAATCTCTCAATTTCACAAAGAAATTAATATGTAAATCTTACAATAAGATTTAGTCTATTTTAACACTTGATTTTTTGATGTAATTCCACGAAGATAGACCATTGCGAAATACTCGATGAAACGGCGCTTCCTTTTTTTGTTCTTTGTATCTATAATGGCAAACTTGTATATATACAAATAAGCCACACACGCATTAGAGAAAACAAATAGGGAAGTTCGGTTAACGAAAAAACAAGATTGACTTTTCTATTTTGTCTTTTATCTCATGTGGAAAGTTCAACTCTAACAGAAATATTGTTCTTGATCTTGATTTGAAATATATTGAACAGAATATATCACACTATTTTATTCAAGATAGATTTCCGTGATATTCAAAACAAATCTTACCTTTAATTTCAAGATCAAGCTATATTTGTTTCTAAAATTCAGATTTTCGTTTTAAGCTCAAATTCGAAACATAGTCTAACACTATGGACAGATATCAATTAATTTTTAACCGATGGTTGAGATCGCCCGCGAGAATTGTGTCATGCGAAGAAGCATGCGCTACCGTAGAAAATCGCAAAGTAGGAACATGTCCAAATTGTGGACCACCATGACTTCGACGCAGATTTCACTTCCATTTTAATAGAGAGATGTTTTGTCATCTAATGAACGACATCAATGATCATTTCTCCAACGGTCGAGATCGATGCGAGGAAACATGGGCCACCATAGAAAAGTAGGAACGTGTCCAAATCGTGGACCAGCATGACTTTTTTTTTTATCGAAATAAGGTAGCATTTCATTCATCCGAAATCAAGATTACAGTCTCTAGAAGAGGAGGATTCACAGCAAACTAAATCCCAAAGTTGTTGGGGAAAATTGTCGAGCCAATTAGTCGGGAGCCTTTTCCTCTTATGTTCCTTGGCGATCCAATCAGCCACCCTATTGGCTTCCCGGGGGATGAACTGCACTTGGACTTCTTCAAGTAGGCCCACCATTGCTCGGCAGTCTTCAATCAAGTGCCGAATAGCCCATGGGTTTTCCTCGGGTTCATTTAGACAATATAGCAAAAGAGTACAATCTGATTGTACTTGCATTGGTTTTAGTTCAGAAGGGGTTGAACTACTTCCATCCGTGCGACCTTCTCTCTCCTCGAGTAGATCTGATAACACCTTCTTCAGAGCAAGGGTTTCGCACTCCATGGATGATAGGGCTCGGACAGAGCAAGCAAAGCCACCAACAATAACGCCTTTGTCATCTCTATGTACGCCGACCACCGATCCTTTAGATTCACCGTCAAGCCAAGATCCATCCATGTTTACCTTCCAGCAACCTTGTTTCGGGGTAGACCACTGCATAGGTAAAGCTCTGATTTTTCCGCTCTTTTTTGCCTTCCAGTTGAGCCCGAGGTCTGAGGTGGTTCTGATCAACTCTGCATCTTCGATTATTATCTCTGCTCTTGGATAACGGCGACCAAAGACTAACCCATTTCTACCTTTCCAGATGGTCCATAGCACGTTCGCCACTAGCTCTGGGTTTGGAGGGTTTCGATCTGAGTTTAAGGTTGAGCTTAGCCACTTGTCCATTCTTTGGATGCTCTCCAGATTGATTACCATGTTCAACCTCGGGTCTGACCAGACTGGTTTTGTCCATTTGCACAATAACAGAGTGTGTTCGACCGTCTCGGGGGCTTCATGGCAAATCGGGCACAGAGGGTCAGGTAACATCTTCCGCTTGTATAAATTTTCTCTCATTGGGATTGCATTTTGGCATAGCCTCTAGATGAAATTTCTAACTTTGGGGGGGGGGGGTTGGGTAGTTGCCAGATAGCAGACCATAGTTTACGGGGGGGCTAATACGACGTCAATGCTTGTGATGATTTGGGTTGCTGTGCTGCTGTAACTATGTGTTGATAACCGCTTTTAATTGAGTATTTTCCATGGCTATTGCCAGTCCAAATGAGTCTGTCACCTACTGAGTTAGGACAGATCGATGTTGCTAGGATTTCTTGGACCATAGATTCAGGGAATAGGGCCCTTAGTTTCGGCATGTCCCACCTTCCATTTGTGAGATCAATTAATTTAGCTACTGTTGTTGGGTCCTCTCTATTTGCTAGGCCATATAGAGTTCCTGAAGATAGCCATTTGTCTCTTCGTATTCTAATGTTCTTTCCATTTCCCACCGCCCAGCGGATATCCGAGCTAATAGAGTCTCTACCCATAAGAAGGCTTTGCCATCCCCATGAAGGTCTATTCCCTTTCTTTGCATTCTAGAGGTCTGAGTTTTAAAAGTATATCCCTTTGAGGACTTTGCTCCATAAGGAAGAGGGATTATGAGCAAGACGCCATGCTTGCTTTCCTAACATAGCTTTGTTGAAGGATACAAGGTCTTTAAACCCCAATCCCCCCCTCTATCTTCCTCCTTTTCAACACATCCCACTTCTTCTAGTGAATCCCGTACTTTGAGGAGTTTTGTCTCCACCAGAAATTCCCTATTTTCTGCTCAATAGCCTTACATATTGAAATCGGGATCTTAAAAATGGACATGGCCTATTGCGGTAGAGCTTGTACCACCGTTTTTATTAGAACCTCCTTCCCTGCTTTTGACAATATGTTCTCCTTCCACCCCTCTAGCTTCATATTGACCCTCGCTAAGATCCAGGCAAACATATGTTTCTTAGTTTGACCCCAATCTGAAGGAATACCAAGATCTTTCCTTGTTTTCTCAATGATGGGAACTCGCAATTCACTGGCCATATTAGATTTGAGCAGTTCGGGACTTCCCTTGCTGAACAAGACCCCTAACTTGTTTAGATTGATGGCCTGGCCTAAGGCGTAGCAATACTGATTCAAGATGCTTGCCAAGTTCTGGCATTCTCTAATAGTACCATCCAGGAAGAATATGACATCATCTGCAAACAGTAGGTGAGAGAGAGTGGGGCAGCTTCCTCCTAGTTTAATTTCTTTTAATGTGCCATCCTCAATCACCTTTCCCAATAGATTAGACAAAGTGTTAGCTAGTATGATGAATAGGTAAGGGGATAATGGATCACCTTGTCTTATGCCACGGGACGGCTGAAATGAAGGTTGTGGCTCTCCATTAATCTTTATACTAAAGGATACATAGGCTATGCAATGTCGAACCATGCTGACCCATCTCTCACAAAAAAATCCCATTCCATCCTATTGTAAGCTTTTTGCATATCAAGCTTGAGTATGGCTTAAAACTTTTTTTTCCTCTCCCTAATAATCAACTGGTGAATTACTTCCTGGACGATAAGAATGTTATCTTGAATCAATCTTCCACTCACAAATGCGCTTTGTTCTGTTGCTATAAGTCTCGGAAGCCACGATCGAAGCCGATTTGCCATAACTTTGGAGATAATCTTGTAGCTGAAGTTGCACAAGCTAATTGGTCTAAACTGACCAACTTCCTCTGGATTGGAGACTTTAGGGATAAGTACTAATTGTGTTACATTAAGATTGGGAGAGAAGGAGCCTGATATGAAGAAGTCCCTAACCATCTTGAAAATGTCATGTTGAATATCCCCCCAATGGTTACGATAAAATTGACCATTTAAACCATCTGGACCAGGGGCTTTTACTGCCCCCAACTGGAAAACAGCTTTTTTGACTTCCTCGAGACTGACCGGGGCTGTCAAAGCCTCATTCATTGCCCCATTGACAATTTCAGGGCATTGGTCTAGAACCGGTTGGAAGTTTCTGCAGCGCACCGAGCTATATAAGGCTTTATAGAACTCCACAACGTGTTGCTTCAGCATATTCTGTTCTTTGCACCAAATTTTGGCCATCCATTTTCAACATCGAGATCTTGTTACGTTGCCTTCTTTGAATAGTTGTAGCATAGAAGTACTTTGTATTTCTATCTCCTTCTTTCAGCCAAGTAACTCTAGACCTCATGCTCCAATAGAGTTCTTCACGTCTCCATAGCTTTTCCATTTGCTCAATAATGTTCTTTGATGCCTCTCGAGAAGAGTGATTAAATGCCCTATTGGTGATGGTAGTGAGTTTCTTTGTCAATGATTGGATTTGGCTTCGAGAGTTCGAGAATTTCTTTTTGCTCTACTTTTTAAGGACTGAGGTAACTTTCTTTATCTTTTTTGGCACCTCATCAATCCCAAGTTGCTCGTCATTCCAAGCTTCCCGCAATATATCTTTACACTCTTCTTCTTCAACCCAAAAAACTTCATATTTGAACTCTCTTGTTCTCCTCTCAAACGTGGGATGAAGTGAAAGAATAATTAGGCTGTGGTCTGAGCCAATAGCTGGTGTCGCATATGTCTCTGCATTAGGGAATTCCACTCTCCATTCGATGTTACATAAGGCTCTATCAAGTATCTCATTCACCAAAGCTTCCCCTTCCCTATTATTTGACCATGTAAAAGTGCAACCCTTACTCTCCATGTCCATCAGTGAGTAGCTGTTGATAAATTCTTGGAAGGCCACAAGACGAGAATAATTTGCCCTTCTTCTACCCATTTTCTCCCATTTATATAATATTTCATTAAAGTCCCCTACACAAACCCAAGGAAGGCTGTTACACGAATTTATATTCAGAATTTGCTGCCATAAACAGTTCCTTTTCTGAATCGTTGTGGGTACATGTATCAATGTAACCCTCATGAGCACCCCGCTTATTTTGTCCCTGCATAGCACGTCAATATATTCATTTGAGTGTGTTTCCACTTTTACCACCCCTTCCTCTTCCCAGAATAATGCCAATCCTCCTGCTATACCCATTGGATTCACTATCATTGAGTTCCGAAAGTGAAGTCTTTTTTTGATTTTTTGAACTGCTTCTTCTTTATTTTTTGTCTCAATGAGGAAGACAATATCGGGTCTCTCTTGAGCCACAATGGCTCGCAAATGCTGGACCGTCAGGGGAGTACCCAGGCCCTAATAGTTCCAGCTCATTATCTTCATATAATCCTCGGTGGCTTATTAGGGCTAGCCACCAAAGCCCATTCATTTCTTTCTTTCACCACAGTGATTGGTGCATCATGTAGAGCCGCTTCATTTATGGTTATACCTTGTGACTCAAGTCTCTTGTAGGGGTTATGCCTCTTTAGTCTCTTTTGCATTGTAGGTTTGGCTACCGCCTTGTCTTTCCTAGGTTGCATAGAAGGATTTCCCACATCATCCTGCCCATAACTCCCATAAATCACAATCTGATTATCTTGGCATGCTTGGAGGCTAGAAAGCCCCCTTTTCCCTAGCTTCGGAGCCTTATCAATCTGCTTGCTCATTTCTTTTCCCTTGACAGCCTCCATTTCATCAGATTCCCTGTTAGTCTCTGTCGGGGGAGTTTTTGGAATCATCTCCTCATCCTCAACTTCTGGGATGTCTTTTTCGTAGAATAACTCCCAGAATGGACTTGGATTCTTAGCCTCAGCCCTCAACCAACTATCAAACTTACTCCCTGAACTTCTTTCATGGTCCATCTCTTTATATGGAATCACCTCACAATCAGTAGTGTAATGCCCGATTTGACCGCAAGAGAAACAAAACCGAGGAAGTCTCTCATATCGAAAGTCAATCCATAGTTTCTTATGCCCCAAGTTCAAGATGGTCCCAGATTTCAGTGGAGAGGTTAAGTCTAATAGCACTTTAGCCTTCCCGATTCTCCTTGGATTATTTCCTTTAATCTCAACTTTCACCTCCATAACTTCTCCTATCTTAGATGCCATTTTATTAATAATCTCTATAATAACTCTGCCTCTTGGGAACCCCATGAACTAAACCCATAATGGGTAATGAGTGAATTCATAGCAATGGTCAAGGGTATCCGATTTGTACTATTGGAGAATAAGTAGGTCCCTTGAGAAACACCATGGCCCTTCCTCCAGAACTCTCCTCTTCTCATTTCCAAACTCAAATTTGAAGGAGAAGAACCCCTGTTCTAAGACGGCACACTCCACTTGTTCCACTTTCCATGCCTTTTTCATTGTGGTTAAAAAGGCTTGAAAGTTGACATTTGGTTTGGATTGGAGTTTTCCATACAAAGTTAGTTCACATTCTTTAATCTTTTCCTCTGGGATTTCACTTTTTGCTATCACTTCGTCACTTTCTGACCACAGTTCACTAAACTTTTGCACAGTGCAGCCAGACGAATTTCGTTTTCAACCTCCCTGCTCATCTTCTCTATTGCTTTTGCTATGCCAAAAAAGAAGAACTGTTACCTCGCTATTTCACTGTGACTGACCTCTATTATTGTTCTCCATGTTCGATGCCAGGATTTGAGCTTTGAGCAGCAACTCAGTGACTTTCAAGCAGCACCTAGGGTAGGTGCAATGGCGAAACCATGACCTCTTTTGGCGCGACAGCCAACTCTTTGATAAAAGGCACCTACTGCAATGGATTGAAGGGGGCTCGGGATTAGGGCACAAAAAGGGTTTTAGCCAAAACCCCTCATGTAGGGTTTGGCCATTGTAAAGGGATTTGGGGATAGAGGTTTTGAAATCTGATTTGTAAATCGGTATGGATTCAGGATGAGTAGGGTTTCTCATATGAAATGAGTTTCGGGAAGGAATCTACCACCATGGGTAGGGGGAACCTCTTCAGGGAGAAGAGAGACGAGGGTGAAATGTTAGTTTCCACGACATTTCCTTCGCGACTCCACCATCGCTCGATTGCCTTGACGGGAAGAGCCGTCTCGTCGAACGGCAACATTGCGACCAGCATGACTTTGAAAGATGTGTTTTGTCATACTATAGTCGCCATCAATTATTTTTTATCGAACGGTCTAGATCACCGACAATTTTGGTGTCCAAATTGGTATGTGGTACCGAAGAAAGGCACAAATTAAGTTTTTGATCAACATGACTTTGATTATTTGCAAATGTAGAGTTTATAATCTCTTTAGATTTTCATTTTTACTTAAGTGGCTTCGAGTTGCAACTTCGAATATATAAATTTTTCTCGAGATATTGGTTTCGATGACTTGAAATCAGAATGGCGTGAAGATGGGAGATAGAACATTTTTATTTGCTAGAATGGTGTTACAGGTACGAAGAAAATGAAATTAAGGGGAAGGGTTAGAGATTGGTGTTGCTTTTTAATCTCTAAATAAGGAGGGGGTTATGTTAAGCATAGGGAAAAGAGGCTTTCGATTGAGGTTAGTGGGACCATCTTGTTCTTGAAATATGCAACTGGGAAGAGTTTTGGTTTGAATTAGCTTTTCAAGATCTGCTCTATTTGCAGCACTTTAGGTGCGGTTGTTTGTAATAGACAAATAGCCATTTTTTTTTTGTCATTAAGACCAATCTGTGAAATGGCATTGCTTCTGGTATGTTCCATGAGCACTTGGACAGAAAGCTAAATACACCTAAAGACGCATCACTTCAACTAAAGGAAGAAACTTCCTATTGGCCTGGCAGCAAAGATTAAGCCCTAGCAGGTGTATGTGGATGCATATTATTAGTTTATCCTAAATGAAGACGTCATGACTGTGGATTCTCGTACTTGTCGAGATCAACATCCTTTCACAATTCCTAAGGAAGCTGGGGTTGCAAATAAAGTGAAGGTGGTAAACAATGCACTTGTTCAACGGTGAGTAAATGCTTGATGAATAATCGGCGCCTTGGTTGTCCTAATCGGCTCTCTTTTCTGCATCAATTAATGTCTAATAGCAAATTAGCAATGTCTGAGTAAATGCTCGAACTCTTCCCACCCGTATTTGTTTGCAAGTCAAGATCTGTTGCGAAAATCAAATGAAGAACAAAAGTGGAACAACGAGATTTACGTGGTTCGATCAGATTGATCTACGTCCACGGGCGAGGCAAACAAAATTCCACTATATCAAAAGGAGAGAGTGCATGATTACAAAGTCGATCTTGTCGACAACTCCAAACCCCTCACAAAACTGTCAATGTCAACGCCAACTAGAAAACTCTAACGACACTATATATTTAGTGTTTCAAACAAAAAAAAAGGAAAACCTAATTCCTCTGGGTTTGGGCTTACAGCCCATTCAAATAATATGTCAAAAAATTCAAGACATATTTAACAATTCTCCACATTGGCTTGAATTTAATCATCAAGAAGCCGAACATGTTCTTCCAGCATCCCTAAGCCTACGTGAGCTAACTCGGTGTAGGAAACAAGGGATGTAACAAAAGGAAAGAATATGTCCTCTTCAAACAAAGGTAGAATTTCATTCACCTCGCCACCAAGCCCTAGAAAGGGGCAAACCTCAAACAAGCATGCCAATCAAGTTCAAGCAATGCTTAAACTTGTTGGCGAGGATTGACTTGGTCAACATATCAGCAGGATTGTCAGCAGTGCCAATCTTCTTTACCATCATATTTCTCTCAGGAACTTCTGCTGTCGTGAGAGCATAAGCCACCAGATCAGAGTATCCATATTTTTGAGGAGGTCGAATCTGCCTCCTTTCTCTGCCAGTAGCAATAGAGTATGGCTGCTCCACCTCATCTGCAGCTTTCTCATCTGAACTTGAATCAACAACAGCACTTCGCTTGCTCAAATCAATCTGAGAGGTCTTCTTTGGAAGCTTCACCTAAAGCTCCACCTCATTCATATCACTCTCAAATTTTCCTGCAGACTCATCAACAACCTTCCTTTGATCAAGCGTAAACATTTCATTAAAAGTAACATCCCTACTAATAATGAACTTATGCGAGTTGGATTCCTGACACCACAAACGATACCCTTTTACACCATCAGCATATCCAACAAAAATGCATTTTCTTGCTTTAGGTTCTAACTTACCATCCTTAACATGATAATAAGCAGGGCATCCAAAAACCTTTAGATTAGAATAATCACAAGTCTTACCTGACCACTTCTCAAAAGGAGTCTTGCAGTCTATTGCTGTTGAAGGAGAGCGATTAACCAGATAACAGGCTGTGTTAACAGCTTCAGCCCAAAAGTCTCTTTCCATGCCAGCATTAGAGAGCATGCATCTTGCTCTCTCCAATAGAGTTCTGTTCATACGTTCTGCCACCCCATTCTACTGAGAAGTGTGTCTAACTGTACGGTGTCGAACAATACCAGCATCTGCACAGAATTCATTAAAATCGCTACTGCAGAACTGAAGACCATTATTAGTTCTAAGACGTTTGATCTTCTTTCTAGTCTAATTCTCAACAAGGGTTTTCCACTTCTTGAAAGTTTCAAATACATCACTTTTCTTCTTCAGAAAATAAACCCAAACCTTCTTGGAATAATCGTCAATAAACGTTACAAAGTAAAGAGCACTACCCTTAGATGGAACCTGTGCTGGTCCTCATAAATCAGAGTGGATGTAGTCAAGTGTGCCCTTTGTTGAATGTGTGCTAGTACTGAAGCTAACTCTGCACTGCTTGCCAAGAACACAATGCTCATAGAAATCTAGTGAAGTCGTCAAAACTGTCATGCCACGCTCACTCATGTGGCCCAAACGCATATGCCACAATTTTGTTTTATCATTATCAGAAATAGAATTAGATGTGCCAACCGAAGGACCAATAACAGTGCTACCCTGTAGATGATACAAGTGATTTACCTTGCTTCCTTTCATCACAACCAGATTACCTTTGGAGACTTTAAGAACTCCACCTCCACCTGAGTATACACACCCAATGGAATCCAAACTGCTCAACGAAATAAGATTTCTCTTCAAGTCCGGTATATGTCTAACTTCAGTCAAGGTTCTAACTATCTTGTCGTGACATTTGATCCGAACAGTACCAATGCCCATAACTCTGCATTCAGCATTATTACCCATCAAGACTGATCCACCATTTATTTGCTCATACGTGGTGAACCATTCCCTATTTGGGGACATATGATATGATGCTCCAGAGTCTAATATCCAAACATCATCGAACAAACTAACAGCAGAGCATGCAGTAAGAACACTGTCTGACCCCTTAGACTCATCTTCGCTAGCAACATTCACCACATCTTGTCTTTGAGCATGTTGCTTACCTTTTCTCTTGAGCACAGGACAATCTGACTTGTAATGTCCTCTTTTGTGACAATAATAGCACTCTACGTTCGTCTTATCGCCAGGTGGCCTAGATTTTGAGCGACTAACAGATTTCCCTCGAGGAGCTTTATCCCTATTCTTGTTCCTGCCTCTCACAAATAAACCATCTGCTTTATTTTCACTAGTATTCCCATTCAGTTTCATTCTCAATTCAGCAGAATTCAAAGATGCTTTAACATCCTCCAAAGTTATGGATTCACGTCCATAAAGCATCGAGTTCACAAAATTCTCATATGAAGCAGGCAGTGAACATAACACAATCAAAGCTTGATCTTCATCATCAAGTTTAATATCTAAATTCTTCATATCAAGAACGATTTTATTAAACTCATCCAAGTGTTCTTGAACAGGCGTACCTTCGCACATCTTTAAGGTATAAAGACGCTGCTTCAAATAAAGTCTCGACGTCAAAGATTTCTTCATGTAGAGACTTTCAAGTTTGCTCCAAAGACCCACAGCTGTTTCCTCATCGGCGACTTCTCGCAGAACCTTGTCATCCAGAGACAACTAAATCGCGCTATGCGCCTTCTCGTCCATCTCTTCTATTTCTGCCAAGGTCATGTCATCTGGATACTTTCCGTCCAGCGCCCTAACTGTATCCTCCCGCCTCAATAAAGCTTTCATCTTTATTCTCCATAATCCAAAATTATTTTATCCATCAAAAGATAAAATCTGAAACTTCAGAGATGCCATCTAAAAGAGCCTTTTGATTTGGTATCGGGTCGTCGGGGGTTGTCGGGACTGTTCTGGTCTGGTCGCCTGGAGGTGGCCGAGAAAAGTGGCCGAGCGTACAGGCCTTGGCTGAGAAAAGTGGCCGAGTGCACGAGCCTTGGCCGAGAAAAGTGACCGAGATAACGGGCCGAAGCCGACGGAAGTGGCCGAGATCATGGGTCAAGGCCGACGGAAGTGGCCGAGAGCACGGGTCGTGGCCGACGAAAGTTGGCCGAGATCACGGGTCGAGGCCGACAGAAGTGGCCGAGATCACGGGTCGTGGCCGACGGAAGTGGCCGAGATTACGGGAAGTGGCCGATAGTACGGGTCGTGGCCGACGGAAGTGGCCGATATCTCGGGTCGAGGCCGACGGAAGTGGCCGAGAGCACGGGTCGTGGCCGACGAAAGTTGGCCGAGATCACGGGTTGTGGCCGACGGAAGTTGGCCAAGATCACGGGTCGTGGCTGAGTGAGTTGGCCGAGCGTAGCGGACATGCGGTCGGCCGACGCAAAACTCTCACAAAACGCCGCCCTCTTTCTTCTTCGTCTCTTAACCAGGCTCTAATACCAATTTGTTGCGGAAATCAAATGAAGAACAAAAGTGCAACAACGAGATTTACGTGGTTCGATCAAATTGATCTACGTCCACGGGCGAGGCAAACAAAATTTCACTATATCAAAAGGAGAGAGTGCATGATTACAAAGTCAATCTTGTCGACAACTCCAAACCCCTCACAAAACTCTCAACGTCAATGCCAACTAGAAAACCCTAACGACGCTATATATATAGTGTCTCAAACAAAAAAAGGAAAACCTAATTCCTCTGGGTTTGGGCCTACAGCCCATTCAAATAATATGTCAAAAAATTCAAGACATATTTAACAAGATCTTTGAAAGATTCCTGCAAAAGACCAAGCGCCTTACTGAGGCTAATAGTTTGTACACTTGAAAGGGTTTCTTTTTCTCTTATTCGGTCTTATCTTGGATAGAAATCCAGACGACCAAACGCAATCTAATAGCAACCTCTGAATCCGCAAATAAAGTTTTTAATCTAAGAAATTGGATTATGTGGAAATTGTTGTTGTATATAATACGTTTGCATGTACAAGATATATGTTCGCGCATGAACAATAAGAGTTGGTAGACAAACCTGAATCACAAAATGAACGCGTAAATGAAATGAAGATGAGTGATTCGAGCCCAACGAATTCACGTTGTGTCTTTAAGACAAATTTGTCCCCTCAATCGGTATTCAAGGGTCTTGGACAATTGCCTCCCAGGATAGAACGGATCTATTTTGGTACTTTTTCAAGAGAAAACGTCCAAGCAACTTGTGTAATAATCGCATGAGAGTGAATGAGCGGAATGAGTGTTTTCGAAATGTTCTGTTTGAAAACGAATATATTAAAAGTAGTCCAAACGAAGAGTCACGAAGTCATGATTGTTCGGAGTTCAATTTCGGCCGGCTCGGCGGCGCACGCGCGCGTGGACCGGTCCGACTTTGTGCAAGACCTCTCTTCTCCACAAAAGTGAAGTACCCCTTGGGGCCCAAACCCATTGACAAGGCTCCACTATTTAAATCCAATACTCCTTTATCTTCTATCCCATGTAGGACTATTTCTCCCACAATTCTCCTTCATATTTTATGGGTTTTTTTGTTGTTCAAAACCCAACAGAAATACGAGAGACAGAACAGCTAGAATGCTGTTGACTCCTCTTTGCTCTGCTGAGCTGTCTGTAGCAACTTGAGGAAAGAATCTTTCCCGACTTCTAGAACTCTGACCAGTTCATCGCCTCAATGAAGCTGCAGCCAATAAATTTCTGGGGAAGTGTCTGTAGTCACCCTGGAATTTTCAATAAGTTAGGAACTGAATTTAATTTTGCCTGAACTCTTCTCCACACTTGTTTACTTATGGAAAAGTCAAAGTCGTCGGAAGATTCCTGCATAAGAGAAGTGCCTTACGGAGGCTAACAGTTTGTACGCTTGAAAGGTTTTCCTTTCTCCTTCGTGGTGTTAACGAGCGAAAATGGCTAGCCTAGCTGTTGAAGCAGCACTGGCATTGGGGGAGATAGTCTCCTCCTTAATCCTCAAAGAGATCAACCAGAGAAGAGATGCGAATGAGGATATTGATGGCGTCATGAGATCGTTGAGGACACTGCGAGCTTTCCTGATCGACCAAGAAGGAACTCAAGGCGACCAGCGTCTTCTGGACAAGGTACACCAAATTCGAGATTTTGCGTATCAAATTGAGGATGCTTTCGATGAGTTCATGTTCCATGTGCCGCCCCATGTGCATACGCACAACATCACAAAAATTGCACACGGGTTTGCTTATTTAGCCCCACGAAGGGTAGCCCTTTATAAAATGTCTTCCAGATTAAAAGATATTAGAATGAAAATCCGAGAGTTTGGAGATCTTGAATATCTGCACGCTGGAAGTACTGGCTCTGGTGAAGGCACGAGCTACGATGGGCTGTCTGAAGATCATTTGGCCCATCGAGTTATTGAAGAAGATGATATCGTGGGTTTTGATGGCCATGTCGAACGCATTCGTGATCAGTTGCTATCTGGAGAACCCGGGCTTTCCACAATTTCGATAGTAGGGCCCGCTGGTTCAGGTAAAACTGTTCTTGCCAAGCAGGTTTTTGAGTGCAAGAGGGTTCAGGGGCATTTCGACTTCCATGCTTGGGTGCATGTCTCTCGTTCCTTAAAACTGGAGGAGCTTTTAAGGAGCATATGGACGCAATTCTTTCCTGGGATGGATGGGTCAGTTCTCATAAATGGAATTCTTGTTAAAGCATCTTTCATTAAATACTTGCAGCAGAAACGGTTCATTGTTGTTCTGGACAATATATGGAGATTGCAAGATTGGGAACTGATCGTAAATGAATTACAGATTGGTTCCAGTGGAAGTAGAGTATTGGTCACTTCTTGCAACAGCGATGTTGGTGCATCTTGCGCCGAATACCCCAAATATGTCCATGAACTGAATGGTTTACCATGGAAGAAAGCATTAAACCTATTCTGTAAGAAGGCTTTCCGTAGCTGCAATGGGATTTGCCCCCCAGCGTTGGAGGATTGGTCCGAGAAAATAATTAAGAAGTGTGAAGGACTTCCCTTAGCAGTAGTAGCAGCCGGCAACCTCCTATCAAAGAAGCGGCAAAATCCATATGAATGGAAGAAATTGCATGACAGCCTCGGAGCCAATCTTCAAGTTATGGGGAGTATTCTGTTGCCAAGTTACAAGGACCTCCCGAGCGATCTAAGAAGCTGCTTTTTGTTCTTCAGCATTTTTCCTGAGGACTATTCGATCCAGCGGCAAAGATTGATTCGCCTATGGATAGCTGAAGGATTTGTGAAGGAAGTGAGGAATGCAACTCTGGAAGAAATTGCTGAGCATTATCTTAATGAGCTCGTTCAGAGGAATCTGGTTCATGTGACAGTGAGGGAAATTGATGGACGGGTGAGAAGTTGCCGTGTCCTGAATCTTGTTCACGAATTCATCATTGCCAAGGCTGAGGAAGAGAACTTTGTCGGATCTGCATCCGAAAGAAGCTCATCGTCACAGGGAAGAATGCGGCGCCTATCTGCTCAAACAGATATGCACACAAATGTTGAACTTGGTGAAACATTACGTTATGTTCGGTCGGCTTTCATGTTTGGGAGAGGAAAGTTTTCGGACTTAAAGTTTTTCCAGTTGTTGAAGAGTTTAGATATGCAAGGCGCTCCGCTGGAGGATTTCCCCATCATCGTTGTCGAACTTGTGCTTCTAAAGTACCTGAGTTTGCGAGAGACAAATATCAAGACAGTTCCGAAGTCCATAAAGAAGCTTGGCCTCCTCGAAACCTTGGACCTCAAACAAACAAGGGTCTCGCGGCTTCCAGGGAGCATTTTTCGGCTGCGCCATTTGCGTCATCTGCTTGTTTATAGATATGACGTGCAGAACTACGTGACTTTTAATGGTGCAGAGGGTGTAGAGATGCTCGGTGGAAGAGGGGCCTTATCTAACATACAAAAGTTGTCGCTTGTAATGGCTACAGCTGAGCTTATTAAAAAATTGGATGATATGATCCATCTAAGAAAGCTCGGACTCATAAATTTGAAGAGCAAGGATGGAAGAAAAGTCTGTGAGTCCATCCAAAAAATGGAGCATCTCTCAACACTTGATCTAAGGGCAGAATCAGGGCACCAACTTGAATTGGATCATATTCAGATCAAGCCTGGTTTCGAGTTTCTTCAACACCTTTACTTAAAAGGGCAACTGCAAAAGTTACCCACGTGGGTTTCTTCACTGCAGAGTCTCATCAAAGTCGGACTAAAGTGGTCGAGATTGAACATCAACATCAACCCGCTCCAAGCTCTTCAGGACTTGCCTAATCTGATGGAGCTCGATATGGTTGATGCTTTTATGGGACAAACACTGGAATTCAAGGTGAACACGTTCAGGAAACTGAAGATACTTCAGATTGAACGATTCAGCGAGCTGAGCTTGGTGGTTGTGCAGGCCGATGCAATGCCTGCTCTCGAAAGGTTGACGTTTTGCAAGTGCGAGAAATTGAATATGCTTCCCCTGGGCATAGACTCTCTCACTCGTCTTGAAGAACTGCTTCTGTACGACATGAATAGGGAATTTATCGATCGGCTCTGTAGGAACAGCGAAGATCGCAATTTGGTCAGCCACGTCAGGGTCATCCATTCATATACTCTAGGCCAAAATCAGTTGTGGGTGCGTCAGAATCTTTCTTGAAACGACAGCCTCATGCCTTGGGGTGTTTCTCATCAAATTTCGGTTAGTTGATCTGTGCAACCACACGAGCACTGAGTACGTATGTCAGTGTCCTCTGTTGCTGCTTTTTACCATAATTATGAGTCTGATCTCTGATCTCGAACTCTATGATTTCAGTTTCGTTTGGCTTATCTGATGTCGATAAAAAGGGATTTCAAATGTTAATCTCGATTCTTCCTTGTTGAAGTTGCTTACTGATTCATATATTTGTCTTCCCATAATATGAGATGATAAAAGATCCACACCAGATCATGGGGATCTTCTAGAAGTAATCTTGGTCTTCATCACAATGAGGCCATAGGCATGGTGTTACTGCTTTTATTCACTAGTCAGAGCTCTAGACCGTGTACTAATTGGCATTTAAAAGTGTGTTAATCTGAGGTTTTTTTTTTAACTCTTTATCATCATTTTTTAATGATAAATGTCAAATTGCCATGTGGTTCAAGATATTGTAAAACAACTTGGTACCCAAGTTGGCTCTAAAGAAAGCAACTTGTGCATGCATTCAATTGCACAATAGCAACTTCTGATGAGTTTCATTTTCTTAACCTCTCTCCTTTTGGTTGGCCAATGTCATATTCTTGACAAGAGCCAAATCTTCACTTTGATTAACCAAGATAGAGATAGAGAAGCTCCAAGAATGCACCCCAACTCTCTTTTTTGGGCGGATTTTTGAGCTTCGTCTATGTGCCCCGCTCCCCTTGATAGCATTCACTTACTGAGAACTTAATTTGAAAAAAAAGCCATACTTCGACCTAAATATTTTCAGGATGCTCCTAATAACCAACGAACGGCAAGGGTTTTTCCTTGTGTGGATGCCACTTTTATTGTCATAATATATATTCTGAGATATACTTGTAAGTTGAGTAAAATTGTTAATATCATTTAAGTATTGTTATTTGATGTATTGATTTTTGATACCAAAAATCTTTCATAGCTTCATTTTATATTTTTCCAGTCCTATGTTTCTTTTTTTGGAATTTTTATTCAATTCTTGCACATGAAAATGAAGTTGATTTTTGTGAAGCCATATAGGAATGTTTTCAGAAAACTAAAAATAAATAAATTCAAAATTGCAAAAAAAAAATTGAAAACAAAAAAAAAAGGAGCTAAAATTGAACGAGAGAGTAGAGTGAGGATTGGGGGATGATTTTTTTTTTTTAATAACGCTGCCCTCTTCGCCGGCTGGCGAGGCCAAGCACCCGTCCGCCGCTGGGCGGTGGCGCCACGGCCGCTGTCACAGGGCTAAACGTTGCATAGAGTTTCGTCTTGTGATTGCGTCAAGTACACCCGGTCGTCTCACACATACAACACGATAGAAAACGAGCAATGCGAAGGCCAGTGAAGGCCAATCCACGAAGCGAGGCAACTGCTTGAGCAAACACCGACGCAAGGCAAATCCCTCGCTCACCAGACACTTGGGCACGGAACTGGAATCGCCGTTCACGTTCCAAGAGGCGTGCGAACAAGAAACACGCGTTTCATCATGCGCATCAAGCGTTCGACAAATGCCTCAGTGTTTGTTGGAGAACTTCCAACGTTATTTGATATTCAAAACCAACAATAAAAAGTCTGATTATCCAGTCAGTGGACTAGTCATGTCTATTTGGCATCTACCGTGCAGCCAATAAGAGAAATGAACCAAACCCAGAGTTGCTCTGACCTTGAAGGTGCATGTGCTGCAAATAGAGCAGATCTTGAAGAGCTAATTCAAACCAAAACTCTTCTCCCGTTTGCATATTTCAAGAACAAGATGGTCCCACTAAGCTCAATCGAAAGCCTCTTTTCTCTATGCTTACCATAACCCCCTCCATATTTAGAGATTAAAAAGCAACACCAATCTTTAACCCTTCCCGTTAATTTCATTTTCTTCATACCAGTAGCACCATTCTAGCAAATGAAAATGTTCCCCACAAGCATCACCACCAAGTTCACAGGGCCCAACTCCCTCCAAAAAACAACCTACTCCAATCTCACCGATCCAAGTCGCAAAATCAACGCAAGGTATTAATCCACTTTCGGCATATCTGCAGCCAACCTAAACAGCATCTACTTTGATTCACCAGACTATTTCAACAGCAACTTGATCCTTCTTGCGAAACTTCTCCAATCCAATTAAGTATCTGGATGTAGGACTGCATTTCTTCGACAGGTTCATAGCCACTCAAGCATTCCAAACTTTTACTATGAGAAAAGGAGAAAAGGGATTGGAATTGTTCACATGATATCGACTCTGGCCTATATGCCGTCAAACCTGGGCATAGAACTTCAAGTTGACGTTTTGTAAGTGCAAGAAATTGAATATGCTTCCCCTGGGCATAAACATTCTCACTCGTCTTGAAGAACTGCTTCTGTACGACATGAATGGGGAATTTATCGGTCAGATCTGTTGGAACAGCGAAGATCGCAATTTGGTCAGCCACGTCAGGGTCATCCATTCATATGCTCTAGGCCAAAATCAGTTGTGGGTGCGTCAGGATCTTTCTTGAAATGACAGCCTTATGCCTTGGGGTGTTTCTCTTCAAATTTCGGCTAGTTGATCTGTGTAACCACACGAGCACAGAGTATGTATGTTAGTGTCCTCTGTTGCTGCTTTTTACCATAGTTATGAATCTGATCTCTGATCTCAAACTTCGTGATTTCAGTTTCGTTTGGCTTCTCTGTTGTCAATAAAAAGGATTCCAAATGTGAATCTCGATTCTTCCTTGTTGAAGTTGCTTACTGGTTCATATATTTGTCTTCCTACAATAGAAGATGATAAAAGATTCACACCAGATCATGGGGATCTTCAAGAAGTAATCTTGATCTTCATCACAACAAGGCCATAGGCATGGTGTTACTGCTTTTATTCACTAATCAAAGCTCTAGACGGCGTACTAATTGGCATTTAAAAGTGGGTTCATATGTGGTTTTCTTTTATTCTTTATTGTCAATTTTTACTGTTAAATGTCAAATTGCCATGTGGTACCCAAGTTGGCTCTAAGCAACATGCATTCAATTGAACTAGTAATCCATCCCATTCTCAATCATTTCTGATGAGTTTCATATTCTTAACCTCTCTCCTTTTGGTTGGCCAATGTCATATTCTTGACTAGGGCCAAATCTTCGCTTTGATTAACGAAGGTAGAGACAGAGAGGCTCCAAGAATGGGCCCCAACTCTCTTTCTTGGACTGATTTTTGGGCTTCTTTTATGTGCCTCACCCCCTTTGACACCATTCACTAACTCGAGACTTAATTTGAAGAAAGCCATATTTCGACTCGAATGTTTTCAGGATGCTCCTAATAACCAAGGAACGGCAAGAACTTTTCCTTGTGTGGATGCCACTTTCATTGCCAAAATATATATTGTGAGATATACTTGGAAACTAAGTAAAATTGTTAATATCATTTAAGTATTGTTATTTGATGTATCAATTTTTGTTTAGAGATGCTACATTATTTTGTAAGGTAAATCATATTCTACTAAACTTGTCTCTATAACCAAACACAATGACATTGTTGGGGAGGAACGAGATATTACTTCACTTCAAACTAAGTCAATCCATGATCAAATTGTCCCACGTAGCTATACTAACTTAATCCGACAATAGCCAACAATATATATTCAGCAAAAACAACATTACAATATGTAAATATGAAAGTGAAATGATAAGGAGACAACACATGAAAATTTATGTGGAAAATCCAAAATGGGAAAAATCACAGACGGCCCAAAAAATTCTACTAATCACCAAGAATAGTAGGTACATAAAAGGTTTTTTTTTAGTCACACACTAGAGGCTTAATATCAGCATTACAAAAGTATTTTCTCATCACAAAGGTGGAACAATACAAAAAAGGACAAGGAAACCCTAATCACGATACGAAAATTCAGAGATGAATCTCAATGAATAAAATGATTAACTCATAGACCTCGTCCTCACGAATAACATATCAAAATGAGACAATTTTGTCAACCTTTGACCTTCAAATTGGGATCGCAAAACTGCACCCTTTTTTTTCTCCCATGCATGCTCTCTTTTTCAACGAGAGCTTCCTTATTCTTTTTCTCTCCCCTTTTCTCTATCTTGTTGGGCATGAAGATAGGCCACCTCTTTTTCTCTCTTTTTCTTTTTCTCTTATCTTTTCTTTTGCTTTAACTTTTCTTTCATTCTTTTATTTTCTTGTTTTCTTTATTTGTTACTTTTGCTAAGTTAGCTAGGCCCCACATAAGAGGCCGACCCAACTAACAATTCTCTCCATTTGCCTCATGTGGGGAGTTCCATTGTGCCCGCTTTGTTTTTGTAAGAATCAAGTTTCATCATGGGCAAGACTTTGGTCATCGTGTCAAATCTGTTGTCGTCGGTGTGAATTTTCATAAGTACAAAGAGCTTCTCTTTTAACTTTTCTCGAATTCAATGGTATTTCATATCAACATACTTCAATCTTGAATGCAACACCGGATTTTTGCTAAGATAGATAGCACTTATGCTATCACAATATAGAACAAACTTCTCTTGCTTCAAGGCCAACTCCTATAGGAACTTCCGCATCCACAAGAGTTCTTTGTCTCCTTCAGTGATAGCAATATACTCTGCTTTAGTCATAGACAAAGAAACACTTTTTTGCAATCTCGATTGCCACGAAACTACTCTCCTTACAAAAGTCATCATGTAACTTGAAGTGAACTTTCAGGAATTACTGTTACCAATATAATTAGAATATAAATAGCCACTCAACTTTGACTTTCCATTTTCACAACACAACAAAAATCTGGAAGTACCTCTAAGATAATGCAAAATCCATTTCTTGGCTCCAATGCTCTTTACTTGGATTTGAAAGAAATTTACACATAACACCAATTGCATGAGCAATATCTAATATTGTACAAACCATGGAATATATCAAGTTACCCACGACGAATGCGTAAGAAATTTTCATCATCTCTTCTCTTTCTCACTCATAGGATACTCATTACTACTTAACTTGAAGTAACCAATAAGTAGAGTACTTATCAGTTTACATGTGCTTATATTGAATCTTTCAAGCACATTTTCAATGTACCTTTCTTGAGATAATCAAAGTTTCAAGTTCTTCATATCACGAGTAATTCTCATGCCTAGGATTTGCTTAGTTGTTTCAAGATCCTTCATCGCAAAGACTTTAACTCAACTCACTTTTAAGCTCTTGATTTTGTTAGCATCATCCCTAACTATCAATAGGTCATCTACATAGAATAGGAGTATAATAAAATCATCATCTGAGAATCTTTTCATAAATATACAAAAATTAGAGTTGATTTTACCATATCCATGAGCTTCTATAAATGCATCAAACTTCATGTACCATTGTGTTAGTACTTGCTTGAGACCATATAAACTCTTCCTCAACCTGCATACTAGATGCTCCTTGCCTTCAACTTTATAACCATTTGGTTGCTCTATGCATATTCTTCTTCTAGGTTCCTTTCTTCTAACGAAAGCCATTTACAATAAGCCTAGTCCTGTATCGTAGCTGCAAACTATTTTTTTTTGTCTTTAACTTGTACATCCCCCTATTTTTGAGTGTTTTCTTGTCGTTGGACAACTTCATCAATTCAAATGTGCAGTTCTCATGTAAAGATTTGAGCTCATCTTGCATGGCTTCATACTGCTCATTCTTTTTATCACATAACATAGCCTCTTCAAAAGTTTCTGGCTCTCTTGCATTAGTAAGTAATACATACATATGGAGGTCATAGCTTGGTGAGGCTCGATGTTCTCTTTCCAATCTTCTAACTTGAGGTAGAACCGGTTATTCTTGTCCAACTAACTCAATTGGTTGCTCTTGCTCATTTGATTCACCTTTCTCAATTGAAGACTCAACATTCTATGAGGATTTACCCTCTTCATGATTTTCACGGACTTCTTCCTGTTATTTCCACCCAATATAGTAGGAGGATTTGGGTTGAAACTAACCGTGTGTTGAGCTATATTATTTGACTTCCTTGGTTTATTGATATGTTTAATGGTTTGATGCTTGAAGACCACCATATCTCTGCTTCTAATGACTTTTTTTATAATTGGATCTGATAACCTATAACTAAACTCTTCATGTCCATAACCTGAGAAGATGCACTATTTAGACTTATCATCAAGCTTGAACCTTTCATCTCTTAGAATATGTACAAATGCCTAAAATGATAACTATAGAAAATATCTTTCATACTCCAAACTCTTTGCGAAACACCCATTTAAGAGAAACCGATGAAGAAAGGTTTATCAAGTCAATTACCGTTCTCATCGCTTCACCCCAAAAATAACTTAGGTAACTTCGCATGAGATAGTATACACAAAATCCGATCATTAATCGTCCAGTTCATTCTCTTCGCTATCCCATTATGTTGTGGTTATCTTTTCAAATTTGATACCATACTCCCCGCAATAATACTCCAATGGGCTTTTATATTCTTCACCGTTGTCAACTCGAACATATTTCAGTTTCTTCTCAATTTTTCTTTCTATTTTGACATGAAATTGTTTAAAAGCTGTAATTACCTGATCTTTAGATTTCAAAGTAATAGCCTGCACTGTTCTAGAGTAATCATCAATAAATGTTACAAAGTATAATGCATCACCAAGTGCTCTAAATTAAGTACATTTAACTTTATGTATATAGAGGAACTATTAAATGAGAATCGATATTGCTTACCCATTAGGCAATGAGTGCATTTCGTCAAATTTCTCTTATTCAATAGTAGAAGATTTTTCTTAATAAGAGTTTCAAAGTCCTTCTTGTTAAGATGATCAAGCCTCATGTGCCATAGATTAACTGAGAAATCCTCCATTGCATTTACCTTTTCTCTTTTCAACTTTGTTTACACGGTATAGAGAATGCATGTCTTCTTGCGTTTTGCCACTATATAAAGCCTTTAGTCAATTTCTATTTGCCATCATAGAAGGAATTGCAATAACCATCATCATCTAAGACACTCGTGGAGATCAAGTGAAGTCAAATATCCAGAACATATTTCAGAAGTAAATTACATCCCACATCGGTCTTCAAATAAATATCTTCCATACCAATAATCTTATAAACACCCCTATTTCCTATCATAACACAATTGAAGTTACTGTTGCGATAAGATGTAAAGTAGTCATGTCATGAGGTGAAATGAAAAGAAGCTATGGAATAAACAACCCAACTAAAGTCTTGGCCTGTAAGGTTTGTACAATCATTGTCACAAATTAACACAATATCACCATTAAATGCAACTACCATTGTAGCTTGATTCTCTTGTTCTTTCTATCTCTATGTCTATCATGGGATTTATCTCTTTTTGGTAGCCAACACTCTTTAACGTAATATCCCATTTTGCTACAATTGTAACACTTCACACTCTTTTTTCTACCTTGACTTTCATCTTTCTCTTAACTTGTCCCTGTCATTACTTTGAAACTTTTTTAATTGATTTTTCATCCTATTTTCCATAATAAGTGCCTCCGATCTAGAAAACATAATTCAAGTAGTTTCTCCTTATTTCTTCATTGAACAAGCTTTCTTTAACCATGCTCATAGAAAATACACCATAAGAAGCTGAATTGTTTAACGCCACAACCAAGATATCTCAATTATCGAGGAAGAGCACCAACTAATAAACATGATTGCAATTCTTCACCAAGGTCAATCTCAAGATTTGTCAATTGATTTACAATATCTTGAAATTCACTCAAATGCTCCGACATGCTCTTTTCCTCATTGTATCTTAAATTCATAAGTCTTTCCACTAGAAGAGCTTTATTTTGTAGAGTTCTCTTCTCATAAAGATCTTGTAGTTTTTTCTACAAAATATCCGTCTTCATTTCTTAAACAACATGGTGAAACATACTATTGTCAATCTATTGTCAAATAAATCAAATTATTTTTTGATTCATTCGTTCCCACTCTGTCTTTTTTGTCTCCTTGAGCCTTATTACCATTGACGAGATCAAACACATTTTTGCAATATAACATGTCTTCCATCTGACGCTTCCATATGGAATAATTCGAGGAATTTAACTTAAACATGATGCCCCTCCATTCCTCCATTGATCTCTATACTAGCTCTGATACCACTTTGTTGGGGGAGAAACATGTAGCACTTCCCTTCAAGCTAAGCCAATCCATGATCAAACTTTCTCTTGAAACTATACCAACTTAATGCAGCAACAATCAATAATATATATCCGACAAAACAATCTCACAACATAAAAATATGATAGCAGAATGATAATGAGACAACACATCAAGATTTACAGGAAAAACTTAAAACGGGAAAACTCATGAATGCCCAAAAACTTTCACTAATCACCAATAATTAAGTACACAAAAGATTTCTCTCTAGTCATACACTTGAAGCTAAATATCAATATTACAAGAGCATTTTCTCACCACGAAAATGAAATAATATAAAAAGGGCAAGAAAATCCTAACCGTGATAGGAGAATTCAGAGACAAATCTCAATGAATGAAACCGATCAACTCATAAACCTCGGCCTCACAAATAATATATCGAAATTTGAGTTAATTTCGCTAACGTTTGGCCTTCGAAGTAGAACCACAAAATTGCATGCCCTTCACTCTCCCGTCCACGCTCTCTTTTTCACGGAGAGCTCCCCGGTTCTTTTTCTCTCTCTTCTTCTCTGTCTTGTTGGGCACGAAGATAGGCCACCTCTTTTTCTTCCTTTTTGCTTTTTCTCTTGTCTTTTCTTTTGCTTAGATTTTTATTTCACTCTTTTATTTTCTTGTTTCTTTATTTGTTACTTTTGCTAAGTTAGCTGGACCCCACATAGGAGGCGGACCCAGCCAACAGAGCACTTCTGTTCAATCCCCATGTTTGACGGAGTTCCTTTTCCGTTCCATTCTCTTGATTCAATTCAATTTCGACGTACCAAACGCGACACTATATATATTTATGAGATCGTCCATCCTCATCATGGTCCAATTCCATTACTGGGAGATCAGACAGGCACGCGTGAGGACATGAAAGGTCGTTCATGCATGGATGATGTATCAAGCTCCTCGGTAAATGAAGCGTTCAAACCCTAACTCTTTTTGGAAGAAAACTAGGAGGCATAACTGCTTCTTCCATTGTCCCGAGCACTTGCACTTTCAGGTCACCGCAGAGATTTCTGGTATTCAAGACACTTAGTCAAAAGTGCTTTTTATATACCCACCTGCATGCTCGCTTTAGGAGACAGG
Source organism: Psidium guajava (assembly GCA_016432845.1). NCBI lineage: Eukaryota > Viridiplantae > Streptophyta > Magnoliopsida > Myrtales > Myrtaceae > Psidium > Psidium guajava. The sequence goes on from CM028226.1 coordinate 35,216,071, forward strand.
ACCGATGATGGAGTTGCAATGATTTAGCTCGGAACTGATGAGGATTGGATTGATGGCGGAGGCGAGCTTGGATGAGAATGGCCATGTGGGAGGAGAGAAATGCATCAAGCACTACAGCAATCTCCACAGAATACTGCTTGTGGGTGAGGGTGATTTTTCCTTTGCAGCTTGCTTGGCCAGGACATTCGGCGCCGCTGTCAACATGGTCGCCACCTCGTTCGACTCGAGAGGTACCCGTGCAAAAACCACACGTCTCGGCTATTTTCTTTGTACATTCAAGTCAATCGTATGCTAGAGAAAAAGGACATCAACTTACACTGCAGCTCGCTAGAAAGACCAAGGACGTTCTCGATGTCGGTCGCTTACAATATCAACAACGACAACCTAAGATGCTTTGTCTATCATTACCATTTCTAAGGCTGTCCCTCAGTTTTAATCTTAGCTCTTGTTCTAGTAAATTTTTCATGTCCCTTTCTATCCTTAGACATGGTAAAGATGAATTATGCAACATCAGCGATTATGAACTTGGAAGCGATGGAGGGCTTTGGGGGCACCGTTTTGCATGAAGTGGACGTACGAACCATGAGCAAACACCGCATTCTCAAGCATAAATCCTTCGATCGAATAGTCTACAATTTTCCTCATGCTGGCTTCTACGGCCCTGAAACATCCTTACTGCTGATTGAGTTAGTCTCCAACTCTCAAACGTTTCTTTTCTTTGAAGCTGACATCCATGTTGGTCCCATAAATGCGTGCGTCGATCTTTCTTTTCGCCTGTGATGATCCAATTCCATCCTACATTGCAAATTTAGCTGTATTGAATGCGAATTTGATTTTCAGGCTTCACCGGGATCTGGTGAGAGGCTTCCTGAAGAATGCAAAGACGATGCTGACCGAGGACGGAGAGATTCACGTGACGCACAAGACGGTGAATCCATACTGCAAGTGGGGAATCGAGAAGCTGGCCGAGGAACAAGGCCTGTTCTTGGTTGAGGAAGTGCGGTTCTCTGGGTCGGATTATGGAGGGTATGTTAATCGGAGAGGCTCAGGCGTAAATCGTCGTCGCAGTTTCCCGATCAGAGAAGCGTCTACTTACAAGTTTAGCAAAAATGATCAAGGAATCCATATTGCTAATGCTCTGCTTAATTTGAGCTTGGCTGATCATGTTGAGCATGATGAAGCGAAATGACTTTTTTTTTTTTTGGGTCGACCGAAGCGAAATGATCACTGGACAGTATATATGATGTGGTGTAGTTCTAAGCAGGTATCTCCAGCAGGTGCTTAAAAGTAAGCTTTAATTTCGCAATCCAGCTAGGAATGGAGAACTTCATTTTTATGCAAGTTTCGACAATGAAAGTAGTGATTGTTTGTTTTACCGAAAACAATTGGTTCACATAAAATGAATTAGTCAAAAGGAAACATTTTTGGTCAATTAAAAAGACACATTTATAAGTGGGGAAAATAAAGTCATTTTTTAAAAAGAGAAAATTATTTTCTTTCTAATTATTTTTTATTTTTATTTTCTTTTCTCCCTTCCTCTATCAGTCACTTGGCACGTTGACATCGAGTGATTGGCCACAGATGAGGAAGGAGCTCGACCAAGGCCAGGGAGGCTCAAGCTCCTCAAGGGCTAATATAAAAACATAAAGAAAATAAAAAATGAAAATAAAAGATAATTCAAAATTTTTTTAAAACGACATTTTCCTATTCATTTTTCAGGTTTTAGTTAAACACTTGAAAATATCGTTTTTCTAAAAATTGATTTTCTAAAAAATATTGTTTAGAAATATCTTATTTTCTGCAAAACAAACAGAGCCTAAATGTACAAGTTTCCATGAAATTTTTATTGGGAAAAAGGGTTTATTAGATGGGTCGGCTGAGTTGTGTCTGAGATTGATTAGGGAGGGGATAATTTTTTTTTTCTATAACTTCAATTTCTAGAATAATTTATGTCCCCATAAAACATAAAAATATTCAATTTTATTATTTTCCATCAAACATCAAAATCTGTAAAAATTACATCAAAAATTAACTTTTTTATCCATAAAATCTCTACTAACATAAATTTTATTAATGCTTAAGATAAACATCGAAATACACCAGATTTGATGGACAAATTCAAATTTAGATGATTTTCCAATTCTCATGGGTTTCTACCATAAACGTTCAAACGTTTTGACTTTCTCCTCTTTTTTATTCTGTTTGTGCTCTTACACCGGTATCTGAAAAATAAAAATGCCATGTTTTCTCCACTATATATAAACTTTGAAACGCGGATAATGCTTAACTTTTTAGAAAAAAAATAAATTAGGAAAATATTAAAGAGTACATCTAGAGCACTTGTTGAGTCTCATTAAATTATTCAAAATTTTAATTTGCATACAAAATACCCATCTCCACTATAGTAACACTTCACACGCGTGTTGTTAGACATATGGGCCTAGGGCCTTATCGAATAGTTAATATGACCATGGGCTTATGAACTTGTAGATGCACTAATAGAAATAAATAAATTTATAGACGTCAACAAAAGCTAGTTCCTTAGTATATTTAAGTTTTAAAAATATCAGGGAGTTTGAGATAAGTTCGAATTTAGACCGTAACTTAGTATTGAATACTCGAACCGAAACTTTTGGAGCACCTACCTCGAAAGCAAGTCTTACCCTTTCGAGTTGTGTTGCGATTGAATTGCAAATTGTGTCAGAATCGGCTCCATGAAATTAACTCTAACCAAAGAATTCAACAAGTTGCAAATTTAAGAGGGTGCCAATAATAGCCATTATGTTCACGAAAGTTATTTCTAGCCAGAAATAAAATTTTAAATTTATATTCCCTGGACGAATTTCTAAATAAAGAAACGTGTTTGATAATGACATAAAATTTATATTCCTGGAATATACATTGATTTGATAACAGTATAAAATCTCTACGGTTATTGATTTTCAACAAATGGCGATCGGGTACAGGCAAACACCAATGACTGGCAATCGGGATAGGGATGCAGAGAGAGGGAGACTGCAAATGAGAGAGAGAGAGAGAGAGAGAGAGAGAGAGAGAGAGAGAGAGAGAGAGAGAGAGAGAGAGAGAGAGAGAGAGAGAATGATAAGAAGAATTTTTATTTCTATTTATGTTCTAGAAATAGAAAAGTAGAAAACTTTTATTTCTGATTTCTATTCCAAATCTATTTTTGAGCTAAAAGTTTGTCCTGAAAATTGAAAGATGATTAATTATAATTTTTATGATTATTTGAATCAAACTCCATAAATAAATAATAATAATAAAGAGCCTATAATATAATTTATACTAAAAACATTAATCCACAATTTGTTAATATTATTCATTGTTTCAAATTAACAAATTCAACTACATTTCATTGCAATAATCAATAAAACTTGGAGGAGAAAAAAAAGCATGTCAAGTACCCCACCTGTAACGTGAAAACAACAAAGCAAATACAAGGCAAATTCACTTTAATCCCAACGTGGAACTAGCAATGAACAAAATTTCGCCAGGAACTAAACTAAATCTTCAATTCCCCTAACCTTGACAACTGTGTGCAATTGTCTAAAAGAATGTCAGATAACAAACCTAAATTGAAGTGCAGATTGAGTAAAAGAAATGCAGATAAATTATTTGAGCCCAATGAATTCACGTTATATCCTTAAGATAAATTTGTTCCCTCTATCGATGCCAAATGTTCTGTGGACAATTGCCTCCTAGAATAGAACAGATCGTCTTTCCTATGAATCGATACTTCTTCAAAGCAAACATTCGAACTCAACTTCGTAGGATAATTGCACAATGAAGTATGAGAAAGCGTTTGATAAATGCGTGTGTATAAAAAATGAGAATTATAATAGTTCAATGAAGAGTCACGATGAATCGAAAGGTTACGTTTGTTCGTAGATGGTCGAGCCGAACCGACTGATGAGCGATCACGAACAAATGTATTCGTTCAAAAAAGAAAAATTTCAAAGATGAAAAACATATATGTTCGAACATTAATTCATTATGCTTGTTCGGTAAAAAATAAAATTGATGGGTAATAAGCTAAGTTCCAAATAATAATAATAATTGGATCCAGACTCGGGCCGGGCCAGCGGGAGGTGGCGACGCACGTGTGTGTGGACTGACCCAATTTTGTGTAGTCCTCTCTCCTCCACAAAAGTGGGGCGTCCCTTGAGACCCAAATCTATTAAAGAGACTCCTCTATTTAAACCCATTTCCATAACTTCTTTTATTCAATGTCGGATTTCCTTAACCACACTTCTCGTTCACATTCTATGAGCTTTGGGATACCCAAATCCCAACAAGCAATCCATATAGCAATCATAACCCACCCACAAGGCACAGAAAAAAAAAAATGGAACGAGCATTGAGAGGGACAGAGGGAATACTTGACGCAGAAGGAAATGGAACAATTGCAACCAGACGGAATGAGCAGCTAGAGAGATATCCTGATGCCGGCGAGCGAGAGAAGATGAGAGGGTGAGACTCGTCATCCGAGAGATAGCTGAGAGGGAGAGACCGAGAGAGCGAGTTGACCAATTATCCGAGCATGTCGGAGGTGTGTAGAATATCGACACATGTTTGACATGAACGCAAAGATTTTTGAAAAGTGTTGATGCTAGTAGCTTTGTAGTGTCTAGAATGGCCATGGTAGACCTCTCATCTTTGACCGTCCTTTCACTTTATCCTTTTTGTCCTCTTTCAAATGGTGAGTGTTGATAGGGGGAGAACGAGAAAGGTCGCGATTAGGAGAATTGGCAAAAAAAAAAAAGGTATCCCTTTTCTTGGCCAGAACACCAATGTCTTGATAAATGGACTGTGACCGTGAAACCCTATTTCTGGAAGCAACCTAGTATACGCACAGCATAATAATCTTTGGGTGATTATGGACGATAAATTCTTGAGAGAGTGGACTTTATAATAATTTCTAATCATTTCTTTTTCCTAACCCAAAATAGACTATTAATATCTCGATGGATTATGAATAGTTATTAACACTTAATTTTTAATCAATTTTTTCTTAAAAAATTATTTAAAATATAATAAAAATTTATAAAATTTGAAAATCAACTTTGAAAACTTTGGAGAAGCCTAAGGAACCATTTTTGAAAAAAAAATAATTTTCCAATTTTTTGCATTTTAATATTATTTTTAATTAAAAAAACCCTAAAATAGAAAAAGAGCATTTGTGATCAGAAAAATCCAAAAAAAATATTGAATAATTTTATTAAATTTGAATTGCATTTTAGCCATATGAATTTGATTTGGGTCATAGTTTTTCTAAATCATGGAGTTTCATGCCTTAATTGAGTTTAAAAAATTGAAAATTTTCAGCCATTTCTTTTTTATTTCATTTTATTTATCTATCTCGATCCAATCATTTTAAATTCTCTTTGGTTGAGCCAATTTTTCCTTTCAGACAAATTCAAACTAGCTAATCTTCATGCAAAATCACCTTTTAATTGAGGTTTTCGTGGGCAATCTTATCAAAAAAAAAAAATCACTCTAGAACCTTTCCACATGAAGACAAAAGCTGAGTTGGCTAATGGTTTTGGAAGAGAAATATTGAAGGAAAAGGAAAAAAGAGAATATTTTGGACAAAAAAGGACAAGAGGGCCGTTGTCCTTCAGGAGTGTTTTTTAATTTTTTGGCCTTTCTTGGGGGTTCCATGGGTAGCAAAAAGGAAAAAATGAGCGACTGAGAGAGCTTCAGTGGCAGAGAATGCTCATTGTGATCTAGAAGAGAGGAGAGAGAGGCCCAAAAAAAAAACTGCAAAACTGCCATTGTTGAGGGGACTTTGCGAGCTTTGAGCTTGGATTGCAGCCGATCCAGGCAACGCCAGACCATGCCACTGGACCTATTGGCTTTGTTCACCTCTAAGAATGTCCTTGACCTAGCAGCATCCCGTTTCGTGACCAAAAAGACACATCTTGAGATCGTGAGGAGATCGTTGTCGTCCGAGAACAATCCGAGCTAGTTTGGGTTTCGATATCATTTCTTTCAGGTTCAAAGAGACGTCTGGACCATCACCGATTGTCACTTAGCTTCGCCATTGCCACTGTGAAGTTCACCATGGATGAGCTTCCTCGAGCTCAAAAAGTGATCACTTGAGCGACTGTTAGGGCTCGTGCGCCTGTAGGTAAGTCTCCTAGAACATCTCTTAAGCTGTTTGAATAGCTAGATTGAAGCTCAAATATGGAAAAATCTAGAATCGAATGGAGAACCAGTCCGCCGGAGAGTCGTTGCTGTGAAGCTTGGTTAGGGTAGTCTCGAGGTGTTTTAAAGGCTGAAATAGAGATATGTTGATCCTAGAGTATTTAGCAGTTGATGCAGGTAAGAATCGGAACTGTTCGCTCTAGTTTTCTTTGGGGATCTCCTACGAGGTTCCGGCGATTTCGCTTGAATATTTACTGTTTCGGCAGTACTGTGCATCTTCCTCGACCACAGGTTGACCCTATTAGACGTGGTGCTATGTGGCACACACGTGGTGTCCATGTCAGCGAGAGATGTTTATATTTCGAAATAAATAAATAAATAACAAAAAAAATCCAGATCCAATAGTGGTCTTTGTGCCATGTGTTATGATCTGGACATTTTCAAAAATCAAATTGATTTTTTAAAAATGTTTTGAATTTTGAAAATAAAAAAATATTTTGTAATCGTGTGGCCCAAGTTTGGCCATGCGTCACCATCTTAACCATCCATTCAATTTTCAAAAATTCAAAATCATTTTTCAAAAACTTCAAAATTCATTTTCAATATTAAAAATTTCACTAGATTCGACAGTCATGAATTAACCACGTCGCTCGATTATAACTGTTGATCTTAGCGATAGATTGGAGGGTCATGGGTTAGCCATGTGGCCCAATCTGGAACATAGGATTAATAAATAGATCAAAAATCGAAAAAATCTAGAAAAATTAGAAAAAATAAAAATAAAAAATAGAAATGACATCGTTTTGGCCCAAATTGATTTGGACCCGTATGGACTAAGATGAGTGTCCACAAGGCATCGCCCAAGTCAACCTGACCAGGCCCCAAAAATATTTAAAAATTTGAAATTAATAAAAATTATGAAATGATTTTAAAATTCCAAAAAAAGGGAAAATTCCTTAAAAATTCCCAAAAGCCTCAAAAAATAGGAAATTGGTTATTTTAACCGATTAATCCTATTTTTGATTTTTTTTCCTTCTAATCTTTTCAAAATAACGATTTTGCCTCTTATAGGCAAATTGTCTCCAAGAAATCCAAAAAAAAAAATTCAAAAAATTTAAGAAATTGGGAAATTGGCACATTCAATTAGCCAATCCAATTTTTGATGATTTAGATTCCTAATCCCTTGAAAATTGATAGTTTTTCCCTTTTGGGTAAATTGTTCCCTATAATGATAATTTTATCCATGATGGGCAAATCGCCTTCCAATCATCCCAAACTTTTTTCAAACCTTAATACACTCCTTCGCCAAACCTTTAGGGCTTTACTAGGGATGCTATATATTGACTTGATGCATTTTATCCTCATGTCATTGGATCCATGTTTGCGTACCTATCTTTATTTTTTGTGATTGATAGAACAAATATTCCCATATAGATGAACTTCTAGATCCTCAAGCTTACCTCCCTCCAAGTCATCTACATTAAATTATAATTAGGAAATCACTTAACTTAGGTATCGAAAGGACATCAATGGCAACATTGGCGCTACTAAGTTCCTAATCCCAAATTTCTGGTTCCGTTAGAGTCATATGGTTCCTCCTATTGCCTGACAAGCTTTTCGATCTACCTTTTCCAAAGATCGGTGGTGACTTTGAAAGCATGTATACCTATGCACATGTCATTTGATTGCACCTAAGGTGGAACTTGATTCTTAAATCTTGACATCGCGCGAGGTGAGGACTTAGGAGAGTCTAAGCCGATTTCGTAGGTCGCATCGGATTCATAGAATTTCAACAATCACCCCTAGACTCGCTCGAGTCCGCATCCCAAATCCCTTTATTTGATTACATATGTGATGACAATGAAAAGATGGGAAAGATGGTAAACCTGTAATCGTTCCAATTAGGACATTAAGTATTATAATTGACTTGTTCATCCATCTCATTTGTTAATAGGTCAAAATGATTGAAGGCTAAGGAAGTGAAGCTTGCTTCCCTTACAAGATAGAAAAGAAGTTCATCGACATTAGTATTAACACCTGATTTTTAATCACCTTTTTTCTTTTAAAATTAATAAAAAAATCCATAAAAATTTATAAAATTAAAAAAATAAACTTTGAGGATCTTGGTCAAGCTTAGGGAACCAATTTTGATAAAAAAAAATTATTTTTCATATTTTCAGTATTTTTCGATATTTTTATTTTCAAAATATTATAAAAAAATAAAAAAAATAAAAAAATTGCAAAATAAACTTTGGAAGCCTTAGCCAAACTTACGTAACCATTTTTGAATGAATTTTATTTTATTTTTTTCATTATATATATTTTTTAGAAATTAGGAAAATATTTAATAAATAATAGCATTTGGGGCCTAAAAAATTTAATTTGAGTCAATTTATTTTCATTTTTCACTTTTAAGAGTTGTGACATTATTATCTAATATTCCAAATTTTCATCTTGGCCCAATTATACCTAGAATGACTCAATTTTGTAAAAGGGTTTTAATTAAATTTTGCGCTATTTTCAGCGACAAGAAATAAGCTTAAATTTGATATGCAATGAATTTCAACTAAGCATAGGAGAGGTGTGTCGAAATTATGGAGTGATTTAGATTTAAAGAAATATTTCTCTAGGGATTGAATTGCAAATACTTAAAATCTCAGTGACTAAAACGCAAATACTTAACATTTGAAAGATTATTTCGCAAATAATAAAAAGAAGAGTTGGTAGAGAAATTAGAATAGAGAAGGGAAGATGCAGAAGAGGAGATGGAGAGGAGAAGAAGAAGAAGAGGAGATGGAGAAGAGGAAATGAAGAAAATAAGATGATAATAGAGAAGGGAAGATGGGATGAAGAAGAGTTAGTGGAAAAATTAGAATGAGAGATGGATGAGTAGGCTATAAAAGGGGAAAGAAGTGAGTTTGGGAGGAGAGAATTTTTTTGGAGAGAAAAGTTTGGATATTTGAGAGGGTTTTAGGAAATTAAAGAAACATTTGAGAGAAAGAAAATACTAAAAAGAGAGAAAGAATTTTGAAGATGATGGGAGTTTAAAGCTATGGGTTATCATTATCAATTCCTTCATCGATTAACATAAATCAAGAGTTTATCCTTATCAACGAGCAAGCAAATTCGAGCTAAGTGTTTTTATTTATTCATTTATTTGTGGTTTTAGTCAGAAATTAGCACAAATTGTCTACACTGCCCCCCCACTTTTCTTTTCCATATTTTATGTCAGGTATAATGACTCCATACCAATGGTGATGTTATGAAGGTACAAGCAAAATTGGCCCATACAAGCCCAGAATGTCCACCAAATTCTCACCTGACTCGTCGATGGATGTTTGCTCAAATTGTTGAATCAATTTGTCGTATTTTATTTTCAAAAAATTTAAATCCCAAAATGGAGAGGGCAAAGCCCATTCACTAGAGGTCGTCTAATTTCTACAATTTAATTTCTGCACCTTAAACCCCAAAAGAGAGGGCTAAGCCAAGATTGGGCCATCCATTGGAGGTTTTTATTTACTGCAATTTAAATTCTTGCAATTTAAATTCCTGCACCTTAAACCCCAAAAGAGAGGGCCAAGCCAAGGCTGGGCCTTCCATTGGAAGACTTTATTTACTGCAATTTAGATTCTTGCAATTTAAATTCCTGCACCTTAAACTCCAGAAGAGAGGGCCAATCCAAGACTGGGCCGTCCATTGGAGGTCTTTACTTACCGTCATTAAATTCCTGCAATTTAATTTCTGCACCATTAAACCCCAAAGGGAGTATCCAAGCTAATACTAGGCCGCCCATTGGAGGTTTTTACTTACTGTCATTTAAATTCCTGCAATTTAATTCTCACACCATTAAACTCCAAAGGGAAGAGGCAAGCCAATGCTAGGCCGCCCATTGGAGATTTTTACTTACTGTCATTTAAATTCCTGCAATTTAATTTCTACACCATTAAACCCCAAAGGGAAGAGCCAAGCCAGTGCTAGGCCGCCCATTGAAAGTTTTTACTTACTATTATTTAAATTCCTACAATTTAATTTCTGTACCATTAAACCCCAAAGGGAAGAGCCAAGCCAATACTAGGCCGCCCATTGGAGGTTTTTACTTACTGTCATTTAAATTCCTGCAATTTAATTTCCGCATCATTAAACCCCAAAGTGGAGAGCCAAGCCAATACTAAGCCATCCATTGGAGGTCTTTATTTATCACAATTTAATTTCCTGTAATTTAATTCATGTACCATTAAACCCCAAAAGAGAGGCCCAAGTCAAGGCTGAGACATCCATTGGTGGTCTTTATTTATTGTCATTTACTTCATGTAATTAAATTTTCGAATCATCGACCCGAGAATAAGTAGGCCGAGCCACCTGTTGGAGGTCGTAACACTGCATAGAAGTCGTTAACACACTCCCTCTTTCAGTTTCAGGGAATTATAATACTTTGGAAATATCAAAAAACACCATCCATGCATCCCATTTAAAAAGTGAAAACATAAAGAGCGAACACTCCACTAGAGCCTTAGGAATAAACTAAGCCTGAGTTGCCAAATTAGGATACCCATGAAATTAAGGTATCGAAAGGGCATTGGTTTTAATTAATTAGTGTAACCAAGTCCTCAAACTCATAATCTCTGGTTCGTAGAAGTTATTTAGTCCTCCCACTAATTTACTTAGCTTTCTAATCAACCTACCAAAAATGTTTAGTGGTGACTCCAAATTTTAAAATCATTTGAATAAAAATCAACGTTACAATTCGATAGACTTAGGAGGGTCCGTATTAGGTTAATCCATCTAGCTAATCTAATAATCCGTTCACCTGACAGAAAAATTTCTCTGGTTGCGACAGACTGGCGACTCCGCTGGGGATGAGATTTTTAATTTTTCAAAAAAAAGACACCAATTGAAGTACTTGAATCTTTTCGAAATTTTAAAAGCCGTAGTGGACTTAGGCCAATGAAAATTTCATGGGTATCTCGCTTCTGGCAATCGTATGGTTTTGCAGATGGGAGTTATAAGGGGTGGAGTGTTTAGCTAACCCTTTTGTTTAGCAGGCTTGGTATTATGATTATTTGTTTAATTTCGCACATTTTTAAAAGTGTTGTTTTGATATTAATTGTTATTCATGTCTTGCATATTCTGAGGATCACGACACCTGCATATACAAGCGTCTAAACCCAAGTTGTGAAATTTTTCCTAGGTAACCATAAATAGCGATCGAATATGCAAAGCTCTTGCATTGATTGCGCTTGGGTTGACCATATTTTATCCCGCTCATTATCTGAATTGACAATTCTTCCCACTTGTCGTTCGATTGCGCGGAGGGTAAGGCTGTCGTTTCAGATAATGGGGGCCTTTTAGGTCCATACCTTGTCTCTCCTTTTTATTTTCTAGAGTCCACTCCTCACTTGAGTCATGCGTATGACTATGTGATTTGCATTTTTCTAAGGTAAAAGTAAGTTCTCTAATTTTATCTTGTATTTATTTTTAGTCAATTTATGTTAGGGGTCAGTCAGATTTTGAACTTAACATAATGACCATGTTTTCAAAAGAAAATAAAAATCTAATTTGAGCCCTATTTCTAAAAATTTTTGAAAAAAAGTGAATGCGAAAAATCCATTCGTGAGAATTTTGTTGACCAATAAAGGATTTTGTCATGTATTTCCTGCTTTAATAAAAATGAAATTTTCCTGACAAATTTCCCACTGAAAATTCATTTTGATAAAAAAAGAAAAAAATAAAATTCCTTCAAATTTTTTTTGGTAAATATCAATAGATTTTGTCGCATTTTTCAAGTCATAAAAATCCGCAAGAAAATTCTATTTCAAAAATTAGCCCATGTTTTGCTAAGGAAATTTTTTCTAATTTCTCCACAAAATAGAAAAATCAAATTGGACTAATATATGAGTCATGGACCGACCTTCCTTGCGTCGCATACTAATTGTGTCCTTTTCTTTTGCAGGAGAATCCTAGGTACCCCAGGCAAGGGTAAAAAAAATCTAAGTTCAACAATATACCAGGAATAATCTTCAAAAATTCGAAAAGATGAAAAAATACTGAGGCGTTAACCGTTAATCCTAGGGGCAGGTAAGGAGGTCGATCATCTCGGGTTTAGAAATGCGTGAGTTAATGGGCACGTACGGGCCATGTATTTTGATGGAAGCCGTGAATATATTCGGACAAGACACGGAGGCATTTTTAATATATTAAGAGGGGTTCTTGTATTTTGTTGAAAAAAAAAACATAGGCTATATAATCAGAACCCATGAATCGAGTATGTCAACTCGATCTTGTGACATCTTTCTGAGTAATTCAACCAAAGTCTTGCCTTTTAGCTTTCTCGGATTCGAACGACATGGAGGATTTTGGAGGACCAGTATTTTATTGCTGAACATGGCCCACAGACATTCTTGCCGATATTTCGGCCGACACGAGCAAGTAGATGCCGAAAGACCGCATGAACAAAGTAAGGGCACGCAACAAGTGGTCTAATTCATTTATTGGCACACTAACCGAGTTGTCATAATTCACGTGACTAGCTCACGGGTTTCGATGAGGCTAGTGGGGTCTGCCGTCGAAAGCTTCTTTAATATTCTCAATATCATCATTTACAGCAACAAACAAGAACACCAGGAAGGATATTAAGTCTCGGTATTTCCTGTGCCTTGAATCGATCTATCATGGTATACGGGAGAAGTGATGGGTGGGAAATTAAAGTACAAACATGCAAAACTTTCCTTTTATTCCATTCATCAACGAGTTTTACAACAACTTACTGAGGAGGAAAAGTAAAACCAAACTGAGCCCTGATAAGCATCACAAAAGAGTTTAACTGACTCTCCATGAAATTGATGCTCTGCCTACACTGAACGATCTAGGAGTCAAGATCTGCAAGCTTGAAGAACAGGCGGGTACATTTCTCCTTATGCCTGGCCGCACTAGCCTCATGATGTTCAACGGCAAGTTTCAGACTATCGATCAGGTCTCTCTCAAAAGCTATATTTGCCGTCAGATCATCAAGCCTCTTCTCCAGTCATTCACATCTGAACTTCATTACAATATTACTCGGATTATACTCAAAATAAGTCTGGTTTGAGGCTAGGTGTTCCACTAGCTTTTCCCTCTCATGAATTAACAAAGAGACTCGTTCATCAGCAGATTTGACAGCTTTCTTGTACCGAGCCACCAAGTGTTCTGTAAACTCCAGGCATTCAGATCGATCCTGGTAGTGCGCCTTCACGACGCGGGCTAAGGTGACCGTCTTTTGGATGTTTCGGCAAGCCTCCAAAAAGTTGATGAAGACATGTGGGAATGCCATGTATTCCTTCTCCAAGTCGGTGCTTTCGATTGAAGAAGCATTTATCTCCCTGAACAGACTAAAGATCTCAACTTCGACACTCGGATGATAGACTATGTAAATATAGCCTCGGCCAAGAATGTGGTAAAGTCTCTCCCATTTGAACGTGATCTCAGCCGGGAAGATCTGTGTGGAAAGACTGGCCATTTTCGTTAAAAGATAGAGGAGAGAATCAAGACCGATGAGCAGAATACGAAAGAGAAGAGGAGAGAATCAAGACCGATGAGCAGAATACGAAAGAGAAGAGGAGAGAGGTGAAGTGGAGGATTGGAATGCGAAGATGATAATTTGCTCTAAGTCAAATATTAACTTCACAGGGGCAGTCTTTATTGGCTATACTTTCCTATCTGCCATTCTCTGTCGGCAACACCCTCGCTGGCTCGAATTTTAGTCAGGCGACGACCTCGAGCCAAGTAAATCCGACGCCTCCACGGAAAAGTTGGACGGAATCCCACCACTTTGAAAAAAGAAAAGATGAAAAGACAAGCTGAGTGGAAGACAAAGACATTTTCGGTAGAAAAGGAGATACGACTCGGCTTTATTGGAGAACTCGCTAGCAAATCGACGATGGAGATAACGACAAAGGCCCCTACCATGAAAAGATGAAAGAAAGACGAGCCGAGCGAGAGATATAGATAGAACCCTCGGGAGAAGCAATACAGTTGCTAAACCCACATCTAATTTTAAAGAAATATCCTCTTGATAATCCTCATTCATGCTCAGAAGAGGGGCCTAAAACATACACGGTCGCTTAGAAAAATCTAGAGAAGTTGAAAATACAAGAAGAGGTAGCAAACCTTGAGAAACCATTAACCCATTAAAGATGTTTCAACCCAACACACTTATGCAAGAAGAGCTATCGCTACTTGCTGAATATGGGAGAGGAAGAGTTCGAGGCCATGTTTGAGATTCAGACCATGGAGCCCGGCCCTTCCGCCGACGACGTCCAAGATCTCAGTAAGGATAAGGACAATAACAGCAAGGGTCAAAGGAAGCGTTACTGTCGCCATGCCGAGGAGCAAATACAAAGGCTTGAGGATTCTTTCAGAATGTGCCATATGCCAAACGACAAGTAGAGAATGGAACTAAACCAAGAACTAGAGCTTGAACTTTCGTAAGTCAAGTTCTGGTTTCAAAATAGGCGAACCCGAATGAAGACTCGATATAAGCGCAATGAGGCGAGTTTTTAAGAGTTGAAAATGAAAAGCTCCGGGCAGAGAGCAAGATGTTTAAAGAGGCTTTTGACTCCACCACATGCCCCAACTGCAATAGCCTCCTCACCCTCAACGAAAGGCAGTATCTAAGGGTCGAAAATGCCTATTTAAGAGGTGAGTTAGATCAGTTCATAACAGGAGTTCTGTTGGAGTGAGATACGAAAAGACCGAGCCTATGGAGCCAACATTGATACCTTCCGAGGAGGAGGGGATGTATCATCACTGAGCAAGTAGTGTCAATGACGAGATCGCCACCATGATCAACCAGTTTTATGCTGATGAAGCACCGGGGCTTTAATGTGCACACGGAGCCTAAACTTCCAAGCCAGTGATCACGAGTCCTTCAGCATGGCCGATGTGTATCTGTTCCAGAACGAAACCAGCTGATCACTGAAGAGCTTGCAAAAGAAGGAAGATCAAACCTGGACGAATGCATCTGCTTCATTTCCTTGCACATTTTCTACTTTTATCGATGTCCGAATTTAATGCACAAGCGAGAAGTAATGGTTTCCCTTCCCCCTATTAAATGCTTGGAACCGTTACCGCACCGAACTCGAAAAATTAATGGCAAGTAAAAGTCCGCGCAAACTCGAAGGGTAACTCCGTATCGTTTCAATTTACCCTTGGATTGCTATGGTTTTAAATTAAATCCCTTCTATTTTCAGGAATTTGCAAAGCGACTCGAGAATACAGTCGTATCTAAAAACAAAATTCCCTTGTCAGACTAAATTGAGGGCAAATCGATCCATGGACATTATCACAGGATGGAAAGCTTCAGTCAAAGGAAAATGCGAACGAGAGACCCGAGCAATCTTAGACATGGGTAATTCTGTATCGTTCTAATTTGCTTATAACCATCTTGAGCCCTGAATTGTTTTCTTCTGTTCTTAATAGGAATTGCAAATTGCCTTGAAAAGCACAGTAACGTGAAATGGCCCAACACAATGCAATAGGGCCGCGCTATCTCAAGAATTAATACTTAAAGGAAAGCTCCATGGATACCTACGGCCCCACGGGCCTGGTGGCATAGTGAATGTCAATGGTCCATAGCAGTCTGAGTTCGATCCCTAAGGATGGGGGACGTTTTAAGTGTTGTAAATAAATAGTTAATTTTTTGCACATTTTTATTGCAAAAAGAAATAAGAATATTCCACGAATAAGATCAAGGCCAATACTTTGCCATAGCCTTGGCTTTAATGATGAAGTGCCCAACTAAAATTGAAAAGAAGCTCGACCCAGCGAGCCTGATAGAGGGATCATGCAAGGCGTTCAAGATAAAGGGTAAACCAGTATCGTTTCAATTTATCCTTTCTAATACTGGTTGACATGTGTTCTTTTCTTTTGACAGGAAATATTTATACTAATATTTAACATGTCGAGAAGACCGCCCCAAGGGGCAGAATTACGATCATCTAAAGAGATCCGTCCTAATAAAAATGGAGGTAAATTGGAGCATTCAATCGACGATCGGGACGGTCGTCAATAAGGCCCAAATGCTTCACTTCATCCATGTGCTTCATGGTGCAGGGGAAAAATTAAAGACAAGTCACTCCTCGACATAAGGAATAGATCACTGATTTGATTTAATCCGCCCACATGCCCAAGGACGATTCAAATTCTCCTATTCTTGATACACTTGCACATTTCTTAAACATGCATGATGCTTAAAAATTGCCACATCCACATTGTGTTTGCACGTTTCATGATTTTTGCATGAGTCTTCTGCATGTTTGTTTTACCAATCTTGACTTGGAGCATAAGCTTCACATGATGCGTCGCATGTGTAGAATGGGGAATGACAGGATAACGAAAGGCAAGATATTTCCACATACGTCTTACATTTTAATCCACAACAAATTGAGTGCTAAATAAGTTCCGCTTTCCTTAAGACAATGGGTTTTCTCGCGAAAGATACGATAGCCGAAAGGAAGGAGGCGATCGCTTCTCTATCCTAAATACTACAAGTGACTATTGATAATCCATTTGAGCGGCGGTTTCATTTCATAACCCCTATTAAGAACCACCCCCACATCGGGGCCAAATGAAGATAGTCTCAGCAATAGCACGAGATAAATAGTTAGAAATTTTCTTGCTTGGACTAATATCAATTTTTGAGTGTTTCTTTACTTTCAACCTCAAACGGTAATTCAAGTGTCTTAGGAAGACGAAAAGCATTCTTTTCTGTATCTAATAAACCTTCATCCTTTACATCGCCAAATTGAGTCTGCATATTCATTTCTTAAAACTTTGTTGGTGATAATTGCTCATTCTATGATGAAGGTGGCACCATCTTAAAGCAGAAGAACTCAGAAGAAGTAGGTCTACATAGAAATCCCGAGCCAACTCTTCAAGTGCGCTAAATCTTTGATATACATGTGTAGATGACACAATTTTTAGAAATTCTTTTCCTAAACAGAACAGAAAAGACAAAAAAAAATGGGACAAAAAGAAGAAAAGCCAGTCCCTGGGCATGAAAAAGCAAACTGCCAGTTAAAAGCAAAGCCAATGTCCATTCAAATCAATATTCATTTTTGCATGCCTTTGAAAACTCAGGGAAAACATATTACTCCTTCGGTAAATCCCCGATGGGATCCGATTACGAAAGAAAATTCTTTGAAGGAGTCAGATAGCAAAATATACAGTTGAAGTTTACTCCGTCCGAGAACGACGACAGTATTAGCAGAAGTTGACACCTTCCTCATACAACGACGGTGTCCTTTGAAGTCAATTCTAAAAAGGTTGAGACTGGTGATAAAGATGCAATGATCACCAACGTCAAACCCACCTCATATGTTTTCTAGGCCAAAATAAGCCTTTTTTACTTCATTGGTCCCCAATCTTAACCTACGTTACAATCTGAGAAAGTCTTTTCTGATTAAGGCGCTTGAATTAACATAGAGTTGAAAGACTTTAAGCATCGTTCGAAAAGGTACGAGCAAGACTATTTCTCTCTCATTTTTGCAAGGTTCTTCACTCGTAAACCCGGAGCAGATGATGAATACTTTTTATCAATGGCCTTGACTCAGAAGAGTCCCCTTTGGTAAGCCCTTAATGCAGCCTATATGATGGTCCTAATCAATACCTCTAGATCGGCGTGATCGTATCTATTGCGAGATTACTCAGACCCTTGCTGAATGTAATGATGGTAAGATCGAGTGATTCCTTTTCAATTCTGCAATCAGGATATACAACCTTTCTCAAGAGTGAGAGAAAAGCGCTTTCGAATTAAAGTCCCCCATTTAGATCACATTCGAGATGTTCATACTATGATAACCTCTTTGAACAGAATTGGTAATGCAAACTTGACAGAATAGTTTTGCATGATCCTATGTTGATTGATCGCATCATGAGTTATTACACAGACAGCTTCTAGTCATTGCAAACTCAGCCAAATAAGTTTTGCATGAACCAATGAACTCACTGATGAAAATGCTTGCACTGCCTCTGACACTGCCTGACAGGTGACATATTTTCGATGTTCGAATTACCTGTCAAGGTCTCAAAATCCACATGGCGATTATAGAATGAACAAGTCTAGTTGTCAAGAAATCACTAGGCAGTTTTCTAAATCCTCAGGTAAGTATATCTTTAACCTAAATCTTTGAATGAATTCTGACAATTGTCAAGGTGCTCGAACTCAGTGCGACATATATAGGTATCTAACTTCTTCAATGAAACACGATTCGTCTCGAAAATAATTTTTTTTTTTAGATAATTAGATGTCTGTCTCATCGGCTTATTCGGTAAGTTAAATGGGGTTTGAGCTTCTGCAGAATTCCTGGTCTTCCCAGATCCCAGAATGGCATCCTCCAAGGTAAGTTAAATCGGGTTTGAGCTTATGTAAGATTCCTAGTCTGTCTAGATCCCAGAATGCCACCCTTCAAGGTAAGATAATTTGGGTTTGCGCTTCTGCAGGATTTCTGGTATCCCTAGATCCCATAATAGCACCCTTCAAAGTAAGATAATTTGGGTTTGAGCTTCTGCAGGATTTCTAGTGTCCCCAGATCCCAGAATAGCAACCTTTAAAGTAAGTGAAATTGTGTTTAAGTTTCTACAGGATCCCTAGTCTCCCCATATCCCAGAATGACACCCTTTTAGGTAAGTGAAATTGAGTTTGAGCTTCTGCATGATTTCTGGTCTTCCTAGATCCCAGAATGACACCCTTTGAGGTAAGTGAAATTGTGTTTGAGCTTCTGTATGAATCCTGGTCTTTTCAGATCTCAGAATAGCACCCTTTCAAGTAAGTGAAATTGGGTTTGAGCTTCTGCAGGATCCTTGGTCTTCCCAAATCCCAGAATGGCACCCTTCATGGTAAGTTAAATCGAGTTTGAGCTTCTGCAGGATTCTTGGTCTTCCCAGATCCTAGAATGGTACCCTTTGAGGCGCCAAGTCCTTTCTACAGGCACACAAAAGTTCTTCTTACAGGTACCCAAAGTCTTTCTTACAGATATTCAAAAGTCCTTCTTACAAGTAACCAAAAGTCCTTCTTACATGCACCAAGTCCTTTCTACAGGCACACAAAAACCCTTCTTACAGGCACAAAAGCCCTTCTTACAGGCCCACAAAAGTCCTTCTTTCAGGCACATAAAAGTCCTTTTTACGAGCACCAAAGTCCTTCTTACAAGCACCAAGTCCTTTCTACAGGCACCCAAAGTCCTTCTTATAGGCAACCAAAAGTCCTTACAAGCACCAAGTCCTTTCTACATACCGAAGTCCTTCTTACAGGCATTTCTATGGGGTGACCCACCATATGGGTCAAATCTCAATCCAAATTTTAATCAATAAAATCCTTTCACTATGAGTCTACCATGGGATAACCTACCATACAGGTCAAATTTCAATCAAATTTTAATCAGTAGAATTCTTTCGCGAGGAATCTACCATGGGACGACCTACCACACAGGTCAAATTTCAATCAAATTTTAATCAATAGAATCCTTTCACTAGGAATCTACCATGGGGTGACCCACCATACAGGTCAAATTTCAATCAAATTTTAATCAGTAGAATCCTTTCACTAGGAATTTACTATGGGATGACCTACCATAAGGGTCAAATTTTAATCAAATTTCAATCAGTAGAATCCTTTCGTTAGGAATCTACCATGGAGTGACCTACCATATAGGTCAAATCTCAATCAAATTTTAATCAGTAGAATTCTTTCACTAGGAATCTACCATGGGGTGACCTACCATACAGGTCAAGTTCAACCACCTTAAGGTTTTCTTATAACGAATCCTTAGATACTCATTCCATCTTCAATAGAGTATTCAGAATAGTCAACAACCCGAAGCGAGCAGGTAGGTTGTAGGTAAATCCCTTGCATCTCTATTTCTCCCTCACTTCATAAGAGCTTTTTCAAGCTAGTTATGGATCGGAACTTGCAAAGAGGGGTATTGGAGATCAAATGTCACGACTCTTTTTATTTCTTAGGTTGAGTTGATTAGGGTTCAGGTGTCATCTCTTCTTTGAAATGAACCTCTACCGAGCTTTCTTTCAAAGAGGAACATCTATTGACATCTGATTTTTAATCATCATTTCTCTTTTAAAATTAATAAAAAATCCATAAAAATTCATAAAATTAAAAAAATAAACTTTGAGGATCTTGGTCAAGCATAGAGAACCAATTTTGACCAAAAAATGATTTTTCATATTTTCAGTATTTTTCGGTATGTTTACTTTTGAAAATTAATAGAAAATTCATAAAAATTCATAAAATTAAAAACATCAACATTGGAGACCTTGGCTAAACCTAGAGAACCAATTTTGACCAAAAAATGATTTTGTTTCATATTTTCAGTATTTTTCGATATTTTTATTTTCGAAAATTTATAATAAAAAAAAATCAAAAATGAGAAAATTGCAAAATCAACTTTGGAAGCCTTGGACAAGTTTAGGCAACCATTTTTGAACAAAAAATAATTTTGTTTTATTTTTTGTATTATATATATTTTAGAAATTAGGAAAATATTTAATAAATAATAGCATTTGTGGCCTAAAAAATTTCATTTGAGTCAATTTATTTTTATTTTTCACTTTTAGGAGTTGTGACATTATTCTCTAATATTCTAAATCTTCATCTTGGCCCAATTATACCCATAATGACTCAATTTTGTAAAAGGGTTTTAATTAAATTTTGCATTATTTTCAGCGACAAGAAATGAGCTTAAATTTGATATGCAATGAATTTCAACTAAGCATAGGAGAGGTGCGTTGAAAATTATGAGGTGATTTAGACTTAAAGAAATATTTTTCTAAGGACTAAATTGCAAATGCTTAAAATCTCATTGACTAAAATGCAAATACCTAACATTTGTGGGATTATTTTGCAAATAATAAAAAGAAGAATTGGTGAAGAAATTAGAATAGAGAGGGGAAGATGGAGAAGAAGAGATGAAGAAGCAAAGATGGAGAAGAGAAGATAAAGAAAATAAGATAATAATAGAAAAGGGAAGATGAGATGAAGAAGAGTTAGTGGAAAAATTAGAATGGGAGATGGATGAATGGGCTACAAAAGGAGGAAGAAGTGAGCTTGGGAGGGGGGAATTTTTTTGGAGAGAAAATTTTGGATGTTTGATAGGGTTTTGGGAGATTGAAGAAAAATTTGAAAGAAAGAAAATACTAAAAAGAGAGAGAATTTTGAAGATAATGAGAGTTTAAAGCTATGTGTTATCATTACCAATTCATTCATCGATTAACATAAATCAAGAGTTCATCCTTATCAACGAGCAAGCAAATTCGAGCTAAGTGTTTTTATTTATTCATTTATTTGTGGTTTTAGTCGCAAATTACCAGAAATTGTCTACACTGCCCCCCACTTTTCTTTCCCATATTTTATGGCAGGTAATAACGACTCCGTACCAATGGTGATTTCATGAAGGTACAAGCAAAATTGGCCCATACAAGCCCAGAATATCCACCAAATTCTCACCTGACCCGTCGATGGATTTTAGCTCAAATGGTTGAATCAATTTGTTGTATTTTATTTTAAAGAATTCAAACCCCAGAATGGAGAGGGCAAAGTCCATACACTAGAGGTCGTCTAATTCCTGCAATTTAATTTCTGCACCTTAAACCCCAAAAGAGAGGGCCAAGCCAAGGCTAGGCCGTCCATTAGAGGTCTTTATTTATTGCAATTTAAATTATTGCAATTTAAATTCATGCACATTAAACTCCAAAAGAGAGGGCCAAGCCAAGACTGGGCCATCCATTGGAGGTCTTTACTTACCGTCATTTAAATTACTGTAATTTAATTCCTGCACCATTAAACCCCAAAAGGAAGAGCCAAATCAATGCTAAGCCGCCTATTGGAGGTTTTTACTTACTGTCATTTAAATTCCTGCAATTTAATTCCTGCACCATTAAATCCCAAAGGGAAGAGCCAAGCTAATGCTAGACCGCTCATTGGTGGTTTTTATTTACTATCATTTAAATTCGTGCAATTTAATTCCCGCACCATTAAACCCAAAAGGGAAGAGCCAAGCCAATGCTAGGTCGCGTATTGGAGGTTTTTATTTATTGTCATTTAAATTCCTGCAATTTAATTTTCGCACCATTAAACCCTAAAGGGGAGAGCCAAGCCAATGCTAGGCCATCCATTGAAGGTCTTTATTTATCACATTTAATTTTCTGTAATTTAATTCCTATATCATTAAACCCCAAAAGAGAGGGCCAAGTCAAGGCCGAGCCATCCATTGGTGGTCTTTATTTATTGTCATTTACTTCCTGTAATTAAATTTTCGAATCATCGACCCCAGAATGAGTAGGCCGAGTCACCTATTGGAGGTCGTAGCACTGCATAAAAGTCGTTAACACACTCCCTCTTTTGTCTTCAAGGAATTATAATACTTTGGAAATACCAAAAAATACCATCCATGCATCCCATTTAAAAACTGAAAACACAAAGAGAGAACACTCTACTAGTACCTTAGGAATAAACCAAGTCTAAGTTGCCAAATTATGATATCCATGAAATTAAGGTACCGAAATGGTATTAGTTTTAATTAACTATGTAACCAAGTCCCCGAACTTATAATCTCTGGTTCATAGAAGTAATTTAGTCCTCCCGCTAATTTACTTAGGTTTCTAATCAACCTACAAAAAATGATTAGCGGCGACTTCAAATTTTAAAATCATTTTAATAAAAATCAACGTTGCGATTCGGTAGGACTTGAGAGGGTCCATATTAGGTTAATCCATCTAGCTAACCTAATAATCCATTCACGTGACAAAAAAATTTCTCGGGTCGCGATAATTAGGGATGAAGAAAAATGAATATTTGTTCGTAAAGCAACACTTCAAGGTGTAGATATACACAATAAAAATAAATTTCTCAAGCAAAAAATGCTTGAGACTTATCATGAAGTGATGACAAATTGAAAGGACCACGAAGATATTAAAATATGTCGATGGAGCAAAAGCAGCAAAAGATCACCCAACCTCAAGAAGTGGAGTAATGGAAATCAAGTAGTGACAAACATTGTGGAATATCAAATTCCAAGATCCTCAAATAATCGCAAAGAAGAAAGCATTGAAACAAGACAGATGCCAAAATAGGTTGAAGGACATGAAATGTTGAAAGCCCCCAATCTAGAGATGATTGACTTAAACAAAATATAAATGCTCTAACATGATATGATGGAGTTGCATAAAGCAAAGTCATCCAAGATGTGAAGTTTATTCAACCCATGAGTAGAAGTTCACCAAGCAAGCATCACTGGGCAACATAAGCCAAAAAAGGATTGCATCATAGGGGCAACTACTCTCACCAACAAAGCATGACAAGACATCACATTTTTTGAAAAAGGGTGCATATCAATCTTGAATTAAGTCCAATTGAGAATGGAAATAACATATTTTTTTCTTTCTCCGCAAGTATTAACTGGGGCACGGGACAAAAAAAAAACTGGGGCAAGTCGCTCAAGTGTTGGTTATCACCCATGAGCATAATAGAATGAAGTTTTTCCCTTGAATATGAAGTGTGTTTGGCCATAGCAACAACACCTCAGGCTAAGAAGGAAAATGAAACCGAACCATCCTTTTTGGTGAAAAAGAACAAATCATTCCTAAGTAACTTCTAATCAATTGTGGAAAATGTTTCCTAACTTTTTCTTCACAAGTAACAAGTGGAGGCAAAGCAGTCAAGGAACAATGCTCTTAAATGTCAAAACAGGAATATCCCTTGGATTGTATCTCAAACATGCACTTAGATTAGATGAATTCAAGAGCATCTTTAATGGCTCATTTCGAAACAAAAAATTTGATAAAATTTAGAAGCATCTCCAATCGACATTTGAATCGTTTTAAACTTCTTATTGACTAGAAGTCTCTTTGAAAAGAATATTTGAGAGAAAAGAGATTTGAATTTTGTGGTTTGTCACATGCATTAAGGAAACACTTTTCATGAATATACTGAAGGCCACAAAGCTTTTTTATTTATTTATGAAAACACAAACCACTTTCAATCACTTTCATCATGCATATCATGCATACATTCTTTATGTGTGTATTACTTTTTATGGGTGCTGAAAAGTCAAGGTAGAGGAAAGTGAATGGAGGGTAATCTTGTATCAATTTCAATTTACCCTTCATAATCTCTTACTAACGTGTTTTGTCTTTATTCTCAATAGGAAAAATGTCAACACTTGAAGGGCAATTGTAAAGGAAGGGTAAACTGTATCGATTCCAATTGTCCACTTCTTATGTTGTTTTGACATGATTTTCCTTTCCTTTAATAGGGAAACATCAAATAAAGGCGAATGTGATTGAGAGAATTACCGAATCATCATATACTATCCTCTAAGTGATTCTCAAAAGAAAAAAAAATCTCTAAATAATTACATAAGCGTGAGTCATTTTCACTTTTTAAGAAAGCTGACAGAAGTTCAAATGGAGAGTGAGATTGTATCTCTCTAAACATTTCACTACCTGAAGGGTCTTTAGTTGAAATATCTTTTCTCATTTTTACATAGTTGTCAAGCCACCAAGGGGCAAGTATCATTCTCCTTAAAGTCAAATGAAAAAATTTGAGACATTTCAATCACTAGGAACTTCCAGTGTTTTCTTGAGAATGAACATGCAAATGTGGTTATCACAAAAGCCATTCTTGACATTGAAATATCAAAATGAAACCAAGCTTTGGGAATTATTTCTTAATATGTCTTCTCATTTCAAGATTACCTGTTACTGAGAAGGATAAAAAAATCTGACATTTGATTCTCTAAATATTAATTTAACATGGATTTTGAAAATAATTTCAAAACCCCATGTATAAGCTGTGATTTCGCTCACGTCATGATTTTTGTAGAATATTTCAGAGAGCAATACCTCATGAAGGTAAATGTAGTTGTTTTAATGGAAGCATCTCATATATGAACAACTTGTTGACCTGTTTCTCTTGGAATAGACAAAAATGGTTGATGGCTCAAGTAGCTGAGATAAATGAGCGAAATCGGCAAGGAGAATCCTTTTGGAGCAAATCCCTCTATTCTTGCTGAAAGATCAATTTGGGGCAACATTCTCATATGCCACTAAGATAGCATATTGGGGTAAAGCTATCAAGCCCAACATAAAGAATATGACAAGTATCGAGATATGTCTAGCTGGAGTAAGGCGCCTGAAATGAACAATTTCCTCAAACATCAAAAGAACAACATCTCAAAGGGGGAGTTCCATTCCTAAAGATTCAAATAAACTCAAATGTGGGCTAACACTTATTTCTTCACACATAGGTGAAAAGTGAAGTGAAAATCTCAAACAAGAGACATTCTTAAATTGGATAAAGAATTGTAAAAGAACATGAAAAGCATTAAGACACCTAGCTAGGGCAAGTGGATTGTCGGTGCGATTGGACTTGAAAACAAGATCCTCCCTTTCCAACAAGTCAATGGATGCAAAAGAAATGCATACCCATCAAGTAAAGAGAATGCATACCCATCAAGCGAAAGTGGAACAAGTTTTTTTGTGGACCACACCTCTCATCTCAAATGAAAGAAGTCCAATAGAGGCATCCATATCACAATGAAATCTTGAAGTTGTTAACATGAACTCGAGTGAAGGGTAACTTTGTGTGGTTGATCATCCAAAAAGACTAGCTACTCTATCAAATTTTGCTGTTCCAATAGGCTTTTTCAGTCCAAATGCCCTATAGAAGGAATAAAATAAAATAAAATCTTTTTATAACGAGAAGGAAGGAAGCTTTCAAAGGTGAAAGGCCATGGGAAGATACCGCTTGTGATCCATGGATCTTCGATTGATTGAGAATCTCATCATCTGCTAGGTGGGCCAACCGACTGACCAAGTTGGGTTGGGCATCCATGTCACAGGATTAGACTGCGAAAGATGCTAGGCACAATTTTATTTAAACCTTGCCAATCTCTTGTAGCTCCCAAGTCTATTCTAATTGAGCAAGTGCTAGTTCAAGTCAATAATCATTTGATGCATGGGATTTGTACTTCAACCTTCTTTTCGTCGGTAACGTCACAAACTTAGTTTTTTCTTTATTAGTATATCCAAAAGATGATATTTAGGTAATTCTTGGTGAATCTTGCTTATGGAACAATCCACCTTCAAATTCTGAATTGCAGGCACCACTTAGGCAAGCCCTTTAAGCAGGGTATGTCATATCTAGAATTCTTTAATTAAGAATTCTATCTTGGAATGATCCACCTTTAAGCCCTGAATCACATGCACCACTTAAGCAAGTCCTTTTAATAAGATATGTAGTCTCTAGAATCCTTTCATTAAAAATTCTATCATGGATTGACTCACCAAACAGGTCAAAACTTAAGCGAGTCCTTTTTACAAGATACGTTATCTCTCGAATCCTATCATTAGGAATTTTATCATGAGTTGACCTACTATAATGGTCAAAACTTAGGCAAGTCCTTTTATAGAATATGTCATCTCTAGAATCTTTTTATTAGGAATTCTATTAGGGATAGACCAATCATATAGGTCAAATCTCAAGCAAATCCTTTTGATAGGATAAGTCATCTTTAGAATTATTTCATTAGAAATTCTATCATGAGTTGACGTACCATACGAGTTAGAGCTTAACCTTCCTAGAGTATTCTTAGAATGAATTCTTAGATATCTTTTTAAAGAGTATTCATATCAAGCAACAACTGCACAATAGGTATGTAAGTGCTAGGTAAATGTCTCTCTAATCTCTCATATCATTGAATGAAAAGATCTAAATTGGACTTAAGCTTTCACCAAAAGGTTTTGGATCAAATGTCATAGCCTTTGCAATTTCTTCCCTAGTCAGGTCGACTAAAATTCTATTGTCACCTTTTCTTTGAGAACAACCTCTATTGAGACCGCTCCAAAAGAAAAGTAGCTGTTGACATACGATTTTTAATTAATTCTTCCTTAGAAAAATCAGTAATGATACAATAAAAATTAGTAAAATTTCAAAATAAAATTTGGAAGCCTTGGCTAAGTCTAAGGAACTATTTTTGAACAAAAAATAACTTTCAAATTTTTTGGCATTTTAATATTTTTTTAAAATTAAAAACCCCAAAAAATAGAAAAATAGCATTTGTGATTAGAAAATCCAAAGAAAAATTCAATAATTTTTTTTAATTTGAATTATATTTTAGCTACACCGATTTGATTTGGCTCATGATTTTTCTAAATTATCGAGTTTCAAGCCTTAATTGAGCTAAAAAATTAAACATTTTTTAGTTGTTTCTTTTTTTATTTCATTCTTGAGTTGATCATGACATTTCATCCATATAATTTTATTTTCACTTTCGTCAAGGCAATCTTATCTTTCAAATAAATTCAAGCTCGCTAATCTTCATGTAAAATCACCTTTTAATTGAGGGTTCCATGGATAATCACACCAAAAAAAAATTCACTTTAGAACCTTCCCACGTGAAGACAAAAAATGAGCTAGCTAAAAATTTTGGAGGAAAAGGACAAAAGAGAATATTTTGGGCACAAAAGGAGAAGAGGGCATTGCTCTTCGGGAGGGCTTTTTTTTTTTTTGCCCTTTCTTGGGGTTCCGTGGGCGGGTGAAAGGAAAAAAGGAACAACTGAGAGAGCTACAGTTGGAGAGAACACTCATGGTGATCTAGGAGAGAGGAGAGAGGCGCAAAAAAAAAAAAATCTACAGAACCGCTTTTGTTGAGGGGCCTTTACGAGGTTCAAGCTCAGATTAAAACTGATCCAGGTTACGCCACACCATGACACTGGTTCGGTGGCCTCATCTCACCTATTGGAATGTCCTTGACCTAGCGACGTCCCGTTTCATGACCAAAAAGACACATCTTCAGCTTGTGAATAGATCGTCGTTGTCCGCGAACAATCCGAGCTAGTTTGAGTTTCGATATTGCTTCTTTGAGGTTCAAAGAGATGTTTGGACCATCATCGATTGTTGCTTAGCTTTGCCATTGCCGCTGTGAGGTCCGCCATGGAGGAACTTCCCAGGCTCAAAAATTGATCATAGACTAGCGAGAGTGATTGTTAGGGCTCATGTGCGTGCAGGTAAGTCTCCTGGAATATCTCTTAAGCTGTTTGAATAGCTAGATTGAAGCTCAGACATGAGAAAATCTAGAATTGGATGGTGAATCAATTAGCCAGAGATTCATTGCTATGAAGCTTGGTTAGGGTAGTAGACTCACGGTGTTTCGAAGCCTAAAATAGATATATGTTGGTCTTAGAGTGTTTAGTAGTCAATGTAGGTAAGAAGTGGAGCTGTTTACGCTAGTTTTGAGCTCTATTTGGGGATTTCCGACGAGGTTCCAATGATTTTGTTGGAATATTAACTGTTTCAACAGCACTGGGCATTGTCCCTAGCCATGGGTTGACCCGGTCAATGCGTATCGACCTGGTCAACATTGGTGTGGCGCTACGTGCACACACGTGATGTCCACGTCAGCGGGAGATGTTCATAACATTTTTCAAAATAAATAAAAAACGAAAAAAAAAGATTCGATGGTGGTTTTTATGCTACGTGTTTCAATTTGGACATTTTCGAAAATAGAATTGATTTTTGAAAAATATTCTAAATTTCAAAAATTTTAAAAAATATTTTGTGATCATAAGGCTCGAGTTTGATCACATGCCATCATTTTGACCATCCATTCAATTTTCAAAAATTCAAATCATTTTTAGAAAATACAAAATTCATTTTCAATATTAAAAAAATTCGTCAGATTGGACGATCGAGGATTAACTACGTTGCTCAATCATGGCCGTCGATCTTAGCAATAAATCGGAGGGCTATGGGTTAGCCATGTAGCCCACTCTAGAGCGTAGGATTAATAAATAGATTAAAAATCTAGAAAAATTAAAAATATTATTAAATTAAAGATAAAAAAAAATTAGAAACGGCTTCATTTTGGTATAGATCGGTTTGCGCTTGCATGGCCCGGGCCGGCACCCATGAGGCATGGGCTGGGCCCAAAAAATATAAAAAATTAGAAATTAATAAAAAAAAATAAAAAATGATTTTAAAATTCAAAAAAAAAAAGAAAATTCCTAAAAAAAATTGGAAAAAATTCTAAAAATTTTCAAAAATTCCCAAAAGCCTAAAAAATTATGAAATGGATCATTTTAACTGATTAATCTTATGTTTGATTTTTTCCTTTCAATTTTTATAAAATGATGATTTTACCTCTCACGAGTAAATTTTCTCCAAGAATCCAAAAAAATTCTTGAAAACCTCAGAAATTGGAAAATGGTTATATTCAACTGGCCAATCTCATTTTTAATAATTTGGATTCTTAACCCCTTCAAAATTGATAATTTTACCCCTTTGGGTAAATTTTTCCCGCAAATGACAATTTTGCCCCTAACGGGCAAATTGCCTATAAATCATTCCAAACTCTTTCCAAACCTTAATACACGTTTTCTCTAAGCCGTTAGGGCTTTACTAGAGATACTATGTATTGACTTGATGTGTTTTATCCATACGTCATTGGATCCTTTTTGTGCACCTATCATTACTGTTTGTGATTAATAGGATATATATTTCGATCTGCATAAACTTCTAGATTCTAGAATTTGCCTCCCTCCAAGTCGTTTGCATGAAATCATAGTGAGGAAATCATTCAACTTAAGTACCAAAAGGACATCAATGACAATATTGGCATAACTAAATCCATGATCCCAAATCTCTAGTTCCATTAGAATCATACAGTTCCTCTCGCTACTTAAGGAGGTTTCCGATCTACCTTCCCCAAAAATTAGTAGTGATTTCGAAAGCATATACACATATGCAAACGTCACTCAACCACACCTAAGGTCGCAGTCGACTCTTAAATTCCACCGTCACATAAGGTGAGGGCTTAGGAGACTTCAAATTGAATTCTTGAATGGCATCAGATTTGCATAATTTCGATAATCACCCGTAAACTCGCTCTTGTCTGCATCTCGGATCGCAGAAGGGTCACGACAATAGTCGAATAATCATTTATTTGCTTACAATACTACTTATCCTAGCTCTCGCTCTCTCTCTCTCTTCAAAGACTTAGGGTTATGTTTTAACAACTAAGGATTGCAACAAAAAAAATTGTATAAATGACTCGTGCATGCTCAAAAATGTTCCTTCTCAATTTCATGGTTTATCTGAAAAAAGGTCTGTGTGTCAAAGATGATGTATGTAAAAGCAACACACATTGTTGAAAATGTCATCTAATTTTGCTAATCGTGCTAGACAACTCAACTCCAAAGATGGTAATATCCACGGGGAAGGCCAAGTTAGATGACAATGGACGTGCGTGTGAAGAGAAACGCATCAAGCATTATAACAATCTGCATAAGATATTGCTCATGGACAAGGGGCAACTTTTACTTGACTGCTTGCTTGGAGGTAAGGCCATCAAATAGGTGAGTCAAGACAGATTTGGATAGCGTAAAAAAATGTTCGATCTAAATTGGCTCATTTCACCCATTTTGACCTATTTAGCAACACAAATTTAGAAACACATACACAATCTGATCTAATCGTGTCAACCCAACCAACTTAATTACTAAAATACTTTCATATTTACTTCAACTTAATAGAATTCATAGATTTTAATCAGTCTTTTTTTTAGAAAAGTCATTAAAAATCAACTTTGTAAACCTTATCCAAGCCTAATGAACCAATTTTGGATAAAAAATAATTTTGGGTAATTTTCACAATTTTTAAATATTTTTCATGTATTAGGAAAATACCCAAAAATAAAAAATAGAATTCGTCGCTGAAAAAAATGGAAAAATAGCCAATATTTTTATTTTAATTGTATTTTAATTTTGGACTTTTAAAATTTGAAAAATTCAAATTGGATTCTTCATAACCATAAGCACAAATTGAGCCAAAAAATTACATAATGAGCTCTTTTAATTTTATTTTTGCATTTTTTTTCAAGTCATGACATTTGTCTCTTACGCCTCATATCGCATTTCACCCCAATTGTTTCCTGATTTGAACAATTTTGGTGAAAAAGGACATAATTGCACTTTTATTTTTCAGTTTAGTCCATGATTTTATTCTAAGTGCAACGAGTCAAAATCTAGAGATGTTCATGCAAAACCAAGGCCACTTGCTTATAGTTTTCACCATTCTGAATCCATTGGTGGGGTTGAATAGGTCTGG
The DNA here is from genome assembly GCA_016432845.1 of Psidium guajava. NCBI lineage: Eukaryota > Viridiplantae > Streptophyta > Magnoliopsida > Myrtales > Myrtaceae > Psidium > Psidium guajava. The sequence goes on from CM028226.1 coordinate 35,247,383, forward strand.
TTCAGTCATTTAAAGTTTGGATTTCTCAAAATTCATTTTCGGGTCAAACCTAAAATTTGAGGGTTTTGCACAATTTCAAATAGTTTTTTTTTTTTCACAAAAACCACATTCTCAAATGCTATTAATGGGGAAAATTGTCAAAAAAGTCCTAAACCTATTGCACTTTTGCCGATTTAGTCCTAAACCTTTCAATTTTGCCAATTCAGTCCTAAACCTTTTCATATTTTGCCGATTCAGTCCTAAACCTTTCGATTTTGCCAATTCAGTCCTAAACCTTTTCATATTTTGCCGATTTAGTCCTAAACCTTTCGATTTTGCCGATTTAGTCCTAATTCTTTTCATATTTTTTCAATTCAGTCCTAAACTTTTTATTTTTTTTTTAAATATCTTGGAAATAAATCTGAAAATTAAAAAAATTATAAGAAAATTATCAAAATATATAAAAAATATTTAAAAAAATTTAAAAAATTTAAAAAATTTAAAAAATTTAAAAAATTTAAAAAATTTAAAACAATATTTAAAAAAAATTAAAAAACGAGTGAGCCCTTGCCGCTGCTGCCCCACCATCGCCAGCTCGCCCATTTTTTTCAGCTTTATTTTCAAAATATTTTAAAAAAAGTTAAAAAATTTAGGACTAAATCGTCGGTTTTTTTCTCTTTCTTTTCAACTTTTTTTCCAAAATATTTTCAAAAATTTAAAAGTTTAGGCACCTCACCGGCTAGCAATGGTGAGTTAGTCCTAAATCTTTTCATGTTTTGCCAATTCAGTCATAAAATTTTTAATTTTTTAAAAATATTTTGAAAAAAAAGCTAAATAAAAAAAACGGATGAGCGGCGACAGTGAGTTAGTCCTAAATCTTTTCATATTTTTTCGACTCAGTCCTAAACTTTTAAATTTTTTTAAAAATATTTTGGAAATAAAGCTGAAAAAAAACGGGCGAGCCGGCGATGGTGGGGCAACGGCGGCGATGGCTCACTCATTTTTTAATTTTTTTTAATTTTTTAATTTTTTTAATTTTTTTAAATTTTTTAAATTTTTTAAATTTTTTTTTATATATTTTTATAATTTTCTTATAATTTTTTTAATTTTCGGATTTATTTCCAAGATACGTTTTAAAAAATAAAAAGTTTAGGACTGAATAGAAAAAATATGAAAAGATTTAGGACTAAATCGGCAAAATATGAAAAGGTTTAGGACTGAATTAGCAAAATCGAAAGGTTTAGGACTGAATCGGCAAAATATGAAAAGGTTCAGGACTGAATCGGCAAAATTGAAAGGTTTATGACTAAATCGGCAAAAGTGCAATAGGTTTAGGACTTTTTTGACAATTTTCCCGCTATTCATGTCATAGAATCCAATTAAGGCTCTAATCAAGCCTAATTAGATGAAATTTGTGTATCCGGGTCAAGCTGGTTGGACGGATCCAACCCGACCCGACATGATACTGTTCATCTTCTCCATTTGTGAGCAAGAACGCTAAAATTTTTGCAACGCTTGAAGCCGATCCTTGGAAGCAACTTTTGACTTCCAACGAACTTAGGCGACATCCAACGGTCCTTGACTAGCTGGCATAACCGACTCGAGAACAAAAAATTTTGTTAGAGTTACAAGAGAAAAAATGAATCTATTAGTGTAGGGGGGATTGAGTTTTGAGCAGGAAAAAACGAGACTTTGACCGGGAGAGAGTCAGAGAGAGAGGGGAAAAGAAGCAAGACATTGCCACCACGCCTTCGCCGTGTTGTAGCCGTCATCGCAGCAGCAGGTTCGTCTGCCCAACCTTGACATGCTCGGTTTTCGTTTTTTCGGTTTACTATGCATTTGGTCGGATTTTGAGTTTTTGATTTCGGTTGTAGGCTTAGGTCGTGTTATCTGCACAGTACTTGTCCTGATTTGCATCTAGAACAATTGCTAAGCCTATTCCTCCTCTTCTTGTGCATCGTTTTGCATCAAAATCCTTCATCGAACCTCCATATGGATCTCGTCAGAGTGGCGAGCTGCTGGCCATGAACGGACAACTGAGGAAGGCCGGGATTACTTAGGTAACTCCCCTGGAACCTTATACAAGCTTGTCATTACTTTAAAATGCGAAGCGAATGGCTGAAAGGGAGAAGTCATGCGCATAGGAACCTAGAAAAGGTCACACCGTGGCCGGTTGTTCAAGTAGTCCGGCGGCTCTATTTTCGTCAAATATTGATGTAGGCTGATATATTAGAGGATTTGGACAAGGTTGGGTAAAAAAGATGCAAGTTTTGCTTGTTTTAGAGTTTTTCCGACAAGGTTACTGGAATTCATGCCGGAACAGTGACTCGGGCGAGTCACTGTTCGTCTTCTCTAGCGGACAGTTGACTGGTCAACCCGCGATATGCACACGGCGTAGTTCCTCTATTTTGTTTCAATTAAAAATGTTTTATATTAATTTATAATATATAATATTGCACGCACGTCAACGCTATTGGTGCATTGTGCTGACCAAGTATTTTTAAATTTTTTTAAAAAAGAAAAAGACCAAGTTGTTCGCATAAACTTGGTGAATGTTCAGTACCTTGATCACCAAGTTGCTTCCATCCCTATAAATATTAGGGGTGTCAAAAAGACCAGCGCCGGCCCGAAAATTTAGTAAATTTTCGGGCCGGGTCTTGGTACTGTTTCAATACAGTGCCGGTACTACTAAAGGCCCAAAAATAAACGTTGGCTTGAATCAGTATCATCCCGGCCCAAAACCCATCTCACGCGGCCCGAAAATTTGTACGTAGGTTTTTAGTTATTCTGCTTCCTACATCAAACTCAAAGCATCAATTCTCTCTCAGATCTCATTGTCAAATCCCGATCGATCGAGCTTCCTCCCCAGCCAGAGCGAGGTAATCTTTCGCAAGCTGTTGATTCCCATTTTCTTGTTTCTCTTTTGCGGATGTTCTCTTGCTTCTCGCGTTCGATTTGATCTCATTGTGTCGTAGTTCCGCCAAATCGGAATCTTTATCGAGTGATGCGAGGTCAAAGTTGTTCCTCCGTCTATATAGTTCAAGGGGTTTTGGTGGGTTTATGACTGATTTTCGGTTTTGGGTTCATTCACTGATTTTCGGTTTTGGTGGGTTTATGACTGTTGATTCCCATTTTCCTTTTTCATGTGTTGCAGCCTGTAAAAAGCCCTGTCACAATATGTGGTGATATTCACGACCAATTTCATGATCTTGCAGAGCTGTTCCGCATTGGAGGACTGGTCGAAATGGCATGTTCTCTAGGTGGATGAGAGAGTTGTGCCTAAGGATCACGATGATAGTAACTACAAGCTCGCTTACGATGGCTTTCTATCACAGGTATGTCTATTTTCTCTAAAGGGCTGATTTTTAATGTCATTTACACTTGTCCAAAATGCAAAGGTCATGTTCTGATGATGCGTGTTGATATGCTTGTTCCTATTGTTCCACTTGCTAGATCATCTGAAGACACTTCTCATCATTAGATTGCACAGAATGTTACACTAGCATGTAGCGTTTTCTAAGGTTGATAGGGTACTCATTGGTTTTGAGCTCTATTACTTCGAAGTGCATTTTTGCATTGAAACAGATCAAATGGATGAATTGGTATTGAATAAGGCAAAGCAAATCCCAAGGATGCATTTTTACTTCGAAGTGCATCTCTTGCTTAGGAGTGCTTAGTACTTCGGCGTATCGGTGCAGATATAAGTGAATGTGATGCATCTTTGATGATATTCATGTGCTTGGTTTCTTTTGTAAGTGGTTTCCATACTTAGTTGTTGGCAGATGTCTACAGTGGTTTTGATCTGTGGGTCATCTGTTTTTATCTATTTGACCTGTTATCCATGGCTATCCAGGGGCAAAGATTAACTTAAGCTTAGCACTTATAGTGATCAGGAAAAAGTCAGGTTGACATGTATGAAAACAGATGCAGCATATTTCTTTGGCTGTAAGGGAGTACGATTTTTGACTGACCAGCCATTTTTCTTGCTACTTTCCCTACTTTAGGTGCCGATACTTCCTAGCAATGTCTATGCCATTATGACCCACATACCTATGTCACTGTGTTTATGTTGACTAGACGAAAGGTCCAGTATGTTTGATGGCTCAACTTTGCCAAATCCATGTACATTTGCTTTAGTTTCCTGCTTTATTGAAAACTATGTTCACTGGTCAGTGTCCAATAAATTCAAGATGGGCGGCCACAACCTTCATCTCTATTGTCTACTCTTGCAGCGCCCAGATACGAATTACTTATTTATGGGAGATTATGTTGATCACGGATATTATTCGGTCGAAACTATTACAGTAAGTACTTTTAGTTCTTTGTTTGAGTTTCTTAGTGAATCAGTGGAGTGTAGCAGAAATGAGAAACTTATCATTTTATTTGAACTCTTACTCTTTTTCAGATGGTTTTTGCTTCTTTGAGTGGATCCTATCTGTTTTAGAGTGCAGCAGATTGAGTTGTTTATGCAGCTCCTGGTTGCTCTGAAAGTGCGATATCCACAGCGAATTACCATTTTAAGAGGAAATCACGAAAGCCGTCAGGTAATAACTGTATGCTGTCACTCGCTATTATTTCAATTTTATTAGGGTTTCTATGTCCACTTTTTTGTTTCAGTAACTCCAAACAATTTATCGGCTGCATGCAATGTGCTAATAGTTTTATTCTTCTTTTCCTCCCATTCTCATGGCTGCATGTGCAACAGCTTCAAAATTTTTATGTTTTTTTATTGTTCTTCACATATCTAGCATGAGGCTTCTGGTTCTGATCTATGTCTTGTATTTTGCATAGCAAATCACTCAAGTTTATGGGTTTTATGATGAATGCCTTAGAAAGTGAGTAATTGTCTATTCCTCTTTTGAGTTCCCTCGCTGTTTTAACTTTTATTTGTTGTTCTTCTGGATGTGCTGCCGTATAGGGCTTCTTAATCTGTTTTTATTTTGGCATTCACTTTGGTGTAGTTTACAACAATTGAAAGCTTTATCCTCGTGAGAATTAGCAATCCTTGTTGTGGCTCAATTGGATACTATGGCTGATGGTAACTATTGTTCCATGAACTTTTTCCTTTAAGAGTTGTACTACTTTATGATCTGGTGATGTTTCTGTTTATGTTCTTTGTTTTCTCAACATTAGTCCATAGCAGTGAGTAAAATGGAAAAACGCAATTCTGTCTTCAGATGTGCTAGGAGCTTGAATCAATGTTGGTATTAGTTGAAAGTTGAACAAGGTGCTGGTAATATCTTAAGTGATTTCACTAGTCAGTCTTGATGTCTCCCGTTTGTTTGAATTTGAGCATCTGGTCTGGATTCTGCAGGTTTTCTTGTGTTTATTGATGTATTTTGTGCATTGGAGTTCACTTCATAACCAATCCTTTTTGGCGCATTATATAATATTTCCCAAGGCTATTTTTATCATTGTAAAAGCTAATCTTAGTTGTGAGCATGTGTTGACTTAGGTTGTTTTAGTGGAGACAAGTTAAAAGTTAAACAAGACAAATTGCTATTTTTTATTTTTCTTTTCACGTAGCAGTTGCGCAGATGCATAGATTCATTCTCTGATGTGCCTAAAAACTGCATGCTCCCTTATAGTCATGTACTTTCTTTTCGATTGTCTCCCTTCAAAGAGCTTGTAACGAAAATTCCATGTTCTTCATGCAGATATGGCAATGCTAATGTCTGGAAGATTTTTACCGATCTCTTTGACTATTTTCCGCTGACAGCACTGGTCAGTCTGATCTTTTGTTTATAGCCAAAGATGTTGATTTGTAGAACACGATCCTTCATCCCTCTACTAAAATAATGGCATAAGAGTAAAATTATCTATGGTTTTATGAGATATTGCTTCTCTTTTATTGAAGGTTGAGTTGGAAATATTTTGCCTACATGGTGGATTGTCACTATCCATTGAAACCCTTGACAACATTCAGAATTTTATTAATGGAAAGAGAGCTATGAGCGCTGCAGCTTAACCCTGAAAGTAAGGAGCTTGAAAACGCTTTCAGGTTAGGCTAAGCAAACTTCTCCAATCTGAGCTCTAAAATGCAGAAGTATTCGTTTTTGGCAAATGCATTTTCAGTTTTTTTTAAGGCTGTTTTGTGACTTGAGAGCTATTAGTAATTAATGTTGAATGTTTAATTTGTTAGATGGATGAAACGAGTGCTTCGAGTACCACAGAAAAAAAGAGGAGATCTACGGTGTGGGAACACTTCAAACAGATTCTTGATAAAGAAAAGGTCGAATGTTTGTATTGTGGGGCTGAGATAGGTTGTGCTAGTAATCAGGGGACCAATTCGATGCATCGTCACTTGTCAAGATGTAAGGAATGCCCATATGCAAATGTTGATAAAAGGCAAAGAAGTATGTTGGGTCAATTTGGTAAGGTTGGTAGTTCATCTGGTCCTTGGAAATTTGACCAAGATGTTAGTCGAAGAGACCTAGCGACGATGTTTATTATTGGTGAGTGCCCTTTCAAGTTCATAGAAAACGAGGCATTTCAGATATTTTTGCATAGACTCCAGCCGAAGTTTGTAATCCCGAGTCGTAACACATTGAGGCATGACTGTTACAAGTTGTACTTGGAAGAAAAAAGTAAATTGAGGAAATATTTCTCCGAGACATCTCCAAGAGTCTGTCTTACGACTGACACATGGACGTCATGTCAAAATCTAAGTTATATGTGTCTCACTGCTCATTTCATTGATGCTGATTGGAAGCTGCAAAAGAAAATATTAAATTTTTGTCAAATCTCGGGTCATTCTGCCAAGATTATAGGAAAATCGATTGAGAATTGCTTGATTGAGTAGGGGATCCAAAATGTATTTTCTATCACTGTGGATAATGCGAGCTCAAATGACTTAGGGATTGAACATTTAAGAAATAAACTTAGCTCTTGGAACTCTTTGGTGTTGAGAGGTGAGTTACTTCACATGAGGTGTTGTGCTCATATATTGAGTTTGATTGTGAGAGATGGGTTGAAAGACATGAATGATTCCATCATTAGAATACGTTCGGCTGTGCGTTATGTGAGGTCTTCTCCTGGGAGATTGAGACGTTTTAAGGATTGCATTGAGTCTATGAATATTGAGTCCAAGAGTCTTATATGTTTGGATGTGGAAACTCGTTGGAATTCGACATACATGATGCTGGAAGCAGCTCTAAAGTTTCAAACAACTTTTAGCTCATTGGCATTTCGAGATCGCAAATTTGATCAAGAGCTTTCCAAGGTGAAAGGATTGCCCACTAGTGATGATTGGGAGTATGCCCGTAACTTTCTTCCTTTTTTGAAGTTGTTCTATGATACGACTTTAAAAGTTTCGGGTTCATCTTATGTTAGTAGTAATGATATGGGGAAGAATGTGTATGGGATCCATGGAATTATTGACAGGTATTGTCAGAATGAAGACCCAAGTTTACAGGAAATGGCTAAGAAGATGAAGTTCAAGTTCAATAAGTATTTTGGCAATGTGAACAACATCAATCTCACGTTGTATTGCTTGTATACATGATGTGTATGAAAGTAAGGAGGCAACAACTTTACGAGATAGAGTATTTACATCTCTGACGTCATTATTCGAGCAATACCGCACCGGTATTTGCCCCCAAAGCATCTCAAGGTAAAAGAGCACAAGGATGGTAAGCACGTCAACATCTCCCGTGATTGATGCTGATTTTATGATTGCAAAGTATCTTAGCCAAACTGGACAAGAATATTTGGAAGAAAAATCTGAATTGGACCTATATTTGGAGGAAAGATGTGAACGTTATAGCGCTACCTTTGATATCTTAAGTTGGTGGAAAGGAAATTCTTCGAGATATCCTATCCTTTCTTCCATTGCTCGAGATATTTTGGCTGTACCCGTGTCGATTGTAGCATCAAAGGCCGCATTTAGCACGGGAGGTCGTGTGCTTGATGTGTTTCGTAGCTCCTTGACCCCTAGCATGGTTGAGGCTCTTATATGTGCTCAAGATTGGTTACGAAGAGCGCCACTTTCTTGTTCGATTGAGGAGGACTTAGAAGAACTCGAAAAGTTTGAGTCTGGTAAAAAAAATTTAGTTGTAGAATACTTATATCTTTCTATATTTCAGTGGATACCTTAGTTCTAATGTTCATCATAAATTTAATGCAGAGTTACCAACTACGGCTATCGAACCAAACTTGACATCGATGTCTCTTGATTGACATATTCCCATGGATGAAGAGGCTGGTAGGCTTAGAAACATGTACAAAGGAAAGGTATTTTATGATCTCTCAATTATTTTTGGACAGCGTATGCTTTTTTTCCCCTTCTTTTGTCTATGTCTGAGTGTCCTTTAGATTTTCTTTGGATGTTTTATCATCTAATTCAGAATCAATTGTCTACCTGTTTGCTCTCAGCATGTTCTGATGTTATATTGTAGACTGACATCTTTTTCCATGGTCATTTTTACTATGCATTTTTTCTTTTAGGGTTTCTTTTTCAACAGATGAAATGTGGTTCATTCAATTTCCTTTTTTCACCTTCTAGATCAGGTGCAGGATCCGCCAAGACTGAGGAGAAGAAGGCAGAGAAAACAGCATTCGATGTGAAGTTAGAGAAATTTGATTTAGCTGCAAAGATTAAAGTGATCAAGGAAGCGAGGGCATTAACCAATTTGGAGTTAGAATTTTGGCAATGCCGTTTCACAATCAGGTTAACAGAAAGTTCAGAATGACTGTGCTATACACATATAAAGTTTAACTTATGCTTCTTGTAGTCATGAGAAATATAGTTTCAGTGAAATTCAAACACGTTTTTGTGTGGGCGGGTGTTGGGTATTACGCTTTCTGTAACTTTGGTTTTAAGTAGCTGAGTAGTTTTTGCTTTTTAGTCTTTTGGCTTTGCTGGTTTCCTAACACCTAGTGGGATTTCATTCAGTTGTTATTTGGAAGAAGTAAGCTTGTTTTAGGGAGGTTGAACCTCACAGCCTGTTTTAGGGAGGTTGAACCTCACACTTTGGCTTTAGCGTCTTGCTTCTAACATCAACATTAGTTTTTTACGTTCACTGTAACTTTTGACCTTTTGTATATTTGACTTTTATTTTACAAACTGAGATTTGTTGCAAATACATTTGTTGCTCACTAACTTTCTGGAGGTGGTTTGACAGGCTTGTGTGCATATATGATCATCAGGGTTCTTGTGCTTTGGACAAAGAGTTTGTGAAATTTGATACAATTCTCATTACCAATTTCTGTCTGGTTGACATTTTCTTTTCCTGTCTTTGTTTTTTGGAAAAGCTTATGGCCTTTTCTTGTTGCCTATTCTAGCTGCTGTATTAATACTAGTCTTTATACAGTCTCTCCATAATAGCTTACATGCACAACAAGGCAAGAATTCAAGAATTAACAAGGAGCTTATGAGGAGCTTTCGTTTCCCTGACATAATGCAGTTCGGAGTGTTTCTGGTCTGGTTAATTTGCTTTCAGCCCAGAGAATTATTTTTTCCCCCCTTCTAATTCAAACTGAATTCGTTTGTCCAGTTGTGGAATTGAGAACAAACAATAACAAAAGCTCAATGCCTTCTTCTACTTCTTGCATTTATAGAGTTCGATAATATTTGCTCGCTCCCTTTCGTCAAAAAAACTGATTGGTCGTCATCTGTGCTTTATGTTAGGGGTGAGCGGTTCCAGGTTCCGGGTAGGTTCCACCTGGAACCTGGAACCTACCCGCTAGTACAGGTTCTTAACTTTTTGGAACCTAGAACCTACCCTTCAAACCGCGGAACCTAGAACCTACCCTGTTACAGGTTCTAGGGTCCGGTTTCAGGGTACCCGAGAACCTATCGATCAATGGAGAGGCTTGTTATTAAAAAAAAAGGCTTTTAATGAAGTTGGGATACGCGAGAAACAGGATGCAGTCCTAAGAAATTTTGCAGGGTAGCTACATTTTTCACACGCTCTCTTTCAAACAATCATTCTCAAGTAGGGGTGAGCAGTTTCAGGTTCCACTTTGAATCTAAAATCTACATATCAGAACAGGTTTTTCATTTTTCTCTCCAAATTATATAGTCATCATTGGACGCCATAGAACATTGTATGATCGTGTGAAGATATATATATAAATAAAAAATTTATGTTGGGATGCAGGGTACAGGTTCCAGGTTCCAAGTGGTGGAACCTGGAACCTACCCGCTAGAACAGGTTCCTCAATTTTTGGAACCTAGAACCTACCCTTCATACCTTGGAATCTGGAACCAGACAGGTTCCTACAGGTTCCGGTTCCAGGTTCTCGGTTCTACCCTGGAACCATGCTCAGCCCTACTTTATGTGAGCTAATGCATGCTACTTCCGATTATTCCTAGGTCTTTGCATTTTACCTCCTTTCAGTATATTGCACCTGGTCCAGGGAAATTATCCAAAAAAATAATAGGCCAATTCTGGAGTTGCCCTGTGGGAAAAAAGGCCTTGGTCTAGGGAAATTATCCAAAAAATAATAGGGCCGACCCGGCCCGAAAACATGGGGCAAATGAAATTCGGGCATCGGGTCGGGCCAAGCTCGGTACTGTTAATTTTCGGGCCGGGTCGGGCCTTCATGAGACCCGGCCCATTGACACCCCTAATAAATATAGATGGGGGTGTGCCTTTGGTGGGCGAATAAAAAGAGAAGTGTGCGTTATGTGGGCGTGCCTTTGTGCAAGTGTATAAGAGTTGAGAGAGAGTAGAAAATTGTTTTCTTGTTCTTGCTCTTGTGGCTGAAAAATCGAGCGTTCAGAGTGTTATGTTCACGAGATTGCTAGCACAATCGAAGGTGGTAATCGTCCGCAAGTTCTGTCTTTCTGTATAATATGCTATTGGTGATGTATCTAAACTAGAGGTCCAATACTTTTGGGACTTGAAGAACATCTGAACCAAGTCGCTTTGCGTATGCTTCAAGAGGTAATCTGTTAACCCTTTCGTTTAGATGATTTATTATTGTAACACACAAGTGCCTCTAGAGGTCCATGTATGGGTTTGTTTATTTTCGCTGTGTTTTGTTAGTAATTTTTGCCTGTGCATGTTTCATGAAATCTCAACACAAGACGGGTCATTCATATAGTGAGTGGGAAATCGAGAAGCTGGCTGAGGAAAAAGGCCTACTCTTGGCTGGGGAAGTACGGTTTTGCGAGCGGGATTACATAGGATGTGTTAATCGGAGAGGCTTGGGCGCAATGTTATCATACTTTCCCAGTCGGAGAAGCCTCGACTTAAAAAGTTTAGGAAAAATGTTAGCATACTGTCCTAGTCGGAGAAGCCTCGACTTACAAGCATCATCGTACTTTCCACGTGATGTAAGGAGTGCATTGCGTTCGTTAATGCTCTGCTTAACTTGAACTCGGCCAATCTTGTTGAGTATGATCAAAGCGAAGTGATAACTTGATAGTAGATAAGGTGGTGTAGTTCTAACTTCAAAGCAGTTATCTCTAGCAGTTCTTAAAAAAAAAACTTTAATTTTCAATCAGCTGGGAATGGAAATAACTTCAATTTTTTTTTTTGCATGTTTCAACAATGAAACTAGATGTATGTAGTTTCCATGAAATTTTTCTAATGAGCTGGCTGAGTGGTGTTTACTGGGAGCGTGCAGGAAAAATCGCTAAGAAGAAGCTTAACTCCAAGTCCGTCAATATATTCAGTTAGATCCACATTTGATTTTAAGTTATGATCCAATTTGAAATGGGAAAAAGACACTTTTGACGCCAAAAATTATGTACAGAGATCACTTTGATGCCAAAAGTTTATGCCGAATCACTTTAGTGCCAAGTCGAAGACAAAATAATCACTTTGATGCCTATTCTGGCAAAAGTGCCACGTGTAATTAATAAATAATTTTTTAACATAAAATGACATTTAAAAAAAATGTCCATGTGGACTTCTCACTTTAAAATAAATTAAAATAAATCAAATTCAAATTTAAACATTAGCTAAAATTTAAATTCGCTTAAAATAAAAATTTTATTAAAAATGAAATTAAAATAAGCTTAAAAATGTAACAAAAAACCTTCAAAAAAAGGAGGAAAATTAGAACTAGCCTTCGCCGCCAGTGGTGGTGAGGCATGGCTAGTGGGGGTCGCCGAGTCACAACTAGAGGCCAGCACCCCTCGTCGGTGGGCCTGTAGGCCCATGCCCAGATTTGGCTAAGGGACCTAGATCGAACGATGGTTGTCACCCTCACATAGGTTTGCCCAAGGGCTGCCATTGGCAGCTGGCCCCACAGGTGGTGATCCTCGGCTAAACTTGGGTGATGATTGGGAACCCTTACCTAGATCTGGGGGAGGGTTTGCAAGTTTTCGCCTACGACCGGCGGGGGTCGTTGGCCCCTAGTCGTTGCATGCCGCACCCTCGCTGGCCATGCCGCTTGATGCTATCCATTTGTTGTTGTTCTTACTTTGAATTTTTTTAAAATTTCAGCTTAGTTTTCAAATTATTTTAAATAAAACATTTAAATTTAATAAAAAGCCAGAGTGAAACTCCGGCAAGCCACATCAGCGTCATATATTATTAAAATAAAACCACGTCAGATTTCGGGCAAACCAAATTGGACTTGGCACTAAAACGATTGTTTTTTCAAAAATTTGATATTAAAGTGATTTGTTTGAAACTTTTTGGCACCAAAGTGATATTCGTACATAAATTTTAGCATCAAAAGTGTCCTTTTCCCAATTTGAAACTATTAACTATTTAACACCATTTGTTTCTACGGGAAAATCGTAAAATAGGAGCTCAAGTTTAAATTTATTAATATATTCAGTTGGACTCATTTTTTATTTTAAATTATGGTCAAATTTGAAACTATTAACTGTTTAACACCATAAAAAATTATTCGATATAGGAATTTTCTAACACAACTCACTTGTGCATCTCTATAATTTTTTTTTTTACCCATCTTTGATTACACATGACTCTTCCCACGATGAGGGAGGGAATAATTAATTTTTTTCCTAATATTTTGAGTCCCGAATGACTTATTTTCCCCTTCAAACTGAACAAAATAGTCAATATTTAAATTGTTTAGTTTAGCTTCAACTTCATAAATCAAGGTAAGACTTCCCTAATCTGATGGAGCTCGACATGGTCGATGCTTTTACGGTGCGAACACTGGAATTTGAGTTAAACACGTTTAGGAAGCTGAAGACACTTCAGATCGAAGAATTCAGCAAGCTGAGCACTGTGGTTGTGCAGGTCGATGTAATGCCTGCTCTCGAAAAGTTCACATTTTGCAAATGCGAGAAATTGAATATGCTTCCCTTGGGCATAAACATTCTCCCTCGTCTTGAAGAACAGCTTCTGTATGACATGAATGGGGAATTTATCGATCGGATCCATAGGAACAACGAAGATCGCAATTTTGTCAGCCACGTCAGGTCGTCCATTCTTATGCTCTGGGCCAAAATCAGTAGTGGGTGCGTAAGAGTCTTTCTTGAAACGATGGCCTCATGCCTTAGGGTGTTTCTCTTCAAATTTCGGCTAGTTGATCTGTGCAACCACACGAGCACTGAGTATGTATTGGGGTTGTCTCACATCGATTATGAAAGGAGCTGGTGGTCGATTTGTAAATGTGAAAGAAAACCTCATATTTTGAGTTAGCTTTTGCGATGAGAGAATCCCAAAACTATCAAATACCAGTATCAAAGCGTATGTTGCCAACAAATATGAATCCAACAATCACCTGAAAGAGATAAGCATAGTTGCGCCTTCAACCGAGGACCCGATGTGTGAGAGGCAATTACCCAGGAGGGATAAAGGGTTGTTGCGCTTCCGACCTAGGACCCGATGTGTGAGAGGGTTTTGATAGTTGATTTATAAGTGTGAAGGAAAGTTTCATTTTTTAAACTTGTTTTTGGGACGAGAGAGGCATAAGACCACTCAATAGTTTTAATGTCAGTGTCCTCTATTGCTGCTTTTTACCATAGTTATGGGTTTGAGTTCTGATCTCAAACTCTGTAATTTCAGTTTCGATTGGCTTCTTTACTGTCAATAAAAAGGATTTCAAGTGTCAATCTCGATTCTTCCTTGTTGAAGTTGCTTACTGGTTCATATATTTGTCTTCCTAAAATATGAGATGATAAAAAAAAAAAAAAGAAAGATCCACACCAGATCATGGGGATCTTCAAGAAGTAATCTTGGTCTTTAGCACAATAAGGCCATAGGCATGGTGTTACTGCTTTTATTCACTCATCAAATCTCTAGACGGTGTACTAATTGGCATTTAAAGTGGGTTCATCTGAGGTTTTCTTTTATTCTTTATTATCATTTTTGCTGATAAATGTCAAATTGCCATGTGGTTCAAGATTTTGCAAAACAACTTGGTACCCAAGTTGGTTCTAAAGAAAGCAACTTGTGCATGCATTCAATTGAACTAGTAATCCGTCCCTTTCTCAATCTTTTCTGATGAGTTTCATATTCTTAACCTCTCTCCTTTTGGTTTGCCAATATCATATTCTTGACTAGAGCCAAATCTTCACTTTGATTAATGAAGAAAGATATAGAGAGGCTCCAAGAATGGGCCACAACTCTCTTTCTTGGGCGGATTTTTGGGCTTCTTCTATGTGTCCTGTTCCCTTGGATAGCATTTACTAGGAATTTAATTTGAAGAAAGCTATATTTCGACCCGAATGTTTTCGAGATGCTCCTAATAACCAACCAACAACAAGTGTTTTTCCTTATGTGGATGCCACTTTCATTGTCATAATATACATTGTGAGATATACTTGGAACTTGAGTAAAATTGTTAATATTATTCAAGTATTGTTATTTGATGTATCAATTTTTGTTTAGAGATGGTATATTATTTTACAGGTAAATCATATTCTACCAAACTTGTCTCTCTAACCAAACACAATGACGTCACTTCTGTTCAATTGGCACGTTTCACGGAGTTCCTTTTCCATTCCATTCTCTCGATTCAATTCGATTTCCTGGAGATGAGACAGGCACGCGTGAGGACATGAAAGGTCGTTCGTGCATGGATGATGCATCAAGCTTCTCGGTAAATGAAGCTTTCAAATCCTTACTCTTCTTGGAAGAAAACTAGGAGACATAACCGCTTCTTCCATTGACCCGAGCACTTCCACTTTTCGATCACCGCAGAGACTTATGGTATTCTAGACACTTAGTCAAAATGCTCTTTATATACCCACCTGCATGGTCGCTTTAGGACACAGGATTGATGATGAGGCTGCGATGATTTAGCTCCGAACTGGTAAGGTTTGGATCGATGGCGGAGGTGCTCTTGGATGAGAATGGCCATGTGGGACAAGAGAAACGCATCAGGCACTACAGCAATCTCCACAGAATACTGCTCGTGGGCGAGGGTGATTTTTCCTTTGCAGCTTGCTTGGCGAGGATATTTGGCACCGCCCTCAATATGGTCGCCACCTCGCTTGACTCGAGAGGTACCGGTGCAAAATCACATGCCTTCTCTCTTTTTTTTTTTTCGCCACATTCGGTCAATCGTATGTTAAAGAAAAAGGACATCGGCTTACACCGGACCTCGTTGGAAAGACTGAGGATGTTCTCAATGTCTGTCGCTAAAAACATCAAAATCAACAACCTTTTGTCTGTCCTTAACACTTCTAAGGCTGTCCCTCAGTTTTAATCCCAGTTCTTGTTTTGGTAAATTTTCACGTCCCTTTTTATCCTTAGGCTTGATAAGGATGCGTTATGCAACGTCAGCGATTGAGAACTTGGAAGCCATCGAGGGCTCTGGGGGCACCGTTTTGCATGAAGTGGACGCTCATACCATGAGCAAACACCCCTTTCTCAAGCACAAATCCTTCGACCGAATAGTCTACAACTTTCCTCATGCTGGCTTCCACGGCCCTGAAGCATCCTTACTCCAGATTGAGTTAGTCTCCGGCTCTTGAGCATTTCGTTTCATTTGAAGCTGACATCCATAAATGCGTGCCTCGATCTTTCTTTCTGTCTGTAATGATCTATCCTACATCGCAAATTCAGCTGTATTGAATGAGAATCTGGTTTTCAGGCTTCACCGAGATCTAGTGAGAGGCTTCCTGAAGAATGTGAAGACGATGCTGACTGAGGACGGAGAGATTCATGTGACACACAAGACGGCGCATCCATATAGCAAGTGGGAAATCGAGAAGCTTGCTGAGGAACAAGGCCTGTTCTTGGTTGAGGAAGCGCGGTTCTCCACATGGGATTATGGAGGGTATGTCAACCGGAAAGGATCGGGCGCAAAGTGTCATCAGACTTTCCCAATCGGAGAAGCCTCTACTTACAAGTTTGGCAAAAATGATCATGGAATCCATTGCGCTAATGCTCTGCTTGACTCGAGTTTGGCCGATCTTGTTGATCCTGCTCAAGCGGAATGATCACTTGGTAGTATGTATAATGTGGTGGAGTTCTAAGCAGTCATATCCAGCGGTGCTTAAAAGAAAGCTTTGATTTCGCAATCTAGCTTGGAATGCACTTCATTTTTATCCATGCTTCGACAATGACAATAGTGCAAAAATCACATGCCTTGTGATTTGTTATGGGTACATTCAGTCAATCGTATGTTAGAGAGTAAGCACAATCGACTCACACCGGAGCTCCCTAAAAAGACCGAGGATGTTCTCAATGTCGGTTGCTAACTGTAACTATATCGACAACCTAAGATGCTCTGTCTGTTCTAATTATTTCTAAGATTGTCCCTTAGTTTTAATCCTAGTTCTTGTTTTGGTAAATTTTCACGTCCCTTTTTATCGGGATAAGGAAACATTGTTGCCCAAAGTTATGTACGGAGGTTACAAAGTGAGACAAAAGGATACCTTTGGTTCCTCCAGCAAAGAATTCCGGCCATTCTCAATATGTGGTATTTTTAATTACTTTTTGAATTTTCAGTGGTATTTTTTTAAAAAAAAATTGAAGTCCATGTGGACTTAAAAATTTAGAAGAAAAATTGAAAAAAGAAGATTTTAAAAAAATAGAAAAATTAACAGAAAATTTTTAAAATAAAAATTTTATTAAAATAAATTGGAATAAGCTAAAAACTTAGAAAAAAGCAAGGGGGGATCTGCAGGCAGCGAGGGCTGCTAGGCTCTCGCTTGTGGTTGGCAATGGTGGGGCGGCGAGTGCGATGGTCGCCTATAGATCTTCCTCTTTTTTATTTTTTTAAAAATTTATTTTAATTTTAATTTTTAGCCTTTTTGGATTTTTCAGGTTATTTTTTAAATTATTTTAAACGAAAATTATAAATTTTTAAAAAATACCATTCTGGACCTTCGACGAGCTACGTTAGTGTGATATATTAATAAAAAAGTGCCACATCGGATTTTCGCTGAAGCATATTGGAGTTGGCACTTAAATGATCTTTTTTCAAAAAATTTGACATTAAAGTGATTCAATTGAAACTTTTGGCACCAAAGTGATCTTTGTTCACAACTTTTGACACCAAAAGTATCATCTTCCCCTTTTCATCTTGAGGCTTGATAAGGATGAGTTATGTAACATGGGCGATTGACAACTTGGAAGCCATCAGGGCTTTGGAGGCACCATTTTGCATGAAGTGGATGCTCATACCATGAGCAAATGTCCCATTCTCAAGAACAAATCCTTCGATCGAATAGTCACAACTTTCCTCATGCTAGCTTCCCCGGCCCTGAAGCATCCTCACTCCAGATTGAGTTAGTCTCCGGCTCTTGAGCGTTTCGTTTCACTTGAAGCTGACCATCCTTATTGGTTCCATAAATGTGTGCCTCGATCTTTCTTTCCGTCTGTAATGATCTATTCTCCATTGCAAATTTGGCGTTATCGAATGCGAATCTGGTTTTCAGGCTTCACGGAGATCTGGTGAGAGGCTTCCTGAAGAATGGGAAGACAATGCTGACTGAGGACGGAGAGATTCATGTGATGCACAAGACGGCGCATCCATACAGCAAGTAAGAAATCGAGAAGCTGGCCAAGGGACAAGGCCTGCTCTTGGTCGAGGAAGCGCCGTTCTCTACATGGGATTATGGAGGGTTTGTTAATCGGAAAGGGTCGGGCGCCAAGTGTCATCGTATTTCCTAATCGGAGAAGCCTCTTCTTACAAGTTCAGTAGAGAGTACATTTCACGAAACAGTACGAGCCCCAGAAGCCGCGGTGTGGATCATCACAAAATTTAGGGGGTTTTTATTTTTTAAGACCAAAAACTTTTCGAAACCAGTCCAAAAGAATGCCAAGTAAAGAAATCGGTTATAAAAGGAAAAGAGGCTAGTAAGCCCAAATTTCCTCTCATCCATGCGAAAATTGGCAAGGATGTTTTACAGCAGCTTGTTGAAGCCCAACAGCTTGAAGAAGATCGGAGCTTCAGTTTCCGACCTCAATCTCCGGTAAGGAGAGCCAACCTTGGCTACTTCAAGGAGCCTAGATACGTTCTCACTGACAGGAACGTTCAACCAAGGAGGATAACCCCCAAGTCAGAAATCACTGACCGGCAACTGGGAATCCTACATGACGTATGGAATATGCCGTACAAGCTGGAACCCAAGATCTGCGACCCATCCGGAAGGTCGAGGCGGAATTCAGCAGAAAGAATGAAGTCCTTTCGTTCTACGGTAAAAATAAACAAACAAACAGACTGGGAAAACACAGCCCCGATTTAAAGCAGCATTCTTAAAGTCCATCCACAACCTACAGGAAGGAGTGTCAGTCAGACAAATCTTCCCAAGTTTCGTCTTCGAAGCGGAACTCTGGACTTTGCATTACACAAACATGCTGTTCGGGAGATTCACAGAAGTCTTCCAACATTATCCAATCATTGAAGTTGACAGATGTTTAAACAACATCAAGTTAATTAAAGATGGTCAAGACATCAGAATGGTCATCCTTTGGAGAAGTCCATCCGAATATTTTGGCAGACCTCATCAACAATGGGTTTGTTAAATATTCATGGATTCACCGAGATGAGCAAGAGCAATTAGCTGAATGTCCTCTGGTGATCAGGCAATTCGCCCTTCACCTTCTCACTATTGCATTCCCAACTGATCAGGTCTGGGAAAATTTTTTGTTGGTTTGTGGAATGGATCGTGTGTATTTGTGTGTGAGGGAAAAATGGGTAAAGATATATGAGAGTGGCGGCAAGGAAGCACAACTGAATAAGGAAACACTCTTATCATTTAGTTGGTAATACAAGAAAAGGAGGAAGGATTTGCTGCCTTTCTTTTTTTTTTTTTTGGTAAGAATACATGGAAGTCCACTAGTCCTATTTATTGACTGCATCACCACTTCTTTTAACCAACTGATAGCAACACATTATTCACTTTGACACTCAAAATTACCAGCTGTATTTTATAGATTTGGATCCCCTAACATAATGTTAGGGGTGATATTACCCAATCCGGGCCGTCCAATTCAAAATGGACGGCCCAAATTGATCCACATCAACTTTTTCAAAAGGGGGAAAAGTTTTGGCGGGAATTTTAAACTTTTGAATTAATCAATCAGGGCCGTCCATTTTTGAATTGGACGGCCCAGATCGCTTATGTCACCCCTAACATAGTTTTAGGGATCCGGATCCGTATTTTACAGGTAACAGCTAGACATTTCTAGATGACTCAAAGCATTAATCACCAAGTACGACTGACTAATAAATAAATAGCTATTTTGATCATTTTGTTGTCTCGTGAGACCTCTCTAGCCGTCATTTTTGCTTCCCACGTAGGACTCAAAAATGGATCACCAATTCAACACTCCTCCTTGATCCATTTTTGTGTTACTCCGATTATACTTCGTACTATCTTGAACTTAGCTATTGGTAGTGCTTTAGTGAATATATCTGCAATTTGATATTCAGTCTTACAATACTTCAGTTCGATCTCTCCAGTACTTTGCGCTTCGCGAATGAAGTGATATTTGATATCGATATGTTTCGTTCTTCCATGAAATACGAGATTCTTGGATATATTGATTGTGGACTTGTTGTCCCAAAATATTGTAGTCGATTCCGTCTGTGGTTTTCCAATGTCTTCTAGAATTCTCTAAAGCCATATTGCTTGATTTGTTGTCATGGTAGCTTCGATATATTCGGCCTCAGCAGTAGATTATGCCACCAAATCTTGTTTTTTGGATGTCCAAGAAAATATTCCCAAGCCCAGTGTAAATGCATAACTAGTGATGCTCCTCCTATCATCAGCTAATCCTACCCAGTCACTATCAGTATAACCAATAAGCTTGGCTGTTACACTTGACTAATACGAAATGCCATAATTTGAAGTTCCTTGTAAGCATCATAGAATTCTTTTGGCTGCTCCAAGGTGAATTTGACTCGGATTTTGCATGAACTGTGACAATAGACTTACTACACACATGATGTTCGGTTGCGTAGTAGTGAGATATAGCAAACTGCCAATGACATTTCTGTAGAGAGATGAGTCTACTTTTTCTGCTAAATCTTCCTTCAATAGCTTCTTGTTTATCACTAGTGGTGTTGCAACTGTTTTGCAGTAATTCATCTTGAATTTCTTTAGGAGGTTCTTGACATATTGCTTTTGCGAGATAAAGACTTCTTCATTTTGGTCCACCTCAATGTCGAGGAAGTAGTGCATCAAGCTCAAGTTTGTCATCTTGAATGTCTTCATCATTTCTTATTTAAATTCTCGAATCATCTTCTCATTGTTCTATATATATATATAAGATCATCCACATATAGAGAGACAATGAGAGTGTCAAATTCACCTTGGGTCTTGATGTAGAGCGTTAGCTCACTCACGCTCCTCGTGAATCATTGCTTGGTGTAGTATTCATCAATTTTGTTATACCATGCTGGTTGTGCCTGTTTTAACCCGTAAAGGGCCTTTTTAAGCTTTAGAACTTTTTCTTCTTGGCTTTTGACTATAAAGCCTTGTGGTTACTCCACATATATTTCTTCTTGAAGATAACTATTTAGGAATGCTCACTTCCCATCTAGTTGATGGATCTTTCATTCCTTTTGTGCTGCTAGTGCTATAAGAGCATGAATAGTATCTAGATGAGCAACATGAGCGAAAGTTTCAGTATAGTCAATACTTGGTTGTTGCAAATATCCTTTCGCCACAAGCCTTGCTTTATACTTCTAGATTGATCCATCTACGTTAAGCTTCATCTTGTAGACTCACTTGACACTAATGATCTCTTTGTCTTTGGGCTGATCGACAAGCTCCAAAGTTTTCATTTTTCTTGATCATCTTGATCTCTTCCTCTATGGCTTTTATCCAAACTTCTTCTTTGGATGCTTCTTCATAGTTTTTGGTTCTAAAGTAGCAAAGTTATATGTGTCATAAATTCTTTTAAGGGATTTTACCCTCGTTTCTGGAGATTTTGTAGTGGATTCTTCTTCCATTACTCTCGAAGAAGATGGTGGTGTCACATCGTGAGTAGTGGAGTCTAATGCTTCGCCTTCTTCTTATGTTGTTGACTCCTCACAAGCAGGTGGTATATCAAGCAAGATGACATATTTCTTCTCAATCTTCTCGTGCGCCTAGTTCCAGCCGGCATTCTTGTCGAACTTGATATCTCGATTGATCATGAGCTTCTTAGTTCTTAGGTTATAGATGTGATAACCTTTTGATGGATCATTGTAGCCGAGGAAGATTCCATTTTGTCTTTTCATTGAGCTCACTCCTCTTTTGAGTTGGAATGTGAGCACAGCATATGCGACCAAACACCTTAAGATGTTTTGCTGAAAGCTTTCGTCCGCTCCATACTTCAATTGGAGTTTTGTTTTGAACAACTCTAGTTAGACATCTCTTTAAGATGTATACAGCCATATAAACTATTTCTCCTCCTCTTTTATTTTTCTATAAGCTCCTTTCACTAATTTTAGATTGATGAAACCCTATATTTATTTTAGACTGAAAGGCACTTTCAACTGAATCTTCATTTTGTGTCATTAGTCTCTTCTCATGTGCTTCCAGAGAGCTAATTAATTCACTTATTGACATAGTTGTTAAATCCTTTTGCTTCTATTGTTGTGACAATGGTATTGTATTTTCTAGTAAGTGACACTAGTATTTTTTTCTATGACCCTTTAATTAGCGATTTCATCTCCATAAGCTCTCAGTATTAAATAGTTTTTTTTAACTTTCCACAATATTCTTGTATGATCTCATTTACTTTCATTTTAGAATTCTCAAATTCTCTTCTCAGAGCTTGAAGCCGAATTGTGCGTACCTTTTTTGATCCTTGAAGTTCTTCCTGTAATATTTCTTAAGCCTGCTTCGTAGTCTTTGCTCCAATTATTCTTGGAAATATGGTTTTTGAAAGCATTTGTTGAATAACGCATAATGTGTCATGCCCCGGACCCATCGGATGCGCAACATCCCTTCACCTGCCAATTCCCTCATCGCCTGGCCAATGCCGGCGACGGCCCAGGACTCATCGTGGCCAAATGATGGCTAAATAATATAATACAACAGTGAAAATGAACAACCCCTGACAAGTGCACATATGGGATAGAGAGATAGAGAAAACTTAATTTACATATAACAGTAAGAGTTCTGTACAACCTGGGAGGAAGATTATTATTTAGACCTCAAAACCTAAGTTGGCCACTAACAAAAGGGAATATGTCAAACCAAAAAGTCATTAAATCTCGTCCATGCATCCCCTGGGAACAACTCCTCCTTCTCAGATAAAGGGAACTCCTCTGGATCAGTCTCCTCAGATATCGGAGATCTAAGTGCCTGCTCGACGAACACATCATCTGCTCCTTTGATTTCCATAACTACATCCCCATCTACATCTAGGACATCCATCGGGTCAGGGTCTACAACCTCGCCTTCAAAAGTAGCCGCATTCATCAGGCCTGTCGACCCCATCAAAAAGACTAGTATATCCAAACCCTACAGAGGACCTAGCCACAACTCCTGACCCCTCCAACTGTACCATCCCTCGTATCTATGAGGGACCAAAACGTCATATCCCTCATCGGTCCATGTATTACAACTATGCCGCTCATACAAAATTCCGTCCACAGTAGGGTATGAAAATACCTGTGTCTCAATCTCTTGAGGGATCCCATGGCGGATTGGGGGAACACGAATAGTCATACCTACGGTCGAGGGTCTGAAATGGCGATCAGCTAAAAATATATGAGTCGAAACTCAATGAATACATGCCTAAACTCAATATTGAATGAAGCATATGTCCCAAACCAGAACATAAACAATCGCACGCATATTGTGACTTTAGATCACACAGATGCAAATGCAGATGCTCAATGATTCACTTGGGATCCCTGGTGGCTCACTAGCACTTCCGGACTAAATCCCACTGGTGACTCAATAGCAATTCTAATCTCAGCCATGTCATAGACGTCTCAGGCCTGTACCTCAACTCGTGTCTCATCACACCGAAGTTGGCACCCTTATCTCTCCAGCTATCTCGTGTCAAGCACGTTCAAGCACAAGACTGTGGCTCAATTAGTACTGCAATCGGCACCTCCTTATCACTCCCGTATTCCCGGTGGCCCCCTAAACACTACCAGGCCGTCCCGCATGGTTCTACACACTCCGCCAAATGCACATGTCTCATGCCAGTATGCAGATCAATGATGAATATCACAGAATTCTCAAATAGCCCACCCCATAAACATTCATGTAAGTCAATTTTGTCACATGCATTTCCCAAGATTATTCACTAGAGCGCACAATTCAACTCAAAATAAATCAAATATAATAACCAGGCATTTCACGTTACAAAAACTCGCATTCGAAGACCTGGTTTCCATTCTAAGCCACCGAAACTCAAAGGCAAGCAATCTGGCACACAGGGTAATTTTTAGAGTCCACAAAAATTACCAATATTACTCTCATAGCTAGTAGCAATTTATCGATACTCTACATTCAAGGAACTTAATATTTTTCATCATAAAATTTTTCCTATTAGTCCCTAGCATACCCAACATTCTAAGTCATGTTTAGAAATGTGCTCACCTAAAAATCCGAGTTTGAGCTCGGGCCACGGATGACGATGATCGAGGTTCGAGCAAGGCAACTTCAGCTGAGAGGGTGAGGAACTAGTTACAAACAAACACGGGCAAATCAGGGTCAACTTTGATTCAAAATTGGAAATTTTCTAGGAGGTTTTTCGCTAATTCTCTTTCAGAATATCGAAGTTTGAAATCTTATAAGTACACAGGTGAAAACAGAGCTCGATTTGGATGCCGGACGACCCCCAAACGAGTCGATTTCCTCCGGGTGCGCGTGTAGGGATGCAAGAACCCGAGAGGAAAGAGGGCAGCCGAGAGGAACCAGCAACCAACGAGCAAAAAGGAGGTCCAAAAGCTGAAGGAAAAGCTATGGCAGCAACTGTAGATAGAGTTCAAGAAGCAGCCGAGAGTGTGCAACAAAGATGAGGTGAGCTGCAACAAAAGATTTCCAATAGAGGCCAAAGGAAAGCCAGCAATAGCAACGAGAACAAGCTTCGACTGAGTAGAAGAAAAACCAACAACAGTTAACGGAGAGCAGAAAGAAGAAGATGCAGCAGTAGATGGTTCACGACAGAGGCAGCAGCTACAGATTTCAATGGTTACCCGAAGAAGGAAAGAGCAAAAGAAAAGAGAGAAAGAAAAGGAGCCAGCTACAAATCCCATATTAATGCGTGAATAGTGGAATAGTGGTTCCAATCATGGAGTTTTGTTTCATCTACATGGGAAGTGGAGAGTGTACAGATGTGCATGCATGTAAGGCAAAGATTTCGATTGGAATGATGGGAGTTTGCCTCACTTACCTTGGGAATGGGTTCGGCAGATAAGGGAGAAAGAAAAGAAGGAAAAGTAGAGGGTATGTGGGAGTTGGAGACTTTAAGCTTCAGCTGAAATTGCACGAGGGAGGTAACTCCAAAAACTTTAATTTTTCTTGTCCCATGTGCATGATTTTAAGGACGTCACAACTCTCCCCATCTTCCAGGAATTTCGTCCTCGAAATTTGTATTTTGCTAACACTACTAATTACACAAACAAGTGGGGATGCTCGCGCTTCATTTCATCTTCGTTTTCCCACATTACGTCCTTTGTTCCATGATGCTCCCAAATTACTTTGACTAAAGGTATTGTCTTGTTCCGTAGGATGTGTTCTCTTCAATCTACTATTTAAATGGGCCTTTCTACGTATGAAACTCGGTCATCCACCTCAATGACTTCATGGTTGAGTATATGGCTCGGGTCCGGCTCCTACTTTCTCAGCATCGAAACATGGACCACGTTATGTACTTGAGACAAATTCGGTGGCAAAGCATGACGATACACCGATGTTTCAATTTTTTCTAAGATCTCGAATGGGCCTACAAATCTCAAGCTTAACTTTCCATTTTTCTCAAATCGAGATAGACCGTTCATTGGCGACACCTTCAAAAACACGTGATCGCCTACTTGAAATTCCAATGGCCTACGTCGCCTATTTGCATAGCTTTTCTGGCGACTCTGAGTTGTTTTCAGTCTGTCTCTGTTGACACCTGATTTTTAATCACCTTTTCCTTTTAAACATTTAGTAGAAAATCCATAAAAATTCACAAAATTAAAAAATCAACTTTGGTGACCTTGGTTAAGCCTCATGAACCAATTTTGACAAAAAAAAAAGTAAATTTTCATGTTTTTAGTATTTTTTTAGCACTTTTATTTTTCGAAAATTCATTAAAAAAAGTAAGAAAAAATGAGAAAATTGAAAAATCAACTTTGGAAGCCTTGGCCAAGTCTAGGCAACCATTTTTGAATGAAAAATAATTTTTCATATTTTTCATATTTTCTAATATTTTTCAAAAAAATACAAAAATACTTGAAAATTCTGGAAAAATAACATTTGAGGCCAAAAAAATTACGCAAAAAATAGTCAATATTGTTATTTTAAATATATTTTCATATTGGCCATCGCAAATTCATAAAAATCCAATTTGGGTCACTTGTTCCTTCACGAGCATAATCTCAAATCGGGCCTAAAAAATTTAATTTGAGTCAATTTATTTTTACTTTTCACTTTTTATAAGTTGTGACATTGTCTTCTAATATTTTAAATTTTCATCTTGACCCAATTTTATTTGAAATGACTCAATCTTGTTAAAAGGACTTAGTTCAATTTTGGATTTTAGCCCTTAAGTTAATAAAAAAAATAAAATTAAACTTTTTCTAGAGGTACCCATGAGGTAAATTTCGACCAGAGCATAAGGGGAGCTGTGCTAAAAATTGTGTGAAAATTTAGACTTAAAGAAATATTTCTTTAGAGACTAAATTGTAAATACTTAAAATCTCGGGGAGTAGAGTACAAATATCTGGTACTTGAGGGATTATTTTCTAAATAATAAAAAGAAGAGTTGGTAGAGAAATTAGAATAAAGAAGGGAAGATAGAGAAGAGGAAATGAAGAAAATAAGATGATAATAGAGAAGGGAAGATAAGATGAAGAAGAGTTAGTGGAAAAATTAGAATGGGAGATGGATGAATAGGCTATAAAAGGAGGAAGAAGTGGGCTTGGGAAGGGGGATTTTTTGGAGAGAAAATTTTGGATGTTTGAGAGAGTTTTGGAAGATTAAAGAAAAATTTGAGAAAAAGAAAATACCAAAAGAGAGAGAGAATTTTGAAGATGATGAGAGTTTAAAGCTAGAGGTTATCATCACAAATTCCTTCATCGATCAACATAAATCAAGAGTTCATCCTCGTCAACGACCAAGCAAATTCGAGCTAAGTGTTTTTATTTATTCATTTATTTGTGGTTTTAGTCGCAAATTAGCACAAATTGTATACATTTTCTCCATCTCTATATTTCCCCATATTTTTATGTCAGGCAAAGGAAAACTTCAAGTTAACAGTAAATACCATGGAAGTGCAAAGTTGGCCCAGACAAGCCCAAAATATCCATCAAATTCTCAACCGACTCGTCGATGAACGTTGGCTCGAATTGTTGAATCAATTCGTTGTATTTTATTTTGAAGAATTCAAATCTCAGAATGGAGAGGATAAAGTCCATCCACTAGAGGTCATTTAATTTCTACAATTTAATTCATGCACCATTAAACCCCAAAGGGAAGAGCCAAGCCAATGCTAGGCTGCCTATTGGAGGTTTTTACTTACAGTCATTTAAATACCTGCAATTTAAATTCCTGCACATTAAACCCCAAAGGGAAGAGCCAAGCCAATGCTAGGCCGTCCATTGGAGGTTTTTACTTACCGTCATTTAAATACCTGCAATTTAATTCCTGCACCTTAAACCCCAAAGGAGAGGGTCAAGCCAAGGCTAGGCCGTCCATTGGCGGTCTTTATTCACTACAATTTAAATTCTGCACTATTAAATCCTAAAGGGAAGAGCCAAGCCAATGTTAGGCTGCCCATTAGAGGTTTTACTTACTGTCATTTAAATTTCTACAATTTAATTTTTATACCATCAAACCCTAAAGGGAAGAGCCAAGCCAATGCTAGGCCGCCCATTGGAGGCTTTACATGTGATTAAAATTCATGTAATTTAATTCCTCCACCATTAAACCCCAAAGGGAAGAGCTAAGCCAATGTTAAGCCACCCATGGGAGATTTTACTTACCGTCATTTAAATTCCCGTAATTTAATTCCTGTACTATTAAACGCCAAAAGAGAGGGCCAAGCCAAGGTTGGGCAATCCATTGGTGGTCTTTATTTATTGTCATTTATTTCATGTAATTTAATTTTTGAATCACTAGACCCCAAGATGAGTAGGTTGCAGCACTGCACAGAAGTCGTTAACTCACTCCCTCTTTCGGTTTCAGGGAAATATTTAATATTTTGAAAATGAAAAAAATGTCACTCATGTACATTCCATTTGAAAAAGTAAAAATACAAAAAGAGAATACCCCACTAGAGCCTTAGGAGTAAATCAAGCCTAAGTTGCCAAATTATGATATCCATGAAATTAAGGTAACGAAAGGGCATTAGTTTTAATTAACTGATGTAATCAAGTCCCCGAACTCATAATCTCTAGTTCATAGAAGTAATTTAGTCCTCCTGCTAATTTACTTAGGTTTCTAATCAACCTACCAAAAATGATTAGTAGCGACTCCAAATTTTAAAATCATTTGAATAAAAACCAAAGTTGCGATTCGGTAGGACTTGGGAGCGTCCATATTAGGTTAATCCATCTAGTTAGCCTAATAATCCGTTCACCCGATCAAAAAATATTTTTCGGGTCGCAATAGTCCCTTATCACTTTCACTACCTCAACAGAATGCTAAACCAATTCTGGGCCTATTATGCTTCTTTCACCAATCTCGTCCCAGCATATTGAAGTTCTACAAGCTCTCCCATATTGAACCTCAAATGGAGCCATCGTAATGCTCTGCTGATAGCTATTATTATATGCAAACTCCACCAAGTGCAATTTTTCTTCCCATCCACCTTTGAAGTCTATTACGCAGGCTCTCAACATGTCCTTCAATGTCTGAATCGTCCTTTCTATTTGTCCATCAGTCTGCAGATGATATGCCGTACTATACCTCAACTCAGTTCCTAGCGCAGTCTGCAGACTTTTCGAAAATATCGCAGTAAAGCAAGAGTCACGATCCGACGTAACAATAACTGGTACTCCATGCAGACGAACAATTTGTCGAACATATAACTTAGCCAGCTTTTCCAAAGCAAGGTCCTTTCACACTGCTATGAAGTGAGCAGATTTGGTCAGCCTATCAACCACAACCCAGATCGAATCTTGCCCCTTTGACTCCTTGGTAAACCAGTCACGAAGTCCATCGTAACATGTTCCCATTTCCATTCTAGAATCTCCAATGGCTGTAGTAATCCTCCAGGTTTGTAATATTGTGCTTTCACCTGCTGACAGGTCAGGCACTTTGCCACGTGTTTGATCACATCCACCTTCATTCCGTTTCACCAATAGTGCCGACACAGGTTCTGATACATCTTTATGCTACCTAGATGAATGCTATAATTACTATGATGAGCTTCTGTCAAAATCTCTTCCTTTAATTCCTCATTATTTGGCACACACAAGCGTCCTCTAAACTTTAGGATCCCATCCTCTATCACCTGAAACTCTAGTTTCCTCTTTGCCACATCCATAGTCAAAATCTTCTGAATATTAGGGTTCGTAGACTGTAATTCCTTGATCCTCGAGTGAATTTTCAGTTCAACTCTCAATGTGGCCATTAGACTCGAGAGATGTCCTATCTCTATCTTGAATTCCGAGTCTCTTATTCCTTCTAACAACGTCCACTCCTTAACCATTAGATGTGCAATGCTCGACTTTTGACTAAGCGCATCAGCTACTCTATTCGCTTTTCTAGGGTGATACAGAATGTCGCAATCGTAATCCTTTAATAATTCCATCCAACGACATTGTCTCATATTCAGCTCCTTCTGAGAGAATAGATACTTCAGACTCTGGTGGTCCGTATAAATCTAAAACTTTTCTCCAACCAAATAATGTCTCCAGATCTTCAGTGCGAATATTATTACTGCCAGTTCCAGATCATGCGTCGGATAGTTCTTCTCATGTGGCCTCAGCTGTCGAGACACATACGCTACAACCCGTCCATGTTGCATCAAGACACATCCCAGACCTCTTAACGATGCATCACTGTAAATCTCGAATCCTCTAGATCTAGATGGAATAGTACCGGTGCAGTCGTTAGTCTATGTTTAAGCTCTTGAAAGCTTTCTTCACACTTATCCGTCCATTCGAATTTCGTCTCCTTTTTCATTAGATGCGTTAGGGGTCCAGCTATCGTTGAAAACTTTTCCACGAAACGTCTATAGTAACTTGCCAGACCTAAGAAACTTCTCATTTCTATCACGGTTGTCGGTCTAGGCCACTTTTCAACTGCTTTGATCTTTGATGGATCTACAACAATCCATTCTCCAGAAATTATATGTCCAAGAAAAGCTGCTCGATTAAGCCAGAATTCACATTTACTGAACTTGGCATAAAGCGAATGTTCCCTTAAGTTTCGTATAATAATACTCAAGTGTTGTTCATGGTCCTCAGAGCTTCTCGAGTACACCAGTTTGTCGTCGATGAATACTATTACGAACCGGTCTAGGAACTCCTTGAATATCCTATTCATCATATCCATAAAGGCGGCAGAGGCATTGGTTAATCTGAATGGCATGATCGTAAATTTATAGTGTCCATACCTTGTTCTGAACGCCGTTTTCGGTATATCCTCCTTTCTGATCCTCAGCTGGTGATAGCCTGTTCTCAGGTCTATCTTAGAGAACACACATGCTCCTTGTAGTTGATCGAATAAATCATCTATCTTAGGCAATAGGTATTTGTTCTTGACCGTCACCTGATTCAACTGCTGATAGTCAATGCACAAACGTAGTGACCCATCTTTTTTCCTTACGAACAATATTGGAGCACCACATGGTGAAGCACTTGGGCGAATAAATCCTTTATCCAACAGTTCCTGCAATTGGACCTTCAATTCCTTTATTTCTAACAATGCCATCCTATAAGGCGCCTTAGAAATTGGCTCTATCCCAGGAGCTAGTTCAATGGCAAACTCTACTTCCCTTTCAGGTGGCAGTCTTGGCAACTCTTGTGGGAAGACATCCAAAAAATCACGCACTATAGGCAAGTCTTCAAGTTTTACTTCCTCAATTGACGAATCAGTTACAGAGGCTAGGTATCCTTGGCATCCTTCGTCCATCAACTTAGTTGCTTCCAGCGATGATATCCAAGGGATTGAGGTTCCTTCTCGGTTTCCTCAAAATTCAACTCTAGGGTGACCAGTCGGGTTAAACTGAATCACCTTACTACTACAGTCAATTACTACCCCATGTTTAACTAACCAGTCCATTCCTACTATCACGTCAAAGTCAAACATGGGTAGGACAACCAGATCAATCAATTCCTCTCTACCACCCAAGAATATCTTACCCCCTTAACATTCTAACGAGATGATCATCTTATCCTTTAGTGGGGTGGCCACATGCAACAGTGTTTCTAATGGTCTCACATCCATACCAGCCGAAGTAACGAATTATTCAGACATAAATGAATACGATGCTCCAGGGTCAAACAGGGCATAAGTAGTATGGTTACAAAGAGAGACGGAACCTGTGATCACACCTGACGCATTTTAAGCTTCTCCTCCCGCCATCGCGTACACTCTTCCTTGTGCTGGCGGTAGATTCAGATTTTCTTGGGGAGCAGCTATCGCTTGTGGTCTAGCGGTGGTCTTTCCGGTTAAAACTGCGGTCCACGATTCCTTCTTGGGCAATGCCTCGCAATATGTCCCATTTGTCCACATTTGAAACATGCTCATGTCTTCCTTGGGCACAGACTGTTTGGATGCTTCTGTCCACAATCACGACACCTTGCATTACCAAGAGGCGTCAATTTTCCCAAGGTTCTCCGAGCTGGAGGGACAAACCTTTTGTTATCCATTATTGGCTTTTTCCCAAAACTCCTATCATCTTGTCTAAGCATGAATCGCGAGCCAGATGCAACGACTCTTTCATTTATATCTCTTTCAAACCCCTGTGCTCTTTCATACATGGCACCATAATCTCTCAATCCTGCAATGGTCAATCGATTGCGAAGTTCCGGCCTCAATCCTTCACGGAATCTCCTTGCCTTGTCCAAGGTATTCTCAATCATTCTCGGAGCAAACTTGGATAGCCTTGCGAATTCTGCTTCATATTGGTCCATTGTCATTTGACCCTGATGGAGCCGCAGGAATTCTTCCACCTTTCTTTCCTGCGCGGCTTCCGAAAAAAATTTCCCATTGAACGCTTCACAAAAAGCCGTCCAGTCCGGCACAGTACCTTCAGGAAAGACTCTTCCTCAGGTAGTCTTCCACCAATCATTTGCGGTACCTTAGAGTTGGTAGATGGCTAATGAAACCCTTTCTTCTCCAGTATAGCCCAACACTTCAAACGCTTTCTCCAGTTGGTCTGTCCAAAGAGAGGTTGCTTTAGGTTCTCCCGTCCCATAAAATTTTGGTGGATGTGACTTCAGGAATTGCTCCACGAGATGAGGTGTCTGTCAACCTTCATTGCCCAGGGCATTATTCACATTGGCTCCATGCACGGCAGCTAAAGCGGCCTCAGCAGCTTGGGCTACAGTGGTAGCTCTTTCTTCAGCCTGCCTGTCCATCAAGGTACCAACTTCTACTAATACCCTAATAATATCTCGGATACTTAGATTTCCTGCAGCTTGAGCTCGTGCAACTTGAGCACCGGCAACTTGAGCTTCTGCAGCTGAAGAACTTGTAACTTGAGCTCTTGCAATTGGAGCACCTGAGCCAGACACATTTGCATACTTCCTCGGTCTATTTCTGTTGCTCATTTTCCTTGGTCTGACTCACTTATACCTACTATAATTCCATAAATGAATTAAGACCCAAACCACCAATCAGAGTCTAGTAGCAAGTAACAGTAGACTAGAATATATAATTTGATTACTGGCAATAGTCACAGAAAAACACTCTCAATTCCAGTAATCATATGCACCAATCAAGAACAGACATACGTACCCAATCCCGAGTCCAACTTAGGGGTCTCTCTATATCTAACTATCCCACAATCGTCAACCTTATCACTCTAAGCCTCGAATAATTTCTTATCGAGCTGACCTTGCTTTGATACCACTATGAATAGGGATCCTATGCCCCGAATCCATCGGACGCGCAATATTCCTTCACCTACCTCATCGCCTGGCCAATGTTGGCGACGGCCCAGGACTTATCGCGACCAAACGATGGCTAAATAATATAATACGACAGTGAAAACATACAACCCCTGACAAGCACACATATGAGATAGAGAGATAGAAAAAACTTAATTTACATATAACAGTAAGAGTTCTGTACAACCTGGGAGGAAGACTATTATCTGAACCTTAAAACCTGAGTTGGCCACTAACAAAAGGGAATAGACCAAACCAAAAAGTCACTAAGTCTTGTCCATGCATCTCCTGGGAACTACTCCTCCTCCTCAAACAAAGGGAACTCTTCTGGATTAGTCTCCTCAGATATCGGAGACCTAGTCGTCTGCTCGACGAACACATCGTCTGTTCCCTTGATTTCCATAACTACATCCCCATTTACATCTAGGACATCCATCGGCTCAGGGTCTATAACCTCGCCTTCAAAAGTGGCCACATTCATCAGGCCTATCGGCCCTATCAAAAAGTCTGGTATATCCAAACCCTGGAGAGGACCCAGCCATAACTCCTGGCCCCTCCGACTATACTATCCCTTGTATTTATGAGAGACCAAAACGTCATATCCCTCATCGATCCATACGATGCAACTATGCCGCTCATACAAAATTCCTCCATAGCAGGGTACGAAAATACCTGTGTCTCAATCTCTTGAGGGATCCCGTGGCGGACTAGGGGAACACGAATAGTCATATCTGCGGTCGAGAGTCTGAAATGGCGATCAGCCGAAAATATGTGAGTCGAAACTCAGTGAATACACACCTAAACTCAATATAGAATGAAGCATATGCCCCAAACAAGAACGTAAACAATCGCACGCATATTGTTACTTTAGATCACACAGATGCAAATGCAGATGCTCAATGATTCACTTGGGATCCCCGGTGGCTCACTAGTACTTCTGGACTGAATCCCATCGATAGCTCAATAGCACTTTCGGTCTCAGCCATGTTATAGATGTCTCAGGCCTATGCCTTAACCCGTGTCTCATTACACCGAAGTTGGTACCCTTATTTCTCCAACTAACTCATGCCGAGCACGTTTAGGCGCAAGTACAAGACCGTGGCTTAATTAGCACTGCGATCAGCACCTCCTTATCACCCCACATTCCCGGTGACCCCTAGACACTGCCAGGCCGTCCCGCACGGTTCTACACACTCCGCCAAACGCACATGTCTCATGCCAGTTTGCAAATCAATGATGAATATCACAGAATTCTCAATTAGCCCACTCTATAAACACTCATGCAAGTCAATTTTGTCACATGCATTTCCTAAGATTATTCACCAGAGCGTACAATTCAACTTAAAATAAATCAAACATGATAACCAGCATTTCACATTACAAAAACTCACATTCCAGAATCCGGTTTCCATTCTAAGTTACCTAGGCTCAAAGGCAAATAATCTGGTACAAAGGGTAATTTTTAGAGTCCACTAAAATTACAAATATTACTTTTATAGCTAGTAGCAATTTATCGATACTCTACGTTCAAGGAACTTAATATTTTTCATCACAAAATTTTCCCTACTAGTCCCTAGCATACCCGACATTCTAAGTAAAGTTTAGAAATGTGCTCATCTAAAAATTCGAGTTTAAGTTCGGGCCACGGACGACGATCATTGAGCTTTGAGCAAGGCAACTTCAGCTGAGAGGGTGAGGAACTAGTTACAAACAAACACGGGCAAAACAAGGTCAAATTTGATTCAAAACTGGGAATTTTCTATGAGTCTTTTCAATGATCCGTTTTTAGAATATTGAAGTTTGAAGTCTTGCGAGTATACACGTGAAAACGGAGCTCGATTCGGACACCGGATGACCCCGAACGAGTTAATTTCATCCGGGTGCGTGTGTAGGGACGCGAGAACCCTGAGAGGAAAGAGGGCAGCTGAATGGAACCAACAACCAACGAGCAAAAAGGAGGTCCAAAAGCTGAAGGAAAAGTAATGGCAGCAATTGTAAATAGAGTTTAAGAAGCAGCTGAGGGTGTGCAATAGAGATAAGGTGAGTTGCAACAGAAGATTTCCAGCAGAGGTCGAAGGAAATGAAGCCAGCAATAGCAACGGGAACAAGCATCGGCCGAGTAGAAGAAAAACCAGCTGTAGTCAACAGAGAGTAGAAAGAAGAAGATGCAGTAGTAGATGGTTCACGGCAGAGGCAGCAGCTACAGATTTCAATGGCTACTCAAAGAAGGAAAGAGCAAAAGAAAAGAGAGAAAGAAAAGGAGCCAGCTGCAAATCCCACATTAATGCGTGAACAGTGGAATAGTAGCTCTAATCATGGAGTTTTGTTTCATCTGCATGGGAAGTGGAGAGTGTGCAGACGTGCATGCATGTAGGGCAAAAATTTCGATTGGAATGATGGAAGTTTGTCTCACTTATCTTGGGAATGGGTTCAGCAAATAAGGAAGAAAGAAAAGAAGGAAAAGTAGAGGGTACGTGGCAGTTGGAGACTTCAAGCTTCAGCCGAAATTGCGCGAGGGGGGTAAGTCCAAAAACTTTAATTTTTCTTGTCCCATGTGCATGATTTTGAGGACGTCACATAATGCCCTTGCATCATTTGGTAGTTGATCTTTCGGAATAGATGCACCTTCTCGCAAAGCCTCATAACCTTTCTCCACCATATCCCATAAATCTTTATCCATAAATCTTGGGCTATCAAGTACGTAGTCATTTTGATACTCCAATTATCATAGTTATTCCCATAAAAAATGGGAATCAGAAATGAGGATATGGGAATGTTGGCCATAGTTTTGGTATTAGAAGTTTTGCTGAGGTTTTTGCAAAAATTGATTAGAACAAACGCTTAAAACCAACCAGATGAGGTTCTGATACCATTGTTAGTTTGTGGAATAGATCGTCTGTATTTGTGTGCGAGGGAAAAATGGGCAAAGATATATGAAAGTGGCGGCAAGGAAGCACAAATGAATAAGGAAACACTTTTATTATTTAGTTAGTAATACAAGTAGAGGAGAAAGGATTTGCTGGCTTTTCTTTTCGTTTTTTTTGCTAAGAATACATGGCCGTCCACTAGTCCTATTTATAGACTGCATCACCACTTCTTTTAAGCTATTTAATAGCGACGCATTGTTGACTTTGACACATTAAATTATCAGCTGTATTTTGCATGTAACAGTTGGACATTTTTAGATGACTCTAAACATTCATCACCACATATAACCAACTAATACATAAGCAGCTATTTTTCACCATATTTTGCCGACTTATAAGACCTCTCCAATAGTCATTTTTGCTTCCCTAGGACTCAAAAATGGATCACCAACTCAACAGTTTTACTCGGCTTCACCTTTCTACCACTATCAGGAGTGGAAAAGCTTGGCAGATATAAAGACTCAAAGGTCGGAAGTGTTTCCATCCGTCCAAATCGTCAAGGAAATCAAAACCTACAAGGCGGGCAAATGTCTCAACAAAATCCCATCAGCTGCAAGGTTCCCAACATCTACAGACGCTACATTCAAGCAAGCTTAAGGTAGGCAACTATACAAAAGTTCGACAAAAAAGTTGCTAGCCCAGGGTATTATCCGTACCCTGGAAAGACGGAGGAAGAATCCTATGCTTAGCACTACAAAATGGAATTCCCCATCACAGTGATAAGAGACGCCATTATCGGATTGGAGGAACATTGATGCCACAGACGCACATCTTTTCCTTCTAGGAGCGGACCCACTAGGGGCATCTGCTTTTGGAAAAGAAGACGAGGAGAGTAAAGAGGAAAATAAGGTGAAGGCATCTTTGCTTTTTTGCAAAAGGAGTCGAAAACATTACATGAAGATAGGTCTATCATCAGGAACCCTTCTCCACTCTTGTAAGCCTGAATAAGGGGCTCCTCACCTCAGTAGAAAAAGATCTCTGGAAACAGAACACCCCTATGGCACACCTCTCAAGCCACGGAAGTTCTCTTCAGAAAACCTGCTGAGTATAACAGGGTAATGCACATGTAGTGCACTACCTCCCACGCGGAGGAAAGTCCCCGATGAATCTAGTATGTAATGAATAAAGCTTTTTAGCCCAGCTTTTGTGGCTTAACACATGGATCTTTGTTTCAGCATTTATGTTCCTTTCCAATGTTCTTGGTACACATTGCAGGTCATAACTAGAGCCGTCAATATGGGTCAAAGATCCATATTTGACCCATATTTTGTATAAAATAGGTCTTATATGGGTCATTAACATTTAAAGGACTCACTAAAAATGAGTCCAAAAGGTTGAAGTGAAATTAAATGGATCAAAACTGGGCTACGCATGAAGCCCATTTTCGACCCATATTAGACCCATTTTCGACCCATAACTCTCACAAATTACAAATGGACCTAGGGCCTTTCCGTTTGTTTCACGGAAAATGTGATACTTTCAGAAATCATTTTTCAGGAAGTCATTTTTCAAGAAAATAATAATATTTTCCGATGTTTGATTAATATTTAAAAATGAACTGGAAAATAATTTTCGTCATTTGTTATGAAATTGATTTTCGAGGATCGACGATGGCAGCGACCGGCCACCGGCCGCGGCGACCCGCCCAAGTGACCTGCGGCCGGCCGCGGCGATTAGCGGCCAGCGCCGACGGTTGACTCATGACCATGTCCGGCGGTAGCAACCATCGATGGCGACTGGCAATCGGCGGTAACAAAGGAAAACGTTTTCTTTTTTTCAAAATAAGGAAATGGTTTCCCACACTTTTCAAAGAGATTTTTTCATAAGAGAAAAATATTTTCCAGGATTAGCCTATTTTTCGCCTCCCAAACATCGAAAAATTTGAAAAATCTTTTTTAGGAAGTTATTTTTTGTGAAACAAATGGAGCCTTAAAGCTTAAATTTTCTTCTTATTATTTTTTTAATTTTCTATTTTTACAAATGGGCCCATGGTCGTCGGTCACCGTCCGGCGGTCGTCGGCCGCCTCTGCCCACCTGTTATCGCTGGCCACCGTCGCTCACCGTGGCCGAAGAAAAATGAAAGAAAAAATAAAAACAAAATAAAATAGGTTAAACGAGTTACATAATTTTTCTTTGAATATTAGTGTGATTTGGCAATATAGATCAAAATGGATCAGGTCGGGTATGGGTCATTGAATATGAGTCAAAATGGGTTAGACGGGTTAATATGGGTCGGAACATATTCGACCCGACCCAAACCCGACCCGACCCACCCATTTGACACCTCTAGTCATAACCGAAGTTTGAGCCTGGCTTCAAGGAAATCAGTGCAGTTGTAATTCTCCGAGGAAGAACCTCTTATCCTAATGGTGTTGCACAGTAGGTCATAGCGGCGATCAGCTTTAGTCTGTCGCTAATCTCTCTACATCGAGTCTCTTATCAGAAAGTTTGCTCATGTTGATAACTCTCTGACTGAATAAGTCCCGTTTTCCTATGGGTATGGCCGCGTAGGGCAGCAGGTCATGTGAGGCAGAGTTAACAAGCGCTAGGGTATCACAG
This sequence comes from Psidium guajava, assembly GCA_016432845.1. NCBI lineage: Eukaryota > Viridiplantae > Streptophyta > Magnoliopsida > Myrtales > Myrtaceae > Psidium > Psidium guajava. Next base: position 35,285,398 of record CM028226.1, read on the forward strand.
TGAGAGGAGTTTTGAGTGGGGATGCTATGATTGACCTAAGCATTCTGCTTTCGTCGAGCCTTTCATTAAATGCGAAATTGCAGGGAGGGCAACCTTTCTTGTTCTGGATTCCGTAAACTGGCCAAGAGTATGTCTAGGGCGGTACGATCCTTAGGTGGTGCCCAGGTCAGACGAAGAAGATGACAAATTTTGGCTGATAGATCCATTTATTTTCCACCTTAAGGCTTTAATTACCTACATCTAGAGATACACGGACGTGACAAGTACTCACCCAAAGGGAGGTATTTCAAACCACTGAAGCAATCTTTCAGGCACAAACAGACTCATGATCATAAGGTGGGAAACCACTATAAACATCATGCATTCATACATGCATAACCAAGGTGAGCAATTTGTTGGCCGTCCAATTAACCATCCGTCTACTCCGACAGTCTCCCAAGATCACTGTAGACAAATTCTAGCAACAAAATAACCAAGGTTTCGTGACGGCGTACCTGATTTGGCATCCGTCGACATTTAGCACGTGAAAATGGACAATTCGGCTTCGGAAACTCCTTCCCGAGGCGAGCTCTTCTCCCTTATGACCCACTGGTTGCCCGACATCAATGAGGTAGTCGCCGCTCCTCTCACTCTTTTTCTCGTCCCTCTCTTGTGGCCTTATGAGAAGAATAGAGGGAGAAAAAGCTCAAATGGCAAGGGTTGGAGTTTAAGGGAGGGAGTCATACTCTATATAGGGGTCTCGGTCGGGCCCTCCCATCACGAGCTGGGCCGGACCTGATCCACTCTACCTAGGCCCAATATTCTGCCCATTAAGAAATCGATAATTTTTCATTTATTAAACCAATACCATATACGGTAAATTAATATCGTACTACGATCGATTACAATTATAATTAAGGCAAGCCCACATTTATGGAAAATTCTAACATTCTCCCACTTGGACAAGCATTAATTGAAATTGTACTTTAGTGCGCGCCTTCATATTGGTTTAAGGATTCTTCTTAACGGCCAATCCGATCCCATAAATTCTTAAACACCGGATCATGCCAGTAACTGCATCAGTAGACATAGAGCCATCCATAGTCACGAGTGTTCTTAACTTTACTAATATGGATTCAATATGGTAGTGTGGCAAATGGATAACACCTCAAAAGAGATGTACTTTATGTGTTATCCTCTTTATTGGACACCATTCTCTCTCTTTATGTGACACTGAACCTAACGTGCCACTAGAGAATATGAATCATGGCATGTGTAAATGCAATGCAAATGTAGTAGTTTTCAGCATCACACGTGTTTACTGAAAATGCAAGTATGGAAGAAAATGGACGAATTTGAATTGCCCCTGGATATGTGGGCAGATTGAGCGAATTGGGAGTCTACTCCTTGAGTCGAGGAATGGCCCGTATCTGAGTTTGCCCCTACACAGCATTTGGGCCTTTTCAATATTAACAACCGTTATAGTTGTCGATCGAACACCTTTTGATTGAGGGTAGCCATTAATTTACCCCATTTTGATCGGAATGGATCTCTTCAAATGATCATAATTTTGCTATTTGGGGTTGTCTCCTTCAACATGTTAAATGTTAGTGTAAATATTTCCTGCTAAAAGGAAAGGAGAGGTGTTAACCGGTATTAGAAGGGTTAAACTGGAACGATACTAGTTTACCCTTCATCTTGAATGTTTTGCGTAACCTTTTTATTAGCTTCACTGGATTGAGTTTTCCTTGACTTTCGCTGGACACTTCAACATTAGGCTAAGATCGTGACAAAATACTGACCTTGGTATTGCTTGTCGAGTATTCCTGTTTCTTTTTGCAAAAAGAAATGAACAAAAAGTCTTTTTATTTATTTACAATACTTATAACATTCCCCACCCTTGGGGATCGAACTCGAGATATTTCGGACCGCTGTCATTCCCAATGCCATCAAACCCATTGGATCGTAGGCGTCCATGGAGACTCTCTTTTAAGAGTTAACCATTGAGATGGTGTGGTCTCGCTACTTTGCATTAGGTAATTCCACGTCCCGGTTCTTTTCAAGCCCATTTAAAATCCCGATCTTTGAGATTGCTCGGGCTATTCGCATGTTTCTTGTTTGAAGCCGATTATCCACCGGTAATATCTACGAATTAATTTGCCCTCAAGCTCCATTTAATATGAGAACTTCGCATTTGAATATGATTGTATTCTTGAGGCAGTTTACAAATTCCTGAAAATGCAAGGAGTTCAATTTAAAACTTGTTATTTGAGGGTAAATTGAAACGATACGGTGTTACCCTTCAAGTTTACGCGGATTTTTTTTACCCGCAATTAATTTGCTGCAACGGATCCGTACATTTAAGAAAAAGGGAGAAGAGTTACTACTTCTTGCTTTTACATAAACTACATACATCAATAAAAGCAGAAAAACTCCTACGCAAGGAAGTAAAACATATGTACTCATTCAGGATTGGTTCTGCTTCCTCTGCAGGCTTTTCCATAATCATTTGGCTTCATTCCGGACCAGGTACGCATCGGCCATATTGAAGGACTTGTGATCTCCAGCTTCGAAATACGAGCTCCGTGTGCACATTACAGCCCTAGTGCTTCATCCACATTGAACTGGTTGATCATGGCGGTGAGTTTGTCGTCAATGCCATTTGTCTGGTGGTGATACATCTCCCCTTCCCCGGGAGGCATCAATGCTCACCTTATGGGCTCGGTCCTTTCATGCTTTCCCCCAACAGAACTTGATCCTGTCATAAACTGTCTAACTCACCTCTTAAACGTGCATTTTCGATCCTCAGATAATGCATTTCATCAAGGGTGAGGAGGCTATTGCAATTGGGGCAGGTGGCGGAGTCAAAAGCTTCTTTATACATCTTGTTCTCCACTCGGAGGTTTTCATTTTCAACTCTTAGAAACTCGGCTTCGTTATGCACATGACGAGTCTTCATTCGGGTTCGCCTATTTTGAAACCAGAACTTGATTTGCGAAGGTTCAAGTCCTAGCTCTTGACTCAGTTCTATTTTCTGTTTGCCGTCTTTCATAGGGCACGTTCTGAAGAAATCCTCAAGCTTTTGTACTTGCTCCTCAGTATGGTGACGGTAACACTTCCTTTGAACCTCACTGTTGTTGTCCTTATCTTTACTAAGATCTTGGACATCGTCGGCGGAAGGGCCAAGCTCCATGGGTTCGATCCCAAACATGGCTTCAAATTCTTCCTCTCCCATATTCAGCAAGTAACGATAACTCTCAAGGGTGTTGGGTTGAGATATCTTCAACTTGGTTAATGAACTCTCAAGGTTTACTACCACTCCTTGTATTTCCACTCTCTCTGAAATTTTCTGAGCAACCGTCTTTGAAACTCTTTTCAGGGCATGAAAGAAGATTATTAGGAGAATGTCTCCTTTTAATATTCGGGCACAGGCTTAGCAAACTGTATTGCTTCTCTCGAGAGTTTCAGTCTTTTTCGTATTTCTCACTCGGTTTGTCTCCTTTCATCCCTTTCATAGTGGTAGGGCTCCTGTCATTATCTCTCTCGTCGATCTCGAGCATCGATTTTGCAAGCGAGTTCTTTTCCCTGTCTTCTTTTTTTTTTTTGCTAAAGTTTGTCTTGTCTCCTACCCAACTCGTCTTTCCCGCTTCTTTTTCAAAGTGGCGGTGTCTCGTCAAACTTTCTGCGGAGATTTCGGATTTGTTTGGCTGAAGGTCGCCGCCTGACGGGGATTCGAGCCAACGGGGGAGGTGCCAATAGAGAATGGTAGATGGGGAAATCTTGACTGGTTGAACTGTTACTACAAAATCAATATTTACTTCAAAGCAGATTACCATCTTCGCATCCCGCTAGTCTGCTTTACCTATCTCCTCCTTTCTTTCGTATTCCGCTTGTCTACCTTGATTACCTCCTTGATAATGGCCAATCTCCCTACCCACATCTTCCCAGCCGACGTTATGTTTAAATGGGAAAGACTTTACCATCTTCTTGGCTAAGGCTATGTCTATATAGCCCATCATCTGAGTGTCGAAACTGAGATTCTTGGTTTGTTCAGGGAGATAAATGCTTCTTCAGTTGAAGGCACCAGCTTAAAGAGGGAATACAAAGTATTTCCACATGTCTTCATTAACTTTCTAGGAACTTGCCGGAACACTCAAGAAACGGTCACCTTAGCCCGCGTCGTGAGAGCTCGCTATCAAGATCGATCTGAATGCTTGGAGTCTGCAGAACAAGTGGCTGCCCGGTACAAGAAGGCCGTCAAGTATGCCGAAGAACGTGCCTCGCTATTGGTTCACGAGAGAAAGAAGCTGGTGGAACGCCTAGCTTTAAACCAGACTTATTTTGAGCATGACCTGAGCGATATCGTGATGAAGTTCAGATGTGAGTGGCTGGAGGAAAGGCTCGATGATCTAACGGTAGATATAGCTTTCGAGAGAGACTTGATTGAGAATCTGATATTCGCTGTTGAACATCATGAGGTCAATGCAGCCAGACAAAAGGAGAAATGTATCCGTTTGTTCTTCAAGCTTACAGATCTTGAATCCTAGCTCGCTCAGTGTAGGCAGAATATTAGTTTCATAGAAAGCCAGTTGAGCTCTTTTGTGATGCTTATTAGGACTCGGTTTCGTTTTACTTTTCCTCCCCAGTGAGTGGTTGTAAAACTCGTTGATGAATGGAATGAAAGGAAAGTTTCGCATCTCTTGTGCTGTGATCTTCTTACCATATCTTCTTCCGTATAGCATGATGGAACGGTTCAAAACCCTGGAGGCGCCGATGCTTAACGTTTTTCTCGATATTAGCTACTTCAGACAATAATATCAGGCGCATTGAATAAACTTTTGACATTGAATCCTATTAGCCACCTTGAGCCTTGTGAGCTAGCCATGTGAATTATTGCAAATATGACCATTCGATTAGTGCGCCAATAATAAACCAGGCCACCTGTTGCGTGCCCCACTTTGCTCATGCTCATCTCTTTCGGCGTTCACTTGTTTGTGTCGGTAGCCCATAGTATTGGCAGAATGTCTTATAGCATTGGCAGAAATGCCCGTGGGCCATGCTCAGCAATAAAATACTGGTCCTTTAAAATCCTCCACGTGTTTCAAATCTGAGAAAGGTAAAAAGACAAGCCTTTATTCAATTTAATCAGAAAGGCGTCGTAAGGCCGGATTAATAAACTTCCTTCATGGGCTCTGATTACACAATTTATGCATTCTCAATAAAAATATAGGAACCCTTCTAATACATTAAAGATGCCCCCAGGCCCTATCTGGATAAATTTATGGCCACATTGAAATATATAGCTCATACGTGCTCGCTGATCGATAAGATTTTATCTCCGGGACTTCTTCGCTTGCCCCTAGGATTATCAGTTGTAGCGTCGGCTATTTCCTATCCTTTTCGTATTCTTCAAGATTATCCCCGATATAATGTTGAACTCGATTTTTCTCTTGTCTGGGGTACCTGTGATTCCCTGCAAAGGTAGAGAAAATAATTAGTATGTGATCCAAAAGAGGTCGGTCCATGACTCCTACATTAGTCCAATTTTATTTTTTCATTTTATGAGAAATTAGAGAGGATTCTCTTAGAAAGGCAAAGGTGAATTTATTCAGAAAGGATTTTCTTACAGGTTTTTATAACTTGAAAATGTGATAAAATCCCTTGACGTTTACCAAATTTTTCGATGGAATTTTTCGTTTTTATCAAAATAAGTTTTTAATGATAAATTTGTCAAGGAAATCTCACGTCCATTGAAGATCTAAGGAAAACTGTGACAAAATCTTTCATTGACCAACAAAATTCCCCTAAGGGATATTTCACATTCATTCATTTTTTTTGTCATTTTTCATTTTTTTTTCAAAAATGGGACACCAATTTGATTTTTCTTTTATTTTGAAAAATGATTACGATGTTAGGTTCAAAATTTGACTGAATCCTAACATGAACCGACTCAAAAATAAATACAAGATGAATTTAGAAAACTTACTTTCACCGTGAAAAATACCATGTAGGTCACACAGACATGCACATGAATCGTGAGTTTAAATCTTAGCCTATCTACTCTAAAGGCTGACAAATTGAAGCGAAAGACTTACGGCAAGGCGACAATCTCGCGTACATAATCAAGATTAGCCATGATCTCACGAAGTAATCAGGATTAGCCGGGCCTTCCCACTTCGGCTGCTGGAGCTAAAAATTAAAACCACCGCTTTGTTAATCGTCCCAAGCCTGAGGCCTAACTTTTAAAGCTCATTCTTGAAAAAGGGTTCGGAATTGAATCTGGACTAACTTTCGACGCAATCTCACGCCGAAAGCTAGAACCAAATCACAATACCATCCTAAAACTAGTGACCTAGGTCTGGCCACAGGATGTGTGTGATGTAGTGCTAAAACAATTAAACATGCATAACAATTAAATGCAAACACCGCTTCAATAGTTCAAAAATTAAATAATAATTCTCAGACACCAAACCTGCAAAACGAAGGGTTAGCCAAACACTCCACCCCTTATAACTCCCATCTGCAAAACCATTTAACACCTAAAGATGAGTTCCAAACAAGATCACCAAAAGCGAGATATCCATGAAATTTTCATTGGCCTATGTCCACTAAGGCTTTTAAATTTTCGAAAAAAATTCAAGTATTCCAATTGGTGTCTTTTACTCTAAAATTTAAAAATCCCGTCCCCAGCGGAGTCGCTAAGCTGTCGCGACCCGAAAAAATTTCCTATTGGTGGAAAAAATTCCAGGCTAACGGATTATTAGGTTAGTTAAATGGATTAACCTAATACGAACCCTCCCAAGTCCTACCGAATCGCAACATTGATTTTATTCAAATGATTTTAAAATTTGGAGTCGCCACTAATCATTTTTGGTAGGTTGATTAGATACCTAAGTAAATCAACGGGAGGACCAAATTACTTCTACGAACTAGAGAATTCATGGATATCCTAGTTAATTAAAACTAATGCCCTTTCGGTACCTTAACTTCATGGATATCCTAATTTGACAACTCAAGCTTAGTTTATTCCTAAGACTCTAGTGGGGTGTTCTCTTTTTGTATTTTCACTTTTTAGATGGGATGCATGGGTCGTAATTTTTTTTTAAAGTGTTAAAAATTCCCTAAAGCTGAAAAATGGAGTGTGTTAACGATTTTTGTGTAGTGTTACAGTCTACTCACTTTGGGGTCTGGTGATTCAAAAATTAAACGGTAAGAAATCAATGACAGTAAATAAAAACCTCCAATGAATGGCCTAACCTTGGCTTGGCTCTCCCCTTTGGGGTTTAATGGTGTAGGAATTAAATTGCGAAAATTTAAATAACGGTAAGTAAAAACCTCCAATGGGCGGCCTAGTATTGGCTTGGCTCTTCCCTTTGGGGTTTGATGGTGCAGGAATTTAAATTACAGTAAGTAAAAACCTCCAATGGGCGGCCTAGCATTGGCTTAACTCTTCCCTTTGGAGTTCAATGGTTCATGAATTTAAATTGCAGTAAGTAAAAACCTCCAATGGACGGCCTAATATCGGCTTGGCTCTTTCCTTTAGGGTTTGATGGTGCAGGAATTTAAATTGCAGGAAATAAATGACCTCCAGTGGATGCGCTTTGCCTCTCCATTCTTGGGTTTTAGTTCTTTAAAATAAAATACAACAAATTTTTTCAACAATTTGAACTAAAATCCGTTGACGGGTCGGTTGCAATTTTGATGGGTACCTTGGAATTTGTTTGGACTCACTTTGCACCTCCATGGAATTTATCGTTGATACGGAGTTGTCCCTTTTTTTTACCTACCATAAAATATGGGAAAAAGGGAGATGGAGAAACTGTATACAATTTGTGCCAATTTGAGACTAAAATCACAAATAAATGAATAAATAAAAACACTTAACTCGAATTTACTTGCTCGTTGACGAGGATGAACTCTTGATTTATATTGATTGATGAAGGAATTGGTGATGATAACTCCTAACTTTAAACTCCCACCATTCTCTCTCTTTTTGGTATTTTCTTTCTCTTCAATTTTTCTTCAATCTCCCAAAACCCTCTCAAATATCCAAAATTTTCTCCCCAAAAAAATTCCCCTCTCAAGCTCACTTCTTCCTCCTTTTATAACCCACTCATCTATCTCACATTCTAATTTCTCCACTAACTGTTCTTCATTTTCATTTTCCCTTCTCCATCTCTATCTCACATTCTAATCTCTCCACTAACTCTTCTTCATCTTCATCTTCATCTTCATCTTCATCTTCCCTTCTCCATATTTATCTCCCATTCTAATTTCTCCACTAACTCTTCTTCATCTCCATCTTCCATTCTTTATTCTTATCTTATTTTCTCCATCCATTTTTCTTCATCTTCTCTTCTCTATCTTTCATTCTCTATTCTTATCTTATTTTCTCCATCCATTCTTCTCCATCTCCTCTTCTCCATCTTCCCTTCTCTATTATAATTTCTCCACTAACTCTTCTTTTTATAACTTGCAAAATAATCCTTCAAGAGTTATGTATTTGCACTCTAGTCCCTGAATTTTAAGTATTTACAATTTAGTCCCTGAAAAAAAATATTTCTTTAAGCCCAAATCTCCTCAAAATTTTTGATACACCTCCCCTATACTGAGTCAAAATTCACCGAATGTCAAATTTAAGCTCATTTCTTGCCTCTGAAAATAATGTAGAATTTAATTAAAGCCCTTTTGCAAAATTGAGTCATTCTTGGTATAATTGGGCCAAAATGAAAATTTGAAATATTAGAGAACAATGTCACAACTCCTAAAAGTGAAAAGTGAAAATAAATTGACTTAAATTGAATTTTTTTAGGCCCGATTCGAGATTATGCTCGTAAAGGAATACACGACCCCGAATTGGATTTTTTAAATTTGCGATGGCCAACATGAAAAGGGATTTAAAAGAAAAATTTTGACTATTTTTACGTATTTTTGTGGCCTAAAATGCTATTATTTATTAAATATTTTCCTAATTTTTAAAAAATATATTTAAAAAATACAACAAATAAGAAAAACAAATTTTTGCTCAAAAATGGTTCCCTAAGCTTGGCCAAAGCTTCCAAAGTTGATTTTGCAATTTTATCATTTGTTTCTTGATTTTTTTATGAATTTTCGAAAATAAAAATAGAAAAAAAATACTGAAAATATGAAAAAATATTTTTTGTCAAAATTGGTTATCTAGGCTTGGACAAGGTCCCCAAAGTTGATTTTTTAATTTTATGAATTTTTATGGATTTATTTATTAATTTTAAAAGAGAAAAAAATGATTAAAAATCAAGTGTCAACAGCAGGTTCTGAACACGCCTGTATGTCATGATGTAGTCCCTCGTCTTCTTCAAGTACCTCAGAACTTTCTTGGCAGCAATCCAATGAGCATGTCCTGGATTTGATTGGTATCAATCTAGAAGTCCGGTCGCAAAAGCAACATCTGGTCTAGTACATACTTGAGCATACATGATGCTCCCATGTGCACTAGTGTAAGGTACATTCTTCATTTCAGATTTCTCCATCTCAGTCTAAGGACACTGCGAAGAATTCAACTTATCACATTTACAGACAGGAATATTACCTGGCTTGCAGTCCTGCATGTTGAATCTCTCTAGGATACGATCAATATATGTCCTCTAAGATAAACCCAAAATGTGGCGTGAACGATCCCTATGTATTTTAATACCAAGGACAAAGGATGCCTCACCAAAATCCTTCATGTCAAAATTTTCTGACAGCATGTGCTTCGTCTCATGTAACAGATCAATATTATTGCTTACCAGTAAAATGTCATCCACATAGAGAATAAGAAAAGTATATTCTCACCCACTGACCTTGCAGTATATACACTGATCCACTTTATTTTCAACAAAGCCAAATGAAGTGACAACGCTGTGAAACTTGAAATACCACTGCCTAGATGCTTGTTTAAGGCTATAGATCGACTTCTTTAATCTGCATACAAGGTCACTGGAATCATCAACCTCAAAACCTTCAGGTTGAATCATGTAGACTTCTTCTTCGAGATCTCCATTCAGAAAAGCAGTCTTGACGTCCATTTGGTGTAGCTCCATGTCAAAATGAGCTACTAATGTCATAATCACTCTGAAAGATTCTTTAGAAGAGACGGGAGAGAATGTTGATTCATAATTCACTCCCTCTCTTTGAGTGAAACCTTTGGCTACCAATCTAGCTTTGAACTTCTCTACCTTCCCTTTGGAATCCCTTTTCGTCTTGTAAACCCATTTGCAGCCGATCGCCCTATGACCCGCAAGCAACTTGACGAGCTCCCAAACTCCATTATGCCTCATGGACTGCAACTCATCCTGCATAGCATTTAACCACAAGTTTGATTGTTCACATCTAACAGCATCCTTATAAGTAACTGGATCAATTATATAGCCAATGTCATAATCCTGTTCACCCAGATAGACTATATATTCTGGTGGAATCGCCGATCTTCTTTGCCTAACAGACCTCCTTAGTGGAATTTGCTCAACTTGAATCTGTGGCTGTAGGGCATGATTCGCTTCATCGGGAACAGTATCAACCATAGGATCCTGAAGCTCAACAGGCACAGTCTCCGGTATGAGAAGCTCCATAACAGTCTGTGATGGTGAAGAAAACGATGCAGTGTTTCCCGCCGTACTGTCACTTTCAATAGTCTCTGAACAGGTACCCTTTTTGGCCACGTCGAATTCCAGAAACTTCGTTGTCTGTGACTCTATAATCCTTTGGCCTCCATTAGTATTGTAAAATATGTATCCCTTGGAATGATCTGGATAGAATACAAAATAGCACCTATGACCTTTATATGATTCAGGCTGGGTTTCCGTCCCGTCCATAACTCAAAAGGAGTCAGTGGAGCAGCCTTAGTGGGAACTCGATTCAGTATGTATAGAGCCGTCTTTAAAGCTTCACCCCATAGGAACTTAGGCAAGTTGGTCCTACTTATCATACTCCTCATCATATCCATTAAGGTGCGATTTCGCCTTTCGGCTACACCATTTTGCTCAGGGCTACCAAGCATAGTAAACTAAGCTACTATCCCAGAATCCTCTAAGTATTTGGCAAATGGCCCCTTAAGCTGTCCAGCATCGCCATGTCTGCCATAATACTCACCACCATGGTCAGATCTCACAACCTTGATGACTTTTCAAAACTCTTTCTCGACTTCAGTCCGAAGTATCTTGAATTTATCAAGAGACTCAAACTTTTCTTTAATCAAGTATAAATAACCATATCGGAAATAATCATCAAAAAATGTGATGAAATAATAATTTCTACTCAAGGTTGGAGTATAGGGTCCACTTATATCAGTGTGTATGACCTCCAATAGATCAGAAGTTCGGACTGCACCATTTTTCTTTATTTTGGTCATCTTGCCTTTACAACAGTCTACACAAGTTTCCAGGTCATCTTTAAGAGTAAGTAAAATGTCGGCTTTTACAAGCCTTTCTACTCTTTCCCTGGAAATGTGACCAAGGCGTTTATGCCACAATGTGTAAGACTATTCTTTAGGTAGAGGTCTTTTGGAGACAACCTTTTCAGCTGTATAAGCTACATATATATCATTGGGAGTTAAACACAATCTGTACAATCCATTGGACATATTGCAGCACCCACCTTTATTTGAATTATAGAACATGAAAACCACACTGTTCTTTATTTCAAAAGAGTAACCACACATGTCCAAACAAAATACAGAAACTAAGTTCCGTCTAAAGGAAGGTACATAGAAAGTGTTTCTTAACATCAAATTAAAACCAGACTTTAGTATTAAAAGGACATCTCCTACGAACTCAACGGCAGCTTTATTATTATCTCCAACTATGAGCTTTGATTTATCCTGATTTGGCTTCCTCCGGTTTATGAACCCCTGTATGGTAAATGTAACATGATTAGTTGCACCACCATCTAGCCACCATGAATTAGATGGGGCTTCAGATAGATTGGATTCATAAACCAGTGCCAAAGAATCAATACATGTCTGCTCACGTTTAAATAGCCAGTTCTTATATTTTGCACAGTCTTTCTTCATGTGACCCCTTTTCTTGCAAAAGAAACATCGATCACTATCCTTCTTAAAGGATGCCTTCTTTGGACCCAATTTTCCAGATTGACTTGTGGTGAGACGAGTATCTTTAGGAGTATGAGATTTAGGACCCTTACCCTTCCTATTGGTGGAACTAGTGGCAACCATGGCATAGTTTCCTGCCTCTTTCTTCAATTTTTCTTCCTCTGAGACTGCTCTAGAAATCAAATCATTTATAAACCAAGCTTCATCCTGTGAGTTGAAGTTGGTCTTGAGGATCCCAAACTCAGAGGGAATGGTGTTTAGGGCTTGGTGTACTAACACATTTTCAGAAATTATTGAACCTAAGGCATTTATTTTAGTATGCAAATCCAGCATTCTTAGGAAGTAATCTCTAACACCTCCCACACCCGTATACTTCATATTAAAGAACTGCTAGATAAGTGTTCCAACCTGAGCAATAGAGAATACTCGGTACCTGGTTTGCAGGGCTTCCATCATTTGTTTTGCAGCGCATTCAGTTGGGAGGCCACTCAGTAAATGTTCCTGGATGGATCTTCTCATTGACGGTAAGTAGATCCGATTGCTCTTTTCCCAGGCGGCTAAATGCGCCTTCTCAAACCCTTCACTAATCTCCTCGGGAATAGCAGGTTTATTTTCGGTAAGAGCAATGTGAACATCGGCTAATTCCATGACAAACAGAAAATCCTCCCTCCATTTCTTGAAGTTTGAACCATTCAGAACCTATATTACGAAGTTGCCATTCACAGAAAAAGCGACTGAAAAATAAGCAATATTTACCATTAGCATTATGTAAGCACAGTGTAACTTTAAATTCTTAAAAAGTACACATTTCAAAGAATTACACACATCATCATATAATCACCTTTGGGCAGAATACATGACATATAATTGTAAATTCCCTACATGACAACGACCATAAGAATATATTCCAATTTTTCGTGAAACACCACCTTTGGGTGTATGAATCACTAGAATCGGTTACTTCCCAATCATATGTTGTTCATGTACCCCTCCATGGTCTGACACACAATCACCTCCTTTGGGAGTATAACTATGAATCAAAACAAGAAACATCCCACCACAATGCGAGACTGATGTTTCTCCAATTTAACTGAGTGTGCCACTTTGGCAATCACGACTCGATTAAATCTTTGAAACTCTCTCACACCAGGGGTATTATCTTCATGCCTCACATTTACCATATGGTGTGATTTCAAACTTGATGATATGGGCAATTGTCACTGAAATCACAACCAGTGCTAATGAAATTTCTTCTGTCATTTGTGATTCTCAATTTTTTATTATGAGTGCTCAATTAAATTCTACACAATCCTTATGTGGTATTCTATAATTTAGCCAACCATATTATTCACAAAAACCATATGGAAATAATCAAATAAATTAAAAAAGACGAAAATGCCCCTGAATTATATACTTGCACAAGGGTTTTTCACAATTTTCAAGACCTTAGGGGGCTCAAAAAATTAATTTAAACATACCACATTGTAGGAAATTTCCATACGAGCACAACGGCGAAAAAATCGCCCCAATCCGCCGCTGCCGCGCCTTCACGCGCCGCACATGCAACGCAAATGCGGCGGTCCCCCGGTTGACCGTTGACCAACGGTCAACAGCCAACCGCCGTTAATGGTCAACGGGTCGGGTCAACCAGGCCAACGGGTCAGGTCGACCCGGTCAAACCGGGTCGGGTTGACCCGGTCAATGTCAGGTCGAGTCGGCCCGGCCTCGGCGACCCATCGCCCCGCCACGTAGCAACCCGACGATGTGCCACGTGGCGCACCATCGTGGGGCCACGATGGCGACGGCGCCGCCCGACACAATAAATGTGACGTCCTCAAAAATTTATCTGCTAAAGACAAGAAGAATTAAGGGGTTGGAACCCACTTTCCACTCTAATTCTTTTAGCTGAAGCTTCTCTCATTCCTACGTGTGTCTTCTTAAAACCCCACTCCAATTTGCAGCTGTCCTAGAAGCTCTTCTTTGGCCAAAGTTGCGGCTGCTCTGCTCCATTATCTCTGTTAAAGATATTTCCCCATGCAGGCAAGGCAAAACTTGATAATTGGGGAGCCACCTATTCTAACTATTCACGTAAGCAAAGTTGGGTTAGCTTTCTCCTTCTTTCTTCTTCTCTTTTTTTGGTTTCTTCGGTCGAGAAACTGTTGCTCACCTCTCGGTTGCTTTGCTTCTTCCTCTTTCCTCACATGTTGTATCTGTTCCTTGGCTGCCTTGCTGAAACTGCTGCTGTCCCTCTATTTTCTACTGCTGCAACTGTGAACTGCTGTTGCAAATTCTTCCTCCTCTTGGTTGGCTTCATTTCCTTCGGCCTCTGTTGGAAATCTCTTGCCCGTGTAGTGAACTGTTGCTGCTGTTCCTTTTTGTTTCTTCTTGGTCAACCACTAGCTGCGGGATCTTCATCTCTCCTCTCGGCTGATCTGGTTGCCGCTGCTGGAATTTTCTTCTGCTGTCTTCTCGGTTTCTCACGTCCAGCACGCGCACCCGGAGGAAATTGGCTCGTTCAGAGCTGTCCGATGTCCAAATTGAGCTCCGTTTTCGCCTGTGTACTCGTAAGACTTAAATTTCGATATTCTGAAAATGGAACAGTGAAACACCTCCTGGAAAATTCCTAGTTTTGATTCAAAGTGAACCCTGAATTGTCTGTGTTTGTTTGTAGCTAATTCCTCACCCTCTATGCTTAAGTTGCCTTGTTCGAAGCTCGATCATCGTCGTCTATGGCCCGAGCTCAAAGTCAGATTTTTAGGTGAGCACATTTCTAAACTTGACTTAGAATATCGGGTATGTTAGGGACTAGTAGGGAAAATGTTATGGTGAAAAATATTAAATTTCTTGGACATCGACTGTCGATTATTTATTTCTGTCCATAGGGGTCAATTGGAAAATTTTGTGGACTTTAGAAATCTCCATGTGTGCCAGATTGCTTGCCTTTGAATCTAGGTGACTTAAAATAGAAACCGGGTCCTAGAAGGCGAGTTTTTGTAACGTGAAATACTTGGTTATTATATTTGATTTATTTTGAGTTAAATTGGATGCTCTGGTGAAAACTTTTGGGAAACACATGTGGCAAAGCTGGCTTGCATGAGTGTTTATGGGGTGGGCCAATTGAGAATTTTATGATGCTCATCATTGATCTGTATACTGGCATGAGTCATGTGCGTTTGACGGAGTGCCTAGAACCGTGCGAGACGGCCCGGCAGTGTCTAGGGGGCCACCGGGAATGTGGGGAGATAAGGAGGTGCCGATCGCAGAGCTAATTGAGCCACGGTCGTTGCGCTTACGCTTGAACGTGCTCGGCACAGGATAGCTGGAGAGACAAGGGTGCCAACTTCGGTGTGATTAGACACGGATTGAGGCACAGGCCTGAGACGTTTATAACGTTGCCAGGACCGGAAGTGCTATTGAGCCACCGGTGAGGTTCTGTCCGGCAGTGCTATTGAGCCACCGGCGACCCCAAGTGAACCATTAAGCATCTGTATTGGCATCTGTATAATCTGAGGTCACAATATGCATGTGATGATTTAAATTCTAGTCTGAGGTGTATGTTTCATTCTATATTGAGTTTAGGCATGTGTTCACTGAGTTTCGACTTACCTATTTTTGGCTGATCGCCATTTCAGACCCTCGACCGTAGATATGACTTATCGTATTCCCCCAGTCCGCCACGGGATCCCTCAGGAGATTGAGACACAGGTATTTTTGTACTCTATTTTGGACGAAGTTTCATATGAGCGGCATGGCTGCACCATATGGGTCGACGAGGGCTATGACGTTTTGATCCCTCATAGATACGAGGGATGGTACCGTCGAGTGGGTCAGGAGTTGTGGCAGGGTCCTCTGCAGAGTTTGGATATACCGGTCTTTTTGATGGGGCCGACAGGCCTGATGAATGCGACCACTTTTGAAGGCGAGGTTGTAGACCCTGCGCCGATGGATGTCTTAGATGCATATGGGAATGTAGTTATGGAGATCGAAGGAGCAGATGACGTGTTCGTCGAGCAGGCAGATGGCGAGCCTGGATCTCCGAGATCTGAGAAGACTGATCTAGAGGAGTTCCCTTTGTCTGAGGAGGAGGAGTAGTTTCCAGAAGATGCATGGACGAGACTTAGTGACTTTTTGGGTTTGGCCTATTCCCTTTTTGTTAGTGGCCAACTCAGGTTTTTGTGGTTCAAATGATAATCTTCCTCCCAGGTTGTACAGAACTATTACTATTATATGTAAATTAGGTTTTCTCTATCTCTCTATCCCACATGTGTGTTTGTCAGGGGTTATTCGTTTCTGCCGTCGCACATTGAATAGCCATCGTTTGGCCGCGAAGAGTCTTGGGCCGTTGCCAGTATTGGCCAGGCGATTAGGAAATTGGCAGGTAAAGGGATGTTGCGCGTCCGACGGGTACGGGGCGTGATAATAAATGTGTCGAGTGACGTCACGCCCGACACATTTATTGTGTTGGGTGCGTGAATCCCATGCGCAGCACGTGGAAATCACGCGCCGACACGTGGAACACACGTTCCGGCGCGTATGGCACGTGAATTTCACGCTCCGGCGCGTATGGCACGTGAATTTCACGCGCCGGCACGGCCAGACCTGTTAGCCGCGCATGTAGGCGCGTACGGCCTCTCCTGGCCGCCGGCGACCCCTCGAAACACTCATCTCAACGAGACGAACCCAAATATACTTTCAAAAATCAATTTCATCATGTGAAAGGTCATGAAATCAGGCAAATACATTCGTGCTAAAAACCAAACTACGGGCGCTCTAATACCAACTGTTGGCCGTCCAATCGACATTTGGCACGGGAAAATGGACGATTCGGCTTCGGAAACTCCTTCCCGAGGTAAGCTCTTCTCCCTTATGACCCACTGGTTGCCTAACGTCGATGAGGCGGTCGCCGCTCCTCTCACTCTTTCTCTCGTCCCACTCTTGTGGCCTTATGAGAAAAATAGAGGAATAAGAAGCTCAAAAGGCAAGGGTTGGAGTTTAAGGGAGGGAGTCATGCCTTATATAGGGGTCTCGGCCGGGCCCTCCCATCACAGGCCAGGCCGGACCTGATCCACACTACCTAAGCCCAATATTCGACCCGTTAAGAAATCCGTAATCCTTCATTTATTAAACCAATACCGTACTACGATCAATTACAATTACAATTAAAGCGAGCCCACATTTACGGAAAATTCTAACGCAATTACCTCCGTGGGAAGGGACCACACTAGTTTTCCCTCTTTCCAGAAAAATAGCCCAACGACGTTGATCCCGGCACTAGTGCAAATTGTATTAGAGCCAAGTTCAAAAAACAAGGCGAATGGTCTCAGAAACAGCGCCAAGTTAACCTTTCGGTTAAGAGAGCCAACCAGAACTCAGGTATTACAGGTATTGCCTTTTCCATTCCATTCTTTCGATTCAATTCGATTATGACGTACCGGTACCAAACGCGACACTACATGTATCTGTGAGATCGTACATCCTCTTGATGGTCGAATTCCATTACTAGACGATCTGACAGTATTCATGCTTGGATGATGTATCAAGCTTATCGGTAAATGAAGCTTGCAAACTTTAATTCTTTTTGGAAGAAAATTAGGAGATATAACTGCTTCTTCCATTAACTGACCCGAGCACTTGCACTTTCCGATCACGGCAGAGACTTCTGGTATTCAAGACACTCAGTCAAAATGCTCTTTATATACCCCACCGGCATGCTTGCTTTAAGACACAGGATCGATGATTTAACTCCACCTAGCCCACACTAATGGACGCCAAGGCACTATGTTTCACGAAGCGTAAGCTCGAGTTGCAGATCCAGATAGCCCAACTAGACTTACTGCACGCTTAGCTCAGCGCTGGCCCAAGCCAAAATGAGACTGACAAGAAGAATGGACCAGTTAGGTCCGCACTGATAAGATTTGGACCGATGGCGGAGGCGAACTTGGATGAAAATGGGTATCTGGGACCAGAGAAACGCATCAAGCACTACAGCAATCTCCACAAAATACTGCTTGTAGGCGAGGGTGATTTTTCCTTTGCAGCTTGCTTGGCCAAGAAATTCGGCACTGCCGTCAACATGGTCGCTACCTCGCTAGACTCGAGAGGTACTAATGCAAAATCACATGCCGGAGCTCGCTAGAAAAGCTGAGGATGTTCTCGATGTCTGTCGCTAATAGTATCAAAATCATAAACCTAAGATGTTTTGTCTGTCCTTACCATTTCTAAGCCTGTCCCTCAGTTTCAATCCTGGTTTTTGTTTTGGAAAATTTTCACGTCCCTTTTTATCCTTAGGCAGGATATGGATGAGTTATGCAACATCAGCGACTGACAACTTGGAAGCCATCGAGGGCTTTGGGGGCACCGTTTTGCATGAAGTGGACGCTCATACCATGAGCAAACACCCCATTCTCAAGAAAAAAATCCTTCGATCGAATAGTCTACAACTTTCCTCACGCTGGGTTCCACGGCCCTGAAACATCCTTACTCCAGATTGAGTTAGTCTCCAGCTCTCGAGTGTTTCGTCTCATCCGAAGCTAACATCCATAAATGCGTGCCTCCATCTTTCTTTCCATCTGTAATGATCTATCATACATTGCAAATTCAGCTGTATCGAATGTGTATTTGGTTTTCAGGCTTCACCGAGATCTGGTGAGAGGCTTCCTGAAGAATGCAAAGAAGATGCTGAATGAGGACGGAGAGGCTCATGTGACGCACAAGACTGTGCATCCATACAGCAAGTGGAAAATTGAGAAGCTGGCCGAGGAACAAGGCCTGTTCTTGGTCGAGGAAGCGCCATTCTCTTCATGGGATTATGGAGGGTATGTCAATCGGAAAGGCTAGGGCGCAAAGTGTCACCGTACTTTTCCAATCGGAGAAGCCTCTACTTACAAGTTTAGCAAAAACGATCATGGAATCCATATTGCTAATGCTCTTCTTAACTTGAGCTTGGCCGATCTTGTTGAGCATGCTGAAGCGAAATGATCACTGGGTAGTATGTATGTTGTGGTGTAGTTCTATGCAGTCTTCTCCAGCAGGGCATAAAAAGATAGCTTCAATTTCGCATTCTAGCTTGGAATGCACTTCATTTTTATGCATGCTTTTACGAAATTTTTTTTTGGATTTTCACGTTTGGTTCATAAAAAAAAATATTTTCGATCAATTAAAAAAATACTTTCATAAATGGGGAAAATAATTTTCTCCTTTTAGAAAGAGAATTATTTCCTAATCTTTTCTCTTTGCACACTTTCACCTTCCTTTTCTTCCTAATTATTTTTTACTTTTCTTTTTTTTTCTTTCTTCCTCAACCGATCTCCGGCCATAGCCAATGATTTGCCATAGGCAAGTGGGGAGCTCGCCTATGGGCTGATCATCAGGAAATAGGACTCTCCATTCCATACTGCATACGGCTCTATCCAATCTTTCTTTGACCAGTTCTACACCATCTCTGTTATTTGCCCACGTATACGCGTATCCTTTGGATTCCATATCTATTAGAGTACAGTCGCTTAGCATATCTCGGAAGGCAGCCATTCTATGATAAGTAGCCTCTCTTTTCCCTGTTTTCTCCCAGTTATACATGACGTCATTAAAGTCTCCGATACAGACCCAAGGGAGTCTATTGATAGAGTAAAGCAGCCGGAGCTTGTTCCAGAGGGACAGCCTATCTTGATAGTCAGTTGGGGCGTGAAGCAGGGTTATCCTCATGGCTTGACTGATAGGGCTCTCCTTGCATGTAAGATCTATGTAATTTTCTGTGAGGTTTTCTACCCCCACCACAATATGCTCATCCCACATGGCGACTAGGCCTCCAGCCAAACCAGCTGGGTTAACAATGGCCGAGTGCTGGTAGTTCAGTTTCTTCCTTATTCTGTCCACAAAATCTCGTATGTTCTTTGTTTCCATTAGAAATACCAGATTGGGTCTTTCTTGAGCCACTATGGCTCTAAGATGCTGGAATGTCATGGTAGAACCCAAACCCTGACAATTCCAGCTTAATGCCTTCATATATACCCCAGTGGCTTATTAGGGCTAACCACCAAAGCCCATTTTTCCGAGCCTTCGTCTATGTCGATAGGAGTGTCGTGCAGCTGCATATCTATCAGATTCTGGTTATCTTCCCTCATGTGAGGGCTTCTCTTCATTTTCTTGGCAGCAAGATACTTTTTCTTTTCATTGATAGAGTATTCTGTGGACCTATTTGGCGTTTGTTCTGTCCATAGGGAGTCTGAGAAGAGGATGAGGGACCCCTGCTGTCTTTTGCCTTGCGCGGTTCTGTTTGTTTCCTCTCGATTTTGCCCAATTATCTCAGCTCTTACTGCAGCTTGGGGGTCTGGGTGGACAGCCTTAGTAGGAATGGCTTCCTCTTGGTTAGTTTCTTGGTTCTGAGTCTCAGGTACGGCTCCTTCTCCATCCGGGTAGCCGTCTCCATAAAATAGGTTCCAGAAGGGGCTGTTTTCATATGCTTCAACCTTGAGCCAATAGCCGAAGTTGCCGTCTCTCACTTTCTTTTTTTCCGCTTCGCTGTAGGGCACTTCTGGGTAGTTTGTAGTGAAATGACCTATCTTACCACAAGAGTAGCAGAAGAGGGGTAGGCATTCATACTTGAAATCCACCCAAAGTTGGTCGTCCTCGAAGTCTACAATCATTCCGGAGAGTAGAGGTTTTGATAGGTCCAGCAGGACCCTAGCTCTTCCGACTTTGCACAGGCTGCCTTCTTTAGCCGAGATTTTTATTTCAAGCACTTTCCCTATCTTGGATGCAACTTCCTGAATAGTGTTTTCTGATATTCTGATTAGGGGTAGCCCGTGGACTTGAACCCAGAACGGGCATTGGTTGAAGGTGTGGCTGTGGATGGGAAGTTTTGGTTGAAGCTGCTGCAAAATGAGGAGGCTACTGGAGAAGGACCAAGGACTGTTTTCGAGGACTCGTTTTTTGGTGTTTTCCGAGTTGAATGTGAACATGAAGATGCCATTTTGGGGTTGGTCTGCTACAACCTCTTCAGTCTTCCAAGCTTTTTTCATTGTGGAAAGGAAAGCTTGGAAGTTAACATTTGGCTTGGAGTGGAGTTTACCGAGCAAGGTAAGATTGCATTTCTTCCATTTATCCTCTGGGATGTCCTCTCTGACTCTGGCTATGGAGTTATCAGACCAGAGGACACCCATTCTCTTGCATAGGGATGCAAGTTTTCTCTCTTTTGTTGTTTCTTCCTCCATGAGGCCGACTGTGTGTTTTTTGGCAGGGAGGAGGCATTGACAAAACATACGTAGACTAAATTAACCTTAATGGTCCAAGACATTGAAATAGCTGATATAGTTGTGGATTGTTTCTTCAGGCGACACCGAGATCAGGAGAGGGTTCTTGAGGAGTCGATGCTGACCAAAAATGGCGAGATTCACGTGATGCACAACATGGCCTATCCGTTCAGCAAGTGGGAGATAGAGAAGCTGGCCAAGGAAGACGAAGAGCTGCGTCTGGTCGAATGGCAAAGTTCTCGGAATCGGACTATCCGGGTTGTGGTGCGATCAAAAGTTTCCGATCGGTCAATGCTCTACTTACAAGTATGCCCTTCGAGATTGACCACGATTTCCATCTTGAAACTTAGTAATTTTATTCAAATGAAGATGAAGGATTCCAATGTTTTTGCGTGCTTTTGGGTTTTTCAATTGCTAGCCTTCTCTATCTCGTGTCTCTCTCCCCCTCTCTTGCTGGCCAAACATTACCGCTTCGAACTCAAAGCCTGCCCCGCTTGGGTCGAGGACTTTCAACCAGAATCCTTGCCGGGCGCTTGCTTGCAAAACAAAGCATCAAACAAATACCCCCATTATAGCTTTTAAGAATTGTTTGAGATGAACAAAATACCAATTACTAATGGAATAGTAGGGACGTGCATCAGTCCCTATCTAACGGACCCGATTCCGGGTTGCTCTTGGTTCCATTTAAGCAACCAGGCTGCATAGATTGAGTTAACGGACCGCCCAAGATTCCTAATTTTTTTAATTTTCTATTTTGAAAGCAAATAATTAGTAAATTATTATTTTTCTTTTAATATTGGGAAACTCCTACTTGTAGGGGAAGAAATAATAATAATAATAATTATTATTATTATTATTATTGTTATTGTTGTTGTTGTTGTTGTTGTTGTTGTTGTTGTTGTTATTATGATCATCATCATCATCGATTCCACAAATAGAGAGCCGACTCTACCCTGTCTAATTTTAGATTTTAGTGTGGGAACTGACCCAACCTAAAGCGGTCAACCCTAATAAAATCTATTATAGCTTTTTACTTTTTTCGAGTCTTCTTCCCTTCATTTTCTTTTTGCATTTTGCTCCTTATTCCGATTTCTTTACATGTATAATTCGTTTGGATATTCTTCATGGGTATTTGGGGTGAGCAAACTACGAGTGTCATAACTTTTATACGGCACTTACTTGAGTGCCATAACTTTGAAAAATCAATCACTGAAGTGTTATCAATTATGTGGACGCCATAAAAGCTAATATGGTACTAACAGAACGATTTTTTTTGAATATTTTGATGCCCATGCAGATTTTTTCATAATTTTTTTATTTTGGTTTTTTCTTGGTTTTTTGCACTTTTGGCTGATGAGGGTAGCCAATGACCCTCACCGGCCAAGTGAAAAAATAAAAATAAAAAATAAAGAAAATTTAAAACTTTTTAAACAAATCCACATGTCCGTAAAAAATAAATAATAAATAAATAAAAATTCCACATAGGATGGTTTGCCGGAAGTGTCACTCAAGTGAACGATTTTCTCCAATGTAGCATCCAAGTGAGTAAAAAAAGTTACGCTGTATAAAAGTTATTGTACCCGTAGTGTACTTACTCCTGGATATTTTGATCATTTCATTCTAGATATTGAGGATAGAGATTTTTTACCGAAAAAGTTTCTAAACATATTACAATTGTGCCGACGTGGCAATTTTTAGAAAATATTTTAATAAAAATTTTTAATTTTTTTTATAATTCTTTCTTTTTATTTTTTTCCCTAGAATTTAGGTCCACGATGCCGCTCCCAAAAGTCTAAAGGAAAAAAGAAAAAGAAACATAAAATAATTATAAAAAATAAAAAAAATTATTAAAATTCTATCAAAAATTGTCCATGTCAGCATCAACCAGCATCCACGTCAGTGCTAAATGGCCAAAGTTGGTCAAACGGAGTAAATTAACATAAGTACAAAAGGTTTAGGGTTGAATTGGTAAAAGAAAAAAAATTAGTACTGAATTGACACAATTGCAATAAGTTTAGAAGCATTTTGTTAATTTTCCCGATCTTTGGAAAATACATTTGACCTATCACTTCTGCTCTGAAAAGGGACAGAGCGAGCAAAAGAGGCAACGACCCATGGAATGTAGGCGATCCATTTGCAAAGCCTGATATTGTGCTATTTGTTTATTAGCAAAAGTAGTTCATAATATGGAAAATACCACCAAAAATCTCAAACTACATCCATTATGACACATTTATCCTGAATTATTTTTGCACAAAAAACTCCGAGCTTGTACTCATATGGCAAATTTACTCTCCGTTAAAGTTCCATCATTAAACACCATCAAAAATTTGACGTGGTGGCTGACATGGCATTGTTATATTATTCTAGAATAAATTAAGCTGATGTAGCACTTATATTAAAAAGAAAAAAAATCCAAAAAAAAAAATCAAACCAAAGGAGAGGGGTTGCAGATGGTCGGGTGTGCCACCAAAGTTCCGACTTGCAGGTGAAGGCCAATCTCCAAGACGTCTTCTAGAGTAATCATTGAAGCTGAAGAGGGAGAAAAAGGCACCACTGACATAACCAACAAAGCAGCGGATGCACACAAAATATGACAAATTGCAAATCAAGAATCAACCCAAACCTTGAAGGCATAGACTACACCACAAAACTAGTTTTTAAAAAAAAAAACAAATAGAAGCCCTCAACTTTAGCAAACATTCTCAATCCACACCTAGAGATTCTTAACCTGCGGCCACATTCTAGGGAAGCCCAGTTGTTAAGGCAGAGAGAGGTTTTAGTAGTTCTCGAAGCTTCTTTATCATCTATATGTTCGATTTGGGCAAGCTTCGCTATGTTGCCGATTTGGGCAAACTTGGCTATGACGCTGAACTCGACGCCTCTTGGGATTGAGTTCTGCTTGCCTCCAGTGATCAATAGTTGGCAGCGGTGGACGGTGGGGGTGTCAATGGGCCGGTCGGGCCGGGTCTTAGATAAGCCCGACCCGACCCGAGACCAAACAGTACCGAGCTTGGCCCGACCCGGACCGTTCCAATACCCAAATCGTATACATCTAATATATTCAGGTCGGGCCGGGCCGGCCCAAAATTTTTTTTAATGAAGCTCCAAAGTCCGGTTAGAGCGACTCCTTCACTTGGTCGTCGGCCGAAGCGCCGTTGTCATTGTCAGTGTTTCGATTGGAAAAATCGAGGCTTTCGGAGGCGAGGGTTGGGGTTTTGGCCGGGTTGGTGAGGCGGAGGGAGCCGTAGGTGGTGGAGGTGAGACAGACCAGGTGGTGTGTGTCACCCTTCCGGAGAGGAGTGTGGTGGACAAGCGGGGAGGAGAGAGAGAGGGCTCGAGGCTTCATGAGCGGCGATGAGTCTAGGGAGCGAGTGGTGGCGGTGGAGTCCAAAGAAGAAGAGGACGGAGACTTATGGTCTTCTTCTGGTTACTTGCTGAGGATAGCATCGAACCTTGAACCAGAGCAGCCCCTGAATGAAACGAAGATGGAAGAAAATGTCTCTCTCTCTCTCTCTCTATTGATTTCCTTTGGAAAATTTTGCTTCTTTCAAGGCTTCTCTTCCTCTCTCCACTGATTTCTCTTCGGAAAAGCCTGTTCTTTTGGCATCAATTTTGACAGAAGTGAGAAAAACGGAAAGAGGGCATTGATTTTCTTGGTGACGAGGAGCATTCAAGAGGGCTGGATGGGGGAGGTGGGAGGAATTAACGGCAGGGGTGGAGATTAATGGGCGAAAGTGAAAGAGCACGAAGGTGAGAGGCTTGGGGAAGTTCGGTGAGGGTGGCTCGCATTTGGTGAGAACAGGTACTGTTCCGAAACAGTATCAAGGTTCGGCCCGAAAATTTCCTAAAATTTCGGGCCGGGTCGGTCTAGGTCGAGCCGGGCCAAGTCGACGTGAGCCTTGTTGACAGCCCTAGTGGACGGCCCTAGCTGGCGAAGTCGGAACCATGCTAGCCCGCTAGATCATATGCAATCACTCTCTCCTCTAGTTATTCTTTCGCTTTGCTTTTTTAGTTTTTTTCTTTTTAATCTTTTTCTGATGTGGCAAGCGCTACATCAATGAAATTTATCATGAAAAAGTATAATAATGCCACGTCAATTGCCACATCAAATTTTTGACAGACGGAACCTTAACGGGGATAAATGTGTCACACAAGTACAAGTTTGAAATTTGTGGTGTCACAGAATAAAGTTTAGGATAAAGGGTTAATACCACGAAAAACCTCAAACTGGTACGCTTGTGACAAATTTACCCCAAACTATTTTTTTTACCACGAAAAACCCTAAACTGGTACACATGTGACAAATTAACCCCAAACTATTTTTTTGATCTAAAAAAACCCTAAATTGGTACATTTGTGATAAATTTACACCAAATTGATATATTTGCAACAAACTTACCCTCCATTAATTTTCGTTAAATTTAACATTAAATTGCTTAGTTGGATGGCATATAGCGCTTCACGGGTATACCAGTTTATGATTTTTACCCTCTGTTTGCCACAGGTTTATCAATTTAGGATTTTTCATGGTACTGATCCAATTTAATAAATGGTAAATTGGTCATAGGTTAGTTTGGGGTTTTTTGTAGTAAAAAAAATTAGTTTGGGATAAATTTATCATAAATCTACCAGTTTGGGGTTTTTTATAGTCAAAAAAATAGTTTAGGGTAAATTTGTCACAGGTGTACCAGTTTGGGGTTTTTCATGGTCAAAAACAAATTTGGGGTAAATTTGTCACAAATGTATCAGTTTGGGATTTTTGTGGTCAAAAATATAGTTTGGGATAAATTTGTCACAGAGGTACCAGTTTGGGATTTTTCGTGGTATTAACCCTAGGATAAATGTATAACGATGAGTATAGTTCATGATTTTTGGTGTCATAAAAAAAGTTTGGGTTAAATGTGTCACAGTAGACATAGTTCGAGATTTTTGGTAGTATTTATCCTTGATAATATGTAAAGATTTTATGGAATCGTTTGAAAGTTATATTATCTTCTTTTATACTATTAATTTTTTAGTCAAGGGTTATCAACCACTGAAATAATTGTTAGTGGCTTAATAAACGTAGGTACAAAGAAAATCGTTAAAATATGAATAGAATAGTTTGGAGGTAAAACAAGCAACCCTCAAAATAAATTACTTAGACGTGTGATATTAATTCTTCTTAAGTATTGCGTAAATTAGAGTTTTCACAACATTTGGATCAAACAACCAAATTACGCCTGCTAAGCATTACATTGTTTCTTATCAAGCATATCCAATCAATCGAGCAGAAGATTTTGATGTACTTTTTAATTCAAGGTGTGAAGGTATATTAATAGGAGCTTTCTTTGTTTAGCTTTACGTAGGCCCATCAAAGCGTGAGTCTAAGTTGGGTAAAAAGTGATCCGATCTAAATTGATCCATATAATCTGTTTTGACTCATTTTTAAACAATGGACATTTAGTGACCGAAACTCAACTCGACACATATCTAGTCCAACAAGGAGTCCATTTAAGTTTTTTTTTTCTTCTTTAAACTGTTGTTAGTAAAGAATGGGTCGCTCTAGGTACTGGCTTGTCGAGATAGTGAGGGAGATTGGGGGTCAAGTTATGGCTTGGGGCATGAAGGTAGCGATAAAAGCCTGGCCTGAGACATTCATAGATCATGAAACGGTTTTAGGATTTGATTTTGGGCTACATATAGAAGAGATCTTCATATATTAGGCTTCATAAAAGCCCAATTTACGTTTCCCCCTGTAACAAAAACAAATCCAGATTGATTTACCTTCTTTTGATTGTTTTTAAAATTTACACACTCAGTTGACGAGCAAGTTATGACTGATAATTCTTGAGAGACTAATATCGTCATGAAAGATAATATTGACCCCACATGCCTTCCTCTGCTCATTCTTTGTTACACAGGCATGAATTTCTTCTCCGAGTTGAAAATCTAACCTCCTACTACACAAATTCAAGATATACACATACGTCTTGCAGTTTGCTCAAATCCCATCACCAAGAGCATCAAGAAACAACCTCAAAGCCTCACTGTCTCATCAAAGCTGCTGTGTGGATCATAAAAAAATTTCTGTTTTTTTTTTTCAGACCAAAAGAATTTGGAGACCAGTCCAAAAGAATGCCAAGCCGAGAAGTCGGTTATGAAAGGAAATGAGGCTAGTAAGCCCAAGTTTCCTCTCAGCCATGCGAAAATTGGCAAGAATTTTTTACAGCAGATTGTTGAAGCCCAACATCCCGAAGAAGATCGGGGCTTCAGTGTCCGACCTCAGTCTCCGGTAAAAGGAGCCAACCTTGGCTACTTGAAGGAGCCTAGATACGTTCTCACTGACAAGAACTTTCAACCATGGAAGATAACCACCAAGTCAGAAATCACTGACCGGCAACTGGGAATCCCACATGACGTATGGAATATGCCGTAAAAGCTGGAACCCAGGATCCGCGAACCATCAGGAAGGTCGAGGAGGAATTCAGCAGAAGGAATGAAGTCCGTCGTTCTACGGCAAAAAGAAACATACAAACCGATTGGGAAAACACAGCCCCGGTTTAAAGCAGCATTCGAAAAGTCCATCCACAACCTAGAGGAAGGAGTGTCAGTCAGACAACTCTTCCCAAGTTTCGTCTTCGAAGCGGAACTCTGGACTTTGCAGTACACAAACATGCTGCTCGGGAGATTCACAGAAGTCTTCCAACATTATCCAACCATTGAAGTTAACAGGTGTTAAACCAACATCAAGTTAATTATAGATGGTCAAGACGTCAGAATGATCGTCCTTTGGAGTAGCCCATCCGAATATTTTGGCAGTCCTCATCGACAATGGGTTTGTCAAATATTTATGGATTCACCGAGATGAGCAAGAGCAATTAGCTGAGTGTCCTCTGTTGATCAGGCAATTCGCCATTCACCTCCTCACTATTGCATTTCCAACTGATCAGGTCTGGGTAAAGTTTTACTCAGCTCCACCTCTCTACCACTATAAGGAGTGGAAGAGCTTGGCAGACATGAAGACCCAGAGGCCGGAATTGTTTCCATCCGTCCATATCGTCAAGGAAATCAAAACCTACAAGGCAGACAAATGGCTCAACAAAACGCCATCAGCGGGAGCAGCCCAGGGATTATCCGTACCCTGGAAAGGCGGACGAAGGAAGAATCCTATGCTTAGCACTACGAATGGAAGTCATCGTAGGAACTTTCATGCCAGCAGACG
This sequence comes from Psidium guajava, assembly GCA_016432845.1. NCBI lineage: Eukaryota > Viridiplantae > Streptophyta > Magnoliopsida > Myrtales > Myrtaceae > Psidium > Psidium guajava. The sequence goes on from CM028226.1 coordinate 35,313,899, forward strand.
CACATGTTCTCCCACCAGGAGCGGACCCACACGGGGAATCTGCTTTTGGAAAAGAACATGAGGAGCCGTCGAAAAGCACTTAGAAAAGCAGATGTCCGACCTGACTGACGATGAATTGCGTGATCTTGCTCTCCACTCGCTTACCGATGCTACTGTTCAAAACTCTTTTCAGAAAGTACACATCCACCAATGAAAGGTGCCCATAGTAACACTTAGCGAAAGTTTTTTTTTTCCTCTAGAAGTATTTCTGAAGAAAAAATTTATGTGGTAAAGTAATTTTCGAAGTGGAAATCTGTTTAGTAAAAAATTTTACTTTTAAAAAAAATTTCTATTTGAAAAGTTAAAAAAAATATTTCTTCTCAACTCAAAAAGTACTTCTCAACTCACCCTTTTTTCATTGCATCATCACCCTCTTTTTAACCACGCCTACCTCCGCCAACCTCTGCCGTCGCCTACCGCTACCCGTGACCATTGCCATCTATCGACCCCCACCATCAATAGCCAACCACCACTCACCCCCAACCTCCACTGCTGCCCACCACCCTCGCAGCCAACTGTCGATCACCGTTAATTGCCGACCTCCATCGGCCACCACCCATTGACCCCGCGACCATTACCCACCATTGCCTGTTGCTGCCCACAACAGGCCTCTGTAGGGCGCCTTCCACTGCCGCTAACCACCACCAACCTCCACCAACCGTTGCTTGCAACCATCACCACTCATCACCAACTACCGAACATTGCCCCTCACCAATCTCTACCGGCTACAATAGCCGCCCCCTGGTGCTAATCAATAACCACTATCCACTGTTGGCAAAAAAATCCTCGTCGCCAACCATTGACCATCGTGTTGCTAGCCATCGAGTTGCTATCTCTAGCCTGCGAAAGTAAAGATAAGTAATAATTTTTTTATTTTTTAAAACTAAATAATATTTTTAATAATAAAAATTATTTTTTAAAGGAACTTATAAAGTTTAAAAGTGAAGTAGAAATTTTTTTGCCACCAACAATAATTTTTCATAGAAGATTTTGTATTAATAATGTTTCAGAAGTATAAATTTTTAATCGTTATCAAATGAATTTCTCTGATAAAAAATTAATTTTTCAAGTAGGAGTAAAAAGATTAATTTTTGGCAAAAAGTTGATTAGTGAAGCAGAACGTTGCATGACAGCATGTTAAAGAGGAAAATAATGTGAAGGCATCTTTGCTTTTTTGCAAAAGGAGTCCAAAACATCACGTGAAGATAGGTCCATCATTAGGAAACCTTCTCCACTCTTGTAAGCCTATGTAAGGCGCTCCTCACCTCAGTAGAAAGAGATCTCTGGAAACAGAACACCCCTATAGCACACCTCTCAAGCCATGGAAGTTCTCTTCAGAAAACCTGCTGAGTATAACAAGGTAATGCACGAGTAGTGCACTACCTCCCACGCGGAGGAAAGTCCCCGATGTATCTAGTATGTAATGAATAAAGGCTTTTAGCCCAGCTTTTGTGGCTTAATACATGGATCTTTCATTCATCATTTATCTTCCTTTCCAATGTTCTTGGTAGACATTGCAGGTCATAACCGATATTTGAACCGAGCCTCAAGGAAATCAGTGCAGTTCTAGTTCTCCAAGGAAGAACGTCCTTTCCTAACGGTGTCGTGCAGTAGGTCATAGCAGTGATCAGCATTAGTCTGTCGCCAATCTCTCTACGTCGAGTCTCTTATGAGAAAGTTTGCTCTTGTTGATAACTCTCTGACAGCATAAGTCCCGTTTTCCTGTGGGTATGGCCGTGTAGGCAGCAGGTCATTGAGGAAGAGTTAGCAAGCGCTAGGGTATCATAGTGAGAGGAGTTTTGAGTGCGGACGCTATGATTGACCTAAGCATACTGCTTTCCTCGGGCCTTTCATTAGGTGGGAAATTGCGGGGAGGGCAATCTTTCTTGTTCTAGATTCAGTAAACTGGCCAAGAGTTTGTCTCGTGGCAGTACAATCCTTAGGTGGTGCCTAGGTCAGAGGAAGAAGATGACAAATTTTGGCTGATAGATCCATTTATTTTGCATGTTAAAACTTTCATTACCTACATCTAGAGATACACGGACGTGACAAGTACTTACCCAAAGGGAGGTATTTCAAACCACTGAAGCAACCTTTCAGGCACAAACCCAGAACACGATAGACTCATGAGCATAAAGTGGGAAACAACTATAAACATCATGCATGCATACATGCATAACCAATGTGAGCAATCACCTGCGAAGTAAACCTTTCAGCTAACAGAGCCAACCATAACTCAGGTATCACAGGTATCGCCTTTTCCTTTCCATTCTTTCGATTCAATTCGGTTACGACGTACCGGTACCAAACGCGACACTACATTGTATTTATGAGATCGTACATCGTCTTGATGGTTGAATTTCATTACTAGGCGATCACGCGTGAGGATATGAAAGGTCGTTCATGCTTGGATGATGTATCAAGCTTCTCGGTAAATGAAGCTTGCAAATCTTTACAACTTTTGGAAGAAAACTAGGAGACATAACTGCTTCTTCCATTGACTGACCCGAGCAGTTGCACTTTCCGATCACCGCAGAGACTTCTGGTATTCAAGACAGTCAGTCAAAATGCTCTTTATATACCCCACCGACATGCTCGCTTTAGGACACAGGATCGATGATGAAGCTGCAATGATTTAGCTCCACCTGGCCGGCACCAATGGACGCCAAGGTGTTGTTTTTTCATGAAGTGTAAGCTCGAGTTGGAGATCCAGATAGCCCAGCTAGACTTACTGCTCGCTCAGCTCAGCGCTGGCCCAAGCCAAAATGAGACTGACAAGGGGAAAGGACCAATTAGCTCCGAACTGATAAGATTTGGATCGATGGCGGAGGCGAACTTGGGTGAGAATGGGTATGTTGGACCAGAGAAACGTATCAAGCACTACAGCAATCTCCACAGAATACTGCTTGTAGGCGAGGGTGATTTTTCCTTTGCAGCTTGCTTGGCCAGGAAATTCGGCGCCGCCGACAACATGGTCGCTACCTCGCTTGACTCAAGAGGTACCTGTGCAAAAACACATGCCGGAGTTCGCTAGAAAGACCGAGGATCTTCTCGATGCTTTGTCTGTCCTTACCATTTCTGAGGCTGTCCCTCAATTTTAATCCTAGTTCTTGTTTTGGCAAATTTTCACGTCCCTTTTTATCCTTAGGCATGATATCGATGAAATACGCATCATCAGCGATTGACAACTTGGAAGCCATCGATGACTTTGGGGGCACCGTTTTGCATGAAGTGGACGCTCATACCATGAGCAAACACCCCTTTCTCAAGAACAAATCCTTCGATCGAATAGTCTACAACTTTCCTCATGTTGGCTTCCACGGCTCAGAAGCATCCTTACTGCTGCTTGAGTTAGTCTCCAGCTCTCGAGCGTTTCGTTTCATTTGAAGCTGACCATCCTTATTGGTTCCATAAATGCGTGCCTCGATCTTTCTTTCCGTCTGTAATGGTCTATCCTACATTGCAACTTTAGCATTATCGGATGGGAATCTGGTTTTCAGGCTTCACCGAGATCTGGTGAGAGGCTTCCTGAATAATGCGAAGGCGATGCTGGCCGAGGATGGAGAGATACACGTGACACACAAGACGAGTCATCCTTATAGTGAGTGGGGAATCGAGAAGCTAGCCGGGGAACAAGGCCTGTTCTTGGTCGAGGAAGCGCCGTTCTGTGAGCGGGATTACGTAGGGTATGTCAACCGGAGAGGTTCAGGCGAAGAGAGTAATCGTACTTTCCCAATCGGAGAAGCTTCGACTTACAAGTTTAGGAAAAATATCCAAGGAACAAGGCCTGTTCTTGGTCGAGGAAGCGCGGTTCCGTGAGCAGGATTACGTGTGGTATGTCAACCGGAGAGGTTCGGGCATAAAGTAATCCATATCGCTAATTCTCTGCTTAAGTTGAGCTTGGCCGCTTGTTGAGCATGTTGAAGCGATATGATCACTGGGGTAGTATATATGATGTGGTGTAGTTCTATGCAGTCTTCTCCAGTGGTGTAGTTCAATGCAGTCTTCTCCAGCAGTGCAAGGTCAACCTTTAATTTCACAATCTGGCTTGGAATGCAATTCATTTTTATGCATGCTTTCAGGAGAAAGCTTTTCGGATTTTTCACATTTGGTTCACAGAAAAAATATTTTTGATCAATTATAAAAATACTTTCATAAGTGGGGAGAATAATTTTCTTTTTTTAAAAAGGAAATCATTTCCTCTTCTTTTTTCTTCACCTTCCTTTTCTTCCTAATTTATATTTTACTTTTCTTTTATTTCTTCCTCAGCCGGTCGCTGGGCCGATAGTCAGTTGTAGCAATGGCCAGTAGCAAGCGTAAAGAAAATAAAAAGAGAAAACAAAAATAAGATATAATTAAAAATTTAAATTTTTTGGTAATTTTCTCACGATGGATTTTTCATATCAAACGGAGAAATATTTTTTTATTCACTTTCAGATTTTAGTCAAATATTAAAAAAAATACTGTCATTTTTCATTAAAATGATTTTTCGAAAATATTTTTTGGAAACCGAGATGTACCTGCGAAGTTAGAATCTGACCAAAGAATCCAACGTACATGTTTTGTGGTGTCGGGAATGGCCATGGTAGACCTCTCATCTTCAACCATCCTTTCACTTTTTCTTTTTTGTCGTCTTTCAAATCGTGAGCGTTGATGCCGAGAGAATGGGAAAGGTCGTTCATTCACGATTAGGATAATGTACAAATGCTCTTGCCCTTTTTTCTTTTTTTGGGTCTCTTTTCTTGGCCGAAATACCAATGCTCTTGATAAATGTACCGTGACTGTGAAACCCTAATTCTTAAAGAAGCTAGGATACACATATTTACAAGGATTTTGTCAGCATAACTGTTTTAGATAATTGTGGACCACAAATTTTCGAAGGTCCACATATTATTAATTTTTTTTGTGGCTTAGAACAGATCGTTAATGGTCACATAATAATTTCTCTATTTACAATTCCACTGATCGCAATGTTCTCTCGCCCGTTTAGAGACTTAGGGTTACTTTTTAACAACTAAGGATCACGCAAAAAAAAATGTATAAATGACTAATGGATGCTCATAAATAGTCAAAGGCGACATGTGTAATAGCAACACGCACAGCTGAAAATGGCTTCTACTTCCTCTAATAAATTTAGAAAACTCAACTACGAACATGGTCGAACCAATGAGGAAGGCTAAGTTAGATGACAATGGATGTGTGTATGAAGAGAAACGCATCAAGCATTATAACATGGAACTTCAAGTAAAATCATTAAAATCATTTAATTTTCGTTTTGAGATGATATGGGTATATATTTTAATGCAAGTATAGTGCAAATTGAGTTTCTTAGTATTGACACCTGATTTTTAATCACCTTTTCCTTTTAAAAATTTAGTAGAAAATCCATAAAAATTTATAAAATTAAAAAATTAAATTTGGTGACCTTGGCCAAGCCTCAGGAACCAATTTTGACAAAAAAAAATAAATTTTCATGTTTTTAGTATTTTTTAGCACTTTTATTTTTCGAAAATTCATAAAAAAAAAAAGAAAAATGAGAAAATTACAAAATCAACTTTGGAAGCCTTGGCCAAGCTTAGGCAACCATTTTTGAACGAAAAATAATTTTTCATATTTTTCATATTTTTTAATATTTTTCAAAAAAATACAAAAATACTCGAAACTTCTGGAAAAATAACATTTGAGGTAAAACAAATGCATAAAAATAGTCAATATTTTTATTTTAAATCTATTTTCATATTGGCCATTGCAAATTTATAAAAATCCCATTCGGGTCACGTGTTCCTTCACGAGCATAATCTCGAATCGGGCTTAAAAAATTCAATTTGAGTCAATTTATTTTTACTTTTCACTTTTCATGAGTTGTGACATTGTCTTCTAATATTTTAAATTTTCATCTTGACCCAATTTTATTCGAAATGACTCAATCTTGTAAAAGGGCTTAAGTTGAATTTTGGATTTTAGCCCCAAAGTTAATAAAAAAAATGAAATTAAACTTTTTCTAGGGATACCCATGAGGAAAATTTCAACTAAAGCATAGGGGAGGTGTGCTGAAAATTGTGTGAAAATTTGGACTTAAAGAAATATTTCTTTAGGGACTGAATTGCAAATACTTAAAATCTCGGGGAATAAAGTACAAATACCAGGTACTTGAGGGATTATTTCTTAAATAATAAAAAGAAGAGTTGGTGGAGAAATTAGAATAAAGAAGGGAAGATGGAGAAGAGGAGATGGAAAAGGAAAGATGGAGAAGAGAAGATGGAGAAGGGAAGATGAAGAAAATAAGATGATAATAGAGAAGGGAAGATGAGATGAATAAAAGTTAGTGGAAAAATTAGAATGGGAGTTGGATGAATAGGCTATAAAAGGAGGAATAAGTGAGCTTGGGAAGGGGGATTTTTTAGAGAGAAAATTTTGGATGTTTGAGAGGGTTTTTGGAGATTGAAGAAAAATTTGAGAAAAAGAAAATACTAAAAAGAGAGAGAGAATTTTGAAGATGATGGGAGTTTAAAACTAGGGATTATCATTACAAATTCCTTCATCGATCAACATAAATCAAGAGTTCATCCTCGTCAACGAGCAAGCAAATTCGAGCTAAGTGTTTTTATTTATTCATTTATTTGTGGTTTTTAGTCACAAATTAGCATAAATTGTATACACTTTCTCCATCTCTCTATTTTCTCGATATTTTTATATTAGGAAAGAACAATTCCATATTAATGGTGAAGCCCACAGAGGTGCAAAATTGGCTTAGATGAGCTCCTAAGTGCCCACCAATTTTCTAGCTAATATGTAATTAAAAGTCCCTCTTAATTCAAAAGAGACTCTCTATGTTGATAACAGAGAGAGCGAAAACCAATTTTAAAAATCCCTAAAAAAAGGGAGATAAATGCTCTTTTCATTTTTCTAGTTTTAGGTGCAGATTAGCACAGATTTTGTACACTGACATTTTCACTCTATTTTATATCAGGCAGCCGCAGCTCTATATCAACGGTCAATCCTACGAAAGCACAAAATTGGCTTGGAGGAGTTTCTAAGCGCGCACAAATTTCAAATTGTTGAATTAATTTGTGGTATTTTATTTTAAAGAACTCAAACTCCAGAATGGAGAGGCAAAACCCATCCACTGGAGGTCGTTTAAATTCCTGCAAATTTAATTTTTGCACCATTAAACTCTAAAGGGAAGAGCCAAGCCAATGCTAGGCCGCCCATTGGAGGTTTTTATTTACCGTTATTTAAATACCTGCAATTTAATTCATACACCATTAAGCCCCAAAGGGAAGAGTCAAGCCAATGCTATGCCGCCCATTAAAGGTTTTTATTTACTATCATTTAAATACCTACAATTTAATTTCTACACTATTAAGCCCCAAAGGGAAGAGCCATGCCAATGCTAGGCCGCCCATTGGAGGTTTTTATTTACTGTCATTTAAATACTTGCAATTTAATTCCTGCACCATTAAGCCCCAAAGGGAAGAGCCAAGCTAATGTCAGGCCGCCCATTGGAGGTTTTTATTTACTGTCATTTAAATACATGCAATTTAATTCTTGCACCATTAAGCTCCAAAGGAAAGAGCCAAGCCAATGCTAGGCCGCCCATTAGAGGTTTTTACTTACAGTCATTTAAATACTTATCCCTTTTCATGTTAGCCATCGTAAATTTAAAAAATCCAATTCGGGGTCATGTATTCCTCTACGAGTATAATCTCGAATCGGGCCTAAAAAAATTCAATTTGAGTCAATTTATTTTCATTTTTTACTTTTAGAAGTTGTGACATTGTTCTCTAATATTTCAAATTTTCATCTTAGCCCAATTATACCTAGAATGACTCAATTTTACAAAACGGGCTTTAATTAAATTTTGTATTATTTTCAATAGCAAGAAATGAGGTTAAATTCAACATGCAATAGGTGTGTCGAAAATTGTGAGAAGATTTGGACTTAAAGAAATATTTCTCCAGGGATTGAATTGCAAATACTTAAAATCTCATTGACTAGAGTACAAATACCTAATACTTGAGGGATTATTTTGTAAATAACAAAAAGAAGAGTTAGTCGAGAAATTAGAATAGAGAAGGGAAGATGGAGAAGAGGAGATGAAGATGGGAAGATGGAGAAGAGGAGATAGAGAAGAGAAGACAAAGAAAATAAGATGAGAATAGAGAAGGGAAGATGGAAATGAAGAAGAGTTAGTAGAATAGGAGATAGATATGGAGAAGGGAAGATGAAGATGAAGAAAAATTAGTGGAGAAATTAGAATGTGAGATAGATATGGAGAAAGGAAGATGAAGAAGAGTTAGTGGAGGAATTAGAATGGGAGATAGAGTTAGTGGAAAAATTAGAATGGGAGATAGATGAATAGCCTATAAAAGGAGGAAGAAGTGAGTTTGGGAAGGGGAATTTTTTCAAGGAGAAAATTTTGAATGTTTGAGAGGGTTTTGGGAGATTGAAGAAAAATTAGAGAGAGAAAATACCAAAAAGATGATGGGAGTATAAAGTTAGGAGTTATCATCACCAATTCCTTCATCGATCAACATAAATCAAGAGTTCATCCTCGTCAATGAGAAAGCAAATTCGAACTAAGTGTTTTTATTTATTTATTTATTTGTGGTTTTAGTCTCAAATTAGCACAAATTGTATACACTTTCTCCATCTCTTTTTTCCTATATTTTATGGTAGGTAAAAAAAAGAGGACAACTCCGTATGAACGACAAATTCTATGGAGGTGCAAAGTGAGCCCAAACAAATTCCAAGGTGCCCATCAAATTTGCAGCCGACCCATCACCGGATTTTAGTTCAAATTGCTGAAACAATTTGTTGTATTTTATTTTAAAGAACTTAAACCTTAGAATGAAGAGGCAAATCGCATCCATCGGAGGTTGTTTATTTCCTGCAATTTAAATTCCTGCACCATCAAACCCCAGAAGGAAGAGCCAAGCCAATACTAGGCCGCCCATTGGAGGTTTTTACTTACTGCAATTTAAATTCATGCACCATTAAACCCTAAAGGGAAGAGCCAAGCCAATACTAGGCTGCCCATTGGAGGTTTTTACTTACTGTAATTTAAATTCCTGCACCATCAAACCCCAAAGGGAAGAGCCAAGCCAATATTAGGCAGCTCATTGGAGGTTTTTACTTACCGATATTTAAATTCCCGCAATTTAATTCCTGCACCACTAAACCCCAAAGGGGAGAGCTAAGTCAAGGCTGGGCCATCCATTGGAGGTCTTTATTTGCTGTCATTGACTTCCTGCCGTTTAATTTTTGAATCACCAGACCCCAAAGTGAGTAGACTGTAACACTGCACAAAAGTCGTTAACACACTCCCTCTTTCGGCTTCAGGAAATTTTTAACACTTTGAAAATTAAAAAAAATACCACCCATGCATCCTATCTAAAAAGTGAAAATACAAAAAGAGAACACCCTACTAGAGTCTTAGGAATAAACCAAGCTTGAGTTACCAAATTAGGATATCCATGTAATTAAGGTACCGAAAGGGCAATATTTTTAATTAACTAGTGTAACCAAGTCCTCGAACTCATAATCTCTGGTTCGTAGAAGTAATTTAGTCCTCCCGCTAATTTACTTAGGTATCTAATCAACCTACCAAAAATGATTAGTGGCGACTCCTAATTTTAAAACCATTTGAACAAAAACCAAAGTTGCAATTCGGTAGAACTTGTGAGGGTCCGTATTAGGTTAATTCATCTAATAAACCTAATAATCTGTTAACCCGATTGAAATAATTATTTTTTGGGTCGCAACACTAACATACTTTTTCCTCCGAGCTGACCACTTGCACTTACTGTTCTGATCACCGCAGTCACAGTGACTTCTGGTATTCAAGACACTTGATCAAAATACTCTTTTTATACCTACCTGTATGCACGCTTTAGACCACAAGATCAATGTGATAAGAAAGAAAAATTAAGAGGGAAAAGTATTTGTTCTCTTCATCAATGGTGTGTCAAATAATATGCAAGAGAAGCCTTTATATAGGCTTGGAAGGGGGAAAGAGATTAGCGCTCTTCCTATGTGGGATCAATAAGAAAGAAGAAAAGCCTACAAGCCTATATATTCTAACTATACATTTTAACACCCCCTCTCAAATTCAAGGTGAATCAAAGAACGAGAGTTTGGAAAGAAGAAATAAAAAGTATTGTGATGTAAGAGTATTCGTAAAACAATCTGCAAGCTGATTTTCAGTGCCAACAAAAGGAAGAGAAATGGTGCGAGCTTGGAGATAATGATGAGTTATATGACAGTCGATCTCAATGTATTTGGTATACTCATGAAAGACTGGAATCGTGTTAATATAGATGGCACTCTTATTGTTACAATATAAAGGAGTGGGATCCGAAAGTGAAACACATATGTCAGCAAGTAAGCGTCGAAGCCAAACAATCTCAACAGCAGTGCCGGCTATAGCACGATACTTAGACTCTGTAGAGAAACACGAGACAATAAGTTATTTCTTAGCACGCCAAGAAGTGAGAGAATTGCCAAGAAAAATGCAATAGCTAGTGACAGACTTGTGAAGATCCTTAAAACAGCAGCATAATAAACTGTACGAGGAGCAGCAACGAATTGACTGACAACATGAATAGCATAAGCGATGTCGGGTCGAGAGATAGTAAGATATACAAGATTGCCAACTAAAGTCTGATAGAAGGTCACATCAGAAAGAAATTCCCCTTCGTTTGAGCAAAGTTTCTAATTCAATTCAATATGAACAACAGCAGTACATGAGTCAGAGAGAGTAAACTTGGAGAGAATATCAGCAGTATACTTTTGCTAAGAAAGAATGATACCACGCGAACTGCAAGCAATCTCAAGCCTAAGAAAATAACGTAGTGGTCCAAGATCTTTCATAAAAAAAATGATGCTGAAGGTGCCTCTTGGTATACTCTATATTATATGAGCACAATCATCCTCAGTGATGATCATGTCATCCACAAAAAAAAAAGAATAGTGCAACTAGCAGAAGAGGTATGAATAAACATAGCATGATCAGCCTCACTTTAAGTAAAATCAACAAATCGAATCGAATTACCAAACTTCTCAAACCAAGCACGAGGAGCTTGTTTGAGACCATAAAGAGCCTATCGAAGGCGACAAACCTGTCCAGAAGTGTAAGCACGATCAGGCGGATGTTGCATAAAGATATCCTTTTGAAGATCCTCATAAAAAAAGTGTTCTTTACATCAAGTTGAAAAGAGAGGCTGGTTGAGAGTTAAAACAATAGCTAGTAAAGTATAGATAGATATCATCTTTGCTACAAGAGCAAAAGTCTTCTCATAATGAATACCATACTCTTGCGAGAAACCCCGGGCAACCAGACATACTTTGTATCGCTCAATATTACCATCAGAATGGATCTTTACCTTGTATATCCACCAGCAGGATACCAAGGATCGACCTAGAAGAAGAGATACAAGCTCTAGAGGTATAAAATTGTCAAGGGCAGTTGGAGCGAGAGGTGCAGTAGAAGGGACATGCGATATATCTGGATCCGGAGTGGAAAAAGAAACAGGCGGAGATCATGAAGGTGTAGTGATGATTAGATCTGAAGTAAAAGTGGAAGAAGAAGGATCAGGAAAATAATCAATGAGGAAGTCCATAAATGGAATATGAGATGACATGGGAGGTGTAGAGCTGGTAGGAAGGAAAGGAACATGCTCATGAAATGTAACATTAAAGAGATACATGCACGTCGCGCATTTGGGTCATAACAACGATAACCTTTATGCTCGGTGCTGCAACCCAAGCACACGGGATAGAGCGAGCGGTAAGCTTTGTATAATCAGAGGGTGGAAGGATGACAAAACAAGTGCATCCAAAAACTCGTAGATGTACATAGGTGAGAGATCGAGAATGAGACGATAAAAAAGAGTATCTTGATTTAGAACGAACAAGCGTAAGCGGTTGATAAGATGCATAGCTATGAGAAAGGCCTCAACCTAAAACTTAGTAGGAATGTGAGTGGCAAATAAAAGAGCGCGAGTAGTCTCCAAAATATGACGGTGTTTTCGCTTAGCAATCTCATTCTGAGCTGGAACCCCAGGATAAGATAACTAAGGAAGTGTACTACCATATCTAGCCAAGAGAGAACGAAAGACACCCGAGAGGTATTCTCCCCTCAAGTCAGATAAAAAAATTTTGATTTACATGTTAAACTGGGTAAAAACCATGGTAGTAAAAGACTGATAAATGGAAAAGAAATCACTGCGCTGACGCATAAGATAGACCCATGTATAACAAGAATAATCATCAATAAATGAGACATGATATTTGAAACCACTCTTAGAAGAGAGCCGGATAGGGCCCCATACATCAGAACGGATAAGATAAAAAATAACAGTAGATCTGAAGTTACTGATAGGAAAAGACTTAGCAGATTGCTTGGCTAAAGAACAGATAGAACCGTTGATACTTGAATTTTAATCATGTTTTTTTAGAAAATTAATTAAAAATCCATAAAAATTTATAAAATTAAAAAAAATCAACTTTGGAAGCCTTGGCCAAGCCTAAAGAACCAATTTTGAACAAAAAATAATTTTTGAAAATTTTCGTTTTTTTAATATTTTTCATATATTAGGAAAATATCCAAAAAATCATAAAAAAATAGATTTTGTGGCCCACAAAATAGAAAAAAATATCCAATATTTTTATACGTCGCTCATGACCCGCACTTGACTTATTTCTCTCGATCTCTGGAGCAAATCTAACAACTTTTCGAAGGTGAAGTTCAGCTTTCTCTCGATGTTACCGAAGCGTTCTGCGACGCTTAATCCGCTTAATGGGTCGGCTTCTTTCTCATTTGTTGCAATAGGGATGATTTCATCAATTGTCTCAAAGGAGTCTTTCTCGGAAGGACTCTTCTTTGGCACCTCCTCCATGTCGTCCATGCCTCTCCATCGATTGGGCACTATTTCTTCCGCCTTTTCGAAGAAACGTGGTGGGATTGAACATAGAACCCTATAGTTGTAGCCTCCGCTATCCTACCCCAGGGTATCCACAATTTCTCCCCTCATTTTTGGTAGATCGATTAGAAACCTAAATAAATTAGCGGGAGAACTAACTTATTTCTGCGAACCAGAAAAAATGGGATCGGGGACTTGATTACGTTAGATCATTCTAACGCCCTTTCGGTACCATTTTATTTCATAAAAGCTCATTTGGAATGATTGGGAAGAAGTTTGGGACAAACTGACCAAAATGGTGAAATGGTCATTTTTTAAGGATCGAGAGGTGGAAACATCAGAGATATGATTTGCCAGTCGAAAAAAAAATTAGGTGGATACGCGTGAATTAATGACAACACAAATACGAATGCGACATGTGGATATGAAGACACACGAGTACGACATGAGATAATCAAAATTTAAATCAATTCATTTGGGCAAGAAAATTCTCGAAGATTTAATGGTTAGGATTGTTACCTGATTTGACAAATTTGATTATCAAATTCGGATCTCGTGTCAACTTATGGATCAAGATTGCGGCTCGAACAATGGGGATGAACTCGTGACTTGTGTTGATCGGTAGAGAAATAGGTGATGGTAACACCTATATTTAAATTCCCACCATTTTCAAGACTCTCTTTTGGAAAAAGGATTCTCTCTCTTTTTTTTCTTTTTTTTTTTCTCTCTAGTCTCTTTCAATCTCTAAACTCTTTCAAACATTCAAAATTTTCTCACCCCAAAAATCCTCTCCTTTCAAGCTCTCTTCTTCCTCCTTTTATAGCCCACTCATTTACCTCCCATTCTAATTTCTCCATTAACTCTATCTCTCATTCTAATTTTTCCACTAACTCTTCTTCATCTTCATCTTCTCTTCTTCATCTCTATCTCACATTCTAATTTCTCCGCCTATTCTTCTCCATCTCCATCTTCCCTTCTCCATATATATCTCCCATTCTAATTTCTCCACTAACTCTTCTTCATCTCCATCTTCCCTTCTCTTATCTTATTTTCTCCATCAATTCTTCTCCATCTTCTCTTTTCCATCTCTTCTTCTCTTATCTTATTTTCTCCATCCATTCTTCTCCATCTCCTCTTCTTCATCTTCTCTTCTCCATCTCATCTTCTTCATCTTCCCCTCTAATTTCTCCACTAACTCTCTTTTTTTTGTTATTTGCAAAATAATCCCTTAAGAGTTAGGTATTTACACTCTAGTCCTTGAGATTTTGATTATTTGCAATTTAGTCCCTGAAAAAATATTTCTTTAAGTCCAAATCTCCTCAAAATTTTCAACACACCTCTCCTATTCTTAGTCGAAATTCATCGCATATCAAATTTAAACTCATTTCTTGCCGCAAAATTTAATTAAAGCCCTTTTGTAAAATTGAGTTATTCTGAGTATAATTGGGCCAAGATGAAAATTTAGAATATTAGAGAATAATGTCACAACTTCTAAAAGTGAAAAATAAAAATAAATTGACTCAAATTGAATTTTTTAGGCCCGATTCGAGATTATGCTCGTGAAGGAATACACGACCCCGAATTGGATTTTTGGATTTTTTTTTAATTTGTGGTGGCCAACATGAAAAGGGATTTAAAAGAAAAATATTGACTATTTTTACGTATTTTTGTAGCCTCAAATGCTATTATTTATTAAATATTTTCCTAATTTTTAAAAATATATATAATACAAAAAAATGAAATATTATTTTTTGTTCAAAAATGGTTGCCTAGGCTTGGCCGAGGCTTCCAAAGTTGATTTTGCAATTTTCTCATTTTTCTTGATTTTTTATGAATTTTGAAAAATATTGAAATTATTTTTTGGTCAAAATTGGTTCTCTTGGCTTGGATAAGGTCCCCAAAGTTGATTTTTTTTTATTTTATGAATTTTTTTTATTTTGTTTTAATTTTAAAAGAGAAAAGATGATTTAAAAATCAAGTGTCAACAATATCGGTAAATCATCGGGGCTGTGATGCACATGCTCAGCCAGTGACCACCAGACCTTCAATATGGCCGATGCATACCTGATCCGGGATGAAGCCAGCTGATCATGGGAGAGCCTGCAGAGAAAGCATAATCGATCCTGAATGAGTGCATGTGTTTTATTTCCTTACGTAATGTGTTTTTCTGCTTTTGTAATATGTAAAAGCAAGGAGTAATAATCCGACTTCCCCCCATTAAATGCTCGAATCCGCCACTTCACCAACCTCGTGACGAATTAATGGCGAGTAAAAATCTGCGTAAACTTGAAGGATAACTGTGTATCGTTCCAATTTATCCTCAATCGTTTCAAAATTCTAAATCGGGTTTGTTCCAATCTCACCCAAGGGATTGCAAATTGCCTTGAGAGCATTGGGAGATGAATTCGCCCAATGGAACGCGATAAGACTCATTTTCCTTGAAGATAACCTTTAAATTAAGGGAGTCCTCCGGTCCACGGGCCCGATGGCATGGGAAACGACGATGGTCCAAGGCAACCCGAAAGAGAACAAGGCCCAGCGAAGCGAAGTGCTTATGTGACGAGCTCAAAGTGACGGGTAACTGTGTATCGATTCCAATTTACCCTTTTTAATCTCATGTTTGACATTTCTTCTTTCCATTTTGACAGGAGATTTTTTTTAAAAAGAAATTTGGAGAGATTTCAAGAGAAAAAATTTTGAGAGAGAAAAATTTGCCGCCGTGGAACAAGCCTTGGCGACGCGACGGATTCATCTCCAACGAGCTCTAGGCGCATCAGCATATGCAATTATCTGGTAACTCAATTTTTCGTATTTAGATGACGAAATCTCGAAAACAAATATACTGAACATTCGTAAATGACTTCGACATCTTCGATTTGATATATTATGGCGCGAAAATGGACCTCATTTGCTATGTCAAAAGGGTCCCGAAATTGAGAGCAGAAATCTGGAAATATAGTGATTAGAACCTGAGATGGAATTTTTCTAATCTGACCTTTCACGCTAAATGATTTTCCATGGGTTATTCTAGACTTTGTTTCATAAAAACCTCTTCATGACATTTGTTCATAAGATCTTAATGCATAACATATAAAAAAATACAAAAATATTCATGCACGTTTCATATTTTTAATGCATTTAATGAAATCATGCAATTCTGTTGGCGTCCTTGAGTCTGAGTATTTTTCTGTGCGTGGTCATATTGATTCGTAGTTATCTCATGTTTAGAATCTTCTTTTGAAACTTCACAAAAAATGAAAGTTGTTCATTGGGGTATTGTTTAGTAGTCTGGAAAGTTTGGTGCATTAATTTTGAAATTTGAGTATCTATTTAAGCTTAATCCTGAAGTATGTCTATTTTGTGAAATTTGTTTGTTTGCTGCTGAGCTCTCATGAAAGACCATTTTCTACACGAAAATGAGTGTCTCTTCAATAAGAATGTAAAACATGAAAGTTGTCAACGACACATTTTCCCATCCACATAAAAAAATCTCAGAATTTTTGCATACATTTCATTATTTCTTTTGTATTTTATAGTTACTTCTTTCTCCCTAAGAATGTTCATGGACAGTATGATTTAATTCGTATTTTTTGTGTTAATGCATTGGAAAATGCAAAAAATGGTCTCAATGAAGTTTAATCAGCACGTGTTAAACTTTCTTTGACTTTTTGAATTGTCTTAACTCATTGGTGATTGTGCATGTCCGATTGGATAAGTTCATTATTTTCATTTGGCTTTCGGCCCGATGCTTTGAAGACTGGAGGATGACCGATGTCCATTCCGGTCCATTTTGTTGTACTCCCGACCCACGAGGCTTGGCGATGGGTGTTTGACCGATGTCCATTCCGATCCATTTTTGTTGTATTCCCGATCATATCTCGGGTTTTATTTAATTGGTCTGTAATTATTCACCCGACGAGTTGCGGGTTTTATTTTCACTGTCCTTAGGGTAGTTTTACTTTACCTGCTCTCTCTTCACATCTTCGTTTGCTTTGGGTGATTTTGCATTCTTTTATAATACATCCAAAATACAAAAAAAAATGTAGAAAATCCAAAAAACCCAAAAAAATGGAAAATCTGAAAATACAAAAAATGCCATTCATGTGTATCTCATATAATATGTCTCATGTATGTTTGTCATGTTATCCGTATGTTCGTATAGACATATCGTATTTGTTTATTCTCGTATGCACGTCACGTACGTGACGTTTGCAAATCCACATTTGTCTGTTATGATATGTTATTAACCCATGCATATTCATTCAGAAAAATCAAAAAATTCAAAATGAGGGTTTTATCCCCTCTTTTTTCAAAAATGAGGGTTTTATCCCCTCTTTTCAAAATGACGACTTTGCCCTTTATGGGCAAAATCGAAATGTATGTATTTACATACACATATCACTATGCATGTCACATATATATGTCACGTATTTGTATGGTGTATGTACGCATGTTACATATCGTATTCGTACGTCTTCACACGCATGTCACATACGTATTCGTATTCGTCTATCCCCGCATGCATGTTGTATTCATACAAATGTCACGTACGCATATCATTCGCATGTCCACGTACGTATGTCATTCGCATGTAACGCACGTATATGTATTCGTCTATCCCGTATGCATATTGTATTCATACACATGTCACATACGTAGGTCATTTGCATGTCATGTACGTATGTCATTCGCATGTCATGTACGTATGTCATTCGCACGTCACGCACGTATTCGTATTCGCATATCTACGTATTCATATATCATATTCGTATGTCCGTATTTGTGTGTCGTATTCGTATGTCAACGTTTGCGTTCATACCCTTTATGCATTTCATTTTAAAGCGAAAACATAAAAAGAACACCTTACCAGGGTCTTAGGAATAAATCAAGCAAGAGTTGCCAAAATAGGATATCCATGGAATTAAGGTACCGAAAGGGCATTAGTTTTAATTAACTAGTGTAACCAAGTCCCCAAACTCATAATCTCTGGTTTGCAGGAGTAATTTAGTTCTCCCGCTAAGTTACTTAGGTTTCTAATCAACCTACCAAAAATGATTAATGGCGACTCCAAAATCTAAAATCATGTGAAAAAAATCAAAGTTGCGATTTGGTAGAGCTTGGGAGAGCTCGAACTAGGTTAGTTAATTTAATTAATTAATCTGGTAATTCATTAACCTAAAAATGAATTTTAGGTCGCGACAGCTTGCCTACTCCATGCACGAGTTAAGCAAGCACAAAAATGATTTACCTATCTAAAGGCCAAAAGTCCAACTTTCGACTCAGGCCAAATCAGGGGGCAATTCTAGATGTCGCTCACTTGGCAGACATACAATCCAGCCCAGCCCAGATAAAAGAACTTCCTCAATCCAAGTTCAATAAAAGTACATATAGGGGTAAAGCAGTATCGTTCCAAATTTTTCCAGAATATGATAACGTATACTAACACATTCCCTTTCATTTCTACAGGGGTCATCACTGTGCCGGATGGGTAAGTATCACTTCCCCTTTAAAACTCAATAAAATCCAAAAAAAAATCTTGAAATTCTCAAAGTAGACACCAAAGTTTCTGCAACTCATTCACATGGACAAAGACAACTCATAATCCCCAGAGTCTTCTCGCATACTTGCATGACTTGTTCATCAAGATTTTCACAACTCATAAGTTATTTGATATCGATCAATCAAAGCAAATCTTTGCTTCACCGACCCTTTGACCATGCGACGTCAACCAAAGGAACACTGGGCAAATAGAAGAAGTCCTTGTCCACCAAATTCCCAAAGTCAAACTTCCAGCTGGGGCATGTACGGGGGCAATGTTGGATTCTGCCAAAGCCTGACCAAATTGAGAATGGGGCAAATTGATAGCAAACTCCAACTTAGAAAAAAGGCAGTATCCTTTCTCTTCCTCATATGTCTTCCAAAGTGACACCTGATTTTCTTCTTGCAGGTGCCGAGCTAGAAGACATGTCTTTGATTACTACCACTGAAGCAAATCAAAGTCGAAGCTTCTCTATCATCTTAAGATCCTATTTCATGCACATTTCCCTTGTAAAGGATCCGGTGCTGGAAGCAAGTCATTTTCCGAAACTCAAAATCAAATTCCTGGCAGTGACTACATCTTGGGCAATTTCCAAACAGTGATGGCACATTTTGAAAAAGCCTCCTAGAGAGTCAAATGGAAATTGCAATCATCATCGGAAGCTCCATCCTCAAGCAGTGATTGCACATTTTGAAATCAATTTCAAAAGGCCAAGATTGGTGATAAGACAGCAATGGTCACTAGCATCAAGCCATTCTCATATATTTTCTGAGCCAAAATGAGCTTTTTCTTTTTTCAGTCCCAAATCCTAACCTACGTTACAACCCCTCAAAGTCTCTTCTGATTAGAGCACATGAATTAACGTAGAGTTGAATGATTTTAAGCATCGCTCGAAGAAGTTCGAGCAAGATTATTTTTCTCATTTTTGCAGGGTTCTTGACTTGTAAACCCAGAGCAGATGATGAAGATCTTCTTTAAAAAGGGGCCTTGACTCCACAGGAGTCCCATTTAATAAACCATTGACCTAACCTATATTACGGTCCCAATCAAGACCTCCAGATCGGCTTAGTCATACCAATTGCGAGATTACTCACACCCTTGTTGAAAGCGATGATGGTAAGATTGAGTGATTTCTTTTGAATCCTACAGTTATGATAAATAGCTTTTCTCAAGAGTAAGAGAAAGCCATTTCGGATTGAAGTCCCTCATTCAGAGTACATTCGAGGTATTCACGATGTAATCACCTCCTTGAACAGAATTGGTAATGCAAACTTGATAGAATAGTTTTGCATAAATCCACTGAATGAATTTCAGCATGCATGCCCGTACATGTTATATCTAAACATTGTTTGAGCACATGCTTTCCTGATATTCAAGCTACCTCAAGAGGTCTTGAAAATTCACCCAAGGGATATTGAATGAACAATCCATGTTGGCAAGTGTCCACCTAGCCATCTTCCAAGCTCTCAAGTAAGTATGTTTTCAACCTGAGCCTTTCAAAAAGAATGAAATCTGATGATTGTTAAGGCACTCAAATCTGTTGCGACATATACAATCATTCAAGCATTCACCTTCTTCAGTGAAGCGTGATTTTTATGAAATACATGTCGCATTAGCATTGATTTGGTCTATGCGCATGATTTTGCTTCAAGTGAATAAGCAGGTATGATGCAGTCAGCCTGTCTACTCCTTGACCATTCGTTCAGAAGACCCAGGTAAGTTTTCTGAACCCATTTTTTAATATCTTGTGTTTACACTGGCATGGCTCGTGTAGCACACCCTCTCGATGTAGTCACCGCTCTGTGAGATTGGCGGCACATCTCACTCTCGGATCATCCAAGACCAGTTCTAGCGATCTCGAAACTTTTCCAGATCATCAAAGACCAGCTCTAATGATCTCGGTCCCTTTCAGATCATCAAAGACCAGCTCTAATGATCTTGAAAGAAATCTACCTCCCAACTACCCAGAAAACCCAAGTAAGTTTTCTAAACCCATTTTTGAATATCTTGTGTTTGCACTGATGCAATTCGTGCAGCACAATTTCAATCTGGTCACCGCCCTGTGGGGTTGGCGGTACCTCCTTAAACAATTCAATCTGGTCACCGCTCTGTGGGGTTGGCGGTACCTCATCTATATGAGTTGATTTGGTCACCGCCCTATAGGGTTAGCGGTACCTCTTTCATTTCTTGATATGATTCTGCCCTATGAGATTGGCAGCATATCCTTCCTTGATATGACTTCGCTTCGGCGACATATCCTTCTCGATATGGTCACCGCCCTGTGGGGTTGGCGGTACCTATCTCCTTGATGTGACTCCACCAAATGCGGTGGACACATCCCTTTACAGATCTTGCGCTTTCTCGCTTCAGAAGGAAACTTCTGATAACAGATAGGCACTAGTACCTTAAGTTCCCTGCATCTACAAGAAGCTTAAAGCTTAAGGGAATCATCAGCACTATGAGGTATCTGGTAAAATGGGTATCTCTATATGCGATCCATGTGCATATTTCTTTAATCCATTTCATGGGGAAAAAGAGTCTTGACAAATGTTTTTTTCAGTTTCTGCATATCATGCATCATACACTCTCGCATAGAAAATGGGATTAAAACTCCCACAAAAATATCAGCATTCATCATTTGCATTGTCAGAATTTAGGTTTCAATTGTCTTTGAGCGAAACCTCTGCGAGCCTCCACTCAAAGAGGGGCAGCTGTTGACACCTAAATTTTAATTTCTTTATTGTTATTTTATTTTATTTTATTTTGCATAAAACAAATTTAGAATTAGCTTTGATTCTCACCAAATATAATTCTTCATGCATAGCATATTTAATCTTTCTTTAGTCTTGAATTTGTTTTTTTTTTTTTTTTGCATTTTAATTGAAGCGGGAGATCATCTATGGTGTTCAAGATACCTTCTCGAGGATTACTAGAATGGTGCAGGAATCCATGACATGGTCAACAAAGCTTAGTTGAATCCTACCCAAACTTGCTGTCCACTGAAGGAAGTTAGCTGCTAATTAGTTGCTGGTCTAGCAAGAAAGAAGGGCAGCTAAGAGAAGTTAGCTGCCATCCATCCAAGCTGAACTTACTTGAAGCTGTCGGTCCAAGATGACGTGAAGATGGGGAGTTGAACTTACTTGAAGCTGTCGGTCCAAGATGACATGAAGATGGGGAGCTGAACTTCAGCTGCTGTTGGACCAAGAAAAGTCAGTAGAGTTAGCTGCCAAAGAAACTTAGTTGCTGCTCCAAGATGATTAGTTGCTGGTCCACGGAAGAATTTAGGGGCGGTCCAAAGTCAAACAAAATTGGTAGCTGCAGCTGGAGATATACATACATGGAGGGACACCACACAAAAGAAGGGAAGCACGCTCAAGAACAAAAAAAAAATCTGACACACACACAGAGGGGGCGAGCACTCTACACAGGGGGGGATCGATCGGTCTATGTGGAAGTTCTCCCTTCTCACGCATTTACAGGGAAGATTGCTCCAGTTTGTTTGACATCACACACGAAGCAAGAGAAGCTTTACACGTCCCGAGGCGGCTCCATCATTCTATCTCGGATTGAGAATGAACTCCTCAATGTTCGAATGATCTCCTTCAGATTCCAAAGTGCGTAACGTAATTCTTCGTTTCGAAAAAAAAAATCTTGAATACATCTTAACTGTGCAATAATGTGGACCTTTTAGAGCCATCCGTTTCTCTTTGATTTAAACTTTTTTTTTGCGCTTATGATCGCACTGTCGCAGAAGGGTAGTATAGCATTGGTGATTAAATTGATGAATTTTGTGGCCGAATGGAAGAGTAATGGCCGAAAATTTTTCAGTCTTTACCGTGAACATTTGTTTATATTCTAAGCATCTGTAGGTGGTAATATTGTTAAGTCCCGTCTAAGTGTGTATACCATCGTCATTATATGGCATGAACAAAGTTTGTGCTTTTCGGTTGAGAGGGGCGGACTTTCATTTTTTTACCATGATTGGCTATTTTTTTTTATGACAAATCTCCCATGATCGATTAAAATGCGCTTTAGTAAAGCTCGGGAGGAATATTGGTGTCGAAGATATATGTGGAGAATTGGGATTTGATGGATATTATAATCATATTGCCAGCATGACGTTGATTATAGAGGTGGTCCTGCAATTGTTGTGTATTGGTTCGCACGAATGTTCTTCCTATATCCTTTGAAACTTCTGTCCTTTGAACGTGCCTAGTGAATTATGTACTTATCCTATGTTGGCTATTGATCTAAATCCTTTCACCAGGTCTTGGCAGTTGGTGATTTTGCTATGTAAATTGTATTATTTTCTTTTATTTTTCTTTATCTCCTTTCAATTTAATACGTTCATTGTCTCTTCTGGTATATCGGCCTGAATAGTTACACTTAGTTATGTTTTCTGCTGTCCTGTGGGTTAGGTAAGGACAATTCAAAATACACGATCACATGTGAATGTATTTCCTTCGTTATTCCCAATTTGATTACCACATGATGATTCCTTAAAAAGGTCAAGTATGCTAACGTTTTCGTTGTGGAGACTGAGAGGGTGGTGGGTGGTTTGTCTAAGCGCTAATGCTCTGGAAGGTGATGCATAGAATGAAAGAAAGCGGAGATTAAAACTTGAGAATGAAGAACTTTAAAATAAAAGGTGATACAGAGAGGATACAGCTCTTGTCTTGGGGAGTCCGTTGCTCCGTCAAGCAGGGTCTCGTACTAACCCTCCAGCAACTAGTTCAGAGAAAGGATGCAAAAGAAAGGGAAGTCTCGTTTTCACTAATATAAAATATTTGTATTCCAACATTATTTTTTAGCAATCCTTCTGACCTGGATCTTATTTGCAGGAAATGTCAAAAGAGGACACTTCGTTTTTCCTCATATTTTGTATCAAGTGTGGACGAATCCCCATCCAAGGTGGTTCAAAACTTGAAGCTCAGTCATTAAGATCGGCGCGAATTCAATAGGGAAAGGCAATTTTGTCAATGTGGGTATGCTTTCTAAGTCGAAACTTTGAATATTGTCTTGTTTATTGTGCATGAATTGTTGATTGAATTACATATTTCATAGTTTGTTTTCTTGTGGGATCGAGTATCTGGTTACCCTGATTGGAAGATTGGCTTGTTGAATTTAGGAGCCGAAAACTTTGAGTAAATTTGGCGTGGTATCTTTTACTCCCACTTACCATTTTTCTGAAATATATATATATGTATATATATATATATATATATATATATTTGGAAGTCATAGCGATAGTCTAGCTTATTTGATAATCTTTTTGAATCCACCCTCGGTATTCAAGATAATCACAAGAAACCATTCCATCTTCATTTTTCATCTCATAAGTTTCAAAAATTACACAAAACACAAAAAATATACATAATAATAAATAAATAAATCAGAAAATGAATCAAAAAAATTCATAAAAATCATAAAACAAATTTTCATGAAATTGGTACCGAAAGGGCGTAAGAGTAATCTAACGTAACCAAGTCCCCGAACTCATTTTCTCTGGTTCGCAGAAATAAATTAGTCCTCCCACTAATTTATTTAGGTTTCTAATCAACCTATCAAGAATGATTAGTGGCGACTCCAAATTTTAAAATCATTTGAATAAAAATCGAAGTTGCGATTTGGTAGAGCTTGGGAGAGCTCGAACTAGGTTAGTTAATTTAATTAATTAATCTGGTAATCCATTAACCTGAAAATAAATGATTTTTTCGGGTCGCAACAAGCGTAACCAAGTCCCCGAACTCATCTTCTCTGGTTCGCAGAAATAAATTAGTTCTCCCGCTAATTTATTTAGGTTTCTAATCGACCTACCAAGAACGATTAGTGGCGACTCCAAAATTAAAAAATCATTTAAACGAAAACCAAAGTTGCGATTTGGTAGGGCTTGGGAGGGTCCGCGTTAGGTTAGTTAATCAAATTAACCTGATAATCCGTTCACCTAAAACTTGAAAACTAAATTTTTCAGGTCGCGACAGTTTGGTGACTCCGCTGGGGACGTGTTCTTAATTTTTAAAAAATTTAAGAACCTAGAGGACTTAGGCCAGAAAATTTCATGAAAATTTATTTCATATGAATTGGGTGAATTCTAACTTTTATGTGTTAAATGGTTTTGCAAAATGGGAGTTATAAGGGGTGGAGTGTTTGACTAACCCTTTGTTTTGCAGGATTGGTGTTATAATTGTTTGTTTAATTTCGCACATTTTTGAAGCGGTGTTTGTATTTAACTAGTATGCATGTTTAATCGCTTTAGCACTACATCACACACGTCCCGTGGTCGGACCTGGGCCACTAGTTTTAGGATGGTATTGTGATTTAGTTTTAGCGTTCGGCATGAGATCACGTCGAAAGTTAGCCTAGATTCAATCCCGAACCTCTTTTCAAAAATGAGTTTAAAAGTTAGGCCTCAGGCTTGGTAAGATTACCAAAGCAGTGGTTTTAATTTTTAGCTCAAGCAGCCGAAGTGGGGAGACCCGGCTAATCCTGATTACGTCGTGAGATCACGGCTAATCTTGATTATGTGCGCGAGATTGTCACCTTACCGTAAGTCTTTTGCATCAATTTGTCAGCCTTTAGAGTAGATAGGCTAAGATTTAAACTCACGATTCATGTGCATGTCTATGTGACTTACATGGTATTTTTCATGATGAAAGTAAGTTTTCTAACTTCATCTTATATTTATTTCTAGTCGGTCCATGTTAGGTGTCGGTCAAATTTTGAATTTAATGCCATGGTTGTTTTTCAAAAGAAGATAACATTATAATTAGTATCCCTTTTTTGAAAAAAAAACATGAATATGAAAAATTCATTCAGGGAATTTTATTAACTAACAAAGAATTTTTGTCACATCTTTCCTATTTCAAGTCAGACCTTGACAAATTTTACCCCTAAAATTTCATTTTGATAAAGGAGAAAATCCCTTCCAAAAAATTTGTTAAATACCAAAGGATTTTATCACTTTTTTTTTTGCTAAGCTGTAAATCTACAAGAAACCATTTTTGAGAAATTCACCTATATTTTTCTAAGAAAATTTCCTCTGACTTCTCATAAAATGAAGAAACAAAATTGGACTAATCTAGGAGTCATGGACCGACCTCTCTTGGATCACATACTAATTATGTCATTTACTTTTGCAGAGAATCATAGGTACCCCAGACGGAAGCAAAATTGGGTTCAACAATACATCCGGAATAATCTTCAGGAATAAGAAAGGATGGAAATTGCCGATCCGATGGCCCTAGAGGCGGGCAAAGATATCCATCCTCCTGAAGACACGATCGCGCCAACCGATGAGCATGTAATGTATTCTGATGAGGCGGTGAATGTATCTGTCAGGTCTGGGGGCATGTTTAATGTATTGAGAGGGGTTCCTGTATTTTTGTTGAAAAGTATAGACGGTGTAATCAGGAACCCATAAAGCAAGTATAGTAACCCGAGAATTTTTGTTGAAAAAGTATAGACGGTGTAATCATTAAATCAAAGGCCTGTTTTAAAACTTCCTTGGATTCGAACCACGTGAAGAATTTTGGTGGATCGGAGAATTATTATTGAGCGTGGCCCATAAACGTTTCTCCCAACGCTACAGGCGACCGACACATTCAAGTAGACGCCGAAAGAGATAGGCATGAGAAAAGTGGGGCAAGCAACAGGTGGCCAGGGTTATTTATTGGCGCACTGATCGAGTAGTCGAGCTGTCTCGATTTATCTGACTGATTGCGAGTCTCAATATGGCTGGTGAGGGCCGCCGCCGATTCTCGATATCATCGTCTAAAACGGCAAACAAGAACATCAGGAAGGATGTTAAGCTTCAGTATTTCCTATACCTTGAATCGATCTATGGTGATATTCGGGAGAAGAGATAGCTAGGAAGTTAAGGTACAAACGTGCGAAATTTTCCTTTCATTCCATTCATCAACGAGTTTTACAAACAACTCACTAGGGAGGAAAATTAAAGCCAAAATGAGCCTTAATAATCATCACAAAAAAGTTTAACTGGCTCTCCATGAAATTAATGCTCTGCCTACATTGAGCAATCTAGGAGTCGAGATCTGCAAGCTTGAAGAACAGATGGGTGCACTTCTCCTTATACCTGGATGCATTCATCTCATGGTGTTCAACGGCAAGTTTTAAATTGTCGATCAGGTCCCTCTCGAAAGCTATATCCGTTGTTAGATCGTCGAGCCTCCCCTCCAGCCATTCACATCGGAATTTCATCACGATATCCCTCAGGTCATGCTCAAAGTAAGTCTGGTTTAAGGAAAGACGCTCCACCAGCTTCTCCCTCTCGTGAACCAGCAGCGAGACCCGCTCTTCAACAGACTTGAAGGTCTTCTTGTATCGAGCAACCGAGCGTTCTGCAAACTCCAAGCATTCAGACCGATCCTGATAGCGGGCCTTCACGACGCAGGCTAAGGTGACCGTCTCTTGGGTGTTTCGGCAGGCCTCCAGAAAATTAATGAAGACGTGTGGGAGCGCCCTGTATTCCCTCTCCAAATCGGTGCCTTTGACTAAAGAAGCATTTATCTCCCCGAACAGAACAAGGATCTCAGCTTCGATACTCGGATGATGGGTTATGTAAATATAGCCTCGGCCAAGAAGATGATAGAGACTCTCCCATTTGGACATAATGTCGGCTAGGAAAATCTGTGTGGGAAGACTGGCCATTATCGTTAAAAGATTAAGGAGAGAATCAAGACTGACGAGCGGAATACCAAGGTAGTAGGGGAGAAAGTTGGGATAGGCTAGCGGAATGCGGAGACAGTAATTCGCTTCGCGTTAAATATTGACTTCACAGTGGCAATATCTATCGGTCAGATCTCCCTACCGGTCATTCCCTTTCGGTGTTATCTCCATCAGCTCAGATCCTGGACGGTCTGCCACCTCGAGCCAAGCAAATCTGACATCTCTACCAAAAGTTTGACGGAATGACACAACTTTGAAAAAGAAGAAAGAAAGGTGACTTGGGTGGGAGACAAGGAAAATTGGATTCGTCTTTATAGGAGAACACGCCAGCAAATCGACAGTGGAGACGTTGATAGGAGCCCTACCACTATAAAAAAAATGAGAAAAGACGAGCCAAGCAAGAAACATGCAGGAAAGGTTGAGAAGGACAGAACTCTCGGGAGAAGCAATACATATGCTAAGCCCACGCCAGATTTTAAAAGAAACTTCCTCCTAGTAATCTTCATCCATACTTTAAAGAGAGTTTTGAAGCATACACGGTTCAGAGAGAGTGAAAATACAAAAAGATATAGCAAATCTTGAGGAACCATTCGCCTAATCGAAGATGTCTCAACCCAATACTTTCGAGAGCTATCGTTACTTGCTGAATATGGGAAATAAAGAGTTCGAAGCCATGTTTGGGATCGAGCCCATGGAGCCTGGCCCTTCCGCCGACAATGTCCAAGATCTCAGTAAAGATAAGGACAACAACAGTAAGGGTCAAAAGAAGCGTTACCGTCGCCATACTAAGGAGCAAGTACAAAGGCTTGAGGATTTCTTCAGAACATGCCCTATGCCAGATGGCAAACAGAAAATGGAACTGAGTCAAGAGCTAGGACTTGAACCTTTGCAAATCAAGTTCTGGTTTCAAAATATGCGAACCCGAATGAAGACTCATCATGAGAACAACGAAGCCGAGTTTCTAAGAGTCAAAAATAAAAACCTCCGAGCGGAAAACAAAATGTATAAAGAGGCTTTTGACTCTTCCACCTGCCCCAACTGCAATAGCCTCCTCATCTTCGATGAAATGCATGATCTGAGGATCGAAAATGCATGTTTGAGAAGTGAGTTAGACCAGTTTATAACAGGATCGAGTTCTATTGGAGCAGAGTAAAAAAAACCAATGCTACTGGATCAGCATCAATACCTCCCGGGGAAGGGGAGATGTATCACCACCAAGCAAGCGGCATTGACGACGAACTCACCGCCATGATCAACCAGTTCAATGTTGATGAAGCACTATGGCTGTAAGGCACACGGAGTCTGTATTATGAAGATGGTGGTCACGAGTCCTTCAACATGGCCAATGCATTCTAGATCTGGAGCGAAACCAACTGATCATGGGAGAGCCTGCAGAGGAAGCAGAATCGATCCTAAATAAGTGAATGTGTTTTAATCCTTTGCGTGATATGTTTTTCTGCTTTTGTAATATGTAAAAGCAATGAGTAATGATCCGACTTCCCCCTATTAAATGCTCGAATTCGCCACCTTACCAACCTCGTGACGAATTGATGGCGAGTAAAAATTTGCATAAACCTGAAGGGTAAAGCAGTAACGTTTTAATTTACCCTCAAATTGCTCCAACTTTAAATTAGATCCCTTCTGTTTTCAGGAATTTACGAAACGACCCGAGAATACAGTCGTACTCAAAAACGAAATTTCCTAGTTGGACAAAACTGGGGGCAAATCAATTCGCGAATATTATCACTGAATGACAGACTTCAAACAAGAAAAAGGCAAAGGACGCGAACAATCTCAAAGAAGGGTAATTTTGTATCGTTCTAATTTGCCCAAGATCGTTTCAAATTCTGAATTACTTTCCTCCGTTTTAACAGGGATTGAAAATTGCCTTGAAAAGAACTGCGGTGTGAAACTGCCTAGTGCAAGACCGCGTCTCTTCAAGGATTAACACCTAAAGGTGAACCTCCACGAACGCCTACGGTCTTGTGGACCGGATGGCATAGGGAATAACAGTGGTCCGAAACGTCCCGAGTTCGATCCTCAAGGATGGAAATGTTGTAAGTATTGTAAATAAATAAAACAACTTTTTCTCGCATTTCTTTTTGCAGAAGGAAATAGAAACGCTAAACGAGCGATGCCAAAGTCAATACTCTGCCACAACCTTGGCTCTGAAGGAAGCTCAACCCAACGAACCTGATAAGGGGATCGTGCGAGGCATTCAAAATGAAGGGTAAACCAGTATCGTTTCCAATTTACCCCTTCAAACACCGACTAACATGTCTCTTTTTCTTTGACAGGAAATGATAATACTAACATTTAACAAGTCGAAGAAGACCACACCAAATGGCAGAGTTACGATCATCTGATGAAATCCAGTCTGATGAAATCGGGGCAAGTTGATGGGGGCAAACTCAGAGACAAGTCACTCCTCGACTTAAGGAGTAGACTCTCCATTCGCTCGGTTGGCCCACATGCCCAGGGGAAAATTCAAATACTCCAATCCCTGATACAGTTGTACATTTCGCAAACATACATGATGCTTAAAAATTGCCACATTCGCATTGTGTTTGCACATTCCATGATTTATGCATGATTGTTCTGCATATTTACTATACCAATTCCGACTTTGAGTATAAACTACACATGATGCCTCGAATGTGCAAAGTGGGGCATGACAGGATGATAAAAGGCAAGCCATTTCGATACACGTCCTATATTTTAAGCCACAGTGAGTCGTGTGCTAAATAGGTTCCGCATTCCTCAAGGTAATGGGTTTTCTCGCAAAAGGTACGACAGCCAAAGGGAAGGAGGCGTTCATTTCTCTATCCAAAACACTACAGGTGACTATTGATAACGTATTTGAGCGGCGGTTTCATTTCATGACCCCTGTCAAGAACCACCCCACATCGGGGCCAAATGGAGGTAGTTTCAACAATAGCACGAGGTAAATGGTTAGAAATTTTCTTGCTCGGACTAACATCAATTTTTGAGTGTTTCTTTGCTTTCAGCTTCGGGCGTTAATTCAAGTGCCTTAAGACGATGAAAAGCATTCGTTTTTCTATCCTATACACTCATATCCTTTATACCACCCAATTGAGCCTGCGTATTCATTTCTTAAATCCCCATTGGTGATTATTGCCCAGTTCAAGACGAAGATGACATCACCTCAAAGTAGAAGAGCTCAAGAAGAAGTGAGTTTACATGAAGTCCCGAATTGACTCTTCAAGTGCGCTAAATCTTTGATATACATGTGTATATGGCACAATTTTTAGAAATTCGTTTCCTGAATAGAACAGAAAAAAAAACAAAAAAGCAAAAAATGGGACCAAAAGAAGAAAAGCCAATCCCTTGGCATGAAAAGGAAAAGCGCCACTCAAAAGCAAGGCCAACACCCACTCAAATCAATGTTCATTAAACTTTACATGTAAATTTTGTAAACTCAGCGAAAACTATGCTCTCTTTTTGTAAATCCCCAATAGGGTCTAATTGCAGAAGAAAACTCGCTGAAGGAGTCAAATTGAAGTACACAGTTGAAGTTTATACCGTTTGGAAGCGACAACGGTATCAGCAGAAATTCACACTTTCCTCATACAACGATGGTATTCTTAAAGGACTATTCAAAGGGCCGAGACGGGTGACAAAGATATAATGATCACCAATATCAAACCTATCTCATATGTTTTCTGGGCCAAAATAAGCCTTTCACTTCCTTGATCCCCATCCAACCTACGTTATAGCCCGTGAAAGTCTTTTCTGATTAAGGTGTTTGAATTAACGTGGAGTTGAAAGATTTTAAGCATCGCTCGAAAAGGTACGAGCAAGACTATTTCTCTCTCATTTTTACAGGGTTGTTGACTTGTAAACCCAGAGTAGATGATGAAGACCTTTTGTCAATGGCCTTGACTCAAAAGAGTCCCTTTTGGTAAACCTATGACCCAGCCTGCATTACGGTCCTAACCAAGACCTCCAGATTGACTTGATCATACTAATTACGAGATTACTCAGACCCTTATTGAATGCGATGATGGTAAGATTGAATGATTCCTTTTCAAATCCTGCATTCAGGATTAATAGCCTTTCTCGAGAGTGAGAGAAAACCTTTTCGGACTGAAGTCCCCCATTCATATTACATTCGAGGTATTCATACTGTGATAACCTCCTTGAGCAGAATTGGTAGTGCAAACTTGACAGAATAGTCATGCATGATCCACATCTTGATTGATTGCATCATGAGTTATTACACAGAATGCTTCTAATCACTGCAAATTTTGCATGAATCAATGGACACATTGATGAAAATGCTTGCACATGTTACCTCTGACGCTGCCTGACAGGTAACACATTTTCGATATTCGAGTTACCATGCAAGGTCTCGAAATTCATTTGGCGATTATTAAATGAACAAGCTTAGTTGTCAAAAAATCACTAGGCGGTCTTCCAAAACCTCAGGAAGGTATATCTTCAACCTGAACCCTTCAAGTAAGATAAATCGGGTTCGAGCTTCTGCAAGACTCCTAGTATTCCCACATCCCAAAATGGCACCCTTCAAGAGAATATAAATCGGGTTTGAGCTTCTGCAGGACTCGTAGTCTCCTCATATCCCAGAATAGCACCCTTTGAGGTAAGTAAATCGGGTTTGAGCTTCTGCAGGATCCCTGGTCTCCCCCAGATTCTAGAATAGCACCTTGTGAGGAAAGTAAAATCGGGTTTGAGCTTCTACAGGATCCCTGATCTCCCCAGATCCCAGAATGGCACCCTTCGAAACACAAAAGTTCTTTTTACAGGCATCAAAGTCCTTTCTACAGGCACAAGTCTTTCTTATAAGCATCAAGTCCTTTTTACAGGCATCAAAGTCCTTTCTACAGGCAAACCAAGTCCTTCCTACAGGCACATAAAAGTCCTTCTTACAGGCAACCCAAGTCCTTTTTACAGGCACCCAAAGTCCTTCTTACAGGCATCAAAATCCTTCTTATAGGCACCAAAGTCCTTTCTACAAGCAAACCATAGTCCTTCCTACAGGCACATAAAAGTCCTTCTTACAGGTAACCCAAGTCCTTTTTACAGGCACCCAAAGTCCTTCTTACAGGCATAAAAGTCCTTCTTACAGGCACCAAAGTCCTTTCTACAGGCAAACCAAACTCCTTTCTACAGGCACACTAAAGTTCTTTCTACAGGTACACTAAAGTTCTTTCTACAGGCACCCCAAAGTCCTTTCTACAGGCACCCAAAGTCCTTCTTATAGGCACCAAGTCCTTTCTACAGGCACAAAATCCTTCTTACAAGAACATTTTCATGGGGTGACCTACCATACAGGCCAAATTTCAATCAATTTTTTAATCAGTAGAATCCTTTCATTATGAATCTACCATGGGATGACTTACCATATGGGTCCAAGCTCAACCACCCTAAGGTTTTCTTATAACGAATCCTTAGGCTCTCATTCCATTTTCAGTAGAGCATGCGTGTCAGGCGACTGCCGCACAACGGGTAAGTAAGTATCAGGTAAATTCTCCTTTTTGTCTCTCTCTCTCTCTCTCTCTCTCTCTCTCTCTCACTACATGAAAGCATCTTCAAGCCCGGCCTGGATCAGAGCTTGCAAAAAAGGGTATTGGAGATCAAATGTCAAGACTCTTTTTATATAATTGTGTTGAGTCGATTAGAATTCAGGTGTCATCTTGTCTTTGAAATGAACCTCTACCGAGCTTCCTTTCAAAGAGGGGCAGTTGTTGACACTTGATTTTTAATCACTTTTTCTCTTTTCAAATTAATAGAAAATCCATAAAAATCCATAAGATTGAAAAAATCACCTTTAGAGACCTTGGCCAAGCCTAGAGAACCAATGTTGACTAAAAAATGTTTTTCCATGTGTTTGGTATTTTTCAGCATTTTTTTATTTTTTATTTTATTTTATTTTTGAAAATTCATAGAAAATCAAGAAAAATGAGAAAATTACAAAATCAACTCTGGAAGCCTTCGCCAAGCTTAGGCTACCATTTTTGAACAAAAAATAATTTTTCATATTTTTTACATTTTTTAATATTTTTCATAAATTAGGGGAATATTTAATAAAAAATAGCATTTGAGGCCACGAAAATATAAAAATAGTCAGTTTTTTTATTTTAATCTTCTCTTTATTTTGGTCAGAGAAAATTTTCAAAAATTAATCTGGAATCGAGAATTACTTTGTTAATCTCATTTTCAGGTTAATTAAAAAAATTATTATTAGAAAATGTATCTTAGCTTTGTAATTTTCGATTTCCACATTTTTGGAGTCTTGACATTGTCCTCTAATAATTTAAATTTTTCAATAGGCCTGATGGTGCATTTGAGACTCAGAACCTAGATACAGCGGGAGAGACCTAGTTGGTTGATTTTGGGCAATGAAACTCAAGCAATTGAGTGTGAAGATGGCATGGGAAATGTTGAGACACAACTCTTATTAGATGCATGTGATCCTCAAGTTACTTTGGATAGTCATAGTGAAGATGCTGGTGGAACTGAAGTCTTGGGTTCTGATGATGAGATGTCAGACGGTGGTTCATGCATAAAAAAATAAAATAAAATAAAATTAAAATTAAATTAAAAATAAAAATAAATAAGAAATGATGAAAATGAGAAGAACATGTCATGTCGTTCTCTTAGCAAGGATTGCAAGGCCAAGGAGCCATCCGCTGATTTAGTGGACGAACCGTACAGTTCATATGCTGTCAGAAGGGGATTTACTTCAATTCGTGTAGCAGCTCTTTGAGCATCTAGTCTAGCTACTCGCAAAATATACTTGAACGGTGCTAGTAATGCGTCACGTCCCCTACCGAGCACGAGGTAGTCTTTAGAAGAACAAGCTGGTGAAGATAATGGGACATCTTTCCAAGGTGCTTATATCAAATCTGGTGAAGAATTTGATCTGGAATGTGATGCTCAAACTTCTCTCAGTATTTTGGAGATGAAACGTGAGAAGAAGCGCGAAATAGGGGGTGGCACTGTTAAAAGACTCTTAGCGGAGAATGTTGTTGATGATATGTCGAATGAGACAGCTGACTCAAAGGAGGTTCCTCCTGGAAATGATGAACTTGCTGAATTAAGCTATATAGAATCTCAAGAACCAAGAGATCTTTCACAGGGAAACGCACTTGGTTTTGCCGACAGGTTTCTGAAGGACGATGTTGAGCAAATAGCCTGACTTTGGAAAGACTCTTGGAAGAAGACCATTATCAATGACGGGTGCAAAAAGGGCCGCAGAATCTGGGCAAGAATGCAAGTGGGATAACTATAAGAGCAGAGGTTTTTGATTGGAATGATGAACGCAAAGATGAAGGTGGCGGAGGTATTTTCTGCAAGTTGAAATAAGAAGACCTCTCCATATAAGGCTTGGATTACCAACTGATCGATCACTTCTACGAGTTTCAAATGCGCTATACTTTACAGTTGATGGTGATAACAAATGTTTTGTGGAAGAACATGTTGAGCAGTCTTACAATTTTTACACCGCGTTTAACGGCACGAAAGAAGAACCTTAGGCCTCAGGAGCATACACCTTCCGTCCAGATTCCACGATTCCTATATCCAATTAATCGTCTGAACAAAGGCAAAAGTGGTCTATGACAATAGTGGAAGTCGTGCAAGTGCATCAATTCGTGTTGGAAAGTGGATTGCCAGAGCAAGTGGCATCCTTTATTTTCGGGAGTTAACACAGAAGCACAACCTTGCTATCCAGGATTTTGTAGCGTGCAACGGCATGCCTTGGAGGTCAATCATAAGATCCACTTTAGTAAAACGGATAGAGGCCATGTAAGTAAGAGAGGGCATACACTAATGGTTTTTTTTTTTTTTGTCAAAGAAAGAATAAAAAATGGAGAAGTGGGCGTGGGATGATGATGTTGGAGGAGAAAGTGGGGGACAAGACGAAAAGTAAAAAAAAAGCTGAACAAGGTAAGGGGGTCTTGCTCGAAAATGAAAAAGCCACAGATGAGACAGCTTGATGCTCATGCCGTGAACCCCTCTCTTCACTGTGAAGAGTTGTTATTTGGCTTCCTGGAAATATGATGGATCTAAGGGAGAGACTCATTCGAGGAGGCTTTTCTTAGACAATCACAACGGATTACTAGACAGTCGGCCTCTAGTTGTAATGGTATCGATCCTTTGACTGATAGATGGCCTGCTGAATATTTTAATGATCCTGAGATGCATTTTTCTAACGAGGGGAACTATTCTGGAGCATCCGATGTTATCGACACTTCAAAGTTCTGGAGTGATGAGCTTGAGACGATGATCAGTAAGGTCCATCTATTGATCCAGATACACTTGTCAGAAGGTCCAAGAGACTAGTGAGTGATGAAGATACTGTTGAAGTAGTTGAAGATGATAGCGTTCGAGAATCAGAAGTGGCGAAGGAACTTCCTGGTCAAGGGCATGAAAATTTCGCTAGTCGCAGGAGGGATGAAACGTTGTTACCTTCTGTTTTCTCCAATGGCTAAATTGGATTGGCAGTCCATACTCAATCTCATCCTTCAACCGTGCATCCCATTCTCCAAAATCATCAGTTTGCAAAGAGGCATCAGAGAGGTGGGCCATGATGACATCCAATCAGAATTCCCAAGACCAAAGACATGTTCGTAAAGGATCCAGTACACTAGGTGAAATGCTTGCTCATTCGAACACTAAGAAGGCCGTCAGACATGAGGAAGATGGCAACGAGAAGGAGGAAGAACACGTGGGATCAAGCTCATCTCTAAGCAGTAACTTGAGTAAAGAAGAACTGGTTGCTGCCTCACCAAAAAAAAAATCTTTCAAGGTCAAAGTCTATCCCCCTGGGTCTTCACTTCTCCATCGAGCAAGTTGCAGATTGCTCTCAAGAACAGAAGGTGATCTCCATAAATTTTTCGATGCTCTCTCTGACGAACACCACGAAGATGCCCACGAGTCAATCGGTCAGACCGCATGGGCCGGTAATCACTCTCGTCTAAAGACTCCTAGATAGTTACTGCTCCGAGGATTGATACAAGTCAGTTCGAAAGTCAACTTGCGAGGAAGTCATCAGCCGAACTTAGAAAGACACGGGTACCGTCCCTCCAGGGCACGATTACGTATGGACCCGACGAGATCGTTACAGCCCAAGTGTATCTGGATCGTTACAGCCCAAGTGTATTCTAATTCGATTGTCCGATGTTGGATTTCATTTTTGGGGTTAATTCCATTAATTCCCTAGTAGCCTTTCTCCTTCGGTTAGTCATCTCAGGGTAGCTAATCCTGAGTGAGCGTCGATCAGAGTGTAATAATGAAGTGTTTCCATTCATTTAGAAAGTCCGACAAATGGGTCGAATTTTCAGATTGTCACAGTGAACCTAATGTTACACACGCAAAGTCAACCATATATATTTTAATAATGATGTATAAAATATTAATAATGCAACTTATATATGTTTTGAACCATTCTGCAAATTCTTCATCGTACAAACGATCAAACTCATTTGGTGGTAGTCCATACATTGAAGTTTGGAAAATCCTATTACGAAATACCATTTATATATAAGCAAATGTTTGATACACAATATATATATCTACAAATGTACACTTACTCGAAGTATGGCTCCACTTCTGGACAGTTCAGTAAAATATATGTATGGGCTACCCGCCATTCTTCGTCTGTTAAATAACGAAATTTACATGCCCCGCTTGGTCGACCAAGATAATTGAAAGTAGAAAATGATTTGCAATTGGGATCAATGAGGCTTTCATCATTTCTTCTTGCCCTCTGCCTCTTGCACGGTACGTGCGACTCAAAATAGTATAATGCAAATGTTGTCACTTCTTTCACAATATATGCATTACAAATTGAAGCTTCAACACATGCTTTATTCTTCACTTTTTTCTTCAAATGATATAAGAACCTAGATGCAATAGAAAGAAGTTTTATCATAACATAATATATAATAAAGTATTTTGAAATTTATTTAAAAAATATTTTACCTCTCAATTGGATACATCCATCAAAATTGGACGGAACTTGCAGCTTTGACCTCATAAGGTAAGTGAACTAAGAGATGCTCCATTGAATCAAAAAACGATGGAGGAAATATCATTTCTAAGTTGCAAAGAATGATTAGAATATCTCTCTCTAGTTTCTCCATGTGTAGTGCTTTTAACACTGTTGAGCAAACATCATGAAGGAAATTACTTAACTCTGTAATAGCGCCACATACAAAGTTTGGTAAAAGTTCCTTGAAAGCTATTGGAATTAGTCTTTTCATAAATATGTGACAATCATTACTCTTCAAACCTATCGACTTGCATTCATTCAAATCAATACATCTCTCAAGGTTTGAAACATATCCATCAGGAAATCGTACAGATTTCAACCATTGACACATAACCCGTCTCTACTCCTTGTCCAATGTATAAAATGCTTTTGGTTTTGGTCCCCTACTGCTTGCATCAACATCTAGTGTTGGCCGATCACAAATTACTCTCATATCTTTTCTTGCTTTCAAGTTGTCTTTTGTTTTTTCAGTGACATCCATCACAGTATTTATGACATTGTCGAAAATATTCTTTTCTATATGCATGACGTCAAGATTATGATGAATAGAGTCTTCCAATATAGTAGATCCCAAAATATACTGCGTTTAGTCCACTTATGTGTACTTCCGTACACAATAGTTGTGCCATGAGGGGTTTTAATAACAGTTAAAAAGTTATACACTCGCTCCCAAATTTGATCACCGGTCAATCTCAATGGTGGAGGTGTTCTTTCAATTCTATTCTTGATGAACTCTTTTTTATTCCTTCTAAATGTATGATTTATCGGCAAAAATTGTCTGTGGCAGTCAAAATAGCTAGTCTTCTTACCGTATTTTAATCTGAATGACTTTGATCTCTCCATACATATCGAACATCCTAAGATACCAGCTGTACTCCATCCAGATAGCATTCCATAAGCTAGAAAGTCATTTATTGTCCAAAGAAGAACAGCATTCATTACAAATGTTTGATCAGTAAAAACATCATAGGTAAGGACACCTTCATCCCATAGCTATTGTAACTCTGCAATCAATGGTTGCATATACACATCCATCAACTTTTTCGGATTTTGTGGCCTAGGCACGATTAATGTCAAAAAGATATAAAGTGTCTTCATGCACATACCAGGTAGAAGATTGTACGGAGTTAAGATAAATGGCCAACATGAATAACTTCTTCCTGATTTCTCAAATGGGGCAAATCCATCAACACAAAGACCTAACCTGAGGTTTCAAGGCTCGTTCGCAAACTCAGGCTATGTTCTATCAAAATGTTTCTATACCTCTGCATATGAAAGATGACACAATAGACCCTCTTCGATTTCATGATTTGCATGCCAAGTCATTTGTTCAGCAGTAGCTTGAGACTCATAAAGCATTTGCAATCTATGGATTAAGGGCAAATAAAACATTTGCTTGGATGGTCTACGCTTCTAATTATGACCTTGTCTTCTGTTAATCTTGTACCTAGGTTGGCCATAGAATTTGCTAGAATCTGCATTTTCATCATTTCTCCAATATAACATCAACCCCTACTACATACATCAATCCTTACAACTAGAAGACCTAAGTTATCCATTAGCTTCTTCAAATCGTAAAAATCACTTGGTATGATATTATCACGAAGCATTACTTCCAGCATTACTTCAACAAAAGAGTTGAAGCAATTTTCATACATATTATATTCTGTCTTGATATTTAACAGTCTTGAAGTCACTGATAACTTAGTGTGGTTGTCACAACCTGCCTATAAAGGTTCATCTGCTGCTTTTAACACTTCTCAAAATTGATTAGATGGAGAAGTTTCATTATATACATTCTCATCAAAACCTGTTACTCCTACCTCTTCCAATTGTGATGCATAACTAGTACCCATTTGTTCAGATGTATGAGTAAAACCAGTATTTGCATGGTTCGATTCTAAAACAAAATTCTGACTAGCTGCATCAATGACCATCCTCTAGTAGTGGTTCAATTGGTTATAATAACTACATTCTTCCCTGATTGAAAATTGATCACTTCTTCGATGTCCTTCATCAGATATAAATAGTTCACCATAACAGGTCCAATTATAGTAGTTTAGAGTAAACCCAAATATATAAAGATGTTCTCTAACTTTATCACACACATGAAATTTACCATTACTGCACTTTTTACACGGACACCTTAACTTATTTCCATCCATGAACTCAAATTTACTATTAGCAAAGTCCAAAAACTGTTCCAACCCAGTACGAAATTCATCAGTTAATCCTTAACGTCCAAATAAGTTCTTATTATACATCCAAGCCTTGTCTCTTTGCATTGTGTCTGTATAGAAATTAAAAAATCTCATAAAATATTTACAACATCATATGTATTGTTTAATATTCTTAATTAAACTATAAATGGTTCACCATAGCAAAAAAATTATAATAGTTCAAGATAAACCCAAATCTATAAAGATGTTCCCTGACTTTATCACATATATAAAATTTACTATTACTACGCTTTTTATATGAAACTATTATGGTATCAATTCAGTGGATAAAAGTTGTCCCAAATGTCATTGATAATTTTGTGATAAATCCGTTTCGTCGCGAATTCGCGACAAAACTTTGCAAATTGTCGACGAAAAGGAGGGATCGTCGTCAATTAGCGATGACATCTGATTTTCGTCTCAAATTAGTGACGAAAATGAGATGTCGTCGCTAATTAGCGACGGTAGTACTCAAGTCGTCACCAATTAGCGACGACGGGTACTAATTCATCGCTATTTAGCGACGAAAAGATTCTGTCATCGCTAATTAGTGACGAATTTAGCGACGAACAGTATATGTCATCACTAATTAGCGACAAATACGTGCTCAAGTGACATACATACGTACTAAAAAAAATTCAAGTGAAAAAAAAGACAAAAATTACCAAATCAAGAAAACTTACCCAAGTATTTCATTGAATTTTTTTGTAGTAGAAAGTGCTCGATTCGATGAAAATTGTAATGTCTCACATCGACACCTACATAATAAAAAAAATGAAAATTACTCAATATAGATGAAGCTTATGGCAATTGATGATAGATAATCGTGAAATAAATAACAATTTATTTCATGCCCACCATATAACACAAATAACAAGAGAGAAGACAGAAGACAGAAGACAGCGGCCGAATGGAAAAGAATGGAGAGAAAAACTAGGAAAAGGACTTTCAAAAGGGAGAATTTTACTCGGCCACAAAAGTAGTGAGAAAAAAGAGTCGGTGGACTTTAGCGACAAAAATGGTTCGTCGCAAAAACAGCGACAAAACTACATCGTCGCAAATGTCGTCGCTAATTAGCGATGAAAAAATGTATCGTCGCAAGTTAGCAACGAATTTAGCGACAAATGTGGCACGAAATATTTTTCATTGCTATTTTCATCGCTAAAATCCCTCTCTTATTTTGCGATAAATTTGGCGACGAATTTTGTGACGAAATATTATTCGTTGCTAATTTCGTCTAAAATTAGCGATGAAATAAATTTCATCGCTAATTTTCGTTGCAAATTAGCGACGAATTATACTTCATAGCTAATTTTTTGTGGCTAAAAGTCATTTGTTATTTTGCCACGAATTTTGCGATAAATTTGTCATGAAAGTTGTTTTCGTCGCTATTTTCGTCGCAAATTAGCGACAAATTATATTTCGTCACTAATTTTTCATGGCTATAAGCCATTTCTTATTTTGCTACGAATTTTGCAACAAATTTATGAGAAAAGTTGTTTTCGTCGCTATTTTCGTCACAAATTAGCGACGAATTATATTTCATGGCTAAAAGCCCTTCTTTTTGTAGTGTAAGTTTGGATCATAATTATGGGTTTCTTGTTTTGTATGGTAATTTGCACCATTCTTAGATGAATCCATTGCGTTTACTAGAAAAGGAATGGAGGGAGAGAGTGAGAGAGATAGAAAGCAGTTTTCAGGGAAGTTGGGAAGATGGAATAGAGAGCTTCTTCCTTACCGAAAAAAAAAAAAGAATAGAGAGTTTCTTTTTTTTTTTGGGTGGTTTGGAAGATAGGATAGATTTTTTTTTTTGGTCTGGATAGAATAGAGAATTGACATTCATGCCCAGGAAAAAAAAAGAACGAAAATCTATTTGGTAATTTTTCTGTTCTTTGGAACAAATACATTCCTAGGAGCATAAACAAGAAGTAAAAAAAAATTGGTTCTTTGTTCCGTGGAACAATTTGAAGAAAAAAGCTCTCTAAAAAAAACAATGTCATTCTTGAAAAATAAGCTCAGTGTAACTTAGTACTTTTCTTCACAATAACGAGTTTATTGCCGGTCTCCACCACTGTTAATCGCCAGCAATCACTATTGCTGATTGCCTCCATCGTCTCCACCACCCGCTAATCCCCGTTGGCTCCACACATATTTATAATTAAATTAGAAAATTAGAAATATAAATTTTTAGGGTCATACTAAACACATTCTTGTTCTTTTTCTTATTTGGGAATAAAAGTTTTGCACAATTGTCAAACCTGTTCTTTTGCTTAGAAACTGTTCCTTGAAACAAAATCAGGAAAAAAAAATCACTTCTATTCAGAAAGTGTTCCTGGAAATGAAATTGTTACCAAGTAGACCTTAAAATGCTGCCCAGTACGTACCAAACCAACGTCTAAACCAAGAGACATATATTGTTAATATAAATCGTGTTCGTATATTGTTACAATAAATTGACTTTGTCGCTACAACAGCATTCAAGCCCCAAAATAATAGCTAATCTGATCTGCGAAGTGGATCCGGATCCCCTGCCATAGCTATTCTATGGCAGGGGTGACATACTTCTAAATCCAGCCGTCCATTCTCATCCGGCGGTTCACAGCGTGCCACGTCATCCGGAGGAAGCAGCCAAAAAATTTTCGCGCGATTAGGTGTTACTGTAGCGTTTTTAAAATTTTTTTTAAAATTAATTTTAGATCTCACTTTTTTCTCTCTCCCCCATCCCAGACTCCTCGACGAACGCCTCCGTCGTCACTACCTCTTCTCTCTCTCACTCGTCTGTTCACCGTCTCAACTCGCCTCCCTCCCAGATTTCAGATCTCGCCGTCTCAACCGTCGCTAGCTTTGCTCTCTCTCGCTCCTCAATCTTGACCCGCGAAGCAAAATTTCCCTCTGGAATTCGATTCCCTCTCTCTCCCCTTCGCCCCAATGCCCACGACGCTCCGACCAAATTTTCGACCTCCCCTATCGCCGCCGAGGTTGGGAACGCCGACCAGGTCGACGCCCACGACGATTTTCGTTTCTACCTCCCCCGACGCCGCCAAAGCAAAATTTCCCTTTGGGATTGCCTTCTCAACTCGCCTCCCTCCGACGAGCGCCTCCGCCGTCGCGAGCTCTGCTCTGCTCTTTCCCACTCCCGACTCAAGCGGGCTCTGCTCTCTCTTGCTCCTCAATCTTGACCCGCAAACCAAAATTTCCCTTTAGGATTGCCGTCTCAGTTCGCCTCTCTCGGACGAGTCCGTCGCCCTTCCCCGCTTGCCGCCTCGCATCGTCCGTCGCCTCCCTCGCCTTGGAAGACAAGCTCCGAGTGTTGGAAGGAAGGTCAGGAACCCCATTTGTAGGTACTGTGGATTTTTTTTCCCTGTTAGTGCTCATTTTGACTTTGGAGGTCATATAATAAAATTCTATTTGAAATTGTTGTTATCGACCGGGTGGATATTATTATGGAAGATCAAATTCCCTCCAGAATACCCGTATAAGCTCTCATGAATCACATAATTTTCTTTTATATAGAGTCCTCTTTTATTTTAATGGTGTTCAATGTCTGCACCTTCTTGAACTAATAGATATTCTTATTCAAAGTGCAACATAGCGGCACGCTACTTTTGTGTGTATTGGTATTACTCAGCAATGGTTGTTGTAATTTCATCATCTTATTGAGTTGGGCTATATCAATGCTTTTACTTAGTGTCCTCAAAACATATGGATGAGGCACTTTTGTAGCTATGGAAGATAGTCTTGCCATTGGAATTTTCCAGATTTTGGGAACCGAGTTTTTCCCAGGCAGCATGTGAAATTATACATTTTCTTTCGTACTCTCCAAATTAAGTATGCTGTCATGATTTTCTTGGCTGTTTCATTATTAGTATACCTTTGGTCTATATTTGCTCAACTAGCGCAGGATCTTTCTTGAGCCTAATTACCTTGGGTATGGAAGCTTTTACTAGTAGGTTCTAATATGTTCATGTTGTAGATACTTCTGTGAAATACCATCTTTTGGTGCAGATTCAGCTCTTAGGAGTTTGTTTTTCGCCTTTCATGTTTTCTTGGTATGTCATCCTTAAACTATATTTCGCCCTTCAAGTCTAATGTTGGACACTGTATTTTGCTGGTTCAGGAAATGACCAGAGACGTAAAGTTGATACTTGATTCATGGAAGTGAACGACCCATTGTCTACTGTCAATGCCTATTGTCACTATCTTCATTTTAGTGCACTATCTTCAAATATGATAAAAAGCTCCATTGTCTAATCCTGCTGTTTGCAGAACCATGAATCAGTGTTCGCTTTTCATTGCTGTTTGACAAATTCAAGAGAAGTCTTGTTATGGGAAAAGTGGAATGAGGCAGCATACGTGAAGGTGATTCTTACACAAAAGTTCTTCAAGATTCTTCCATACGACTTCACAACTAGTCAACTAAGTGCTTTTTCTGAGATTATATCAGATCTAAGGAGACATGTTCCCATGAATATGCTCTTGCATGTTAGGGGTTTCTATTGAAAAATTCTTCTGTATTGAAGCTGGAG
Source organism: Psidium guajava (assembly GCA_016432845.1). Taxonomy (NCBI): domain Eukaryota; kingdom Viridiplantae; phylum Streptophyta; class Magnoliopsida; order Myrtales; family Myrtaceae; genus Psidium; species Psidium guajava. The sequence continues at coordinate 35,357,866 of CM028226.1, forward strand.
GGCCTATGTTGGTATGTAAGGCTGATTGTATATATTTTCCATCTGTTGAAAGTTATCCAAAGTAAAACTGTATTGGCATACAACCTCTACAGTTTAGCTTGCTCATGCTCTATTAAAATCTTCTTTTTCAGGGTGATATGGGACATAGCAAAACTGTCGTAGCTTTCTTGGCTTCCATGGAAGTAATTGGCTCAGGATAAGAGGTTGGTTCTCCACAATTTTTTTTGATGTCAAGATTCTACTTGTTTTTGAGTTTCAAATTTTCCTTCACAGCCCACCATAAGATGGATTAGTTTCTAATATAGTTTATGGTTATACTTTCTCTATCTCGTGTCTAGGCAGCTTTCATGGTTCCAACTGAGTTGCTTGCAATCCAGCATCACCAGCATCACCAGCACTTGCTTAATTTGCTTGAGAAATTGGACATTGAATCCTGACCTTCTGTTGCTTTGCTTTCATTTCAGTTGCTTCTTGTCCCACAGCTACTTTTATGCATGCAAGAATGGCATATTTTTGGTGTTAAATTACAGAGAACTGAAGCATCTATATGTTAACTTTTGTGTCTTACATAACTATGTATCGTTGGGATTGTCACGTTGTTCTGGGGAAAGGTGTCATTCAGTGATGTTTTTGAAAGAGTGAAAAGGTCCACAGAGGACACTTCTAGCTCCTCCTCCTCGTCCTTCATCTTTTATGACGCTGAGTCTGGTAGATACTGTTTTTGTTGAACAAGTAGAATCAGTAATATCATTACGCTACAAGGGCCGCGCCCGATTATTCCATGCTTGTAGTTCCTCAAATTGGCAGCGCAGCTTCTCAACTGTTAAACTTGGTGAAGGCTTCTAATGCCTTCTCATTTTTTTGATATCCAATAAATCATTTCATCCTCATACTAGAGGCCTTTGAAAAGTACATTTTTCTTGCTTAGATGTTGGCTTTTTGTGCTATGAAACTACCAATGATTTTTTTGTGTTGTATAATAGCTTGAAATGTTACCGTCTCATGTTAATGGTTCTTTGTTTGGAAAAGAACAATCTTTCACCTTTAGACTAAATTCGGACAAAAAAAAAGCACGAACGACTCAAATTCGACCGAAAACAAAGTAACGTGTAATGTTCGTAAAAAAAGTGACGTTTTGCTCCGAAAAGAACAATCTTTCACCTTTAGACTAAATTTGGACAAAAAAAACACAAACGACTCAAATTCGATAGAAAACAAAGTAACACGTGATGTTCGTAAAAAAAAAGACGTTTTGTTTCGAAAAGAACATTCTTTTGCCTTTAGACTAAATTTGGACAAAAAAAACACAAACGACTCAAATTCGACCGAAAATGAAGTAACGTGTGATGTTCATAAAAAAAATTTGGCATTTTGTTTCGAAAAGAATTTGAGGTAGTTTGATTTTAGGACTCCACAAAGACACACTTTTGTAGCTCATATGCTATCCGGCTCGCTTGGGACGCCCGCATGGTTCATCGACCGAAGCGTGCTCTCGAGATCACATTCAACAACATACAATTTTCCCACCTCCTACATATTAATTAGTTAGTATTACCTATCCATATTCCGAGGTCCCAAATAGTTGCTTATCTCGTCGAGAACCACCCTGAGACATCCCCATGCACTTCAATTAGGTTCACTATTTCCACAAAAACAGAGACGCCTAAGGGCCAAATCCACCAAAAATCAACAGAATTAAGTTCGTCACTCAATCTCCATCAGATTGCAACATGAAAAAGATGTCCTAAAACATTTGATACCAACAGGAGAAGAGTCTACATACTGACTACAAACCACAAATGTGCAACAGAGAGATACACTCAGAGAGGAAATATGAAAGAAAGTTTGTGATCCTTCACATTAATTGGTTACTGACTAGGAGACCCATTCCATTTGGCTCCCTGGTGTAGTCTTCAGAAGGAGGGGTTCGGCTCCTCCTTTTGCCTTAGGTCGGACTTCCACTGCAGCTTCGAGAACCATTAATAGGCGGGGATCGTGAGTATGACCTCTCTCGATTAGGACGTGGGGAGTATGACTTCTCTCGGCTATACCTTTTGTCTTGAGGCGAAGCACATCTGACAACAAATGCCTCACATCATACAAGAAAAAAATATGCAAGAGTTTTGTAACTCAAAAATATCACAACAATAACCAAGTTTCATAATTAATCACAGAGATAATTCAACTAAAATCGGCACACAACTGGACAGACCATGACATTAGCATAATAACAATGATTACCACGACTTCAAAACCTAACCAAATGTTAATGTAGTGCATATCTCATATGTTGACTCAAAAGTCACCAGGAATTACATCTAAGCACACAAATTAAATGCTAATATATCGCATACAGTCACATATTGACTAAAAGTCATCAGGAATTATATCACAGCACATAACTTTATGCGAAAAAAAGTTTGCCCGCATGTTCAATTATCCAACATAGCCTGCATCTTAATGAGATCGAAAACATATTCCCCAGATCCAGCACAAGTCCAATGTGATCATGTTTATAAGGGACGTCCCAAAGCAAAAGAGATTAACAATAGGACAAAACAATTACAAACAAGCACAGAAAGCATCAGCCATCACCGCAATAATGCCTACTTATATTGTTGCCCTATTCAACAATCAATATGGGTTTGCTCACTTTTCTCTCTGAATCAATAGAGGTAGGAAAGAGAACCTACAACAATAAACAAGAAATCAAAGCAGAACCTACATCTCTAATTGATGTTGACATTCCCCAAGCCACTAATCAAACCACCAGTATTTGAATTGCATCTATATTTTTTTTTATCAATATATGCAATGACATGAACATCAAGTTACTTGAACTTAGGATGGTCCTTGCCATTTATGGCACCTTCATCTTTGCTATGACCTAATCAGTAATCATATAACTACAGATTCATCATGTAATCCAGGAAGGTTCCTAATGGCCACTGCAACGAAGAAGCAATCTCGAAGCAACACAAAACGATCAATGACATGCTAAATTGCAATATGTACTAAAGAGAAACAAATAAATGAAAGGAGTCAGCATAAACTATCCAGTAAACTACCATCTAAACTAAGTGAAATCATATTTGAAGATAGTGCAGTAGACGTATCTAGTCAAAAAATTAGGCAATAAACGTATCCAGTCAAAAAATTGCTCAAACAGCAATGAAAAGCGAACATTGATTCATGGTTCTGCAAACAGCAGGATCAAACAATGGAGCTTTTTATCATATTTGAAGATAGTGCACTAAAATGAAGATAGTGACAGTATGCATTAACAGTAGACAATGGTTCGTTCACTTCAATGAATCAAGTATCAACTTTACGTCTCTGGTCATTTCCTGAACCAGCAAAATACAGTGTCCAACATTAGACTTGAAGGGCGAAATATAGTTTAAGGATGACATACCAAGAAAACATGAAAGGCGAAAAACAAACTCCTAAGAGCTGAATCTGCACCAGAAGATGGTATTTCACAGAAGTATCTACAACATGAACATATTAGAACCTACCAGTAAAAGCTTCCATACCCAAGGTAATTAGGCTCAAGAAAGATCCTGCGCTAGTTGAGCAAATATAGACCAAAGGTATACTAATAATGAAACAGCCAAGAAAATCATGACAGCATACTTAATTTGGAGAGTACGAAAGAAAATGTATAATTTCACATGCTGCCTGGGAAAAACTCGGTTCCCAAAATCTGGAAAATTCCAATGGCAAGACTATCTTCCATAGCTACAAAAGTGCCTCATCCATATGTTTTGAGGACACTAAGTAAAAGCACTGATATAGCCCAACTCAATAAGATGATGAAATCACAACAACCATTGCTGAGTAATAACAATACACAAAAGCAGCGTGCCGCTATGTTGCACTTCGAATAAGAATATCTATTAGTTCAAGAAGTGTAGACATTGAACACCATTAAAATAAAAGAGGACTCTATCTAAAAGAAAATTATGTGATTCACGAGGGCTTATATGGGTACTCTGGAGGGAATCTGATCTTCCATAATAATATCCACCCGGTCATAACGATAACAACAATTTCAAACAGAATTTTATTATATGACCTCTAAAGTCAAAATGAGCACTAACAGGGAAAAAAAAATCCACGGTACCTACAAATGGGGTTCCTGACCTTCCTTCCAACACTCGGAGCTTGTCTTCCAAGGCGAGGGAGGCGACGGACGATGCGCGGCAGCAAGCGGGGAAGGGCGATGGACTCGTCCGAGGGAGGCGAACTGAGACGGCAATCCCAGAGGGAAATTTTGGTTCGCGGATCAAGATTGAGGAGCGAGAGAGAGCAGAGCCCGCTTGAGTCGGGAGGGGGAAAGAGCAGAGCAAAGCTCGCAACGGCGGAGGCACTCGTCGAAGGGAGGCGAGCTGAGAAGGCAATCCCAGAGGGAAATTTTGCTTTAGCGGCTTCGGGGGAGGTAGAAACGAAAATCGTCATGGGCGTCGGCCTGGTCGGCGTTCCCAACCTCGGCGGCAACAGGGGAGGTCGAAAATTTGGTCGGAGCGTCGTGGGCATCGGGGCGAAGGGGAGAGAGAGGGAATCAAATTCCAGAGGGAAATTTTGCTTCGCGGGTCAAGATTGAGGATCGAGAGAGAGCAGAGCAAGGGACGGTTGAGACGGCGAGATCTGAAATCTGGGAGGGAAGCGAGTTGAGACGGTGAACCGACGAGTGAGAGAGAAGAGGTAGTGACGACGAAGGCGTTCGTCGAGGAGTCTGGGAGGGGGGAGAGAGAATTTTGAGGGGAGAGAGAAAAAAGTGAGATCTGAAATTAATTTTAAAAAAGATTTCAAAAATGCTACAGTAATACCTAATCGCGCGAAAAGTTTTTGGCTGCTTCCTCCGGATGACGTGGCACGCTGTGAACCGCCGGATGAGAATGGACGGCTGGATTTAGAAGTATGTCACCCCTGCCATAGAATAGCTATGGCAGGGGATCCGGATCCGCCTGGGAAGTGGGAAGCATGTCAAATGATTCAAGTCGCGTGGAGGAGCGCGTTATATCATGTGTGGAGTTCAATTGCAAGAATGCGTGTGCCGTGTCCTCGTCGCATCGACTATTTTATATATACACTCGCGAACCTCTTCACCAAAAAGACAGCAAAAGATGAGGGTAATGAGCTTATTTGTCATTACATGATGAGAAAAAGCTTCGAGTTATTTGGGCCAAACTGATGCGTTTGTCTTGTTTCATGGTGCAGCAAGAGATGATTAAACAGATGGAAATGCACGGCGCAATAGTTTAAGAGCTCATCAAAAACCTCTTTTTGGAATGGAGACTGATGGACAACTTGTGCGCACGATCCATGGGCTGCTATAGAGTTCAGTACTTAGACTCTGATCACAGACTTTTGCGATCTTCAGTCCGTTTTCATTTGATCGTCTCCATTAATTCCTCTCGTGCACGTACTTCAAAGTTCAAAGTTGCGTCGGAGGATGAAGACGAGAGGAACATGAAAGGTCGTTCATGAATCACGTCCCATTTGATCCTGGAAAATGATGATACGCCCCATTAATTTCTCGGAGAGAGAGAGAGAGAGAGAGGGGGTTGTCAAAGTGCTATATAGATGCACGAACTAAATTTCTTGCGTGCACGAGTGGATTTCACTGTTGGATGGTTCAACTTCTGTAAGTTGACAAATGGCGAGGGTGAACTTATTACGTAACAATGGAGATGCACGTGGAGAAGAAGAAGAAGAGAAGCTGATCAAGCATTACAGCAATGTACACAAGATATTGCTCGTCGGCGAGGGCGCTTTCTCCTTCGCAGCTTGCTTGGCCCAAGCATTCGGCTCTGCCGTCAACATGGTCGCCACCTCCCTCGACTCCCAAGGTACATATGTATACACCATATCTTCCATTTAGCACGCTCAAATTTAGAGGACTCGCTATTTTAAGGTCTCCAATTCGTTGATTTTACGTGTTCGTTTTTGCACGTCGACTGGCCGACCGGAAAAGCATTGTCGAAGATGTCGTACAAAGCGCGAGAGCCAACATGGAGATTCCTGGGGGACTCGGTTGCACCATTTTGGCCGAAGTGAATGCCCGTACCGTGACCCGATACTCCGTCCTCAAGGGCAAGACTTTCGACCGGATCGTATTCAATTTCCCACCCGCCGGCTACAGGGGTCCCGACCATTCGAACTCCCAAATTCAGTAGAGCGTCTCAGCTTAATTATTATCCCTTTCCATTATCTTGCTTGACGAAACTCACGCAAACTAATCAACCTTAATGGTCCTAGACATTGCGCTGGAGGATGTTACCCGTGGATTGTTTCTTCAGGCGACACCGAGATCTGGTGAGAGGATTCTTGAGGAGTGCGAGGTCGATGCTGACCAAACATGGCGAGATTCACGTGACGCATAAGAGGGCCTATTCGTTCAGCAAGTGGGAGATAGAGAATCTGGCCGAGGAAGACGAAGAGCTGCGTCTGGTCGAGGTGGCTAAGTTCTCGGAATCGGACTATCCGGGTTATGTCAATAAGAGGGGAGACGGGTTGTGGTGCGATCAAAAGTTTCCGATCGGTCAATGCTCTACTTACAAGTTTGCCCTTCGAGATTGACCACGATTCCCATCTCGAAACTTAGCAATTCAAATGAAGATGAAGGATCCTAATGTTTTTGTGTGCTTTTGGGTTTTTCAATTGCTAGGCTTCTCTATCTCGCGTCTCTCTCCCCCTCTCTCTTGCTGCTCATTGCGCCTCTACCCTCACCGGCCAAACATTACCGCTTAGAGCTCAAAGCCCGCCCCGCTCGGGTCGAGGACTTTCAACCAGAATCCTTGTTGGGCGCTTGCTTGCGAAACGAAGTATCAAACAAATACCCGTTGTAGCTTTTAAGAATTAATTGAGATGGACAAGTACCAATTACTAGTGAAATAATCGAGATGTGCATTGGTCCGGATTTAACCGGCCCGATTCCGGGTGGCTCCCGGTTCAATTTAGGCAACCGGACTGCCTAGACCGAGTTAACAGAACAGCCAAGAGTTCTGATTTTTTTTTTAATTTTCTATTCTAAAAGCAAATAATTAGTAAGCTATTTTTTTTCTTTTAATACTGCGAAACTCCTACTGCGGGTAAAGAAATCGAAAAAAAATAAATAATAATCACTGGTTCCACAAATGGAGAACTGACCCTGCCTGGTCTAACTCTAGATTTTAGGGTGGGAACCGTCTCAACCTAAAGCGGATCAACACTAATAAACACCATTATAGCTTTTACTTTTCTCGAGTCTTCTCGCCTTTTTTTCCTTTTTTTCCTTTTGTTCCTTATTCCGATATCTTTACATGTATAATTCGCGTGGAGATTCTCCACGCGTATTTAATGTTAGATATTTCTATCATTTCACTCTAGATATTGAGGATGATCTTTAAAAGGAGAATTACCAAAAAAAAATTCTAAACTTATTGCAATAGTACCAATTCAGTCATAAACTCTTTTTTTAACCAATTGAGTCCTAATCTTCTGTATTTATGTAAATTCAATCCATCCAATTAGCTTTGGCCGGCTTGCACTGACATGGCAATTTTTAATAATATTTTAATAAAAATTAATTTTTTGCTTTTTTCTTTTTTTTCTTTTTTTCCTAGGCTTTAGGTTTGGGATGCCCTTGCCAAATTTGGCTGGGCGAGGGCATCTCAGACCTAAGGAAAAAAAGAAAATAGAAAGCATAAAGTAATTATAAAGAATAAAAAATTTATTAAAATTCTATTAAAAAAAATTATCTAGATCAGCATCGGCCAACATCCACGTTAGTGTAGGATAGCCAAAGTTGGCCGGATGAAGTGAATTAGCATCAAGGTCTAAATTAGTTAAAAAGAAAAATAGTACTGAATTGATACAATTGTGGTAGGTTTAAAATCATTTTGTTATTTTTCCCGATCTTTAGAAAACACATTTGACCCATCACTTTTGCACTGAGAAGGGACAGAGCTAGCAAAAGAGGCAACGGCCCATGGAATTTTGGCAATCCATTTGCAAAGCTTGATATCGTGCCATTCGTTGTTAGCGCACATAGTTTATAATACGTAAAGATTTCGTGGAATCGTTTGAGAGTTATATTATCTTTTGTAATATGACTAGAATAGTTTGAGGTAACACAAGCAACCCTCAAAATAAATTATTTAGACGCGTGATATTAATTCTTCTTTAAGTGTTACATGAATTAGAGTTTCCCAACATGATCAAACCAAATTACCAAATTACGCCTGCGAAACATTACATTGTTTCTTATCAAGCATATCCAATCAATCGAGCAGAAGATTTTGATGTACTTTTTAATTCAAGGTATGAAGTTATAATAATAAGAGCTTTTATTCTTTAGCTTTACATAGGCCCATCAAAACATGAATCAGGTCGGGTAAGAAATGATCAGATTCAAATTGATTCATATAACCCATTTTGATTATTTTAAAACAATGGACATTTACTGACTCAAACCTCACTCGACACATATCCAGCCCAACACGGGGTCCATTTTAAGTATTTTTTCTCTTTAAATTGTTTTCTCTAAAGAATGGATCACTCCATGGTCTGGCTTGTTGAGTCAAGTGAGGGAGGTTGGGGGTCAAGTTATGGCTTGGGGCATGAAGGTGGCAATAAAAGCCCGGCCCGAAATATTCATAAATCATGGAATGGTTTTGGGATTTGATTTTGGGTTACATATTGAAGAGATCTTCATATATTAGGCTTCATAAAACCCAATTTACATTCCCCCCATAACAAAAACAAATCCAGATTGACTTATCTTTTTTTTTTTAATGTTTTTCAAATTTGCACACTTAGTTCACGAGCAAGTTATGAATTTTTTACAAATCTTTCCCTGCATATCACGGATCATCATGAAACATAACATTAAACCCACATGCCTTTCTCTGCTCATTTTTATAACACATACATGAATTTCTTTTCCGAGTTGAAAATCTAACCTCCTACTACACAAATTCAGATTCACAGATACGTCTCGCAGTTTGCTTGAACCTCATTACCAAGAGCATCAAGCAACAACCTCAAAGCCTCGCTGTCTCATCCAAACCGTTAATCACCGTTGTCCAACTAACCACATTCCTCTCTGGCATTTCGTTCTTGTCTGCATCCAATCTCCCATATCTCAAGTGCGCAGAACTGATCACACCTCAAAATTTCAAAGCCACAGCTTGAACTTTTTGAACATCTCTCACCCAGGATGACATGACTAATGCCAAGCAGCAAGAAGACCATCATTTATCCATTGAGCTCCAACCACCGCACGAATCGGCATCTTGATGTTTTTTTGGGAGTACAAGACATTGATCGAAAACCACATTCTGGCGTCGAAGACAAGTACTTGGAGCAGGAGGGATGGAATCTTCTGCCGCCTCCATTTCTTGCTTTCGAGGAAAGACTAGGTTTTGTTGTTTGAGTGTTTTGACAAAGGACAGAGACGGGTATATCGAATGAAGCAAGGTTTGCCAAAACGTACGGGAAAGGTATAACACAGCAGCGTGAAGAAACAAGAGAGATGGTGGTAAATGTCAATAAGACCAACAAGAAGTAGGCTCTATAAGCAACAATGCGATGCAGAGTCGGTCAATGTCGGGGCTCTGGTTGGGCGGCCTGGAGGTCGGCGAGAGAGGAGCAGACAAAGGTACAAAATTGAAAGACCAGATAAAACAAAAAGTCACCAAAAACTAGCCTAGAATTGACAAAACCTTCAAAACTCACCACCAATCAGTCCTTCCAACCAAATTTAGCAGCTCACTAGTCCCAACTTTAATCAATTTTCAATCTTGAATAAATTGCTTGAGAAATAATTGATCATCGGACAACTCAAGGGCAACACGAGTCCTCTTCCTTTTAGCAAAAACTCACTAGATTAAACGTGTTTTATATGGGCAAGATTTACATTGAACCTAAAATTGAGATTTCTATTGTAAAAAATAAGTTGGAATCAATGTCGGCAATTGGAATTGATGATAAAGATTTTAGGGAATTAGGCTCGAGAAAATCCCCTCCTTGACCAGCTGAATGTCTCGAGGCAATCACGTGGCTCCTGTCCGAAGCATCTCAAGGAGGTCCTCCGGGCCAAGTAGAAGCAGCTAGTCGACCTAGCTATTCATGGAAGTCGACCTCACTTGTCCGTTTGCTGCTGTTGACCCACGTTGACCTTTATGTCAATATGAGTTACACCGCGACCTCTCTATGTGGATGATTACTAGACAAAGGAAACCATAATCCAACTTTATTAACTTTTTTTTCTGGTCGACGACTTTATTAACTTATTAGACCTTATTAAGTAAGGAATTTGACTTTGCCCTTTTGGCCGGTAATAGTCTAAAAATTCCTATGCCTTTGATTCCTTGTTCACGAAAAAGGTAGGACCTTCGAGATGGGCAGCATCAATGAAAAAGTTGTTGATGTAAACCAAAGCCATGTTGCCGTCCATGGAGGATTTTATGATGACATCCGTTGGAAGAAACCTAGGAGACACAACTGCTTCTTCCATTGACCGGAGCTCTTGCACTTTCCGATCGCCGCAGAGACTTCTGGTATTCAAGACACTTAGTCAAAATGCTCTTTATAATACCCACCCGCATGCTCGCTTTAGGACACAGGATCGATGAAGCTGCAATAATTTAGCCCCGAACTGATAAGGTTTGGATCAATGGCGGAGCCGCACTTGGATGATGATGGCCATGTGGGACGAGAGAAACGCATCAAGCACTACAGCAATCTGCACAGAATACTGCTGGTGGGCGAGGGTGATTTTTCCTTTGCAGCTTGCTTGGCCAGGACCTTTGGCACCGCCGTCAACTTGGTCACCACCTCACTCGACTCGAGAGGTACCTGCACAAAGATCACACGTCTTGGCTTTTTTTTTTTTTTTTTGTGCATTCAAGTCAATCGTATCCTAGAGAAAAAGGACATCAACTTACACCGCAGCTTGCTAGAAAGATGGAGGACGTTCTCAATGTTGGTTGTTAACAAAATCGGAAATCGACAATCTAAGATGCTTTGTCTGTCCTTACCATTTCTAAGGCTGTCCCTCCGTTTTAATGCTAATTCTTTGTCCTTAGACATGATAAAGAAGAGTTATGCAGCATCAGCGATTGACAACTTGGAAGCCATCGAGGGCTTTGGGGGCACCGTTTTGCATGAAGTGGACGCTCATACCATGAGCAAACACCCCATTCTCAAGCAAAAATCCTTCGATCGAATTGTCTACAACTTTCCTCATGCTGGCTTCCACGGCCGTGAAGAATCCTTACTCCAGATTGAGTTAGTCTCCGGCTCTGGAGCGTTTAGTTTCATTTGAAGCTGACATCCATAAATGCATGCCGCGATCTTTCTTTCCGTCTGTAATGATCTATCCTACATTGCAAATTTAGCTGTATTGAATGTGAATCTGATTTTCAGGCTTCACCGAGATCTAGTGAGAGGCTTTCTGAAGAATGCGAAGATGATGCTGACTGAGGACGGAGAGATTCATGTGACGCACAAAACGGCGCATCCATACAGTAAGTGGGAAATCAAGAAGCTGGCCGAGGAGCAAGGCCTGTTCTTGGTCGAGGAAGTGCCGTTCTCCGCATGGGATTATGGAGGGTATGTCAATCGGAGAGGCTCGGGCGCGAAGTGTCATAGGACTTTCCCAATCGGAGAAGCCTCTACTTACAAGTTTTGCAAAAACTATCACGGAATCCATTGCGCTAATGCTCTGCTTAACTTGAGCTTGGCCATTGCGCCCCGCCCGCCCGCCCCTTCCAAAAAAAAAGAAAAGAAAGAAACGAAGAAAAAAGAAAAAAGAAAACCTTGAGCTTGGCTGATCTTGTTGAGCCTGTTAGAATATATTTTATATGGGATTCATTAATTATTATTGTAATTTTTTTTATTGATCTAATAAATGAAAGATGTAAGGTTCCCTAATTCTAGTTGGATATGGGGCCAGAGATAGTATGGGCTGAGTTAAACCTTATCTATAATGAAGGGATAGATTACAAATTCTATAAATAAAACTCAAGTCTCTCTTTTAAAGCTGAATATTCACATAACTTCACATAAAGAGTCACCAAAAAGCAAATGTGAGGAGCCGTTTCATTGAAATTAGCGTTTAAAGGAATTCATAGAGGAGAAGCTCTTGGCATTGATTCATCGCAATTCCGTATCAAAAACGATATATCCTAAACAAGATATGTCAATTCTTTTACTTTATGAAATAGTGATTCGCATATTTATACGTGATGATCTTAGGGTGTTGCTTAAAGTTATAAACGCAAGTCTCATGTGATATCAGAGCCTATGTGTTCTCGATCTCGATTTTGGGCTTTTTTGAAATTTTATTTTCGGTAAAAATGAAATTTGATCATATATTCGGATTATGCTCTTCGAGAAGAGCAAAATCATGGTTGGATCGCTGTATAGTGTTTTTTTTTTGTGTGACCAATCTGGATACAAACGTGGAAATTTCCCGAGTTCGTCTCCTTGCCATGATTATGTTCTTGATTTTTTTTCTTGGACCGCATGCTCGCAAGTCACCATCGCCCGTCTCTTTCTAAGGTTGCGTCTTTAATTTTTCTCTCACGCAAGAAGAGAACCAAGTGCTAGACCCAAGCTCACCCATGCATGGCTAACGTTAGCTTATGTCATCTCAGTCCGGATAGACTCGACCCGACCCGTTACCCCGACCAGACCAATTGATTGTTGAGTTGGGCCCTTTGGTCGAACCGGTTATTGACCTGTCTGGACAGATCGCATGACTGTCGTGACCTAAAATTTGAATTATATGTTAATAGATTACCAGATTAATTAAATGAATTAATCAATCTAGTCTGAGCTCTCTCAAACTCTAATAATTCGCAACTTAGGTTTACATTTTTTATCAAAAGATTTTCAATTTTGAAGCTACTACTAGTATTTTTTTTTTTTTGAAGGTAGATTAGACACCCAAATAAAGTATCGGGAGAATACTTTATTTTTTACAAACTAAGGATTTAGGTTTCGGAGATTTAATTTCGTTAACTTTTCAATTAACGCCCTTTCGGTACCATTCTTGTGAAAATTATCTCTAATTGGCAAATTCAATTGAGTTAGTTAAAAATCAAAATGCAATTGCATTTTTGGGGTTTTCATGGTTATTGAATGCTATGAGAATGCAACTATAACTATATAAATTCAAACATGACTACATGATGTTTTGACAAATATTCTAAATTATATGACATGGATAATGACTTTGGAAAAATTGGATTTTTGATGCACATAAAATTTGAATCCTATTTTAAATTATATAATTCTAACCTACATGACATGCGACATGATTTAATTGAACTACATGACATGGCATAAATGACGGGCAAGGATGCACTACTATGACATGCAAAAATTGAGATTTGCTCTGGCCTAAATGACATGCAAGTTGAACTAGCAAAGTTAAGACTATGTCCTAAGTGACATGAAGATGCATGGATGACATTGAAATATGCACAAATGGCATGGAAAATATGCATAAACTACACTATATGAAATGCACATGGATGATATTTTTTATATTTTCGGATTAAATAAAATGAAAAATAAAAGATGGTCCAAATATTGATAACAATTAATATAAATTAAGAAATTGATTACTCAAAGTCTAATTTTATATTAAAAGGTATCTCGATATTTAATTCCATTTTAGACAATGATTTGATATTATTTTTGTGATTTTTCTAAAAAATAAGATTCAAATAAAATTATAATAAACTTTGAGCATAATACACCTTATAATCCATTTTTCTGATAAATTCGCTTTGTGCCCAAAGTTTAGGATTGGAAAGTGAATTTTATACACCTTGTAACATGGGGGTGAGGTCAGATGGTGAATTTTAATATCTAACTAAAGTCATACCCAAATGATATAGGTTGGATAGTAAAGTCCGATTTTGTGAAATTTATCGGTCTAATCTCAAAGTTATGGGATGCAACGAACAATTGTGATGCGCGGATGAAATCGTACTTCGGGGGTGAAGTCGAATAGTCATCCTTAATGCACATTTTTTTTAGGGAATAAGGCACATGGGAACATGTATTAAACTCAAGGTAGCTTATAAAGTTATTTGAATGAGACTATATTATATAAAACATGCAACTATAGTATAAAAATGATGCAATTTTAGGCCAAGCAAGGATAGGAATCAAATTATAAAGGGCAAGATTGCTCTATCCACAAATGATTCACATCTTGAAAAATTTGAAAAAAATTATCTCATGAGATTTTCAAAAATACTTTAGATAATTTTCCAAATTTACAAGGTATGCTAAGCTTATCTACAATATCCAAAGATATGCTCAGGATTTTCAAAAATTTCAAATTGAACCTCACGATAATCCAAATATTCTGAAAAATATGCACAATATCTTCAAGATATGATCGACATTCAAATTACTTCAAAATCAAGCCACAAGATATGCCAAGTACCCGAAGATATGCCCAAAAAAAAAATCGAAAATATGCACAATATTCCCAAAATATTTTCCAAATTCGAAAATTCAAATTAGACAAGTAATTTTCAGAATATCTTAAGATAGAGATTGTTACCTAATTTGGCAAATCCGATTGCCAAATTTGAGCTCCGAACTAACTGGGCTCAAGCTTGCTCGGCAGGGTGGCCAGCGATGGGCACTTCGGTGGTAACTTGTGTAGAGCGAAACCACCACCACAGTACGGAGAACTAACCAATTTATTGCATAAACAATGTAAATCAAAAGACCGAAGACTCAAAATCAGACTTTTACTTCGACCAGCCCTTTTGAATATTCCAATATCCACCGCTTACAATTTCTTCAATTGGGATTAGTGGTATGTGAGGTCATGGGCGTCTCTGGTGGTGGTGGTGGACTCTCTGTGGCAATGGTCTGCTGGGGCTATAACACGGCGCCAAAAGGTACCGTGAGTGATTGAGAGAATGATAATCTCTCTTCGGGACAAGCCAAAGCCGTGCCAGGACGACCTCAGGACAACACTATTTTAAATCCTACGACAAAAAAGGAAAATAACGAGAAGTTCTCCGGTAGAATAGCTATAGAAGTTTTATGAGAGTCAAAAGAGATTGTTGAGAGAGAACTTCCTGTTAGTACACGCCAATCATCTTCTGCAAGGCATAAGCCCACAAGCATGCATTGGTGCATTTCTCTTATGAAGTCAACACCCGAACTTTCTCTCTTTGGCGTTTTCTCGCTCGGATTTTTATAAATTCAGAACTTGAAGACCCCTTGCTTTTTATTGAATTTTGAACTGTGAGTGAGCGACAATGGGCAAGAGCTATCGACGAGTATCTGGAGTTCGAGAATTTTGTGCGTCGTGCCCAGAACGAGACCACAACCAAGCGCCCCCCCCCCCCCTTCTCTCTCTCTCTCTCTCTCTCTCTCTCTCTCTCTCTCTCTCTCTCTCTCTATATATATATATATATATATATATATATATATATATATATATATATTTGAACAGATGGCCGTGTGAAGAATTGTCTAGCCCACCTTTGATATGAAGCACCAACATGTTTATATAGCGTTTTGCTAGGTTTAGCTCCACGGTCTTTTAACTCATCGTAACCCAAGGCCAAATTTCTAATTAAATTCTAGTGGGATGAATTTGACTAACTTAGAGCTCAATAGCTTCCCTTCTTGTCAGCATATGCATGGTCTTGGCTGAAATGTTCATGGAGTGGGCTTTTTATTGACAGGTTTGATTTTTTTGTTTGAACCTACATTTAATTGAATTCAAGGCTTTCAAAAATAATAGCCCGAACCTAATTCAATTTGACCTTGGAGCCTTGCTCGCCTAGTTTGCATTTTTCGGCCATCTCTCCCAGTTGTCTTGATAGGATTTCTTTACAGTACAAGCCTAGTCCACTTGTCAATTTCGGATCCGTTTTTTCTGTCAGTCCAATGCAAAATGCAATGCATTAACATAGAAATTAAATGCAGACTATATGAAAAATGATTTAATTATTTTTTGGTAGGAATTAAAATTAATTATTGATTTTTATGCCAAAATAAATTATTAAGGAAAAATCAAAATTTAGCTATCAATAGGTACCCCTCTTTGAGTGGAGACTCACAAAAATTTCACTCAAAGACAAATTGAACCCTAAATTTTGATAATGCAAATGATGAATGACTCTTTTTGCGGGAGTTTTAATCTCATTTTCTATGCAATAAGATGATGCATGATATGCAAAGCTATAAGTAACACATGGTAAGGTTTTCTAAAAAACTTTGCACATGGATCGCATATGAAGTACCTAGGCTTTATTAGACATCTCACGATGCAGACAATTCCCTTGATTTACAAGCTTGTTCTTGTGGATGCAAGGTTTTCAAGGTACTGGAGCCTTATTTGTTACCAGAAGTTTCCTTCCAATGTGGGACAATGCAAGATCCAATCACTATCATAATTGATCAGTTTATCACTCACCGTGATGAGGGCCGTCGCATCTTCTACCTTAGTGATGGAGCATGCTACGAGTTCTTGTTGTTCCTCTATAGCAAGGGACACTTGGAAATCCCACTCCTCTTCACTATCATCCTCCTTAGATGCCGCAACATTTCCTTCAACTCTTTTGAGTCAACAATCTCTGGCAAAGTGGCCTATTTTGCCGCAATTGTAACACCTTTCGTTACGCCTTCTATTGCAGAGATGATCAAACCTAACTAAGGATACCCCTTTCTGAGATTAGAGGACTATGGCTTTGCCCTGCTTCCATCAACCAATTTGGTGCGATCGATTGGAGCGAAGTATAGATCAATCTTAGACAAGCCAATAGTCTGATATCAGACTAGTACTAAATCAATCAGGTCTTCTGGCTCACTTCAAGGTTTGACATTCATGAGTAGAGCCATCCAAGGATCGATTAAGTTGGTGCATGGTTGGAGTTAAGCAATCCGCCCCTTACGCCTTAATTACTTCTAAAACATATTAAGGATGAATCAATAAGATAACTAGGGTTCAATTGCGTGCTAGCCATTTTTGGATATTTTTCTTGATAAACCTTTTTTTTAAACCTCAAAACGGGAATTCTTAAGAAATCTAACCCTTAGTATTTACCATAGATGACATACTTTTTCAAGCATTGGTTATCATCATCGAGTTGGTTTGGTATGCCTCATCAAGATTCCAAAATAAAAAAACTTATGTAACTATATTGATCATTAATCTACAAATTATATCTTATTGAATTGAAAATGCAAACATTCCCTCGTCGAGAAATCCCCACGAGAAATTTTTGTAAGGTTTTTTAAGAGTGGTTAATGGATTGCCAATATCTCATCCACCTGATATGGCGAACAAGATCGAGGTGCGGGCCCGCCCAAACCCATAACAAGTCGCAACGACGAGATTTATATTAAAATGGGATCGACCTTAGTATGGTCGGGTGACATGTACGATGTGTGCATGCCGTTGGAGTAGCCATCAACCAATTTTTGGAGGGTAAATTGAAAACCCTATCAGCGTTTGGGATAGTTTATTCGGTTCTACAAAAACTAGAGATGAGGCTTTGGGTACTTTGTTACACCGACATTTCCATCAACACTCTTTCGATACCTAAGTCGAGCGATTTTTCTAACTATGAATTTCGTGTTGATGGCCCAGGATGAGGTAAGCTCTAATTTCTAGAGGAGTTCATGTAAATGGAAATGACTATCCTATCAATCACAATCAATAATGTAAAGTGAGCAAATCAAAGAATCATATCATGCAGATAAAATCGCATCAAAATCAAGGTAAGGCATACATAGTGAAGCCTTAAGGGCTTAGAGAGTTTGCCATTAGTGTTCAAGGGTGATTTGCAAAAATTTGGGACAAAAATTCCAGAGAGG
Organism: Psidium guajava; assembly: GCA_016432845.1. Taxonomy (NCBI): domain Eukaryota; kingdom Viridiplantae; phylum Streptophyta; class Magnoliopsida; order Myrtales; family Myrtaceae; genus Psidium; species Psidium guajava. Next base: position 35,375,722 of record CM028226.1, read on the forward strand.
CAAAATGGTTATTTGGGGAAGGTTGGGGTAACAAAATCAATAAAAAAAAAATGGATCAAACCAATTGAATGTGATTATTTTCCATTTTTTGTGATTTTTTAGAAATTTTCTTATTATTTTAGATTTTTTTTTATGAATTTCCCTTTTTTGATTTTTGATTTTCTAATTTTTTTATAATTTTTTTGAAATTTTTTTATTAATTTTCCGGACCGAGTAAGGTCAACTTGGCCACATCTCTTGGGCACCCAACCGAAACCATATATGGGTCCCAAGTTGGCCTAAAATGGCACCACATTTGCATTTTTAGTTATTTATAAATTTTTTTTTGAATTTTTAAAGATTTTTCGAGAATTTTTTATTTAATATCTAATCCTACGGTCTAGGTTGAGCCACACGGCTAAGCCACAGCCCTTAGATCATACTACCAAAACTATGGTTAGGATCAAATGGTGACTAAACCTAGACCGTTAGATCTGATTACTAAATATTATGGCTCAAATCGAACGATGGGACTAAAGCTAGACTTTCCGATCAAAAATTACTTTCTGTTTTTTGAAAACTCAAAATGATGACAAGTGGCACCACCCCACCATCCAATCTAGATTTTTTTTTTATCTCACGAAAATTGAATAACTGTCTGGTGTTGACGTGGCATCCGAGTTACCTAGTCAACAGATGTTGACCTAGTCACAGCTAGACCGAAGAAGATGATTAGTGCTAACACCCCCATCGGAGACCCAATTCGACATCCAAACCTCCACCAAATCCTATGATTTTTCCACCATTTGAAACCTAACCTCCTCTAGATCAACATATATCAATTTCAAGGCAAAATATCGATCTAAGACTACTTGCTAGCTCCAGCCAAAGCTAACCTCTAGCGAGAGCTCGTTCTAGCCATTTTCTATGAGATCAAGCTACACCAAATGTTCGGCAAGCATCACAAGAGGTCAAGAAGACTTACCTAACGAACGAGAGAGCTCAGTTTGGTCTAGATCAAGCTAGAGAGCTTACGGTGTGTTTGGGATTCACAAAAACTGACTCGATGATTTATGCAATGAAAATGCACAAAAGAGGTATGGATGTCATCAACATGAGCAAAGAAATCAATTGGAAGTAGTTTTAGGTCAAATAATCGAGCGAACAAAAAGTTTGCCATGCTTCGGGCTATCAAAAATGGAGCTCACCTCGTTAGGGGTTATAGGCACGATCTAAGAGTTCAAAGGCTTCCTCAAGACCTTAGGGAGCTCGGACGGCTTCTCCACCGGCTCAATTTTACTTGAAACAACATGATGAAAGCTTTGAAGCTCTAGGGAGGCATGGCATCAATGGCTATCGCATGAGCTTGCAATCGCCTCTCTCTCTCTCTCTCTCTCTCTCTCTCTCTCTCTCTCTCTCTCTCTCTCTCTCTCTCTCTCTCTCTCTCTCTCGGTTGGAATTGAAAATGAACTCTCCCTAATCGATATCCTTTTATCCCCAAAAATTTTCAGGAATTGCCGCACGGGGAAAGTTTGAGTCAGTGGATCATGACATGTGACACAACATGCCAAATGGTTCACCAGTGATGGTGGACTCTTGGGTAATCTGATTAGTTCCACTTGGTTCTACGATTTGCACTAATTCGGAGGATTTGGGCTGGTTTTGGTCTCACCATTCTTAGGTACCACCGCAGGCATAAAACAAGCTAGTCATTCCACGTATGGCGGTCTCAGCTCTTGAAATTGGGCGGATCAAAACCAATCGGCTTTCTATGCCCATCCATCTAGAGTGCCGATTATCGTTGAATTGAGCTTCAATTTTGAGCTCAAAATATTTGTCTCCCTCGGCTAATCTGCATGTGAAATATATTGGGGAAGAAGGACTATGCAGGCTGGTTTATGGGGTTGAATCCTGTCCAACCCAACAAACTCATTGCTTGAGAAGTAATTAATCATCGGATGACTTAAGGGCAACACAAATCCTTTTCCTTTAGCAAAAACTCACTAGATTAAACGTGTTTTATATGGGAAAAATTAACATTCAACCTAAAATTGAGATTTTTTTTTTATAAAAAGAAGTTAGAATCAATATCGTCAATTGGATTTGATGATAAAGATTTTAGGGAATTAGGCTCGAGAAAATTCCCTCTTTGACCATCTGAATGTCTCAGAGGAGGCAATCGCATAGCCCCTATCCCGGAGCATCTCAAGGAGGTCCTCCGGGCCAGGTAGCAGTGGCTAGTCGACCTAGCTACTCATGGACCGCGACCTCACCTGTCCGTTTGCTACCATTAACCCACGTTGACACCTCTACCATTATGTCAATATGAATTACACCGCCACCTCTATATGTGGATGATTACTTGAAAAAGGAAAACATAATCCAACTTTATTAACTTATTAGACTTTCTTAAGTTAGGAATTTGACTTCTAATTGGATTATGCCCTTTTGATTGGTAAGAGTCTAAAAATTCCTATGCCTTTGATTCCTTGTTCACGAAAAGGTAGGACCCTCGAGATAGGCAGCATCAATGAAAATGTTAATGTAAACCAAAGCAATGTTGCTGTCCATGGAGGATTTCATGATGAAATCCGTTGGTGCAATCTGTGTGAGACTTCATTACAGGTTTAGCGCAAGTGTCATTGCTTTAACAAACCATGCTTGAAGCAACTATACTTGCACTCTTTCTAATGGCTCCTTTGGTGGTGGATCACGATGATCCCTATATTAGATCTCAAACATATTGCACCACTGGTTGTGAAGTCCTCTGCGATGGCAATATTGTTTTCGCTAACACCAAGAGCAGTTCCATTGGCGTCAGCCGTATGGATGGTTCTAGCTTTTGGTCAAATAGATCTGAAAAGAGGCTAGTAAGTGGGAACGAGAGCTTCATGGAATACACAAGGGAGAGAGTCGAATTTGTTGGACTCGATGGACCACTTGCACATGCAAAAATTGTTGAAGAAACCACTCAAAACATCGCCAAATGCGTGTGATCCGACTCCCATGTGCCTCCTTTTTTGTGCATTGCGATGTGCATTCCTGCGCAGCATGGCTTAAGAGCAGAATTCAAGAGGCCTAAAAATAAAATTACATACAAGAAAAATAACAAAAAGCATGAAGAACATGTTGGGAGTATGCCCTAAAAACAACCATGTAATCGTTATATGGTGGGTATATGTTGAACTTTCGATTTGACATTTAGTCAATTGGGAAGACGTGTTCATTCATTTTGTCCATAAAATCATATGTGACTGAAACCTATTCTTGACATCAAGAATATATGTGACCGGTCTTCAGTCAATACACGATATTTAAATAGTTCCTGGTCAATGGTTTAATGACTGGACATTATTGAACCCCTTGAGATTGGTGCGCTTCTAGGAACTTCGCTGTTGAGTATTAGATACTCAATGGGGATAACGAGTCATAAGTTATTGGATATTAGATGTCCGAGTTGGAAATGCGGGTGCTCGTCGATGAGTTCACTGAACATGACACATAAGGAGCGATTAGCAAGTATGGAAAATTTCGCGCTGGGTCAATGTCTATTCACTTAAACTTTTGTGTGTAAATGATCCTCAAACCTGAGGCACAATGTTGACTTGTATGTTGTGTGGCCATGGTTTACAAGTGCGCATATTGGTAGGTCATCGATCTGCCTCTGTACTTGATGATCATGGTCATTTACATACGAAGTCACATGTGTGCACAATAGTGGGATCTGTCTTCTTGCCACGCAAAGCAAGGTTGTTGTCCTATGCGATCTACTTGTAACGATGCATTGGAAAATCCTTAGCCGAGATAATGCAAGATTGTCTCGTGAATGCACGTCAGATAGATTGAGGTATATGATCGAATTTGTAGGCTTGACAATTCCATGGCCTTCGTTCGATTGGAACAAGGTTAAGACAGAAGGATTGAATTACACCGTAAGGCAAAGCGAACAGGTTCATTCATGTTCTCATAACATTTACAATGTCTGGGTAACCATGATATGTTACTAAACGTCACTCATGGCTTGTGAAATCTAGAGACTAATTGGGATAATCAATTCTCTTGAAGATACTCATTTGATAGTTTAAGTCTCACTACCAGCTTAGTGGTGAACCTAGAGATATCACACACCATAACTAGTGCGTGGCGACATCAAATATGGAAGATGATATTGTAAAAGTATTTGCAATTGACTATTGAGATAGTCAGATAGAAATTAGTTCAAATTGGATTTGATTCTAATTTCTAATCATTGTCACAACCTTTAAAATTTCAATGGTTGAAATTCCCAAGTTAACGGATTATCGGGTTAATTAGATTGACTAACCTAATACAAACTCTCCCAAGCCCTACCAAATCGAAACTTTGATTTTTGTTCAAATGATATTAGAATTTAGAGTCGACATTAATCATTTTTTGGTAGGTCGATAGAAACCTAAGTAAATTAGTGGGAGAACTAAATTACTTCTACGAACCAGATATTATGAGTTCGGGGACTTAGTTACACTAGTTAATTAAAACTAATGTCTTTTCGGTACCTTAATTCCATGGATATCTTAATTTGGCAACTCAGGCTTAGTTTATTCTTAAGGCTCTAGTCACATGTTCTCTTCTTTTTTTCTTTTATTATTTTCGCTTTTTAGATGGAATGTATGGATGGTAATGGGTGCATGGATAAGCAAAATGTGAATATGCAAATATAAACACTCGAATGTATACATGCAAACGCGGACATGCAATCATGAATATGCGAGTATGGATATACAAATACGACATGCAAACGTGAACGTACGTTGCATGCAAACGTGGACACGTAAATACAGTATATGAACATGGATATACAAATACAGCACGTGAACACAGACATGCGGATGCGACATAAGATCACGGACATGTAGACACGATATACTTACGTGGACATGCGTATGTAGGTATACAAATATAGACAGGTAGATAAAAGACATACGAATACGAGTATGCAGATACGAAAACGTATGAATATGACATGCGGATTCGAAGACATACGAGTATTACATGTAGATACAAAGGCACACAAAAACGATATGCGAACGCGACATACGTACGTGGATGTACGAACGCGATATGCGTACATGGACATGCGTATGTAACATGTGTATGCGAAGCATACATACGTGGACATTCTTACACGACATGTGAACGCGGACATACGAACACGACACGTGAATAAATCATCAAAAATAGGATTAACCAGTCGAAATGGCTCATTTCCTAATTTTTGGGATTTTTCTGAATTTTCTGGAATTTTTCAAAACAATTTGCCTATAAAGAGCAAAATCGTCATTTTGAAAAGATCGGGAAGGAAAATCATCAAAATAGGATTGGTTAGTTGAAATGGCCCATTTCCTAATTTTTGAGAATTTTCTGAGTTCTTTAGAATTTTTCAAGATAATTACCTATGAGAGGTAAAATCGTCATTTTAAAAAGATCGGGAGGGAAGATCCTCAAAAATAGGATTGGCCAGTTGAAATAGCCTATTTCCTAATTTTTGGGAATTGCTTTTGAATTTTTTTAATGAACATCATGAATTACTGACAATACGAATACGACGTACATATGTGACATGCGTACGTGACATATGAATACAACATACGTATCACAAAACCAGTTAACAGAATACATGAAATCTTTACACCACTATTGCGACCCTCTCAAGGTTTTTACATGTCTCGAGAGAGTTAATGGATTGCTAGGCCCACTTTTGAGATCTGGGCTTCGCTCGGGTCCTCCCAGGCCCATAACAAATCGCGTTAGAGAATTTTTAGAATTGAGGTGGACCTTAGTGTGGTCAGGTGACATGTGCATTGGTGTACGTGCATTTAGAGTCGCCACCAATCATTTCTTGGAGGGTATGATTGGAAACTCTATCGAGCGATTGAGAGAAATCGTTCGATTCTGCTAAAACCAGAGATTCGGATTCAGGGACTTAGTTACGTCGATATCACTATTGGCGTCCTTACGGTACCTATGTTGAGTGATTTTCCTAATCTAAGGAGTTCATGCAAGCGAGATTGAGTAAGGTAAGCTCTAAAAGTCTAGTGGGTTCATGCAAATGGGAGTATCTATCCTATCAATCACAATCATCAAAATAAAAGCGCAATCAAGGAATCAATTCAAAGAGAAATCATGTCAAAACAGGTCAAGGCAGGTAAAGGGAAGTTCATGTAGTCTAGAAACCACGTCAATTAGGTTCAAGGGTGATTTGGAATAGTTTGGGTCAAATAGACCAGAAGGGCGAAATGGTTATTTTGTAAGGCTCGAGGAGTCAGGAATGTGAAAATAGGTCAAACTAGTTAAATGTGGTTCCTCCCTAATTTTCGCAATTTTGAGAATTTTTCTGAATTTTTTAAGACTTTCCTAAAAAAAATTTAGAATTTTCTAAGACTTTCTAAGAATTTTCCTATATTTTGGAACAATTATTATTATTATTATTATTATTATTATTATTATTATTATTATTATTATTTGAATTTCATTTTTTATTTTCTAATTTTTCTCCATTTTTCCAAACATTTTCTATATTTTCTAACAAATTTTTTAAAAATTTTCCAAGGTTTTTATGATTTTTTATCACTATATTTCTTATTTTTCTACAATTCCCGAATTCTCCTAATTATCCTAAGCTTCTCCTTTTTTATTATATTTTTTTAATATTTTTATTTTATCATTATTTTTGAATTTTTATTTATTTATTTATATATTTATTTTTATTTTTTTAGGTTTTTTAGTTTATTTTTATTTATTTATTATTTATTTTATTAATATTTATTTTACTTATTCATTTTTATTTTATTTTTATTTTTATTTTTTTATTTTATATTTATTTTTATTTTTATTATTTTTTCAATTATATTTTTATGATTATTTATTACATTTTTTGAATTATTATTTTTTTTACATTTTCTAAGAATTTTATTATTATTATTATTATTATTATTATTATTATTATTATCGTTATTATTATTATTATTATTATTATTATCATCATCATCATCATTATTTAGAATATTTTTTATTATTTTTTTATGAATTTTCGGGATTTTATTTGTTTATTTATTTTAATTATATATTTTAATTTTATTACTCTTTTTTTTCTCCGGACCGGGTCGAGTAGACCCGACCCAACCCAAGAACCCAGCCTGAAAGCCTATTCGAGTTTAAACCTAATCCTAAACGACACCGTATCAATTTTTCCTTTTCATTTTCTATTTTTTGTTTAATTTTTATTGATTTTCTTGAATTTTTTTTATTTTTTATTTTTTTGCTATTATTATTTCCTATTCCTTTTCTATTTTTGTTATATGGATCGGGTCAAAGGGACCCGGCCCACTAATAGAGACTCAGCCCAAGGCCCAAACCACTTAGTCTAGCGCTAACCGACGTCGTTTGAGTATTTTTTTTTCTTTAAAATTTTCAAATCTTTTCAAGTTTTTATTCTAATTTTCATTATTCCCGCCCATTTTAATCCAATGGTTACAAATTCACCACGTGTCTACCGATCTGACCGCCTATCCCTCAAACTGATCCTACGGCCTTGATTGATTCCTAAGATTAAATCGTGACCGTCCGTCCCCTACACCAAGATCTATGGGTCAGATTAAACCTAGAGATCTAATCCCAGCCATCTAAACTACCTACCATATTTACGGCAGAAATCGATCCAAGACTAAATCTAAGCCGTCCGTCACTTTCATCTTCCTAAGACAATTATAAAATTCAAATTAGCTTTTATTTCTTAGAAAATCAACGATTTCGACACGTGGTTCACTTTCAACCGTCAGATCCATTCTGTTATTCTGGTCAGACTATTATAACGCTCAAACTGACGAATATTCCACGTCAGCTTTTGACCAAGTCAACCGCTGACGTGGCATCTGACGTGGCTTGCCACGTCAACGCCACGTCAGCTTTTGACTCGGTCAAACTACCGACTGGACATTGTCTTCTTCCCCTAGAATGACCTAGACGGACGGCCGCCATTCATCGACAGCGATCTGACAGTGAAATCTCTACCAAACGAGGCGAAACTGACCTCGATCGATTCACAATGACAAGCAGAGCAACATATCTATAGCTAAGATCATTCCATGCAACAAAATTCGAATAATCAAGCTCATACAGAGAGCTTCCATGGCAGTTCGAGCACGTAGCACAGGCAGTATCAGACTAATTCCAACCTCAGATATGGTCGGATGAAGTTCAGGAGACTTACCTACAGGTCCGATTGACCTGATTTAGGCTAGCTTGAGCTAGAGAGACTGTGACAGGGTTGGGAGTTATTCAATACTCAGTCGGCGAGTTTTATGCATAATCAAGATTCAAAAGGAATGGAAACGAGGTCAGAGAAGTTCAAGAATGAAAACGCACATGAAATATCGAGGAAATATCGACCGGATGTGAATCTGCCATGGCCACGGAGCTTCAAGGTTGAGAATGGTGTTTACTTGGTTTTCTAATGAAATGGCGTGCTACCAAGCTTGAAGTCTTCCCTGAGACTACGCGAAGCTTCAGCGACCACCAATGAAGCTCTACGATGCTTGATGGTCTCGGATTTTTCTTCTGGAGTCCTCAGCGCTGCCCTTCAATGGCGACGGCGACCTCTCTCTCTCTCTCTCTCTCTCTCTCTCTCTCTCTCTCTCTCTCTCTCTCTCTACGTATCTTTTCTGAGCCAATTCCCCCAAAAATGACCCCGAATCCCCCTTTTATACTTGTCCAGAAATCCCCTAAATCTGTTAGACCTTGACGGGATTTGTTGCGCCGAATAAACAGACGTTCGCCGGCGAGTAAAAAAAACGAAAACAACTCAGGCAACTCTCGGGCTCAATGAATCAATCCGGGTCGGGTTAACTCGACCCGGGTTAGAGGTGGCCACGGTTCGGAACCGGGCCGGTTCCGGTTCCGGACTATCATGAACCGGAACCGGAACCTTGAAGGCGGTTCTGGTTCCGGTTCATGAACCGGCGGTTCGGGCCGGTTCAAGGGTTGGTTCCAGTTCCGTCCGGTTCAAACCGATTTTCAAATAAAACTTTAAGAAATAAAAAAAATTTAAATAATGAATTATGAAATAAAAAAGATAAAATTATGAAATAATAAATTTTCAAATACAAATTGTAATCAAATTTATGGATCGGGGAAAAAAAAAAGGGAGGGAAGAAAGGGCTTGAACTTAATAAATTATTATTAAGCGCCTACATATCTTCTTGGGGATAGAAGAATCAAAGCCCATGTAGTTCTTTTACCTTTGATAACCCCATACTTACCTCATCATCAATCGTCGCTACCCGTGGCTGTGGTACCCGTGGCGGTGATATCTTCGTCATTGAAGAATTCGGCTTCGTTGTTGCGATCCATTTCTTTTTGTCGATATGCCGCCTTTGTCCAATCATCGACACAAATTTGAACTTCAACTGAATCCGGAGATAATCTCGAACGTCGATCATCCAAAATATTACCTCCAATACTAAATGCTTGTTCAACCGCAATGGTTGAGTAAGGGGTTGCTAAAATCTCTTTTGCAATGTGAGCTAATACTGGAAATTGAGTTGAATGATTATTCCACCACTTTAGAATTTGAAAATCAATGCCGTCTGATTGAAGAAACTCAAATTCAGTAGTTAAATAAATTTCTATTTCAGAAATATTTCCCATTATTCCCTTTTGTCTTTTTTGTCTATCTATTAGATTTCTAGACCCTCTACCTAGGTGCTTACCTTGCATGCCACTAACTTGGGAAGAAGTTCCACTATCACCAACTATATTATATCTATTACAAAAATCATTATACAATTCTACTATTATATCTTTAACTTCTTTTTCTATATCTTTAATATTTACGGTTTCAATCAAATGTAAACACTCATAGTATGAATTCAAATCATCAAGTAAGCCCTCCATTTTCGTACGTGGATCCAAAACACAAGCAACCAAATAGATAATAGGAATTTTGGTATAATATTGCATCCATTTCGTTCGCATTGCTATAATAGTTGGACCTAATTGATTATCGTCTTCATTTTCTTGAAAAATACCAACAATATTTAGACACTCTGTTAAAAATAAATGTGTAGTAGGATAATAAACACCAGATAAAGTATAAGTTGCATTATTAAAAATTTTTAACAAATCTAAAATTCTTTTGCAAATATCCCACTCTTGTGGGTATAAATTACTTTGAGGAACATAATTCGCAAAAAATGTACATAATAATTCTTTATATGAAAAAGATTGATTAAGCAACTCGTATGTAGAATTCCAACGATGTGGAACATCTCTTGGAAATTTTTTTGGTTTTTTTCCATTTTGTTTACAAAATCTACTCCATTCTCTCATAACTTGGGAATGTTTCCATAAATATGTAATTGCTGTTTTTATTGGACGAAGAGCATCTTCAAGAGTTCGTAAACCATCTTGTACGCATAAATTTAAAACATGGCAAGCACATCTAATGTGAAAAAAATTTCCACCAAAAGCGGGTTTACAAATTGTTCTAACTCGCGAACAGAAGCAATATTTGACGCGGCATTATCAAAACCAATTGAAAAAATTTTATTAACCAATAAATATTCTTCTAAAACTTGCTTAATTATTCTATAAATATTATGTGCCGTATGCGATTCATCAAAAACTCGAAATGCAATAATTCTTTTTTGAATGTTCCATTCATCGTCTATCCAATGACATGTAATACCCATATAATAATGAGTTTGCCAAGGATCACTCCAAATGTCGCTACCTATATGCACACGTCCATTGAAAAATGCAAAAAAATTTCTCAAATCATCTTTTCCTTTTTTATAAAGTTTAAACATTTGGCGTTTAACCGTATTTCTCGAAACGGGTTTTGCTTGTGGAGTACATACATTTTGTACAAAAGTATTAAAATCAAATTTTTCACCAAAATTAAACGCTAAATGTTCAACGGCAGTAAATTTAGCAAGTTCTTCCTCATAATTATTTCTATCGTAACGAAATAAATTAGAAGTGTTAGAATCGAAAAACTTGGGAATTTGTTGTTGCCTCGTGTCGATCCCGAATTCCGTTGGATGTTTTGACGCCAAATGTCGACGATATGTTCCATAGCTGCTTCCAGTTGTAAACTTGTATACTTTTTTGCAATGGTTACATATGAGATTGTAGTCGTTACCTTCTAAATGTTGTTTGGTGAAGTGTTGTCATATGATGGATGCACTCCCTCGACTCATTTCTTTTGTTGTTGATGCTTCTTCGGTATTGGTAGTTGGTTGTAGACTTTCTTGCGTCGGGATGTGCTCGACATTAGGAATAACGTTGATATCATCTTCGTCATCGTATCCCCAATGTGCATACTCACAAGGATCATGAGAATAATTGGATTCTTCGGGAATCATCGGGCTCTTTCCTCTTCCACTAGCCATTTTTTGAGAGAATTGAGCGGAAGAAATTGAGCGAATTTGAGAGAATTTGAGCAAATTTGAGCGAAGTTGAGAGAATTTGAGAAATGAGAGAAATGAGAGAATTTGAGGGAAGTTGTGAGGAAAAATGAAAGGTGAAGATGGATATTTATAATGGTTATGGTTATTTTTTAAATTCAAAAAAAATTATTTATTAATTATTAAAAAACAAAAAAAATTAATAAACGGCTATATAGCCGTTTGGGCCGAGTCGGTTCCGAAACGGCCCGGAACCGGCGGTTCCGGGCCGGTTCCGGTTCGCAATGAACCGGCCCGTTGACTGGGCCAGTTCCGGGTTTGACCCGAGCCGGTTCCGGGTCGGAACCAGCTCGTGGCCGTCTCTAACCTGGGTTGACCCAATTCTATTAAAATTTAAAATTAACCTTCTTTCCGTGTGAATTTTTCAAAATTGGTGCCAAAATTGTGCTCATGATGGAATTTGCTATCAGGAAATGACTTTATTTCTAAAATTTTCAGACAAATTTCACAAAAACCCTAATTTTTATTTTTTTACCCGAGAGCCCATTTTGTAAAATTCAAGGTCTAGGTCGCCTTTTTTGCAAACATTGATGTGACTAATTGATTTAGGAGGCCAAAACTAGGGGGTAACAGGTTTTGATTTTCAATTTAGTCCTTAAAAAAAATTTTAATTTCATTTTAAGCATTTTTAAGGACTAAATTGAAAAACCAGAAATTGCACTTTGGTCATTCTGCGTGAAATTGGATAATTCAGTGAATTTGTGGACTTTATTTTAATTTTAAAAAATATAGGGGGATGACACGACTCCAAAAATGTAAAAATTGAAAATTAAAGAATTAAAAATGAATTTCTTCAATTTTTTCAATTAATTTGAAAATGTGATTAAGAAGGAAACCCCCATTCCCAAATTAATTTTTCAAAATTTATTTGGCCAAAGTGAAGAGGAAAATAAAATAAAAATATGGACTATTTTTTCGTATTTTTGTGGCAAGGAATGCTATTTTTTATTAATTGTTTGTATTTTTTATATTCTAAACAAATTAAAAATTACAAAAAAAATAAGGAAATTTATTTTTTGTTCAAAATTGGTTCCTTAGGCTAGTTTACGGCTTTCAAAGTTGGTTTTATAATTTTCTCATTTTGTATTTATTTTTTTATGAAAAAATACTGAAAATATGCAAAATTAGTTTTTGCTCAAAATTGGGTCCCTAGGCTAGGCTAGGGCTTCCAAAGTTGATTTTATAATTTTCTCATTGTTTATTTATTTTTTATGAATTTTTTAAAATAAAATGCAAAAAATGCTGAAAATATGAAAAATTATTTTTTGCTCAAAATTGGGTCCCTAGGTTATACCGAGGTCCCCAAAATCTGATTTTTCAATTTTTTGAATTTTTATAGATTTTCTAAAAATTTTCTAAAAGTCAAATTGGCCAAAAATCAAATGTCAACAACCACCAAGTAGGAGATAGAGCCTACCGCGATTTGGGATTTGGATCGAAAAATGCATAAAATTGCAATACGAATACGTATGCGGCATAGCAAAGTATGCATGAGTTATACTATATGAAATGCACATGAATGACATTTTTTGGTATTTTCGAATTAAATAAGACTAACGATGCAAAATATTTTGAATATAAACGCAATACTACAAGATGCATTATAAAAAGCAGTATACAAAGATAAACATTAAAAATTCCTTGAAACCGAAAGAGGGAGTGAGCTAACGACTTCTGTGCAGCGTTACGACCTCCAGTATGTGGCTTGGTCTACCGATTCTAGGGTTTGATAATGTAGAAACCAACACACATAAAATAGAGTGCAGAATGCAGTAAATAAAGAACCTTCAGCAGGTGGCTCGGCCTACCAATTTTAGGATTCGTTGATATAGAAACCAAAATGTATAAAATAGAATACAGAAAGCAGTAAATAAAGAACCTCCTATATGTGGGTCGGCCTACCAATTCTAGGATTTGATAATGTAGAAACCAAAACACATAAAATATAGTACAAAAAGCAGCAAATAAAGAACCTCCAACAGGTTGCTCAGCCTACCAATTCTAAGATTCAATGGTGTAAAAACCAAAATGTATAAAATAGAGTACAGAAAGCAATAAATAAAGAACCTCTAGTAGGTCGCTCGACCCACCTATTCTAAGGTTTGATAATTTGGAAATTAAACTGCAAAAAATAGAATACAGAAAGCAATAAATAAAGAACCTCCAATAAATGGCTTGGTCTACCAATTCTTGAGTTCGATGGTATGAAAATTAAAATAGAAAAAAATGAAATATAGGAGATCTTTACACCACCAAGTAGCGGGCAGAGCCTACCCCAATCTAGGATTCGGATTGTTTAAACGATAAATGCAGAAAATTACAATACGAATACAACATGTGGACGGTGCATAGCTAAACTGTAGATGGTATGACCGCCTCGCGGTGATCCTCAGTTGCAACTTATGATCGGACCTTTGAATTAGTGGGTCTTTTAATCCTGCCAAAAGGAAAATAGAAAATTAGATTGCAATGATACTAATAGGATTTGACAAGGAAAATTCTAATTCAAAAGAATTATTCTTCTCTTCTTTTGGCATGAATTTCCAAGTGCTGCCGAATGGATTCCTTGAGAACTTCCCAAAATCTGATCTTCGGGAATTCTTCTTCAAGATTGTCCTGTGAAATCTTTCCTATAGATGCTCAATCTAGGGTTTGGCAAGGTAAAATAGAGAACCGCTACAAGTAGACGTCAAGCACATTGGGACTACTTAGCTCGGCTTGGTGGCCAACAAACTTGTAAACTTCGGTGGAGGTAACTGAACCAGCAAAAACGTCAAGGAAAACCAAAGCTTCAAGGTCGCCTGTGGTGGTGTCGTTCGTAGGTGGGGGACTTGTCTTTAGACAGGGGAAACACCCACTCGTCGTCGGATTGGAGATGTCTTGCGAACGACACTTGGTCTCGATGGGTTCAAGAGCACTCTTGGGTTAGTAATTTCTATGAAAGCTTGTCATAGAATAGATAACGCACAAGTGCTTAGTCTAATGAATTTACAACCCCCATTCGACGAGTACTTGTTAAGACCTGATTTTTAATCATATTTTCTCTTTAAAAAATTAATAGAAAATTCATAAAAATTCATAAAATTACAAAATCAACTTTGAAAACCTTGACCAAGCCTAGGCAACCATTTTTTAACAAAAAATATTTTTTCATTTTTTTCATTTTTTTAATATTTTTTAGAAATTAGAAAAAAAATTTGAAAACTTACAAAAAAAAATAGCATTTGAGACCACAAAAATATGAAAAAAAATATTTAGTACTTTCATTTTAATTGTCTCTTCATTTTGGCATAATAAAATCTACAAAAATTAATCTGGAATCGGGAATTACTTTGTTGATCTCATTTTCAGATTAATTAAAAAACAATTCATAGAAAATTCATTTTAACTTTGTAATTTTCGATTTTTACTTTTAGGAGTTGTGATGTTGTCCTCTAATAGCCCATCTCTCTAGTTCGCGATGTCTACGACGTGGATCATCGTTGTTTCGGCAAAAATTACATACTAGAGTTCGGCGAGAAAGCTCCTCAACTACCTGAGGACATTGAGTGTCATTTCGTGGGGGCATTTGCAAAGCAACAAAGCCAAAACACTTCTCTCTGTAATTCTAAATTTGGTGATGGTTGAAGACGGGGACAACGAGAAAATCGCTAACCATCTTGATCGTGCCGTTTCAAGTCTTGAAAGAAATCCATTAAAGGTCTTGGTCCAAGTGAACACCAATGGAGAAGTATTTAAATTTGGTGTGGAGCCTACAAATTATTTGGAGCTTGCGAAATATGTCAAATCGCGATGCCCCAACTTGGAATTTTCTAGCTTAATGACAATAGGGATGCCAAACTATACATCAACTCCAACGAATTTCTAGAACAGAAGTTTGCAAGGCAATTGGAATCAATGAGGAGCAATGTGAGTTGTCAATGGGCATGTCCAGTGATTGTGAGAAAGCGGAACTGGTGTCGATAGGTAAACTAAAAAAAATGATGAAGTGAGTGGGGGATAACTTTTATGGTTGTCTTTCGATGGGGCAAAAAGAAAGAATCATGTGCATATTTCCTCAAAAGATGGACGTCTGCAATTTGAGCTGGTTTTGGGCCTTCACACATTATTTTAATCATGGGGAGGCAATGGAGAAAGTTAAAGGGAAAAAGGACCCATCTTTTGGCCGGATCTCCTGGGCGGAAGATCTCTCTCTAATTTTTGTCGATCGTCTCTATCACACCCTAAAACCACAATAATGGGGGTTGTGACACGGCCATCCTTTTCTCAAAAGGATGCAGCCACAACTTAACTAGAATTCAACCTAATAACAAATATGTATATCCATATATATAAGCTCAAGAAGTTCTTTAGTTACAAACATCAGAGCTTGCTGCTAAACCATAAATAGATATACACACATATCCTTTTAAATGACAGACACATCTAATATCAACTTAAAAGGGCTCACCAAATACAAAAGAAACAACTCACAACTTATAATAAAAGCTTCCCCCAACAAAATATCCTCCACTAACGATCGCTCACGTTCTACGGGTGACTCGCTGGATCTGAAAAACAAAAAAAATAAAAGGAA
Source organism: Psidium guajava (assembly GCA_016432845.1). Classification (NCBI taxonomy): domain Eukaryota; kingdom Viridiplantae; phylum Streptophyta; class Magnoliopsida; order Myrtales; family Myrtaceae; genus Psidium; species Psidium guajava. Next base: position 35,391,781 of record CM028226.1, read on the forward strand.
TGAACTAACACGGATCAGTGAGTAATACATTTCTTCTAAGCGGATCGAACAATCACTATACACATTTAAAAAACAAAGCAAATACCAATGATTTAATCCATTGGTTATTCTCAGCAAAATACATGTCAATGGTCTATCCATTGACTAATCACGTGCTCAAGGCTCTAACCGTAATCACATATAACACTCGTGACAAAAGATGACCAAGATTCCCCTTGGTAAGGTCTCCACCTAAAATGTCGGTGGCTCAACCCACAAGAATATCCCAAATAGTATGCGCATACCCACAAACCTATCAACCGGGTTCGCGATTATCTTGAGCAGCACAAAATTACAACAACTCAAAATCAATAGCAAAAATCTATCATAAATTATCTCAACCAGAATGAACATCACCATCAACTCAAAATCAATAGCACAAAGTACTCATAAAACCATCTTGAATAGAGAAAATAACAGTAAATGTTCGATCTTGTTTTATGCAACAAAAATGCTCTAAACACCGCTCTTACTTTCCTTTCAAAAGAACAAATCACATTAAAAACTCATATTATACCTTCTCAGAAAAACATGAGTTTATACAAATCAAAGAAGAAATAGTATCACTCACCAGATGAAGGCAAAATTAAAATGCAATAGCTACTCGAGCCGACGTTTCCAAATTCCTATTTAAAAATACGAAAAATGAATAAAAAACGAGTAATATGACACTCTAACGGACGGCTTAACTAATTTACACCTATTTAACGATATAACGACGATCGCGCATCAACGGAAGCTCGCCTAATAGCAAATTTCCTTTGCTGTCCTTAATGGGCAATTTGCGCTTCAAAACTAAAAAGACCATAACTCACTCCACTGAGCTCCATTTCAAGCCGTCTTATAGTCTAATCGAAGCTTATTCAACGTACTGCAAAAGTCCTAACATGGTCGACCTCAAAAAATAAACGAAAAATAAATATATTAGCTCTTGAAGTATGATGTTCGCGTGCATACTGTAGGAAACAGAACAGCTCATTCTTCAAAAGTAAAAAGGTCATAACTCACTCCACCGAGCTCTGTTTCAAGTCATCTTATAGTCCAAATGAAGCTTATTCGACGTACTACAAAAGTCTTAACATGGTCAACCTCAAAAAACAAATGAAAACAGAAGATATTGGCTCTTGAAACATGCTGTTCGCTCGGGTACTGTAGTAACCAGAACTTAAAATTTTGTTTCGGGCAAATTATAAGTCCAAATTGAGATCCGTCAAATCTCACGACTTCACAACGTCCTAAATCTTCATCTCCATATAAAAACGCAGCATAAAAAATCCTCAAATGAACCCAGCAATTTAAACTCGATCTAGGTCCGAAACTAAACTCCAACTCTAAAATTTTCTTCCATACGAGAAATGCGAGCACTTACTAAACGTTATTAAACGGCGCCGAGCATAGTTTGGTGAGATACATGGCTTAGACTCCTCTTCCTCCTTCCTCCATTTTCTTTTTTCCTCTTCTCCTTTCTTTCTTTTCTTTCTTCTCTTTCTTACGTCTCTTATTGTAGATGGAAAGGAAGAGAGTTACTACTGTCTCCTCCTTTTTTTTTTATATATTTTGTTGACTTCCAACCTTTTATTACTATTATTATTATTGGTCCCACCATTATTATTTAACCAAATCTAAAGCAAAATATTACAGTCTCTCAAAAAATCTCTTGGTCCAACTCTTTCTGGCTCTCTCATCGATCAATTCGGCTTGGAGGTGAAATCGCACAAGGAAAGAAGGCCAGAAATGTGAGTGGGAAATGTGGGTTTCTTGGTAGGAGGATCTCATACAACATAGGGGGTAGCATCATGAGGGCCACTCAATGGAAAGGCATGGCAAAGACCATTTGATGAGTGTGATGAAAAAAGTGGGGCCCCACAATTGTCATAGATTGTAACATTGGGTCGACAATTGAGATAGAAAAAAAATTCACATACGGCATAGGGACGTTAGATTGAGGAAGAACCGCAGGAATTTGCAAATCATGCCTTCAGCCTTTGCTATGTTCTTGAATATCTGCCATCATGGGGTGTTTCTACCAGTCCAAGTCTGGATGAAGCCTGCGGTAACATAAGCAATATTGGTCCAAGTAAGGACGTGATTAGTTCTCTCGTGATTGAAATCTCCTCTAATGACAATCTAAGGCAAGCATACACAACTGAGAATGAGCTAAATTTGGATGATTTCACAAAATCTGAAACACTCCAGGACCATCCTCCTGTTATAAAGGCCAATAGTATGTTAGAAGAGATGTCGTTGATCAATATATCAGAAGAAAGTAGCTATGCGAAGGAGATTGCTATTTTGGAGGATAATGCTTTCAGTGATATAATCATTTGATAAAGGAAAAAGCATGGAGCAAAAAGGTAAAAGGGACTCCACCACTTCACCAAATGAATGATGAGAGGGGGGAGATCCATTTTTGTTATCGTGGTATAACGCTATACATTGGAATCCAAGGAGAGGGAGAGTCTGCTCTCCATATTTCATAATCAAGTTCTTCAGTGAGGCAAGGGAGGATGGCTGGATTTCTCTTGGTGGTATCCTCCTCTCAATAACTGGACACCACTTTGATTGAAAATGCTTATGGACTTGCGTGAATTACAGTTATGTTCATCACAACTTCTCTCATGGCTCTGGTCATGGTGCTTGTCTGGCAAAAAAGTTCTAGTGGCTATAGCTTTTCCTCTCTTCTTATGGATCATCGAGGGCGTTTACTTGTCAGGAGCTATAATAAAAGTGCCCCAGGGGGATGGTTCTCCGGCTGGCCGGGGGAGTTCTTGAAGGGGCTCTGTTTTCCGATCCAGCAGCCTTGGGTGATGGTTGCAGTGATAGCTCTCTGATTTTCCTTTCTTGGTCAGAAGATCGAGCAACCTAAGAAAGAAGAGAGAGAGAGATTACGAAAAAAAAATGAGGGCAAGCCAACAAAATGATTGAAGAGCGTAAAACAACATTGATCATGAGTCTCCTCTCGGAGATCCCATTGTCAAAAGGGTTAATATCCGCCAGCCCTTCCTGGTTACTCGTACCAAATGGCTGGTTCACCGTAGAAAATGGTTGATTAAAACCCGAGTGAGTCTGTTGCTGAGGATAATTCATCATCTCCTGTCGTTGCTATACTCTCCAAATGGCGAGGAAGCAAAGTTTTCTCTAGTAGTTCTAAAAAACCCACAGTTCTAGTGGACAGCTTAATTTCCACTAGCCATCCACGTGATCCTTCCACTCTGCTCCCTAATTTGCAAGTCTCCCCCATCAAGAAGAAGCAGTGTCTCCAGATTACGACGATGACCCCTATCCACATTAGTTCTCTAGGAAGAATGACTTATGTCGAATATCTCAAGGCCTGAGCCGAAAAACACGAGGCTGCAAATGTTGGCTTGGCTTATAGAACCACATGTCAACTTCCAAATTGAGCTATTGCCTCCTTAGACTTGAATGTAATAGTAGTCGTGACCACCTGAACTTGTGGAGTTCACAAGTCTGATGAGGTAGGCCGTAAAACTCCCTAAAGGGGAAGTAAGGAACAGCTGGAAAGAGATTGATCCTAGTGAGGTCGACGTTGCTTCGGTGCTTGGTTGGAGGCTAGCTAGTAATAGTTGGTCCTTGGTCCTCTAGATAGCCCTGGCCCCTTGTTGTGCTAGCGAAGCTGGGAATTGGGAAAGGAGAAGGACGAGAAGAGGAAGAAGGGTCGAAGCTCTGAGAGAGATGCCCTCCATTGCTATAGAGCTAAAGTAGCTTAATCAATGTGGCAAGTGGTTACGTAAAGGCGGCATTTTATGGTGGTATAGGCTGCTCAAGCCCATTTTAAAAAATGAAGATCGAAGTGGCAGGCACCATCATCTGCTCCTTGAGCGCATATGTGGCGAAGCCCAGATCAGTCGATGACTGGACCACGGAGTGGAGTGCCTCCAAGAGGTAGTCCTAGAGCTACTACGATTGAGAGGCGAGGCCGAAAAAGGCATCAGCAAACTCCTCAAAGAAGATGAGGAGGGCATACTTGAGGACGAGGGGGAGGTCATTCATCTCTATTGCATGCGGTTGCTCAATCACCTCACAATTTGCACAATGGACACTCTTCAGCTGTTTCAGCTCCTTCAGAAGTGCAAACCTAAACAAAAGACACTGGGTTAAACCAAATGAAGTTGTGTATGGTTCTCTAATAAATGGATTTACTGAAGCTGGAAGAGTCAAAGAAGTTCTTCATTAAGTCCGTCGGATGGAACGATGTGGAATTCCAGCAGATAAGGTAGTTTTGACTTCTCTCATCGAGGCTTACAGCAAAGTATGATGCTTGGAAGGAGCAACGTCTTTGTATGAAAGGATGAAAAATATGCCGAATAGTTTAGACGTCATTGCATCAAACAGTATGATCATTCTTTATGCAAATCTTGGCATGATATCTAAAGCAATGCTCATTTTCAACCGCATGAAAGAAGAAAATATGGCAGATAGGGTTTCTTTTGCAAACATAATGTATCTGTATAAGAGCATGGGTATGCTTGATGAAGCCATTGAGGTTGCTGAGGAGTTGAAACAGGCAGGTTTATTGAGAGATTGTCCTTCATATATTAAGGTAATGGCATGCTATGCCACCAATGGCCAACTACGTCAGTGTGGTGAGTTGTTGCATGAGATGGTGGTGATTCGAAAGCTTTTACCCGATAGTGAGACCTTTAGAGTAATATTTATAGTGTTAAAGAAGGGAGGTATAGCTACTGAAGCTATAAAGTAGCTGGAATTATCCTACCATGAAGGAAAGCTTGGAGGTGCACTAGCTACAAATTTTGGTGGAAGGGGTAGACCATGCGATACCAAGCTACTTGATGTGATCTTGATGCGGAAATTGATCGTTCTACGAAGATCCAAAATGTGCGAATTGCGAACCTCGACCCCCAATCGAACCTGTGATTGGTAACCTTGGTATGAACGTGACCTGTTGACGAACCTGTATCAACCAACCAACGCTATAGACGCCACGAACAAGAAATTCGCTATCTTGCTCAATAAGTCGAATCGACCGCCACAAGGAAGCCTTGATTAGATCAAGTACTCAAAGAACTCAAGGGATGGAAAAAAACCTCTCTTTAAAAATAATCATAATCTGAGTGTCTTGAATCCTTAAGCACCATTATATATGATGCTAACCCTAGGAAAGGAAAATTACAAATATGGGCTAACCTTAGGAAAAAAGGAAAATAACCAGAGAAATCACGGAAAACGGAAATTGCCTAAAAAAAACAAAGAAATGCCTAAACAAGTCTAAACAATTCCAAAACACCAAATAACACGTCGTCAGTTACGGCGTAGCAATGAGTTGCATTTAGCAATCCGTTTCCGTGCAATCGCTCATACTTGAGATCACTTGGAATTTGCCTGCGCAGTCATTAATTCAAGTCAACAACTTGGTTACTGCTACTCTGAAGGATCACATTGCACCAGGAAGCCCACGATTCTTCAAGTCTCAGCGCGGGATCGCATCCACTCCAAAGATCACAAACCATGACGCTAACAACTTGCTTGAATTGCTTTGCCCTCACTCGAGTGATCGGACCAAAAGGGTAGGACAACGGGTCCCAAGCACCTCCTCCCCAATAAGGCTCGATGTGTTCGATGTCCACATCATTCCCTCCCCCGTGCAAAGGATTTGTCCTCAAATCATCTGCATCGAAAGGAGTCAAGTTAGAAACATTGAAGGTAGCACTAATACCTTCCTCACCTGGAAGATCAAGCTTGTAGGCATTATCATTAACCCTCTCTAGCACCATGAACGGTCCATCCCCTCGCGGTAATAACTTAGAACGTCGTTGCTCGGGAAAACGCTCCTTGCGCATGTGAATCCAAACCCAATCGCCGGGTTCAAACACTACTTTCTTGCGTCCTTTATTGGCTTGCCTTGCATATTGCTCAGTCTTGTGCTCAATATTCAGCCGCATCTTCTCATGCAATGCCTTGACAAAGTCGGCCTTCTTAGCACCGTCTAAATCCACACGCTCATCAATAGGCAAAGGGGTTAAATCTAATGGAGTTAATGGATTAAACCCATAGACAACCTCAAATGGTGTAAATTTGGTAGCTGAATGCATGCTCCTATTATACGCAAACTCAACATGTGGCAAATAATCTTCCCATGATTTAAGGTTCTTTTTAATGATAGCACGCAACAATGTCCCTAAAGTCCTATTAACTACTTCGGTTTGACCATCAGTTTGTGGATGACAAGTAGTAGAAAATAAAAGCTGTGTGCCTAATTTCTTCCACAATGTTTTCCAAAAGTAGCTAAGAAATTTAGTGTCTCGATCAGAAACAATGGACCTAGGCATGCCATGCAAACGCACAATCTCACGAAAGAACAAATCAACAACATGCGATGCATCATCGGTTTTATGACAGGGTATAAAATGAGCCATCTTTGAAAACCGATCAACCACCACATAAATAAAATCCCTACCATGCTTAGACTTAGGCAATCCTAACACAAAGTCCATAGAAATATCAATCCAAGGATGCGTCGGAATCGGCAAAGGTGTATACAAGCCATGTGGTTTAGTGGTAGACTTAGCTTGTTTACATGCAATACATCTTTCACAAACACGTGCGACATCTCTTTTCATGTGTGGCCAATAAAAATGTTCATGCAGTATTTCGTAAGTTTTATTAATGCCAAAATACCCCATTAACCTACCACCATGTACCTCTTGTACCAACAATTCACGCAAAGAACATCTAGGCAAACATAACTTATTTTCATGAAAAAGATAGCCATCATGCCTATAGAATTTTTCAAATACAGCGTATTCACAAGCTTCAAACACTCTTCCAAAGTCATCATCATCAATATATAAGTCTTTGATATGCTCAAAACCTAGACACTTGGCTCCTAGAGTAGTTAGAATTGCGTACCTTCGAGAAAGTGCATCGACTACCACATTTTCCTTACCTTTCTTGTACTTGATCGCATATGGAAAGGTCTCGATGAACTCCATCCATTTGGCATGTCTTTTATTCAACTTTTGTTGCCCCTTCAAGTACTTTAAGGTCTCGTGGTCGGTGTGGAACACGAACTCCTTCGGCCATAGGTAATGTTACCAAGTCTCCAAAGCTCGCACCAAAGCATACATCTCCTTATCGTAAGTAGGATAATTCAATGTTGCTCCACTTAATTTCTCGCTAAAATAAGCTATGAGACGTCCTCCTTGCATCAACACGGCTCCAATTCCTATACCATAAGCATCGCACTCTATCTCAAAAGCAGCACTGAAATTCGGCAAAGATAACAAAGGAGCATTGGTCAACTTATCTTTTATTAAATTGAATGCTCTCTCTTGCTCTTCTCCCCACGTGAAACCCATGTGTTTCTTGATAACCTCGGTCAAAGGTGCGGCAATGGTGCTAAAGTCTTTCACAAATCGTCGATAAAAACTTGCTAAGCCATGAAAACTGCGTACTTCTCCCACAATCTTAGGTGTCGGCCACTCACGAATTACTTTCACATTTTCCTCATCAACCTATATTCCATTAGCACTAACTACAAATCCTAGAAACATTAATTTGTTAGTCACAAAAGAGCACTTCTTTAGGTTAGCATATAATTGTTCGGCCCTTAAAACCTGCAAAACAGCTCGCACATGCTCAATATGGTCTTCAAGGCTTCTGCTATATATCAAGATATCATCAAAATAAACAACCACAAATCGACCAATAAAAGCACGCAAAACATGATTCATAAGTCGCATGAAAGTGTTAGGTGCATTAGTTAGTCCAAATGGCATGACTAACCACTCATACAATCCGTACTTAGTCTTAAATGCAGTTTTCCATTCATCCCCTTCTTTCATCCTAATTTGATGATATCCACTTTTCAAATCGATCTTAGTAAATATGCAAGAACCATGCAATTCATCCAACATGTCATCTAACCGAGGAATAGGATGTCGATACATTACCGTAATGTTATTGATTGCTCGGCAATCAACACACATCCGCCACGACCCATCCTTTTTCGGTACCAACAAAACAGGAATGGCGCATGGGCTAAGACTCTCTTGCACATACCCTCGCTGTAATAATTCACTAACTTGCCGTTAAAGTTCTTTTGTCTCCTCCGGATTGCTTCTATATGCGGGTCGATTAGGCATTGGCACACCAAGAATCAAATCAATTTGATGTTCTATGCCTCGAATCGGTGGTAACCCTCTAGGAAGCTCATCGGGAAAAACATCTTCAAATTCCTGCAATAAAGACACAACAGGACTAGGCAAACTAGAGTCAAGATCGTTAGTAGAAAACAAAGCCTCCTTGTACAAAAGTACAAACATCGGCATGTCCAAAACTAAAGCTCTCCTCACTTCGTTCGATTTTGCATAGAAGTTCTTTTGCTTTTGCCTCTCTTCTTTTCTCTCAGCCTCACTCTTTTTTCTCTCTCCTTTTCCCTCAGTCTCACTCTTTCTCTCCCTCTCGGCCTCTCTTTTTACATATCTTTCGGTGTCACGTTGTAGCTTCAATTGATCTTCATACACTTCACTAGGTGTCATTGGTACCAAGGTGTAAGTCTTTTGATTCATCACCAATGAATATCGGTTAGTGTACCCATCATGATATACCCTTCGATCATATTGCCATGGCCTACCAAGCAAAACATGGCCCGCTTGCATAGGTACAACATCACACACCATCTCATCCTTATATCTTCCTATCTCAAATGGAACTCGGACTTGCTTCGACACTTTCACCTCACCACTATCATTCAACCATTAAAGTTTATATGGCCTAGGGTGTTTTGCAGTCTTTAACCCCAACTTCTCCACCATGGCACAACTTGCCACATTTGTACAACTACCTCCATCAATAATCAAACTACAAATCTTACCATTCACCACGCATCTTGTATGGAACAAATTATCACCTTGTTGGTGATGCTCCTCTTCTTTGACTTGAACACTAAGAGAACGCCTAACCACCATCAATTCACCCTTTATTGGCATCTCAACATCACTACAATCTTCTAATGGTGGCATTTCATCATCCTCTTCCTCCCTTTCACTTTCGGATTCAACATCACCATGACCAGTCATGATCATCACCCTCTTATTAGGGCATTGATTTGCCATATGACCCATGCCCATACACTTGAAACATTTAATATCTCGAGTCTTAGTGTTAGGGTTTTCAGATTTACCTGAAGCTGAATTCGAACCAACTCTGCTATCCTTATCCTTTCCTTTTAAAGTTTCAGCCTTTGTGTTGTTTCCCCTCCAATTGGGCTGCTCATCTCTCTTCCAATTGGACTTCCAATTCGAGCTTAAACCTTCACCACTCTTGTAATTTCGGTCCAACTTTAATTGTCTCTCAACTTTGATGGCTTTGTCCACTAATTCCTCTAACTCAACATAATGTTGCAGCTCCACCACCCTCGCTATTTCTCAGTTCAGACCACTCAAAAATCGTGACATCGTGGCCTCTCGGTCCTCCACTACATTAGCTCGGATCAAGGCAACCTCCATCTCTTTATGGTACTCTTCCACGCTCCTATAGCCTTGTGTGAGATTTTGTAACTTATGGAACAGGTCTCGGTGGTAATGACTTGGTACAAAACGCCTCCTCATCACCGTTTTCATCTCATCCCACGTGTCTATCGGCCTTACACCATTGCGTCTCCTGCTAGTCACAAGTTGATCCCACCAAATTATAGCATAATCAGTGAATTCAACAGCTGCGATTTTTACCTTCTTGAGCTCGGAATATCGTTGGCAGTCAAATACCATTTCCATTCGTTTCTCCCACTCTAGGTACGCATCGGGATCATTCTTTCCTTGGAAAGATGGAATCTTCATCTTGATGTTGCCAAGCTCGTCATCTTCTCGATGTCTAAACCCTCGGCCCCCATTCCACCTTCCAAATCAGCCATCTCGACCATCCTCCATATCGACCTCATATTCATCATCAAATTGTCGCTGCCATCTTGGTCGTGTTCTAAATTCATCTCGCTGATTTTGTGGCATCCGACGTGGTGGCTCTTGGTCACCATCAAGCCTCGTCTCACATCCTACAACTCAGGTGCTAAACGCTTCAAGTTGCGCTCTCAACTGCTGGATGCCTTCCAATATCGCGTCATCCCTTTGGTTGGGACCATCCTCCCTTTGATTCACACTTTCTTGATCACGTGACATGATTTAAACCTGCAAGAAAATGTTAGAAATAAATAATCCTCACCAACACTCCCTTATGTGTCACTCAAGGTGTTTGTCACTCCCCTCGTGTTTAACTCAACTTTGTCTTTTTTTTTAATAAATAAGCTCACACACTCTCGCCTTTTACCTCTCGTTTCCTTTACAATAGCTCTTTTTCGGACTAGAACCCAGCCTCTCAACCACCTTACAACAATCGATTAAACCACCAAGCAAGAAGAAAAAAAAATTTGGGGATGTACTGCTCCAAAGGTTTTTTTTTTAACCAAACAACTGAGCAGCTTTCGCTAATTTCAATTCAGTACAACTAACAAATGAGTCGTCTTCTTGAATTTTTTTTTTCTTCTTTTTTTATCTTTCTCACCTTTTTTTTCTCTCGCTTTTTTTTTGTTTGATCTTCTCCTTTTTTTATCTCTCGCTCTTTTTTATCTTTTTTTTTTTACGAACTCAAATACAATCAGAAAACACAAACATCATACGAACAATTAAAAAAAATAGACGCAGCAAGAACAAAAACGGAACCCTAATTCGGTTAAACCCCGAAACCCTAGTTTTAACAAATCTCAAATTGCCTAACGAAAGCAGTAAAATTAGGATAACTAGACCTTGTAGAACATGGGCTCTGATATCAAATGATGTGATCTTGATGCGGAAATTGATCGTTCTACGAAGATCCAAAATGTGCGAATTGCGAACATCGACCCCCAATCGACCTGTGATTGGTAACCTTGGTATGAACGTGACCTGTTGACGAACCTGTGTCAACCAACCAACGCTATAGACGCCACGAACAAGAAATTCGCTATCTTGCTTGATAAGTCGAATCGACCGCCACAAGAAATCCTTGATTAGGTCAAGTACTCAAAGAACTCAAGGGATGGAAAAAACCACTCTTTAAAAATAATCTTAATCTGAGTGTCTTGAATCCTTAAGCACCATTATATATGATGCTAACCCTAGGAAAGGAAAATTACAAATATGGGCTAACCTTAGGAAAAAAGGAAAATAACCAAAGAAATCACGGAAAATGGAAATTGCCTAAAAAAACAAAGAAATGCCTAAACAAGTCTAAACAATTCCAAAACACCAAATAACACGTCGTCAGTTACGGCGTAGCAGTGAGTTGCGTTTAGCAATCCGTTTCCATGCAATCGCTCATACTTGAGATCACTTGGAATTTGCCTGCCCAGTCATTAATTCAAGTCAACAACTTGGTTACTGCTACTCTGAAGGATCACGTTGCACCAGGAAGCCCACGATTCTTCAAGTCTCAGCGCGAGATCGCGTCCACTCCAAAGATCACAAACCATGACGCTAACAGCTTGCTTGAATTGCTTTGCCCTCGCTCGAGTGATTGGATCAAGAGGGTAGGACAACAGGTCCCTAGCACCTCCTCCCCGATAAGGCTCGATGTGTTCGATGTCCACATCACTACTCCACCATTCTACAATCAAGGCATCATCCCCGATTCGATTCGATATCGGTTCAAATTCAAAAAGTTCATTTGTAGATCAGGTAACTTTCTTAGCTTTAACAGTTTGCATACTTGATTTGCATATCTTATTGATTGACTTTCGATATTTGAATTGAATTGATAGAATCGTTACCTTTTTTTTTTGCAATATTTGAATTCATATTCAGGTAAATAATTATACTTGAAATAGTCTATCTTTAATGGGTTAGAGTTTAGGCCACATTAAGCTCTAAAATATGTGAGATAGCTATCTTATAAAGCATAGTTATTTTAGGGCCATAATTAAATCCGAAAATTCAAAAAAAATGGAAAAATCATAAAAACAAATTCCAATCAATCCCAAAAAAGTCAGAAAAATTCAAAAAAAAAACATTCTCAAAAAAATTATGGAAATAGGAAATGACCACATTCAACTGATTTGACCTATTTTCACTTGTCGAGTCTTGAAAAATGATCATTTTGCCCTTCTGGTCAATTTGATCAAAACTTTTCCAATCATCCAAAATTATTTTTCATGAAATAAAATGGTATCGAAATGGCGTTAGAGTAATCTAGCGTAACCAAGTCTCCAGACTTTAAATCTCTGGTTCGTATAAGTAATTTAGTTCTCCCGCTAATTTACTTAGGTTTCTAATCAACCTACCAAGAACGATTAGTGGCGACTCCAAATCGAAGAAACTTTGCATGAAAAGAATCTAAGTTGCAATTCGGTAGGACTTGAGAGGGTATGAATTAGGTTGGTCAATTAACCTAATAATTCGTTAACCTGAAATTTCACCGATCGTATTCTTTAGGTCGCGACAGTACTCAGTACTCCACGCGTTTGAACTTGTCATTGGTAGAAGCAGTATGAAGTCTCCAATGTTGGCTAGAATTGCTCCCTTCACAAGAACCATATCAACCTAGTAGTTTTCATGAAGGACTTGGAGACCACCACCTTGATAATCGGATCAGTGGTCCGCATACTTGAACCTCCCATTCTCAGAAAATGACCATGATTGCCTAGGTTGACCATAAAAGCCCCTTCACGGGCTAGACGGTGATCCAACTCTTGCCACCGTCTCTGGTGAACCTTTCTCGTCATCTCCCCTCATGTTACCCATAGCTAGGGCTTCGCCAAGATCACTTACGTTCTCGAAGACGAACATCACCGCCCCGAGAATAACGCAAATGAGGGCGATGGCGAAAGAAGTGCTCATGCTCCATGGGACGACTGATGCGATACCAAAGTTCGTGTAGGCTCCCAGTGCTTTCACCCAAGAATACCACACAGAGAAAGCACCTTCCTTTGTAGATGGCACGCAGTCCAACACCAAAACCCTACCATAAGCATACAAGATTCCTGTTGTCGTGCTCTGCAAAGTCACAAAGAAAATCACATATCCCATTCTCCAAGTTTTGTTCCGATAGTAGAATCCAACCCCATAGGTAATCATTGAGAGAAGAAAGCCTAATAGCTTCATCTTCACAACATTTGCCTTGATGAGGTTCTTCCACTTTTGCTCTCTCCACAACCAAGCCAACATGTTCTGTTGTGGCTTCTAGGGCTAATGTTTTGCTTTAGCAGGCCCTAAACTCGAAAGCTTAGTAGCTTCTTGTCATCAAAATCATGCTCTCGCATGAAGACTTCTCGAAGCTTTACTCGCTATATGAGACACAACATCAAGTGGATCTACTAGTATGCGTACTAGGTGAAGGTGCACAACAGTAACTGCCTGTATCCATTTTCTTCCTTCTCCAGGTTCTCAACAAACTCTTCCTCAAATGAAGCAACTTGCCGTCTGAACAATGCTGCAACTCTACCCCCATTACTATAAAATCCCACGATTCTCCCTCCATTCACTACTCCAGACTTCCTGGATAATGCACTTGACGCGTCATCTACAAGCCTCGAAGCTACACAACTCGATGGACTACTGCCTTCATCCAGCCTCGAAATCTCACTAACATCCTCATGGTTGACGACAACATTTTCAAATTAACGAGATCCGGCAAGGATGGACTCGGATTGGGGAGTTCAACTCTCCTCCTCTCCAATTGTCCCCCTGTTTCAGTTAAAACTAGAAGAGGCTTTTTTTTTTCTCTCTAGAGCTCCATCATGGAACCCCAGAAAACCTCCCTCTCTTCTTCACTTTTTCCTCCCTCTCTTCTTCACTTTTTCCACCTCTTTTTTATTTCTCTTTCTGCTGTGTCCTCTATGATGAGTCCTCCTCCACCTTTTTTCCTTCGGTGGCCGAGAGGAAGAGAATCAGTGCCTCTCTCTTTTCCAGCTTGCTTTTATCGAAAAAAAAGTTCACTAGAGTTTATCCTCCACTCTTTTTTATTCTTTTTCAGTGTAGAGAGCAACCCCCAAAGAGGTTTTAGCTTTTCCTTTGCTTCAAAAAAAAGGTCCCTTCAGGAAACCCCTCTACCGCTTCTCAAGTCCTTGCTCGGTGAACCTCATTGGATTCCCTCTCAATTCATGAGCATGGAGGTTTTGTTCTTTCTTTTGTTATCCCTTTAGTGCTCCATTACTTTCTTCTTTTTGACCAGCATTTTAGCAGCCAAAATTGCTTGAATGGGCTAGGAGTTCATGTAATGCAGCTTCATGTAATGACTCCCTAATGATGACAAGCTATTTGTTTCTTGGCATGCTATCTCGATCACCATGCGCATCTGCTCAATAAGATTCGAAGAAAACCCATCTCGCAAAACAATTTACAGTACACATGTCATAAAATTTGTCAAAGGCTTAGTCAAAATAGTAATGGCAAGCCAGAAGATCATATATCCGTCACTTTGCATGTTGCTTTATTGCATTTCACCAACGCTTGAGCTTGTGAGAATAAAATCGTCGGTGAGAGGAATTCATTCTAATATGCTCATCCAAATGACCCATCACATATTACTCTACACAATCAAGGCAAGTCGCCAAACTAAACGGGGATTGACACTCATTATACCTTGCTGTGGATGATATTTTCCCTATCTGCTCGCATCTTATTTTTAATCATGGTCTCTTCCACGATTTCACTTCCGATGCTCCTCTTTAGTGCCCCTTTTTCTTTTTCTTTCAATTTAGTGCCCCATCTTCATTCAAAGGTTAGTACATCAATGATAGTGGCATAATGGAAAATGATGAGCTATTTTCCCCCTAAAAGTCCTCGTGGGTGCTCCATCCTTGATATTCCCAGTTGCTTCGCTGGCAATAACAATCTTGTCTTGGTCCTCTAGTTGTGCTCGCCCCACAGCAGAGATTACCACATCAACTTGCTTAATCGCATTCAACAGACTCTCTTGGTCATATATGTCTCCACGAACTAAATTGACGCCTAAGCTCTTTAAACCTTCAATGATCTTGCCCGAGATGCGGTTGGAGAGAGTAGACTCCCTCACAAGAACGAGGGTAGGGTGATTGGACTTAGCACTTGCTTTCACGATGAACTTTTCGATGTATCCAGTGCCTCCAATTAACAGGACTTTGCTCTTTTCAGCCATCGGAGGGTTTTCACGACAGAGGTGCGGTTTTTCCCGGCGAACTTGATAGGTTTCTAAAGTGACTCTGATCCTGGTTTCTGGCAATAGCGAGACCTGAGTGATTCCCTGAGAAGTGACACCTCCACGTCGTCAATGCAAAATGCAATGCAGAAAAAATAGATAGCAGTGCATGGAGAAATATTTTTGGTGAGAATTAATTCTCATTTTTTTGTGTAATATGAATAAAAAAAGAAATTAAAATTGAGGTGTCAATAATCACGAATGGATAAAGCGCTAATGTAAGCGCTATACAAGCATGATGTCATATGGATGACTATATGATGCAAGCACGATGTCATTTTGATGTGGCATCTATACAAATCATGAGATAATGAGATAAAATTTCTTATCCTCTAAAAAAGTCTAAGGATAAGATTTTGTGTCCATAAATTCTAAAGGATAAGATTTCTTATCCTCTAGAAAAGTCTGAGGATAATATTTCTTATCTAGAAATTCTAACGGATAAAATTAGTTATCCAATAAAACCACACGAAAAATGAGGGAATCCCAACCCCTATAAATAGAGGTGTGGGGCAAATGTTTAGAGAGATTAGACATCCCAAAAGTTCACCCATCCTTGTGTGAGTTTCGTGCCATTCTTGTGATTAACCTAGGGAGTTTTGAACTCCGGTTTCGCTAAAGACGACCAGAGGGTCATGAGGTTGTTCGTGATCAAAAACTGAGCTTTATTCACCATTTCTCAAGGGTCGCTAGCACGATCAAGGAGCGGACAACCACGAGCTTTGTCTTCCGTCATCGTGTGATCGCTAGTGTGTCTGAACTAGAGGTTCGACACTTAACGTACTTCAAGAACATGAGAACAAGTCTGCCTAATCGTTGTTTTTGGGGTAAGCCTGGAACTCCCTTGATGCATGGTTTAGATTTTCGATTACAATGCACGAGATATCCTAAGACGATCTAGGCGCACGGGCGCGTGTGATTCCACTGCTTTCCATGTATGTTTTGCTTTGTCTTGGCCCGTGCGCTGCCGAGATAAATTCCCAATAGAACAAGCACACATTTTACATTGTATCCCAGCTTGTTATGTTGGCCAAACAAGTAAAGCAGATATTTCTCAATTTCATCTCGATCACAACATGGATTGATATCAACCTTAATAGAGAAAAATTAGAAACTAGGATAGGCAATTCTCGACTAGCCTCGCTTTATGTCCTCCATTAAGTCAAAATTCTTTAGCATGTCCCAAGTAGGGAAAATTACCAAAAAAAAAAAGATCATAAATCTATTGTAATTGTGTCCATTTAGTTTTAGGAAATTTTTTGTCAATTGAGTCATAAACCTTTTGTAATTGGGTCAATTCAGTCCACTTTGCAGGCGGCGCTAATGTGGGTAATTTTCAATAATATTTTAATTTTTTTATATTTTTCTCTTTCTTTTTTGTCTTCCTATTGTGACTGAAGAGGGTCACTAGAGCTCATCGGACACTGGGTGAGGCCATCGCAATAGAGGGAATGGCCTTGCCTGCAGCTTGCAAGGCCATGGCCTCCTTCATCCACGACTGACAAGGCACTGGTGAGCTCCAACAACTTTTCCAGCCAAAATAGGGGGAAAAAAGAAAGAGAAAAAAAATTAAAATATTATTAAAAATTATCCACATCAATGTGGCCCGCAAAATAAACTGAATTGGTACAATTGCAAAAATTTTAGCACCCAATTGCCCAAAAAAGATTTATGACTGAACTGATACAATTGTGATAGGTTTATGACTTTTTTGGTAATCCTCCCTCAAAAGTACATAGAACTAGGTGCTGTGCATGAGCCCAGAGTAGGCCTCCAATAGATCTGTGGGCCTTGATCCTTTTTAAAGAACTATAAAAATGGTAATAGATAACAATCTATTTGTCATGCATAAGGATCAAATATAATGTCATGCACAAAATCACTAACTGCTTTTAACATGTGATATGCATGGGATTGTGCATTAGATTTTGTGAAAAGGATAGGAAAAGGAGAACCGATCATTTGGAATGGGCGTAATCACAAAAAAAAAAAATGAGAGCACCGGAGGTCGAACTACTTTTCCCGGGCTCCTTTCGTCCCTAATTCAGTCACGACACATGCATCGCACACGGACTCGTTCGGTCAAGCAAGAAAGAAAAATGGGAGGGGGGCGAATTTCACGTAAGGCTGGCCTCACATGGTCTGGATCTTAAAAATAGAAGTGAGTTAGGGCCTACTCTTCTGTAAATTCAAGCTCATGTCGCAGGTCGGGCCGGTTCGAATGCAATTCATAATCGAGTTGTTTTTTTTTTCCCACAAAACAAACGAAGCTTTAGTTTCAAGAAGTCCAGATGGTTCGTTTTTTCCTTTGGTAACCGATGCCCTCCAAGAAGCTTCCTCTACTTGAGGGACAAACTACAATGGACTTATTCTTATATATGTTTCATTGGAAGCGGATATGTTATTCTTGAGCAAGATGTCTCTAGTATATAAATTTCATTAAAGAATACGAATGGGGAATTATGCAACATCAATAGTTTTGTTTAGGGATCAAATTTTGTTGTTATTGACCGATCATTTCAAGTGATACGAGTGATTATTTTTAGGAAGCTACTTTCAAGTCATCCATTTTTCACGAAACAAACAGAACCTTGATTTTGAGAAGTCTAAACAGTCCGTTTTTTCCTTTGGTAACCGAGGCCCTCCAAGAAGCTTCCTCTATTTGAGGGACAAACTACAATTGGACTTATTCTTACCGCTGTTAGTCTCCATGCTAGAAGTGGGCCCATACGAGATCTGAATAAGTCTACATGCGCAGCCCGTGGACCTTTATGGAAGCTCAATGTGCCAAGACCATTAGATCTATGGGTCCCAAATGAGAATCGCGAAAATTAAGGATTGTGATGCACACTATACAACTCACCTATGCTTGGTGCCCCTTGGAAATTTTACAGGGCCATCCAAACCATCGACTCGACTAATCTTTACAAATGTACCCAAATCTCTTCGTGCATGATTGTCAAGCAAGATTTCACTTACAGATAGATGGCATCGGGTTCGAAATTATTGAAATGTTGAATTATTATAACACAACTCACGTATGTGTCTCAACACTATATTTTATTATCATGTTGAGAATTGCCATCTCCCCACCTTTACTTAAACCAATTGCCCGAACTTATTTTGGTGCGCGAAAGGTCGACTGGCGACCTAAAACCCCAATGTCGGGAAAGAAATCAGTTGGCAAAAAATGATTATTAATTGCACCGAAATTGGAGGGTACATGGAGTGGCCAAGTGTCCTCGCCGATGGGAACATGCGACCTCCAACCACCATTCTTAGAACTTCGATAGACCAGCAACCACTAAAACGGTTGAAGAAGAAGAAGGGGGCCGACGACATTTGTCTGTGCCTTCTCTCTTCTTTAATCGAGATGTCGCCCTCATTTCGCTATTGGCAGATGAACAGTCCGCCATTGAATTCTTTTTTTTTTTTTTCCGTCTCTTTTCAAAAAGAATGTGAGTCTGATGTGTTCTTCTGGTCTCTCTCTCTTTCTTTTTTTTTCCCCCCCTCTGAGGGAGACATTTACGAGCTTTACGACAACGTTTTAGTTGTACACGGCAAGAACTTAGGTGACTAGGAAAAGTACGTAAGCATTAGTTTATTCGCCGACATGTACCTGAGGAAGCCTTGAATTTAGTGGTTCGGCTTCAAATCGATCGCGCTTAGGCTACTATTGCCACCGCATGGTTTAATATGGCCAATTGAGATAGTGTTAGCCAACTAATGATTCCATCGCGTGTGGACTAGCTGATGTTTTTCTTTGGTGTCGTATGATTAATAGTGTGTCGGGCCACGACCTTTTTCGTTGGTAAAAATAATTGAGCCATTCTTGGTAGCACCCCAGTCGAAAGATTGGGATCGTAAAAAAATATTTTATCTGATTCAAGTGAGAATGCTATCCTCTCGTCTTATATGATTTAGGAAGGTTATGAAACATAAGGGATGATTAATCTGAATAGGTTTGTTTAGGGATTTGTCAAGCCTTATCAAAGAGCCATACTCAAAAAAGAAACAATTAGTATCTTTTCTAGCATATTTGGCAATCTTGCCGGATTTTTAGAGCATCCAATTAATCACGTCGGATCTCGATACTCTCGTGTTCCACCACCACCACCACCTCAATTGGGTGAACAACATGGCAAATAATTAATACGTTTTTCGCTGTAAACAAATTATTGATATCTTTTTTTCTCTTAAAGCATCTGATTACGCTCATCAGGTATTCCGTGGCCATGGAAGAATAGTCTAATCGGTAGACCCAAGATACTTGCTCGGGGGGACTCAATCCTTGAAGTCATGGGCACACTTGCAGATATGTAAGCTGGTGAGGAGCGACCTCGCCCTCGCCAGATTCGGAGAGGCCGAGCTTCACCCAAAGCTGGTGAGGCCGGCAAGGTCATCTCTCATCGATCGTCGCCCGTGATATGTCAGAGCCGACCATGCCACGTAATATGATCAACATCCACATCAATAAATTAGTAATTTTTAGTTAAAATTGATAGAATAGACTACATTGGCAAATTGTCAAAAAAAAAATTAAGGACTAAAGTAGCTAAATTTGAAAATTTTAGACTAAATGGATACAAATACAATAAATTTATGATTTCTTTTAGTAATTTTATCATTTATCATTGAATCCTTCCTTGGAAACATATAGTTATCTGGATGTGTGAAATCCAAAACAAGATCTCTTCCCTTTAAGTGAACCCTAATGTCATCTATTGTGGGGGCGGCTAACACCAACTTGCCGAGATGAACATAGTGCTAATTGCTAAACAAATACCTCGGGTGTGCATTGGTCCCAATTCAATTCAAGAATCTGACCCAACTGGCCAATTTTTTGTGATTCTCGAAAGGACTGGTCTAGTTTGCGGTTCCATATGAGGAAACCAAACTGCTTGGACCGACAAACCATCCAAGATTTCTAACTTTATTTTTTATTCTGAAGCAACCCTAATTAGTAAAATATTTTTCTTTTAATGTAGGGAAACTCTCACTCATAGAGAAACTCTCGCTTGCAAAGATTATAAGAAACCAAAAAATAAATAAATAAAAGAAAGCAATCACCCGTTCTAGGATAAAGTGGGCTGGTTTTCGATTCCACAAACTAGAACCCACCAAACCCAGTCCGGGTCTAGGTGTAGGGTGAGAACCGCTCACCTGAAACCAATCATCCCTCATAAATACTAATTATAGCTTTTACTTTTCTCGAGCCTTCTCATCTTCATATTCGCTTTTTTTTTGTTCCCTAATCAGAGTTCTTTACATACATAAATTCCTGTGGAGATTGTCCATGGTACTTTCTATTGGATATTTTGATCATTTCAATCAAGATATGGAGGATATCAGTCTTTTACTAATATACGTAACCCCCATCACTTTTGGAGTGAGAAGGAACAGAACAAGAAACAGAGGCAACGGCCCATGGAATGTAGGCGATCCAATTGCAAAGCCCGATCTCGTGCTAGTCATTTTAGTGATTGGATTCCTTAAGTGCGAACTTACAAATGTTACATTTATAAAAAAAAAAAAACGCTTAAGAAGGAAAGTGTGATTAGAATAGTTTGAGGTAACCCAAATTACGTCGCCGAATTCATTGGCGCCTGCAAATCCCTACATTGTTTCTAGTCAAGCACATACAATCAGTCAGGCAGACAATTCTGATGTGCTTTTTCAATTAATTCAAGGTAGATTAATAGGAGCTTTCTTTCTTGTTAAACTATCTCAAACGAGCTCTATGATAGCTTTGTGTAGGATCATCAAACATGTGAGTTCAATTGGGTTTGAGCTGGGTCAAAAATGGTCCAACCTAAATTGACTCGTATAACCCGTTTTGACCCATTTCATAAGCAATCCAAATATGTGAGTTCAGTCGGATATGAGTCGAGTAATATGATAGCTTTATGTAGGATCATCAAAAATATGAGTTCAGTTGGGTTTGAGTCGAGTTAAAAATGGTCCAACCTAAATTGACTCGTATAACCCATTTTAACCCATTTTATAAGCCATGCACATTTAGCGATCCAAACATGACTCAATCCGACTGATATCCAATGCAATACAAGATCTATTTCGAGAATTTTTGTTTCTCTTTAAATTATAGCCTTGTCGAACTAGTGAGGGAGCTCGAGGGTCAAGTTATGGCCTGGGGCATAAAAGTGGTGATAAAAGCCGGCCCCAGCCATCCATAAATCATGAAACCGGTTCAGGAATTGATTTTGGGTTAAATATAAGAGAGATCTTCATATATTGTGTTTTGTAAAAGCCCAATTTACATTCCCCCATTAAAAAAATAAATCTAGACTAGGGAGATGGTGATAAAATATAAATAAAGATCAACAGCAAGACGTCAAAACAAGTTTTATCTCTTATTCCGGATGAATTTAATTGTACCTCTGTATTTGGACAATCGCTTGAATAAGGAAACCACGTCTTTTACTGATGTATTCTAGCTTTATTAACTTATTAGACTCCACCTTAAGCAAAGGAATTATGCTCTTTTGATTTGCAGAGTCTATAAAATCCTATCCCTTCGATTGATTATTCACGAAATAGCTACGACCCTATGCCTTCGATTGATTGTTCACGAATAGCTATGACCCTCCTTATTGGCAGCATCAGTGAAAACATTCTTGGTGTAAACGAAAGTGATGTTGCCGTTCATGGAGAATCATGCATGCCAAATGCCTGGTCCAATCTATGTAAGCTTCCTTCTCTATCACTACCTGGTCCAATCTATGGAAGCATCCTTCTCTATCAATACAAAGAGTGCAAGCATCGATGCTTCAACAAACCATGCTTGAACCAACGATACTCGCACTCTTTGTAATAGCTCTCTTGATGGTGGATCATGATGATCCCGCGAAATATGCCCCCGACAGCAAGATCGTGTTCTTCGACACCAAGAGCACTTTCATTGGCATCGGCCGTGTGGATGGCCCTAGCTTTTTGGGGTCAGATAGGTGATTAGCTGAAAAGAGGCTAGTAAGTGGGAAAGAGAGCTTCGTGGAAAACAAAATGAGCGAGAGAGAATCGAATTTATAGGACTCGATGTACCACTGGCACATGCAAAAGCGTTGAAGCAACCACTCGCACCCTCGCCAAATGCGTGTTGATCCGACTATCATGCGCCTCCCCTTTTTTGTGCATTGTGATGTGCATTCCCGCGTGGCATGGCTTGAGAGCAGAATTCAATAGGCCTTAAAATAAAAGTACTTACTTTTGGA
Organism: Psidium guajava; assembly: GCA_016432845.1. Taxonomy (NCBI): domain Eukaryota; kingdom Viridiplantae; phylum Streptophyta; class Magnoliopsida; order Myrtales; family Myrtaceae; genus Psidium; species Psidium guajava. The sequence continues at coordinate 35,414,232 of CM028226.1, forward strand.
GGAATGGCCAATATACCTTATTGGGGTTTCATAATTGGCAAATTTGTTCTTAGTAAGCAAATTTGTGGGAGGGGGGAAAATTGTCATTCCATCAGCACCGGCAAGCCAAAGTTGGTGAAAAATACTAAATTGGCACAAATGCAAAAGAATTAGGATTGTATTAACAAAAAAAAATTTGCCAAAAAAAGTTCTAAAACTATTAAAATTGTATCAATTTAGTCATAATTTTTTTCTGATTGAGTTTTAAATCTTTGCAATTGTGTGGATTCAATCCATTTGGTAGGCCCAAACCCTAAAAAAAAAGACGGAAAAATTATTTAAAAACTCGAAAATTATTAAAATACTATTAAAAATTCTCGCGTCATCGTCGGCGGCATGAGGTCAATGACATCCAACCAAATAGACTAAATTGGCACAATTGCAAAAGGGTTTAGGATTTAATCAGCAAAAAAAATTGAATTGACACAATTATGAAAGATATAAGACTGGCTGGCGAAAAAATAACAATAATTTTATGATTAGATTGGCACAATTGTATTAGGTATGTAACCTTTTTCGGTAATTTTCACGATCTTAGGGTGATTGTATGATTGGCTGGTTGTCTGGTTGTAGTATTTGTTGACGTCGTTGGGATTGGAGTGGATTAAATCAACCCACTATCTTCCTTTTGAGCTAACACAATTAACTTGCTTATTAGAAAAAGAAAAAGAAAAAGCATGAAGGACAAGCACAGATTTTGCATTGTATCCAAGCTAGTAGTTATGGTTGGCCAAAAAAAAAAAAAGCAGAAAGTTACAATTTCATCTCGCGGAGGGACATCTCATTCGGATGTGATTGGAGTTCGGAAAGAATGAGAGCACCGGAGGTCGAACAACTTGGCGTGAGTTTACTTTCTTCCCTAATTCAACACGACACATGCATGGCCCATGGAATCGTCCAAAAAATTGAAAGTGAGTTAGGCCCTTTTACTTTAAATTCAAGCTCGTTTCGCAGGTCGGGCCGAACTCTCGTAGAGCGAATGATCTTTCATACGGCAGAAATTCATGCATCAACAACTAAGACCGCGTATGATAACGTTTCTGTTTCCGAAAAAACTTTTGAAATAGAAATACTTTTGTGTGTTTCTGTTCCGGGCAACGATTTCTGAGAATAGAAACGTATTTAGTAACTACATAAAGTTTTTGTTCTCGAAATAAAAAAGGAACATAAACGCATTTGGTAACTACATAAAGTTTTTGTTCTCGAAACAAAAAAAAAACAAAAACGCTTTTGTTAACTGCGAAAAAATCATGTTCCTAATTTTTCCATTTAATTCTATTCCTAATTTTTCAATATGGATGATATCAACAATTAAAAAAAAGAAAGAAAGAGAAGACAAATTAAAATTGAATAATGAGAACATGAAATATGCCTTCCATAAATAGAAAAAATTATAATTATGAGTCGTACATAAATATTCCCAAGTAGATGAAAATATAATCACATAATTGTATGTAAATACTGTTTAATAAACTGTAATTGAAAAATGCATTTAGATATAACTTTGACGTAAATTTCGTTTGATAAAAAAAAAGCTCTTTGTAAAAGATTTAATTTCCCAATTATTTTTATTATTTAGAATATTTTGTATTTTTGATTTTTAGCTTATTTATTTAATTATTTTTTTAATTTTAATTATTTATTTTTTTGAAAATTATTTTTTTATTTTTTTAATTAATTATTTTAGTTATTTTTTATTTTTATTTTTATTTCAGAAAAAAAAATATTTTTTATTTTTAATCATTTTATTTTAAATTAAATTTTTTATTTATTATTATTTTATTTTTATTATTTCCATTTTAATCTTTTTTATTTTTTATTTTTCAAAAAAATTATTTAATTATTCTCATTCTTTAATTATTTTTATTTTTAATTACTTTAAAAAAGTGTTCTCAATTGTTTACAAAAAATGTTCCAAATGTGTTTCTAAAAAGTGTTTCGGGAATACAGAAGCAAGTTTTTTTGTTTCTTGTTTATACTCCAAAAATATTTCTATTTGTTAAAAATATTTCCAAAACACTTTGAGAATACTTTTTTACCATACACATTTCTGTTTCCAAAGTATTCCCAAAACTTCGGGAATACTTCTTTTATCATACATATTTTTGTTCTCAAAATATTCCAAAAACACTTTGAGAACACAAATAATTTTTCTGGAGTGTTACTATATGCAGCCTAAGTTACCACGAAATTTTGTAAAAGCTTTTGTAAAATGCTGCAAAAAAAAAAATTGACTGGCTACTTGTTCAGCAGGTCGGGAGTATTTTGGGAATAGAAATACTTTTTCTGTAGTGTTACCATACGAAGCCTAGGTTACCACGAAATTTCGTAAAAGCTTCTATAGAATGCTGCAAAAAAAATTGACTGACTACTTGTTCAGCAGGTTCTTCATCCAATGAGTCATTTTTCCCCTTTTAAAAAAGCTGATATGGATCAATCCGGGCCGTCCATTTTGAATTGGACGGTCCAGATTAGATAATGTCACCCTAATACTCTCTTACGCAAGAACAAACTACAATGAACTTATTCTTTATCGTTGCTAGTCTCGGTGCCAGAATCAGCCCATATGAAATTCGAATAAATTCATATGCACAGCCCATGGGCCTTTATGTAAGCTCAATGCGCTAGGGCCATCAGTCTATGGATCCCACATGAGAATCGCCAGAATCAAGGGCCATGACACATCCGAACCGATGCCCCTTAAAAATTTTAAAGAGCGGTCTGAACCGTTGACTCATCTAATCTTTACCAACGTACTCAAATCTCTTCGTGCATAGGCTTACAGATAGAATAGACGGTTTCGTGTTCGAGATTATCGAAATGTTGGGATGTAAAGAGCACGACCCCCTTTTTTTTTCTACGGTTCGAGTTCAAATCCTATGTTAAGTAATGATTAATTGGAAGACAGAAAGCTACCAACGACTAGATAAACACATAATCAATTGGGAGTTCCAACAATGCACGCAAAGCGTATTGATCGCTGAAGTTCGTTGCCCGTTTTCGTGCATAGTTCCAACTTGCCACTGTTCTACAATATTTTTTCCTAACAGTCCCGAGTAGTGTTGACTCTTTTTCCGGCGGGTTTTCTTGCTGATATATGTCCCCCCCTTCATCAAATCGAGCGCCATGTGTGACTTTGAGGGCTACGAAATCAAAAGCCAATTCGCGGTGGATTCGTTTCCCCATACAAAGATATTTGAATATGATTAGTGGTTAAGGGCATATTTGATAACGTTTCTGTTTTTTTATTTTTGTTCCTCGAAACAAAACAAAAAAGATCAGAATCATGTTTGGTAACGTAAATAACTTTGATTATGATTCTATTTCCGAAAACACTTTTGAACCAATTTTGAAAAACAACAAAAAAAGTCATTTAAAAAAAAAAGAACACTTTTGAGAATCAAAAGGGCAACGATAATCTTCTTTCACTTTTGTTGGGTGTTTACAGGGCGTGAGCCAAGTCAACCGACATGATCCGAATATTTTTTTTAAAAACAAAAAATTCATAAATTAATAATAAAATAAAAAATAGAAAATGATTTTAAAAATCCAAAAATGAAAAATTCTTAAAAATTCTTTAAAAATTTGAAAAAAATCAGAAAAAAAATTCCAAAAAAATCTCACAAATTAGGAGATAGGTCATTTCAATTAATTAATCCTATTTTTGATGATTTTGCCTTCTAATTTCCCCCAAATGATGATTTGCCCCTCGTAGGCAAATCGTTCCGAAAATTCCTAAAAAATCTCAAAAAGTAGAAAAATAGGATTTTTGGTGATTTTGCCTTCCGATTTTTCCTAAACCTTGCCTGATTTGTTGCTAGAGTACTATGCTACGTTAGTGACCATCTACATCTGAAGCACCCATATTTTGACCAAAAAGATGTCATGGTGCGAGAGGATCGTAATTGCAAGATCCGAGGAAAGTCATATAGGAAACAAAATAAAAAAAATTAATTATAATCAGAATCACTTTTTTGAAATAAAAACGCTACTAAGTGGACCCTAAGTATTTTATGATTGAAAATTGATGAACAATGTGTCGATCTCGAGTTAAGCAGTGTCATGCTGCATCCGGTGCAGATTTCCCCGGACGAATTCATGTCACGCTCGAGCTGTGCTTTGCTGTCGGGTCGAGAGTCGCCGTGTCCCCAGTTTTTACTTGGACCGATCGATCGAACTTAAAACCCTAAAGTCGGGGAAGCAATCAGTTGGCAAAAAGGATTATTAATTGCGAGGAAATTGGTGTGTACGTGGAGCGTCCGAGTGCCGTCGCCTCGCCCATGGGGACATCCGACCTTCAACCACCGTTCTTACAACTTTGAAAGACCTGCAACCACAAAGACAGGTGAAGACGAGGAAGAAGAAGAAGAAGGGGGAACAACGACATTTTGTCTGCGCCTTCTCTCTTGTTCAATCGAGATGCCGCCCTCGTTCCGCTACTGGCAGATGAACAGTCCGCCATTGAATTCTCTCTTCTTCTTCCTCTTTTTTTTTCCCCTCTTTCTCTTTTCAAGAAGAATGGGAGCCTGACGTGTTCTGCTGGTCTTCCTCCCCCCCCGCTGAGGGAGACATTTATGAGCTTTACGACAACGTTTTTGGTTGTACACGGCAAGATCTTAGGTGACCAGAAAAAGTACGTCAGCATTACTTTACTCGCCAGCATGCCCCTAAGGAAACCTTGAATTTAGAGGTTCGGCTTCAAATCGATCGCGCCTAGGTCATTTATTCATGACCGCACGGTTTAATGTGGCCGATTGAGCCGGCGTTAGCCAACTAATGATTGCGTCGCGTATGGACTAGCTGACATTTTTCTCCGGTGCTGTATGATCAATGGCTTGTCGGGCCACGATTTTTTTGTTGGTAAAATTATTGAACGATTCTTGGTATTCATCGAGTCGAAAAATTGGAATCGTTACCAAATTATTTATCCAAATTTGGGTGTGAATGCGCTTCTCCCGTGCTTCGTGAGCCCTGCTCATTACGAAGAGTATGAAACATATGTAAAGCAAGGAATGATTAATTTGAATAGGTGTGTTTAGGGATTTTTCAAGCGTTATTAAAGAGCCATACTCAAAAAGAAGAAACAATTAGTACGTTTTCTAGCATATTTTGCAATCTTGCCTGCTTTTTAGAGCACCCCATTAATCACATCGGATCTCAACACTCTCATATTCATCCACCACCAACCCAATTGAGTGAACAAATTGGCAAATAGTTAATACATTTGTGATTGTAAACAAATTATTTATACAATTTTCTCACTAAAAGTACCCTACTAATTTTATTAGGTACGCAACAATCATGGAAGAAGAGTCCCATCCACAAACCCAAAGAAAGTTGCTCGATGGGACCTGACCCTTGATCGTCATGACCACGCTTGCCGAGACGTAAGCAAGCGAGGAGCGACCACATCCTCACCATATCCGAGGGGGTTGAGCGTTGCCCGAAGCTAGCGAGGCCCGTGAAGTCACCTTTCACCGCTCATGTTGGGCGGCTAACACCAACTTGCCAAGGAATGGTATGATCATAAAAATCAAGCTTGCCTATTTTAACAAATCCAGGGCACAAACCCTAAACCTTTTCAAGAGAAGAAGATTGCAGCCCTTCCTTGATTTTGTCAAAGTCAAAGCGAACAAAGCCACTTTCTGCACTTTTTTACATAGTATACAACTACCAGCAGCCCACCATCTGTCGCAGCCACCGCGACGTCGACAAACGGGATCGTCCGACATGTCTCTATCTTGTGCCTAATAGAACGTGAATTTTTTTTTTTTTGGTCTAAAAAACAAATAGAAAATGATGGAGGGGTGTCTTTCTTGCGAAATGGGCAATACTTTGAAAATTGGAATCTATTTTTTTGTTGTGCCCCGCCAATATGTACTTTTCTTGTCAACTTATGTACAATCATCAATCCATGGACATTATGCTATTGTGATGGTGCTTTTCGAATTATCATTATTTAGTCGGGCAATGAAGCAAAAGAATCCACCAAGATTCCATTTCTTCCCCCATCGATGCTCCTACCCCAACTTGCAATTCAAACCCCCTTCTAGATTTCATGATTTTCATCACTACGTCTTCTGAATAGTGTTAACTTTCTTTCTTATCTTATAATATATGTCTATTTGGGTGAGAGATTCGTGATTATTACGCATGGTGGTACTATGATTTTTCAAATCCAGTTAGAAGTAAAAATCAAGTCAAGATTACCCAGTATCAACCAAAAAAAATAGAAAAGAAAAAGCAAATCTCGAGCAATGTCAGAAATACCAAATCTTTGCTAATCTTTCCAAGTTCCATGTCCTGAACTAGTTAATATCTTTAAAAAAAGAAATAGTAGATATGTTCCGTCCAAAATGAGAATGATCTAAGATTACGAACTTATAATCTAGAATCTAATGATCGAGTAGATGAATGACATAATGCATGTATGTTATATTCTAATAAATGATATAAATAGAGAATTGTAACCACGTTCGGTAGTTAAGTCCATTTTTCAATTGCACGTAGCACTTTTGACAAATCTAGCTTGAGAAGGGAATGATATAGTAAAACCAAAACTATTGCATATATCACATTATGGATACATACGTCGGTCTATATACAAAGCCACGAAGACTAAAACCTAATTTCACGTGTACTATGGAAGAAACGATGATAGTTCAGCGTACCCAACTAAAAAAAATTTTACCAACCAGTCCAATCTTCAGGAAAGGATAAGCATTAAATCGACAAATGTCTGAGGAGGTACATGGTGGGAAATCTCTGTTGCTGGTGCCTATGAATCAACTCCCAATCAATATATATATTTGCAAAAACCTTTAAAGTTAGAGTCACGATAAGTGACATCGACCAGTCATTCTCTTGTATCAAATAGTCATCATCTTTAATCATAGATATCTCCTACTCCATCTACTATCTTTTTCTTTTTTCCCCTCTCTACCCATTTGTCCTGCTTATGGTTTATGGACCATTTTTGTATTTAAGCATTATTTGTTTTGTAATCGTCGATGTAAGAATTGTGTCCATTAATACAATTTCCAGTGCACCCAATGTAAAGAGGGATTGAGATCTTCTTGATTTGCTATGAATACTAACTGATCCGAGTATCTACTGATATATCATCCTGAGTTCTAACCTTGCATGAGTGACTGCATAGCTAGAGATGCAACCCGTAACAACGTGCTTGAAGTTGTGATTTAGAAAGCGATGGTCACGGGATATATTTAGGGACGTTTTGAACACTCGCGTCTGATTAGTCTCGTGAAATCTAGGTTTTGAGGGATGCTTGATTTTATGTAGATGAATTTTTTTTTTTTGGTCGAAATGTAGATGAATTTAATCAACTATAAATGCACGATTTTAGATGCATTTTGCCTCTGCCCTTTTGTATTGGGGAAATTCTTGGCAATATTCCCAATGATACTTTGCTTGGAAGCACAAAAAATTGGAGCAAAAAAGAAATACTTTTCCCCCCTTGAACCAAGCCTATGCATAGAAAGAACCCATGACACACGTCATTCCATATATCCATATTTTAAGAAAACGAAAAAAGTTATGGACAAAGAACAAATCGAGAAGAACCCCATCGCCCAATAAATAATCCCCACGCACACTCTTCCCTTCGTCGTCGTCGTCCTCCTCCTCTCCTCCTCCTCCTCCTGAAGTGCTCTGTAAGCCAGCCAACCATCCATTCTCTCTCTCTCTCTCTCTCTCTCTCTCTCTCTCTCTCTCGCTCGCTCGCTAAGTTGAGAGAGAAAGGTTTCAGTCTCACCATCAATGGCGTAAAGCAGGAACCAAATCCTTGCGTGCCCGAAACCATCGAAAGGGAAGCCTTGTTCCTTTGTTGGGTGGGTCTTTTCTTTATCCTATCTTGAAGAAAGCACTTGGAACAGTTCACTCGCGGTGAGTGTTTGGGGAGGGCGAAAGAGGAGCCGGAGACCTAAAAAAAAAAAAAAAAAGGGGAAGCGCCACTGGGACGTGTTTGTGTATGAGGAAGGAGAGAGGAGGGAGAGGCGAGAGCGACGGGGACGAGCTGAGCCGCAAACCTGGGAAAGCACGGGGAGTCTCTTGGCGGAGGAGGAATCTTCGACTGCATCCATGAGATCACGACGGCCCTCGCGTTCGCCAACGCTAGGATGAGCGATTCCGCCTACCGAGTCGACACCACGCCCCGCCTCGCCCAATGGAGGATCGACAACCTCGCTTCCTGCACCTACCGCAAGTCTGATCCTTTCAAGATCGGTCTCTGGAATTGGTGAGTCGGATTGAACCCTGAGCTTCGCTTTCTCGATGTTTCTGTTCTTCTTTTTTTGTTTTCGGCGGCTCGAGGTTCCTTCTCTCTCTATCCAGAGGACACTCTGTTTCTCGTCTTGCAGAGAGTCGATTCTGGTTGTTCCAGATCGTGGGTGATTGATGATTTGAATTATCCTTGACCCATGCAGACGATTGGGTCAGTTCTTGTGTGAAAGTTATCATTTTTTCATTTGTGGGAGAAGATTTCTTAGGCGAAAAACAGGGAAAAGTGAAAGAACTCTGCTTTGTCCTCCATGCTCTGCTCTGCTGCTACTCTATCTCTTTTGCTAGGGTAGATATTCATACGGATTCATATTGTTCCTAAAAAGGAAAGACGATGGAATTCTGACTTTTCCTCTTTGGGATCGAAGGCATTTGTCTGTGGAGAAGAACCGGATATTGTATGTTAAATTGTATCCGGAGATTTCGGCTGTGACGAGAGAGAATCCCCCGATCGCATCTTTCATCGCTCGCGTGGTTTGTTCAGCTGGAGGTCGCAATACTTTGACACACCCCGGTACTTCTCGATCTCATCTCGATTTAGTCACGGCGTCGATTCTTCGGCGCTGCTGCTTCAGCTCTTTTACCGCTCGAAGTAGTAGTTTATCTGCTGAGTTTTGATTTGTCAAATTCGAAAATGTGTATAGAAAGAAATTGGAATTCCTGTCACAAGTTCCCTTTGACTATCTGAAACTTTTAACGCCTCAAATTCCAAAACATGATAGGGCATTTGAATGTGAGGTTCTCATGAATTGGAGATCATCAAGAAATTTCAGTTCCTTTGTTCATCTTCGCAGATGCTTCAGTTTTTCCAATGATAGGTATGGGTTGGTGGGGTTGCTAAAGCTGAAAGGGATAAGAAATGAGCCCACCTAGAATCTCTCAGAGACCATCCTCCATTCTTTTAGCAACATTGTCCTTCCCATGTCCCTTTAATTGATTGCCGCAATTAATGTTGTTTCGAGGAAACCTAGAAGGTCGCTTAGACCAAGTTGCACAAGCATTCCACAAAAAACAAAGGGTATATGCTAGTAAGCCCTTATGGTTTTCCATCCAACTGTGATAATCTTGACACAAGTCCAATGTTATGCTGATCTTGATTTTGGTTTCTATTCCCCTTCGGTTTTGTGTCCACAGAAATAACAGATAAGCAGCTCAAGAATAACGACGATTTCATTTGGGCGATCGACGTCCCGCTCACCGGAAAGTTCATCATCGATGTCGAGTTCCTCGATCTAAAGATCAAGTCTCCGGAGGTATATGTGTGCATCTGATCTGAATTTTCTTGGCCTCCTGTCATGAAAGTAAAAAGAGGAGTGCCAAGACCATGATTCATTCACTAAACGTCTGACATACTCACGTTTTGACCTCAACATTGTACAGAGTGCAGAACCGTTCTCCATTTGGGCTGAAGGATACACGCGGAAGCTATTGAATCTGACAGCGCTATCAACCCTCGGCCGAATGTTGAAGGAAGGCATCCACACTGACATCATCATCAACGCTTCCAACGGTAGCATTGGGGCCCACCTTGCCATGCTCTCCTCGAGATCCCCGGTCTTCCGCGGCATGTTCGCACACAACCTGAAAGAGAAAGAGCTTTCCATGATAAACATTTCCGACATGTCGATTGAGGCCTGCGAGGCTTTCCTTCATTACATCTATGGCAATATCCAGCAAGGCGATTTTCTGGAGCACCGGCTCGCGCTCCTTCGGGCAGCCGATAAGTATGATGTGGCCGACTTGAGGGAGGCGTGCCACGAGAGCCTCCTGGAAGACATAGACTCGCAGAACGTCCTTGAGCGGCTTGAGAGTGCGCATCTTTATCAGTTACACAAACTGAAGACCGGCTGCATGCTGTATCTCGTGAAGTTTGGTAAGATATTCGACATCAGGGATGATCTAAACGCCTTCATTCAATCCGCGGACAGGGACCTCGTGGCAGAGATCTTTCAAGAGGTTCTCAATGCGTGGAAGGGTTTCTGAAGATCCTACACCAACGAGGCGAAACGGAAAAGAAGAAGAAAGCATGGTGTGTCCGATTGGTCTCATTCGTACTGTCCTAGTCCTACAAAGTGGGCTTCTAGCTGTAGTTCCTTAATGCATCGCTATTGAAGTTCATTCTTTTGATTGTCCAGTTGTACATAAATTGGTTGTGATTCAAGCTGATTTGATGTATTTTAAGAGAACTGATCTCATCATAATGTATTGATAATTTATTCAAGTGTGAAAAGTTATATGACAGTTCGCCTTTATTATTTGTGGATGTACATGCTCGACTAATTTCTCCCGCCGTAAAAAACTCGGCGGCCCCATGTTCACGGCACAAGTCCGTGCTCGTCTTCATGATCACAGACAAGAAACTAAAAGATGCAAGTCGGAAATGAGACAGAACAACACGGACCATAGTTCACCAGGCCTTCATTGCTGATCTTGCCTGCACAAGTCTGCCAGCAATGGGCTTCGTCGGCTCGTTCTTTCCACCGAATGTTGCCAATTTCAGAGACCCGAATGCTCAATGGCTATGATGGTGTCGGTCTACCTAGATTAAGTCTATGTAATAACATCTCTCAATTATGATTCAGGAAATGAAGAATAGAATAAGTGGACAGGACCAACATTCTTTGATCCAATATTTGACCGATAAGCAACAAGCTGAAATGGTTAAGGCTAATTGATCTGATGAACTGACCTTACGGTGTGAAGGTGAAAGCAAAAACAGCCGAGTCGTCAAGGATGATAAGTCGGCGCGAAATCTACTTTGTGGGGAAACTGCATAGTGCCAGCAGTCAACCAGTGACCACCGAAATCGGCCGCTCTGTTGCTGGTAGCCTGCTATAGATTGAACCAACCGCCCTTGATGCTTCGGTCAAGGGAAAATTTGTTTATACAAATGCAAGCGGGGAATCATTGCGTGATGGCTTATCACGTCCCGCAAAGGCACATATAGACCAACTTTTGAAAACGAACAAGCCTCTTGGGGTTGAAACGACCTGTGTACTGTCAAGAAGATTCTCCACAGTCCTAAGGTTCGGCATTGGTGATGGAAGCGATTCCTCCGGTTCCTCTGATTCCTGGCTCGCAGTGGAGCGATCGTTTTTTCACTTATTAATAAAATAAGGCCACATCAGAAATCCGGCAAACCTAATCGGAGTTGTCACTAAACTGATCATTTTTTCAAAAACTTGGAACTAAAGTGACCCGTTTGAAAGTTTTAACACCAAAGTGATATCCGTACACAAGTTATGGTACTAAAAGTGTCCTTCTACCTTCAAAAAGTAATTTAGGGACTAGGAGATGGGATCTAACCGTAAAAAAAAAAAAATGCTTGGAAGATAAATATCTCACTTCTTTGTCTTCGAGCCCCTCAGTCACTACAAAGGCTCGCAATATTGGTTTTTTTAATCAAATTATAAGAAATAAGTATCGTATGATTGGTCAAATATATGAATGTTGAACAAATACGGGTCGAGTATGAACCATTATATTTGTACTACATAAAAATAGGTCAAAACAGATTAAATGTGCAAATATGGGTCGGATCATATTCGATCCGATCCACTCATTTGACATCTCTAGTTGTTATCAACATAACAAAGTTCTTAATTTTATTCAATATTATATGTCAAATCATTAGAATTTGTTAAATCATTATAAATTTTACTAATAAATTTAGCTCTAACTTACATAAATTTTAATTTTAATTGATAATCTTACAATATTAAGTTAGAGAAAAGAGACTGTATAATAGTTATTACAGATTTTTGGTTGTAATATGGATCGCACTGCAATAATTTATTTATGTAATCAAACACTATAGCTGATAGTCAATCTGAAATAGATCTATAGTGTAATGATCATAAGTGCATGCCTTTGATTTCTTAAAAGCATGTCTTGTTTTTGGTCGCTCGTTGTTATTGTAGTTTGTGCTTTTGATTCCTTCGAAATTCAGTCGCTTCTAAAGTACGTAACACTATATAACGTTGAAATGGACAACCATAAATGTTTTGTGTAGTAGCATAACGAAATTTATCAAAATGTAAGAAGTAAAATGAAAGCATTCCACATTGTTTAGACTTTGGAGTAATTTTTACTTTTTGTAGCTCTACCCCTCGTCTTCTAGAAAGGGAAGTCTGCTCCATATGCTAGCAAAGCAAGTGGGTATATGGCTAAAAGATTTGCCCGTCACAAAGATCAATTCCAATCCGATAAAGCCAGACCTAAATTGATCTTACTTGAGATCGCAAATCCTAAGTTTGTCAATCCTTATTTTTCTTTTTAACAAATGCTGCAGTCTCTTACGACTTGGTTATCAGTTCTTGACTTTCAAAATAGTGCATAATCATATGTTTTACTTTCCAAACATAAAATATTCTTTCAAACAGATGAGAAAACCCCAGCTCAGCTCATTAATTAAACCCAGCCCAACACGAAAGCCCAATTACTTCCGGATCCGCATCCGAATCCGAGAACCCGACAATATAAATACCTCCTCATCTCGAATTCACAAAACCCTAAAGCCTCCTCTCTCTTCTTCCGCCTGCTCTGCTTGGCGCCGACCTAAAGCTTCTCGATTTCATCTTCCGTTGGAGTTCTCATAGCGGAGCTCGTCGGAAGGAGGATTCGGCATGGAGTCTCTGCAGCCTCCTGCCTCCATGGACGTCGAGGCGGCTCCGGCGGAGCCGAACTTTCCCGCGAAGCCCCTGTTCGCGCCGCTGAAGGCGCACGAGATGTCCGACGGGCGGGTCCAGTTCCGCAAGGTCTCCGTTCCGCCGCACCGGTACTCTCCACTGAAGAAGTCGTGGATGGACATCTACACCCCGGTCTACGAGCACATGAAGATCGACATCCGCATGAATCTCAAGGCTCGCAAGGTCGAGCTCAAGACGAGGCGGGACACCCCCGACGTCAGCAACCTCCAGAAGTGCGCCGACTTCGTGCAGGCCTACATGCTCGGGTTCGATGTCCCGGACGCCATCGCGCTGCTGCGGCTGGACGAGCTCTACGTGGAGTCCTTCGAGATCAAGGACGTGAAGACCCTGCGGGGCGAGCACCTGTCGCGCGCCATCGGGAGGTTGTCGGGTAAAGGAGGCAAGACCAAGTTCGCTATCGAGAACGCGACGAAGACGAGGATCGTGATCGCGGATTCCAAGATCCACATATTGGGTTCTTTTGCCAACATCAAGATTGCTAGGGATTCGCTCTGTAGCTTGATTCTGGGTTCACCCGCCGGTAAGGTGTACTCGAAGCTCAGAGCCGTGAGTGCAAGGCTTGCTGAAAGATTTTGAAATTGGGATTCCTTTGAGCTTCATCTTGATGCTATTCCTGGATGAGGTTGCTCAATTTTTTTGTGACAGAGATCGAGAGGTGGAGAGTATGTAATCTATTGCCAAGAGAAAGCGTTATAAGATCATCATGTTTCTCTCATTTCTCTTTGAAAATTGCCAACCGTTGGTAGCATTGATCCTGGGTTTTCTCTTATATGCGAGCTCGTAAGGTGTTTGTTTTTATGCGTTGTTAATGTCAAGCAGATGGAAACTTTTATGCTTTGCTGGGTGTCGGCCAGATAGTTTCTGGCCTTTGCAGGGGCAACACTTGAAGCTGATATGAACATTTGCTCAGTTAGCATTTTAGCAAGCGGATGTTTTGTCAATCTGTAACGTGCGACAGATTTAGGAGGAGGAGGAGGAGGAGGATTATGATGGAGGAGAGAGTGCCCGTCCAACTCACTTTGGGTTGGAGGGACAAGGGCAAGACTGCCATTTTGCTAACATGTCTGCGTGGTGCTGGACGTGCATTCTGCTTGAATGGGTGATGATGCTCGCTGCATCTAGGGGTTTTTTTATGGTGCCTGATTCGAAATATAGTGGCTGGGTGTGTTTGCCGTGACCCAAACCGTGACACAAGCCCCGAAAATACCCGAAAGGAAAACTCCGGCCGGTTCGGATTGGGTTTTGGGTTAACTTGCTTGTGTTTTCTTGGGTGATCCAAAACTCCAGGACACAATCAGGCGGATAACATGTGAGCGTATAATCGTGCAGTTTGGAAGAAGGAAAGGACGATTATAAGCTCTCCACCATGGTGGTTTCTAAGGATTAATCTAGCAGAGGAAACAAAACTTAGCCATTTTGAAGTTGATGGCCTTTCTCTGCCAGCAAAAGTATAGACAAACAAACTTCAGTTTCCTACTTTAGATGAAGAAGAAGATCGCAAGAGGAACGAGGAGAGTGAGAGCGAGAGAGATTTTCTTCGTCAAGTATGGCCGTGAACGATAAACCACCACCATTATAATCGAGTGTCGGATGTGGGTCACCACACTCTCCCTCCACACACCACCATCGACTCCTCCTTGAAACGGCACCGCTGCCTCCGTTGGGAGGGACTCGGTGATGCGAGATGGGTCGACAAAAAGGCAATTACCTATACGCTGCTAACGTGGATCGCAGGAGGATGATTGGTCAAGAAGTGGCTAGTCGAGGAGTTTTTCCCCAAGAGTGCACCTTATGTTTTCAACGTGTCTTTTATTAGCATATATATTTTTATTTCCTACGAGTTAATGTTATTAGTTAGGGAATAGAATGAGTCTCTTTGGGAACTGGGGAAGAAATTAAGAAGGATCTAGGGAATGAATATCTTCGTGAACAGGAGATGTAATTAAAGGAGATGTAATTAAAGAGGTTCTAGTCCTCTTCCTTAGTCATCTTTAAAAAGGATGCTAAGGTTAGACTATGGGCAGCTATTATTTTCAAGAATTAATATTACTAAGTGTGTTAAGATTATCGAGTGATAACTTTGAGCGGTGGTGTATCTGTATCCGTTTCTTGTTTAGCTCACCCTTGAGTACGTGACGGTGGTGTATCTGTATCCGTTAACGGCTTGAGTTTTATCCTTCTTTATGTGGATTTTTTTTATTTCGACGTGGGATCGCATCAGTTTGGTATCAGAGCTTCCCAGGTTTGTGATGGCAAACAGATTTCGACGTGGAGTGACCATGGAAGATGCCCGATCAACTCACCTTGAACAGGAGGTAGAGGACTTGCGGCAACAAGTCGAACAACTATTAGAGGCCAGGAGGAGGCCCCGATCTTAGATCTCTTCACATGATGGGGATCTTGAGAACCCGTTCGCAGAAGACTCTGGTGACGAGGAAACTCAAAGAAGGAACTATCGGGAATGCCATCAATTCCATTCGTTCGGGATCAGGGTGGATATACCAGAGTTCGAGGGAAAACTTGATCCAGAAGAGTTTCTTGATTGGCTCCACACGATCGAGAGGGTGTTCGAGTACGAGGACATCCCGAAGAACAGGCGAGTCAAGATGGCGGCACTCCGACTTCGAAAGTATGCGAGTCTATGGTGGGAAAATTTAAACCATCAGAGATGACGCGAAGGAAAGGAGAAGATTCGTTCGTGGGCAAAAATGAAGCGAGCAATGAAGAAGCGATTTTTGCCCGAACGCTATCGGCAGGATCTATTTTTGAGGCTGAACTCATTGCAACAAACAGATACCGTTCCCGAATACACTCACGAGTTCGAGCAGCTGATGATGCAATGCGACGTTTCCGAACCACCTGAACAGACCATCGCAAGGTACATTAAAGGTTTGAAGTCTCATGTAGCGAACGCTGTGGAATTACAACCCTACTGGAGTTATGCAGATGTGTGCAACCTCGTACACAAGGTCGAAAAGCAGCAGTCGAAGAGGATGAACTTGAAGCCTATGGCGAGAATGACTCCTTTCAGCAAAGGGAATACCTCGACGAAATCCTATCCGTCATCGACAAACAAAGACAAGGGCAAAGCTGAGTTCCGATCTGCACCGAACAACCATAGCATGCGAAAATGCTTCAAATGTCAAGGATTTAGGCATATAGCAGCAGAGTGCCCAACTCGACGAACCATTACCCTCAAGGAGCTCTCTGATGAAGACAATGAAGAAGTTCGTGAAGAAGGACCCATATGGGATGTTGAGGAAGAATATGTTGAGGAGCTCGACGAAGGAGAATTGCTTGTGATTCGTAAGGCCCTTAACACCAATGCCGTGCCAGAAGACGTCAACCAGCGAGAGCGAATCTTCCAAACTCGTTGCACAATACTCGGGAAGGTATGCCAAGTGATTGTGGATAGTGGTAGCTGCACCAACGTGGCCTCAACGACCATGGTGGAGAAATTGAAATTGCCCACGACCCCGCACCTGCAGCCGTACAAACTGTAATGGCTTAGCAAGGAGAGCGACATACGGGTAATGAAACAAGCTCTTATTTCACTAACAATTGGTCAAAATTACAGAGACATGGTGACTTGTGATGTTGTGCCAATGGATGCTTGCCACCTTTTGCTCAGGAGACCGTGGCAGTACGATCGACGAGCTGTACATGATGGGCATAAGAATACCTACTCCATCACTTTGGACCAGAAGAAGATCACTCTCATGCCATTATCTACACCAACTTCTTCGAGGCCGGTGAAAGAGGATCGCAGTTCGACCCCGAAGCTAGTCGAATTGATTAAAACCGTTCGAGGCGAAGAGCATATGTACGCCTTAATGATCCTCGAGAGGAGCGTAGAAAAACAGACTCTAATCCATCCCCAAGTGGAGCAACTACTTCGAGAATTCAAGGAAGTGTTTCCAGAAGACATGCCGGGAGGACTCCCACCTCTACGAGACATCCAACACCATATCGATCTCATTCCTGGAGTGACGTTGCCTAACCGACCAGCCTATCGATGTAGCCCCAACGAAGCCAAGGAGCTATAACGACAAGTCGACGAGCTGATCCAAAAGGGATTCGTGCGCGAGAGTCTCAGTCCATGCTCTGTTCCAGCAATCCTAGTGTCCAAGAAAGATGGCTCATGGCGGATGTGTGTGGATAGTCGAGCCATCAACGAAATCACCATCAAGTACAGGTTTCCTATTCCTCGTCTCGATGATATGCTTGACGAATTGCATGGTGCTTGTATATTTTCGAAAGTAGATTTGCGAAGTGGATATCACCAGATTCGAATGAAGGAAGGAGACGAGTGGAAAACGGTGTTCAAGACCAAATTCGGCCTGTACGAATGGATGGTGATGCCTTTCGGCCTTTCGAACGCGCCCAGCACCTTCATGAGGTTGATGAACCAAGTGTTCCGACCTTTCATTGGCAAGTTCGTCGTTGTTTACTTTGACGACATTCTCGTATATAGTCACAATGAGAAGGAACACTTGGAGCATCTACGACAGCTGTTCACTAAGCTTCGAGAACAGCACCTCTTCGGGAACAACAAGAAATGTGAGTTCCTGGTTCCCAAGCTTATGTTTTTAGGATACATAATTTCCGAGGAAGGCATCCAGGTCGACGACGGCAAGATCGAGGCCATTCGCGATTGGCCTATCCCAAAGATCACCCACGATGTTCGAAGCTTCCATGGTCTCGTATCATTCTATCGGCGATTCATCAAGAACTTTAGCACCATTGCCGCACCGTTGACTGAATGCCTGAAGGGAGCGGCTTTTGAATGGACTACTGCAGCCCAAGTTAGTTTCGAGCACCTCAAGAAGCGACTCTGCGAAGCCCCCGTGTTAGCACTCCCGGACTTTGAGAAGATTTTTGAAGTTGAGTGTGACGCGTCAGGAGTTGGAATCGGAGGAGTCTTACTTCAAGAAGGTCGACCGATCGCTTACTTTAGCGAAAAGTTGAATGGGGCACGATTGAAATACTCCACATATGACAAGGAGTTCTATGCGATCATTCGAGCATTGGAGCATTGGAACCATTATCTATTGGTGAGAGAGTTCGTTCTTCATACGGACCATGAAGCTTTGAAGTACATCAATGGGCAGACCAAGCTCAATCGACGCCACGCGAAGTGGGTGGAATTTCTTCAATCGTTCACGTTCGTATTGAAGCATAAGTCCGGAGCAAAAAATGTTGTGGCGGACGCCTTATCGAGGAAGGTAGCATTACTGACCATGATGGAGTCCAAGCTTATTGGATTCGAGTCATTGAAGGAGCTGTATGTCAATGATGAGGACTTCAAGGAGATCTATGCGGAGTGTTCAATCAGAGCAATCGAACGCTTCCATCTACTCAATGGCTTCCTATTTCGAGAATCACGACTATGCATCCCTCAAAGCTCCATACATGAGTTACTCATTCGAGAGGTTCATGGAGGAAGGATGGCTGGACACTTTGGTACCCAGAAGACACTTGAAATGCTGCAAGAGCATTTCTATTGGCCAAAGATGAGCAAGGACGTTAAGACCCTTGTTCGACGATGTGCCATCTGCCAGCGCGCAAAAAATCACGTCCAACCACAGGGTCTTTACACTCCTCTACCCGTAGCCGAACGTCCGTGGGAACACGTTAGCATGGACTTTGTCCTAGGATTGCCGCGAACGCAGCGACAAAAGGACTCTATATTTGTGGTTGTTGATCGATTCTTGAAGATGGCACATTTTGTTCCTTGCCGACTGTTGACACCTGATCTTTAATCATTTTTTCTATTGCTAAAGTAATAAAAAATCCATAAAAATTCATAAAATTGAAAAATCAACTTTGGGAACCTTAGCCAAGCCTAGGGAACGAATTTTGACCAAAAAATAATTTTTCATATTATATATATTTTAATTTTTTAAAAAAAAATACAAAAATATTTGAAATTTTTGAAAAAATAACATTTGAGGCCAAAAAATACACAAAGATAGTTAATATTTTTATTTTAAATCTATTTTCATATTGGCCATCGCAAATTCAGAAAAATCCAATTCGAGTCACGTGTTCCTTCACGAGTATAATCTCGAATCGGGCCTAAAAAAATTTAATTTGAGTCAACTTATTTTTAACTTTCACTTTTTATGAGTTGTGACATTGTCTTCTAATATTTTAAATTTTCATCTTGGCCCAATTATACCCAGAATGACTTAATTTTGGAAAAGGGCTTTAATTAAATTATGCATTATTTTCAGCGACAAGAAATGAGCTTAAATTTGACATGTGGTAAATTTTGGTGTGTCAAAAATTGTGAGGAGATTTGGACTTAAAGAAATATATTTTTTCAGGGACTGAATTGTAAATACTTAAAATTCAAGGACTAAAGTGCAAATACCTAACTCTTGAAGGATTATTTTACAAATAATAAAAAGAAAAGTTAGTGGATAAATTAGAATAGAGAAGGGAAGATGAAGAAGAGGAGATGAAGAAGAGAAGTTGGAGAAGAATGGATGGAGAAAATAAGATAAGAATAGAGAAGGGAAGATGGAGATGAAGAAGAGTTAGTAGAGAAATTAGAATGGAAGATAAGAATAGAGAAGGGAAGATGGAGATTAAGAAGAGTTAGTGGAGAAATTAGAATGGGAGATAAATATGGAGAAGGGAAGATGAAGATGAAGAAGAGTTAGTGGAGAGATTAGAATGTGAGATAGAGATGGAGAATGGAAGATGAAAATGAAGAAGAGTTAGTGGAGAAATTAGAATGGGAGATAGAGTTAGTGGAAAAATTAGAATGGGAGATAGATGAGTAGGTTATAAAAGGAGAAAGAAGTGAGCTTGAGAAAGGATTCTTGAGAGAGAAAATTTGAAGTGTTTGGGAGGATTTTTTTTGGAGAGAAAATTTTGGATGTTTGAGAGAGTTTTGGGAGATTGAAGAAAAATTTGAGAGAAAGAAAATACCAAAAGAGAGAGAATTTTGAAGATGATGGGAGTTCAAAGCTAGGGATTATTATCACAAATTCCTTCATCGATCAATATAAATCAAGAGTTCATCCTCGTCAACGAGCAAGCAAATTCGAGCTAAGTGTTTTTATTTATTCATTTGTTTATGGTTTTACTTGCAAATTAGCACAAATTGTATACACTTTCTCCATCTCCTCTTTTTTTTTTCCATATTTTATGTCAGGAGAAGGATATCTCTACGTCAACAGCAAAAATCTCGTAGATATGCAAAAATCGGCCCAGACAAGCTCCTAAGCTGTCCACCGATTTCTCAACTGATCTGTGACTAAAAGTCCCTCTTAATTCAAAAGAAACTCTCTATATTGGGAACATAGAGAGCGAAAATCAATTATAGAAATCCCTCCCAAAAAAATGGGAGATAAGTACTCTTTCCACTCTTCTGGTTTTAGGTGCAGATTAGCACATATTTTGTATACTGACATTTCACTCTATTTTATGTCAGAAAGCCGCAGCTTTATATCAATGGTCAACCCTATGGAAGCACAAAATCGGCTTGGAGGAGTCCTCAAGCGCGCACAAATTTCAAATTGTTGAATCAATTCGTTGTATTTTATTTTAAAGAATTCATACCCCAGAATGGAGAGGACAAAGTCCATCCGCAATTTAAATACCTGCACCATAAATCCCAAAGGGAAGAGCCAAGCCAATGCTTAGCCTCCCATTGAAGGTTTTTACTTACAGTAGTTAAATACCTGCAACTTAAATACCTGTACCTTAAATCCCAAAGGGAAGAGCCAAGCCAATGCTTAGCCTCCCATTGGAGGTTTTTACTTACAGTAGTTAAATACCTGCAACTTAAATACCTATACCTTAAATCCCAAAGGGAAGAGCCAAGCCAATGCTTAGCCTCCCATTGGAGGTTTTTACTTACAGTAGTTAAATACTTACAACTTAAATACATGTACCTTAAATCCCAAAGAGAAGAGCCAAGCCAATGCTTAGCCTCCCATTGGAGGTTTTTACTTACAGTAGTTAAATACCTGCAACTTAAATCCCAAAGGGAAGAGCCAAGCCAATGCTAGGCCTCCCATTGGAGGTGTTTATTCACTGTCATGTACTTCCTATAATTTAATTTTTGAATCATCAGACCCAAAAGATAAGTAGGTTGTAATACTGCACAAAAGTCGTTAACACACTCCTTCTTTCGGCTTCAGGGAATCTTTAACACTTAAAAAAATATAACAAATAAAAATATATACCATCCATGCATCCTATTTAAAAAGTGAAAACACAAAAGAAAATACCCTACTATAGCCTTAGGAATAAACCAAGCCTGAGTTGCCGAATTAGGATATCCATGAAATTAAGGTACCGAAAGGGCATTAGTTTTAATTAACTAGTGTAACCAAGTCCCCGAGCTCCTAATCTCTGGTTCGCAGGAATAAATTAGTTCTCCCGCTAATTTATTTAGGTTTCTAATCGACCTACCAAGAACGATTAGTGGCGACTCCAAATTTTAAAATCATTTAAACAAAAACCAAAGTTGCGATTCGGTAGGGCTTGGGAGGGTCCGCGTTAGGTTAGTCAAATCTAATTAACCTAATAATCCGTTAACCCCTTTTAAAATTTAAAATTTTTTTAGAGGGTCGCGACAGACTGGCGACTCCACTGGGGACGAGATTTTTAAATTTTCGAAAAAAATACCTATTGGAATACTTAAATTTTTTTCAAAATTTAAAATGTCTTAGTGGACTTAGGCCAATGAAAATTTCATGGATATCTCGCTTCTGGCGATCTTGTTTGGGACTCATTCTATAGGTGTTATATGTTTTTGCAGGATGGGAGTTATAAGGGGCGGAGTGTTTGGCTAACCCCTTTATTTTGCAGGCTCGGTGTTGGGTTTATTTGTTTAATTTTGCACATTTTTAGAAGCGCTGTTTTGATATCAATTGTTGTGCATGTCTTGCATACTCTGAGGATCACGACACCTGCACGCACAAGCGTCTAAACCCAAGTCGCAAAATTCTTCCTAGAAAACCATAGATAGGGATCGAATATGCAAAGCTCTTGCGTCGATTGCGCTCGGGTTGACCATATTTTATCCCGCTCATTATCTGAATTGACAATTCTTCCCATTGTGATTTGATTGCGCGGAGGGTAAGTTTGTCAATTCATATAGTGGGGGCCTTTTTAGGTCCATACCTTGTCTCTCCTTCTTTTATTTTCTAGAGTCCACTCCTCACTTGAGTCATGCGCATGACTATGTGATTTGCATTTCTCCAAGGTAAAAGTAAGTTCTCTAATTTTATCTTGTATTTATTTTCGGTCGGTCCATGCTAGGTGTTAGTTAGTTTTTGAGCTTGATATTATGACCATTCTTTTAAAAGAAAAAAAATTAAATTTGTCCCTTATTTCTTTTAAAATTTTTTTTTTTTGAAAAAATGATGTGAAAAAATCCCTTCATGGGAATTTTATTAACCAGTAAGGGATTTTTGTCATATTTTTATTGCTTCAATAAAAATGAAATTTTCCTGAAAAAATTTTCCTCTGAAAATTTCAATAAAAAGAAAAATTCCTTTAAAAAAAAACTCTAGTAGACATCAAGTGATTTTATCACATTTTTCAAATTATAAAAACTTGCAAGAAAATTCTTCTCGAGAAATTCGCTCATGTTTTTCTAAGAAAATTTTCTCTAAATAAAATTAGACTAATTGACCAATAAGAGATTTTTGTCATGTTTTTTTCTCTCCAATAAAAATGAAATTTTCCCGACAAATTTTCCTCTGAAAATTTATTTCGATAAAAAGAAAAATTCCTTTAAAAAAACATCAAGTGATTTTATCACATTCTTTCAAATTATAAAAACTTGCAACAAAAATTCTTTTCGAGAAATTCGCTCATGTTTTTCTAAGAAAAGTTTCTCTAAATAAAATTAGACTAATGTCTCGGGAGAATTTCGTTAACCAATAAAGGATTTCTGTCATGTCTTTCCTGCTTCAATAAAAATAAAATTTTCCTGACAAATTTACCTCTGAAAATTTATTTTGATAAAAAGGAAATTCCTTCAAAAATTTTAGTAAACGTCAAGAGACTTTGTCACACTCCTTTAAAAAAATAAAAAAAAGAATAATAAATCTGAAAAAAATTCTGTATCAGAAATTAACCTATTTCTTCCTAAGGAAATTTTTTTTCTTTCTTCTGATTTCTCTATAAAATAGAAAAAATCAAATTGGACTAATATAGGAGTCGTGGACCGACATTTCTTGTGTCGCATACTAATTATATCCTTTTCTTTTGCAGGGAGATCCTAGATACCCCAGACGGGTGTAAAAATTAAGTTCAATAATATATCAAGAATCATCTTCAGAAATACCAAAAGACGAAAAACACCGAGACTTCAACCGTTAATTCTGGGGGGCAAACGAACATTGTCCATCTTTGACAGACAAAGTTGTGTCAATCCGTAAACTTGTATGGGCAGTGTATTCTGATATGACGGTGGATTTATACTGATTAAACATGGGGGCATATTTAATGTATTGCAGAGGATCCCGCGTCTTTTGAAAAACAATATGGATTATATAATCAGAACCCATGAAATAAATACCTTTACCTGATCAAATCAACCAGAGACCGGTCTTAAAATTTCCTCTTATCCGAAACATGCGGAGGGCTTTAGAGGACCGAGGTTCTATTAATGAACGTGGCCCACAGGAATTTCTCCCGACGCTACAGGCGACCGACACGAGCAAGTGGACGCCGAAAGAAACAAAATATGGATAAAAGTGGGCACACAACAGGTGGCCGGATTTACTACCAGCGCACTGATCGAGTTGTCATAGCGTTATTGTTCGTGATCTCAAGATGGATAGTGGGGGCCACCGCCGAACCCATCATCAATGTTCTCGATATCATCGTCTGGAGCAATTAAACAAGAACATCAAGAAGAACATTAAGCCTCGACATCTTCGGTACCTCAAATCGTTCTGTTATGCTATGCGGAAGAAACGATAGCAGGAAAATTAAAAAAAAAAACAAAACAAAACACGTGAAGCTTTTCTTTCATTCCATTCATCAAAGAGTATTACAACAACTCACTGGGGAGGAAAGGTAAAGCCAAACTGGGCCCTGATGACCATTACGAAAGAGCTCAACTGACTCTCCAAACAGTTGATGCTCTGGATGCACCGGGCGCTCTCGGGATCAAGCTCCGCGAGCCTAAAGAAGAGGCGATCGCACTTCTCTTTAACCTGGGTCATAGTGGCCTCGTAATGCTCAACGGCAAACTCCAGGTCCGGAACCGCTGCCCTCTCGAAAGCAATGTCTGCCGTAATGTCATCAAGTCTCTCCTGCAGCCAACCACATTTACACCTCATCACAATATTTCCTGGCTCCTGTTCGGCGTAAGTTCGGACCAAGGCCAGACGGTCCACCAACTTTCCCCTCTCACGAACCAGCCACGAAAGCTAATCGTTGGCAAACTTGAGGGCCTTTTTGTGATTATCAGCCACAAACGTAACTGTTGCCAGACGCTCGTGCCGGTCTCGGTAACGGGCTTTCACGACGGCGGTCACAAGGACCGTCTCATAAGCACGGTTATAGGCAGCCAGAAAATTGATGAAGAGGGTCGAGAAGTTCCGGTACTCCTTCCCTAGTTGGGTACCCTCAACAGAAGCAGCGTCCACGGTCCTAAATAAACCGAGGATTTCAGCCTCAACGGTAGAGTTTTTGGCTATATGAGCGTAACCTCTACCAAGAAGATTGTAGAGTCTCTCCCACCCAGCTAGGACTTCGGCGGATAAGGTATGGTTAGGAGAATTGGCCATTTTTGAAAGCAGAATACGAAAGAAAGGGGGAGAGAGGTGAGGCAGATGAGCGGAATGCGAAGATGGTAATATGCTTTGAAGTAAATATTGATTTCATAGTGACGGTATCAACCAGTCAAGATTTCTCTTATCTACCATTCTCTATTGGCACCACCCTCGTTGGCTCGAATTCCCATCAGATGGCGACTGCGAGCTAAGCGAGTCCGAAATCTCCGCAGAAAGTTTGACGGGACACCACCACTTTGAAAAAGAAGACGGAAAGATGAGCTGAGTGGAAGACACGGCAAACGTTAGCGAAAAGGAGATACGACTTGTCTTCATTAGAGGACCCGCCAGTAAATCGACAGTGGAGATCTTAACAGGGGCCCTCTATCACGAAAAGAAAAAAGAAGACAAACTGAGCGAGAAACAAGGATTTCCCCTTTGATCAAAAGCTGAATATCAGATTTTCTCCCTCGGAAAATCTAATAGCGCTGCCCGTGAAGAGGGAAGTCGTTGCTATTGCCAGAGAGAGAACTTGTCCCCATTTGATAGTCAGAGTTCATTCGCAAGAACTCGCAGGAGAAAGATAGAGAGGAAGGAGTTCTCGTGGGAGAGGAATTCAAAACCTTCACCATCAAAGCATCGGCTTTCAAAGCCTGTTACGAGAAGGCATCAACGATCTCGTGATCCCTCAAGTCCGAGAAGACATCCCGAGGCGGTCTCGAATCGGCAGTCCTAGATCCAGAAATATGTCGAGTATTAGGGGAACGGGCGCAAGTTCAACCCTGGTCAAAGCTGATGAAGTTCCTTACCTTGAGGGTCTACTGGTCATGGCCATTGACGGTAATCCAGTCTCTCTGTCAATCCTTGTTACCGTATTAAGAAAATGCCGGTATAAGGTTGTAGCTCAAGCAAATGCGACAGAGGCCTTAGAGATATTAAGGAGGAGTAGTGACCCGTTTGATATCGTCCTCACCGCCATGGTAGGGATTGACATGGATGTTTTCACTCTCTTGGAAGTCATCAATTCTAAATTAAACATGCCAGTCCTCGTAATATCGGCAAGCGATGATCAGCAAGCCCTAATGAAGGCTGTCTTAAATGGGGCCCAAGACGTCGTAACGAAACCAGTTAGAGTTCAGATGCTTCAAAACATATGGCAGCACGTGGTAAGGAAGCAATTGCACGACCATGAGAACAAGCATCAAGCCTTCAATTTTGTTCCAAGCAACTGGAGAAAGAAGATGAGTTGGTCTCCCGAGCTGCATCGTATGTTTGTTAATGCAGTTCAGCAGCTAGGAATAGATTCGGCACGGCCGCAACATATACTGGAAATTATGAAGGTAGAGGGACTCACTAAAGCAAATGTTTCGAGTCATCTTCAGAAGTACAGAAAAAGGGTGAGAGAACACAATGCAGCTCAGAATCAAGAAAACCAAGGCGGGACTGATCCAAGCCTGAACGTCGAGTCTCCTCGCCACCATAAGTTCCCCAGGTTAGCATGGGGCGAGCCACTTCCCATCATCAACCAAGCTAGTAGCCATGCCATCAATCCCCCAGGCGTTAATCAAAGTATCCCCCAGAATCACCCTAATGCTCTTCAAGAGTATAGACCGCAGGAGCAGTGTATTCAGATTCCTTGGTTTGAGCACCAACCTGTGGCTAGAACTCATCCCATGATCAGCGCGCCTGCGCAGCCAGAGAATCAGACAAGAAGTTATCCTGAGCACTTCCACTTCTCTAATCCTCGAATGGAAGGAGTTTTTGGCAGCAGGACAGTTGGTGATCCCCACACTTTCTCGAGTAATGATGAAGGCTCCAGCATGAGAAGTCAAATTGCTCATGGCGAGGACAGAATGAGAAATCTACCGCCAGCATTTGCCAACAACAATGCCCAATTCGAGCATCAGTTGCTGGAAGGTTCAAGAGATTACCCAGATGATGAGCTTACTGCCCTGGTCAACCAGTTTATGGTTGACAGACATCCCAAGCCGCGATCAGGAGCCAGTGAGTAGGGACTCTCAAACATCGGTTATCCACACCCGAACCAACACGAGACTAGCTGATTATCGAAGAGCCACAGGAGAGGCAGAACTGACCTTGAATAAGTGCACCTTTCATTTCATGCTTAATTCCCCTGCGTATGATATTTTCCAGCTTTCTAGGTGTCTCGATTTAATTCAAGGACAAGGGGGCAATTTATTTATCCCGTCGAATGCGTGAATCCCTTTTTATGCTAGATTTAGGGCGGATTAATTTGTGGCAACGTCGCTGACTGCCATAATGAGAAATGTTGAATGGCCTCACGTAGGGAAATTTCAAGTGAAAAGCCCAGGCGAGCTCGAAGACGGGTAACTGTGTGTCGTTCTAATTTACCCTCAATCGTTGCAAAATGCTAAATTGGATTTGTTCCATTCTCACCCAGGGGATTGCAAAGTGCCTCAAGAGTGTCGCAAAATGAAATGACCCAATGGAATGCGATAGGACTCATTCGCCTTCAAGGTAACCTTCAAATTAAAGGAGCCCTCCAGTCCACGGACCCAATGGCATGGAAAATGATGATGGTCCAAGGCAACCCGAAAGAAAACAAGGCCCAACTAAGCAAAGCACATATGTGGCAAGCTCAAAGTGAAGGGCAACTCGGGACATACAATTCAATCCAATCCAAATGAAGGAACTTCCTCAATTCAAATTCAATGGAAGTATACATAAGGGTAAAACAGTATCGTTCCAATTTTTCTTGAATATGAAGAACATATACTGCCGCATTCTCTTTCATTTTTGCAGGGGAAGTCTCTACTGGCCAAATTTTCCTGTCTACCATTCCCTATCAGTATCACCTCCGCTACTCGTCTCTAATCTCGAGCCAAGCAAATCCGACGTCTCTACGGAAAAGTTGGACGAGACGCCACTACTTTGAAAAAGAAAGGATAAAAAATAAGCTGAGTGGGAGACAAAGACATTTTCGGCAGAAAAGAGATACGACTCGTCTTTATTGAAGAACTCGCCAGCAAATTGACGGTGGAGACAGCAACAAGGGGCCCCCTTCCACGGAAAGATGGAAGGAGACGAGCTGGGCGAGAGATACGATGAAAAGAAAATCGAGAAAGCCAGAACACTCGAGAGAGGCAATACAGTTGCTAAACCCACGTCTAATTTTAAAGGAGGCATCTTCTTGATAATTCTCATTCGTGCTCGAAAGAGAGACTCTTAAAGCATACGCAGTCTCCCAGAAAAATCCAGAGAGTGAAAATACAAGAAGAGATATCAAACTTTGAGAAATCGTTAACCAAATCGAAGATGTCTCAACCCAACACACTTGAAAGTTATCGTTACTTGCTGAATATGGGAGAGGAAGAGTTCGAAGCCATATTTGGGATCGAGCCTATGGAGCCCGGCCCTTCCACCGACGACGTCCAAGAGCCCGGTAAGGACAATGACAACAACGGTAAAGGTCAAAAGAAGCGTTACCGTCGCCATACTGAGGAGCAAGTACGAAAGCTTGAAGCTTTCTTCAGAACGTGCCCTATGCCAGACGGCAAACAAAAAATGGAACTGAGTCAAGAGCTAGGCCTTGAACCTTCGCAAATCAAGTTCTGGTTTCAAAATAGACGAACCCGAATGAAGACTTGTCATGAGCACAACGAAGTCGAGTTTCTAAGAGTTGAAAATGAAAACCTCCGAGCGAAAAACAAGATGTATAAAGAGACTTTTGACTCCGCCACCTGCCCCAACTGCAATAGCCTCCTCCTCACCCTCGATGAAATGTATGATCTGAGGATCGAAAATTCACGTTTAAGAGGTGAGTTAGACCAATTTATAACAGGATCGAGTTCTGTTGGAGCAGGGTACAAAAGGACCAATGATACTGGATCAGTATCAATACCTCCCGAGGAAGAAGGGACAGATCACCACCAAGCGGACATTGACGATGATATTTTCGCCATAATCAACCAGTTTGATATCGGTAAAGCATCGGGACTGTAATGCACTTGTTCAGCCAGTGACCACCAGACCTTCTATATGGCCGATGCATACCTAATTTGGGATGAAGCCAGCTGATCATGGGAGAGCCTGTAGAGGAAGCAAAACTGATCCTGAATGAGTGAATGTGTTTTATTTCCTTGCGTGATATGTTTTTCTGCTTTTGTGAATATGTAAAAGCAAGGAGTAATAATCCGACTTCCCCCTATTAAATGCTCGAATCCGCCACCTCACCAACCTCGCGACGAATTGATGGCGAGTAAAAATCTGGATAAACCTAAAGGGTAACTCCGTATCGTTTCAATTTACCCTCAGTTGCTCCAAGTTTTAAAATTACGCCCCTTCTATTCTCAGGAAATTGCAAATTGACCCGAGAACGCAATCATATCCGAATACAAGTTGAACAAAATTTGGGGGCAAATCGACTCATGGGCATTACCACAGGATGGACAGCTTCGGACAGAGGAAAGTACAAGCGAAAGACGCGAACAATCTCAGAAATGGGTAATTCTGTATCGTTCTAATGTGCACATAATCATCTCAAGTCTTGAATTGTCTTATTCCATTCTTAACATGGATTGCAAATTACCTCGAGAAATACCGTAACATGGCATAAGGTGATACAACAAGGCTGCTTTATCCCCAAAGATTAACCTTTGAAAGGATAGCCCCATGGACACCTATGGTCCAATGGACCGAATGGTATGGGGGATGACAGTAGGTCCGAAATATCCCGAGTTCGATCCCCGAGGGTGGGGAATGTTGTATGTATTATAAATAAATGAAACAACTTTTTGTGCATTTCTTTTTGCAAGCAGGAATACTCGACGAGTAATACCGAAGTCAATATTTTGCTACATTCTCGGCTTAATGGTGAAGCATCCAACAAAAGTCGAAGAAAACTCAATCATTTTTTCTATTGCTAAAGTAATAAAAAATCCATAAAAATTCATAAAATTGAAAAATAAACTTTGGGAACCATAGACAAGCCTAGGGAACGAATTTTGACCAAAAAATAATTTTTCATATTATATATATATTTTAATTTTTTAAAAAAAAAATACAAAAATATTTGAAATTTTTGAAAAAATAACATTTGAGGCCAAAAAATACACAAAGATAGTTAATATTTTTATTTTAAATCTATTTTCATATTGGCCATCGCAAATTCAGAAAAATCCAATTCGAGTCACGTGTTCCTTCACGAGTATAATCTCGAATCGGGCCTAAAAAAATTTAATTTGAGTCAACTTATTTTTAACTTTCACTTTTTATGAGTTGTAACATTGTCTTCTAATATTTTAAATTTTCATCTTGGCCCAATTATACCCAGAATGACTTAATTTTGGAAAAGGGCTTTAATTAAATTATGCATTATTTTCAGCGACAAGAAATGAGCTTAAATTTGACATGTGGTAAATTTTGGTGTGTCAAAAATTGTGAGGAGATTTGGACTTAAAGAAATATATTTTTTCAGGGACTGAATTGTAAATACTTAAAATTCAAGGACTAAAGTGCAAATACCTAACTCTTGAAGGATTATTTTACAAATAATAAAAAGAAAAGTTAGTGGATAAATTAGAATAGAGAAGGGAAGATGAAGAAGAGGAGATGAAGAAGAGAAGTTGGAGAAGAATGGATGGAGAAAATAAGATAAGAATAGAGAAGGGAAGATGGAGATGAAGAAGAGTTAGTAGAGAAATTAGAATGGAAGATAAGAATAGAGAAGGGAAGATGGAGATTAAGAAGAGTTAGTGGAGAAATTAGAATGGGAGATAAATATGGAGAAGGGAAGATGAAGATGAAGAAGAGTTAGTGGAGAGATTAGAATGTGAGATAGAGATGGAGAATGGAAGATGAAAATGAAGAAGAGTTAGTGGAGAAATTAGAATGGAAGATAGAGTTAGTGGAAAAATTAGAATGGGAGATAGATGAGTAGGTTATAAAAGGAGAAAGAAGTGAGCTTGAGAAAGGATTCTTGAGAGAGAAAATTTGAAGTGTTTGGGAGGATTTTTTTTTGAGAGAAAATTTTGGATGTTTGAGAGAGTTTTGGGAGATTGAAGAAAAATTTGAGAGAAAGAAAATACCAAAAGAGAGAGAATTTTGAAGATGATGGGAGTTCAAAGCTAGGGATTATTATCACAAATTCCTTCATCGATCAATATAAATCAAGAGTTCATCCTCGTCAACGAGCAAGCAAATTCGAGCTAAGTGTTTTTATTTATTCATTTGTTTATGGTTTTACTTGCAAATTAGCACAAATTGTATACACTTTCTCCATCTCCTCTTTTTTTTTTCCATATTTTATGTCAGGAGAAGGATATCTCTACGTCAACAGCAAAAATCTCGTAGATATGCAAAAATCGGCCCAGACAAGCTCCTAAGCTGTCCACCGATTTCTCAACTGATCTGTGACTAAAAGTCCCTCTTAATTCAAAAGAAACTCTCTATATTGGGAACATAGAGAGCGAAAATCAATTATAGAAATCCCTCCCAAAAAAATGGGAGATAAGTACTCTTTCCACTCTTCTGGTTTTAGGTGCAGATTAGCACATATTTTGTATACTGACATTTCACTCTATTTTATGTCAGGAAGCCGCAGCTTTATATCAATGGTCAACCCTATGGAAGCACAAAATCGGCTTGGAGGAGTCCTCAAGCGCGCACAAATTTCAAATTGTTGAATCAATTCGTTGTATTTTATTTTAAAGAATTCATACCCCAGAATGGAGAGGACAAAGTCCATCCGCAATTTAAATACCTGCACCATAAATCCCAAAGGGAAGAGCCAAGCCAATGCTTAGCCTCCCATTGGAGGTTTTTACTTACAGTAGTTAAATACCTGCAACTTAAATACCTGTACCTTAAATCCCAAAGGGAAGAGCCAAGCCAATGCTTAGCCTCCCATTGGAGGTTTTTACTTACAGTAGTTAAATACCTGCAACTTAAATACCTATACCTTAAATCCCAAAGGGAAGAGCCAAGCCAATGCTTAGCTTCCCATTGGAGGTTTTTACTTACAGTAGTTAAATACTTACAACTTAAATACATGTACCTTAAATCCCAAAGAGAAGAGCCAAGCCAATGCTTAGCCTCCCATTGGAGGTTTTTACTTACAGTAGTTAAATACCTGCAACTTAAATACATGTACCTTAAATCCCAAAGGGAAGAGCCAAGCCAATGCTTAGCCTCCCATTGGAGGTTTTTACTTATAGTAGTTTAAATACTTGCAACTTAAATACATGTACCTTAAATCCCAAAGGGAAGAGCCAAGCCAATGCTAGGCCTCCCATTGGAGGTGTTTATTCACTGTCATGTACTTCCTATAATTTAATTTTTGAATCATCAGACCCAAAAGATAAGTAGGTTGTAATACTGCACAGAAGTCGTTAACACACTCCTTCTTTCGGCTTCAGGGAATCTTTAACACTTAAAAAAATATAACAAATAAAAATATATACCATCCATGCATCCTATTTAAAAAGTGAAAACACAAAAGAAAATACCCTACTATAGCCTTAGGAATAAACCAAGCATGAGTTGCCGAATTAGGATATCCATGAAATTAAGGTACCGAAAGGGCATTAGTTTTAATTAACTAGTGTAACCAAGTCCCCGAGCTCCTAATCTCTGGTTCGCAGGAATAAATTAGTTCTCCCGCTAATTTATTTAGGTTTCTAATCGACCTACCAAGAACGATTAGTGGCGACTCCAAATTTTAAAATCATTTAAACAAAAACCAAAGTTGCGATTCGGTAAGGCTTGGGAGGGTCCGCGTTAGGTTAGTCAAATCTAATTAACCTAATAATCCGTTAACCCCTTTTAAAATTTAAAATTTTTTTAGAGGGTCGCGACACCGACAGACCGATAATGCCTCTCATATCGCGGATCTTTACTTTCGCGAGATTGTTCGATTACATGGAATACCAACGACGATTGTGTCAGATCGAGATGTCAAATTCCTGAGTTACTTCTGGAAAACATTATGGCACAAGCTTGGAACAAAGCTGCTTTTTAGCACTAGCTGCCACCTTCAGACAGATGGTCAGACTGAAGTCGTGAACCGAACTATGGGAACCATCCTCAGGACTCTAGTGTCGAAAAATCAGAAGGATTGGGATATCAAGCTCGCTCATGCTGAATTCGCCTACAACCGAGCTCATCATTCCACCACTAAGGCATCACCATTTGAGATAGTTTACAATGTTAATCCACAAGTACCAGTCGAACTGTTGCCGATGCCGAGCAAGGGAACTTGGAACAAGGATGCTGTTGAACGAGCTGAGGAGATGTTGAAGCTCCACGAGAAGATTCGAGCAAACATCGAGAAGCAGAATGAGAAATACAAGGCAAGGGTGAATCGGGGATGCCGAGACAGAATCTTCCAGCTTGACGATCTGGTGTGGATTCATCTGCGAAAGGAGAGGTTTCCAGCGAACCGAAAGAACAAACTCATGCCTTGAGCAGAAGGACCTTTTCGTGTTGTCGAGCGAATCAATAACAATGCCTACAAGATCGATCTACCGGGTGAGTACGGAGTCTCCGCAACTTTCAATGTCCAAGATCTCGTACCATATGAGGACGATAAAGAGCCCTTAGATTTGAGGACAAATCTTTTTCAGCAAAGGGAGACTGATGCGAGATGGGTCGACAAAAAGGCAATTACCTATACGCTGCTAACGTGGATCGCAGGAGGATGATTGGTCAAGAAGTGGCTAGTCGAGGAGTTTTTCCCCAAGAGTGCACCTTATGTTTTCAACGTGTCTTTTATTAGCATATATATTTTTATTTCCTACGAGTTAATGTTATTAGTTAGGGAATAGAATGAGTCTCTTTGGGAACTGGGGAAGAAATTAAGAAGGATCTAGGGAATGAATATCTTCGTGAACTGGAGATGTAATTAAAGAGGTTCTAGTCCTCTTCCTTAGTCATCTTTAAAAAGGATGCTAAGGTTAGACTGTGGGCAGCTATTATTTTCAAGAATTAATATTACTGAGTGTGTTAAGATTATCGAGTGATAACTTTGAGCGGTGGTGTATCTGTATCCGTTTCTTGTTTAGCTCACCCTTGAGTACGTGACGGTGGTGTATCTGTATCCGTTAACGGCTTGAGTTTTATCCTTCTTTACGTGGATTTTTTTTTATTTTGACGCTGTATCTGTAACCATTAACGGCTTGAGTTTTATCCTTCTTTACGTGGATTTTTTTTATTTCGACGCGGGATCGCATCACTCGGCCTTGACCTTGGCCCCGGGAGAATTTGGATTTTGAGGGCATGAGTGGGATTTGAAAGAGAGGCGAGTCGTGTCATTTGCTTCTACTTAGCTTAAAGCTTTATCGAGATCTTGGAGACAATGGATTTGGGAGCAAGAGCAGTGCGCTTGACGATCTGGAAATGAAAGACTGCAGGCTATTTTTATGTGTTTTAGTACGGAATCCGAACCCAAAAGTTCACGATGCTCGGTCTTTCACATAGTTTACTCCAAACGGAACGAGACCTGAACTCGAAAAGACCCGAAATGTTCGAATCGGGTCAGGCTTTTTTTTGACATTCCTGCCTACATCCATGAAGTTGAGATTCTTTTTCCTACAATATTCTTGTCCCAATTGCTCTGATAGCCATCCGGACAGACCAGTTTGACTTTGCTTGCATCCGCACATACAATTATTGCCCGGAAGGAGAAGCAGATCCTTATTGGCTGGATTTTGTTATTGTTGCTCCTCTCTTTGCTCTATTCCTCCTATCTACTGCACTTGTTGCGTGGAGTCATGTCATATCTGCCACATCTTCTTCCGTCGGACATGGTCGATGGTTAAAGCAAAATATTGGAATGACCAGGAAGATTTTGGTGGTCGCGCCTTTTTCGGGGGTTGACGTTCGTACTCAAAAAGCACGGGTCCCGCTTTTACAGTGGACTTATTTTTTAATTGTACTATCTCGAATTTACATACGAATCGAAATAAATATTTACGTCTCGATTTTTCTTTTTTATCTTTATTCTTTATTTTATTGTGATTATGCGTCTAATACTAATATATCTGCACTTGGTTATGGCAATTGTCACTTGCCAGAGATGGGACGGTTAGTTTCTTTTTATGTAGGTTTGTAGATTGCAAGTCTTAATGGGTAATTCTCCTTGACTTGTTTGTATATTGCTCGAAAATCGGATCAAACTCATTCAAGTTTATGCTTGAACTCAAATTTTGGAAATAAGTCTATGGCCAAAAAGAATTATCGATTTTTTTCATATTTATAAATGTGAACGTCTATATAAAACTGAAAATTACATTTTTACCGCTTGACATACATGGTCATCAATTCGATTTCTTTGGTCCCTTACTCCCGCAAACGTTATATAGCGGAATAAATTGTGAAGAAAGTGATTAATCTTCTTAATGAATTTTGCTGAAAATTTTATTTTTCGTATGCCTTAAATGGAGAAATATCTCTGTGGTAATTTATATATTTGTATACTTTCATTTTCTCCCGATTCCCAAATTTATCTCTAGTCCACTATAGTTAATGCCCATAATGGACGGATCCCATGAAAATGGAGTTCGTATCCAACGAGTTAAATATGGGACCCACTGAGGTCCTTCTTTTTTTTTCATCGATTTTTTTTTCTACATCTTTCCTTCTTCTCTTTCCCGCTTGTAATGAAGAATATCATTGGCACTTGTCCATCCTCATCTTCTAATTTTCCTCGAGATGGATAGCTTGATCTCGCCCCTCAGCTTCTCACTCGGACGATCCACAACATTCCCTTTCACCTTTCGGTACACCTGTTGATACCGAAATATTGTAATCCGATTCGGTATCTTAGAAACGATGTGCAAAAGGGAACCATTAATAGATCTCGAACTACGATAAGAAGAAAACGTCATACCGAATAATAAGATAGTGTTTTGCCATTCGGGATATGTGTGCTATTCGAGAAGTTTAAAAGAAAGCGTACCGAATGAAGGACATGGTGTACTTGAATTCGGTATAGCTTGAATACACAACGTGAAGATTACATCCCGAAATTCGAGAAATACAGAGCAAGACTCACGGGTGCGAACAGGTTTCTCAAAATCAAGAGATATCATTCAAAAAGAGACACTTAATTATGCGGTTACAAATCATGGAAGGCATGGGTCTCAATTTGCGTAAGTTAGTTGTGAAAATCGTGATTTAGAAAAAGGTGAACCGCAGCGCCAAAATTCAAAGATTTGAAATAAAAAAATAATTGCTTGAGTAGTTAGAAGTGCAAAGATGATAAGTACTCGAAATGAAGGAAAGGAAAACTCTCTCTAAAATCATTTAGAAAAAACACTCTGTTTCTTTGAAGTTTTAGCTTTCATTGCTGTTCATAGTGTAGCCTTAACTTTTTTGCACTCTTTGTGCCTTGTACTTTCGGATCCAAGCAATCTATTTCTATTTCCAGGCAATTAGGAGTAGCATAGCTAGTAGATCTTTACCATTCCTATCGCTTTCATTAATTGCACGCACCCATTCGCTTGTTCGCCCCGATTTTCCATCAGAGTAGAGCCACAGAACCCTTCTTAATAAAAATCGAAGCACGAATTTCAGTGAAAAATATTTCCGATTCAAATCGCGCGAACAACTCCTCCTTGAACGCCGCGTTGAACCTCTGAAGACACGCCCTTGCCACTTTCGAGAATCTTCCCTTGGTTGCCACCTCTAACAAAGGACAAGAGGAATTTGCTCTATGTGTCGACTGCATTGCTCACTGCGTATTCCCTCATCTTCTCCGAGTGCCTCATTGCTTGCTTGTCCGTCGTGAGGTTCATTGAGTAGTTCGAATTATTCGCGAGAAATAGGTTGGAGAGCGAGACACTTTCATGTAATGCTTGGCCTTGGCGTTGAGCCCCCATAGCAAGGTGAGGATTAACCATGCTAATCCGACTGAGACCGAATATGTCAAGAGATCGCCGGAGTTTGGGCTTTCAAAGTACAATTTCGACAAATTTGAGATTTCCTGATTGCGGATGATTAATCAAGATGTTAGAGAGAGTTCCGTTGTAATTGGCGAGGGAAGTTTGAATTCCGTCGCTAGTCGAGTCAGCAATTGGATTTCGCCGCCTTCGGTAGGAATTTTGGAAGTCCTTTTGAGATTTGTGGCGTCATAGTTGGAGAGGATCATTCCGAGTTTTACCAATAAAGAGAGGGCTTGTAATTCTCTCCCGCAATCTTTGATCCTCGCAATGATTTTTGAGAATCAGGAAAAATTGATCAAGATACTCAAGCTCACGGGCAACGCGAGCAAAGTCTGGAATGTGAAGAGGACGACTCTAATGCATTTGCAACTGGACATTGGGGACGATAGGGAGCTCGAAACTCTCATCAATAAACCAATACCGGAGGTGAGGCAGCACCCTAATATTTAAAAAAAAAACCGAGAAGGAAAAGGAAAGCGAGAGAGGAAAGATCCAAAAATATGTTGGGTTTTGGGAACCCAAAAACCCATAAAAAAGTGAATGAGAAAGGTGAATGAATAGTCCCACATGGGATAGAAGAGAGATGGAAAAAGGGTTTATATTGTGGAGCCTCACTAATAGGTTTGGGCCCCAAGGGGCACCCCACTTTTGTGGAGGAGAGAGGTCTTGGACAAAGTTGGATCGGTCCACACGCGCGCGCGCGTGCCGCCGCCGCCGTCCATCCGACCGACCGGCTCGGTTCGGGCCGGGCCCGGGCCTGGATCCATTTATCTTTTTAGAACTCGGCCAATTTATTTTATCAGTTTTTTATTTTTTCGAATGGACACAATAAGAAAGTGTGTCCGAATTACTTCTCTTCAAGATACCGGTTCGGGTTCACAAATAACTGATCACCGAACGTATGTATTGATTCGGTAATAACCAAACCTGAATTGATTCGTGACTTTTCGGCGACATATTACATTCGTTTTCAAATTTAAAAAAAAAACTGAGGCATGCGTTTTAAGAATATATTCTCTGGTTTTTTCGAAAACTACACACTCTCATTCTCATTCTCTGTGCGATTTTTTTCCGAGTTGCGTTCGAAGTATTCTTTGAAAGAGGTACCACTTTCTGAGAAGAGCGATCCGTTCTATCCTGGGAGACGATTGTCCATACACCTTGGGTACCGATTGAGGGGACGAATTTGTCTTAAGGACACGACGTGAGTTCGTCGGGCTCGGATCTTCATCTCCAATTTAGTTCTCGTCTGCTTTGCGATTCAGGTTTGTCTGACTACTTTCTATTTAACATACACGAACGAATATACACAACAACAATCTTAAGACAAATTCCTTCCATATCGTTTGTGTATCAATCTAAAGTTGTCAGACCAATCGCTTCTGTTCTGTTTGCACATTCAGAAACTATTTTCTTCGTCTCTCACTATAGTGTATGTTTGAGAAGCCGATAGTTTCTGATTGTTTTTCATAAATTGCATCGTTCCTATTTCTTCGTACGTTCTGTTGTCCGATCCCTTCTGTTTATATTTTTCGAAATTTATATTACCCGTGTTATCGTGTGTGTGTGTATATATATATATACTCGTTCAATCATTCATTCCTTTCGTGAGGAAAACTTTTATGTTTGTGATTATTAAATCATTTTTCTTCTATATTGATTGTGTAAGCACGTTTATTGAATCATTTCTATTTCCGTAATAGAAATGGCTACGACATCAATGACGCCTGTTGCGTCTGTTCCAACTCATGGAGAGAAACCAGAGAAGTTCAATGGAACTGACTTCAAGAGATGGCAACAAAAGATGCTGTTCTATCTCACAACCTTGAATTTGGCAAGGTTCCTCACTGAGGATGCTCTTAAGTTGGATGAGGGAGAAATGGATAAGGAAAAGTTTGCTGCGGTAGATGCGTGGAAACACTCCGATTTTCTGTGTCGCAACTACATCCACAATGGTCTGGACAATACCCTATATAATGTTTATAGCTCGTTGAAAACGGCTAAAGAATTATGGGATAGTCTAGACAAGAAATACAAGACCAAAGATGCCGGATTGAAGAAGTTCATAGTCGGCAAATTTCTGGACTTTAAGATGGTCGACTTCAAGACCGTCTTAAGTCAAGTCCAAGAACTTCAAGTGATTATGCATGATATTCATGCCGAGGGCATGATTCTGAGTGAATCATTTCAAGTGGCTGCCTTCATTGAAAAGTTGCCACCATCTTGGAAAGATTTCAAGAATTATCTGAAACATAAGAGAAAGGAGTTATCACTTGAAGATCTGATTGTTCGATTGAGGATCGAAGAGGACAATAGACTTTCTGAAAAGAAGGTTGGTAGCAAACTGGAGGTCTCTAAGGCCAATGTTATTGAAGGTGGACCAAAATCCAACATGAAGAGGAAAAGGTTTGGAGAGGGATCCAGCCAAGGCCAGAAAAAGTTCATTGGCAAATGCTACAATTGTGGAAAAACTGGACATCGTGCCAAGGACTGTAGAGCCAAGAAGAGAAAGCATACTCAAGCTAATGTGGTAGAACAAATTTCCAATGGCATTGATGATATCAATCTGACTGCTATGATATCCGAGTGCAATTTGGTGGGTAACCCTAAGGAATGGTGGATTGATATTGGAGCAACTCGCCATATATGCGCCAACAGATGGATGTTCACATCCTATACGCCTATGGCACGTGATGAGAAACTCTATATGGGTAATTCATCGACCTCTAAGGTTGAAGGTATTGGCAAGATTGCTCTGAAGATGACGTCTGGAAAAACCGTGACACTAGTCGATGTGCTGCATGTGCCAGACATATGCAAGAACTTAGTGTCTGGATCTCTCCTTAGCAAGAATGGTTTTAAGTTGGTGTTTGTATCTGACAAGTTTGTACTCTCCAAGAATGAGATGTATGTAGGAAAAGGTTATTTGAGTGAGGGTTTGTTTAAGCTGAATGTAATGACTGTTGTACCCAATGATTCTATGAATAAAGTTGCTTCTGCTTATGTGCTTGAGTCTCCTAATTTATGGCATGCTAGATTAGGACATGTTAACTATAAGTCAATAAAGAAATTGAGGAGCATGAGACTATTGCCAAAATCCGATTGTCCAAATGAAAAATGCCAAGTGTGTGTTGAATCAAAATTTTCCAAACCTTCGTTTCATTCTATAGACAATAAAATCACTGAACCTTTAGATTTAATACACACTGACATATGTGATTTGAAAACAATACCCACAAGAGGTGGTAAGAAATATTTTATCACTTTTATAGATGACTGTTCAAGGTATTGTTATGTCTATTTGCTGAGTAGTAAAGATGAAGCTGTAAATGCTTTTAGAACTTATAAGTCTGAAGTTGAAACTCAGTTAAATAGGAAAATTAAAATGATAAGAAGTGATAGAGGTGGTGAATATGAATTTCCTTTTGAGGAAATTTGTTCTGAATTTGGCATTATTCACCAAATTACGCCTCCTTATACACCACAATCCAATGGCGTGGCAGAAAGGAAAAATCGATCGTTAAAGGAAATGATGAATGCGTTGCTAAATAGTTCTGGATTACCACAGAATTTGTGGGGGAAGCTATTTTGACGGCGAATTTTATTTTAAATAGAGCACCCCACAAAAGGACATAACAAACTCCATATGAGAAGTGAAAAGGTAGAATGCCTAATTTGAAATACCTCAAAGTGTGGGGGTGTTTAGCTAAGGTTGCCGTTCCTAAACCTAAGAAGGTTAAAATAGGACCGAAAACCGTTGATTGTGTCTTTATTGGATATGCTCTTAATAGTAATGCATATCGATTTCTGGTTCACAAGTCTGAAATCCCTGATATACATGTTAATACGATTATTGAATCGAGGGACGCTTCGTTTTTCGAGAATATTTTTTCGTATAACAGAGTATATGAGACAATCAATAATGATAAAAGGCCTAGGGAGACTACGCCTAGAAGCGAACCTATAGAGGATGAACCTAGGCATAGCAAAAGACAAAGAATCTCTAAGTCTTTTGGACCTGATTTTCTAACATATTTGTTAGAGAATGAGCCTCGGACCTTTAAAGAGGCTGTGACATTCCCAGAAGCTCCGTTCTGGAAAGAAGCTATCAATGGTGAGGTTGAATCCATCTTGTCAAACCATACCTGGGAATTAGTTGATCTTCCTCCTGGTAATAAACCACTACAATGTAAGTGGATATTCAAAAGGAAAATGAAAGCGGATGGCACTATTGATAAATATAAGGCTAGGCTTGTGGTAAAAGGATACAAGCAACGAGAAGGTCTGGATTATTTCGACACTTATTCACCTGTCACAAGAATTACATCCATAAGGATGCTAATTGCTATAGCAGCAGTGTATAAGCTTGAAATCCATCAAATTGATGTGAAAACAGCCTTCTTAAATGGGGATCTGGAGGAAGAAATATATCTGGAACAACCTGAAGGGTTCATTATTCCAGGACAAGAGAAAAAGGTATGTCGACTTATCAAGTCACTCTATGGATTGAAACAAGCACCGAAACAATGGCATGCTAAATTCGACCAAGTCATGTTGTCGAATGGTTTTAAGATAAATGAGTGCGATAAATGTGTTTATTTTAAAAATACTCATAATGGCTTTGTCATTCTGTGCTTGTATGTAGATGACATGCTTATAATGGGTAGTGATAATGAGGTTGTTAAAGCGATCAAACGCATGCTTACAAGTAAATTTGATATGAAAGATATGGGGGTTTCAGATGTTATTTTAGGGATTAAAATCCAAAAGACATCTGGAGGACTAGCTTTATCGCAGTCTCATTATATTAAGAAGATTCTTGAAAAATGCAAGAATCTAGATATTATACCAGCTAAGACCCCCCATAGATGTTAATCTACATCTTTCAAAGAATACTGGTGAAAGTAAAGCTCAAAATGATTATGCTAGTATAGTAGGCAGTTTAATGTATGTCATGAACTGTACTAGGCCGGACATAGCTTGTGTTGTGAGCAAGCTGAGTCGATTTACAATTAGTCCAAATGAAAATCATTGGAAAGCAATGAAACGTGTACTGGGCTATCTGAAGCACACTCAAAATTATGCTTTGCATTACACAAAATATCCAGCAGTACTTGAAGGATATTGTGATTCAAATTGGATAACTGGCACAAAAGACACAAAATCCACAAGTGGGTATGTGTTTACACTTGGTAGGGGGGTAGTGTCTTGGAAATCATCCAAACAAACTTGCATTGCAAGGTCTACTATGGAAGCAGAATTTATTACTTTGGATAAAGCTGGTGAAGAAGCAGAGTGGCTTCGAAATTTCTTAGAAGACATTCCTAATTGGCCTAAACCAGTGCCAGCTGTATGTATTCATTGTGATAGTCAAGAAAGGCAATTGGAAGGGCAAGGAATGTTATGTACAATGGAAAGTCCCGACATATACGTCGAAGACACGATACCGTGAGACAGCTACTCTCTAGTGGAATTATCACGATTGACTATGTGAAGTCAAAGGATAATATTGCGGATCCATTAATAAAAAGCCTAACTAGAGAGTTGGTTGAGAAAACATCAAGGGGAATGGGTCTAAGGCCTATAAAATAAGTCTTCATAGCGGAAACCCCACCTAGTTGACTGGCGATCTCAAGATCTAGGTTCAAAGGGACAACTAAGTTATGCAGGTTGAGCAGAGTACTGTCAACTCTTACTCATTCCCGTATAAAGACAGTAC
The DNA here is from genome assembly GCA_016432845.1 of Psidium guajava. Lineage (NCBI taxonomy): Eukaryota > Viridiplantae > Streptophyta > Magnoliopsida > Myrtales > Myrtaceae > Psidium > Psidium guajava. The sequence goes on from CM028226.1 coordinate 35,456,671, forward strand.
AGACATGTGAAGGTTAAGCATAAGCTTTTAATGATTCTGATTTAGGTATGTGAAATACCACATTTTCAGAAATCACCTATGTGAGTGTGAAGTGAGGGCCGCTTCTAAGGTGAATTTGAAAGGCCGAATTCCCGAAAGCACTCATGAAACCAGGCGGTGTTCATGGCCAAAACGAACACAACAGTGAGAACCAACTTTGGTTGAGAGATAGTTGTGTGACTCCTATTGTCTTGACTTATAACGAAGGTCGACAGTTCAAAGACATCAAGTTTACTGATTGACTGAGTAAGTTCGATAGGTTTCACTAGGGAAAGTTCAAGGTCTCTGACTACTTATCCCAATGCAGCATTTTCTCATGGAATAATCGCACATTGCATTTCATGCATACATGAAGAGTCATGATATCTGAAATTCTCATTCATGTGGGGGATTGTTGGGTTTTGGGAACCCAAAAACCCATAAAAAAGTGAATGAGAAAGGTGAATGAATAGTCCCACATGGGATAGAAGAGAGATGGAAAAAAGGGTTTATATTGTGGAGCCTCACTAATGGGTTTGGGCCCCAAGGGGCACCCCACTTTTGTGGAGGAGAGAGGTCTTGGACAAAGTTGGATCGGTCCACGCGCGCGCGCGCGCCGCCGCCGCCGTCCATCCGACCGGCCGGCTCGGTTCGGGCTGGGCCCGGGCCTGGATCCATTTATCTTTTTGGAATTCGGCCAATTTATTTTATCAGTTTTTTATTTTTTCGAATGGACACAATAAGAAAATGTGTCCGAATTACTTCTTTTCAAGACACCGGTTCGGGTTCGCAAATAACTGATCACCGAACGTATGTATTGATTCGGTAATAACCGAACCTGAATTGATTCGTGACTCTTCGGCGACATATTACATTCGTTTTCAAATTTAAAAAAAAAACTGAGGCATGCGTTTTAAGAATATATTCTCTGGTTTTCTCGAAAACTACACACTCTCATTCTCATTCTTTGTGCGATTTTTCTTCGAGTTGCGTTCAAAGTATTCTCTGAAAGAAGTATCACTTTCAGAGAAGAGCGATCCGTTCTATCTTGGGAGACGATTGTCCATACACCTTAGGTACCGATTGAGGGGACGAATTTGTCTTAAGGACACGACGTGAATTCGTCGGGCTCGGATCTTTATCTCCAATTTAGTTCTTATCTACTTTGCGATTCAGGTTTGTCTGACTACTTTCTATTTGACATACACGAACGAATATACACAACAACAAAATATGCCTCACGTCTGATTCTTTGTGGGTACAGCATTGTAAAAGGAGAGAAAAAAAAAAGACCAAGAATAGCATCGTCGTTGCACTGTGAAAGGGACTGTTTTAAGCCAAAGGAAGGTGATTACTGTATTTCGGTTTTAAGGGACAGGAGTAGAAAGTAATAAATACCAAAGCCAAGCGACATGGTCAATGACTTACGCTTGTTTTGTCTTTTTTGAAATGATGACTTGACCGGTTTTTGCTGTTTTTGGGGGGTCGGGGATGACTTAACGTTGAAGTATTTTGAAAAAGCTCGTGCAAAGTAAGGTCGCGTCGGAATTGTTATCGACGGGCGGACCCAAACCCGAGCCGGAGAAAGAGCCGGCGACTGAGCAGAGCAAAGCACGTGCTCTCTTTTTGTTTTTTTGGGTCGAAAAAGCACGTCCTTCTTCACCAAGTTAAGTCTGTCCCAAAATCAGACAAACCATCACGCTTGCGCTCTCTCTCTCTCTCTCTCTCTCTCTCTCTCTCTCTCTCAACTCTGCACCTGTTGACCTTCCTCCATTGAGGACAGAGATTGGCCCTCGCGCTCCAATTCCTGTTGCAATCCGTCAATTGAAGCCACACCTCGTCCTCTCTCATGGCTTCCCCTGGAAACCCTAAGCAGCCATCATCTCCTCCTCCTCGCTTCGACGTGGCCAAATTCTTCATGCCGCCTCCCACGCCGTCGCCGCCTCAAGCCCACATTTCTTATCCTCCGCCGCCTTCCTCCTCCTCATACCCTCCGGCCACCGTCGGCCCCGGCCACTTTCCTTACTCTCCCCCTCAGACCTCTCCCTTCAACCACCAAGAGCGTCTCCTCTCTCAGCGCTCTCTTTCTTATCCTACCCCACTTCACCATCCCCCGAGCCCCAACGCCGGAGCCCACCTCATGGCCTTGCTGAGTTCGTTGCCGCAACCGTCCTCGGGCCCATCTGAGCTCCCCGCGCCAAGCTCGGTCTTGGCCCCGGGGGTGCCTGCTCGGATGCCAAGCAGTAAGATCCCGAGGGGGCGGCATTTGGTGGGGGATTGCGTGGTGTATGACGTGGATGTTAGGCTGGCTGGCGAGGTGCAGCCGCAGCTCGAGGTCACGCCGATCACGAAGTACGGGTCGGACCCTCAGCTCGTGTTGGGGCGGCAGATTGCGGTGAACCAGTCATATATATGCTATGGTTTGAAGCAAGGGAACATAAGGGTTCTTAATATTAATACCGCGTCTCGGTCTTTGCTCCGGGGTCACACACAGGTTGGTTCATCAAATTTGTAAATATATCTTGAGATTCGATTACGGTGGACGAGGTTTGCGAGTATATCATGTGAAGTTTGATAGTTGTTTCTACGCTTGAGATTTAAGGTCGAGCTAGCATATTTCTGGTATGAGAGTAACTTAAATTCTTCGCAGATACGGAATGATAACGTGCTAAGATAGACCTTTTATCTGTGTTCCTCAGCTATACCTGTGCAGTTCTTCCAAAGTGACTGACGTTTATTTTTTCCTAACTCGAGCTCGTTCTCCAGAAAACTAGACAATAAATTGGCTTTGGAAGCTTTAGTACTTGGAAGATGGATATGGATGTCTTCATTGACCAGCAGGCCATTATTGCATAGGGAGACGTACATTTGACTTTAGATTTACCTGGCAGAGGTTCCTGCATAGTATGGGATGCTAACTGTTCGATATGTTAATATAGGAAAGACTCCAGGCATTACTTTGATGTACTTATGCAGGTTCCTCTCTTTGATTCAGTACTTCACTGTATGCATGCAGCTCTCTCGTCGTGGACATGAAGTGATGTAGGATAGATAACTTTGGGAATTCTGTTTTCTGTTGTTTAATTTATTTTTTCGGAGAGGGACAGACTCGATGAGAAGTATCTCACTTGTGATCGCTGTCCTTCTGGACCTTTCTGTTTGTTCATCTAAGTAATTTTTGCTTCACTCAGAGGATCACAGACATGGTTTTCTTTGCTGAGGATGTTCACCTTTTGGCGAGGTAAATTCACACACCACTCCTTTAAGCTTGTTCGTGTCATTCCTTTGCCTCATAGGGCATGCTCTTTCACAGTGCAAGCACAGATGGAAGGATTTATGTGTGGAAAGTCTCTGAAAGCCTAGAGGAAGATAATAAGCAACAGATTACAGGAAATATTGTCATTGCCATTCAACTAACACAAGAGGAGTCTGTCCATCCACGAGTTTGTTGGCATTGTCACAAACAGGTGTTTTATTCTTCATGTACTTATTCATATTGTTCGAGTATGGTCTGCTTTCTCTTGTGCAGTTTCTCCCTCTCTGACCTTTTGGTTGTTGATTCAAGTAATCAAATCATTTGACTTTTGTGAATACTCTTGAAAATATTCAGGAAATTCTGGTCGTTGGAATAGGAGAACATGTTTTGAGAATTGATACGAGTAAAGTGGGGAAGGGTGAACTTTATTCAGCAGAGGAACCTCTCATGTGTCCTGTCGATAATCTCATTGAAGGGGTCCAATTTGTTGGAAAACATGATGGAGAAGTGACTGATTTGTCAATGTGCCAGTGGATGACCTCCCGTTTGGTTTCCTCTTCTGTCGATGGCACGGTATGGCCCTTGCATGTGTCATCTTGTACAGGTTTTTGTTGATTAAGCATTTTGGCTTGCAGTTAATTGTCACATGGCAAGCCACTTATACTTGGCTCACTAATTTCAACTCCTAGATCTGGAAGAGTTCTTGATGCATATTATTTGGGATAACCATAGTGGAAGTCCGAAAACTTGTGTTGATTGTCACTTTAGTCCTGGAACTCTTTTTCAGTTGTTTAAGTCCTAAACTTGTTGACGTCCTTCGAATTAATCCTTTTGTTAACTTTGTCACTCTTTCTAAAATAGACTAAAATTAATAAGAGGGGCAAAAATTCTAAAAGATCAGGCTGAGGGGGCAAGAAGTGGGGTGGCACCACTGCCCCCTTTGTTGCCTCCCTTGCCATGAGCAATGTGCCCTCACATGGACGCCATGGCTGTCTCGCCAGCACTGAGTGGGGGTCCCTTGCCCTCATCACCCTAACCAGGTTCATCGGCCCTCGCTGGTGGCTGCCCTCTTTGTTATTCCTTTATAACTACCAACCCCGCCCTGACTTTTTTATTTTCGATTTATTTTTTAGAAATATCTATTCATTATGTAATTTTAAATATGAAAACAACACCGTTTTACACTTTAAAAGCTCCATCGTTTAAATAGCGGCCATGTGGGTAAAAGAGATAATGAAGAAGGCAAGCTTGGATTTTTCTGTCCAATGAAAGGTGACGGAGTTAATGGAAGGACTACTTAGAATAACTGCGACAAGTTTTAGGAACACACCCCCCTCCCCCTCCCCCCAAAAAGAAAAAAGAAAAAGATTAGGACTAAAGGGGTGGATATACACAATTTGTAAGACTTCCACTGTAATTGTCTTGTTTGATTTTTTTGAGCGGTATAGGCTAATTCTAGCTTAAGTGAATATGCTCAAGTTGCAGATTTGAATATTTTGTTGGTCTGCTTTGATTAGAATAGATCAACAGAATTACTATGCTGTATGTCATGTTTAATATTTTGTTGGTCTGCTTTGATTAGAATAGATCAACAGAATTACTATGCTGTATGTCATGTTTGCGTGGTATGTCACCCTAAGGGCATAGGAAAATTGATACTCTCTAGTTACATTGCACATTTGAAATTAATAGTAGAGTTGGCAATCTAGGTCAGTTATTGACTTCCTCGAGAAGAATTCCCAGTGTGTCGTTGAAAATCATGCTTAGCTGGTTTTATTTTCCAGTTCCTACAGCTTTTGTTACTAACAAAGTCTACAACTTTCTTTAGAGATGTCATAGTGGACATTGTTATGATTTTGATTAACTCATTGAAATTAACCTTTGAAGTCATATTTCTAGTTCTTTCTCAGTAATCTTCAGATTATGTTGCTAAAAGCTGATAATCATTGCTTGAAAGTCCAGCCCCAAAGTTTGAGCTTTTAGAACAGTTGGCAGTGGTCCCACTAAATCTACATGGTATTAGAGCTAGGGCTGAACTGAAACCCTAACCCCAATCTCTTCTCTGCCCAATCATTCTTTTCTCTCTCTCTTCTCGCCTTCACCCTATTTCGCCGCAGTTACTTCTCAACTTTTTGGCATGGTCCATAAGATCTTTATCTACCCTAGGGAATAGGTAAAGAGGATGTCTCCAAGACCCTTGATTCCTAGAAGTGAAGAGATTTGGCCATAAAGCAGGCCATAAAAGGATTCTGGAGGAATCTGAAGTTTGCGATAGCGTATGACTGTCGACCCTAGCAAACTTGTGGATTTTGTGAAAGGCTGTGGGGGAGTGTGTGCCTGCTGCTTCTAATGGTTGCTCTGGAAGTTAACTTTGATGGTTAATACGATCGGTACTTTATGCTTATAATTCCGTTGCCCAGTGTAAGCTGTAATTAGTAAGTGTTTATATATAGCCTTTTGTATCTCCCAGACCAGCATTTTCCTTTTTTGCTTGGTATACTATCCTGCAACTTTTCTGGAAAACAAAAAAACCTTTCTAACATGGTATCAAAGCAGGATGTCTTGAGTGTAAATCTTTCCAGCCCTCATTTAATTCCCCAATTAAATATTTTCACGCTTAATACTAGACAAAAGAAAGATCAGACTTAGCGTGAGGAGAAGTGATAGAGTAATTAAGTATTATACCACGCCTTCATCTAACAATTTAATCTTTTAAAATAATCAGTAGTGGTCCCATTAAGTCTCTCAATGATTTCATGCACACACGTCAGAGTATTATTTTAATTAATGGCTGGAGAACTCTTTACTGTATCGCATTTCAGCTCTGTAGAAGTTTTATAACATCCAACCTGGCAGTTATTTCTGGCTTTGTTTCATGGAAAAAGAAGAAATGTGCGTTCTCATGTTGCTTCTCAAAGTCGCACTTACAGTGACTGTGGCTGGTCATGAAGACCATTCAACTTGTGGAAACATTTTGTTATGGTGGAGAGTGGGGAGTGAAAACACTAGTGCAACAGAGAACAGCCACATGAATCAGAATCCACAACTATTAGGACAGACGGATGAGAAGATACCTGACATCAGCATTTCGTTTAGATGAATACTTGAAAAGATGCTTTGAAATCACATAGTTAGGGCCGTGAGCTCAGACTCCTTTAGCCATTTAATGAGAATAAGAAAATGACTAAGCTCCTGTGAACTGAACTAAGTTCCTATCCTGAACTCATTCAATCCCCTCGACAGCCTTCCCTTTAAAGCAGTTCCTTTTTCATTTTTGGTGCGGCGGCCAACATAGTTTAATTAGCTTCTACCTTGCTTCCTTTTTCATGCATAATGACAATAACAACTAGGCCTTATTACCAAAGTGGAGTGGTTTTTATACGAGTTCTCTTACTATATTGCGCTTTGCTCTCCTATTTCATGCATCATCCTTAAATTTTTCCTTTTTGCAGAATCTTTTGCATTGTGCTCTGCTCCCCTGTTTATGCATCATCTCTCATTACACTGAATTTTGTGCATGCTATTATTGTGGTAATGTGTCGCCATATTCTTTGGTTATTGCTAAAGTGTGTTGATGGTGATAGTCAATTATTTTCCCTAGTCTTTGGACTTGTTTTGACTGGAAGCCTATGTTGTGCGGCAGATAAAGATTTGGGAAGATCGTAAAACATTGCCACTTGCTGTTCTGAGACCGTATGATGGCCATCCTGTTAGTTCAGCTGCATTTGTGACTTCTCCCCATCGGCCAGACCACATAATACTTTTAACAGCGGTACAAGCTCAATGACCTTGTTTCCTTTCTTGATTTGTTTGTCATTGTCCATCAAATTTTTTCTGGCACCAGTACACAGCAACTGGCAATTGGGATTCCAGATGTAGCTCGTACGCTAATCTGTTTTCTGGATGATGTTAGTATTGATAAGTAACTTGTATCAATGTATGTCTGCATGGGGTGTTGATTATTTATATTTTTACCTTAAAATTTTCTAACACAGAAAAGTTGGGAGTGCCCACACTTATGATGACAGACAATGTGCATGTAGTTCATTATGTGCTTATTTGTTTGAAATTGCAACTGTTTCTAGGGTCCATTAAATCGTGAACTCAAGGTTTGGGTTTCAGCAAGTGAAGAAGGTTGGCTTTTGCCAAGTGATGATGAACTATGGAAGTGCACACAGACATTGGACCTCAGGAGTTCATCTGAACCGCATGTTCAGGATGCATTCTTCAATCAAATTCTTGTATTACCTCAAGCTGGTCTTCTTTTGCTTGCAAATGCTAAGAAGAATGCTATCTATGCTGTGCACTTAGAATATGGTCCCAATCCAACAAGCACCCGCATGGACTATTTGGCAGAGTTTACTGTAACAATGCCCATACTGAGTTTTACTGGGGTAAGTGACATATCACCATATGGGGAACATGTAATTCAGGTTTACTGTGTCCAGACGCAGGCTATTCAGCAGTATGCCTTGGACTTATTTTTGTGCCTGCCACCACTTTTGGAAAAGGTGGGATTAGAGAAGTCTGATCCTGATGTGTCATGTGATGAGATGAATGTTGAAGGACCAGCTGCTGCAGATGCTTCCGAAATAAAACGTACTGAATTTCCACTAGCTGCTTCAGCACCTAAAATAACTGAGAGAACGAGCAGCCCTGACGTTACAGAGACTATCAGGTTCCCGATAAGCTCTGCTTCTGTTGAGATGACCGCTCCACAGGCAGTTACATCCTTGGATGAAAATTCCCGAACTGTTAATGTGGCACCTCCAACTAGTCAATCTGATATTCATGTTGTTGCATCTGCCCCTCCTCTTCCTTTAAGTCCTAGGTTGTCTCGAAAACTTTCTGGTTTTAGAAGTCCATCAGGTGGTTCTGATTCTGGTCTTCATTTTTATGATCACACTGGCAATGGACAAGTCATGAATTCTACTGTAAATAGGCAAGTGGAAAGTATCCCTGCACAGATGTCAGATGTAAATTTGATGAAGGATGAGTCGAGGAATGATGAAAAGAAAGTTCCGCAAGATAATGCATCCAGCATGCTTAACCATCCTGGCGTGTTCAAACGCCCTACTCACTTAGTTACTCCCTCTGAAATATTAAGGGCTGTTTCATCCTCTGAAACTAGTTTTCTTGGAGGCAAGAGTGAGGAAGAGGCAAATACTCCGGATGTGGTTGTTAGTAGTGAAGCAGCTAATACACCAGAGGAGATCAGAGTTGTAACAGATACAGGATTTACACAGGAAGATGAATTTTCTCCTGAGGAACGGACAAGGGATTTTGTCGCAGAGAACAGAGAGAGAATTTTTAGTTCTCAAATTTCAGATCTTGGAATGGATGTGGCCAGGGAATGCTGTGAATTATCAGAAAGCTTGGCAGAAGCTAATCCAGTTGCCAGTAGTAGATTGCTGGAGCCACCTGGTCAATCCCCTTGTGCTGATGTGGAAGAAATCCATGACTCATCAAAATATGAATGTGAAAAGGTTTCGGAGCCTGGTATGGCCGCAACAGTCTTGCCAGGCCCAATATCTAGTGTGAAAAGTAAAAAGCAGAAGGGGAGAAATTCCCAAGCCGTAGGTCCATCTTCATCTTCCCCAAGTGCTTCTAATTCAACAGATTCTTACAATGAAGCTATCACAAATTCAAGTCTTCCATCAATGGAAGCTGTTTTTCCTCACATTGCGGCAATGGAAGAGAAACTTAATCAGGTAAATTGGAAATACATTGGATTAGGAAATGTTCATAGGCTTGTGAGGAAAAGGTAGTTTTTTTTTTTTCCTTTACCAGAATCAAATATATCTTTTTTTGACATTTATATTTTCACTGCTTTACGAGCTTGGTCTGCATCTTAGAGTTTTCAGTCTTTTGGCTATATATTTGAGTTTTCTATTGAACCTTGTGCTGCTTTTGGGATGATTAGAAGGTCTGTAATCATTCTTTGGTTTTTGTCATAGAGTCTGGTCAATATGAGGCAATGTAGCTATTTACTTTGGAAGATTTTTGTAGCTTGCGTTTGTCAAATGTGTTAGGCCCCAGTTCAGCAAGTTCTGGTCTGTTTTGTTGGCGAAAAAATCAGAGTTGAGTGATGAATTGTTTTGGAAGGAGCAAGTGATCCTTTTGGAATACGTTCTTTTCATCTAGTTGCTTGGCATAGTCAAATGGTTAATTTAAGGAAAACTACCAAAACATACCTCACCTTTCACCTGATGACCACTTGCATGCCTCAACTTCGAAATACCAAACACATATCTGAGTTTCACCTTTGGAGACCACTTTGCACATTCACATTAATTATCCAGTGGCCATAGTTATATATAAATGCTATATTTTCATTCCAAAAATGCCCTTCCCAAATCCTAAATTCTCACACCCACCCAAAACACTCGAAACCAACTAGAAACAAACCACACAAACCCTATGCAAGATGCTAAAACGAGTTTGCAAGGAGAGGCAATTCGGTCTTTTCATTCTTGGGTTTTGCTTTGAGGCATGTGAATGCTATTTGCAAGATAGAGGAATATAAGCAGTCATTGGGTTACAAGTGAGGTATGTTTTTAGTATTGCCCTTAATTTAATTCTGCAGTGAGAATGCTCTGGAGAAGATTTTTTTACTGGTTTTAGATCTTTGATATGATCACCCTATTGCAGCTGATGAACATGCAAAAAGAAATGAAGAAGCAGATGACTGCTACTGTTAACGTGCCAATCGCCAAAGAAAGCAGAAAACTGGAGGCTTCCCTAGGGCGTTCCATGGAGAAAACTGTCAAGGCTAATAATGATGCCTTTTGGGCTCGGTTTCAGGAAGAGAGTTTCAAAAATGAGAAATTGGTGCAGGACCGTATGCTGCAAATAACAAATTTGCTTAATAACTTAATCAACAGGGATATGCCAGCCATTCTGGACAAAATTTTGAAAAAGGAATTGGCTACTGTTCAAGCATCTGTAGTTCGTACCATCATGCCGGCTGTCGAGAAGACAGTATCTTCAGCTCTTGTGGAGTCCTTCCAGGTAAAAGTCTAATTCTCTCTTTGCAGGAAATCTCCTTTATTTTGATTCCTCCTTTTCTTATTTTGATTGTTCTGTTTCTTATAATCCAGAGAGGACTTGGTGATAAAGCTGTTAGTCAACTAGAGAAATCAGTTAATTCAAAACTTGAAGCCGCAGTCGCCCGACAAATCCTGACACAGTTCCAAACTTCTGGCAGGCAAGCTATTCAGGTTAGTATAAGTTTGAACAAATTGTCTTTATAGGGAGATTAACTAACGTATGCAAGATCCAAGCCCATTAGAAAAGATAATTAAAACTTCACTGTGCACTAATTTGCAGAAGTGAATGAGGCTTTACTACATGTTTGTGCATTAATTGAAAGCACAGGAGTTTGGCAACTTCTTTTTCTTAAATGAATATTTGCTTGTTCATTTTATGAGTGCTTGATTCTTGTCCTCTTTGCTTCTGAGAAATCATTTTCTTTTTCATCAGCAAGGTCTTTTTGTAGCTTCTATTTGTAAGTAAAAAACTTTTTTGGCCTTTAGCTTATATCCCTCCTCCTCGCTCTTTTTCCCTTTGGTTCTACTTATTGCGAGGTTTGTACATTTTGCACATTAGTTAATTACCCAATTTACTTATATGCATTTATGTGTGTTGAGATTCCTATATGATTGCATGAAATAATGAATGTCATGCAGGATGCATTAAAGTCCACTTTGGAAGCTTCGGTGATCCCTGCTTTTGAGATGTCATGTAAAGCTATGTTTGAGCAAGTAGATGCTACGTTCCAGAAAGGAATCGTTGAACACACTTCTGCAGCTCAGCAGCATTTAGAATCTGTTCATTCTCCATTGGCACTTGCTTTAAGGGTGCGTAATCTGCTTTCCATCTTTGACTATGTCTGGCATTACCACCTTAATTACTTAGAACATTATCATGTCTTGGTCGTTTGTTGGCTGAAACCAGATTCAGGACTGATACAGTGTCCTGAGAAATTTTAATACTCTTTGGGATTGTGTGAAGCTACTAAAGGAACGTAACATTTGGTCCAGCAGAGTCCTGTGAGATCATTTCCAAAGATTTTGCAGACATATCTGACATTGATTTCTCATAAACTGCATTAACGAACAGATTATACCTAGACTTGGTTCCACATTAATCTTACCAAGTACTCCAAGAAAGCAATTCTCACATTAATCTTACCAAGTGCTCCAAGAAAGCAATTCTCAACCGGGTTCCACATCTCCTTGATGCCTTTCTTATATTTTATCTTAATGTCTAATTGATTTAAACAGTCAGCTCTTGCTTGGTACTTAGATACATATCTTCTTATTTGAGAAAATACTGCATCTGAGAGAGAGAGAGGGAGGTTTTTTTTTTTTTTGGGTTTTTTTTTTGGGGGGGGGGGGGGCTGGGGGATCATCTGCCCAAGGTCTATAACTTTGCAGTTGTCTTTGTTGTACTGGTTGCACCATTCCACACACACACGTTATGGATCTCGGTGGAGAACAAGTGTAACTTCAGTCCTGTTTGGTCATCTGAGAGAGAGAGAGAGAGAGGGAGGTTTTTTTGTTTATTTTTTTGGGGGGGTGGCTGGGGGGAGAGGAAGGAGCAGATTAAGCAACTATCCTGATGCTGAGGGAAAAGGAAGGGAGGGAGGGAGGGGGGGGGGGGAGGAGATTAGCCTGCTATCCTGATGCTGCAAACTGACTGTTCTTCTTTCTTTTTAGTTTTGTTCCCCTGTTTAAATTAAGATTTTCTCAGGATGGTAAGTACAATGCCACAACTAGGGAGGGGAGAGAGAGAGGATGGTAGCTACAATCCCATACCTACAGTCTAGACACTTTAAGCTAACCTACAGTATGCCACCAAACACCAGTTATGATATATTTGAATCCATCCAACTAGACCAAACACGCCCTTAATTGTTTAATACGAGATGTTAGATGGGATTGTGTTCTTTAATTTTTTCAATCGGTTCATACACCCTGGTGCCTTACTAATGAATGTTCTCCTTATCAGAAGATGAGGAAATACTAATGCTTTTTGTATATATATTGGTTTAAATACCTTTTCAAATTCTCCTAGATGTTCTAGAATATTAATTTTGTGTGATTTGCAGGATGCAATTAATTCAGCATCATCAATGACGCGGACCTTGAGTGGAGATCTGGCTGATGCTCAACGGAAGCTTTTAGCTCTCACTGTAGCTGGAGCTAACTCACCTGTAAACCCATTGGTTACAGAATTAAGCAACGGGTCATTGGGTGGTCTACAGGAAAAGGTTTGACTTGTATGAAATTCTGGCACACCCACTTGGCACTACAGAGATGCGTCATGTTTTCTGAACAAGTTTCAAGATTGTCTGGCATTTATCGAGGAGCAATTACATAAAACGTTTTCCGCATTATAAGTTGAACATAACTGTGCGTGGTTGTGCCTCAAATTCTGTACATCTGTCCGTGAACCTCTTTACTATGTCTCCAATTTGAAGAAAATATGTTGCTTCATCTGCCTTGCATGTGGCTTTCCTCAATAGAAATTTTCCTGTCAATTCTATTACATGCATAATGGAATGTCACTGTAGCGCACCTTTGATGCCTAGTTTCGATGTACTTTGATTCAACACTCGGAAGCATTTGAATTATTGAGCCTGATTGGAAGGCCAAAATATGATGTCACTACTACTTTCATTCCCCCCGCCCCCTTCTCTTGTTGTGCTTTGTGGAGAACTGATGTCATCTATTAACAGGTTGACAAGCCATTTGATCCAACGAAAGAGCTGTCGAGATTAATATCTGAACACAAATATGAGGAAGCTTTCACCTTGGCCCTGCAAAGAAGTGATGTGTCCATTGTAGCTTGGTTATGTTCTCAGGTATTCAGTTGCTGATTATGGTGTAGAAAGTGTATCACATTTATTTCAGGATTTTCTTGTCTTGCCTGTTAACTTGAATTCGAATCTGGGACGTCAGGACTGTTTATAACTGGTGATTTGACTCACTACAGCAAAAATTCTAAATGATCCTGATGAATTTTGCTTTTGTTTGTTCATGGCTTTGTAAGGCATCTTCTGCATTTGCAGTTGGTTGATATGTCAGATTGGATTTTTCGAGAGATGTCGAACTTTAACCTTTTTGGTCCTTTTGACAGGTCGATCTACATAGGATCTTGACAATCGCACCTCTCCCATTAAGCCAAGGAGTACTACTGTCTCTCTTGCAGCAGTTGGCATGCGACATCAACAAAGACACGACCCGGAAGCTTTCATGGATGACTGATGTGGCTGGTGCCATTAACCCATCAGACCCGGTAATCGTGGTGCATGCGCGGCCCATCTTCGAGCAAGTTTACCAAATACTGAGCCATCAACGTACTCTGCTGACCAATGCCAGCCCCGAGCTTTCTAGCATGCGCCTTCTCATGCATGTCATTAACTCCATGCTGATGACCTCTAGTTGACAGTGATACCTTTTAGGTGTTATAGTGGGGCAAAGTCAAAATGAGGCCCATAGTAATTTTAGCGAATCTGTACAGATCTTTAGGGAGTTCAGTTGAGGTTTCTAGGGCTGTATAGTTCCTGTAGCTCTCGATACTGTGAAGATAGGATCCGTGGCTCCAATGTTTACCAAAAGAAAGAAAGAATCCATGATTGCTTGGAGATGCTTGTTTCTTCCCTCACCTTCCCGATCGTCCGTTGATCTCTCATGGCAATTTAGGTAAATTACATACGGGCTTTTCTTCACTCTCGGCTGGGGTAACCCATCTGTGACATGGGGTGTTTCCATCATCGATGTTTCTTTGCGTTTCTTCTTTGTATTATTAGGGTACGTTCGTGACAGTGGAAAATGTTTTCCATGAAAATGATTTTAAAGAAATATGGGTTAGTCTTTATTTGTTTGCTGACTTTAGGGCAGGTTTGTTTCGCGGAAAATGAATAATTTAAAAGATATTTTATTAAAAATGATTGCTTTTATCATATATAAAAATAAATAAACAAAAAAGAAAAAATTGCCATTATTCACGAAAATGTTAAGATGTTAGTTGATGTTGATTTATATTGCAAGCCATATAAATAATCAATTCTCAAAAAAATTATTTCCATAATATTTCTTTTTTTTTTTGCCAAATAAATGGAGCTTGGGGAAAAATGGATTCTTTCTCATCGGAAGGGAAAGTTGTATTGCGCGCATTTTGATCTTGTTATTTTCAGTTCGAGGGAAATATTTTCCGTAAATTGATTGGTTTTCCATCGTCAACACGCAAAAGTCAGAAAATAATCCTTTGAAAATAGATTTTCTTCAAACAAAAGAATATATATGAGAAACAAAATCTTTTATTATTACTATTTATGAGAGAGTATCGATGCGGGAGGGCAAGAGGCAAGTATGGCACATTCATGTGCCAGAAGAATCTGCCATATATGGGTCAAAATCTGCCATACTTGACTGATGTCTACTGTGCAACTCCCGTGGACAAACATGTGGACTTGTTACCTTAAATATAACACCAAACGGGTCGTCATGTGGGTCTAGCTCGACGGTTTTTTTGGGTCAAGGTCTAGCTCGATGTTCATTTGATGAATTTTTGGCTGTTCTCTCGCACTCCAATCTTGGCCAAGTCGTCTTTCTTAAGCAAAAAGCCGGTCCGTTCCTTCCGACCATCAATGTTGACGATAATAGAACCAGTTGACGAGTGCCCCCCGACAATTCGGAAATCTTTAATACGCCACTTTTTTCTCATATTATGTGTGACCAGTTCATTACAAATTTAAGAGGCAAAAGCACAATCGAGCCTTAAAGCTTCCACAATTCGCAATTAAGTTCTAAAACTTGTCAAATTTGTGCAAAATTGAGTTCTCCCATTAAAATCGTCAACTTGTTTAATGAAAAATGCCGACGCCGCATTTTAAAGTTAATTTCTCCCTCCTACATGGCACTTCACTTTTTATTATTTTCTTTTTTCAAATCTCATTTAGATAAATTAAAAAACCAAGAAAAGGTTAGGATTTAATTTTAAAAAGAAAACAACTGAAAAAAAAAAAAGGGAAGAGCAGCTGGGCAGGGTCACCGCCCATTGCCGGAGGAGTCGGTGGAGGCTGCTAGGCTTGGCCAAGGGTGGCCAGCCATTGCCAGCCCCTGTCGAGACGGCCGCAGGCACCAAGCGATTGCCGGCGAGCCTTGCTAGTCCTTGCCGAAATTTTTGCGGTTCATGTTTTTGACGTTTCTGTGCATACGATGAACAATGGTTTTGCCAAGACCCCAGTATTTTGTGTTCTGCGTCCCTTCCAAAGCCACACGGGAACCCCGTTTCCACGAGCATCGTTGGTCTATCCCTTGGGTTTTGTCAGGGATCCCATGGGAAATCTTGCTTTTTTCCTTCCTCTTCCTTTCAAATTTTAACTTTTTTTCAAATTAATTTAAATAAAAATATATTAAAAGTCAGATTCGAAAAAGAGGAGAGAATATTAAAAAAAAAATTCTACTTTGCCATTTTTCATTGGCCAAATTAGACATGAACTAATTTTAGGACTCGATTGCACTAATTTCACAAGAATTGCAGGTTTTCTTCGCCTTTATTCACAGTAAAATTATTCTTCCTTGAACTACCCACTTTGGCAAAACGTCAGTTATTCATCCAATTTTCTTGTTTGATAGGTGAAAAATATGATCTTCTGTCGCCCTGAAGACAAGGCCCCGATCAAGTTGATTACTGTCAGGAGGATTCCTAGGTACGATCTCCGTGCCCTTGTTGGATTCTTTCATATCCCCAACATCTTTCTTTCAGATGAAAAGTTTCTTTGCTGGTTCTCTTTCTATAATCACCGCAGTAATTCTTTCCCTCTGCGGCAACAGAATGCGCGAAATTCAGTATTTTCTATCAGAAAATTGGAGGACTGTTTCCAAACAAGATTAGCGTTAATTTTGCAAGCGAAATAATAGAAAGTCAAAATCTATTTCATTTTCAAAGGGCAGAAATTGAACAAAAAAACGAGAAACTTTGCACTCGTACTTCGCAGCCTCGCAGGTACACCCAGATGCATGCTCATACAGAATTAAAAGCATTCCATACTACAGAGATCTCTGTTAATTTTTGGCGAGTCATGGAGATAGTCAATATAATGGGGTCTCTCTTGCATCTCCTTTTAATGTAGGGCACGGAGCTATGGGGGCTCTTTTAGTTGGAGGAGCTGCTGCTGCTTACGGTGCCCACCCACCGGAGACCTCTGTGGTCGACCCTTACGAACGGAAGGCGAGAGTCAATGCCTTGTACAATGAAGGATGGTGGGAGGGCATTGTTGACTTGACAGGGATCTCGCCAGGATGTGGTATCGGGTTTATTTCGAGGGCACCGGAGATAGGATGGAGTTCCACCACTCGGAGCTCTGTCCCCACTGAAATTGGGTCGATGGGAAGTGGGTGACGCCTTCTCCAGTTTCGTAGGACCAGTTCATGTTGCTACATATAATGTAATTGGTCCTCGAACTAGAGTGTTAAGGCTATGCTAATCTTGGGATCTTGAGCTGAGGTGTAGATTGATTGTGTGAAGAAAGTTTTTTGGAGTAGGACCTCTTTTTTTTTCTGGTTTCTTTGCTGGATTGCAATTTGATGAGGCCATCATGGTGATGATTCAACTAAAAGATTAATGCTTGAATTGCAGGTAGGTATATCTTTATGCCATACCGGTTACCCTCCTGTACATCAAAGTTATATTCAGTCTCATTTGCATTCTTTGTGCTTTTGGCAGATATAGTCACTTTGAACGCTTAGTGGATAGGAGAAAATATTTATGTTGCTCGTGAAAGTCATGGTCTGGGATTAAAGAGACTACAGATCGTATGTAGCTCTTGAATTTTCTTTATGCTAAAAAAAAAAAGCGAAATCGGACTGAACCGAACCATCGACACCCCTACAAGACACCCCTACGACCAGGTGTCTCATGGCGCTCATCACGTCTCGCATGGGGCCCCCCTACAGCAGCGGGTATGGCTATGGCCATAGCAACGGGAAGTTCAAGCACGGGAGATTCGGCAAGCATGGGAAGGGCAAGCACGGGATGTTTGGAGGGAATTTCAAGAAGTTAAAGTGAATGTTTGCCTCAAAACTCTTATGCTTAATGGACGACTATAGTGGTCTTTTTGAATAAACCATGATTTCTAAGCATGGATAGCAACCTCTTCCGTTCGATGTGTAGTTGTTTTTTCTTTCCTTCCTGTAGTTGGCATGTACGTTTTAAGCGGCAGATTGATCGATTCTTCCTGGATGATGCCGCTCTTCCTTTGTAGTGTTGAAATATAAGCTCAACATCATATTTATTAATATAATTTTTTTTTATAATTTGATCCGTATTTATATAAATAATTAAATTATAAATTATAAATAAATTCATCAATATTTATATTTAAATTTTCTTGAATAACATATTCTTTAGATTAGCATTAATAATTTTTCATAGGATAATTTATATTAATAATGTTCTCGCACTAGAAATTTTTAACCCTCATCAAAGGGATTTCTATTTAAGAATCAGAAATTATGTGATGTTACCAAATGCCTTCCTCAGGAGTGAAAAAATCGACCTTCTGTTTCATAAATGATTTCTGATTTCTGAAGCAGAAGAGTGTTAGCATGGCCCTTACTCTCTTCGGTCAAAAGGGAAAAAGGAAAAAAAATTCATGAATCGGAGGAATTAAATTTACAGCCGTTCCCTTTGCATTCTGATTCTCTGGACACAAAGAAGATTTACACAAATTGCAAAGAAGAAGATGAAAGAGGAGGAGGAGGAGGAGGGGGGGGGGTCAAATCGCTCGTGCCTGTGCGGAATGTACGTCACCAGCACTGATCCGTCTCCCACCGCCGGGTCGGGCAAAACCCAGCCGCGCGCCGCCTCCGCCGCCCCAGGGACAGATCGTACACGGCCCTCGCCGCCGGGTCGGAGAGCGTCTCGTACGCCTTGTGGATCTCGATGAAGTCCTGGCTGCCGTCGTCGGGCCCCTCCCTCGCGGCGTCCGGGTGGTGCGCCTTCGCCAGGGCCCGGTAAGCCGCCTTGATCTCCCTGGCCGACGCGTTCTCCCGCACCCGCAGGATCTGGTACAGGCTCAGCCTCTCCCCCCGCCGCGGCGGCTCGAGCTCGGCGATCGACGCGGACGAGGAAGACGGGGGGGCGTGACAGGTGGCGAGGCAGGAAACGCGGGGCCTCGAGTTCGGAGGCCTGGCGGCGGATGAAGATGTTCCGGCGACCGGATAGCGGGAGGGAGAGGCGATAGACGGAGGTGGATGGGTTAGGGTTAGGGTCAGGGACATTTGAAAATTGGATGAGAGTCTGGGGGCAAAATGGGGACGTTGCAATTGTTGCGGGGCTGCATGTATGGGAGAGAGAAAATAAGGGGGCCTTTTTATATGCGTTGAAGAATTTCAATGTGGGGGGTAATTTTGGAATTTTAAGGGAGGGAAATCCGTGTGTGGAGCCTGTTGTTTGGGTGGGAAGTTCGGGGGCACAGCGAGCCGCTGACGTGGCAGAGAGGACTTTATTCTGGGCTTCTAGAACATCCGTCCGTAGCCTTTCTTTTTGCAAAATTTATCATCCGATGTCGTTTTATAGATAAGATTTGGGAATTGCGAGAAAAGAGAGAGATATTTGGTCAAGACAGACTAGACTGATATAATGAGAAAATTATGTGAATCTCGCGGTGATTTTATCGGTGCAAGTGGTTGAAGATGGGGATTGACTTTACATTGAATTATTGATGTAAACTGCTTGGAAATTACATTTTTTTTCCTAATACGTACATTTATTTGAAAGATAAGTATACTAAAAATTTTAAAACTTATCATCAAAGTGTAATTGAGTTCTAAAACTTTCAAAAAGTGCAATCAAGTTCTAGAATTTGTCTTGGAAGTGCAATAAAATTAACTTTTAAAAGTCGCAATTAAATCCTAAAATTTGTTACGAAAATGCAATTAAGTCATAAAACTTTTCGAAAGCGCACTCAATAGAAGAAATTGATTGGATCAATTTTACAAGTTTTAAGACTTTTTCGTATTTTAATAACTCAATTACACTCTTATGATAATTTTTAAGACTTAATTGTATTTTTTTAAAAGTTTCATGACTTGATTGAATTTTCGCGACAAGTTTTAAAACTTTCAATGCACCTATCCCTTTATTTGGTTACTCTTTAATTCGTAATTGAAGTTCTTTTCATAAATTGTCTCGTTGTTATACTGCAATTTTAACCTACAAGGGTTACTGTAACTTAAGTTTAGCTTCGTTAATTTTCATCTCAACTTGCCTTTAGGACATCAATTCGACACAAATATTTTACTTCAAATACATATCAATTCACATGAAAATTTCCCTCAGTATTTTCAATTTAGTTTCTTTTTCTATTTTTTTTATTTGCCGGTGGACATTTTTCTTTGGATATTAATTACATGAATAATTGGGTAAATTTATTTTTTTGGAAAAATGTATTTCTAATTATTAGTTTGATATTTTTTTGAGAGACATTAGTTATATGTTTCAGGGTTGCTTTTCTTTTATGTTCATCAAGCTCTCAATAGGCAACTCTATTTCTACTATATTCGCTTCTCATTTTTTTTAATTGTTTAATTTAAAAGGTCATGCTATAATTTGAGTATTAAGTTTCGTTAAACATCCACTGAAATTAGATATGTCTCTATCGGTGTCCTTTTCAAGATGTTTCGCTAATGAAATTTTCATAGGCGGACTTTGTGTCGAGCACCTATTATGCATTTTTAACACTTGCGCCTCAAGCAAATTGCCGAAAACGAGAGGCGAATTGAATTCGGGGACTAGTCAAGACAGAATAGCAGGACAAAATTGTCCGTCAGCTGAGAATAAATAAATAATGGAAAAAAGTTCCAATCAAGCCGGGTTGGGTGGGTTGAATGGTTGGCCGAAACCGAGAGATCAATTCCCGGGAGCATAGGTGGGGTGGAGTCTCGTACGTGCCAAAGCTTCTGGAAGACAAGGGACACACGTGCACCTCCCTCGAGAGCTACACGTGTCACCATCTCCTCCATTCCAGGCACTCCTGTCCAAAGTCAGCCCTTGCTAAATCAATGGTGGAATCTTGAGACGGCGGCTATGACCTCAAAAACACCAACACGCATGCGGCACATGACACGATACAACATGTCGACATGTCATTTTTTTTTAAAAGTAGAGATTTATATCATGTTTGAACACATCGTGCATTAAATGTACATTTTTGCGTGTATATAAAACTATTAGCAATGGATTTCTTCTTCTTCTATTAGGAATTGGTGATTAGTTTTTTTCAGACTGGCTAGGTATATTAATTTTAGGATGGCGGGGCATACGACTTGAGTATACATATTTTTGATAGATTTACATTTTGACCTCTTATTTATCGAAAATGTTTAAAATTAATGCCGTGCGTGTCGAAATGGCATGTCGTGATGTTGGACTCGCGTATCGCTGGCGTGTCTGAAATGCCAATCATGTGTTGGGTGTCCAACACTTGTTAACCACATGTCGGTCGAGCATTGGAGAGTGTCGGACACGTGTCGGACATCCGATATGACACGAGTCTTCAGAAGAGTGTTGATACTTCCTATGCTATAATATCATGGTAATACCCGATTATTTGTTTCGTTAGAAATTATACTTAGATTAATTTTAATGACTCCCTATTAGGCACAAATCTCTAAATTTGGGCGACTAATGTTATATAAATCATGGCGCAAATTGGGATATAAATATTATTTCAATCTCACTATTCTTTATATATTACATAATATTTAATTTTGTATAATCAAATAATATACGATTGAAAATAGTAATAATGAAGTAATTACTAAATGAATAGATAAAATCTGATATGTCAAATTTCAGTATTTTGATGATATATATGTGTAAGTGTGGCTATTAAAGTAATAATTACTAAATATATATTTATTTTCACACAGTCACATGTTATGCCCATAACTTTAATGATGATCATAACAAAATTACTATAGTTCGAGTAAATATTTCTATAATATCTCTTTAATTCTGACCCCCCCCCCCCAAAAAAACCCAAAAAAAAAAATTCTGACTTTAAGGTACTTTTGAGAATTATGATAATATGCTTCTCTTGTTGCTTATGTGCTCCATGAAACCAAATGATGTAATAGATATTACATCACCTAAACCGAACAATGTAGTAGCTTCACCACACTACAGCTATTATCCCATGGCTGCTGCAGAACGAGCTATGCGCATTCGCCTTAATCTTAATTATTTTCTCACATTTTCATCAGAATTGTTTCGTGATAAAATGTCTCTTAACGAAATTCGTTTTTCAGTTTTTAAATATGACGAGAGGTTCTGTGACGATTTTGGATAGAAGAGTTCTAGATAGAATTATGTAAATATTGTCTCAACAAGAATTTACTCGAAGGTGAGAGTCTATAAGTATAAATTTAAAGGAATTGATACTTATAAAATCGAAAGAAAGTGCACAAATGCAAAATAAACCAGAGTTTGACTCGATGGTATGGCCTTGCAAGCACAATTCCCTTCAATGATAACGAAACAACGCACTCAAAATAGTGCCAGTATTTGATTCAATGATAATGCCTTAAATACGCTTCAATAATGTACCGGAATTTGACTCGATAGCATAATATCTGGGATAAAGATAAATATCGAAATTTGACTTGACGATAAGAATTTGAAAGTTACAGCTAAGAAAAGTAAATACAGCAAGATAAGTAAAGAAAAGATAAATTTGTTAATTTATTCAGGGGCGGAGGGAGGGGTTCTTTGTGGAAGCCTAATGGTATTTATAATGGTTGGAGGGTAATTGCTCCTCAGCAATTGCAATCTTAGTGCGCCAACAATTGCTGTTTTCCTTGGCATTTTTTAATCCTTTTTTGACTTGGTCTTTGAGCAGTTATTTAACTCTAGATAGCTGATTATAATGGTGCTTTTCTTTAATTTCCATTGGTGTCGGTTGTGCCCACGTTCATCGCATCTTGGGGCTTTGAAGTTTTTCATTCTAGTAACTGTGGACAGAACACTTGCCATTTTTTTTTATCGAGGGGGGGTTGGTATGCTCACGTCCTCCGCATTCTATGGACTCCTCAACCTGTTCTTAGAGATACCCATTTCCTAACCGCGTCTTTGCACCCAACTAATCATCCGATAGCTAGCTTAGCAAATGGGTTAAGGGTACCTCTTACCTCTGATTCAAGCTCAGAGAAAACGAAAGTGAAATTGTCATCGAAAGGAGCCTACCTCTATCCTTGTCACATAGCCACCGAGAGAGAGGGAAGTCGACAAGCGAGTCTTTGCATGGTAGAGAGGGGATAAGTTGGGGTTATCTTAAGGGAACGAGGATTGCCGATGTTGCTGGTGGGTAGCTGCCGTTAAGGCTGGGTACAGCGAGGGAGAAAGGGCCAAAGCAATCAAGGAAGAAGGGAAAAGGGAGAGCCCGGTAGGGGTGTGTACTCATGAAGGGAGGGAAAAATGATAGAAGAAAGAGAGAGGGAGGGTTTATATATAGGGGTAGGTCGGTGGTGGCTAGGGGTAATTCAATCATGGTCCTAATTGTGTTCTATTTCTAGGACAAACTCAACCAAATCAGAACTTTACTCCAACATCCAAAATCCTATAGGGATCAACTTGTCTGAGCCTTAAGGTGGTGTGCCCATTAAAATCCATTTGGAGAGAATACATGGCTTGGATGTTATATTGAAATTGATAATTCGATATACCCAAAATGACCTCTACATTTGTTTGAGTTGGATGTGCCATATGATTCGCACTTCTCATTGAGACGCCAGGTCAATCCTCAAGCATTCCCTTTATCATTAACCTCAAATATTAATTGCTTCACTCACTAATTAATCTGACAGAAAATTCAGCCATTGTAGATTTATTTGGGGGCTTTCTGTGGATGCCTAATGGTATCTTTAATAGTTGGAGTGGTAATTACCCTTTAGCACTTGCAATCCTAGCGTGCCAGCAATTGCCTTTTTCCTTGGTCTTTTTGAATCCTTTTTTGACCCAGTCTTTGAGAAGTTATTTGACTCCAGATAGTTGATGATGTTCTTTCTTCAATTTACCTTGGTGCCAATTATGCCCAGATTCTCAGTATCTTAGAGCTTTGAAGTTTGTCGATACTTATCATTTTCTCTTGATTATGAGGGATATGCCCACGTCCTCTGCATTCCGTGGATTTCTCAACCTGTTCTTAGAAACTATTTGAACCTTAACTGCCTTGAATTTATCCTCCTACCATGAAATTTAATGAGAAAATTTCTTCTTCTTGGCGCTTTTTGAAAAACTTTGAATCTTGCAGGATTAGTTCTTGTTGGCTCTCAGTTTTACTAACTGGTTTGATGACTTTTTCAAATGATGTCTATTAGGCCTTCTTTATTCTCTATTGAAATGTCTTCTCTTCACGTGTTCATCATGTGTGCCGATCCTTCATGGGTCTTGCCCAAGTATTGACTCCTCATGTGCTTTGCACATGTGTTGGTTCCTCATGTGATGTTCACATGTGCAGCACGTGTCTCGGCGAGTGCTTTATTTTTGGTGCCAACACTTACTTTTCGATGTTTGAATGACGGAAAACTAATCGATTTATGGAAATAGTTTTTCATGGGCTGAAAATAAGAAACTTACATTAAGAGAAAGAAAACTCACCTTTTTCCATCTATGAAGTTTTCAAAGCAATAATAATCCGATCACACATATTTTTGATAAGAAAGAAGAAATTCAATGAAAAAATGTTTTGGACCGGTTGTATGTGGCTTGTTCGAAGTTTCTAATTGAAGAAGAAAAATCAAATCGCTTAAATGTGATTATAACTCTGATTGAGATGCAGACGCCCCATTTAGATAATGATTTTAGCCCATTCCTTATTTGACAATCTCATTTGGAGATACTTTACTTTGTCATCGAAGTAGACTTTTGTAGTCGCAGAGGAAATGATAGAGGGTTCCTCGATAATACCTTATTGCATCAATATCTACTTAAATAAACAAATTAAGGATTGATTTAAACACCTAGCTTATGACAATGGCTAATTCCATTAGTTAAGATGAATGCACTATTCATATTGCTTCAATTGTTTTTGAATACTACAAATCTTTCTATGCAATTAATCCCTTGCCCAAATCTAAGACAAAGTAAATTCGTAAAAAGTAACCTCTTTACTAAACATAATTCAAGGGGAATTTTTTTTAGTGCACCAAAGCCTATACCTAGAGGTGGCCATGGTTCGGAACCGGGTTGGTTCCGGTTCGTGACCTATCATGAACCGGAACCGGAACCTTGAAGGCGGTTCTGGTTCCGGTTCATGAATTGGCGGTTCAGGTCTGTTCAATGGCCGGTTCTGTTTAGTTCAAACCGGTTTTCAAATAAAATTTTACGAAATAAAAAAATTTAAATAATGTATTATGAAATAAAAAAATAAAATTATGAAATAATAAATTTTAAAATACAAATTGTAATCAAATTTGGGGATTGGGAAAAAAAAGGAAGGGAGGAAAGGGCTTGAACTTAATGAATTATCATTAAGCGCTTACATATTTTCTTGGGGATAGAAGAATAAAAGCACATGTAGTTCTTTTACCTATGATAGCCCCATACTTACCTCGTTGTCAATCGTCGCTACCCGTGGCGGTGGTATCTTAGTCATTGAAGAATTCGGATTCGTTGTTGCGATCCATTTCTTGTTGTCGATATGCCGCCTTTGTCCAATCATCGACACAAGCTTGAGCCTCAACCGAATTCGGAGATAATCTTGAATGTTAGTCATCCAAAATATTGCCTCCAGCACTAAATGCTTGTTCAACCATAACTGTTGAGTAAGAGGTTGCTAAAATCTCTTTTACAATGTGAGCTAATACTGGAAATTGAATGACTATTCCACCACTTTAGAATTTGAAAATCCGTACCTTCTAATTGAGGAAACTCAAATACAGTAGTTAAATAAATTTCTATTTCAAAAATATTTCCTATTATTCCCTTTTGTCTTTTTTGCCTATTTATTAGATTTCCAGACCCTCTACCTAGGTGTTTGCCTTGCATGTCACCAACTTGGGAAGAAATTCTATTATCATCAACTATATTATATCTATTACAAAAATCATTAAACAATTCTACTATTATATTTTTAACTTCATTTTCTATATCTCTAATATTCACGGTTTCAGTCAAATGCAAACACTCATAATATGAATTCAAATAATCAAGTAAGCCATTTATTTTTGTACATGGATCCAAAACACAAGCAACCAAATAGATAATAGGGATCTTGGAATAATATTGCATCCATTTTGTTCGCATTGCTATAATAGTTGGATCTAATTGATTATCGTCTTCATTTTCTTCAAAAATACCAACAATATTTACACTCTGTTAAAAATAAATGTGTAGTAGGATAATAAATACCGGATAAAGTATAAGTTGCATTATTAAAAACTTTTAATAAATCTAAAATTCTTTTGCAAATATCCCACTCTTGTGGGTATAAATTATTTTGAGAAACATAATTCGCAAAAAATATACATAATAAATCTTTATATAAAAACGATTGATTAAGTAACTCGTATGTAGAATTCCAACGATTTGGAATACCTCCTGGAAATGTTTTTTTGTTTTCTTACATTTTATTTACAAAATCTACCAAATTCTCTCATAACTTGGGGATATTTCCATAAATATTAAATTGTTATTTTTATTGGATGAAGAGAAATTTCAAGAGTTCGTAAACCATCTTGTACACATAAATTTAAAACAGGCAAGCACATCTAATGTGAAAAAAATTTCACCAAAAGCGGGTTTATAAATCATTTCTAACTCGCGAATAGAAGCAGTATTTGATGCGGTATTATCAAAATCAATTGAAAAACGTTTCTTAACCAATAAATATTCTTCTAAAACTTGCTTAATTATTCTATAAATATTATGTATCGTATGTGTTTCATCAAAAACTCGAAATGCAATAATTCTTTTTTGAATGTTCCAATCATCGTCTATCCAATGACATGTAATACCCATATAATAATTGTTTGCCAAGGATCACTCCAAATGTCGCTACCTATATGCACACGTCCATTGAAAAATGCAAACAAATTTCTCAAATCATCTTTTCCTTTTTTATAAAGTTTAAACATTTGGCGTTTAAGCGTATTTCTCGAAACGGGTTTTGCTTGTGGAGTACATGCATTTTGTATAAAAATATTAAAACCAAAAATTTCACCAAAATTAAACGATAAAAGTTCAACAGCAGCAAATTTAGCTAATTCTTGCTCATAAGTATTTCTATCGTAATGAAACAAATTAGAAGTGTTAGAATCGACAAACTTGGGAATATGTTGTTGCCTCGTGTCGATCCCGAATTTCGTTGGATGTTTTGTCGCCAAATGTCGTCGATATGTTCCACAGCTGCTTCCACTTGTAAATCTGTATACTTTTTTGCAGCTTACTGTTGACACCTGATTTTTAATTATTTTTTTATTTTCAAAAATTAATAGAAAATCCATAAAAATTCATAAATTAAAAAATCAACTTTGGGGACCTTGGCCAAACCTAGGGAACCAATTTTGACAAAAAAATTTCATATTTTCAGTATTTTTCGATATTTTTATTTTCGAAAATTCATAAAAAAATCAAGAAAAAATGAGAAAATTGCAAAATCAACTTTGGAAGCATTGGCCAAGCTTAGGAAACCATTTTTGAGAAAAACAAAATAATTTTTCGTATTTTTTTTATATTTTTTAAATATATTTTTTAGAAATTAGGAAAATATTTCATAAACAATAACATTTGAGGCCACAAAAATACATAAAAATAGTCAATATTTTTCTTTTAAATCCCTTTTCATGTTGGCCATCGTAAATTTAAAAAATCCAATTCGAGGACCTCTATTCCTTCACGAGCATAATCTCCAATCGGGCTTAAAAAAATTCAATTTGAGTCAATTTATTTTCATTTTTCACTTTTAGGAGTTTTGACATTGTTCTCTAATATTCTAAATTTTCTTCTTGACACAATTATACCCAGAATGACCCAATTTTACAAAAAAAGCTTTAATTAAATTTTACATTATTTTCAGTAACAAGAAATGAGCTTAAATTTGACATGCGGTGAATGGTGTCAAAAATTGTGAGGAGATTTGGACTTAAAGAAATATTTTTTTTTCAGGGACTAAATTGTAAATAATTAAAATTTAGGGACTAGAGTGCAAATACCTAACTCTTGAAGGATTATTTTGCAAATAACAAAAAGAAGAGTTAGTGGAGAAATTAGAATAAAGAAGGGAAGATGGAGAAGAGGAGATGGAGAAGAATGGATGGAGAAAATAAGATAAGAATAGAGAATGAAAGATGAAAAAGAATGGATGGAGAAAATAAGATAAGAATAGAGAAGGGAAGATGGAGATAAAGTAGAGTTAGTGGAGAAATTAGAATGGGAGATAAATATGGAGAATGGAAGATGAAGATGAAGAAGAATTAGTGGAGAGATTAGAATGTGAGATAGAGATGGGGAAGGGAAGATGAAAATGAAGAAGAGTTAGTGGAGAAATTAGAATGAGAGATAGATGAGTGGGTTATAAAAGGAGGAAGAAGTGAGCTTGGGAGGGGAATCTTTTTGGAGAGAAAATTTTGGATGTTTGAGAGGGTTTTGGGAGATTGAAGAAAAATTTGAGAGAAAAAAAATACCAAAAAGAGAGAGAATTTCGAAGATGATGGGAGTTTAAAGCTAGAAGGTTATCATCATCAATTTCTTCATTGATCAACATAAATCAAGAATTCATCCCAGATTTGAAGTTAAGTGTCCCTCTACTCTCTTTGATTTTTTAGTATAAACTAGCCCAAATTTTCTACTCTTCTCCCATTTCCCCATATTTGATTTCAGGCATGAACCAATTATATCCATCAAGCACTTCTCATAATGCCATTGAAGCTAAGTGCTTCTTTCATTGTTCTAATTTTTAATGTGAATTAAATCATTTTTGCTCCATTTCTCCATATTTTTATGTCAGACAAAGAATAACTCCAAGTCAACGATAAATCCCATGGAGGTGTAAGATTGGCGCTGACGAGCTCTTGAGTGCCCATTAAATTTTCAATTGATCCGTCGATGGATTTCGACCCGAATTGTCAAATCAATTCGTTTTATTTTAAAGAATTTAAACCCTAGAATGTGAAGGGCAGAGCCTGCTCACTTGAGGTCATTTTAAATTTCTGCAATTTAAATTCTTACACCTTAAACCCCAAAGGAGAGGGCCAAGCAAATGCTGAGCTATCCATTGGTAGTCTTTATTTATTGTCGTTTGCTTCATGTAATTTAATTTTTGAATCACTAAACCCCAAATGAGTAGCTCGCAGCACTGCACAGAAGTCGTTAACTCACTCCCTCTTTCGGCCTCCGGGAAATACTTAATATTTTTGAAAATGCCAAAAATAAAATGTCACTCACGTATATTCCATTTAAAAAAGTGAAAATACAAAAAGAGAACACTCCGCTAGAGCCTTAGGAATAAACGAGCCTGAGTTGCCAAATTAGAATATCCATGAAATTAAGGTACCGAAAGGGCATTAGTTTTAATTAACTAGTGTAACCAAGTTCCCGAACTCATAATATCTGGTTCGTAGAAGTAATTTAGTTCTCCCGCTAATTCACTTAGGTTTCTAATCAACCTACCAAAAATGATTAGTGGCGACTTCAAAATTTAAAACCATTTGAACAAAAAACCAAAGTCGCGATTTGGTAGAGCTTGGGAGAGCTCGAACTAGGTTAGTTAATTTAATCAATTAATCTAATAATCCATTAACTTAAAAAATGAATTTTAGGTCGCGACAGCTTGGCGACTCCGCTGGGGACGTGTTCTTAATTTTTGAAAATTTAAGAACTTAGAGGACTTAGGCCAGAATATTTCATGAAAATTATTTGATCTGAATTGGGTGAATCCTAATCTTTAGGCGTTAAATGGTTTTGCAGATGTGAGTTATTAGGGGTGGAGTGTTTGACTAACCATTTGTTTAGCAGGTTGGTGTTGGAATTGTTTGTTTAATTTCGCACATTTTTGAAGCGGTGTTTGTATATTAATTGTTATGCATGATTAATTGTTTTAGCACTACATTACACACGTCCTGTGGCCGGACCTGGGCCACTAGTTTTAGGATGGTATTGTGATTTGGTTTTAGCTTTCGGCGTGAGATCACGGCTAATCTTGATTATGTGCGCGAGATTGTCGCCTTATCGTAAGTCTTTCGCTTCAATTTGTCAGCCTTTAGAGTAGATAGGCTAAGATTTAAACTCACGATTCATGTGCATGTCTATGTGACTTACATGGTATTTTTCACGGTGAAGTAAGTTTTCTAACTTCATCTTATATTTATTTCTGGTCGGTCCATGTGAGGTGTCAGTCAAATTTTGAATTTAATGTCATGGTCGTTTTTCAAAACGAAATAAAAATATAATTAGTGTCCCATTTTTGAAAATAAAACATGAATATGAAAAATCCCTTTAGAGAATTTTATTAACTAATAAAGAATTTTTGTCACATCTTTCCTATTTCAAGTTAGACCTTGACAAATTTTACCCCTAAAAATTCATTCTGATAAAGGAGAAAATTCCCTCCAGGGAAATTTGTTAAATATCAAAGGATTTTATCACATTTTTTCCAAATTGTAAAATCTGCAAGAAAATCCTTTTTGAGAAATTCATCCATTTTTTTTCAAAGAAATTTTTCTCTAATTTATCATAAAATTAAGAAAAATAAAACTGGACTAATCTAGGAGTTATGGACCGACCCCTCTTTGATCGCTTACTAATTATTTTCCTTTACTTTTGCAAGGAATTATAGGTACCCCGGACAGGAGCAAAATTGGGCTAATCGGCGATAACGTACCAGAAATATTCTTGAAGAATACGAAAGGACGGAAATTATCGATGCCTTAGCTGATAACCTTGGGGGCAATCGAAGAGGTCTATTCTCTTGGAGATGGAATTACGTCAATTAGCTAGCATGTATGGGACATGCATTTTGATACAACGGAAAATGTATTCGGCTTAGACATGGGGTATTCTTGATGTATTGAGGGGTTCCTATACTTTTTTGAGAAAGGCGACTGACATATCAATAAGTGGACACCGAAAGAGATAAAACGTGAAAAGAAGTGGGACACGCAATGGGTGGCCTGGATTATTTATTGGCACACTGATCGAGTAGTCATAGCTGTTTTAATTTATCTGACTAATTGCGAGTCTCAATATGGCTGGTGGAGGCCGCCGCCGATTCTCGATATCATCATCTACAACGGCAAAGAAGAATATCAGGACGGATGTTAAGCCTCGGTATTTCCTGTACATTGAATCAATCTATGGTGATATTCGGGAGAAGAGATAGCTGGGAAGTTAAGGTACAAACGTGTGAAATTTTTCTTTCATTCCATTCATTAACGAGTTTTACAAATAACTCACTAGGGAGAAAAATTAAAGCCAAAATGAGCCCTAATAATCATCACAAAAGAGTTCAACTGGCTCTCCATGAAATTAATGCTCTGCCTACATTGAGCAATCTGGGAGTCGAGATCTGCAAGCTTGAAGAACATACGAGTACACTTCTCCTTGTACCTGGATGCATTCATCTCATGGTGTTCAACGGCAAGTTTTAAGTTGTTAATCAGGTCCCTCTCGAAAGCTATATCCGCCGTTAGATCGTCGAGCCTCTCCTCCAGCCATTCACATCGGAATTTCATCACGATATCCCTCGGGTCATGCTCAAAGTAAGTCTGGTTTAAGGCAAGATGCTCCACCAGCTTCTCCCTCTCGTGAACCAACAGCGAGACCCGCTCTTCAGCAGACTTGAAGGTCTTCTTGTATCGAGCAACTGAGCGTTCTGCAAACTCCAAGCATTCAGACCGATCCTGATAGCGGGCCTTCACGACGCGGGCTAAGGTGACCATCTCCTGGGTGTTTCGGCAGGCCTCCAGAAAATTAATGAAGACGTGTGGGAGCTCCCTGTATTCCCTTTCCAAATTGGTACATTCGACTGAAGAAGCATTTATCTCCCTGAACAGAACAAGGATCTCAGTTTCGACACTCGGATGATGGGTTATGTAAATATAGCCTCGGCCAAGAAGATGATAGAGTCTCTCCCATTTGGACATAACGTCGGCTGGGAAAATCTGTGTGGGAAGATTGACCATTATCGTTAAAAGATTAAGGAGAGAATCAAGACTGACGAGCGGAATACGAAGGTAGTAGGGGAGAAAGTCGGGATAGGCTAGCGGAATGCGGAGACGGTAATCCACTTCGCGTTAAATATTAACTTCACAGTGGCAATATCTATCGGTCAGATCTCTCTACTGGTCATTCCCTTTTGGTGTTATCTCCATCAGCTCAGATCCCGGACGGTTTGCCACCTCGAGCCAAGCAAATCCGACATATCTGCCAAAAGTTTGACGGGATGACACAACTTTGAAAAAGAAAAAAGAAATGTGACTTGGGTGGGAGACAAGGAAAATGAGATTCGTCTTTATAGGAAAACACGCCAGCAAATTGACGGTGGAGACGTTGATATGAGCCCTACCACTATGAAAAGATGAGAATAGCAATACATATGCTAAGCCCACGCTAGATTTTAACAGAGACATCCTCCTGATAATCTTCATCCATACTTTGAAAAGAGTTTTAAAGCATACACGGTTCAGAGAGAGTGAAAATACAGAAAGATATAGCAAATCTTGAGGAACCATTCGCCAAATCGAAGATATCTTAACCCAATACTCTCGAGAGCATCGTTACTTGCTGAATATGGAAAATGAAGAGTTCGAAGCCATGTTTGGGATCAAGCCCATGGAGCCTGGCCCTTTTGCCGACAACGTCCAAGATCTCAGCAAAGATAAGGACAACAACGGTAAGGGTTAAAAGAAGCGTTACCGTCGCCATACTAAGGAGCAAGTACAATGGCTTGAGGATTTCTTCAGAACATGCCTTATGCCAGATGGCAAACAGAAAATGGAACTGAGTCAAGAGTTAGGACTTGAACCTTTGCAAATCAAGTTCTGGTTTCAAAATAGGCGAACCTGAATGAAGACTCTTCATGAGCACAACGAAGCCAAGTTTCTAAGAGTTGAAAATGAAAAACAAGATGTATAAAAAGGCTTTTGACTCTGCCACTTGCCTTAACTGCAATTGCCTCCTCACCTTCGATGAAATGCATGATCTGAGGATCGAAAATGCGTGTTTGAGAAGTGAGTTAGACCAGTTTATAACAGGATCGAGTTCTGTTGGAGCAGGGTACAAAAAGACCAATTCTACTGGATCAACATCAATACCTCCCGGGGAAGGGGAGATGTATCACCACCAGGCAAGCGGCATTGATGACGAACTCACTGCCATGATCAACCAGTTCAATGTTGATGAAGCACTAGGGCTGTAAGGCACACGGAGTCCGTATTACGAAGATGGTGGCCACGGGTCCTTTAACATGGCCAATGCATTCTAGATCTGGAGCGAAACCAGCTGATTATGGGAGAGCCTGCATAGGAAGCAGAATCGATCCTGAATGAGTGAATGTATTTTATTCCCTTGCGTGATATGTTTTTCTGCTTTTGTAATATGTAAAAGCAATGAGTAATGGTTCGACTTCCCCCTATTAAATGCTCGAATCCGCCACCTTACCAACATCGCGACAAATTGATGGCGAGTAAAAATCTGTATAAACCCGAAGGGTAAAGCAGTATCGTTTCAATTTACCCTCAAATTGCTCCAGCTTTAAATTAGATCCCTTCTGTTTTCAAGAATTTACAAAATGACCCAAGAATACAATCGTACTCAAAAATGAAATTCCCTAGTTGGACAAAACTGGGGGCAAATCAATTCGCGGATATTATCACTGAATGACAGACTTCAAACAAGAAAAAGGCGAAGGACGAGAGTAATATCAAAGAAGGGTAATTTTGTATCGTTCCAATTTACCCAAGATCGTTTCGAATTCTGAATTACTTTCCTCCGTTTTAACAGGGATTGAAAATTGCCTTGAAAAGAACTGCGGCGTGAAACTGCCTAGTGCAAGACCGCGTCTCTTCAAGGATTAACACCTAAAGGCGAATCTCCACGAACGCCTACGGTCTTGTAGATTGGATGGCATGGGGAATGACAGTGGTCCGAAACGTCTCGAGTTCAATCATCGAGGATGGAAATGTTGTAAGTATTATAAATAAATAAAATAACTTTTTCTCGCATTTCTTTTTGCAGAAGGAAATAGAAACGCTAGACGAGCGATACCAAAGTTGATACTTTGCCACAACCTTGGCCCTAATGGTGAAGTGGCCCACGAAAGTTAAAGGAAGCTCAACCCAGCGAACTTGATAAGGGGATCGTGCGAGGCATTCAAAATGAAGGGTAAACTAGTATCGTTCCAGTTTATCCCTTCTGATACTGGCTAACACATCTCCTTTCCTTTTTACAGGAAATATTTATACTAACATTTAACATGTTGAAGGAGACAACCCCAAGTAGTAAAATTATGATCATCTGAAGAGATCCATTCCGATTGAAATGGGGGGCATTCGACCCGCAACCAAGACGTTTATCAAAATTAAGCAAGCCCAAATGCATCAAACCTCCACTAGACTCCTTCACCCATGCGTTTCGTTATGTAAGGGCAAAGTCAGAGACGAGCCACTCTTGGCCTAAGGAGTAAACTCTCAATTTGTTCAATTCGCCCACCTGTCCAGGAGCAATTCGAATCCCTCCTTCCCTGAGAGAAGTCTCTTTCATGCTGGCACATTCTATAAACACATGAAGTGCTAAAAAATTGCCACATCTGCATTGCGTTTATACATGCCATGATTCATACATGACTTTTCTGCACGTTTAATTTGCTGATTCTGACTTGGAGCATGATCTACACATAATGCATCGAAGGTGTAGAATGGGGCATGACAGGATGATGAAAGGTGACCCCATTTCCATACACGTCCCATATCCACCGTGAGCTATGTAAGGTTCCGTAATACTCAAGGCGATGGGTTTTCTCACAAAAGGTACGATACCGAAAGGAAGGAAGTATTCATTTCTCTATCCTAAACACTACAGGTAACCATTGACAACCTATTTGGGCAGCGACTTTATTTCATAACCCCTGTCAAGAACTACCCCACATCAAGGCCGATGGATGTAGTCCCAGCAATACCACGAGGTAAATGGTTAGAAATTTTCTTGCTCGAACTAGCATCAATTTTCGAGTGTTGCTTTGCTTTCGGCCTCGCACGGTAATTCAAGTGCCTTAGAATGATGAAAAGCATTCATTTCCCTATCCGATACACTCATATCCTTTGCATCACCCAATTGAGCTTGCATATTTATTTCTTAAAACCCTCGTTGGTGATCATTACTCATTCTAAGATGAAGACGACACTACTTCAAAGCAGAATAACTCCGAAGAAATAGGTCTACAAGGAGTTCTCGAGTCAACTCCTCAAGTGTGCTAAATGTTTAATATACATGTGTGTATATGGCATAATTTTTTGAAAATTCTCCTTGCTAAACAAAACGGAAAAGATAAAAGGCAAAAGGCCGGACCAAAAGAAGAAAAGCCAGTCCCTAGGCATGAAAAGGCAAAGTGCCAGTCAAAAGTAAGGCCAATGCCCATTCGAATCAATATTCATGTTTGGATGCCTTTGAAAACTCAGTGAAAACGTACCATCTTCTTTGGTAAATCCCCAATGGGACCTGATTGAAAGAGAAAATTCGTTGAAGAAGTCAGATTGCAAAATATACGGTTGAAGTTTATAACGTTTGGAAGCAACAATGGCACCAACGAAAGCAGATACCATCCTCAAACAACAATGGTATTCTTTAAGGACTGTTCTAGGAGGGCCGAAACTTGTGACAAAATGCAATGATCACCAATGTCAAACCCACCTCATATTCTTCTGTTGGATGTTTTGTCTCCAAATGTCATCGATATGTTCCACAACTGCTTCCACTTGTAAATCTGTATACTTTTTTGCAGCTTACTGTTGACACCTGATTTTTAATTATTTTTTTTATTTTTAAAATTAATAGAAAATCCATAAAAATTCATAAAATTAAAAAAATTAACTTTGGGGACCATGGCCAAACCTAGGGAACTAATTTTGACAAAAAAATGATTTTTAGTATTTTCAGTATTTTTCGATATTTTTATTTTCGAAAATTCATAAAAAAAAATCAAGAAAAAAATGAGAAAATTGCAAAATTAACCTTGGAAGCTTTGGCCAAGCTTAGGAAACCATTTTTGAGAAAAAAAAAGTAATTTTTCGTACTTTTTTTGTATTTTTTAAATATATTTTTTAGAAATTAGGGAAATATTTCATAAACAATAACATTTGAGGCCACAAAAACACATAAAAATAGTCAATATTTTTCTTTTAAATCCCTTTTCATGTTGGCCATCGTAAATTTAAAAAATCCAATTCGGGGACCTCTATTCCTTCACGAGCATAATCTCCAATCGGGCCTAAAAAAATTCAATTTGTGTCAATTTATTTCATTTTTCACTTTTAGGAGTTTTGACATTGTTCTCTAATATTCTAAATTTTCATCTTGACACAATTATACCCAGAATGACCCAATTTTACAAAAAAGGCTTTAATTAAATTTTACATTATTTTCAGTAACAAGAAATGAGCTTAAATTTGACATGCGGTGAATGTTGTCAAAAATTGTGAGGAGATTTGGACTTAAAGAAATATTTTTTTCAGGGACTAAATTGTAAATAATTAAAATTTAGGGACTAGAGTGCAAATACCTAACTCTTGAAGGATTATTTTGCAAATAACAAAAAGAAAGTTAGTGGAGAAATTGGAATAAAGAAGGGAAGATGGAGAAGAGGAGATGGAGAAGAGAAGATGGAGAAGAATGGATGGAGAAAATAAGATAAGAATAGAGAATGGAAGATGAAGAAGAGAAGATGAAGAAGAATGGATGGAGAAAATAAGATAAGAATAAAGAAGGGAAGATTGAGATAAAGTAGAGTTAGTGGAGAAATTAGAATGGGAGATAAATATGGAGAATGAAAGATGAAGATGAAGAAAAGTTAGTGGAGAGATTAGAATGTGAGATAGAGATGGGGAAGGGAAAATGAAAATCAAGAAGAGTTAGTGGAGAATTAGAATGGGAGATAGAGTTAGTGGAAAAATTAGAATGGGAGATAGATGAGTGGGTTATAAAAGGAGGAAGAAGTGAGCTTGAGAGGGGAATCTTTTTGGAGAGAAAATTATGGATGTTTGAGAGGGTTTTGGGAGATTGAAGAAAAATTTGAGAGAAAAAAATACCAAAAAGAGAGAGAATTTCGAAGATGATGGGAGTTTAAAGCTAGAAGGTTATCATAATCAATTTCTTCATCGATCAACATAAATCAAGAATTCATCCTAGATTTGAAGCTAAGTGTCCCTCTACTCTATTTGATTTTTTAGTATAAACTAGCCCAAATTTTCTACTCTTCTCCAATTTCCCCATATTTGATTTCAGGCATGAACCAATTATATCCATCAAGCACTTCTCATAATGCCATTGAAGCTAAGTGCTTCTTTCATTGTTCTAATTTTTAATGTGAATTAAATCATTTTTGCTCCATTTCTCCATATTTTTATGTCAGGCAAAGGATAACTCCAAGTCAACGGTAAATCCCATGGAGGTGTAAGATTGGCGCTGGCGAGCTCTTGAGTGCCCATTAAATTTTCAATTGATCCGTCGATGGATTTGGGCCCGAATTGTCAAATCAATTCGTTTTATTTTAAAGAATTTAAACCCTAGAATGTGAAGGGCAGAGCCTGCTCACTTGAGGTCATTTTAAATTTCTGCAATTTAAATTCTTGCACCTTAAACCCCAAAGGAGAGGGCCAAGCAAAGGCTGAGCTATCCATTGGTAATCTTTATTTATTGTCGTTTGCTTCATGTAATTTAATTTTTGAATCACTAAACCCCAAATGAGTAGCTCGCAGCACTGCACAGAAGTCGTTAACTCACTCCCTCTTTCGGCCTCAAGGAAATACTTAATATTTTGAAAATGCCAAAAACAAAATGTCACCCACGTATATTCCATTTTAAAAAGTGAAAATACAAAAAGAGAACACTCCACTAGAGCCTTAGGAATAAACCAACCTGAGTTGCCAAATTAGAATATCCATGAAATTAATGTACCAAAAGTGCATTAGTTTTAATTAACTAGTGTAACCAAGTCTTCGAACTCATGATATCTGGTTCGTAGAAGTAATTTAGTTCTCCCGCTAATTTACTTATGTTTTTAATCAACCTACCAAAAATGATTAGTGGCGACTCCAAAATTTAAAACCATTTGAACAAAAAACCAAAGTCGCGATTTGGTAAAGCTTGGGAGAGCTCGAACTAGGTTAGTTAATTTAATCAATTAATCTGGTAATCCATTAATTTAAAAAATAAATTTTAGGTCGAGATACTTACATATGAGGTTGTAGTCGTTTCCTTCTAGACGTTGCTTGGTGAAGTGTTGCCATATGATGGAGGCACCTCCTCGTCTCATTTCTTTTATTGTTGACGCTTCTTCTGTATTGGTAGTTGGATGTAGACTTCCTTGCGTCGGTATTAACACCTGATTTTTAATCATAATTTCTCTTTTAAAATTAATGCAAAATCCATAAAATTCATAAAATTAAAAAATCAACTTTGGGGACCTTAACCAAGTCTAGAGAACCAATTTTGACAAAAAAAATAATTTTTCATATTTTCAGTATTTTTTGATATTTTTATTTTCGAAAATTCATAAAAAATCAAGAAAAAAATGAGAAAATTACAAAGTCAACTTTGAAAGCCTTGCCCA
This sequence comes from Psidium guajava, assembly GCA_016432845.1. Classification (NCBI taxonomy): domain Eukaryota; kingdom Viridiplantae; phylum Streptophyta; class Magnoliopsida; order Myrtales; family Myrtaceae; genus Psidium; species Psidium guajava. The sequence continues at coordinate 35,494,776 of CM028226.1, forward strand.
AGCTTAGGCAACTATTTTTGAGTAAAAAAATATTTTTTTCATATTTGTTGTATTTTTTTTAAATATATTTTTTAGAAATTAGGAAAATATTTAATAAATAGTAGCATTCGAGACTACAAAAATACATAAAAATAGTCAATATTTCTCTTTTAAATCCCTTTTCATGTTAGCCGTCGCAAATTTTAAAAAATTCAATTCAGGGTCGTGTAATCTTTCACGAGGATAATCTCGAATCGGGCCTAAAAAATTCAATTTGATTCAATTTATTTTCATTTTTCACTTAGAATGACACAATTTTGCGAAAGGGCTTTAATTGAATTCTGCAGCAAGAAATGAGTTTAAATTTGATATGCGGTGAATTTCGACTAAGTATAGGAAAGGTGTGTCGAAAATTGTGAGGAGATTTGGATTTAAAGAAATATTTTTTCGGGGACTGAATTGCAAATACTTAAAATCTCAGGGATTAGAGTACAAATACCTAACTCTTGAGGAATTATTTTGCAAATAACAAAAAGAAGAGTTAGCGGAGAAATTAGAAGGGAAGATGGAGAAGAGAAGATGGATAATAGGAGATGAAGATAGGAAGATGGAGAAGAGGAGATGAAGATGGGAAGATGGAGAAGATGAGATGGAGAAGAAAAGATGGAGAAAATAAGATAAGAAAAGAGAAGGGAAGATGGAGATGAAGAAGAGTTAGTAGAATGGGAGATAGATATGTGTCGCGACCTAAAATTCATTTTTAGGTTAATGGATTACCAGATTAATTAATTAAAGTAATTAACCTAGTTCGAGCTCTCCCAAGCTCTACCAAATCGCAACTTTGATTTTTTTTACATGATTTTAGAATTTGGAGTCGCCACTAATCATTTTTGGTAGGTTGATCAGAAACCTAAATAACCTTGCGGGAGAACTAAAATACTCCTGCAAACTGGAGATTATGAGTTCGAGGACTTGGTTAACTAGTTAATTAAAACTAATGCCCTTTCGGTACCTTAATTCCATGGATATCCTATTTTTGCAACTCTCGCTTGATTTATTCCTAAGACATATGTAAGGTGTTCATTTTATATTTTAGTTTTAAAATGAAATGCATAAAGGGTATGAACGCAAACGCAGACATACGAATACGACACACAAATATAGACATACGAATATGATATACGAATACGTAGATATGCGAATACAAATACGTGCGTGACGTGCGAATGACATACGTACATGACATGCGAATGACATACGTACATGACATGCGAATGACATACGTACGTGACATGTGTATGAATACAATATGCATACGGGATAGACGAATACATATACGTGCGTTACACGCGAATGACATACGTACGTGGACATGCGAATGACATGCGTACGTGACATGTGTATGAATATAACATGCATGCGGGGATAGACGAATACGAATACGTATGTGACATGCGTATGAAGACGTACGAATACGATATGTAACATGCGTACATACACCATACAAATACGTGACATATATATGTGACATGCATAGTGATATGTGTATGTAAATACGTACATTTCGATTTTGCCCATAAAGGGCAAAGTCGTCATTTTGAAAAGAGGGGATAAAACCCTCATTTTTGAAAAAGAGGGGATAAAACCCTCATTTTGAAATTTTTGATTTTTCTGAATGAATATGCATGGGTTAATAACATATCATAACAGACAAATGTGGATTTGCAAACGTCGCGTACGTGACGTGCATACGAGAACAAACAAATACGATATGTCTATAGGAACATACGGATAACATGACAAATATATATGGATGGCATTTATTGTATTTTCAGATTTTTCATTTTTTTTTTGGGTTTTTTGGATTTTCTACATTTTTTTTGTATTTTGGATATATTATAAAAGAATGCAAAATCACCCAAAGCAAACGAAGATGTGAAGAGAGAGCAGGTAAAGTAAAACTACCCTAAGGACAGTGAAAATAAAACCCGTAACTCGTCAGGTGAATAATTACAGACCAATTAAATAAAACCCGAGACATGATCGGGAATACAACAAAAATGGACCGCAATGGACATCGGTTAAACACCAGTCGCCAAGCCTCGTGGGTCGGGAGTACAACAAAACGGACCGGAATGGACATCGGTCATCCTCCGGTCTTCAAAGCATCGGGCCGAAAGCCAAATGAAAATAATGAACTTATCCAATCGGACATGCACAATCACCAATGAGTTAAGACAATTCAAAAACTCAAAGAAAGTTTAACACGTGCTGATTAAACTTCATTGAGACCATTTTTTACATTTTCCAATGCATTAACAGAAAAAATACGAATTAAATCATACTGTCCATGAACATTCTTAGGGAGAAAGCAGTAACCATAAAATACAAAAGAAATAATGAAATGTATGCAAAAATTCTGATATTTTTTATGTGGATGGAAAAATGTGTCGGTGACAACTTTCATGTTTTACAATCTTATTGAAGAGACACTCATTTTCGTGTAGAAAATGGTCTTTCATGAGAGCTCAGCATCAAACAAACAAATTTCATAGAACAGACATACTTCAGGATTAAGCTTAAATGGACACTCAAATCTCAAAATTAATGCACCAAACTTTCCAGTCTACTAAACAAGACCCCAATGAACAACTTTTATTTTTTGTGAAGTTTCAAAAGAAGACTCTGAACATGAGATAACTACGAATCAATATGACCACGCACAGAAAAACACGCAGACTCAAGGACGCCAACAGAATTGCATGATTTCATTAAATGCATTAAAAATACGAAACGTGCATGAATATTTTTGTATTTTTATATGTTATGCATTAGGATCTTATGAACAAATGTCATGAAGAGGTCTTTATGAAAGGAAGTCTAGAATAACCCATGGAAAATCATTTAGTGTGAAAGGTCAGATCAGAAAAATTCCATCTCAGGTTCTGATCACCATATTTCCAGATTTCTGCTCTCAATTTCGGGACCCTTTTGACATAGCAAATCGAAGATCTCGAAGTCATCTACAAATGTTCAGTATATTTGTTTTCGAGATTTCGTCATCTAAACACGAAAAATTGAGTTACCAGACAATTGCACATGCTGATGCGCCTAGAGCTTGCTGGAGATGAATCCGTCGCATAGTCAAGGCTTGTTCCACGGCGGCGAACTTTTCTCTCTCAAAATTTTTTCTCTTGAAATCTCTCCAAAAGTTTTTTCTCCCTTTCAAAATCACTTCTCCTCCTCTTTTATAGACAATTCTTCCATCTCCCTTTCTTCATCTTTATCTTCCATTCTTATTTTCATCTTCCATTCTAATTCTTCATCTTCCCTTCTAAATCCACAATCTTCCATTCTCCATCTCCCCTTCTAATTTCTCCATCTTCCCTTCTCCATCTTCCCTTCTATATCTTCCCTTCTCCATCTTCCTTTCTAATTTCTCAACTAACTCTTTTTTGCAAAATAATCCCTAAATTTTTATGTATTTACAATTCAGTCCCTGAAGTTTTATGTATTTGCAATTCAGTCCCTGTGGAAAAATTTCTTTTAAGTCCAAATCTTCATAAGGCTTTCGGCATACCTCCCTCACGCTCAGTCCAATCGTCTGTCAATTTAAGCTCAAATCCTCCGTCGTTAGCTATAATAAAATGCATAATCGACAAAAAATTAAATATGCAATGCATGAAAAAATTAATTTTTGGTGAGAACTAATTCTCATTTTTTTATGTACTTAAGTGAATAAAAGTCAAAATTTTGGTGTCAACAGCTGCCCCTCTTTGAAAGGAAGCTCGATAGAGGTTCGTTTCAAAGACGAGATGACACCTGAATCCTAATCGACTCAACACAATGAAATAAAAAGAGTCGTGACATTCGATCTCTAATACTCCTCTGCGTAAGTTCTAATTCAGACCCGGTCGGAGGAGGCTTTCATGTAGTAAGGAAGAGACAAAGAGGAGAACTCACCTGCCACTTACCTGCCCGTTATATGGCGGTCGCCTGACATAGGTACTCTAATGAAAATGGAATGAGAACATAAGGATTTGCTATAAGAAAACCTTAGGGTGGTCGAACTTGGACTTGTATGGTAGGTCACCCCATGGTAGATTCCTAACGAAAGGATTCTACTGATTAAAATTTGACCCGTATGGTGAGTCATCCCATGGAAATGCCTGTAAGAAGGACTTTGTGCCTGTAAAAAGGACTTGGTGCCTGTAAAAAGGACTTGGGTGCCTGTAAGAAGGGCTTTAGTGTACATATAGAAAGGACTTTAGGTGCCTGTAGAAAGGACTTTAGTTGCCTGTAGAAATGACTTTGTGTGCCTATAGAAAGGACTTTAGGTGCTTGTAGAAAGGACTTTGGGTGCCTATAGAAAGGACTTTGGGTCGTCTGTAAAAAGGACTTTGGGTGCTTATAGAGAGGACTTTTGTTGCATGTAGAAAGGATTTTGGGTGCCTGTAGAAAGGACTTGGGTTGCCTGTAAGAAGGACTTCGGGTACCTATAGAAAGGACTTTGGGTCGCCTGTAAAAAGGACTTTGGGTGCCTATAGAAAAGACTTTTGTTGCATGTAGAAAGGATTTTGGGTGCCTGTAGAAAGGACTTGGGTTGCCTGTAAGAAGGACTTCGGTGCATGTAGGAAGGACTTAGTGCCTGTAGGAAGGACTTTGGTTGCCTGTAAAAAGGACTTTGGGTTGCCTGTAGAAAGGACTTTAAGTGCATGTAAGAAGGACTTTGAAATATGGATCGTTCCGTATTGGGGTTTCCAATGGAAGGTCTCCAGAGGTGGCATATCGCCTGATTCGTGCCTGCTTTTCAGGACTTGAAAATGGACCATTCTGTATTGGGGTTTCCAATGGAAGGTCTCCAGAGATGGCATATCGCCTGATTTGTGTCTGTTTTTCAGGACTTGAAAATGGACCATTTCGTATTGGGGTTTCCAATAGAAGGTCTCCAAAGGTGGCATATCGCCTGATTGGTGCCTACTTTTTGGTGCAAGAAAGGCATGTTGAGATCAAGATCACGAGAGTTGGTCAATCCTGATTTGATAAAACTTGAGAACACAAGATTATATCAATCGTGAGCTGATGAAGACTTCATAAGAGCATGTTGATCATGAGTTGCAAGGGTTCAGAAGACTTACCTGGATCTTTTGAGTTAATGATCGAGGCATAGACAGACTGATTGTATCATGTCTACTTGCTCACTGAATGACCTTATGTGCTGCAATGAATTTGAGCACCCAGACAATCATCAGAATTGAAAGGTTCAAGTTGAAGATATACTCACCTGAAAATGCTTGGCGAGCATTAGCCAGCAGGGCTTGTTTGTTCAATAGCCCTTGGATGAATTTCGAGACCTCGGAGGGTAACTCGATTATCAGGAATGCACTACCTGTCAGACAGTGTCAGAGGTAACATGTGCAAGCATTTTTATCAATGAGTTCATCGGTTCATGCAAAACCATTCAGTTGAGTTTGCAATGATTAAAACCATATGTGTATGCTCATAATGTGAATCATGCATGACTATTCTGTCGAGTTTGCATTTCCAATTCTGTCCAGAGAGGTTATCATGTTATGAATATCTCGAATGTAACCTGAATGGGGCCTTTAGTCCAAAAGGGCTTTCTCTCACTCTCGAGAAAGGCTGTTTATCCTGATTGCAGGATTTGAAAAGAGATCACTCAACCTTACCATCATCGCATTCAGCGAGGGTCTGAGTAATCTCGCAATTGATACGATCAAGCCGATCTGGAGGTCTTGATTAGGACCGTAATGTGGGCTGGGTCAAAGGTTTATCAAAGGGGACTCATTTCGAGTCAAGGCCATTGACAAAAAAGTCTTCATCATCTGCTCCGGATTTACAAGTCAAGAACCCTGCAAAATGAGAGAGAAATAATCTTGCTCGAACTTCTTCGAGCGATGCTTAAAGTCATTCAACTCTTACGTTAATTCAAGTGCTCTAATCAGAAGAGACTTTCAAGGGTCATAACGTAGGTTGGGATTTGGGTCTGAGAAGCGAAGGGCTCGTGTTGGCTCAGAAAAATATATGAGAAGGGCTTGGTGTTGGTGATCATTGCAGTCTTGCACCGATCTTTGACCTTCCTGAATTTGTCTTCAATGAATACCACCATTGGCTGAGGGGTGGTAGTTCTTTTACACTTTGCAAACTGACTTCTTCGGGGATCCCTTTTCGGGAATTTTCAAAATGTATGTTCGAAGTCAGAAGTTCATTACAGATGTATGGGCACTGGCCTCGCTTTTGATAGACACTTTGCTTTTTCTGCTCGAGATTCTTTGGAGTAGCCTTTGCTTTTCTTACTCCCGACTCCCTTTTGTTTGGAAGCAGGCCCATTTTTTTTAGGCTACACTTGTTTTTCTTTTTCTTTTGTTTAACAATCTTGTGATTTTGAATTTTAGCAACAAGATGATTTTCAACAAATGATACTAGATATTACATGAAAAGTCTAACATATGAAATGGGCCAATTCGAGAATTCTCTATTGGCCCAATTGTCTTCAATTCTGCTCATTGTGGGAAGGTGTCGTCGTTACCTTGAAATGAGCAAGGATCACCAACATGGGCTTGAGAAATGAATTTGCAGGCTCAATTGGGTTATGCAAAGGATGAATGTGTAAGATAGAGAAAACAAATGCTCTTCGTCATCCTAAAGAACTTGAATTAAGATTCGAGTATCATGCAAAGAAACACTCAAAGATTGATGTTAGTCCGAGTAAGAGAATTTCTAACCATTTATCTCCTGATATTGCTGGAATTACCTCTATTTTGCCCCAATGTGGGGTGGTTCTTGACAGGGTTATGAAATGAAATTACCGTTCAAATGGGTTGTCAATGGTTGCCTGAAGTGTTTGGAATGGAGAATGAATGCCTCCTTCACTTCAACTATCCTATCTTTTGTGAGCAAACCCATTGCCTTGGAGAATGCGGAATCTGTCTATTGCTCAGCTCACTGTCGATTAAATATAGAACGTATGTGGAAATGGCTTGCCTTTCATCGTCCTGTCATGCCCCATTCTGTACATTCGATGCATCGTGTACAGTTTATACCCCTAGTCAAAATTGACAAATTGAACATGCAGAACAGTCATGCATAAATCATGGAATGTGTAAATATCATGCAAATATGGCAATACAATGTACAAGTATGGAAATTGCCCCTGGCTGTGTGGGCGGATCAAACACGTTGGGGGCTTATTCCCCGAGTCGAGGAGTAGCTTGTTTCCGGTTTTGCCTCTTTTCCATCCAGGGTTCGCCATTGATTTCCCCTATTTCATCAGACAGATCGCATCAGGCGATCATAACTTGGCCCCTTGGGGCTGTTTTCTTTGACGTATCAGATGTTAGTTTAATATTTCCTGTAAAAAGGAAGGAGACATGTTAGCCAGTATCAGAAATGATGAACTGGACATGATACTGAGTTACCCTTGAGTGCTTCACGCAACTCATTTACCAATTTTACCACTCAGGATTTTCTCCGTGGGTATGTCAAGTTAGACATTTCCTGTCAAACAATGGAGGAGAAGACGTATTAGTCAGTATTAGAAATGATGAATTGGATATGATACTGGTTTACCCTTCATTTTGAATGCCTCGCACGATCCCCTTATCAGGTTCGCTGGGTTGAGCTTCCTTCAACTTTCGTGGGCCACTTCACCATTAGGGCCAAGCTCATGACAAAATACTGACCTTGGTATTGCTCGTCGAGTATTCCCGTTTCTTTCTGCAAAAAGAAATGCACAAAAAGTTGTTTTATTTATTTACAATACTTACAACATTCCCCAACCTTGGGGATCGAACTCGGGATGTTTTGGACCACTGTCATTCCCCATGCCATCCAGCCCATTGGACCGTAGGCGTCCATGGAGGCTTTCTTTTAAGAGTTAACCGTTGAGATGGCGTGGTCTTGCTACTTTGCATTGGGCAATTCCAGATCACGGTTCTTTTCAAGGCAATCTACAGTCCCTGTTAAGACAGAATAAATCAATTCAAAACTCAAGATGTTTATGGGTAAATTGGAACGATATAGAATTACCCTTTTTTGAGATCATTTGGGTCATTCATTCACATATTCCTCGTTTGAAGCCATCTATTCTGTGGCAATGTCCATGAATTTATTTGCCCCAAGTTTTGTTTAATCGGGGAATTTCGTTTCTGGGTACGACTTGTATTTTCGGGTCAATTTGCAAATTCCTATAAACAGAAGGGATCTAATTTAGAATCGGGACAATTTGAGGGTAAATTGAAACGATACTGCTTTACCATTCTAGTTCGCGCGACTTTTTACTCGCAATAAATTCACTACGAGTTTGGTGTGGTAGCAGACTCGAGCATTTAATAGGAGAACAGGAAATTGCTACTTCTTGCTTTTACGTTCATTCTGAACATCAATAAAAGTAGAAAACATCCAATGCAAGGAAATGAAGCGCCTGCATTCGTTCAAGATCGATTTTGCTCCCTTAGCAAGCTTTCCCATGATTAGCTGGCTTCATTCTAGACCAAGTATGCATCGGCTATGTTGAAGGACCCGTGATCTCGGCTTCGAAATACAGACTCCCTGTGCATATTACAGTTTCAGTGCTTCATCAACATTAAACTGGTTGATCATGGCGGTGAGTTCATCGTCAATGCCTCTTGCCTGGTGGTGATACATCTTCCCTTCCCCGGGAGGTATTAATGCTGATCCAGTAGCATTGGTGTTTTTGTACCCTGCTCCAACAGAACTCGATCCTGATATAAACTGGTCTAACGCATTTTCGATCCTCAGATCATGCATTTCATTCGAGGGTGGGGATGAGGCAATTGCAGTTGGGGCAGGTGGCAGAGTCAAAAGCCTCTTTATACATCTTGTTTTTCGCTCGAAGGTTTTCATTTTCAACCCTTAGAAACTCGGCTTCGTTGTGCTCATGACGAGTCTTCATTCGGGTTCGCCTATTTTGAAACCAGAACTTGATTTGCGAAGGTTCAAGTCCTAGCTCTTGACTCAGTTCCATTTTCTGTTTGCCGTCTGACATAGGGCATGTTTTGAAGAAACCCTCAAGCCTTTGTAATTGCTCCTTAGTATGGCGACGGTAATGCTTCTTTTGACCCTTACCGTTGTTGTCCTTATCTTTACTGAGATCTTGGATGTCGTTGGCGGAAGGGCCAGGCTCCATGGGCTCGATCCCAAACATGGCTTCGAACTCTTCATTTCCCATATTCAGCAAGTAATGATAGCTCTCGAGAGTATTGGGTTGAGACATCTTCGATTTGGCGAATGGTTCCTCAAGATTTGCTATATCTTTCTGTATTTTCACTCTCTCTAAACCGTGTATGCTTTAAAACTCTCTTCAAAGTATGGATGAAGATTATTAGGAGGATGTCTCTTTTAAAATTTGGCGTGGGCTTAGCATCTGTATTGCCTCTCCCGAGAGTTATGTCTTTCTTAATCTTTCCTGCGTGTCTCTTGCTTCGCTCGTCTTTTCTCATCTTTTCATAGTGGTAGGGCTCTCGTCGTCGTCTCCACCGTTGATTTGCGAGCGAGTTCTCCGATAAGGACGAGTCGTATATCCCTTTCTGCCGAAAATTTCCTTGTCTCTCACTTAGCTCGTTTTTTTTTATTTTTTCTTTTCTAAAGTGGTGGCATCTCATCCAGCTTTTCCGCAAAGACGTCGGATTTTGCTTGGCTCGAGGTCTCTGCCTAACTGAAATTCGAGCTAACAAGGGTGGTGCCAATAGAGAATGGTAGATAAGAGAAATATTGACTGGTTGATACCGTCACTATGAAATCAATATTTACTTCAAAGCAGATTACCATCTTCGCATTCCACTCATCTGCCTCACCTCTCTCCCCCTTTCTTTCATATTCTGCTTTCAAAAATGGCTAATTCTCCTAACCATACTTTCTCCGCCGAAGTCTTGGCTGGGTGAGAGAGACTTTACAATCTTCTTGGTAGAGGTTACGCTCATATAGCCCAAAACTCTACCGTTGAGGCTGAAATCCTCGGTTTATTCAGGACCGTGGACGTTGCTTCTGTTGAGGGTACCCAACTGGGGAAGGAGTATCGGAACTTCTCGACCCTCTTCATCAATTTTCTAGCTGCCTATAACCGCGCTTATGAGACGGTCCTTGTGACCGCCATCGTAAAAGCTCGTTACTAAGACCGGCACGAGTGTCTGGCAACAGTCACATTTGTGGCTGATAATCACAAGAAGGCCCTCAAGTTTGCCAACGATCAGCTTTCGTGGCTGGTTCATGAGAGGGGAAAGTTGGTGAACCGTTTGACCTTGGTCCAAACTTATGCCAAAAAGGAGCCAGACAATATTGTGATGAGGTGCAAATGTGGTTGGCTGCAGGAGAGACTTGATCACATTAAGGCAGACATTGCTTTCGAAAAGGCGGCGATTCCGGACCTGGAGTTTGTCGTCGAGCATTACGAGGCCAGTATGGCCCAGGCTAAGGAGAAGTGTGATCGCCTCTTCTTTAGGCTCGCGGAGCTTAATTCCGAGAGCCCCCGGTGCACCCAGAGCATCAACTGTTTGGAGAGTCAGTTGAGCTCTTTCGCAATGGTTATCAGGGCCCAGTTTGGCTTTACCTTTCCTCCCCAGTGAGCTATTGTAAAACCTGTTGATGTATGGAATAAAAGGAATGCTTCGCATGTCTATATTTTTATCTTTGCGCCATCTCTTCGTTTCCTCACGAAATCAGAGTCAATACAAATATCCGACTTGGTTAGGATCATAGCACATTCTGGGAGGACTTTCTTGACGTCATATGAACCGTTATAGTTCGGTGCAATCTTCTCTTCTGGAAGAGGGACTGTTGGCAGTAATCTTCACAAGACGAGATCATCTACCTCTGCTGGATCCAGTCCGCTACTGTCAACTGTACTTCCGACAGAATATGTAGGGAACGTATTTCTATCTTGACTGGTAGGATTGCCCCAATCGCGTCTTATCTTGACAGATGGTGACGATCATAGTGAGGCCCGTGACTGGTCAGGTAAATCAATACAACTGTAATCACTCGATCAATGTGCTAATAATGAACCCGCTACCTGTTGCGTGCCCCACTTCAATCGTGCTTAGCCTCTTTCGGTGTCCACTTATTGGTGTTGGTCGACTGTAATATTGGGAAGAACGCCTGTGGGTCATGTTTATTAATAAAACACCGATCTTCTAACATCCTCTATGTGGTTTGAATCTGAGGGAGTTAAAAAGCAAGCCTTTAGTGGATTTAATCAAGAAGGCGTTGCAAGGTCGGATTAATGTACATACTTCATGGATTCTGATAATCTGCGTCTTTTCAACAAGAATACAGGAATCCCTCCAATACAATAAAAATGTCCCCATATTTAACCCGAATACATTTTCCTCCCCATCTACATACAGAGCCCATATGTGCCCATTGGTTGACATAATTCTGTCTCCGGGAGAATGGATTTCTTCGCTTGCCCCTAGGGTCATCAGTTAAGGCATCGATAAAAACTATCCTTTCTGATCCCTGAAGATTATTCCTGATGTATTGGTGAACCCAATTTCACTTCCGCCTCGGGTACCTGTAATTTCCTGCAAAAGTAAAGAAAATAATCAGTATGTGATCCAATAGGGGTCGACCCATGATTCCTACATTAGTCCAATTTTATTTTTCAATTTTAGAGAAAATTTTCTTAGAAAAATATTAGTGAATTTCTCAAAAAGAATTTTCTTGCAAATTTTTATAACTTGAAAAATGTGATAAAACCTCTTAAAATTTAGCAAATTTCCCGAAGGGATTTTCCTTTTATCAGAATGAATTTTTAGGAATAAATTTGTCAAGAAAATATCATTTCTATTGAAGTAGAAAAATGTAACAAAATCTTTTACTGGTCGACAAAATTTTCCTAAGGGATTTTTCACACTTGTTGTTTTCAAAAATGGGATACTAATTTGATTTTTATTTTCTTTTGAAAAATCACCTTGATGTTAAATTCAAAATTTGACCGACACCTAACATGGACCGACAAAAAATAAATATAAGATAAAGTTAGAAAACTTACTTTCACCGTCAAAAATACCACGTAAGTCGCATAGACATGCACATGAATCGTGAGTTTAAATCTTAGCCTATCTACTCTAAAGGCTGACAAATTGAAGCAAAAGACTTACGGCAATGCGACAATTTCGCGCACATAATCAAGATTAGCCGTGATTTCACGACGTAATCAGGATTAGCCGGGCCTTCCCACTTCGGCTGCTCGAGCTAAAAATTAAAGCCACTGCTTTGGTAATCTTACTAAGTCTGAGGCCTAACTTTTGAAACTCATTTTTAAAAAGAGGTTCGGGATTGAATCTGGGCTAACTTTCGACGTGATCTCACGCCGAACGCTAAAAGCAAATCACAATACCATCCTAAAACTAGTGGCCCAGGTCCGACCACGGGACGTGTGTGATGTAGTGCTAAAGCGATTAAACATGCATAACAGTTAAATACAAACACCGCTTCAAAATGTGCATAATTTAAATTCTAATTTCCACACATCAGACCTGCAAAACAAATGGTTAGTCAAACACTCCGCCCCTTATAACTCCCATCTGCAAGACCATTTAACACATAATGATTAGAATCCAACCAAGTCAAACCAAATGAATTGTCATGAAATTTCCTAGCCTAAGTCCTCTAAGTTCTTAAATTTTCAAAAATTAAGAACAAGTCCCTAATGGAGTCGCCAAGCTGTCGCGACCTAAAATTCATTTTTAGGTTAATGGATTACCAGATTAATTAATTAAATTAATTAACCTAGTTCGAGCTCTCCTAAGCTCTACCAAATCGCAACTTTGATTTTTTTTACATGATTTTAGAATTTGGAGTCGCCACTAATCATTTTTGGTAGGTTGATTAGAAACCTAAGTAACCTTGCGGGAGAACTAAAATACTCCTGCAAACTAGAGATTATGAGTTCGGGGACTTGGTTACACTAGTTAATTAAAACTAATACCCTTTCGGTACCTTAATTCCATGGATATCCTATTTTGGCAACTCTCGCTTGATTTATTCCTAAGACATATGTAAGGTGTTCTTTTTATATTTTCGCTTTAAAATGAAATGCATAAAGGGTATGAACGCAAACGCTGACATATGAATACGACACACAAATACAGACATACGAATATGATATGCGAATACGTAGATATGCGAATACGAATACGTGCGTGACATGCGAATGACATACGTACATGACATGCGAATGACATACGTACGTGACATGTGTATGAATACAATATGCATACAGGATAGACGAATACATATACGTGCGTTACACGCGAATGACATACGTACGTGGACATGCGAATGATATGCGTACGTGACATGCGTATGAATACAACATGCATGCGGGGATAGACGAATACGAATACGTATGTGACATGCGTATGAAGACGTACGAATACGATATGTAACATGCGTACATACACCATACAAATACGTGACATATATATGTGACATGCATAGTGATATGTGTATGTAAATACGTACATTTCGATTTTACCCATATAGGGCAAAGTCGTCATTTTGAAAAGAGGGGATAAAACCCTCATTTTGAAATTTTTGATTTTTCTGAATGAATATGCATGGGTTAATAATATATCATAACAGACAAATGTGGATTTGTAAACGTCGCGTACGTGACGTGCATACGAGAACAAACAAATACGATATGTCTATACGAACATACGGATAACATGACAAACATACATGCGACATACTACATGAGATGCACATGGATGGCATTTATTGTATTTTCAGATTTTCCATTTTTTTTGGGTTTTTTGGATTTTCTACATTTTTTTGTATTTTGGATATATTATAAAAGAATGCAAAATCACCCAAAGCAAACGAAGATGTGAAGAGAGAGCAGGTAAAGTAAAACTACCCTAAGGACAGTGAAAATAAAACCCGCAACTCGTCGGGTGAATAATTACAGACCAATTAAATAAAACCCGAGACATGATCGGGAGTACAACAAAAATGGACCGGAATGGACATCGGTCAAACACCCGTCGCCAAGCCTCGTGGGTCGGGAGTACAACAAAACGGACCGGAATGGACATCGGTCATCCTCCGGTCTTCAAAGCATCGGGCCGAAAGCCAAATGAAAATAATGAACTTATCCAATCGGACATGCAACTCAAAGAAAGTTTAACACGTGCTAATTAAACTTCATTGAGACCATTTTTTACATTTTCCAATGCATTAACAGAAAAAATACGAATTAAATCATACTGTCCATGAACATTTTTAGGGAGAAAGCAGTAACCATAAAATACAAACGAAATAATGAAATGTATGCAAAAATTCTGAGATTTTTTATGCGGATGGAAAAATGTGTCGTTGACAACTTTCATATTTTACATTCTTATTGAAAACACACTCATTTTCGTGTAAACAATGGTCTTTCATGAGAGCTCAGCAGCAAACAAACAAATTTCACAGAACAGACATACTTCAGGATTAAGCTTAAATGGACACTCAAATCTCAAAATTAATGCACCAAACTTTCCAATCTATTAAACAAGACCCCAATGAACAACTTTTATTTTTTGTGAAGTTTCAAAAGAAGACTCTAAACATGAGATAACTACGAATCAATATGACCACGCATAGAAAAACACTCAGACTCAAGGACGCCAACAGAATTGCATGATTTCATTAAATGCATTAAAAATACGAAACGTGCATGAATATTTTTGTATTTTTATATGTTATGCATTAGGATCTTATGAACAAATGTCATGAAGAGGTCTTTATGAAAGGAAGTCTAGAATAACCCATGGAAAATCATTTAGCGTGAAAGGTCAGATCAGAAAAATTCCATCTCAGGTTCTGATCACCATATTTCCAGATTTCTGCTCTCAATTTCGGGACCCTTTTGACATAGCAAACGACGTCCATTTTCGCGCTATAATATATCAAATCGAAGATCTCGAAGTCATATACGAATGTTTAGTATATTTGTTTTCGAGATTTCGTCATCTAAACACGAAAAATTGAGTTACCAGACAATTGCACATGCTGATGCGCCTAGAGCTCGCTGGAGATGAATCCGTCGCGTAGCCAAGGCTTATTCCACGGCGGCGAATTTTTCTCTCTCAAAATTTTTTCTCTAGAAATCTCTCCAAAATTTTTTTCTCTCTTTCAAAATCACTTTTCCTCCTCTTTTATAGACAATTCTTCCATCTCCCTTTATTCATCTTCATCTTCCATTCTTATTTTCATCTTCCATTCTAATTCTTCATCTTCCCTTCTAAATCCACAATCTTCCATTCTCCATCTCCCCTTCTAATTTCTCCATCTTCCCTTCTATATCTTCCCTTCTCCATCTTCCCTTCTATATCTTCACTTCTCAATCTTCCTTTCTAATTTCTCCACTAACTCTTTTTTTGCAAAATAATCCATAAAATTTTATGTATTTACAATTCAGTCCCTGAAGTTTTATGTATTTGCAATTCAGTCCATGTGGAAAAATTTCTTTTAAGTCCAAATCTTCATAAGGCTTTCGGCATACCTCCCTCACGCTCAGTCCAATCGTCTGTCAATTTAAGCTCAAATCCTCCGTCGTTAGCTATAATAAAATGCATGACCGACAGAAAATTAAATATGCAATGCATGAAAAAATTAATTTTTGGTGAGAACTAATTCTCATTTTTTTATGTACTTAAGTGAATAAAAGTGAAAATTTAGGTGTCAATAATATGGAGAAGGGAAGATGAAGATGAAGAAGATTTAATGGAGAATGTGAGATAGAGATGGAGAAAGGAAAATGAAGATGAAGAAAAAGTTAGTGGAGGAATTATAATGAGAGATAGAGTTAGTGGAAAAATTAGAATGGGAGATGGATGAATAGGCTATAAAAGATGGAAGAAGTGAGTTTGGGAGGGACAACTTTTGGGGAGAAAATTTTGGATGTTTGAGAGGGTTTTGGGAGATTGAAGAAAAATTTGAGAAAAAGAAAATACCAAAAAGAGAGAGAAAATTTTGAAAATGATGGGAGTTTAAAGCTAGAAGGTTATCATCATCAATTTTTTCATCGATTAACATAAATCAAGAATTCATTCCAGATTTGAAGTTGAGTGTCCCTCTACTCTCTTTGATTTTTTAGTATAAACTAGCTCAAATTTTCTACTCTTCTTCAATTTCCCCATATTTGATTTCAGGCAGGAACCAATTATATCCATCAAGCACTTCTCATAATGCCATTGAAGCTAAGTGCTTCTTTCATTGTTCTAATTTTTAATGTGAATTAAATCATATTTGCTCCATTTCTCCATATTTTTATGTCAGGCAAAAGACAACTCCAAGTCAACGGTAAATCTCATGGAGGTGTAAGATTGGCACTGACTAGCTCTTGAGTGCCCATTAAATTTTCAATTGATCCGTCGATGGATTTCGGCCCGAATTGTCAAATCAATTCGTTTTATTTTAAAGAATTTAAACCCCAGAATGTGAAGGGTAGAGTCCACTCACTGGAGGTCATTTTAAATTTCTGCAATTTAAATTCCTGCACCTTAAACCCCAAAGGAGATGGCCAAGCCAAGGCTGAGCTATCCATTGGTGGTCTTTATTTATTGTCATTTACTTCATATAATTTAATTTTTGAATCACTAAACCCCAAAATAAGTAGCTCGCAGCACTGCACAAAAGTCCTTAACTCACTCCCTCTTTCGGCTTTAGGGGAATATTTAATATTTTGAAAATGCAAAAAAAAAATGTCACTCACGTATATTCCATTTAAAAAAGTGAAAATACAAAAAGAGAACACTCCACAAGAGCCTTAGGAATAAACCAAGCCTGAGTTGCCAAATTAGGATATCCATGATATTAAGGTACCGAAAGGGCATTAGTTTTAATTAACTAGTGTAACCAAGTCCCCGAACTCATAATATCTGGTTCGTAGAAGTAATTTAGTTCTCCCGCTAATTTACTTAGGTTTCTAATCAACCTACCAAAAATGATTAGTGGCGACTCCAAAATTTAAAATCATTTGAACAAAAAACCAAAGTCGTGATTTGGTAGAGCTTGGGAGAGCTCGAACTAGGTTAGTTAATTTAATCAATTAATTTAGTAATCCATTAACCTAAAAAAATGAATTTTAGGTCGCGACAGTCGGGATGTATCTCCAATGTGCATACTCACGAGGACCATGAGAATAATTGGATTCTTCGGGAATCATCAGACTCTTTCCTCTTCCACTAGCGATTTTTTAAGAGAATTGAGTGGAAGAAAACTAATTAAATTGAGCGAATTCGAGAGAATTTGAGAAATGAGGGAAATGAGAGAATTCGAGAGAAATCGTGAGGACAAATGAAAGGTGAAGATGGATATTTATAATGGTTTGGATTATTTAATAATTAAAAAAAAGAAACGGCTATATAGCCGCCGGTCAACCAAACGGCCATTGGCCGTTTGGTTGACCTTGGAAATGACTACTGGACCGGTTCGGAATCGGCCCGGAACCGACGGTTTCGTGCCGATTTTCAAATTTAATAACCTATAATCGACCCGTGCCACACGGGCCGGTTCCAGTTCACAATGAACCGGCCCATTGAACGGGTCGGTTCCGGGTTTAACCCGAGCCGGTTCCGGCCCGTGGCCACCTCTACCTATACCCCTTAACTCTATGTATATAGACTAGGAGTAGAAATTTTATTTGCCTCGGCTTTAGCGTGTCACCACTCACAAGAACATAAGAAGGAC
This sequence comes from Psidium guajava, assembly GCA_016432845.1. Taxonomy (NCBI): domain Eukaryota; kingdom Viridiplantae; phylum Streptophyta; class Magnoliopsida; order Myrtales; family Myrtaceae; genus Psidium; species Psidium guajava. Next base: position 35,512,479 of record CM028226.1, read on the forward strand.
TATTAGGGCTGATAATACAACCTAGAGGGGGTGACAGGTTGTTTCAAAGAATTTTGAAAATTTTGCAAAAAATAACAATCACTCTAAAAAGATCAGGTCAACAAATATTTCGAGTGTCGTGACCTGATTGTTCTTGAATGTAAGAGAGAATAAGATTATACATGATTTACTAAAATTGCCGAAATATAATTGAAAATCAAGTGCAACAAATATTATAAACATCTAGTGGTACTAATGTGTAGATAACAATTAAACAATAAATAATGCGTCAAATATCTGCTAAGACATCGTAGAAATCAGGTCAAGCAGATGTTTCAAAATCATGAAAAGATTGTATGCTGAAGTGGATGAATATCACAAGAAATAAGAGCGCACAAAACATCAGGTGATATAAAAAGATCTAATAAGTAGATGTTTTGCAAAATAATGTCTGAGCGTGTGCAAAACTAAGTAAAAGATCAAGTAAAATGCAAGCGCACAAGATATATAATGGTTCGGCTTTATCCCTAAATCTACACCACTCTCAAAACTAACAGCCACAACTTAGGCTAAAATCCACCAGTAATCTTTAAAACAAGTTACAAACAACAAATATTACCTTTCTAATATATCACACCATCACGACTCATGTATTGCTCTCACTATTGTACACTTGATCTTTCACAAGATTACAGCACAAAAAGATCACCAGAGAAGATCTCTCGGGAGAACCAAAAAACAACGAGAGAAAGTTAGCTTAGAACAAATATTTAGATTCTATATTGTATTCTCTAACATTTTAGTCTAAAAGGTGTTTCATTAGATAGCCAACTCCAATTATCCGTTGGAGGTGCTGCTAAATAAAAACTAGCCGTTAGAAATGCGTTGGAACTGCTGTAGTTGCTATTTCTGACACTATTTAGACATTGTTGTTGTTTTGACAATATTTTGAAAAGCCGCTTGATGCCTGCTCCTATTCCTCAATAGACTTCTTGATCTTCTGCTGGACTTTTTCACATGCTAAGGACTATAATCTTTCCAATAAAATATCAACACATGTTCGTTGCTCAAACAACACCAAATTTGATATCGACGTAAACATCGTCATACTTGATCTTTTGGGTCCATTGATACTGTTTATAGAAAAATCGTCTATATAACTTGTGATTAACTATTCAATAATGCTCTTGACTTTTTCAGCATACAAAGATTTCCTAGGTCATCAGCATTCTCGTTGATTCCTCATTTTCGTTGATTAATTAGTTTCCAAATATCTCTAAGGACATCAGCATCCCAGTCAATTCCTAATCTTCACTAATTTGATTGAGTCAGTTTCCAAAGATTTCCACGGACATCAACATCCCAATTGATTCCTCATTTTCACTGAACTCCCAAGGATCATTGATATCATCACAATCTTTTGTAGCGGTTATATCTTTCTTGATTGGAGATTTGGTCAATTGATCTAGTGAGCAACACTTTCCCAAAGTAAACATTTGCACAATTCCTTACCCATAATCAGGACATCCAGATCTTTACTGATTTGTTAATGCTATTCACTCGATCTTCAACCTGATCTAAATAAGGTAGTTATTTTTTGCCAAAAATTTGCTGCTCTGATAATAATTCAATGAACTTGATTTTTCTTATGATTCTTCCAAGCATATTAGCAATTTTGACTCCTTCAAGCTGTTCACCTTCACAAATACGATTGTTCCAAGCTTTAACTAACATCACAGTTCTTAGCTTATTCACAATCATCAGGTCCATCCAATTGTTTACATGATCTTTTTACCTCCAAGCTATCACAAATGTCCTTGTACTTCTTGGCTTGTTCACCCTTGATCAAAGTCCTTCCAAATGTTCACTTTATAGAGATCTTTCTAGCTTGTGGACATTTTCAATGCACGATATCTTATTTACCTCAAAGATCTGCTACCAACCTCAAGAATTGTTAGAGCACTCTAAACATTAAAATAGCATATCTTTATTTCAGAGACATTTGATGATCTTTATAACATCATCTACATTTCGGCTTGTGCATATATAATCTGGTATAACTTAACCAATATAAATGTTAGTAGCCTTTGATTGTCTTTCTTATTATCAAAACAAGATCGGAAATTTTTCAACAATCACTTCATTAATGATATTTCTAATAATCTCCTCCTTTTTTTTTATGATGACAAAATAATAATCTGAATATGCAGATGTTTTAACATGTAATAAAGTCTATTGAATTTGGGGCGTGCAGAGTAAAACAATTTGCTTATTTTACCGAAAAATTATGAATTCAATTCAAAGCATATTAAGCATACAATGCAATCTCTAAATATCAATATTTTAATGAATAATCGGGATATAACAAAAAGAAACATTATAAGTGAAGAATAAAAATTATCAATAACTCATATTTCTACACAAGTCACTTAATCACATGAATATAAAATAAGAACGAACATTTATCATGTAAACTCAAGCAACACTCTTCCAAATATAAACGTATGTTCATCAAATCTCTTCCCTTCTTGTCATAACAAAAAAGGTGCTAATAATAGATATGCAATTCAACTCCTTTTTGCACAATTTTCACAATAAATATTAGAAATGAAACAAAATGATATGAAGATCAAATATCAGATGCATCAACAAGTATATCTTAAGGAATATAGATGTATACGATCATAATAACTCTCTCCCTTTTTGTCATAAAGAAAAGTATGATACTGCAAAGGGAATATAAAAACCTACATTGAGAATGTTTCAGATGATGATTACATAGCAGATATATTTTAGATGATCTTTTAAAATATGAAGGAGAATTCATGCATCTTGAAACAAAGAAAATCTCATGATATTTCAGAAGGGATGATAGATAAAAGTATTGATCATGAAATTCCATTCAAAGATAAAAATTGAGAGGCAACGAGTTAATAATTGATCTAAACAATAGCAGGAACAATGTTACTCATCCTATCTAATACTGTCACTAAATATTACAACTATCTACAGTCAACTTTATTACATCCAGTCACTCTCTCCCTTTTTATCATCAGGAAAGAGTACTAGTAGTGTGCAAAAGATTATATCACTAAGCATAAACAAAAGCATATACTAATAAACATCTTCAATTAAAAAATAAATAAACAGCAACAACTTAAGGCATTTTAGGGTTGACACAGTCACTTTTTTTATTGAAAAGGAACAGTTCATACATTTTCAAAAAAAAAATCATGATATAAAAGATCATTAAAAGATAGCTGTTATGAGATAACATTTCGAATATTCAACAACACATATTGCTTCCCTTATTTTGATCCTATCACCTCTTAAGATCATCATTATCATTAGCCTACAATTATCATCATGTAGAAATATCATTGTTATTTGCACTTATCATCAATAATCATCTTTTTTCATGAACATCATCAAGTGATATTTTAAAAGGTGGATTAATCGTACTATATATAACTTAGCATGTTTTACCCATGTATTCACTTTTCGTATCATCATAAAAAATAATAATCAATACTCATGCTCAAATAAGCTCAAGTTCATTAAGATTTGCCCATACCTGATCTTTGCTCTTTCTTGATATTTTTCCACTTTGATATGATATACATTTTTTTAATTTGTGCTCTTCATCCTTTTGTTTTCCTCCCTCTATCATCATGATAGTTCTCAAAAATAGCTTTCATTAGGGTTCAAAAATTTTCACCATTTGAACATATCCTACATCAACTCTTATTTCATTTTTCATTACTACCGACTCAAACTTTATGTTGATATACCACTTTTAGTGCTGAGATCACTGCTTTGAGGTGTTGTATAGAAATATTTACTTCCGTTTTTGTTATAACAACCTCGTTCTTATCATTATTTGCTCTTTGAAATTCAAGAAGGAGATTTAAGTTCTACAATTAAGCTTATCTTTATTTCAATCTACATAATCTCAAAAAATTCTTGCATATATGATGTTAATCATATAGTGTTTGAAGTTGAATATCTGTCCTTATTTTCAAAAAAAAATAGGAGTAATATCTTTGAGGATATCAATCATTTCAATCAAAAAAATATTCAACATTTCTTATGAAGCTTGTAAGCTTGCTCAAATCATTCAAAACATTTGATATGTCTCCAATAATAGTTTGATTTGAATGCATAGAGAAGAATCCTCAAACCTTTCAAATAGCATAGTTTGTAGTCCAAATAGGAGCGGTGCTATCGTTTGTGAAATTTGCTGGTTTCTAGAGAATTTACTAATATTTGCAAAATTTTTTGCAACTAATTCTTTCCTTGAAAGATCGCCAAACTTTTCATAGATGGATTCTCTTACTTCCTGCATTTTCTCGCAGAAATATAACAATCTTTGCAAGATAGTGAGTATATCAAGAACATACCTTTCTCATCCTTATCATGTTTGGTTGATGGTGCCATTTGCATATCACATTCCTTACAACTTTTCATCCTAAATTTTTTTATCAATTTGATGCCGAATACACGATTGAAATTAGCTAAAACAGGAAATGCAAATAAACGGAGGAACAATCTATTTTCTCAATTTGATTATAACAAAAGAATTCAAGTCTATCGTTTGAATATTCTAAACACCTTTTTATATGGTGTTAACCCTAATCTAAAATAGGAAACACAAATATTACAAAAAAAACGCCACTAAAAAGAAATCCCAAAAATACATAAAAATAATAATAAATTAAAAAGTCCATCTAAACGCTCCCGAATCGCCGAAATCCACCGTCAATCACTGCCAATGGCAGTGTGTATTGAGCAAAAAGCCGTTTCACTTTAATCAACCGAAATTGAGCTCCAAAGCCCTCAGTCGTCGACTTCCGCTGAAATTTCTGCTTATCATCCTCTGCTGCTAGAAAAAAGATTCGCCCTCGAATCTGTTTTGTCTTCATTGTTAACAATCTCCTCGGATTCTTCCTCGTCTGTATAGTAAGGCGATAAATCTGTTACATTAAAAGTCTCGGATACATCGTACTTACTCGGTAGCTCGATCTTATAGGCATTATCGTTAATTTGCTCGAGAACTTTGAATGGTCCATCCGCTCTAGGTTGCAATTTGCCAAACCTGCTCACTGGAAAACGCTCTTTCCTAAGATGAACCCACACTAGATCACCCTCCTTGAAGACCACTCTTTTCCGACGCCTATCCACTCGCTGCTTATACGTCATGTTCTGCTTATTGATTATGTCATAAACCTCTGAATGCAGCTCCTTAATCTGTTTTGCATGCTCGTTGGCATCTGAACTGAATTGCTTGTGAACAAGTAGTAGCGTGAGATCTAGAGGAGTGATTGGATTACGCCCATAGACTATTTCGAAATGACTCTTGCCTGTATTTTGATTTTTGTGACTTGCTATAAACAAATTCTACTTGAGGTAAAACCAAGTTCCATTATCGTGGACTATCACCAACCAGACTTCGTAGTAGGTTTCCCAAGCTTTGGTTAACAACCTCGGTTTGCCCATGAGTTTGAGGATGATGAGAGGAGCTAAACTGCAATCTGGTTCCCACATGCCTCCAAAGAGTGCGCCAAAAGTGGCTCACGAACTTCACATCACGATCCGAGGTCATCGACTTGGGAACCCTATGTAACTTAACAACCTCTTGCAAAAATAAATGAGCAACCTGCGAAGTATCAAAGGTCCTGTGACAGGGAATAAAGTGCGCCATCTTCGAAAATCTGTCAACAATCACCATTATGGAATCTTTATTCCGATGCGTCCTTGGCAACCCCAACACGAAGTCAAGGCTGACATCCTCCCACGGTGCAACTGGACAGGTAGAGGCATATACAAACCAACATTGGTGCCTTTTGTTTTGGCCATGTGACATACCCTGCATCTCTCAACAAATCGCATCACATCACGCTCCATTCAGCCAATAAAAGTGCTCACACAGCAAGGCCATCGTTTTGTCAACCCTAAAGTGTCAAGCTAGGCCTCCTACATACCTCTCAGTAATAATAGATTCCCTCAAAGAACACTGAGGTATACATAGCCTGTTTCCCTTGAAAAGGAAATCATCTACCAATATGAACTGCGGAAAAGGCTCAGTTTTACACTTCTTCCACACGTCGCCAAAAAAGAGATCATCAATATATAATTTCTTAAAATAGTCAAAACCCAAAACTCTTACTTGTATTGTAGACAGCAAGGAATATTTTTTGCTCAATGCATCTACCACTTTGTTCATTACTCATACCTTATGTTTAATTGCAAAATTGAAAGCTTGAAGCAGTTCTACCCACTTCGCATGCCTAGCATTCAGTTTATGTTGTCCATTAATGTACTTCAAGGCTTCGTGATCAGAATACAAAATAAACTCCCTTGAAATAAGATAATGCCTCCAATGCTCCAAGCTCCTCACGATTGCATAAAATTCTTTATTATACGTAGAATATTCTTCTTCGTTTCATTCAATTTCTCACTGAAGAATTCTACTGGTTTATTCTTCTGGCTCATGACACCCCCAATACCAACTCTTGAGGCATCACAGTGTACCTCAAAAATCTCATTAAAATCAGGGAGCACCAAAATCGGGGTTTCAGTTACCTTCTTTTTCAACAACTAAAATGCAGCTTCCGCCTCTTTAGTCCACACAAATCGACCCCCTTTTAGACAATCTGTAAGAGGGGTAATAATAGTGCTGAAATCTCGAATAAACCTCCGATAAAAAGATGCTAACCCATGAAAGCTACATAACTCACGATTGTTCTTCGGAGTCTCCCAACTCGTAATGGCCTCAATCTTGGTAGGATCTACCCAAATGCCTTCTTTCGATACGATATATCCCAAAAAGGTCACATGATTAGTTAAAAAGTGACACTTCTCGATATTGGCATACAACTTCTGCTCCCTCAAGGCCTCAACACTGTTCGTAAATGCAGCAAGTGTGTCTCCATCGAGGTACTATAAACTAGAATACCATCGAAATAAACGAAAAAAAATTTCCCAATAAAAGGACGAAAAACCTAATTCATTAGCCTCATAAAGGTACTCGGTGCGTTAGACAACCCAAACGGTATCACCATCCACTCATACATGCCTTCTCTCGTCTTGAACGTCGTCTTCTACTTATCTCCAAGTCGCACTCTAATCTAATGATACCCGCTCCTCAAGTATATCTTCGAAAAGATAGTAGCCCTATGCAACTGATCAATCAAGTCATCGAATCGCGGAATAGGGAATCGACACTTGATTGTGATTTTATTGACAGCTCTGCTATCGATGCACATCCTCCAAGACCCATCTTTCTTAGGGACTAATAAGGCTGGTACGGCAGGGGGACTCATACTCTCTCTAACTGCGCCTTTCTCTAATAATTCCTGCACTTGTCTTTGCAGCTTCTTATGCTCCTTAGGACTCATTCTGTAAGCTGCTTTATGGAGAATAACAGCTCCTAGAAGGAAGTCAATATGGTGCTGAATGTCTCTTATCGGTGGCAACCCCAATGGCATCTCCTCCGGTACGACATCAGAAAACTCCTTAGGCAAAGGCCAAGCTAGTGAAGGAATTTCAGGACCGTCAGAATTCTGCTCCACCATCACGACAGCGAAAAGCTCAAGCGCGTGTATCGCCTCTTCCTAGCATTTTGACCGGGACAGTAAATTATTTTTCTTCTCTTTCTGTCAATCCGTAGGACCCAAAGTAATGGTTTGACTGCCCTTCTCGAAGGTATAAGTGATTCTAAAGCCATCATGCTGCGTCTTCCTATCAAACTGCCACGGCCTCCCCAACAAAATATGACAAGCATCCATCGGGACCACGTCACACCACAACTCGTCAACATATTTCATTCCGATCGAAAACTTCACAAGACACCTTTTACTAACTTTCACCTCATTCCCCTTCTTAAGCCATGACAGCTTGTATGGTTGAGGATGATTCTCTGTTTTCAGCCCCAACTTCCCTACCATGGTAGTAGACACCACATTCTCGCAACTTCCTCCATTTATTATCATACTACACACTTTTCCCCCACTAGTACACTTAGTGCAAAAAATATTCTTCCTAAGCCACGTTTCATCTTCCATCGCAGTAGTATTTAAAATTCGTCTAATAACCAAGGACTCACCAGAACCAGCATAATAATCTCGTTTTGCTCCGGATCCGCATCCTTTGGTTCTCTATCAGATTCATCATAGACTGGCGCCTCGTCAACAAACGTCACAATATGACTGTTCAGACAATCAGCATCGAAGTGTCTAGCCCCTGACACTTGAAACACCGCTTGGCTGCAGCTCCTCCACTACTAGTACCCGCACCACTCTGCTCTCCTTTGAATGCAAGTTTAGAACTTATACCCTTAACTGCTGGTAGTGGTGGTGGTGTTGAATTGGCTGAAGAACTCCCCGCCTTTCCTTCGAAATCTTTGCTGAACCATCGGTTCTGGGATTTGGAGGTACGGCCATTTCTTTTTACATTGAGCTTCCACCTTCAACGCCAATCTGCACATATCCTCATATGTCCAATATTGCTGCAATTAAATAACATCCGAAATTTTCGTTCGCAGCCTTGCCAAATATCGAGCAACCGTTTGCTCATTTTCCTCTGTCACATCACAACGCATCCACAAACGATTAAACTCCTCGGTATACTCCTCCACCATCAAATCTCGCTGCCTAATGTTGTGATATTCAATAAACGTTTCCTGCCTATAATGCGTAGGCAAAAATTTTCATTATAGCAATCTTTTCATCTTATCCCAACGATCCACCTTCGATTTTTCTTCTCTAGCACGTTATTTCTTAACATGCTCCCACCAGATCGAGGCATGCTTCCGTAACTTGATAGCTACTAATTTAACCTTTTGCTCCTCAGTTAGATTTTTAATATCAAAGGCCCTCTCTACTGTATGCAGTCAATCAATAAACTCATCAGGATGAGTCTTACCTTCAAACTCAGAAATCTCGATCTTCATCCCAAAATTCTGAAAAGGCGATCGATTTCCATGATGTATCCCTCTATTCCGCCCTTAGTTTCGAACCCCAAAAGGATTGACGTCCTCCTCTTCATCATCGGATGTAGCCTCAGATTGAACGCCCAATTCCATCTGCGCAAGTTGTTGTTCCAAATCATGGATTTGCCTTCTCTGTTCTTCATTTTCCACATCTCGCAGGTCTTTATAACGCGGCTGCTCGTCTGCTTTAGGAACGACTCTATGCCCTCGGCCACCACGACCACGCCGTCCACCACGACCACCGCGATTCTGTTCAGCCATCGATTCAAGGCAACCTATGCTCTGATACCAATTGATGCTGAATACACAATTGAAATTGGCTAAAACAGGAAACGCGGATAAACGGAGGAACAATCTGTTCTCTCAATTTGATTATAACAAAAGATATTCAAGTCTATCATTTGAATATTCTAAATACCCTTTTATATGGTGTTAGCCCTAATCTAAAATAAGAAACACGAATATTACAAAAAAAACGTCACTAAAAAGAAATCTCGAAAATACATAAAAATAATAATAAATTGAAAAGTCCATCTAAACGCTCCCGAATCACCGAAATCCACCGTCAATCACTGCCAACGGCAGTGAGTATCGAGCAAAACCCCATTTCGCTCTAATCAACCGAAATTGAGCTCCAAATCCCTCAATCATCGACTTCCGCTGAAATTTCTGCTTATCAGTAAAAACTGTTAAAACCGGGTGCATCACAATTTTTCAATATCAACATCTTAGAATACCAAGTGGCAACCTCAACTTGTTTGACTTGTGAAAAAGAAATATCTTTAGTTTTTCTGTCATGCACATTTTTTGTTTGCTTTTCATAATATTGACAAATTCTTTGCATAACAACTCATTAGTAGAATTAAGGATCATATAAATTTTTTTTTGAATCAATAGAATAGCTTGATCTTTTCTAATATGAAAAATAATATCAACTTTACTTTTCTCAAACCCATAATAAACAAGAAAAATATTTAACCTTTCATACCATACTCTTAGTGTTTGTTTGAGTTTGTAGAGTGCTTATTGGGTTGGAACACGTGTTTGATATTATTTAGATATTTGCTCTTTGAATTATCACATGGTCTTTACTCCTTGTCGATATTTCGATTGATTTGTTCCTTAAGATAACTTGATGTAAATCTCCAATTCTTAGGAAGCTACATTTGACATGAAAATCTGCATTTGATTCGAAGATATGCTTTTGATCGGAAGAATTTGCATTTTTATGAAAGATCTAATGTCTATTACTGAAGTAATTATTTGTCATTTGCTAGTGTAGATCTTTGAACCTGATGATTGTGTACTCTTCCACTTTATGTAAAACTTTGTTAGACATAATATATTTTGCTAGAAGTTGAATAATTAGGAAACATATCTTCAAAAGCCTTTGGTTTGAACTTACCGACATAATCATTAAAATTCCCAACAGTATAACACTTATAACTAAATATATAAAGACATGCAATTATTGTTCTTAATGTCAAGGGATATTTCTCAAGCAAAAAAGAATCTCGAATGTAATGAGATTATGACATGTAGCACAAGGAAATGTTGATAATTCTATCATATACAAGCATTATACATATGATGTCTTGCAATAAATGCATATGATGCTTTATTCTAGTGACAAGAAACATTATAGATATGAATAATATATGATCATAAACAACTCAGCAAGTGTCATCAAGAATCATCATAAATTTAGTGTATAAGTTTAACAATGTCATACCTTTGAATTGATAATTATTAAGGCTTACTTGATGTCCTTCGTTGATAGCTTTAGGATATGATTAGATTCGGTTAAATATTTGCAGTTCTGATGTTTGCTTCTAGTGATATTTGAGTCGATCTTTTTATGCTAGTTGGTCTTTACTTCAATCCTCTTGAAGCTCTTTCTTTCTAGATTTTTCTTATCTTTTTGACCTTTGGATTTCGTCTTCCTTTTCAAGAATCCTTTAAGCTCTTGAATTAATGACATAATATCCTCATCTTTATCCTCATTGTTGCATTGGAGGACGATCCTTCAAAAATCAACATGAAAAGTGTTAGCAATGTATGCAATAGACTTTTTACCTTTGGAAATATTGTTCATTGTTGGATTCTATTTCAAAAACTATGAGAGTTTCAATAAACTCTTCCAATGTCGAGTTACTAGATCTTTGAGCTTCCCACATTAGTGAGTTTTGTATGAGCTTGTTCTTGTGGTAATGCTCAAGGAATCTTGATTTTTTGTTCTTCCTTTGCACATTCAACAAGTCTACTCATGGTGTTATCGTAGCACATAAACATTTTCATGTGGCTTCATCGTGAAAATGTCAAGATCACCAAGAGAGTGTTCCTCCTCATTTCTCTTTCTTTATCAGATCCTTTGAATGTGACTTTGGAGTTAATCCCAAATCTCCATAAGTATCACACAAGAAGAAGTGCTCTTAAATATCATAAAAGAATGCACAATATACAAAATGACTTTAAAAGATTAGTGTAAGTCTACTTTTGATATCATCATAAGTAGGAGATGGTAGAGATGATAATTGTTCTTCTCTAGCTAGTTGAACAGGATGCCTGTTGATGTTTTAGTTGATGTTCCATGCATGAACAGGAGGTCTTGCTAGTTTTTGAGTTGTTGTTCCATGTTCTTTAGCTACTTCAACATGAGGTTTTTTTATCCTTAAGTTACTACTTTTTGTTCAATCACATGAACCATTTGCTTATCCATCACAATGATCGCCTTCGTTGCACTTTCATTGAAGTGATGATTGTTATGGATGAAAACATTGATGAGCTCAACATCAGGTTGTCTTTTCTCTTGATTGTATAAAGATCTTGTTGGGTAAGAATTAGATAGGACGGTCTTTGCAATCCCAGATTGAACAAACTCTTATGTTTAGAAGAATCCATATAAGCATCAATACTAAACCGTAAGATAGCTTATTAGGATTGGGATAATCTTATGTCCAAAGAAGTTAATCAAAGTAATCAGCAAAAACATTTTCAAAGCCAAGAAGGAGAGTTCGTAATGTTTTGAGAGTGTTCAAGATCCTTTAGTAAAATGCAAACTTGAAAAACTTTGATTTAAAACAAGGAAATCCTTAAAAGTAACAAAGTCATTCCAGAAAATTTAGTTGAACAATAAATAGAAATTTGCAAGAATAAAACCACTTCATGTAGAGTTAGCCAAAACAAGATCTTTATACTTGGAAGAATACACTTCCAATGAGAAATGACAAGGCCCTGATATCAATTGTTGGGCTAACAATACAACCTAGATGGGGTGAATAGGTTGTTTCAAAGAATTTTGACAATTTTGTAGAAAATAACAACCATTCTCAAAAGATCAGGTCAGCAAATATTTCAAGTGTGATGACCTGATTGTTCTTGAATGTGAGAAAAAAATAAGATCGTACATGATTTACTTAAATCACCAAAGTATATTTGAACATTAGGTGCAACAAATATTATAAATATCTAGTGGTAATAATTAAACTACAAATAATTTGTCAAACATTTGCTAAGACATATTGTAGAAATTAGGTCAAGCAAATGTTTTAAAACCATGAAAAGATTGTATGCTAAAGTGTATGAAGATTACAAGAAATAAGAGCGCACAAAATAGCAGGTGATATAAAAAGATCTAATAAGCAGATGTTTCGTAAAACAATATCTAAGCGTGTGCAAAACTGAATAAAAGATTAAGTAAAATGCAAGAACACAAGATATATGGTGATTTGGCTTTATCCCTAAGCCTATGTCCACTCTCAAAACTAACAGCCACAACTTGAGTTAGAATCTACTAGTAATTTTCAAAACAAGTTATAAACAACAAATACTGCATTTTCAATAGATCACACTATCAAGACTCATGTACTGCTTTCACTATTGTACATTTGATCTTTCACAATATTATAGTATAGGAAAATCACTAGAGAAGATTTCTTGGGAAACCAAGAAACAACGAGAGAAAGCTAGCTTAGAACAAATATTTAGATTCTACATTGTGTTCTCTAACATTTTAGCCTAGAAGGTGTTCCATTCTATAGCCAACTCCAATCTATCCGTTGGAGGTGCTGTTGAAGAAAAATTAGCCATTAGAGACCTGTTTGAATTGCTACAACTATTGTTTTTGACATTGTTCTAACATTGCTACTATTTTGACACTGTTCTGAAAAGCCACCAGATGCCTGCTCTTATTTCCTAATAGACTTCTTGATCTTGCACTGCACTTTTTCACACGCTAATGGTTATTATCTTTGCAACAAAACATCCGCACATGTTCTTGCTTAAACAACACCAAAATCGATATCGAGATAAACATCGTCATAACTGATCTTTTAGGTCTGTTGGTGCTATTTATAGAAAAATCGTCTGGATGACTTGTGGTCGACTATTCAATAATCCTTTTGGCTTCTTCAGCATACAAAGATTTCCAAAGACATTAGTATTCCCATTGATTCCTCATCTTCGATGATTAATCAATTTCCAAAGATATCCAAGGACATCCGCATCCTAACTGATTCCTCATTTTCACTGATTTGATTAAGTCAGTTTCCAAAGACCTCCAAGCACATTAACATCTCAATTGATTCCTCATCTTCATTGGACTCCCAAGGATCATTGATATCATTACAATCTTTGTAACAGCTATATCCTTCTTGATTAGAGATCTGGTTAGTTGATCAAGTGACCAGCACTTTCTCGAAGTAAACATATGCACAATCCCTTACCTATAATTAGGACGTCTAGATCTTTACTAGTTTGTTGGTGCTACTCACCCTATCTTCCACTTGATCTATATAAGGTAGTTGCTTTCTCCCAAAGATTTGCTGCTCTAATAACAATCCAGTGCACTTGATCTTTCTTTTGATCATTCCAACCATATTAGCAATTTTGATTCCTCTAGGCTATTCACCTTCACAAATGCGAACATTCTAAGTTAACGAATATCATAGTTCTAGGCTTATTCATCATCACTAGGTCCATCCAATTGTTCACTTGGTCTTTTTACCTCAAAGCCATTATAAATGTCCTCGTTCTTGTTTGCTTATTCGCCATTGATCAATGTCCTTCCAAATGTTCACCTTATATAGATCCTTCTAGGTTGTAGACATCTTCAATTACTGCTGTCTTGTTTGCCTCAGAGATCAGCTACCATCCCCAAGGATCAGCAGAGCACTCTAAACATTGGCATAGCAAATTTTTATCTCATAAGCATATGATGCTCTTTATAACATCATATGCATTTCGACTTGGGCATATATAACCTGGTATAAATCAACAAATACACATATTAGTAGCTTTTGATTGTCTTTGTTATCATCAAAACAAGATCGGAGATTTTTCAACAATCACATCATTGGTGATTCCCAACAAGGACAACCAAACATTTTGAGTTCGATATAACCCACAAATTCTACTGACCATTCCGTAGGAGTTCTCCAATCTTTATGTTGTCCATTCAGTTGCAGTGTATCAGCATTAGCGCAACGCTTCACCATGCTTTTCTATGTGCAAAACCGATTGAGCTCCTCAATATAGGGCTTCGGCCTTTTGTCAATTCAAGGCACATCTTTTAGAAAGTTCTAACACAGCATTATGTACAATACATGGAGGTTCATGATACGTATAAATGTTGCTCGAATTTGAGGCATTGCCCATCCACATGACTTAAAGCACCATACGAAATACAAGTTTCGGGACATCTAGAAGTTCTCCATGCTGCTCCCAAATAGGCCTGTTCGATAACGCATGTGGCCACTAGCTAGTGTGATGAAGTTGATGTTGTCTTTTATGTGCTTTTATTATTTTTTTTTCCTATGACGACATTATCTTTAGCTTCATGCTTAGAGAGATTGCCACGTGGAAAGATTTCCAGAAAACTTCCTTAGGCCGCGTAAGGTAATGTTCCAAAAAAAGTGTTTCTGTTCGCAAAGTGTTCTTGAAATACTTTGAGAATAGAAACGCGTATGGTAAAATAGTATTCTCAAAGTGTTCTGGGAACACTTTTAACAAATATGACACTTTTGGAACAGAAATAAGAAAAAAAAAATTTGTTTCTGTGTTCCCGGAACACTTTTTAAAAACACGTTTGGAATATTTTTTGAAAATAATTAGGAACACTTTCTTGAAAGCAATTAAAAAGAAAAATAATTAAAGAATAAAAAAATAATTAAAATAAATATATTAAAAATTAAAATAAAAAAATAATAAATAATAATCAAATAAATTAATTTAAAATAAAATGATTAAAAATAAAAATAATTTTTTGAAATAATAAAAATAAAATAAAATAATAAAATTAAAAATAGAAATAATTAAATAATTAAATAAAAAATAAATAATTAAAATTTAAAAATAATTAAATACAAATTAAAAAAATAAAAAATATATATATTCTAAATAAAAAAAATTAATTGAGAAATCGAATCATTTACAAAGGATTTTTTTTAATCAAATGACATTTACGTTAAAGTTGTATCCAAACGCACTTTTCAATTGCAGTATTTGTATTCAATTATATAATTATATTTTTATCTACTTGGAAATTTTTTATGTATGACTCATAATTGTAATTTTTCTTATTTATGAAAGACATATTTCATGTTATCATTGCTCAATTCTAATTTGTTTCCTTCGTTTTTTTTTATTATTGGTCTCATCCATATTGAAAAAGTTAAGAATAGAATTAAATGGAAAAATTAAGAACATAATTTTTTTTGCAGTTAACAAACACGTTTTTGTTCTTTTTTTGTTTCGAGAACAAAAACTTTATGTAGTTACCAAACGCGTTTCCAGTTCCTTTTTTTTTTAGAACATAAACTTTATATAGTTGCCAAACGCGTTTGTATTCCCAAGAATCTTTGTCGGGAACAGAAATACAAGAAGATATTTCTGTTTTAAAAATTGTTCTGGAAATAGAAATGTTACTATAAGCAGCCTTAGATTTCAATTTTTGCTGTCCCAAAAGTACACAGCATTTATGGACGGCTAGAAACGTTCCGCATTCCAAGGAAATTTCCGAAGTATTAGTAATTAGATTAAACGTACATTTGATTAAAAAAAATTCTAATGGAAATATGATTCAGAATGTTTACGGTTGGCTGGTTTGAAGTTTCCTTTAGAAATAAAATAGAATAATTTATTTAAATACCATTGTGACAAGTTGATACTTTACTTTATCACTGAACGGAACTTTGCATCAAAATCCACTCAAATGAAAAATAAAATAAAACAAGGATTGAATTATGCACCTAGCTTGATGGCAATGGCTAGTTTTATTACTTAAGAGTGGGTTTATTTCACGAAAAATGAATAATGTTAAAAAACAATTCTTCTAAAATAACTCGTATCACTTCAAAAACAAACAAATGAAAAATATTTTCATCGTCCATGAATATGTCTAGACATAAATTATGATTGACTATGATTGCAGCTTGTGCTACTGAATCAGCTACTTTATTCTTGGTACCAACAATTTAAAACTGTTTACATCAAAATTAAATCACAAGTTTCTGATAAAAATATGTATGTTTCATTGACTAATTATTTCAAGTGAAACAAACCGAACCTAAAAAGAGTACATTATTCCCATTGATATTTTCCAATTTTTCGCAAAGACATTTTTTTGTCAAGCTTTCCTCTCTTTGAGCACGTTTATTAAAAAAAAAAGAATTAAGCAATTAGAGGACAGCTCATAGCAAATGCCCATTTATGAGACTGTTAGCTTTATAGAAGCGTGAGAATTCGATGCATATTATTAGTAAACAAATTATTGAAACTCATCGTGCACTTCGAAAAGAAAATCGATGTGAATGGTGAAAATAAATCTAATGAATTGAATTTGAGGTGTCTATATGATATCTGTCAGTAGTTAAGTACAAAATCGCTTGTCTAAGAGATTCACCCAAGAACTGAACCACCAGTCCGGTTCGGTTCTTGGTTGGATTCTGGTTACAGTTCTAATGTCACCCGCTTGTTCCATGAAAAAATTAAGTTGAATATTAATCCTACAAATATGACTCAATAAAGCTATATAACGGCAGACTTAAAACTTTCGTTTCCCTTTTTAACCTTGTAAATCAAAATTTTCAGCAACCCAATGGCACCGGTTTGGTTGATTTCAAAATTTTCAAAATTTTCCCTTTGGGACGAATGGGTTAAGTATTTAAGAGATGATTTCAATAAAATAATTGACCTATTTATATTATATAAAAACCGGCTCGGTTGGGCCGGTTGAATAATTTCCACCCGAAACCGGGAACCGAACCGATACCCGACGGTTTTGGAAAATTGAAACCGGAAACTGAACCGTATCCGTCGGTTATGATCCAAAATTAGCCGGTTGGGTGCGGTCCGGTCCGGTTTGGTTGGATGGTGGTTTTTTTGCTCTTACATACATGATCTTTAACATTTGTTTTAATTAGACGTGTGCCGCTGGCTTCTGTGAGCCTATTATTATCAAATCTTTTGACTCAATGGGAGACCGATGAAAGCGTTTTTTATACGGTATTTTGTATGTCTCGGATACATGTACATGTTGCTCAATTTGAGGACATTACCCATCCAAACGATATGAAACGCAATGTGAAACACAATAAAAAAAAAAGTAAAAGTAATTGGATATCCAAGTTCCAAGGCATCCAGAAGCCCCACGGTTGTCCGAAACATGCCCGTTTGGTAATGTCTCGCGTCGATGTGGCCGCTGGCTAGTAGAGTCCAAGTTAATGCTGTCGTTCGTTTATGCCGTTTTTCTTGCGAGGAAAGTGAGTGTCTCCAACTTCGTCTGCGGACAGATTGCCACGTGGGAGGGCTTCTAGAAGACTTCTGCTTGCGGAGATTGCAATTGCGGTGGCGCTCCGTGAGTGATGCTTTTGAGTTCTTTTCTTCATCATTAGTGACAAAAGATAAAATGCAATTTTTTTTGCTTTTTTTTATTTAATTTTGGATAACAAATTAACAATACGAGTCTACTTCTTTCCCATGCATTATTTTGTCAATAAAATAATCTAATCTGTCCCGAGCTTATTATATGAAGATCAATTCAGTCCTAAATTTTCGATTTTGTCAATTTGGTTTTATTTTATTTTTTTGACAATAATTAACCCTCCTGACCAATTGAGCCCGAAAACACTTGATTGGATACTTAGTCAATGTTGGTCGGACGGCTAGAAACGTTCCGCATTCCAAGGAAATTTTCGAAGTATTAGTAATTAGATTAAACGTACATTTGATTAAAAAAAATTCTAATGGAAATATGATTCAGAATGTTTACGGTTGGCTCTTTTGGAGTTTCCTTTAGAAATAAAATAGAATAATTTATTTAAATACCATTGTGACAAGTTGATACTTTACTTTATCACTGAACGGAACTTTGCATCAAAATCCACTCAAATGAAAAATAAAATAAAACAAGGATTGAATTATGCGCCTAGCT
This sequence comes from Psidium guajava, assembly GCA_016432845.1. Lineage (NCBI taxonomy): Eukaryota > Viridiplantae > Streptophyta > Magnoliopsida > Myrtales > Myrtaceae > Psidium > Psidium guajava. Next base: position 35,530,877 of record CM028226.1, read on the forward strand.
TGATGGCAATGGCTGGTTTTATTACTTAAGAGTGGGTTTGTTTCACAAGAAATGAATAATGTTAGAAAAATTCTTCTAAAATCACTTGTATCGCTTCAAAAATAAATAAACGAAAAATATTTTCATCGTCCATGAATATGTCTAGACATAAATTATGATCGACTATGATTGTAGCTTGTGCTATTGAATCAGCTACTTATTCTTGGTATCAACAATTTAAAACTGTTTACATCAAAAATTAAATCACAAGTTTCTGATAAAAATATGTATGTTTCATTGACTAATTATTTCAAGTGAAACAAATCGAGCCTAGAAAGAGCACATTATTCCCATTGATATTTTCCAATTTTTCGCAAAGACTTTTTTTTTCCAAGCTTTCCTCTCTTTGAGCGCGTTTATTAAAAAATGAATTAAGCGATTAGAGGACAGCTCATAGCAAATGCCCATTTTATGAGAATGTTAGCTTTATAGAAGCGTGAGAATTCGATGCATATTATTAGTAAACAAATTATTGAAACTCATCGTGCACTTCGAAAAGAAAATCGATGTGAATGGTGAAAATAAATCTAATGAATTGAATTTGAGGTGTCTATATGATATATGTCAGTAGTTAAGTACAAAATCGCTTGTCTAAGAGATTAAAATGCAATAGACATATTCTATTTTGTGAGCGAATGTGGCCAATTTTCATGAAATGAAAATATTATAGCGGAGAAAATAAGATGATATTATCCACAATCAACTGTCGTGAATGAATTCTCACATGAGATATTTGGGTGAGGAGAGGCCCATCTTATTGCAGTGTAAAATAATTTATCTGATGCGCATATATGGGTCCATGCAATGGAATAACTTTTTCTTGTGTCAATTAAATAGAAAGAAATTGCATAATTTGTGTAGAGTGCAATCCACGCATTTAGGCATGGACTGTCCTCACATGGGTAGAGTCAACGCCTATGATACAATTTTTTTGCTCTCTACCGAACTAATGGAGAGCCCACCAAATTGAATCAAAATGAATTGAGAGATTGGAAAAGCAAAATCTAAAGCAACCATTTTTTGAAGATGGAAAAAAAAATAAGCATTTTTATTTTTCACAATGGGGACGTGGTATAGGTGGATAGGATCCGTTAGTTTTTCTTATATCACCCATGGTTTATAGGTGTGATGTCCACTCAAAGCACACATGTCAATCAAATCAAACAGTTAGCGTTGGTCTTTGCACTTCCAAGCCTTCGTGTCTAAGTTTTATTCATTTTCTTCGGGAATTTTACTCAATTCCACGCAAGAATTTAAACCTTATGTTGTTCCGGGAGAGCTAAGGCTCCGTTTGTTTCGTCAAAATTATATTCATATTTAAATTAATTGACTTACATCACCTAAAATAACTGATTTAATAAAAAAAATTCATGTATTTTTGTAAATAAGGAAAATGCTTTTTGTCCATTCATTTTTGCAATAAAAAAATTGATCAGCTTTTTAGGGAAAAAAAAGGAGCATCCAAGAACAATGGATGTGATGGTGATGAAACACTAGCCAGGACAATTAGGAAGACAAAAAAAAAGGGTAAAAGCCATAAAGAAAACCTAAACTGTGCATACTATGATACATTTATCTTTTTTTTTTTTTTGTAAAGGTAAGTAGTATGAATGACTAATCAAAGCGTCTGATTACAAGACACAGCGCAAGCAAAACAACCCTCTACCCTAGGCGACACTAGTGCTACAACTGGTGCAAGAGTGTCAAGGGAGCACAAAATGCTAGGAATTACAATCGGAAAAGAAACAGGGCCAAAACAGTGACCAAAAGGAGCCCGAATGTACACAGAGAGAGACAACAGAACAGCCCCAACTAAGCAAAAATCGAAGGGGAACAATCCTAAGAAGTCTACATTCTCCAATTGCGAGGGGGTAACTTCAACATCTCTAAAGATCGAAGCCCTATCCTGGACGGTCTTAACCATATGATTATCAAGAGCAAGAATGATATGGTACTGATTTCTAAAAATAATATGGTTTTTCGTGACACATCTATCTTTTATGACACTAAAAACCTCAAATTTGTACCCCTGTGACACATTTATTTTAATTGTTTTACCACACAATATCCTAAACTTATATCAGTGTGATACATTTACCTTAAAATCTAAGGTAAATGTGCCATGTTCCTACAATTTTGGGATTTTTGGTGCCCTAAAAAAATAATTTCAGATAAATGTGCGATATGGGTAAAAGCTTAGGGTTTTTTGTGTCACAAAAAGATTTGGAATTAATGTGTCACACAAGTATAAGTTTGAAATTTTTGGTGTCATTAGAAAAAAAAAATTGGAGTAAATGTGTCCAGCATAATTTAGGATTTTTGGTGGCTATTTCTCAAAAAGTAAAAATAAAAAAATGGGCTACTCATGAATTTTGGGCCCATTAGGTTTAGGGCCACTTCGTGCTCAATAGAGATTCTCGATCTTTTGTAATGTCGTCAGAAAACCTATATTCACTGTTCAACAACCTAAATCCTTTATTTACCAAAAGATAATCATGGGAAAAAATATGGATAATCAGTGCTTGTTTCCACCATCGTTCGGTAGTTTTTTGAGTTGAGTATTGCGACAACAACAACCCATGTTTGGTCCTGCTGTTGTGGTTCGTAGCAATTGCTTAGGATCCCGGGCGCGACATATTAGCCGACCAAGATTTTACCCGAGTTTGCATAAATAAAGAGAAGGGATAACGGCGCCAGGGTACCCTGAACATTTACGAATCGTTCGACGGTGGTCCTTCCATCGGATACTTGGACGGAAATGCTGATGTGGCGGTGCCCGTTAAGTGCCCACGTGGCAATTTATTTCAGCTTCGCATAAGTGTCATCGCCTCAAATTAGTCCGTTAATCTTTTTAATTTTGAGAAAGGCTTAACATCATAGCCCGCTAATCTTTTTTTTTCCCCCCAAATTAGAACAAGCCATGTATGCGGCACGTGGCTGCCACATAAGTACTTAATGGCTATCTGATTTCCATATCATCATTTCCGTCCAAGCATTCGACACGTTGAGTTTATGACGTGGAAATGCTAACAAAACTTGCAAATAAGTCAATGCGAGATCATCAAGGAAATAAACAAGGAATAATAAAGGACGCCGAATATTTACGTGATTCGATCCAAATATCAATACCTAAGTTTACGGAGAGAGCTAGCAATATGACGACGACCCAATTTTCGTCACACATCGAGAAGGCTTTCTTTAATCACGTTCTCTTCTTTAATACTTTCTTGTTATGCCGATGGCTCATGTGGAAGCGTATGTAAATAGAATAAGTCGGCCATGCAGCGTACGAGTGCATAAGAACAATCAGCAATCAATTTGGTAGACACACCTATTGAGGTTCATGGCCATATAGGGTTCCACTAATTATATATTGCAGTTTATGAGACATAGGCACAACAATCAAATTGGTTTATTACATATATTTATACCTCAGGAAATAGTCATTTCCAAAAGTTCAAAGTTACATCCTGGGGAGATTACAAAGAAAGAAAACTGCTCCAGAGTACCTATTTCACTGTTTGGCCGTCGTTTCTTATTTTCAATGGTTGCTCGTAGAGTCTTTAGACTCAAGCTCTTCATTTTTTTCTAGACTGCTCATCACACCTTCACTATCCATGATATATGGATCTATTGGACCTATCCATACACCTAGACCTCGTTTGTACACGGATTTGAATTCTAGTACAACTACATCATCCGGTGGTCTTTTCATCCACGTATATTTTCGAACGAATAATTCTAAATTTTCTCGTTCCTGGTCTATCAGGAAAATCATTCAAAAACTCCCCTATCGTTCGAATTATCCTCAATGGCGTACAATGTAGGCATTGTCGTATGATAGTTAGTATCTCTGATATATCTATCGAAAAATGTGTTCAACAACGGAGTGAGTATAACTCAGCAAGAAGATTTCTAAGCTGAACTATCAATCCTTACATAGAATCATTGAATTGCAAGCAAGGTTAACCATCCTCAAATGCGGATGTACGAAGGCTTAACAATTCTATCAATAACATCGTTTTAATCAAGAATCACATTTCAAAAAAAAAAAAAAACACCACAACGATAGCAAGACAAATCACAGAGCCCACAAACAAGAAACATAGATGAGTTAACAATAAGAATTAGAGATCTGCTTGCCTCGATTATTTGAGAAGATAACATAGAAATAATGCTAGAACGAGCTTGAACTTGACCTTTCTATTGCCGTGGGTGCATGACCTTCTGAGATAATACCTCATCCTTCAAATCGATCTTGATAACGGCGAGCCAGAGGTTTGGTGTAAGGCCCATTGAATAGAGAAAGAAGGAGGGAAAAGTTCCGACGAACGAATGACAAAATGATTGACGTCAACTTCTATATATGGGAGAAAGTAAGCCGTCTGCTAGTTAGCTTGGGCCAGTTAGCAGCTTAGGACGAGTCAGCTTGACCCGAAAGCTCGTGTGGTGACACAAGTCGTGCCTTGTCACATGATTGACATGTGGCTAGCATGCGTGCTGCCACATGTCCATCCATGCGGGCTGCCATGTGGCATCCATGCGTGCTGCCACATGTTCCAACTCGCTGTCAAGCCCTTGACACGTGTCCACATGCAGTCATTCGTCCAATTTCTACCTTCGATTGTCCCAATTTCATACACAATTGACTCAATGGGACCCTATTTCGATGTATAGTGTCATAAAAATATCCTTGGGCCAATATAAAACTTGTCCGATTAGGACTAATCTAAGCTCATTAAATACTAACTTGCTATTAACTTAAGCAGGTCAATATTTCGGGTCATTACAAATATAATCCATTATAATTAGAGAATCTGAGTTCGAATCGCTCATACACTCAAGTGTTTTCCACACATAGATTAATGCCAAAGCAAACTCACAAATAATATCTTACAATCTCTCACAGAAAACCCACTCAACAACCTCACATAGAAAATCAATACTTGTCCTGTTTGCCCTCCATACGGCTGAACCAAGAATGCCCTATACGTTCTTTTCTTCCTTCTTCGTACGGCGGCTTCAGCTACGGAGTCTTCTGTCTGCCGCTTCTTCTCTTTTTAGCCCACAATAAATTGCCCTCTCTTTATTTCCTTCTTTGATGTGCAGCTATAAGAGGTCAAAGGAAAAACTCCTTTGTGGACTTCCAATCGCAAGACAAAGGCAGACACGTCCAATATACGGGTCCTAAAGAGTAATTCTCTATGCCAAATCTTGAATAATTTTCTCCAGCAAAAAAGAAATCTTCACGTGATTTCATGTGGCCTTCAAAACATATATTTTATTTTCAAATATATTCGATCCACGTTCAAATTCAACATGTTAATTTAACAATTCTTCACCTTGACTTGATGTTTGAAACCAAATTATAATGCTCATCATCCATGCTGCTCTCCCAACGCCCTCGATGGGCGCTCATTGGTAAAAAATATCCATCAAGCTCAAGCAAAGCTTAAACTTGTATAGAGGAATGAGTTAGTCCACATGCTCACAGGATTCTCCATAACAGGAAACTTCGTCTCGGTCACATCCTCTCTTGACATATTATATCTGACGCCAAAATTCTGGTCACCAATGAATTTGATTATCAAGTGACATATTTAGCTTCTATCGAACATTACATCAACCGAACGTTCCACATTAACGTCACTAAACAAGTCATTAGACCACACATTTCCAGGTACTTTTTAATTACAGTTTACTAAACAGCTTTTGTATTTCATCAAATCCATTTATACTAAAGGCATTTGCATTTTCCCAAAAACTTTCCCCTTTCCAAACGCAGCCTAAATATTTTTCCCATGTTCGGGTCGGATCATCAATTCATGTCGGGTCTATTCGTGTCAGGGGCACTTACGTAATAAACGATAAAATCGTTAACAAGTTTACCTCGACGCGAGAAACAATGGGCTCAGGCGACGTCGTCGCTGATTGACTCGTCGGCCGGTGGGAAAACCCTTTGCTAAACCCTCCAATCCATGACCGGGGATGAGGAGGCCTGAGACAGAAGGGGAGCCATGTTCAGGAGTAGCCGAGCGATCGCGTCGTTCCTGAAGCGGAACAGAGCTCTGAATGGCTCCTACCGAGACGCCGCGACGCTGCCGAGGCCTCCGGCCGAGCACCCTCCGTACAGGTTGTTCGCCTCAACTGCCGGGAGGAGCTCGTTTCGTTTGTTCGACTCGCTCCCCAAGGTAGGTTGGATCAACCCCTGCATTTCGAATTAGATTTTGCCTCCCTTCTGTCCCCGACATGGGGAGTTATCACTCCGGAAGAGTGATTAGAAAGGCTTCGCCCTGGGCTGAAATGGCTTCGCCCATCGGAGTAGTTCGTGAAATTGTCCTAGTTTTTGGATGTGATTGTCGTCGCCAATGGTTCCTCACAAGTTTCTTGATAAATGTTGTTGCGATGATTCTCTGTATCTCGTTTCTCTTATGAAGAGGAAATTGTTAATCCGATAGATATTTGTTCTCCTTTAGGGCGCTTGGTAACGTGGAGGTGATATCTCGGCGGAATGCGTGTTTGAATTCTACATTCTAGCTTTTTTGTCGCTGTTTATCATAAGCTTTCTTGTTAATTTACTTGAAATATGAGCTATAAGAATGTATCAAGCCAGATACTTCCTGGCTTAGCGGAATTGAAAGGGATATTAGAGTTTACCTGCATTTCTAGTTAGAGCTATTCTACTCATGTAAATTTCTTGCTTGAATGGATTCCACTGGTTTTTTCTTTGTTTTGTGTTGCCCATTGAGCGGTTCTCTCTGTCTGTACAAAGGGAAGACCCTGACTCTTGTTACAGGTGAGGCATTTGTGGCTATGGAAGAGCATGTCCACCACTGCGTCCGTTCCCTTGCAGAGCAAAGATGGGTTGAAGCTGCTTGTGACTGGAGGGCCTCAAGCTCAAAAGTGGGTTGGAATCTGGCTTTTTGGGTCAGCAGCATGGGTATTCAGTATGGTGATACTAGGTGGTGTTACGCGTTTGACTCGTTCCGGTCTTTCCATGACCGATTGGAAATTTACCGGTGGCCTTCCGCCTCTGTCTGATGAGGAGTGGTTGCTGGAGTTCGAGAAATATAAGCAGTCTCCTGAGTATAAACGGTATGGCCAAGCACAGTTTTGAATTGCATCTAATAGTTCTGAAGCAAAAAAATGATAGCACTGTGGACAGATTACTTGAAAAGTAAATTTGTTGTCTCAATTTGTGTAATGTTCTTCCTATTATCACCATAGCTTAGGATGCCTAATTGGTTAGGCCACTGTCTTTTTCAAGTGTTACACATATTCAGGGAGAGAATGGCTTCTGTATCATACTATGAAGTTTCAATTCCATTTATTCTTTGGTTGTTGGAAAACTTCATAGTTAAATGCTAGCGTAAATAAAACAGAGCTGGTATTTCAGTTCAAATTGAATTTACATTTGATCCATGCTTTCTGACATTGCTTGGCTCATGTAATCTCCTGCAGTGTAAACAGAGGGATGAGTATTGAAGATTTCAAATTTATTTACTGGATGGAGTACACCCATCGGATGTGGGGAAGGGGTCTGGGAATCATGTTTGCTCTGCCATTTTCGTACTTCCTTCGAAAGGGTTACATCACTCTACGCCTTGGGCTGAAACTCTCTGGTCTTTTCGCTCTTGGTGCTGGGCAGGGTCTAATTGGCTGGTGGATGGTTAAAAGTGGTCTAGAAGTAGGTAGCACTTTCATATGTTCATTTGTATCTCAGCATGCCATTTTCTTTAAATACTTTCCTTCTCTTCATTTTAATTAGGAGCCGCCCTCTGAATATGCTCAACCAAGGGTGAGTCCATACCGTCTTGCGGCTCACCTAACTTCAGCCTTTGCCATTTACTGCGGCCTTTTCTGGACTGCTCTTTCTGTCGTTATGCCGGAGCCACCTGCTGAATCAATAGCTTGGGTTGGTGGGGCCGCAAAAGTTAGGAGACTCGCCCTTCCTTTAAGCTTGCTGGTTGGCGTTACAGCCATCTCAGGAGCCTTTGTCGCAGGAAATGATGCTGTATGTAACTTCACTTTCTACTTCAATATTTCTCTTGAAAAACATTCAAATAAATGATATAGGGTTTCTTTTCCTGCTATCATAAGATAGGATGACCTCATATGCTTATTGCCAGGGACATGCATTTAATACTTTTCCAAAGATGGGGGATACGTGGATCCCTAATGATATTCTCGAAATGAAGCCACTGATTCGCAATTTCTTTGAGAACACGTCATTGGTGCAGGTATCTCTTTTTGATCACCAGCTTCACTTTTTTCGGTGAATTCCCTTGAATGTAACAGTTTATAGGATGGTTTTGGATTCTCTTCTAAGTAACAGCAGGTGTGTGACTTGGGTTTTTCCCCTGGTTCATATGGTTCTTACGCAAACCCTCGAAGATGACTGTAAAAGTCACGATAGAGATCGTGCAAGAATAACTGTTCTCAAAATTGATGAAGTTATAAACAGCAACATTCTGCAAGTTAACAGTTGTCTGAAAACTTTTTAGGTTATTCAACGCATGATAAGGTCGTGTCTATTGTCTTAAGTTACTGGCTGGCATGTAAGCACTACAACTACCATGTGTTGGAATTGTTCCAGTGTCACTTACAATGCACTATCACAATAGAGATCATTGCTCCATGTGGTCTGCTGTTTGTAATTTTTTGTTCTTGAGAATGGTGTGATATAGTTCATGCTGTTTAATTGCTGCATCCGTTGTCCTTGACATACAGCTTGACCATCGCATTCTTGCAACCACTACTTTGGTCGCAATGGGCACTTTTTGGTGGTCAACCAGAAAGCTAGACATACATCCAGCAGTTCGATCATTGATTGGAAGTACTGTTGGCATGGCTGCTCTTCAGGTGACTTCCCTAGTTTGCTGCTCTCTCTTGTTTCTGACTAATATTTCCTTCCTCTGGTTTTTGAGTTCTTGAAAAAGAGGGGTCCTTGTCATCCTATGAATGCAGATTCTGAGTATTGCTCCTCTCTGCAGGTGACTTTAGGGGTATCGACTCTTCTATCTTACGTACCTGTTTCGCTAGGCACTGCCCATCAAGCCGGGGCTCTGACCCTTCTTACCCTCATGCTCCTGCTAAATCACACTGTGCGTAAGCCGTCGCCATCCCTCCTCAAATCTCTCCCTCAGATCGTGAAACCAACTACATGACCATAGTCCAACAATTCTTGTAAGGCTATTATTTCCCGTGTTTCATCCTCGTGTTTCAACTATTACCCAAGTTTTAGTCGAACGAAAGAGGATCCAGATCTTGTTCTAGTCCTTGGATGCTCTCCTTGTTCCAGTCCTTGGATTCTCTCCGAACAACTTGTGGTTTCATTGACCCATTGCTGTTTAGTCGCCTTTGACTCACAAGGTAACAAATTTTAATTTGAGAAGGGAACAATTTCATCGTCATAGTATGGATTGGATAACATGAGCAGCCACTTGTACATTTCTACAGAAGTGGAGAGGTATTTGTTAAGGTCAACAAATTTGACGTTTCAACACCAAATTGATAGATAAGCCTTCTAGTTAGCCTGGGAAATAGGAGTGATGTTTATGTCAAGTTTTAACGTGAAATACAAGATATAGAACGACTCATATGCTCAATTTTCAACTTTCAATTAAGCCATGGGGAAAAAAAAGAGAGAAATATGAAAGGAGGGAATATCCTATATGGTCTGGACTATTCAGAATAGAATATTATACTTAGATCTAAGACATGATAAACTCCATTTTAATTTAATAAGCCAAAGAATGTTCAAAGGGGGGTGTTCTTGTCCCAGGCCATGTGCCTCGCATTTCGTACTGTCGCGTTGAATGCCGTATTTATTAACTGAACAGAGGATAGAAATTATGAAATCGTGACGACGGACAGTGGATTTGTTTTGTCTTTTGCTGAATTTCTCATGGCTCGATGTTGAATCTTTCTCATGGCTGATTATCAAGGCCAAAAAAAAAGAAAAAGGTGGTAATTATATGTGATGATTCCCTCAAGTAAGAGGAAGGACGAGAAAAAGGCTATAATAGCGGTGTCATTTTTATTGAATTAACCTCATTAAAAATCCTGAATTAATACAGTAGCGCATTTACCCTCAAGTAATTTCATCTCACAGAAGATGTCAATCTGGTGGCTCGTGACATATTTTATCCCAAACTAACTATTATCTTGTGAATATTCCAAGGCCGGTGTCTCGACACTTGTGAATATTTCATCTCACATAATTTTATTTTCACATCGGAAATTTGTCGTTCTCCATATCAAATCAATCTTCAAATCGCCTGCCACGTGCATTGGCATGAATGCATACTAACGAGATATCAAACAAAATGCTAATGGATTATAGATTTGAGTCTAATTTAAATGGAAATTTTCAAAAAAAAAGAAAAAGAAAAAGAGGAGGCTCTAAGTATTCTCATTTTTTCAAATAAAAGTGTGAAGTGAATTTTATTTTAAATAAGAACATAAAGTGTCATTATTATCTTAAAGAAATGCCTAAAATGGTTATGATTATTTCAAATAAAGATATGAGCTTATAGATCTCTCGCCTATGTTTCCATTTTAAATTTTTTTTTGTTTTTTTAAATCTCTTAAAAATAAAAAAATAAAAAAATTAAATAAAATAGTAAATGATCAAAATGTCCATAACTTTAGGCCTTTTTTGAGACTAATATAGTCATTTCATATCTTTATTTGAAATAATGTGCATTTTAGGCCTTTTTTTTTACACAATGAGGACATTTCAGGCTTTTATCTGAAACGAGGTTCACTTCATATTTTTATTTGAGAAAATGAGGACAATCGAGTTCTTTTTTTTTTTTTTGAAACTTTTTCTAATTTAAATACTACCAACGGTCATTTTCTCCGGTCGGTAAAGGTAGTGGGTGGGACTTCGACAGGCCTTTGTGGACAACCTTTATAAGCCATTTGTCCCAGCACCTCAAATGATGGTGTCATGTTTATTAATCCGGACAAGTTTCGGAAACTCCCACCATGGGAAATCGTAATTAAGCGTTCAGCGTGTTTGCGTAATTAATTACGGGGACCCCCGGTTAAAGGAAATTAATTTGGGGAAGAAGGAAAATAAATAAATAAGGAAAACAAAAAAAGGAGGAGGAGAAGAAATGCAATGCGTGTGACAACTGTGTGTAGGAACTGGGAACCGCCGCTAATTACGAAACGGTCTTCTATGGTTATTATTATTATTATTGTTTTGGTCCTAACGCGAAGTTGCAAGGGAGATTCAGGGGGACGGTGGCGCGACCCATCCGCTGTCTTCGAATGACTTCTCCGTCGGTTTCTTCATCTTCTTTGTTCGACTGCTAAGAATAGGATAACCTCCTTTCGGAAAGCGTTCTCGGACGCGAACAGTGCAGAGAATCAGGTGCCGCTTCGTTCGCCTACCTATGTTTTCTTCTGCTCCTCTCTCTCTCTCTCTGTGTTTTCCCTCCAAGGGATTTCTCTCTCTCTCTCTATCGGTCTCTCGGTCTTTTCTTTTTCCCGTTTCTTTCTTTCTTCGGTGCAACTGGGGGGTTGCTCATCGTGTTTCCCCTTTTCTCTGTTCGTCAGCCGATCCACTGGTCTTCGGCGTCGTCCTCATTTTTTGCCCAGGTTAGGTGCTGTTCTCTGGATCCGAGTCTGATTCTTGCCTGCGTGCACAACCTGCTGGGAGTTACGGGGAGAGGGATCGGTAACAAAAAAATAAAAAAAAACTCTCTTCTTCAATCCATTGTGGGGGTGGATTGGCGCCGGTAGCGCGAGTCTGGGTTTTGTTCGTTTAGATCGTCAGTGGGGCGGTCGTCGGATTGCTTTCTCATGTGAAATGCTGTTGGGTTTCGATGCTTTCCCAGGGGACGTGGGTTGTTAAAATCGGCGATTTTGATGGCGAATCAAAGCCTGTTCGATATGCTGTTGTGTAAGAGGTCAAGTCAGTTCTAGGGCAGGTGGCTTATCGTGATTTACATGACCGTCCAGTTACGACGCTTGTTCAACTTGTAAGGAATTAGTCATATAGATTAGATTGAGATAAACTTGATTAGATGATGAGATGGGTTCTCATGAATATGTTGAGGTTGATGTCTGACATGCTTGTTTTCAATTGGGAGCAATCTACTTGCCAGCGTGTTTTGTCTGTCTAATTTGCTTCGGGTTTTCATGTGGCACCAGATCCAGTTGGCTTTTCTGGGACTTCTTTCGACCGTGATCAAAGTACTTGGGGCACATAAATGCACCACCACAGTGTTATGGATAGGATATTCTTGACGTGCTTTTTGTAAAAGAAAATGGATCACAAGTTGCAAGTTGGTGATCGACCTCAAATCGAAGTACGATATCCAAAAAATTAGACGTGCATATTTCTTTTGAAAGACTCTGTCGCATTCTACACTTTCCTTTCCATGCAATTCCTTTTCTCATTAAGCTTCCTCCATTCTCTATTAATTGTGCCTATGGAATATATTAGATTGAAGGACCAATTCCTATGGCCGATGATTTCTATTAAAGGAATTTTATTTAACAGATGGGATCGCTTCAGGAAAGATCAATCCATGATTTTGACGATAAAAGTGCATCCAGCACGGCGAAAGTTTTTCCGAAGATGAGTTCTTTTCATGCAGCCGAACAAGGGCCATTTTCAGGGACTTCACAAGTTGGAGGTGTTAACATGTTTAGTTGTGCATGTAGAAGTATAAAGATAGTTGTCTTCTCAAGTAAACTCAACTTGCTTATGCCATTTGGTCCTGTAGCCATCTTGGTTCATAAAATGACTGGCCATCATGTGAGTTATGATCATCTACATTGATTTCCGTTATAATATAGTGCATTCAAGAATGCCCTGATAATTTCTGTAGCTGGACTGCAGGGGTGGGTTTTCTTTTTCAGTTTACTAGGTATTACACCTTTGGCCGAGCGTTTAGGTTATGCTACAGAGTAAGGCGTCTTAGTTCTTCTGCTTGATTATCTTTTGGACATGTGGTTTGATTAAGACTCATGTCTATATCTTGTTTGATGTAGGCAACTGGCTTTCTATACTGGTGCTACAGGTGAGATTCACTGAAAATCCAAGTGTAAATTAGATGTGACCATATTCAATGTTTTCTCCTTTTTCTCTAAGATTTGTGCGGTATCTACAACTTAAAGGGTTGACGGGGTAATTTTCAAAATTTCACAAGCAATTGTTTTTTGACAGGTGATGATTTTTGGTACCTTATTTTGTTAATACCTATAGGCCTGTGTAGGACCTCATTAGCGTGCAATGCACACAATCGTTCCTTACCCATATGTATATAATTATGAAATCTGAGTCTCTCTCCCCATGTTTTCCTCTTCTTGTCCTGTCAAATATACATCATGGAAGTTGTTTACTGGAGAACCTCATCCCGTTGTTTGAGTAAAAATTATTGAATTAATTATTTCAAAAGTATGAATAGAAAGTCGTTTACTCTTTTCAAGAAATGCCCAATGTTAAATTTACTTCTTCCATCAAGCTTAAAATGTAAAAAATTTTATGGGTGAGCGGCACACAGATGGTCATGCATATTTTAACATCACTCTAGGGCATTACAGGTTGACATATTGAATTGGACCTTGCAGTTGGTGGTCTGTTGAATGCAACTTTTGGAAATGCTACAGAATTGATTATATCAATACATGCACTGAGGAGCAGAATGATTAGGGTGGTTCAGCAGTCCTTACTGGGTTCGATCCTCTCAAATATGCTGCTTGTTCTTGGTTGTGCATTCTTCTCTGGTGGACTTGTTTATATGAAGAAGGAACAGGTTTTTAACAAGGTAAGCGCATTGTCGCTTTCCCCTTTTATTATTATTGGCATTCACCCTCTGTTCTATGTTTCGCTTCCTGACACGGTAAAGTTTGGTGTGCAGTCAACTGCTGTTGTAAACTCAGGGTTGTTACTGATGGCTGTCATGGGTTTACTTTTTCCTGCTGTCCTTCACTACACACACAGTGAGGTGCACTTTGGGAAGTCGGAACTGGGTCTCTCGAGATTCAGCAGCTGCGTCATGCTAGTTGCATATGCCGCCTATCTCTTTTACCAGTTGAGGAGTCAATCAAATCAATATGTCCCTCTCAGTGAGGTTGGTTGGGGTCAATATTTTCTTTAACCTGTATTTCATTATTTTAATTATAGCCTACTTCCTCATGCTGTAGAATTTGTTGTCTGTTTACATGGTTCATCCATGGAAAGAACTACTTTTCCTCTCAAGGTTTTGATCCAATTGTATATGACTTGGTTAATGGAAGCTTGTGAGTGCTTCTGTCTTTGACTACCCCTGTCCTTATTCAGTTGTTCTGTTCAAGGCTTACTACTTGTGGTTCTGAGATTTCTATAGTAAACTTGTCATGCTCAGGTCCTTGCCTCTTGCTATTGCTAACGTTTACTTTTTTCAGTTTATGAATAATAGCACTGTGTTGTGCTCTAGAATTCTGAGTCTTAGTGATGGTCTCTTTGATTCCTTTGAAAGTGTTCGGGATTTTTTAATTTAAATTGTTTCAGTTGCGGTTTCTGAGTTAGCCGCTCTTGGCGGTGCTTGCTGTTTGGGGAAGGTTGTTCACAAAATTTTCCTTGAGATGCATTTACTCTTTTGCACTGAATTGTTTGTGTTTATTTGTACTAGGAAGGGAGTCCAAGTGGTGAGAGTGCAGAGGATGACGATGAGTCTCCAGAAATCACTAAGTGGGAATCTATAATCTGGCTTGCAGTAATGACTGCTTGGATCTCATTTTTATCGGACTATTTGGTTGATGCCATAGAGGTATTAATGTTTGTTTTTTTTTTCCTTTATTCACTCTTGACAGATTATATATTGGTCATATTGGATTCTGTTTGTTATATTCATTTCTCATAGAGCTTATCTTATATTTTGCTATTACTGCAAATTGTAAATTACCTAAGCTTGGCTTTAGCAGTTTTATCCACAGTTCCTGTTTTTCTTCGTGGTTTATGAATACCTTTGATGTCATAGTAATCTTCTGGCCAAAAGCTCTTTTCAGCAGTTGGCTTGGTGTTGGTTCAGATAGTATGGGGAGATTTAAACATTTTAGAAAAATGTGGTAGTCATAAGTTATATGTCTAGTTTTTTAAGGGAGAATTCCATATTCAACTTAAAGCAATTCAAGGCACTTTTCATCTTTATTGTATGCCTGTCCAATCTTTCAAGTGCTTATTCTCAATCGTGGCTAACTTAAAAGTGGCTCTTCTTGAAGTACGAGTGTCCTTGTTCCTCCTCCTTTTTCTTCTCTTTTTATGGTTAAAGAACTCAGTTTACGTTGGCTCCATCATTTAAGTGTTCCCTTGTTGTTTGACATTTCAGGGGGCATCCTCATCCTGGAAAGTACCTGTTGCATTTATCAGTGTGATATTACTTCCTATCGTAGGTAACGCAGCAGAGCATGCAAGTGCTATAATGTTTGCGATGAAAGACAAACTTGTAAGCATTTTCCTCGTTTACTTTGTGTTTTTTTATTAATATTATAGGCCAAAATTTATGATTTCATTGGCAGGACATATCTTTGGGAGTGGCAATAGGATCGTCAACTCAAATATCTATGTTTGGGGTAAGTCATTTGTCGTCGCAAGTTGATTGATTCTATAGTCTATCTATTCGCAGATTCTGAAGTGAACCTACATGTTACCTCTTGATAATCAATTTTAATTTTATTTGCCAGTTAAGACGACAGAAGAACACTTCTTCGATGTTTGACATCGGATACACAAATTAATATTCATTATATATGCTTTTCTAATCTATGTAGATGTTGTTAATGTCTTGTTTGCTGTCCTTTCCATAGGAATACCTTATCCATAGAAATACCTTGGAAATATTCTAGCTTGGTACTCCTCTCTGTATGTTCTTGGTTAATGGTTTGTCAGTTGTCATTGTCTTTTGTATCGTTCTTCGGTAACTTCAGTTAGCAGCTTATTTAGGAGCTGTATTGGCTCTGTGATTCGAGCATCATTGGACCAGTTTTTCTTTTTTCAGCCATGCATTCCTCGTCTTGGTCATGCTGACTTCTTCATTGATGTTCAGATGATTAGAATGATTTGTCATCATTAACTTCATTGATGCCAATTTTTGGCTTTGACAGTTCCATTACTACCCTGAAAAGAGTGAGGTTATTTTTTAGTTTCCTCATAGGAAAAGACACACTATTTATTTATTTTGGCTCGAACTTATGGGTGTATTGTGTGTGACAATATCCACATAGAATGTTCCTTTCATGAGTACCTCAAGTATTGTTTTGCCTGTGTCTAGTAAGATGTAGACTTAGAATAGGGCGGGCCTCTTAGAACAAGTTGGAAGCTCCAGGATTAAGATTGTTTTGAGGGAAATTGGGGAAAAGAGAGATGGCTGTGATTTCTTCAAATTTTTAGTTATCATGCCTGTGCTCCATCTTGCGAATGCGTGCAATCTCCATAAAAAGATAGAAGCTCCAGGATTAAGATTGTGTAGAGGGATATGGGGGAAAAGAGTGATGGCAGTGATGGAACTAGAAGGTTCTCAATCTCACCAGCTTTATATATTTCTGTTTCCACCAAAGTTGGAGGACTGTCAATATACGTATGAATGCTCAAATTTTGTATATTGTGTATTAGTGAAGTTTAGTTCGCTTTTCATGGTGTGCCCCATATATTCTCCATTGATCTTTTTATCTTCATCAATGCAGATACCCTTTTGTGTGGTTGTTGCATGGATAATGGGGCTCCCCATGGACTTGAATTTTCAACTCTTTGAAACGGCAGTTCTTTTCATTACTGTATTAGTTGTGGCCTTCTTGCTCCAGGTTTGTGAGGCATTAGCTCGCTACCTTTATATTATGGTGGCATAAATATATAATTCTAGACGCATGTCCTCCATGATGCCTTGATGGCAGTAAAAATGTCTGGACATATCATTGTCTCTGCCATGTTTTGTATTGCTTGCAATACTTTCACCAATTCCATTTCAACAGTAATTTGTTTTTTTGGTAAGGCAATAAAAAAAATTTGGTAAGGAGTTTCAACAGTAATTTGTTCAACGTTTGTTGGTTAAATTTTCTCAATCTGCAGGAAGGAACAGCTAATTACTTTAAAGGGTTGATGCTAATACTTTCCTATGTGATCGTTGCTGCCAGTTTCTTCGTTCATGTCGATCCAGCCAAAGGTTAGTACATAAACTGTCTATGAAAAAAGTTTGTTTTCCTGCTTGAAACCACATAGACTCTCTCTCACACTCCACAGCTCTATGGAAAGTACTATTGTCATGAAAGATTCAAATTCCTCGTTATTATCTTTTACAGATGATAAACAATTAGGGACATAGGGAGATTATGTGGTTGGATGTTCAGAAGCGCACGCTTTAGTCTGAATGTATATACGCCACTTTCGACGGTACACATCTCCAGCTGTGTCTTTTCAGTAGTGTCCATTTGATCCAGCGTGTCGGCTGGATTTTGTTCCGCATTTCCTTCATCTTATATTTAAGATCAAGAAGGATCGCATGATAGTGTAGTCAAGAATTATTTCACTGCTTGTCCGATGTCAGTCACATCCGCAAGTTGAGACCCATCACAAAATTGATGGGATCAGTTCATGAAAGGTCTCCTTTTCTTTTTCCGTCTGTATTTTGTTTCGTGTTTCTGTAATCACGGAATGGCCCCGTGCAGAGTTGGTTTTGTGCAGGTACCTATTTTCCTTTTCCTTTTGGTAATAAAGGGAATTTAAAGATACCAACGGCGGAATAATGGTTTGAGACATTCACGAGAGATTCTCAGAGTCGCTATATGAGAGTGTGCCTTCCATGTTTAGAGATTACATAAGCCAATTCTGATGTAATCTACATCACTTAATTTTGCCTATGTAATGAAATTCAGATGTTATTTGCAACATTCAGTTTGGAACCTTTGGATGTTTTCTACTGGGTTGGTACTACAGCTGCGTTTGGAATCAGCTTTGGGAAGGGTCTTTAGACACCCAAAGGCCTTTGGGTCAAATATTGGGCGTTTGGTAAAAAATTTGCAAGTACCCTCCCACAAAAGTGGGCATTCTCAAGGCCAAAAGCCCAAGGCAGCCTCTTGGGCATTGCAGCATTATCTGCATTTGTTGAGAATGAGTAAAAAAAAAAATTTTATTTTGCCCTTATTGTCCTCATAATTTTTTTTAATTCAGGTTTACCCTTTTCTCATCAAAATGGAAACCCTATTTGCATTTTCTCTTCTTCCTTCTCTGGCGCAGCTGTGATGCAAGATCTACGCACGCCTAGACCGTCACTGAAGTGTTGCCGCCATGCCCTCCGCACACCTCCTCCTCTCCCTTGTTGTCTTGCCCGGTGACGATGAGCCGTTGGAAGCTCCAATCTAGGCTTGGGAGGTTGAGCTTCGCCTCATCATGGCAAGGCTCGACCTCGCCCAATGACGGTGACACGTCGCAAGGTCGAGCGAGGTGTCACAAGCTTAGATTTGGGCTTGCGAGGTCGAGCCATGGTGACAGCGAGGTGAGGCATTGCAAGTCCAGATTTGGGCTTGCAAAGTTGAGCCTCGCCCCACCATGGTGATGCTTGACCTCGCCTAGTGATAGTAAGGGGAGGCATCGCAAGCCCTTGACCTCTCTTGGCGACGGCGAGGCTAGGCATCGTAAGCCCATATCTGAGTTTGCGAAGTAGAGCCTTGCTTGGCCATGGCGAGGCTCGACCTCGCCGTCATCGCACGAGGTTGCGGCGGCGAGGTTGAGCCTTGCCATGACCGAGCGAGGCTCGGCCTTGCCGATAGTCCTTTGGCTGGCATCGGACTGGCTAGAGGTAGGAAAGGGGTGGGGAAGGGGGAAAAAATCATAAAAAAATATTAAAATATTCAATCAATCAGACAAATTTTTTTTTTTCAAATTTATGTTTACGAAACAACATTTTAAAGTTGCATTTGAAAGCATTTTTCAATTACAGTTTATCAAATGTTATTTGTATTTTATCAAATTCCTTCCATCAAAGGATCTTTGCATTTTTTGAAAAGGCTTTCCCCAAAAATCAATTCAAACGCAGACTACATCACTTCCCTAGTTACCATGCTCTTTACCATGCTCTAATCTACTTTTCGGGCTGTATATATTCCCCCATATATTCATCTCTCTTTATCGTTTATTAAATGGAAAACGTCTTTCGTTATCATACTGTTGCCTAAAGAAAACTATATAGCCTAATAACAATATAGTCGTAGTGATGATTTAACTGGCTCATAATTTCTCACTCAAGGTTTGTTTGTTTAAGTGAAGTAATTTTTCGTGAATTAACTTTTTGGACTTTCAAGCATTTGGTTAGCTAAAATGATCAATCAAGAGAAAATCATAAGACAGAACAATATGTATGCTTAAAATTACGAAAAAGATTTTTGTAACTTGGAAAAGGAGAGTATCTTTCATGTAGATGATTCTTCGAAAAGCATTTTACTTGGGGGAATTATTTGAAAAGTCTTGAATCTATTGCACATGACTAATTCAATGCTAAATCTATCAATATTGTTAGTTTAGTTATAAATCTTTTGACGATTTGTTAATATAGACTTTCTAGTCAATTTTGATCAGGAATCGTTGACTTGAACGACATTCACAATTTTTTAAAATATTTTTTTTGTTTTTTAGAATTTTATTATTTTCTCTATTCTTTCTTTTTTATTTTATTTTTATTTTTGTATTTATTTTCCTTTTGTCCTGTGGTGGCCGGTCACACTCACAAGTGAAGACTGCGCTTGCCCACCGGAGGCTATGATTGCCCAAGCGCATGCATTGCCTAAGCAACCATCGACCCTAGGTTTGGTGAGACCAAGGGTTGGTGAGGGCTGCCCTCTCTAGATTTGCTCGTGACCCTCGTTGGCCACTTCTTGCCTAGGCTCACATGTGTTTGAAGAGGGCGACCCTTGTTGACCGTTGCCGGTGTGGCCGACTGGAAAAAAAGAAAAGAGAGGACAAAAAGAAATAAAAGAAAAGAAGAGAAATAGAGATGTATGCGAAATGTCGGATGGGAATACAGCGAATGGGACCGGAGGCATGTTGCATCGGCGATGTTACGTAAGATAGTTAGTGTCCAGTTAGCTATTTTCAGCCAAAATTCGATGGATGGAAAATTTTCAAAAATTTTAGAAATGAATTAGCATAATGAAGGGCTTAAGATTATATTGCCGTCGTACAATAGATTTATGACTTTTATGGTATTTTTCTTTATTTTTCTTTTATCATGCAGTTTTCTTGAAACAAACATATCATATCTCCATGTAAATTTTTTTTTTGTAAGGATCATATCTCCATGTAATTGCTTCCCGACTTTTCAATTTTTTTTTATTAATCAATTTATGGAAAATGCTTTCCCTTGACTAAACAAACTTAAAATCAGGGAAAATAACTTCCCATGTAAGAGGAAAGTCACTTTCTTTAAACTATCGAATAAATGAAAATTAGCAACTTTTCTTGAAAAATAGTTTTATTTATTATAAAGTTTTTTCTGAAAAAAATACACATAAATTAACTTGGTTTCGTTTTTCAATAATTGAAACCTTTTAAATGGCGACTTAATACCTTTTTCTTTTCTTGATCAGCTTTTTACTTTTCCCAGTTGCTAAACACAATGATTTGAATGTTTTTTCTTAGTTATATCTAAATCAGACTTACCTGAGGTCAGCATCAAACTTTCATGGACTCTCATGCTAAATGAGGAATTGCATCTCATTAATATTCATCAGCTTTATTTATCTACTTTTTTTTTTGTCTGGTTTTATTTATCTACTTTGGTAGGTATGTATATATAGCGTATAACAGCATTCAAATAGGTAGACTTATGTGTTTGACTGGTAGCATCTGAGTATATCTCATGTATGTGCGGAGATATGTACATGAATGGCAAAACATTGTGTCAATTCAGTGTTAAATTTTTTTTGGCCCATTGAGCCCTACACATTTTGCATGTGAGCCAATTTAGTATATCTGGCCAATTTTGACAAAAAAAAATCCTAATTGTAGCATAGTCGGTGCTAATATGGATCAAAATTTAATAATATTCTAATATTCTTTTGTATTTTTCCCTTTTTTCCCCCCTCCGGTAACCAAGGTCTAGCAACTAGCTAGAGGCGCCTTGCCAGGGGTGGGGAAGGCTTACCCTCACCAGACACCAATGGGGGCAAGCCACGCCAAAGGCCTGCGAGGGTGACCTAGGCAACTAATTGGAGGAAGAAGGAATGGAAGAACAAGAAAAAGAAAAAATGAAAAAAAATTAAAATTTTTGTTAAATTTTGTCCACATCAACGCTGGTTGCGTCACGTCAGTAATTTCTCGCCAATTTTAATTGACATAAATACAAAAAGTTGAGGACTCAATTGAGAAAAAAAGTTTTAAGACTAAATTTGCACAATTGCAATCCGTTTAGGACTTTCTAAGTAATTTACCCCATATTTTAGCACGCTGGCGGAATCAAACAATGTTTTCAATCATAAATATTTCAATTTGGCCAATATAATCATAAACCTATTGCACTTGTGTCAATTTAGGCTTAAACCTTTTAATTGTATCAATTGAATTCTAAACTTCTTGACGATTTGCCAATTTTGTCTTCCGGCTAATTTTGGCAAAAATTCATTGATGTGGCGGTTTACTCATCACCGATCTTCTTTTGTGACGTGACTAATGCTAATGTGGATAATTTTTGCTTTCCTTCCTATTTTTTTCCTTATTTCCCTTTGTCGGTCGCTGGCTGCTTGCGAGAGCTGATGACTAGCATAGAAAGTAGAAAGGAAAGCAAAAAAAAAAAAACAGGAAATGAAATGAAAAAAAATTAAAAAATAGTTCACAACAACTATTTCCAGCCAAAATTAGCCGGACCAACTAAATTTACAAAATTTTAAAAGGATTAGGATTAAATTTGTAAATCGTAAAAAGAAATGTTTAGATTCAATTGGTACTTGCAATTAGGTTAGCGTAAGTTCAATATGTTTACGACATTTTTGATAATTTTCCACTAGAAAATGTACTGAGATCATATCGTATTTTTCCATCATGTCTACATAGAAAAAAGAGAGCCATTAGCTTGTTTGATCACCCAGTTCTGGTCTTGGCAAACTGGATACTGCTAATAATCCGAGTGCAATAATGGTAATAAATCAACTCAGGGATATCGTATCTTGGAGGCATAGCTTGCTTTCTTTCCATACTTGGAATTCACGAATTGCCACAAAAACTGAGCACATTCGATTGCTCGCTCACTTTATATATAAACTCGATTCATAGAGACAGAGAGTTTCTACGAACCATCAATCCATGGCCTCTCCGTTTCTCAGACCACCGTGCGTTCCTTACACCTGTCCGCCGCCTCTGCCGCCGGACTTCCAATTCGTATTTCCGGTGCCGCCGCCGCCGCCATCTCATCACGTGTCCCCGTGGCTGGTGGTTGTCCTTGTTTTGTTGGGCCTCCTCCTATTTATAGTAGCCTCGGCAACCATGATCGTCTGTTGCTTGCGAGCCAAGAGACGGAGGGAGGCAGCAGCCGATGAAGAAGCGATGCGGGTAAGTGAAACTTGAGGAGCAGGAGAACAGCCGATGTCTCAGGCGAGCTGATTTACGCACACCACGGTCAGTGATTGATTTGTCTTTTCTGATGCAGCAAGCAGCCAATGTGCCGGGCGAGCTTAGGCTGTCCGAGCTAAGATCAGCACCCTCGTCAGGTCCAAGGCAATCCGTCCGCGCTGGGACTAGGGGATCCATAAGGAATCACATACGCATAGTATTGGCGCTAAGAGATTAGACATGCGGTGGAGACAGTGTCCAATTCGTACTTCCGGGACATGTGTAAGCAATTGGAACTCAATTTTACAATGCTGCAATAGAATTTCTTCTTCTTTCCATATTCATCGTGGATGTACTGTCAAGATCATGAAGACTAGATGGAAATCGAGAGCAAAGCAATCTCGGGGGCTACTTGTCTAATTGCATCAGGGTGATTATGATTAATTAAGCATCGATTAGTTGGTCTAGGGCGACACAGTCGATGTGCTGACAACTGCGTGTGTAATTAATTAAACAAATAAAAGAGAATCACAGCTATTTTAAATTTGTTAGACAATGCCGGGAAACATGTTGAAATATCTCGTGGAAATAGTAATTGTATCCTAGGAACTAGGAAGCATCTATAGTTTTTGGAGGTCTTTGTGTCGTGTCGAATACTTCTACATGCGACATGCGACCGGCACGTAACTAGTGCTCCAAACACGCCAACGGCATGCGATACGAATCTAGCATTTTGACACGCCGTTTCGACACACGCGAGATCAATTTTAAGCATTTTCAATAAATTAAAGGTCAAAATGTAAATTTATCAAAAATTACTTAAGTCATATACCTAGTTACCTCAACATTAATATATCCAGCCAGCAAAAAAAAAAAAATTGTGAATCCTTCACAAAAGATTAAGAAAAAGAAGAAACTCAAGACTGATATTTTTATATATACGTGATAATTTATCATTTATTATATAAAATATATATTTAACGTACAACATGTCGTGTCGAAATTATTTATTTTTTAAGAAATGACATGACGTGTGTCAGTTCTACTTAGTTTGTATGTCAAGACCATCCTATATTTACTTTTTCCAATTTGTTTATTAAAGATATCTTACCAAAATTATGGAGATATTACATTACATCATATA
Source organism: Psidium guajava (assembly GCA_016432845.1). NCBI lineage: Eukaryota > Viridiplantae > Streptophyta > Magnoliopsida > Myrtales > Myrtaceae > Psidium > Psidium guajava. The sequence goes on from CM028226.1 coordinate 35,554,591, forward strand.
TTCCGCAAATGATTCAGATATTTACTATGTTTTATGTATCTTGTATGCAGTTGAGTTTGTGTCTAGATTCATGACGTGGTATATTAGACTAAACTTTCTCTGATTTGATTTGATTTGAAACCTATAAATAGACCATAAGTGAGATATCGAAGTTCAAGCAAATTTCAAATGACGTCGTCGTCTTTCGGCTTCTTATATTCCAGAGGAAAATTCGACGGCTCCATCTTTCATACGATGTTAGGAAAAAGCTCGTTAAGATGGCATTTGCTTTTCAAACGTCGTCGTTGGATCCTGACTTCATCTGTCGGAACGGCCGTGTTGGCAACACCAACTTTCAAACGGGCGGGTATTAGCTTTGCAAATTTGGATGATAATTTGATTTCTTATTTCCAAACTCAAGTTAAACTACACTACCAACTTCATGTTAAAGGGGCGTGCTCAAAATATATCTTTTACGTATTACGATTATATTCCCGATACATCGTATATTTTGCAAATACTCAGGTGTTTTGGGTATATTCTGCGCGATCTTACCCATGTCTAGAGTCGTGATATCGTACACTAATTCGGATTCTTTTTTATATGTTTCCAAGTCTATAAATATGCGATGTACCGTGGATATAGTCGTAATATGTCATAATTATAAGATCGATGTTAAACAATTCGTGAAAATAGTTACAAAATGCAAAATTAAAATAGAGGGTTTTGACAATTCTTCATGGATTGTGATAAAGATGGCCACGATTCAGAACTGAACGGTTCCGGTTCGTGACCTATCATGAATCGGAATCGGAACTGCCTTAACATCATGAACCGGAACCGGAACCGGCCCCGGACCTCCAGTTTATGAATCGGTGGTCTGGGGCCGGTTCAACGCCTAATTCTGGTTCCGATTTGAACTGGGCGGAACCGCCAATTCCGATTCAAAACCGAAAATCGGAACCGTCGGAATTGGAAACCAGCGGGTTCCGTTCGATTATGAATTATGAAATAAAAAATAAAAAAATTATGAAATAATAAATTTTTAAATATAAATTATAATCAAATTTGGGGATCGTGGGAAAAAAATTGAAAAGAGGAAAGGGCTTGAACTTACTGAATTATTATTAAGCGTCTATATATCTTTTTGAAAATAGAAGAATCAAAATCTATGTAGTTTTTTTACCTTTGATAACCCCACACTTACCTCATCGTCAATCGTCGTTACCCGTGGCGGTGGTACCTATGGCGGTGGTATCTCTATCATTAAAGAATTCAGATTCATTATTGCGATCCATCTCTTATTGTTGATATGTAGCATTTGTCCAATCATCGATATAAGCTTAATCCTCAACCGAATCTAAAGCTAATCTTGAACATCGGTCATCCAAAATATTATCTCCAGCGCTAAATGCTTGTTCAACCGTAACTGTTGAGTAACGGGTTGCTAAAATCTCTTTTGCAATGTGAGCTAGTACTGAAAATTGAGTTGAATGACTATTCTATCACTATAGAATTTTGAAGTCTATGCCTTCGAATTGAGTAAACTCAAATACAATGGTTAAATAAATTTTTAGTTTGAAAATATTTCTCATTATTCCCTTTTGCCTTTTTTGCATATTTATTAGATTTCTAGACCCTTTACGTAAATGCCTGTCTTGCATGTCACTAGTTTGGGAAAAAGTTTCACTATCATCAACTATATTATATCTACTGCAAAAATAATTATACAATTATACTATTATATTTTAACTTTTTTTTCTATATATCTAATATTCACAGTTTTCAGTCAAATGCAAACACTCATAATAGGAATTCAAATCATCAAGTAAGCCATCCATTTTGGTACATGGATCCAAAACACAAGCAGCCAAATAAATAATAAGAATTTTGGTATAATATTACATTCATTTCGTTTGCATTGCTATAATAGTCGGACCTAATTGATTATCATTTTCATTTTCTTCAAAATACTAGTAATATTTACACACTCTGTTAAAAATAAATATGCAGTAGGATAATAAACACCGAATAAAATATAAGTTGCATTATTAAATTTTTTAAAAAATTTAATTTTTTTTTGCAAATATCCCACTGTTGTGGGTATAAATTATTTTGAGAAACATGATTCGTAAAAAACGTACAAAATAAATCTTTATATGAAAAAAATTGATTAAGCAACTTGTATGTAGAATTTCAATAAAATATTTTTGGTTTCCTTCTATTTTGTTTATAAAATCTACCACAGTCTCTCATAATTTGGGGATGTTTTCATAAATATTGAATTATTGTTTTTATTGGATGGAGAAAAATCTTAAGAGTTCGTAAACCATATTATACGTATAAATTTAAAATATGGCAATCACATCTAATGTAAAAAAAAAATTTCCACCAAAAGTGGGTTTATAAACTATTTTTAACTCGTGAATGAAAGCGGTATTTGTCGAGATATTATCAAAACCAATTGAAAAAATTTTATCAACCAATAAATATTCTTCTAAAACTTGCTTAATTATTCTATAAATGTTATGGGCCGTATGCATTTCATCAAAAACTCGAAATACAATAATTCTTTTTTGAATATTCCAATTATTGTCTATTCAATGACATATAATACCCATATAATAATGAGTTTTCAATGATCACTCCAAATGTCACTTCCCATATGGATACGTACATTGAAAATTACAAAAAAAAATCTCTCAAATCTTCTTTTCCTTTTTTTTTATAAAGTTTAAAAAGTTGGCGTTTAAGCGTATTTCTCGAAGCAGGTTTTGCTTGTAGAGTATGTGCATTTTGTATAAAAGTATTAAAACCAAAATTTTCATCAAAATTAAAAGATGAATGTTCAACGGCAGCAAATTTAGTTAATTGTTGCTCATAATTATTTCTATCATAACTAAATAAAAGAGAAGTGTTATAATCAACAAATTTGGGAATTTTTTGTTGTCTAGTGTCGATCCTGAATTGCGTTGGATGTTTTGACACAAGATGTTGTCGATATATTCCATAGTCGCTTCCACTTGTAAAATTGTATATTTTTTTGCAATGCTTACATGTGAGACTATACTCATTTCCTTCTATATGCTGCTTGGTGAAGTGTTCCCATATAATGGATGCACCCCTCAACTTATATTCTTTGTTGTTGACACTTCTTCGACATTAGTAGTAGGATGTAGACTTTTTTTGCGTCAAGACGTGCTCAATATTTGGAATAATAACCCACCATCTGGTAGCCCAGTTGGTTTGCGCTCAGTTCCTTTCACGAGAGGTTCTGGGTTCAAAACTTCTCGGCGCCAGGTGACTTAATTGAGGGCCCGTGGTTGTGGGGTCTGCGGGTCCTCCCGAGAACTAGTCGTGCTTCACCGCTGGTTTGAGCACAAGCTCGCCGGCCGCGCGGACACCTCGGTTATCAAAAAAAAAATATTTGGAATAATATCGTCATCGTCATCATCATCGTCATCGTCTTCTTAATGTGCATACTCACAAGGATCATAAGAATAATTAGATTCTTCCGGAACCATCGGGTTATTTCATTTTTCACTTGCCATTTTTTTGAGAGAATTCAGCGGAAGAAAACGGATAGAATTGAGCGAATTTGAGAGAATTTGACATAGTTGAGAGAATTTAAGAGAAATTATGAGGAAAAAATGCAAGGTGAAAATGAGTATTTATAATAATTAGAATTATTTAATAAATTAAAGAAAAAAAGTAAAGTAGATTATTTAATAATTAAAAAATGGCTATATACTTGTTTGGTGCCAGTTCGAAATTGGTAGTTTCGAGCTGGATCCAAAAAAAAAAAAACTGGAACCGGCGGCCAGTTTCGATTCGAAATGAACCGGCCTGATCAACGAGCTGGTTCCAAGTTTGACTCGGGCCGATTTCGAGGGGAAACTGACCCATGGCCACCTCTAGATTGTGACAACTACATTAAAACAAATAAAAATAAAATAAAAAAGGGATCAAGTCTCTATGTATATAGATAGTGAAAAATGATGGGTTCGCCATGAAGATTTCTGGTTCCGAACTACTTTGGTCATCGCACGGCAAAAGCTCATTTTGTCATTTAGTCATTTCAGTTTTTAGCATGGCAGGCGCTGAAATTCACACGGCAAAAAGAATCTGACCCACCTAATTTCGCCTCCGAACATCTTTGACGGGCGCTGAAATTCACATGGCAAAAAGAATCTGATCCACCTAATTTCGCCTCCGAACATCTTTGACATGACTACAAGTACTAGTAATAAGATTTTGTCATCCGAAATTTCAAAATGCTCAGCAAGAGTCCCTTTGTCTGAATTTCGATAATCGATTTTTTGAAAAATATTTTTTGTAAAAATTTCTAACGAAACTAATATATTATTTTTCACGAAAATCATTTCCAAACCGTTTATTTTTTCACGAAATCAAGTGAGTCCAAGCACCTTAATAAGAAAAATTTCACAACGAATTCAGCGGGATCCGTCCGGCTCTCTTGGCTTAATCACGCGTCCTCAGTTTCCAAGAAAGAAAGGGAGAGGAGAGCAGATTGTTCAAGAAACGAGCTCTTTGGAAACGACATCGTTTCTGTATTTTCACCCTCTTGATTGTATTAATAATTTTCGGCTGATCGCTTTTCGCGACGGTGACAGGTTGACTATGAAACATTGTTTGTTCATAATAAAGAAATAAGATCTCGCGAGATTTTGTATTAGGATTGGTGCATCTAAGATTCAATTATTAGAATTCTACTGGCATCCCAAGATGCAGTACCATCCGCCTTAAATTATTCAAATTTCTTTCTATGATTTTCTTTCCATCCGATTGATCTCCCATGTCGAATTTCACATTAGGAAAAAAAAAAAAGATACATCGATATCAATAAACAAGGTTGCAATAAAAATTTCAAATTTTAATATCGTTTAAATTGGGAATATCATATGCATATCTACGTGTCCGTATTTACGAGTTTCGATTTTTTTTTTTTTGGTATTTTGAGTATGACAATAGAGTCGAATCGGGCGTGTCGCGAAATTTCAATCAAGGGAAAAGTAAAGAGGAGAATAAGTCTTACGGGCCCCAGCGTTCACTGTACCCTGAAAACGACGCTGCTTCGTACGTCGTTTTAGTGCTTCACCAAACGGTCCACACCTGCCTAATCTATGCAAAGTTTCTGTCTTCCCCTTTTCATTGGGCTAGCGCGAGATTCTTCTACGATTAACGTAACCATCTGTCTTTCTGGTTGCGTGGGAGGGATGATGAACCGTCGAAAAGTGGGCATACATAGCTTGTCGATTTTGTCGACGACACAGGAGAGAGCGATAGCTATAAACTCCTCCATTTATGAATCGTCGCTGAACAGTCTGCATCAGATAAAAGAAAACGAAGTTTCGATCTTTGTTGTTTTTTCATTTCTTGGGCATTGAAGAGGGGGATGGGTGAAGAAGACGATCCACAGTCACCGTTGCTCGAGAGCATTTCTTCACACAGTGCATCAGAAGCGCCTATCAAACGAACTGGTGAGTCCTCCCATTGGCTCCTTGCTTTTCATGATGTTATTGTGAAAGCTAACCTTGTCAAATAGAAAAGATGTCTTTAGGAATTCTTGCGAGGATTTCATGTCATGTCCTTTCTGTAACGCTTTCTGTTTCGAGGACAAAATGGAGCAAACGCTTGTCCAAGTTGCATTTTTGTAATCTGGGTCTGTGGTTGAGGGAAGGGAACTACTAAGAACTTCAAACTCAGAGCACTCTCTTTTCTCGGTTGTAAGTTGAAGTTGCAATTGAAATCTGGAATCCTGTGAAGTTGCAATTTTTTGCCGACGTTTGAGTTCGGAACATATGAGCTTCACTGGTTATTGCTCGAATGCCCCAAACCCAACTTAGTCTAGGATGTTACTGTTGTTCTGATATCTCCAAGCTAATCTGTTAACCCCCCAGTCGAAGAATAATATTGAGACACACCCATTATGAGCTCTTTATTGATTTTCATGCCGTTCTCTAACTTTGCCAATGTTTCCAGTAGTTATAATGATCTGAAAACAGAATGAAGCAAATGCTTGTACAAGTTGAATTTTCTAATCTTGTTCTGTGGTAGAGCAAAGCACGCTGTTCAGAAATTCAAATTGCAATCGAATTTCCTGTGAATTTGTAATTGCCAGCCTAGAGTTTGAAAAATATGAGCTTCAATGGTTATAGCTGTAATGCCCCGATTTAGTCTAGGGTTTGCAGAACCTCAGTATGTTCTCATGTCTACCTATTCAGTGGTTATCAAAGATGTCCCCACGAGAAGCATCAGGAAGGAGGACCTCAAGCTAACAAAGATCCGATTCGATTATAAATAATGAGGCCGTCCGCTGATTCAATTTTGTATAATTGAGTGATCCATTATGAATGGTTTATGCCTCAGCGCTGTTAACAAGACTGTGCAATTCTGTGTTATTGTTCTTTGAAGGGACCCAATGGACCGCAGTGGCGCATATTATAACCGGAGTAATTGGAGCAGGAGTGCTTTCTCTCGCTTGGAGCACAGCTCAACTTGGTTGGGTTCTTGGTCCCATCTGCATATTATGCTTTGCGGGCATCACCGTGATTTCCACATTTCTTCTGTGCGATTGCTACAAGTACCCTGACCCAGAATACGGAACCATCAGAAATCGCTCTTACATGGAAGCTGTCAAGCTCTATTTAGGTCAGTACAGATTCCCAATATTCGAATGTGCAGTTGCTTGTTAAAGATGTCATGCGAAAGTGTCGACATTTCAAGTTGATATGTATTGACCTTCTCATAATTCAAAGTTCCTGGCAAAATATGAGGAGAAGGAAAAAGGAGAGAGTATGAGAATTTTGCGATATTTTAGAAGCACATGACAACAGAGGTGATGATTTTTCAGGAGAGAAGCAGCAGTGGATATGTGGAGTGTTTGCGCAGGAGAGCTTATATGGGTGCGGGATCGCTTATACAATAACAGCTGCTGCCAGTGTAAGGTGCTCATATTATCTTCGAATTTTTTTTTTATTTTATTTTTCCTTGTGCTTTTGGGTAGCCATATTTTTACTTTTATTTTAGTATATTTTAAGCTTTTCGTTTTGGGTTCATCGACCGCCGACCCCAACTGGTTTGGGATAAAGGTGATGTTGATGTTGTTGATGTTATTTTTCCCTGTCCTACTAGCTTGGGGTTCTTGGAATATATATATAATTTGAACTAGGAATATAGAAGGAGAGACAAGAAAAGTAAGTTCATGATCCTCACGGAGTATCTTAGCTACTCGTGTACTTTATATGGACCAAATTATGTTATACACACAAAGTCATTCTTGAGATGAAGTTCGGTAGACTGGCCTCTGTTGTCCTGCAATGATCGCCTCTCCCTCAACATTGTTGACTTATATTAGAAGTCCAAAATATTCTTTCATTGACAGGAGGTACAATAGTCATTGCAAATTGGGGTGTATACATGTAACATCACCTGCTAGACTGCAAATACTAGTAATCTTACGAGAGGGTAGGCAGATGGAAACGTTTTCCAGTATCAGTTCCTCTCCACTAAGTGCCAAGTTTGCAAATGTTAATCAGAGGACCAACCTAGTGTACGTACTGAATCTGTAGTCTATGCGACATAAGGATGCTTACTTAATTAGTTTCATGAACTTCTCCTAGGACCAAGTTTGAGCCGCTTGACAATTATCTTGTTCCCTGACAAGAATCAACAACCGCTTAGGTAACTTGTGGAGACTTGACTTGGTGTACTCCAAACGAATTCTGAATTCAAAATCAGTAGACTTACAGCTTTCCAATCTCCTATATGCTTTCTTTTGTCAGGGGATGGCTAGGGTAGAAAAGAATGTGTTTTTCTGGCTGTGAAAGTGATAATTAGCCCCACAATTTGATCAAGTGTTTGTGATGATTATGTGTTTTTGATCCTTCGTGCATACCCATTTTCCAGAGCTAGGCAGAAGCGTGAAGTCGCATATTACGTGTTTATTTTCCTTCATGCATTTTCAATTTCCACAAAACCATTAGGGAAAAGCATGACTTACGTCTTCTCTCTTTAACATGTCTAGTTTTAAGTACTGTTTATTTTGGTGATTAACTTCAGAGTTCAGATTGATGATAACTGTTTCTTTCATTTCAATGGTGCAGGGCCATCCTGAAGTCAAACTGTTATCACCGGGAAGGTCATGATGCTCCGTGCGATTATGGAGATAGTGTCTACATGCTTCTATTTGGTTTAGTTCAGATAATAATGTCACAGATTCCAGATTTCCACAATATGGATTGGCTTTCAGTGATTGCAGCAATCATGTCTTTCTCCTACTCCTCGATCGGGCTTGGACTCGGCTTGGCAAAAGTAATAGGTAGGTAGGGTGCTTTGCTTAGGAATCATACTTGAAATCCAAGTACAGGCAAAATTGCAGCCTCGTGTTATACGTATGCTTGGAGTTTGCAATTCATGAAATTCAATTACCATACATCACCTTTTGATTGTGATTCACAATTGCAAACTTGCTTCCACGGCTGCAGAAAATGGAACAATCAAGGGAACGATCACAGGAGTCTCAGCTTCGAGCATTGTCGACAAGTTATTATTAGTCTTTGAGGCACTCGGAGACATCGCCTTTGCATACCCCTATTCTATTATCGTCTTCGAGATACAGGTACCACTTTACCTTCTAGCGTCCAGGATTGAGTTTTGTTTTAAGAAGATAGCTTAATGACTGAAGCAGAATGTGTGATGGTTCGCATTGAAGGACACCTTGAAGTCCCCTCCCCCAGAAAATGAGACGATGAAGAAGGCCTCGCTGTATGCGATCATTGTGACCACCGTCTTCTACTTATGCTGTGGATGCTTTGGATATGGGGCGTTCGGGGACAGCACCCCAGGCAATCTATTAACTGGATTTGGGTTCTACGAGCCGTACTGGCTGGTTGACCTTGCCAATGCTTGCATTGTGCTTCATCTGGTGGGAGGATATCAGGTACATTAGAAGGATTGGTTAGCTAATGTTCATGTTCATGCTCATGTCCAATTCATCTATCAGCATCCCGTTCTTGCATGTGTACTTTTTACCCATCGTTTCTGCGGCACTTTTCTTGATCAGATCTTCAGCCAGCCCGTCTTTGGGACAGTTGAGAGATGGTTCGCCTACAAATTCCCCGACAGCGGGTTCGTGAACAATCACTACTCGTGCAAGCTCCCCCTGCTGCCGGCACTCCAGCTGAACCTCTTCAGGGTGGTGTTCAGGACGGCGTACGTGGCATCCACGACCGCGTTGGCGATGCTCTTCCCTTACTTCAACTCGGTCCTAGGGGTGCTGGGGGCGCTCAACTTTTGGCCCCTGGGAATATACTTCCCCGTGGAGATGTACTTCAAGCAAAAGAAGATCAGGGCGTGGTCGAGGGAGTGGATTTTCTACAGGTCATTTAGCTTGCTTTGTCTGTTGATCACCGTAGTAGGATTCATTGGGTCAGTTGGAGAACTCGTAATTGAAGAACTCAGCTGAGGGACTACATCACATCCTCGTAATCCTCCTGCGATTTCTTTCTATTTTTCTACTTTATTTTTTGCCCTTTTTGTTCTTTTTGGAGATGTAGGGAGACTTTTTGTGAGTTGCTCATACCATATTTGACATAATCAAAAAGAGATTTCACTGTCGTTTTACTTTCGCCGAACGCTCGAGAGACAACGCCTGTGGTCGTGGCTTTCCAGGTGCTCTTGGTTAGATTGTCGTTTTGGAAAACCTCCAACTCATATCGTGAGATATGACATCTGACCTGACGAACAAGAAACATATCATAAGCGGAGAAAAGGTCTAACAAAGTGAATTTCCCTAAATGCATGTTACTCTAGGGTACTTTTCAGATAAACACGTGTATAGTTGAACATTACAACATGTGGTCACAAGAAAAAATTCTATATGAAATCTCAAAATATATTTATTTTTTCAAATAAAAATATGAAATGAATCTTCCTTTCAATAAAAATTTAAAGTAGTCATAATTGTTTCGAATGAAGGTCTGACCTCATCGACTAGCTAAATATTCCAGCTGATCAAGGGTATTTTACGTCCAAAGATAATTAAAAATTAAATTTTAATTATATTAAATTTAAAACAAAAAAATAAAATTGACAAAAAAAAATACAGGAGCGAGTGGGCCTCCTGCCTGTGGTCACCGCCCCACTATTGATGAGGCGGCAATTGTCACAAATAGAGGGCTAAGTTTCTCTCTCTCTCTCTCTCTCTCTCTATTTTAGGTTTTGGCTTTTTAAAAAAAAATGAAAAATAGAAGAACAAAAGAAAAAAATCATAAAAGTAAAGGACAAAAATTTCCTTGATCAATTGGTGAGGTCAAGCACTTTTTTGAAACTAACATAGCCATTTTAGGTTAATATTTTAAAAAATGATAGTACTTCAAGTTCTTATTTGAAATAAGCTCCACTTCATGTCAATATTTGAAATTTTTTTTGGTCATAATCAAGCATAGAAATTTGTGGAAATGTTTAACCAAATGGATTTTTCTCAAGTGTGCGCATGATAATATTTCTAGAAATGAATTTCTACTTTTAAAAGTATTTTTGATGCAGAAATCTATTTGATAATGCAACTTTTGAAGCAAAAAACCCTTTGGCTACGCAATATCACATTTCTATTTCTAAAGTTTTTTTTAAGCCAATTCTACAAGTTAAAAAAGCTACTTTTCTTTCAGAAGTATAAATTTTTTAGGCCTCTTTTCATTTTCAGTGCTCCTCTCTCTAAATCATGCCTCCATCGTCATCGCCCATCGCCTCCAACAGCTGCCCATCGTCGACCACCACCACCCACTACTAACTATTGCCACCCATCGCAACACCCTTCCCCTTGCCAATTGCCACCCACTGCCGATGACCTCCGACCTTTGCTAGCCTCTACCTTCCCATTAACAACCCTTGGCCGGCAGTCGTTGCGATCAACTCTGGCCATCTCTGCCAAGTTGCCGTCTCCAGCTACCAAAGTAGAAAATAAATAATATTGTATTATTATTAAATATTAAATATTTTTTTAATAATAACAATTAATTTTTAAGAAATTTAAAATTTTAAAAATAGAGTATGAATTTTTCAATTGCCGATAATAATTTTTCATATTAATAATATTTCGATATTAGAAAATTTAAACTATTACCAAAACAAATTTCTATTTCAAAAGCATAAATTTTATCTATTATCAAATATTTTTTTTATCAGAAATTAACTTTTAGATTAGAAATGGAAAAATCAACTTATACTCAAAAACAAAAGAAAAAAAAACATTTTTTAATTAGAAATTAATTTTTGAAGCAGAAAAGTTGTCATGCGCACACTTACCTTTGGCTCAATGTTCTAAATAGCATACCAATAGATGTTGATATGGGATGCTTCTACAAAGTCAAAAACCATCAACATGCTTGACATTAACATGATAAATTTTTTACAAGTGCAAAGTGTAAATGAAGGGAAAGATAAGGAACTTTGGAAAAAAAAAAGTCTTTTTCATGTTATTATTTTTGTCCCTGTACAACAAGGGGAAGGAGCACAAAGCACGAGGAAATATTAGGTGCGCCCGTGCCGCCAACACATCTCTGAGTCAGAACACTCGAAAGTTGCCACGTGTCCAATAGCACATATTTAAGATTTTTCTAAAATCTATTTTACACTCACATTTTCCCTACCATAAACACCCTTGTGACCCATATTCTCTCTCTCTCTCACTCTCTCAAAATCTCTCCTCGCCGCCCCTGATCTCTCTCTTCTAATCTCTGTTATCTTCTTGTCTTCCTCCTCTCATGGACCCTCCGTAACCCTCCTATTTTCCTTTCCCTCTCCACTCATGATTGTTACTAGATCACAGACTCACACTCCTTCAATCCTTCTCTCTCTTGCCCACCAAGCTCCTCATGATGAGAGACTCGACCATGCCTTCTCAACACCCCACTCCTCGTGGTCTCGTCGCTGGGAATTACTGCCACAACGTCTTCTTTCGAGACGACACCACAGTGGCTGAGTCCCTCAGAGGCGCCGTCTCCTTCATCTCCGCCATTCTTGACGGCCTCTCAGTTCCCTTCAATTCGATGTCGAAAGTGGGTCGAGATTTCAAGTACTTGGCCTCGCCGCCCCCGAGCTCCGCGGCTCAACCCGTAGCTTCGTCGCCGTCGGCAGAAGATCCGGGCGCAAAAAAATGATGAAAGTGAGGGGTCCTATCACTACCACCACTTGACTTGTTGTTTGCCGTCGCTTGCGCAAACTGTTGGCCGGCGATTCCGACCTTCCGTCGACTACCATGACACCCTAAGACCTCCGTAGTCGTATTCTAACAATAAAGTAGCCAAGAAATCGAGTTGGCGTACCTGATTTCGCATCCATGGTCGATCGACTCACAAAACCGACGTATCAAGCTCGGACTCTTCCCCTTTATGCCCTTCGGACCGCCTGATGTCGATAGGTCGGCCTCACCTCGTCGCTCTCTCTCTCTCTCTCTCTCTCTCTCTCTCTCTCTCTCTCTCTCTCTCTCTCTCGTGAGCCTTATGGAGGAGTAGAAGAAGAAAAATGGCATAGAGAAGGACTAAAATGGGGGTCCTAGCCTTATATAAACTTTCGGCTGGGCCCTCCCATCACGGGCCGAGCCGAAATTCTGCCCACACTAACCAGGCCCATATTCGGCCTATTAAAAAACCTTAAATCCTTTACTTATTAAACCAATACCGTATACGGTAAATTAATCCGGTATAACGGTCAATTATAATTCCAATTTAGGCGAGCCCACATACAGAAAACTCTAACATTCTCCCACTTAGGCGAGCATTAATTGAAATTGTACTTTAGTGTGCGCATTCATATTGGTTTAAGGATTACTCTCAACGGCCAATCCGATCCCATAAAGTCTTAAACACCGGATCATGCCAGTAACTGCGTCAGCAGACATAGAGCCATCCATGGTCACAAGTGTTCTTAACTTTACTGATATGGATTTAATATGGTAGTGTGACAATTGGATAGCACCTCAAAAGAGATGTACTTTATGTGTTATCCGCCTTGTCAGATACCATTCTCTCTCTTTATGTGACACAGAACCTGACGTGCCACTAGAGAATATCTATATAGTTTTAATGAACCTGTATATGTCTTATCTTTATAGTTAACTCTTTTTCATGTGTAACAAGACATATAAACACAGCTAATATCCAAATGCCCATAGCCAATTCTCGAGACTTACACATATCTCAAGATTTATAAGAATATGTATTTAACATCAATCGTGCTGCAAGCACTTCGATACATATTATCATATTATAAAATGTAATAAAACATAGATGCAAACTTTATTAGAGCAAACTGAAAGATGCTTCCCACTAAATCACAACATCCAATGATGCCTCTAAGCCCATACTAGTGACATTTCGTTCAAAAATACAAGGGTGAACTCCTTTAGTTAGTGGGTCTGCATTCATATCATCTGTGGAAATATGCTCTACTGCAACGTCACCTTTTTGCACGGATTCTTTTATGGTCAAAAATTTGACCTCGATATGTTTAAACCCCTTAAGACTTCTATTGTTGTTAATAAACAACACTGTAGAATTGTTGTCACAATACAACTGTATGGGTCTATCAACAAAATCAAATACGATCAACTCCCTAATGAGATTCCGGAGCCAGATCGTCTGGGTAGCTACTAAAAAGCACGCTATGAACTTCGCTTGCATGGTCGAGGAGGATATTGATTTTTGTTTCTCACATTTCCATAATACTGCACCGCTCGCTAACATAAATATGTAGCATGTTGTTGACTTCTTGTCGTTCTGGTAGCCCGCAAAATCTGAATCCGAGTATCCAACAAGTTGCAGGTTCTGAACACGCCTGTATGTCATGATGTAGTCCTTTGTCCTCTTCAAGTACCTCAGGACCTTCTTGGCGGCAATCCAATGAGCATGTCTTGGATTTGACTGGTATCTGCCTAGAAGTCCTGTCGCAAAAGCAATGTCTGGTCTAGTACATACTTGAGCATACATGATGCTTCCAAGTGCACTAGCGTAAGGTACATTCTTCATTTCAGATTTCTCTATCTCTGTCTGAGGACACTGTGAAAGATTTAACTTATCACCTTTACAGACAGGAATAATACCTGATTTGCAATCCTTTATGTTGCATCTTTCCAGAATACGATCAATGTATACCCTCCGAGATAAACCCAAAATATGGCATGAACGATCCCTATGGATTTCAATGCCAAGGACAAAAAATGCCTCACAAAGATCCTTCATATCAAAATTCTTTGACAGCATACGCTTCGTCTCAGCAATATATCAATATCACTGCTCGCCAGTAGAATGTCATCCATATAGAGAACAAAAAAAATGTATTCTCTCCAACTGTAGACTGATCCACTTTATTTTCAACGAAGCCAAATGAAATGACAACACTATGAAACTTGAAATACCATTGCCTGGATGCTTGTTTGAGGCCATAGATCGACTTCTTCAATATGCATACAAGACCACTGGAATCATCAACCTTAAAACCTTTAGGTTGAATCATGTAGACTTCTTCTTCAATATCTCCATTTAGAAAGGCAGTCTTGACGTCCATCTGGTGAAGCTCCATGTCAAAATGAGCCACTAAAGCCATAATTACTCTGAAAGATTCTTTAGAAGAGACATGAGAGAATATTGATTCATAATCCACTCCCTCTCTTTGAGTGAAACCTTTGGCTACTAGTCTGGCTTTGAGCTTCTCTATCTTCCCTTTGGAATCTCTCTTCGTCTTATAGACCCATTTGCAACCGATCGCCCTATGACCTGCAAGTAACTTGACGAGCTCCCAAACTCTATTATGCCTCATGGACTGCAACTCATCTTGCATCGGATCCAACCACATGTCTGAATGTGCACAGGAAACAGCATCTTTATAGGTAACTGGATCAAGTACACAGCCTATGTCATAATCATGTTCACCTAGATAGACTATATATTCCGGTGGGATTGCTGATCGTCTTTGCCTAACAGACCTCCTTAATGGAATTTCCTCAACTTGAATCTGCGGCTGTGGGGCTTGATTTGCTTCATTAGGAACAGTATCAACCATAAGATCCTGAAGCTCAACAGGTACAGTCTCCGGTATGGGAATTTCCATAACAGTCTGTGTTGATAGAGAAAACGACGCAGTATTTTCTGCCGTACTGTCACTTTCAATAGTTTCTAAACAGGTACCCTTTTCAGCTACGTCAAATTCCAAAAACTTAGCTGTTTGTGACTCTACAATCCTTAGGCCTCCATTAGGATTGTAAAATCTGTATCCCTTTGAATGATCTGGATATGATACAAAATAGCACCTTGTGGTTTTAGGATCCAACTTGTTCAAAGCTGGATTATACAGTTTCACTTCTACAGGACAACTCCAGACCTTCAAATGATTCAGGCTAGGTTTACGTCCAGTCCATGACTCAAAAGGAATCAGTGGAGCAACCTTAGTGGGAACTTGATTCAATATATATAGTGCTGTCTTCAAGGCTTCACCCCATAGGAACTTAGGCAAGTTGATCCTACTTATCATACTCTTCATCATATCCATTAAGGTACGAATTCGCCTTTCGGCCACACCATTCTGTTCAGGGCTCCCAGGCATAGTAAACTGAGTTACTATCCCAGAATCCTCTAAGTATTTGGCAAATCGCCTTTTAAGTTGTCCAGCATCGCCATGTCTGCCATAATACTCACCACCACAGTAAGATCTCACAACATTGATGACTTTTCTCAACCGTTTCTCGACTTCAGTCGGAATATCTTGAATTTATCAAGAGAATCAGACTTTTCTTTAATCAAGTACAGATAACCATATCGGGAATAATCATTAATAAATATGATGAAATAATAATTTCTACACAAGGTTGGAATATAGGCCCACTTATATCAGTGTGTACGACCTCCAATAGGTCAGAAGTATAAACTATACTTTTTTTCTTTACTTTGGTCATCTTTCCTCTACAACAGTCCACACAAGTTTTCAGGTTATCTTTAAGAGTAGGTAAAATGTCGGCTTTTACGAGCATTTCTACTCTATCCCTGAAAATGTGACCAAGGCGTTTATGCCACAATGCGTAAAACTGTTCTTTAGGTAGAGGTCTTTTGGAGACAACCTTTTCGGTTGTATAAGCTACGTATATGTCGTTGGGAGTTAAACACAATCTGTACAAACCATTGGACATGTTGCAGTACCCAACCTTATTTGAATTATAAAACATAGAAACCACATTGTTCTTTGTTTCAAAAGAGTAACCACACATAACTAAACAGGATACAAAAACCAAGTTCCGTCTAAAGGAAGGTACATAGAAAGTGTTTATTACTATCAAATTGAAACCAGACTCTAGAATCAAAATGACATCTCCCATGAACTCAACAGCAGCTTTATTATTATCTCCCACTATGAGCTTTGACTCATCCTGATTTGGCTTCCTCCAATTTATGAACCCCTGTATGGTAAATGCAACAGGATTAGTCGCACCACTATTTAGCCACCACGAATTGGATGAGGCTTCAAATAGATTGGATTCACAAACCAGTGCCAAAGAATCAATACTTGTCTGCTCATATTTAGATAGCCAGTTCTTATATTTAACGCAGTTTTTCTTCATGTGACCCCTTTTCTTGCAGAAGAAACATCGGTCACCATCCTTCTAAAATGATGCTTTCTTTCAACCTAATTTACCATATTGACCAGTGGTGGGATGAGTATCTTTATGAGTATGAGATTTAGGCTCATTGCCCTTCCTGTTGGTGGAACTAGTGGCAATCATGGCAAAGTTCCCTGTATCTTTCTTCAATTTTTCTTCGTCTGCCACTGCTCTAGAGATCAAATTATTTATAGACCAAGTCTCATCCTGTGAGTTGAAGTTGGTCTTGATGATCTCAAACTCAAAGGGAAGGGTATTCAGGGCTTGATGCACTAACACGGTCTCAGGGATCACTATACCTAAGACATTTAGTTTGGTTTGCAAATTCAGCATTCTTAGGACATAGTCCTTAACACCTCTCATACCCGTGTACTTCATATTAAAAATTTGCTGGATGAGTGTGCCCATTTCAGCATTAGAGGATACTCGGTACCTTGTTTGCAGGGCTTCCATCATTTGTTTGGCGGTGCAGTTAGTTGGGAGGCCGCTCTGCAAATGTTCCTATATGGATCTCTTCAATGACAGCAAGCAGAGCCTGTTGCTCTTTTCCCAGGAGGTAAAATGCGCCTTTTTAGGCCCTGCACTGGTCTCCTCGAGGTCAGCAGGTCTATCTTCATTAAGAGCAATATGAACATCAGCCAGTTCCATAGCAAACATAAAATCCTCCCTCCATTTCTTGAAGTTTGAATTATTCAGAACCTCTATGGTAACAGAGTTGCCATTAACAGAAAAGGTGACTGAAAAATAAGCAATATTTACCATTAGCATCATATAAGCACAGTACAACTTTAAATCCTTAAAAGTACACATTTCAAAGAATTACAAATATCATCATATAATCACCTTTGGGCAGAATACATGACATGTAATTGTAAATTCCCTACATGACAACGACCATGAGAATGTATTCCAATTTTTCGTGAAATACCACCTTTGGGTGTATGAATCATTAAAATCAGTCACCTCCCAATCATATGTTGTTCATGTATCCCTCCATGGTTTGATACAAAATCACCTCCTTTGGGAGTATGACAATGTATCAAAATAGGAGACATCCCACAACAATGTGAGACTGATATTTCTCCAATTCAACTGAATGTGCCACTTTGGCGGTCACAACCTAATCAAATCTTTGAAACTCTCTTACACTAGGGATATAAACTTCTTACCTCACATTTACCATGTTGTGTGATTTCAAACTTGATGACATGGGCAATTATCATTGAAATCACAACCAGTGCTAATGGAATTGTTTCACTCATTTGTGAGTCTCCATTTTTTGTCAGTGCTCAATTATATTTTTACACATTCCTTATGCAGTATTCTATAATTGAGCCAACCATATTATTCCCAAAAACCATATGAAAATAATCAAATAAGATGAAAATGACGAAAATGCCCCAATATTTTATACTTGCGCAAGGGTTTTTCACATTTTTCAAGACCTTAGAAGACTCAAGAAATTAAATTGAATATACCACAGTATAGGGAATTTCCATACGAGTATAACGGTGACAAAATCACAAAAAATGGAGCTGCCACGTGCCCTCACACCTCGCCAAAAGGCCGACGCGTGAGGCATGTGCGGCGGCCGACAGTTGACCGTTAATCAATGATTAACGGTAACCACTGTTAATGGTCAACGGTCAACGGTTGACCGTTGACCGGTCAGCGGGTCGAGTTGACCCGGTCAAATCGAGTCGAGTTGAGTTGACCCGGTCCGACGATCTGGTCGGCCACTACGTGGCGTCCCAAGACTTCGTCACGTGGCGCCCTCGGTGACGTCAGATGACATCACCAACACATTTAATGTGGCATCTGACGTCATCCGACACATATTAAATGTGTCGGGTGCGTGAATACCACGAGCTGGCGCATGAATCTCACAGGACTTGTCCTTTGACGCGTGAATCCCACACGCCGCCGCGACCGTGGCTTTAGGCCGCGCATGACGGCTCGTGGATAATCCTATGGTGGCCAACGACCCATCAAAATGCTCATTTCCATGAGACGAGCCCAAATATGCCATCAGAGTCAGGTTTCAGCATGCCAAAAATCACGAAATCAAAGTTGAACCCGTATGTGCCAAAATCGAGCTACGGTGGCTTTGATATCAGCTATTGGCTGGCGATTCCGACCTTCCGTCGACTATCATGACATCCTAAGACCTTCGTAGTCGTATTCTAACAACAAAATAGCCCAGAAATCGAGTTGGCGTACCTAATTTCGCATCCATGGCCGATCGACTCGCAAAACCGACATACCGAGCTCGGACTCTTCCCCTTTATGCCCTTCGGACTGCCTGACGTCGATGGGTCGGCCTCACCTCGTCACTCTCTCTCTCTCTCTCTCTCTCTCTCTCTCTCTCTCTCTCTCTCTCTCTCTCTCTCTCTCTCTCTCTCTCTCTCTCTCTCTCTCTCTCTCTCTCTCGTGAGCCTTATGGAGGAGTAGAAGAGGAAAAATGGCACATAGAAGGGCTAAAGAGGGGGTCCTAACTATATATAAACTTCCGGCTGGGCCCTCCCATCACAGGCCGGGTCGGAATTCGGCCCACACCAATCAGGCCCATATTCGGCTCATTAAAAAACCTTAAATCCTTTATTTATTAAACCAATACCGTATACGGTAAATTAATACCGTATAACGGTCAATTATAATTCCAATTAAGGCGAATTCACATACGGAAAATTCTAATACAAACTTCCCAAATTCCCCAAAATGGATTTTCTTTTCGAAAGAGCTCCCCTCTAGCAAGGTCAGTGGGGCTTTCTCTATTGAGAAGAAAGAAGAGAGTAGTAAAAAAAACAGGAGGAGCTCGGTTTTGGTCAATTGACCAAGAAGGGAAAAGATAGAAGTCTGTTTTGTGGGTGGGAGGTTGAAATCGAGAGAAAAACAGAGCATAGGGAGAGTTCGAGAAGGGGAACTCGTGAGCAGAGAGCTTGACCCCTACGTCCGCCTCGCCGCCACAGCCTCCTCGTCACCCACGATCCTAGCAGTTCAACCCGCGGCTCCCTTACCGCCGACCGCAGACGGGCGCAAGGCCTTTTCAACCGCGACTCTGCTGGCGATTTTGTTGGGCATGCGAAGATGAAGATGAGGGGTGTTTAGAGAAAAGAAAAGGCGAGTGAAAAGAGAAATTCTGAAAAATCTGAAATGTGGGCCTCGCTTTGCTACGTGACGACTCTGAGTGATTTGACCCAAGGATGCGTTAGCGCTCTAGGCGCACCTAATATTTCGTCAGCAAAGCACCCATGGACTAATAAATTAAGAAGCGTGGGCTTGTGAATGGTGAGGTCCACTTTTCTGATTATAGAAGAAAGCAACCTAGAAACCGAGAGCTTTTACTTCTCCATTTTAGATGTCTTTTGTATAGATCGTAACGCAAAAGCAGTCTTTTTTTTGTTTCATTTTTGATTGGGAGAGAGAGATGGTTGAAGACGATGATCAACAGTCCCCACTGCTCAAAAGCATTTCTTCAGCTGGTGCATCTCAGGAGCCTCTCAAAAGAACTGGTAAGAACCGACACCACCCCATCATCACCTCCTCATTAGTTGAGACTTTCCTTAGAAAATCTGAATGCATCATTGCTTGAAACATTTCTTGAGAAGAATTGACAGATTGTCCTGGACCATGATCATGTCCTGTTTTATGTCTCGTCCTTTTTGAATTGCTTGCATGCATGGAGAGGAACCAGTTTTTTCCCCTGTTCAGGCTGTGGATTTCTTGTGATTAGAGTAAAAGGAAGAAGCAAAATTTTCTGGTGCCTGTTTCATGTTATGATCCTTGTTCTGTGGTTGATCAAAGGGAGAATATTTTTATTTTTTCCCTCAGAGCCATAACAGCTTCTCTTGCTGTTGGTAAACTTCAGAGTTGGAACTTACATAGACTATGGTCTTTTGGACAGCAGGCCTTTGACGGTTGACCCCAAAATTTATTCTGCTTAGTGCTTACTGGTTGAGTTTTCTAGTACTTTTTGTGCTTGTAGAGAACTTGTAACGAAACCAAACGGACGGGTTTAAACTAAAAAGGAAAATCCCTGCAAATAATTTATGTTTATGTTGCTACTTAAATGCCTAAAAGTTATTTTCGTATGAAGGGAGACAATGGACAGCAGTGGCGCATATTATAACAGGAGTGATCGGAGCCGGAGTGCTTTCTCTTGCCTGGAGTGTGGCTCAACTAGGGTGGATTCTCCCCTGTGTGCACGATATGCTTCGCAGGAATTGCTGTTGTCTCTACCTATGTTCTTTGCGACTGCTACCGGTACCCTGATCAAGAATACGGAACCACTAGAAACCAATCTTTCATGGAAGCTGTCAAGTTCTACTTAGGTACGAGCCATTTCCCCAAGTGAACCATTGATAGGTTACCAAGATGCAGCGGTGAATCGTTGCCCTATTTTGAATATTAAAGGATCTGCAAGTCATCAAATATAGGCTGTCAGTTCTAGCTGTATGCTATGTAGCCTGGAGGACATAGAATATGTCCATGATGGGCTGCTGTTGAGAAGAATCTATGCATGGAGTATGCATCCCTAATAAATCACGACAGCAGCATCAACAAATGGCCTGAGGCTCTTGCCTCTTTGCATAAGGGCGATTGTAACCTATGGATGGAGTTTTGGGCTCTGTTTTGCACACCATGAAACATGCAAGATATTCATAATTCATATGAAAAAAGAGGCAGGTTTAAGGAGGAAAAGAATGGTTATTCGTCTCAAACTTTCACACTTACTGCTTGATTGTGATTGGAGAAGAAACATCGCATTGCTTTACCAAGAGGCAGTAACATTTCAGGAGAGAAGCAGCCAGTGTGTGGTGAACTGCTCATACTACGAATATTCAAACCTTTTCAACGCTTTTCCCGTCTTTCCTTTTCTGAATATCTTTAATGGGCCTTCATGCATGCCCCACACTTAGACAATTGTTAAAGAGCACCTTGAGTTGCATATTCCTGCGTTAACATGTCTTCTATAACCTATTTATCATTGTTAGAGGAAAAGTCAATCTCATATTATTCAATAAAGTGGTATTTATACATTTGTGACCAATAAACTCTAAGAGTCACAAAGACAACTTTGTCCTTAATACTTCTAACACACCCTTCAAGCTGGAGCATAGATATTAATCATGCCCAGCTTATTACAAATATTTTCTATCCTCCCATAACCCAAAGATTAGTAAAAATATATGCAAGTTGTTTATACATTGGTATCAAATAAACCTTAAGAGTCACAATGACAACTTTACCCTTAATACTTCTAACGATCATGATTCTGGAAACAGGTAGGTTCTAGGCTGACAAGGATCTTCTATTGATGTAGGGCAATCCTAAGATCGAATTGTTATCGTCAAGGAGGGCACAATGCTCCCTGCCAGTAAGGGAATAGTTACTACATGCTCCTATTTGGTGTCGTTGAGATACTGTTGTCACAGATTCCAGATTTCCGTAGTATGGGATGGCTCTCCATTATCGAAGCTGCCATGTCCTTCTCATACGCTTTTATAGGGTCGGGACTCGGTTTTCTAAAAGTAATAGGTATAATCACGAGAGAACCCCAATGTGATTATCTGGAAAATGGAAATGTGTCTTCAATTTAGAAAGGCTTCAAGCTTTTAGCTTGTTGAAAGATGTGCAAAAAGTTCGGATTGACTCGCTTTTGTTGCTGCAGAAAATGGAAGCATCAAGGGATCCATCACGGGAGTCCCAGCTTCGAGTAATCTCAAGCAGTTATGGTTAGCCTTTGAAGCACTTGCCAACGTTGCTTTTGCCTATCCTTATACCTTAATTGTTCTTGAGATTCAGGTAGACTATCAAAACCGTACAGGATCAGCTTTCGAGTGATGGTGTTTTAACCAGCTCCGTGACCAGTGGAGACATCTGAAATTTGGTCGGCCAAATGCAGGACACCTTGAAGTCCCCTCCCCCAGAAAACCAGACAATGAAGGCGGCCTCGTTGAAAGCGATGGTCATCACCACCTTCTTTTACCTCTGCTGCGGATGCTTTGGATACGCAGCATTCGGTGATAGTACACCAGGCAATCTACTCACTGGATTTGGATTCTACTAGCCATACTGGCTCGTCGACCTCGCTAATACTTGCATTGTGCTTCATTTGGTGGGAGCGTATCAGGTACTATAGAAGAATGTGTAAGTACTCTTTCTATCTCCTAATGCTTTTGTTCAGCTGTAAGTATCGTGCTATTGCATTTAAACTAGCCCTGCTGCGAAAAAATTTTCTCTAGCTCAAGAATACAAATACTTTCACGCATGTCTGAGTTGACATGCCGCCTTTTCTATGAACATATTCATGTCGTAAATGATAGCTTCCACACTTTCCTATAGCAGAATACCAGTTGTCTTAATTAGATAATTTCAAGCTCCAGTTGCTCTTTGTTGCTTCACCTCTGTATCTCGTCACGATTTTTCTCGTAAATAAAGGGTCACGAGATGTTCGACAACCTACGACAACATTCTCTTCATGGGAGCTTCTTTTTCCTTCATCAGATCTTTAGTCAGCCCATTTTTGCAGCAGCAGAGAGATGGTTCGCTTATAGATTCCCCGGCAGTGCATGTCTGAACAATTACGTTTCATTCAAGATTCCCTTGTTCTGCTCATTCCAATTGAACCCTTTCCGGGTGGCGTTCCAGACGTCATACGTCGTAACTACGACCGCCCTCGCGATGTCCTTCCATTGCTTCAACTCGGTGTTGGGGTTGCTGGGGGAGCTGAACTTCTGGCCTCTGGCAGTATATTTCCCTGTGGAAATGTACTTGAAGCAAAAGAAGAATAGGGCATGGTCAAGGGAATGGATTTGCTTTAGGACATTCAGCTGTCTTTGTTTATTGGTCACAGTTGTGGGATTCATTGGGTCGCTTACAGAACTGATTGGCGCAAGTTTAGATGACAAATCAATGTAAATGCGGTTGCATATGATGGACAAGCAGCACATACATAATTGAAGAGGCGCTTCTTAATTAGTGAGAGATTTCTCTTATAACTTTTTTTAACTTTCCTCTATTTTTATATTTTGGGTGATGTCATGTGATAAAGTTTTGGAGGTTGCTCATAATACATTATTCTAAGTGCATTGAAAGTTCTAAATCTTGTCAAAAAAATGTAATTTTTTTTGGTAAAGTTGTCACTAAAGGTGCAGTTGAGTCCTAAAATTTTTAAAAAGTACAATTAAATCATAAAATTTATCAAATTAGTGAAATCAAGTCTTTTTATTGATTACATATTTTAAAAATTTTAGAAAATAATTGTATTTCATGATAAATTTTAGAATTTGATTGTGCCTTTTGAAAGGCAATAACAAAGTTGTAGTGCATATATGGACAACAGCTTGAGCCATGTCCATGGCCATTTTCTTAAGTAGATCCTTGAGTTTTTGCCATGAGCCTCGGCACCTAGATTTGAATATTCAATTAGGCTTTTCATGCACAAAGGGAAAATTACATAATGGTACATAAACTTTGGCTTGATATATAATATGGTCCCTAAATTTTTAATTTATCTAATTTAATTCCTGAAATTTGGTGCAATGTGAATTTTGTCCAGAATTGATTTTTTTTTTGTTCTTTGAACAAGTTTTAGAGAATTAGAAATCATTTGGTAATTGCACAAAATTTCTATTCCTGAAACAGAAATGCATTTGGCAACTGACAAAATTTATATTCCTAGAAACAATTTCTCTTCCCAATTATTTTTTTCATTTAAGTCAAATAATTATGTCTTTTCATTATAAAGTCAATTTATATAGCATCACTAATAAAATGAAAACATATTCATGCATAAACCATAATTACTCTATTTATTCAATGTTGTTGTAAATGTCTATTTATTTCATGAGATATTTATTTCTCATAATTTGTTAAGAAAAACGATGTTGCTAAAACACTTTCATGCAATACAAATCTAGTATTTTTAAAATATATATATATTGTTTTATGTTTATTTTATTTTCCTTTTTCTCCGGTGGTTGGCAGCTGCGGTGGATAGCGGTGCTCTACCGTGGTCAGCTGAGGACAGCAACGATTGGCGACAAAAGGTGGCGGTCGCGTATGGTGATGGTGGAGCTGGCTGGTCGAGCGATGAGAGCAGCAAACGAGTGAGGGGAGTTGGTTGGTTGAGCATTCTTACTTGAGGTTTCGTTCTTTTTTTTTTTTTTGGTCGAGGGAACAAAGTGAGAACCTTCCCTGAGCATTCTCACTTTATTGGTCTTATTTCTCAAAAGTGATTTTGAAATAAAGAATTAATTTTTTTTAAATTCTTGTTTATGCTTCAAATTTATTTCGGAGAATAAAATTAGAGAATTTAAGAATCAAAATTATTTACGTTATCAAACGAATTTCTTATTTTTTTTTAGTCGAGAAATGGAATTAGAGAATCAGGATGTTACCAATCAGGCCTCAAGTCTCTATTTCTAGATGAAGGAAAATGATGGGTCCGAACAAAACTGGTACAAAAAAAAAATAGCTGGTTTCGAACTATTTTCATTGGCTCACAGAAAAAGCTCATTCATCAGTAGTCATGTCATTATTGGAAAACCCCCCCCCCCCCCCCCCCCCCCCCCCCAAAAAAAAGTGATTTTATTTTTGGCATATTTTTGGCATGGAAGGCACTGAAATCCACATGGCAAAAAATTGTGGCTAACCTAATTTCGCCTCTGAACATCTTCGACACGGGTACAAGTACTAAGATTTTACCATAACAGCTGCTGCCAGTGTAAGGTGCTCATTCCATCTTCGAACTTTTCTTGTTTATTTTCGCGTCCTTGTTCATCTAAGCACTGGCTTGGGGTTCTTTGAAAACTTATTGCTTTGAAGAACTAGGAATATAGAAGGAGAGAAAAAAGAAAAGTAAAATCAGGATCCTCACGGAGTTTCTTAGCAACTCGTGTTGTTTAGTTTGCGCCAAACTAAGTTACACACACACGGTCACTCTTGAGATGGAGTTGGGGAGACTGGCCTTTCTTGTCTTGGAATAATTGTTGAGGCTGATGTCTTGTATTCTGTTATTGAGAAGATTATGAGGCGGTTCCGAAAGGCCCCCTGATGACTGGACAGCACGGGGGTCCCGCTCCCCGATGAGCGGGCAGGGGTCCGGGGGGGGCCGCCCCGGCGGGGGTCGCGGGGGCAGCGCCCCCGAGCCGCCAGAGACATTTTATGTTTAGTCATATAATGATTTATATGGAAAAATTAAATATTTTAGGGCTATGTGGGCAATTTTGTAATTTGTACCATGTAGGGTTTCACTATATATATTGAGGGCGAAACAGGTTGTAAGAATTCTCTCTCCAAGTTAGTGAAACAGATTTCATCTCCCCGTGGACGTAGGCAGGCGGAACCTCTCCGTTGCCGAACCACGTAAATTCGTGTGTTGTGCAAATTTCCATTACTTTCTTGCATCATTGATAGGATCGAATTGAGATATTCGACAATAATCGCCTTTCTCTCAACCTGCTGTTGACTTATATTAGGAGTCTAACAGGTATTTTTATTGACAGGAGGTACGAGTTGAGGTATTATTACTTGTAAAATCACGTGCCAGGCTGCAAATACTAGTAATCTTACGAGAGGGTAGGCAGATGGGAACGTTTTCCAGTATCAGTTCCTCTCCGATTAATGCCAAGTTTGCAACTATTAATCAGAGGAGCAACCTAGAGTACGTATCGAATCTGTAGTCTACGCGACATAAGGATGTGCACTCAATTGGTTTCATGAACTTCTCCTAGGACCAAGTTTGAGCCGCTTGACAATTATTATCTTGTTCCCTGACAAGAATCAACTACAGCTTAGGCAACTTGTGGAGACTTGAGTTGGTGTACTCCCAACGAATTTTGATTCAAAATCAGTGAAGGACTTACAGCTTTGGAGCCTCCAATATTCTTTCTTTTGTTTGTAAGTTGAGACAGCAGACTGTGTTTGTTGGGGACTGCGTTCACCATTATGAATCAATCTGTTTTTTGCACTAATCCTGATATTTCAGGGATTGGCTCGGGGGAGAAAAGCATGTGATTATCTGGTTCCAGAAGTTTTAATTCGCCACCACTTTATCACGTGCTCTGTGATGATTATGTGTTTTTGATCCTTCATGCATACTCAATTTTCCAGAGCTGGGCAGAAGCGTGACGTCACATTTTACATGTTTATTTGTCCTTCATGCATTTTCGCTTTCCCCAACTGTCGTGACCTAAAAATCGGGTTTTTAACGCAATTTTAGGTTAATGGATTACTAGATTAATTAATTAAATTAACTAACCTAGTTCGAGCTCTCCCAAGCTCTACCAAATCGCAACTTAGGTTTATGTTCAAATGATTTAATTTTCAGAGCCGCCACTAATCTTTTTTGTAGGTCGATTAGAAACCTAAGTAATTTAGTGGGAGAACTAAATTACTCCTACGAACCAGAGATTATAAGTTCGGGACTTGATTACATTAATTTTTCAATTAATGCCCTTTCGGTACCAATTTCATGAAAATGTTCAATTTGGCAATTTCGACGAAATTTCACTTGAGGTTCAAAGGTGCAATTTTTGGGTTTTCTTTTTTTATGAATTTTTTTGTATTTTTAAATGATTTTCGAAGTTTGAAATTAATTAAAACAATGTGAACAGGTTCAAGATCATCTTAAAGTTTTCGGTTTTAATTTGCATTATTTCCGAAAAAAATTTAAGAGACTCTTTTCACCCTATGTCTAAGATGGATTTCAAAAGGTTCTATTCATGAAATGCAACCCATTAGATAGGATTTCTAGAAAACCCTATCTTTCTAAAAATGATGAGACGTGGTTTTTAAGAAACCATATCTTGCTAATTTTTTTTTTGAATTTTCTGAGATTTTTGGAAATGAAATTAAAAATGAGCAATGAGGATTTTTTTAATATTTTTGAATTTTTATTATTTTTATTTTTATTTGTGTGGGTGCAAATTTAAGTTCGAGTTGCAAAAATCAATTACCGCCATTTCTTTCGAATTAAAGTTTCGATCTAAAGCCTTATAGATCGACCCTAGAAATTCGAAATACCCGCTGTGAAAATAAATCCATCTAAAGCCTGATAGACAGATTCATTTCCACATATGCGGTTGCGGATTAGGAAATTTTCCTAATCGATGATGTTTTGAAATATTTTGGATTATCTTGAGAAAATTTCAAAATGTTAGGAAGATTCCGAACTATCCATAATGAACGAACTTTTCCGATTCGTGCACAAGATTATGCTTGCAAGATATACTCGTGATTTTAAACTTCCAAATTCAACACCAATCGAATATATCAAACATGCAAGGCAATTTTTATATGCAAATTAAACCGGTGAAATTGACATGTGAATAACCAAATCCAATTGACACAATTGCAAAACTTTCAAATTAAGCAATATTTGGCATCTCAACTTTGCAACGTAATTCTTCAAGATATGCAATTGAATTCAAACTTTATAGCTAAACATTCAGAATTTTTTAATTGAGAAATGTACCTGAACTTGCAAATTTTTTCTTCTCGGATTCGCTCTTTGCACACGAAAGAGCTGGCCCACGTTACACAAAACCTTGATTTTTAAAGTTTGGGTACAGCTAGCCCACGTTTGCACCTCGTCCACCAATTTGGACTTTGACCAGGGAGAGCTTCAATAAAGCGACAACAAGGGCTCCGAATCAATTGACTCCAGAAGATTGAAACAGGGAAGGAAAAACCGCACCGAGCCCAATAGTGAAAGACGGAAGTAAATCTGGAACTTTGGCACACGGGAAGGCTACAAGGACCGATGGATGGAGAATTTCGGCACTGTAGAGAGCTCCGGCGCTGCAGGAAAGCTTCGGTATCGCAGGAGCTTCGCAGCAAAACTGGAACGCCGACTGAGCAGGGGTGCAAAGTGGCGGCACCACTCAGGAAGAGGAACACCCAAGGTAATCTCGGTTTGAAAGGAAGTCCAGAATTTTTTGGACTCTCAAGTCTCTCAAACTCACGTGTAATTTTCTCTTAAACTCACTGGGTATAACCCTCGCACAACCCTCTCTCTCTTTGGCATCTATCTCTTGTGGCTGTGTATGAATTTCTCATCTCATAATTTTTGTGCGCTCCTCCGACCCCCCTTTTCGTGAACGAAGGAGCTGCTTTTATAAGCAGAAGTCGCTCGTAAACCCCCTGTCGATCGTGGAGTTGTTTTGATCTTCGAGGATTTTCCTTGATTTTCGGAACGGACGCAATCTCCCAGTTTCCTCATTTCTGTTTCACCCACTTTGGCTGTGAACTTGTCTTCGTTCACTTGCCATTCGTCCACAAATATCAAAGTAAACGGAGATGCTCTCCATTTTTCCAGATTTTCAACCGATTTATCCTTGATATTAGCTTTGATTTTAGCCGCAAGAATTTGACTTTTGAAAAATAAGTTCACAAACCTATAGATAAGACCCGTGTCCCTTGATTCATGGGTTTCCAGGAAGTTTGCCTCTTGTCCACGTTCGTAGCATCTCATCTGGCTCGATATTCTCCACGCGATCGCATCTTACGTATAATTTCGACCACCGGGTCATCTTGACCCCTACGAACTTAGTCCAATATGCTCGAGCCCATTAGCCGTCGGTCCAAAAATGCGATGTGATGAACGCTAAAGACAACAAATGATTGAATATTTTTGTTAGGGACTAACTTAATCTCTCTTTTTTTATGAAATAAATGATCAAAATTTAGGTGTCAATAGCTGCCCCTCTTTGAGTGGAGGCTCGTAGAGGTTTCGCTCAAAGACAAAATTGAACCCTAAATTTTGATCATGCAAATGATGAATTATGAATTTTTGGCGGAAGTTTTAATTCCATTTTCTCTAAAGATAATGCATGACATGCAGAATGCAAGCAATATTTAACATGTGCAATGACCTCCCCCTCCTTCTCGATGGAGTGTCGAGATAACTTACACATGGGTCGCATACGAAATATTTAGCTTTTTCCTTAAATACCTCGTAATGCTAAGGAGTTACTTTAGTCCCCCATTTTTCATTATGGCGAAAAATTAGGTTCCCATGGTAGCTCAACAGTTGACTCTCGGCAAGTCACCATGTGGACTATCAACCGCGAATCAGTTAAATGTCAATTTTGAAAAGAGATGTGACGCTCGAGCTAATCGATGCGGACACAAAAGGGATGTATTTTCCGAGCTAATCGGAGTAAATACAAAGGGATGCAACACCCAAGCTAATCGGTATGAACACACAAGAATGTGAAGCCTGAGCTAATCAATGCGAACACAAAGGAAATGCATCATCCGAGTTAATCGGAATGAATACAAAAGGATGATAACTTGAGCCAATCAAGTATCAAAAATAAAATCTTGGAGACAACTTGAGCTAATCAAGTGTCGATGTAAGGTAAAATTTTGAAGGGGAATCAAAAAACATACCTGAGTTCTTCTCCATTGGTCAAGAATAGCCAGGCTAACATGCACCTCTACCTGACTTTTTATCTCATGCACAAAATAAATTCATTCGATGTGAGTTCTTAACAAAATAGCTTGTGTTAACAGACTTTATCAAGAAAGAATGTTAATCAAGAAAACTTGTCTTTTCTTTCGACAATCTGATAACATTGAATGAGAAATTTTCAGTAAAAAAGGACTTCCACTTGATCTTTCATTACAAGGCTGTTTCACCCGACCATTGATGCGGGTTTGAGAATCGCTCAAGCTCACTTCATCGTGCTTAACAAGAGTCCGGATATTCTTGAAATCAATATGACCTGACCAATCCAAAAGGTCTTTATAAGGATTGAAATACAGGTTTGGTTAAAGATAACTATGGGGACTCGCGTGAGTCAAGGCTTTTGAAAGAATTGATATTGTCCATTGCTGCAAGTTTACAAGTCAGGAAACCTAAAATATAGGATAGAAAAAAAATCTTGCTTGCACCTCTTCAAGAAACATTTATAAGCATGTAAAACCCTATGTTAACTCAAGTGCCTTAATCTGAAGAGACTTCGATAAGGGTTGTAATGTAGGCTTGGGTAGGCTTGAAATGAGTGGTCTATTCATAACAAAAGGGTTTATGGGAATTGGTGACCATCCAATCTTCACGTTTCTTTCACCGCAGGTGCTTGCTCTAATCATTTCATTGACATTCGGAGAACCGCTGGTGTCAATTGACAAATGCTCTATTTTTTTTTTTGTAGAACTTTTGAGTGATTTCTTTTGAGAAGACATCCTCGCACATCACTTATGTTGAGGCCTCTTTCTTTTTTGATTTTTTTAAGAGAGAATGTTTTTCTTTTCTTTCTCTCTCTCTCTTTTTTAGAAAGAGAACCTCGCTTGATGGAATCCCTTTTCATACTTTCTCTGATAGATTTCCTTCTGGGCCTTCATTTGCCCCAAAGTTACTTCATATCTCATTCATCCCGACGCTCTAAGACGATCTCTTTAATTCACCATGAGAATGATCACCATTTGGTGTGAAATGAATTCATCGCTCAAATTGGGAAAGCAAGGGGTATAGTATGTAGGGATACAGAAAGAAATGCTCTACGTCATATCTAAGGCACTTAAGCTAACACAAAATTTTCATGTAATAAATAAACTCGAAGATTGATACAAATGAAAGCAAGAAAATTCTAATCCTTTTTGAACTCTTGGAGATACTGCCTCAATGTGAGGTCGTTCCTGACAGGGGTAAGAAATGAAACTCCGCACAAATGAGGGTAAGCAAAGGATAACCTATAGTGTTTAGGTAGAGGAAATGAATGCCTCTCATCACATTGGTCATCATGCTTTTCCCAAGATAACCCTTTACCTCGTCAGCACGGAAATTTCACTCAACTCATACTAGAGATTATCATTCAGGACGTGTATGGAAATGGGTTTGCCTTTCATCATCCTGAAGTTTTCTCATTCGATATAACCATTTCGAAAGGACAAAATAGGTCGCTTGATTAAAATTTCTCAATAAAGATTTGCAAGAAGATCAATGACCCATGAAGTTCGAACTGGTACAAAGAATCAGAATAAGTACAGATCAAGCATAATACTTCTTCACAGAATCAGAGTTAACAGGGTTACAAAAAACACGACCATCCATCTCAGCTAGGATCAGCGCACCTCCTGGAAGCACCTTCTTCACAACATATGGGCCGCCATAATTTGGAGCGAATTTTCCTTCTGGAAGAGTGATTATCGGCAACAACTTTCGTAAGACAAGGTCATTCACCTGAAAATATCGAGGTCTAACCTTTTTGTTGAAGGATTTAGCAACCCTTTGCTGATAACATTGGCCATGACATAGGGCCCTGAGCCACTTCTCATCAATCATGTTCAACTGGTTCAATCTTTGCTGGATCCAATCAGCTTCCGTCAATTGTACCTGCGAAAGAACACGTAATGACGGAATCTCTACCTCAACTGGTAGAACTGCTTCCATGCCGTATACAAGGGAAAATGGAGTTGCCCCAGTAGATGATCGGATAGAAGTCCGGTATGCCATAAGTGCAAAGGGTAATCTCTCGTGCCAATCACGATAATTCTCGGCTGTTTTAGCCAAGATCTTCTTGATATTCTTATTGGCTGCCTCAACTGCTCCATTCATCTGTGGATGATATGGGGAGGAATTCAGATGTTTGATCTTGAACTCTTTGAACACCTCATCCACCAACCTATTATTCAAATTTGATCCATTGTCAGTGATTATAGCCTCAGGTACACCATATCGAGCAATGATGTCACGACGGATGAATTTCACTACGTTCCGTGCTGTAACTACCATGAAGGACATAGCTTCAATCCATTTCGAAAAATAATCAATAGCGACCAAGATAAATCGATGTCCATTTGACGCCTTAGGATTGATCGGGCCAATCACATCAATGCCCCACATAGAAAACGGCCATAGTTCAGACATCTGATGCAACTCATTTGGAGGAACGTTGATGTTATCGCCATGAATTTGACACTTGTAACAACTCCGGACATGCTGGATGCAGTCATTTTCTAACGTAAGCCAATAGTAGCCCAACCTCATTATTTTCCTTGCTAACATATGACCATTCATGTGTGGACCGCATATTCCTTCATGTACTTCTAGCATTAGGCGAACAGCTTCAGCTGAGTCGACGCATCTCAACAAGATTGAACCATATGACCGCTTGTATAAGCTCTCTCCGCTCAAGAAAAATTTTGATGCCATTTTCTTGATGTATTTCTAATCAGACGCGGTACTCTTCTCAGGAAACTCTTGCGTTTGAAGATATGTTTTGATATCATGATACCATGGTTTACCATCAGATTCTTCTGTAACAGCCATACAATAAGCTGGCCTCTGTAAGATCTCTACTTGCAAAGGCTCAATTTCTAACCCACTCGTGACATGTAACATTGCTGAGAGCGTGGCCAAAGCATCTGCAAATCGATTATGAGTTCTGGACAAATATTCAAACGAAATGTCCTCGAATTCCTCCACTAGTTCCTCCAAATAGGCATGATAAGGCTGCAACTTGGCATTTCTGGTTTGCCATTTACCTACAGTCTGAAGGATGATCAGGGCTGAATCTCCGAACACCTTGAGCCTAGTTACTCCCAGCTCAATTGCAGCTTGCAATCCAATAATACATGCTTCATATTCAGCAATATTGTTCGTGCACGGAAATATCAGTTTTGCAGTCACAGGATAGTGTTGCCCACCTGGGGATATCAAAACTGCCCCAATACCAGATCCCGATAAATTCACAGCTCCATCGAAATACATTGTCCATACATACTCATCAACTGCCATGATTCTATTCTCTAGCAGATCCATATCCTCATTCGCCCCAGGATTCTCTGCCAGAACATCAGCAATTACTCGCCCTTTGACTGACTTTTGAGGCAAAATTTGAACATCAAACTCTGAGATGAGGATCTGCCATTTTGCTAATTTTCCAACCAACGCGGGTTGATTGAGCAAATACTTGATAGGATCACACTCCGTTACAAGTAGTATTTGATAGTGCAGAGTGTACTGTCGAAGCCTGTGGAGCACCCAGACCAGTGCTGTACATGTTCTTTCCGCTTCAGAATAGTTCATCTCAGAGGTAGTGAATTTCTTGCTCAAATAATAAATCGCGCGCTCCTTTCCGTCCTCTTCACTTTTCTGGGCAAGCATGGCACCTAGAGATTCGCTATGAATAGAGAGATAAAGGATTAGAGGTTGTCCTGGTGTTGGCGGGACAAGCACAGGTGGATCCATCAAGTACCGCTTAAGCTTTTCAAATGCCTGATTACATTCCACGTCCCACTTGATCAGTGCATTCTTCTTAAGAAGTTTGAAGAAGGGTTTTGCGGTGTCTAATAATTGAGAAATGAACCGAGCTATGTAATTCAGCTTACCCATCAGACTTCGAACCTCCTTCACCGATGTTGGAGGTTTAATCTCACAAATAGCCTTTACCTTCGCTGGATCAATTTCAATGCCTTTACTACTAACAATGAAGCCAAGCAACTTCCCTGAGGTGGCTCCGAACACGCATTTGGCCGGATTGAGACGTAATTTGAACTTTCGAAGCCTATCAAACAACTTCGTCAAGGTCTTAACATGATCCTCTCCTCGTCGGGTTTTTGCGATCATGTCATCAACATAAATCTCGATTTCCTCATGCATCATATCATGAAATAAGGTAACCATGGCCCGTTGGTATGTTGCCCCAGCATTCTTGAGACCAAAAGGCATCACCCTATAGTGAAAAGTGCCCCAAGGGGTTGTAAATGCCGTTTTGATTTTATCATCCTCATTCATCATAATTTGATTGTAACCCGAGAAACCATCCATAAATGAGAAAAGCTCGAATCCAGCAGTACTGTCGACGAGGACATCAATGTGAGGGAGTGGAAAGTCATCCTTTGGACTAGCCTTGTTCAAGTCTCGATAGTCCACACAAATCCGAACTCGGCCATCTTTCTTCATGACCGGGACTATGTTTGCCACCCAATCAGCGTATTGAGTAACCTCAATAAATGCAACATTGAGAAGGTTCATGACTTCTTCTTCAATCTTTTTTTGACAATTGTGGCTTGTACTTTCTGAGCTTTTGCTTTTTAGGCTTTACTGATGGATCGGTAGGTAAGCAATGCTCGACGATGGAACGATCAAGACCTGGCATGTCAGCATAAGACCAGGCAAATATATCTTGATAATCCTTCAGCAACTGAGTTAAGCGCTGAGCCACGTCCTCAGGGAGGTTTGACCCAATCTTCACCTCTTTAGGATTCTCCGCATCACCAAGATTAATTGACATGGTTTCTTCAACAGTTAGAGGTTTAGCCCCTTCATGGATCTCTAGATTTCGCCGTATCTCCTCATTATTCAGATCATAGTTGTCTGAACCATCTGGTTGCTCCACATCGTATACATTTGAGTCCACTGTTCCCATCCCTCGGCATGCCTCAAGGCTATCTCTGAAACATAAAATAGAGGGATCAAAAAGACAAGACAAGATTAAATTCCATGCAGGTTCTTTTGATTTTGTTTTTTGTTTTTGTTTTTGTTGTTTTTGTTTTTTTTTTGTAACCATGTTTTGAAATTCTTTTTTTTTTGTTTTTGTTTTCCAGACTTTGAGGCGAGAATTCTTGAGAAGCCCAACCCTCAGTTCTTACCATGGATGACATATTTTTTCAATCATAGGTTATCGTCATCGGGTTGGTTTGGAGTACTTCAACAAGATTCAAAATGATAAAAACTTCTGCAATTTTATTGATAGTAAACCAATAGTTTACATCTTGATTGAATTGGAAAATAAAAGTGCGACATGAATCGAACTAACAGAAAAGTAAGAGAAATTTCCACGCAAGGGGTACGGAAAATTGAAAATAGTTACTCTTGAGGGCCAGCACCCATCCCTTCCAGTGGTCCCTCAATGATTGCATAGATGGAGGTTCCAGCAAACCAGTTAGCGAGGTGGGATATACCATCATCAACGTCCACCAACTTTGATTCCGGCTTCTTGAAAACATGCGGTGGGTGATCGTCTTCAGAATCCTCAGACAGATTGACCGGAATTATCTTTCTCTTCTTATACTTAAGAGCCTTTGGTGGCTGGTTAGCTATAATTTGGGGTTGTTTGGGAAAAATAAGCCCAAGGTCCTCATCAATTGAGCTCGGCTTCAAATGCTCATAGCCCCCTATTACTCCAGCTGAGTGAAAGGTGTGGCCAATAAGTAATGGTAAAGGACTTTGACTTGCTCCTCTTCGGCCTTCATGTCTATCACGACCTCGTCCACGGCTTCCATGATATCCCAAGCCAGCTTTGTGGGATTGCCCCTGTGCTTCAATTGGGGTGCGAATGCCTTGGCCTTCTCTTCCAAGACCCTTTCCTGGCTCGAAATTATTACCAACCATGACCTTTGCCACCATGATTGCCGTCTTTGAGACTTCTGGAACAGGCAATGGCATATCTGGCGAAGCCTGAATGACATGAACTATCTCAAATGAGTGATAGCTATCTTCCTCAACATGATCGGGCTCTATGTATGGGACCTCAGTTGCATTAAAGATTCGGTGATCTTCCTCTCCATAAACTGTAATTAGCTTTGCTTTAACTACAAACTTGATCTTCTGATGCAGAGTAGATGGCACTGCACCTGCATTATGGATCCATGGTCGTCCCAATAGGAAATTGAAAGAAGAAGGGATATCCAACACCTGAAAGAGAATATCAAACACTGAAGGTCCAATTTGCAGTTCCAAATCAATCTGTCCCATCACATTTTTCTTTACTCCATCAAAAGCCCGGACGGAGGTTTTAGCTGCTTGCATGGTAGATGGATCAATACCCAACCTTTTCAGTGTAGCTAACGGGCACAAGTTTAAAGCTGACCCGTTATCAACAAGTACCCTAGCCATATGGGTCTCCTTGTACTTCACCGATATATGGAGCGCCTTGTTGTGACCCCGTCCCTCAACTAGGATTTCTTCATCTGAAAATGCTACTTGATCCTTGAGGAGGACTGCCCCAACAAACTCCTCCAATTTATCTTCTTCCATGGTCTCAGGGACATGAATCTCACTCAAAACTTTCATTAAGGCACCCCGATGCTTGTCTGATGTCTGGAGAAGTTCCAGCAACGAAACCTGTGCCGGCAACTTTCTCAACTGGTCAACTATGCTATATTCGCTAGCCTTGATTACAGCTAAGAATTCTTTTGCCTCTTTCTCAGCTACCTGCTTGGCCGGTTGGTTATCAGGATAAGCTCGCCCTGACCTTGTTATCAAATCGACATCATAAGACCATGGAACCGTTTTGTTATTCTCATAAGCATAAGGCTGAGGCACAGCTAACACCAACCCTTCAGAAACATCAGGTATGACAATCCCAAAGTCATCATCAGAGGCATCCTCAAGAGGGGGCATGTCAATTAGCTCAGGATCCAACTTAATTTTTTTGCTAGTCAACATCGCAAGCTCTTCATCCCAGTCGATAATGACTTGAGATGTGGTAGCGACAACCCCAAATTCATCTGTCACTCCAATCATCCCTTTTCTAACCAGCTCATCTACCTTCTTCTCGACTTTAATAAGTGGTACCGCTTCATCAGTCGAAAAATAGCCAGCTCGAACTAAAGCATCAAACATATCGTCAAATGAAACCTTGAACCCTTGAATCTGCTTGGCACCCGAGCCAAGGACAACGTTGGTACTTCCCGAATGATTAGGAAGTGGATTATTCTGCACATTGGGTTTAGGTGGCTGGATTGTAAATGCTCCAGTTTCAAGTAGATCTTGTATGCGGTGCTTGAGCACGGGACAGTCGTCGACTGAATGGCCTTGTTCACCTGAATGATAGTCACACTTCTTCGCAGGATCATAGCTAGGGTATTTTGCAGCATTAGGACGCTGGGGCTCAGAGGTCAACAAACCCTTCTTCCGTAACACGGCTAAAACTTGAGAATAAGTCCCAGGAAGTGGAGTAAAGGTACGGCTTTTCCGTTGATTCGTCCTCTGATTCTGCTGACCATAACTAGGTGTCTGTTGGGGAGCAAACTGCATGTTTGGGGCTCGAGTTTGTGCCTTCTGCACGTAAGCCATGTTGACCTCAGGAACATGCTCCTTTTCCTTTTTGGCAAACCTCCTACCAGAAAAACCTGACTCACCGTACCATCCTTTCTTAAGCCCAGACTCAATCTCTTCCCCCATGGCAACCAACTGGCTAAAAGACTGGACGGTTGTCACCAGTATTCTCGAACGAACCGGCTGTGGAAGTGTAGACACAAATAACTTCATTGGGTCACGCTCAGAAGGCTCGGGCATGATTTGGGACGCCATGCTCCTCCAGCGGGTGGCGTATTCTTTGAGAGTCTCTCCCCTTTTTTGTTCAGCCTGCTCCAGATCCTCTCGGGCGACGGTAATATCGAGGTTAAATTTAAAATGCTTGATGAAAGCATTGGCCACTTCCTCCCAAGAATCTTTCCGATTGATCTGATGGTTAGTGTACCATCTCATTGCAGCATCCTTCAAACTTTCCTGGAAGGTTTGAACCATCAGAGGTCCATTTGAGACGTATTTATTCATGAGGCCTTGATACATCTCGATGTGTTGCACAAGGTTGGATGTGCCATCGTACTTTTCGAAGGTCGGCATCTTGAACTTTTCTGGCACTTGCACTCTGGTGTATACTGACAGGTCGATCGGAGGAATATTTTGAGTTCCCTCAACTTCGCGTATCCTCTGTTCGAGCTTTGCTAGATACTTTGCATTTTCTTCATTCCAGGATAGAGGAGGAACTTTAGCCGCGTGAGATGCGCTAGTATCAGTCAAGATTACATCATCAACGTCGAAGGTCGGGTCAATGTCTACTGCATGAGCCTTATCAGGGCGGAGGCCCTGATAGGTCGGTGGTGGAATCCCCGAATGAGAGCCAACATTATTCTGCTGCTGCTTGGCCATAAAATCAGCCATCGCCTTAGATATGGTAGAGGTGATATGCTCATTTACCGCATTCATGTGCTCATTCAACTTCTCGTCAATCAGAGCAGCAGTGTCGACTTGGTTGGCCATCCTTCTCGTTTTGGAACGAGTGTTATGGGGGTGAGGAGTATCCGTAACGAATTACCTACAGAAGGGTAATAAACACGATGAGTACAATGAGTAAAAATGGCGAGTCGGTCCATGACGCTCCTAAAAATCCATGATCGAAATGATAGTGAACAAGTTTCGCGTTCTGAGCTCGGATAGATTTTGCATAGTTTAATTCTCCTTTTCAAAAATTCCGTCCAGAAGATTGATTTGTCCAGATTTAACTTTGTGTGCTAATTTGGATCACAATTCAATAAAAATCATGGAATCTCAAAAGGTGAATCAACATCCATTATTACAAGAAATTCCAACATTATGGTGTGAAAATGCAAACTAACATTCCAACCTAGAATAATGAAGAGTATGATGAAAATTCTCTAAACAAAACATGACATCAAATTGTCTTTCTTTTCTTAGAGGCCCCATGATCTATAGACGAATGGGCCTTTAACACACGCCTTAGTCGTGCATTCTCCTTAGCTAAAGCATCTGCTTCTTCTTGAGCCTTCAATGCCTTTTCTTCACTAACTTTGATTTGGGCCAAACGGGTATGTTGCTTTGTCACGATTGGGATCTTCGGGAGAATCGAGGCAGGAATGATGTGATGCTGAACATAGTGAGCTGTGGCAAAGTACTTCTTCATCCTTCCAGTGAGCTCATTTGCGGGCCAACTCAGCTTTTGGTTAGAACACCTCCTCCATGCTTCAGAATGACGTCTAAGTTCAGCTCTGTAATTCTCGCCTTTCTCGAACCAGACTCGAAATTCATTGGGCCCAAGCGGGGGTGGAATGTCCTGTAGAACCCGAAACTGTCGTGCTACTCGCAGAGGTTGATAACTGGTCCCCCCATAAATGCCCATTAAAGGTACGGGCTTCTGATCACCATGGTAAAGTCGAGCCTCAGTGACTTGGAACCATACAGCTTGCCAAAGGAAAATCTTAGAGTTCGGATTTTTGAACAAATCGATCCACTGTGTGTAGTGCAGACTCTTAGTTTGATCTTGTATTTGCTTGAACCTTAAAATAGGGTTATCAGTCATGCCTATTTCAAATACAATCATGTTTTCCCCAAATTGAGAAAGGTGCCAGAAAAACCAGATTTGTAAAAGTTCAATTGGGGCTCGAAAAGTCCTGTCTTTTTCCCTCTTATCTCTTTCATTTTCTTCCTTGAAACGTGTTAATGAAATGAAAGTTTCTGCCAAAATAGTATTTATGAAACTAACCCCTCCACATATTTGCTTTACCGTCCAGGCCATTAAAGGATTAATGGCATTTTGACGGAATGGAAAGACGATAAATCCGAAAAATGCTAGAATAAAAATCCTAGATCTCATGTGGTCGAAATTACTTTCAAAACAGTCGATGAGGAAAGATAATGGGCATGCCTGACAATTACCCTTCAAAACTTTTTCAATTTCTTTTTTAGTCAAATTCAAAAATTCAGCAAGCACTACCGTAGGGTCTACCTGAATAGGTGGCTCAACTATATCTAACTCAACCGATTTTCCGATGACAATGCTGTATTCTTCCAGAGTAGGTGTAAGCTCAAACTTACCTCCTAGCACAAATGTAGTCGTCTCGGGGCACCAGAAATTAGCAAGCGCATGCATGACCCCACTCTGAATATCTATATCAAGGATCGGCAACATGAATCCAATGCGCTTGAGCACATACTGCTGGCCATCCGACTTCAATTGACGCCATAAATTCTTCAGCTCTAGCTTTGGAGTAGGCAAGAAACGGATATCGAGGCGACCCATTCGTATATAGATCACGTGTCGAATGAATTAACCTAAATCATGGACCGACCCAAAATAAAATCAGAAAAACATGAGATGAAGCATGAGAAATTACCGCTCATTGGGAGAAAATGTCAATCACAAAGACATGCACATGGACCGTGAGTTTAAACCTTAGTCTATCTACCTTAAAGGCTTTTGCAAAGTGAAGTGATGAACGGAATGACATGTCGCAGCCTCGCGCACAATCATCATGACTAGTCGTAGCCTCGCATACAATAATCATGACTAGTCAAGTCCAGTCACTTCGGCTTGGTTCGGTCGACAAGGGCAACGCCCATGCATCATGGCCTCATGAGCATGAGAACAACCCTTGAGCCATTTTTGGAAAAAATTTCGGGATCCAGATGGGATAACCTTTAGTGAAGCCTTACCACCAAGGTTAAAGAACCATCTAAATACCATCTTAAAATTATTGGTGCAACCCAGGTCCGGTTGCGGGTTGTGTGTGATGTAGTGCAAATACCATAAATTCATGCACAACATTTAAATACAAACACCGCTTCAATAGTTCAAAGAATAAATTACAATTCCTCTACCCCAAGCCTGCAAAATAAGGGGTTAGCCACACACTTCTCCCCTTATAACTCCCATTCTGCAAAACCATTTAACACCTGAGAATTGGTATTCAAACAAGATTGCCAAATCAAGTGAAATTTTTTTTTATGAAAATTTTCTGGCCTAAGTCCTCCTTAAATTTTCTAGAAAAATTCAAGTAGTCCCCAGCGGAGTCGCCAAGCTATCGCGACCTAAAAATCGGGTTTTTAACGCAATTTTAGGTTAATGGATTACTAGATTAATTAATTAAATTAACTAACCTAGTTCGAGCTCTCCCAAGCTCTACCAAATCGCAACTTAGGTTTATGTTCAAATGATTTAATTTTCAGAGCCGCCACTAATCTTTTTTGTAGGTCGATTAGAAACCTAAGTAATTTAGTGGGAGAACTAAATTACTCCTACGAACCAGAGATTATAAGTTCGGGACTTGATTACATTAATTTTTCAATTAATGTCCTTTCGGCACCAATTTCATGAAAATGTTCAATTTGGCAATTTCGACGAATTTTCACTTGAGGTTCAAAGGTGCAATTTTTGGGTTTTCTTTTTTTATGAATTTTTTTGTATTTTTAAATGATTTTCGAAGTTTGAAATTAATTAGAAAAATGTGAACAGGTTCAAGATCATCTTAAAGTTTTCGGTTTTAATTTGCATTATTTCCGAAAAAAATTTAAGAGACTCTTTTCACCCTATGTCTAAATCTTTTAAAAATTAAGATGGATTTCAAAAGGTTCTATTCATGAAATGCAACCCATTAGATAGGATTTCTAGAAAACCCTATCTTTCTAAAAATGATGAGACGTGGTTTTTAAGAAACCATATCTTGCTAATTTTTTTTTTGAATTTTCTGAGATTTTTGGAAATGAAATTAAAAATGAGCAATGAGGATTTTTTTAATATTTTTGAATTTTTATTATTTTTATTTTTATTTGTGTGGGTGCAAATTTAAGTTCGAGTTGCAAAAATCAATTACCGCCATTTCTTTCGAATTAAAGTTTCGATCTAAAGCCTTATAGATCGACCCTAGAAATTCGAAATACCCGCTGTGAAAATAAATCCATCTAAAGCCTGATAGACAGATTCATTTCCACATATGCGGTTGCGGATTAGGAAATTTTCCTAATCGATGATGTTTTGAAATATTTTGGATTATCTTGAGAAAATTTCAAAATGTTAGGAAGATTCCGAACTATCCATAATGAACGAACTTTTCCGATTC
Source organism: Psidium guajava (assembly GCA_016432845.1). Classification (NCBI taxonomy): domain Eukaryota; kingdom Viridiplantae; phylum Streptophyta; class Magnoliopsida; order Myrtales; family Myrtaceae; genus Psidium; species Psidium guajava. The sequence continues at coordinate 35,596,832 of CM028226.1, forward strand.
GTGCACAAGATTATGCTTGCAAGATATACTCGTGATTTTAAACTTCCAAATTCAACACCAATCGAATATATCAAACATGCAAGGCAATTTTTATATGCAAGTTAAACCGGTGAAATTGACATGTGAATAACCAAATCCAATTGACACAATTGCAAAACTTTCAAATTAAGCAATATTTGGCATCTCAACTTTGCAACGTAATTCTTCAAGATATGCAATTGAATTCAAACTTTATAGCTAAACATTCAGAATTTTTTAATTGAGAAATGTACCTGAACTTGCAAATTTTTTCTTCTCGGATTCGCTCTTTGCACACGAAAGAGCTGGCCCACGTTACACAAAACCTTGATTTTTAAAGTTTGGGTACAGCTAGCCCACGTTTGCACCTCGTCCACCAATTTGGACTTTGACCAGGGAGAGCTTCAATAAAGCGACAACAAGGGCTCTGAATCAATTGACTCCAGAAGATTGAAACAGGGAAGGAAAAACCGCACCGAGCCCAATAGTGAAAGACGGAAGTAAATCTGGAACTTTGGCACACGGGAAGGCTACAAGGACCGATGGATGGAGAATTTCGGCACTGTAGAGAGCTCCGGCGCTGCAGGAAAGCTTCGGTATCGCAGGAGCTTCGCAGCAAAACTGGAACGCCGACTGAGCAGGGGTGCAAAGTGGCGGCACCACTCAGGAAGAGGAACACCCAAGGTAATCTCGGTTTGAAAGGAAGTCCAGAATTTTTTGGACTCTCAAGTCTCTCAAACTCACGTGTAATTTTCTCTTAAACTCACTGGGTATAACCCTCGCACAACCCTCTCTCTCTCTTTGGCATCTATCTCCTATGGCTGTGTATGAATTTCTCATCTCATAATTTTTGTGCGCTCCTCCGACCCCCCTTTTCGTGAACGAAGGAGCTGCTTTTATAAGCAGAAGTCGCTCGTAAACCCCCTGTCGATCGTGGAGTTGTTTTGATCTTCGAGGATTTTCCTTGATTTTCGGAACGGACGCAATCTCCCAGTTTCCTCATTTCTGTTTCACCCACTTTGGCTGTGAACTTGTCTTCGTTCACTTGCCATTCGTCCACAAATATCAAAGTAAACGGAGATGCTCTCCATTTTTCCAAATTTTCAACCGATTTATCCTTTATATTAGCTTTGATTTTAGCCGCAAGAATTTGACTTTTGAAAAATAAGTTCACAAGCCTATAGATAAGACCCGTGTCCCTTGATTCATGGGTTTCCAGGAAGTTTGCCTGTTGTCCACGTTCGTAGCATCTCATCTGGCTCGATATTCTCCACGCGATCGCATCTTACGTATAATTTCGACCACCGGGTCATCTTGACCCCTACGAACTTAGTCCAATATGCTCGAGCCCATTAGCCGTCGGTCCAAAAATGCGATGTGATGAACGCTAAAGACAACAAATGATTGAATATTTTTGTTAGGGACTAACTTAATCTCTCTTTTTTTATGAAATAAATGATCAAAATTTAGGTGTCAATACCAACACAGTCGGAGGGAGAGACTTTTTGTATTAATATCAATTCAGTTTTAGATCTTTCAATTGAACCAATTTAATCCTAAACTTTTGACTTTGATGTCAATTAGTCCTTTCAGCTAAACTTGATTAGAAAAGTTTGATGTGAATTTCAAGTTAACGCCGGCCGGCTCTACTGGCGCTGACATGGAGACCGGAAAGGGAAAACGATGTCGTTCCCTTTAAAAACAATTGATTGAAAATTTTTCTTACGTAAACTAGACCAGGAAATAAAAACGGCTCCCTTCAACCCATACGATCGCTCTTCTGCTCCCTTTCGTGCCCAAATCAATTGCTTCCTTTCTGCCCAAATCCATCTTCTGCCAAATCAATCTTCGCCGATACGGCTTGCGCAAATCGATCTTCACCTAAAACCTTTGTCGGTCGCCTTCGTCCGATTTTGATCTGCACCCAAATCGTCAATCGCCTTCGTGCGTTGCCCCACGCATTCACCTTCGTCCAGTTGCTCGACGCCGAAATCGTTAATCGAGACCCTTGTCAACCGACGCATTCGTTCGTTGCCCAACACTTCGCCTTTATCTGGTTGTACTCTTTTTCTTACAGCTTCAGTTTCCTCTGAGAAAGGCAATTCCCCCCTCTTTCTTTCTCTGAAACCTTGCCAAATTTAAGGATGCTTAGTCTGCTGAATTTGTTAGTCAAGTTGGAAGGAAATGTTAGTTCGTGATGAAGACGAAATGGGTAAAGTTGAGTCTGCACGGTTATTGCACGACGAAATACCAAAGTGGGTTTGGCCCCTGGTTTGTACCCAAAGTGGGCGAAGTTGAGTCTGCACGCAAGTACATTGTTTCAATATCGGTGAAAGCAACTGTAAGATGTGCTTTGACAAGTCAAAAAAAAATTTATTTTGACCAAGTCAAATTTGGTGGGGAACCACCGGTTCAGAAAAAAAAAAGTTGAAAAGTCAACAAAAAGAAAAGAAACAAAAGGCAGGAGCTCTCTTCTCTCTTTGGACAAACGCACAAAAAGAAGAAGAAAGAAAGAAAGGAGAAGAAAAGAGAAAAGAAAAAAAGGAGAAGGAAAGAGAAAAGGAATCCAAGCCACGTGTCCCGCCAAGTTATCTTGACGCTGTTTAACAATATTCAGTAAGTTCTTGCACTGCTCGTTCTTCCTATTGAAGTAGTTTTTGGAATTAAAGCTTAATTTTGGACCTGGGTCGAGTTTGAGTTGCTGAGTCCATTTGAGAAGTTTTTTTTGCTACGTTTTTGTTTGAGGATGAAAATTTAGGATATTGTGAAGTCGTAGGATTTGACGAATCTTAATTTGACGCTCTGGTTTGCTCGAAACAAGAATTTCAATTCTGATTTCTACAGTATGTGTGTGAACAGTGTACTTTAAGAGCTGATATCTTTATTTTTCGGTCATTGTTTGAGGTTGATCCTATTAGGACTTTCGTAGTACGCCGAATAATCTTCATTTTGACTATAAGATGGCTTGAAAAGGAGTTCGGTAGAATGAATTATGGCCTTTTTAGTTTTAAAGCGCGAACTATCCACTATGGACAACAAAGGAAATCTGCTATTAAGCAAGCTTCCATTGACGGGCGATTATCGTTATATCATTAAATAGGTGTAAATTAGTTGAGTCGCCCGTTAGAGTGTCATATTACTCATTTTTTTTATCCATTTTCCTTATTTTTGAATAGGAATTCGGACACGTCGGCTCGAGTAACTATCGCATTTTATTTTGCATTTATCTGGTGAATGATACTATTGTTTCTTTGACTTGTGTAAACTCATATTTTTTTGAGAAGGTATAATATGAGTTTTTAATGTGATTTGTTCTTTTGAAAGGAAAGTAAAAGCGGTGTTGCCAAAGAACATTTTTCTCTCATTGTGATAGGCAAGAAGACCCTAAAAAAGATGATACTAAGAATCTCACTAGATGGATGGATGAACACAAAGATGAGGTGGTTATTATTAGGCATTGAGATGATGAAAGAGTTAAAGAGCTGCTCAAGGAAAAATTTGCTAAACATCATGTTTCTAGGACAACGCAAAAAGGCAAGGTTCATGCAACAAAAGGCCTCGCGTCCCCTCGACCTAAAAGAGTTTCATCTTCAGTGAGACCCTCTATTTCTCTATCTTCAGATGTCTTTTTTTATGTTCAATTTGATGTTAAGGATTTGAAGGTGTCCATGGCGATTATGTCAAAATATCTGGTCAAGCTTGAGAGGACCATCATCAACTAGATTGCTATAATCCCCTACAAACCATTCATGAGCCTACCCAATCTCCTTCCCCATAGAAACATAGGCGTACCACTCCCAAATGATCACACTTCCTATTTGCGCACATAAACTGCTTGTTTCTGTTGTTTTATGCTTTTTAATGTACCCCACTATTTCTCCACTTAAATGAATGAATGAATGAAGTGATCGTTATTCATATACTTATGCTTTTTGTTGATGATAAAAATGGGGAGAATTTTATAGGATCACGCAGAAATGTGCTAAATGTCAAATTTGGGCATAATCCCAAGCGCTAAAGGAAGCATAAAAATTGGGGGAGCCTAAAGGGAAGTATAAAAATAGGAAGAGCCTAAAGACAAGAGAACAAAAGTTTCCATCTACAAGTGTTTATCTAAAAAACAACTTGAACTGTAACTAAACATCTTGATCAAAATAATTTGAAAATCAAAAGATTATCTTAGTCAGTTCTTCTTCAGATTTATTTACTAAATCTTTTTAGAGAATATCACTTATATGTGATCATGCCTTATTATTCAAAAATTCACTATGCAGATCTTTACATTATTGCACTCTATAAGTTTTGTCTCACTTCACATCTACAGGATAGTTTTGTCATCATCAAAAAGGGGGAGATTTTTTGAGGATTTCTAAACTATCCTTTGGTATTTGATTTACTTTTGGTATGCATATGTTTGATATATATAGCTAAGGATCATATGATAAACATCAGGTAAAGATCACATGATAACCATCAGGTAAAGATCACAAGCAGTTTGAAGCATTTTCGTGAAAAAAACCTATTGAGGACAACAAAAGATTCGATCACCGATTATTGATATTGGAGCTTGAAAGATGTGTTCTGCCGAGTTTTTGAAAGTCCAAACATGTGGATGTTTGTAAAAGAAAGGCTAAAATAGCTGTTACTTGATGTGAAGGCACAAACGGATACTTCTAAGGGTTATCGGGAACTGTTCCCTGCTCCTGTTAGAGTCTTGTAAAAAGCTGTTAGGGTGGCACAGAAGCTAAGCACCTATTTTAGGAAAGTCCAGTTTGACTTTCAAAAAGCTATTCCATCTTGAGGACAAGATGTCTCATTATCAACCTCCAACGGCTCTTTTGCTTCTTCATGGATGATCAAACGACTAGAATGCTGAGATTTATAAAAGGAGGAGATCATGAAGGCCAAGGTGTACCGAACAAATTTTATCTAAATGTTGCTCCAGAAATTGTTCTAGTTGAAAAGCTTGCGCTAATTGAAAGATCTTGTGATCCATTGTGCCTTGTAATCGTGCAAAAGCAAATGTGCATTTTTTAGCAGTGAGACTACATTAAGATAGTGTGATCTATCGTGTGAAAGATTAGCTTACATACTATTTGTAACTTATGAAGTAGTTTACTAGTTCGTTATAGCTTGTGTTGTGACTGTTAGTTGTGTGAAATATATGTAGGTTTGGTATATAAGTTGAACCACTATATATGGTGTGCCAATCATTTCTAGATTTTTACTCTGTTCTACACACACTCAGATACTGTTTCGTCAAATAGTTGCTCACCCAATCTTTTCCACATTAAATTTTGGTCTACGAATTAACTGAAAAAGTTTCGAAATAACCTATTCAGCCCCTCTAGGTTAGATTGTTAGCCCCAATAGTCTCAGCTTCGAGCATTCTCGACAAGTTATTATTAGCCTTTGAAGCACTAGGAGACATCGCCTTTGCGTACCCTTACTCTATTATCGTCTTCGAGATACAGGTACGGCCTTGTCTTCTAGCACACAGGATCAAGTAATGTTTTAAGAAGGTAGCTTAATGACTGAAGTAGAATGCGTGATGCTTCGTATAGGAGGACACCTTGAAGTCTCCTCCCCCGGAAAATGAGACGATGAAGAAGGCCTCGATGAATGCGATTATTGCGACCACCTTCTTCTACTTATGCTGCGGATGCTCGGGATATGCAGCGTTCGGGGACACCACCCCAGGCAATCTATTAACTGGATTCGGGTTCGACGAACCGTACTGGCTGGTTGACCTTGCCAATGCTTGCATTGTGCTTCATCTGATGGGAGGATATCAGGTACATTAGAAGGATTGGTTAACAGATCTTCATGTTCATGTTCATGTCCAATTCACCTATCAGCATCACGTCCGTGCATGTCTATAATAAGCCGGTCATTTCCACAGCACTTTTATTGATCAGATCTTCAGCCAGACCATCTTCGCAACGGCGGAGAGATGGTTCGGCTAAAAATTCCCCGACAGTGGTTCGTGAACAATCGCTACTCGTGCAAGCTCCCCTTGCCGCCGGTGCTCCAGCTGAACCTCTTCAGGGTGGTGTTCAGGACGGCGTATGTGGCGTCCACGACCGCATCGGCGATGCTCTTCCCTTACTTCAACTCGGTCCAAGGGGGGGCGCTCAACTTTTGGCCCCTGGGAATATACTTCCCTGTGGAGATGTACTTCGAGCAAAAGAAGATCCGGGCGTGGTCGAGGAAGTGGATTTTCTGCGGGTCGCTCAGCTTTCTGTCTGTTGATCACCATAGTCGTCGGATTCATTGGATCAGTTGGTGAACTCGTAATTGAAGAACTCAGCTGAGAAACTGCATTACAGCATCGTAATCCTCCAGAGATTTCTTTTTCTTTATAATTTTTCCCTTTTTATTCTTTTTGGACATGTAGGGAGACTTTTTGTAAGTTGCTCATACCATATTTGATATAATCAAAAAGAGATTTCTCTTGTTCGAGATTTGACATTTGACCTAACGGACAAAAAACATATTATATGTCGAAAATAAGTCTAACTAAGTGAATTTCCTCTGGTTCATTATCCTAAATAGCAATTGATACGGGATGCTTCTACAAAGTCAAAAATCTATCAACATGTTTATTTCGTCAAGCGTTAAAAGTGTAAATGGAAATATAAGGTACTTTTGTATAAAATGTGGCATAAAACCTTTGATTCAATGCGTAATGTGGTCTCCTGAACTTTTAATTTGTTCAATATAATCCTTAAACTTTAGCCTGATGCCCAATATTATCCCTAAACTTTTAATTAGTTCAATGAGAAAACATTCAATCTAGTCCATGGATTATGCAAAATTTTCATCATTGTATTTGAACTTGAATTGATGGAAGGGCAAAATTAAATATTTTTCATATAATTCAGAGATCATATTGAATATGTATCAAAAGTTTATGGACCACATTAAATAAATTAAAAGTTGAGGGACAGCATTACACATTAGTTTAAATGTATGGACCATACTAAACAAATTAAAAGTTTATAGATTATATTGGACATTGAGCCAAACCTCATGAGTCATTTGTGCCATTATCCTTTTTTATTTTATATTTTGTCCCTGTGCAGCGGGGGAAGGAGCACAAAGCACTCACAGACTAAATTATGGAGAATGGGCTGATGAATGGTCAGGTCCACTTGTCTGATGATAGAAGAAAGCAAGCAAGGAACAGAGAGCTTCACTTCTCCATTTTAAATATCTTCGGTATAGATTGGACCGCAAAAGCAGTGTTTTCCTCCTTCCAACTTTTTTTTTTGAAAAAAAATTCTAGTTGGAGAGAGAGAGAGAGAGAGAGAGAGAGAGAGAGATGGGTGAAGAAGATGATCAACAGTCCCCACTGCTCAAAAGCATTTCTTCTGCTGGTGCATCCCAAGAGCCACTCAAAAGAACTGGTGAGAATCAACACCAGCCCCATCATTACCTCCTCATTAGTTGAGACTTTCCTCGAAAATATGAATGCGCCATTACTTGAAACATATCTTGAGAAGAACTGGGAGATTGTCTTGTACCATGATCATGTCCTGTTTTATGTCTCTATCTTTTTGGAATTGCTCGCATGCGTGGAGAGGAAGCAGGTTTTTTTGTATGTTCAGACTCTGGATTTCTTGTGATTAGAGTAAAATGAAGAAGCAAAAGTTTCTGGAGCCTATCTCATGTTCTGACCCTTGTTCTGTGGTTGATCAAAGGGACAATGTTTGTTTTTTTCTTTTCCTCAGAGTCAGAACAATTCTCTTGCAAATATATTCTGCTTAGTGCTCTGGTTGAGTTTTCAAGTACTTTTTGCGGTTGTAGAGAACTTGCAGCGAAATCAAACGGACTGGTTTTAACTAAACAGGAAAATTCCTGCAAATAGTTTGTGCTTATGATGCTACTTAAATGCCTAAAAGTTATTTCCGTATGAAGGGACACAATGGACGGCAGTGGCGCATATTATGACGGGAGTGATCGGAGCCGGAGTGCTTTCTCTTGCATGGAGTGTGGCTCAACTAGGGTGGATTCTCGGTCCTGTGTGCATGATATGCTTCGCAGGAATTGCTGTTGTCTCTACCTTTGTTCTTTGTGACTGCTACCGGTACCCTGATCCAGAATGTGGAACCACTAGAAACCGATCTCTCATGGAAGCTGCCAAGTTCTACTTAGGTACTAGCCATTTCCTCAAGTGAATCATTGATAGGATAACAAGATGCGACAGTGAATCATTTCGCTGTTGTGAACATTAGCAGAATCTGTAAGTCCATACATAGGCAGACAATTCTAGCTGTATGCTATGTAGGCTCGAGGACATAGAATATGTCTATGATGGGCAGCTTTTAAGAACAATCTATGCATGGAGTATGTTTCCCTAATAAATCCGGACGGCAGAAACAACAAAAGGCCTGAGGCTCTTGCCTCTTTGCATGAGGACAATTGTAACCTAGGGATGGAGTTTCGGGCTCTGTTTGTACACGATGAAACAAGCAAGATATTCATAATTCATATGAAAAAAGAGGTAGGGTTAAGCAGGAAAAAACGTTAAGCCAGCTCGAAGTTTCACACATTGATGCTTGATTATGATAGCAAAAGGAACATCACGTTGCTTTACCAAGAGATGACTATGACAGAGGCGGTAATATTTCAGGAGAGAAGCAGCAACACATTTGCAGAGTATTTGCGCAGGAAGGCCTATATGGTGCCGGGATTGCTTATACCATAACAGCTGCAGCCAGTGTGAGGTGAACTGCTTATACTATGAATCTTCAAAACACTTTTCAATGCTTTTCCTGTCTTTCCTTTTCCGAATGTCTTTAATGGGCCTTCATGCATACCCGAATTCCGGACAACTGTTAAACAGCGCCATGAGTTGCATATTCCCGCATTAACATGTTTTCTATAACCTATTTATCATGATTCTGGAAACAGGTTGATTCTAGGTTGACGAGGATCTTTTATTGATGTAGGGCAATCCTAAGATCGAATTGTTATCATCAAGGAGGGCACAATGCTCCATGCCAATATGAGGATAGTTTCTATATGCTCGTATTTGGTGTAGTTGAGATACTACTGTCACAGATTCCAGATTTCCATAGTATCGGATGGCTGTCAATTATCGCGGCTGCCATGTCCTTCTCATACGCTTTTATCGGGTCCGGACTTGGCTTCCTAAAAGTAATAGGTATAATCAGGAGAGGACCCAACTGTGACTATAAGGAAAAAGGAAATGTGTCTTCAATTTTGAAAGGCTTCAAGCTTTTAGCTTGTTGCTATAATGTGCGAAAAGTTCAGATTGACTCGTTTTCGTTGCTGCAGAAAATGGAACCATTGAGGGATCTATCACGGGAGTTCCAGCTTCGAGTAATCTCGAGAAGTTATGGTTGGCCTTTGAAGCACTTGCTGACATTGCTTTTGCCTATCCTTATACCTTAATTGTTCTTGAGATACAGGTAGACTCTATCAAAACCTTACGGGATCGGCTTTTGATACAGGTTGACTAGTGTAGACATTTGAAATTCGGTCGGTCAAATGCAGGACACCTTGGAGTCCCCTCCCCCAGAAAACCAGACGATGAAGGCGGCCTCATTGAAAGCGATTGTCATCACCACCTTTGTTTACCTTTGCTGTGGATGCTTTGGATACGCAGCGTTTGGTGATAGTACACCAGGCAATCTACTCACTGGATTTGGATTCTACGAGCCATACTGGCTCGTCGACCTCGGTAATGCTTGCATTGTGCTTCATTTGGTGGGAGCGTATCAGGTACTATAGAAGGATGTCCACGTACTCTTTTACCTCCTAATGCTTTTGTTCACCTGTAAGTATCGTGCTACCGCATTCAAATTAGTCCAGCTGCGGAAAAATTTTCACTAGCTTAAGAGCACAAATATTTTCGTGCACGTCTGAGTTGACACACCGCCTTTTCTGTGAACACATATATTCATGTCGTAAGTGATAGCTTCCGCACTTTCCTACAACAAGATACTAGCTGTCGTAATTAGATAATTTCAAGCTGCAGTTGCTTTTTGTTGCTTCACGTCTGACCTCGTCACGAATTTTTCTAACAAATAAAGGGTCACGAGACGTTCGACAACCTACGATGACATTCCTTTCATGGGAGCTTCTTTTCCCTTCATCAGGTCTTTAGTCAGCCCGTTTTCGGGACAGCAGAGAGATGGTTCGCACATAGATTCCCCCACAGTGGATTTCTGAAGAATTGCATCTCATTCAGGATTCCGTTGTTCGGCACGTTCAAACTGAACCCTTTCCGAGCGGTGTTCCGGACAGCATACGTCGTATCCACGACCGTGATCGCGATGGCCTTCCCTTACTTCAATTCGGTGTTGGGAGTGCTGGGGGCGTTGAACTTCTGGCCTCTGGCAGTATATTTCCCTGTGGAAATGCACTTGAAGCAAAAGAAGATTAGGACATGGTCAAGGGAATGGATTTGCTATAGGACATTTAGCTGTCTTTGTTTCTTGGTCACGGTTGTGGGATTCGTTGGGTCGCTTGCAGAACTGATTGGGGCAAGTTTAGATGAGAAATCAATGTAAATGGGTTTGCATACGATGGACAAGCAGCATATAATTAAATAGGCACTTCATTATTGATGAAAGATTTCTCTTCTATTTTTTCTTTTTTTGAAAATTTACCTCTATTTTTGTCCTTTTGGGTGATGTCATGTGATAAAGTTTCGGAAGTTCATAGAAACATTTTGGGGAAAAGCCTTTGCAACTTTGGGAAGCAACTTCAATCTATAAACTACGGCTTTGTAAAGAATTTACGCTAGTTCTTTTTCCAAAGAAAAAAAAAACGATAATAATTTTCAAACTATTTGCCGGCGACCCAAATTGTTCCTCGGCCAAGGTCACATGACCTTAGGTGGTTGGATTACCTTAGGTCAAGCAACCACAGGCGACGCTGGCCGACAGCTAGCTAGATCTAGACTTGTCAGTCCCTCGCTAGTGACGTCGTGTGAGGTGGGGACATTTTCGTGATTATGAAAGTCGAGTGCGGGCGAAGTTGGAAGAAGAAAATTTTATTTGCATTTCAAAACTACTCAAAGCATCTTTGAAAATGAAATTGAATTTTCTCAAAGCCCTTCAAAAAAAAATAGGACACGATATTTACATCTGCCCAGGGGACTTTGAAGCTCAAAATCCCTGGCAAAAGTAATTTTCAAAAACGCACCCATAATATGTTATTCTTTATCAAAAGTGGGAGTGGGAAGAAGACAATTTTTTGCTTCTCCTGAGTTCTTTTGTCTTGTTTCATTTAGGTAATTCAAGTTTTTCTAAAAAGGCTGTTCTTATCAAAACTTTCGCTAAAATACAAAAAAAACTATTTAAAGTGCAATCTTCAAAATCGCTTCATCTGTCTTTATATGTTCCGAAAGAAAAATCCCATATCCTAATGATAATAATTCCAATATAGAAAAGAAGATATGTTGTTTCTCCTGTCGAGGACTTCGGATACTTATTCAATTTAACTTTTGAACTATATAAAAATGTTCAATATTGTTCCTAAATTTGAATAAATAAAAAGACAACACTTAATATTTCCATATGCTCCAGGGACTAAGTTGAACATGTACCAAAAGTCTATAAGCCATATTGAACAAATCAAAATTTTAGAGATCACATTGCATATTGGGCTAAAACTTAGGAACTACATTAAACAAGTTAAAAGTTTATGGAGTACCTTGCATATTAAGGTAAAGTTTAGAGACCATTTATGTCATGATCCCTCATATAAAAATTAGGGTTCGACTTCGGTCCCTAAACAAGAATACCATTAGCATAGTTGTATATTCACGTCGCTCGTGCCGATTGCGTGGCTTTCTCCAAGAGGTTATTAGGATATGCTCACACATGGGATTGGGGCTCTTAGATGTATGGTCGAATAGACGAGGATCGATTTCAATTTTTCAATGATCCGGGTCATACAAACTTGATCCTCTCACCATTTTTTTTTTTTTGGAAGTGATGAGCTTCTTCTCATCTTCAAGAGTCCTTAAGTTATCTAATTATGTTTAAATCATCCTCTTGCATTACTCGAGGCATATTAAGGCGCCCGTGGCGTGTAATATGTGTGTTTCTATGTGCGTGATTTATTCAAATAAATCTTAATGAACCTTGGAGTCATCAAAATAATGTCTTCAAATTATATCAATAAACTTTGAGTAAGATGTATGTTGTGATGCCACAATAAATTTAATGATCATCACGCGTATATGTCATGTTTAGAATTTAGGGCGTGTTCATAATTTATATTCTAGGGTCTTCCTAAAATACATTTAGATTTATTTAAATGCATTGTTTTCATAAATGAAATTTAAAAAAAATGTTGTTTGGGTTTCATATAGATCGTGTGTAGACTTTGGGTTAATTAGTTTCATATCATTAAATATACGTCATTTAGGAAATCATACAAATAATTTTAGTTAAATTGCATTACTGGCATCATCCACATTGCGTATATCCTTTATAATGAAAATCAAGAATATTCTGGCTAGTTTATTAGGTCACATTAGAGTCCTAGAATTTAAATCCGTTATTTTACAATAAAAATAAAATAGCACTTCATGTAGTTTGCATTACAGAATTAATTCATCATTCAGGATTATCTTTATGTCATTCATAACTTACGTTATTAAAATATTAATATGTCATCTTGCACATAGGATTTGGAATGCATGTTCGTCCAACATGTAGATTCCTAGGGTTAATTTGGTCTATTGTTAATTAACAAAAGAATTGAATTAATAGGGATAAGCAAATCGAATCGACCGCACCGGATTGGACCGATGGTCCGGTTCCTGGTTCTTAATAGCGGAAGCGGTGGCCAGGCAATCCGGTTCTTGCTTCTAGAGTCATAAGACTGGACCAGATCGCCAAGATTGAATCGATTTTTTTTATTTTTTAAAGCAATCGTAAATCTAACGTTGTCTCTTCTCGATTCCAGTAACTCCTTGTTGTCTACACATTCATGTACATTCACTGACTGTCTCCTTTTTCCTGTCATGAATGGTTTGGCTGTCTATTTCGTGGAGTTAACGTATGGCGGTAGTTTATCCGTATAGCCAAATCTTATGCATAGTATGTCTCAACCATTTTGTTCTAAAATCATGTGCGATTGCGATGTTAGAGTTTTTCCGTATGTGGGCTCGCTTTAATTGTAATTGTAATTGATTGTATACGGTATTAATTTATCGTATACGGTATTGGTTTAATAAAGGTAAGGATATAAGGATTCTTGACGGGCCGAATATGGGCCTGGTTGGTGTGAGCCGAATTCCGGCCCGGCCCGTGATGGAAGGGCCCAGCTGGAAGTTAATATAAGGCTTGGACCCCCCCCTTTAGCCCCATTCTATGCCATTTTCCCTCGTCTTCTTCTCCATACGGCTTGTGGGAGAGAGAGCCACGAGGTTGAGGTTGTTCCATCGACGCCAGGCATCCGGAGGGCATAAAGGGGAAGTTCCGAGCTCGTCTCGCCGAAGTTCCGAAGCCCGTTCGTCGTTTTGAGGAGCCGATAGACGATGGATGCGAAATCAGGTACGCCGTCTCGAAATCTTGACTAATTAGTTGTTAGAACATGACTACGGAGGTCCTAGGGTGCCGGATTCGCCGGCTGACATTTGGTATCAGAGCCACCGTAGGTCGGTTTTAGCACATACAGGTTCTGCCTTGATTTCGTGATTTTTGGCATGCTGAAACCTGATTTTGATGGCATATTTGGGTTCGTCTCGTCGAGACGAGCGTTTTGATGGGTCGCGAGCCGCTGGAGGACGTCGTACGCGCCCACACGCTCCGCTTGAAGTTTCGCCGCCGGCGACGCGTGGCTCCGTTGACCTTAGCTGGCGCGTTGACCGTTAGACGCTGACCGGTAGTTGATAGTTGACCGGCTGTTAGTGGTTGACCGTTGGACGTTGACCGGTTAGTTGTTGACCGTTGGACGTTGACCGGTTAGTTGTTGACCGTTGGACGTTGACCGGTTAGTTGTTGACCATTGGACGTTGACCGGTTAGTTGTTGACCGTTGGATGTTGACCAGCTGTTAGCGGTTGACCATTAGACGTTGACCGGTTAGTTGTTGACCATTGGACGTTGGCCGGTTAGTTGTTGACCGTTGGACGTTAACCGGCTGTTAGAGGCTGACCATTAGAAGTTGACCGGGGGTTAGCCGTTGACTGTTAGACGTTGACCGGTCGATTGACTATTGGTCCAATTGGGGTGATTTTTTCACCGTTGTGCTCGTATGGAAATTCTCTACACTGTGGTATGCTCAAATTAATTTTTTGAGCCCTCTAAGATCTTGGAAAATGCGAAAAACCCTTGCTCCAGTATGTAATTCAGGGGTATTTTCGTCATTTTCATTTTGTGAAATTTTTCCATACGGTTTTTTGAGAAAAAAAAATAATAAGATTGGCTCATTTATGGAATACCACATAAGAATTGTGTAGAGCATTAATTGAGCAATGACACGTGTGGGACCCACACATACAGAAAGCAATACTATTGGCACTGACTATGATTTTAATGACAATTGCCCATGTCATCAAGTTTAAAATCACACCGTATGGTAAATGTAAGCCATAAAGTTAATATCCCTAGTGTGAGAGAATTTCAAAAAATTTGATTGGGTTGTGACCGCCAAAGTGGCACACTTAGTTGAATTGGAGAAATATCAGTCTTACATTGTGGTGGGATGTCTCCTGTTTTGATACATGGTCATACTCCCAAAGGAGGTGATTGTGTGTCAGACCATGGAGGGATACATGAACAACATATACTGGGAAGTGACTGATTCTAGTGATTTATACACCCAAAGATGGTGTTTCACGAAAGATTGGAAACATTCTCATGATCGTTGTCATGTAGGGAGTTTGCAATTGCATGTCATATATTCTGCCCAAAGGTGATTATATGATGATGTGTGTAACTCTCTGAAGTGTGTACTTTTAAGGATTTAAAGTTACACTGTGCTTACATAATGCTAATGGTAAATATTGCTTATTTTTCAGTCGCCTTTTCTGTGAGTGGCAACTCCGTTATAGAGGTTCTGAATGGTTCGAATTTCAAGAAATGGAGGCAGGATTTTTTGTTTGCCATGGAAATAGCCGATGTTCATATTGCCCTTACTGAAGATAAACCTGCTGTTCCCGAGAAGACCAGTGAAGGGTTTGAGAAGGCGCATTTGGCTGCTTGGGAAAGGAGCAATAGGATCTGCTTACTGTCAATGAGAAGATCCATCCAGGAACATCTGCTAAGTGGCCTCCCAACTGACTGCACCGCAAAACAAATGATGGAAGCCCTGCAAGCCAGGTACCGAGTATCATCTAATGCTCAGGTTGGAACACTTATTCAGCAGCTCTTCAATATGAAGTATACGGGTGTGGGAGGTGTTAGAGATTACATCCTAAGAATGCTGGATTTGCACACTAAAATAAATGCCTTAAGTTCTGTAATCGCTGAAAATGTGCTGGTACACCAAGCCCTAAACACCCTTCCCTCTGAGTTTGGGATCCTTAAGACCAACTTCAACTCTTAGGATAAAAATTGGTCTATAAATGATTTGATCTCAAGAGCAGTTTCAGAGGAAGAAAAATTGAGGAAGGATAAGGGAAACCTTGCCTTGGTTGCCTCCAGTTCCACCAATAGGAAAGGCAAAGGTCTTAAATCTCATACTCATAAAGGTACTCATCCTACCACTGGTCCATCTGGAAAACTGGGTCCAAAGAAAACATCCTTTAAGAAGGGTAGTGACTGCTGTTTCTTCTGCAAGAAATCGGGTCACATGAAGAAGGACTGTGCTAAATATAAGAATTGGTTATCTAAACGTGAGCAGACAGGTATTGATTCTTTGGCACTAGTTTGTGAATCCAATCTATCTGAAGCCCCATCCAGTTCTTGGTGGCTAGATAGTGGTGCGACTAATCATGTTGTATTTACCATATAGGGGTTCATAAACCGGAGGAAGCCAAATCAGGATGAGTCAAAGCTCACAGTGGGAGATAATAATAAATCTGCTGTTGAGTTCGTGGGAGATGTCATTTTAATTCTAGAGTCTGGTTTTAATTTGATGTTAAGAAACACTTTCTATGTACCTTTCTTCAGACGGAACTTAGTTTCTGTATCATGTTTGGACATGTGTGGTTACTCATTTGAAATAAAGAACAATGTAGTTTCTATGTTCTATAATTCAAATAAGGTTGGGTGCTGCAATATGTCCAATGGATTGTACATATTGTGTTTAACTCCCAATGAAATATACGCAGCTTATACAGCCGAAAGGGTTATCTCCAAAAGGCCTCTACCTAAAGAGCAGTCTTACAAGTTGTGGCATAAACGTCTTGGTCACATTTCCAGGGAAAGAGTAGAAAGGCTTGTAAAAGCCGACATTTTATCTACTCTTAAAGATGACCTGGAAACTTGTGTAGACTGTTGTAAAGTCAAGATGACCAAAATAAAGAAAAAGGGTGCAGTCCGAACTTCTGACCTATTGGAGGTCATACATACAGATATAAGTGGACCCTATACTCCAACCTTGTGTAGAAATTATTATTTCATCACTTTTATTGATGATTATTCCCGATATGGTTATATGTACTTAATTAAAGAAAAGTCTGAATCTCTTGATAAATTCAAGATATTTCGGACTGAAGTCGAGAAACAGTTGGGAAAAGTCATCAAGGTTATGAGGTCTGACCGTGGTGGTGAGTATTATGGCAAACATGGCGATGCTGGACAGCTTAAAGGGCCATTTGCCAAATACTTAGAGGATTCTGGGATAGTAGCTCAGTTTACTATACCTGGGAGCCCTAAGCAAAATGGTGTGGCTGAAAGGCGAAATCGTACCTTAATGGATATGATGAGGAGTATGATAAGTACGACCAACCTGCCTAAGTTCCTTTGGGGTGAAGCTTTGAAGACGGCGCTATACATACTGAATCGAGTTCCCACTAAAGCTGCTCCACTGACTCCTTTTGAGTTATGGACTAGACGGAAACCCAGCCTGAATCATTTGAAGGTCTGGGGTTATCCTGCAGAGGTGAAGCTGTATAATCCAGCTTTGAGTAAATTGGATCCAAGGACCACGAGGTGCTATTTTGTATCCTATCCAGATCATTCCAAGGGATACAGATTTTACAATCCTAATGGAGGCCAAAGGATTGTGGATTCACAGACAGCGAAGTTTCTGGAATTTGACATAGCCGAAAAAGGTACCTGTTCAGAGACTATTGAAAGTGACAGTACGGCGGGAAATACTGCTTCATCGTCTCTACCATCACAGACTGTTTTAGAGCTTCCCATACCGGAGACTGTGCCTGTTGAGCTTCAGGATCCCATGGTTGATATCATTCCTGATGAAGTAAATCAAGCCCCACAGCCACAGATTCAAGTTGAGGAAATTCCACTAAGGAGGTCTGCTAGGCAAAGACTATCAGCGATTCCACCGGATTATATAGTCTATCAGGGTGAACAGGATTATGACATTGGCTGTGTAGTTGATCCAGTTACTTATGAGGATGCTATTAGCTGTGAACATTCAGACCTGTGGTTGGATGCTATGCAGGATGAGTTGCAGTCTATGAGGCATAATGGAGTTTGGGATCTCGTCAAGTTGCCTGCGGGTCATAGGACGATTGGCTGCAAATGGGTCTACAAGACGAAAAGAGATTCCAAAGGAAAGGTAGAGAAGTTCAAAGCAAGACTGGTAGCCAAAGGTTTCACTCAAAGAGAGGGAGTAGATTATGAATCAACATTCTCTCCCGTCTCTTCTAAAGAATCTTTCAGAGTGATTATGGCTTTAGTAGCTCATTTTGATATGGAGTTACACCAGATGGACGTCAAGACTGCTTTTCTGAATGGGAATCTCGAAGAAGAAGTCTACATGATTCAACCTGAAGGTTTCAAGGTTGATGATACCAGTGACCTTGTGTGCAGATTGAAGAAGTCGATCTATGGCCTTAAACAAGCATCCAGGCAGTGGTATTTCAAGTTTCCATAGCATCGTAACTTCATTTGGCTTCGTTGAAAATAAAGTGGATCAGTGTATATACTGCAAGGTCAGTGGGAGAGAATACATTTTCCTTATTCTCTATGTGGATGACATTCTACTGGCGAGCAGTGACATTGATCTGTTACATAAGACGAAGCGCATGCTGTTAGAGAATTTTGACATGAAGGATCTTGGTGAGGCATCCTTTGTCCTTGGCATTGAGATCCATAGGGATCGTTCACGCCATATTTTGAGATTATCTCAGAGGGCATATATAGATCGTATTTTGGAGAGATTCAACATGCAGGATTGCAAGCCGGGAATAGTTCCTATCTGTAAAAGTGATAAGTTGAATCTTTTGCAGTGTCCTCAGACTGAGATGGAGAAATGCCAAATGCAGAATGTATCTTATGCTAGTGCACTTGGGAGCATCATGTATGCTCAAGTATGTACTAGGCCAGACGTCGCTTTTGCTACAGGACTTCTAGGCAGATACCAGTCGAATCTAGGACATGCTCATTGGACTGCTGCCAAGAAGGTCCTGAGGTACTTGAAGATGACAAGGGACTACATCATGACATACAGGCGTGTTCAGAACCTGCAGCTTATTGGATACTCGGATTCAGATTTTGCGGGGTGTCAGGACGACAAGAAGTCGACTACAGGCTACATATTCATGTTAGCGGGCGGTGCAGTATCATGGAAAAGTGAGAAACAGAAATCCATATCCTCCTCGACCATGCAAGCGGAGTTCATAGCCTGCTTTTCAGCGGCTACTCAGGCTATTTGGCTCCGGAACCTCATCAAGGAGTTGACCGTATTTGATTTTGTTGAAAGACCCATACAGCTATACTGTGACAACAGTTCTGCAGTGTTGTTTATCAACAACAACAGAAGTCTTAAGGGGTCTAAACATATGGAGGTCAAGTTTTTGACCATAAAGGAATCCGTGCAGAAAGGCGACGTTGCAGTAGAGCATGTTTCTACAGATGATATGGTTGCAGACCCACTAACTAAAGGAGTTCGCCCATGTGTTTTTGAACGACATGTCATTAGTATGGGCTTAGTGGCATCATTGGATGCTGTGTTTTAGTGGGAGGCATATTTCGATTTGCTCTAATAAAGTTTGCATCTGTATTTTATTACATTTTGTAATATAAAGATATGTATTGAAGTGCCTGCAGTACTATTAATGTTAAATACATATTCTAGTAAATTCTTGAGATATGTGTAAGTCTCGAGTATTGGCTATGGGCATTTGGATATTAGCCATGTTTATATGTCTTGTTACACATAAAGAAAAGTTAACTATAAAACTGAGACATATGCAAGTTCATTGGAACCATACAGATATTCTCTAGTGGTACGTCAGGTTTAGTGTCACATAAAGAAAGAGAATGGTGTCCGACAAAGTGGATAACAAATAAAGTGTATTTCTTTTGAGGTGTTATCCAATTGCAACATTATCATATTAAATCCATATCAGTAAAGTTAAGAACACTTGTGACCATGGATGGCTCTGTATCTGCTGACGCAGTTACTGGCATGATCCAGTGTTTAAGACTTTATGGGATCGGATTGACCGTTAAGATTGATCCTTAAACCAATATAAAGGCGCGCACTAAAGTACAGTTTCAATTAAGGCTCGCCCAAGTGGGAGAATGTTAGAGTTTTTCCGTATGTGGGCTCGCCTTAATTGTAATTGTAATTGATTGTATACGGTATTAATTTACCGTATACGGTATTGGTTTAATAAAGGTAAGGATATAAGGATTCTTGACGGGCCGAATATGGGCCTGGTTGGTGTGGGCCGAATTCCGGCCCGGCCCGTGATGGAAAGGCCCAGCTGGAAGTTAATATAAGGCTTGGACCCCCCTTTTAGCCCCATTCTATGCCATTTTCCCTCATCTTCTTCTCCATACGGCTTGTGGGAGAGAGAGCCACGAGGTTGAGGTTGTTCCATCGACGCCAGGCGGCCGGAGGGCATAAAGGGGAAGTTCCGAGCTCGTCTTGCCAAAGTTCCGAAGCCCGTTCGTCGTTTTGAGGAGCCGATAGACGATGGATCTGAAATCAGGTACGCCGTCTCGAAATCTTGGCTAATTAGTTGTTAGAACAAGACTACGGAGGTCCTAGGGTGCCGGATTCGCCGGCTGACATGCGAGACTCAAGTCCTATGTAAGGTACGGAAGATGCTGTGCAGTGAAGTATTGCTAGAGAGTTGAGAGTCATATTCCTAGAAGATAAATATTTTAATCGATCCCATTGGACCGCCCAAGAACTGATCTTGTTCCTAATCCCCAAAATTGGAAACCAGACCGAATTGGTCCGATTCTTAGTTCTTGAGGAGAACCACTCACTCTTATGAATTAGAGTATCTCAATGTGGATTGCATTAATTAGTTGGATTAACTTCAAACCACGCATTGCATGTTGTGTAGTGAGTCACATGTCATTAGGAATTTTAACTAGTAACCCATATTTTAAGTTAATCATGTCTAATTCCATGCAATTTAGGAGTCATTATGCATGTCTTGTAGCCCCACCATGCATGTCAATTATGCATGTTGATTTATTGAGGAAATTTCCAAAGAAAAATTAGTATAGATTGTATATTAGTTCGTCATTAATTCATGCGTAACATTCATGCATTTTGAAACCTGGTGGTGATGGATAGTGATACGTTGCTTTAAATATTCTGCAATATATTTGGGCTCGCGCTATTTCCATTCCTTATTAGCTCCAAACACCTCATATTGCATTAATTTTACTACATTAATGCTTGCATTCCCACTCTTAACTTAAAGATTATTTCTTCCCTTTTTTTTCCCTCATTTTCTTTTGTTCCAATCTTGCTAGAGACAAAACTACCTCCTCTCAAACAACATTTGTTTTGGTTAAATGTGGGGCCTACTCATGATTTGATATTGTTTCTTGCCTTTTTTTTCTTCTTCTTTTTGATTTTTCCCTTTTCTTCTCCATTTGGAACAAAATCATTGTTCTCATCTTTCAAAAGAAATAGTTTATTTAGTAGATAGCTAATTAATTATTGGGTTAATGAGTTGATATTTCTCTTTTTTTTTTCTACTAAGAAACTACAAAAAATAACCTAAGCATAAGTAAGAGTGAAAAGAACCATTTACCATTTTTTATACGCAATTCCTTCAATTATAATACTAAGATGTCATTACGTTGTTATCCGTGTATTTGAACTGCTCAACTTTCATTTCACTTGGTGAATGCAGTAGTCTTATAACTATTTATTTTTGATGCCATCATTGCGTGATGTTTTAAAAGATACTTTCAAAAAAAATAAAAATACAACAAAGTTAAGCATATAAATTGAAACAAAAAGAAAGGGATGCGGGCAGTTTTATCTTTTAGTAAAAAAAAAATTTGCAAAATCTTTTAGTAAATTGAAACAAAAGAAACCCAAGAAAAAAACATTAAATCAAGAGTGGGACTAGCAAGGGATAATGTAGTCAAATTAATAAGATATGAGGTGTCACGAGTTAATAAGGGGGCGGAAATCACGCGAGCCATTTATTTACTGCTCTGATTATTGGGCGTTACTTTATTATTTGCAAACCCGCATGATCATCCCATGCACGTAACGGCTTAAGATCAAAATTGGCCAAGCTGCATGCCAAACTCACTAAATGGAGTATACTAAGTTGTAGTCGGTAGGGCTTGGAGAGCGCATTAGCTTTTCGAAGGTGGCGAGACCGAGAATGATCCGCATCTTGTGCTTGGAAGGCCACAGATGAAATTTCTGATCTTTTTTTTTTTTCGTTTTTCAAGCCTTTACGAACAGATTATTCAGGATCCCCTTGTTCCCGAAAAAAGATCGCGAAAGTCACTATCTTCTCTGTAAAGATTAGGTATGATCTAACTGAAATTTGTCAAGCAAACAATAACTGCCCATAAATTTCTGAGGGTTGATCTGGTTGCCATGGCCTAACTGTTCACTTGGCTTCAGCAAAACCTTCCGGGCGTCTCTGTTTACCTGTCGAGTTTCACTGAAGGAGTTGATTTTTGCTTCCAGTAGCGGAAACACCGGAAAGATTCAAGAACGTCTCAAAAGGTGAAGCCTCATTCTTATGAGAATACAAGGAAGATCTGTGGGATCTGAACATTTGGGTTTGCTTGCACTGTGATTTCTTGCGTGAAAAGCAACTTTTTCCTGGACTGGGAAAAGCATTGGAGTTCTGTTCAGTTTTGGATCTGCAACTGTTCTTGAGCAGGCAAATACTCGAATTTGTGGGGCGCTGGGGATTTATGAGGCCTCGTTCAGGTGCTTTCCTAGTGGATGGCAGATTTATGTTTCCAGTAGTCCGACCTTCTTCAGGCACTTCTATCGGCAACATCAGTAAGGTACGATCCCCGGTTCATTCTTCTTCACTGGCGACACAGGCAAAGACCTTCCCGAGTCTCTTAGGGCATGTTTGCTTAACACGCTTCATTATGGTGATGGATGCCAATGTCATCATATTCATATCGGAGTCATCACTACCGAAGTTTCAATGCTACTACAGCCTTGCCCTTTATCTCTTCCAGTTTCGAATTACGCAGTGTCGTGCCATGTCTCGTACACGTGTCGTGCTCTAGTTTTGGATCAAGAACTGCCATAGTTTGGTTGTGAGCTCTTCGTTTATGTTGGTTAGGGATCTGTGAATCCTGTGAATTCTGAAAAGTGTGTGGAAAGTGCAATGGTTACTGATTCTGCGAGATTGAATGACCATTCTTCTGGAACGAGTGGAAATCTCAGATTTACTTGACAAGGTCTCTTAACTTCTAACCAAATTCTTTCTGTATGACCCCAAATCGTCGGAACATACAGATTTCAAGGCTAAAGAACGTGCTAAAATTTGTAAGGAAATTGAATCATCAAGACCGGGTGGGATTATAGTGAGCCTATCTTTATCATTAATATCCAAACATATCACATCTAGATTCCTAGAGCTTCTTTCAGTTGGGAAACAAAGGAGGGATCTGGAAAATTCATATATTTCAAGGACCATTTTGAGCATAGGACCACAAGCTAACTCTCTGAAAGCTTTAAGATCTTATCATGTTGGAAGTGATCGCATAAGATTTCGATGCATGTAAAGGTGCATATGATCCATACGCGATGCTGTAGTTGAACTCGTCATTCACATGCAGGTGATCAAGTATCAATTTTATCGTCGATTTGGATGAACAATGGCTGCCAAAGGAAGTTCCATCCTTCCTGAGGGCCTGCGCGATGACGACGGGCGCCCCAAGAGGACGGGTGAGATATTTCAAGTAATAATGACTGTCGCCGAGCTGAGTGAACCTTTGTGATTCTTACACCGAAATACTCAAATGCAGGGACCTTAAGTAGCTGCATCTCTCATATCCTCACCGCCGTCATCGGATCAGGAGTTCTGTCCCTAGCGTGGAGTATCGCGCAACTGGGTTGGATAGCAGGGCCGGTTTATTTGCTTTGTTTAGCGGCCGTGACCTATGTTTCCGCTTCCCTGCTGTCCGACTGCTACAGGTCCCCAGACCCTGTAACCGGGGCACGAAATTACTCTTATGGGGACGCTGTTAGGGTGAATCTAGGTACTACTACAATTGAACCTATCCTTGTCCTGAGAAGATCTAGGTAAATCCCCTTGCACGCGGATTCTAAATTTCCACTTATGGCTTTCACATTTCAGGTGAAACACAGATGTGGTTTTGTGGTTTCCTTCAGTATCTGAGCATGTACGGTGCGGGTATCGCTTATGTGATAACTACGGCTACCAGCCTGAGGTAAACATCTATCGGAGAAGATCGGTTCGATGTAACTAAATGTGTTTTCGGCCTATTTTGACTCGAAAAATAATGCTGTCCGGGTTGAAATCTGTAGGTCAATTCATAAATCAGTCTGTCATCACAAAGATGGGCAAGATGGATCATGCGAGTATGGGCAGGAGGTTTATACGCTGATATTCGGAGTAACTCAGATCATGATGTCGCAGATACGCGATTTTCACGATACAGTCTGGCTCTCGGTTCTTGCTGCGACAATGTCCTTCTGCTACTCCTTCATAGGATTTGGACTAGGCATCATGAAAGTAGCAGGTACTGTCCTGGAAATTCACTTTGACA
Source organism: Psidium guajava (assembly GCA_016432845.1). Classification (NCBI taxonomy): domain Eukaryota; kingdom Viridiplantae; phylum Streptophyta; class Magnoliopsida; order Myrtales; family Myrtaceae; genus Psidium; species Psidium guajava. The sequence continues at coordinate 35,620,950 of CM028226.1, forward strand.
ATTCCTCGAACGCGGCAGAGTTTTAACCTCTATTGGCAAAGCTATCTATTTCAGTTCCTTACTTTCCTTGGCATTCAGTCTGTTCTCAAGATCCTTGTTTTAAGGTTGACAAATGTAAAAAGAAAAGCTACTATATAATCTCTGTACTCCTATGGTTCTATTCTATCTGGAGAATAAGCAGATTAAAGGAGGAACTGTTAGATCATGAGCTGTTTTGCGTTTCTAACTCCTCGTGCCGCGGCTTCAGAAAATGGGATTATCCTAGGAAGCATCGGCGGAGTCCCAGCTGCCAATCCTGCCAAGAAGACGTGGCTTGTGTTTCAAGCGATGGGCGACATTGCTTTTGCATACCCGTACTCGCTTGTTCTTCTGGAGATACAGGTAACCGTCGTCATTTTTCTCAATTGTACCATTGTTACCACTGAAGTATTAGTTGGGGAGCTCAGCTATGCGTACTAAAACAGGGCTAAGTGAATGACCTAAGTTTGCCTGTATAATGAAGGACACTCTAAAGTCTCCCCCGGCAGAGAACAAGACAATGAAGAAGGCCTCGGCAATAGCCATCGTAATCACCACCTTCTTCTACCTATGCTGCGGTTGTTTCGGATATGCAGCCTTTGGCAACCTCACGCCAGGCAGTCTCTTGACGGGTTTCGAGTCCTTCCACCCGCACGCCCTCATCGATTTCGCCAATGCTTGCGTTATCCTCCACCTTTTGGGAGGCTACCAGGTATTTTGGCTGGACTCACAGCTTCGAATGGCTTGTCGAAGTTCGTACGTCCCTTATTTGGTTTGCTCACTTTTATTTTGATGTGCGCGATTTTTACAGCTATACAGCCAGCCAGTCTTTGCGACCTTGGAGAAATGGTTCAGGAACAAGTTCCTGAACAGTGACTTTGTGAACAGGTTCTACAGAGTAAGGATCCCGTTGTTGCCAGCTATTCAGTTGAATCTCTTCAGGCTGTGTTTTCGCACGGTCTACGTGATATCCACAGTCGGTATCGCGCTCGTCTTCCCTTACTTCAACTCGGTCTTGGGAGTGCTGGGGGCGTTGAACTTCTGGCCCCTGGCAATATACTTTCCAGTGGAAATGTACTTCCGGCAGAAGAACATCGAGCCTTGGACCCAGAAATGGATCATCCTCGGGATATTCAGCTCCATCTGTTTTCTGGTGACCGTCGTAGGATTAATAGGGTCTGTCCAAAATCTAGTTAGTGCAAAGTTAGGGCATAAATAGACGCTATGACACCACCGTCCAATGCAGAACTCCATTTTGTTCATCTGCTGTAGGTTGGCGGGTTCATTTTGACGTACGTTCATTTACCTTTTCCACAAGTGGGAAAAATAACTTCGAGTTGTGGCGATGATTCCAATCTCTCTCCCTCCCTCCATCTCTCAGAAAATTCTTTTGCTTCATCCCCGGTGTTCAGAAGATTGTCTCGGCCGATGGAGAGCTGTTTTTCTGAAAAGCACCAAGACCCCTTTTTCCTTTGCCGACAAAAGCACGAAGCAAGCATGGATCTCCATTTGCCTCGTAATTTCTATCGAAACTCACCTTAACGAGCAGTGGCAGTAATTAAGCGTTCATAAACACATGGTGCGATGAGCGGCCCTCCATAACCCAGAGGATGCAGGGAGAAGGAGGGGGGGCCAAAAAAGATGCACATCAATCTACTTTTAAAGTTAAGATGCATCTATACTGCATTTTACCATCAGAATTTGATGATCCAATGGACGCAATAGTAGTATATAGAGTTTAACCGAGAAGACAGGAGAGAGAGTGAAAAGCCACCTTCACTCAAAGCCAGTAATGAACAGACTGGAAAAAAATGAGTGCATGTTGAAGATTATTACAAGACGTATATAAGCAAACCTACATGAATAAGACTAATCCTCTATTCTGTTATTCTTCGTTCTGTTGTTTTGTGTAACAATCTATTTGCCAACAAGAAAGTAATATCGATCAAGCGAAATAGGATGACGAGGAGGAAGTGTCAGCCAGGACCTGCAAGTAAAGGTGAAACGCAAGAAATTTGAGCATGCGAATTCATTTATACAAAGAGTGAGAAGAAAATTAAAGTTATTAGCATATCCACCTCAAGTTGCTCTTCAGTGAATGACTCTTTCTGAAGAGTCCATGTGTCTGCATGAGTCCGTCTAAACTCGGCAACTGCTTTTGTCACGGTGGATTTCACGGGAGATGGCTCCCCAGCAAATCGTGACAGTAATGTAACATGCTCAGGCAGCCAACTGCAGAGTAACCAAAGAAAACAAAAGAGTTGTCAAGAGAGAGAATTTTCGCATAGGAAATATGCCAGTGAAAGATCTGGTAATCAAGATATCCAGCTTAATTCGATGTTGTCCCTTCCCTTAAAGAGGTAGCAATGTGTAAGTAACGAATACAGAAGGGAAATGGCATTGATTTGCAGGGCTTAACTCAACATGGAAAGGTCCAGAAAATAAAAATTTCAAAATCAGCCTTCAATCATCTCTCACAATTTCGGTCAGGAAACAGACTCTTCTTGTATTTCTCATGAAAATGGGAAATGTAGATGTCACCAAACAGCAAATGAAAATATCCCTATACGACAAGCCGTTCCCTGTTTCACATCCATGAAGATTCTTGCAAAAAGATCTGTAGCAGTTCATAAAGATTGAAGTACTGAAACAGAATTTGAGAGCATAGGAAAACGTTGAGTTGTTTCTGTACTCTTAGACAAACTGAAAATGTTCGAAACTCAGGGTAGGATTTCAAGGGGAAACAACAATATGAATTGCCTTGTTTGACACTAAATCATCTCCTGAAAAGAAAGTGGAAGTTGGTCAATGAAGGATATGTCATCTAGGCACTGTGCAGCTAAAAACAAGCCCTAGATATACACTCACGGCTCATGGCTCATTGCGCCATCTCATTACTGTCCTGACAGTGTATGAAACAGACTTGGATTACTCAAAGAAGAGAATAAGAGAGTTCTCAATCCTAAGGGAAACCCACCTCGGCATATCATAAGGAACTGATAACACAGAAGCAGCCAGAGCAAGTACAGCGCCATGCACCGAAGCGATAGATTGACCAGAGTTTATATTTCTGATTAGGAGAAGAGAAGAAGAAACACATCAGATATGAAATGCCCAAAACATGTAACAGAGAGTCAATATATTTGGAACTTGAAACGGATTTCATTTTTGTGTCATCTTTTTCTTAAGCAATTGAAAGCCAAAATAAACAAGCAGATACAATATGTCTTGAGCAACAAAAATGACGCCATAGATTCGTCCAACATCTAAAGTTTAATAGAACCTTGTGACTCTATACACCATGACAAGAACAATCCCCAACTGATTGTTAAGGAACTGCTTGTGAAGTTTCATTTTTGTCAGAGCTTTTTTAATAAATAAACCATATTTTTTTCTAAAGAAAATATGTTGTCTAAGTCATTATCCTATATCCATCATTTCATTGCGGTTCACATCAACAAAGAGGACTCAATAGATAGTTACGTGATTGTGAACATTCAGTTGCAGCACACAAGCAGAATGCTATTTAGGCTGCGTATGGTAACCATTCTCATTCTCTGATTCTGTTCCCTCGAACAGTAAAGAATGAGAATCATGTTTGATAACTCAAATAATTCTGATTCTGTTCCCAGAATCAGTTTTAGAGAATCAGAATCAGTTTTAGAGTAAAATCTAGAACCAAAAAAAAGTTGGTTCTGAAAAAAGAATCACTTTTGACAATCACAAAACAGAATGAAATCTCACATCTTTCACTTTTCCCTTTCATTTTTCTCATCACTTTCCTCTCAACCTAATAAAAATAAAAATAAAAAATTTTAAAAAAAATTGGAAAATTTTTAAAAAATCACAAAAAATTTAGAAATTTCCTAAAAATAGAAAAAGCTTAGATTATGCTAGTTTGACCTCATTTTCATAAATTGGGACTTCAATTGAACTTCAGACATCATGTATTAAAATTTGTATTTTATTTATGACATGCTAAAAAAATAAATGTATTTAAAATTATTTTAGTGTGCATTGGAAATTAGCCTTCATTTAGGATGAAATTTTACAAAATAACTACATAGTTATTTGACTTAAATTTAAAAAAAAATTAGAAAGAGAAACAGTTTTTCGAAATATAAATTTTGTGCAGTTATCAAACGCGTTTCTGGTTCTCCAAAACTCATCCAGGAACAGAATTAGAAAAAGTCATTTTAATCAGAATCGTTACCATACGCAACCTTAGTATTCTGCTTATCTAACATTTCAACATAGTAACATTAACAAAACAAGAGATTGGAATTTCATCAGGTTTGATTTACTCTAAGCTAGAACATTGCTGCCCCAACGAAGAAAATTTCTAGATCCATCCCTCACCATGGATAATGAGCTTAGAGTAACTGATGAAAAAGGAAAATATGGCTTTATAACTTATATTAAAATCATTCTATTCCCACTGTGTTGATCACAGAAAGGAAAATACAAAGTTGGAGCCAAGTGCTTGATACTGAGCAAAACATGTTATAGATATGTTAGGACAGCCAAGGTTATAGTGATGATGGCAAGATCCAGATCTTCAATATGTTCAATAAGGATTGTAAACTTCTAAAGATCTACTTCTGGAATACAGTTTATGGTGACAAAAAATTGCAAAGCTACCAGCAGCAAGAGAAAATGTTCTTTCTGGTACAAGTTTACGAGTGTCGTATCTAGTTAACATATGACAGGCAGAGAAACACCTAAAAGGGTGTCCTATGAAAGTTAACATGTAACTGGCACAAGGAAGAAGAAATGATCGCAGCAAGCATCATAATAGAAATCAGCTAACTTAAAGTCAATGGCTCAGAGAACAATAACCTTCTCCTTTTCCTTTTCAAGATATCATTTGCCTCTGCAAGAGCACGAGTGCGGAAGTTACTCGCTAAATCTTCATTGCCACCCTTCATCAAGCCTGCTAAAACTGCAGCAGCATGCTCTCTTACCTACGCCACATGGATTTTTCAAGATAATAAAGTCATTTTAAAAGAACAGTCCAGATTAGATTCATGGATTCCCAAAAAGAAAAAAGAAAAACACTGACAAAAATCCACAGTGACAGTGGCCAAAAAGAAACTGCTGCAATACTGCTTGGCATTAGACACAGATTATCCGGTTAAATCATCAAGAAACTTACCTCAACTTGGTTGTCTACGAGTAGTCGCCCCACTGTTTCCCAGATTTGCTTTTTCTCAATAAAGGAGAGAATAAAAGTGTGCCTAGCAGGAGAACAATTCATGAGTACATACATTGGTTTAAGAACACAATGTACTACATGTCTTATCAATTACATTCCTTATCCTTCTAAGGTATCATACAAAGATAAGACATCAGAATAATAAGACAATATCACCTAGTGTTACACAAAAACTAACAAAAGTTGAACATAATCTGCACAATGATGGAATTTACAGAAAGATAGATGACTCATTAGAATAGTTTATTTTGATTGCCACCAATAGAGCTTTTCATAAAATGGAATACCTGTACATAAACGTTCTAAGATACGTTAAAGTAGCAGATCTTGTCCGCCAGTTAGGATCATTGACTGAAGATAGGATTACGTGCACCACCTTCTGCAGATAGGGCTTCCAGAAAATCCTCCATTTCAACAATTCAAAAGCTGCCTTTGCCAATGTTGACAGATCTTTATGTGATGTTTCCTAGAGAAATCATATAATGCAGCTCTAAGCATCGAATGAGCAGATGCTCCAAATAAGCATGAGGTATAAAGACAATGCCAGATACTGAAGCTGATCATCTATTAACCAACCAACTCAATATTGAAAAGTGCAGGTTCTTCGCAATCAGGCCAAACAGATAACAAAGCAGAATGCTTGTTACACGAAATTCATAATTGGATAGACTTTACCTGCAAGGAAATCACAGGATGAATAAACCCCGCCAGTACATCGAGCAAATAAGAAGATCTTCCGGACTTCAAAGATGATATTATGAAGTGGAATAACTGCATGCCCAAAAAGATTACGTTAAAATTTCTTATTTCAGTCAAGCAGAAAATAGTATAGTTATTTTCAAAAGTACCGTTTCCATCCACTTGACATCCTCTTTCAAGTTATTTCCAAAACCATTTTCATGACTTGTAGTGCTAGAGCTCCCCAAGATGTCAGACTGGCCGGAAGATTGAATCCGTATGACCATTTCAGATGCTTGTCTAGTGAGTGATTCAACCGAAATTAGGTCATGTGCATTACTGATTTCCCCTTCATGCGAATGATCTTCACAAAGTGATCTGTACAGCTGAAAGTTGGAGCACAATACTGAAAGGGTGACCCCTATAGATTCTCTTACCTGCCACACGAAAAGAAACAGCAGACCAGAAAATCATTGCAAAAATTATTGCAGGATGAATGTACAGTGGGACAGCGCAAGATCCTCTAAAACACTCAATCTCATCCAAGAAACAAGACAAACGAAACACATATGTTTATGTAGTCCAGAGATAATGTTGATGTGATTTAACCAAGATTAATAGCTGCAAGAAGAGAAAGAAGCTGCATCTGCACATTGGGTAGGAACAAGCATAAAACAACCACAATAAGTGCCAAGCAGAAATTTTTCACAGCTCAGCATGGTTCGTCAGTTTTCCCACTATTCTATGTTGACCCACCATAAGGTTGAATACTCATGCTTGAGTGTCGTTATTTTCACCATTGTACACTGAGGACAACAGAAGAAAATGCCACCGGCAAAAAGTTGAGAGGCACTCTTACCTGTGCAGAGGAATGGCACATATTATCCAGCAATTCTTTCAACAGGCTACTGTGAAGTTGTACTTCAGAAACTGGCATTTTCTGAGGGGACAACTCTATTAGAGCTGCAGCAAGGAATGCATAGCGCTTAGCAACTACTGTAGTTGTCGTGTTTAGAGGCAAAGGTTTAACCAAACAATCTAAAATTCTTTCTCTAAGGACAGGAAGTCTTGTTCCATATTTTCCTTTTCCTGTAACTGCATAGCGTATACAAGATGCCCACTCAGGTACAGATTCGACAGATTGGGACAGAATGACATTCTGCAGCTGAACCATCATCCAGCTATCCCATGCTTCAAGAAGGCCATCAACGTCAGAGTGCAGTACCCCTGCTAATGCTTCAGCAGCAACACATTGCTTGGACCTCTCTTTTGCGTTAGCAAATTCCTCCAGGCTACTCCTCAGTGCTAATAAAACAGGCAAGCCACATTCTTGTACTAGTCGTTTAAATATCCTCGCAAAGTTTGAGTAAAAGGTATCACTTCCAAGTAAGGAAATCCAACTAGGGGTCCGAGGCCATGATGATGAAAAGTCAAAATAAAAACGGGTGATTGATTTGTCTGCTACACTCTGCAAAGATGAATTTCCCTGTTTTCCGCCAGAGGATGCACTTTCTGTGTCAGTTATGATGTGAATATGGGAAAGACTGCTGAATGTTTCGTGGAAAAAACCCTCTTCCTGGAATATATGAGTTAATGCTCCTTCAAGAGATGATTTAGTATTTCCTTGCATTTCCTTGTGAACTACTGCACCTTCATCAACTGACATTTTGTAAGGCGATTCTTTCAGTAGTATATTTAGAGCCGAGATTGCTAGAATTCTGGTCTGAGGAAGCTGACTTTTCAAGTTCTTCAAAAAGTGACCTGAAAAGGCATCTATGTCAAATAATGTTCAACCTGACAGATTCAATACAGTTATAACCATGAGTGCTCTGGCCATCTAAACAGTATGTGCAGAAGCTCTGACATTTGACTAATCGGCAAATCAGATTTCAAACTTGTGCCTAGAGAGCTATTACTTTTTATTATTTGCTTTTTTCAAATCTTGCGACAAATGTACTTTGTGACTTTTCCTTTTCGATCTTAAGCGCCACAATCTTTCACAATGCATTAACATTGACACGTAACTTCACATCTGTTTTCTAGAATACGATTAAAATTTTAAATTTTGGTAGGAAAGTAAAAAGGTTGCTTTTTGCTTTTTAGTCAAAGAAAACAAACTAGAAAAAACTGCAACAGAAACTAAAGAACGCCAGGAGGATGATACCAAAAGGATGTACACTCACCAGCGGTTTCACTCAGAATCTTGGAAGAGAAATGCGGGTCATTTCTAGATGCCATAGCCAACAGCAGGAGAACTCGATTGGCCATTAAATTGTACCTGCAGAAAGTACATGAAAAGTATTTGCCACATTCCCCAGTTCCAACTCCGGTAGAAAATGACTTTCAAAAACACGACCATGCTTACTTCAACATCTAACTTCATGATAAAAGGGCCAGGTAAAAATAGTCGCCAATAGTTGACAGCTAGAAACAAATGCAAAGTCTGAGAAAGCCTAACTCTAACATCAGAGAGCAGAAGTCATTTACCGCCAATGCAAGCCCATGGAATCAAAACCCATTGAACCAATTAGAGAAACCAAATGCGAGAAGTCTAGCGTATCAGCATGATCATCTGATGTTTTGAAGAAGTTTCTGGACAAGCCCCCAAAGTGGATATTGTATTTGACAAAAAGCTGGCAGAAGTCAAAATCTGGTCTTAGATTTTCGCTAATTGTAGATATAGTTGAGATAAAGGAAGCAAATTACCTCATTGATCGCTTTCTGAGCTTTCAGTGATTCATGATGGGAGCTTCGAGAGGAAACAGGAACATAAGTAATAAGTATCAAGTAGTGATGTTACAATATTATCTTCACTCAAAGAACACATAAGTTAAATACTCTTATAAAATAAGAGAAATACTCACCTTGAAAGAACTCCAATGAGAAATGCATAACATGCCTTGGGGTCCTGAAATATGGTAGTTAGAGCCATTAGTTTGACCTTGTCTAATCTGATCAAAATTCTTTTTGCGAATTCCTTACCATAGTCAAGTGCTTGAGAACAATTTGTGAAGCAAGAACTGCACAAGAACCCAAAACTGCATATTCCGGTGCACTGGGGTTCTGTAAGGTTTCAGCTAGAGAAAGAACGCACTTCGAGATCATAGATGGCCATCTCTTTATCATCTTTAATAATGAGTTTCCAGCAAGTCTGTTGAAGAGCACAGTTTAAATCACATAAATTAGAAATTGCATTGATCTAAAACATTTTAAAATAATAATAATAATAATAATAATAATAATGTCCACGTGAAGAAAATAAAGGATGCTATGTAATTAAATGAGCATGTTGTCATGTGGTTTCCCGAGCGTCTATGCAGAGGTAACAACAAGGTCTAGACTTCACATGCTTGTTGTCCCTTGGGGGTTCCCCAAACACCAGGTTTCTAAACTGAAAAAAACACATACATGGTCGAGTAATTGAATAATTCAGGATTTTCAACTAGTAAAAATAGGATTTGGCAAAAAATTTCCTCCATGCTCCATGCAAGCAGAGATTAATTCAGGACTTTCAGGCTTAAATGGCATCAGTGTCGGCATCCAAATATCTGACAAGCTCATGCAGAAGATATATTGATAGACGCATAACAGGTACCACCGGATTACACCATAGTTTTGCTTATCTGTTGCATTGCCACTCCCAAAACAACATCAGTAGAACTATTTTGGAAAGATGCCTTTGCCTATGAGTTATGTCATGACACCACCTTTTGCCCACTCATACAGATAACCTCAGCAAAAGGGAAGGGAAGTGGTCTGCCAATGAAGGGCAATAATGGTGATCTACTTCATCAAAATGAATCAAATAAAACTTAATGAGGAATGACTAGCATGCATGTGCATCAGTCTAACGAAAGTAATTTGAAATAGCATAATTATAACCACAGAATAGATGTAGCTCAATCATATAACAAGACTGAAAAGCAACGCCAACTCACGCTCGAACAGTTTCATAACTATGCAGAGAAAGATCCAGAAGATCATCACGCATTATGAGCAAATGATCTGATGGAGAGAAGCTTCCACTTGTACGAAACAGATGGTAAGATGACTGTGATGTTCTCCAGGTACTGTGCAGATATGCCTTGTCAATATGAGCCCACCTTGGCCTGAATTGAACTGATAGAATCAGCATTTGGAGCAAAAGGAAAAAACCCAAAATAGGAAAGGCTTCCAAATTCCCCGTTTCAAAAAATGATAATGGTAATTTGCAATGGGAATAAAGAAAATTTCACCTTCTCTTCCCTTTAGAATGAGATGACACAATAAAATTCACTGAAGGTTCAACTATGGCAGCAGTTTCCAATTTCCAAGCCTGTCGGTGATTTGACCACTCGTCATACTCCATACTCCCTGGATAGAACATACTCAAAAAGCTATAGTGTTGGGAAGAGAAGCAAACAGAGAGCGTCTATGAGTAGCTATCCCGCCTCAGTATGATTTAAAATTCTATTTTCAGCTTCTCTTACCATAGTTTGCTAAAGCATCCATTATACGTATCACAAGTACCAGAAGAATGCTGTCATCTGATTTTTTCTCTAGTAAGTACCTACAGAAGGAGAAGAATTTCTAAACTATGAGCAAGTTATGCATAGTTGATATTGCCATAAACTCCCTATTTCCAACTGCAATTAGAACATTACTTGCACACTGTATGCATGACCTCCGCAGCTTTCTCACGCAGCGCCCTACTGCCAACAGTCGAACCAGTTGCTCCAGCTATCAAGAATGGCAAATGATCTGGATCTTTGACCATCCCATTCCTGGAGGATGGGCTGAAATCAGGCAAGCATGATGCAACACCTTGCAATGACGAATCTATACGCAACAGAGTCACTTTTAAGTGCTCTTTCTCGTCTCCTGGCAGCAAAGTGAAAGTGCATTAGACCCAATGAGAGTAAATAGCCACAGGTATATACCCCAGTTAAATCTGCATGAAGCTTTGCTTTTGCTCTTTCGATTAGCATTAGCCAATGAATTGACGAATGATATGGCAAAATCAGGATGAGTTGACCTGAAGTCATCATCTCTAATTTCAAAGTCATTATAATCAAGTGAAGTTCTTCAAAGCTGGGGATTTCCTACTCCTATAGAAGGAAAAGATTTGCACAGAAAACCAAAAGAACTATTACCTGGGTCAGAATGCATCTTAGTTTGGCATATTTTCAAAAGATCATCTAAAGCTGATTGAAAATGAATGCTCAAAAGTTCATTTGCAAATTGAACTTCTTCATCAGATGGAATATGCCACTTTGGAGCCATCAATGTTTCATCACCAGGATAATCCTTAATGCTGATCCATTTCTCTAACGTAGCAGAATCAGGATGGAGCAAAGTACACCTAGAAACCAGAATATGCTTCCGACTTAACAGAAATTACCTGGACAGATAAAGGAGAAGTAGAAGGAATAAATCAAGCCTATATCACACAGGACCAAGATACCATACTTACTTGTACTGATCAACCGGATAGTATGAAATCAGGCTTCCAAGAAGAGATCGCAGTACATGATCACCCGCTCCATTAACCTATCATTTCACTTAAAGTCATGCACAAGTACTAACTCAATACAAAAAGCTCGTATTTGCCTTGAACACTTGGCTGTTACAATGACTCAACATATCTTTACACTACACATAATGGAGGAATAGGACCTTCCAAGATGGTGAATCAAATGCAGAAAGCAGTGCTTCTTTGAATTGATCCTTGTAACAGAGAAGTGAAGATCCTCCATAGCTTATGGCAACAGACAATATTTTTAGCTGATAATCAATTGCCGCTTCAAGAGCAGGAGAAAGAGTAGGCTTTTCCTGGAGAAAAGGACATGGTGTGCTCAAGATGAAATTTGGGCAAAGCAAGATAAGGAATTCAAGGGTAACAGTTGGAAGGGGTCAACAACCTTGTTTCCAGAAGCATGAAAAGTTCCAGTTCCTCCATAACCGGTGTTTGGAACTCCTTTCAAGGAGGATATGAGAGACAATAAAATTGGTTCCACAAGGTGAACAGCTGCCTCTTCTGGGTTAGCATGGACACATGCACAACAAAGCATTCCAACCTCTGCAATTGCCCCAGGAAGTATATTTGTTTTGACAAACTTGGAGATCTTTTTAAGAGCCTGTCAAACAACGGAGGGACAAGTTCAAGGCAATTCTCTAAACTTCTGATCACCTGTAAACAAATTAAGCATAAATCTGATGACTGAACCTGGTTATACAGTGATTTCGACAATCTCCCCATCAATACTTCAAGCATGCAATAGTAGGTAGGACCATCCTCAACCAGAAAAGTACCTGATGTTGCTGAAGAATGAAGACCTTCATTTCTGGGAAGCCAATAACAAACTAGTAATGTGAGAGCAGAAGAGTACTAAGTGCCTAACAAACTGAACATAATGCTAGATCACAAAAGGGACACCACAAGAGAGCCACCACTTACAAAACACTACTTGGCTCCAAGTGTAGAAGTAACGAGAAAAGGCGAATTAAAAACTCATCTAGCCACTCCGAAATGCCAATTCTTGACGTAAACGAAAACCCATCATTATTATCTTCCAGAGTAGCCATCTATTAACAGAGAAGATGTCGAGCTCTGGTTAGACTGCAGGTCATATAAGCTAACCCTGATTATAGTAATTAGAACTTGAAGCTTACATTGGAAAAAATGGAACCAATCAATTGCATGCTTGCCAAAGTTTTGGGAGGATCATTTGCATCCATGCCAAGTAATGCATTAGATAATGACTCCACCAAAAGATCAATAAAGGTCTCCTCGCTGCTATCGTCATCCAGTTTAACAGTAAAGGATGACAGAGAAGTGAGAAACAGAGCCCGCCCAGCATATGCAACTGATTTCACAGCAGATTTCAGCTGGTGCGTTGCAGTCATCTAACTAGACAAAACAGGATAAAGCGAAGTTAATGGGATGAAACCAGTAAAGTATAAAGAAGCAAAGATGTAAGACCCTGCCCACCAACCAACATTCTGTCCAGAGAACACCATCAAGTCTAATGTAAACATCGGACAACCAAAAGAAAAATACTAACCGTCTCCAATGCCATATGAAACCGAGAAGCTAAAAATGGAAGGACCAGAGAAGGTTCCACATAAGACAAGATGGAAGTTGCTGCAGCAACTGTCTCTGATAGGTTCTCACTCTTGCTATATTGGCCACGATCAACTAACCTCAGCATTGCACTGACAAAAGATTTCCTATCTGGCTTCCCTAGGGCCAGTTCAGTTGCTCCCTTATCGTCCAAATTCCTGTACCATGATTCACTTAGAACTGTAGCAGAGAGAGCAAAACACATTAAATTCTTAAGCATTGAAATCTGGAACCTTACTGTTGTTCACAATGCAAGCGCTTCTGGAATGTAACAACCGCATAGAACAAGAAGCGTTCCAGTGAATAAGTCCAGCGACCCCCATTAGATGGATGGTAATACCTGCAAATTTAAAATGACAAAGAACTTCAAATAGAATTTCTCCACACACAGAAACGACCAATTAAGAGTATTAAGCCCCAGAAAACAAACTGTTCTAAGATGTTGATCAATTTCTCTAAGTGCTCTTGGGCAGAACTTCCTGGTTTTAATGAATAAACCTGCAATGGCAATAACAGTTAATGCATTAAAAAATGGACATGATATATGAACATGAGGAAAATCATAATTTGCAGCGAATTCTAATAACTTACAATTGCTTTTGCAATGGCCTTTGCGGGTGTAGTTGTTTTGTTTGGGAACAAAAACCTTGTATATCTAGGAACATCTACAGAAAAAGGATACGATGCACTTCCATTTGCCACAGGAACCTACAAATGCCAGGAAGAAGCATGGAATTTAAGACTTCAAAATACTTACAACTTAGACAGAGAGAGAGAAGACCGCATTTCATATATAAGACGAACGTAGCTCAGATTCACCTTCAATCACAACGAAATAATTCTCTTTCATTGATTTTTTTCAAGCACACAGGCTATTTCCTAATTATAACTTCATCAAGGGCATCCCTCCCAAGTGTCCACCAACACAGTACGAGCCAACAACCATGAACACCATTCAGTGAACTTCCCCACATCTAGACATGATGGGGAAGAGAATCGCAGCGTGTCCATGTTACTTAAAGCATACGAGGACGCAATATTGCAAAAGCAAACATACTTCTTTATTATTCCACTTCCAAAATCCATCCTCCAACCTAAAAGAGAGTTTGTTTGGCAGTCTCAGGGGAACAAAGATGGAAGCCTCTGCCTTGCTTCGGTCAAAGATCTATTTTAATTCCTCAATCTCCAGCTTTAGCTCTATATCATATCAAGCGGTTTCATACAGAAACACAAACAATCATTCCGAGGTAACTATTTAAATAGAATATTAATTCTCCTCAAAATTTAAAAGCCAAAAAAAATGGGTCAAAAATCTTCCAAAAGTGTATTGTCAATATCTGAGGAAATTAGCTAGCTTTGACATTCGCTTGCAGAAGATTCAGTCCTTTTCCTTTCTCACTGGTAATATTGCCAAATGGTTCCGACTATCACATTTCCACCACTATTGATTTTATCCAAATGGAAAATTAGCCACCAATGACAAAGAAATTCAAGGTCAGCAGCTCTAATGCCATCTCTAAGGTGGAGTTCCTCATCAAATAAAAAATTATGACCAGCGTATCCAGGTAGATCAACGGCCTTTTAACAACCTTAATCACTACATTCATGAAACATAATCATCCAAATGTCATTTATAATTAGCTTCAAAGTCTCACGCACGCACCTCAAACATATTCAAGTATCTCGCAAAGAGAGCAGGCAAGAAAGGCTCCCAATCGACAAAGTTGTAGTTCTTAATAACACGCGCTATGATTGCAGCCCATTGACTGTTCCAGAATTGGGAGTTCGGTACAGCATCCCAGAGATCTATACACTTTTTTATCCACTCCCTGCAATGCAAACAAGAGAATAACTTTTCCATCACCCACAAGTCGTAAGAGAATAAAAGATGGGAATATTGTTTACCATACATTGAAAAGAACTCCTGGTTATCCATGTTTGTAGGAAGAAAGAGTCTAACAAAGCCAGCACCTTCAAAGGATGAATTATGCCAAGGGTTTTCAAGTAAGCATCTGCAAGTTTGGTTCATCAAAAAACAGAAAGAAAAAGCCGATGACAGTTAGTGGCTGAGCAAAACAGCAAATAAACAACAGTCTGCATTGAGAAAATGAGATCACAAAATCAGGTATCGAAATTACTATACTAATTATGATGAAAGGTAAAATCATAATCCGCAAAAGATAAGAGAAAAGGTCACGATATCAGTCCAGCATAGTCTATGACAGCAGACTTATAAAGCAAAAACTATACCACTCACCCAGAAATGCAATGGCTTGTCGAAGTTTTAAGTTTTCTTGTCACATGGATAGACTAGAGAGAGTGCTCAATTTCCCACAACAATCAAAAGAAATAGAGAAGACAGCAGACAGATGTATCTAGAAACACCCAGCTAAACAGAAACTTGACCAGAACCTGTTATCTGTTCAATCTAAATCCGAAGTGAGTCTCTTCAGCCTTAGCTCAACCAGTATGTCAAAAAAGCTACAATTTTTAAGTGTAAAAGCAAATACGATAGACATGCATTTTTTTAGCAATAAATTGCCCTTATATGCTTTTTTTTAATGCTAAACAAACAGACAGAATGACAACTCCTCGGAATCATCGACAGACTATCAACAGTAGTATTCCACATCATCAAGGAATTTAAAGAGGACGAGAAAGTTAATTTGGAACCCTCAGAAACTCACTTAAACTCGGACCAAATCTCAAGGGCAGAACCGGGGGGGAAGAATCTCCGACAGGATTGAATAAGGGAAGTGACAGTCTCAAAATGCCTTTGTCTCAATCTCCAACCTTCAGGACCAGTGCTCCTACAGTTGCCAATACAAATTTCAAAGTAACTAACAAAATTACATAAAATTGATTCAGAAGAAGAAAAAGGTGTGGGGCATGGAAATGAGTCGAGGAAAACTCCATGCATACAAATTACCTATGAGCTATTTAGTTTGTACAAAAAAAAGTGCGTCTCTAGGCAAATTAACAATTATATACACTGCCAAAATTATACAACATAAGAAAACGTTCTACTGTTTTTGCAGCATGACTAGAAATGATTGTTCTCATATCAATAGAAATGAAGTTCTATCAGCAAAGCACAGTTCCAACATGCGAATGATGGTCTGTGCATTCCACAAATCCAACATGTTTATGAACATCACTCACCTTGTAAAATGTGTCTGGACAAGAGTATCGTATAAGGGTCGCCACATAACTTTCAGAGACAACTTCTTCCGATACTTATTAAGGACCCTGATTATAATGTTTCCCCATCTCACCTGATTCACAGAGATGACAGTCAGCAAACGTTCAAAAGAGCAACTGCTCAAAGATGGCAACAAATCTACATGTGCTGCAACTGCAAAGGGACCACCTGAGCATAAAGCTTATTCTGTGATTTATGGAACATTTCCAAGCCAATATCCACAAGAGCAGCCACATCTGGCAGATCTACTTCACTTTTCGCCTTTATGAAACTACAAATGGATAAAGCAAAAAGATATCATGTAACAGCCATGACGTGTGTGATCAAACTAAATAACATCTGATTGGCTACTTCTAATAATAGTGTAAGGATTCATGAAGAATAATGGACTCATCCCTTCAAAAATTTTGAAGTAATTCAGAAGAGAACAAAAATTCTAGAACCAGAATCTCGAGCAGTAAGACTTAGTAATTCAATGGCTACGATTCAAAAAGTACAAAGTACTTCAAAGAATTGGAAGGAAAATTGCAGCCATTGCATCCTAAATCCTAAAAAAAGGGTTAGTTTCCTTTCGACAACGCTAACAGATGGTTCACATCGATTGGACAAGCTGCGAAGTTCCTTTCCCATGGACTCTTGACATTTAGCAGGGACAGCTGCTCCTTGGTTCATTGGCAGATGTGATGACGGGCGGAAGCATGGCCAGTTAAAAAATGATTGACAGGACTAAAGTAAGTCAGCGCGAAGCACTGGGCAAAAGTAGTTATTTACCGCAGGCATCTCATCACATTTCTAGACAGTGAGCTCCAAGCTACATAAACCAAACTGATGAAAAATGAAAAGGTCAAATTAAATCGTTGTCATGAACCACTGAACGCAATCAACAGATTGATTCATTACTTTTGCAACTCTGCAGAATACTATTTGGGAAATTTCCGTCCTATATATCCACTCGAGAATGATAACATCCTATGTAATACTATCAATCTTCCTGTACGGGAGAACCATTCTGATAGGCATCCTCTCATTGAGCTCACTATTTGCCACGCATTCTCTCAATCAGAGTCAAAACACAGACGTATCCGCCTTGACAACAGTTCAGCTCAGCAAGCTCCATCGCCAACTACAAACAACCACTGATCAAGACAATAATGGCATCAACAACACTCGATGACTCGGCCCCCACTAAACTGCGGCTTCTTCCCCTATCTCTATCAACCGATGATTTCACCCAAGACGAGCAGACTCAAAGCACGAACAACCCGCAAACAAGCACCAGCAACAACGATCACAGTCCAAAAACCTCAAAAAAAAAAAAAGACAAAAGATTGAACTAAACAGAAATGAGAGAGCGGTGGAGCGCGCTCACGTTTCAAGGACGGAAATCCACTTGAGAGTGGAGTAAACGGAATCGGGATCGTCGGGGCGGTACGATTCGCGGACGGACCGCACGGCCCAAGCGAACGACTCCCGCTCCTTCTTCGTCTCCTCCGCCACCGGCGGAGGGAGCCACGCATTGTACAGATGCATCTCCTCCTCCTCCTCCTCCTTCCTCCGTCAATGGTGCGATTCAATCCGGTGGGCACTCAGAATCGATGAGAGGAGACGAGAGCGATGAACGAATTGAGGCCTTCGCGGAGCTGAGAGCCCTTCAGTGAGTATTTGTAGTGTCAATTGGCACTTCTTCCGCTCATTTTCTTTCTGGACAAGAAACGAGAAAGAGAGTGATTTTTTTTCCGTTCCTTGGACGGAAGTGGTGGCCGCGTCAGCGTGGGCTTGGGGCCTGACCGGCGACCGGAGCCGCCGGAGGGCTCTCGTCTCACACCTGCCCGCGTTCCCCGTCAACCAGCCAACTTTTGCGTTTCCGTGGCCTCTATTTTTCGAAATGACTTTGGGGATTTCGGGGGCACATGGCAATTATTTTCTGAAATAGAAATAGGTTTTTTTATTTCTGTCAGAAAAAAAAATTATTTCTGATTTTGGGTCAAAAATTATTTCTGAAATAGATTTTTGTTTCAGAAATAGAAAAACAGATTTGCGTTGTCAAACGAGTTTCTGTTCCAAATCTATTTCTGAAATAGATTTGAAACAGAAATAGAGAAATAGAAACGTTGTCATGCATGCCTTCCTTAAAGGAGAATTCAGGTTTTGCGATTTTTGATATCAGACCAGTGTTTTCAATATCATATTGAAGGTCTAGCTGATGTCTTTTTCGGCTTGTCATGTGGTGCGAGCCGTTTTTGGGGCATCACGATTATTCCATCCCAAGATCATAAAGCCGTATAATACAATTAAATCGATATAAATAAGCAAAATATGAGGTTGAATATCTACTTTTAAAAAGTCGGACAAGCTCGGTTTTAGAACACCAGTTCAAACTATCTCGGTCCTTGGTAATGGCCATCGCCCCTCAACTTTTTCTGGCAACAGTTGTCTTTGGTAATGGTCTATCCCTTGCCCTTTTTTTAAGTCTGAGAAAAACAAAAAAAATCCACGCTTTATGACCAATTCTAAATTTGTACCGAACTTTTTGTCTTAAAAAAATTCTTAATTTTAAGTCCAATCCCAAATCTACTCTGAACTTTTTTGTCTCAAAAAACCCCCCAAATTTTAAGTCTAGTTTCAAATCTACACGTGAAATTTTATTTTTGTATAAGAGAAAAATCACAAACTTTCAATCTATTCTCAAATCTACCATATAGGCTAATCTCAACGTGGCATTTTCACGTCGATAAAACTTTGACATGAGCAAAATAATGAGATGATAGGTACGGATTGACGTCGTATTTCTACATAAATAACAAATCCACTCTAATGAAAATCATTGAAATTCTCCAAGACTTAATCACCGTAGGATATGAAAATTACGGACGGCTATCGGCGATTTTTTGACAAAGGGCTAATAGGAGAAGATTTGATATTAGAGAACAAAAAAAATCTGTGATATTTTTCTCTTGAACAAAGAGAAAATATCAGGGTTAAATTTAGGATTAAATTTAAATTTTAGACTTTTTCTGAGATAAAAAAAAAACCTGAAGCAGATTTGGGACCAAACGTAAATTTTGAATTTTTTTTTTTTTGCAAAAGAAAAGTTCGATGGATTTGAGATTGAAATCGAAGTTGGGGTTTTTAGGAAATTAGGCTGATTTTTTTCGTGTTTCTTGGACGGAGGTGGTGGGCCCGTAAACATCAGCGTGGGCTTGGGGCTTGACCGGCAACCGGAACCGCCGGATGCTCGCGTTTCACACTGACTTCCCGCGGTCCGGTCAACCTGCCGTCTCCTATGTTTCTGTATTTTTTTTTTTCGTTCTTTTAACTTTTGGGGGATTTCTTGGAGGAGAATTCAGGTTGCGATGTTGAGCTTAGACCAGTTTTTTTTTCAAATATCATATCGAAGGTCTAGCTAATGTCTTTTTCGGGTTTATCGTGTTGTCCAAGCCGTTTGTTTGTGCATCACAATTGATCCGTCCCAAAATCATAAAGCAGCATAATATAATTAAATCGAGATAAATCAGCAAGATAAGAGGTTGAATATCCATTTTAAAGCGTTGGACAAGCTCAGTTAGGCATTAAAAGGGCATTTGCTAGCTCGCGCAAAACAAATTAAGAAGATAACATAAGATAGAAAAGTAACGATGAAGAGTAAAATGGTCAATTTGTAAGACACGATCTCTCAAATCCTTCCTCTAATACGTAAAGAATAAAGGTGGTTTACACATATAAAATCAATATTGGAAACTCTATGAAGACTCCTTCTTTATAATTGGCTACAACCAATTTATTTTAGCCAATAAATTATTTTTTTAGACTCTATTTATTTCAATGAAAAATAATTAATTTGAAAAATATTTTTTTAAAGTCATGGCCTGTATTATAAAAAATGATCAATCAATGACACATATTTTCATTATCGATATTAATTTATTATAAATATTTTATGAATAGTGAAAATATCAGTTGTTTAAGTGATATAAATATTTATATAATTTTTTTGTGAAATAAATAAAATTTAAAATCTAAACTTTTTTTTTTTGGTCGGGAAAATCCAACCGTTGTTAATCGACGTGGAAGGAGGAGGATCGCTGGGTGGGGGGCGCAAATGGAATCCAAAAGAGCATGGTTTGCTTTAGTGACGTGGCAATGACGTGGCCATTGAACTTCTCAATCAAACTTTTTTTCCGGGTCAGCATGGTGGGGCCCACACAACATTTTTTTTTCTCTACCCAGCATTTAGATGCTCCTCTTTTACTAGGGATGAAAAAGAAATCATTATTCAACCAAATCAAATCGGATGGCACTCAACTGATTAATTTTGGATGGAATTGGTAAATATCGGTCCAGTTTGTGATTTCAGGTGTGAACCATTAAATCAATCCAACCAAGCCGATTCTATTATATAATAAAAATGTATATTCTTTTAATAAAAATCATCTCCTTCAATGACTTAGAGTCCAGACCCATCCGTCAAAAAAAGAGCCTAGACCCAAGTTATTTTCATATGTGATATATATTATACATTATGAATGTATTTGAAAACCTGCGCTAATTAATTAATCAACTGCTATTGCATTTCCAATATACTTGACTCCATTACTAATAATAACGCTGCCAATTCCAAATACATTATCGTTAATTTTTTCATGTGATAATAATACTGAATGCAAATAGAGAAAATGAACTGCCAAAGTCTGAAGTTAAGCTCTCTTTCTTTAATTGATTGGGATTTATTCCATTTTCTTTTTTAATTAATGTTAGTGCTCAGCATCACCGTAATCAGGATCCAACTGGGAACTAGATTAGCAGTGCGATTCTCAAGTGGATTCATAGAATAAGTGGATGATTTGTATTTTACGGAATCAATCCCTAACGAATGATTCTCGATTCTAGGGTAGGAACCCCCCATCCTAAAATCAATCACCCTTATCTTTTATTTTTTTTTTCTACCTCGTCTGGCCTTAGCCAAGATCAACCTCGAACTTGCCAAATTCGGCAAGGCTCGACCTCAAGCTTGCCAAATCCAATGAGGCCAAGCCTCACCGAATGTGGTTGAGCTTACTAAGCCTCTAGGGGATGTGGCAAGGCTCGAGCTCGCCTCGCCACAAGCTTGGGCTATCTAGGTTTGGCCTCACTTAAGACTGATGAGGCTCTAGCTTGTAAGCCCATGCATGTAGTCGATCAATGGCCATCACTGAGACTTGGCAACTAGCCAAGGGAAAGATAGAGAAAAAAAAAGTATTAAAATTCGAGGTGAGCAACTTTGAAAATTGCTTTTACCTCTTCAAATTTATGCATAAATATTTTCATTGACCAGAAAGTGTTTTCGGTTAACTTTCGGAGAATGAATTTTTGGATAACCCTTTCACTTGAACAAACACACTCTAAACTAAAGTTTCCATTCTCTACCTTTTCAAAATTTTCAAAATTTTCCTTTGACCAAAGGAGATATCTTTGTATTGAAAAAGTTGTTAAAAAGGTCCTAAACATTTAGCATTTTTTCCAATTAATCCTAAACCTTTTAAATTTACCAATTCAGTCATAAATATTTTCACATTTTACTAATTTAGTCTTATTAATCGAAAATCGCTAATGTGAAGCTTGGCCACCCTATGTGGCACCGTCGGTGCTTTCGACTAAAAAAAAACTAACATGGACAATTTTAAATAAATTTTTTTCCATTTGTAATACTTTTTATTTCCTTTTTTTTCTATGTTCAAAGCTAGCGACCCCATCGGCCTTGGGTGGCAACCCCCACTAGATGCTCGGCGAGGGCCACAGAGCCTTTGCTGCCTAGGGATTGGTAGGGGTTGCCAGCCTCTAAAGCCATAAAAAAAATTCAAAAAAATTCATAAACCTATTAAAAATTGTCCAAGTTAGTGTCAACAATGCCACAAAAGACGACTAACGTCCATGTAAGCTATTTCTAGTTAACAAACTAAATTGAGAAAAGGTGAAAAAATTTAAGACTAAATTAACAAACTTAAAAGATTTATGATTGAATAATGAGTCGTGCTTTTTCCACTCATTTTTTGGCTAAGTGACTTCTACGATAGTATTTTGACTATATGGGCCTTTGTAGGTCCTACCTTTTTAGCATATTTTGGTTTGGTTGAGTCCTTTTTCTATTGGGTACACCCACTCTCTTTCCCCTTATTTCTGCTCGCTAGATATGTCAAAGGGAAAAACGAGAATTGGTTCAAGTCAAATATGATTCAATCCATGCGGACTTATTTAACTCGTTTTCACCTATTTTTACAAAGTACAAATTTAATGACCCATATTTGGCCTTACTAATACTCGTCCCATATTTCTTAAACATTTCTATATTTAACTAAATCATGTAATACATGATCAAAAGATGATATTGTTAAAACACTTTTTTTTGGTCAAATGCTAAAACACTTTTATGTGAGAGCATATATATTTGTATTTTTTAAAGATATTTTTAGTTTACTTTTTCTTTTCTTTTTTCTTTTTTCTTTTTTCAATTTTTTCTCCGCATTCCATCGGTTGCAGGGATTCGACGACGGTTGGCAGCTTGGCAATCGGCCGCATGTCGGCATCCTACAACTCACTCGAGGCCGGCGAGCTCAGGGCTTTCTGGATCCCACATGCTCAAGGCCAAATTCCAGTGAGCCTAGTTGACACCTGATTTTTAATCATTTTTTCTCTTTTAAAATTAATAAAACAAAATCCATAAAAAATCATAAAATTAAAAAATCAACTTTGGGGACCTTAGTCAAGCCTAGAAAACCAATTTTGACCAAAAAAATAATTTTTCATATTTTCATTATTTTTGATATTTTTATTTTCGAAAATTCATAAAAAAAAATCAAGAAAAATGAGAAAATTGCAAAATCAACTTTGGAAGCCTTGGCCAAGCTTAGGCAACCATTTTTGGGTAAAAAATTATTTTTCATATTTTTTGTATTTTTTTAAATATATTTTTTAGAAATTAGGAAAATATTTCATAAATAATAGCATTTGAGGCCACAAAAATACATAAAAATAGTCAATATTTTTATTTTAAATCCCTTTTCATGTTGGCCATCGTAAATTTAAAAAATCCAATTCGGAGTCGTGTATTCCTTCACGAGCATAATTTCGAATCAGGCATAAAAAAATTCAATTTGAGTCAATTTATTTTCATTTTTCCCTTTTAGGAGTTGTGACATTGTTCTCTAATATTTCAAATTTTCATCTTGGCCCAATTATATCTAGAATGACTCAATTTTACAAATAGGGCTTTAATTAAATTTTGCATTATTTTCAATATGAAGAAATGAGCTTAAATTCAATATGCGGTAGGTGTGTCGAAAAATGTGTGGAGATTTAGACTTAAAGAAATATTTCTCCAGGGACTGAATTGCAAATACTTAAAATCTCATGGACTAGAGTACAAATACCTAACACTTGAGGGATTATTTTGTAAATAACAAAAAGAAGAGTTAGTGGAGAAATTAGAATAGAGAAGGGAGGATGGAGAAGAGGAGATGGAGATGGGAAGATGGAGAAGAGGAGATGGAGAAGATAAGATAAAAAAAAATAAGATGAGAATAGAGAATGGAAGATGGAGATGAAGAAGAGTTAGTAGAATGGGAGATAGATATGGAGAATGAAAGATGAATATGAAGAAGAGTTAGTGGAGAAATTAGAATGAGAGATAAATATGGAGAATGGAAGATGAAGATGAAGAAGAGTTAGTGGAGGAATTAGAATGCGAGATATAGATGGAGAAGAGAAGATGAAAATGAAGAAGAGTTAGTGGAGAAATTAGAATGGGAGATAGAATTAGTGGAAAAATTAGAATGGAAGATAGATGAGTGTGTTATAAAAGAAGGAAGAAGTGAGGTTGAGAGAGGAAATTTTTTTGGAGAGAAAATTTTGGATGTTTGAGAGGGTTTTGGGAGATTGAAGAAAAATTTGAGAGAAAAAAAGTACCAAAAAAAGAGAGAGAATTT
This sequence comes from Psidium guajava, assembly GCA_016432845.1. NCBI lineage: Eukaryota > Viridiplantae > Streptophyta > Magnoliopsida > Myrtales > Myrtaceae > Psidium > Psidium guajava. The sequence goes on from CM028226.1 coordinate 35,645,123, forward strand.
TGAAGATGATGGGAGTTTAAAGCTAGCGGGTTATCATTATCAATTTCTTCATCGATCAACATAAATCAAGAATTCATCTCAGATTTGAAGCTAAGTGTCCCTCTACTCTCTTTGATTTTTTAGTATAAACTAGCCCAAATTTTCTACTCTTCTCCCATTTCCCCATATTTGATTTCAGGCAAGAACCAATTATATCCATCAAGCACTTCTCATAATGCCATTGAAGCTAAGTGCTTCTTTCATTGTTCTAATTTTTAATGTGAATTAAATCATATTTGCTCCATTACTCCATTTCTTCATATTTTTATGTCAGGCAAAGGACAACTCCAAGTCAACGGTAAATCCCATGGAGGTGTAAAATTGGCGCTGACGAGCTCTTGAATGCCCATTAAATTTTCAATTGATCCGTCGATGGATTTCGACCCGAATTGTCAAATCAATTCGTTTTATTTTAAAGAATTTAAACCCCAGAATGTGAAGGGCAGAGCCCGCTCACTGTAGGTCATTTTAAATTTCTACAATTTAAATTCTTGCACCTTAAACCCCAAAGAAGAGGGCCAAGCCAAGACTGAGCTATCCATTGGTGGTCTTTATTTATTGTTATTTACTTTCTGTAATTTAATTTTTGAATCACTAAACCCCAAAATGAGTAGATCGCAGCACTGCACAAAAGTCGTTAACTCACTCCCTCTTTCGGCTTCAGGGAAATACTTAATATTTTGAAAATGCCAAAAAAATGCCACTCATGTATATTCCATTTAAAAAAGTGAAAATATAAAAAGAGAACACTCCACTAGAGCCTTAGGAATAAACGAAGCCTGAGTTGCTAAATTAGGATATCCATGAAATTAAAGTACCGAAAGGGCATTAGTTTTAATTAACTAGTGTAACCAAGTCCCCGAATTCATAATCTCTGGTTCGTAGAAGTAATTTAGTTCTCCCGCTAATTTACTTAGGTTTCTAATCAACCTACCAAAAATGATTAGTGGCGACTCCAAATTTTAAAACCATTTGAACAAAAAACCAAAGTCGCGATTTGGTAGAGCTTAGGAGAGCTCGAACTAGGTTAGTTAATTTAATCAATTAATCTGGTAATCCTGTGGCTCTCGCTTGTCTCGTGGCTCGAGCTTCCTTACATAAACCACATCATCAATGGCATCATCATGACCATCGCTGCTTCCTCTAAGCTCCAAGGCCATCGCTATGAGGAGGAGAAAGTACGGGTGATCTTCCTCCGTGCTCGTCACTCTCGGCCTTGGTGAAGAAGGAAATAGAGATGAAACACTACAATGGCTTCGTGATCGTGGGTGTAGCATTGTAGAGTTGAAAATGTCAATCCCGATCCTTCAAGAAAACGGGCATGACACGGCCGCCCTTTTCAATCAAAGGATGTAGCGTCAAATGGAATTCGAGGAATAACTTGATATTCAAATACATATATCTCCATATATATATATATATATTTGATAATCTAGTCACATATTTACAATCTTCAGAACTCATCTATCAGACAAAAGATATACACACATATCTTTTCATTTCTAACTTGAAAACTCACCAACTATATACAACTTTTCCAAAAAAATACATGCACCCAATTATCCCAAAAAGTCCCGCGGCTAACATTCACTCGATCCTATTTGCGACTTGCCAATGTACCTGAAAGACATTTGAAATAAAATGGGTGAGCAACCACAGCTCGGTGAGAAATACAATCTCTTTTAAGCAGATCAAGAAATTACTATGCATTTACTAAAATAAATCAAATATCAATTCATAATAATAACAAACTATCAATGGTCTAATCCATTGATTAATCTCATTAAACGAACTTTCGATGGTCTATCCATCAAATAATCTCATACTCATTCCCAACTATGGTCACATTTAACGCCGTGACAAGGCGACCAAGTTTACCCCTCTTGGTTAGGTCTACCACCTATTTTACCCGGCAGTTCGGCTCGATGACGTCTTTACATTATGCATACTACCCCCACCTTAGTGAGTTCTAATCATAAGGACATGAGTATAAATCATAATATCCAATCCAAAAAATCACAACAATTTAGTTTCACAAACCAAAACCATAGCCTTCCTTAAATATATTCCTCAACAACATTTCAGTCTCAACATAAACAATCACCAACAAACCATATCAAACATCAAAGAGGAGTAATAGCTCGATCTTATTTTATGCAAGAATAATGCTTTAAACATCACATTTTTTTACCTTTTCAAGAAAATGAAACCATAATACGCGTATCCATCTTTAAAGCATGATTTTTATAAATGCTTAGAAGAGAATGTACAACTCACCTTAAAATGCCAAAATCCAACTTATAACTCGAATCGCAAAGTTTAAAATCCTGATAAATTAATAGAAAACATCATTAAAAACTATAGTAACACTACGTTAACTAAACAAATTGACTAAACGAGACATAAACGTCTATAACTTGACACCTACGGGCTAAAAACTACTAACCGCGCATTGGACAACTTGCGCGCTTAACTTCAAAAATTTTGTTCAGACAAATCGTAACTCCAATTCACAAACTGTCAAAAGCATTAGCTTTGCAACACTTTTAAGTTTATTTCCTCTAATATTCGTAGCTAAGTGACATCAAAATCAAGCCTTACGACATAAAAAAACCCCAAAATTTGAATTTTCCAACCGTATTTGCGAAAACCTTTTTCATTTTGCCCAAACGAACTCCAATTAACGGAATCTTATAGTTCAAACGAAGATCATTCGATATACTACAAAAGTTTTAATATAGTCAATCTCAAATAACAACAAAAAAATAATGATATCGGATTTTGAATTTTACTGTTCGCGCGCATGTACTGTGGCACCAGAATTGAAAATCTTGTTTCAGATAAACCATAAGTCCAAACTGAGTTCTATAAAGTCCCACGATTCCACAACACCCGAAATCATCATTTTCCCAAAAAGTTTCAGCTCAACGACTCCAAAATCCGACTTCCCATCTTAATTTTTCTATAAATTTGAATTTGAGCCATAATAACGAAAAACGTTCTAATTAGTCGAATAAAGAAGACGAGCACATACCTAGCCTTGCAACACTGTCGCGATCCGAAAAATATTTTTTGGATCGATCGAATCGGGTAAACGGATTATTAGGTTAATAAGATTCACTAACCTAACGCGGACCCTCCCAAGCCCTATCGAATCGCGACTTTGGTTTTTGTTGAAATGATTTTTTTAGAATTTGAAGTGGCCACTAATCATTTTTGGTAGGTTGATTAGAAATCTAAGTAAATTAGCGGGAGAACTAACTTACTTCTACGAACCAGAGATTATGAGTTCGGGGACTTGGTTACACTAGTTAATTAAAACTAATGCTCTTTCGGTACCTTAATTTCATGGATATCCTAATTTAGCAACTCAAGCTTGGTTTATTCCTAAGGTTCAATGGAATGTCTTCTCTTTTGTGCTTTTACTTTTTAGATGGGATGCCTCGATGGTTTTTTTTTTGTATTTTTAAAGTATTAAAAATCCCCTAAAGCCGAAGGAGGGAGTGTGTTGAGAATTTCTATGCAGTGTTACAATCTATTCATTTTGGAGTTTGACAGTAATTTAATTACAGGAAGTAAATGACAGTAAATAAAGACCACCAATGGATGGCTCAGCCTTAGCTTGGTCCTCTCTTTTGGGGTTTAATGGAACATAAATTAAATTACAGGAATTTAAATGACGATAAGTAAAACCTCCAATGGGCGGCCTAGAATTGGCTCAGCTCTTCCATTTGAGGTTTAATGATGCAGAAATTAAATTGCAGGAATTTAAATGATGGTAAGTAAAACCTCCAATGGGCAGCCTAGCATTGGCTCGGCTCTTCCCTTTGGGATTTAATGGTGCATGTATTTAAATTGCAGGAATTTAAATAACGGTAAGTAAAACCTCCAATGAGCGGATTAGCATTAGCTTGGCTCTTCCCTTTGGGATTTAATGGTGTAGGTATTTAAATTGCAGAAATTTAAATAATGGTAAGTAAAACCTCCAATGGGCGGCCTAGTATTGGCTTGGCTCTTCCCTTTGAGATTTAATGGTGCAGGTATTTAAATTGTAGGAATTTAAATAACGGTAAGTAAAACCTCCAATGGGTGGCCTAGGCTTGGCTCTTCCCTTTGGGATTTAATGGTGTAGGTATTTAAATTGTAGGAATTTAAATAACGGTAAGTAAAACCTCCAATGGGTGGCCTAGCATTGGCTTGGCTCTTCCCTTTGGGATTTAATGGTGCAAGTATTTAAATTGTAGAAATTTAAATAACGGTAAGTAAAACCTTCAATGGGCAGCCTAGCATTGGCTTGGCTCTTCCCTTTGGGATTTAAGAGCAAGAATTTAAATTGCAGGTATTTAAATAACTGTAAGTAAAAACCTCCAATGGGTGGCCTAGTATTGGCTTGGCTCTTCCTTTTGGGGTTGAAAGTGCAAGAATTTAAATTGCAAGTATTTAAATGACCTCCAGTGGATGTGCTTTGCCTCTCCATTCTGGGGTTTGAGTTCTTTAAAATAAATTACAAGAAATTGATTCAACAATTTGAACTTTGTGCGCGCTTGAGGACTCCTCCAAGCCGATTTTGTGCTTCCGTAGGATTGACCATTGATATAGAGCTGCGGCTGCCTGACATAAAAATAGAGTGAAGTGTCATCGTACAAAATTTGTGCTAATCTGCACCTAAAACCAGAAGAATGAAAAGAGCACTTATCTCCCATTTTTTGGGAGGGATTTCTAGAATTGGTTTTCGTTCTCTCTATTGTCAACATAGAGAGTCTCCTTTGAATTAAGAGAAACTTTTAATCGCAAATCAGCTAAGAAATTGATAGACACCTAGGAGCTTGTTTGGGCCGATTTTGCACCTCCATGAAATTTATCATTGATGTGGGGTCTTCCTTTTTACCTAACATAAAAATACGAGGGAAATTGGGAGAGGGAGAAAGTATATACAATTTGTGCTAATTTGCAACTAAAACCACAAATAAATGAATAAATAAGAACATTTAGCTCGAATTTGCTTGCTTGTTGACGAGGATGAACTCTTGATTTATGTTGATCTATGAAGGAATTTGTGATGATAACCCCTGGCTTTAAACTCTCATCATCTTCAAAATTCTCTCTCTCTCTCTTTTGGTATTTTTTTTCTTTCAAATTTTTCTTCAATCTCCAAAAACCCTCTCAAATATCCAAAATTTTCTCTCCAAAAAATCCTCTCTCAAGCTCACTTCTTCCTCCTTTTATAACCCACTCATCTATCTCTCATTCTAATTTTTCCACTAACGTTATTTCTCATTCTAATTTCTCCACTAACTCTTCTTCGTTTTCATCGTCCCTTCTCCATCTCTATCTCACATTCTAATCTCTCCACTAACTTTTCTTCATCTTCATCTCCCTTTCTCCATATTTATCTCCTATTCTAATTTCTCCACTAACTCTTCTTCATCTCCACCTTCCATTCTCTATTCTTATCTTTTTTTCTCCATCCGTTCTTCTCCATCTTCTCTTCTCCATCTTCCCTTCTCTATTCTCATTTCTCCACTAACTTTTCTTTTTGTTATTTGCAAATAATCTCTCAAGCGTTAATATTTGCAATATAGTCCCTGACTTTAAGTATTTACAATTCAGTCCCTAAAAAAAATTTCTTTAACACACCTCTCTTATATTTAGTCAAAATTCACCGCATGTCAAATTTAAGCTCATTTCTTGCCGCTGAAAATAATGCAGAATTTAATTAAAGCCCTTTTGCAAAATTGAGTCATTCTGGATATAATTTGGCCAAAATGAAAATTTGAAATATTAGAGAAGGATGTCACAACTCCTAAAAATGAAAAAATGAAAATAAATTGACTCAAATAGAATTTTTTAGGCCCGGTTCGAGATTATGCTCGTGAAGGAATACACGCCCCGAATTGGATTTTTTAAATTTGTGATGGCCAACATGAAAAGAGATTTAAAATAAAAATATTGACTATTTTTATGTATTTTGGTTGCCTCAAATGCTATTATTTATTAAATAGTCTCCTAATTTCTAAAATATATATAATAAAAAAAATAAGAAAAATTATTTTTTTTTCAAAAATGGTTTCCTAAGTATGGCCAAGGCCTCTAAAGTTGATTTTGTAATTTTCTCATTTTTCTTGATTTTTTTAGTAAATTTTCGAAATTAAAAATATCGAAAAATACTGAAAATATGAAAAATTATTTTTTGGTCAAAATTAGTTCTTTAGGCTTGGTCAAGGTCTCCAAAGTTGATTTTTCAATTTTATAAATTTTTATGGATTTTTTTATTAATTTTAAAAGAGAAAAGATGATTAAAAATTAGATGTCAACAGACAAATAGTAAAACGAGCTTGGCGAGGCGTCCGTGGCAATTAGTGTGCGCACGTGGATTATTTCTTTCCCTTTCTTCTTTTTTTTTTCTCTTTTTCTTTCTTCTCTTCTTTCTTCCCTTTCTCTCTTTCTTTTCTTTCCTTTTCTTCTAGCGAAGGAAGTCTCCCAAACCCTCGCTTCCTTTCTTTGCTTTTATTGACTTTTCCTTCTTTTTTTGGGTCCCACCACCTTTTTGACATAGTAAAAAACTCAAATATTACATTCTACTCTCCTTAAAAGAATTTCGTTCACGAAATTCGAATAACTGAACTTACTTTAACTTTCAAACAAGTGAGGATACTTATGTCTCGCTTCCTCCTCAAGCTCCGAAGTAGCCTCCTGTTCTGTGTGGTTTTGCCGTTGAATCTGTACATATTGGATCGTACAACACCGTAACACTTAATCATTTTTATCCACGATACGCAGAGGCTGTTCTTCATACGTTAAGTCTTCCCTTAACCTCAAAGGAATATAATCTAATATGTGATCAGGACTTGACACATATTTCCGTAATAAAGATACATGAAACATGTCATGCACTCTAGATAGCATCGGTGGCAATGCCAATCAGTAAGCAACCTCACCAATCCTCTCCAATATCAAAAATGGTCCCACGTATCTCAGACTCAACTTGTCACGAGTGCCAAATCTCATAACGCCTCTCATAGGAGAAACCTTTAGAAATACATGATCGCCCACATCAAATTCTAACTTATGCCGTTTGAGGTCGGCGTAACTTTTCTGGTGACTTTGTGCTATTCTCAAACACTCTCGAACGAGCCTGACTTTCTCCTTTGATTTCTGTATAAACTTAGGACTAGTTAATTTTTTCTAACCCACATCATCTCAACAAATCGATGTTCTGCACTTTCAACCGTATAAAACTTTAAAAGGAGCCATCTTGATGCTGGAATGATAACTGTTATTATATGAGAATTTCGCCAAATGTAGATGCTCATCCCAAGAGTCGCCAAAGTCAATAGCACATGCTTTCAGCATATCCTCTAAAGTCTGAATGTTTCTCTCTGACTAGTCGTTGTTTGTGGATGAAATGCTGTGCTGAAATTGAGTCTAATACCCAACGCTCTTTGAAGACTCTTCCAAAAATTAGACACAAACTGTGGATCTTTATCAGAAACGATACTCACTGGAACCCCGTGAAGCATTACTATTTCATTAACGTATCATTTCGCCATATCTTCAAGTGAGAGGCCGAATCGATATGACAAGAAATGAGCAGACTTAGTCAACCGATCGACAATCACCGATATAACATTCGTATTGCTTGGTGTCCTCGGTAAATCGATGATGAAATCCATGGTAATGTGCTCCCACTTCCATTTAGGTATCTCAAGTGGGTGTAGCTGTCCATCTAGCTTTTGATGCTCAATCTTTACCTGTTGACAAACAAAATATTGGTTGACGAATTTAACAATATCTTTCTTCATGTTAACCTACCAAAATTTTTCTCTCATACTCTATATATCTTATTGCTTCTTGGATGAATAGAAAATTTGGTATTGTAGGCTTCCTGCAATATCTCATTTTTCAATTCTAAATCGTCGGGGACACAGAGTCGGTCACGAAATCTTAATGACTCATCAGCATGAATGCTAAAGTCCTCCTGCCTTCCAGCTTTGATGCCTTCTCTAATCTTTCTCAATTGAGGATCATCATTCTGTTTTACTTTAATTTTATCTATCAACAAGGGTTATACCCTAAGATTAGCTAATCGAGCGCCAAGTTGATGTAGGGTTTTTTTCCAATTTAGGTTTTTAAAAAAAAATATTTACCGATTTAGGTTTTTTGAAAAAGTATATACCAATTTGGGTCCCGCGCGGCACTTATAGTGCCGCACGGCGGCCGGCCTCCCGCCCACCGTGCCTGACGCGTTGACACGCGTCAGGCCGGGGATTAAGGATGCGCAGTACCCGCCCCCCCACCACCCCGCTCTCCCCCGCTCGGCTTTTTTTCAATTTAGGTTCTAAATTTTTTTTTCCAATTAAATATAAATTTTTATTTTCATGTTTATTTTTATATAGTAATTATCAATAAATAAATGAAATTTTTCTTAAGATATATGTAATTAATTTATTAAGTTGGTAAATAATGATTAAATAAATATTCATAAAATTTATTTATATTTATATAACGATGTAAATATAAATAAATAATTTATTAAGATAAAATTTTCAATTAATATAATTTATTTACTATATAAATAAATAATTAATTTAAAAAGATAAAATTATATATAATTTTCTCTTAACAATTTACATAAAAAATTAAGTAATTACATACATATTAATAAAATTTTCAATTAATTATTGATAAGAATAAGCTTTGAAAGGAAAAATAATATCATAAATATAGATATAAAAATAATTAAATATTTATATCATTACAAAATTATAAAAATAATTAACTTAAATACGAAATTATAAAAATAAAATTTTCAATTATTATAATTCATTTAGTATGTAAATAAGTAATTAATTTATGCATATAACTTTTTATATAAGTTTGTAAATAAAATAATTTTATTTAATTATTAATAATTATGTTATAAAAATAAGTTTGAAAAGGAAAAAATAAAATTAGAAATATAAATATTAAAATTAAATATTTATATAAATAAAAAATTCTAAAAATAATTAAAAATACGAAATTAAAAAATAAATTGCCAATTAATATAATATATTTAGTATGCAAAAGAATAAGTAATTTTTTATGATAAAATTTTTATATAAATTTTTTAATTATTTACATTCTAAATAAATTAATTCCAGAAGGCCAGCGGGGTAGCTTTTTTATTTAATATTTATTTATGTATTTTTATAATTTTTTATTTATATAAATTTGTAAATATTATTATTTACTTTTGAAACTTATTTTTATAACATAATTATTAGTAATTAATTAAAAAAGTTTTATTAATATGTAAGTAATTAATTTATTTAGTATGCAAATAATTAATAAAAATTTATATAAACATTTATCTGAATAAATTAAATAATTATTTACATAATAAATAAATTATATTAATTGAAAATTTTATCTTAATATATTAATTATTTATATTTACAAAGTAATGTAAATATAAATAAATTTTATGAATATTTATTTATTCATTATTTACATATTAAATAAATTACTAACCTTTTTTTAATTTCAATTTTTTGTACATATTTTTATAATTTTATATTTATATAACTTTGTAATATGTATGTAATTATTAATTATCAATAATTAATTAAAAATTTTATTAATATGTATGTAATTAATTTATTTAGTATGTAAATAATTAATAAGAAATAAAATTTTATTTTTATTAATTTCGCATTTTTTAATATTTTTATAATTAAATAATTTCTATTGTATAAATATTTAATTTTATATATTTATATTTCGAATATTAATTTTTTCCTTTTCAAGCTTATGTTTATAACATTATGAATAATTAATTGAAATTAATTTATTTACAAATAATTTATTTAGCATAATTATCAATAATTAATTGAAAATTTTATAAATATGTGTGTAATTAATTAATGTGGTATGTAAATAATTAATAAAATTTATATATAAATTTATCCTATTAAATTATTATTTATTTCTGTAATAAATAAATTATATTAATTGAAAATTTTATCTTAATAAATTAATTATTTATATTTACCACGTTATATAAATATAAATCAATTTTTTGAATAATTATTTATTCATTATTTTCGAATTAAATAAATTAAATACATATATCTTAAAAAAATTTTAATTATTTATTGATAATTACATTATAAAAATAAATATGGAAATAAAAATTTATATTTAATAATTTATTTAAATAAATAAATTATTTTAACAATCTCGTTTTCATTTTATTTAAGTTACATGAGCATCATGTGAAAATCATTTTCGTTTCATCGTTCTCCTAAATAAATCGTTAACGATGCTTATTGACGAAGTCTTTACAGAGATATAAATATAATTTTAGAATTTTTGGTGAGACAGAAACAAGCCTAAAAAAATTAAAGGAAGAAAAGGACGTGGAAAACTAAAAAACTTCAACAAATCAAAATTTTACTAATAGATAACAACTCTCAGCTCGATTACAATCAACTCTAATGTCGGTGTCCTCTATGGCCTCCTGTTCCGCAAAGAGGTTGTCTTCGTTCTTCGGCCGTTCTGGTATTATACCGACGACGAGGTTCGGACTGAGGTGGATGTGTAGACGATGATGGCATATCCTGAGAAGATAATCCATGTTCCGAGGGTACATATCCTACGGTAGAAGGGTATGAGAAAAGCGGAGAGAAGTCAGATTCATAAGAACTAGAAGGATAAGCTGGATGATCTGGGCTGCGAAACTGACTGAAGCCTGCATTAAAATCTGTCTGATGGAACTGACTGAAGCCTGCATTAAAATTTGTCTGATGGAACCCTGATGTGAATCCCTGAGTGAAATCTATCGTCCTCCGGGTCGACTGAACAGTCTGAGGCATGTCATCCTCGTGCAGGCTAGCGGGAGCTGCTGTAGGTGCTGGTTGGGGTGGTGGAATCTCTCGGAGCCGCCTCTCCTCATTGTAAGCGTATAAGGTTGCCTTAGATATCCTCGCCAAATCCCGCAAGGCATCCCTCATGTGTTCCCGAGTAGCGGCTGAAGTTAATGCAGTGGAGCTTAAGTGTACCATTTGCTCCAAACCATCAGCCTATTAATGAAATAAAAGTAACTATAAGTTATTAAAATCCAATAACTTATGTTACTAAAAAAATTAATGAAGTAAATTATAAGTGTTTGTACTAACCGATGCACCAGCTGCAACTCCCTTGTAGGAGATCCACCTCCGTGTATGTCTACGATACCACTTCATATATTCTGAATGATAGTGTAGTGGCTCCATTGCAAGCTCGCCATAGACTATATGAGTAAAACAATCATCCCATATATTGATGCTGTCTATGTGATAAGCTACCCAGTCCTTATAAACTGGCCTCATTTCAATATTGTGAAAGGCCGTATGATCAAAGGGAGGAGCAGGAATCGATTGCACCATACCAAACTGACGAAGTACTCGGTCTGGATAATGCCACTCAACAATGTGGAAACAGATGAGTGGGACACGAGCCCTCGAAAGGTGTTCTCCTTGCAGGCAGTAATCTGGTAGATTCTGGAGAATCTCATAAGTGTATGGCTTCCAAGTAATCTATCATAGTATTAAAACATATAAAATTAAATGAATGATTAATTTAAAAGCAAACATTATATTGAACGCGTTTATTGTATCAGCACTTACATCTTCGGTTTTCATAGTATCAAATTGAAAGCGCAGGTATGTCACAGTATGTGTGGGGACCGTTGTTATCTGTCTGGGTTGACTCCAGCTGCATAAATGAAAAACAATAATAATTAGATATGAAATACATATTGAAAAAACTTATGAAAAGAGCAATAGATCACGTACCGACTAGCAAGAGGTGTATCAGGTAAAGGATAGCGACGTCTGATGGATGGGGAGACACAACTAAAACGATCCCATGCCCAAATCTGCAATATATGTATGGCACCACTGATTTGACTATTATCTGAAGCCGTCGCATGGCATAACTCCCGATATAACCATGCAAGTGCTGCCGAGCCCCAACTGTACTGCGTAGGTTGGTCAATGCGCTCTAATAGTGGAAGAAAAGTCAGACTAACCCTAGAACCGGATTTGTCTGAAAAAATAAATCCTCCCATCAACCGCAAAATGAATGCCCTAGCATACTGCAGTAGGGTAAGCTCGTCGGTATCTTCTGGAATCTCATCAAACTGCTCTCTTAGCCAGCGTACTTTTACCATCGATCCACGCAAATTGACTAGGACCTGGCCAAGTAGGTCGTTACAAATATCATGCCAATTCATGTCAGTGGGGCCAGTAACTGCATCTCCATCAATAGGAAGCCCTGTCAGAACCCCCATATCGTGCAGTGTTATCGTGCACTCACCTTCCGGCATATGGAAGGTGTGAGTCTCGGGCCTTCACCGCTCCACCAACGCCGTAATCAAATGCCAATCCAATTGCCAAAATCCCATTGCATAAACTCCGTAAAATCCTGAATTCCGAACATACTGTACAATGCGATCATCCAATCCACCTATATGCGCACTTCGTTGACATTTAAGAACTGCATTCTCGTCTAGCTGTTAAATGTTACATTAACCGTTAGTGAAATTACAAATATTATCTAGTTAGTGCAAATGATATATTAACTGCTAAATTTATTAAATACCTTAGAGTCCCATATGGCTTGTGATCTATGGGAGGGCTGCTGCGTAAGTAGTGAATCAATCTCAGGTCCCGGTCGAATGTAATCTCTCGCTGCCATGCCTGCAAATGGAACAAAAGAACTTGATGAATGTCACACTGAACAAATCGTAATTTACGTAATTCATGCAATTAACTTTGAGTATGGAAATCGATTTATTACATTTCAGTATTCACACACTATATAAATTTTATTTCTGGGTCGATCTGTATGCACAAGTTTGCCTATTGTGGCCGGATTTTCCACAGTTGGTGCAATGGTGCGCGAAGTGCTACTGCTCGGCGTCCTCCAGTCTATCTCATTACGTATCCGTGATGCACGGGGCCTTCCTTTCTTCCTAATACGGTTCGGGTCTGGTACTAATGGCAGCTCATGAAGTTCATGCCAGTAATTAGGATCCCCCAATGGATGAAACATGTACCTATAACACCGAAGTGTTCTATCCAATGTATAAAATTCATCCACGTATGCTTGGTAATCAATTGCATATTTTTGACATGCTGCTATTACGTGCGAACATGGGATTTTAATTTCTTGAAATTTGCCACATGTGCACGTTCGATTGTGTAGGTCTACAAGGTGTGTGCGCCCTCCTGTTCCTCTGGATCCAGTTAGAACTTCAAAAATCCCTCGATCAGAGTCGAACCGTGTCGCATTATGCTTTTGTGCTCTTTGACTATTTTGCAGTAGCGTTTCGCCTGCGAATTGAGTATATACCCATCCACTCAGCTTCTGGCTCCTGTATGTAGTTCTTCTAGTGTCGAAATAGTGGACCAGCTGATGGAATATCTTATTCACCATAGCTGTTATTGGCAGACCACGAAAGCCCTTGAGCATCCCATTCACCGATTCAACTAAATTGGTCGTCATCGATCCATATCTCTTCCCTTCTTCATCATAAGCTTTCGTCCATTGCTCCAGTGGAATCTGGTCACACCATTCAGCTGTTCGTGGATCTAAAGCCCTAATTTGATTCATGATGCGTGCAAACTTCCACTTTTGATTCTCGTAAGCTGTACATTAAAAAAATAATAAGTTGTTTGCATTCGTCTTTGAAATTATTAACAAATAATTCCATTTTTTTGAAATTACTAAAGTTCAATACAATAATTTACCTGCCATCTGAATAAGTTGTTTGCCTTCGGTATTTTTGAAGCGTTTATTGTAGTTGCTTACTATATGCCGAATGCAATACCGATGGTGGCCATGTGGAGGACGCCACCCTTCTGTCTCCATTGCTCTCTTAATCCCGATATGTCTATCTGATATTACACAAATATTATCTCTACTAGTCACATATCTCCGCAACGAAGTCATAAACCATATCCAGTTGTCCACATTTTCGGCATCGACCACAGCAAATGCCAATGGAAATATGTGATTGTTGCCAATAAGTGAGCACGCACAAAGGAGCATTCCTCTGTATTTTCCGTACAAAAAAGTCCCATCGACAAATATAACGAGACGACAACTTTTGAAGCCTTCAATCGTCTGCTTCAAAGCCCAGAACATGCGATGAAAAATTTTGCAACTCCCATCTACGTTCATGTAATCATCGATTACAACATGAGAACCTGGATTCTTCAATTGCATTTCATTCATATACTTTCTCAGCTGACCATACGACGCATCCCATCCTCCAAAAGCATTGGCAATCGCCATTTGTTTAGCTGCCCAGGTTTTACGATAAGTAGATTCAAAACCCAGCTTGTCTTTAATCTCTGCCATCAGTGGCTTGATTTTGATATCTGGTTGGGCAGTAACCATTGCTTCTATCTGGGTGCATAGGTACTTCTGATCAAGTTGTCGATGATCCCTTGACATTTGAGGATTGTTACATGTATGTGGCCCGGTGTACTTAGTTATTTTCCATAACATAGTAGATTGTCTAATTGCACGGAGTCTCCAACCACACGGACCATTTGGATTACCACATTTTATCATATATTTGGCCTTGTTTGTCTCATCACTGCGAAAGTGGTGATTTCTTCTCAAAGAATACTCTTTCGCAGCTAACTGTACCGCATCCCGTGATGGAAATAGCATCCCAACAGCAAATTCTTTTGATGCATCAAACAACATACGACTGGGCTTGGCTCTTGTATCGTCTCTCATCAACTCAAAGTCAATATCCGAATATGGCGGTGGATGTACCATTGGCAAAATGGGATTACTCCAATGAGTATTGTAATCATCCTCTGTATTCTCACTTTCATCATCTTCTTCATCACTATCATCAGTATCCATCCAAAAGTCATCATCTTCGTCACTATCATCATCACTATTGTTATCATCATTATCATTGTACTCCACGTACCGATTAGCCACATTAACTTCATCTTCTCCAGTTGAGTAATGTATGGGTTGGTGTTCATTTATAATTGCAAAAAACTGTAAAAACCCTCCAGAATGACACTGATCTGCAAACTGACGGATTTTGTCTACTGCAGTATCATTACACACATCCATAATGCTATACGTGATACGGCCAGGTATTGCAACCGGTAATCTATACATCAATCTCTGAATACACCGGTATTCTGCTACATTCAACTCGCGTGCGATCGTAACACGTAACTCATCAAATGTGGATATGTTTCCAAAATAAAACATAGTACATTGTCCACCTTCATAATCATGTCCATGTTCATTTTCTATTAATCTACCTCCCCATTGCACAGTTGCAAAATTTGTAGACGACATTCTGCTAAATGAATAAATTACAAATTATTTAACATCTACAATTTAATAAAATATTATTAATATGTTCACTAACAAGATAATAATGATAATGTGTAATATGTGTAATAACAAGATAATTATGATATTTATTTCTAAAAAAAGGAAATTAATTAAACTATTATTACTATGTGTAATAAAAGCATAATTACGCTAAATTTATTATGAAAAAATTAGGAAATTATTTTAATTATTATTAATAAGTATAATAACAAGATAATTATGATATTTATTTCTAAAAAAAGGAAATTAATTAAATTATTATTACTATGTGTAATAAAACCATAATTTCGCTAAATTAACTATGAAAAAATAGGAAATTAATTTAATTATTATTAATATGTGTAATAACAAGATAATTATGATATTTATTTCTAAAAAAAGGAAATTAATTAAACTATTATTACTATGTGTAATAAAAGCATAATTACGCTAAATTTATTATGAAAAAATTAGGAAATTATTTTAATTATTTGTAATATGTGTAATAACAAGATAATTATGATATTTATTTCTAAAAAAAGGAAATTAATTAAACTATTATTACTATGTGTAATAAAAGCATAATTACGCTAAATTTATTATGAAAAAATTAGGAAATTATTTTAATTATTATTAATATGTGTAATAACAAGATAATTATGATATTTATTTCTAAAAAAAGGAAATTAATTATACTATTATTACTATGTGTAATAAAAGCATAATTACACTAAATTTATTATGAAAAAATTAGGAAATTATTTTAATTATTATTAATATGTGTAATAACAAGATAATTATGATATTTATTTCTAAAAAAAGGAAATTAATTAAACTATTATTACTATGTGTAATAAAAGCATAATTACGCTAAATTTATTATGAAAAAATTAGGACATTATTTTAATTATTATTAATATGTGTAATAACAAGATAATTATGGTATTTATTTCTAAAAAAGGGAAATTAATTAAACTATTATTACTATGTGTAATAAAAGCATAATTACGCTAAATTTATTATGAAACAATTAGGAAATTATTTTAATTATTATTAATATGTGTAATAACAAGATAATTATGATATTTATTTCTAAAAAAATTAAATTAATTAAACTATTATTACTATGTGTAATAAAAGCATAAATACGCTAAATTTATTATGAAAAAATTAGGACATTATTTTAATTATTATTAATATGTGTAATAACAAGATAATTATGGTATTTATTTCTAAAAAGGGAAATTAATTAAACTATTATTACTATGTGTAATAAAAGCATAATTACGCTAAATTACTAACATTTGTGTCTTTTAAATTTTTAATATTTCTAACATTAAATAATATAATTATGTTCTAACATTTTTTATAACTTCGTTATCATATAAATATAAATATTATAATTATTAAATATATTTGATAACATTTATTTTCGTATTTTTATCATAATTATAAATCTCATCATAATTACAAGAACAAAATTTATAAATATAAAATACATATAAACATAAATTTTATAAATAAATTAAATTTAAAATTATAGATATGCTGCCGCACGGGTGGGCCTAAATAATTTTCATCTCACGTACATATATTACTACATATAAATCACAGTGTATATATATAATACTAAACAGAGCCTAAATTCAGCAACAAAATTAATAAAGCATGAGATATTCTGTCCATACCTGTTCGGAAATTTCTAGATGACGACAACTGTTGATGAATCTACGACGGAGATCTGCAAAAAAGATGAAATGAATTAAAAAGACTAAATAAGGTCAATTTAAGTAAAAAGTATCGGTAAATTACCTACCTATAGTATAGAGTCTTCAATAGATATCATCGCTCGCGGATGAATAACAGAGGGAGAGGATGAAAACGTACAACAGAGGAGAGGATGAGGGAGAGGAAGGGAGGCGTCGGCGAGAGGGGTGAGGAGCGGAGGAATGTTGGGGGGGGGACTTGAGTAAAAAAGGGAAGAGGAGGGAGGGGGGAGAAGGGAGGCGTCGGCGAGAGGGATGTGCGTGTTTTGGGGGATGGAGGAATGTGCGTTTTTGGGGGGGGGAGGGCGAAAAGGGAAGAGGAGGGAGGGGGGGAGCCCCCCCACACGCGTCAGGTACGGGGGGGCCGGGCCGGCCGTGCGGCATTATAAGTGCCGCACGGCTTGCCCGCCTGACAGACCCATGGCGGGCCCGTGAGCCGTGCGGCAGTCATACTGCCGCACGGCTCACGGGCCTGACCTGTGCGGCATTATAAGTGCCGCGCGGGACCCAAATTGGTAAATACTTTTTCAAAAAATCTAAATCGGTAAATATTTTTTTTAAAAACCTAAATTGGAAAAAACCCCATTGATGTATCAATACCACTAAGTTCAGCTTTTGCATATCCTCGAGAATAGGCTTCTGAGAAGTAAGTAATGCTGCCATATTTCCAGAAGATTTACGACTTAAGGCATCCGCTACTATATTCGCCTTACCTGGATAATAATTAATGGACAAGTCATAATCTTTCAGGAACTCTAGCCATCTCCGCTGTCTCATATTGAGTTCTTTCTGAGAAAATATATATTTCAAACTCTTGTGATTAGTAAAGACTTCGCATCTTTCGCCATACAAATAGTGACGCCATATTTTCAAGGCAAACACGACTACCGCTAGCTCTAGATCGTGAGTCGGATAATTCTTCTCATGTGACTTCAACTGTCTAGAGGCATAGACTATGACCTTTCGATCCTGCATAAGAACACGGCTTAAATCTTCTTTAGATGTATCACAATAAATAGTGAAACCACCAGTACCTGAAGGCAAGGTTAATACAGGAGTCGACACTAATCGTCTCTATAGTTCTTGAAAACTATGCTCACATTGATCCGACTAGACGAATTTAACTCCTTTCTGAGTTAAGCGAGTAAGTGGACTGAAAATTTTGGAAAATCTCTCCACGAATTGCCTATAATAGCCTGCTAAGCCAAGAAAACTTCCAACCTCAGTGACAATGGTGGGGCGTTTCCACTTAATAACCGCTTCAACTTTCTTCAGGTCAAGTAAAACACCATTCTTCGAGATTACATAGCCCAAAAAGTCAATGTGATCAAGTTAGAACCCATACTTACTAATTTTGCATAGAGCTTCTTATTGCGTAAAGTTTGTAATACAACCCTCAAATGTTGCTCGTGTTCCTCTGGACTCCTCGAATACACCAAGATATCATCAATGAATACCACAATAAATCTATCAAGATATTGCCTGAACACCCTGCTCATTAAGTCCATAAATGCAACAAGTGTGATAAGAAATTCATAATGGCCATACCTCATCCTAAAAGCAGTTTTAGGCACATCATTTGCTTTAATCTTCAACTGATGATATCCAAAGCGGAGGTCAATTTTAGAAAATACTTGAGCTCCCTGAAGTTGATCGAATAAATCGTCAATCCGAGGCAAAGGATATTTATTTTTTTATCATTACCTTATTAAGCTCTCGATAATCTATACATAGCCTCATACTATCAACTTTTTTTTTCACGAACAATACAAGAGCTCCCCAAGGTGAAGCACTAGGCCGGATGAATCTCTTGTCCAGGAGTTCTTGCAGCTGTGTTTTCAACTCTCTTATTTCAGCCGGTGACATCCGATATGGTGCCTTAGAAATGGGTGTTGTACTAGGTATCAAGTCAATGGAAAATTTGATCTCTCTATCAGGAGGTAAACCAGGTAAGTTTTCATGGAATATATCTGGAAAGTCTCAAACAACAAGAACATCTCCAACTTTTCTACCTCCTTGTTTGTGTCTTTCACACAAGCCAAATAACCACAAAAATATTTCTTCAAAAGTTTTCTTGCTTGTAAAGCTGAGATAAGCCTTGGAAAGATAACCTTACAACTCTCCGAGAAAGAGAATTAATTTGATTTAGGGCTCGAAAAATAATCTTTTTCGCATAACAATCAATAGTAGCATGATACGTTGATAACCAATCCATTCCTAGAATGACATCAAAATCCCGTATATTTATTTCCACAAGATCAGTAGGCATCTCGACCTCATCAATCCGAAGCATACATCTCTTGAACACACGATTAGCAATCAAAAAATCACCAGTAAGAGTATCCACGTGTAATTCACAATCAAGAGACTTATACAGCACATCAAGTTTCTTAGCAAATTTCACGAAGACAAAAAAATGCGTGGCACCAGGATCAACTAAGGTGTAAGCATATTGTGAGGTAATAGAAACATCACCTGCAACAACTGCATTAGACACCGCCGCATCCTACTCTGTCATCACAAAGACCTTCCTAGTTGTCCTTTGTCTTTGCTAATTTTCCTGTGGCCTAGCAACTGGAGGTGCATTCTTCCGCATAGGGCATGTATGTGCAAGGTGTCCAAGTTACATGTTGATACCTGATTTTTAATTATTTTTTTTAAGTTAATAAAAAATTTATAAAAATTCATAAAATAAAAAAATCAAATTTAGAGACCTTGGCTAAGCCTAGGGAACCAATTTTGACCAAAAAATGATTTTTCATATTTTTAGTATTTTGTCGGCATTTTATTTTCAAAAATTCATAAAAAAAATCAATAAAAATGAGAAAATTAAAAAACTCAACTTTGAAAGCCTTGGCCAAGCCTAGGGAACCATCTTTGAATAAAAAATAATTTTTCATATTTTTTACATTTTTTTATTTTTTAGAAAATAGAAAAATGCTTGAAAATTAATAAATAATAACATTTGATGCTACAAAAATATGAAAACATAGTCAGTATTTTTATTTTAATCTTCTCTTCATTTTGGCCAAAGAAAAGCTTCAAAAATTAATCTAGAATTGAGAACTACTTTGTTAATCTTGTCTTTAGATTAATTCAAAAAAATTATAGAAAATTCATTTTAGTTCTGTAATTTTCGATTTTTGTATTTCTAAAGTCGTGACATTGTTCTCTAATATTCTGAATTTTCATCTTGGCCCAATTGTAAAAGTACTTAATTAAATTTTGCATTATTTTCAGCGGTAAGAAATGAGCTTAAATTTGACAAGTGATTGAACTAGACATGGGTGAATTTCGACCAAGCATAGGGAAGGTGTATCGAAAATTATGAAGAGATTTAGACTTAAAGAAATATTTTTCTAGGGACTGAATTGTAAAATCTTAAAATCTGAGGAATTAGAGTGCAAATACCTAACACTTGAGGGATTATTTTGTAAATAACAAAAAGAAGAGTTAGTGGAGAAATTAGAATAGAGAAGAGAAGATGGAGAAGAGGAGATGAAGAAGAGGAGATGGAGAAGAAAATATAGAGAAAAGGAGATGGGAATAAAAAATGGAAAATGAGATGAAGAAGAATTAGTGGAAAAATTAGAATGAGAGAAAGATGAGTGGGTTATAAAAGGAGGAAGAAGTGAGCTTGGAAGGGGGATTTTTTTAGAGAGAAAATTTGAAATGTTTGAGAGAGTTTTGGAAAATTGAAAAAAATTAGAGAGAAAAAAGAGAGAGAGAGAGATTTTTTTTTCCAAAAGAGAGTCTTAAAAATGATGAAATTTTAAATCTAGATGTTACCATCACCAATTTCTCTACCAATCAACACAAGTCACGAGTTCATCCCCGTTGTTCGAGCCGCAATCTTGATCCATAAGGTAACAAGAGGTCCGAATTTGGCAATCAAATTCGTCAAATCAGGTAATGATCCTAACTATTAAAATTTTCGAGGATGTCGTTACCTAAATGAATTGATTTAAATTTCGATTATGCCATGTCATATTCGTATTGCAATTTTATGCATTTTTCACTTAAAAGATCCGAATTCCAAATTGCGACAGATTATGCCCCATACTTGGTGATGTAAAGATCTCTTGTACTTTAAATTTTGCAACTTAATTTCTGCAACATCAAACCCTAGAATGAGAAGGCTGACCCACCCACTGAAGGTCTTTTATTTATTGCCCTTTAATTCCTACAATTTAATTTTTGTACCATCAAACCCCAAAATGGGAAGGTCGATCCACCTACTAGTGGTCCTTTATTTACTGCAATTTAATTTCCTGTAAATTAATTTCTGTACCATCAAACCCCAGAATGGGTAGGCCGAGCCGAGGCCAAACCCCTCGTTGGAGGTTCTTTATTTACCGCAATTTTAATTTCTTGTAATTTAATTTCTGTACCATCAAACCCTAGAATAAGTAGGCCGAGCCAAGGCCAAACCCCTCGTTGGAGGTTCTTTATTTATCGCAATTTAATTTCTGTACCATCAAATCCCAAAATGGGTAAGCTGAACCAAGGTTGAACCCCTCGTTGACGGTTCTTTATTTACCGCAATTTAATTTTTTGCAATTTAAAACCCCAGAGAGGATAGGCAAGCCAAGGCTGAGTCTTCCATTGGAGGTCCTTTATTTGCTGAATTTACTTTCTACAACTTAATTTCTGAATCATCATACCCCAGAATAAGTAGGCCGAGCCACCTGCTAGAGGTCGCAACACTATAGAAGTCGTTATCTCGCTCCCTCTTTCGGCTTCAGGGAATTTTTAATGCTTTGAAAAAATAAAAAAAGGTCATTAATTTGCATCCCATCTAAAAAGTGAAAATACAAAAAGAGATCACCTCATTCGAACCTTAGGAGTAAACCAAGCTTGAGTTGCTAAATTAGAATATTCATGAAATTAAGGTACCGAAAGGGCATTAGTTTCAATTAACTAATGTAACCGAGTCCCCGAACTCATAATCTCTACTTCGTAGAAGTAATTTAGTTCTCCCACTAATTTACTTTGGTTTCTAATCAACCTACCAAAAATGATTAGTGGTGACTTCAAATTCTGAAATCATTTGAACAAAAATTAAAGTTGCGATTCGGTAGGACTTGGAAGAGTCCGTATTAGGTTAGTTAATCCAATTAACCTGATAATCCGTTAACCTGGAAATTTTTCACCGATTCGAAAAAAATTTTAGGGTCGCGACATTATCCACATACAAAACATAATTTGTTATCTACTGAAACATTCCTCAATGTAGGACAATTTTGTCGTATATGTCCCGCATTTCTACATAAAAAGCAAACTCCAGTCTTCTAGTAACACTAACCACGATGAAGTTTTCCACAAGTAGCACAAGGTTTGTGAATAACTCGACTCTTCGCCTTTTCAGGCCTGTTAAAGCCCATTTGCTTAATACCACTACCTATGCGGCTTTTGTGAAAGTTTCCAACCTTGTGCTTCTTTTGTGGAGAGGTACCTGGGATGCCGCTCTGCAAGATCTCCTGCTCAATCCTGATCGCTCGTTCAAGTATGTCCCCATAAGTTGTCAATAGGAGGGACGTGAGTTCGAAACGAATCTCGGGTTGTAATCCTCTTTGAAAGTGCTAGCTTTTTCCTTCTCATCAGCCATAAAACTCCCCGTAAATCTGCTCATTTGATTGAAACGACCCGCATAATCCAAAATAGTAGAGTTGCCTTGTGATATTTGCAGAAAATCGCTCTTCATCTTCGATTGAAAAGACTTCAGGAAGAAATGGGCATTGAAAGCTGCCTTGAAGTCCCTCCAATGGTTAGTCATGTCCTCCTCCCCAAAAGTGGTCTTTAATCCCTCCCACCAGTACTCGGCTTCACCCTCCAGATACTGAGTTACAAAGTCAACCTTCTTATCCTCAGAAACTTCTTCAACTTTAAAAATTCCTTCTATTTTTCTAATCCAACATTCTGCCAAAAGAGGATTGGACTTGCCATCAAATAAGGGTGGCTTCGCTTTTTTGAACTGAGCAAAGGTGCAGCCTTGATTATTCGCACATTCACCAACTCTAGATACATTAGTCTGAGTCCCTAGCCACTGGCTTTCTTCTCTTGTACCCCACGAGTCAACTCTTGAATCCTCTTGTCTTCTTGTCACAGGCTGGCCTCTAATACCTCGAGGCACATCTTTGAAATCTCTACGAGGCGAGACAGGTGGTTCTGAGTCGGAACTCATAACTACCTAAAGCCACAAATAGATCATAACCATAGTATCTAAAAAGATAACGCGATAAAATCTATCACACAATCTCACAACGTTCCATATCTATATCTAAAAATAATAATCTATACTCTGATACCAACAAATATCAACCCCGATCCCTCAAGAAAACGGGCATGACACGGCCGCCCTTTTCAATCAAAGGACGCAGCCTCAAATGGAATTCAAGGAATAACTTGATATTCAAATACATATATCTCCATATACATTTGATAATCAGGTCACATATTCACAATATTCAGAGCTCATCTATCAGAAAAAAGATATACATACATATATTTTCATTTCTAACTTGAAAACTCATCAACTATAGACAACTTTTTCAAAAAAAAAAACATGCACCCAACTATCCCAAAAAGTCCCGCGGCTAACATTTGCTCGATCCTATTTACGACTTACTGATGTACCTAAAAGACATTTGAAATAAAAGAGGTGAGCAACCACAGCTCAGTGAGAAGTACAATCTCTTCTAAGTGGATCGAGAAATTATTATACATTTACTAAAATAAATCAAATATCTATTCATAATAATAACAAACCATCAATGATCTAATCCATTGATTAATCTCATTAAACAAACTTTCGATGCTTTATCCATCGAATAATCTCGCACTCATCCTCAACTATGGTCATGTTTAACGCCGTGACAAGACAACCAAGTTTACCCCTCTTGGTTAGATCTACCACCTATTTTAGCCAGCGGTTCAGCTCAAAGACGTCTTTACAATATGCATACTACCCCCACCTCAGTGGTTCTAATCATATGGACATGAGCATAAATCGCAATACCAAATCCAGAAAATCACAACAATTTAGTTCCACAAACCGAATTCATAGTCTTCCTTAAAATATATTCCTCAACAACATTTCAGTCTCAACATAAACAATCACCAACGAACCATATCAAATATCAAAGAACAGTAATAGCTCGATCATATTTTATGCAAGAATAATGTTTTAAACATCACCTTTCTTTATCTTTTCAAGAAAATGAAACCATAATACGCGTATCCATCTTTAAAGCATGATTTTTATAAATCTTTAGAAGAGAATGTACAACTCACCTTAAAACGCTAAAATCAAACATATAACTCGAACCGCAAAACTTGAAATCCTAATAAATTAATAGAAAACGACATTAAAAACTATAGAAACACTACGTTAACTAAAAAAATTGACTAAATGACACATAAACTTCTATAACTCAACACCTAGGGGGCTAAAAACTACTAATCGCACATTGGACAACCTGTGTGCTTCACTTCAAAATTTCATTCGGACAAACTGTAACTCTGATTCACAAACCGTCAATAGCATTAGCTCCACAACACCCTTAAGTTCATTTCCTACAATATTCGTAGCTAAGCGACATCAAAATCAAGCCTTACGACATCAAAAACCTTCAAAACTCGAATTTTTCAGCCCTATCTACAAAAACCTTTTTCATTTTGTCCAAACGAACTCCGATTAATGCAATCTTATAGTCCAAACGAAACTCATTCGACATACTAAAAAAGTCTTAATATGATCAATCTCAAATAACAACAAAAAAATGAAGATATCATAGCTTGAAGTTTACTGTTCGCGCGCATGTACTGTAGCACCAGAATTGAAAATCTTATTTCGGGCAAACCATAAGTCCAAACTAAGTTCTGTAAAGTCCCACGGTTCCGTAACACTCTAAATCATCATTTTTCCAAAGAATCTCAGCCCAACGATTCTAAAATCTGACTTCCGAGCTTAATTTTCTATAAATTTAAATTTGAGCCCTAATAACGAAAAACGTTCTAATTAATCGAATAAAGAGGACGGGCACATATTAAGCCTTGTGACACGTAGTAAAACGAGCTTGGCGAGGTGTCTGTGGTGGTTAGTGCGCGCACGTGGACTATTTCTTTCCCTTTTTTCTTTCTTCTCTCCTTTCTTCCCTTTCCCTCTTTCTTTTTTTTTTCCATTTCTTCCGGCGAAGGAAGTCTCCCGAACCCCCTATTCCTTTCTTTACTTTTATTGACTTTTCCTTCTTTTTTTTTTTTGTCTCACTACCTTTTTCACCTAGTCAAAAACTAAAATATTACAAAAAAAGGGTTAAAATATGGGTCATTTTAGAAAAAAGTGAGTTACCCAGATTACTGACTGCTGAGCAACAGAGGCAAAGAAATGGAGAATGTCTTTGATGAAGGTGGCCAACAGTGTGCGCTCAAGAATAGTATCCAAGTTTTCTCAAGCCGAGTACCCTGTGAACTGTATTATCATGCTTCATTGCTTCCATCGACCCATATTTCTCCCTTCCGTTGCGGCTGTTGACCCGGAGAAGGGACTCGCTCGAGTTTCGGGCTATTGGATTGGGATCGTGGCTCAATGGGTCGTGAAACTACTAAAAAGATAATGCGAGTTGCACTAGCGATCCCAGGAAAGGCACGAAATCCAGGACACCTCACGGGTCGCCGCTGCCGCCCGATACCTTGCCCAGCTCCTCCCTCTTTACCGTCGCGGAGGACTCAACCTTCGCCGAGATTAGCAGATGCGGCATGCGCAGCCTCCTCAGGCACGGCCAGGACATGGCGCTCTCCGCGAACACCACCTACTCCCTATTGCCAAGAGATATGTGGGGCACCTCAAGTGGGGAGCAACTCAGCCTCTGCCCCTTCCTTCAAGAAAACATTAAGTGAGACTGGAGTGCCGCGTCATCTACGAGCAGTCCATACAAAATTTGACACGCGTGCGAATGGGACCCACTTTTCAGAATTTTTACCCTCTCTACCTCCATTGCTTCCTCCCCATCTCTCTATTTTAAGCGGGGCCCACTTTTCAGGAAATTTAGGTGCTTTCCTTGTCTTCTCCGTTCTCTCTTTCCCCCTCTCTCTGCCCACAGTCTCTTTCTTCTTCCTCCTTCAACCAGTCACCATTTTTGCTTCCTCTAAACTGAGTTTCATTAACTCAACCTTCTGCTTCTAGTTTTGGGTTCGAGTTCACAGATACACTCTCTGCATCCGACCTCGTTTGAATCCAAGCATTATAATAAGCAGAGAACGATCATTACGAAGAGTCCCAAAACACAAGCAGAAAATGAAATAGAAGAACTTAAAACCGATTCTATTCACCAAAAATAGATCCATCCCATCGTACATTGAACTAAAAACTTCACAAACTCACTTTTTTTAAAACGCAAAACTCAGTACAAGTTAAACTGCATCACCAACTATACATAAAGACCATCCTAAAACCATGTCCATGGTGGCCACCATCTTATGCCGAGTGTGCTCCATGTAGGTCACGGCGTCGCGGATCACGTTTCCCAAGAAGTTCTATAGTAAGCTACGCCTCCCCATAGATGAGCCGGCTAACTTGCTTCACTTTCCATAGCTTGACATTTTCTTGGCCTTGAAGCTGAGAGTATTCGACGAAGAAGAAGGAGGAGTGGTACTTTTGTGTTTTTGGTTTGAAGGGACTGAAGTTCATGATGGTGAATGGTGTATGGCCGAGAAGTAAGTAACGGAGGAAACGGGGGGGGGGGGGAGTGGTGAAGCAGAGCGTGTTAAAAAAAATTCTGAAAAGTGGGTCCCATCTGCATCATGTCAAATCTTGTATAGACTGTCCAAAGATAACATGGCACTCCAGTCTTACCTTCTCTCTCTCTCTCTCACGCTCTGAGCGGTAACAAAAGAGAAAACGGAGATGACGAAGAAGAAGTGGAGCGCATGTGGGACTCCTAAGAAAGAAAAATCAACTGTTAAAAAGGGCTACAACTAACTAAAGGAACTGGATCCCTTGCCATAGCTATTCTATGGCAGGGGTGACATAAAATGAAATCCGGCCGTCCATTACAATCCGACAGCTGTGAACATGCCACGTCATCCGAAAAGCCAACCCAATTTTATGGAGGGAAGAACCAAATTTCAACCAAAAAAAAGAATTATCTCTCTCCTTTCCTCGTATCTAGATCTGTCGGGATTTTTGCTTGAAGGAAAAACACTCAAAGTTACAACAGCAGGGGATCCCGATCATTGGCCCTGAGTCCTTCGATCTGAATTGGAACGCTCGAGAGGCAACTTCTCTTCCCTTTTGCGAGATCCACTTCGCTCGTATGGCAATTTCTCTTCCTATCACGTGCTGTTTCGAGGCGCCCGAATTCAAAGAACACCCAGTTGGTTGATCGACCAGGGTCAAATCTGTGGGTACTCGAATTCTCAGAGGATCCCGGGTCGGTCCTCGAGCGACTTGGCCTCCTGTGCCATCAGCCGGGCGAAGAAGCCGTGGACGACGGTGTCGAAAGAATAGATCATCCGAGCAGAGCTGGAGACGGACTTGAGGGAGGAGTCGTACCAGTGGGCGTGGTGCTGGAAAACGGTGGGCATGTGGGATTTGGCCATGTGGACGATGTAAGTCCTCCTTTATTGCTATTCACATCCATAACCATCGACACTAAAATAGGACAGAACCAGACCAAGAACAAGAGCGTTGTCGTTGTACCATCGCATTCGATCGAGTCTCATATTCCTGTCACGTGCTGATCCGAGGCGCACGAATTCGATGGACACCCGGTTGGTTGATTTAGCAAGGTCAGATCTGTGGGTGCTCGAATTCTCAGAAGTTGGGATGTTAGCATTCGTTGGCAAAGGAACATGTCGAAGTTGAATGCATATGAAAAAAAGCTCCTGATAATGAGATTTGTTCATATGCATTGGGTTTTTCTTGTTATCAGGTTGGATCAATTCCAATGGATGATGGGATTGGCAAAGAAGTTGTTACCCATATTTCAACTTCCATGAAGACAAATAAGACATTCTACACAGATTTGAATGGACGCGATTTCATTGAGAGGGTATGATGACAATAATAAACTCGAATTTTTTCAAGGGTAGACGGTGCTTGTATTATCTGGATAGCTGAAATTGTTGCTAGTTAGGTCTCCTTGAGCAGTTGTTCTATTTCTGGAGGCAGATGTTTTATGAAAATTTTCTGTTGTCTGTCTATTAAGGAACTGTGATTATCTTTGTCACAGATTCGTAACTACAGAACGGATTAGGATATGAAAGTGGACCAACCAGCTGCTGAAAATCACTATTCGGTATTTTACTTTTCTTTTTCAAATTTTGGAGATCTACAATGATATGAAAGTTTTGGCATTGACCCCAAAGCACATTAGTCTATTTGGCATGTTCTTTGACTTTTGGTACTGCATAGGTTTCCATGGGACTTTGCTCTGAGGTTTACCTTAGTATGGCCATTGATATGTAGATTTTTCGTTCTTTTTCAGATAAATCTTGGAATTTTCTTTAAAGATGATGAGAAAGAATTCTCTGTTTTGGTTGATCGATCTGTGGGAGGATCAAGCTTAGTTGATGGACAAATTGAGCTAATGCTTCATAGGTAAATTATGAATATGCCTGATTCTGTGAGTTACATAATTATTTTTGAAGTTATCAGATATACGGTATCAGAAGCTTCAAACTGACTGTGTAACCATAAATCTCTATGTAGGAGACTGCTCAAAGACGATTCCAGAGGAGCGGCAGAAGCTCTGAATGAAATAGTCTGTGCCCTTAAGGATTGCAAGGGGCTGATTGTAGGCACCTATCATTAGAAATAACTTCTTGAAGAACACTATTATGGTTATTCCATATTTCCCTCCAGTATGAACCATCTCTCAATTGGGCTCTTATTGAAGATATACTTTGTTCCAGATTCAAGGAAAGTACTACTTTAGATTTGATCCATTAGGAGAGGGAGCTAAGTGGCGTCGATCATTTGGCCAGGAGATATATTCTCCACTTCTTTTAGCATTTGCTAAATAGGTATGTTAAAACAAAAACTGAAGCCTCTCTTCTCAATTGCTTGAAACAGAGAGCAATCCTATTCTGAATAGTAATATTTCCCCTTTCAGGATAGAGACAACTGGAGGAATTCTCACACGACCACCTTCTCCGGGATAGATTCCTCCTACGTTTTGCCAGAAAATGTTGCTATATTAACTCTTCAGGTGATTGATAAATCTTGTCAAAACTGCAATCCTAGTTTCCCTCATCATGTTTGTCATTGCTGCATCGAGGAAGAAATGAACGGTATAGCTTATTAGCTCGAGATTTGGTCCTGCATGATCAGCATCGTCACCATGTGAGCATATTGATGTTACTTGACATCTATTTGGTTCTCCTGAACCATGTAGGAACTTAATGACGGGAAACTTCTCCTTCGGTTAGCACATTTGTACGAGGTTTCATCTATCAAAAAGACATCTATAAATTGCTTTCTGTATTGAAAATTTGTTGCCACCTGTAGGTGCTGGCCGAAGTTTTACTTGATGCTTATGCTGGGCCTATCAATGTGAAAGTTAAATGTGGAGAAGAGTAGAGAAGCTTATTAGAGGAGTATTGGAACAGAAAAATGATTACCTACTCCATCGCGCTGAGGCACAATTCGCTGGAGAAAACCGACTCCAACGTGTTCCACGTGCTGAAGGACGTGAGGCCACCTCTTGCTTTATCAGAGGATCAGTAGTGAGGTCTGTCCAGCCACCTCCTGATGGATTTGATATTGACTTGCTTCACGATGCCACGAGAAGAGAAGCTAGAGGTGGTTGAAATTTCCAATGAGATGGATGTAACTGTATTTATATTATATGGTTGAGGGACCAATTTATATTGGCCGATAGGTCTCATTAGCATTGGTGCTATATGCTCCTGAAAATTTGGCTCTTCTTGTCACCTTGGGATTTTATTTTGTTGAAGTATATAGTTTGAGTACTACAGGACTTGTCTATATGGCCTTGTGCCCGTTTATCCATTTACATCTTGCAAATCATGATGGATAATTAAACGGATTCACAGCTTATGACACGGACCAACATTAGTCAGAAATTGGCTAGTAACAGTTATCTAGACCCTATAGAGGCAGCAAAATGGTGAGAGGAAAAGAGCTCTTCTAATAAATTTTCACCGAGCAGCTCACTGCATAGCTGTAGTTGGACGAGTTAAAACTATTAAATCACTAGTCAAATTCTGTTTTCGTGTTCCCCATTTTGCACTTTGCTAGGGAAGTTTCTCTAGGCTGCTGATCAGCCTATTATGGCGTAATCACAGGTGCAATGGTTGGTCAAACTCCGTTCTTTATATGGTCCAAGTGAATCAGATTATTTCATTGCATTTGTGGACGATACTTGCAATTTCTTATGTTTCTAACATAGGGGAAGTCTTATAGGCAAATAGAAGATCTGTGGTGAATTAGCTTAATGGTTAGTCAACCTAGATCTTTTGAACCTGCTGCGCAATTGGACCAACAGCGCAGTATCATGCACATCAGTACTCTTTAGGTGCTTATTGACATTGAACAAATATTGTAGGAACCTGTAAATTAATATGCTTACAGTTACTCAATGCTAGGAAAATGTTCAAGTTTTATTTGACCCCAGCACTGCAGGACACGTAGAAGAGAGCGGCCACGGTCTATTTATTCTAAGCTAAATTACATATGCGTTAGGAATACATTTCTTAATCAGCTTCAACTTCCATCAGATGATAGGCCGCTTGTCATTCTCTTCCTTGGAAACATAGCGCAGTAGGAGGTGACCAAGTTCATCTTCACTTCAAGTGCTTAGTGAACCAGTCCAGCATGTCTTTATGAGCTTCTTCGGCTGACTTCACCTCTACCTCATCTTCGTCTTTATCCCTCACAATCCAACCATGCTCTACCCCAGCAAAAATCTTGACATACCCATCAACTTGCAGAAGGTAACAGACCTCACAGCGTCAGGAGTCGTGTCCATTTAGATCCATAGAGAGCAATTTACCCAGTTCGTGTAAGCGTACTCTTATTGCTAAACTTCATTTTATGAAGGGCACTAAAGAACACGAGATCAAGGAAGTGATCGCAATGGTCAAAGCACAAAAGATAGTAGTACTTGGACCACAAAGGCATGGATTAATAGCATGGATCGGGATGTTTACCTTGGGTTTAGCGGACAAGTGTCTCCTCAAACTGCTTGAGAAGCTCTGGTGGAGACATTTTGTTGTGCTCAGCTCCCAATACAGCTATGGGAGCCTTGACCTTCTACATAACTTCTAGTGGGCATGTGACATTGCTTATATTCTTTGATGCCCGTATGCGTCATCATTATAAATCTTTCGCACGAGCTTGTCCATGCAATAACATGGAAACTCCTGCACTACATTTTATCATTGAACGAAGAAAGCGAACACTTACTATACAAGCAACGAAGTATGGGTTGGTGCTCTTGGTCAATGTACAGCAAACCATGATGTCAATTTCACTGCTGAACTTTTGAGACCAAAGTCCATACAACCACGTGCACTTAAGTAATAAAATCAAGACCTTTTACGAGATAACTTCTGAAAGCTAGTTATTGGAGAAATGATAGCTGAAACTTGTTTCGCCATTTCAAGATTCTCTAGCCTTTAGGTATATCAATAATATAAGATCACCCATGTCAGCCCAATCTAGTTTGATTAACGCTAGAGACATCTTTGTTTCTTCTAAGAGAGAGCCCAAGAGCAAAAATGCACGAACTACTTTAGGCTAAATCCACTGAAAAATGTGGATCCTACTTCTTTGCTCAGATTTAGTTACCCTTAATATCATCCACAGTGAGTAGTGAAGGGTGGTGCAGCTCTGCAGCTTGAATGTGATCAGACTTCCCTAGTTCCACAACCACCTTTGCTGATGATCAAACATCAAAGTTAAGAGTTTTATCGAGAACACTTGAGGACTATAACAGGATAAGACTCGTAGAAGAATGCAGAAAGAAGACTCACCACCCCCACCAAAATCCTGCAGCTCCAATGGCAGATACACCTTTACTTCTTAGTGCAGAAACAATTCTTATGGCATCTTCGAATCCTTTATCCTATACAAGAACAGCAAGTAATATGACAAAAATACTTCCATAGCAGAACTCTCAGGGTCAACTCTCTTACGGAAGAAAGAATATAAGTAGAATCCATATGTTTATCGAAAAAAGTGAAACCCAAGAAAGCCACTAATTTATAAGTCGAAAAAACACTATGCAAAACATAAATGTCTAATAAGGTATAGGAAATCCCTTAAACAGAGACTTCAACTGTAAATTAAAACAAACAGTTCCATGGAATTGTCTCCATATTGTAATAGGTCTCTCAGGAGTGTCAGGCACATAGGGATCTCCATAGAAGAAGTTTGGAACCACCACATAGAATCCATGAGAGGCCACCTTGTCTGCAAGCTTCCTTGGAATCACAAGCGAACAAGTTTAAGTTTTTATAGTATTTAAAGAATCATAGGCATGTTAAGCACAGCTTTATTGTGCAAAATAACATTTAATATGTTGCCCCTTGCAAAATTTGAAAAGCTAATAGATTAAAATGCTTTTTTTGATAGAGAAAAAGCCACCATGGCACAAAATTCAGTTATGATGCAAATATGTCAATGAGAGAATACAGAAAACTGCACAAAAGTAATAGGAATAATCTAAAAGTAGTATAAGCTAAAAGCTTGAGGGGAGACGGAGCAACAACCAGTCAGTTCCCTTCAATCATCAGCAGAAAACAAATACATGAGGAGTCAAGATGTCAATTGATCAGAGTGAAGGAGAATATAACCACATTCTATTTAATGAGGTTGTTAACAATAAAATAGATTCCTCATCAAGTTACAGAGACTCCATTACGAACAATAAACTCAACCTCAATGAAGATAAATTGGTTTGGGGGAGGCGACGGCGGAGGCAGATCTGAACTCAAGACCCAGCAATTGAGATTAGCAACGCTATTGGCGGAGGCTGAGGTGGAAGGCGTCGGGACCCAGCAGCTGCAACCGGCAGGGTTTCAAGTGTTAACACTTGATTTTTAATCATTTTTTCTATTGCTAAAGTAATAAAAAAAATCCATAAAAATTCATAAAATTGAAAAATCAACTTTGGGGACCTTAGCCAAGCCTAGGGAACCAATTTTGACCAAAAAACGGTTTTTCATATTTTCAGTATTTTAACGTATTTTTTATTTATTTATTTTCGAAAATTAATAGAAAATCCATAAAATTTCATAAAATTGAAAAATCAACTTTGGAGACCTTAGCCAAGCATAGGGAACCAATTTTGACCAAAAAATGATTTTTCATATTTTCAATATTTTTATGTATTTTTTATTTATTTATTTTTGAAAATTAATAGAAAATTTATAAAAATTCATAAAATCGAAAAATCAACTTTGGGGACCTTAGCCAAGCCTAGGGAACCACTTTTGACCAAAAAAATATTTTTCATATTTTCGATATTTTTCGATATTTTTATTTTCGAAAATTCATAAAACAAAAAATTAAGAAAAATGAGAAAATTGCAAAATCAAGTTTGGAGCCTTGGCCAAGCTTAGGCAACTATTTTCGAACAAAAAAATAATTTTTTGTATTTATATATTTTTTATATATTTTTTAGAAATTGTGAGAATATTTAATAAATAATAGCATTTGAGGCCACCAAAATATATAAAAAAATAGTCAATATTTTTATTTTAAATCCCTTTTCATGTTGGCCATCACAAATTTAAAAAAAAATCCAATTCGGGGTCGTGTATTCCTTCACAAGCATAATCTCGAACCGGGCCTAAAAAATTCAATTTGAGTCAATTTATTTTAATTTTTTTCACTTTTAGGAGTTGTGACATTGTTCTCTAATTTTTATATTGGCCCAATTATACCCAAAATGACTCAATTGTGCAAAAGGGCTTTAATTAAATTCTGCATTATTTTCAGTGGCAAGAAATGAGCTTAAATTTGATATGTGGTGAATTTTGACTAAGTATAATGAAGGTATATCAAAAATTGTGAGGAGATTTGGACTTAAAGAAATATTTTTTCAGGGACTAAATTGTAAATACTTAAAATTCAGGGACTATAGTGCAAATACCTAACTCTTGAGGGATTATTTTGCAAATAACAAAAAGAAGAGTTAGTGGATAAATTAGAATAGAGAA
Source organism: Psidium guajava (assembly GCA_016432845.1). Classification (NCBI taxonomy): domain Eukaryota; kingdom Viridiplantae; phylum Streptophyta; class Magnoliopsida; order Myrtales; family Myrtaceae; genus Psidium; species Psidium guajava. The sequence goes on from CM028226.1 coordinate 35,679,496, forward strand.
GGGAAGATGGAGAAGAGGAGATGGAGAAAAGAAGATGGAGAAGACTGGATGGAGAAAATATGATAAGAATAGAGAAGGGAAGATGGAGATGAAGAAGAGTTAGTGGAGAAATTAGAATGAGAGATAAATATGGAGAAGTGAAGATGAAGATGAAGAAGAGTTAGTGGAAAGATTAGAATGTGAGGTAGAGATGAAGAAGGGAAGATGAAAATGAAGAAGAGTTAGTGGAGAAATTAGAATAGGAGATAAAGTTAGTGGAAAAATTAGAATGGGAGATAGATGAGTAGGTTATAAAAGGAGGAAGAAGTGAGCTCGATATGGGATTTTGATTTTTGGAGAGAAAATTTTGGATGTTTGAGAGGATTTTGGGAGATTGAAGAAAAATTTGAGAAGAAGAAAATACCAAAAAGAGAGAGAATTTTGAAGATGATAGGAGTTTAAAGTTAGAGATTATCGTCACAAATTCCTTCATCGATCAACATAAATCAAGAGTTCATCCTCGTCAACGAGCAAGCAAATTCGAGCTAAGTGTTTTTATTTATTCATTTATTTGTGGTTTTAATCGCAAATTAGCAGAAATTGTATACACTTTCTCCATCTATCTATTTTCGTCATATTTTTATGTTAGGGAAGAACAATTCCATATTAATGGCAAAGCCCACAGAGGTGCAAAATTGGCCAAGACGAGCTCCTAAGTGCCTACTAATTTCCTAGTTGATATGTGATTAAAAGTTTCTCTTAATTCAAAAGAGACTCTCTATGTTGAGAACAGAGAAGGCGAAAACCAATTCTAGAAATCCCTCACAAAAAAATGGGAGATAAGTACTCTTTCCACTCTTCTGGTTTTAGGTGCAGATTAGCACATATTTTGTATACTGACACTTCACTCTATTTTTATGTCAGGCAACCACAGCCCTATATCAACGGTCAATCCTACGGAAGCACAAAATTGGCTTGAAGGAGTCCCTAAGCGCGCACAAATTTCAAATTGTTGAATCGATTTGTTGTAATTTATTTTTAAGAACTCAAACCCTAGAATGGAGAGCAAAGCATATCCACTGGAGGTCATTTAAATACCTGCACTTTAAATCCCAAAAGGAAGAGCCAAGCCAATGCTTAGCCTCCCATTGGAGGTTTTTACTTACAGTAGTTTAAATTCCTGCAATTTAAATACCTGCACCTTAAATCCCGAAGTGAAGAGTCAAGCCAATGCTTAGCCTTCCATTGGAGGTTTTTACTTACAGTAGTTTAAATACCTGCAATTTAAATGCATGCACCTTAAATCCCAATGGGAAGAGCCAAGTCAATGCTTAACCTCCCATTGGAGGTTTTTACTTACAGTAGTTTAAATACCTACACCTTAAATACCAAGGGGAAGAGCCAAGCCAATGCTTAGCCTCCCATTGGAGATTTTTACTAATAGTAGTTTAAATACCTGCAATTTAAATACCTGCACCTTAAATTCCAAAGGGAAAAGCCAAGCCAATGCTAGGCCTCCCATTGGAGGTTTTTATTTACAGTAGTTTAAATACCTGCAATTTAAATACTTGCACCTTAAATCCCAAGGGAAAGAGCCAAGCCAATACTTAGCCTCCCATTGGAGGTTTTTACTAATAGTAGTTTAAATACCTGCAATTTAAATACATGCACCTTAAATCCCAAAGGGAAGAGCCAAACCAATGCTAGGCCTCCCATTGGAGGTTTTTACTTACAGTAGTTTAAATACCTGCAATTTAAATACATGTACCTTAAATCCCGAAGGAAAGAGCCAAGCCAATGCTAGGCCTCCCATTGGAGGTGTTTATTCACTGTCATGTACTTCCTGTAATTTAATTCTTGAAACATCAGACCAAAAAAAAAATGAGTAAGTCATAATACTGCACAGAAGTCGTTAACACACTCCCTCTGTCGGCTTTAGGGAATTTTTAACACTTAAAAAAATATAACAAATAAAAAATATATACCATCCATGCATCCTATTCAAAAGGTGAAAACACAAAAGAGAATACCCTACTAGAGCCTTAGGAATAAACCAAGCCTGAGTTGCCGAATTAGGATATCCATGAAATTAAGGTACCGAAAGGGCATTAGTTTTAATTAACTAGTGTAACCAAGTCCCCGAACTCATAATCTCTGGTTCGCAGAAATAAATTAGGTCTCCCGCTAATTTATTTAGGTTTCTAATCGACCTACCAAGAACGATTAGTGGTGACTCCAAATCTTAAAATCATTTAAACAGAAACCAAAGTTGCGATTCGGTAGAGCTTGGGAGGGTCCGCGTTAGGTTAGTCAAATCTAATTAACCTAATAATCCGTTAACCCTTTAGAAGAAATAATAAAAAAAAAATTTAGAGGATCACGACATCAAGGGACACAACGACAACTGCATCTCGCGGCACGCTTGCAGAGGTGCTCTGGTTTTCAGTAACGATGGTGTCGATATGCTTTGTTTTTTGGCAAGCTTGCAGAGGTCGAAAATCCGACACTTGGTTTTCTTCTTCTTCTTCATTGGACTTTCAGAGACAGAGAGAAGAAGATTTGGGGTTATCGTCGGACTTTGAGGGAGAGAGAGAGAGAGAGAGAGAGAGAGAGAGAGAGAGAGAGAGAGAGAGAGAGAGAGAGAGAGAGAGAGAGAGACGGCCGAGATTTGGGGTTATCATCAGACTTTGAGGGAGAGAAAGAGAGACGGTCGGGATTTGGGGTTTTGGGGTTTTTTGTTTATTCGTTGGACTTTCGATTTTGATTGTTGCCGCTCAAAATTTGGGCTAAATCCTCCAACTGACATGGCGAAATCTCGGCCGTCGAATTGTAATGGACGGCCGAGATTATATCTATGTCACCCCTGCCATAGAATAGCTATGGCAGGGGATCCGGTTCCCTAACCAAACAACAGGAATTCTTTCTTAGAACAATGGCCGACGAATGCCAAAAAGGTGGGACTCACAAAAGGGCAATATAATCAGAACAATGTATCACGAATGTTTTGGATAAGCTTTAGCAGAGTGAAAAAAGTGCGATCCCTAAATAATTAGCAAAAATATGAAAGGTTTATGACTTTTTTTTTTTACAACTTTCCCGCAATTTTTTCAAGTACTTTATGCATGATCATGATCCACGCAATCTAATTGATCGGAGGATCTACATGATATGCATCTCACGTTTAAAGTGGAATTTGGAAAGATGTTCATTCTTTTAAGGCCGACTTTCTCGAGTTTCATTTCCACCCGGTATTATCACGTGATAGAGCGCAAACATGTGAATTAACAACGATAATAGAAAACTCAGTGGAACTTGAAAACTTCCAAGTCTGGTTCTTCCATCATCTTTTTCAATTAGCTAAAAAGGTAGGAAGAAGCAACCGTCGAATGACTCCTCTGGGCTTTAGCACAAGGTTCTCACATCTCCTATAAAATATTTAATTTGAGACATAATTACACCACATCACTCGTGAGAGCTCGTCATTATAAATAACACACTACCAGGTAGGAAGTCTTCCCATGCAAAATATGTTGCTTTTGAATTCCGGGTATGATTATGTATAACCCAAGTTGAGAGAAAGGACAAGAGATTCCAACAAATTCCCTTATCTCACCTGAGGTGACTACTCGTTTTAAATGAAAAAATAAAATAAATTTGTTAATCCCGTGCTCGAAAGCTAACGCAAAAAATTGTCCATGATCCATGTCGAACACCTTAAGATCGATCCACGAAATAAAAAAATGATTCACGCTCAACACCTTAAGATCGATCCATGAAATAAATTAACAAAATTTCACGATAAATTCTTATTCGATTTCATGTATCAGACGCTAGTAATACTTCCGACATTACTGAACCCCAACATTGAGATGGGGAAAAAAAAAAGAGATGGGAAAGACAATCCCTCAACATCCGATGATGGGCCTGTATGTATGGGCCGAACTCTGATTGGGCTTCCGAAGATGCGTTGGGCCGCGAACGAATCCCACTTTAAAATTGAGTAACCGTTGACCTATGTAACTAATTAATCGATCGGAGGAGCAGCGAAAATATGACCGTTGCGTTGAGAAAGCGCCCGTTGGCGGACTCGCCCAACGAAGTTCAGGTTCATCCCGGTTCGCTCTCTCTCTATATTACTATATATTCCTCACTCTCCTTCCGTTTCCGATCACACTCAAGAACTTCTTTCAATCTCAACCTCTCGTCTTTGTCTCAAGTTATTGACTAATTGCCGCTCGCTGCGATCTCGCGTTTCTATTTTCGATCCGGACGGCGTCTGTGCCTCATTCGTTTTTGTTCGCTCGATTCGATTACAGTTTACTTTCATGGCTTCCGAAACGAAAGATGCCCACGTGGTGGAGATCCCGGTTGACGAGGAGCACCGAGATAAGCTCTCCTCGGCCACCACGAATGCTACGCTCGCTGCGATCCAGCACCACCCGCTGATGGAGATCTCCCGGAGCCCGGGCCACCTCCTCCTGCTCAAGCTCTGGCAGAGGGAGGAGGCCCTCTTCGGCCGCCGGGCCGCGCTCAAGGAGGCGCGGCTCGACTCGGCCAGGCGCGAGATCTTCCAGCTCTGCTTCTCCTTCTTCGTCTTTCACGGGTTCTTCTTGACCCTCTTGTACACATCCTCCGTTAACTCCACCGACGAGCACCACCACCGCGGCGCTTGCAAGAAATGGTGGTTGCCCACCATTTTGTCACTGTGCACTTCCTTTGTGTTTGTTGGCTTGGTGCAGGTGAAGCTCTGCCGGTACTGGAAGGCCTCGCGGCAGTTGCAGAGGGAGAGGAGCGATAACAGGGCCCTCGGGAGGTGCGTCCAGGAGCTGAGGATGAAAGGGGCGAGCTTCGACCTGTCGAAGGAGCCGGCTTCCGGGAAGAGGATGAAGAGCTCCAGTGTCGAGATCAAGTGGAGGCCACTCACTTGGTGTTCTCAGAATGCGGTCACCGTGTGTCTCCTCTGTTTTGCAGGTCTGGTGGCCCCTGCTTCGAAATTCGTCCTTTGCTGAGTTTCGCTGTCGCAGGAGTTGAGTCTATGCGGGGGGCGAATTTAGCCATTCGCAGATATGTGAAAACGAAAAACCAGGGGAAGGTAACAGTTTTGATCAGCGATTGAAAGCACTTCCCTTTCGTGAAGATGGGTGACAAAGACAAGTTACCGATAATGACTTTTGATTTAGTATCAATTTTAATTTATCTTGCAGATTTTCTATGCGATTTGGATTTGGACGTCAGAACCGGAGAGACTAGCTAGCTTTCTGCCGGAATTTCTCTGAAGCTTTTGTTCTTGCCATTTCTCTTAATTAACCTCTCAGGGGATGAAGCAACTGGGTCCGATGCTGCTCAGGGATGACATGAAATCGGCATACTCCTGCTCCAGCAATGCCTGTCTCGTACATTCTTACAACGTGTCTTAGGGCTTTCGAAGGTCGAGATCAGAAGTGCGATAGTGAGAATGATGCAAAGCAACACTACCTGTGTGCTTACACAAGCGCTGTACCAAAATATTTGTTAATCACGGCCGAAGGCTACATCGAGTTGAATAGCATTTCTATCTGAGTTTCTGCAACAATTCATAGAAGGGCCTAACCAGCTCCAATGAGTTCGACGAAAGTTTGGCCTTTGCGAAGTAGAACAAATTCTTGGTAAGATCAAAGAAAAAAAAAACATATGCCTTTGCGAAGTAGAACAAAGCATTTGAAGAACTCCTCGCAAGCTGCCAGCATGATGAAAGACTTCTTTCCTACAAATTGGACACTCTTAATGCTTAGAATCATTTCACCCTAGAAAAGATACTCTGATGTCTCATGCGCTCTCAAATCCAAATATCCGGAAAACACCTGCAGTAAAAAAGGCAAAAAAGTGATTAGAGCGGGAACAAACCAGTCACCAGAATACTTAAGATATCATAATGATGATGTACCTTCATCTGCCTGATACTTGTTTTTGTCATCCCCAGCATATGCAAGTAAATTGTATTTTGGATTCCATTCCACACTGTTCATTGCAGCTCGGCATGGAATTTGGTGCACTGTCCGTCCAGTTTGAACATTTGACTGTTCCCAGCAGCACAAGTTCCGTCATATTTTATTTTTAACAAGAACCGCCACTCGCAAATACTTAAAACCATTACCACATTTTCAAATTTTTGCGGGGACATAGCTTATCAAGACTGAGACTTTTTCATGCACATTTACTTACTCCTCTGCTTTTGGTGGTTTAACTTTTAAGGTTAGGTTAACATGCAAAGCCCCATTCTCACCACATGTACTAAGGAATCGACCAATTCATCTTCAAAAATCGAAGTTTTGCGGCTCAGACAGAGAATGACACCACAAAAGACAGTTTCACTTAAACATACAATGTCAATGAACAGATCTTCACTGGCAGAAGCAATGTAGTCTCCAGTATGATTGAAGCTTATCGTCCTTACGGGCCATCTGCAAAAGGATCAAATCTTATCCACAGGATAGCAGGTGATCATTACATGCACTACATGAAATGTTAATGTAAAGTATTGGGGGTACTCACTCAAGTTTCGTAAAAGTCCTCACACAGAGCATCTCAGAGATATCCCACAGGCTCACCAAGGAATCTGCACTTCCAACAGCAAAATACCTGCAGATAATGTGAAGGATGCTTGAGAATACTGCCCATCAGAGACTCTGGATAGGCAGGGGCATTATTTGTTTACACTTTCAGGCAGGAATATTAGAATGAACTATGAGATGACTACAAGTAATCTTGTCAAATGCTGGTCTTAGAATTGATAACCACAAAGAAAATTGACTTCTAGTATTTTGGGACTTCAGATACAATTAAAAACCACAGAGAATCAGGTACTCCAAACCCATTAAGATCTCTCAAAAAGATATAGTCCTGTAACAGATACAGTTCATGAACCAAACATAAATAAACAGGCTGACTTAGTTAACAATTTCCCGAGTCCACTTCAAGGAAGAAAATGGTTGAATTTAGCTTAAGTTCCAAAAGCAACCCCACAGTAGACAGTATCCACGTCATCTAAGGACATGAGCATCTTTCGTTCATTTCAAAAAGGGACAATATTTGGTACATGAAGCTCTTGTTGGTGTCTAGACCATGGTGATTAGGTTACATACAATAGAGAATATACGCACAAGGGTGAATGTGATTGTTCGATCAAGCATAAGCCTCTGGAAATATGTACTAATATGCCATCAATGTCCTTTAGATATTGCTCAATTGATGCAAATTCAACTAATCAACACAGAGATGTCAAGAACCATGACTGTCTACAAATTTTGTCAGGTCAAGAGCATGTTGATTACAACTGAAAAGGTGGTAAATTTTGGACAGAAAAAAGCAGCTTTATTCACACCTTCCAACTGGGTCAATTGCGATGCAGTAGCAGCCAGCAGTATGAGCCATAAGGGTGTCCATAGGTCGAAGAGATGGGTATGCTAATACTTCCACCGTACCTGGGGCAGTTCAACAAGCAGCAGTATATAGCATAAGTAAAATAGCTAGAGAAGTTAAAACCATACATCTGTTACTTAAACAGGCTCTTTTGCGTGTTGTGTGGTTGGGGGGAGCGGGAAGAAGACAGGAGAAAAAATGATCGCACCATTTCCAGTTGTCAAAAAGAACATCTCTCCTGACATGTTCCATGCTATTTCATTTACCTGGAAGAGGAAAAATTAGTCAGGTCAAGTAATCAACCAAACAAAGTGAAGGGAAGTGGACATGTATATCATCACAAACAGTGCCATGGACTCGTGGTACAGAAAAACTGTCCCTATTCTACACGCAAGTTCAAATTATCGATAATATGAGGCATAACAAGCCAGCTACAGAGACAAAATTTGAAACAAAATTGTCAGCTGCTATGTAATGGAATCAACTGATGACATAAAACTTCAGTTCATATAATTTGGGACTATGAATAAGTAATTCTGCACTAGAGTTCCAGCGCATCTCATATCAAATAATTGGCCAAAATATAATCCATGAACTTCCCAAAATCATTTCCCAAAGCTAGCTAAGAGATGGCCACACAGCTAAAGCTCACTCATGTAACCATATAATGCAGAAGACTGGCCAAATCCGCAATGTCTGAAACAGGATTACCTCATAATTGAACTTACGCTTGTGAATTGGCTTAAACTTCCGAACATCCAAAATCGTTAGCTCGTCATCCTACATACAATAAGAATGGATTGAAATTTTAGTGCTTGCTGGACACATTAAAAGACGAGACAGTGATATTGTAATTGATTGGTGAGAGAACCACCTCAAATTGACTTTCTCATTCCCTATTACAGAAACATAGAGCGTACCCTATTACCAACTGCTACGTGTGTTCCATCAGGTTTATAAGTTATGTTGATGTTTTCCCCACTGAGTTCTGCTTGCTGTGAGCATTTTCCATCTGTATGACCCAGAGCACACGACCAAAATCATTAAATATTCTCCGCATGCCATGCTCAATTTATCAGGTTATAGCTGTACAGTAAAAAAATCAAAAGATGTACATTTGAAATAAAGCAATGACATTGTGAAGTATTTTTTAGAAGGATAAACAAAGTCCTGTAAAGGAAAGGAATCAAGGAGGCACTTTCCCAATACAAAAAGACTTCAGAGGTGAAACCTCCCATACATAACAAAGGACAGAAAACTGTCAGTTGTGCTCATCCACCCCAGCCAAATGGAAGTAAAATTTGAAAAGAGCTAGAAAAAACCAGTGACATGAAGATCTCCAAAATAGCACAACCACTTACTTCGTGCATCCCACACCCGTACAGTCTTGTCGCCTGAAGCTGTTGCAATTAAATCCGCATGCTTCGGATCCCAACATAGCTGATCCACGCTGTCAGTGTGCCCTTTCAATTCAATGTCTTTGACCTTACCCTGTAAGCCCAATTTGACATGGCAAGGAAACATCCTTCATAATCACTTCTATCAACTAAATGATGTAATGCAACACTTTAGCAAATAAACGCCCCCATTCAACAATCCACTCCTGCCCCTAACCCCAGTCCTTTTCAATCCTACTGCAAGCCAAGACCATTTTCCTCAGACGCATTGGGAGCAAAATCTGGCAACGAATGAAATGAAGGCCGCTCAAGTCTTGCCAAAGCAGAGAGCTTTACGGCTCCAATTCGAGCATTCTATAGTGAAGGTATATCGGATTGGTGTCACTAACAAACAACTCATTCATTACTTCTCATCTAAAGAAAGATCAACCCATTCATTTCAGTGCTTCAGTCAGAAGGATATCCACAAAATTGAAGCTGGCCTGTACAGAAGGTGAAAGTATAATCACAATTCACCCAAGCTCGTTTAAGCTTTTCTAATTTGCGTTGCCACTGGTTCTTCTAATTCAACCCTAACTCCGCTCTACCTCAGAGTCCTAGTCCTTCACCACTTCCATAAATTTATAAATAAATAATAAAAATCAAGGACAGCATTTTCGAAAGTATACACATACAGCCCTAGGCATGTAGCTCTAAAACAGCTCTTAGACATCAACGAAGCACGAGCCAACGAGAAATCAGACAAAATCGGAGAGACGAGATGCAGAACAGAGGACTCACGTGACCATGGGGCTCGATGTGCCAAACCCGAGCCGTTTGATCGACGGAGCCGGACGCGAGCTTCGTTCCCGAGCAGTTCCAAGCCACCGAATGCACCTGCCATTCACCATTTTCGCGTTTCGTCGGCGCATTCGCTTGCGGTCCAGAAGGCCGGGAAAACTTCGAAAAATGAACTGCGCACGCGCGAAAGCGGAATCGAGAGGAAGGGAGAGGAGGACATGCCTTCTTTTTGTGACCTTGATACTCTCTGCTATGGAGATTCTTGAAGGGGATCGCCTCCTCCATGCTCTGCAATGGACTTCGCGATGCGAAATCGAAGCGTTCCGAAGCTCGCTACTCGCCTTGCTTGCGACGCCGAAGGGGGAAGACAGTTCTAAAGTCAATGGGCTTTGACTCGGTATTTATTGAAGCCCGGCCTAGTCCCGTTCTATTGTCTGCAGCGGGGACTGCATTTGTCACTTGATTTTCTATTTTAGCTGCGTTTGGACGTCCGGATTTCTAATCAAAATATGATTGAATAAAATTAAATATGAAATCCATGAAATTTTTCCATATCCTATTCGGTGAATCACAATAATAAAGGCGAATACGTACATATTCTATATTGTTCATTATTTGGTATTTATGACATATCGATATAAGTGAATATGAAAATTTATAAATGGAGACTATAAGAGTCTCTTATAATTCACTATCAAATCTAGTAAAAGATAGAAAAATACAATCATTCACATTTGCAATTATGAAAAGTTTTGCTTCTCTCGCTATTTTCGTTAAAGTTGAACATGAACTACAAAACTACGAAAGTGAAGGAATTTTGACTCTGTATCTATTTTCATAGAATTTTGAAGGACAATTAGTTTCGACCCTCTGGCCATTTTCCTATAGTTTTGTCGTAAATTAAAAATCTATAAAAGATTCATGAAACTTTCACATACTCTAGAGGTACAGAGGAGAAGGGGATGGAAATGCTAGTGTTTCTTTCATAAATTTCATCACCCCTCATTCTTCGAGAATTAGAAATATCATTTTAAAGATTGAATATGTTGACTTGAAATCTGAGTTTCTTTACTCATTTTTTTTAATTTTAAATATTTTTTATCATTATTATTCCCTTCCATTATTTCTTAATAAATTTTTTTATTAAGTAATAAACTCTACTGTTGTACTTAAAATAATTAATGTATATACATACCAGGTGTGCTCGCGCGTGCGCCCGTATGTATCTAAACTATATATTATAAAGGAGAAAAAAATTAATATATAAATTTAAAAAATAGAATGAATAAAAATGAAAAAAAAATTGTTATTTTGAGTTTTTTTTAACATTAGAATTCAAATATAATTGTTATTTTAATATTACAATTTAAGAAGTTTGTTATCCAAAAAAAAATTGTATTTTTACCATAAAGAGAAGAAATCTTATCCACCTCTATCCCATCTCCCCTCCATGTGATAATTTTTGTCCAGACAATATCCCTCTTATATTCCACTTTATCCTATCCGGGTAGGTACCAATCATCGGATGGGATAAATTTTATGTGATCCTGGCCTTTATCTTGAATACCATTAAAAATCTAAAATCAGTCTTCATGATGCATTTTGCTTCGTCGCGAAAAAATAATAGTTTAAGAAATATTTTTTTGAAAATAATTATTTGAATCGCTTGAAATAATTGCCCAATAAATAATCTTTATTATTAATAACAATTTATGTCTAAACAATTTTGAGGACGAGAAAAGTATTTTTTGTTCATTATTTTTTTTTCAATAATACAATCGATCATTTCTTATAAAATATTTTTCAGTCATTCACTTTTTGTAAAATAAACTCACTCTTAGTTGGTTTCGAAGCACGTACCATATATAAAGAATGCTGCAACTAAAATTCATCAACTTCAAAATAGAATAAGGCATTGTTTTCCTTTAATTTGATTTCCAGAGATAGTACATATTATGACTCATCAAAACAAGCGAAAGACAGAAGAAGAATAAAGAAGAAAAATTCGTCTAATTTATTCTAGTTTAAGCATATTAATGTGAACTCGATGTGGCAATATGGGCCAGAAACCCATTTATTAATTTAGTTTTAGTGGGCTCAAGTTGAATATGGGTCGGCGAGAATAATAAGCATTTTGTTCCTAGTAACAATTTCTAGATAGGGATATATTTTTCTATTTCTATTGATGGACAAGTTTCTAAGCAGAGAAATGTGTTTGACAACAACACAAATTTTTTGATCCTGAAACATAAATTTGTTGGAGAATAACATAAAATTTCTGAGGTTGCCGATCGGCAATTAGTGTCGCGCCCCGAACCTCCACGAGCGCGTGATATCTGCACAACAATGGTTGATACATGCGACATCCAGGATTATCGCCGACCCAGAAACCTTAATATCAAAATTAACGCTAGTGAAAGCGATATCTATCTTATTCCTGATAACGAATGAGCAAGGACTAGCGCAACCATAACACCTCATAATTACATAATCTTAACTCCATATTATACTTGAATATCAACTTTACAAAGATTAATGACAACAACAACCCAGGGCGACCACATTCATCAATAATCACCAATTCACCATCAATTGTCCCTGCCAACTGGATACTCCGCCACCTGGATATCAAATTTTGTTGTATCCCTACCATGCTTATGTTCTAAGATCAGAAAAATAAGGGCAATCACCTATGAAAACAAATCTCAGTAAGCTAACCTCTAGATCCCTTTTCAAAATACCAAACATCCTCAGACCCAACTCAAGCACTTAACTCAAGTATTCAAAATCACATGGCCAGAAAATATCAAATCAGGTCCAATTCGGGACCACAATCTTAAACCAAGATTTTGAATAACAGCCAATCAATGGCTCAATATAAATAATCAGACATTTAAATCGAGCACGTCCAATCCATCCTTAAATATTATTTTAACATGAATACGGGCCCCAAATATTTGAAATAGTAATATAAAATATTGCTCGGGCCCTATTTTGCATAAAATGCTTCAAAAACCCATTTTCGGTACTTGATCCACACGGGACCTATAAAAATTGTCATTTTCAAATCAAAATCAAATTGGGCAGCACATGTACAGTGTTCGTGAGTCGTGAACAGTGATTTTAAAATACTATTTGGCCCGTTTTTGCTCTACATACTTCAAAAATCCTTTTTTTGGTACCCGAATCTCGCGAAACCCACATCAAACAACATTAATCCAACACGGACAGCAACCTTTCACAAATCCACAGCACATTCACAGCCCTATAGAATTTAATTTCTTCCAAATACGTCGATTACGATAATTTTTTTCTAAATCGATTTATCTCAAATCGAGCCCTAGAGCTAGTCCATAGTAGGTATAATATCCTAATCGAGAAATAGAGGTATAACTTACCTAATTAAGGCTGAAACGAAGCTTAGAAAGCGGTGGAAGCGGTGGCACATGGCGGCGACCGAAAAGGCATGACGGATTTCGATGGATTGTGTCCAAACCGGAGCTTATCAAAGGCTAAACGGGGTGGTTCATGAGCTAAATATCCATATTTTTACTTGCAAATGAGCTTTAGGAGTCGCTGGAATCAATATATATTCAACATGAGCCCTATATCAAATTCGAGTAGCAGAAAACTAGTTCATCAACTGAAACGGTGAAGTAAATTTGAAAGGTCAAACGACCTCAAATCGAATGGATTCAAAGTTTTGTGAACTCACCTCGGATAAGAGTATAACATATCCAAAAATCTTGAAAATCTAACGGTCGAATTTTCATCGATAGCCAGTTGAAGTTGATAGCAAAAAAACTAGAACCAACAGATATATATATATATATATATATATATAGAGAGAGAGAGAGAGAGAGAGAGAGAGAGAGAGAGAACCCAAAAATGTAAGAGAGAGAGAAGAGAGATTTTGGTGATGAGAAAAAGAGAAGATAGAGAGTAGATATTATTCTTGAGGGTAATTATTGAGGTTACTATTCACTAAAAGCAACTTAAAGCTGAACGAATTAACTGATTTTTGGACTATCAGTAAAATTTGGACTGATAAAACTTTGTCTTCAATTATTTTTGGTCAGAGCTGGTAAAATTGGTCAAAAAGATGATCAATGAGACATTTCTCGAAATTCATAAAATTTCAGAACTGGTAAGGGCTCAATCGGTGCTCATTTAGCTCAATCGCGATCGAAAAATAACTTGAAATACCACCGAACAAATTTTCTAGCCTCGCTAAAATTACTAACATTCTCTAGCCATGAATTCTAGCAGAAAACAGGGGCGAGATGGCAATTTTCAATTTTTCCCTTTTTCTAGACACTCCAATGCCAAGTTGTCAATTCATGCCTTTCAAGGCGATGTCCAAATTTTAATTGCAGGATTCATGAAAACTCGATTATCCAAACTTGAAATTTGATTTTTGGCCACATTCATATGATAGCGACTTTAGTAAATACTCAGACTAACGAGCGGTTTTTAGGAGCTACGTGTATCGACCTGTAATTAGGTCCACGTACTTAAATTTCCAGCTAGCTATTCCCCTTTGATTAGTCATCTTGAAATGATTAATTCCGAGTGAGATTTAACTACAGTGCGTCAATGAAATATATATCGATTCTATTACAAATTCTGAGAGTGGGTCGAATTTCAAGAAGTCACAATTAGTGAGAGGGAGGCGAGAAAGAGGGATACTGCACCAATAGAGAGGGAGTGAGTGACGTGAAGAATTATTATTTCTGTTTCCATTCTAGGAAGAAGTAGAAAAACATTTCCATTTCAAATCTATTTATGAATTGAAAATTTATTTCAGAAATAGAAAAATAAAAGTACGTTACTAACTGGATTTATGTTCATGTTCCAAATCTCTTTGTGGAATTGGTTTGGAAGAGAAATAAAAAAAAAACAAAGTGCGTTATCATGCATGCTCTTCAAATTTTAAAAATGGGTCAAAATGAGCTAAAATATTAAAGCATAAATTTATGTGGGTCTAAGATGCATTTGGTAGCCGAGATTTGAGTTCGGATAAGATGCCTTGCAGACCAGATTAATCAAGATATGTCCGAAAAAAAATGGCGGATAAGCAATCCGGGATAAAGGAGTGAGATAGACCTGGATTGTATAAGAAAAAATTTAAAAATGTTTAAGAATGACGACAACAACTTGCTTTGCTTTCTCTTGTGATGATCCACGCCACCATTGCAGCACGAGCGAGTTGGGTCAGTGGAAAAGCTCATCCTATAGTCCACTATTTCTTCGAGGATCTACACTTTCGCTAGAGATTAGCGAAAAAAAAAAGAGGGGGAAAAAGGTTCTATTTTCCTCGGCCGCTTCTCATGTGCTTAAGCACCCATATTCACCGTTCCGTACGGAGGCTTCATCTTGCTCGTTGTTGCTGGTTCGTTCACTGCTGCGCCATGGACGCGAGTCTATGTAGGAACAACCTGTTGCGTACACTAAAACTTGCTTCATCGCACCACCGCGGAAACACGACCGCCCACTAAAACTTGTCTTTTCCCAATAACTCTTCCAAGCGAGTCGTGCTGCTGTGTGTGGTTTTTATCATTAGCCTTTCACTATCGCTGTGCTCATCAATTGCACGATGCGTTACTATTGAGCAAAATTCGAGGCCAGCAAATTTCAGTCCAATCTTACCAAGTCTGCAAGCTCTTCGGCGAAACCCCCCTGCCTCCACCGGTCGCCTGGCAATGACCTTAACAACCTGAGGCTCGTCTTCGTCGGAATCGGCTTTGATATGTCGCGACCCAAAAAATTTTCGATCGGTGAAAAGTTTTCAGGTTAACGGATTATCAAGTTAATTAGATCAACTAACCTAACACGGACCCTCCTAACCCTTACCGAATCACAACTTCAGTTTTTTGTGTAAACGATTTTAAGATTTGGAGTCGCCACTAATCATTCTTGGTAGGTCGATTAGAAACCTAAATAAATTAACGAGAGAATTAATTTATTTTTGCGAACCAGAGATTATGAGTTCAGGGACTTGATTACGTTAGATTACGCTTAGGCCCTTTCGGTACCAATTTTATAAAAAATCATTTGACGTGACTTGAAAAAATTTGGATCAAATTGACCAGAAGGGTAAAATGGTCATATTTCAAGGATCGAGAAGTGAGAACAAGTCAAATCAGTTGAATGTGGTCATTCTTTATTTCCCATAATTTTTTAGAATTTTTTCGAAATTTTCTGAGATAATTTACCTATAAGGGGCAAAATTATCATTTTAAAAAGATTAGAAAGGGAAATTATCCAAAAATAGGATTGGCCAGTCGAAATGGCCCGTTTCCTAATTTTTGAAATTTTTGAGAATTTTCTGAGATCTTTGAAGACAATTTGCCCACCAAGAGCAAAATCATCATTTTGAAAATATCAGGAAGGCAAATCATCAAAAAAAAAAAGGATTGGCCAGTTGAAATGACCATTTTCCTAGTATTTAGAATTTTTCTAAATTTTTCAAAAATTTTCAAGATAATTTGCCTATGAGGGGCAAAATCATCATTTTTGAAGAGATTAAGAAATGAAGTCATCAAAAATAGGATTGGCCAGTCGAAATGGCCCGTTTCCTATTTTTTGAAATTTTTCTGAATTTTTCTGAATTTTTCAAAATAATTTGCCTATGAGGGGCAAAATCATCATTTTTTAAGAGATTAGGAGATGAAGTCATCAAAAATAGGATTGGCCAGTCGAAATGACCCGTTTCCTAGTTTTTGAAATTTTTTTGAATTTTTCAGAATTTTTCAAGATAATTTGCCTATGAGGGGCAAAATCATCATCATCAAAAATAGGATTGGCCAATCGAAATATCCTGCTTTCTAGTTTTTTGGATTTTTTTCGATTTTTGTTTCATGAATTAATAACAATACGAATACGTATGCGGCATGACAAAGTATGCATAAGCTATACTATATGAAATGCACATAAATGACATTTTTTTGGTATTTTCAAAGCATTAAAAATTCCCTGAAGCTGAGAGAGGAAATGAGCTAACGACTTCTGTGCAGTGTTGCGACCTCCAGCAGGTGGCTCGGCTTATTTATTTTGGGGTCTGATAATTCAGAAATTAAATTATAGAAAGTAAATACAGCAAATAAAGGACCTCTAACGAGAGGCTCGGCCTTGGCTCGATCTACCCATTCTAGGGTTTGATGCTGCAGAAAATTAAATTACGATAAGTTAAATTGTAGTAAATAAAAAACTTCCAACGAGGGGTTCGGCCTTGGCTCGGCTTACCCATTCTGAGGTTTGATGGTACCGAAATTAAATTGCAATAAATAAAGGACCTCCAACGATGGACTCGGCCTTAGCTTGACCTATCCATTCTAGGGTTTGATGGTACATGAATTAAATTATAGTAAATAAAGAACCTCCAACGAGGGACTTAGCCTTGGCTTGGCCTACCCATTATGGGGTCCGATGGTACAGAAATTAAATTGCAAGAAATTAAATTACAGTAAATAAAGAACCTCCCACGAAGGGTTCGGCCTTGGCTCAGCCTACCCATTCTGGGGTTTGATTATACAGAAATTCAATTGTATGAAATTAAATGCGGTAAATAAAGGTCCTCTAACGAGGAGCTCGGCCTATCCATTATGGGGTTTGATGGTACAGAAATTAAATTGCAGAAAATTAAATTGCAGTAAATAAAAAATCTCCAATGGATATGTTAGCCTTTCCATTCTGTGGCTTGAATTTGTCAAGCGAAAAATGCAAAAAATTGTAGCACGAATACGACATATGGATATGGAGACATATGAGTACGACATGACATAATCAAAATTTAAATCAATCTATTTGGGCAACGAAATTCTCAAAAGTTTTGATGGTTAAGATCGTTATCTGATTTGACGGATTTGATTGCCGAATTCGGACCTCATGTCATCTTATGGATCAAGATTGCGGCTTGAACGACGGGGATGAACTCGTGACTTGTGTTGATCGGTAGAGAAATTAGTTATGGTAATACCTATATTTAAACTCCCACCATCTTTAAGACTCTCTTTTGGAAAAAGGATTCTTTCTCTTTTTTTTTCCTCTCTAATTTTTCTTCGATCTCCTAAAACCCTATCAAACATTTCAAATTTTCTCTCCAAAAAATTTCTCCTTCCTAAGCCCACTTCTTCCTCCTTTTATAGTCTACTCATCCATTTCCCATTCTAATTTTTCCATTAACTTTTCTTCATCTTATCTTCCCTTTTCTATTCCCATCTTTTCTTCTCCATCTTCTCTTCTCCATTTTAATTTCTCCACTAACTCTTTTTTTTGTTATTTGCAAAATAATCCTTCAAGTATTAGGTATTTGCACTCTAGTCCTTAAGATTTTAAGTATTTGCAATTCAGTCCATAGAGAAATATTTCTTTAAGTCCAAATCTCCTCACAATTTTTGACACACCTCCCCTATGTTTAGTCGAAATTCACCGCATGTCAAATTTAAGCTCATTCATTGCCGCTGAAAACAATGCAAAATTTAATTAAAGCCCTTTTGCAAAACTGAGTAATTCTTGGTATAAATGGGCCAAGATGAAAATTTGAAATATTAGAGAACAATGTCACAACTTGTAAAAGTGAAAAATGAAATAAATTGATTCAAATTGAATTTTTTAGGCCCGATTCGAGATTATGCTCGTGAAGGAATACACAATCCCGAATCGGATTCTTTTAAATTTGCGATGGTCAACATGAAAAGGGATTTAAAAAAAAAAGTATTGACTATTTTTATGTATTTTTATGGCCCCAAATGCTATTATTTATTAAATATTTTCCTAATTTCGAAAAATATATAAAAAAAATACAAAAAATAAGAAAAATTATTTTTTGTTCAAAAATGGTTGCCTAAGTTTGGACAAGGCTTCCAAAGTTGATTTTGCAATTTTCTCATTTTTTTCATTTTTTTATGAATTTTTGAAAAAAAATACCGAAAAATACTGAAAATATGAAAAATCATTTTTTGATCAAAATTGATTCTCTAGGCTTGGTCAAGGTCCACAACGTTGATTTTTTTAATTTTATGAATTTTTATGAATTTTTTTTTATTAATTTTTGAAAATAAAAATATCGAAAAATGCTGAAAATATGAAAAATCATTTTTGATCAAAATTGGTTCCCTAGACTTCCTAAAGTTGAATTTTTTAACTTTATAAATTTTTATAAATTTTTTTATTAATTTTAAAAGAGAAAAGATTATTAAAAATCAGGTGTCAACATGATACAGTAAAGCTGAGCAAAGGACTACGGCTTGGAGGTGGAGATGATGGTTGATCTAATGAAACTGGTGGTGAAGGAGACAAACCGGAGGGAGTTTTCTTTTTGGTCAAAATTAGAGGGAGTTGAAAAGAACGGCTTTGAGACGCTATTAGGAGCTTAAGCGGTAGTATTGAATATTGTAGGAGATTGCGTTGGGCAAGTGAGATTTTCAAAATATTTTCAAAGATTTTTTTATCCTATATTAGCTTGTACCAAACACTTGATGGGATTTTTTTGAAATCCAAAGGATATTTGTAAGGTTACTAATCTCACCTTATTCTATCCAATCTCAATCCAAATCTAGACGACAAAATGCAGTCTTAGGGTTCAACTCAAATGGATTGAATATGAGTTTGCTAAATGGGTGTTGACACCTGATTTTTAATCAATTTTTCTTTTTAAAAATTAATAAAAAAAAATTCATAAAAATTCATAAAATTGAAAAATCAACTTTGGGGAACTTAGGCAAGCATAGGAAACCAATTTTGACCAAATTTTTTTTTTCATATTTTCAATATTTTTACGTATTTTTTATTTATTTATTTTCGAAATTTAATAGAAAATCCAAAAAAATTCATAAAATTGAAAAATCAACTTTGAGGACCTTAGCCAAGCCTAGGGAACCAATTTTGATCAAAAAGTGATTTTTCATATTTTCAGTATTTTTACGTTTTTTTTTATTTATTTATTTTCGAAAATTAATAGAAAATCCATAAAAATTCATAAAATTAAAAAATCAACTTTGGGGACCTTAGCCAAGCCTAGGGAACCAATTTTGACCAAAAATTAATGTTTCATATTTTCAGTGTTTTTTCGGTATTTTTATTTTCGAAAATTCATAAAAAAAAATAAAGAAAAATGAGAAAATTACAAAATCAAGTTTGGAGCCTTGGCCAAGCTTAGGCAACCATTTTTGAGCAAAAAATAATTTTTTTGTGTTTTTTTATATATTTTAGAAATTAGGAGAATATTTCATAAATAATAGCATTTGAGGCCACCAAAATATATAAAAATAGTCAATATTTTTATTTTAAATCCCTTTTCATGTTGGCCATCACAAATTTAAAAGATCCAATTCGGGGTCGTGTATTCCTTCAATTTGAGTCAATTTATTTTCATTTTTTCACTTTTAGGAGTTGTGACATTGTTCTCTAATATTTCAAATTTTTATATTGGCCCAATTATACCCAAAATGACTCAATTGTGCAAAAGGGCTTTAATTAAATTCTGCATTATTTTCAGCGATAAGAAATGAGCTTAAATTTGACATGTGATGAATTTTGACTAAGTATAGGGAATGTGTGTCAAAAATTATAAGAAGATTTGGGTTTAAAGAAATATTTTTTTCAGGGACTGAATTGTAAATACTTAAAATTCAGGGACTAGAGTGCAAATACCTAACTCTTGAGGGATTATTTTGCAAATAACAAAAAGAAGAGTTAGTGGATGAATTAGAATAGAGAAGGGAAGATAGAGAAGAGGAAATGGAGAAGAGAAGATGGAGAAGAATGGATGGATAAAATAAGATAAGAATAGAGAAGGGAAGATGGAGATGAAGAAGAGTTAGTGGAAACATTAGAATGGGAGATAAATATGGAGAAGGGAAGATGAAGATGAAGAAGAGTTAGTGGAGAGATTAGAATGTGAGATAGAGATGGAGAAGGGAAGATGAAAATGAAGAAGAGTTAGTAGAGAAATTAAAATGGGAGATAGAGTTAGTGGAAAAATTAGAATAGGAGATAGATGAATATGTTATAAAAGGAGGAAGAAGTGAGCTTGAGAGGGGGATTTTCTTTTTAGAGAAAATTTTGGATATTTAAGAGAGTTTTGGGAGATTGAAGAAAAATTTGAGAGAAAAAAAATATCAAGAGAGAGAGAGAATTTTGAAGATGATAGGAGTTTAAAAGCTAGGGGTTATCATTACAAATTCCTTCATCGATCAACATAAATCAAGAGTTCATCTTCGTCAACGAGCAAGCAAATTCGAGCTAAGTGTTTTTATTTATTCATTTATTTGTGGTTTTAGTTGCAAATTAGCACAAATTGTATACACTTTCCCCATCTCCCTATTTTTCCACATTTTATGTCGGGTAAAAGGGAAATTCCGCATCAGCGGCAAAATCCCATGGAAGTGCAAAAATCGGCCCAGACAAGCTCCTAAGTGTTCGCCAATTTCTCAGCTAATCTGTGATTCCTCTTAATTCAAATGAGACTTTCTATGTTGGAAACAAAGAAAGCGAAAATCAATTTTAGAAATCCCTCCCAAAAAAATGGGAGATAAGTGCTCTTTTCATTCTTCTGGTTTTAGTTGCAGGTTAACACAAATTTTGTACACTGACATTTCACTCTATTTTTATGTCAGGAAGTCGCAGATCTACATCAACGGTCAATCCTACGGAAGCACAAAATTGGCTTGGAGGAGTCCCCAAGCGTACGCACAAATTTCGAATTGTTGAATCAATTTGTTGTAATTTATTTTAAAAAAACTCAAACCCTAGAATGGAGAGGCAAAGCACATCCACTGGAGGTCGTTTATTACCTACAAGTTAAATACTTGCACCTTAAATCCCAAAGAGAAGAGTCAAGCCAATGCTAGGCCTCCCATTGGAGGTTTTTACTTATAGTAATTTAAATACCTGCAATTTAAATACTTGCACCTTAAATTCCAAAGAGAAGAGCCAAGCCAATGCTAGGCCTCCCATTGGAGGTTTTTACTTACAGTAATTTAAATACCTGCAATTTAATTACATGCACCTTAAATCCCAAAAGGAAGAGCCGAGCCAATGCTAGACCTCCCATTGGAGGTTTTTACTTACAGTAATTTAAATACCTGCACCATAAATCTCAAAGGGAAGAGCCAAGCTAATGTTAGGCCTCTCATTGGAGATTTTTACTTACAGTAATTTAAATACCTGCACTTTAAATCCCAAAGGGAAGAGCCAAGCCAATGCTAGGCCTCCCATTAGAGGTTTTTACTTACAGTAATTTAAATACCTGCAATTTAAATACCTGCACCTTAAATCCTAAAGGGAAGAGCCAAGCCAATTCTAGGCCACTCATTGGAGGTTTTTACTTACCATCATTTGAATACCTGTAATTTAATTCATGTATCATTAAACCCCAAAAGAGAGGGCCAAGCCAAGAGAAGGCCAAGCCAAGCCTGGGCCATCCATTGGAGGTGTTTATTCACTGTCATTTACTTCCTGTAATTTAATTTTTGAATCACCAAACCCAAAAAATGAGTAGGTCGTAACACTGCACAGAAGTCGTTAACACACACCCTCTTTCGGCTTCGAGGAACTTTTAACACTTAAAAAATATAATAAATAAAAAATATATACCATCCATGCATCCTATTTAAAAAGTGAAAACACAAAAGAGAATACCCTACTAGAGCCTTATGAATAAACCAAGCCTGAGTTGCCAAATTAGGATATCCATGAAATTAAGATACCGAAAGGGTATTAGTTTTAATTAACTAGTGTAACTAAGTCCCCGAACTCATAATCTCTGGTTTGCAGGAATAAATTAGTTCTCCCGCTAATTTATTTAGGTTCCGAATCAACCTACCAATGAGCAGGATTTGAAAATGAATCACTCGATCTTACCGTCATCGCATTCAACAAGAGTCTGAGTAATCTCGCAATTGGTACGATCAAGCCGATCTGGAGGTCTTGATTAGAACCATAATGTAGGTTGGGTGAAAAGTTTACTAAAGGGGACTCTTTTGAGTCAAGACCATCGACAAAAAAAGTCTTTCATCTGCTTCGGGTTTATAAGTCAAGAACCCTGCAAAAATGAGAGAGAAATAGTCTTGCTCATACCTTTTCGAGCGATGCTTAAAATCTTTTGACTCCACGTTAATTTAAGCGCCTTAATCGGAAAAGACTTTCAAGGGTTGTAAAGAAGAATATGAGGTGAGTTTGACGTTGGTGATCACTGCATCTTTGTCACTAGTTTCGACCTTCTTAAAATAGACTTCAAAGGGCACCATCGTCGAATGAGAAGAGTGTCGACTTCTGCTGATACCACCGTTGCTTCCGGCCGGTGTAGATTTAAATTGTATATTTTGCAATTTAGTTCCCTCAAACAGTTTTTTTTTTGCAATCAGATCCCATTGGGGATTTACATTGATTTTGACTGGCGCTTTGCTTTTTCATGCCCGATTTTTTTTTATCTATTTGCGAAGATTGTGTTGTCATATACGTGCATATCAAGGATCACACTTGTAGAGATGGCTCAGGAACTCTATGTAGACCCATTTCTTCTGAATTCTCCTATTTTAAGGTGGCACCATCTTCATGTCGGAATAAACAATGATCACCAACGAGGTTTTCAAAAAATGAATATGCAGGCTCAATTGGGCAATGCAAAGGATAAAAGTGTATTGGATAGAGAAACGAATGCTTTTCGTCATCGTAAGGCACTTGAATCATCGTACAAGGTTGAAAGCAAAGCAGCACTCGAAAATTGATGTTAGTCCGAGCAAGAAAATTTCTAACCATTTACCTCATGAAATTGCTGGGACTGCACTCGTTTGGCCTCGATGTAGGGTGGTTCTTGGCAGGGGTTACAAAATGAAATCGTGCTCAAATGGGTTATCAATGGTCATCTGTAGTGCTTAGAATAGAGAAGCCATCGCCTCCTTCCTTTCGGTATCGTACTTTTTGCGAGAAAACCCATTGCCTTAGGGAATGCGGAACTTATTTAGCACCCAGCTCACTGTAGATTAAAATGTAAGACATGTGTGGAAACGGTTTGCCTTTCATCATCCTGTCATGCCCCATTCTACACATTCGAGACATCATGTGTGGTTTATGTTCCAAGTCAGAATTGGTAGAGTAAACATGCAGAAGAGTCATGCATAAATCATGGAATGTGCAAACATAATGCGGATGTGGCAATTTTTAAGCATCATGCATGTTTATGAAATGTGTAAGTGTATCGAGGCTGGGAGAATTTTGCAGTGTCCCTTTTCAATTCAGAGTTTGACATCCATTTGCCCCATTTTCATCAGAATCGATCTTATCAGATGGTCGTAATTTTGCCTCTTGGGTTATTTTTCACATGTTAAATGTTAGTATTAACATTTCCTGTCAAAAGAAAAGGAGACGTGTTAGAAGGTGTTAGAAGGGATAAATTGGAAGCGACACTGGTTTACCCTTTATCTTGCACGTCTTGCATGAATCTTTTGCCAGCTTTGCTAGATTGAGTTTTCCTCACTTTCGTGGGCTTCTTCACCAAAATTGTGGTAAAGTGTTGATTTAAGCACCGTTCGTCGAGTGTTCTTGTTTCTTGGGGATCGAACTCGGGACATTTCGGACCGCTATCATTCCCCATGCCATCAGGCCCATTGGACCGTAGGCGTCCATGGAGGCTTTCTATTAAGAGTTAATCGTTGGGATGGCGTGGTCTTGCTACTTTGCATTGGGCAATTCCACATCCCTGTTCTTTTCAAGGCTATTTAAAATCCCTGTTAAAAATGAAAGTAATTCAGGACTTGAGACGATCATGGGTAAATTGGAACGATACAAAATTACCCCTATCTTCCTCGTTCGCAGCCATCCATCCAATAGCAATGTCTACGGATTGATTTGCTCCTAGTTTTGTTTGACCGAGGAATTTCATTTTCTGGTACGACTGTATTCTCGGGGCCGTTTGCAAATTCCTGAAAATGCAGGGGCCGTTTGCAAATTCTGACTGATACGGCATTACCCTTCGGGTTTATGCAGATTTGTACTCGCTGTCAATTCGTCGCGAGGTTAGTGAGGTGGCGGATTCGAGCATTTAATAGGGGGAAGTCGGATTATTACTCCTTGCTTTTACACATTACAAAAGCAGAAAAACACATCACGCAAGGAAATAAAACACATTCACTCATTCAGGATCAATTCTGCTTCCTCTGCAGGCTCTTCCATGATCAGCTGGGTTCATCTCGGATCAGGTATGCATCGACCATATTGAAGGTTTGGTGGTCAGTGGCTAAGCATGTGCATCACAGCCCCGATGCTTTACCGATATCAAACTGGTTGATTATGGCGAAAAGATCATCGTCAATGTCCGCTTGGTGGTAATCTGTCCCCTCTTTCTCGGAAGGTATCGATGCTGATCTAGTAACATTGGTCTTTTTGTACCCTGCTCCAACAGAACTCGATCCTGTTATAAATTAGTCTAACTCACTTCTTAAACGCGCATTTTCGATCCTCAGATCATGCATTTCATCGAAGGAGAGGAGGCTATTGCAGTTGGGGCAGGTGGCAGAGTCAAAAGCCTCTTTATGCATCTTGTTTTCCGCTCGGAGGTTTTCATTTTCAGCTCTTAGAAACTCAGCTTTATTGTGCTCATGACGAGTCTTCATTCGGGTTCGCCTATTTTGAAACCAGAACTTGATTTGCAAAGGTTTAAGTCCTAGCTCTTGACTGAGTTCCATTTTTTGTTTGCCATCTGGTATAGAGCATGTTCTGAAGAAATCCTCAAGTCTTTGTACTTGCTCCTTAGTATGGCGACGGCAACGCTTTTTTTGACCCTTACCGTTGTTGTCCTTATCTTTACTGAGATCTTGGACGTCGTCGGCGGAAGGGTCAAGCTCCATGGGCTTGATCCTAAACATGGCTTTGAACTCTTCCTCTCCCATATTCAGCAAGTAACGATAACTCTCAAGGGTGTTGGGTTGAGACATCTTCGATTCAAAGTTTGCTACCTTTTCTAGTATTTTCACTTTCTTTGGGTTTTTCTGAGCGATCGTCTTTGAAACTCTTTTCAGTGTGTAGACGACGATTATTAGGAGAACATCTCCTTTTAAAATTCGAGCGTGGGTTCAGCAATTGTATCGCTCCCTCCAGGATTTGTCTTTCGCAACTTTTTTGCTGTGTCTCCTGCACGGTTTGTTTTCTTTCATCTTTTCTATAGTGGTAGGGCTCCTATCGTTATTTCTTCCACCTATTTCATGTGTCGCGGTCCACAAATGAAGACAAGTCTTTTTTTCTTTTTCGCTAAAGTTTGCCGTGTCTTCCACTCAAGTCATCTTTTCCTTCTTCTTTTTCAAAGTGGCGACATCACCTCAAAACGTTTTTTGCAAAGATTTCAGATTTGCTCGGCTCAAGATTGCAGACATGCCAAGGGATTCGAGTTGATAAAGACGACACCAAAAAAGAATGGCCGGTAGGGAGATCTGACCGATAGATATTGCCCATGTGAAGTCAATATTTAACGCGAAGCGGATTACTGTCTTCGCATCCCGCCAGTCTATTCCGGATTTCTCCTCTAATACCTTCGTATTCTGCTCGTCTGCCTCGATTCTCTCTTCAATCTTTTAACAATAATGGCCAGTCTTCCCACGTAGATCTTTCCGACTGAAGTTATGTTCAAATGGGAAAGACTTTACCACCTTCTTGGCCGAGGCTATATTTACATAACCCATCATCCGAGTGTCGAGGCTGAAATTCTCGGTTTGCTCAGGGAAGTAAATGCTTCCTCAATCGAAGACACCAACTTGGAGAGGGAATACAGGGCGTTCCCACACGTCTTCATTAACTTTTTGGAGGCTTGTCGGAACACCCAAGAGACGGTCACCTTGGCCCGCGTCGTGAAGGCCCGCTACCAAGATTGATCTGAATGCTTGTAGTTTGCAGGATGTTCAGTTGCTCGATACAAAGAGGCTGTCAAGTCTGCTGATGAGCGGGTCTCACTGTTGGTTCACGAGAGAGAGAAGCTGGTGGAGCGCCTAGCTCTAAATCAAACTTATTTTGAGCATGACTCGAGGGACGTTGTGATGAAGTTCAGATGTGAATGGCCAGAGGGGAGGCTCGACGATCTAACAGCTGATATAGCTTTCGAGAGGGACCTGATCGACAACTTAAAACTCGCCGTTAAACACCACGAGATGAATGCAGCTAGGTACAAGGAGAAATGTACTCGCATGTTTTTCAAGCTTGCAGATCTCGACTCCCAAGTCGCTCAGTGTAAGCATAGTATTAATTTCATGGAAAGCCAGTTGAGCTCTTTTGTAATGCTTGTCAGGGCTCAATTCGGCTTTACTTTTCCTCCCTAGTGAGTTGTTGTAAAACTCGTTGATGTATGGAATGAAGGAAATATTTCGCATATCTGTGCTTTTATTTTTTCGCCATGTCTTCTCTTCCGCATAGCATGAATGACCTGAGGTACTGGAAACACTGAGGTTTGACGTTCTCCTTGATGTTCTTGCTTGCTGCTGTAGACGATGATCTCGAGAATATTAAAGAAGCTTTCGACAGCGGACCCCACTAGCCGCGTCGAGACCCGTGAGTTGGTCACGTGAATTATGACAACTCGATCAGTGCGCCAATAAATGAATCAAACCACCTGTTGCGTGCCCCTACTTCGCTCATGCTATTTTCTTTTGGCGTCCACTTGTTCGTGTTGGTCGCCTGTAACTTTGGGTGGAATGATTGTGGGCCTTGCCCATTAATAAAATATCGTTCCTCTAATATCTTCCACGTGGTTCAAATCCGAGGGAGTTAAAAAACAGGCCTTTAGTCGATTTAATCAAGAATGCGTTGTAATGTCGGATTAATATACATGCTTTATGGGTTCTTGATTACACCACTTATGCTTTTTCGACAAAAATACAGAAACCCCCCTCTCAATACATTAAGCGTATCCCCAGGCCTGCCAGATACATTTCACCGCCTCATCAGAATACATGGCCCATACGTGCTAATTGATCGACACGATTCTGTCTCCGGGACTTCTTTGCTTGCTCCCAGGGTAATTGGCTAAGGCATCAGCAATTTCCATTCTTTCGTATTCCTGACGATTATTCATGATGTATTGCTTAACCCGATTTTTCTCCCACCCGGGGTACCTGTGATCCCCTGTAAAAGTAGAGGAAATAATTAGTATGTGATCTAAGAAAGGTCGGTCCATGATCCTAGATCAATTTTTTTCAATTTTATGAGAAATTAGAGAAAATTTTATTAGAAAAACGTGGGTGAATTTCTCAAAAAGGATTTTCTGGTAGATTTTACGACTTGAAAAATGTGATAAAATGAATTTGCAGGGATAAATTTATTAGGAAAATCTTGTATTCATTGAAGCATTAAGGAAAACCGTGACAAATTCTTTCATTGGTCAACAAAAATTCCCCTAAGGCATTTTTCACATTAATTAATTTAATTAATTTATTTTTTCCTTTTTTCAAAAATGGGTCACCAATTTGATTTTATTTTCTTTTGAAAAATGGTCATGATGTTAAGTTCAAAATTTAATCGACACCTAACATGGACCGACCAAAAATGAATACAATATGAAGTTAGAAAACTTACTTTCACCGTGAAATGTACCATGTAGGTCACATAGACATGCACATGAATCGTGAGTTTAAATCTTAGCCTATCTACTCTAAAGGCTGACAAATTGAAGCGAAAGACTTACACCAAGGCGACAATCTCGCGCACATAATCAAGATTAGCCGTGATCCCACGACGTAATCAGGATTAGCCGGGCCTTTCCCACTTCGGCTGCTCGAGCTAAAAATTAAAAACCACAGCTTTGGTAATCTTACCAAGCCTGAGGCCTAACTTTTAAACTCATTTTTGAAAAGAGGTTCGGGATTGAATCTGGGCTAACTTTCGACGTGATCTCACGCCGAACGCTAGAACCAAATCACAACACCATCCTAAAACTAGTGGCCCAGGTCCGACCACGGGACGTGTGTAATGTAGTGCTAAAACTGTAAACACTTGCATAACATTTAAACGCAAACACCGCTTCAATGTTTCAAAAATTAAATAACAATTCTCACACACCAAACCTGCAAAACAAAGGGTTAGCCAAACACTCCACCCCTTATGACTCCTATCTACAAAACCATTTAACACCTAAAGGTTAGAATCCAACAAATTATCAGACCAAATGAGTTCCCATGAAATTTTTATGGCCTAAATCCTCTAAATTATTAAATTTTCAAAAATTAAGAACACGTCCCTAGTGGAGTCGCCAAGCTATCGCGACCTAAAATTCATTTTTTTAGGTTAATGGATTACCAGATTAATTGATTAAATTAACTAACCTAGTTCGAGCTCTCGCAAGCTCTATCAAATCGCGACTTTGGTTTTTTGTTCAAATGGTTTTAAAATTTGGAGTCGTCACTAATCATTTTTGTTAGGTTGATTAGAAACCTAAGTAAATTAGCGGGAGAACTAAATTACTTCTACGAACCAGAGATTATGAGTTCGGGGACTTGGTTATACTAGTTAATTAAAACTAATGCCCTTTCGGCACCTTAATTTCATGGATATCCTAATTTGGCAACTCAGGCTTTGTTTATTCCTAAGGCTCAAGTGGAGTGTTCTCTTTTTGTATTTTCGCTTTTTTAAATGGAATATACGTGAGTGACATTTTTTTGGCATTTTCAAAATATTAAGTATTTCCTTGAAGCCGAAAGAGGGAGTGAGTTAACGACTTCTGTGTAGTGCTGCGAACTACTCATTTTGGGGTTTAGTGATTCAAAAATTAAATTACATGAAGTAAATAATAATAAATAAAGACCACCAATGGATAGCTCAGCCTTGGCTTGGCTCTCTCCTTTGGGGTTTAAGGTGCAGGAATTTAAATTGCATAAATTTAAAATGACCTCCAGTGAGCGGGCTCTGCCCTTCACATTCTGGGCTTTAAATTCTTTAAAATAAAACGAATTGATTTGACAATTCGAGCCGAAATCCATCGATGAATCAATTGAAAATTTAATGGGCACTCAAGAGTTTGTCGGCGCTAATTTTACACCTCCATGGGATTTACCGTTGACTTGGAGTTGTCCTTTACCTGACATAAAAATATAGAGAAATGGAGTAATGGAGCAAATATGATTTAATTCACATTAAAAATTAGAACAATGAAAGAGGCACTTAGCTTCGATGGCATTATGAGAAGTGCTTGATGGATATAATTGGTTCCTGCCTGAAATCAAATATGGGGAAATGGGAGAAGAGTAGAAAATTTGAGCTAGTTTATACTAAAAAATCAAAGAGAGTAGAGGGACACTTAGCTTCAAATCTGGGATGAATTCTTGATTTATGTTGATCGATGAAGAAATTGATGATGATAACCCTCTAGCTTTAAATTCCCATCATCTTCAAAATTCTCTCTCTCTTTTTGGTATTTTCTTTCTCTCAAATTTTTCTTCAATCTCCCAAAACTCTCTCAAATATCCAAAATTTTCTCTCCAAAAAATTTCACTCTCAAGCTCACTTCTTCCTCTTTTTATAACATACTCATCTATCTCCCATTCTAATTTTTCCACTAATTCTTCTTCATTTTTATCTTCCCTTCTCCATCTCTATCTCACATTCTAATTTCTCCACTAACTCTTCTTCATATTCATCTTATCTTCTCCATATCTATCTCCCATTCTACTAACTCTTCTTCATCTCCATCTTCCCTTCTCTATTCTCATCTTATTTTCTTTATCTTCTCTTCTCCATCTCCTCTTCTTCATCTTCTCTTCTTCATCTTCCCTTCTCTATTCTAATTTCTCCACTAACTCTTCTTTTTGTTATTTACAAAATAATCCCTCAAGTGTTAGGTATTTGTACTCTAGTCCATGAGAAATATTTCTTTAAGTCCAAATCTTCTCACAATTTTCGACACACCTATCGCATGTTGAATTTAAGCTCATTTCTTGCTATTGAAAATAATGCAAAATTTAATTAAAGCCCTGTTTGTAAAATTGAGTCATTCTGGGTATAATTGGGCCAAGATGAAAATTTTGAATATTAAAGAACAATGTCACAACTCCTAAAAGTGAAAAATGAAAATAAATTGACTCAAATTGAATTTTTTTAGGCCCGATTCGAGATTATGCTCGTTAAGGAATACACGATCCATAATTGGATTTTTTAAATTTGCGATGGCCAACATGAAAAGGGATTTAAAGGAAAAATATTGACTATTTTTATGTATTTTTATGGCCTCAAATGCTATTATTTATTAAATATTTTCCTAATTTCTAAAACATATATTTAAAAAATACAAAAAATATGAAAACTTATTTTTTACTCAAAAATGGTTGCCTAAGCTTGGCCAAGGCTTCCAAAATTGATTTTGCAATTTTCTCATTTTTCTTGATTTTTTTATGAATTTTCGAAAATAAAAATATCAAAAATACTGAAAATATGAAAAAAAAAATTTCGATCAAAAGTGCTTTTTGAGTTGAGAAATAATTTTTTTTAAACTTCTCAAATTTGGGAGAAGATAACTACATAAGTAAAAATTCATTTCGAAAATAGAAATTTTTTTTAGAAGTAAAAATTTTTATCAAATGGATTTCTATTTAAGAAATTACATTATCAAATGAAATTTTGCTTCAGAAATATTTTTAGAGCAAAAAATTATTTTTAAAGGTGTTATAATTCGCACCCTAAATCTGACTATGCATTAATTGTGCTCACGAAGATACCAATAAAGTCTTATGGCCCCTTTTTTTCCTTTTCGGTACTTATGACCGGATGTGAAGAAAAGTGCTCGCCACGTCAGCGGCCGATGTTATTTTTGTTTTGTTATTCCTTTTTCTCTTCACATTTCTTGCAGGAAACATCTTCCCACGAAAAGGACATGAAATGGAAAGAATATACAGAAGCGGACAAAATCAATCAATTGTCCTAAAGACAGGCCCTTTCCTATCCTAGATTCCGCCACTTATCTTGCCCAACTTGGTCGAATTAAAATCATTGGTCCACAAAACATAAAAACTCTAAAATGCACAATCTTTAGGGTAATTACATTTGGTGCCCCAGGCACTTCATGGAATTCGCTTTTGATCCTTATACTTTGCCTGGTTACAATATCAGCACATCCTTGTACTACTCCCTTGATGTCAATTTAAGCTCTTTTATCTCCATAAAAAAAAAAAGTGTCAAATTTGCGCCGATCATATCTGACATGTGATACATGAGTATACAAACCTCTAAAATTACACTTTCCGTTCGATGTATTCTTTTTTGGGATCATCAGGGTCCACACTGTTTTTCGAGGGAAAACTTAACTACTTCAATCGAGTTTCTGTCCAAATTTTTATGGAAATGTGAAATTATAGGCGACTATTTAGGACTAACTTAAAAGGACGTAGATGACTTCGAATCTACCAATATGCTATTTTGAACTCACAACCTCATACGCAAAATTCTTACAACAATGGTGATGCCGACAAGTTTGCGACCAATTGATTGCAAGGAGTTAATCATGTGGAGACTCTCGCCCGACACAGGTAGAGATACATTCCCTGCCCTCTCCGGCATTGCTTTGCAAGTTTTTATTTCCCTTCTTTGGGCAATGCTTTTAATTGCTCCATGCACCTCAATAAAGCATGGAATATGAATTAAATGCAGTTCACGGGCTGAAGAATCAATCGGTGCCTCCTCACCAGCCACAGGACTTAAGAACCACACTAGACATAGAACACGAAAACCCTGTTCGTAAAGAGAATTCGAGGAAAAAGGTAGGCCTAATCCCCTAAAAAGCCCCAAACTTTATGTTCAATCTCAAATCTGCTCTGATTTTTGGTCTAGTCTCAAATTTGCTCTGAACTTTTCTTTTTGTCTTGAAAAAAAAAATCCCCAAGTCCAGCCTCAATTCTATCCAAACTTTTTATTTTGTCCAAAAGAAAAGTCTTCAATTCTTACTCTAATTCCAAATCTGCTCCAAATTGGCTCTTTCTCAAAAATCAGCATTAGTTGTCCCTAATTTCATATCTTAGAACGGTTTCATTTTGGAGAATTTCAAAAAGTTTAATTGGGCCGGATTTTGTTATCGATGTAGGAATGCCACGTCAATCCGTACCCATTGGCCCCATTACTTTGCTAATGTGGTTCTGTTATCGAATTGAAAATGCCACGTCAACTTAAGACCGGATCATATGGACAGATTTAAGAATATAAAGAAGGTTGGTGATTTTTTTTTTTAGACGAACAAAATATAGGGAGATTTGAGATTGAACCAAAAGTTGGTTTTTTTTTTTTAGACAAAAAAAAGTTCGAAATAGATTTAAGATTGGATTTAAAGTTCGGATTTTTTTAATACAAAAAAAATTGAAGAAGATTTGAGACTCCACCTAAAGTTGGGATTCGTTTCTTAAGAAATGAGGCCGAAAAAATTAAAAAAGAGTGGAGCGCCTGACTGATATATCATCAGCAGATCGCCATCAATCGAATCGAGATAAAATGAGGGGTCTTCAAGGAAAGTATAAACCAAAAGGGAAAAGGAACATACGTGCAGTGCAATTCAATCCAATACGTCACAGAGGAAGAATTTTCCTTCTTTTTATTCTCTCTCTCTCTCTCTCTCTCTCTCGCGCTCTGTCTTTTGTGAATTTGACTCAACTGGCAAAAGGCAAGAGCAGATTTTCGGGGAGGGCAAGATCAAGACTTGAAGACTTGGGGTGCATGTTGGCGGATTCAAAGATTGAGACTTGACCGCACGACCAAATATGAACCGTACCGGAAGGGAGAAAATGGGGCACCACACCACCATTGCTTTCTCTCACTAGAAGAAGCACAGACGTTGACCCCCCCTCTCTCTCTCTAGCTCTCAATTTCTTCTTCTTTGGCGTGTGATTGTTTTCTTGCTAGTTTTGCAGCTCATGTCACTTTCTTTCCTCTCTCTGTTCTTAGCCCCTCACGCAATGTAGACTTGTGAAACTGGGACTGTGAACGGGGTCCTCTTCCTCCTCCTCATTCTCCTTCTGGGTGGTCCAATCGAAGGTGGTGGTGGGTCGTGGTGCTTCTTGCGTCTGCACTTCCCCGCCTTTAGTTTCACGCTGTTTCGGAGTCATAAGGCAACGACCTGAGCATCGGGCCTGCACGTCCCAGTCTCTGTCTCCGAGGTATCTTATTCCTTAAAGTAACCTCTTCATCTTTCTGCCAGCATGTTTCTGTTTTTAGCTTCCCCAGTTGCTATTATTTTTACTCTGCTTATTGCTGCTTCTACTTCAGATGCAGTAAAAAATGATGAGAGGAGACTCCAAATTCGGAAGATTTTTCAACAGCCCGAGATTGAAAAAAGAAAAAGCACTCGAGAATGGGGAATGTTTGAGTGACGCAAATGTCTCAACGGAACTAAGAGGCCAAAAAATGGATGAAGGCTGGGAATTTCTATCCCCACGAGGCATTATGAGCTTCTTCTGTTTATTGTCAGTCCTCTTTCACCATCAACTCACAGCAGCAGCAGAAGTAAATGACGAAGTGTCGATGTTATTGGCTTTCAAGAATTCCTCTATTCAATCTGACCCAAATGGGTTCTTGTCCAACTGGGAAGCCATCTCTCAGACACCGTGCTCATGGAGCGGAGTTTCGTGCACGCCCGATGGCCATGTGCAAGCCCTAGACCTCAGAAATGCTGGGCTCGGCGGTGCGCTGGACTTCTCTCGGCTCACCAAGTTGCCTGGTCTCCGATTCGTGAACCTGCACGGCAATCTGTTCTCAGCTGGTGACCTCTCTGCCTCTGCATCTTCTTCATGCCGACTCGAGACTGTTGACTTGTCCTTCAATAATTTCTCGGACCCTTTACCGAGAAACTCTTTCTTGATATCTTGTCTTAGTCTGGTTCACGTCAACCTCTCACGGAACTCAATCCCTGGTGGGAATCTCCAGTTTGGCCCTTCTCTGTTGCAGCTTGACCTCTCTAGGAATTCCATTTCCGATCCCACCCTATTGACTTATTCCCTCTCTAGCTGCCAAAACTTGGAACTCCTCAATTTTTCCGGCAACATGATCACCGGAAAATTGGGTGCCACTCCCAAATCTTGCAAGAACTTATCAGTTCTTGATCTTTCTGGAAATAATTTGTTCAGGGACATACCACCGAATTTCGCGGCGGATTCCCCACCTTCTCTCAAGTATCTTGATCTCTCCAACAATAACTTTTCGAGCAAATTCTCGGACCTCAATTTTGGTAGCTGTGGCAATTTGACTTATCTGAACCTATCAGGCATCGGCCTCTCTGGGAGCAAATTTCCAGAAAGTCTGAAGAACTGCCAGGTTTTGGAAACGCTAGACATCTCGCGTAATGAGCTGGAGTATATGATTCCTGGTACTTTGCTCGGGAATTTGCAAAACTTGAGGAGATTGTCTTTGGCCCACAATCACTTCATGGGTCAGATTCCGCGAGAGCTGGGGCAAATTTGTGGAACTCTAGAGGAGCTCGATCTGTCTGTAAATAACCTCACTGGTGGATTGCCATCAACATTTGTTTCGTGCTCTTCCCTGTGGAATCTCAATCTAGGGCATAATCATCTCTCCGGAGATTTTCTTGTTACCGTCGTCAGCAGTCTCTCTAGCCTGAGAAATCTGCATTTACCATTCAATGACATCAATGGCTCAATTCCGCTGTCCTTAACAAACTGTAGCCAGCTTCGAGTACTTGATTTGAGCTCCAATGTCATTACGGGTAATATTCCTCAGGGGTTTTGTTCGTCTTCCTTTTCGTCGTCACTGGAGAAAATACTACTTGCAAGCAACTATATCTCAGGAACTTTGGTTTCGGAGCTTGGAAAGTGCAAGAACCTGAAATCGATTGACCTCAGCTTTAACAGCCTGAGCTGTGAAATCCCTAAAGAGATATGGGAATTACCGAAGCTTTTGGACTTGGTTATGTGGGCAAACAATCATACTGGCAAAATTCCCGAAGGGATTTGCGAGAATGGGGGAAATCTCGAGACCTTGATTCTTAATAATAATCTCATTTCAGGAACAATTCCTCTATCCATTGCTTACTGCACCAACATGATTTGGCTTTCACTTTCGAGCAATCGGCTCACTGGAGAGATCCCTGCCGGAGTCGGGAATCTTCAGAAACTAGCTATCCTCCAGCTGGGAAATAACTCAATCACCGGACAAATTCCACCAGAAATTGGCAAGTGCCGGGGGCTCATTTGGCTAGATTTAAACAGCAACCAACTGACTGGTTCTCTACCCCCCGAGCTAGCCGATCAAACAGGCCTGATCACACCAGGGAGCGTTTCCGGGAAGAAATTTGCTTTTGTTCGATACGAGGGAGGCACGGATTGTAGAGGAGCTGGAGGACTAGTTGAATTTGAGGATATAAGACCGACGAGGCTGGAGAGTTATCATATGGCACACTCCTGCCAAACGACTAGGA
Source organism: Psidium guajava (assembly GCA_016432845.1). NCBI lineage: Eukaryota > Viridiplantae > Streptophyta > Magnoliopsida > Myrtales > Myrtaceae > Psidium > Psidium guajava. The sequence goes on from CM028226.1 coordinate 35,715,433, forward strand.
TTTACACCGGTGTGACTGTCTACAGCTTTGCTAGCAACGGGAGCATGATGTATATCGATTTGTCCTTCAATTCATTGATGGGTATTGTTCCGGAAAGCTACGGCACTATGACTTTCCTACAGGTACTGAAGCTGGGGCACAATGAGTTAACGGGGACGATCCCCGAAAGCTTCGGAGGTTTGAAATCTATGGGAGTTCTCGATCTCTCTCATAACCGTCTTCAAGGGTTTCTCCCAGGATCATTAGGGTCTCTGTCTTTTCTCAATGATCTCGACATTTCCAACAACAACCTCACTGGCCCCATCCCTTCCGGAGGTCAAATGATCACTTTCCCGGCATCCCGGTTCGAAAACAACTCTGGCCTTTGTGGAGTGCCTTTGCCCCCATGTGGCTCCGATACCGGATCAACAGTTCCATCAAGCTCCAGTGGCCGGGAAAGGAAGCAATCTGCTGAAGTAGGTGCAATCATCGGTACCAGTATCGCCGCATTCTTTATCATATGTATCCTCATTCTCTTGGTGGTGTTCTACCGTCTAAAGATACACCGCAAGATGGGTAAACAGAGAGAAAAGTACATACAAAGCCTTCCTACTTCGGGTACTAGCAGCTGGAAGCTCTCTAGCGTTCATGAGCCCTTGAGCATAAACATTGCTGCTTTCGAAACGCCTCTGCGAAAGCTCACCTTTGCCCATCTGCTAGAAGCAACTAATGGATTCAGCTCAGAGAGTCTCATAGGCTCTGGAGGGTTCGGTGAAGTGTACAAGGCTCGACTCAAGGACGGGCATGTAGTCGCCATCAAGAAGCTGGCTCATGTCACAGGCCAGGGCGATCGGGAATTCATGGCTGAAATGGAAACGATAGGGAAGATCAAGCATCGAAACCTCGTTCCTCTACTCGGCTATTGCAAGATTGGGGAGGAGAGGCTCCTCGTGTACGAGTACATGAAGTGGGGGAGTCTCGAGTCAGTTCTTCACAACAGGCCCAAAGGAATGGCCTGGAAACTTGATTGGGAAACAAGGAAGAAGATAGCCACAGATTCAGCTCGAGGCCTGGCGTTCTTGCACAATAGTTGCATTCCTCACATCATACACCGTGATATGAAGTCGAGCAATGTCCTTCTGGATGAAAACTTTGTAGCTCGTTTATCTGATTTCGGCATGGCTAGATTGGTGAATGCCCTGGACACTCACCTCAGCGTCAGCACCCTCTCAGGGACTCCCGGCTATGTGCCCCCCGAGTACTATCAGAGCTTTAGATGCACAACAAAGGGGGATGTGTACAGTTATGGAGTGATCCTGCTTGAACTTCTCTCGGGGAAGAGGCCAATAGATTCTTCCGAGTTCGGCGAGGACAACAACCTGGTAAGCTGGGCGAAGCAGCTTTGGCGAGAGAAGAGGAGCAACGAAATACTCGACCCTGAACTGGCCGAGGATACACCCCACAGGGACGAACTTTGTCGGTACCTAAGGATAGCATTCGAGTGCCTGGAGGACAGACCTCCTAGGCGACCGACTATGATTCAGGTTATGGCAATGTTTAAAGAGCTTCAGGCCAGTACATCGGACAGCGATATCCTCGGCGGTCTCTTGGTGAAGGATGCGGTTATCATCGAGTCACGAGAGGAAGAACTCGGAGACTCTAGTCCATGATGATGAACTTCATGTGGATTTGGCTAAGCATTCTATTTTACATCCTCCCAGAGTCAGGAAAAGGGGTTCATCATTCGCATTTATCCCTCCGTAAATACACGAAAACTCGGCTGGGACACCAAATTGTCGACATGTATATGGAAAAGCAGACAAAGAACGATAACAACGGAATCGACTTCGATTCTCCAGGCCGCTCCAAATTCGGCGACTATATCTTCCGATCCCCCTCGTCATATCATTCTTGTAAAGGCACTCCAAAAGTTTGTGTTCAGCGTCCATTTTTCTTGTCCGCAATGAACCCATGTTCTATCTTTTTTTCCTTTATGGCTAGAAAATAAGTGATTTGCCAATTTTTTTTACTTTCTTTCTTTTCTTATGTCTATGAAAGCTTGAAAACAGTAAAGCTAGAAGCCGTAGGCGTTAATAAAAGAGCATTTTGACATCCGATGCGAAATCGATGACTTGTTAGTCCTTTGCTCATGACATTTTCCTTCACTTGAGCTGGATTTATTCAACAAGGGCAATGATGAAACCATCTATTGGATTCAATCAGTGCCGTAATCACTCATTATTTATTGCTTATCGACAGATTTTTCGATAGCTAACCACCACCATGATTAAACCTTCGCCGGAGTCAAAAATCGACCTTCGCATCGGAGAGTAATCTTTAGACTTAAGGGGCCAAAATACCAGCTCTAATGATGATCAAGCGGCACTAACACTCGAGACCCTGACTTATAAAATTTTGCTTTAAAGACTTTCATGGTTGGGCTCATTTCCATATCGGAAAGGCCCAACCGAAGAATAAAACTTTCAGATGGGCCGGATGTTGGCCCATTACAAAGTCTTGCAGGTGAATATTGGGCCAATCCCGATTCCCATGTGGCGTCCTTATGGCCATCTTTTCTTTAGGCATCGTTCAACTTCGGCGCGGATCTTTCTTTCAATGTCCCCCCATTCGTCTCCTTGTGTACGGTAGCCTCTAGCAATGGCCATGCCCGCCGAGGCCCGGCTCAGGTTCGGCATGCCCGGACCGTGCCGGCTCATGCATGGCACGACACACCTTAGATCGGTGGGTGGTTGCACGTGGATAGAGCCCGCTTCATCATCATCTGACGCATCTGAGAAGTATCCGAAAAGTTCAGCAACCCTCTGATCCGCCAAGTAGTTGAATACCGGTAGCCAGCCTCATTTCGTGGGGCCAATGTTCCTAGCAACCGGAGCATTGATCGTGGCACTATTCGGAGTTATCGGAAAATATTTTGTCCCAAAATGCGAAAGTCAGTCGCTGTTCTTATGATTATAGTTTGGGAAGGTCCGTGGAATCAAACGTCTTCCAAACATTGCACTTTCAGCATCTACAGTTGCGTGGCATTGGTTAGAATTTGTTGCTGTTTGAGGCCGGGGACCAAAAGTTGGTGCCTCGGGAAGTGTAGAGTTGAGCATAATGAATCGACCGATCGAAAATCGCCCAGATCAGCTAGTTTGGTTCGATTTTTGGTTTCATAAAATCGGGATCAATTGTGTCTGGTATGATCCCAATTTTTGGGGAAATTGGATCAAATGTTTTTTTTTTTTGCTACAAAAAAAATTCTAAATATAAACCTAAATTCAATATGCTTAGAATGCTTTGTACAACTTTTAGGTTTAGCAACAATGCGATTTAAATAATGAGAGGTAGTCTGGTGAGTGTGCCATTAACGAGAAAAATATAACGATAGATCACAAACATAAAATGTGATGGTCCCTCGTGGTCTAGTCCCCAGTTTAGAGGTGGGACCGAATCAAATTGGGCCCGAAAACTAATCACCCCTAATAAAAAGGTGGGGTTGCTCTCATTTGTTGGAATACCATGCAGTCATTAGGTCGTTGTGCATCGTGGTTGCCATGGTCGTCACGGCGTTGCTCTTGTGGCTCTAGTGGAGGAGGCACGTATAGGCCCAAGGGCACATATGGAGTTTGTTGCCTTCTCAAGTCATCGATTCGTTTTAAAAAGGAAAATATTGGGCATGGCGAGCTAAGACCGTGCCACGGACCGACCCCAAACGAGAGGTGCCATGCCCAGTGCCGGCACCGTCCAGTAGCCATTGCTAGTAAATCTTGATCCGCCACCACGGCTAAATAATTCGGCATTGTGGAAATTTGAATATTTTTTTTATCTGATTTTATTCTATCATATCATATTACACTCTACAATCCACACTGTTTTGCGTCATGTACCGTATGCGGGTTTCGAGACCCTGCTCTCTTTTTATGCCCCTCTACCTTACTCCTTTATGAAAAATGGAAATTCGAACACCTGGCTTCTCTCTTCTCGAATAAGAAGAGTGGCCATTCAGATTGAAATCCCAACATTTGATCATAGCCGCTTTTGAGGTATAATTGGAGAGTAAGTCTTGACCAAAATTCGAACCGTGTCAGGATCCAAATCGTACCTGTAAAATCGCAAACGTACGAGCAAGTCCGTCGTAGGATTCAGAAGTCCCCAGTGCGAAAGGGTCCCACAGACGAAGGAAAAGGGAGGCGGAGGGGAGTGAACCGGTTTACTGCCGGCTTCTAAAGAAAAAAAAGAGAAAGGAGGGGGGTGGGGGGTCAAGATTCAAAATAAAAAAAATCAGGTACTTTCTAAAATTCCAGTCCTTTTTTGGGTCCCCCCATTCAAATCAAATCACACCTATGTTAATTATTATATTTAAAAATTTTAAAAAAAAAGACTAAAAAAGGCAAAGAAAAAGAAAAAGAAAAAGAAAAAGAAAAAGAAAGTGCTACGAATATAATAGTTTTCAATTAATTGAATTTTTCTGCTCCCAATGGAAACCACACCCACCTCCTCTTTTTCTTGTCCTCCTTGCGTTCATTTTACCTTTTTTTTTTGGGGTGGTTTTGTACAAAAAAAAAGAAAAAAAAATCTTACGGTGAAATTCTGAGAATTCAACTTCAAGGACGCATTTAAGCTTTATTTCAAGAATGAGGCCAATTGGTACAGAGGATCGTTGGTTGAAAAACAAAGAGTTGGTGCTGTCAAAAGAAAAGCAGCTGCCCAGATTTTTTTTCTATATTAATAAATTTTGGAAAATATTTATATCATCGGGAAAAAAAGAATTATTGTCCCTAAATTTGGAAAATCCAGTATAGTAACTTCTCCGAGTTTGCAATAAGAAATATGCTTATCTGACAGTTTTATTCTACTATGGTATTGATAATATGCTGTAAACTACAAAAAAAATAAAATAACAAATAACTAAGAATTATTATGGTTTTACTCTTTCGAGAATTTATAACCCGCAACATACTGTTATTCTCGCAATCACCAAAAAATTATTATGCTAAAAAGGTCCCTGCGATAATGCTTGTGGGAGTGGCTTTATGAAAAGAGAAAGTAGGGTTTTTTTCAGATTAGAAGATTAATTATCTAGCTTTTTTTTTTTGGTCAGTATTAATTATCTAGTTGAAAGTTGCTTTTTTTTTTTAAGTTTACTAGGACGTTTTCTTTAATTAATTAAAATGATATTCGATCGTGCCAAACGTTAAATGTTTATTGAACATCATTTTCACTGAACATCGGTTGTAATGCCTAAATGCAGTTATTATTACGGCGTTTATTACTCCATTATATCTTTCATAAGCTATATATAGTTAAAAATCCAATATCATTGATCCTCCGGTTCGAGGCCTACGATCGCGGGGAAATCTTCATTATCATTACTAATTATGATTATGATTAGCAATTAATTTACAAATTCTGAACCACCCTCGTGAAGAAAGAAGAGAGCAAAATAATAATAATAATAATAATAATAATAATAATAATGGTACTTGTCGATTTCGATTCACGAGGGGCGATGCATGGCGCAGTTTGGGGGACATGAGTCGTACTTTCTCGTGTTAAATTTTCAACGTCTCTAGTGTCATTCTTTAACAAAAAAAAAAAGAAATAATTGGAAAAGCACACTATCTAACCCTAACCAAACGCATTATAAAGATGGGTTTCACGTTTTTTTTTTCACGTTTTTTTAGGTCGTTGACATTAATAATGATGTTGATCTTTTCTCAGAAATCGAGCTCCTCCGAGCCCTGTTTTTTTTTTTTTTTTCTCGAGAAGTAGTTCGATCACTTTTGTGAACCGGTTTGACGTCGATTGAGGGTGCGGCCGACTGGCTCCATTCCTCGATTGGACCTTGAACTTGTTCGATCGCTCGACCGGCTCCATTCCTCGATTGGACCTTGAACTTGTTCGATCGCTCGCGCCCCGTTCGGCGCAGTTGATTCTCCGGGGGGGGGGGGGGGGGGGGAGAGAAAAGAAGGGTAAGGTAGAACTTTGTGGGGGGACATTGGTGACGGCACGGTGACTGGGGGACTGAGAAAAGGGACAAAGACTCGGTCGTAGGAAGCTTTTTTGACCGGGCAAATTTGATAAAGAGACCCACCAAACCATGTCCCTACTCAATAAATAAATTACACAAATTAATTATAATACTTTCAATTGGAGAGAGAGAGAGTTAGAAAAGAAGAAGAAGGAAAGAAAGAAGGGGTCGGATGAAGGGAGGAGGAGGAGGGAGGAAGATTGACTGAACTTGTGTTTGCTAGCTTTTAACTTTGATACTTGGTCCAGTTTTTAAATGGGTGTTGGCTCCAATTGGCATCTTCTCAGACAATTGTTTTTTTTTTTTTAAATATGACACTTGTAAACAACGTTTGCATCCTCTGGTTGTGCCACTTTTTGGATCCATCCTCATCTGAATTCTTCCTCCCCATCTTTAAAAATGGAGCAACGATAGAAAAAAGAAATATAGGTATGTAACGCGACGCGTACATTTCGCAGAACCCGCTGGCTCCAGGTTGCGCATCCGATCAGAACTGCCGATGCTTTTCGCAGCTCATCGAAGACTGTACAGCGAACGAGAATTTTTAATTTGGCCTGTCCGCACGTCGCTTGATTTATGCATGGAATAAAATTTCATCCCGCTTTTGTAATTTTATGTGTCCAGTGAAGCTTTTCATGCTTACCATGTCTTTTTATTATTATTATTTTAATATGAAGCTTATGCTAGGAAATATCTCTTTTGATGAGCTCGATTGACCCTATCATAGCTTGGTAACATAAATGGGTTAAGTTGATCGATGATGATCGATCTGAGAAGAGACAAGTTACGAGTCTCTCTCTATACCCCCTCGAAGCTCATCTTAAAGATAAACTCTGATGAACAAAACAACAAGAGTAGTGTCAAATCTTGAGCATATTAAACATCCCACCCTTCCAAAATAAATAAATAAATAAATAAGCATTTGGTAAATACATTGCTCCACAAATTGTACCGATCTTAACTTTCATTCTCGAACCTGTAAGCCTAGGTGGCATCTTATTTATTCAAGTTCTAGACAAATATGGATTTAGACCGACCAAATGCTTTTGTAATAGCTTGTTCAAGAATTTTATCATGCTGATGAGTAATGGGTGTTTGCCAACTTGGGTCCTCTCTCATCATCCTTTGGTTTCTTAATCACCACTCCTTACTAATTTTCAGTCCCATCGAAATAGAGGCTCAGTCATATCTTATCCATTGAACGTTTCATCAAATTAGATAGCAACAGACAAATTCAGACTTATAATAAATGCCCAATTATCCTTGGGTCCCAATTTCAAATAATTTAATTTTTCCCAATTTCTATTTATTCGAACGTATATTATTTATTTATTTTTTTAGGGCAAATACCATTGATTTTTTTTTTTTGCTGAGTCACATGCATTGTTTCGAGACATTTCCCATCTTTGTAATGTCCTGCTTCATTCATGCATTTAGGTGCCTACCATATTGAAAGCCCTAGAGACATCTTCTTTCTTATCACCACCAAATTAATTCCATCTGTCTTGAAAATAAAGTTATTTCTTTTTAGTTTCTCGTTTTCCCCCCTTCTATTTTCTAACTAATTTAGCCCGGAAGAATTAAGGAGAATTTTTAAAAAATGACCCCAAGTGCTCTTTTTTTTTAAATAAAGGCATGAAGTGGACATTATTTTAAATAAGGGCATGAAGTGCCATCATTATCTCAAAATAGGGCCTGAAGTGGCTATGGTTGTTTCAAATAAGGGCCTAATCTTATCGGCCAGCCAAATTTTTTGGCCAATCAAAGGCATTTTGTTAAAATGTAATTTTAACTTAATTGTATTAGTTAAATTAAATTAAAAAATTAAAAAAAAAAAGAAGAAGAAGGAAGAAGGAACACCCAAGCCGAAGTCAGTCCACTCCCACCTCTAGCTATTGCCCCAACCTTAGTGTGTGGTGGTGGTGACAGTTGTTGGGGTCCTTGGGGTTGCCGGTGCCCCATCGAAGTTGGAGCAACGGCCATAGGCGGGAGGGCCTCCTGCCTGTGTTTTATTCTTATTCTTCTTCTTTTTTTCCTTTTCAGTTTTAGTTTTTAAAATTTTTGAAAAACTCATAAAAGGTAAAATAAATAATCAAAGGCCATATGACTAGAATGCCCCTATTAACTAATGCATTAGGCTCTTTTTTGAAATTAATAATACCATTTCAGAACCTTATTTGAAATAATATTCACTTTATGCCATTATTTGAGATAATGAGGAAACTTCGGGTTCTTATTTGAAATAAGGTTAATTTCAAATCCTTATTTAAGGAAATGAAGGCACTTCGAGTCATTTTTTGAAATTTTCCAGAAGAATTATAATGGAGAAGATAGTGCGCAAAAGACAGAATAAGCAAAAAGCAAATAATATAATTTAAAAAAAAGAAAAAGAAAAAGAAAAACCGGAGGAAAAAGAAGAGACTGGAAAGAGGGTATGAATGAATAGGCTTTTAGCCTAGAATTCGATCCCAATCTCATCACAGAATATATTTAGAGATAGCAAATCATTATCAATCAACCTGTCCTTTTTCCCAAAAATAAAATAAAATAAAAAGAGAGCATATTTTAAAGAATAAAATAATAAACCGAAAAATTTCAGGCGGTGCCAAACAAAGGGGTTTATAAAATGAGAACCTCTTTTGTTGTTGTCCTTGTCAGGTTTGCGTCTTTCACTTTGTGGGAGTTGGACGGCCCTCCATGCTTCCTTGGTTCCCTCCATACAAGCCCTAGTTCTCACAAAAAAAAAAGAAAACAAAAAATTGTTCATTCGAACGTTGTTGCGTTGCAATAGTTGTTAGGCAAAACCCTAGATTAATTTTATTTTCTTCTTTTTTTCCCCCATAGCGACCAGGGCTACGCATTGACAGATTCCACGATCGAATCATCCGATTAAAAATACTTCTGTCCCGTCTAAATTGAATGGTGCGTGGAGGATCACTTGCTCCTCGAAACGTAGACTCGAGATACGAAGTCAAACAGAGAATCGAGCATGGGAGCTCGAAAGTAAGGGACTAGGTGAATTCGATGTTTTCAACATGAATATTGATCCTCATCATGGGAATTCCATGCTCCTCATAAAAACATCAATTCGTATCTTTTTTTTATTTATATATATTCACAGCGCATGAAAACTCAGTATTTTCATCCAGCGCAGCTCGCCATGTTATGGGTAACTCGGGATTCGGAAAAAAAAAAAGGAAGAAGAGGGATCAATTTCGAACATTCGAAATTTGTAGAAAAATAAGAATGGTAAGAGAAAGATAAAAAAAAGAAAAAGAAAGAAAGAATGAGAGAGAGGATGAAATTAGGTAATTGTGCAGCAGCACAAAAGGCCAATCGGCAGATGGGGTTGCGTGGCCTGCAACCTGCAAAGATCTTCAGCCGTGTCCATTGGAAGCTCCGATCTTCTTCTTCCTCCGATTCCCTTTTTCAGCCGTCTCGAACAGAATGTAGTTGTACCCTCTTGTCACTGACGCGTGTACCCCCTGATTGGTGCTCAGTCATTCTTTATTTATTTGTCTTTTCGCCCCCCTTATTTATTTGCAAATTGGGATTTGAACCCCGGTGCAAAGCTACAAAAACTTCCTCAACCTCCTCCTTAAACCGGGAAAAATGAAAACCGACGCCGTATCGAGTGAAATCTCTTGCACGTCATGTAGTTTCTGTTGGGTTGTGGATGGTTATTATTATTATTATTATTTAGAGTCATCAGCCGATCCAATCCGTTTAGGGTATTGCCCATGAAAATGATTTTTTTTTTATAAAATTCATTTTTCGCAAAACGAATGCAGCTGTCTATGTCATCGGCCGGGGTTATCATTGAGAATTGGATCGAGGGTGCAAAAATTGAAACTACACATGAAACAAGGGAGGTTAAAAATTAGGAAAAGAAAGAAAAAATGACTAATAATGATCTGGAATCAACCCAAAAATATGCGTAGACGGTTATAAGATTACAGATGGGAGGCTCAAAAGGTGACAGCCCAGCTTAAATTATATTATTTTTTCTATTTCATTTTTAGGGAACAAAAAAAAAAGGAAATTCCTTTTTTTCCAATATTCAGTGCTCAACGTGGGCCAATGACATTCTTTTATTAAGGACAAAATTGCCCCTGCATAGCAACGGTGCTATGATTTGTCAGCCTACTTGGGCCCAAAAGCATTTGGGCCCAGGAAACCAGAAAGGCCTTCTGAAAAATAAGATTTTGCACGGAGAAAAAATTTCAAATAGCAGAGAAGAGTAATAAATAACTTGACCAGAAAACAAGACAGTAATAAATATTTTCCTTTTTGACCAATAAATAAATAAATAAATAGACGGAAATATATATATATATATATATATATTGTGTGTGTGAAACTGTGCAAGACCCTCTTTTCAGTTTCTCCTTGCCATCTCTCTCTGTCCCTCAAAGATTCCATCTCCATTTTCCCCTCTCGATCCCCCACCATTCTTGTTTCTACACATCCCATCCTTCCTTTTTCTTCTTTTAACACAAAGACAATATTGTTTTTCCCTCCCCCTCTTCAAATTCTTCCTCAAAAGAACACAATCATTCATTTTGACGCGCAGAGAGAGAGAGAGAGAGAGAGAGAGAGAGAGAGAGCGGGGTTAAAGAAGTGGGGCGTTTTGGGTTTTTTCTTTCTAACCTGGGTTTTCTTGATAACCCAGAAACGAAGTGGATGTTCTTCCCATTTAACTGAATTTTAGACAAGGGACACAGCAGAAGCTCGAAAAAGAGAGGATTTTGAGAAAAGGGTCGGCCCAATTTTGGCATTTCAGGAGGTGGGGGGTGTTGCTGCGCAGGTCGTGGTTGGAATCATCGTAGCATTGACTCCACAATCAAGCAGGTAATCATTTCTAATGATGGAGTTTCACGCCTCTCGTCTTGCTTTTACTCTTCTTCTTCTTCTTCCTTTGTTTTTTTTTGTTGGGTTCATTCTGTTATTATCTTACCTGCTTTTGCTTCTGAAATCCCGGGAATTTTTGTGTTTTTGTACCTCTCTTTCTGTATGTGCATTTCTGACCATGCTTTGCCTAATATGTTTTTTATTTTTTGTTGAAAAGGTGTAATTTTGTTGTTTTGGGTTTTCTTTTCTGTCGACTGGAAGCTGACAGACGTTTCCACATTGTGGGATGTTGTGGTTTCCCTATTTTTAGATCGCGCCGTCTGTTAATTTCGTTGTGTCATTGACGGATCTTGGCCAAATTTGGAATTCGATCCATGATTTCCTGTCAGAAAATCTCAAGTCTTTTCGTTAGTTTGTGGGTTTTTCTGGGTCCAATCGTTTTAAAGTATACAGAGTTAATCGTGCAAAGGACAAGAAGCGAAAATTGTAAATTTCTTGTCTTTCTGTTTTCCATGTGATAATGTATTCCGTTTACACATCATTTCCTGATCTTGAATTTCTTTTCGGAGGAGCTGCTTTGCTTCTCAGATTCTTGGAATTGATTTGATTCGGAAATATGCCGAGCAGTCAATTGGATATATTTTGTGCTCGTGTAATGCCTGCTTGATTCGAGCAAGCCTCAGAGGAACCTTTATCTCGTAGTCCACCTTCTCTGTCGAATTCCAGTAGGAATATATTTTATGTGTTTATTCAAGCTGCAGTTCAATATGGCTGTACCTATTCTTACATCTCCTACGTTTCTTGTATGGTTCGTACTTTTCAGAACATTCTACAACGCAACGATAGTTTTCGGTCTGTCCTTACTTTGAGCTGAGGTTTAGCTACATCATGAGTGGGATGGATGATAATGTTGCTGTGATTGGCGATTGGGTGCCTCCGAGCCCGAGCCCAAGAACCTTTTTCACTGCATTGCTTGGTGATGACATTGGTTTGAGGTCAGGACTGGAAGCTCCTGGAAACAATAAGACGGGGGGACTTTTTCTAGGATCTCAAGAGAGGATGACAATGGGGAACTTTGAAAACAAGGACACAAAACAAGTTGGTCCTAGAGGTGGTGACTACTCCGGTGAATCTGGCTCGGCTGTCGACCAGAAAGGGTATTCGCGTGGATGTCTTGTGGAAAGGTTGGCGGCCCGAGCTGGGTTTAACGCCCCAAGATTAAATACAGAGGGAATTAGATCTGCTGATCTTTCGTCGAATCCCGATGTTAGGTCTGCTTATTTGACGATCCCTTCTGGTCTAAGTCCTACATCACTTCTGGAATCCCCAGTTTTCCTCTCGAATTCACTGGTAAGCTTGAGGTTGATGATTCTGACGTTGTTGGGCTGTTTTTAAGGTTCCGATTGGATTGTTGAAATTATATATTCTGTGGGTGGGTTCTTAAAGTTCTGTGTAATTGTTGATGTGCTTGTAAGTTGTAATGTTGTCACTTATGTGAAAATTGGTTTCTCAAGCTTGAGACATTGCCTTCTGTCTTTGGCAGGCTCAGCCCTCTCCGACCACAGGAAAGTTTCCTTTCTTTCCTAACAATAATAGCAAGAGCTCCGGGTTGATATTAGATGCAGATACAAGTAGAGATAACCCATTTGAGGACGACGGTTCTTCATCATTTGCTTTCAAGCCTCTTGGTGAATCGAGTTCCTCCTTCTTTGGTGCCGGGAGCAAAGTAATTGTCTTCTTTCTGTTTTTCAAGTAATATGTCTGAAGCAAATTATAAGATGCATGAATTTTTAAGCTTAGTTTCTTGATTTTTTGAAAGATGGCCAAGAATTTAGACACTGTTATTTCTGTTAATTAGTCTATGTCTTGTACAATCAACATGCAGATGAATCAAGTCACATTTCCTCAGCAGTCTTTCCCTAGAATCGAGGTTTCAGTTCAGTCAGAAAATTCTGTCCAATCTTGTAATGCGGAATCAACCAAATTGCAATCCCAGAATAGAAGCGGATTCCAATTTCAGGGAGACTTTTCCAGGTCGTCAACAGAAAAAGTTGCTGGTCGTGATGGGATGCCATCTGATCAAAGGAACTTTGGTACTGTTAGTGGCGATCCTGAACATTCTCCACCGCTGGACGAGCAGCAAGATGATGAAGCAGACCAAAGAGTCAGCGGAGATTCCTTTGTAGGTGTTAATGGTGGCAGCCCTTCTGAAGATGGATATAACTGGAGAAAATACGGACAGAAACAAGTCAAGGGAAGCGAGTATCCAAGAAGTTATTACAAGTGCACTCATCCCAGCTGTCAAGTTAAAAAGAAGGTGGAACGATCTCATGAGGGCCATATTACGGAAATAATCTACAAGGGGGCCCACATTCACCCGAAACCTCCACCTAACCGCCGAGCTGTCATTGGGGGAGCCAATCCCCTTGGTGACATGCAGTTGGACATTCCAGAACAGATGGGCTCGCAGAATGCTACTGACACTGATCCAGCTTGGGCTAATTTGCAGAAAACTGTTGGTACGGGAGGTCCTGAGTGGAGGCAGGATAACGTTGAGGTCACATCATCACCATCTGATGGCCCTGAATTTAGCAATGCTCCGACCTCTTTGCAGGCACATAATGGTCGTAATCAATTCGAATTGGGGGATCAGGTGGATGCATCCTCTACTTTTTCAAATGATGAATGTGATGATGAGCAGCAGACTCACGGCAGCGTATCTTTGGCTTATGATGGAGAAGAAGATGAATCCGATTCAAAGAGAAGGTATTAATGCCTCCCTGTTTTGTGCGTCTTTTGGTCCCTTTTTTTCCTTTCATTTGACGTTAGAGAATCCGAGCATCTCTTCATCCCGTGGTTCTCCAGGAAAATTGAAGCTTATGCAACTGATATGAGTGGGGCTTCAAGAGCCATTCGTGAGCCTAGAGTTGTGGTCCAGACGACCAGTGAGGTAGATATTCTTGATGATGGTTATCGCTGGCGCAAGTATGGGCAGAAAGTTGTGAAGGGAAACCCGAACCCAAGGTCACTTGCATTTTCATGCCCCCACTTGAAATTGAAACTTACTTTTTGTAGATTGCAACAACATCCAAAGCTAAGTGAGAAAAGTTGTCCCTGTAACCAAGGGAGCACATAGTAAATGACCATATATTGTGAGATTTATTTCTATTTTCTTTGAAAGCTCACATTGCAAAACTTGAAACTGAAGACCTTTGGTTTCGGTGCAGGAGTTACTACAAGTGTACAAGTGCCGGCTGCACGGTTAGGAAGCACGTAGAGAGGGCGTCACATGACCTCAAGTCAGTAATTACCACGTATGAAGGGAAGCATAATCATGATGTTCCTGCTGCTCGGAATAGCAGCCATGTCAACTCTGGTGCATCTAGCGCCATACCAACCCAGTCGGCCACCTCTGCAGTTCAGACTCAAGTCCACAGGCCCGAGCCCTCGCAAGTCCATAACATGATGGGGAGGTACGAGGGGCATGGGTCATTAGGTTCATTTAGCCTACCTGGAAGACAGCAACTAGGCCCCGCTCCCCCATTTTCCTTTGCAATGAATCCACCCAGACTGGCGAATCTTGCGATCGCTGGGTTGGGTCGCGGCCAGGGCAACCTTCCAATGTTGCCTGTTCATCCATTTCTGGCTCAGCAGCGCCCAGTACATGAAATGGGATTCATGTTGCCGAAAGGAGAACCGAAGGCCGAGCCAATATCTGAGCCTGGTCCGAACCTGTCTAACAACTCCTCGGTTTATCAGCATATTATGAGCGGACTGCCGCTTGGACCTCAGATGTAAATTTCACACCCCCCCCCCCCCCCCCCTTTTTTTTTTTGCTTAAAGAGAAGAAACATCATCTCATAATATATAGATTTCCAATAGCAATACATATTCCTGGTTTTTTTTTTTTTGCTTGTTTATCTAAGTTCTGAGAATTGAGGACATTCCTTCCTGGTTTTGACGGTATACTTGTTCAATGATACGCGCAGCTCCAAGTCGTGTAACATATAGTAGTTGCTAATTTGAAGCATTGCCGTCTCAGAATTTGTTATCAAAACCATGCTGAGTTAATATATCCAAGTTCATCAAAAAGCTTCGTAGGAGATAGGAAAGAACATCGAGCTGCGTCTATCTTCGGTTACATTGCTGTAATCGGACAGAAGTTCGCCATGTTTATTTACCTTAACAAATGTAAATGAGGCAAGACAAATCATCCAGCACTTAACTCGGTTTCAATTGATTCATTGCAGAATATCAGGTTTGAGAGGGAAACGACACAACTTTTGTAGGACGCAGGGAACTTAATTTTCCTACGGTATTGGATACATATCTATTTCGTGCGACTACACCTTTTCTATTATCGACCCACCACATGTTTCATCCATGAAGGAATGAGCTGTATATAAAACTGACGGAAACAAATCACACGATAAATTCTGGTGAACTACGAAGATGCATCTTTTGTCGGCTATATGCATCAAAGAATCATTGGAACCAGAAAGCCCCTGCCGACGAGGTTCTATCGTCAACCGACTCTGCTGACCAGATTACAGTCTGGACAAGGCAAACTTTCAGCAGATCCACTAAAAATTGCTGGCAGTTTGGCCGCAGAGGGAAAAGGTTCTTCAAATGAGTCGCCTCCTTAATGGGAGTTTGAGATCGAGTCTTCAAGAGTGCCTTCTTTTCGGCGTTGATTTACATCTTTTCGGTGCTTTATTTCATCTCTGCATCAACATGGGAATGTCAGCCTTGAAGTTATGAAGCAAAAGTCAAAAAACTTTCCATTACATAGAGATTACCGTCTACATTAAGAAAGCATGAGCATGCATGACGAGACAAAAGTGGAAAATAAAGTAAAAAGCAATTCTGAAAGCAGAGAAGCCTCATGATAAGTTCACGAAGTGACTACTGTTGACAGGCCAGGATTTCAACTACTTTCTTTTTTCTATCATTTTTGTTAGGAGCACATCAGTAATTATGAATAGACTGAAGGCTCCTAAGAGATTAGTAACAATTCGAAGGAAGGTCACAGACATGCCAGGTTGCCAGTGATCACCTCATTCACACACCGAGACAGTCTCAATGGCAAATAAACCAACCTCGTTAAGCACAGAAGCGTGAACCATCTGCCAAGATGCAACCAATTATTTCACCAGTACCTTCCTAACTTAAGAAATGTGCAGCATACAATTCATTCAGATGTGATGTGGTCTTAAGATAAGCTAACGAAACTTGTAGATTTTTCCAATTGCATTAAAGCTACCCTTATACTTTAAAAGCAGCCATCCTTTTCAACAGATCTGTGTTTCAGGAGCCTAGCAACAAGAAAATATCCCATGGAATGATACGGAATACCTTGTTAGTACTTACTCAAACAATCAACAGTAGAAGACAATTCCCAACATTAAAGTTGTGAAAATGGAAAAAAACCTGAGAATGGTCTCTACTGAATCATAGTGAAGAATAGCTACAATCCTTCTCTTTCGTCCTTTCGGTGGCTCTCCACCACGCTTTACCACAGGCAATTGCTTGATTCCCTTGGCCTCCATCAACTCTTTTGCCGTTTCTAAGTCAGTGTCTGGGTAGCATGTTAGAAGTCCACGCTCTTGGCCACGATAAGTTATCTTCCTTGTACATATGGAAGAAACGAGAGAAGTATTTGCCTGTAAAAGTTACAATCCCAATAATCAGACAAGGGATTTAATTATGGACCCTTGGAGGTCCGCCCAAAGGTCTTGGGTGGGTATGGGGGGAGGGGGCATTAGGTTTAGGAAGTTCAGGCTTCAATTGGCAAAAAAGAGGAAGAGGGAATTCCGGTGCAGAGATGGTCTCATCAACAACTACAGAATGACCATGAAATCTGAGGAGAATAATAAATATACAGTAAGAAAGGGAAGCATCGTGTAACCACATACATCCCCTAATGCAGTATCACTGGTCAAAGCATCAGTAGGTGTTTTGGATAAATAACGTCTTATGTCGCCATATGTTAATATCCCTTCAAGCAGATTTTCCTTGTCAACCACAATCACACAATTTTGCTTGCTATCAAGCATGCATTTACTGGCATCCTTCAAGGTAGTTGCAGGAGAAACCTTCACATACTTCTTTGACATTGCCTGAGATACCTGAAGTGCAACATAGAAAGCCAAGTAAAAAATATTAGGATAAACGTAGCAACTCAGAAAAATAATCGAAGAGAACATTTGAACTTCAATTAATAACAATAATCATCAAGTAACCTTCAGATCAGCCAAAAGAGTATCTTCGTTATCCACTTCACATTGAGCATCAATGGAAGGGAGTTCTAGACCGTGTCCCTCGGTATGCCTCCTCTCAGTATCACTTTTGTCTTCAGCATGGGAAAGATAAGAATAGCCTCTTCGTGGAGTTCGTGCATCAGATGCCTCAGTCTCCTTGGCTTGGTTTGTCACGGAGGGCACCCATATTGCTAATCCAACAGCTCCCTAAAATTGTTAGAAACAAAATCAATAAACTAGACCCAAGTATAGTTGGATTTCACTATGAATCACAAATCACTATAAAACCGATTGGGCTTGATGCTGTGCAATATGAAGCAGTAACAAGTGCGACAAACATGACAAGGTTGTACTGTGAACAGTAAACTTGCAATTGAAGACAATAAAGATGAACAACAAAAGATGTTAAGGCCGGAGTAACTGACAGGCCACTGTTTCGGCTATATTACGTCTGGACAGTGGGATGACTAGCAGGAAAAAGGTTAAGAGCCATTTGGATTTTACATCAAAATAAGGTCAACAGCTAGTAACCTTAGAAAAATTGGGTGCATCCGGGAAAGTCATTCTCAGATTCCAGAAGGGCTATGGGGAAACAAAACAGCTGTTTAGTCTGAAGGATGGCCATGGCGTTGGAGGAGCTCCCAAGAGTATGAAGGCCTGATGGCATGGACCTTTATAATCTGTCAAAAACGGAGGGTACTAGTACTGGTGGAAATGTATTTCGTTAGGGGAGACAACTATCGGTTTTCTAACATAGAATCCTCTTCCACAAGGAAGTATCTTTGCACTGACATATCCAAAAAGGCAGCATGCATGCACGATTAAGCAACATCAACAAGGAAAAACCTGTTGCTACCTGTCCTGAAAACAGAAATGTATAATGCGACAAACAAACAATTGGACAATGTTCCACTGCAATATGGTACAATGACGGATCTAGCAGTAGACCACCCTCATGAACGTAAATATTAGAAAAACCAATTACCATGAGTGGAAGCAATATCCTGTAATCTTTTGTCAGCTCGAACAAAAGTAGAACTGACGTCAATGGCACTGAACACACAGAAGCTAGTGTAGCAGCCATGCCAACCTGCGCCAATATTTTCAAGCTTTTGAGAACCAACTTTGACTAGAGAAGAGAATAATAAGACTTCTCTCAAACCTCAGGGCAGGGGCTTGAATTTTTTTTTTTTTATATATACACACATGTACCAGTGCGGTAAGAAAACATACCAGTGCATAGGCCTGTGGCTGGGCAACAGCAGCATTGCCGGGAATGGCGGAGTTGACAATTTCAGCAGCTGAACCCCCAAATACAGCACCAGCAGCAGCACCAATCATCAAACTTGGTGCATACAGGCCGCCTACCAGACCAGAACCCTTGCATAATGCTGTAGCCATAACTTTGGCCGCTACTAGTTGTGTCAGCAGCCAAATTCCAGGTGCAGATGCACTTTTCCCAGTATGTAAAATTTCTTCCACATTTGTAAAACCCCAGTAAAGAATTCCAGGATATTTAAGAGCTATGATGCCAGCACCTAGACCGCCCAAAGCGGGACAAACAACAGTAGGAAGGCCAAATTTTTCCCTTATAAACTCGAATGATTTGGCAAACCAACTAACCAAGCGGGTGAAGGCAACACTTACTACACCACATAGCATTCCCAGTATCAAGTACAGAGGGAGCTCTGCAATATATCATTTAAAAAGGTAGATCAAGAATTCGTAAATCAACAGAAAATTTGGTGGTTCATTACATGTATTATTGCCTGATATGTATCACTACTCTTTACACAGAAACAGACTATCAAGTCACCAGCATGCAAATGAAAGCCATGCCACTATTTGCAAATGTAAGTATGCTTCAAACAAAAGCTGGAGATCACTCAGTATGTACTGACGGAACCAGGGATAAAGAGTTGCAAGTCAACAATTTGCAAGAAACTGATGCACTGCCAGACATTACTTCGTTTTAAATTGATTATTTTGATGTGACATCGAAACCATAAGCGGTGGACTGAATATCTGAGAAATAACTTCGACTGGAACTATTCAAGGAGCAGTAGGTGGTATTGGCATTAACGTACTCATGCACAACCTACCAAAGGTCTACAAGCAAATCCCCTTGAAAGCAAGGAAAAGAGATTGCAAGGACTATAATTTTCTGAATAACTTTGACTTAAAGGATATGGGGTCTATTTGTCAAGCCTGCTGCCACTCAGCCAAAACATTTTTCCTCATGCCTTTATTTTGTCCAAAATATGCCAAAAATGAAATGCAAATTAACCCCATCCAGTCCGCTGGCCAAAGAACCAAAATAAAGCAACTTGAAAAACTGATATTGTCCCTATCCATAAAGGGAATACTGCAAGTGCAAAAGCAGAGGGCATGCTCGAAGGAGAAGAGAATTCCAAGACTAAAGATAACATCATGCATAATTCATAAACAAGTCTCCACCAAGCATAAGGACTTTTCACATCTTTAACTGCAAACCTAACAAGAAGTCAAGTTCATTAGATCTGCTGATAGTGACAGAAGAACGAAGGACAAATTACCTGCAGCAGATTTCAGATCATATGCTGGCACAGTAAAAGCTGATTCTGTCCCAAGTAAAACATTTGATACAGTAGAGGAGATAACTGAAGCCAATATTATCATTGCTGTTGTAAAGGGAGGAGAGTTTTCTGCACGGAGAGGCCTTAAAACAGTTTCAATTGCAAAGAAAGATCCAGCAAGTGGAGCATTAAAACCTGCAAAAAGACCATGAATAATTCACTAAATATAACACAAAAATCATCAGAGCAAAAATCCATGAAACGTAACACCTGCATCACTTGGATGGATGGAATTCAAAGGGGAAAAACAGGAACTGGTTCTCGCTTTTCTAAACACAAGTTGGTCTAACAGGAAGATGTTACACAACTTTTTCATAAATGAACAACAATGCAAGGTAGGGAAATGCATTTCGCAAAAAATCTAGATGATAAATAACTGCAGGGAGCATGAGACTGTATAGCTTATAATTACAGTCAGTGACCAGCATACCTCCCTAAAAGCTAAAAGAAAATATCCATAGTGATCCTTCAGAGCTTTCACATGAAAAAGATTCAACATATCAGCATTAACTCTACTCCCGTATTCCCAGCTCAAACAGAAAGACCAAGGAATGCGACCACCGCCTGATCTAGTGAATTTTCTTTCATCAAGTAATTTGCCTAACGCCATTGTCTCATATTGTAAATATGAATATCACATTCACTCATTGCTACCTGAGAGAATATGGCTATAAAAAACCGACTTCATCTGAATAGAACATTATTCCTACACCCAAAGAACTAAATTGTATAATTTCTGCCACATATATACCATACACCTCCATAGCCAAATTCTAAAAATGCAAATATGGTAGATCAGCACTTCAGCTTCCTAAGTGAAGAATGAAACGATACAAATTCCTCCATCTCAAGAGATGTTTTCATACAGCTACCCAAATAGCAGGTAATCAGATCAGAGAAGCTATGACCAGCTAAAATAATGTAGCGAGTCATGTAGAATGTGTCCAATTTGGGTTCAAAAGCCTTCAGTACCTGAAGAAATTCCAGCTGCTGCGCCAGCTGCGAGAAGAGCTATCTTCCTTTCTCTGTTGTTTTCCATCATTATTGAGAATCCATGTGCACATGACTTTCCGATATCTACACTAGGGCCTTCAGGACCCAAAGAACAACCAGTACCCAAAGTCACGGCAGCCTGGATGGCTTTCACTGACGGAAAAACTCCAGCAAGCAAATCAAAACCCTGCCTTTGAGAAGACATGGACTGCTTTATTTGATCCAATATTTCAAGCAAACCATGCATCATACCAACAATAACTCCACCTGTTACAGGAATTAGAAGAATACGATGCCAAGTATCAGCTAATCTCTGTAGACGAAGCCAAGCAGCACCCTCATTTGGGGTACCAGCCCATGCCCACTCATGTATTAGATGCACCTGCATATGCACTCTGACGTCAAATCTCAATACACCCAAGTAAAGTAAAATGTGTCATCAGAAACATTTAATAAAAATAACAGGAGACACAATGCCACAATGACATGGAACCCGAGAGAACATTTCTCAAGTAGCAAATAAAAGCTCCAACAGCACCCAATGAGACTACACATCTTCTTCACCGCAAGCAAGTACACGGCATTTGTTCACTAAGAGAGTCAGGCAAAATGCAGGAAAATGGGAAATATAACCTACATCTGCAACTGCTTAGAAGCCATGACAACTGGCTTAGTAATATGCTTCTATCAGATTATAGCACAAACAAGAGAGTGATTGCCATAAGCATGAAGTGAAGCCCTTGATTAGCAAAGAGCTCCCCATAATCAATCAAAAGAAAGTACACTGTGTCACACTAACACCTATTCCAACCACTGAACTGTACAAGAGCATGAAGTTAACAGCAAGGTGGCCAGCCCTCATATTTGCCTGGCCACACACCAGCTCCAATCTAACCCAAACTCATAGATTAACTTCAGATCCAAATCTCGTTTGATGATAACTTCCTAGCAGATCTCTGTTACTCAAAAGAGTTCTAGTTATGCTGCGCCTTACCACATAGGACTATTGTAGGTCAAGTATCAAAGAGGGATTAACTGACCAACACCTACATGACTGAGCTCTCACTGAACATAACAGACAAACCAATTAAGTCTCACCAGGTCTCGTCTGTTCTCTGTTCTCTAAGTGAAAAAGTATTTTGTGGGATGCAAGACTGATGGGCAACTTTTTGCTTCCTTCACGCACCACGGCTTGGTAATCAACAGACATCCAAAACTCGACATTTTTCTTTAAGGGAAGGAGTCAACCATTTTGTTAAGCAAAATACTCACATTCCATCATGGAAATCTCTCCTTATATATGACAGAGAGTATGGAAGTCCTGTGGCTGTAACTCTTAATTAAGCATTAACCGTAACCTTTGGCAAAATCCCATGAGGCCAGAGGTCCAAGGGCAAATAATGACAAACAGAACAGCACGCATTGTATTTGTACCCATGCGTCACGGAGCGACCAAAAATGGCATGCACGCTTTCTTGTTCCAATAATAATTCCCCCAATATGAAAGAACTCCACGCATCCTAGGTAAAATATTCTCATTTTTTCCCTACTCGTCTTCATAATCTAAACCAAAACCGAGAATGGATCAGGGCGTGTTGATACAAGGTTTAATCTAAACCAAAACAGAGCAACCCAACTAAATTGTAGCTTCTAGTGCATAAACACGCACAAACCAGAACCATATCGATCCAAGGTTTAATCTAGAAAGGGGAAAAGGAAATCCAACTCACCCCGTTGTTAAAGGCAGCAACGAAGAGACCCGTTGCAAGGCCGAGAAGGCAACCAATTAGTAGCAACGCCCACTCGGGCGGTGCGCTATCGCCCAAAACATCACCGTCCAAGTCGAAATGATGGTCCTCGTCCCTCGCCGAGGCATGCTCTCTCTCCCTATCTCGTTCCCTGTCCCTGTCCTTGTCGAGCCTCTTGAAGCTATGGCGGCGGCTCGAGAACCCACGATCCAGATGCTTGAGCAGATCTCTGAAGCCTCCCCTCCCGCCGCCAGCACCCCCGCCGCCCTGAGCCTCCAAATCGCGTTCCTCCTCTTCCCCGCCATCGTCCCCGGATGCCCTGAGCAGGTGGCCCTGGTCGCTGTACTCCGCCCCAGACATCGCCCCCCGCGTTGCACGGAGGCGCGCAAGCACGGGCGCACTGTCTCCGCAACCTCAAAGTGGACTCGGCGAGCGCATCGCATGCGGTGGATCAGCAGCAGCAGCAGCGAGCGCCGATGAAGAAGGAGAGAAGCCGGCGAGGTGAATTCCGCTGCCGCTGCTTCTTCTTATTCTTCTCAGTCGGAAGATTCGTTCCTCCTTCGTTCGTCTTCTCGCGCTGAAGGTGAGGAGTGAAACCGGATCGGTTCTTCTGGTTCGTCTCCTCGGTTGATCGCGCGACCAAACTCAACGTCCATCGGACAGTTGTTTTCCTTCTTTTTTTTTTCTTTTTTTTTTACTCTTTTTATTTTATTTTTTTGCGCGACGGAGTAAAGAAAGGAGGAGAGAATCTCTGATTTGCCGGAATTTGATGATTAGGTGCGATACGACGCCGTGTTTCCCGTTATTGGAATCTCACCAAGCGGACCATTATTTTAAGAGGCTTTTTATTTTATTTTAGAAAATATATCCTCTTTGTCGAAAGAAGGATTGTGCATTCATTAACCAAAATAATATTCAAAAGATATATAAATGTCTTTCAAACCTATCAAATCCAAAATAACCGTAGAATAAAGCAAATGCCATAAAGCAAATAACAAAGCAATCTTTGCAGTTAGAAGCATGTTGTCATTCTTCAAGATAGATTTGTCTCTATAAACGATCGACGGCTAATCACTAGATTCAATGATGAGCATACGTTGAGATCTTCACTCCATTTACACAAAGATTTGCGATGCGCATTTGTCCTCAACGCTATCATCGCGTGGAAATATCAACGTTACTATGTTAAAAGAATACAAATCAAATACTTGTAAAGAGATGTAGTTCGGGATAGTAAAATCTCTCTATCTTGACCTAAGTCTAGATTGAAAGAGGAGAGCGCCCTATTCTCGAAAAGATTATTGAGTCATGTAGTGAGTATCTTCCTCAGTAGTTGTCAATTAGGCGAATGACCAAATTGGCTTTCACTTTCACTCAAGATCAGTTGTAGAGGTTTATTCACACACACACAAACTTCCAAAACAAGTTGTGATGAAAAATAAAAAAGACAATCACGTAAAAAAAAAAAAAGAAGAAGTTCAAAGATTAAGTAGGCTCTCAGCTTCAAAAGAGGGAAGGACTTGGGAGACGAGGGAGCTTGCCGGGAGAGAAGAACGAAACCATGAAAAAATAATTAAGTTCATATAACAGGTTAAATATTTGTTGAGAGAGAAATGAATAATTGTAATTTGTTGTGTAATTTGATGCAAGGGTAATGATGAAATAGAACAAAAAAAAAAGCGAGGGAAATTGAGATTTTGCGTTTAGGTATACGCAGAAGAAGATATAGAAGACACATTGATTGAATTGATGGTACTGCTTGTAGCAATGCTTTAAGTATAAAATGACGATTTATTTTATTGAGAAAAACTCTATTGAGACATGGTTTTCAATTTGTTCATCACCTTTTAAAGACCAGCTCAGGCAAAATTGCTTTATTTGGAATGTTGTGGGTCGAAATAAATATTCGATAGCAACATTACTTTCTAAATTAAATTTGTCGAGCGATGGTCGAAAAGAAGTTTGTGCGAAGAAATTCAACACAAAAAAAAGTGCGTTTGGTAATATTTCTATGTCTGTATTTTTATATTCTTTTGTTCCCCAGAACAAAAAAAAAAAAAGAATGGAAATCTGTTTGTGTGCGTCGATTAATTTTTATATTCATCGAAACAGATAAGTTGCCAAGGACTAGATTTGGAACATAAACAATAATTAGAATATATATACTATTTTTGTTTCTAGGAACCAAAAGAGAAACAATGTCATTTAGAGAAACAAGCTTAGTGTAACCTGACCCAGTACATGACCTGCATATACCAAAGTCAAGTCTAGCCGTGCTGGTTTTGGGTCTCTTTCTTTTCTTTTCTTTTTTTGCTAGAAGACCATTTATACATTTTGGTTTCCTCAATATATTTGTCATTAAAATAATGTTAAGATAAAATCAAAATAATCTATTTGATTTCTTTTTGTTTTCTATGTGAAGATTTTTCTTTGAGCAACCTCACGTATATGTTACAGAAGACGCACCGAAAAGTTCGTATGCAACATGAAAGAATTGACAACAATGAAAGAACATTTAAATTTATATTCGAATGTTTTGTGTCTACATATATGAATCATGTTAATACTTGAGTTTTATTAATTGCTATTTTTTGTTTATCGAAGGTGGGTGTGGTGGGAGCCAATGAGGAGTGTGGACGCGCATATTATTAATTTTTTTTTATTGTACCTTTGAGTATTATCTTTTGATCAATTATAGTGCTTTCTTGGGAATGCAAGTGAAAAAAACCAAAAACCAAGTCGAAACTATCAAACTATTTGAAATAATTTCCTCATAACTCAACCCGACCAAACCTGAGTTGAAAAATCCTAAAAATTTAGAGTAGTGCTGTCTAGGGCATTTTTGACACCCCTACAGTAACTATTATGTTGGATTTTCTAAGGTCATCTTTGAGTATCTTGATCAATTAGGCCCTTACGAAAGTTCAGTTTTATCCAAACATGAATTGTTAAGTCTTACGGACATCTTTATAATTAATTGAAACAAAATTGGGAATGGAAATTTTTAGGATCGTACTAAACACACTTCTATTTTTCTTCTATTTCGGAATGAAAATTTTGTGCAATTATCAAATGTGTTCTTTTGCTTAGAAAATCATTTGGGGAATAGAAAAAAAAACTAATTTTGAAGAAAAATTATTCCTGAAAACAAAAATGTTACTCAATGCACCTTTATCTTTGACTTGGCTCTCATTCTCAATGTGATGTCATGGTAGACTCATAGCAGTGACTCTTATGGGTGAGCAAGAAAATCAAGATCCACCCGAACTGGACCAGATCGCACTCAATCAGCTAGTTTTGGGTGCTTCCCATCAGTACCTGTCAAGTTCCTGATTTCATGTGGGAATCACCCAACTGGACCAATCGGACTATACTTGAATGCATTCAAGCTATCTCAAAGTTAGAATATAATCAAGAAGGGATGGAATTCCATCTGAAGCGACTAGTTCCATGGATCCGCACAGGAATTGGACTGGATTGGTGGTTCTATGGGGGGAACTGCTCATCCTAAAACCGATCACTCCTAATAACCATGGATACAATCTAAGAAACTAAGTGTTTGATGCTAAAGACCCTTTTATCATTGAGCATATCCTTCATCGTACTCGGTGATTTACGTCTAGGAAAGCAAAAGAGAAATAGACGATTGATTGGACACTTATAATGCTTTGTACGCCTTGTATCTAGATGTCATTGATGTCATCTTCAAGTGAACTCCCCTAAACTTTTAACTATGCATTTGATAACTGCATTTATTGTTAGGATTAGGTACATAATCATCAATGAAATAAAGAGTAAAGACAAGAAAGAGAGATTGAGTCACAAATATTTATTCTGGTTCATCTTTAAATTAAGGCTATGTCCAACATATAACCACTAGAATTAGCACTTCCCAACTCTCTATTACACCTTTATATTACAAGAGAGATTATATAACAGTATCTATTTATAAGTCTACGCCCAAACTTTAACTAAAGCTTTACCATGTGCCTTTCTGGTAATGGGAGTATAAACCACACTTCCAAAATTTATATACTATAATTGGGCCACACTATTGTGACAACCTAATTTTTTTGACAATTGAATTTTGTATGGAGTAGTAAGTTAGACGATAGGCTTAGATTATTTGAGATTATAAATTTGAAGGATTGAATCGTAACACGGTGGATTATTTAAACGCGACGTTGGAATGTTAGGTGTGACAATGTTATTTCGTTAGAATGTTTTGGGTGCGACAATTATTCTAGCCTCGATGAAATATTTCGAGCCAGAGTTGGTCCGCGAATTGGACTGCAAAGAATTGGAGAAGCCCTCTTCTCTCCCCCCCCCCCCCCATCTCTCTCTCTCTCTTCCTCCCTTCAAATTTTCGTGACCAGACCTCCTTCTGTTGTAAACTCCGCCAACGCCTTGTTCTCCATTTTGAGCTCGTTTGGAAAGTGAATTGAGCTCCAATTTTTTTTTCTATGCAACCGTAAGATCGCGGGATACATGGATTTGAGGGCAGATTGTCTAGAAAGTTGCTGGATTTTCGTGAATCGAGCTGGACCAAAGCTATTGGAGGAGACCCATGATTCTTGCGATGCAATTCGGGTTTCATTCTTCTTTGTACGCGTTCCAATGGCAAGTACTACTTCTATCCCTATTACTAAGCTGTTGGATGTTCATTTGTTTTGGTGATTTGTGTTATTTCAAAAATGGGTATGAAAAAGGGAAGTTTTGAATGTATGGAGGGGGAAACGTTGTTGAACGAATGATTTATTTTTTTGATTGGGTATCTTTTGGCTCTTGGGTAGTAAGGATATGAAAGTCAATCGCATGGTTTGTTGATGAATTAGAATGAATTGGATTAAGAACCCTTGAGAGGGTATACGGCCGTGGACTTGATATGGGGGCCATTTGTGCAATCTATAGCTTGGATCGGCTCAATGTGATTTGATGAGGCATTCGGAAGGCAATTCAGCCATGGGCTCCAAAGAAGGTTTAAGGAGTTGGGTGGATTTGTGATGGAATCGAGCCGACTTCTTAATATGCTATAGTTTTTTTTTTTTATCGCTCCGTGTTGGTTCCTCCACTGTTTGGTAATTGTTGCCTGTTGGATTCCACCTATTCAAATGATGTATGGATCGTTGAGGTTGTCTGCGAAACAGTCTACAAAAAGATGGAAATTGAAGATTGGACCATGCATTCAAGAACCATTTGTGAGGTTTGGTAGTTTGAATATCGAATCCAACGGAAATTTGATTAGCTGTAGCCCTTGAATGCATGCTATGTTGTTAATGTGTTCCTTGGTATTCACAGAATGAATGACGAATTAGATAGTTTCATCGTTTGGCTGGACGTAATTACTTGCTGAGCTGTTAGCTCGCCCCGAATTGGGGAACATCTTTTCAGATGTGTAGGTACGATGTTGGATCGAGCCTGGAAGACGGTGGAATCGATGAAGTTAATGGATGAGGCCAAATGGATTGGAGTAGTTGTTGTATCTTGAAATTTACTTGAAACCTATAAACTCTTGTAATGGACATGCTCAAATGATGTTTATATGCGTATATGTATAAACCTATTCTTTCCTGAGTCCGTTACTTGTGAGACGTGTGTTTTATTAGGTTACGAACTTTATGATTATGACCGTACCCTTAGTCGTCGTGCATGCTATCTATTTTCGCATGCACTTGACCTCCTTTTGGGTGGCCCACCGTGTGTTTTTATTTGGATTAACTTTCGCATGTGCCATCTATTATTTATAATATCAGATTAAAACAGATAACGCAATTGGCTTCGAGAAGGCAGATCCGGCCGTGACAACTATGGTCTTGCAACGAAGTCGGGTAACCTAGCTCGTTGTCTCGATGGATTTGTCGAACATGTTAGGAAAGTCGTGATGCCTCTTTTCGCAGTTGTAACTATTGCGAGAAAGTTATGCCGCCAAAGCAAGGCATGAGTATTTTTGCGTGATTCGGGGGGGAGAAGGCCGCTTGACAAGTGCGTATCTATTGACTACAGGGAGTGTTGATGTTAGCAAACATTACGAACTCCTGCTATTTTGAGTCTTTCGCCTGAGTTCTCCAGCAATAAAATGAGATTCTGTCGGTATAAGAGTTTACGAGATGCATAATTGTAACAACGACCTCAAGAAGGTTAATTGGAGGCCCAAACTTATTGTATGGATGTCAATTCAATATTAAACTTTTTCAATTTTGCCAACTTACTCCCCAACCTTTACACGAAATTTCAATACAGTCACTCTGGCTAATTTTCGATAGGAACCGGTAACGTAGCTGTCTAGAGAAAATTGACATGAAGAACTACAAGGGAATTTTGTGCAAAAGTTCGGACCTGCATTGGCAAAAGCTTACGACCGAATCGACATTCATACGACGGATTTATGACTAATTAGACAATTTTCCGTTTATTGGACTTCCGTTTAGAACGAGAAGAAGAATAGATAACACACCTCTTCTCTCAATTTTTTTTTTCCCTCTAAGTTCGCCTGCTCGAGGAAAGGTTCGACTGAGTCATGTTTGCATAGTGCTAATCCAAATAGGTACGGGGTGCTGTACCTTGGGAATCGTAGTTCGTAAATTCGCAGAGCATCATTGGCAGAAACTAATCTCCTTAAGGAGACCTGGCGTTCCGTACGTCAGGTCTTGTCTAATTCTGTTACATCAGGCAACTTTGAAGATCTATGTTCGGTTTGTAATTCGGTCTTCTTTATTCGTTAATAAATTCATTCGCTATATTAATTTATTGACTGTGTTCCCTCTTATTGTCTGCCCTTCATTAGAGGTAGAACCAGGTTGCGCTGTTTGATGCTCCAATGGAAAAAAAAAATGAGTGCGGCTCGTAGACCATTTAAAATAGAATATAAGAAACTGTATTGTATACAATCTTATAAGTTACTTAAGTCATACAAATCGAGATCATAGAATACGTACTCTTTTTAGAAATATCTGTATATTTATTTAATATTCCAATAGACATGCAAATTTTAGGTGTGAAGTTGGTACGTTCCATTTTAAAAAAATATGTAAAAAAATATTTTTTTTACATATGGTAGTTTACATCATTTAAAAAATTACTCAACAAAAAATACTCTTGTTATCAATAATAATTTACAACCAAATATTTCGTTGGTTACAGAAATATTTTTTTTTTCATTTTGTGAATGATATAAATAATTAGTTCAAAAAATAATTTTTTAATTATTGGCTTTTCATTTACAAACACAACCGGACTGGGCAGCTCATATGCCTGTGGCGGCTGCCCTATCGTCGAGAGTGTGGGGTTCGGCGATGGCTGGCAACCCTCGTTGAGCTGTAAATCGTTGATGTGGCGATTTAGTCATTGCCGGCCATCTTATGTGGCACACCGTCACTTTAGCGATTTCTGGCTGAAATTGGCTAGAAGGACTACATTGGAGCTTCTCGCAAAAGATTTTTGACTAAATTGGTCAAATTTATAAGTTGAAGACTAAATTGACATTCACATAATAGGTTTAGAGTTGACTTGACAATTTATCCGAAAAGGAAATTATGAGTGAAAATTGCTGCGTTACTGCATTTTCACAAAAGAAAAAGACAAGCAGTTACATGGTCATTAACAAAGTTTTGGATTTGGCGACTTTTGAATGGATAGAAATTTATATGACAAGCGCACTTATCTAAAATGCTATTACGTATAACAATTTGAAATCATAATTCTAACAAAAAAATAAATAAATTATAAAATTAAAATAATAAAAATACACTTTCCCATTTCAATCCATTGTATATTATTTGCATCATGTCATTTTTTTGTTGCTTCACTTTCAAGCATCTCAATGATGCTCGATTGTTCTTCAAATGGCATAGGGGCAAAAGGCAAATGGCTACCTACTTTTGCTTTTTACTTACTCTGCCGCATGAGAATAAATTTTCGTTTTTAGGCTCTGTCTATTTCGCGAAAAATAACTTTCTAGAAAAGATTTTTCAGATTATCTGGTATTTAGTTCACGGAAAATAAGCTAATTGAGAAAAATATTTTCTAGCCATGAAAAAAACTTCTTCAAAAGTGAGAAAAATATTTTCCTCTTATGTCACTTCCACATTTTCTTTCTTTTTAATTATTTTATTACTTTCTTTTCATTTTTATTTTTTTAATACGTGGTTTTTAATTTTTCTCTTTTAATTTTTATTTTTTCTATTCTCTTCTTCTTTGGCCAATTGTTAGCCATGACCACAGGCAAGGCGAGGCTCGAGCTCGCTTGTGGCCAGTCATTGTGGTTGGCGACTGGCAGAAACGGGAATAGGAAAAAAAAATAAGGAAAAAATAAAAAAAAATAATTAAAAGTCAACTTTTAAAAAATAAAAGTAAATGAGAAATAAAAAAAATATCAAAATGAATGTACAAGAAAAATCAAGTTGGATTTTTAACACAAATGGTGGGAAATATTTTCTGGTTCACTTTCAAAATTTAGCCGAACACCGGAAAATATCGTCACTTTCCCAAAATGTCACATTTTTCGAGAAATAAACAGAGCCTAAATTTGGTTTATTCATGCGATCCCAAGCATATCAATCTTAAGAGGCACAAAAAAGATATAGGAGTCAATGTTGGTATATACTATTGGAAATATGGGATAAATCGACAGGTGAATGAATGAGAAATTGATACTCAAAGAACACCCTTGAGTTGGAAATGGGAAGTCGAAAACACTAGTCCCATATTGAAAAGAAAAAATGCTTCAAAATGCTTTATATATAGTTACACTTCTTTAGAGTTATGACTATTATAACACAAGCACTATGTCTCGTGCGCAGGCGTAAGGGGGTACAAATCCCAAGCCTCTATGAAGGCTCGACAAGTTGAACTTTGGGCGCGAGCGCATGACCTGCGTAGACGAATGCGGTCTCGTGACAGGTCTATTTTTGCCTTTTAGTTTTTCAACTGAGCTGTGGTTACATAATTTA
The DNA here is from genome assembly GCA_016432845.1 of Psidium guajava. Taxonomy (NCBI): domain Eukaryota; kingdom Viridiplantae; phylum Streptophyta; class Magnoliopsida; order Myrtales; family Myrtaceae; genus Psidium; species Psidium guajava. The sequence continues at coordinate 35,746,861 of CM028226.1, forward strand.
ATTTTATAACTGCTACTGTTAAATGAATTGAGTAACAACAGGCTAATTAGTTTATAACGGCAGAATTAATCGACCGTTATTAATTAATTTTATAACGGCAAATTTAATTGGCTGTTACTAGTCATATTCTCGAAATGCCCCTGATTACCATATGAATAGAGGACTTCCCGTTCTGTTGAGAAGAAGCAAGACAATCTCGAAATCTCTCTTTCTGTTTTCTAGTCTTTGCATTCTACATTGGTTTTCTAAATATCATTATTTCGGTTTGCCAGAAGCTTTGATGTACTATGCCTACTTCTTTACTGCTAGCCATTGTATCTTAGGAGACAGAAGTCTGCGAAACCTCCAGCACATACTAGAGGAGACGAATCTGTTTTAAGAAAACTATGTAGAACACAGGCCTCAGTATCCATTTGTATCGAATCCATTGTTTTCATTCTTGTTCTCGATTTTTGTTATTACAATTCCAATTTCTTGGTTCCATTTTGCATACTGTTGGTGACGTTTATGCTAATGCCATTTTAATTTTACTACAATCTTAAAACAGATTTGTAATTAAAATTCCATGGCTACTGGAAAAGAAGTTGTTGATGTGGCTGCTGACAACATAATCTAATCCTTTGCCCCTGCTGCGGTTTCTGTCCGCCATAGTGAGAAACTTGAAAGGTTCCACAGATTGAACTTTAAAAGGTGGTAGCAAACGATGTTGTTTTACTTAACAACGTTGAATCTTGTAAGATTCTTGATTGAGGAAGCTTTTATGGCTCCTGTAGTATCCGATGGAAAAACGGATAAGGAAGTCTTCAACGTGATTGAAGCTCGGAAGCACTTCGATTTCTTGTGTAGGAACTATCTCATGAATGGTATGTATGACTCATTGTACAATGTCTATTTTACGATAAAGATGGCAAAGGAATTGTGGGAATCCTCGGACCGAAAATATAAAACAGAAAATGCGGGAGCAAAGAAATTTGTTGTCGGTCGATTCCTGTTGACACCTGATCTTTAATCATTTTTTCTATTGCTAAAGTAATAAAAAATCCATAAAAATTCATAAAATTGAAAAATCAACTTTGGGGACCTTAGCCAAGCCTAGGGAACCAATTTTGACCAAAAAACGATTTTTCATATTTTCAGTATTTTTACGTATTTTTTTATTTATTTATTTTCAAAAATTAATAGAAAATCCATAAAAATTCATAAAATTGAAAAATCAACTTTGGGAACCTTAGCCAAGCCTAGGGAACGAATTTTGACCAAAAAATAATTTTTCATATTATATATATTTTAATTTTTTTTTAAATACAAAAATATTTGAAAATTTTGAAAAAATAACATTTGAGGCCAAAAAATACACAAAGATAGTTAATATTTTTATTTTAAATCTATTTTCATATTGGCCATCGTAAATTCAGAAAAATCCAATTCGAGTCACGTGTTCCTTCACGAGTATAATCTCGAATCGGGCCTAAAAAAAATTTAATTTGAGTCAACTTATTTTTAACTTTCACTTTTTATGAGTTGTGACATTGTTTTCTAATATTTTAAATTTTCATCTTGGCCCAATTATACCCAGATGACTTAATTTTGCAAAATGGCTTTAATTAAATTATGCATTATTTTCAGCGACAAGAAATGAGCTTAAATTTGACATGTGGTAAATTTTGGTGTGTCAAAAATTGTGAGGAGATTTGGACTTAAAGAAATATATTTTTTCAGGGACTGAATTGTAAATACTTAAAATTCAAGGACTAAAGTGCAAATACCTAACTCTTGAAGGATTATTTTACAAATAATAAAAAGAAAAGTTAGTGGATAAATTAGAATAGAGAAGGGAAGATGAAGAAGAGGAGATGAAGAAGAGAAGTTGGAGAAGAATGGATGGAGAAAATAAGATAAGAATAGAGAAGGGAAGATGGAGATGAAGAAGAGTTAGTAGAGAAATTAGAATGGAAGATAAGAATAGAGAAGGGAAGATGGAGATTAAGAAGAGTTAGTGGAGAAATTAGAATGGGAGATAAATATGGAGAAGGGAAGATGAAGATGAAGAAGAGTTAGTGGAGAGATTAGAATGTGAGATAGAGATGGAGAATGGAAGATGAAAATGAAGAAAAGTTAGTGGAGAAATTAGAATGGGAGATAGAGTTAGTGGAAAAATTAGAATGGGAGATAGATGAGTAGGTTATAAAAGGAGAAAGAAGTGAGCTTGAGAAAGGATTCTTGAGAGAGAAAATTTGAAGTGTTTGGGAGGATTTTTTTTGGAGAGAAAATTTTGGATGTTTGAGAGAGTTTTGGGAGAATGAAGAAAAATTTGAGAGAAAGAAAATACCAAAAGAGAGAGAATTTTGAAGATGATGGGAGTTCAAAGCTAGGGATTATCATCACAAATTCCTTCATCGATCAATATAAATCAAGAGTTCATCCTCGTCAACGAGCAAGCAAATTCGAGCTAAGTGTTTTGATTTATTCATTTGTTTATGGTTTTACTTGCAAATTAGCACAAATTGTATACACTTTCTCCATCTCCTCTTTTTTTTTTCCATATTTTATGTCAGGAGAAGGATATCTCTACGTCAACAGCAAAAATCTCGTAGATATGCAAAAATCGGCCCAGACAAGCTCCTAAGCTGTCCACCGATTTCTCAACTGATCTGTGACTAAAAGTCCCTCTTAATTCAAAAGAAACTCTCTATATTGGGAACATAGAGAGCGAAAATCAATTATAGAAATCCCTCCCAAAAAAATGGGAGATAAGTACTCTTTCCACTCTTCTGGTTTTAGGTGCAGATTAGCACATATTTTGTATACTGACATTTCACTCTATTTTATGTCAGGAAGCCGCAACTTTATATCAATGGTCAACCCTATGGAAGCACAAAATCGGCTTGGAGGAGTCCTCAAGCGCGCACAAATTTCAAATTGTTGAATCAATTCGTTGTATTTTATTTTAAAGAATTCATACCCCAGAATGGAGAGGACAAAGTCCATCCGCAATTTAAATACCTGCACCATAAATCCCAAAGGGAAGAGCCAAGCCAATGCTTAGCCTCCCATTGGAGGTTTTTACTTACAGTAGTTAAATACCTGCAACTTAAATACCTGTACCTTAAATCCCAAAGGGAAGAGCCAAGCCAATGCTTAGCCTCCCATTGGAGGTTTTTACTTACAGTAGTTAAATACCTGCAACTTAAATACATGTACCTTAAATCCCAAAGGGAAGAGCCAAGCCAATGCTTAGCCTCCCATTGGAGGTTTTTACTTACAGTAGTTAAATACTTGCAACTTAAATACATGTACCTTAAATCCCAAAGGGAAGAGCCAAGCCAATGCTTAGCCTCCCATTGGAGGTTTTTACTTACAGTAGTTAAATACCTGCAACTTAAATACATGTACCTTAAATCCCAAAGGGAAGAGCCAAGCCAATGCTTAGCCTCCCATTGGAGGTTTTTACTTACAGTAGTTTAAATACTTGCAACTTAAATACCTGTACCTTAAATCCCAAAGGGAAGAGCCAAGCCAATGCTAGGCCTCCCATTGGAGGTGTTTATTCACTGTCATGTACTTCCTATAATTTAATTTTTGAATCATCAGACCCAAAAGATAAGTAGGTTGTAATACTGCACAGAAGTCGTTAACACACTCCTTCTTTCGGCTTCAGGGAATCTTTAACACTTAAAAAAATATAACAAATAAAAATATATACCATCCATGCATCCTATTTAAAAAGTGAAAACACAAAAGAGAATACCCTACTATAGCCTTAGGATTAAACCAAGCCTGAGTTGCCGAATTAGGATATCCATGAAATTAAGGTACCGAAAGGGCATTAGTTTTAATTAACTAGTGTAACCAAGTCCCCGAGCTCCTAATCTCTGGTTCGCAGGAATAAATTAGTTCTCCCGCTAATTTATTTAGGTTTCTAATCGACCTACCAAGAACGATTAGTGGCGACTCCAAATTTTAAAATCATTTAAACAAAAACCAAAGTTGCGATTCGGTAGGGCTTGGGAGGGTCCGCGTTAGGTTAGTCAAATCTAATTAACCTAATAATCCGTTAACCCCTTTTAAAATTTAAAATTTTTTTAGAGGGTCGCGACAGACTGGCGACTCCGCTGGGGATAGAGATTTTTATATTTTCAAAAAAAGATACCAATTGGAATACTTAAATTTTTTTCAAAATTTTAAAAGTCTTAGTGGACTTAGGCCAATGAAAATTTCATGGATATCTCGCTTCTGGCGATCTGGTTTGGGACTCATTCTATAGGTGTTATATGTTTTTGCAGGATGGAAGTTATAAGGGGCGGAGTGTTTGGCTAACCCATTGGTTTTGCAGGCTCGGTGTTGGGATTATGTTTAATTTCACACATTTTTAGAAGCGCTGTTTTGATATCAATTGTTGTGCATGTCTTGCATATTCTGAGGATCACAACACCTGCACACACAAGCGTCTAAACCCAAGTCGCAAAATTTTTCCTAGGTAACCATAGATAGGGGTCGAATATGCAAAGCTCTTGCGTCGATTGCGCTTGGGTTGACCATATTTTATCTCGCTCATTATCTGAATTGACAATTCTTCCCATTGTGATTTGATTGCACGAAGGGTAAGGTTGTCAATTCAGATAGTGTGGGCCTTTTAGGTCCATACCCTGTCTCTCCTTCTTTTATTTTCTAGAGTCCACTCCTCACTTGAGTCATGCGCATGACTATGTGATTTGCATTTCTCCAAGGTAAAAGTAAGTTCTCTAATTTTATCTTGTATTTATTTTCGGTCAGTCCATGCTAGGTGTTAGTCAGTTTTTGAGCTTGATATTACGACCATTCTTTTAAAGGAAAATAAAAATTAAATTTGTCCCTCATTTCTTTTAAAAAATTTTTTTGAAAAAATGATGTGAAAAAACCCATTCATGGGAATTTTATTAACCAATAAAGGATTTTTGTCATGTTTTTATTGCTTCAATAAAAATGAAATTTTCCTGAAAAAATTTTCCTCTGAAAATTTATTTCAATAAAAATAAAAATTCCTTAAAAAAAATTCTAGTAGACATCAAGTGATTTTATCACATTTTTCAAATTTTAAAAACTTGCAAGAAAATGCTTCTCGAGAAATAGGCTCATGTTTTTCTAAGAAAATTTTCTCTAAATAAAATTAGACTAATTGACCAATAAGAGATTTTTGTCATGTTTTTCTTGCTTCAATAAAAATGAAATTTTCCTGACAAATTTTCCTCTGAAAATTTATTTCGATAAAAAGAAAAATTCCTTAAAAAAAAACTTTGGTAAACATCAAGTGATTTTATCACATTCTTTCAAATTATAAAAACTTGCAACAAAAATTCTTTTGAGAAATTTGCTCATGTTTTTCTAAGAAAATTTTCTCTAAATAAAATTAGACTAATGTCTCGGGGAAATTTTGTTAACCAATAAAGGATTTCTGTCATGTCTTTCCTGCTTCAATAAAAATAACATTTTCCTGACAAATTTACCTCTGAAAATTTATTTTGATAAAAATGAAATTCCTTCAAAAATTTTAGTAAACATCAAGAGATTTTGTCACATTCCTTAAAAAAAAATAATAAAAAAAGAGTAATAAATCTACAAAAAAAATTATGTATAAGAAATTAACCCATTTCTTCCTAAGGAAATTTTTTTTTCTGATTTCTCTATAAAATAGAAAAAATCAAATTGGACTAATATATGAGTCATTGACCGACATTCCTTATGTCGCATACTAATTATATCCTTTTCTTTTGCAGGGAGATCCTAGATACCCCATACGGGTGTAAAAATTAAGTTCGATAATATATCAAGAATCTTCTTCAGTAATACCAAAAGACAAAAAATACCGAGGCTTCAACCGTTAATTCAGGGGGCAAACGAACACTATCCATCTTTGACAGACAGAGTTGTGTCAATCCGTAAACTTGTATGGGCAGTGTATTCTGATATGACGGTGGATTTATACTAATTAAACACGGGGGCATATTTAATGTATTGCAGAGGATCCCGCGTCTTTTGAAAGACAATATAGATTATATAATCAGAACTCATGAAACAAGTACCTTAACCTAATTAAATCAACCAGAAACCGGTCTTAAAATTTCCTCGAATCCGAAATACGTAGAGGGTTTTAGAGGACCGAGGTTCTATTAATGAACGTGGCCCACAAGTATTTCTCCCGATACTACAGGCGCCCGACACGAGCAAGTGGGCACCGAAAGAAACAAAACACGGTTGAAGTGGGGCAAGCAACAAATGACCGAATTTATTGGCACACTGATCGAGTGGTGGCAGTTTTATTAATTTACATGATTGAACGTGGGTCTCTAGGCGGCCGGTGGAAAGCCACACTGAATGCCTCTCTAATGTTCTTGATATCATCGTCTACCGCAATCCGCAAGAGCATTATGAAGAAGGTTAAGCTTCAACATCTTCAACACCTTAAATTGTTCTACGGGAGATGATATGACAAGAAAATTAAAAAAAAACATGTAAAGCTCTCCTTCCATTCAGTTCATCAATAAATCTTACAATAGCTCACTGAGGAGGAAAAGTAAAATCGAATTGAGCCCTAATGAGCTTCACAAAAGAGTTCAATTGACTCTCCATGAAGTTGATACTTTGCCTGCACTGAGTGATCTAGGATTCGAGATCTGTAAGCTTGAAAAGCAGGCGAGTACATTTCTCCATGTGCCTGGCTGCATTCATCTCATGGTGCTCAACGGCGATTTTCAAGTTATCGATTAGGTCTCTCTCGAAGGCTATATCCGCCGTTAGATCATCAAGTCTCTCCTCCAGCCACTCACATCGGAACTTCATCATGATGTCGCTCGGGTTATGCTCAAAGTAAGTCTGGTTCAAAGTTAGGCCCTCCACCAGTTTCTCCCTCTCGTGAATCAACAGCGAGACCTGTTCATCAGCAGACTTGACGGCCTTCTTATATCGAACAACCGAGCGTTCCGCAAACTCTAAGCACTCAGATCGATCCTGGTAGCGAGCTTTCATGACGCGGGCTAAGGTGACCGTCTCCTGGGTGTTCCGACAAAGCCTCCAAAAAATTGATGAAGACATGTGGGAACGCCCTGTATTTTTTCTCTAAGTTTGTGCCTCTGACTGAAGAAGCATTTATTTCCCTGAATATACCGAGGATTTCAGTTTCAACACTTAGATGACAGGCTATGTAAATATAGCCCCGGCTGAGAAGATGGTAAAGTTTTTCCCATTTGAACACGACTTCAGCCGGGAAGATTTGCGTGGGAAGACTGGCCATTTTCGTCAAAAGATAGAGAAAAAAAAATCAGAGCCGGTGGGCAGAATACGAAAGAGAAGAGGATAGAGGTGAAGCGGAGGATTGGAATGCGAAGATGATAATCTGCTTCGAGTTAAATATTGGCTCTACAGGGGCAGTCTTTATTAGCCAGATTTTTCGTATCTGTCATTCTCTGTCGGTAACACCTCCGCTGGCTCAAATCCCAGTCAGGCGGTGTCCTCAAGCCAAGCAAATCTGACGTTTCTACGGAAAAGCTGGATGGGACGCCACCACTTTGAAAAAGAAAGGATAAAAAAATAAGCTGAGTGGGAGACAAAGACATTTTCGGCAGAAAAGAGATACGACTCGTCTTTATTGAAGAACTCGCCAGCAAATTGACGGTAGAGATAGCAACAAGGGGCCCTCTACCACGGAAAGATGGAAAGAGACGAGCTAGGCGAGAGATACGATGAAAAGAAAATCGAGAAAGCCAGAACACTCGAGAGAGGCAATACAGTTGCTAAACCCACGTCTAATTTTAAAGGAGGCATCTTCTTGATAATTCTCATTCGTGCTCGAAAGAGAGACTCTTAAAGCATACGCAGTCTCCCAGAAAAATCCAGAGAGTGAAAATACAAGAAGAGATATCAAACTTTGAGAAATCGTTAACCAAATCGAAGATGTCTCAACCCAACACACTTGAAAGTTATCGTTACTTGCTGAATATGGGAGAGGAAGAGTTCGAAGCCATATTTGGGATCGAGCCTATGGAGCCCGGCCCTTCCACCGACGACGTCCAAGAGCCCGGTAAGGACAATGACAACAACGGTAAAGGTCAAAAGAAGCGTTACCGTCGCCATACTGAGGAGCAAGTACGAAAGCTTGAAGCTTTCTTCAGAACGTGCCCTATGCCAGACGGCAAACAAAAAATGGAACTGAGTCAAGAGCTAGGCCTTGAACCTTCGCAAATCAAGTTCTGGTTTCAAAATAGACGAACCCGAATGAAGACTCGTCATGAGCACAACGAAGCCGAGTTTCTAAGAGTTGAAAATGAAAACCTCCGAGCGGAAAACAAGATGTATAAAGAGACTTTTGACTCCGCCACCTGCCCCAACTGCAATAGCCTCCTCCTCACCCTCGATGAAATGTATGATCTGAGGATCGAAAATGCACGTTTAAGAGGTGAGTTAGACCAATTTATAACAGGATCGAGTTCTGTTGGAGCAGGGTACAAAAGGACCAATGATACTGGATCAGTATCAATACCTCCCGAGGAAGAAGGGACAGATCACCACCAAGCGGACATTGACGATGATCTTTTCGCCATAATCAACCAGTTTGATATCGGTAAAGTATCGGGACTGTGATGCACTTGTTCAGCCAGTGACCACCAGACCTTCTATATGGCCGATGCATACCTAATTTGGGATGAAGCCAGCTGATCATGGGAGAGCCTGTAGAGGAAGCAGAACTGATCCTGAATGAGTGAATGTGTTTTATTTCCTTGCGTGATATGTTTTTCTGCTTTTGTGAATGTGTAAAAGCAAGGAGTAATAATCCGACTTCCCCCTATTAAATGCTCGAATCCGCCACCTCACCAACCTCGCGACGAATTGATGGCGAGTAAAAATCTGGATAAACCTGAAGGGTAACTCCGTATCGTTTCAATTTACCCTCAGTTGCTCCAAGTTTTAAAATTAAGCCCCTTCTATTCTCAGGAAATTGCAAATCGACCCGAGAACGCAATCATATCCGAATACAAGTTGAACAAAATTTGGGGGCAAATCGACTCATGGGCATTACCACGGGATGGACAGCTTCGGACAGAGGAAAGTACAAGCGAAAGACGCGAACAATCTCAGAAATGGGTAATTCTGTATCGTTCTAATGTGCACATAATCATCTCAAGTCTTGAATTGTCTTATTCCATTCTTAACAGGGATTGCAAATTACCTCGAGAAATACCGTAACATGGCATAAGGTGATACAACAAGGCTGCTTTATCCCCAAAGATTAACCTTTGAAAGGATAGCCCCATGGACACCTATGGTCCAATGGATCGAATGGAATACTCGACGAGTAATACCGAAGTCAATATTTTGCTACATTCTCGGCTTAATGGTGAAGCATCCAACAAAAGTCGAAGAAAACTCAATCCAGCAAAATTGGTAAAAGACTTGTCCAAGGCATTCAAGATGAAGGGTAAATCAGTATCGTTTCCAATTTATCCCTTTTAATACTGGTTGACATGTCTCCTTTTCTTTTCATAGGAAATATTTATACTAACATTTAACATGTTGAAGGAGACAAATCCAAAAGAAAAGTATGATCACCTGACAAGATCTATTCTGGTGAAAAATGGGGCAAATTGATCGCAAGCTCTGAAACGAAAAAGCAAATATGTCTTCCTTATCTCGTTTGGTTTCAAGAATAATTTCTCTGCTTCTTGCAGGGGCATTAAACAAACCAAAATGCTCCATCGACCATATGCTTCATCGCGCAGGGGTAAAGTTTGAGACAAACCGCCCCTCGACATAAGGAGTAGGCTTCCCAATTTGTTCGGTCCGCTCACATACCAGGGGCAATTCAAATCCGCCCATATTTGCACATTATATAAACACACATGATGCTAAAAATTGTCACATCTGCATTGTGTTTACACAGTTCATGAATTATGCATGACCATTCCGCGTGTTTAATTTACCAACTGCAACTTAGAGCATAAACTGCACAGGAGACATCAAATGTGCAGAATGGGGCATGACAGGATGAGGAAAGGCAAACTATTTCCACATAAGTCTAACATTTTAATCTACGGATAAACAATATTTCCCCAGAGTGAGAGAAAGCCCCTTCGGACTAAAGTCCCCCATTCAGATTACATTCGATGCGTTCATATTATGAGAACCTCCTTAAATAGAATTGGTAATGCAAACTTGACAGAATATGTTTTGCATGATCCACATTTTGATTGATTGCATCATGAGTTATCACACAGACTACTTCTAATCATTACCAACTTAGCTAAACAATTTTATATGAACCAATGAATGCATTGATGAAAATGCTTGCACATGTTAGCTCTGACATTGCCTGACAGGCAACACATTCCCGGTGTTTGAGTTACCTTCCAAAGTCTTGAAATTCATTCGGCGATTGTTGAATGAACAAGCCTGGTTGTCGAGAAGCCACCAAGCATTTCTTCCAAATTCTCAGGTAAGTATATCTTCAACCTGAACCTTTCAAGAGAATGAATTCTGACGGTTGATGGGGTACTCGAATCCATTGCGGTATATACAGGTATCCACCTTCTTCAATAAAGCATGATTTATCTCAAGGACAGAAATGTTCGAGACCTTTTGATCTCTGCATCTTTGGTTTATTCCTAAAGCGACAGGAGAATATAATTTGGGTTTGAGCTTCCGCAGGATTCCTGGTCTCCCCAGATTTCAGAATGGCACCCTTTGAGGCAAACTAAGTCCTTCTTACAGGCAAACCAAGTCCTTCTTACAGGCACAAAGTCCTTCTTACAGGCAAATCAAGTCCTTCTTACAGGCACAAAGTCCTTCTTACAGGCAAATCAAGTCCTTCTTACAGGCACAAAGTCCTTCTTACAGGCAAATCAAGTCCTTCTTACAGGCATAAAGTCCTTCTTACAGGCACAAAGTCCTTCTTACAAGCAAATCAAGTCCTTCTTACAGGCACAAAGTCCTTCTTACAGGCATAAAGTCCTTCTTACAAGCAAATCAAGTCCTTCTTACAGGCACAAAGTCCTTCTTACAGGCAAACCAAGTCCTTCTTACAGGCAAATCAAGTCCTGCTTACAGGCAAATAAAGTCCTTCTTACAGGCAAAGCAAGTCCTTCTTACAGACAAATCAAGTCCTTCTTACAGGCACAAAGTCCTTCTTACAGGCAAATCAAGTCCTTCTTACAGGCACAAAGTCCTTCTTACAGGCAAACAAAGTCCTTCTTACAAGCAAATCAAGTCCTTCTTAAAGGCATAAAGTCCTTCTTACAGGCAAATCAAATCCTTCTTATAGGCAAACTAAGTCCTTCTTACAGGCAAACTAAGTCCTTCTTACAGGCAAACCAAGTCCTTCTTACAGGCACAAAGTCCTTCTTACAGGCAAATCAAGTCCTTCTTACAGGCACAAAGTCCTTCTTACAGGCAAATCAAGTCCTTCTTACAGGCAAATCAAGTCCTTCTTACAGGCATAAAGTCCTTCTTACAGGCACAAAGTCCTTCTTACAAGCAAATCAAGTCCTTCTTACAGGCACAAAGTCCTTCTTACAGGCATAAAGTCCTTCTTACAGGCAAATCAAGTCCTTCTTACAGGCATAAAGTCCTTCTTACAGGCAAACAAAGTCCTTCTTACAGGCAAATCAAGTCATTCTTACAGGCACAAAGTCCTTCTTACAGGCAAAGGAAGTCCTTTTTACAGGCAAACAAAGTCATTCTTACAGGCAAATCAAGTCCTTCTTACAGGCAAAGCAAGTCCTTCTTACAGGCACAAAGTTCTTCTTACAGGCAAAGCACCAAGTCTTTTTTACTGGCACCAAGTCCTTTCTACAGGCACCAAGTCCTTCTTACAGGTATCTCCATGTGGTGATCTACCATACGGGTCAAATCTCAATCAAAATTTAATCAGTAGAATCCTTTTATTAGGAATCTACCATGGTACGACCCACCATACGGGTCAAATGGTATGACCCACCATACGGGTCAAATTTTAATTCAATTTTTAATCAGTAGAATCCTTTTATTAGGAATCTACCATGGGTTGATCCACCATACGGGTTCAAGTTCAACCACCCTAAAGTTTTTTTATATAACGAATCCTTAGGTTCTCATTTCATTTTCAGTGGAACAATCATGTCACGACTCTTTTTATTTCCTTGTATTGAGTCGATAAGAATCCAGGTGTCATCTCGTCTTTGAAATGAACCTCTACCGAGCTTCCTTTCAAAGAGGGGCAGCTGTTGACACCTGATCTTTAATCATTTTTTCTATTGCTAAAGTAATAAAAAATCCATAAAAATTCATAAAATTGAAAAATCAACTTTGGGGACCTTAGCCAAGCCTAGGGAACCAATTTTGACCAAAAAACGATTTTTCATATTTTCAGTATTTTTACGTATTTTTTTATTTATTTATTTTCAAAAATTAATAGAAAATCCATAAAAATTCATAAAATTGAAAAATCAACTTTGGGAACCTTAGCCAAGCCTAGGGAACGAATTTTGACCAAAAAATAATTTTTCATATTATATATATTTTAATTTTTTTTTAAATACAAAAATATTTGAAAATTTTGAAAAAATAACATTTGAGGTCAAAAAATACACAAAGATAGTTAATATTTTTATTTTAAATCTATTTTCATATTGGCCATCGTAAATTCAGAAAAATCCAATTCGAGTCACGTGTTCCTTCACGAGTATAATCTCGAATCGGGCCTAAAAAAAATTTAATTTGAGTCAACTTATTTTTAACTTTCACTTTTTATGAGTTGTGACATTGTCTTCTAATATTTTAAATTTTCATCTTGGCCCAATTATACCCAGATGACTTAATTTTGCAAAAGGGCTTTAATTAAATTATGCATTATTTTCAGCGACAAGAAATGAGCTTAAATTTGACATGTGGTAAATTTTGGTGTGTCAAAAATTGTGAGGAGATTTGGACTTAAAGAAATATATTTTTTCAGGGACTGAATTGTAAATACTTAAAATTCAAGGACTAAAGTGCAAATACCTAACTCTTGAAGGATTATTTTACAAATAATAAAAAGAAAAGTTAGTGGATAAATTAGAATAGAGAAGGGAAGATGAAGAAGAGGAGATGAAGAAGAGAAGTTGGAGAAGAATGGATGGAGAAAATAAGATAAGAATAGAGAAGGGAAGATGGAGATGAAGAAGAGTTAGTAGAGAAATTAGAATGGAGGATAAGAATAGAGAAGGGAAGATGGAGATTAAGAAGAGTTAGTGGAGAAATTAGAATGGGAGATAAATATGGAGAAGGGAAGATGAAGATGAAGAAGAGTTAGTGGAGAGATTAGAATGTGAGATAGAGATGGAGAATGGAAGATGAAAATGAAGAAAAGTTAGTGGAGAAATTAGAATGGGAGATAGAGTTAGTGGAAAAATTAGAATGGGAGATAGATGAGTAGGTTATAAAAGGAGAAAGAAGTGAGCTTGAGAAAGGATTCTTGAGAGAGAAAATTTGAAGTGTTTGGGAGGATTTTTTTTGGAGAGAAAATTTTGGATGTTTGAGAGAGTTTTGGGAGATTGAAGAAAAATTTGAGAGAAAGAAAATACCAAAAGAGAGAGAATTTTGAAGATGATGGGAGTTCAAAGCTAGGGATTATCATCACAAATTCCTTCATCGATCAATATAAATCAAGAGTTCATCCTCGTCAACGAGCAAGCAAATTCGAGCTAAGTGTTTTGATTTATTCATTTGTTTATGGTTTTACTTGCAAATTAGCACAAATTGTATACACTTTCTCCATCTCCTCTTTTTTTTTTCCATATTTTATGTCAGGAGAAGGATATCTCTACGTCAACAGCAAAAATCTCGTAGATATGCAAAAATCGGCCCAGACAAGCTCCTAAGCTGTCCATCGATTTCTCAACTGATCTGTGACTAAAAGTCCCTCTTAATTCAAAAGAAACTCTCTATATTGGGAACATAGAGAGCGAAAATCAATTATAGAAATCCCTCCCAAAAAAATGGGAGATAAGTACTCTTTCCACTCTTCTGGTTTTAGGTGCAGATTAGCACATATTTTGTATACTGACATTTCACTCTATTTTATGTCAGGAAGCCGCAACTTTATATCAATGGTCAACCCTATGGAAGCACAAAATCGGCTTGGAGGAGTCCTCAAGCGCGCACAAATTTCAAATTGTTGAATCAATTCGTTGTATTTTATTTTAAAGAATTCATACCCCAGAATGGAGAGGACAAAGTCCATCCGCAATTTAAATACCTGCACCATAAATCCCAAAGGGAAGAGCCAAGCCAATGCTTAGCCTCCCATTGGAGGTTTTTACTTACAGTAGTTAAATACCTGCAACTTAAATACCTGTACCTTAAATCCCAAAGTGAAGAGCCAAGTCAATGCTTAGCCTCCCATTGGAGGTTTTTACTTACAGTAGTTAAATACCTGCAACTTAAATACCCATACCTTAAATCCCAAAGGGAAGAGCCAAGCCAATGCTTAGCCTCCCATTGGAGGTTTTTACTTACAGTAGTTAAATACTTGCAACTTAAATACATGTACCTTAAATCCCAAAGGGAAGAGCCAAGCCAATGCTTAGCCTCCCATTGGAGGTTTTTACTTACAGTAGTTAAATACCTGCAACTTAAATACATGTACCTTAAATCCCAAAGGGAAGAGCCAAGCCAATGCTTAGCCTCCCATTGGAGGTTTTTACTTACAGTAGTTTAAATACTTGCAACTTAAATACCTGTACCTTAAATCCCAAAGGGAAGAGCCAAGCCAATGCTAGGCCTCCCATTGGAGGTGTTTATTCACTGTCATGTACTTCCTATAATTTAATTTTTGAATCATCAGACCCAAAAGATAAGTAGGTTGTAATACTGCACAGAAGTCGTTAACACACTCCTTCTTTCGGCTTCAGGGAATCTTTAACACTTAAAAAAATATAACAAATAAAAATATATACCATCCATGCATCCTATTTAAAAAGTGAAAACACAAAAGAGAATACCCTACTATAGCCTTAGGATTAAACCAAGCCTGAGTGCCGAATTAGGATATCCATGAAATTAAGGTACCGAAAGGGCATTAGTTTTAATTAACTAGTGTAACCAAGTCCCCGAGCTCCTAATCTCTGGTTCGCAGGAATAAATTAGTTCTCCCGCTAATTTATTTAGGTTTCTAATCGACCTACCAAGAACGATTAGTGGCGACTCTAAATTTTAAAATCATTTAAACAAAAACCAAAGTTGCGATTCGGTAGGGCTTGGGAGGGTCCGCGTTAGGTTAGTCAAATCTAATTAACCTAATAATCCGTTAACCCCTTTTAAAATTTAAAATTTTTTTAGAGGGTCGCGACAATTCCTTGATTACAAGATGGTGGATTCTAAGACTGTCATTAGTCAGGTGCAAGAAATCCAAGCGATCTTGCATGAGATTCAAGCTCAAGGAATGATCTTGAGTGAAACCTTCCAAATGGTTGTCATTATTGAGAAGCTACCTCTTGGGTGGAAAGATTTCAAAAATTACCTCAAGCACAGCGAAAAGAAATGAACCTGGAGCTAATTATTAGACTTTGAATCGAAGAGGACAACAAAAATTATGAATGGAAAAGGTTTAATCTTACTACAGCTAAGGCAAATGTTCTGGAGCATAAGCAAGGCCACAAGAACAAGAAGATTGTTAAGCCAAAGATGGGATCAAAAGGAGGAGTTTTCAAGAATAAGTTTCAAGGAAAATGTTTTAACTATGGTGAGATGGGCTATAGATCCGTGGATTGCAGGCTTTCGAAGAACAAGAATTATGAGACAAACATGGTGAATGACATCACTCAAGATATGTCAGATGTAAACCTCTCCACAATGGTTTCTGAAGTGAACTTAGTTGGGTCCAATCCAAAGGAATGGTGGATTGACACTAGTGTCACTAGGCACGTCTGCTTTAATAAGGACATGTTCACAACTTTCGAAACAATTAATGGAGAGAAAGTTTTCATGGGCAATTCTGCCTCTTCTGCTATCAAAGGCTAAGGGAAGGTGTTGCTGAAGATGACATTTGGAAAATAGCTGACTTTGAACAACGTCCTATAGGTGCCAGAAATCTGGAAGAACCTAATCTCTGGGTCTCTATTAAACAAGCATGGATTTCGTATGGTGTTCGAGTAAAAAAAAATTATTTTGTCTAAATCTGGAATGTATGTAGGGAGGGGATATGTAACAGATGGGCTCTTGAAGCTCAATGTAATGACAATTATCAATAAAGATAATAAGTTTTCCATTTATTTGCTCGAGTCATTTAATTTGTGGCATGGTAGACTAGGACACGTTAATTATGATACATTGCGTAAATTAATTAACTTGAAGGATATTCCCTCATTCCAAATTGATTCAGAACACAAATGTGGAATCTGTCTTGAGGCAAAATTAACAAGGTCATCGTTTCAAACAATTGAAAGAAACACCGAACCCCTTGAATTAATTCATAGTGATGTTTGCAATTTGAAATTTATACAAACAAGAGACGGTAATAAATATTTTATTACTTTTATTGATGATAGCATGTATTTGCTTAAAAGAAAAAATGAAGCCTTAGAGAAATTTGTTATCTATAGGAATGAAGTTGAAAATCAAAACAATAAGAAAATTAAAAGATTGAGAAGTGATAGAGGTGGTGAATATGAAGAATCAATTGGTGAATTCTGTGCACAACATGAAATTATACATGAAGTAACCGCATCTTACTCATCTCAATCAAATGGTGTTGCGGAACGTAAAAATCGCACATTGAAAAAGGCGATGAATGCGATATTACTAAGTTCAGGTTTGCCTAAAAATATGTGGGGTGAAGATATTTTGTCAAGTAATTACCTTTTAATTAAAGTACCTTGAAAGAAAGAGGATAAGATCCCTTATGAGCTATGGAAAGGTAGGAAACCATCCTATAAATACTTACGAGTATGGGGGTGTCTTGCAAAAATGGATATTTTAACACCAAAGAAAACTAAGATAGGACCTAAAACGGTGGATTGCATCTTTATAAGCTATGCACATAATAGTAATGCATTTCGATTTCTTGTATACGAATCGAAAATTCTAGATATACACAAAAATACGATCATGGAATCGAGAAATGCATCATTCTTCACAGATGAATTTCCTTGCAGATCCAATGATGAATCAAGTTCGTCTAAATGAACGCTTGAAACTATGAATGAAAGAAGTCATGATTCAGATCATGAGCTTGAATCGAGACGTAGTGTGACATTCTGGAAATTCGACCTATTATTGGGATTTGTAATAAAGACTGGATATATTTCATTAATGCGCTCTAGTTGAATCTCACTCGAAATTAGCTATTCCGAGATGAAGAATTGAAGGAGAAAGGCTAATTTGGACTTTAAAGTACGTGGACCTAATCAGTTGATACACGTATCTCCTAAACAGACACTCGTTGGTCTGAACATTTGCTAGAGTCGATGTTTAATGGATTAGGCCATGAAATGAATTTCGATCTTGGACAATCGAGTTTTCATGAGTGTTACAGTTGAGTTTTGGATGTAGTCGCAGTTAGTTTAGCGGATTCGCCAGTCCAATTGAAAGTGTTGTGTAGTGGGACCTTAAGTTAAAATTGACCGATTTGCCCTCGGTTTGATATAGACTCCTAAGACTGTGGGTAATGGTAGTTGTGATTTTGAGAGCTCATTAGTTTAGAGTAATGGTTAGCTTGAGTTCATTCGCGCTCGAACCTGATCAATGCATTTGGCACTCATTCTAGGAAAGTGTCTCGTTTGTCATCCCATCATTCTTGTCACGTCAATCAAGTGTTAAATCAATCTATCCATGAATCAAGTTGTCGATCAAATTAAGAGTTATTCTAAGGGTCAATCAAAAGTCAATCCACTCTTACACCCAAAGTACACCAACCCCCTTACCTACTACTAACTCCCATGTCCTTTTGTCTTCTTTCTATAATAACTCATAAACTCTCTCTCTGTTCTCATTTCCTTCCCCCCTACTTGGTTAAGAGACTTTCCATCTCACTCTCTTCCTCATGAATCTCCCTCTCCATTTTCGACCAAAGACACTCCATGCTCGAGAGAGCCCGCCTTCTCAGATTTCAACATGCGTCCGACTTGAAATCGCTCGTTCGAACTCATTCGGAGTCCAAATCGATCCTTGTTTTCTCCTATGCGACCATAAGACCTCGGGTTTTGAAAATATAAAGGTAGGTTGGCTAGAAATTGCTAGATTTTTGTAGATCAATGCTAAACAAAGGTTGGTCGTGGGGAGTTAGGCTCCATTGCCGTCGTTCGCCTCTGCCGCCTTAGCCAATCATCCTCAATTGTTGTCATTGGTATTCGAGCCCCACCTCAGTAAGCTTATCCTCTAAGTTTGGCCTAGGAATGTAGTACGTTGTATGGTAAGGCTCTAGGGTGTTCGATTTGTTCAAAAAGGTTACAACTTGGACGAGGATCGTAGCTCGGTTGAAACCGATTGTTTGGTGGGCTGATTTAGAGTCTTGAGGGTTATTGTTCACACCGTGTATGTACTATTTACACACTGCAATAAGTTGATCTTGAGTGTATCATGGACAATCTTGAGGTTTAGTATGTGTAAAACGAAATTCGAGCTTAAAGAAATGAGTTTAGGCTTAGTACACTACACAAGTGCGCTTTTTGCGGCTCGAAAAAGTACTAATCACATGAGAAATGCACTGTTCATGAGTGACGTGGTACTGTTCATAAGGATTCCTACGTGTATTCATGACTATTTAGGTGATTTGGAGGTTCGTTAGTGCGATATTAGCTCGTGTTTGACCAAATTGCATTCGTGAACGACTTATGACATGCTTGGATTATATGTAGAGGTTAATGTTCATGCTTGAACAAGATTTGAAGTCTGAGAATGTGATGCATGAGCTATTTTCATGAACTGATATGTAAATGAATTAGCATGCCTGGTATGCTCACCTTAAAACTATTGTCATGCATGATGAACATGAAAGTATGGCATATATAACGATGGGATTGAGCATTTGGATATTGCCCTGAGATGTCTATATGACATGGGGTGAAAGGTGGCCCTGAGGCGTGATTACGCGAGGCAATTGGAGAGACAAGAGTGCCAACTTGAGGCATCTTATACGTGGGTGTTGACACATAAATTTTGTTTTCTCATTTAATCATTTATTTCATAAAAAATTAGAGACTATCTTTAGTCTCTAACGAAAAATATTTCATTTTAGTGTAGTTTCATGTGCATTAATTTAATTTTCTGCATGTATTGCATTATATCTTCTAAAAAAATGTGCAAAAATAGAGTTCATCTTTGTCCACTTCACCCCACACCAACATCTCTCCTCAATTTCTTAGCATTGTTGAAGCATTTTTATTCCTTGTCCTAAACCTTACTTCTGCCAAAGACAAGGTCAGGCCAGGTTTGCAGCTTTGAAGTGAGGTAATAGATTCGATGTCTCCTCCCATTGCAATGAGACTTGAAGAGGAATTGAACATTATGGAGAATCAGTGCCATAAAGGAGTAAAACAGCTATGTGCAGATGGCATTTCAAGGGTTCCAAACAAGTATGTGTGGCCAGTTCAGTTTAAGAACGACCTGTCAATGACAAATCAAAATCAAGCAAAGCCAAGCTCGTCAGCTTGCCGATCATGGATTTTGCCGAGTTGCAGGGCCTGAATAGGCCTGAAGCCCTCAAGTGGCTGGCCAACGCATGTGAACAATATGGGGTTTTTTTTTTCAGCTGGTGAATCACAGTATTCCTAGCGAAGTGATAAGCAGGATGGTTGGAGTGAGCAAGAGATTTTTTGAGCTCTCGTATGAGGAAAGGACAGGGTACATGTCCTCCGATATGTTTGCACCAGCGTGTTGTGGGATAAGCTTCAACTAGAACAAGGATAAAGTGTCTTGCTGGAGAGACTTCTTGAAGCTCACATGCCGCCCTCTCTCGGATGTCCTTCTACATTGGCCTTCTTCTCCCTTCGACATGGGTCCAAGGTGCTTAGGTCCTTTTGGTGATGGAGGAATTAAATAAAGAACAAGAGGTGAGCTAGGAATAAAAAGAAAAGAAAGCATCAAAGGATGGTGGAGTTTGGGGGGGGACCGAGGCTTCTTGCTTGAGCTAACTTCTTTCGGTGCAATTGAGTGGGCACAACAAAAAAAGAGGAGATGCTCAATAGAGGGAGAGGACTCTTCATCATAAAAAAAAAGTGTACAAAAAGGAGGACAATGGCACATCCGGTGGAGCAATCCTTCAATAAGGAGGATCTTCATCATGATTTTGGGGAGGAGCACCCACCATGGGCATGAGTCCAAGAAGCTGATGGAGACTCCACCTACAAAAGGGGATCGAAAGCAAAAATAAAAGGGGGGATTTCTTTTTTTGGGTTTTCCTTCCACTAAGGGCATGAAGATTTGATTTGGGAGAGCATCCACGAGATTCACGGCAAAAAAAAAAAGAGAACAGGGATGCTCCTGAAAAAAAAACATGAGGAAGGAGGAGGACATGGCTTGACTTTCACAAAGTACTAGATTAAAATGGAATGGCTTTTGCTGGTTCTTCCCCGATGATGCTAAGGCTTTGTCGTCCTGCTTGAGAAACGATTTCTGTTCCCAAAAGTGATGTCCCCCTTCTTCCTCTTTTTGGTCTCTCTTTTTTTCTTGAAATTCTTCTTGTTGGCTTAGTACTCGAGGCTTTATGATCTCATGAAGGGAAATTTTATTGCCAAAATGGATTTGTTGTTGGAGGATTCTAGCTGTTGTTTGATAGTAACCCATGTCTTGTACAAAGCAACTCTCGCATTTGCAGTGGTGAGATAGGTCTTGGCTTGGGCTTTTAGGCTTAGAGACAGAATCACCATACCCTCTTCTTCTTCTTCTTCTTCTTCTTCTTCCTCTTCTTCCTCCTCTGTGCAAAAAGAGCATCCTTCTTATGTTTCTTCCCAGATGATAAGAGACAACCTGGTGTTCACCCCCTATGGGGATGCCATGGAGAGGCAGCCACAGATTTGTGACACGTGTGCAATATGCTTGAGCTAGCTGAGGGAAGATAATGAAGCGAGGGAGCTAAGGAATTGTTGCTATAATTTCCACAGAGAATGCATTGACAGATGGGTTGATCATAATGGCCATTAAGGTCATGATGATAATCACAGGTCTTGCCCACTCTGTAGAGCCCCCTTGTTGACCCCCTCGCAGAACTTAGACTGGAGTATGAATGAACCTAGTTGGGTTGTGGAGAGCCTCCTCTATCTTTTTGGGGATGATCTACTTCTATAATAATGTTGGATTTTCTTCTCTTCATTTTTGATTTTGTTTTTAAGGCTCGGAGTAGATGTGATACTGTGATCTATGTAAGTTTGGTAGCTATGTCAAATTTGATCTTCATATTCAAATCAGCAGTCACGTGCAAGATGGAAAGAGAATCATTCTACTTGGCGACGATGCGGCAATGAAGGACGCAGCACAATTATGCGAGGCAGCGAAGAACGGCGACATCGGAAGGCTCAAGTCCCTAATCAGCGCTGACGTTGACGTCTCTCACTTTGACGCCAACGGCCTCACTTCGCTAATGCACACGGCTAAGTTAGGTCGCACCGACGTGGCAAAGGCGCTCCTCGAAGTCGGTGTACCCTAGAACGCTCTCTCGCCTTCCAATCTCTCCGCCGTCAATCTCGCCATGGAGTCTAGCCATTAGGAGCCTTTGAGCTTCTCCTCAACGCTGGTATTCAAGCAGAGCTTATTCTAGGGTCAATTGTAAAGAAAAAGTAAAGCTGGTGACTCTCATGGGGATTGCTTGGATGACATGGTTAATTTTAGTGAGGATAAGTTGATGGACTCAAGTAGCAAAGCTGTCATGATGGCTTGGGAAAAGCCATTGATGGAGACTCATACCAAAGCTGTTTGCTCACAGGGTGGTCACATACTGAATGTCGGATTTGGAATGGGTCTTGTTGATATAGCCATTCAGCAATATGTCTTGCTACACACACTATAGTAAAGGCTCACACTGATGTTTATAAACGAATGCTTGACACTAGTTGGGGGTGATAAGGATAATGTAAGGATAATACTTAGTCCTTGGCAAGATGTTCTTTCTCAACTTGGATCGTATGATGGTATATTCTTCGACAAATATGGAGAATATTATGAAGATATGAGGGAGTTCCACCAACATCTTCTTGTTTTATTGAAACCTGAGGGAATCTACTCATTTTTCAATGGGCTTTGTGGAGATAATGCCTTCTTCCACATTATATATTGTCATTTAGTTCCTTTGGAATTGGAGAACCTGCGCTACTCCATGCAATTAATTCCCCTGCCTATGAAGGCTTATTTGGGAGAAGAAGTTTAGGAAGGTGTGAAACATAAATATTGGCAGCTTGATATGTACTACCTCCCAATTTGTCAAACTATGCAAGACAAGGAATTTCTACCTTTTGATTACCTCTCCTATGCATCTGAACTCCAGGAAAGCGCAAAGGATTTAGAAGATGAGCTCTCAAATAAGGGGCTGAACCTCACCCCCTTGTTTAAGGCCATTGAGGATTTTAGAGGAAGCTTCGGCCAAGCAATGATAAATTTGGAAAAGTTCATTTGCAAATCAGATAAATTTCTTATATTTAGCAATTTGCATATTTGATTTGCATAGCTGATTGGTTGACTTTCAATATTTGAATTGAATTGATTGGATATCTCTAGAGGCATCAAACGGGTGGGTCGGGTTGAGTTTGGGTCGGGTCGAATATGGTCCCACTCATATTGACCTGTCTAACCCGTTTTGACCAATATTTAATGACCCATACCCGACCCAACCTACAACTAACGTATACTCAACTCGACCCATTTTGACCCATATTACCTCATTTAACCTATTTTAGGCTTTTTACCTGTGTATATTACCTGGCTAAAAACTTCACACCAAATAAAAAAAAGAAATTAAATAATAAAAAAATTAAAAAAAATCTATAAATTGAAATGCTTATAAATAAATAAAAAAAGGCTGACTAAATACTTATAAATCGATCCAACCTATGTAAGGAAAAATGCTAAAATAAGAGGGTAGCGATAAAAAAAAAACAATTGCAACCTCATTTGTAATTGATCCATATGGAATAAAAGATTGACTAGTTTCCCACATATATAATCTCTAGTTACAAGAGCAAGTTTCAGCTGAGTACATTTTAAGCATTTACTAATACATTTTAAGCATTTATCGGTCTAGAAAAAAAAACTTAGCTGAGATAATTATATGTATTAGTACTCTATTTGTTCCGAAGGCACAGAATTACCACTAGTATGATGACCATCTATCTAACAAGTTCGTCTAAAACTATTATGCCGATTGGTTTATCCAATTTAGCCGAGAGAAAGATTTTACAAACACTTATTTTTCGAAGAACTGTTCGTTCTATCATGGATTTTACAAGGAGTTAACCAAGTGTCCCTCCTAGTCATATATTGTAGAACTCCTCTAGCAATCATTTGTATAACATGGCATGAAATACTGAATAGCTTGACATAGCATCTAGAGAATGCAGATGGAGATTGTACATTGTAAGATATTCTTAAATACTACAAAAACCTTCACAAAAACAATTTTCTAGCAACCGATAACTCAGATGACTATTCATTAGTAAATAATACAATCGTCAGAAAGAAAAACTCCAGACATAAATAGGAAGGACTGATGCATCTCCTTTTAACCGTTCACCCACAGCACAAATGACTTTGGTGGCCCCAAGCCTCTGACTCTCCAGATGAAGCACAAGCCGGTGAAATTATAGGACTTATAATACCAACATCATGGGTTTGGCTTCTCCTTAACAGTTTCATTAAATGAGGAGGCAAGAAATTCAGCAAGGTTTAGTCCAGAACGAAACTTGTAGGGAGATTCTGTAACTCTTAGCTTCTTTAGCCTAATGGACTCAGGCATCCAGGAACTCGAAGATTTGAGTGAACTAGAACTAAAGGAAGAATCAATGCCCCTCCATAAAACAGGTTTTAAATCCTTCCATGGGTCTTCTAACATGGACTCATGAAAGAAACGCTCTGGACCTAGTGGAATAAAAGAGTACTAATACATTTTGAGCATTTACTTCAATGCCGATGCTGTAAATTCTTTGCCAATTTGTGCTCAACATACTGCACCCTGTTGTAGCAGATATAACAATAGCAATTATAACAAGTGAAAACAATTGAAGCTAACAAGTGGAATATATCAACAAGAGCAGATAGCTAATCATAACAGGACAAGTGGACATGCAAGTGAAGAAATGAATCAAAAGTAGCAAATATTGGAGCAATCACTAATGAACATTGTGTGAGTAAATCAAGAGGAGAATGAGACAATAAAAAAAGTACCTAATGCAAATAGTCTTCAAAGTTGACAATGAGAGACTCATCATCAAAATCTTCCTCAAGTGGAACTCCAAATAACCAATTTCTAATGCACAGCTCGGCCTCCACATTTTCAGGTGAAAGAGAACTACGATATTTATTTAGAATGTGTCCTCCAATGCTAAAGGCTGACTCTGAGGCAACGGAAGTGATAGGAATACTCAATATATCAAGTGTCATAAGAGACAACTTGGGATACTGCTGTGAATGAGCTTTCCAATAATCAAGGACATTGAGATTTGGATGTTGTTTTCTATCAAGCCTATTCTCCTCCAAATACAAATCCAATTGTGACTTACTAGATTGTGATCCAAAGTGTTCACTCTCGAATGCATCGTACTCATCAAGATAGTCCTCTATGTTCTCAAGAATGTCCTCAACTGAAATGTTGCCTGGACTACTTGAAGATGTAAAGCGATCAACTCTAGACGTAGATGCTACATATTCATCAAAAAGCATATAGAGTTTTTCTCGAATGCTCTATACAAATTCTGCATGATCATCCATGCCCAACTTTGAATAGCAAAACTCTAACAAGTGTAGCTTATATCGGGGATCCAACATAGCTGCAAAAGATAAGACAACACTATAATACTTCCAATATTTTTCAAATTTCTTTAGCATTGCCTTGGCCATAGTTTTTATAGCTACATCCTCACTACTACTCGCCTTTAGCAAATGAAACTGGTTTTGCCATACTCCGCAGAAATATAAATTCGCCGTGGGATATCTAACTTCGGAGAAAAGAGTAGAAACATCACAAAAGGGTTGTAACAAGAATGCAATTTTCTGTGCTCTGACCCAATCCTCAAATAATGGGCATGTGTGAAAGTTACTATCAATTAACTTTAAATGGAAAAATGCTTGTTTAAAGACCAAAGCACCTTCAAGCATGAGGTACGTATGTTGACACCTGATTTTTAATCATCTTTTCTCTTTTAAAATTAATAAAAAAATTTATAAAAATTCAAAAAATTAAAAAATCAACTTTAGGGACCTTGTCCAAGCCTAGAGAACCAATTTTGACCAAAAAATAATTTTTCATATTTTCAGTATTTTTCAATATTTTTATTTTCGAAAATTCATAAAACAAATCAAGAAAAAACATTAGAAAATTGCAAAATCAACTTTGGAAGCTTTGGCCAAGCTTAGGCAACCATTTTTGAGCAAAAAATAATTTTTTTATTTTTTTGTATTTTTTTAAATATATTTTTTAGAAATTAGGAAAATATTTAATAAATAATAGCGTTTGAGGCCACAAAAATACATAAAAATAGTCAACATTTTTCTTTTAAATCCCTTTTCATGTTGGCCATCGTAAATTTAAAAAAATCCAATTCGAGGTCGTGTATTCCTTCACGAGCATAATCTCGAATCGGGCCTAAAAAAATTCAAATTGAGTGAATTTATTTTTATTTTTCACTTTTAGGAGTTGTGACATTGTTCTCTAATATTCTAAATTTTCATTTTGGCCCAATTATACCCAGAATGACTCAATTTTGTAAAAGGGCTTTAATTAAATTTTGCATTATTTTCAATAGCAAGAAACGAGCTTAAATTCAACATGCGGTAGGTGTGCCGAAAATTGTGAGGAGATTTGGACTTAAAGAAATATTTCTCCAGAGACTGAATTGCAAATACTTAAAATCTCATGGACTAGAGTACAAATACCTAACACTTGAGGAATTATTTTGTATATAACAAAAAGAAGAGTTAGTGGAGAAATTAGAATAGAGAAGGGAAGATGGAGAAGAGGAGATGAAGATAGGAAGATGGAGAAGAGAAGATAAAGAAAATAAGATGAGAATAGAGAAGGAAAGATGAAGATGAAAAAGAGTTAGTAGAATGGGAGATAGATATGGAGAAGGGAAGATGATGATGAAGAAGAGTTAGTGGAGAAATTAGAATGTGAGATAGAGATGGAGAAAGGAAGATGAAGATGAAGATGAAGAAGAGTTAGTATAGGAATTAGAATGGGAGATAGAGTTAGTGGAAAAATTAGAATGGAAGATGGATGAATAGGCTATAAAAGGAGGAAGAAGTGAGTTTGGGAGGGGGGATTTTTTTGAGAGAAAATTTTGGATGTCTGAGAGGGTTTTGAGAGATTGAAGAAAAATTGGAGAGAAAGAAAATACCAAAAAGAGAGAGAAAATTTTGAAGATGGTGGGAGTTTAAAGTTAGGAGTTGTCATCACCTATTCCTTCATCGATCAACATAAATCAAGAGTTCATCATCGTCAACGAGCAAGCAAATTCGAGCTAAGTGTTTTTATTTATTCATTTATTTGTGGTTTTAGTCTCAAATTAGCACAAATTGTATACACTTTCTCCATCTCCATTTTTTTCCATATTTTATGGCAGGTAAAAAAAAAGGACAGCTCCGTATCAACGATAAATTCCATGGAGGTACAAAGTAAGCCCAGACAAATTCCAAGGTGCCCATCAAATTTACAGCCGACCCGTCAACGGATTTTATTTCAAATTGTTGAAACAATTTGTTGTATTTTATTTTAAAGAACTAAAACCCCAGAATAGAGAGGCAAAGCGCATCCACTGGAGGTCGTTTATTTTCTGCAATTTAAATTCCTGCACAATCAAACCCCAAAGAGAAGAGCCAAGCCAATACTAGGCTGCCCATTGGAGGTTTTTACTTACTACAATTTAAATTCCTGCACCATTAAACCCCAAAGGGAAGAGCCAAGCCAATTCTAGGCCGTCTATTGGAGGTTTTTACTTACTGCAATTTAAATTCCTGCACCATCAGACCCCAAAAGGAAGAGCCAAGCCAATGCTAGGCTGCCCATTGGAGGTTTTTACTTACCGTTATTTAAATTCCCGCAATTTAATTCCTGCACCATTAAACCCCAAAGGGGAGAGCCAAGCCAAGACTGGGCCATCCATTAGAGGTCTTTATTTACTGTCATTGACTTCCTGCCGTTTAATTTTTGAATCACCAGACCTCAAAGTGAGTAGACTGTAACACCGCACAGAAGTCGTTAACACACTCCATCTTTCGGTTTCAGGGAATTTTTAACACTTTGAAAATAAAAAAAAATACCACCTATGCATCCTATCTAAAAAGTGAAAATACAAAAAGAGAATTTCCCACTAGAGTTTTAGGAATAAACTAAGCTTGAATTGCCAAATTATGATATCCATGAAATAAGGTACCGAAAGGACATTAGTTTTAATTAACTAGTGTAACCAAGTCCCCGAACTCATAATCTCTGGTTCGTAGAAGTAATTTAGTCCTCTTGCTAATTTACTTAGGTATCTAATCAACCTACCAAAAATGATTGGTGGCGACTTCAAATCTTAAAACCATTTAAATAAAAAACCAAAGTTGCGATTCGATAGGGCTTGGGAGGGTCTGTGTTAGGTTAGTTAATATAATTAACCTAATAATCCATTCACCCGATCGAAATTTTTATACTTGAATTTTTTATACTTGAATTTTTTTTCGAAATTTTAAAAGCGTTAGCGGACTTAGGCCAATGAAAATTTCATGGATATCTTGTTTTTGGCGATCTTGTTTGGAACTCATCTTTAAGTGTTAAATGGTTTTGGAGATTGGAGTTATAAGGGGTGGAGTGTTTGGCTAACCCTTCGTTTTGCAGGTTTGGTGTGTGTGAATTATTATTTAATTTTTGAAATATTGAAGCGGTGTTTGCATTTAATTGTTGTGCATGTTTAATTATTTTAGCACTACATCACACACGTCCTGTGGCCAGACCTAGGTAACTAGTTTTAAGATGGTATTGTGATTTGGTTCTAGCGTTCAGCGTGAGATCACGTCGAAAGTTAGTCCAGATTCAATCCCGAACCCTTTTTTAAAAGTGAGCTTTAAAAGTTAGGCCTCAGGCTTGGTAAGATTACCAAAGCAGTGGTTTTAATTTTTAGCTCGAGCAACCGAAGTGGGAAGGCCCGGCTAATCCTGATTACGTCGTGAGATCATGGCTAATCTTGATTATGTGCGCGAGATTGTCGCCTTGCCATAAGTCTTTCGCTTCAATTTGTCAGCCTTTAGAGTAGATAGGCTAAAATTTAAACTCACAATTCATGTGCATGTCTATGTGACCTACATGGTATTTTTCACGGCGAAAGTAAGTTTTCTAAATTCTTCTTGTATTTATTTTTGGGTCGGTCCATGATAGGATTCAGTCAAATTTTGAACCTAACATCGTGATCATTTTTTCAAAAGAAAAGAAAAATCAAATTGGTGTCCCATTTTTGAAAAAAAATGAAAAATGATGAAAAAATGAATGAATGTGAAAAATCACTTAGGGGAATTTTGTTGACCAATGAAAGATTTTGTCACAGTTTTCCTTAAATCTTCAATGGACGCGAGATTTCCTTGACAAATTTATCATTAAAAATTTATTTTGATAAAAACGAAAAATTCCTTCGGAAAATTTAGTAAACGTTAAGGGATTTTATCACATTTTTCAAGTTATAAAAACCTGTAAGAAAATTCTTTCTGAATAAATTCACCTATGCCTTTCTAAGAGAATCCTCTCTAATTTCTCATAAAATGAAAAAATAAAATTGGACTAATGTTGGAGTCATGGACCGACCTCTTTTGGATCACATACTAATTATTTTCTTTACCTTTGCAGGGAATCACAGGTACCCCAGGCAGGAGTAAAATCGGGTTCAACATTATATCGGGGATAATCTTGAAGAATCGAAAAGGATAGGAAATGGCCGACATCGCAACTGATAATCCTGGGGGCAAGCGAAGAAGTTCCGGAGACAAAATCTTATCAATCAACGAGCACGTATGGACTATGTATTTCGATGAGGCCGTAAATTTATCCAGATCGGGCTTGGGGGCATTTTTAATGTATTAGAAGGGTTCCTGTATTTTTATTAAGAAGGCATAAATTTTGTAATCAGAGCTCATGAAGCAAGTTTATTAACCCGGCCTTACGACGCCTTTCTGATTAAATTGAATAAAGGCTTGCCTTTTTACCTTTCTCGGATTCGAAACACGTGGAGGATTTTGGAGGACCAGTACTTTATTGCTGAGCATGTCCCACAGGCATTTCTGCCAACGCTACAGGACATTCTGCCAACACTACGGGCTGCCGACACAAACAAGTGGATGCCGAAAGAGATGAGCATGAGCAAAGTGGGGCACGCAATAGGTAACCTGGTTTATTTATTAGCGCACTAATCGATTGGTCGTATTTGCAATAATTCACGTGGCTAGGTCACGGGGCTCAATGTGGCTAATGGGGTCCGCTGTCGAAAGTTTATTCAATGCTCCTGATATCATTGTCTGAAGTAGCTAATATCGAGAAAAATGATAAGTATCGGCGCCTCCAGGGTTTTGAACCGTTCTATCATGCTATACGGAAGAAGATATGACAAGAAGATCACAGCACAAGAGATGCGAAACTTTCCGTTCATTCCATTCATCAACGAGTTTTACAACCACTCATTGGGAAGGAAAAGTAAAAACAAACTGAGTCCTAATAAGCATCACAAAAGAGCTCAACTGGCTTTCTATGAAACTAATATTTTGCCTACACTGAGCGAGCTGGGATTCAAGATCTGCAAGCTTGAAGAACAGGCGAATACATTTCTCCTTTTGTCTAGCTGCATTGACCTCGTGATGTTCAACGGCGAATCTCATATTCTCAATCAAGTCTCTCTCGAAAGCTATATCTGCCGTTAGATCATCGAGCTTTTCCTCCAGCCACTCACATCTGAACTTCATCACGATATCGCTCGGGTCATGCTCAAAGTAAGTTTGGTTCAAAGCTAGGCGTTCCACCAACTTTTCTCTCCCGTGAACCAATAGCGAGGCACGTTCTTCGGCAGACTTGACAGCCTTCTTGTATCGGGCAGCCGCTTGTTCTGCAGACTCCAAGCGTTCAGATCGATCTTGATAGCGAGCTCTCATGACACGGGCTAAGGTGACCGTTTCCTGAGTGTTCCGGCAAGTTTCCAGAAAGTTGATGAAGACATGTGGAAATACTCTGAATTCCCTCTCTAAACTAGTACCTTCAACCAAAGAAGCATTTATCTCCCTGAACAAACCAAGAATCTTAGCTTCGACACTCGGATGTTGGGCTATATAGACATAGCCTCGGCCAAGAAGATGGTAAAATCTTTCCCATTTGAACATAACGTCAGTTGGGAAGATGTGGGTAAGGAGATTGGCCATTATCAAGGAGGAAGGTAAGGCAGACGAGCGGGATGCGAAAGAAAGAAGGAGATAGGTGAAGGAGACTAGCAGGATGCGAAGATGGTAATCTGCTTTGAAGTAAACATTGATTTCGTAGTGACAGTATCAACCAGACAAGATTTCCCTATCTACCATTCTCTATTGGCACCACCCCCGTTGGCTCGAATCCCTGTCAGACGGCGATCTCGAGCCGAGCAAACCCAATCTCTTTGCAGAAAAGGTTTGACGTGATACCATCGCTTCGGAAAAGAAGAGGAAAAAGACGACCTAAGTGCGGGACAAAGAAAACTTGCAGCGGAAAAAAAGATGGGATCCGTATTGACACCTGATTTTTAATCATTTTTTCTCTTTTAAAATTAATAAAAACATTCATAAAAATTTATAAAATTAAAAAATTAACTTTGGGGACCTTAGCCAAGCCTAGAGAACTAATTTTGACCAAAAACTAATTTTTCATATTTTTTGTATTTTTTTAAAATATATTTTTTAGAAATTAGGAAAATATTTAATAAATAATAGCATTTGAGGCCACAAAAATACATAAAAATAGTCAATATTTTTATTTTAAATTTCTTTTCATGTTGGCCATCGCAAATTTAAAAAATGAATTCGGGGTCGTGTATTCCTTCACGAGTATAATCTCGAATCGGGCATAAAAAAATTCAATTCGAGTCAATTTATTTTCATTTTTCACTTTTAGGAGTTGTGGCATTGTTCTCTAATATTCCAAACCTTCATCTTGGCCCAATTATACCCAAAATGACTCAGTTTTACAAAAGGGCTTTAATTAAATTTTGCATTATTTTCAGTAGCAAGAAATGAGCTTAAATTCAATATGCGGTAGGTGTGTCGAAAATTGTGAGGAGATTTGGACATAGAGAAATATCTTTTTTAGGGACTAAATTGTAAATACTTAAAATTCAGGGTCTAGAGTATAAATACCTAACTCTTGAAGGATTATCTTACAAATAACAAAAAGAAGAGTTAGTGGAGAAATTAGAATAGAGAAGGGAAGATGGAGAAGAGGAGATGGAGAAGAGAAGATGGAGAAGAATGGATGGAGAAAATAAGATAAAATAGAGAATGGAAGATGGAGAAGAGAAGATGAAGAAGAATGGATGGAGAAAATAAGATAAAAATAGAGAAAGGAAGATGGAGATGAAGAAGAGTTAGTGGAGAAATTAGAATGGGAGATAAGAATAGAGAAGGGAAGATGAAGATGAAGAAGAGTTAGTGGAGAGATTAGAATGTGAGATAGATATGGAGAAGGGAAGATGAATATGAAGAAGAGTTAGTGGAGAAATTAGAATAGGAGATAGAGTTAGTGGAAAAATTAGAATGGGAGATAGATGAGTGAGTTATAAAAGGAGGAAGAAGTGAGCTTGAGAGGGGATTCTTTGGTGAGAGAAAATTTTAGATGTTTGAGAGAGTTTTTGGAGATTGAAGAAAAATTGGAGAGGAAAAAAAATACCAAAAAGAGAGAGAAAATTTTGAAGATGGTGAGAGTTTAAAGTTAGGAGTTATCGTCACCAATTCCTTCATCGATCAACATAAATCAAGAGTTCATCCTCGTCAACGAGCAAGCAAATTCGAGCTAAGTATTTTTATTTATTCATTTATTTGTGGTTTTAGTCCCAAATTAGCACAAATTGTATACACTTTCTCCATCTCCCTTTTTCACATATTTTATGGTAGGTAAAAGAAAGGGATAACTCCGTATCAACAAAGTCCAAGGTGCCCATCAAATTTGCAATCGACTCATCAACGGATTTTAATTCAAATTGCTGAAACAAATTGTTCTATTTTATTTTAAAGAATTAAAACCCCAGAATGGAGAGGCAAAGCGCATCCACTGGAGGTCGTTTATTTCCTGCAATTTAAATTCATGCACCATTAAACCCCAAAGGGAAGAGCCAAGCCAATGCTAGGCCGCCCATTTGAGGTTTTTACTTACTGCAATTTACATTCCTGCACCATTGAACCCCAAAGGGAAGAGCCGAGCCAATGCTAGGCCGCCTATTGGAGGTTTTTACTTACCGTTATTTAAATTCCCGCAATTTAATTCCTGCACCATTAAATCCCAAAGGGGAGAGCCAAGCCAAGGCTAGGCCATCCATTGGAGATCTTTATTTACTGTCATTGACTTCTTGCCGTTTAATTTTTGAATCACCAGACCCCAAAGTGAGTAGACTGTAACACTGTGCAGAAGTCGTTAACACACTCCCTCTTTCGACTTTAGGGAATTTTTAACACTTTGAAAAAATAAAAAAAATACTACCCATGCATCCTATCTAAAAAGTGAAAATACAAAAAAGAGAACACCTTACTAGAGTCTTAGGAATAAACCAAGCTTGAGTTGCCAAATTAGGATATCTATGAAATTAAGGCACCGAAAGGGCATTAGTTTTAATTAACTAGTGTAACCAAGTCCCCGAACTCATAATCTCTTGTTCGTAGAAGTAATTTAGTTCTCCCGCTAATTTGCTTAGGTATCTAATCAACCTACCAAAAATGATTAGTGGCGACTCCAAATTTTAAAACCATTTGAACAAAAACTAAAGTTGCGATGCGGTATAACTTGGGAGAGTTCGTATTAGGTTAATTCATCTAATAAACCTAATAATCCATTAACCCGATTGAAAAAAATTCTTAGGGTCGCAACAATCCGTCTTTATATGAGAACACACCCACAAAATCAACGGTGGAGATAAGCAGGAGAGATGACAACAAGGACCCTTACCATGAAAAGACGAAAGAAAGCAAACTGTGCGGGAGACACACAAGAAAAATTGAGAAAGACAGAATTCTTGAGAGAAGCAATACAGATGCTAAGCCTACGCCTAAGTTTTAAAAGAGACGTATTCTTGGTAATCTTCATCTATACTCTGAAGAGAGTTTCGAAGCATACTAAGTCATTCAGAAATGTTCAGGAAGAGTGAAAATATAAGAAGAAATAATGAACCCTGAGAAATCACTAACCAAGTCGAAAATGTCTCAACCCAACACCCTTGAGAGTTATCGTTACTTGCAGAATATGGGAGAGGAAGAGTTCGAAGTCATGTTTAGAATCGAGTCCATGGAGCTTGGCCCTTCCGCCGACGACGTCCAAGATCTCAGAAAAGATAAGGACAATAACAGTAAGATTCAAAGGAAGCGTTACCGTCGCCATACTGAGGAGCAAGTACAAAGGCTTGAGGATTTTTTCAGAACGTGCCCTATGCCAGACGGCAAACAAAAAATGGAACTGAGTCAAGAGCTAGGACTTGAACCTTCGCAAATCAAGTTCTAGTTTCAAAATAGGCGAACCCGAATGAAGACTCGTCATGAGCACAATGAAGCTGAGTTTCTAAGAGTTGAAAATGAAAACCTCCGAGTGGAGAACAAGATGTATAAAGAGGCTTTTGACTCCGCCACCTGCCCCAACTGCAATAGCCTCCTCACCCTCGATGAAATGCATTATCTGAGGATCGAAAATGCACGTTTAAGAGGTGAGTTAGACCAATTTATGACAGGATCAAGTTCTGTTAGGGGAAAGCATGAAAGGACCGAGCCTATGGGGTCAACACTGGTGCCTCCTTGGGAAGGGGAGATGTATCACCACCAGGCAAGTGGTATTGACGACGAACTCACCGCCACGATCAACCAGTTCAATGTTGATGAAGCACTAAGGTTGTAAGGCACACGGAATCTGTACTTCGAAGCTGGTGATCACGGGTCCTTCAACATGGCCAATGCATTCTAGATTTAGAGTAAAGCCAGCTGATCATGGGAGAGCCCGCAGAGGAAACCGAACTGATCCTAAGCAAATACATATTTTTCGTTATATTGTGTGGGGAATTTTCTACTTTCATAGATGTTTGGAATTAATGTAAAAGCAGGAAGTAGTGGTTCTCCTTCTCTTATTAAGTGCTCGAATCTGCCGCTTCACCAAACCCGCGATGAATTAATTGCGACTGAAAGTCTGCGCAAACTCGAAGGGTAACGCTGTATCGTTTCAATTTACCCTCAAAATTGCTCCAAGATTTAAATCGAATCCCCTGCATTTTCAGGAATTTGCAAACTGCCCCGAGAATACAATCATATCCAAATGCGAAGTCCTCTTGTTAAACGAAATTTGGAACAAATCAATCTGTGGACATTGCTACTGGATGGATGGCACTAGATAAGGAAGAGATGGGTAATTTTGTATCGTTCCAATTTACCAATGATCGTCTCGAGTTCTGAATTATTTCCTCTCATTCTTAACAGGGATTGTAAATTACTTAGAAAAGCACCGTAACATGAAATGGCCAAAAAACCATGTCATCTCGAAGATCAACTTTTAAAAGAAAGCCTCCATGGACGCCTACGGTCCAATGGGGTTGATGGCATGGGGAATGACAGCAGTCCGAAATATCCCGAGTTCGATCCCCAAGGGTGGGGAATGTTGTAAGTATTGTAAATAAATAAAATGACTTTTTGCTCATTTCTTTTTGTAGAAAGAAACAGGAATACTCGACGAGCAATACCAAGGTCAGTATTTTGTCACGATCTTAGCCTAATGTTAAAGTGTCCAGCGAAAACCAAGGAAAACTCAATCAAGCGAAAGCCAAGGAAAACTCAATCCAGCGAAACTAATAAAAGGGTCACGCAAAACATTCAAGATGAAGGCTAAACCAGTATTGTTCCAATTTATCCCTTCTAATACCGGCTAACACGTCTCATTTCCTTTTTACAGGAAATATTTACACTAACATTTAACATGTTGAAGGAGACAAACCCAAATAGCAAAATTATGATCATCTGAAGAGATCCATTCCGATCAAAATGGGGCAAATTAATGGCTACCCTCAATCGAAAAAGGGCGTTCGATCAACAACCATGACGGTTGTTAATATTGAAAAGGTCCAAATGCTGTGCAGGTGCAAACTCAGATACGGGCCATTCCTCGACTCAAGGAGTAGACTCCTAATTCGCTCAATCTGCCCACATATCTAGGGGCAATTCAAATTCGCCCATTTTCTTTCATATTTGCATTTTCAGTAAACACGTGTGATGCTGAAAACTGCTACATCTGCATTGCGTTTACACATGCCACGATTCATGGATGACTATTCTGCATGTTTAATTTTGCCAATTCTGGCTTAGGGCATAAACTGCATATGATGCATCGAATGTGTAGAATGGGGCATGACAGAATGATGAAAGGCGACCCAATTTCCATACACGTCCCATATCCACAGTGAGTTGTATGTCAAATAGGTTCCGTATTCCCCAAGGCAATGGGTTTTCTCGCGAAAGGTATGATACTGAAACGAAGGAGGCATTCGTTTCTCTATCATAAACACTACATATGGCCATTGATAACTTATTTGAGCGGCGGTTTCATTTCATAACCCCTGTCAAGAATCACCCCACATCGAGGCCAAATGAGCTTAGTCCCAACAATTTCACGAGGTAAATAGTTATAAATTTTCTTGCTCGAACTAACATCAATTTTCGAGTGATTCTTTGCTTTTGACCTCGCACGATAATTCAAGTGCCTTAAGATGACGAAAAGCATTCGTTTCTCTATTCAATACACTTTCATCCTTTGCATCGCCCAATTAAGCCTGCATATTCGTTTCTTGAAACCCCGTTAGTGATCATTGGTCATTCCAAGATGAAGATGGTGTCGTCACTTTAAAGCAGAAGAACTCAGAAGAAATGGGTTTACATGGAGGTCCCAAGTCAACTCTTCGAATGTGGTCTGTGATATGCATGTGTATACAACACAATTATTAGAACAGAAAAGACAAAAGGCAAAAGGCGGGACCAAAAGAAGAAAAGCCAGTTCCTGGGCATGAAAAAGCAAAGCGCCGCTCAAAAGCAAGGCCAATGCCCATTCAAATCAATGTTCATTGAACTTTACATGTAAACTCAGCGAAAACTATGCTCTCCTTCTGTAAATCCCCAATAGGGTGTAATTGCAGAAGAAAACTCGCTGAAGGAGTTAGATTGAAGTACACAGTTGAAGTTTATACCGTTCAGAAGAGACAACGATATCAGCAGAAGTTTACGCTTTCCTCATACGACGATGATATTCTTAAAGGACTATTCAAAAGGCCGAGACGAGTGACAAAGATACAATGATCACAAATGTCAAACCCACCTCATATGTTTTTTGGGCCAAAATAAACCTTTCAATTCCTTGATCCCCAATCCCAACCTACGTTAAGCCCGTGAAAGTCTTTTCTGATTAAGGCGCTTGAATTAACGTAGAGTTGAAAAATTTTAAGCATTGCTCGAAAAGGTACGAGCAAGACTATTTCTCTCTCATTTTTGCAGGGTTCCTGACTTGTAAACCTGGAGCAGATAATGAAAACTTTTCGTCAATGGCCTTGGCTCAAAAGAGTCACCTTTGTTAACCCTTTGACCCAGCCTACATTACGGTCCTAATCAAGACCTCCAGATCGGCATGTCGTACCAATTGCGAGATTACTCAGACCCTTGTTAAATGCGATGATGGTAAGATCGAGTGATTTCTTTTCAATCATGTAATCAGGATAAACAGCCTTTCTTGAGAGTGAGAGAAAGCCCTTTCGGAATAAAGTCCCCCATTCAAATCACATTCGAGGTATTCATACCATGATAACCTCCTTGAACAGAATTGGTAATGCAAACTTGACAGAATAGTTATGCATTATTCACATTTTGATTGAATGTATCATGAGTTATCACACATATTGTTTCTGATCATTGCAAACTCAGTTAAATAGTTTTGCATGAACCAATGAACTCATTGATGAAAATGCTTGTATGTATTACCTCTGACATTGCCTAACATGTAACAAGTTCTCGATGTTCGCGTTACCTTCCAAGGTCTCGAAATTCATTCGGTGATTATTGAATGAATAAGCCCAGCCATTGAGATACCACTAGGTGTTTTTTTCCAGATTCTCAGGTAGGTATATCTTAATTCTGAACCCTTCATGATAAGTAAAATTGGGCTTGAGCTTCTGCAGGATTTCTGCTCTCTCCAGATCCCAGAATGGTACCCTTCAAGGTAAGTTAAATCAGGTTTGAGCTTCTACAGAATTCTTGGTCTTCTCAGATCCCAGAATGGCACCCTTCATGTCAATACCTCTCCCGTCCACCTAAAATGTGACATTTAGGTAATCATTGGTGATTTCTCACATAGAATGATCCATTCCCAAGTCTTGAGTAGCAGGCGCCACATAAACGAGCCCTTTTTTTAGGATATGTTATCTCTGGAGCCATTCCATTGGAAATCCCAATACGAAACAGTCCATTTTCAAAGTCCTGAGTTGCAGGCATCACATGAATAAGCCCTTTTTCTAGGGTATGTTATCTCTGGGGCCCTTCCATTAGAAATTCCAATACGGAACAGTCCATTCACTAATGTCTTTCTTACATGCACAAAAGTCCTTCTTACAGGCACCCCAAAGTCTTTCTTACACGCACTAAAGTCCTTCTTACAGGCAACCAAAAGTCCTTCTTACAGGCAACCAAAAGTCCTTCTTACAGGCACCAAGTCCTTTCTATAGGCAATCAAAGTCTTTTTTACAGGCAACTCAAAGTCCTTTCTATAGGCAACACAAAAGTCCTTCATACAGGCACCCAAAGTCCTTCTTACAAGCAACTCAACAGTCCTTCCTACAGGCAACCAAAAGTCCTTCTTACAGGCACCAAGTCCATCCTACAGGCACACCACAAGTCCTTTCTACAGGTACACCAAAAGTCCTTCTTACAGGCACCAAGTCCTTTCTACAGGCACATCAAAGTCCTTCCTACATGCACACCAAAAGTCCTTCCTACAGGCACCAAGTCCTTCCTACAGGCACACCACAAGTCCTTGCTACATGCACACCAAAAGTCCTTCTTACAAGCAATCAAAGTCCTTCTTAAAGGCAACCCAAAGACCTTCTTACAGGCAACACAAAGTCCTTCCTACATGCATCAAGTTCTTTCTACAGGCACACAAAAGTCCTTCCTACATGCACTCAAAGTCCTTCTTACAGGCACCAAGTCCTTCCTACAGGCACACAAAAGTCATTTTTACAGGCACCCAAAGTCCTTCTTACAAGCATTCAACGTCCTTTCTACAGGCACCCAACGTCCTTTCTACAGGCACAAAGTCCTTCTTACAAGCATCTCCATGGGCGACCCACCATACGGGTCGAGTCTTAATCCGATTTTAATTGGTAGAATCTTTTCATTAGGAATTTACCATGGGGTGACCTACCATACAAGTCAAATTTCAATCAAATTTTAAATCAGTAGAATCCTTTCATTAGGAATCTACCATGGGACGACCTACCATACAGGTTCAAGTTTAGCCACCCTAAGGTTTTCTTATAACGAATCCTTAGGTTCTCATTCCACTTTTGGTAGAGCATTCATGTCAGGCAACTGCCATACAACGAGTAGGTAAGTGCCATGTAAACTCTCATTTTTGTCTCCCTTACTGCATGAAAGCCTCCTCAAATTGGGTTTGGATCGGAACTTGCTACGGAGGGTATTGGAGATCAAGTGTCACAACTCTTTTTATTTCCTTGTGTTGAGTCAATTAGGATTCAGGTGTCATCTCGTCTTTGAAATAAATCTCTACCGAGCTTCCTTTCAAAGAGGGGCAGCTGTTGACACCCGATCTTTAATCATCTTTTCTCTTTTAAAATTAATAAAAACAATTCAAAAAAATTCAAAAAAAAATTAAAAAATCAACTTTAGGGACCTTGTCCAAGCCTAGAGAACCAATTTTGACCAAAAAATAATTTTTCATATTTTCAGTATTTTTTCAATATTTTTATTTTCGAAAATTCATAAAACAAATCAATAAAAAAACATTAGAAAATTGCACAATCAACTTTGGAAGCTTTGGCCAAGCTTAGGCAACCATTTTTGAGCAAAAAATAATTTTTGTTATTTTTTTGTATTTTTTTAAATATATTTTTTAGAAATTAGGAAAATATTTAATAAATAATAGCATTTGAGGCCACAAAAATACATAAAAATAGTCAACATTTTTCTTTTAAATCCCTTTTCATGTTGGCCATCGTAAATTTAAAAAAAAATCCAATTCGAGGTCGTGTATTCCTTCACGAGCATAATCTCGAATCGGGCCTAAAAAAATTCAATTTGAGTGAATTTATTTTTATTTTTCACTTTTAGGAGTTGTGACATTGTTCTCTAATATTCTAAATTTTCATTTTGGCCCAATTATACCCAGAATGACTCAATTTTGTAAAAGGGCTTTAATTAAATTTTGCATTATTTTCAATAGCAAGAAATGAGCTTAAATTCAACATGCGGTAGATGTGCCGAAAATTGTGAGGAGATTTGGAATTAAAGAAATATTTCTCCAGGGACTGAATTGCAAATACTTAAAATCTCATGAACTAGAGTATAAATACCTAACACTTGAGAGATTATTTTGTATATAACAAAAAGAAGAGTTAGTGGAGAAATTAGAATAGAGAAGGGAAGATGGAGAAGAGGAGATGAAGATGGGAAGATAGAGAAGAGAGAAGAGAAGATAGAGATGAAGAAGAGTTAGTAGAATGGGAGATAGATATGGAGAAGGCAAGATGATGATGAAGAAGAGTTAGTGGAAAAATTAGAATGTGAGATAGAGATAGAGAAATGAAGATGAAGATGAAGAAGAGTTAGTATAGGAATTAGAATGGGAGATAGAGTTAGTGGAAAAATTAGAATGGCAGATGGATAAATAGGCTATAAAAGGAAGAAGAAGTGAGTTTGGGAGGGGGGATTTTTTTGAGAGAAAATTTTGGATCTTTGAGAGGGTTTTGGGAGATTGAAGAAAAATTGGAGAGAAAGAAAATACCAAAAAGAGAGAGAAAATTTTGAAGATGGTGGGAGTTTAAAGTTAGGAGTTGTCATCACCTATTCCTTCATCGATCAACATAAATCAAGAGTTCATCATCGTCAACGAGCAAGCAAATTCGAGCTAAGTGTTTTTATTTATTCATTTATTTGTGATTTTAGTCTCAAATTAGCACAAATTGTATACACTTTCTTCATCTCCATTTTTCCATATTTTATGGCAGGTAAAAAAAAAAGGACAGCTCCGCATCAACGATAAATTTCATGGAGGTACAAAATAAGCCCAAACAAATTCCAAGGTGCCCATCAAATTTGCAGCCGACCCGTCAACGGATTTTAGTTCAAATTGTTGAAACAATTTGTTGTATTTTATTTTAAAGAACTAAAACCCCAGAATAGAGAGGCAAAGCGCATCCACTAGAGGTCGTTTATTTTCTGCAATTTAAATTCCTGCACCATCAAACCCCAAAGGGAAGAGCCAAGCCAATGCTAGGCCGCCCATTGGAGGTTTTTACTTACTGCAATTTAAATTCCTGCACCATTAAACCTCAAAGGGAAGAGCCAAGCCAATGCTAGGCCGCCCATTGGAGGTTTTTGCTTACTGCAATTTAAATTCCTACACCATCAGACCCCAAAGGGAAAAGCCAAGCCAATGTTAGGCCGCCCATTGGAGGTTTTTACTTACCGTTATTTAAATTCCCGCAATTTAAATCCTGCACCATTAAACCCCAAAGGGGAGAGCCAAGCCAAAGCTGGGCCATCCATTGGAGGTCTTTATTTACTGTCATTGACTTCTCGCCGTTTAATTTTTGAATCACCAGACCCCAAAATGAGTAGACTGTAACACCGCACAGAAGTCGTTAACACACTCCCTCTTTCGGTTTCAGGGAATTTTTAACACTTGAAAATAAAAAAAATGCCACCTATGCATCCTATCTAAAAAATGAAAATACAAAAAGAGAACTTCCCACTAGAGTTTTAGGAATAAACCAAGCTTGAGTTGCCAAATTAGGATATCCATGAAATAAAAAACCAAAGTTGCGATTCGGTAGGGCTTGGGAGGGTCTGTGTTAGGTTAGTTAATCTAATTAACCTAATAATCCGTTCACCCGATCGAAAAAAATTCTTAGGGTCGCGACAACGTAGAATTCCATCTAGTAGCCATATCTTGACGTACCGTTTTACCCGTGTTCAAGCATGATTGTGATATACACTCAGCAAATTTTACTCTCCTCCCTTGTGTAGCTCTCACATATTTCACAGATTCTCTGATATTTTGCAATGATCCATCAATCACCTTTAGACCTTCTTGCACAATGAGATTCAAAATATGTGCACCACAACGTACATGAAAAAACTGGCCATCCCATAACAAAGATGATCCCATAGGTGTATTTTTCCAAATAGAATTATTTTCCTCATCCTCATGAAATACGGATGTAACTCTATGTCTCTTAGATTGTTCTGTAGTTGAACAGTCTTCTGGATCCTCGTTAGATCTTGATATGTCAACTAAAGAGTTAGAGAAAACGTTGAATTAGAGTAGGTTGTAAAAACCGAAAGTAAAGTTAACATCTAAAATTTCCATTCTCCTTTAATTTTTAGAAAAAGAAAAGTTACTTGGTTCACTCAGTATAAAGCATTTTACAAGCCTATTCCCTTCATTGATGCTAAGACTCTTAAGAAAATATTTAGAAAGAGTATTACAAATTTTGCAAAGCTGAAAATTAAACAGGTTCAGAATTGTATTACTCACAACGCCTCGTGAACGAGTCCGGTGGGTCTGACATCTCCAAAGCAAACCCTTGTGACCAAGAAATGCCCAAAATCAAAGGGATGCTTCACAATTAATCTTCCATTTGTCAACTATAACCCTGAAATAGAAGACATAGCTGAAAGGGGGAATGGATATAGTTCCTTATATGAATTTAAATGTCAAAGCTCAACTAAAGGCAGTACAAGGATGCAGAACTGGTTCTTCATATGTAGAATCAAAGGCCACAAAAGATAATTCTCTCTTGCCTCTTCTTTGTTAATTCTCTCTTGATGCATAACTAGATCATATACCCAAGAAATTTTAATGGTAATGAATTGTATTTAGGATTTCCATGTGAGATTTACACTTGGTTGATTGTCGCTTCTGTTTGCTTTCAAACAAAGTATTGTTAGTTTTTGTTGATGCTTTGACTCGTGGGTCTTACTTAAAAGTATTTCAAAAGTACTAATCATGTCTAATAAAACAAATTCTATTCATTTTACTATACCAATGTGCAGAACACAACAAAAACAACAAAAAATCAAGCTCTGAAAATGAGAAACTTTGCTTATTTGTAAGTTTAAGAAGTGCATTTGAGACTCGTTAAAAGTGGGAAGAAAATGCCCATGAAATAGTAAATCATGAAATTTTTTTTCCAGATAATGCAAACTAAAGGATTCCAAGCTGTCAAAAGCTCAATATCAAATAAGATTAGCGAATTTGGAACGCCATAAACTTGCCCTTGTAGGAGAATAGACATCCTTGGATAGCTGAACTCGACATGTATCAATTCCAGCATTCTGTGAGCTAAACATGCATGAAAATGAAGC
Source organism: Psidium guajava (assembly GCA_016432845.1). Lineage (NCBI taxonomy): Eukaryota > Viridiplantae > Streptophyta > Magnoliopsida > Myrtales > Myrtaceae > Psidium > Psidium guajava. Next base: position 35,789,845 of record CM028226.1, read on the forward strand.
AACACCATACAAAGACTTCAGATACCTCTCCTGAGAATCCGAGTCACAAAATCGGATGGTTGTCGCGACTCTAAGAATTTTTTTTCGATCGGGTTAACGGATTATTAGGTTTATTAGATGAATTAACCTAATACGGACCCTCCCAAGTCATACCGAATCGCAATTTTGATTTTTGTTCAAATGGTTTTAAAATTTGGAGTCGCCACTAATCATTTTTGGTAGGTTGATTAGATACCTAAGTAAATTAGCGGGAGGACTAAATTACTTCTACGAACCAGAGATTATGAGTTCGGGGACTTGGTTACACTAGTTAATTAAAACTAATGCCCTTTCGGTACCTTAATTTCATGGATATCCTAATTTGGCAACTCAAGCTTGGTTTATTCCTTAGACTCTAGTAAGGTGTTCTCTTTTTGTATTTTCACTTTTTAGATAGGATGCATGGGTGGTATTTTTTTTATTTTCAAAGTGTTAAAAATTCCCTGAAGCCGAAAAAGGGAATGTGTTAACGACTTCTGTGCAGGTTACGGTCTACTCGTTTTGGGGTCTAATGATTCAAAAATTAAACGGCAGAAAGTCAATGACAGTAAATAAAGACCTCCAATGGATGGTCCAGCCTTGGTTTGGCTCTCCCCTTTGGGGTTTAATGGTGCAGGAATTAAATTGCCGGAATTTAAATAACGGTAAGTAAAAACCTCCAATGGGCGGCCTAGCATTGGCTTGGCTCTTCCCTTTGGGGTTTGATGGTGCGGGAATTTAAATTGCAGTAAGTAAAAACCTCCAATGGGCGGCCTAGTATTGGCTTGGCTCTTCCCTTTGGGGTTTGATGGAGCAGGAATTTAAATTGCAAGAAATAAACGACCTCTAGTGGATGCGCTTTTCCTCTCTATTCTGGGGTTTTAGTTCTTTAAAATAAAATACAACAAATTGTTTCAACAATTTGAACTAAAATCTGTTGACTGGTCGGCTGCAAATTTGATGGGCACCTTGAAATTTGTTTGGGCTCACTTTACACCTCCATGGAATTTATCGTTGATACGGAATTGTCCCTTTTTTTTACCTGCCATAAAATATGGGAAAAAGAGAGATGGAGAAAGTGTATACAATTTGTGCTAATTTGATACTAAACCACAAATAAATGAATAAATAAAAATACTTAGCTCGAATTTGCTTGTTCGTTGACGAGGATGAACTCTTGATTTATGTTGATCGATGAAGGAATTTGTGATGATAACCCCTAGCTTTAAACTCTCATCATCTTCAAAATTTTCTCTCTCTTTCGGTATTTTTTTTCTATCAAATTTTTCTTCAATCTTCCAAAATCCTCTCAAACATCCAAAATTTTCTCTCCCCAAAAAAATTCCCTTCTCAAGCTCACTTCTTCCTCCTTTTATAACCCACTCATCTATCTCCCATTCTAATTTCTCCACTAACTTTTCTTCATCTCCATCTTCCCTTCTATATTCTTATCTTATTTTCTCCATCCATTCTTCTTCATCTTCTTTTCTCCATCTTCCATTCTCTATTCTTATCTTATTTTCTCCATCCATTCTTCTCCATCTTCCCTTCTTTATTCTAATTTTTCCACTAACTCTTCTTTTTGTTACTTGCAAAATAATCCTTCAAGAGTTAGGTATTTGCACTCTAGTCCCTGAATTTTAAGTATTTACAATTTAGTTCCTCAAATTTAAGCTCATTTCTTGCCGCTGAAAATAATGCATAATTTAATTAAAGGCCTTTTGCAAAATTGAGTCATTCTAGTTATAATTGGGCTAAAATGAAAATTTGGAATATTAGAGAATAATGTCACAACTCCTAAAAGTGAAAAATGAAAATAAATTGACTCAAATTCATGGGTCAACCAAATTCAAATTTCTTGTCTTTTTTATTATTTTTTGGCATAAAAATAATAATTTATTATGTATATATAAAAATATTCATATAATATACGACGTATCCCAGCGTGTGTCGGAATTCTCTGTTTTTTTAGAATTCACGTGTCGACGTGTCGTGTCGTGTCGTGTCGTATCGCGTATCGTGTCTCGTGTCAATATAACATAGGTTGGGAGGCTGGGCATTTCTCTATTCGCGATGACGAAGCCCGCGAAATCCTTCCCGAATTTTGCTCCCATAGTGATCTTACGAGCTCCCCATCGTCTCTCTCACTCTCTTTCTTTCTCTATTTCTCTTTTGTTCGTCCCCTTCCCAGAGTGCGTTAGTAACCGAACGGAATCCTCCCTTGTGTGAGACCATCTGGAGATTCTATCCCAAAAAATTTTCCAAACTATCGCGCATAGGGAGAGCGCTTCCAGCTGGGTTTTGCACATGCCTGATGGACAACCATGTACTATAAGGCACGCCGGCAATGAACCAACTCCGACAACTCCGGTCGGCTTCTGGGCGTGCTCGAAGATGGCCTCCATTTGGTCTTTTTGCCTTTCCTCCTCCCCTGCGCGTGAAAATGGCGTTAAGGAAGAACACTATGGTCTCCAGGTCAACCCGAGTTGACTAGGTCGGATCCGGTTGACCCGAACGTCTAATTTTAGATCAATCGATCCTAGAAATGATCAAATCTCACAAAAATAATGCCAAAATTAGATTCTGGGGTATGCGATTCATTAGATAATGAAAATTTAGGATCAAATTCGATCAAATTGATTAAAAAAAAATATCTTAACCTGAATATGAAATTTGGCTAATTGGGATAGCAAAGGGTCAAATCATATCAAGTCGACCCCACCAATGTGGTCTTATTATTTTATTTTTTTTTTGACGAACACCAATGTGGGTAGAATGGTGAAAAATGATGTGTAGGGGTTTTAATCTGAATGACAATGGTCGAGAATGCCTAATAGCATTTAAATTAAAAATCAAGGACTAAATTAAAAATACTTTGGTCCATTTCCCAAATTGCTCAAATTGTTAAAGTGATTGGACTAGAATGCAATTAAAGGCATAATGACCAAATGTCATAACTAAAAAAAAGTGGAAAAAAAAGGGAATAAAAGGAACTCAATTTGAGATTTTTGCTCTTTTAGGGACCTAATTGCAAAATTTTTGAAATTAGGATCCCTAAATGAATTTTTTAGATCTAAAGTGACCAAAATGAAATTAGAATTAAAAAAGACTAATGAATATTTTTTTAATTTTTTCTGATCACAAATGCTATTTTCTTATTTGGGGTTTTTTATTTAAAAATTGCTAGAAATTCCAAGAAAATTCCAAAAAAATATTTTTTTTATTCAAGATTGGTTATGGGCTAAAGTTTTCAAATTTTATTTTTGAATTTTATAATTTTTTTTTGTATCTTTAGGTATTTTTATAAAAAAAAATACAATTAACTAAAAATTAGATGTCAACAGTTATATATTAGATGTATATTTTTATATATACTTAATTATGTAAAGATATCGATGAGTTTTCTTCTTCTTCTTCCGTTAAGCATTTACGATTAGTTTTTTTTTTTAGTTGATCGAGTCTATTAATTTTTGGGTGATTGAATGTAAGACTTAAGTACATATATATATTTTTATAAATCTACATTTTGCCCTTAAATTATTGAAAATACTTAAAATTCATCGCGTGCGCATTGAAATAGCCTGTCAAAATTCTGAACTTGGGTGTTGTTGCGCGTGTGGAGCACTAACCATGTGTGAATTGCATGTCGAAGAGTGTGGAGAGAATACAAGAGAGTGTTGGAGCGTCGGAAAGTGCCGATGCTCCAAACCCCAGGTTTCACGCCATATCCGGTGACTCGCGGAAGAAATAGGAAAGAGAAACTAGAAAAGAAAATTTTAAAAAAAGAAAACAGACGGAGGATTAAAAGGTTTAATTAACTGAAAAGAAAGAGAAAAGGAAAACGAGGTGAAGGAGTAGGAGGAGCTCCAACCAGTAGGAGATACGTGTGAGAATCCGTATGTTTTTTTTTTTTTCCCATCCTTGACTTGGACGGAAGTTCTCCGGCACGGATCATATTCGTTTCGTGGCAAAATTTTCTATCTTCTTTTCTCCGCCGCTTGTTGCCCACCTAATATAATAAAGCTGAGAGGACATCAAGAATTTGACGGAAAGCAGAAGCCGACCCTCCGCAGAGGGTAGAAATTTCCTTGGCATTGTTCTTCTGATGAGCTTTGGTTGCTGCTGATTGAGAACATTTGGGACTCTCCTGGATCAGAAAACCCTAGAACAACCCAACCTTTTGAGCTGGGCATTTTCGCTTTGCCCCTCTGGGAAGAAGTGGGGGAGGAAAAGGTCAGATTTTGCTCTTCTTGGGGAGGGCTCCAACTAAGCCTAGATCTGCGGACCCGAGTGTGAAATCCCCCGGATTTTGTTAGTGAAATTCTTGATCTTGCTTGTCTCACTGGACTTGGGACAATCTTGGGGGGGTGCGGGGGTTTCTTGAAGTATCCGACGGATGCTTGCCTTAGATTCTTGATTCCTGGTGGGTCTCCGTTTCGCGGGAGATAGGTGTACGCTTTGGACGGGAACAACGAAACTTGGGATGATTCCTGCAAACTTGCGTGAGCAAATGCGTAATTCGATTGTCCCGAGGCCCTCTAAGATTTTGACAGTTGAGCATCAGCGAAGTGTTGGCAACTAAGCTGTAGGTAACAAGAGTCTGAAGAGTGTTTCCTAGTATCGGCTCTGAATTTCTTATTGAGACACCATAGTTGTTGGCATTGTTTTTTGGGCAACATGCATCCGAGGCACCGAAGTCCTGGAAATGGGTATAGGTCCGGTTCGATGGGGATGAATATGGCCGTGGCCTCTCGTATCTCCCCTGAGAGTTCAGTTAGGAGTCATGGCTTCCATAATTCGGAATACCGGAGCTTCAACCGTGGTTTTGGGCGCAGCCTGAGCCACGGTCATCCGAAATCCTTTCAAACCCCACCGCCTCCTCTACCGCGCAAATCCGACATAATCATGGAAGCTGGGAGACTTGCAGCGGAATATTTGGTCTCTCAGGGTATTTTGCCACCGAGTTCACTTTCCGGGAAGTGGCAGAATGGTAGTTTGAAGAAACAGGTCGGTGAGTTTCAGGACTTTAGGTCTCCAGAGGGGGAGAACTTGCAGTTCCATGGCGAGATGCGAACGTCAGCCCTTGCCCGTCTGGGTAATTCGGGTTTTGATTCAGGGTCAGGTAGGAGGAGGTATTCTGATGATTACAATGCGGTTGGAATGCGAAACCATGTTAAAGGGAGGAGGAGAGGAGGATCTTTCAGGGGATATGGCTCTGATTGGGGCAGAGATTATGGAAGGAATGGCTCATGGTCCGATAGACGTAGAGTGTCTCCAGAAATGGGTATTGAACATGCTGCTGATGCGGGACATAAGGAGGAGAAGATCATTGCTAAAGATAATGTTGATGCAGTGGAGAAAACTAGCACCAGTTCAGCCATGCCAAAGAGTAAGGATGGTGGAGATTCAGACTCTGAAGTGAAGGAGCACCTAACAAAAGCGAATTCTAGTAGTCCTGTGAAGGATCGTTTCGTTGAAGCTGGTGGAGAACTTTCCAAAGAGTCTCGTGAGTCGAGGAACTCGACAGAAAGAAATGAGGAGATAAAAGATGGATCTAATAATCATGAAGCAGGGAAAAAGATAGTCGCGGGGAAGTTACCTGCTGAAACTGCTGCTGCAGAGATAAAATTATCAGGGAGCAGTATTCCTGATTTACGAGCGCTTTGCAAATTCGCCAATGTGCCCACCAGAATCCGTTCGTCTAGAGGCATCAAACTTGAGCCTGTTTCGAGTGGTGTGGAGAGCAATGAGGCTGCAGGGCCTTCTGGAGGAGCAAGAGTCTTAGTTGAAGATGATACTATCGTTGGCTCCTCTAAAACTGGTTCTGCCAACGATTCTAGTGAATCAAAATGCCTTGACTTTGAGATCTCCAAAGCAACATCTCTTCAGCCATCTGAGGCGTTGGAAGAATTAGCTCCTGCTCATGGCATTGAGTTGGCTGAACATGTGAGCTCACAGCCTTTACCAGAGGTGAGAGAATTAAGCCCAGCATGTGGTTTTGATGAGGCTAAAGGTTCTAAATCTGAGTCCTTTCCAGATAGGTCCTTAGTTTTTGAGAATGATCGAGATTCAAGTCAGGGCTTGCCAGGATGTGAGACTTTGAATACTTTAGCTGAGAAAAGGGTTGAAAAACGGGCTGTTGAAGAGAGTGATGTAAATGAGGGACATAAAAGAGCAAGGGATTGGTTTTCTCCCATTGGCAATGAGGGGGACGAGTACTTTCACCCTTCCAAGTTGAGTAAAAGTAAAGCAGTTTTTAAAGGTGATCTCATGAGTGCTGAAGATGTTGTCACAGTTGCTGAACCAGATAATTCAGCAAGTAATTCTCAGATGCTAGAAGTTGAAGACACGACATGTGCCAATTCTCAGGAGAAGCAGCTTTTCCCAAGCTCATTCAAGATTTGCGACCTTAATCTCATGGAAACTTCTGATGTGAATGAGAACCATGATCAGGGTCCCATTTTCATGTATCCACCTATTTCAGACTTGAAAGCAGAAAATAGTTCAGTTGATGTTGACTTGTCAATAAGTAACACAGGCACATCTTCTGAGAATGTAAGACGCATCCCTAATGGTAGAGCAATTGAAGTAATTGACTTAGAAAGTGATTCTGCTTTAGAAGACAAGGCCTTCAACATGCCTGAAAGGAAGTAAGGGTTACATATCTAGCATGTCCCTCATTTTCTAGATGGATGTAATAGTTGCAGCATCATTTTGTACAGCTGTTTGTTTTAGTTTGACTCTTAGGTACCTCTCTGGGTGGGCCTTTTGCAGGAAAGATTTTGGGAGATTATATTTTAATGCTACTTAGATTTAGTGCGCTAAATTTATCTTATTATTGATTGTACAGGACAGAGACTGCGTTCACGGGATTAGAGGGATTTCCTAATCCTGCACCAAATGCAGTTGATATTCCTGATGCTCAGGATGGCTATGGTCTCATGATCTCAGAGTTGCTTGGTAACGATTTTGCAAACTGCAGTTCTGTGCCGGGTGAGATTAATGCTCTTGATAACATCGGCCTTCATAATGGGGAGGTAATAACAGTTTCTGCCTAGAAATATGTTAATAATTTAACTTGTCTATGACTAGAATCTTTATGAAATGTTGATTGACCTTATCATTTTCTGGGAGGACCTTGTTCATGCTAATGTTCTTGTCAGCTGGTGTTCTGTTAGTTCAAATGAATGTACTGACTTTAATGGCTTTTTATCTGGATTGCTGGTGGACACTCGATTTGGTGCATCCTGCAACCAAGGCCACTAATTTTGATTTCAATTACCCAATGCACTGCTCTTTCATTGTTTTGCAATTGGATGAATTTGATCCGAATGTACAAATTTGCAAACGAAATGATGATGTGCCAACCATGTGACCCTCTTTTCTACTTTGACGGGGCTAATGCCTTGTGGCCGCCAAGCCAGCATTCCTCTAGAATTGGCTGAATTACAGTCAAAATGCATCGATTGCAATGAGCTAAAAGTTTTTGTCATAAGGTGATCAAAATCAAAATAAGTTGACCTGATTGCAAACTCCCACTGGTGGGATTTACCCCTTTTCATTGTACATGTCCTGAATATTTTGTGTGACTAACTGAATCTTTATGGTTGTTTCAGGTGCCTCTTGGAGAGGATGATTCTATTTATATGTCTCTGGGTGAAATACCATTCTTAAGTATGTGAAAGGTTCACTTTATTTTGTTCTTTTTAGTACAAATTAGTAGGATATCTTGTAGAGGTGACCTGAGTTAGGCATGGGCGTGTTATCAGGCAGCTTCTTGATGCATTTCATGCATTGACGGGTACTGAGACATGATGATGTGTTACTTGTATTGTGTTATTGAAAAATGACTTCACCTCGAATGACAGATTAGAAGTCCCCCCCAGGAGATCCTTATTTTCTTTTTCATGTTGGATTCTGCATACATGAGGAGGAAGTGAGGGCAAAGAAAGGATCATAGGAAATGTATAGATAAGTTCTAGTTTGCAATCTGGCAAAATGTAATCTTGAATCACTCTCATTAAGTTTGTAGAGCTGAACTCATAGGTTTTCAAGGGAAAATTTGCTTATGTTAATCTTAGTATTGCATTAGATTGTTGGATGTTATGAGACATACCTGCCAAATTACTAGAATACTTACCTTCCAGTTCTTTTGAAGTCTTTAGTTTTCATTCCACCCTTAGATTGACCTCTATTTGAGGGGACATGCGTACTCAAGCCTTTCTTAAGAGATAAAAGAAAATTGTGGTGACAACTTCTTAAAAAGCATGTTTTCATATGGCTAAAGAACGTGAAATTTGCAGATGCCCTCTAGATAAGAAGTAACAGGTTTTAACATGTGATACACCGATTTTATAATAATAATAATAAGAGCTATGACATGCAATTTGGTATGCGGACCAGAAAGAATTGTGTTCTGATAAGACTGCCTTTCAATTGGGTGAAACCAAGTGGAGGTCTGAACCGATTGTTGTTGAAGAATTAGCATATGAGTTGTGGTTAGGGAAGTGCACTTGTGAGCAAGGACTGATTTCCAAATGCTTTGGGTCCTTTTCAGACAAGTATGGTGTTAAGAACATAAAAACATACTGAAATGGTTTCTTGAATAAAGGAATAGTTTCCTCATGAGCAATATAGTGAGAGAAACCAAGAGTACAGTTAAAGATTACACCTTTTCTTTCATACAGTCATTCATTTAAAAAGGGTCTGATGAAAATGTGGACGATGTAGCCACTGAAGATTGGTCTGTTATATGCTTGAGGGAAACACAAATTTTTGGCATTGATGGTAGCTGATAATGAAAATGGAAGTCATAACAACGTGTTCAATAATCTGTGAAAATTTACCTTTTTGATATATGAAAGCTTCAGAAGTGTGTAAATCAAGGCCGGTTTACTTGTCTTAAATAGTAGAAGAGATTTGATTCTGTTCTATGGATTTACCGGGGAATGCTTTTTCCAATATCCTGTCGTTTTTCTTTTCCCCCTTTTTGATGTACTTCGTCATCATTAACCACCGTGAGTCCTACTTCTTCAGTCAAAAACAACACTTATCTGCAATTTGGCATCTCTGACGCGATTTGTGTTGCAAATATGCTTTGTGTCTACACTGTTGTTGCATCTGGCCCAACATCACTACTTTTCTTCCTTTTGCAGCATGCACAACTAAAGCATCTAATTGTGGTCCTAAGAACAGTTTGTTTGTGTTTTCTCTTCCCTAGGTTTCTTGCGGAATTGGGAGGCGCCCCCCCCACAGGAGGACGGAAAGCCTTTCTGAATCTGTCTTATCAACAAAAGCAGCATAATGCTTAGTTCTCCGTTGTCGCCTTCAATGCCACTTGGGCAGCCGCGGCGTTGACATCTTTGTTCATATTCAACCTGCTACGGTCTTTTCGCTTAAATTAGGAAGCAGAAATGTTGTCTCCCTCTTGGGGAGGACTCTTAGAATCGTGGAATGTAATATGTTTTCATATGAAACGCACCGGATTGCTATGTAGGACATTCGTTTGCTTATTTTATCGGACGGAAGAAAGTTTCAGCGAATTCGCTTCTCTTGTGGCGACGGGGCTTTGAATTGTCGGCCAAGGCCGAAAGGTGGGCTTGACTTTGCACAAATTACTGATTTGGGATGCAGGCGAACTTTTTAGGGGCAACCGCATACTTGGCCAAAACAACCACAGAGAAGAAATGGGGTGCTGAATGCCGATTCTGCCATGGCAGACACAGTTTCATGTTGATTTGGGAACACTAAGAAACGTGCAGCATATGACACTCTTTCTCATTTTCTTGAATTTCTGTCTGAGACTTTGCAGTTCTGGTGTATGATCTGAGGCCAGACGTTTTGAGTCGGATTGTGGTGATGCAGCATGGGGGATCACGTTATTCACGTATTGGTGGACCCTGTGGAAGGGGAAGGAGGGATAGGAACGGGATGATCGGGTATGTGTCATTTTCGGTGGCTTTGACAAAGGAGGGTGAATTGAAGTTTCTCAGTGCGTGATTTAGGACAAAAGCAAGCAAGAACTTCTGGAAGGGACAAACAGATGCTAAATGTTCACACGTGCGGAACATGTGAGGAGTTAGGCTGTGGTCTCGTGAAATGTATGGCGATGCAATGGTATAGGGCATCCCTGTCTGAGATTAATACTATCCACGTCATTTTCGCCGTTTTTTCAATGCATATTTTGAATTTTTCTTTTTTTTCTCATTTTTCCTCCCTTTTGAAGGTAATTATTTATATTTAGCCAAAATTAAAATAAAAAAAAAGGTAATTGATTATATGACCAAAAAAAAGGTAATTATTTGTCTCCGACCCAAAAAAGGGTAAGGCAATTACTTGTCTGACCAAAAAGAGAAGATTTTTATTTTGTTTGTGCTGCATGGGTTGCATGTGTATTGTTAATTATTGCCTCTTTTCTAGCCCTCTCCTTTTATTTTTTTCCAAACCAAGACGAAAATATTTCTCCCGCAAAGGGAGAGAAAATTACCAAAAAAGCTATAAATTTATTTCAATTATATAAATTTAGTCTCTCTTTTTTTTTGGCCAATTGAGGCCTAAACCTTTAATTCAGTCCATTTAGTCGAGAGGCATTAATGTGGCAAAATTTTAATAAATATTTATTATTTTTGAAATTTTTTTACTTTAGATTTTTTGTTTACGATTTAGGGCTTGATTGCGAGCCCTCACTCATGGCTAGGCGAGGGCCGCGACCCTCACCAGTTGCTAGCAAGGGCTACGAGCCCTTGCCTAAGTAGCACCAATATATGAGACAACAAGACATGCCAACACTTTATTTAGATTAAAAAAAAAGATAATTTTAATATGTTTAGACATGTTATATATTAAATGTATGTTTTTATATATTCATGGTAAATTATCATTTATATATAAAAATATCACACTTAGGTTCTTTTTTATACCTTACATTAGGGATTCACAATTACTTTTTTTTTACGACAAGGTATATTTATTTTGGGTGGCTGAGTATATGATTTAAGTATACATATTTATTAATAAATTTATGTTTAAACCAATAATTTATTCAAAATGCTTGAAATTGACCCGTGCATATCAAAATGGCGTGGTGGGATGCTGGAATCTCATGTTACTGGTGTATTTGGAGTGATAATCACGTGTTGATCACATGTCGAATAGTATCAGAGTGTCCGACAAGATATGGAGGCCTCCAAAGAGTATCGAGACTTCTTCCCAAGGGCCCTAAACAAAAAAAAAGATAAAAATTATTAAAATTATTAAAAATTTACTGATAAATTTGCCACCATAGCTATGATGGCACCACGTCAGCATCAATCGGTCAAATTGACTGAATTGACATAATCGTAAAAGTTTTAGGAATTCATCAATAAAAAAAATTAAAACTGAATTGACGTAATTACAATATATTTAGAATTTTTTTTTGATAATTTTCCCTTGTAAAGGTGTGCTTTCTTTCATCTGCCTTGTGTGCTTTTTGGCAAATCCCAAAATTGCCTTAGTTTAAGAACATTCTTTGGTCAATTTCTCAGATTTATTTTCTAAATTTTACGGCAAAAATATTTGGAGACAAGCGGAGCCTATTTGAGATCCATTAAATTGAATGCCGCAAACTGTAAAGTAATTATATATATGTGTGTGTGTATTAAAAAACTGCAATATTTCTCTCATTAGCTATTCGATAAGAACTGTGTGTGTTCGTCCAACGAAAAACAATATAAGTAATCATGAGAATCATGCTAACAAAATCCAAGGGAAAAGAAGAAGAACAAATGACTAGAAATGGTGGGTTTAGAAAGAGAGTCGGAAAAATAGGAAAGTTACCAGTCCGATACCACCTGAATCGGCAGGGTAAATCAGGAGAAGGGCTGGCATATTCTTGACTAAAGAAGCTTGAAGAATTAAAACAGCAATACAATCTTACAGAAATCCCAATCCCAATTTGAACCCGAAAAAATTCACAAGGAACTGCTCTAAAGCAGCTGGAAAATTAAGAAAACTTTTAGCCTTCATTTGCTTCACCAAAAATAAATCACATGATGTATTTTTTTCTTAAAAATAATCGCTTGTATTGCTTACAAAAATGAATCGATAAAAAATACTTTTCATCAAATACGAAAATATTTAGGCATCAATAACCAACGAAAATAAAAATATTTTTCATCAATTAATTATTTTAAGCAATACCAACTATCATTTTTTAAAAATATATTTTTCAAACCATTCACTTCTTGTGAAACAAAGAAAGCCTTAGGAATGATGACACGGCTAATGGTGTGTTTGTTTCGCGAAAAGTGAGTAATTTAAAAAATATATCTCTAAAAATAATCGCTTATATTATTTACAGAAATAAATGAACAAAAAATATTTTCAGCATTCACGAAAATATTTAAACATAAGTGATCGTAAGTAATTTTTTTAAACGATCACTTTTCGAAAAATATTTTTCAAATAATCAATTTTCTATGTTACAAATGGAGCCTAAATCTACAGGCTTTTGTTCAATACTCATTTGTAATCCTGAACCATCGATTGGTCAATTACTACATCCAAGAGTACGGCAAGCGTGGTTGCATTGGGTAACATTTCTAATTCTCTTTGTTTCTGTTCTTTTTTCACTAGAACAGAAAAAGAACAGAAACCCATTTAAAAATGCAAATTGATTTTTTGTTCCTACGAAGAGTAACCAGAAATTTTTTTAAAAAAATCTTCTTTGTTCCCAAAAATAAAAAGAGAAACAATGTCATTTTAGAAAAACAAACTGAATATAACTTAATATTCATCTTTACAACCATGACTCCGCTGTCGTTGCTGCCGTTCACTGTCGCCTCCAATTGACATTTTTTAATTAAATAAAAAAAATTAAGAATATAAATTTTTAGGGTCGTACCAAACATGTATTTTTGTTCTTCTTTTGTTTTCATAAATAAAAATTTTATGCAGTTACCAAACATATCATTCTGATTAAAATTTGTTCTTAACAATAGAATCAAAAAATACATATATATTTCTGCTAAAAAATTGTTCCCAAAAATAAAAACGTTGCTAAATGCACCCTACATAAACACGTACAATACAAAAAAAGAAAATTCTTAGGAGTCATTAACTCGAAAACTGTTATACTCATTGGATGATTAGGGTGCCCATGGCAACATTTCTGCTTTGGAAATCAACTTATGGTCAGAAGTTGATTTTTCTACTTCTACTCAAAAGCAGAAGTCGATTTTTCTAGTTTTATTTCAGAAGTTGATTTCTAATTAGAGAAATTCATTTGATAACAGTTGAAAATTTATACTTTTGAAACATTATTAACAAAAAATTATTCTATGAAAAATTATTTTCAGTGCCCGAAAAATTTCTATTTCATTTTTAAATTTTTTAAATTCCTTTAAAAAATAATTTTTATTATTAAAAACATATTTTAGTTTTTAAAAATAAAAAATTATTATTTATTTTTTACCCCAATAGCCGGAGACGAAAATTTGGCAGTGGTGGCTAGTGGAGGTCAGCAGTAGACTATAGTGGCAAGCAACATGGTGGTCGACATCCATCTATCGATGGCTTAGCTGGTTTGCGCTCTGGTCCTTTCACGAGAGGTCCTAGGTTCGAACCTCGCTGGGTGCTGGTGGTTCCCTTCCAAAGGATCAGTCGAAGGGCGCGATCTGTACGGACGCTAGCCCGAACACCTTCGATACAAAAAAAAAAAAAACAGGGTGGTCGACAATTAGCAGTAGGAGGCAACGATGGGTGGGGGTCACGGGGCAGTGATGGACGGTGGCTGATAGTGGGCAATGGTTGGCGACAAGGGGCGATCGATTGATGGCGGCAATGGGCGGAATTGGGTGCCAACCGGTAGTGGTCGGCAATTAGTTGCAGGGGGTGGGGTGGGGAGGGGGAGGGCAGTGGGCGATGGTGGTCAGAAGTGGGCAGAGGAGGGCATGGTCAAAAAGAAAGTGGGGTCATAATAAAAAGAGGATGAAATAATAAATACTTTTTAAGTTGAGAAACAATTTTTTTTTTACTTCTCAAATTGGGGGAAAACAACTTTAGAAATAAAATTTTTTACCAAATAAATTTTTGCTTCATAGGTTATGTTACCAAACGGATATTTACTCTAGAACTACTTATAGAGCAAGAATCTATTTTCAAAAGTGTTATCATGCACACTCTTAGCGGCGCTTGCTCCAAAACATCTGCGGAAGGAAATTTCCAGACAGTATGAATACCATCAATACAATCAAACCAATCCGAACAGGAAAATATTTCTATTTTTCACAATTTTATTTGCAGATTCAATTTCCTAAACCCCTCACGGAATTATTTTCCCAGATTCGATCTTGGACTCCTCCATGATCATCCTAAGCTGAGACAACCATTTTTGAAACCTTAAAGAACGTTACAATCAAGCACAAAAGATAACCTGAGCAGATCCAAGACTTCCTGAAAATCTCCTCTTTTTCAACGTTCCGCTCCCATTCAACAGCAATAAAACCAGCCGCAACAATCTCATACTAACGGGAAGGAAAAACGAGATTTCACAGAGAAAACCAACGATGGGAAAGAAACAAAAGAAGCACACGCAGCAACCTTCTGCACCAGTATGACACGTTCGTGAGGGCGGTCTTCGCCCGAGGCCGAGTCGAAGGAACCAGACCAAGGGTCGCGTCCTGCTCTTGCTGGACGACCGCCAGCGACACGTCGCCGTGCTTGCTTAACCAGCCGCCGCAATCAAATCCAACCTCGCTCGTCTCCCTCGCGGCGCGGGTCACCGGGGAGGAGGGGGAGAGGAGAGAAGTTGAGCAGGCGAGCAAAAAGGTCTGATATGCGTGAGCAAAGAGACTAGCGAGGTTGGATTTGATTGTCTAGATCTGGAACCGGAAGCAAGTTAATTTGGGTAGTGCGTACTGGGTATGGGCTTTGAACACATTAAAAAAAAAAACGAAAAAAGAAAGGGTAATTTGGGTAGTCCAAAGTTGGATTATGACCCTTTTGTTGGGCTTTTTTTTTTAATTAATACCATGAAAAATCTCAAAATATATACCTTCTACAAATTTATCCTAAATTAATTTTTTGATCATAAAATTTTTTAAATTGGTACACTTGTGATAAATTTACCATTAGTTAATTTTCGTTAAATTTGGTTAATAGCACAAAAAACCTCAAACTTATATACCTATAAAAATCGGATCGTAAAAACCTCAAAATGGTATATTATCAATTGCCACATGTCATCTAATTTAGCAATTTGAAGATAAAATTCAACGAAAACTAAATGAGGTTAAATTTATCTCGGATGTATCGATTTGTGATTTTTTGGAGCAAATTTTTCACAAATATACTAATTTGGAGTTCTTGATAGCGTCAAACCATTTTTTTAACCAAACAACAAGTTACCCTTATCGATAATTAACCCATTAAATTCGAGTTGCAAAATTGATTTGCAACCCATTTTGCCGGCCCAATGTACACGTAAAGACAATAGCTTGGGGCTTGATTTTTTTTCTCAACCCAATAGCCTATTTTACCACAAAAAAAATGTTTTATCCATTCCCACAATTGACCTCATTAAATTAAGTCGCAAAATGGATTTGGAACCCATTGTGACAGCCCTATACGCGCGTGATGAAAATTGTATTGCCACATGTTTGAAGTAAGGGCTCCATTAGAAAAAATAGTAGGATAAAATTAATTTGAGCGAGAGCCGTCGTCGTTTGACTAGGAAATCTATTGCTCTTGATGAGATGTGCTTAATCCTTAAATCAATCCCTTGGAGTCGTTCAATAAATTTCTTGAGGTCATTTGATATTGTCGAAACTCCCGTATGAAATTTAAAATCAAAATGATTCCTTTTTCCATGAAATGATAAATAAGTCACTTTCTCTTTGCTTGAACCAAATGAAATAAACCCTTATGGGTATGCTGGTTTTGATTTATCATTATCATTTTCATCGTTTATTGTCACTATAAAGTATAAGTTTTATTTAAAAATTATCAAAGAAATTCAGGTGAATTTTTAAGCCACTCAGTGTTAACAGTTGAAATTCGCATTTTCGAATACTCTGAGCCATTCCCCGTCACTAAATAGAAGACGCTTACAGTGAAAAACGCAAGAAAGAAGAGAATATTTCCAACAAAAAAGAACTATCGACTCCATGATTTTTTAAAATAATAGTTCATCCTTTTAAGTATGATAAAGCATGAACTTTTTCAATCAGCATAAAGTGAAAATGCTTGTCGTGGACGGCTCGTTGATCGAGAAAGTTGGACATCGCAGAGACCATGGTGAGTGCAACACCTTCGCCATGGGACCTCGCAACACATTCTATCTAATATTATATAAACAATAATTAAGTTGGGAGATTTAATTGAGCTTGCGGACCAAAGTACCATCGAAATCGATTTTAAGGGCCTTGGAAGAATACATTTGAGCCTCGATTTGTTCCTTCTCATCACGACGTGAAACTTCATCTTAGATATCGTAAAACTTGTGCAATGTACAGTAAATTAAAGTGGGATGTCGAATGATTTTAGATATGCACGCGACTTGCTAGACGAAGGCGAGGGTTTCTATGTGCATTTTAATTGGTAAGATTACACCGATGTGTTTACTGTGATTGATTCGATGTTTCACTTTGTAATTAGAGTTGAATTATGTCCAAGGAGGCCGAAGAAACGTTCGCTCTTCTTTTTTTTTCCTCTTGGGTTTTATGAATTAATCCAAACAAGTTCAGTCCCATAAATCGAGTTGGTGGAGAAATTTATGAAATTGAACTTTTTTTTTTCATCTTAGGTCAAAAAACCGGTCAAGCACATTTATGAGGACGTCATATACCAATTTTTAGCACAAATTTGACATATTCACAAATACTTCACCTGAAAATTTAAAAAATTTGGTAAATTTTGGGAGGAGTATTTTTTTTTTTTTAAATCTAGACAAATAAGTTACTAGTCTTATTTTTCTTTTCATTGCTAATGGGGTTGGAAACTTGAGATTTCTACGTAGACACATCTAGATGTATTCATATGAGTTGTCATAGCATATGTCAGTGTGAAGTATTCTTTGGACAGGCATTCCTATGATTCTCAAGATTGTGATCATTATATATATAAGTCTTAAATCTATTATAATTATATGAATTTTATCTTAATTTTTTTTTACTAATTGAGTCCTAAACCTTTTGTATTCGCGTTGGTTTAATCCATTTCAACCAATTTTGATCAGAAAATCGCTAGCTTGGATGCTTGCCATCCTACATAGCGCGATCGGTACCAATATTGGCAATTTTTAGTGATATTTTATTTTTTTTTTTATTTTCTTTTCTTTTTCTTTCTTCCTTTCCTTTTTCCTCAAACTGGCCATCAGATGTCGGTGACCAATAGAGGCATGGTGTAAGAAGTAGTCCTAGGTGCAACCTTCGTGGTTTTGCAGGAAGAGAGAGACCAATAATGAAGCGGCACATTTCTGTTGCTGCAGTCTTCCAATGCAACAAGGTAGAGACCTAAGTTGAAATAGTAAATGCAAAATTACACTTAAATTAAATGGGCTTACTCCTAACATTGGAGCTCGCACAAGGAAGATTATTGGGATTCGCATGCTAAAGAAAATCTCCTATTGAAAATCTGCGTGGTTTGGAGAGTTAGCATATTTTAAATGATTCACAACTCACTGGCTTTAACTTTTTTGAATGGTGGAAAGTCTAACCAAATATATTATAGGGTTCGGACTTGGCTCATTCTTGCTAATTTCCTAAGATATCAGGCATTTATTGCGCGTTTTTACAAGGTCAAACCATTGTTCCAGAGTTGTGCGGCTTACGGGTTTAGTGATTGAGTGATTATACTCTCTATATGCAAAGCAATTAAAATCCAAATTATGTATTTTGTATTCTTATAACTCAAGGGAAAAAAAAAGTCATATAGATGTAGGATCGGCAATTCGTAGCTTCATGATACAATCATAATCTTTCGGACTTGTATCAAACATTTTCGTAACCAAAATACGACACGATTATCAGACAAGTTACCCCGACATAGGACACACTATGTATGTTTAAAATACAAAACTCTTTAGAAAAACACGTAAAAGGTGGTTATCTAAATTATATCTTGTCGGTTCAAGTTGATCCGATCCCTAAAAAAGGATTATTCCCATGTTTAATAACATGCCACGTGTGTCTGTCTTATAAACGGGCTTTTTTTTTGTCCAAAATCACCGGCATTCGATAGGAGAAACCGCAAAAAAGATAGGATTGCAATATAGATTAGCCTTGCATGTATAACATATTGATCCTTTTCTTCTTGCACAAATCATACTCCATCACCATCGTTCAGATGATTGATTAACTTTCGAAATTATTATTATTATTATTATTATTTTATAATCGAGGTGTCCGCGTGACCGGCGAGCTTGTGCTCAAACCAGCGGTAAAGCACGATTAGTCCTCGGGATGACCCGCAGACCCCACAACCACGGGCCTCCAGTTAAGTCACCTGGCTCTGAAAAGTTTTAAACTCAGAACCTCTCGTGAAAGGAATTGAGCGCAAACTAACTCGGCTACCAAACGGTGGATCGAAATTATTATTTCATTTCTACCAAAACAAAGGGATTTTCCATTCTTCTTTTTTTTTTCCCCCCCTTTTTCTCTCTCTTTAAGGATTGAAGTGGAGAGAACGAGGAAAGTCTCCAAACAACAGCTACATGTATTGGCCGACGACCTGCTGACTGCTGCTACAGTAGCCTTTCCGTGTTACTGACTCCACACGATCCTTCCTCGTTCCTGCCGTTTTTTTCAAAAATATCTCCAAATTGGGGAGAAAAATTATATTAAAAAAAAAAGGGATGGGGGTGAAATTTTGATTGATTTTCCACGGTGGGGATAATTGTCAGACAGGGAAAGGTTTGTCGTGTAGCAAGGAACATGAGCAGGGACAATGTCCCGGAAATTCAAACGTAAAGATGGGGCTAGAACTGGTATTTCACGTTTTTCCCAGTCCCATCATAATGAAAAAATCGGCCGAATTCCCTGAAAAAAAAAAAATTTCCAACTTTAACTTGGATATCTTCAAGAAAAGCTCTAAACTTTAGGTTTAGTTGTGAATCTGCTCAAACTTTTTTTATTTTATTTTGAAAAAAATTTAAACTTCAAGTACAGTCGCGAATCTGTTTCGAACCTTGACGTGTTTTTAGATAATTAAGCCTGAAAAATCTCTTTTTTTTCTTTCATTCTTTGGGTGAGCCAGAGGAAGAAAGACGTCAAATCAAGATTAAAGAAATGGCACGAAAATGAGGAGGAGGGGTAGTAGGGTAGGTATACAGGGGAGAGAGAAAGAGAGAGAGAGTACACGATTCTGATTTTCTTCTACTCTTTCGCTCTCTTCGTGCCCTTTTTTTCTTCCCACACTGAATATAAAAAGACCCCATTACCGCATATTCAGAAGATTGGGAGGGTCAATCGTCGAGTGAAAAAAAAAAAAATGGGGTACAGTCTCTCTGCTTTTTTGGTTGTGGAGAGAGAGAAGAAGAACCTGATGCCCCTTTTGATGGGTGAGTGGGTGGTGCTGTTTCTCTCTCTCTACTGTTTTGTTTTCATTCGGACCCCCCTCTTTAATTTCTGAGGCATTATATTTCTCTCCAGTCTCACCTCTGTGTGAACCATTCTCTCTCTCTCTCTCTCTCTCTCTCTGAAACCCAACCCAAAGGAAAAAAAAAAAAAAAGCTGAAAGGTTTGTTCCAGATTCATCTCATCTGCTCTCTCCAATCTCTCTCTCTGTGTCTCTCTATCACTCAGTATCTGGCTGTGTTTAGCTGTTGATTATTCTTCTCTTCGTGTGGTGGGTCTCTCCTCTTTGCTCTCTATTTTGAGATCGTTTTGCTGGGTCTATGAAACTTGTTATTTCATGATCGGCTCTTCGAGTCCTAGTCGTGTTAGTCCAATCTTTTTGGGAAACTCTCAAGTCCCTCGTGTTCTCGCTCAAGGAGAGGTAAAAGGAATGGGCAGTTTTGAGTCTTGTGTTTATACTCGATGGGTTTCGGTTTTGAGTCGTGGTCAGGTCTGTACTTACTGTTCAAAGTTAGGCGATCCCAGTGGAAATCTTCAAAATCTTTCAGAAAAAAGTCTCTTCTTCTGTGTCAAGGTCGCTCTTTGGCTGTTCTTGATGATATGGTTGGAGCTTCGCGTTTCTATTCTCGTGCAATATAGTTCGCTCCCCCAAAAGATTGCTTTTCCAGTGAGATTTCTTCTTTTGGGGAACTTCTTCCTAATGAAAGCTTGCTTCTTTCAATCCCTTAAACATCTCAAGGCCTCGCTCTTGTTTGGCAAAGTTTCAATTTTGAGCTTTTTGCTTTGTTCATCCGTCATGAAATAATGCTCCCTCATGAACAGTGTGGGTCGTTTCGCATCTTGATCTTCGCTCGATTAATTGGGCTTTGAGATTCAATGATCGACCGTAGTTGCGTGGAATCCGCTTGTACCCTTCACATGAAATAACGTTCTGGAATGCTCTGGGACATCCTAATCGACCTTGCTCTTCTGGGTCCTCTTCAAATCTCCATCATCTCATGTTAATTTTTTTCTTCTCTCTCTCTCTCTTGCAGGCTGATGATGGATGCAGATTATTGTAGCTGTGGGGTTCTCTCTGATTGATCTCGTGTTTCTGGGGATGTTGTTGCTTGTTTAAGATGGTCTGCTTTTGTGGTGGGGTTTTGGAGTAAAAGGGTGAAGAGAGAGAGAGAGAGAAAGAGAGAGAGAGTTAAATACAAGAGAAGATAGAAGAAGGGAGGTCGATTGTTATGCTGAAGGCAAAGCTAAAGACAAGGCCCAAGGATAGTAGTAATAGTAGACGTAGTTGCAGTAGAAGAAGAGGAAGAAGAAGAGCAGATTCTTGTGACTGTAGGAGGAGAAACAGCACTAGAGCAAGGAGAAGCTTTTCATCAGATGTTATCCATTGAAAATCCTCCACCAGATCCTCCATGTCCTTGCCAAGTCCCACTCCTCAATAACCCCTCTTTTGATGAGAGGGCTTCTACTTCACACACACTTGCCTTCTCAGAGGTAGATCTGCAGTCCAAGAACCCACCCCCACCATCACCTCCCAACTTCTCTTTACGGTAAAACTATTTCCTTCTTTAGCGCTCTCTCTTTCCTTCCCTTCTCATCTCTAAGAACAAGATTGTTCATGAAACAAGTCCTGCTTTGATGCTGTTTTTGCCGGGCTCCTAACTGCTTGTGTTTGCATAGATCTCAAGGTCATGTGGGAGCTTCTTGAGTCAGACCCAGTTCCAGATTTTTTACCTTTTCGTTGCCGCTTGTATAAACTTTTGGTCTTTATTCATCTTTTGGGGCTGTTTACTGATCCTCGGCTCTCATGATGGCAGTAGATGGAGCTGTGTGCTACGTGTGTTTTTAATTTGTGTGTGTGTGTGTGTCTCTCTCTCTCTCTCTCTCTCTGAAATTTTATATCCTCAGTCCTTTGATAATCACTCACTCTTGTTCGTTGGATGTGGTTGGTTGATTCTGCGTCACTTTTAGTACATTTGGAATTCTACATGAGCTCATCTCTGGGTTATACACTAACCATCCATCTCTCAGACTGTACTTGTACCGATTTCACGATGGAGCAGATTAAAGGACTTTTTCCCCCCTTCAGTCAGCTGGATACCGAATCTTGATGCACTATGGGCATTTCTTGGTTCTTTCTTGTTTCACTGTTCACATGGGTTCTATATGCTGCATATGATTTCTCCATGAGTTGACATACAATACTATAGTCTAGCTTAGGGCCTGATGCTTACTCTCTTAGATTTGCTCAAAGGAAGATTTTCGATTCTTCAGAGTCGGACACTCTATTTTTGGATACCGCTGTATTAACGCGGACCCTCTTTCTTTAATTTGCTGCAGAGAGTATGTTTTCAAAGCCAGGAGCAAAAATATTCAGACCAACTGGCCTTTCTCCCACAAGAACTTGGAGCTTTGCTTGAAGCATGGTGTGAAGGATCTATTGCCCCCATTCCAGCATCCTGATACGTTGAGAACTCAGTTGTCAAAGAGATGCAAGGTTGAAGTTAGATCGCGCAATAAAAGAAGTATAAGCAGCAATTCGGAAAGGAGTGAACAACCTAGTTCCAGACCTAGCAGTGATCTCCCTTCATTCGACTCGGATGTCAATTCCAACTCGAATCATCATATCATACCATCGTGCAAAGACATTAGCTCCTTGAAATCTGGAGGTGAGGATGATTATACATTGATAACGACAAGCGCTGTTTCTGGGTCACAGATTGAGCCCGCGTCCACAAGTAGGCAACTTAGCTCGGTTGTAGAAACTGACGCTTTGGTTGAAAGCCCGGTCCGAAAGGATAAGGAAGCTACTTCTGGCAAAGCCGTGAGCACAAGCCAGCCATCTGGCAAGAAGTGCCGGTTGATAGTAAAATTTGGTGGAAAGTCTGAGCGCAGCTCAACGGAAGATATTTCCTCAAATTGTACTAGCATATCAGAAGCGATGGCATCCAAAGTTTGCCCTGTCTGCAAGACTTTTTCATCCTCTTCCAACACCACCTTGAATGCCCACATTGATCAATGCCTCTCAATTGAATCTACCCCTAAAGAGGCAGCTGACAAATTGATCCGACCAAGAATTAAGCCAAGAAAGATTAGGCTGATGGTGGATATATACACAAAAGCGCCGAGATGCACTTTAGAGGAGCTTGACAGAAGGAATGGTTCAAATTGGGCTGGGGTTTCATGCTTGCCTAGAGACGCCGAGCCATCTGCTGAAGGGAAAAAGAAGACCTCATCAGTGGTTAATGGTGATGGTGCTAATGATGCTGGGGCAGTGTATATAGATGCCAATGGCACTAAACTAAGGATCTTGTCCAAGTTTAATGACGCTTCATTAGTCTCGCCGGTTCAGGAGGATTTAGGACTGAAGAGATCTTTGAGAGGAAGCAAAGGAAGAAAGGCCTTCTCAAAGAAGAGGCGGTTCCATGGGTCAAAACATCACAAGTATCTAAAAGTTTCTTCCAAGGGCAAGAAGATTCATTCTCGCAAGGCACATGAGTTGCAGGTTTGCCTCCCTTGCTTTTTTATTGTATCTATCCCCTCCTCTCTTCCTCCTCTTTGGCGCATGCCTACACGCTTATGCATGCACTCTTGCCGACAACAGCAGAATTCACTTGGATGGAAATCTTCAAACTAACTTCCTGGCATTTCCTAGAGCAAGAATTGTTTCTATTAGTGATTTCATCTTATGTGGAGATCGCAAAACGTTCTCCGTTTTGCATTATTATGGTTCATTCTCCTTACTCCTTCCTCTTTCTTATTTATTTTAAAGGGTTTTAGTGTGAACGTTAAACCCAGACCTTGGAACTGAAAAGACTGCGTAATAACCGCTTCAGCAAGCGTTGCTCTTATGATTTTTTCATTCAACATATACGCTAAATCTAAGTGCTTTGCCATGTTCAACACTTTTCTCCAATATCATGCTTGCTTTAGGTAGGTTTGTTACAATGCATTTATGGGTGCAAATCCTTGTCAACAGGTCATTGGTAATCATAAGAAGCATAATACACAGCAAGAAGGCAGTGTGGGATCTCAAAGACAGACTTCGAGATCCCAAGGGCTAATGAAACCAGGTGATTCTGGATCTCTCAGAACATGGGCATCATCGAAGAGAACGGGTCTAGCAAAGAAGGCGGCAACTAGAGACTTTCCACCTCTGAGATGTCAACTGCATCTGGCTCAGAATTTGCTGGTTGAAAGTGATCAATCATGTCCTGGAAGTAATTTTATTATGGACAGTGGACTTCAGAAGTCGTCATGTCCATCTGACCAGCAAATGAGTGAGGGGAAGGAAAAGCCATTGGATGGGTCTCAAATGATTGACAAGATGGAGCAGTCTCCAGGAAGAAAAAGATCGGGAAGCATGTTGGGTGGCAGGACTGGTAACATTACATTGAGGTCTCTTTCCCCAGCAAAGCAAAAGTTTCGCAAGGACAACTCCCTTGGTGAAAATAGTCTCTTGTTGAATATTCAAGACAATGCTGAACATTGCTCCTCTCATCTTGTTAGAAACAAGACTCCTGAAATGCATGCAAGCCCAGATAGTGAATATGGCATTTCTCGCAACATGAAGGTGAGGTCGTCGAGGAACTCTCGTGCGTTCTCCAGAAAAGCTTTGAGGTTCTCCACATTGAGAAAAAGGGTGCTTTCTCTCTGCCAATCACCGGAGATCAATTCCAAGTCCAATAGGACTGAAAAGTGCTCAAACTTTGAGATGTCAAATATGCTTTTGGCTACAGAAATGGGTGTGAAGGCGGCGGCCTTGCAACCTAAATTGCAACGTTGTTATGAAGTAGGGCAGGATCCTGCTGAACATCAGTCTGCTGGGGAAGATTCTTTTGATGATATGTCTTATAGTGAACGTGCGATTGGACAAGAAAGAGGAGAGGGAAGTCCTTTACCCAGGGAGAAAGCAACTCCTTTCAGGAGTGCACCATCAGCAAGTCATTGCTTCGATGAGATTGAGGGAGAGAACATACAGCCTTCTTTTGTAGTGTGTGCTGGTTTACCAGAGAGAATTGATGGCATAAAATCTAATGCAAATGAAGTCAACAATGACGTGAATGGTGCGGATGTGCCATCCGGGTTGGCTATGGAGGATGCAAGTTGGGCCTTGTGCGGATACTTCAGTTCTGAGTACAATAACCATATGAATAGGCGCTTTAAGACTCACTCTCACCAACTCCTAGGAACATCTAAGGTTTCTCTTTTCACAGATGGGGGAGAATTTTCTACCGCAGAGGATGACGGTAATGGTGCAAATGAGCAAAATGGAAACGATAGAGTTGATGAGGATTCCGAGGATGGGCAAGCAAGCTCCTTCCCTGAGATTGACCCAATTCCCATTCCAGGACCGCCAGGTTCATTTCTTCCTAGTCCGGGAGCTATGGGCTCAGAAGACTTTCAAGGGAACTCATCGTTAACTACCAGCCAGGTTCATTCTTCTCAAGATCAGCAGGATTTAGTCGATGGGGATTCATCAGATTCTCCTGTTTCGGCAACATCCACTATTTCAAACTCTGCAGAAAATAGGGTAGATGTGGACTGTTCAGAGCGAACGGCGCCGCATCAACATCAAAACAATTCTTGGTCGGGTTTCTTGGGCACCTGTAATGACCCTTTGGTCAAAGATGCTGCTGCTGCTGCACAGGCTTCTTCTAATGAGGTTGTGGAAAGTAATGCTGAAAATGTGGAGAAACTTAGAGTCGGAATCAGATCCATTAAAAAGGGCCCTCTTTTTTCGACAATTGACGATCAACCATGTTGTTGCCAAAGGAAGGAAAGGCTGTCTCAAAACATTTCTTTGAGTTATCGAGAATCGCCTCATATGAGTAGGAGAATGATGGCTCCATTGGCAGTTCCAGGGGTGGGAAAGCAGTTAGGTCGGAGTCCTTATGCTGGACCAGCTCAGCTGGATGGGAGGCCTGAAACATTCAATCCCACTGGTTATGTGGGCGCCAGATCTGAGAGGTCAGCTTCCCCTACCATTTACTCCTCCAGAGATCCAGTTACTTCTCCTGACGATCGATTGAATGGTCCTGGTCGTGGCGACTGCGACCTTGCTAGCCCATCTGCCTCCAATCCGATTCTGAGGCTGATGGGAAAGGACCTGGTTGTGGTCAACAAAGAAGAAGATTCTTCGGTTCCTCTGGGGCAGTCTGAGTCTCAGACTGGTGCCCAGGAGAACAATCCAAGTCGACAGTGTCCGCTATATTCTGGGGTTCTCAGTGCCGGAGGTCAAAGTCAAAAGTACGGTTTGATGGATCATCTGGTTATTCAAGGTTCTAAGATCACACGTGAGGACCTGAATGGTATGGGTGAACCACATTTTGGCACTGGGGCACTGGGCAGTTCTATAAGCTTTTTGAACTCAAAGATAGCAAAAGTTCCTCCTAGTGCGTTTGCAACTCAGCAGAGTCTGGTTAACGGTTTCACAGAGGCACGGGATTACAATGGTGGATACAGCTCATCGACTCAAATGTGCCAGCCGGTGGACGTACCAAATGGTTTTACCATGCACAACCACGTCAGAATTGTGAGTTTTCCCGAAAGTCAACCCAAGAAAGCTGGTTCTCCGGCCAATCTCCCTAAAGAGATAATAGTAATCGATGATGCTCCCGAAAATAATGAGGCTAATCTCTTGAAAAACCCTGAAATATTTAGGGACCATATGCCGTTGTCAAGAACCATCGATTGTGAGCCAAGACGAGGGAATGCCTTCTTTTCCCACCAGTCACAGGATCATTTGTACTATGGTGGCTATCCTGCGGACTTCTCTGCTCGATCCAATGCAAACCCAGTTGCCTCAAGTCATAACGCGGAAGGTTCGATGCTGCAGCAAACTCCCTTTACAGCTTCTTCATCCTCGAGAGGACATCTAAGACCAGGCACTCTTTATTATCCAAGCTTGTCATAGCAATCGAGGTCGGAGGCCTTGCTTTTTCACAAGGGAAGCGGAAAGTCAAGGGGGGTTTCTCTACCTGCTTGCCAAACAGAAAATCAATGGGGTTTCGGTGAAAGACACAACAGAAGCTGCAAGAGTCTTCTGAGCTGCTGAGATGGCAAAAGGTTTCGTGCTCGAACTCTTCTCACAGTGGTACCATGTCAGATTTTAAGCAAATTTTGAGACTTTTTTTTCTCTTTAGGCTAAAACAACTCAAAGAGCTTTCAATGAGAGACTTGGGACAATGTATAAGCAATCCTTGAATAACAGTTGGGAACGAACCTACCTTTAACTGTGTTAGAAGCTCTTTGAGAGTTTTCTGTCCAAACTTCCAACTGCATTGCCTAATAATAATAGGTAATCATCCATCTTTACCAAATGACGAAAGAAGAAGAATTCGCTTTTTGAGTTGCTTTTTCCCTCTGCATGATGTGTTTCGCCAATCTGTAACCCATCATTTTGGGAAGTCCTGAAAGTGATGAACATGAAATCTTAGATCTGCATCAACTCTCCAAATGTTCCCGAACTTTCTCAGTCCATAATCAAGCCTAGAAACCCCAGAGATCGAGAAAATATTGCGTAGGCCAGCCTCTCTCATGTTAAAGACAGAAACGACGAGGTCAACTTTACTTGAATATGAACCGCAGGCCTCCGGTAACTCTGGAAACCTGGGGAATCTTGTAGTTGCACACCCACATGCATGCATGCACATGCACACTAAAGGTTTGTGCGTTTGGCTCTTCGCTGTTATTACTTCAGAGCATTCAAATCTCTCTCTCTCGCTCTCTCTCTCTCTTCTTTGCATCATTTTCTTTTGTGGTCTTTTTTTAAGGTTTGCACTACGATTGTTCAGAGCCTCCGAAGGTATATTCCGTCGCAAACCCAAATGGCCGCTGGTTTTGCTCGAGCAGCCTTATTTTGCTGGGGGCACTCCTGAATACTCTGAGCTGCTGTCTACTTTCGTTTTTGCTTCTTTCTCTCAATTTTTAAAGAGTAAATATCCCTTTTATTAATAGGCATGCGGCTTTGCTGTTAAAGGGATTGGAGGGTGGGAACGTTAGTATCACAAGCGTGGGGTTCAACTCTCGATCAATAGTCATAAGGAGAAGAGTTAGGATAGGACCAAAAAAAAAAAAGAAGAAAAATCACAAAAAACCTAAATTATGCTCATTGGAACATATTTGCTCTAGATTTTTTTGACATAAAATTTTAAACTTGTACTCATATGACACATTTATCTCAAATTTGTATTTGTTTGACACGTTAATCATAAAATTTGGGACAAATGTGTCACATGCGGTATTAAAAAAAATTTGGAGTAAATGTATCATGCAGAGATGTAAGTTTATTTAATTATGTTTCACATTAATTAATTAATTAAAATTTTATTTTGATTATTTAATTCTTCAGGGTCAAAAGAAATTGGGTGGGAAGGGAAGGGGATAGGGGATGGGACGTGGATGTTGCAATTTGCATGTGGTAAAGCTTGGACAAAACGTGATTTTGCTTCTCTAGAATGACTGAATTGGCTTGGCTCTCCATTTGTTTTGTTGCTGTGTGGGACACCCTTTGTCTTACCCGCTTTCAACCCTTCAATCAATTTTTCTTTATAATGGCAAGTTCCTGTGTCTAAGTAATTTTCCTGGAAAATAAAATAAAATTTGAATATATATATTTGTTTTATCTTTCTACATCATTAATTATTATAAGCCGCCAGCTTCCCACTTGCGTATGTATTCATGTGCAAAAGGTGATTAAATTACCCGAAACCGAAAGCGACGATTGCGATCCGAAAAGGACCCGACGCCAATCTCTTTGCCCTTCACTTTGCTTGTAATTACGCACCTGCCACTCGGTCTCGGATTCGGATTTGCTTCCATTCGGTTTTGCGCGCTTGTCGGTGTTTTTTCGCTCCGTCGTCGCGACGGTTGAGCAGGCGGGGGCGGTCTAAGCAGGACCGACACCGACGCGCGACGCTCGCGGCACGAATTTGTGTGTTTTTATTTAGCAAGCAAGTGGATTACGCGTGATTTTGCTTAACAAGCTAATAAACGAATTGTGCAAATTTTTGTCTTGTAAATGTTGGAATTTTTCCTCTGCATTTCTAAATTTGCTTTTCGCGTTAACCTATCCTGCAAGCCGAAGAGGTCCATTTTTCCAAAAGATTTAAAAACATTTGGTTTGATTTCATGACAACTTTATTAACTTCGGACGAAATTCGGAGACCCCAGTGAAAACGCAATACGACTATTTGGTCATTTGACTAATTATTCCTACGGTATGGGTTAGATTTGAAAAATGACTTAAAGTGTAGGCCTTGTACGAAAAGAGACATTGCAGCCGAGAATCGAGACTCGAGAAAGGAAATTGCACAAAGAAAAAAAAAAGAAATTAAAAAGTCAGGGGGGGGGGGGAAATCATAATAAGTGCGAGGGCCACTACGAAAATTTTTTCCTCTCTTGAACTTGAAGCACCGAAATTGAACAAGAGCAAAAGCACAAGGAAGTATCACTATGAAATTTTCCCCCTCTCCTTTTTACCTAGAGATTTCTCACTTTACTTCTCACTTTTTCTTTTTTTAGGGAAATGACAATTAACGTGGCGAACTCGATTATCAATTACACACCTATCATTTTGTTTGGTCTCTCCCCTTATTTGGAAAATGTACGATTCGATGTAATCATCTTTCTCCATATAATGCTTGGAGCAGTCTCGATAGAAATTCGAGGTATGATTCCGCGAAACCCCGTCAAATATGGCATGGCTGTGGAACCGATATGTGGATCAATTACTCGATCCGTAAGAGGAACATGGCCCCTTTGTCAAGATACTTGCGCCTCATCGATTTTTATGGTTTCTCCTTGATCATCTAATGCTCGTACTTGCAAGAGAGGAGGAGGAGGAGGAGGTATCATCACATCAAACAAGCAAGCAAAGGAAGGGATATATACAAGTTGTGGATCTACTTGATGACGGTCGCGTATGTGTATTTTGTGACATTTTGGTCTAACTCGCTCAATATCATACCGAATATTGCGATTTTGTCTTTTAGCTTTGAGATGAGTGCACTTTGTTATGAGGTCATCCATCCCAATACATTTTACATAAACACGATTAACATCGGAGTTCAAACGTTAAATACCGCCAATACAGTGGATTAATTACAGGATACAAGTTTATCACAATATACATTGATTTCCATTTGGGTTAGGATTTTGTTGTTCAAGTTTCTTATTTTGAGGGATACGTATCCTTTCACTATAAATTCAACAAATAACGTATATACTTGATACTTTGCATGTGCTCCATGCATGCTAGAGAGGAGGTGGATGTAGGTTATTTCTAGTAGGAGGATAGATATCCACATGAATTTCAAATGTGAGAATGTGCTCCATGAAAAGTAGGAGATTTATTTACCTATTAGGTAAATGCTCAAAAGATATCAAATTTCGATTAAAAAGAAATATTCAATATGGTCTCCAAACTTCTATGTCGAAAATAAGAGTAATTTAAATTATTGAAGAATGGACCATTATTCAAATGAAAGAAATTCATAGAAATGCACAACGAAATCACACATTGCAAAGAGGAAATTATTTTAAGGTTTGAACATTTCTTGTGCGAGCGTTGTGAGATAGCGAAGATTCAATATTTATAATAGAAACATGCCAGATGCAAGGTAAATTTATTAGGTTAGGCATTTGTTTGCGGATGTAATATTCACAAATTATTCGATTAGAGGTCATTCGAGGAAGGAAAAATGATTAAGATATCATGAAATTAGGAGGTGCTTTTGATTTGTATAATCAGATATAGATAGATTTTTAGCACAATAAATTGATAGGTATACTATAAACAATGAATGACCCAAGTGAAGTCCTTAAACTACTTCTTTTGAATTTTGAGACATTAAATTCGGGGTTATTCCTTAAGATAAAAGGAAGAAAACTATTTTCTTTAAGAGATAATGGTAGGGAAGGCGAACTCTACGTCGTTTTCGGATGGCTATTGCCGGGTAGGATCATAGAGTCGCGCCCCATGCCTAGAGTGAGTCATCAGAGCTTTGGCTCGTGCGTCGTCGACCTGTGCTTTGAACGGTGTCTTGAACCGACTTGTCGGCGACGTCCCCCCCCCCGGTTCAAGACAGTGTGTTGGGCTAAAAGCCTGATTTTCCTTCCCACAGTGGGCCTTGAAAAGCCCCGATAGATCGTGAAAAGCCCTTTCTTCAATAAAAACCCTAAAAATGGCGGCTTTAAGTAGAGCTTACCCATCTCCTTCGCCTCAATGCCACTGCAGTTCCCGCATCAGAATCTTCATCGATGCTTCTGTAGCTTCGTTCCTTCTTTCTAGGTCAATGTTGGCTCCGCGGTGAGGGAGGGTGTTGGCTCGTACTCTTCTCTATCGGTTCATGAAAATGATGGTTTCGTCTTCCCTCCGCCTTCAACCCGCGAGGCTTCCCGCTCTGAGTGCTGCGGGCGGTTGTTCTAGCTTGAGAACGAAGAGGTGTCCCGTGGCATTCGCTTCGGCAAACTTGTCGGGGAACGATCTCTCTCTTGAAAGCAAGGTACTTCAGTGTGTACTACTACCTCGGGCTTATATGTGGGAGCTCTCCGTAATGATGTCGATGTCTGGCTATTTACGGCCTCAATGTTCTTCGACTGTTTCGAATAAAACGTACGGCACCGGTGATGGGTTATTGTTGTATCTTCCTCTGTGGGACAGTTCATTGCCTCACGCTGTGTAAATGCTGCTACTTTAGCATTCATGGCTTCTTGAATGTAAATTTTTTGGTTGGTATGTGTGGCCTAAATGCTGGTAATTAACATGTTTTTGGGTTGTGGAGCTTCTTCATTTCATTGTTGTACTTTTTGTGTTAGTAAGTTTGAAAGCATTCGCAATTTCAGTAATCTAGGCGATTATACTCATGCTGATGAGGTCTTTCTCTTTTTGATATTTTGGTTTTATATGATTGTGGGGGTTTTGTCATTTCTGTATGTGAGGAACGTGGGACCCAGACTTAGTCAGATGACTACCATTTTTAGTTGGTAGATGTCGTTACTTTGTCTGGAAAAGAAAAGATGGAGAAGATAACGACTGGTGGGTTTCTCGCCTGCCTTGTTATCTCTCTTGAAGGTGTTCATCGTTGCCCGATGATGTTTGCTTCAGTTATCTTCGAGCTACATCTGGACTTCATATTGTTCTCTTGTTTCACCACCAGTGAAATAGGTTTGATAATGTGGGTTTGGATACAATGTGTTTTGATGTGGATGAAAACATATGTATATGTGCATCTATGCTGCATATCCACTAAAGGAAAGTTACACATGAATCAGCCTCTAGTAGGTCAAAAGTTAAATTGGCCATGAATTGATACATTCTTTCTGGGAATTTCACTTAACATCTATGTCCTGTTATTTTTATTTTCTCTTGCTTTGTCTGCTTTAAGTCTTGTACATCACGTGAGTTGAAATTGGCGAATAGATTCTTGTAGGTTGACACCCTGTTAGACTGTGTAAAACGGGATGATAAAGGTTTGGCTGGGGCGATAGCTCAGAATGTGGCACCCAGACTTAGTCAGATGACTACCATTCTTAGTTGGTAGATGTCGTTACTAGTCTGGAAAAGAAAAGACGGGGAAGATAACCCGATGGGTGGGTTTCTCACTTGTCTTGTTAATCTCTCTTGAAGGTGTTCATCGTTGCCCGATGATATTCGCTTCAGTTATCTTCGAGCTACATCTGGACTCCATATTGTTCACATTTGTCACCCAATCGAAGTATTTGTGAAAAATGTAGGTTTGGATGCATTGCCAAAAAAATACGTATATGTACAGTTGTTTGGGGAAAGTTACACGTGAATCTGATTCAAATAGTTTTTATGCTGGGAATATTGCTATTTTCATGATATACGATTGATGGCATGTCTATTTAACATCTATGTTCTGTTTTCATGTATTATCCTATGAGTCTTGCCCATCAAGTGAGTTGGAATTTGTGAATGAAAATTTTATAGATTCTTGTAGGTGGGCACACTGCTAGACACTGTAAAATGGGATGATAAAGGTTTGGCTGTGGCAATAGCTCAAAATGTAGACACCGGAGCCATCTTGATGCAAGGATTTGTGAACAGAGATGCATTAGCTGAAACAATCTCCTCTCGTAAGGCTACATTTTACAGCCGGTCCAGATCAAGTCTCTGGACAAAGGGAGAAACCTCCAGGAATTTCATCAATATATCTGATGTCTTTCTCGACTGTGATCGAGACTCTGTAAGTTCACAGTTATTGTCATATCTCTCTAATTGACCTTTTGTCTTGTTTGATCTAGTTCAAGTAAGCGTTTGTATTTCTTTTCCAGATAATATATCTCGGGAAACCTGATGGACCCACTTGCCACACTGGGTCTGAGACATGCTATTTCTCATCGATAGAGGATATACTGGAACCGTCCCAGGTTGACTATGCTATACTTTTGTGAATCTATTAATTAATGTTGCTAGGTCCTGAAATCTAATGAGAATAAATTAAATGGTGCTAGGTCACGAGAAATGAACTGGCTTTGTCTACGTTGTACTCATTAGAGTCTACTATCTCAAGACGAAAGGCTGAATTGGCAGAATCACAAGATGGGAAGCCCTCCTGGACGAAACGCTTATTACTTGATAACAAGTTGCTGTGCTCAAAAGTCAGGTACTATGGAGAAACTAATGACAATCTTATGCTGTCTTGAAGTTCTGTTTCTTGAGAAAGACGGGTAAAGTGGTTTATTAAGTTCTGAAAGCCAACAGTTTCTCCTAATTGCTTTTTATTTCTGTAGCTTGTCCTGCACCTGTAATTTTTATGTACCTTATTATTCTGCTAGATAAGGTAGGTGAAAGATAGAAAGAACGTCCTATGGTCTATTAAACTGGAAATTGCAGCAGTCGACACTACGAGTCGAATAATTGTTCCTAAGACCTAAGCTTTATTTCCAGGGAAGAGGCAGATGAGTTGTGTCGAACGCTTGAAGAGAACGAAGATAAGGAACGCACTGCATCAGAGATGGCGGATGTGCTTTATCATTCCATGGTTCTTCTGGCTGTCAGAGACGTGAAAATGGAAGAAGTTTTGGAAATTCTTCGACACAGGTTTTCTCAGTCCGGAATTGAGGAAAAGAAAAACCGAGCAAAAGGCTAAGCATGGAGTTTTCTCTGCATGTGTATGTCGCTATTGTATTATTTACTTCTTTCCCGATGTTTAATGATGGAGAAGAAAGTAATGGTCCACCGAGTACCAATTAGTCAGTTGTGATATATAGTCTTGTCAGGTCTCTCCTCATTTATTGCAAAGGGTGAGCTTCTGGGGGCTTTTCGAATCACTTTGGTTGTCAAATGATCAGGACTTTACTTGGTATATAGTGGTTGCAAATTGTTCAATGTTTAGTCTGATGATGCCTATTGTCAGGTTTTAGGTTGCGTTTGGAGCGTCAGAGAAAGGCAATGTGGGATGTAATTCTGGTGCACTTCCAGATCTTTGCAAATAATCAAGTGTGCTGTAATGAATTCAATATCCAAGTCGGAAATAATGCCATTACACTAGTATTTTTCTGCTTTCTCCTGTGGACAACTCTAAATTATCAGAGTTGAAGTCGCCATAGTGCTCTCCAATACAGTACTGTACATAGTACTTGGGCGGCATAGAGCTGGTGGGGTTTTGAGCCATTGCAACGTTCTGCTTAGTTTTTCCTTGGTTGATTTGGTACAATTTGCATTTTCAGTCCTGTAAACATGTGAACTACTATAGCCTTGCCTTTCCGTTGCCAGAGATAGGACGAGCTCTGCGCACATTTTGCACCAACTCAGTAAAAAATGGTTACATGTACATTAGGGCTAGAGGAATGAGGCAGTGTCGCAGCCATGAATACGAGTGAATGGAAGTGTTCGCGGCCGCGACTAGCGATGGCGGCGGGGAAGGAGGGCGGGGGAGGAGATAAGGCGCATTTCTTGGGGCTCGGAATGTGGCGCGATCAAAGATTTCTAGGCTAGGTATCGACCCGGCCTGCACGCGGATCAAAGTATAGTTCACCATGTTGTGATGGGGGTTCAAATTTTTCCAATTTTCATAGAAAAAAGGACAACGAGACCTATACCTTATGCCATGGTGCCCTTTTTGAATAGTGATCTCATTTGAAGCAATTGATTTTCTAGACCGTTATTTAACCTTTTCTTGACTGTGTTTGACCACAATTAAAAAAAGCAAGTCTTTCGCATCACAAGACAAGAGGCCTGGACAGTTTGAACGGTCGTTGAGGTCAAACCGGTCAGCACAAACCCCCACCAACCCTTCCCCAATGCAAGCCCCAACTGCAACCCACCCCAAGCCCCCCGCCTCCACCCCCGGCGGCGGCGCCGCCACCTACACCACCATACCCATCTCCATCTCCATCTCCGACGTCATCTCCCGGTCCGTCCACAACTTCGTCGCCGCCATCTCCCGCCACCGCCCCTGGCCCGAGTTCGTCGCCGCTGGCTCATTCGACCGGCCCGGATCCGTATCCTCCGCTCTGGCCCGGATCCGGAAGAACTTCGTCTACTTCCGCGTCAACTACGCCGTCGTGATCGCCTCGTGCGCCCTCGTGTCTCTGATCGGAGCCCCTTTCTCTCTGATCGTCTTGGCCTCCGTGCTTGCCCTCTGGCTGGTCTTCCATTTCTTCAGGGAAGACCCGTTGATGGTCTCGGGTCACCAATTGAACGACCGGTTGGTACTGTGTGCTCTCGTCCTGGTGTCGCTGTCGGCGATCTGGCTCGTGGGTCGTGTGGAGAATGTGGTGATCGGGATCGGAGCCGGGTCGTTGCTCTGTGGGGTACACGGGGTGCTGAGGAACCCCGATGGGTTGTTTCTTGATGAGAACGAAGCGGCCTCTCAAGGCCTGATCGGGTCGCGGGTTGGGTCCGCGTCCTCACCCGGATTCGGGTACAGTGTGGATCGTGGAGATGTTGCGAAAACGGGACTTGGAGACTGATTGATCGAGTGAAAATTGCTGAGAATGATCGATTCCTGCGGGTCTTGACTGGTGGAGTGCGGTTGACTTTTTGGTCTTCGTTTTGTTCGTGGTGGTTGGCACAAACCAGGAGTTTTGAGTTTCGTTAGGTTAGGTTGGTTTGCGGCATGACCAAGTGTGGATTTGAAGGCTGTTTGTTCCTTCTACGAAGGGTTTGACTTTGACTTTTCGCTTGTGATTTTCTCGGCTGGTTTTCTCATTTAGATTCGTGATGTCACGGGAGGAAGAAGGTAGATCCTCGTTTTTCTGAAGTGGTCATGGGAGTGAGATGGTTGCGTTAGAAAAATTTTGAAGACTTTGTGAGTTTTTAACTGCTGCATCAAGATTGACCTGTGATTTGATTCGCGAGAAAACAAAAACATTTGACTTGTGCGATGTGAAATGTAATGTAATGTGTTCATGTTCCTCTCAAGTCGCACCCTCTGCTGTTATGGCTGTTGCCTATGGTGGCAGATAATGTTTATCAGCAACTGGACCTTGCAGATAACAATGGAACGGGAACATCTGCATATACTTCTTCCATCTCTTCCGCTGAAAAAAAGGGAAAAAAAAAGGGGAAGATGGAGTCCGATCAGCTAAAAAAACGCGTCGGTAAGTGGGAGATAACTACGTCGGAGACGCTTGAGGTGGCACATAGTTCCGATAAGCTTCGTGTGCTCTTAGCCCCTCTCTCTCTCTCTCTCTCTCTCTCTCTCTCTCTCATGATTTTCTCTGTTTCCTGAGAAAAGGAATGCAGGAGAATATATGAACGAAAAACTAGTATTCCCGTCGATGTGAAAGAAATGTTTAACAAGGGTGGAAGTGTTCGCGAGGTCTCTTGATGATCTTGCATCTAAACTAACGTGGTTACAGTGTTTTTCACAACAAAACTGAGCTCAACCGACCATGAACATGGCTCTGTTTTTCCATTGAGAGCGTGCGTCAGACCTTGCTTCTCATCCTCACTAGCTTGGCCAATGTCTCTTGAGCGGCGAGGGTAAGGGCATGGTTATGCCCGAGCATCACTGTCCTAATACTAACACAAGTCCTACACAGCTCTTCACCACTGTCGAAGTGACCGCCCCTGAGCAGCAATTTGGCTCTGGTCTCCAAGAGTGCGGCTTTCAAAAGCGTCACGTCCTGCCACACGTACTCGTCTACCCTTTGGCTTCTTGGATTCAAGGAATTCTTCCAACAGAGCGAGCCGTGGCACCAGTCCTGTATTTGGGACATGAACGACTTCTCCACTTCCTCGAGCACGTTCGTACACACTTTGAGGAGCTCCAATGCTGAGTTGCATCTCGAGAAGGTTGCGAATGCCCTGATTGCCAGGGGCAAGGCCGTCTTTTTTATGAACAGAACCATGTCGATTGCCTTCAGTTGGACTAGAGGGGGCTCAGACTTGAATCCAAAGACTAGGAATGCACAAGACCAAAGGTGATCCGAGTTCAGAACCGGATTGCTGAATTTCCTCACGCCTTGAACTGTTGCTTTGGCGGCAAGCAAACCATCTTTTCTTCGTGCGAATAGTTGAGTTATGGGGTCAAACTGGATCCAGTACCCCGGTTGCCTATTAGCTGTTCGCGCCAGCCCAAGTTTGACTAGGAGGACTGCCGATTCTTCCTCGCTTTTCCAGGCTTTGGGTGCTAAACAGCAGCTGAAACCAAACAACTTGGTCCAATGCAACTGGTTTCTGCTGGCCGGCATACTCTTAGCAGCCGAGGCGAGCAGACTCACCGAGATTGGTGCTGGGGCAAACCAAGCACCAACAAGTAGCATTTTTGATGCCACAAGGTTCCTCCTCACACTGGTTTGCTCTAAGATATGGAAGCAAAAGAACAGGACTTTGGCAAGGAAAGGATTGTTTTTGCAGTAGTGTTCATCGCTAAGGCATACATAGGAAGTGTTACTAGAAGAGCCATCGAGTGGGACTTGGTTCACTGCTTCGAATAGTGCAGATGGGGAAATGGCAAGTTCAGATAGCATCGATCCGATAATCCACATACCATAACTCAGCCTCCCTAGCTTCTCGTTAAACTTCCGTAGAACCTCGAGCTCTTGAGCTGGATAGTCTCTCTTCCTTCTCCCTCTCATTAGGATCATCGCATCAGACAAAGGCAGAGGTGAAATCTCTATCAAATCGAAGTTCATGATTTTGGGTAGCCGCGTCGTCATAATCACGTGGGATCCCCCGGTGTTTCTTGGAATCAAGTCTTGTAAATCTTTACCTTCCCACCATTCACTCTCAGATTCCAGGTTGTCGATGATTAGCAGGTAAGGCATGTCGCGGAACAACTCTCTTTTAACTCTCTTGAACGCCTCGAATTCTTGCTCCTCGAAGCTTCGGATACGTCCTCTTTCCTTTTCGGCATCAGCGCTCACATCTAAGCCCATATTGAGCGACAGATTCAAGATATTTTGCCTAAAATATCGAGCCTCTCCACCCACCCACAGCACCATTTTATATCTTTGAGAATACCTGTAAGCAAATTCCAGAGCAAGCTCTGTCTTCCCAATGCCGGGAGCGCCATTGAGGCAGACCACACTGCTGCCTGAACTTTTGTAGCTCCCACTCTTCGACTTCTTGTACTTCAATCTCTTCAAAGAATTCCTTCCCAAAGTTGGCTCTACCCAGGCCTCCAACTTTGGTTCTTTGCACTTCTGCACGTCTAGACTGATGAATCTTCCTCCTCTCGTCTTAGTCGTTTCGCTCTCCTCATCTGCAAGCCCTTCAGATTGCCCACTCGCTTCCCCTTTAGTAGTGGGCATCGTGTATTCTTGCTCGAAACTATCCCCAGATCCAAATAAAGCGTACTCAATCTCCGCGAGTTCTCTCTCTCTTCCGACGAAATATCTGTTTCTTGGGAAGGGCATTTCCTCAAACGCTTCGACATCCTTGTCGGCCACACTTGTGCGTCCAAGTTTTGCTCTCAAAATCCTGGCGGCCCTTGCTATGCAGCTTCTCCAATTGCCTTCATTTGTTTCTAGCTTGAACTCGTGGCACTTGATTAGTCCATCAATGGCTTCTCTGCATTCTTTACCAGTCGTCTTGGAATTGAGTAGGCCTGTGACCTCAGCAGGGCCTGTGTCAAAGAACAATGGAACCAAGTTCTTCTTTTGAGCGAAGAATCTTATCTCCTCCAAGCTAAGAGGATTCATAAAGCTGGCACTGGTAACAACCACTATTCCAAATGTCACTGAGCAA
Source organism: Psidium guajava (assembly GCA_016432845.1). Taxonomy (NCBI): domain Eukaryota; kingdom Viridiplantae; phylum Streptophyta; class Magnoliopsida; order Myrtales; family Myrtaceae; genus Psidium; species Psidium guajava. The sequence continues at coordinate 35,828,578 of CM028226.1, forward strand.
ATCACCCTATCTGCAATCTCATGGCTCTGACTATCTAAGTACTTGGCTCTATCGGCCACAAAACATGCAATTCCCTGGAGCTCAAGCTCTGACTTGAGCCACTTGCAAAACCTCACCAGATTCGGGTTCTGCCCATGGAAGCCTATGAACACATCACAGCTCCTCAGCTTGGCATTGACAGCCGGAGAAAGTGCCCCTTTGCCGAAGGAAATCCGTGGGACCGGGAAGGAGAATGAGACTCGGGGTGGCGCCGGTTCAGGGACGCAGGTGATGAATTTGAGCTTAGGATCATACGGGTCATCGGAGAACTCGTAAAGGTCAGATGGGGGAGTGTAGGAGCTGCTCGGGATGTCATCTGACTGCGACCCGGCACCGCGGAACGATGCCGGCGGAGATGGATGTGGCAGAGGAGTGGGGTCTTCCGTTGGGGCGGAATTATTTGTGGCTGTTGGCGTCAAGGCCCTTGGAGATATGTATGGGGATTGCAAGGCTGAGACAAATGCTGATGAGGGTGGGGACACGAGGGAAGGGGAATTATACTCGTATGATTCAATGGAGCTCTTTATGTTTGCACACAGTGATTCTTCTACTTTAGAGCCAATCGGTGCCAAGATATCCTTACCAGAGTTTCTGCTGGCATTAGAAATCTTGATGGTGAGGCCTGCGTTGATTACCTGGTCGTCTGATGCGGCTGAAACTGAAACCCCATGCGCTAGAGCATCCTTGAAGAGACTGGAGGAGGGTTTGGCTGGTTTATCATCCAAGTCCATCCTCAAATGGCAAAATGAATCTTCACTTCACTACCTCTTAAGGATCTGCACTTATCTTCTTCTTCTAAGAAACATTTACCCACTTCGCAAAATGTAATTTTTAAAAGCCCTCACAGGCTCTGAAGTTGCGAAAGCTTTCGCATCCACCGGGCCTTTCCCCAGAGAGAAACTGGGCATGTTCTGAGGATTCTTTCCAACATCTTATACTGACAGATAATGCAATTTGAGTGGCTGAAAGCAAGAGACTCTGGCGCAAGAAGATGTAATGCAACAGTGGCATTCAAAGTAGGGGAGATTCATCTGCAACTGCATGTGATATTCCACCTATCAACGTGGGGGCCTTGTCTCTTTCAGAGCCCAAATTGTTTGCCTCTGCACCTGGAAACAGGGTTTTTGACCGAGGGTTATGAGCTTCAGTAGAAGGATACAACATGAAGAAAGGTAAACGTTCAGCAACAAGCTTTTTGCTCTGGAACACAATCAATCGATGGCATTTAAAAATCCCTTTGAGAGTTAAAGAAAGGGGGAGGATCAAAAGTTACTTTGTTTGAATCCTACACAATCATTGCAAACAAAGCAAAGATAAAGGTTTGCGTTGACAGATCATGAGTAAGTTCATCACACATCAATAAAACAAGACAAAATGGGTGCCCAAGATACAGTTGGGAAATGATTAGAACTGACCTCTCAAACTTGTTTCACTTCTCTGGCAAACAAGAAAGTATCAAATCCTCTCTCTCTCTCTCTCTCCCTCTCTCTCTCCCTCTCCCCCTGGGTTTTGGTTTGAATAAACAAGCTGTACAGGGTGGGAATCTGACGTATGGGTTGGATCTGAGAGGCTTTGAACAATAAAAAAGAGAGAGAAAGACAGAGAGAGACCCACAAGAATTGCTTCAAAAGGAGTTTGCAGGGTGGCTCAAGCACAATGCAATATTCTATATGCTTAGTTTAATAATTTTTCTTGGGCTGTGGTAATTTCTTTTTGTTTTACGTGTAGCCCATACTAATCTTTTTTCTAAACTGCAAATTTATGAATCTATCCTGGGGTTCTCACTCCTCACAGAAGCCAAAGATTGGTCAGAACAGAACAGAACTCAGAGAAAATGGCATTGGAGACAGCAAAAACCATGGCACAGAGCCATGTCCCCTTGTGTACTGTTCATTCAAACCGCATCTTTCCTGCACAAAATTCAATATCTGTTTTGCATTTTTTTAACCATTGCAATTTCATTTCTCCTCTTTTCTTTTGTGGGTTTGAGGCAAGTCTGGATTTTTCACAGTCATGTGGACTCATCTGACATGGGGTTTGAAACTAAGTTGCTCTGGGAATTGGACCTAAGACCGGTCCAACGGGGGGACTGAACTGCAATAATTATTGATGCCGCCTCTAAAAAAAAAATTCTTTTTTTCTCGTTAAACCCTAAAGAAAAGATACCTGAATGGCGAGACCTCCCAAAGCTACCATCTTTTTTCAATAATTATCCATATTATTTGAACATTATCAATCATTATTCATATTTAGCCTTCAGCTTTGAGACATATAATGTTCAACATTAGCATTCCAAACCTGCCAAATTCTTGCTCCCATCTTATATTATTTGACATTATTGATCATTATTCACATAACCTGCCGCTCTATGGTACATAATCTTTTGCATTAGTGAGTTCTGCCTAGAATGTATTTGAATCTTCTTACTTTCAAAACAAAATCAATTATCCTTTGATTGCCCGCAAAGAATTGATTGTGTTTTTCTTGTGAGAAAAGTGCAAGCTCACTAATATATGAAACGAGATACACACCAATAAGTGAATGGATACAATCTTTCACTTCTTTTTTTCGTTTAAAATCTTATGAGAAAAAGAAAATTAAAATATTTCTTTTTAAGAAATTCTATATTCATCAAAAAGTCCTTTTTATAGAAATGTCCATTCTATGATAGAAGATGATTAAAAGGGGGCATAACTAATAAATGGAGTCGTTTCGCTTTCATGCAAATCGTGATGAAAAGACAAACATAAGATTATCTCTCGGACAGCCTAGCCAACATCCACTTTTACCCAAGTAGTTGCCTTTACACTCTCCGGGGAAAAGAAAAGGAGGGGCAAGTTAGAGATTAAAATTATAAAGAGACCTCCTTCTTCTTTTTTTCTGTCCTTCTTGTCATGTGTGATCCCTCAAAAAAAAAAGTGAAAAAAGGAAAAAATTATCTGATTTTCTTATCCATTTTATTTAATTGAATATAAATATCGACTTAGGTTCTGCTTTTATTTAGGTAAACGCATGCAATATTATCAATATAGCTCATGTAGGTATAGAAGTCGACAAAGTTAGCTTATCAAACTACAAAAAAAAAATCGATTAAAGATTTAAATTGCTCTCAATTTTTTCAAATGAAGGTATGGAGTGAATCTTATTTTAAATGGAGGCATCTAGTATCTTCATTCTTTTAAAGAAAAAGAGCATTTTTGTACTTCATTTTTTTTTCTTTTTCTTTTCTCTTTTTTCTCTCCTACTCCACTGGGGATTGTCGGCTCAGGTGAGGGCCCACCCCCACCGCCTCCGATGAGGATCACCCTCGAGAGCAATGATCCCAGGGTCCAATCAAGAGCGAGGCAGGGCACACCACCTCTTGGTCTCCCATCATCTTCTTCTTCGCAATGCCTCGTCTGCTGCCACCCCTCCTTCTCCTCAACCTCACCATTGTCGTCACGCAAGTTAGCTCGCAAGAGGAGTTGACTCACATGAGTGGAGGTTTGAGTCCAACTAGATGGAGATCCGACTACCGGCCAACTTTGTGCCTAGATCTTCGCTCTCAATGGTTGCCTTCACGATCAGGATGCTATTGACAAGTCCGAGTTCTTGCTGCTCCCCGCTATCGATCCTAACGCTGATAAGAAGATCCGGCTACGGCGACCCTCACTGAATCTGGCGACGCCCTCATCCAAGGCCAACGGTGGCCGGGGCAGGAGAGAAGAAAAAGGAAAAGACTATCATAAAGAGAAAAGAAAAAAAAAACTTAAAATCATAAAGAATGAAAAATGTCTTCCGAATAGGCATTTCTTTGAAACAATAAAAGCACTTCATATCTTTATTTAAAAAAATAAAAGCATTTTAGGCCCTTATTTGTAATACCCGTGAAAAAATAAAAGCAATTCTAACCTAAATGCTTGTCAAATTACTATTATAGAAAATTGTTAAATTCGATATTTTCTCCTTCGTGCCCTGGACAATATCGTTTGCATTTAATTCCTCTCCACGTGAATATTCAATGGATCACAAATCCAGGGACTCAACACTTTAAATTAAAAGACTGTTATTTTGAGGAGAGATGAAGGGTCTTTTTTGCACTTCATAGTCTTTCGATTTAGCAGAAAATTGGGATTTAATGGTGTTTTATGAATCATCATTAGCGCATATGCTTTGTCCTTTGAAAGACACAAGCACCTACATTATAGAAATGAGAAATTGGAGCAAATGTTGATAATGGAGGAAAATATTTTTTTTATGTGTCCAATGTAGAGGCAGCTCATTTCCGTTGCATTGGCAACTTTGTCGACGTTGTAAAGTCATATGTTGCACACTAATATGTGTATGCTAATCACTTTATGAAGATAATGGTTGACTTATTGGGTGCTTGATGGGTTGAGCGTTGCATCATGCTTGTTGGCTGTGTTTTGTGCTTTTGTTAAAAGGCAACTCAATGATTGTTTCTTTTCATTCCCATGGTTTCCCTAATGTCTTGTGTCTTGTGCACATCGACGGGGTGCACCTAACTAGCTGTGGCAAATGGATAGGTCGGGTCGCTTTTGGTCCTGTTAATTCGATCTTGGCTCGTATTGGGTACAAGTCATTTTCATTTTTAAAAAAAAAAGAGAAAGGATCGATGTTTGGTTGAATACGGACCATTTCACGGTTGACTTGTTTCGAGTTGGCCACTATTTTGATGTGGTTTGAGTTCGGTTTGGGTTGTTACTAGTCTTGGATTTTCTCGAGTTTTGATATATTTAAGATGTAAGTTCTGTTTTATTTTTGCCATCAGTGAAGACATTAGCGATCCATTTAAGTTGCAAAACTTAAGTTTAGATTTCGAGCTCGCATGAACTGAAGTGGACCTTGTTTCAAATAAAGCTTGAAGCGCCATTATTGTTTCAAAAAAAAAATCATGACCAAAGACATTTTCATCATCTTTTTTTTTTTTGCTTTTTTTAATTGGCCAGGGTCTAGCAACCTTCGCTTGTGGCTGGTGAGGGTGCGCTCGATGGCGGAGGGTAGCTACCGTCAGTTGCCGGCCATCACCCAAGACCAATCACCGGCGAAAAAGGAAAACAAAAATAAAATAAACTAAAGTAGATGATGAAAATATCATTATTTATATCCTTATTTGAAACAATATCCAATTCAGATCCTTATTTAAAATTCTCCATACTCTTTCGCGTTCTACTTCGAAAATAGATTGAGTCGGATACACGTTTTTTTGACTTTTATCGGCCAACTTGCGTTGAGCCGCATCGATTTGATTTCCGGATGGATCGGGTTGGGACCTGTATATTCTAGTCACACGGGTTTCAGCTTTGTATGGGACAATGGTCCTACAGAATTGATTAATTGAAGATAAATAAAAGAGCGGAGCATCGTGGGCACTCGATTTTTCTTGAGGAGCAAAAAAAACACGAAACAAAAGAAAAGGAAAACTCGGAAGATGATAAAGGTCCAACCCAAAATAGAACAATAGACAAGGAGGGCAATTGAGTAAATTCACAGCAGCTGTACCGAAGGATTAGTGGGCCAGTGCGTCAAGGGAGTCCTGTCGTGGGTTTGAAATGGGCCACATCCTTCCACTCTCGGATTTTAATATTTTTGTCTTCCACTTTTAAAAAAAAAAATTCTGGATATGGTTGAAAAGCAACAACAATATCTCCTCCAATAAAAATATTATAAAAAAAAACCCGAATCCAACAAATTTTCAGGACTCCATGCGGCCCATACAAACATACAAGCGCATACAAGGGTAGGCACGCCTAGAAAGTATGGCTTTATATGGTTTCCCTATCTATACCACACTTACATGCACATCACAAGAGCTCATGATACTTCAATCCTCTAATTATATATATATATATATATATATATTTTTTTTTGGTCGGAAATAGAAGCTCCATAAATAATAAACGCCTCAAGGTGAGGGGGCATCAAGATAGAGTAAGTTCCAAAGAGAAAGTGGGCATCAATTATTTCTACCTTACTTCTTTCCTCTTTGATTAAACACGTTGATTTCGGAGTTTTCTCTAGTATTTTGGAAGGGTTCTGATTTTGAATCAGAAGTTTCTATTTCATTGATTTGGAGACCGTCGTCTTCTTCTTCTATTGAAAATTCTGAGGACGTATGTTCCTCAAATTCTACCATGATTCGGTTTAATTTTGTTAAAATTTCATCGTCAATATCCAATTCATTAATTTTTTTTTATTGATCCTACAATATTTACTAATGCGCCCCCTTTTGCCACAATTATAAGCTTTATGCAAAACATAGAAGGGCCGTCAAGCTTCCAAATAGGTAGATCATTGATTGCCGATTGTTCATGATCATGCGAAGATGTTGATTTGATCATGTTCATGATCATGGGAAGGGGTTGCTTTGATCATCTGTCCAAATTCTTCTGCTAGAGTTGCCCGTGAGCTGAAAATTTCAGCAGCTGTCTTTGTTCTCTTCGATCATTGATTGCTGATTGTTCTACACTGTCGTATTGTTTTGCATTTTTGATGGACCAGGTGGGTGAGGCTCCATTGCCTCGAATCTGCTGAAGAGAGTGAAGAAGAGTTTAAGAACGTTTTGGCACGTTGATCGAGTGCACGACGGGTTATGCGTCAGGCGAATGGAAAGCGTTCGGGCTAACACCCGTGTTAAAGGCAATTCACCTCCGCCCGCTTCAACTGGCAGAAGGGCACGGATCGAGGGAGTGGAGGCGAATTACAAGAGAGATCGTGAAAGAAGGCAATGCCGGTTTTGATGCTAGTCGGAATTTGAAGCAGGATTTTTCCAATGGCTGTGGTTAATGGCTCCGACTTGGAGTCTAAGTTTTGAAGGTATGGCTTGCATCAACAATGGACAATGGACGAGCGCGAGAAGTGCGAGTGATGCATCAACAACACGTTGAACAAGAAAGGGATGGAATCGAAAGGAGGGAGAAGCCGAAAGGCACGAGGGCCGGAACTGAGGAAGAAAGCTCGTGCACAAGCTTGGAGTCCGACCCGCGTTGGGAGTTTGTATGTGCCACTTCTGCAACTAGCAATGGAAGGAAGAAGGGCGCCGCGAGAAGCCGTGACGGAGAACGTAAAGGCGAATCTCGGGGAGGGTGAAGATCGGTTCGGCCGGGAGACTCAATCCGAAAGCGGCGACGAGCGAGGAGGAGAACCGGATTGTAATCCACGAAATGTTTCGTCCGTGGACGGCTCTGGCGGGCCGAAAGAGAGGAAGCGATCGCCCTCGGCCCTTGGCAGACCATGATCCTCTCTGATTGAGTCTCTTGTTAATGAAGCGGTTCTGCTCATTTCGCGTTCAATGATCAAGAACCGGAGGCGTGGAGGAACCCTTTGAAGTTACAATACGTTGATGGCTTCCGCAATTATCCGGTTGAAGAGATATGAGAAATCCACTTACAATCTTTACACTGCGAAGGAGAAGCCACTTTTGATGCGAATGTTTTTGAATTCAGTCGAATATCTTGTTGCTCAAATTTACCGGAAATTAACCGTTGTAGTAGATGGTATGCTTCTATCGGTCGAATATCTTGCTGCTCAAATTTACCGGAAATTAATTGCCATCGCAGACGGTTCAAACAAAGAGAGAATTGATCAGCTCTTTGAGATAACTCATATAGATAAAAGAACAACCAGATCACTATAGCATCACAGATTATATAGCACCCTAATCAACAGAACATTCTAGGAACAGTCTCATTCACGTTAAGAACGCAACTTCTCATTTCCGGTAATTATTGAATAAGTCAAGAGCAATGTCTTCTAGGGCCGATACGATTCTTTTAGGTTGATTTTTTTTTTCTCTCGTAGTCTTTTAACAGTTTTATACTCCAGACGGTCGGCTCTTACGTACCCACAACTCTACCTTTTGAGGGTTCCTTCAGGAACTCCGCCTGTATGGCTGCGACTTGGTGTGGTTGCTTACTGCAATTTTATATATTTTATATGCTTTGGTTTGGCAAAGCTTCTGTCTTGCAAAAATAAAGAAGTTTGCTCCCATGCACAAGGAACCTTCGGCCAGTTCACACGACCATCTAGATTCAGACGGTATTAGCCTAATTGGTGGATGTTCTTTGAAAATTCAGCTGTTAAGTATAACAGAAAAAGTGAAGACGCCTAGAAGCCAACCTAGTGGAGGCAAGAGCCAATCTGAAGACTAAATAGCAGCAGATTGCCCGGGAAGGAATCGAGGGAGAAATTGAGCAAAGCAAGAGCCAATCTCACGACTAAATAGCAGCAGATTGCCCGAGAAGCAATCGAGGGAGAAATTGAGCAAGAACAGAAAATATTGAAGCTGAGGTTCAGCATTTGGCAATCATTAGGACATTCCAACAGCCGAGATCTGTTGCCGGCAGTCCTGCTCAAACATCGAGCGGCTCTCAACCAAGAGAACATGAAGATGCATAGTGATCTCGGGAAGTAGGAAACAAGATTGCGATGCTAAAGAAACAGCGAGACCAGTTGAAGAATTTGCGCAAAGACAGTTTAGGCGTGGAAGGGATATCCAGGTTGCAGATAGGGGCATCTATTGGAGGAGGTCTTGGTGGAGAAGTTACATGATATGGAGTTGATTTTCATGCTCTTCACATGGTGGAGGAGCCTTACTCCCCATACATGTTTACAGAGTACTCCATCGCCATAATCAATTACACGAGATACATCGAGAATTTTCTATAAATATCTATTTCACAATTTTGTCGCGACCTAAAAATCGGTTTCCCAATTTTTAAAGTTAATGGATTACCATGTTAATTAAATTGAATTAACTAGCATAGCTCGAACTCTCCCGAGTTCTACCAAATCGTGACTTAGGTTCAATTTCATCAAAAGAAGGATTTATCTTGGAGTCGCCACTAATCATTTTGGGTAGGTTGATTAGACACCTAAATAAAGTATCGGGAGAAATACTTTATTCCTACGAACCAGAGATTAATGAGTTCGGGGACTTGATTACGCTAATTTTTCAATTAACGCCCTTTCGGTACCAATTTTATGAAAATGTTCAACTTGGCAATTTTGATGAATTTTCATTTGAGGTTCAAAGGTGCAATTTTTTTTTTTGGTTTTCTTTTTATGAATTTTTTTTAGATTTTTCAATGTATTATAAAGAATGCAAAATCACCCAAAGCAAACGAAGATGTGAAGAGAGAGCAGGTAAAGTAAAACTACCATAAGGACAGTGAAAATAAAACCCGCAACTCGTCGGGTGAATAATTACAGACCAATTAAATAAAACCCGAGATATGATCGGGAACACAACAAAAAAGGACCGGAATGGACATCGGTCAAACACCCGTCGCCAAGCCTCGTGGGTCGGGAGTACAACAAAACGGACCGGAATGGACATCGGTCATCCTCCAGTCTTCAAAGCATCGGGCCGAAAGCCAAATGAAAATAATGAACTTATCCAATCGAACATGCACAATCACCAATGAGTTAAGACAATTCAAAAACTCAAAGAAAGTTTAACACGTGCTGATTAAACTTCATTGAGACCATTTTTTACATTTTCCAATGCATTAACACAAAAAATACGAATTAAATCATACTGTCCATGAACATTCTTAGGGAGAAAGCAGTAACCATAAAATACAAAAGAAATAATGAAATGTATGCAAAACTTCTGAGATTTTTTATGTGGATGGGAAAATGTGTCGTTGACAACTTTCATGTTTTACATTCTTACTGAAGAGACACTCATTTTCGTGTAGAAAATGGTCTTTCATGAGAGCTCAGCAGCAAACAAACAAATTTCACAGAACAGACATACTTCAGGATTAAGCTCAAATGGACACTCAAATCTCAAAATTAATGCACCAAACTTTGCAGTCTACTAAACAAGACCCCAATGAACAACTTTCATTTTTTGTGAAGTTTCAAAAGAAGACTCTAAATAAGAGATAACTACGAATCAATATGACCACGCACAGAAAAACACTTAGACTCAAGGACGCCAACAGAATTGCATGATTTCATTAAATGCATTAAAAATACGAAACGTGCATGAATATTTTTGTATTTTTTATATGTTATGCATTAAGATCTTATGAACAAATGTCATGAGAGGTCTTTATGAAACGAAGTCTAGAATAACCCATGGAAAATCATTTAGCGTGAAAGGTCAGATCAGAAAAATTCCATCTCAGGTTCTGATCACCATATTTCCAGATTTCTGCTCTCCATTTCGGGACCCTTTTGACATAGCAAACGACGTCCATTTTCACGCCATAATATATCAAATCGAAGATCTCAAAGTCATCTACGAATGTTCAGTATATTTGTTTTCGAGATTTCGTCATCTAAACACGAAAAATTGAGTTACCAGATAATTGCACATGTTGATGCACCTAGAGCTCGTTGGAGATGAATCCATCGCGTCGCCAAGGCTTGTTCCACTGCGGCGAATTTTTCTCTTTCAAAATTTTTTCTCTTGAAATCTCTCCAAATTTTTTTTTTCCAAGGCTCTCATTCTTCCTCCTTTTATATCCTACTCCCACATCTTCCTTTCTCTATTTTCATCTATTATTCTAATTTTTCCACTAACTTCATCTTCCCTTCTAATTCCATCATCTTCCCTTCTTTATCTCCATATTCCCTTCTAATTCCACCATCCTCCATTCTTTATCTCCATCTTCCCTTTTAATTCACCATCTTCCATTCTAATCTTTCCATCTCACATTCTAATTCTTCATCTCCCATTCTAATTCTACCATCTTCCATTCTCCATCTTTCCTTCTAATTTCTCCATCTTCCCTTCTATATCTCCCCTTCTCCATCTTCCTTTCTAATTTCTCCATCTTCCCTTCTATATCTCTCCTTCTCCATCTTCTTTTCTAATTTCTCCACTATCCCTAAAATTTTATGTATTTGCAATTCAGCCCCTGAAGTTTTATGTATTTGCAATTTAGTCCCTGAAGTTTTATGTATTTGCAATTCAGTCCCTGTGGAAAAATTTCTTTTAAGTTCAAAACTTCATAAGCCTTTCGGCACACCTCCCTCACGCTCAATCCAATCGTTTGTCAATTTAAGCTCAAATCCTCCGTCGTTAGCCATAATAAAATGCATGACCGACAAAAAAATTAAATATGCAATGCATGAAAAAATTAATTTTTGGTGAGAACAAATTCTCGTTTTTTTATGTACTTGAATGAATTTTAAAAAGTCAAAATTTAGGTGTCAACAAATTTTTTTTCCATGCTAGATAATTTTAGACTTCACTAGCAAATGGCTATCCTAGAAGACTCTAGAAATTGGATCACAAATTCCAACAATCCCTTTTGTGCATCTTACACAAATCCCATCTAACATCCCAACCTTCAAACTTCTCTCGTCTTTCAGAATTATGAGCTGTACTTTCACCTTTTGTTAGAATTCTTTAGGCTGAACCAGAAACAAGAGAAGGGCTTCTTGAAGTTGCAAACATGAGGCATTGAACTCGGTATGCACCTTGGCTGCGCGAAACTATTCTAGGATGAGCTAATTAAGTTTGTGACGTGGCTGGACATCGGCATTGGTTTTCTCTTCTCGCTTCATAGTCTCTTGAGAGTTCTCCTATAGGTACCTCAAGAACAATAACAAAATTTCTTATATGCTTCCTCACTTCCCATTCTCACTTCTCCTTTGGACTATATCAGATCAGTCTTACTAAAAATGGGGTGTTGGATGTAGATCGCCATCTCTTGACCATCTATATTAGCAAAGAGAAAAAGTCAACAACCACTCGTGTATGCTGTCCGCGCCTTAAGTTGAATTCAAATCATTGAATACATTGGGTCTCATGTGGATCCTATATGCATCTCACCAGATCTAGTGGTCGAAATTTATTTCAATGCATTCACTAGGTTCTCTGAATAGCTGTGCGCTCATTCCAACCAGTGCACCAATTCGAATGGTTCAATCAATCCCCAAAATTACACCAAAAAGTGCAATTAAATCTTAAAACTTTCAATTGGTTCAATTAGACTTGAATCATTTACTTGAAAATGGAAATTAAGGATGCTATGTAGGCGGCACTAAGCAACTTTAAATATTGTTCATCAAAATGACTTGATTGCACTTTTTTAAAAAGGTTTTGGGGCTTAATTGAACCAATAGAATATTTTAAAATTAATTGCATTCCATACTCAAGATTCAGGACTTTTAAGTAGCATGTTAACATGGTTTATTTACACTCAACTTATGAAAGTAGAGTCCGATAGACCCGTTTAACTTGATCAAAGGAAAAGGATAGATCAAACTACTAGTATGTCTTATTAATAAATAAAGTCATTACTATTCCTTGCTCCATCTTTCGTAAGTAAAGATTTTTTTTTCTCTCTTTCTGGAATGAAGTTGCAGGAAAGGAGAGAGGGATTTCAAAAAAAGAAGAAGAGAAAACCTAGAATTTTTTGATGAACTCTATATTGGTGATGAAATACTAATTTTTTGTGTGTTTGAATTTAGATTTTTTTTTTTTTGGAAAGAAAGAGTTAGCTTTTGAATTTAGATTTTGATATCTATCAATCTCCAAGATCTCTCTTGAAATAAAATATAGAGATTTGTTTTCTTAAGTGCAATTTATAAGGCAAGATAAGTTTGGAAATAAGATATGGTCAACAAGATTGTAGGGTTTCCTTAATGCCAATTTCCAAGATTTGTTTTCTTAAATGCAATTGAGATCTGTTGCCGGCAATCCAGTCAAACTACTCAAACATTGAGCGGCTCTCGACCAGGAGAACACAAAGATGCATAGTGATCTCGGAGAAGCAAGAAACGAGATTGTGATGCTAAACAAGTTGGAGAATCGAGGTTACAAATGGGGGCATGTATTGGAGAAGGTCTCAGTGAAGAAGTTAAATGATATGGAGCTTATTTTCATTCTTCTCACATGATGGAGGAGTGCTACTCCTCCACACACTCCACATGAATGAGTATTAAGCATGTTTACAGAGGACTTCACCACCATAGTCAATAACGCTAGATATATCTAGACTTTTCTACAAATGTCTATTTTATAAAAAAAAATCCATGCTAGATATTTTTAGACTTCACTAGCAAATGGCTATCCTAGAAGACTCTAGAAATTGGATCATAAATTTCAACAATCCTTTTTGTTCATCTTACACAGATCCCATCTAGCTTCCCAACTTTCAAACTTCTCCCTAGTCTTTCCCCTTTTGTTAAAATTCTTTTAGCTAAACCAAAAAGAAGAGAAGAGTTTCTTGAAGTTTCAAACATGAGGCATTGAACTCGGTATGCACCTTGGCTATGCAAAACTATTGTAGGATGAGTTAATTATGTTTGTGACGTGGCAGACATCGGCACCGGTACCTCCTACTGATTATGCAGTTTTCTCTTCTTGCTTCATAGTCTCTTGAGAGTTCTCCTCAAAAGTTTCTATATATCCTTCCTTATTCTCACTTTAGCTTTGGACTATATCAAATCAGTCTTACTGAAAATGTAGATCGCCATCTTTTGACCATCAATATTAGCAAAGAGAAAAAGTCAACAACCACTCATGTGCATGTCCTCGCCTTAAGTTGAATTCAAATCATTGAATACATTGGCTCTCATGTGGATCCTACATGCATCTCACCGGATCTAGTGGTCGAAATTTATTTCAATGCATTCACTAGGTTCTCTGAATAACTTTGCGCTCATTCCTACCAATGCACCAATTCGAATGGTTCAATCAAGCACCAAAATGATATTGTAAAGTGCAAATAAATCCTAAATCTTTTAATTGGTTCAATTAGACTCCAATCACTTACTTGGAAATGGAAATTAAGGATGCCACGTAGGTGGCGTTAGGCAACTTTAAATATTGTTCATCAAAATGACTTGATCGCACTTTTTAAACAAGGCTTTGGGGTTTAATTGGACCAATTGAAAATTTTAAAGCTAATTGCATTCTATGCTAAAGATTTAAGACTTTTAAGTAGCATGTTTGATCAACATGGTTTATTTGCACTTTTTAAATATGGTTAATAAATAAAGTTATTAGAATATCAATGAACGAAAAACAGAAAATAATATCCCAGTTTAAAGGTAATGTATCGGCAATTTCTGTAGTTTTGTCTACTCCTTTGCAAAGTGGATAAAGAGAAAAACATATAGGAACAGATTGCTATACGAATGATATAGCTTATTTTGAAGATGACCCTTGAAATGAGAAGTGAAAAATCATCTAATTTCCAACAATGTAACATGGAAAAATGAAGCAGACTAATAATACAGGGAAATTGCCCCAGAATTTACTTGATTAAAAAGTAAAAAAGTTATAGAAATCATAAACTAAGTGAAATGAGGCCTATCATATATTTGTCCTGATTTGGAAACTAATTTATCTTAAATACATTTAATAGGAAATTTGAAAATTTTAGTTTTTTTTTTCATTTATCCTATCTCTAACTCTCCTCTCTCTAAGTTTTGCTCTGAATTTTTGCAAAGCGCAGGAATTGAACCCCACACCTGTGATATTAGGTCCCACCCCCAATCTCTTTACTAGTAAGCTACATGTTTATTAACAAATTTTAGTGTTGAAGTAGAACGAAAGATTCACGAAAGTGAGACAGCAGATTTGATACGAGTGATTTTTCTTGTTGGAATAAATGATATTAAGCTGAATAAATAAATCCACTTACTTCAAGATTAGGAAAATCTAAAACTAAACGATAAAAAAATGTTACATTTTGAGAACTTAATTATTTATTCCTATAGTTGTACAGTTCACTCATGTTAGTTTCGTACCTTGCAAATTCACTCACTTTTAAAAGTTGACAAATTATAGAGAATGACATGGTCCAAGCGAAGCGCATCATCCATAAAGGTTTTCTGAACGAGACAGACCGTACAAGTTTTTTGAATGAGATGGACCGTGCATTATCGAGGAATCTCCTAACGAATTCTAGAAGGATCCTAGGAGTAGGTAAAATTATAATTATACACATTTGTATTTATTTTGGGTAGATGGTAGTTGGGAAGATCTAATCTCCACCATTAGATCAAAGGAGATCTACGAATCATATCGTATGAGAAATTGTATATAAGGGGCACTTTTCCCCATTATTTGTATCAACTCATCTCACGAGTAATAAAATTTCAGAGCTTCTCTCTAGCTTTCTCTCGTAAGTGAATAAGGCTGACTTGGGAAGGGTTTCCCAGGACTGCACAAGCGATTGAGTCTTGATTCGATCGGCCCGTGACAAGTATTGATCTCCTTACTACAAATCTATCCAAATTAACATGGCATGTTTCATTCAAGAAAGTTGCGAAGCAAGTTCAGTGAGAAAAAAGAAAAGAAAATATTACATTTTAAAATCCACTTGATTTGAAATAATTGACATAACTAAATGAGTTTTTTTTAATCGAATTAATGAGTTGATAAGAGACAATGATATGCTTTAGTCTTTAGAATGTCAAGCGAAATTATACGTTATGAACATGAAAGGAATTTTTTTTTCCTTAGTTTTTAATACAAAAAAATCGATAGAAATATCTCATACGATAAGTGCATGAAAATGTCTCGTACTAGTTTTGATTTGATCTCATGAAATAGAAATTAGAAAACTATCCTTCGTGTAATTGCTCCGAGTCTCATAAGCATATCTATTAAGAATCATAATACACCGATTACAGAGATTCGATGACTTTGACCAAATTGAAAAAAGAAAACCCTCTTGAAACCTACTCCTTCCTGTCACTCTTTACCAGCCATCATCCTACGTTGTTGGAGAAAAGCACTTGATCCATGATCCATGATTACTCTACGTTCAAGAAGAGAATATCAAGCTAGGCGATAAGAACATGGATATACAGTCAATTGAAGAAGAACCCATACTTACAAGAGAGAACCGTCATCCCTCTTGCTCATACTCGTCCGTCGGTGGAAGCTTGTTGAGGTCAATGGCAAGCATCTTGCAACCCGATGCCTGCACCGCGGGTGGGCCATCACCGCTATCTCCGGAGCATTCGGTGTCTGCACCACCGTCATTCTCCAGTTCTTGGGTTGCGCTATCTCCGGAGCATTCGACGTCTGCACGACCGTCATTCACCAGTTCTTCAGTTCTTGGGTTGCGGTTGCAGCACTCGATCTAAACTCATCATCAGCTTCTTGATCCGTTGACACATATCCTTCATGATCATCTCCACTTTGGCTCTTCTTGATGATGAGCTTGCTGTGACTGAACATGTGACCGCCCAAGCCTTGATGGGTCGAGAATGATTTATCGCATATGTTACACTTAAACCTCTCGGATGTCTTGGAAATCTTCTGGATATGGCTAATGCACCGAGCAATGCCATCAGCTCCTGCCTCTGAATTTCTGGATGATCGCTTCCTTTTCTTCTTTTCAATGTTTCCTTTCTCAAGGGGAATATTGAGCTCAAGCTGATCCTGTGTGACTTTGTATTCACCATCTTTACAATTAGACTTCGCTTCATTACTCCTCTTGTATTCACCATCTTTACAATTAGACTTCGCTTCATTACTCCTCTCATGAGAGTACCCCTTGTGATCATCACAGCCTTGAAACTCGTCCATCTTCTCCTTGCCTTTGCCCGCTCCCACCGTTGTTGTATAGGCCCGATCAGCTAGTGAAGACTCTCTCTTCAGTTTCTTAGCAGGTGGGGATGACTCCATCTTTTGCTTCTTGGACACCCTGACCAATTCGGGGCAGCCTCGAGCTTTATCTTCGTTCTTGCCCTTGATCACCTCCTTGGCATTGCAATTATCGCCTTCAGCCGACTTGCTTTCCTGACGGCTTGTGCTCGATGATTTGCTCAAAGCGTGAGTCCCTTCAGCAAGCAACAAGAGATTGTCGCTAGCTTCTAGTTCCACTTCACTGGATACCCAATCGGACGCAACCAGACTCAAACACGAACCCTTGCCATTGACCCCCCACTCCGATGTCGATCGTGGAGCGGGCGATGATATCTGGCTAGTATAATCAGGATCGTCCCTTGCCCGATCACGAACCCCGCAAGGGCCGGCGGACTCCAGTACAGCGACCAACATGCTGCGGTTTGACCTCGCAGGAGGATGAACTCCCCTCCACTCCCTGTCAGGGTGCGATCTCATGTGCCCGAACAAGGACTTCATCGAAGGGAAAGTCTTCCCACACATCGCACAAGTCGCATTGGAATCATCCTTTTCAATCTTGCAGGGATAACGATCGCCAACACCACCACTCTTCTTGAGCATGGGTTTATGAATATTCCTGCGGGGAAACCAGTGATGTCTCTTGCTTGCTTGCGTGTGAATCCTCTTGTGCCCTCCTAACCCTTTTCCTGTACTGAACCTTTTATTGCAGAAATCGCAGACATAATCCTTCCTGATTTGAGGGGTATTTGATTGATCGTTGTTGCCATGCCCGCCGGTTTCTTCACCATTACACCGATTGGCCGCCGTCGGCATCTTCAGCTTTACGTACAATCTCCCTTTCGTGACATCGACCGGCTTGTTCTCTCCAGCGCTGTCCTTGTCGTGATAGTCTGGACACAACTGAGTATCCTGATCTTCATCCATCGATAGAAAAACCTAGTTAAAAAAACTGAACCCAGGTGAAAAAAAGAAATTGTAAAGAGACTTGAAACTAAAACAAAAAGTTTCATGAGCACGCAACTTGCGATGATGTGCTAACATGGAACCACAAAAAAAAAAAAAACAATCGACCTGAATCGAGATGTTCTAAACAGCAAGACAACGAGGCATATAAGATCAAGAGCAGGTAAAATTAGCCGAGATGAAAAGTTCGAAACTCACCCAATGGGGGGCTGATCTCTTCTGTGAACGAGAAGCGATGATAAAGACGAGATTTTTTTTTCGCTAATGAAGACTACCAACTAAGCTGATAAGAAGAAGAAAAAAAAAAAAGAAGATGAAGCAGCGAAGAGGTATGATCAAAGCCGGAAAGAAAGAGAAGAAGCGGAAGAGCTGAAGAGAGGACAAAGAATCAAGACTTGATTCTTTAACTGCTCCTAAGGAAAATTTAATTATCACATTCAACTCCTATCTTTCAATAAATGATTTTTTTTTCTCGACTCTATTTCTTGACTTCTCGGTAACTTCATCTTTCATAAGTAAAGATCAAATTTTTTCCCTCTCTTTCTGGAATGAAGCTGCAGGGAAGGAGGGAGGGATTTCCAACGAAAAAAAAAAAACTTAAGATTTTGGTTCGAACTGTATATTGGTGATCGAATACTAATTTTTTGTGTGCTTGAATTTAGATTTCGATATCTATCAATCTCCCAAGATCTCTCTTGAAATAAAATTTGGAGATTTGTTTTCTTAAGTGCAATTTATTGGGTGAGATATGTTTGGAAATAAAGATCTGGTCAAACGAGATTCTAGGGTTTCCTAAATGCCGATTTCCTAGATTTTGACCTAAAAATGGACTGTGGAGACGTAGTGTTGACTTGGAATGAGCTTTTCTGACGACACCGGTTCAAAAGTCCATGTTTGGCCATAATCTCAGTGGATTAGTGTGCGTGTTGGAACAGACATTATTATTCTTTCTTTTTATCGAGTGTCCGCACGGTCAGCGAGCTTGTGCTCAAAATCAGCGGTGAAACACGACTAATTCTCGAAAGAACCCGCAAACCTCACAATCACGGACCCCCATACCAAGAAATTTTAAATTCAGGACCTCTCGTAAAAGAAACTGGGCGCAAACCAACTCATCCATTAGATAATGGGTTGGAACGAACATTATTATGTGGCGTAAGTGAAAAAGATCGTATGGGGAAGTCACATTTGCCGAGATATGCAATAATTTGGTTCGAAGATCACCCTCCATTTGTTCAGCAAAAAAAGAAAGATTTTAAAAATATCTTCATAAAATAATGACTTATATCGCTTTAAATAATTAGTAACGACAAAGAAACAATAGAATATAAAAATACTTTCCTTCCAATCAAGCAAGAGAAGAAAGAGAGAATTACTTGCAATATGCAAAGCATGAATCAAAAATGCGGGAGGGATAAGACAATTCTTCTATCCTAGGGGATAAATTGTACTTCAACTTTCATCGTAACTCTCCACATGATAGATTATTTAAAAATCAAACTTTGCGTGGAGAAATTTATCTCATCAATAAATTAAAATAGGAGATCGAGAAATCGTATACACAACTCCGTAAATTAGAAATTATGGGCTGACATATTTTCAAGACAAGGATAAGTTAAATCAAACTGAATTATTTAAAAATCAAATTTTGCATGAAGAAATTTATCTCATCAATAAATTCAAATAAGAGAGCAAGAAATCGGATGCATAACTCCATAAATTAAAAATTACGCGCTGATATATCTTCAAGATGAGGATAAGTTCGATCAAACTGAATAAGAAAATATAACTCTTGCAAGCGAACCCCTTATCTCTAATTCAAATGGATCTAAAAATCCTTTTGTGAAATAAATGATTTAAAAAAATTAAAATCGATTATTTACATCGTTAAAATAATTACTAAACAAAATATATTTTTATTATCGACGATAATTTATGTATTTAATATTTTCATGAATGATGAAAATATTTTTTCATTCTTTCTTTCTTTGTAAGCAATGCACCCGAGGTCAAATCGGTATCAGCAATTCCAAACCTTATCTAGTCTAACTCCCGGTTTGAATTGGATATAGAAAAAACAAGTCCAAAAAAAAAAAAAAGGCTATATGTTGCGATGAAGTAAAAATAGTCACCACAAGCACCAAAGCTCCAAGCAAACTAAAACTTCACCAAATATGTTACACGCTTAGCTCAACGTAAAAGATTCAGTCAGCAGTTCTTATCAACCGATGATAAAGCGGAAAATCGAACCCGACACCACATGCACAATGTCCGCATCGACAAAACATAAGAATCCTTAACAACAGTCGGGCATAGGTGTGCGGATTATGCACGGAGGCACTCTACATATGCTACCGAAAGGATGAATGTCCGACAAACCCGAGAAAAGGAATAGAGTGCAAAAATTCGGCCCTCCCTAGAGCATGGATTTGCCTAAGCCTGGCTAGACTAACCTAGGAGCCTAAACTTTGCTGACATTCAAACCCTGAGACGACCGGTATTCCTGCATCTCGGACTTGTACCTCTCCTTGTCCCTCACGCCTTTCTCCTGATACACCTGTGGCGACAGAAAGGAAAGAAGCTTTAGAGGCGATGACTAGAGCAAGTGATCCGCTTCATTAGCAGCTGGAGAAAGCACGCGCAAGACAAGTCTCGTGTTTACAAGTTCACTACGTCGTCATGCACGTGTTTGACAAGCAATTCTCACAAACAAAACGCTGTCAGTGCAACAAAAAGTAGGCATTTAAAGTGGTTAGCATAGATGCTAAATGCGCATCATTGATCCGGTACCACTGCTGGAAGGCAAGCTCTTTCTTCTCACTATTCCGGGGTAATAAATACATCAGAAACGTACATGTATCTCAACATCCGTATATACCGCATAAATATTGTTCTATATATCCACATAATATCCATTAAAAAAAAAACCACGTGTTATGCTGCAAATCAGTCGCCAAACAGCCAGGACCGCAGTTATTCCCAATTTGATATATGTAGAGAGCGGTGAATACCATGTGCTCAACCACAAAAAAAAATAAAAGGTTAATGTTTACAGGATACCTGTGGCAACTAGCTTTTGGTATGTGGATGCAATTTTCTTGTTCCAATAAGACAATTGATTTGCCAAATGACCAGAAACAGTAGAAATTGAAAGCAAGGGATAATGGTATGGCATAGTAATTTCAGACAAAAAAGGAAGACCAAAAAGGAAAATCTGTGGCATCCAAAATTATCTCAGCCGTCCGACTAAAACCTCACCATCAGCATCTATTTTAGGATGTGATGCATCCACGTATTATTCCTCTTTAGAAAGTTATTGCACAACATGCAAGCGCGCGCGCATGGAGCAAACGACAGGAAGGAGAGGCAAAGGGATATATCATAATAAATGTAGCGTATTATTAGTACCTGCTTTTCAGCCTCTGTAAGGTTATTCCACAGATACCCAATCTTCTTGCTGATGGCTCTCTCGCGGCCATAGTACTGAGGCTTTAGCCTAGCATAATGCTCAGCGAAGAAGAAATTGTAACCGCTCCTGTTGGACTTGGGGCGAAAAGGGTCGCGTAATTTCATCCGCGATCTTCTCCGTTTCCGTCGAGTAGGAACTTCCGAAGGAAGAGCACTCTGAGACATGTGCATTACCTGGGGAATATGATAGAGGACCCCTTTTAGTTCTTGATTACCCAAGTTCACCGAAACGAGGTACCCATTATCGAATTTGCCATCAATGAACCCAGTTACTGAACTGCCAGGTTGCAGTTTCAAATTTCCTGCACAGAAAAGGGTCACCAGATCATCACCTGGCTAAACAAGTACAGCTGCTTAGAAATTGTAACCAATTTACCAAGACCAGAAAGAGAAATTTTTGTGGGCCGCAAGTGATGTTATGTAACGCAACACCATGAAGACCAAAAATAAGTTGCAACACCAGAAGGGGGAGAAGTTAATTTTAAAAAGCGCCTCCAAATCTTTTGTTGAATATGCATAGTATATTTTGATTTTGCAAACACTGATTGTGCATATCACAAGGACAAACAGTGTCTTCCAAATTGCAATATTTCCCGCATTGAGCTGCTTAACATATGTCATGCAGCACTCCTTTAATAAAATCCTTTTTTCCAAATTTGGCAGAACCGTAGTTGAGGAATAACAGCTAACATCTCATTGTAGGCTCTTGAAGAAAGAGATACCCTGCACGGGTAACACTACCAACCTAATGAAACTTCTAAGTTGATGATATCTATCCTGCTTATCTGGCATAAGAGCATCAGACATAAGGGAATAACCTAAAAATACACTTACATTCAGCTTGCAGCAACACTGACACTTTATTTCGCAACACGTGATTAACTTGCATAAGAGCTTCGCAAAAAGCAACTAAGAATGACCATAAACTTATCCGTGTCCAGGTCAGCAGCAAAACTTCATAAATCATAAATGCCACCAGCGATTTTAATCTCCAAAAGAATGTTCAATGCAGCAATTTAGAAGATGTAATTTGAACTCGCCATGCCATCATGATAGTTCAAAATTGCCCAAAATATGGAGGTGGCTCAAAAGGAGAAACGAATAGGTCTCTGACTCTTTCTTGACCAGAAAAGGAAGGCAAACAGTTTTCTTTCTGTCATAAGAAGTTCAGCACAAAAATTTCTTCACAGACTACACAGCAGATTCTTCTGTAAATGACCCAGCTGCTCCTAGTTCCTATCTTTTACAATTTGGTTTTTCATTTTTCTTGTTACGTTTGCCTTTTCTCGCACCTCGCTTTCCTCCTCAGACCGCTACTTAGCATGCTGTCTCCTTGCCATTGTTCCTTTCAGCTAGGCAGTCCTTATCAACCAAATGATACGCATGATCTAATCAAAATCAAGCCATCATCTCAAAGTCCGAAGCCTGTACCTTGACTAGACACAAAGCTCGTGGACGCTCCATTGTTCTGGAACACTGACCCCTCAAACTCATTCCCGCTTTCAGGATCTGCATGAAAGTATGCACAATGATATGATTCACAACCCTTTCAGTAATGGCATTCTAAAAAGAGTGAAAAATCACTATTTACAGCAGAAAGCACCTGCAGCCACAAGTGAAGGGGCTTGTCTGTGGAAGTAATAGACCTGCTCAAAGTGATAAAGCAATGACATATAGTACTTTCGCAAAACAAATGATGCACTGGTTATTGTCGTTGGGAAGTTGAACACCACAATCACTTCCTTCCATTTCCGATCTTTGATCACCTGTCAAAAGTCAATGAAATTAGGGGAGATAATACATCTAGCCACCGGTGGCACTCCAAAACAAGATCAAATGAAGTCACCAACTTTAATGGAGCATCTTGTGAGTCATGATTCAGATACTTTCAACAAGGTTCTGGATCATAACAAAATATTAGAAACAAGAACGAATTGCTCAAACTTAATTGCTGACTGTGTTTCAACTTTCAAGAAAAAAATGAAATCTGCCTAAGGTCCAAGATCAGGTGCCCTGGTAGTTTCCAATTGAAATATTAAGTTTCAAATCATGGAATACTTGGGAGAAGGAAAAAGCATAGAATCTGTACCTTTTCAAGCCCACCACGCCAAGTGACCTCCACAAAAAGGAGATGCAAATCAAGAGCCTTACCTCCAACCGTAGGAACCCTGTGTAAATTATATTATGAAGTTGATTATGCCCTTCTCCCCAAGCTTATGTAGATGTACTTCATAATCATTTTAGATATTTAAGCATCACAAGAGCAATGAACGTAAAATAAAATGACAAACAGAATCACAAGAAGATGATCATGACAATACTAAGCCATTCGATGAGCTAATAATTTCATTTGTATATTCTCCACCAAGGAAAAAGCTCCCTTAAAGCAGTACCAGAGCAAACTTGAAATCTATAGCACTTAACATTATCATGCTAATACAGATCAGATGCTTCGTCATAGGAAACTTTTCTTAAGGAATTGCAATGGAAACTCCTTGCTGTTTACATTCATGGTCTGATCATAAGTGAAGATAGACCCACACAAGATATGAGGTAAGATGTTGAGCTAGGGAAAGGTACTTAAGAGAAACAGATCAACCTGAAATGGAGCAAAAGCACGATTCAGAATGTGTCTGAGAGCTCTTACATGGCAAATCACGATGATAATGTCATCAAGAAATTACCGAAAACTAACCCCGATCTGCTTATAAAGGTAACATCCACGCACATTGCCATCACCGACACGAGCATAAAAGAACTTCCTTTCGCAATTAACTGCTCCAAATGACATTAATTCTCTTTCATTACCCAAATTCAGATTTAAAAAATGATACCGCCATATGGCAATCAGAGCCTTCTTATTCATCATTTCGACAGTTGCATCAGTTGAACAATCAAAACACGTCGCCAGTGAAAAGACTCTTCTCAAAATGGCAATTGCTCAACCCGGACACGCTTATCATATCTCAGCCAGATTGTGTACGATATTTGTTAGACTTCGAAACAGAAACCGCGCTTTGTGAAGTGGCGAAAGATAGAATTCACCACGACAACAAAAACTACATGTAAAACAAATCTACCTAAGACCAACCCTCGTGTCTTTCGCAATCAAATCTCTCTCTGAGCCACCGTGGCAAATCTGCACGCATGCACCATCTCTAAGAGCTTAAATCTGACACTAACTTTCAAAATGAGGAAAAGGGCACAAACTAAACCAAGCCATAAACCAAAATCCAGAAACATAATCAGGAAAAAGCAAAAGAGACCCAGTGAACTTCAAGCAGAGAAACAAAAATCCGCGAGACCTGCACTCAAGAATCAAGACCCAGAACAGCAAAGCCATCTGTCCTTCGAGAACTTCAAGAACTTACATGAATTTGGTGCCAAAAGATTGGTGAAAAGCCTTGAGCTTTTCCCAGAAAAGCTCCGAGCTTTGCACCAGCTCCTCATACTGGGCCGTCGCAGGAGGGTAAGCCTTGGAGCTTGACGACGCGGAAAGGTGCCCATTTGTGCTCTCGGAGAGAGGTTGATTTTGGGGGGATATAACCATGGCCATGGACATAGTTTTTTGGGGGGGTTAAACAGACGAAAGACTGATGGGTATTTTTTTTTCTCTTTCTTTCTTTCTTGCCCTTTCTCTGTGAAAAAAAAATGAGAGCCACAGGCCTGACCTAAGTAAAGATTCGTCTTTCTGCCACCAAAGTCAAATAAAAATCCAAACTTTACTGCAAAAATCGGTAAGATAAGATCTGATTTCAGGAATAAGGGGAGTGAACAGTGTTGTGGAGATGGGAATTGGGTGATTTAGGGTAATGGGTGGACGAAAAGAAGGTGACAGGTTCGATGGATGATGATTTTTTTGGAACGAGGCTGAGGATAGGTATGATTTATATACAGGGAAGAGCATAGAGATTAGCGAAATCCAAAAGGTAAGATGAATTGGACGGTGATGATATTTTTTGGTCAGACCACCGTTTTAAGCAACCTTTTTTATATTCTTCCTAATATTCCTAAATGAATCCCTTCATTGACTAATCTTTTGTTCATTTCCCATAATTGGCGACTCCACATTACACCTTAGCAAATTTTTTTTTTTCCCTTTCCATTTTTACTTGGTCCATCGTCTGTCGAATTCGCCTGTGCAATTGAACCCTAACTTTGATGTTGGTATTGAAAAATTCGAGGGAAATCACTTTTATTGCAAACTTTTGTTAGTTTTAAAGAAGAAGATTATTAAATGCTTAAGTAGACATGCAACCTTACTAATAAAGATGGGGACACCGGTATTATTGGTGCGGGGTTCAACTCCCGCGCTCTGTAAAAAAATTAAAATAATGAGAGTTAAAAATAGGATTAAAAAAAATTAGGAATAGTTTTATGAGTAACTGGATCGTGAACTTCGAAATTATAATAGCCTCTATGTCTTTGTCTCAAAAACACTACTCTTCGTTAAAACTTTTCACTTAAAAGCTACGCATTTTTTAATACATATATTAGCCATTTATTGATTTAGAATTTCTATATTTTAAGTTTTAGGGTATGCCTTGATTTATGAAACCACTTTTTTACCTTTTTTTTTTGTGTGCGAAATCCTATAAATTTATTCACTTCTCAAAAAAAATATATGGCTTATATCTATTAATTACGTAGTATAAAAATTTGGGGTGAATATTAAAAATAAAATAAAATGCATGAAGCCGCGAGATTTAGAAGTCACCCAAAACGCCCCGTACATTTATTTATTTTTAATCTCAAGGAGATTAACATATAAACCCTCGTAATCAAAGTCAGATAACAGAACCCAAGCACGAGGCTACAAGTAAGAGTGATTTAAACTCTTTAAAATTTTCATTTTCCTTATTATGCTCCAACTTTTTTCCTATTAAGTGTAGATTTGACCCGTTGCCTTTTCCAAAGGTTTAATGATATCAAATATTTGAATCACCCCATGTGAGCTTTTTATTCAATACGATTTACTCTTCATTACTTGATTATAACTTTCTATTGCCATTATTATTTTGCTGGAAATACAGTTTTTTTTTTTTGGGGGGTGGAAAATTTTATGCATATTACACGTGTGTTACCTTACTAGACACTAATGCCATTCAAAATGACGAAATTCCCATGTTGATTCGGTCAGAAAAATGAAAAAGGAATCGATGGCGAGTCGTATCTTTCGACTATTATGAGCTTTTCATTTTTGACAAGTGCTAGTCACGTTCTCACATGAATAAATCATCCATCAAAGAATTCATTGCAAATCGACATAGTTGTTTACGTGCCATGAAGTGAAAATCCAACCGATAATGCCGATTAGTTTCTAAGAAGCCGTACATCATACGAACTTTTCGACGGCGAAGTAAACTTTCTATCAAGTGTTGGATACAATAAATTCTCGTGACATTGTGCTAAAGATCGACACGGGCAATCAAACTTGAACATTTTTCCTAAAGTTAGGTATCAAATCGTGGTCGTCAATCTTTGAGTCCTTTGGTCAACAAATCGAACTTCGTTTATTTAGGAATGAGTGCACTCGAAGTGCTGAAACTTGTCATGTATGTATGTTAAAATTTGTAGTGAATGTACAATTGAGCCCTAAAAATTATGTAAAAAATGTAATCAAATCTTAAAATTTATCAAATTGATGTAATCGAATCTTAAAATTTGCTTATTTTTTTATATAAATTAAATAAAATTTAAATTAAAAAACTGAACTGGATTAAAACGGCATCGTTTTAACCATGTGAGTGCCACGTTAATAAAAGAAAATAGTAGAAAAATCCACGCAAGCATTTTTCCTAGCTGAATTGGGTTGAGTTAATAGAAGAACATGATTGCACCAATTTGACAAGCTTTAAGATTTTATTGCACTTTCATGACAAATTTTAAGAATTTTATGGTGCGTTCGTTTCGCAAAAAATGAACCATTCGAAAAAAAATTTAGGGCGCATTCATTTCTTGAAAAACAAGCAATTTTGAAAATATTTTTGAAAAAAATGATTGCCCATATCGTTTAAAGAAATTAGTTAATTAAAAATGTTTTCATCATGGATAACAATCCATGCCCGACTATTTTTTTTTGTAGATGATGAAAAAAAATTTCATTAATTTATTTTTACAAGCGACATAAGTTATTATTCGTCGAAAAACGTTTTTAAAAGGAAAACAAAAGCATCCTTAACGCACTTATCCCCTCTCTAATTTTTTTTTTTTTTTTGGGGGGCGGTTTCGAATCTTATTCCCTCTATTTATCATGCGTGTGATGGAGAGTTTCTTAACGGGGGCCGTATCGAAGGAGTCGGTGATGAGTCGTCGTCTCACAGAGCGTCAAGATGACGGACACGTGTCGGCTTGAACGTCGCCACCATTAGACTTGAAATATTATAATTATAAAGAAAACAACCTCAACGGCACAAGGAGGATCCGTGGCGCAATGGTAGCGCGTCTGACTCCAGATCAGAAGGTTGCGTGTTCGATTCACGTCGGGTTCAAATCCCCCCCCCCCTCTCTCTTCCGGATCTCTTTTTTAAATTTATTCATTCCTTCTCATTTTGAAATCTTTCAACTAAAAATCACGCGAGGTTTAGGATTACAGGTGAACTTAGCGTAAGAACTGCTAATTAGTAGTTACAATTATGGGTTATATACATATATATGCGTATAGAGCGACGTGTAATTATTTGAGGAATTTATCACTCGATCGAGATATTCTCGATTCATTTTTATCGAGTTTATAAATGTCTAATGACATACTTATTTTGAGTGGAATTATTTTTCAAGAGTTAATCTTTTGGATTTTCAAGGACTTGGCTTGCTTCTCGCTTGAAAGGATTTACTAAGAGGGAGGGAGGGGGACCTCATTTAGAGATGTATTGGTCATTTAATTCATTGAAAATAATTTAATCAATGGAAAGTACTTTTTAATAGACGGAAAATTCATCAATAAAATTGGGACAATGAATTCATAAATTTAAAAGGGTTATAAACATAATTAGCCTAATAATTGCTAAGTAGCAATAAGTGTTCGGATCTGTTATGGCATAATCACGAGGGACGTGGATATTGGCCTGAATCGAACATCTTGTCCTCTATTTCAATTATGGAAATCATGAAAAGAAGAAATTAAAACATGTAAATAAAAATGTAGGAATAATTTCAACATTATTTACATTGAAATTGAATTATATATGGCACCGCGTATATCTAAGGGGTCTATCGTTTGAAAGGTATATCCACAATGTATTTTTATCGAATTCAGTAGGAGTTAATGGTGCGTTAATTTGATCGAAAGTGTTTTTCGAGAATTAGCCTTTCGCACCTTCACCCATTTTAGCTTGTGGTCAACGGAAAGCACTTTTCGGTCAATGGAAAATTCATGCGTAAAATTATGAAAGGGGGATAGATAAATTTAAACGGGTCATAAACGTACTTAGCCTAATGACTGCTCATTAGCGATTATAATCAAGGGTTATACACGTGGCAACGTGTAACCATTCGAGGGATTCATCATTTGAAAGATATGTTCCTGAGGTTGTGACTCGCAGTCATCTCTACTTGGCTTTCCTCCGCCAATCCGGCTCGCGATGTGGACGATCCCGAGGAAGATCGCCGAGTGGTTGTGCGATCGGCCGTCTTCCGCCCCCGGCTCGTCGAGGGACCGCGCGAGCTCGGCCCGGTCGTCCCTGGGGGCCTTCGAGATGCTCCCGGAGGACGTGCTGGTGCAGATTCTGAGGCTGCTGGGGCCGAAGGGCGCGATGAAGACGAGCCTCGTGTGCAAGTCGTGGAAGTCGCTCGCGTCCGACGATCGCCTCTGGATTTCGTTCCTCCAGAACCAGAACCAGAACCAGCCCTGGGAGTCGATCTTCTTCGCCGAGACCAATTTGCGGTTCGGCTATCCGATTCAGTGAGTTCTTCCTTCTTTTGACCGTGTCCTGTGCGAACTGCGACGGACGCGAGTGAATTATTGGTTCTATGATCGCCATCGTCGATTTGTTGTTCACACTGTACTTCGAAGAGGTCTTTGAAGTCAATTTGGTCAATGATTTGTGGAAATAGATTAACGGTTTTTTGCTTAATGGAGGTAAAAGCATTGCAGGACGTTCTCGAGTGAGGTGGCTGAGCTATCGTTTGTAAGTATATACAGCCAGCGACAGCAAGTACCTGGTGCTGTGATAATTGACGGTAAGCCTCTGCTTGTCAAAGGCGATTCGATACTAGTTTAAGCGGTACGAAAAAGAAGAAATGCATGGATACTGATTGCCATCTTCTTCATAAGTCATTGTTGGTCATTTGCACTTACTTTATTATGTTTGAATGTACCTTGATCTTAGCGTTCTCGTTGCCTCTTTAATTGTCTCGAGCTAGGTGGTTCTGGATATTGCAAATTTGGGTGGAGCAAATATGATTGTCCATCTGGCAGGTCCGCAACCTTCCTGGTAAGGATTCAAGAATTCACCTTCTCTCAATTTTAGCAAGTCGCATGGAGTCTAGGAACAACATTCAACATGTCTTCATTCAAGTGAAGCCCTAGTACCAGAAGCTGCATCTGTCTAAATACTATCGGCTAATGTGTAGGAATTTGGCAATATTGAATCTCCAATGCCTGCCCGACTTCGGCATTTTTTTGCGACGATTTATAGCAGGTTCCTCTCACTTCTTTTACTTAACTATTGGAATTCAAGTTATCTGCTGCTCATTAGATTAATTGGGATTTAAATTCTACTGAGAATTTTGACGTTTCATTTTTCCAGAAAGTATAAGAAACCTTAGATTTGTTGTTTCCACTTAATCTTGAACTTCTACATATAAGGATGTGGATTCTGGTATATTGCAGGATGCAGGTGAGGCCATCAACGCAGCCAATCATTGTGTCCATTCCAATCTGCCACTATGATGGTGAGTAAGTTGCTTGCATACCGTGTAATGTGGAAGTAGTGTCCCAATTCAGATCTTGATGCTTCCTAGTCATAGCTAATTGCATTGTGCAGTGATAGAGACTGTATCATAATTACTCGTCTCTTCCCTGTATAATGCATTTTGAGTCCACCATTAGTTTTACCCTTTGCCCAGAAAAGGGAATCTTATAATGTCTTTCAGTGACCTGACCTCTTCTTTTCTTGTTTAGATACTGAATCCGCAAAAGCATCAAGACGGCAGCTCAAAGAGGCCATCTACTCTACTTTATTTGAGATGAATGTTCCTGCTGTCTGTGCCATTAATCAGGTTTATACTTCCTTTAATTTCCTTTCCTATGCTCTTAGTATGAGAGAGAGAATTTTTTTTCCTGGATTGCATGTTATTCTTATTCATGATGCCTTGGTCACCAATTAGCAAGCTAGGTCTGCTCTGAAGCATCAGTTTATGAGTCTGCCAACGAATGTAGAAATGCATATTCGTCAATGGTAAATCAATTACTTGATTACAAAGAAACAAAGGGCACTTTTGTTCTTATTGTATCATTATTTAGATTTCTTGATGCATATTCACTCTAGTTGAATGCTTTCTTTCTCTTGGTGAATATGTGTTTGTGCTCTTGACTTAATGAGAAATTCATAGACCCTGCTGCACCTCTTGTAAGGAACGTCCTTCTCTTTTTCAGCTCAAGCTGGTTAATTTATTGCTTTGAGCATAATTATATCAAAAACTCTTCATGCTTCTTCTTTGACTGCAGGCAACTTTGTCACTCTATGCAGCGAGGCGAACTTCAGGAATTGCTGTCAATATTGGTTTCCAGGCAACCTCCATTGTTCCAAGTAATCGTTCCTTCATTCTGATTTATGAGTGATGCAGCCTTAGTTTCTGGTGGGAGTGAGACACCAATTAGGCCTTCTGCCTCATTTATTGCGAGGTCGAGAATCTCAAGATTTTCTTGAGTTCGTCTCTAGAATTGTTGCATTGACTTAAATTTGTTATTTCCTCGAACCCATAGAAATTCATATGATAATGCTTAATTTACTTATTGATATTGGTTCTTTCTTGCAAAACATTCTCTTACTCGTTTACCATGAACTCATAGTGCTAGAGAAATTCTGTCAATCTGTATTAGATTTTCAGTAAAAGAGAACGCAAATGTTACTTTACTCCTTATTTTATCCAAAAAAAAAAAATGTTACCTTACTCCAATACGGAAAGAACGCTATAAAACATGTTATATAGAATATGCTATCATGAGCTTGAGATCTCGAACAGTTCTGATCTCATGCTACCTGTTCTCCCAAAACTAAATTTCTACGTGAATTCATAGTGCAAAACATTCTGTTATTCATTTAACATGAACTCATAGTGCTAGAGAAATTCCGTCAATCTGTATTAGATTTTCAGTAAAAGAGAACACAAATGTTACGTTACCTAAATAAAGAATGCTATAAAACATGTTACGTAGAATGTGTTATTATAAGCTTGACATCTTTAACAGTTTTGATCTCATGCTACCCATTCTCCAAAAACTAAATTTCTAGCATTTTCTGATATTGAGGATCAGAGATGAGAGAGAATATCCAAATACAAAATAACTGCTCCTTCCTCACTATTGTCTGTTTTCTAATTCTGTAAGAATTGAAACTTACTAATATACCCCATTTTCTTTTCTTTTTTCCCCAAGTTTTGCATGGTAAAGTTATGCACAAGGTGGGTGTGGAAGTAACAGGCATTGGAGCTTTAAAACTGACGGGATTCCTCCGGGAGCTGATGCAGCAGAAGAATATGAGTTTTGGGTCGTTGTATACAGTTCGTACATTGAAGGAGGTATTGCCTTCTTCCTTGATGGTTGAGCAGGGTTCTCTTGTATTATGCAGTCCAGTGTCCGTTAGCTGCTTTCTAAATCTCTTCATCATTTAAACATGCTGCAATATCTTGAGGATTCATTAGCTGACCCCTCTTGATGAATGTTGCATCTGCAAGAATAGTACCTGGAACAATGGAATTTCTAATGAAGTCTGACCAGGTCCTGTCCTTTAAGAACATCACTAGACAAGGGACTCAATGTCGCAATGCTGATGCTTTTCTTCTGCATTTGCAACTTTCTGCTAATCAACTTGAATATCTTTATATGTGGAACATTATGGTATACCTAAAGTTTGTTTCCTTCTTCTGGGTCCACATAAAATTTGAGCCAGATCTTGGCCAATCTACCATGAACTCAAGCTGCACAATGTCTAACCTATTCAATTGGCTTCTTCAAGCTCATGTTTTACACTTATATAGCATCACCATCTGAGTCTGCTGTTGTTTTTATGTCGGATGAAATGGAAATGCAGAAGCTATGTTATGTTGCGGCTGATTATAATGCTGAGTTACACAAGAACACAGAAGCATCTTACGAAGTTTCAGGGGAAGGGTCATTTATACTTTCAAAAGAACGCTTTCAAACAGGGGAAATCCTATTTCAACCTCGCATTGCAGGAGTGTAAGATCATCTCTTCCCTCTGCCATAAACTTTTTGAGCTTTGAGGAGCTTAGTGCTCTTTAGTCTAGAATATATTTTTTTACTGATATATGTTGACTGCCTCAACAAAAGCAGATTCTTCGTCTGTCATATTTGTTGCCAGCTCTCTCTCTCTCTCTCTCTCTCTCTCCACATGCATTATGTAATACAAAACTGTGCGCTCTTTTAACTTTCAAACACTTTGTTCCTTGACAACTGCTATTGTTAAAGTGATATCATATGTTTCCCACAGACGAACAATGAGTTTGCACCAGGCAATAGCACTTTGCATGGACCATTGCCATGCTGCAGAGCTCAATGCTGATGACACATGGTTCAAGACTGTGGTCCTGTCAGGAGGAACAGCACGTTTACCTGGACTCGCAGGTATATGCCCTTTGCTGACGTATTGGCATTCTGCTTGAACAATGCTACACAATGAGGAATTTTTATTACCGTTTGATAATGATACTATGAGAGTACTTGTGAACCATTGGTCAGGTCCTGAATTTCGATTATCTTTGACATGCATTTGAAAATTGTTATTCAGAGAGGTTGGAGAAGGAATTGCATGTACTTCTTCCCCCTTCCGTAGCAAGTGGGATCAGGGTCGTCACGCCACCATATGGTGCAGATACTGCTTGGTTTGGGGCAAAGTTAATCAGCAATGTAAGGCTTCTTCACTTTGAAATGGGAGCATATTCGCATGCCAGTAGTCTATGATCTGAATGCTGATTGTGCGTATCTGTGAGCAATTTTTTGGAAGAAACCATCAACCTATATGTGTTTATGCTGCTCATACCTATTTAATCTGGGGTGGAGGAAAACTTCCTCCTTCGGCTTTAGGTGGATTCCGACTTCTCTAGACATTACCGTGTTTTCTGGCCTAACACAGTTGAGCACATTCCCCGGGCTCTGGTGCTTGACGAAGAAGCAGTTTCGACAGAAGTCTAGATTCAGCCTCTTATGGTGACTGCCCAGCTGCATAGATCTGGTAAGGCCAGTGTTCATCTGGGAAGCAATGAAATCCTCGAGGAAGTTGACTGGACGGAGAAAATAAGCTCGAGCGACCTGCAAATTGTTGGGAGCGACTTGTTCTTCTCATACAACGAAGATTCAAGTCTCGAAGCTAAGATATGTGGATGTACAATTAATTTCCGTCGCAATTTAGCATTCTTTTCTTGTATGACTTGTACATGACGTCCAAGTCTTGCTAAATAATCCTCATGGGGATTGCTTATGCTACGATCCTCTGGGTGTACACGACACGATCGCGTGATGTAAACTAAATTTAAGTGTTGACGATAATCCAATGTAAGAATTACTCAGAATAACGAAGTGAATCTTCTTCCCCGTCTCTCTTCGTAAGTTCTCTCTCAGATCTCTCTTGAAACGTGCCGAGTCGTCGCTGACGTTTTGGTATCACTTGTGAATTGCACAGTTCTCCCACCATGTACGAAAGTTTGGATCAACTACCCAATCGCCAGAGGTGACGGCAATCGTTCTCAAAAGACGTATTTCGCTCTCACTTCCTAGTTTCGCAAGACGCGATAATTGGTCAGCACGATGCGTCTTCTGCTCCCCCTTTTCTTGACCTTCGACGTGTTCGTATTTCTAGGCTTCCAAAGAAGTATCGACCAGCAAAATAGAAACAAAGAAGAACTCGAGCAACGGCCTCAACTGGTAAAAATAGAAAAGTTCCAGATGGATGTACCAACACAAGACGTGCCCTGCATTTGAATTGAGACCCCACCTTCGATGGCTAAGGCCAATGGTGGTCATGCCGGGCATACGGGAATGAAGAACGAAAATTGCACGCCAGAACCTCGAGATGACAACCATCCTACAAAGATTCCATTCCACAAGTTGCAAGTTGATAATTCAAGAACAATGGCATATTAGTATACAGATAAGTAAGTCTACTAAAGTATACGTATAAGTAAGTCTACAAGCTGACTCAATGAAGCTCCACCGACAGTTATGTGGAAACCTAGCGCAGGTCGGGGGAAGGACATTCAAGAACAGGCTTACCAAAACATGATAGACAAAAGATGATGAGGCCAGCAATCATATATTTCTCGATGCTATTAAAGAAAGAATACAATAATTGCAGTGGAGAGAGTTTATAGTCATGGTCCAAATAGAACCTGGAACACGAGGATGATGAAGCCAACTGAAAGTACTAATAGAAGGGGCGCATGGCATGGGATTTGAGCCCCGCTACTGTCATCGGCTAAGGAGGATGGTGGTAATGCCGGGCACTCGAGCCCCAGCTTTCCTTCCCTGCATTCCGCAGCAAAAAGGCCGGGCGGGTACTTCCCATAGAGGTTAATGTAGCTAAACATGGTCGAAGCGCAATCATTCGTTAGGTCGTTTATGACGTCAGCATAAGGGCACGCAAACTCCTTTAACGCTGCACAGCAGACCTTGGGAGGGTAAGTAGGTCCTCTACATTTGCTCGTGATGATCGTGTAGTTCAAGAACTCAAAATTCACTGGACAACCTGCAAAATTCGTCGCAGAAAACTGAAATTCTAAAATGCTCTTTGGACATGAGACACTATGATAATGTTAAAGCAGCGTGCAGGTTGAGCGAATCATTGCAAAGATGAAGGCTGGGGCATTATCGGCCCATATATCATTTTTTGCTTTGTCGTAAATATATGTATGCAGCAGGAGCGGTGGCAAGCTACAGCTAGCACAGTATTGACAACATACATCTGCTAAAAGTAGAGTATTTTGCTGATAATGTTTCTAAAGAGCTCCCTCAAAAGGGGTCATCATTTTGCTGTGTCCCCAATTAATGCGACAAGAACCAGACGACGAGAACAGCAGAAACTCAGTAGCAGCACTGCACTTTTCACATGCTTCCAGTTAAAGGGCATTGTTCTTTTTCCCTTTCCATAGTAGATTGAGGCTATTCAATTTCACGAACTTAAGAATTTCTTGCAGAGAGAGAACAGTAGAAGCATAACTATAGCATTCTAAAATTCTACCGAATCAAAATTAAACTTGGTACCACAAAGTTCCATCTTCCCTACAAATTCGTCGTGAGAGAGCGTAAGATAACCCAGAAGTACAGAATAAGCTGGACAGAAATCAGATCGTGTGTAAGATAATCCAGAAGTACAAATCTGATTTGACTTTGATCTGACCTTCACCAAACTAAGTAGTCA
Source organism: Psidium guajava (assembly GCA_016432845.1). Taxonomy (NCBI): domain Eukaryota; kingdom Viridiplantae; phylum Streptophyta; class Magnoliopsida; order Myrtales; family Myrtaceae; genus Psidium; species Psidium guajava. The sequence goes on from CM028226.1 coordinate 35,864,215, forward strand.
ATGAACATAAAAGACACTGGACATATGATGGAACTAACATACCGAAGAGCTACAACGCTCACATAATTTGAGTAACAATCACTACTTGAATAACCAACAATGAAACGTCAACCGGGGATCTGTTGCCACAATATTTCTCCACATCTCTAACAGAAATATCCACATCCGATTACAAATTTGGAGCGTCCCGAAATAGCCCAGTGCATCCAAAAGCTTGGAAGAAATAACCGTAAGTATCCAAGAAAGAGGGCCGTAAAAAAGATCTTACCTTGCTTAGCCTGGAGGAGATGCCGACCAGCAAGAGCCTGTGATTCGAATATATCATCTGTATCCACATATCAAGAAAATAGAAATCTTACGATGACATTAACGGGTCGGCACAAGAGAATATTTGGGTTGGTTTTGAAATAGAGGAGTTTCCTCTGAAGATACCTGAAATGGGAGTGGGAAAAGGAGCGGTTTTGGAGGAACAGGTCAAAAGAATCAAGAAAAGGGGGCACAACTTGCAGAGAGAGAACCCGTACGACGCCATAGCTTTCTGGGTTCTTGAGCTAGCGCAGAGAGCAAAGGGAGGAAACAGATCTTCTTTTATGCGGAGAGGCAAGCAGTCCTTCTTTCTTCGTCACTTTTTGCTTAAAGCAGGAACAAAGGCAAGACAAGGTTCAAGCAGCGCGTAGCAAAGCCATCTAGAACACTAGTAGTGGCTAAAGTAGACAGTTGAAGACAGACGAAAACATTCGGTGGAGAGTGAGCTGGGCAAAGAAATGGACAATAGACATATAGACATAGTCATACATAGGGAAGGTGAACAGAGAGAGAGATGACTTCAAAGCTCGCGAACATGTCGCTTTCTTCTCTCGCCCTCGCCCTCGCCCTCGCCCTCGCAGTTTCTTCTTTCTTGGCTATTGTTTCCTTGCCGTCGCCAGCTGTTAAACCATGAATCTTTTAATCGACAATTGAATTGATGATCGATTTCTTCTTCTTTTCTGCTAAGTTGTCATGTATATTTAGAACGCAATTGACTTTTATGCTTTATCTAATGATAGAACGAGTTTAAAGAAATAGTTTCACGTAAATTTCCTAAAAACTTGCAGTCCCCTTCCATCCCAACAACTACGCCCCTGATTCCGGTTGTCTCCATCACCCTGCTCAAGATTTGACCTCCTTTTTCAGTAATGACCAAGCCTGCGATGCTTACCAAAGAGTTCCAGAGATGGACAATCGCCTACGCGAGCACTAATTTATTCTTTCACCAAGGAAACGGATCAAGACAGCTAAATTTGACATTTCGCAAACAGTGCGAGAGACTCGTTAATCTCAATCGTGTCCTGGAGACCATCGCAGTTTCGACAAGTCAGTCTCCGAACGAGCTTACGGTCGGGTCTGACCCTGCTTCAAATTTGATCTGTGACACCATCCTGCTCAAAGTGAAAAGAAAAGGGGCGACTAATGGATGAGATGATGTATGATTTTGAAGCATGATCAGGCGGATAGGACGGACAAAGATGTCCGACAATTAAATGCCGCACTGATATGTTGATTCCCTACTCCCTAAATCAGACCACTCTTAATAAACTGACAAAATTTCAAAAGCGATCCTCCATATCAACGGGACTGCAATTACTTTACTATCAGTCACCCACTTTTCTCTTCTATCCCATTAAGCATTCACCACTGTACAATGCTCGGATATACATTTGGTTCCAGCGAAGTGGCCACAAACATAATGCCGTGCAACAAAAAGAATTTCTTCAGGTGTTTCTTTCTTCCACATGCTGTGTCGAAACTGCAGGACATCCATGAAGCAGCAGGCATCCATCGCTGAATAGAGCATAAGCTCACCGCCAAAAGCGAGCACCAGGTGCCATAGTGGCTTTGCAAAGCCAATATCATGGACCAAAGCACCAACTTTTCTGTGTTCTCATCTGCACTTTTTGCGATATCCACAGTGGAGTCTTCAAGCATTTAACAGAAGAACCTTCTTTGCTGCAATAAGAATCCAGTAAGATATGCATTCCAAAGGAAACTGAAAACATCAACCTTTCATGCGGGAAATCTTACGGTTCGCCACGCAAGAGACTTGCTTTTGTTGTTTGGCATCTTATACTAGCCACTCACACACCATATAGAGCTTTGATCAAACAATTCTAGTTTTGCACATTCGTCCAGATCTTGTTACCTCGTGCATTTACAATTTTATGGACAAGCACGTATATTGGTTCAGCGAAGTACAACAAGACGCTACTAAATTCATGTGGGTGTTATTGATCTCCAGGGATGTAATTCAATGATGAGGTCTGTCTTGATTAAACAAAAAAAATTTCTAAAGATGTCAACTTACTCGACACTTTGAATCCTGCAAATTCTCCCATCGTTCAGCGATCTCAAGTTGCTTCGTCACTGTAGAATGAAGTACCTGTTACAAAATGCCAATGGAACAAGAAAATTATCCACATGTATTGCCATCATGGTCCTTCTTTCAGATTCAAAAATAAGGGGAGCATGACTCACTCTCTTTGTTTTATCAAGGTCAAACTCCACCGACTTTATTCTGTCCAGTGATTCCAAAAGCATTCTCTCCTTTTCCAATGGAATTTCTGCAGGCTTATGGCTAAGTTCCTCAATTGCTTTCTCTAGTCTTTGAAGACGTTCTATACATGGGAGGAGACGATCTTCTTCATTTATATCATCAACAACTTGCAGTTGGCTGTTTGTGTTGCTCTCAATCACGTTAGACGGATGAACACTATTCCGCTTTCTCCCTAATTTAGATGCAAAAACGCGAAAGAATGCAACAAGTTTGACCATGAATGAGACCAGTATTCGTGCTGCACACTGGACATTCCTGACATCCACCTTTTCCCTGATGTTGCCTAACCAATGAACAACGGAAGTCCCTAGAGAGAGATGTATCAGTATATCAATAGTCAAAGAATTCTTTGCCAAGAAAAATTGACAATTACAAAATGCATCATCATATGAAAGACTTCCAACAACTATGCCTACCCAATTTTTATTTTTGTTTTGATTTTTGACATTCCTGACATCAACCCCTCATGTTGCCTAACCAATGAACAACGTAAGTCCCCAGAGAGAGATGTATCAGTATATCAATAGTCAAAGGAATACTTTGCCAAGAAAGATTGACAATTAGAAAATTCATCATCACATAAAAGGCTGTCAGCAATTATGCCTGCTCTCTTCTTCTTTTTTTCATTTGTTTAAAGCTATTTATGCCTGCTCTCTTCTTCTTTTTTTCATTTGTTTAAAGCTATTTATGCCTGCTCATTCTCAGAAGCGTTGTTTGTCAATTGTTTCTAAGGAACCACAAGTAGGATAGAATCTGCTATCTAGTCAATCAGGCTAACAATCGATACCTCCTGAGGTCTGTTGGTCCTTGCAAGACAAACTTCTTTTAAGCAGCAGATCCTGAGCAGATTCCATGCCCTGTTCACTGTCACTGCCTTTCCTAATTGAAATGAAGTTATCATGGCAGCTGTAATAGGCATCTGAGTCTGATTTTCTTGCCTGCAACAGTTACAATCCTTATTGAGTGATTTACATAGACATGCGGTCCAGTTATAACACAGCATTTAATACACACAAGGTAATCTAAGACATCATGTCCTAATTTCTAGGAATCACCTCTTCATGCACTGGGTCCAAAAAAGGAAAACTAGAACTTGTTTGTGCTGTTGGAGAGCATGCATCATCTACATCAGACCCCGATTCAGCTGCTGACATATCACTAGCTCCACCCTGGTGAGTAGAGTGCATAATTACTCAGAGAAGAAAGAAGAAGAGCTGACAATCTAGGTTAGTAACACAACAAGATCACTCCTGTCAACAGTAACACTTGCCTTCAACGGGAGTATCTGAATATAAGAGTCAGCGTTCTCTTGATCGTCAGAAACTTTGGTAATTTGTTTCACAATTGTTCCTTCCGCGTTGCGCACAAGCTTCAAAATGTCAGAATCACTTCAACTTCACTCTTGATTCACCAATTTGAGTAAAGAAAGAATGGTAAATATAAAGATGCAGCACCTTCATTATGTCAGGATCATTCCACGGACCCTTGTTAGACCTAAGGCATCCTCCTTCACCGGAACAGGTGCAAGAACCGCCCAAGAAGTCAGGCAGTTGGCTGGAAGGGAAAACCAAATCGAAAGTCAAGACATGCATGTTTGAAACTATTTAACGACAATAAATCAACATAAAAGAAAAAAAACCTTGAATCAATAACTTCAAGGAGCCGAGGTAAGGATTTGGGGTCCAAAACCTAAAGGTTAGGAGGTAACCATAGATTAGTGGAACATTGAACGAAGAAGGTAGACAGATACTACAGGATTCAAGGTAGGATTATTTTACATGTATCTTTCCAATTGTCGTCGCGTCAAGCAATTTCTGAGCTGCAGGCCAGATCATTTTCTTGAAGCCAGGACCGGCATTAACAACGTACATGCGATATAGAGTCTGCCGAATTCAGACCAGTCAGAGACATTACAAAAAAATGCACAAAATGGTGTTCATAATAAATCAAATACCTCAGGGTAGTAATTGTTGTCTATTTTTGCCAAAGCAGCCAAAAGGCTTGCGGCAGTTCGACTGAAGTTCTTCATGCTCTGCATCTCATACGATTTCAAACAACAAGTTAAAAAGGTCATCAGAACTAACAAAAAGAGCAACTGAGAGTAAAATGAATCTTTTTTTGCTTATCGCCATGCTTAAATTCTACAACAAAATGGACTAGCAGAGTCATCGAGGAGACCAGAATAACGTCAGAAATCTTTTCTTAAAATAGAATATATTAACAATCAAACATCAGAAAGCACCCTCAAGAAAGGTCTTTGAGCAGCCATTAGTGCTGCCAAAATAAACTGAGGGCAAAACAAACTTAAAAAAATTGCCAATGCCGTATGAGTAACTAGCAACATACCAATCCTTGTACATCCAATATAGTTGTCGTTGAACATATTCGCCTCTTTGCTGAGATGGAACATGCTGGGAATTTCTCCTGTAGAGCCCTCTCAAATTCTTGGACGTGATATCTTGCGTATCGATCAATAGTAGTTACACGCATGAGCTTACTAGGATGAGCTTTACCCAGCCTTTCAATGTACACTGGCCTGCCCTCCTTATCGACGCCATGGTACCCTTGTGGATAATATTGCAAGACTTCTTCTAACTCGTTAAACTCAAAATCCTACATATTTCAAACGAATTGATGATGCGATGTAGCAAACAATCCACTTCTCACGCATCATAATTTTGTCTTTTTCCCAAAATTCTGAAACATCTGCGTAATTTAATAATCGCGATGGAGCATAGACTAAAGATGCAGATTCTTCCGACGGTAGAGCATTTGCGAAAAAGGATCTCTAATTACCTCCAAGATGGTATCTGTTCCATATTCTTGCCTCCAATTAAGCATCTCCTCCCACATTTCGATCGTTTTTTCAATGTTAAAATCCCTAGCTTTCAGAAACCTATATATAAGAACAAAAAGGAAGAGGTTGGCATGTTTAATTCACTCAAGAACATTGAAAAGCAGGAAGGACCAATTGAACTAACCTCAACAATGTATGATAGTCATCAAGCCTAGATGGCAACAAATCTCTGTCAAGAAGCTTTTGACGCAATTGAAGAACTGCACCTTCCTCTTTTGCATCTCTTACATCCTCTATAGAAACTGCAGGTACCCTGTAATCGACTTTCCTTTTTCCTCTCTTCTTAAGGGAATGAGTGAACTTGTTCGAAGCATTTATAGCTTTCTTCTTCAGAGTCCCAATTTTAGATCTCCGTCTTTCGTCATCGGCACTCTCGGGATCTGTTCTTCTTTCTCTTACGTCATCATAACCCCTCGATCCTTCTAGTTCTTTAGCAAAAAAAAAATACCATAAATCAGTTTATAGATCGCCAGGATTGCGACACTTGTGGTCTCAGCAGATTAAGGAGGAATATAGACACATGAGAGATACCTGACATCTCAGTCCACTATAATAATCACCAGCTTAACCTTAAGACTCAATCTCAGCAGCACACATGTGCAGGACTCTGTCTGAGAAAGATGTATGACAAAAATCAAAAGCTCGAAAGGAATAGTAGAAATAAACTTAGATAGTATGATTCTGGAAGCAACAACAATGGATCACCAGATAATACGCAACACAAAAGCAGTCTACTCAACTATCAGCAAATAGGCATTAGCACCCACACCCAAATGCAAAACAAACAGGTATAAAGAAGACCCTCTAGCCAGCTACTAACTCCTTTCCATTATTCCAGAGTCTAATTGCTTTTCAGAGTGCAGAAGAGCAATGAAAAGATCAAGTGATCATACAAAACAGTCCAGCTCGCGAGCAAAAGAGAGCAACACCTGCAATTTCCAGTTCTTGCCCCCAGTATCTACCAATACATTTAATGCAGGATCCTTATGCTTTCTTTCCCTTCACCGCAAGCTAAAGATTTGCTCAGAATCGAAAGAACAACTCACCCCAGCAGACTAATGTTCTATTACCAGACATTACAGAAAGACCTGTTAGACACCCACAAGCTCAACAGATCTGAAACTGGCGAAACTCCTCCAGCATACAAGCGAGAGGAAGAGAAAAGAAATAACGCGATCTTCCTTCCCTATTTACCGTAAACAGCTCGCACTTAAATTCATCAACTTTCATGCGCTAATTACCAAAAACCAATGAACACCGGAGCACTGTTCACTGCCCAGAAATTGCCTTAAAAAGCCAGGGAGAACCCGAATGGGCTCGACATCGAATCACCTCCCAAATGCACCATCATAAAGCAGCTCAGAAACCATCAACCCCTCCTCCACGGGCAAGCACACATAATAAAAAAATAAAAATGAAAGCAACATCTAATCAAACAGCAACAATAAATCGCAGTGAAGAAACAAAGACCGTTAGGAACTCAGAGCGTACGGAACGGCCAACGCGAGCGCATTTACATCTCACGCAACATTGAAAGCTCGTAAAAGCTGAAACCGCATTGAAACTCAACAATGCCGAACCACGGCCGTACGGATCCCCCCATCTCCGTTATGCCCAAAAAAAGAAAAAAAGAACAACAACAGAGAGCGAGAGAGGAAGCCGCCGACAATGCGAGGCTCAGAGGTACGGATGCACCGGCGGGAGCCGCCTCCGTAGAACATGGACATAAAAAAAAAAAACGCACCGTCGCGCGAATTCCGAATCCGCGGGATCGCCGATCAGAATCTCTGCGATGGAGGCCGAGAAGAAATTTTCCGCCTGGGGTAGAATATGAATATGGATTTTCTCGGGGAAAAAAAACAAAGAGGAGGAGGAGGAAGGTGGTGATTTTCTCGAGAAAACGCGACGAGGGCGAGAAAAAAAAAAAAGAAAGAGCTAGGGAAGAGGAAAGATCGAAGATCTGGTTTTGGTTTTGGTTTGTTAATGGGTTATTCCTCTCTCTCTCTCTCTCTAAAATGGTTGAAGCTTCGAGCATCGCCTTTGCTTTTTTCCCTCTGCTTATTCGGCAGTGCTGTCACTTCAGTTTTGCTTACGTATCCCTTTACTTCTGGGATATTTGCTATTTTCTTTTTTTCTCTTTCTTTTTTTGGCTTATCGAGCAGGAAAATAAAAAAAGAAAATAAAAAAAGGCGGTATTCTGTGATTTTTTTTTCATTTTCGCCTTCCTAGCTTAATGAGAGATTCCCATGCAATTTCCTTTATAAAACTCAGCTGTAAATTTATTCAGCACATGGTCCCAAATTATTATTAATTATTTTTTTTTAAACTTCCTTTCCTTTTGCCTCATGAGAATGTTGCCGAAGTCGCGATTCGGCTTTCACGGTAATATCGTATTTTACAATACGGCGACCTATACGTCCGTTGATATTGTATTTCCTCGGAATGTTCGGTCCGACGCGAGCCGATCTCGTCGTCCCGTCGCGAAATGCGTCGGCACACATGCTCAGCAAGCTACAAAATCCACCTTCGCAGCCGCGATTGCTATGTGTGCTATCCATTGGGGTATATAATTACTAGTGTCCCCAAACGTAGATTTTTTATCGCATGCCGTGATTACGTGGTATATTATCGGTTCCATTTCAGTAATTATATAAAGAGTTTAGGATTAGTGGGGGCGTGCACTTAATAATTAGGATGGCAACCTAGCTACCACCCGTTTGCACGGGAAAACGCGCAAGACACGGGTTTTAGCGAGGAATCTAAATACGACGCTAGACGATAAACTTGACTCATATATAAGTGCAGGTCAAGATGTTCTCGCTTCAAGTGAATTTTTTAGCTCATAAGATCAAGATCATGTCATTTTTTAGGCTAACATTACCCGTAAAATTGCGGATCTTTTGATATAGTGATGTGAAGTGAATTTTCACGTATAATTAATGACGCCGCAATACGATAAAATATTAGACATACTAGCACTTTGATAACGTGATGACGAAATTCGGCACGAACGGAATAGAATCGCGGGAGAAAATGGAATGGCGAGCACCTCGAGCAAGGACAGCGTGAAATAAGAATTCTTGCACCTGGATTGCAATTTAAAATTTCCTGGGTTGAAAAAAATTCAATAATTCCGGGAATCTAAATAATTTAAATAGAAAATATATTACTGGGGTCGGTGTCCGGGTGTCCCTTCCCAACAAGTCCACGTGTCAACATGTCGTCGCGCCGAGAGAACCCTAATTAATGCGTGCTTTCGTGTCGGTCAATTGATCCTAGGATGCGGAAACATCGACGCTCGTGGCTTCGCGCATAGTTTTTGTTTGTAGGTCGAGGACGCGCCTCGAAACAGAATTTTTTTTTTTTTTGTCTTTCATTTTCCCTATCCCTTTTTTTTTCCGTCGTTATGTCGTACAAAAGTAAAGAACACGTCAACCAGAAGCTGCAGTCGACAGTAAAAATTAGGTTCGAAACACCCCCCCAAAAAAAAAGTAAAAATATAATAATAATAATAATAATAAAAGGTGTAATTGAGCGAGGGAGGTATTTAATAGCAACTGTTTTGGGGGTTGGGGTCTATATTCCTCTGACTCGATCGTGCTATTAAAGAGTAGTAGGCATTGAGTGAGGTGTCTCCATCACTGGGGCTCAAAGAGGAAGGGTGAGATTTTCCTCTTTTTTTCTTTTTTCTCATCATGTGATTATCATTACTTAGATTAAAAAAAAACAAAAGAATAAAAAGGAAGGATTGGAGTTTTCCTTTTTTTTTTTTCTTCCCCCACGTCCTCAATAATGAGTTACACACAAAAATATATTAACCGTTCCGAAACAAGTTCTAGCCAAGCTGCTAAAAAGAGCTTTCAATCAAGAGAGAGACCTGCAGCACAAGCTTGTCGTGGTATGTGTTCAGTCTATATACCATAGTTATAGAATTTCCCACTAAGAAAATCTTTAGAATTCGATCATCAGCCTTTTCTCACTGAGAAGTTCGATCATTAGCTTATATTGTCTATGCAGTAATAACAGTTCATCCTTCTTATTACACGTGATGAATAGTAGCTTGCCTAAAGCAAACAAGGCAACTAGTCCTTGGGGATTTGTCTGGTTATATGGATGCATGGAGCCTAGTCGTGATCAATAGAGATGGGCAAGACCGCTAAGCTCGTTGGAGAGGGAACTCTCAAGGAATTATATATATATATATCATGATAAAATATTTAAATATTAAATCATATCTTCGTCTAACAGCTTAAATTTTTAAAATAGTTGACAGTAATTCGACAAAATCTAACATGATGTCATAAATTCCTTTCCTGAGGCAGCCCAAATGGGTGCACTTCGCACCTCATGCGTTATCAAAATAAAACACAAAATCCAACACTTGGTTGATTTTTTTGGCATAAAAAATTAAATGTATGGATTTTTATTTTTCATTTCATATATCTCGCGTATGAAGAAAATTTAAAACTCATTTTAATTACAGACACAATACAGGATTTCTTAGTCCATCGCAAGTCTTCAATTTACATAGTCACGCGAGATTGGAATCACACGGTGACTAGTAACACAAATTTGCTAATATAAGCGAGTCTACACCTTCTGGCCACAAAAAAAAAATTTGAGTCCACGCCCTATTTTCTTTGTGTGTGTCTAACAAGCAATTCATATATTAGTGTCCTAGCTCGCCAAGAAAAGTAAAAGATGATTAATACCAAAAAAAAAAAAACTCAAACTATGCCACCGCGACACAAATATCTTGAGCTATTTTTTTTTTGTCACTAAAAACCTTAAACTTGCCCTTTCCAACACAAATACGTCAAATATTTTTTGTGCCATAAAAAATCCCGATCTTATACAAGCGTGACAAATATATCCCGAATGGAACTCTAATAAATTGTATACTATGAATTTGGGGTTTGAAGGTATTTGTGTTATGATGGGCAAATTTATGATTAAAATTTAGGGTAGTCATGCTCTGATCGGCATAATTTGGGTTTTTTTTTGTGCTATTTACTAAAAAAAAAAGAATTATACGTTGTAATGTGTTGAGAGAGGAGAAAGATGAAGGCAAAAAAAAGAAAAAAGAAAAAAGAGTAGCACTGGCTACGTGTGTTCCCCGTGATCTCCATCATCAATGCTTCCACGAGAAGCCCATCTGCAATCATCTTTAAAACCATCACCGATTAAATATCACACGTCGAAAGTTGCCGTGCTGAATTCGCACGGGATTTTACGCAATCCGATTCACGCGTTGCGGGAGAGCCAATTAAAGTCGCTCGTGTCTACCTCCACTTCACTTCATTAAAGCCACGATTCGGTCCTAAGCATGACCTAAAAAACCTTCATCTAAACTCCAGGATGTAAAAAATGGGGAGGTAGGTCTTCTCTAAGAACAAGGAAGAAAAAGATTTTTCGCTTCCCATTAGAGGACAGGGTGTGCGGGCCCTGGCACGATAAAATAAGGTGTGCATATGGATCGAGCGCCAGATTACTGAATTGCTACTGGCTAAGTAACACTAACACCGACACGGACACACGACATGACACACGAACATGTCATTTAAAAAAAATGAAGAATTTCGACATGTTGGATAATAAATTTATATTTTTATACATTTCTCATAAATTTTTATTTTTATGATTATTTCGAGTAAATTAATTTGATTCAAATTCACAAATAAATAAGTAATTAATTAATTAAAAATATCTTAGAATTGATCACACATCGGTCGTGGGGGAGATAGTCAAAAGCAAAATAATTTGATTCATGAGTCCTCGCATTAGTTGCGAGGGAGAGAAATAAATACGAAGTTTCTTGAAATAAATACAAAGTTTCTTAAAAAAAAAAACCAATGATGAGACTTCGAGACTTACAAGTTAAAAAAAGGATTCCCATATTGGCTGCTTAGTGATGATAACGAGTACGATATCTATTTAAGATGAAGTGTTTACTTAAAGGCTTACAAGTCTCTCATATTGGCTCTTTGGTTAAATTGAAGTCTCTACTTCTCTTGATAATTTAGCTAAGATAAAGTATGAAATAATTTCTTCTTCTTTTTTTTGTAAAAGGGCTTGTTAATATGCTTGACACATGTGTACTTTGCGTGTCGGGACGCATGTCGGGCATGGTGATCGACATCAACGTGCACCTCTATGAGGGCTGTCGGTACTACATAGACGGCTAGAGGTCCATGTCGAGAATTTTGGCTCTCTCTAGTTTAGTCTGTGTCAAATTGCAGTCTAATAAACCAGGCAAATTGTGCGCGGAACGATCATTGATCGTGTGATTCGATTCCCAACGTCAGCGAAATGCGGATTGATTTTAGTGTTTCGAGTCATCCGCCGCTGAGGCTCAGCCTCCCGTCCCCGTGAGATTGTTCGGCCGATCCAAGATTTACATGGTTCGAGCGGGTTTTGTCCCTATAGAAAAAGACAACGACAAGCCGTGAGAATGATTTAACGGAAATAACCAAAAACTTTTTTTCCCTTGGACTTGGCGACGGCACTAACGCATTTTATGTGGCCATTTTCGAAAACAAAAAAACAAAAAAACAAAAATGGGAAGGGCCAACTTACGGGTAACTTGCCATGGCCATCCCAGGACAACCCCATGTGCATGCTCCTTCGTCAAAGGGGAAATTCACGCTTCGCTGTCCCCCGATTCAAAGGGGGAGCATTGGATCCGACAGCGGTCTCCGCCGGTATTGAGAAAATTCTACACAAACGATTCGAGAATGGGGGAGGGAGAGCTGACGGCTAAAAATGGAAACTTCACCGGCCATTTGCTCACATCAATATCAGTCGGCTAAAATTAATTGGATAGATTAAATCGGCATAAACACAAGAAGTTAACGACTAAATTGACTTAAAAAAAAAAGATCCGGATCGAAGCGACATAATTATAATAGATTTAAGATTTATTTTTTTTTTATAATTTCCTCGTGAATGACGGGCACGATGTGTGGCTAAAGATGATTTTTGGACCGTCGGAGTATGCTTGCAATTACTATTTTGGGGCCGTCCTATTAAAATCGAATTTCAATGCGTGGATCTCCAAAAAGATTTGTCCTTTACATGCTGCGAACTTCAAGCCATGCCTGGCGATTATTGAGTGTCGGTCAAACCGTGCATAATGTCCAATCTATCCTCCCCACTCACGGCCCCACCATCATTGCTTAAATCATTTTTCCGAGGATGATTTTCGTACTTATAACTCGTAGAAAAACCGGATAACAGGATGATTTTAGAATTTTATTTGGTGCATGCAGACGAGGCGGTTTCCACGTGATTCTAAAGACTAGTCACGAGGAAAGGAAGGAGAACCTCACTTAAAAAAAAAAATTAATATCACGAAAAATTTCGAATTATTTTTTTATTACAAAAAATCTTAAATTGGTATATATGCGATAAATTTATTTTAAATTATTTTTTGATCATAAAGAATCTTAAACTGATATGCATGTGACAAATTTATCATAAATTATTTTTTTGATCACGAAAATTCTCAAACTCGTATATCTGTGACAGATTTACCATTCGTTAATTTTTGTTAAATCTAGTTAATACCGCGAAAAATTTCAAATTAATACATACATGATAAATAGAGAAGTTATACTCGTCAACTATCACTCGTCATCAAATTCTACAATTTGATGATAAAATTTAACAAAAAAATTGACGAAATATAAATTTATCATAAATGTATCAATTTTTGGTGAATTTGCCATAGTTATACAAGTTAGAGATTTTTTGTGGTAAAAAGAGTATTTTTGAGTAAATTCGTCATATATGTACCGTTTTAAGATTTCTTGTTTGGGATAAATTTATTAAAAGCATACCATTTTGAATTTCTTTGTGATAATAATCCATAAATAATAACTATAAATAACAACTAATTTATATTTCAAATGCTCCCATTAAATCCTAAGCATAAATATAAAAATGCAATGACAATGTAGATAATTTTAGGTACGATTAATCAAAAGGGTTTGCTTGCATTAAAAAAAGAAGAAGCTTCTTAGAACATGATTAGATTAATTGAAATAATCAGAATTTTGATTTTACACGTGTACAAATTATAGGATTTCATTTTTCCCCTCCAAACAGTAAATCGAGGTCAGCCGTTTGGTGGCGGTGGTGGTGGGGTGCAGTAAAAGCAGAGGTAGCAGCCAAAAGAGCAGGGAGCAGAGAGAGCCGAAACGTCGGTGGATATGTCGCTGTCAACGAAGTCGCGCACAGCCGAGGGACCACCCAACACCAAACCCCCCCTCGTCATTTACAGTCTCTCACGGTTAGTTGTCGCTTTTCCCAACAGAGCCCAACTATTCACTCTGCAACGCTGTGTTCTGCTGTGTTCTGCTCTTGCTCTGCTTCTCTCTCTCTCTCTCTCTCTCTAATGCCCGCATGACCTCTCTCTTTCTCTTTCTCTCTCTTGTTCGAAATGCTGGGAATTTGCTTTTTCTCTAGGGAGGCGATGTTGTTGTCTCGAGCCGTGTCGGCTCGTAGCCGGAAACATTCTCATCTTCGAGAAAAGCGACGACTTGTAGATCCACCCTCAGAGATTTCGTCTCTGTAAAAAGAAGGTTAAAAAAAAAACACACGCACTCTCTCTCTCTCTCTCTCTCTCTCTAGACTCTATCTCGAGCACATGCACACGCATCGGACGCAGGAAAAGGCGCTTCTTTCTTCGCCGTTCACCCTGGTTTTCTCCACTTTTCCCTCTTTTGTATGTGGGAAAACAGACCCTTTTCCGGGATAAAGAAATTTGAAAAAGAGAGAAACTTTAGTCCACGCCCGTGATTCTCTGACACGGGCAATTTCGTGTTTGACGAGAGAGAAAGAGATGGAGAGGGAAATCGCTTTCGTTCTGGTTATTAGCGCATGTTCTCCCAGATTTACCGCCAGATCTCTCGTTGGACCGAGGCGGGGGGGTTTACCAAAAAATACTTTGGGGGGGGGGGGGGGACGGCGTCCCACCTTCGTGACCGTCAGATAACAAAGTATAATAAACCGGCCTTCCCATGATCGTCCGATCAAACGTGGGTCCCGCGTGAGACCTGTCGGGATTTCAAGGGCTGGCGATGCACCGCGAGCGCCTCGTTTGTCCGCGAGGCGAACCCAAAAACCCCGATCTGAACCGTTGGATAAAGGTCCGCCGATTTGAAGGGGCTCAGATCGCTTGGTCTACCGGAGTCAAAGTCTAGGCAATTGTCGTTTTTTATTGCTTGAACATATTCTGCAGATTCCCAATTTTTCTGAGCAGAACAGATGAAGAGATTCCGTTCGCGTCATGACAGGCAAACTCAAAAAGACCGATCTCCCTCTCTAGTCCTCGTGTTTGTTTCTTTTATCATCCATATGCCGAAGAGCTTTGAATAATTTATTGGACAGGGCAGGGCACGTTTTGTTTTCCCGCATAGAGCTTGAATTTCCAGCTCGTGCCAAAAAAAAAAAAAAAACAACAACAACAGCAGCAGCAGCACGCGTCGGTGTTCCGATCCGTCCTTCGTGAATCTTGACGAGTCCAATTCCTCGCGTACGATGATTTCGCGATCTTTTAAGGTTAATTCCATTTTATTTGCGTTGCGTGTTGAGGAGCTTCTCCATAAATCCTACAAAACTTACTTTTCATGGATCGTGCTTCTCCCTCCGACGAATTCACCAACACCTTTATGCTTTTTGTCTTTGATCTTACAAAGAAAAAAAAAATATACTTCCGCGTCATTTTGTTTCCTTTTGAGAAAAATTACAAGCATTGCGAGGCAAAAAGTATAAACTAAGCCGGGTGGGGAAACGACAGTCAAAGTACGCATCGGAAACATGGAATGGGCGCCGACGCCAATTCCCTTTTCTAATTTCTTTTTTTTTTTTACCCTATTATTTATTTTATTTTTTTCTTTCGCGTACAAAGGAAAATTTTCTTCTTTTGCGAAAGAAAACTTCCGAGAAGTGGCTTGACGGTTATTACCACTTAAGGAATTTGCTCACCTGACCGTCCCCTAAGCGAGACGGTGGGACGGTCTTTGTATCGCCACACAAGCTTGATTTGTCGAAATTGGATCAGTTGCTAATTCAATTTTAGTATTTTGACTCTCTATTTTTTTTTTATTTATTGCAAGCTAAAATTAGAAGACAAAATATACGAGATAACTACGTTTCTAATTTTTTTGAGTTATTAAGAATTGAGAAAAAACTAATGTGACAGTCCATGAGAGCATGGATCCACGCGTAGTCGCGCACCACGTATTCGCATGATATGCCCGTTAGTTAAAAGTTCACGTTTGACATGTACGGGTCGAATTGCACAATTCAATAATCCTCGCGAATTTGGAATTACGTATCCACGTAATCTTTTTATTTTTTTTTAAAGATAACATCTTCTATTTTAAAAATTGCAACGTATTATTTGAATATTATCAATTATATATGTTTTATTAGAACTTTGATCGTGTGGGCCCTCTTGTAATTTTTTTTTTCCAATTTTGGCTTACAACAAAAACGCATAAAGAAAAAAAAAGAAAAAGAAAAAGAAAAAGAAAAAGAAAAAGAAAAACATGGAGTCAAAAATGTTGAAACCGAATCAGCAAGTGATCAATTTCCACAAATAAAATTTGTGGCCATAAACTGACCTCCCACGGTCAATTTTTTGACGGACGGTCAGCTTGGCCGATTCCATTACTTACGGATTTTTTCAAGAACTTGTCGCAAGCATTGCCCCGTTTGGTCTCGGGCCAAACGACCGATGGAGCTAAAATAAGGAACTGAAGAGGGGTCTTTACGCAAAGCGTCCGTTCAGATTTATTTTTTTTTATTTGATTATTTTGGTTTATTTATATTTTCTATATATATGTTTGATCATCGACACATGGTCCCAAAAAAAAAAAAATAGAACAAAAAGGTCAGCAGCAGTGTCACGTGAGCGGTCAAGGTGGTCTTTTCTCTTTTCCTGGCCAAAGTCAAGAAGGGCCTTTTTGGAATTTGAGAAAAATGACAATAAAGAAGGGGCACGAATGGAATATAGTAAAGGCCTATAAATCCAAAGAGAGGCTCTTTGTTTTCTTTTTCTTTTTCTTTTTCTTTTTTTTTTCTGTTGCTCCAAATCAGCTCTCACGCCTCAATCACGAGTCAGGAGCCAGAGGGGGATTTCTCGGTCATCTCGAATTCGCTCGATCACGTTAGGATTGACTGCATCATCGTAACGAAATAAAAAGTGAATGTAAGGAAAAAAAATTGAGATATAAACGTTTATCTCCGACACTTTTTGATATTGTGATTAGCTCTCCAGATACGTTAGCGATACGCGAGTCCAGTATATCAATTTTAAATGTTTTCAATAAATTATGGATCAAAATATAAATTTATTAAAAACATATATACTTTGATTATATGCCTACCCATCACAAAATTAATATATCCAACTAGCAAAGAAAAAACCTAATTATGAATCCCTAACAGAAAAAAAAAACTCACCGTTGATATTATCATAATTTATATAAAAATATACGCTAAATATACAATATGTCTCAACGTGTCCGAATTATTTATTTATTTTTAATAAATAACGTGTCGATGTGTCGTGTTGTATGTCGTGTCACGGGACTGGTAATTATGAGATTCGGAGTCGTTTGGAATTTGGACAACTAGGAGAATCTCGTCCTCTGCATAAAAGAGAAAAGAGAGAAAGCGAAAAAGGAAAACTGGGTGTCTTTTCTACTGGGAAAGGCGACAAGGGGCGAGCACGAGGGTCCCAATCAACCCCTTACGTTGGCTTCTCCCGTCGTCAAATTAGTCGCGTTACGGCGATTGAAAAGAAAAAAGAAAAAGGAAAAAGAGAAAAGAAGAAGGCCAAACGACGAAAAGATACGAGATCCTATCCAGCCGAATAGACAACACGATGAAGATACGATACGTACGTAACGTGTGGTCGCTGCCCCGGCCCCTGTCTTTGGACCCCGGTCGACGGCAAACCGGGGGAGCGAGAACGACGTGTCGTAATGTTCTTCCTGCCTCCTCTCTCCAATGCCCATCATCTCTCTCCCAGCTGTCCTCAATTTGCCCCCCCCCCCCCTCCCCTCCTCTTCCCCCCTCTTCTGAATTTCTTCTTCTTCTTGTTTGGTCATTTTGATAATGGAATTCTTATGTAGGGCCATATTTAACATTTGAATTTCGTAAATTTTCTCAGATCCGAAGAATTATTGTTTGGGAGGAAAAAATACATGAAGTCCCCCAGAGAAGGAAAAGAGGGGGGGGGGGGGGGGGGGGGGGGAAACAAAGGGAGGAGAGAAGCGACAAGTTTACTAAACGTGTACGTAAAACAAACCAAGGCAGCCATCACATGAAATGGTTTGGTGGGTGAGAGATTTGATTGGGGAGGGCAGTCGGTGGGTCCCACTGTCCCACGCTGTAAGCAGCCAACCCTCTAGTTATACTATCCTTGCCAACGGTTTCCTTCGGAATCCGGCGAAGGCGAGCCTCGCGTCAGCCGAGCGACCGGGTAAGGCGACAGCGAGACGAGGCGGCGGCGGCGGCCAATGCGGAGGTGAAGGGCGGCGGACGTGGCGCGCGAAGAAACTCGAGCGCCGCTGGACATCGACGCCGATGATATAGGGTTATTATGGGGGCAGAGAGAGGAAGCGGACGAAAATCCACTCAGCAGCGAGTAGCGAGGGTTGATAAGCCTTTGACGTGAACGGCGACCTTGACGATTCTGATGATGCACTCATGAGGGGATTTGAGTTATTCTATAGGGATGGCCAGATGACTTCGCGGCCCGCATCCAAATAGTGCTTTATTTCTAGAAACCATGCACGAGACTTTCATCTCGCATGGCTCCTAAGAAAGAGCGAAAGGTCACATCCGCAGGTTATGTATTGTGAGGTCAATCCTAATTCATTAGTAGCGGTATGTGACATATCTTCAACGAATAGCCTGGCATTTACTGTAGGTTGAAGCATATGGTTGCCCGGCTAGGAATAACCTCTCCTCGCTTTGAAACAAGGGGTCTTTAGTATTCTATTTGCTCCTAACTCTCGTTTGATGTCAGATAAAACAAAGCTCGAAGTTTCCTCCATAACACTCTAAACTTTTTCGTAGTGGCTTCGTTACAGTTTGTTTGGGCTATTGGATTTATTTTTTTAATTTCTTGGTGCGGATATTGGTAGAAATTGATTGATGCATATAGATACAAATGGTCCAATGGGAACTCCTTGAAGCATTTCGTCGCTTATTACTATGCCCTTCCTCAACCCATTTTTAAAAAACTCAGAAAAATTATAAAATTGCAAAATAAATGCCACGAGGTGTTTAGAAATGATTGAATTAGTTGAATACGAAGATCACTATGACTATCGCCCTTGCTAAATTTACCAAAGACGAGACAACGAGGGATAAGTTTCATCGTCGAGAGGGAAACAGCTAAGTGCGGAGTGGATAATTGCTGAAAGCATCCAAGTACTAAGCCCTCACGCCTCTAAATATTCTATACTTACTCACCTATGTCGATTTTGGGGGTACCAAGAGGTTGATCTCCTTGCTTATCTCATGATACAATCCTCTTCATGCTAAGCCCCTTTCTCCTCGGTCAAGATTTGTAATGTGAAAACCTTTACGCTTGGCAAAAATTTAAGGTGACATCCCTTTCTTTTTACACTATTTCAAAAACCCAATGACTCAATCGTATGAACATGTAAAATATAGGATTTCCAATACTTAAATTCTCTTTTTTATCTTCAGTCGTCGGACGCGATTGATTACCCAACAATAACAAATGGTGATGGTTAGCAACGATCGACTATCATGGAGGTGGTCCTTGTGTAGTAGATGATCCTGTCGCTCCATTATTGGGAGATAATTATTACATTAATTTTTTTAATCTAATTCGGCTAATCCCACCATTTATCCCAGATTTATTATACTACATGTTATTAGATATACCCGGTCCAGAGGACTTCGCCAAATACCTAATAAGATATTTTACTATTTTATCTAGATTCTAAATCTGAACTGCCAAACGAAACCTTAAAGTTCAGAGCGATATTGGATTTACTAAAAATTAACTTTGATAAAATGATATGATGGCTTGTAAGTCAGCCTTTTAATAAGTGAACTATATTCAATATCCGAAAGAAATCTGTGTCGGAGCTTAAGATTGAAATTTGGTAAATCTTTCTCGATGCACCTAATTTCTTTTTTCTTTCTAACATGGAGTGTTTGTAGAGTACATTCGCGAAGGTCGCGTTGGAAGAAGTCATTATGCCGAGTGTAGCAAATGTCCGAAATTAAATCTGAACCAAGGAAAGTAGCGAGTCTCGTGTAGATCTCGTGCGAGTCCATGGATGGTACAAATTCTATTTAGCAAGCGTAACGAGTTGATCGAACAAGATGAGTGCATTTATGAAGCTTAAGAGGACGAGAAAGAGACATGACGGGCAGCCCCATCAATGCTATTGTCTTGTCCTTGGATAGATTGGGTAACAATCAAATGTTGGATTTTTATTTTTATTTTTTCCAATATTGATCGACTGGGTTCCTTTTGAGAGACCAAATAGGACATTTTTGTTTGTGTTGGATTGACGGAAGGACAATATGATCTTTGTGGTCGTAAAATTTTGTGGGAGGATCCAAAGTGGTATTTTGAGAATAGAGGATGCAAAGTAACATTGATGTCACAAGTGACGAGTTATTATTGTTATTATTATTATTATTTAATCTTTACAAAAACTTGGACCGTACATATTCACTTATCTTTATTGGGCATCAAATAAAACATTTAACTCGAATTTTCTTTTCTCCCCCATTTTTCTCTCTTCCCAAGCATAGCATTAACTTAAAAAGCAAATGCTACATGAAATAAGAGATTACAAGATAATTTTACTAAATGATGGGGACAAATTTAAGGAAATTCAAAAATTTCCCAAGCTTTGCTTTGGTCGAGTAGAAGTCAAATCAAAGGCAGACTAAGTCTGATTAACTTGCATCGTAAGACCGTATAATCCGTACACGTATTATTATTTGGAAGTCTTCCACGTTCATTGATGTTAAACTTCACCTTCTCCCTTGGAGTAAAATTCAGACTCTGAGAAAAACTCGAGATGGGCTTTGTTTGAAATCGTGGGCTCAAATTTATTGGGTCCAATGGGCCCACGTTTCAATTGAATCTTTAGGGGCCAAACTGTTTGGCAAATGGGTTTGGGCTAAAGTTATCAATTGGGCTAGATCGACCTTTCTCCCTATTTTCTTTTCCTTTCGTTTTTTTCCCATTTCGCTATCTTATTTATTTATTCTTTGGTTAATATCACGAAAAATTTTAAACTAGTACACCTATAACAAATTTATTATAAAATATTTTTTTGATTGTCAAAAATCCTAAATTGACATTTTTGAAAAAAAGTATCCCAAATTGCTACATCCGTGATAAATTTACCCTATGTTAGTTTTTGTTAAATTTTATCGTTAAATTCTTGATTTTGATGACACATGACAATCGACGGATGTACAAGATTAGGGTTTTTATCCTTTATTGTATGAATTTGGGATTTTTGTTAGTATTAATTCAATTTAACATAGACTAATAAAAGGTAAATTCATCACATTTGTACCAATTTGAAATTTTTGATGGTCAAAATAATTAATTTGAGGTAAGTTTTTCACAAATGAACCATTTTGGGAGATTTTTGGTGAATGAAAAAAAATAATTTTTGGTTTCTCTATCTAAACCCTTCTTTCTCTGTGCTTTAACCAACTTCCCCTTTGTCGGAGAACGCGCGGAGAGGAGCGGCCACGTGGCAACAGGACTCTCTCTCTCTCTGAGCGCTTCTTTCTCCCTCCACTATCGAACTGCGGACCGGCTATATATACATTCCTTCGGCGAAGGCAAGCGGGGAGGCTCAATTTTTTTACGTAACTGCCGAGAGAGAGAGAGAGAGAGAGAGAGAGAGATACTGAGTTCGAAGTGTTTTAATCTCGAGTCTTCAAGCTACGCCGGTGTGGATCATCGTTGTCGATGCTTTTCCATTCGTCGATTTAGCTGCCGGTCGAAGCCTGAAGCCACATCTCGGACGCGGGGGCGTTCTTGCTCTGTTTTGTTAATCTGAGTCCGAGAGCTGAGCGTCGACGTTTGAGCGAAAGTCGAACGATAATTTGAGATAAGCTAGTGGGTTTCAACTCCTGAGGATCGTTGATGTCTTTGTGCGTTGCATTATAAATGAACACCGCATGTTTGAGAAGATGTTTAAGTGAAATTGTGCACGTTCTTGCTCTGTTTTTTAATCTGAGTCCGAGTTGAGTGTTTAGGTTCGAGTGAAAGTCGAAACATAATTTGAGTTTAGCTAATGGGTTAAACTCGTGAGATGTTTTCTCGTTTTTCAAATCGAAATTATCGGATGGTTGATGTCTCTGTGTATAGCATTTTAAATGAGCAAGACATGTTTGTGAAAATGCTCAAGTGAAATTGTGTACTAACCCGAGGAGTTCCCTCTTGAGTCTGATTGTTCATAACATGTTCGGCATGATTAGCAGCTTCGATTCGCTCATTTCAGTATTTGGAAATATGGTCGAGACTAACCCAAATTTTTCTTGTCTTTGCTCTCCGTTGTTTATGTCTTCCTGTGGGATTCAATGGACTCCGCCAATGAAGAAATGGATTTTTTCGGTGATGACCGGTGTGGAGCACGTTATGAATGGCCTAAAGTTTTGAGTACTTTAATACTGATTAAAGTTTCTGAGGTTTTTGTGTTGATGGGTAAAAGTTGAGTTCTCACTTCGTAAGTAGGAAAACGAGTGAATAAGCTATAAAAATAAAAAAGAATGAACAAAAAATGTTTATTAAAAAAAGGGGAAAAAATATAAAAATCATAAAAAAAATATTGGAAAATATGTATAGTGCAATTATAGTAGAAATTGCATTTTCCCAAACATCTTTGGCTCAAGGTGTATTTGCTTTGTTTAGTAGATTAGGTTATACCTTAGTCAATCCCTTGCAATTTTATTCGGTTGAAAAGAAAAAAAGGGTTATGTCTTAGTCAGTGCACTTTATTTACATCACTGAAAAAAATGATAGATTTATTGTCAGTGGTCATTTTATTAATATATAGGAAATGATGAAAATAAAAAAAAATGAAAAAAATATTGATTTTTGGATAAAATCATCAACTTTTTGTTTTCTCTCTTTTGGCCAAGCAAGTTAATCTTGGATAAAGTCCATCGCATTTATTATTTCTCATCATTCTTACTTTTTAATCATATAAATTAGGAAAATAAATTCAAAGAAAAAGAAAGGAAAATAGAACACATTTTTTTAAAATTTTATTTCATGTTTTTTTTGGTTTCTCGTATATGGGCACAATTTATGTGGGAATATTGTGATGATAAATAATATGTTCTTTTTGAATTTGGGTAGACATATCACTGACGAGTGGGCGATGGCACACATAAAGAAGCATGTGAAAATAATGGATGTACATCTTAACTTTTAAAGAGGATGCTCAACATGTTCTCGCTCCTTGGATTGGTGAGGGCGAGGCAAACCTCCAACTGGATCGATTGCCGCTACATAATCGTGTTGGCGGTGGCTATGTTCTTCACTGGGCCCCTCTTTATGGGATCTGTCCCAACTACGACCCCAACCTATTGGGCCACTTTGCAAGTGTCGGTGTCGGCAACGTCCTCATAATCGCCGTCTATATCGCCAAGGTATTCCCTTCCTTATCCCGTAGTTTCCTCGCCCAAGGAAAGCGTGGGAGAAGGCAAGGGAAACCTCGGCCATGTAGACGGTGATCATGAGGGCGTAGCCGATACCAACATTGGCGAAGCGGCCAAATAGGAAGGAGGCATAGTTGAGGGCGAATCCAATAAGGAAGGGTGCAGCGAAGAAGATGGCCTCCAACAATGCGATCATGTAGCGATGTCGATCCAGTTCGAGGTCCGCCTCACCACTGTTGACTCGAGGAGCAAGAACATGTTGGACCATCTTACTTTATGCATGCCACCACTGAGCTCATCACTCCTATATTTGTCCAACTTCAAAAAAAAAAAAAAACCTATTTATGATCTCAATGTTCCCATGTAAATTGTAACCATACACAAGGAATTCAAAAAATTAAAAATTAAAATATTCGTTGCCCAATTTCGTCTCTTTTTCGTAGAATTTATTTATCTAATTTAGATGACGAAAAGATAAGAAAGATAAAAATAATAAGTGCGATGTACTTTATTTGAAATTAATTTGTTTGATTAATGTTTTGACCTAAATTTAGGTTAATGGATTGCTACGCTATTGTACTTGGACTCTCTATACCAAATCACAACTTAAGTTTATACCCATTAATATGCAAATTGATTAACTCGGATTTGCTATTAATCATTTTAGTGTAGGTCGATTAAATGCCTAAATAAAATAGTTGGAAAACTATTATATTCCTACAAACTGGAGATTAAAAGTCCGAGACTTGATTACGCTAGATTTTTTAGTAGGCAACATGAATTAGTTTATACCTAAGTCACTAACATAGATTATCATGTGCAATCAATTAATTAAACACCCAAGAAACATCAAATAATTGTAGGGAGCATGTGGCAAGCAATTTATTCTCTCTTTATGATTTTTGCTTTTTAAGGAAAGAGACTGACTTAAAAGCGATGCATGAATTATATTCTAAATGCAATGATATAAAATAATCGCAAGCTATCCTAATCTAATGCAAATGAAATTAATCTAATTAACTACATGACTAATCTAAATGACTTGCAATTAAATTAAGCTAATGTACAGACTATGTTACGGTTTAATGAGATCGACTACATGATGCATGAATTAATTAAAGACTAAACCTTGCGACTCTGAATGTAATGGCACCCTAACATGCAACCTATATGACATGGCATTTATAATTTCTTTTTGAAAATTTAAAATTAATTAATGACTTAATTAAACCATCTAGTAAAAAACACATTTAGCCTAGATTATGCATAAAGTTGAACCTAATCTTATCCTAGCTTAAGTAGGTTAATTTTAATATGCAAATATAGCCTAAACATGCAAAACTAGTCTAAAAATGCAGCAATTCCCTAAGCATGCAATTATTCTAAAATACAATCTATTCTAAGATGCAATTATCTAATCTAGGATGCAATTCTTCTAAATGATCCTAATCTACACGATTAAATTTTAATAAATTTTAAAACATGCAAGCACATCTGCCAAAGATATAATTTAAATCACAATCCGCATAATAATTCATTGAAATATGCAAATTAAAGATTGCGACAATCGAGATAGATAATCCGACGCCTCTCGAATTAAATTTCTAATTATCTACCACCTTAGAAAATCAAGATAATTAAGAAAAATAATTCGACGGCTTACGGATTTAAATTAGCAATTAGAAAAGTTCTATATTATTGCTGTATCTAGCAAATTTATCTGCATTGAGATATGATTAGATAGCAGTAATTCGAAATAGGCGACAATATCTTCAAAATAGGCCCGGATGAGGATTATCACCTGATTTGCGGATTAGCTTCCAAATTTGAATGGATGTTCTGCGGATCGCGGTGCGGACGGTTTGGGTCGACTGGCGGGGAACGGCGACAGCGGTGACGGTGGCACTCGACAGCGGGCTTTGGCGATTCGCGGCATAGCGATGACGTCAGGAAGATTACGGCAGTGAGGACTCAGTGAAGACCGTGAGGACAGAGAATAGCTTGGCGTTGCCCTCGGGAGAGCAACGATTGGCGCTAGATTGTACAGGATGGTCCAATTATATGGGCTCAACCAAACTCATTAAGTCCTAAGAACCTCTGTTTACTCATGATTTTCGGCCAATACGATTCTATAAGTTCAATTGAATTCAAAACCTTTTAATTTAAGTCCATTCGTCGCTGGTCCAATTCATATGCGAATTATATGTATGCTATAATTAAAAAATAATCCATATGAAAATTATACTGAAAATGATTTAAATATTTTTGCTAGGGACTAATGTTAGTCCCTATTTTTTTTTTTATGAAATTAATCCTAAATGGGTAGCCAAAATTTTAGGTGTTAACAGCTAAAAGAAGGAGAAAAAAGTTGATGATGTTATTCGAATATAAGTAATTTTTTTTTTGTTTCTTTTCCCTTTTTCTATTGCCTATATAAATACCTTTGGCGATAGATCTATCGTTTTCATCAATTATAAAAGTTAGACAAAAAAGTGCAGTGACTACTATGTAGTCTATTTTGTTTTTTGCAACAGCATTAAGTCGCAAAGATCGATTCATTGCATGGGAAATTTGATTCGCAGAGATATATGTGTTTTTAGGTTGCTTTTAGTTCAGCTTTCTTGACGGACATTGAGCTTCTAAAGTCCTTTGTGAAAAAGTTAAGTGTGTAAAAAAAAAAAATACACGGTATTCTTTAGGTTAGTTTTAGGATTTATATGCTAGATTAGGTTTATCCACAGGTTTAGTCTTTAACTCAAATAATTCCAAGGATTAAAAAAAATCATCTAGACATATGTCGAATTCATATTACAGTCATTTCCCTAAGCTATTAATTTTTCTTAAACTCTCCTAATTTGCTACACTTCCCACATCACCTAAGCTACTAAATATTTGTTAAAGTTGGATTGGGCCCAGACTTAGGATAACAAGGCACCAATCCAGGATTCCTTGCTTCCCCAAAAGTTTCGAGTGCTCACAATACCCAATTTAAAATAGGATTAGTCCATAAAAATTAAAATCAAGCTCGGGACGCATCACGACTTTGGGCTTATTGACAGAGCTTTGGTACATTTTTTGCACGACTCTTATCGAGTTACCGCACTGCATTTTTATCTTTGATGAATTGGTTGTGATTCTTTTATATTATTATTATTATTTTCAACATAATATGCTTATTTTAGTTGAATGGCTAGGTTACATTCTTCGAAACTCATCTACTTGTCGCGAATTATGACGTCAAGGCCCCTGAATCGAGTTCTTGTACAAAAATAAGGAATAACAGATCTTTCATATTTAACTGGTGCAAATTAGAATCACACAATTGGATATACTTGTTATTCGAGTTGTATTTGGACCATGGAAATCCACGCCATTTTTGACGTCGATAAAATCTATCATCAATATTCTCGTGTTTGAGCAGTTTAGGCTCCGAAATTTTGTGTCTACATGTACATAGCATCGCCAATGGACCAAGTACTATCTAGTTCATGGCGCACAAAAGGGGGGGGGGAATTTTCAAATGAGATTTTTCATTTACCAACTTATTTCAATTTCCAACTTACAAAAAACAAGGAGAAAGGAAAAAAAGGAAAATGACGACTTCTTCAATGTCATCATTGAACTTTGTCAAAAGCTTTTCCTCTGAAGACCTATAAAACGAGTGTTTTCATATTTATTTACGAGAACACACAATGGTAAGCTACATCTTCATTTCTATCATGGCTGTGGATAGATAGGCCTAGTTTGGGCCTTGCCCCGTGTAACTTAAGCCCTTGTCCGGGCCCGCGTAAAAGTGCAGTTGGGCCCTTGTGGCCCGGGCACGGTGTTTGGGGGGAGGGGGGGCACCCCCAAGCCCATGATCACGTATTCAGCTGTCCGAGCTATTACAATTTTGTAGGCGATACAGTTACGAGATGTTTGCTAAAACGCTTTATAAATATTTATATCGCTGCTTTTCACAATTGAAACCGAAGAGGAGAAAAAAAAAATTGCATCAAAGAGCTTCTTAATAATAATAATAATAATAATAATAATAATTTATTTCTTCAAAATGAAAACCGCCTAAAAATGTGTGAAGGAGGCAAATACATTTATCTTTTTCCACGTAATTTTTTTTATTTGTTATTTTTTTTATTTTTCTGACCCCGACAAGAAAAAGGCAGGGAGGAGCTTCTCTCTCTGTTTCTGGTTGCCGATGCTCTCCCTGGCGAAGAAACTTGATAATCATCACCATCGCCGAAACCCAAACCAAAATCCTCAGGAACAAGCCAGCCGTCTTCATCACCCTTCTTCTCTCCAGAGCTCGTAATCGCCTGTGCGTGCGCGGGCGTGTGGGTGTCGAGCAGCGGAAAGGAGACCGCGAGGGCGATCGGTAGCTACCTCGCAGCATGGCGATGCGGGAGCTCGTGACTGGAGCAGCCAACTGCGATCCCTCCGCTTCTTCGAACCCCTTCGGTGCTCTTGCCAACGCTCTCGTTGGCTCATCCTCCAAAACACAGGTCCTTAATTCGTTTTTTTTTTCCTCTCGGAATTCGTGGCGGTTCGTGCTAGTTTTGTTTGGTTCGAACTGTTATAGCTTCGAGCACTCGGGCTTAGGTGATTCTATTCGGTTGCTGGGTGGCACTTTGAGGTCCTTATCTCCTGTGTTGTTTTGTTGATGGCGGAATTCCCCGGGTTAGTTGCCGGCATTCATGGCCGAGTTGTTGTTTCCTTGGATCGATTGTGGCTGTGAGTTGATTGGCATGAATCGGCTCTTGTCTCGCTAATCGATGGCTGCTGGGGTTCCGGCAAGTGCCTGCTTGTGTTGAATTGTTCTCGCGAGGCCATTTTTGCTAAATCAACTGGTTGAATTCCTGTGGACTTCTTGTGTATACATCGGAATTAAAACTGTTGGAGATGAAAGGACTCGCTCAGTAACGTTTTAGCAGATTTTAGCTTTGAAGTGATTGTGTGGATATATGGACTGATAATCGGTACAGTGGGAGCTAAAAGTAGCAGCCGTGCCTCTATAGCGGTTACTGTTTCACTCGGAGACTGACTCAGACTGGTCATTTGTCTCCACAGGAAAGGCTAAGGGAGATTCCTACAACAACTCCAGCGGCTGAGCGCCAGTTTTTTGTGCAGACAGAGGATCGTCTGAGAGCGATTCCTGGCTCGGAATCTGATCAGTCTCTTTTGCCAGCCAATGCCCAGGTTTTCTACTTTTGAAATATCTAAGAAATGAGGAAGCTTTCTGTCAACTATCTGGGTGCTGATTTATTTTATTTTCTGATGTCAGGGATCTGAATTCCTCCGTCGTTTTCATGCTGTGGAGCATGGTGGGTTTGCGGATGCTTGGGATGAGATACAACAAGCTAATGTCCCTTCCATTCCCCACGACTTGAGGGTTGGCATCAATCCTCAGATTCAACCTACTCTAGATGGTGATTTCTTATTTTCTCCATTTCTGGATTAATAATGCAGACATGCTGCATTTGTTTTGTCTTCTGTTCACTTCACTTTCTCCCTTGTTCAGACTGAAATAGCCAACTACTCTCTGTTTTGTTCACTATTCTTTGTAGTTGCTAAAAACAGTGAAATGATCAAAAGACCATGTATGTCGCTGAATTATATGATGCTGCGATAAAGCGGTGAAGAGTAAATTGGAGGGGAGAAAACTAATGGTGCAGGGGAATACGGTTCCTGTTTCATAATTGCCGTTTGTGTTTTGAAGAGAAAAACTAGGACTTGCATAAAGTCTTATGTTTGAATTGAATTTGACGATTGAGAACCCTACAGAGAAGTTTGGCAATCAGGTAATGTGAAATACTGTGACTGCTCTGACAGGTGTGAAGCGGTGGTAATATGTCCATGATTTTTACTGTATATCTAAGCATGCATCCTTGCGTAATTTGAATTTTCATAAGATGGGCTAGCTGATAATAGTGGAAGACCGTTAAAAAAATGATGATCTTGGTACTGTTTGGATATTTAAACGCAGAAAGATTATTTCTCGGAACTTCTACACACTATTTGTAGATTGGAATGGACAGGCCCAGAAATGCTCATTACTAGAGTGCCAAGGGTTTTTAGTCTTTGGCATTTTGTGGTATCTATCTTGGGGTCTTACTCTCTTGATCATATTGCAGGGCCACCGCAGAGAGTGTTGTCTGGCGTTCTGCACTCCTTTGTTGATAGTAGCCGTGGTGGTCTCCCTTTTCGTCCTGCCCAACTTCCGATGTTAGGGTTGTCCGAGGGTGATAAGCAATGCATACGTGATCGCAGCACTATAATGGCACGGCACTTCTTCGCAGATAAGAGTGAAGATTTTATCAATGCACAGGTATGTGCCATTTTCTGATATTTAGATATCTCTGGCTGTTATTATTGATTCTCGGTTGGTGGTGTCAAATATAGTATCTCTTATAACAAACGACATATGATTTCCATAAATTCATGATCCCTTTGGTTTAGTCCTTTACCTTGTCTTTGCCACAAATGCACCTCGAGTATTGTAGGCTGATAATCTTCTGTCTTTTAGATTGTTAGATTTTTCAATCTTTTTAAACTATATTCTTATAGAATCTAAATGGGATGCATGATTTGCTGCCCTTCTTCATGATAAACTGTGTCGGTATTTCTTCATTTTTTCCTGCTTTGCCTCCTAAATTTGGTTTCACTTACATAATCTTTCCTTTTATTTTTCTTTTTGCTTAGCATTTACCGGTTTCTGTTTCTTTTCCCTCACTTTTAGGTGAATGCACTGTTGCACTCCTTAGATATTGACGGTGATGTTCGCGGCAAGGGACCTCTGCCTGGGAGATTTCGGGAATTGGAGGATTATTGGAATGAGTCACAGGGAATGATGAAACCCGGTCCCCATCTTGGTGATGCATGGGCCACGGAATTTAACCAACACCGAGCGGAGCATGGTGGTCCCGATGCTTGGGTGAATTCTTTTGAGCAGCAGCATGGTGCTAATGGTTGGGCTTCTGAGTTTGAGCAGGCAAGAATAATTTAGCTTGTGTTATTGTCAAACTTCATGGATAATCTTGCCCACGATGTAGGTATTACGTGCAAAAGCAATGGTTATGCATTACTGGTATATTTTTTTTTTGCAATATTTCATTGCTCTAAAGAAACAGAACTGTGGATTCAAATCAATATGAAGAAGGAAAATAATTCTGAACAGGGCTATCTTAATTCTTTTTGTGGTAAAAGGATTACGTTTTGATTCGGTATGTAAATTATGGTTAGTTTTAGTTTAGCTAATGTGGATGACGAAGATCATCTTAACAGAACTTGTCCATGTATCTATTCCTTGTACAGTTATGTATTTTGATCCAGAAGGATTAGTAGTCGATTAATCTAGCTGCACAATCCTTCTTTCTAAGAGGTCATAATAAAAAATATCAACTTTTTGTGGCTGCAGCAATATTCTCAGCTAGCTACTGTAGATCAAATGGGGCGCGTCAACATCCCTAGTTTAGCAGCGATGGAGCAGACTCGAATGCTTGCTCACACATTAGCACAAAATAATGATCCCAAGTTTCAGGTTCATATCATTAATCTTAAATACTTCACTTACCTATTGCCTTTATCTCTTCTTTATTTATATTTTGCAGTCATCAAGAATGTTATTTTTTATTGTGCATTAGGATAAGATGTAATTTGATTGGTGATGCTTCTTTTTTTTGATATGGTGTCATTTTGCTATTGCACAAATTATGAAGGCTTATAGCTTGCGGCATTGTTTTGAAGTCTTTCTTCACTTCGAAATTTTCAAGTCAGCGTCTTCTGGCCTTCTGTTTAGAACGTCGACCTGTGCCGTGTAAATAGTGATGCTGTGTATACAAAAAAAGGTTACATAGACTAGTGTACTAAATGGCATGACAGTAGAAAGTGCATTCAGAACACTCAACAAACGCTTGTAAATGTACAATCATGTGTTCACCCTCTTAGTGAAGCTGACTTTCAGAGCATTTGGAGCAGCCAGTATTATTTTTCGATCAGCTTTTTTAGTGAAAATGGAGTAAAGATGACATTGGACATGCATTTGCGTGGCGCTTGGAGTGAGAACATTACTTTTGACTCCTTTGTAAACAAAATATCATAAGAAAGCTGCTGATTCTATTCTTTGCTTGGTAATTTGTTCACCTTGCATCCAATGTGTGACCTGTTGCTATGACGTTTTCAGCTATAGTACCTTCCTACTGGTGCAGTTAACATGAAAGTCAAAAGCTCAGCTTTGAAGGAGCAAATTTAGGTCTTTGTTGAATTGCAATAAATTTCAACATTAGTCCTTGGGAATCATGTCATGGGTCTTGTTGAAGTTATACCTTTCAGTTTGTTCCTTTGCTTCTGTTTGGAATGAAATTATCACCTTGTAATTTCATTAGCCTTAGAACAATAGCTGCTCGGACAGTATGATGCTATCCTATGCACTTTATTGTACCAGTGGCAACTTATAGCACAATTTTCAGGATATGATGAACCTAGTTATTAGAGTGCTATGTCTTGGTTCCACAACATACTAGGATGCATGCTGTTAAAACTAGTTTACTTAGGTTTGTCTGGACCGACTTTTACTTTTTGCAGCTCCTATACTGCAACTTTTTTTATTCATCTCAAAGAACTTGAAACTTTCACATTGTACAGATGTTGACACGTAGATTTACATAAAGTTTTTTCATAACTTTTTGGTCTCGAATGATAGTTTAGATGTCGCAGGAAGCAGGAAAGCCAAGAAAAGTAATTTGTGCTTCTGTTAATGAAAAACAAATATGCCCTTACTATGGGATGTTATTACAGTATTTTATAAGTGCCCTTCAAAATGTATTGGCATGCTTTCTTTAAACAATCAGATCTTCTTAGCAATAAATTTTGACGATGTGTATTTATATGAGTGATTTATGTCTTCAAGTTTTTGCTCAATTGAAATGTCAAATGTTCGCAGAACTCAAAGTTCCTTCAGTTTGTATCGAAGATGAGCCGTGGTGAACTTATCGTCGATGATAATCAAGTGAAGCCTGCACCTGGGGACTGGGCATCAGAATTTCAGCAACAGTACAATGCAGGTCCTTCTTGGGCTGATGAATATGTGAGTAACGATCTGATCTAGGTTACACGCAACCTTCCTCCACGTTCTTGTTTAATTTACTCATTGTACATTCACTATTTTATGTTTTCTCAAGTGACAACAATTTAAGCAGAGGCCTAGTTGGTAAGAGCACTGCGACCAATGTTCAAACCGTGGCGTTCACGCCGGGCTAGGCAGCGTTCGTGCTAACAGTGGTGTCTTACCTAGAGTGCCGTGGTGGTGGGGTCTTGCGGCCTCCCCGAGGACTAGTCGTGCTTCACCGCTGGTTCGAGCGCAAGCTCGCCGGCCGCACGGAACCCCGGTCATAAAAAAAAAAAAAAAAATTAAGCAGAGCACACTTGTGGGTGCAGTGCTCAAGCAAGGGAATCTGAAGCATTTCGATTTAACATAAGTCCTGTTAGATGCATGTTCTTAGGGGAAATATTTTTTGCTATTGTTTGGTCGACATACTTATGTTGGAGGATGCCTTTAACATTCAAAATAGAATAATTGGCAAAATGGTTAGGCTGCCTTCTGTATGAGACGTCATTGCCTAATTCTAGTTCCTTTTTGACTCAGCTCCATCATGGACCCAATCAATGGGCTAATGAATTTGCTGCTGAAAGAGAGACAAAAGGAGCTCTAGAAGATCAATGGGTCAATGAATTCTCCAAGTTGCATGTTAATGAGTGGGCGGACGAATTTGGGCAGCAGGTTGCTGAAGGGAGTTTGGGGGACAATGCAGCTGATGACTGGGCAAATGCATATAGCGAGTGAGTTAATTATGTTGTATATGAAAGTAGAGAGCAAATTCAAGCAATTTCTTAACTTCCTTACGGTAAAGGTTGATAATTGAAATATCAATTCGGCATATATGCATTTTAAAATATTTTCCTAGTACAATAGTGAATTCTTAGCCGCACATCTTTCAAAAGTACTTAGACTTGCAGTGTTGCCTAAATGCCTTGTCTTGCGAAGGGAAAATTGCCTTTTGAAGTTCGATCAAAATGCAGTTTTGGTGTTTATCAATTACCAATACCACACGTGCTTGTTGAAGATATGCATTGAAAGCAAAAAAGTGTCACCGTCATTTATTGTTTTCTCCCTTGGTTCCTTAAATATTATGGTGGTCTCACCACGTCAGGCACCATCTTCTGGAAAGCCAAGTGAATTGTTCATCACATAGTTATGTATCGCACCGGTACTGCTGTACCGCTGTTGAACTTGCGACAGAAGGGAAAGGTATTATCATTATGGTTGGAGAAATGACCTATAAAGAAAGAGTTTGGATTCCTGCATGTCTTGACAGCTGGTGATCACTCTGAAATGTGCATCTCCTCTCATAAGTTTTTCTTGTTCAGTTTATCCTCGAAGCAATTTCGACAAAGACATTATTGTGACTGGACTTTCCACTTGCATTTTTCTTGAGATTTTGCCTTCATGTCTAAAATCTGAAGTTGCTTTTGTTTCCAGTAATTCTAAATAATGACTTTATAGTTTGTGAGATGCTAGCATGGAATCAACCATGTTTTTACTCAAATAATTTGAATGATATTGTAACATAATTATCTATCTTCATAGTTCGTCCTTTTTACATTTATGTCGTATCTTTCAGGTTCTGGAATGAGCAGCAGCAGCAGTCAGATGGTTCAAGGGGAGTGTATGTTTTCTCAGATGTGAATCCATATGCTGGGCACCCTAATCCCTTAAAAGAAGGCCAAGAGCTCTTCCGCAGAGGGCTTCTGAGTGAAGCAATTCTTGCTTTAGAGGCTGAAGTTATGAAAAATTCTGATA
Organism: Psidium guajava; assembly: GCA_016432845.1. Taxonomy (NCBI): domain Eukaryota; kingdom Viridiplantae; phylum Streptophyta; class Magnoliopsida; order Myrtales; family Myrtaceae; genus Psidium; species Psidium guajava. The sequence continues at coordinate 35,898,211 of CM028226.1, forward strand.
ATGCTGAAGGTTGGAGATTACTTGGCATTGCACATGCAGAGAACGATGATGATCAACAGGTTATTCAACTTACTGTATCTTAAAGTCAGTAAGAGTGTTCCTATGCTTAGGATTTTCCTCAGGCACATCATCTTTTCCCTTCTTCAAACATCTTCTTTTTTACCCTGAGTTTGTTGTTCTATTGTTGTCTTCACAAGAAACCACCATCTGCTTGTCAAACGACTTGTTGACTCAGTTGCTTCTGTTGGAGATACTAGACTTTTAAGGAGTACCTCTTTAGTATGTCATATGCCTGGATTTTTCCAAGTCTCTTACTTGGCTGCATTTTTGTAGCAATCAGTTGTGCCAGCTAATTGAGAGGGGGACAATAGCTGCTTTAAGCACAAGTATTTCCAAGTGTATAGCTGAGATTCTTTAGCATGTGTAAATAGAAATAATTGGCAATAATAAGTGGCCTGGGTTTTATTAAATGAGCCGTGCGAAATATTTCTAGCTATTCATTAATGGCAATGTTTTAGCAGAGATCTTAAGTTGTTCAACTGAAACTTGTGTATTAACTGGAAACAAAATGAATGCAGGCTATTGCAGCAATGATGCGAGCTCAGGAGGCTGATCCAACTAATTTGGAAGTGCTTCTTTCGCTTGGTGTCAGTCACACAAATGGTAGGTGCAAAGTTAATTGCAAAAGTGACCAAACAAACCAGTATGCCTTTTTATGCTAATTTTAGCTATGGCAGGATTCATCAGTTAATGAATTACATATTTGAGACTCTGCTTTCTTCCTAGAACATAGTAATGCAGACGGAGCTATTTGCGAGCTCCTCAAACTTGACTTATTAGTTATTACTCAAGTCTGTCTTATCCGTTACTTAACATTGGCTTTATTCTTCTCCAGTTCAAGTCAAGTCGATCGGCTTGTGAGCTTCAGTAGTGGAGAATCTATACATGTGGCGTGTTTACATACTTAAGAACATTGAAATTTAAGTAATATAATCTTTCACTTTGATAATTTGAGTGCAAGCTTGAGCACATTTCAACTTGAGACTACAAGTTGATTCTAGATATTTGAGTTGAGTTCTGTGTATAAGGATTTTTTCACTAGTTGTGGTTTTGTTTAAAAATCCTAATTCAATTGAACTGGAGTTGTCTCAAGTTCGATTATAGAAGTCTTTTCTCCATGGATCTCTCTTTTGGACAAGATGAAGAAGCAACAGAAGCGTTGGATTATGGATAATTTATATATGTAATTTTTAATTTCAGAGCTGGAGCAGACTACTGCATTGAGGTACTTATATGGATGGCTGCGTCATCATTCAAAGTATGGAACACTGGCATCTCCTGATATGCCTGAGTCTTTGTATCACGCTGATGTAAGTGTCAGTACAGGATTCCTTACAGTTTGCATCAGTTTAGACAAAATTATGTGATCAATTCGTGGAAAATTAAAAGCTCTCTATTTCGCAAGCAGGTCACTAGATTGTTTAATGATGCTGCACAAATGTCTCCTGAGGATGCTGATGTGCACATCGTACTTGGTGTACTTTATAATTTGTCGAGAGAATATGATAGAGCTATTGCCTCTTTCCAAACGGCATTGAAACTTAAGCCAAATGACTACTCACTTTGGAACAAACTTGGTGCAACGCAAGCCAACAGTGTTCAGAGTGCTGATGCAATCTTGGCTTATCAAAAGGTACGGTTTAGAAGACCATATCTTGTTTGGATAATAACTTTTGGCTTGCAAGTGTATTAATTGTGAGATGTTAGGGAATGAAACGAGCAAATCGGCAAGATGTGTATAATTAAAACTTTCTTTGTGGTTATGGTTGAGGAAGAAACAATTCTTTTCATGCCTAACAGCTATATAGCTGCCAAAGGAACGTCACAGCCACGTCTCTTTATGCGACATAGAAATTCACCTCAGATGGATAATTCTGGGCCATGGAAACCCTGCTGATCTCATGGACTAGATACGAGTTGAAGTTGGGATGAATGGTCCGAACATGACTGTTTGCACTTGGGGTTGTTCGGAGTTACTTGTGCTGTGGAATTATCTACATGCACTCTATTTCTTAAGTACTACGCTAAGCCCATGGGGTTTTTGGAGGAACTGCATTTGCACATTCTGTTGTCTATCCAAACTTTGATGTGAATATGGAGTGAGTTCTCACTGTTTCTTGACATCAAGATAACTCTTTTGAAGAACTTCTGCTTAACCTGTTCTTCCTTCTTCTATCTTAACTATGGACTATTGTTTGTTTGTATGTTAATGTGTATACATGCGCTTCTTTCATGCGCTTGGTTGCTTGTGCAGATGCAGGCGTGAAAAAGTTAGGTACTTTATAACTTGAACTTGTTAACTATCAATGATTCATACTATTACATCCTGATGAAAGTGCGCTCAAGAAAGACGTGGCAAAGTGCATTTGCTTGTTTAGGAGATCATTTATTGTTCCTCTGAAATAAAGTCTCCAATATATCTCGGCCTATTTCTTAATCCGGGATTGACTCTCTCTCTCTCTCTCTCTCTCTGCAGGCTCTTGATTTGAAGCCTAATTACGTTCGAGCATGGGCAAATATGGGGATCAGTTATGCCAACCAGGTAAACTCCGCTGCATCAGTCTTTCTGTCCAGTTATTGGAGGGAGTAAATTATTTAATTGCAAGCATTGCAAATTTGAGGGTGGATTGAGGTTGAATTTGGAAACCCTTTTGGTGGTTCCAGCAACAATTTGCTGTAGGACCATGCATGTTATTGCACTATGGCTAATTTCTCTGGTCAGGGATGAGCAGCCCCAAAGTCAACGATGTCCGGGAAAGATCATGCAAAAATTAATGTTTTTTTAATACCTGATTATGGTTTATTACGTCGTTCCCATTAGGGCCTGTTTGTTTAGGTTCTTTAAAAAGAAAAAAAGCAACTTTTTTCTTTCCCATTAAATCTAAAATACTAGAAAAATATAAAAAAAATTGTAAAAAAATTTGAATGTGAATGTACATGTCAACATTTGCATGTTGTGAAAGTTTCAGGTGCATTGAGCTAATAAAAGTCGAAATGCATTCGCCACAAGATTAAGATTAAGTAAAAACCAAAATGTAAGAGACTAGCTAGACACATCAAACCTCTTTGATATCATACATCTTAATAATTGACAATAAAGCCATTTGGTTGTCTTAATTGCGAGAACTTACAAGATGGAGATGCATGGGAAGAGATGAGCATTAACTAGAGTGGTAATTCATGTCGTGTCGCGTCTACTATTTGTGTCATTTCTTGTCATGACGAAAAGGAGAAAACGGTGAAAATGAATCAGTTGGCATTATTTTTGAGTTAAAGTCCTGTCCCGTTGTGTCGGTTTCAGGTTTCCATTTCTCTCAATAAATGTGCATTGTATTCCACTCCTTTTTCATGTTGTATCAGGAATTTCTATAAAATACTTTTATGTATTTCTTTTGGTTGTGGTATGAAGTGACTGTCTACAGTCTTCGCAAAGAAGCTTTTGCAGTAATAATCCACAAAATGTATGGAGATTTCTGGCACCATGTTTCTCACCACTTATGTTCTTTCCCCATTTAGGGCATGTACGAAGACTCTATTCGTTACTATGTCCGTGCACTTTCCATGAATCCGAAGGCGGACAATGCATGGCAATACTTAAGAATCTCGTTAAGGTATGACCTTGTCCAATGTATAAGTTTGTTTCTGATAGCAGTATTCATGCAGCATATAAAGATCTGCCTTTGTCCATGCTGTCTTCTTTGCAGCTCTGCTTCTAGGAACGATATGCTGAATGCTTGTGACTCGCGGAATTTAGACATCCTGCAGAAGGAGTTCCCCCTATGATGGTTTTATTGGTTTTGGAACTGTGGCCGGGTAATGGTTTGTGACAAGAGATGGGTTAATGTGCTTTTTCAGATACGTGGAGTCGTAAGGGTTCTTTGCCGAATAGTAGGAAACTTCTGTGCATGGGTTGAGGTTGCTCTGTTGGGAAGATGATGAGCTCTTCCTCGTGGCCAACACCCGAAGAATTGAGAGCTCACTAGATTGGATTGGGCGCATAGGCCGAGAGTAGCTTTAAGTGCCCAAGGCATTCACATGCTGTCGTTATTGGCCCTTGGTTGCCCTCCAATTTATTGCGTGCTATGTGATTCGATCTAGAAAAGTAAATCTGTACCATGCTCTTTTGGCAACTCGGATGTTAGGATCTGCAATGGCTAGATCCTTGTGAATGGCTTTGTAGTTTGTAAAATAAGAAAGTGCAAGCGCTCAAGCAAGGCGGACTTTTTGCACCATGAAGGAAGATGGACGCTGAATGTGCATTCGTATTGAAGTTAAAACATTTTTTCCATCATGTTTAATGGCTAGTCGCTGCATTTAGCCGGCACTACCGTAGTTGAAAATAGTCTTTCGTTTTGTACCAATCTGCGTGACTATCGGACGGCTTAAAAAGGCTCGGGGTTTATTCAACTGGAAAACCAGATGTAATAACTTCAATTCATTCGTGAGAACCTTTGCAATTACTCGTTATGGTCATTCCTTTTTCAAGTACGAAGCACTTCATCGACACCTGCTGGGGCCGAGAATCTATAAATTTCCTTCTTGCTTGCATTGCATTAGTTATCATATTTAACCTTTAGTCCCTTGTGAGTTGTTGCTGAACCTTGAATGTTATTTCCCAACATGATTGTGATGGAAAGATTTGTTCCGAACGAGGATGATGTCGAGCTGGGAAAACTCTCTCTCTCGCTCTCTCTCTCTCTCTCTCTGAATGAAATGATATGATGTTCATGTGGGGTTTGGTTTCATGTTCGTCTGAGCAGTGAGCAGAAGAATAGTACGATCCAACATAATAAATGCAAGCCTACCTGCTCTTACCTTTTTTTCTTCTTTTCAATTGACTTCTCGCGCCCGGTCCCCCTCCATACACAAAGCTCTCCGGACGTCCCTGCACCATCCTTTCCTATTCCCTGCCCCTCCCTATGATCCTCCGCACGAGTTATGCCTACCGAGAATTGCATGCCTGAACGTTTGATTTGCCTGCGCTCTCGCTCTCTCTCTCTCTCTCTCTCTCTCTCTCTCTCTCTCTCTCTCTCTCTCTCTCTAATACCAGTTAATGATCTCCCACGAAAACGCTCCTGGCGCATTGTTGACTACAAACGTCCCGATGGGCCCATCGTAATAGGTTCGCCACCATCGGACGATGTCGAGTAGTCGTGGCTTAGATCGAATGTTCGGTACAGATAGAATTCTTAATTAAGTATGATACTAGAAGCTAGGCCGATCAGCTGTGTCTGATATGCATGACGTACGCGATAATAATGCCTGAAAATGAGAATCCTGCTTCCAGATTATAACCTCCTCCCCCTCTCTCCTCCCGCCCACATTATTTATTGAAGCAAATCTCAACTGTCGCTCTCCACCTGATCCCCGTCCCCGCCACCCCCATGTGGTCAGACCCCTCCACTTCACTTCACCTCTCTCACAGTCTCAATCCCCTCCCCCAACCACACACACACAGTGAACAGAGAATCAGCAAAGCACCAGGGATTGCTTGATGATAAACAGTTTCGAATGATGGGTCAAGGATCCCATGCACCCAAAAAGAATCTATCAAGACCATCTTGATTTCAACCCCCCCTTCCCCCATAAAAAAAAAAAAAATACAACTCTCTTGCTGTTTATTAAGATCTATCACGACGATGGGATTTAGTGGTTTCGTGTGGAGTTCGTGTACAGGTCCATGTCCGGTGCGAATACCAGAAACCCGCCGCTTATTCGGGACCGACACACGTATTCACCGCGCATGTTAGAAATATCATCCAATCCCCGGCGTGCTAATCGGACAATTCGTTCTCTCCAAATGAGCACAAGGACTCAGATGTTAATATTTTCCGTATGTGGGCTCGCCTTAATTGTAATTATAATTAATCGAATACGGTATTAATTTACCGTATACGATATTGGTTTAATAAAGTAGGATTTAAGGATTCTTAACGGGCCGAATATGGGTCTGGTTGGTGTGGGCCGAATTTCGGCCCGGCCCGTGATGGAAGGGCCTAGCCGGAAGTTAATATAAGGCTTGGACCCCCATTTAGCCCTATCTTCATGCCATTCTTCCTCTTCTTCTTCTCCATAAGGCTCCCGAGAGAGAGAGTGACGAGGTAGAGGTTGTTCCATCGACGCCAGGCAACTTCGAGGGTATAAAGGGGAAGTTCCGAATCCGTCTCGCCGAAGTTCCGAAGCCTGATCGTCGTTTTGAGGAGCTGATCGACGATAGATGCTAAATCAGGTACGTCGTCTCGAAATCTTGACTAATAGGTTGTTAGAACATGACTACGGAGGTCCTAGGGTGTCGGAATCGCCGGCCAACATCAGATTCATAATCGTCCCATCCTCATCCTAGTATATGGGTGATCGTGAAATGTTGGTACTTTCGAATTATGATAGTAAAAATTAGATCCTTCAAACGGGTGGGTCAGGTGCATTGGATTTGGGTTGGGTTATAATTGATTTGACCCAAATAGATCAATTTTATCAATTTATTGCTATGCAAATTTAGTGATTTATATCCGACCCAACTTATACACAACGCGCAACCAACACGTATTACTAAAATAGTTTCGTATTTATTCCAATGTAGAAAAACTCATAAAAAATAAGGTGAGAGTATGGAGTAAGTTAGTGCAAGATTGAGAAAGAATGACGAGAGAAACATAGAAGTGAGTTGGGTTTAAGTAAGTTGCAAATCTATACGATTCATTTAGCATTTATATTATATTTAAACTTATTTATGACTTATTTATATATATAAGTTTTTTTTATGACCGAATATTATATATGAATTAAGAAATAAGTTAGAGATTTTTTTTTGACAGGTCCAGTAGAACTATGAACTTTTACCTAAGTACTTGGAAAGTCCAAGAAATAGTAATTGGTGCACGATGGTCTATTGGGTGTTCTAGCAAACAGTGTGTGTGCTTGGTAGGCTGACGCTTGCACGAATCAGTGCTGCTATAGTGAATCAGAAATGCACGAATAGGAGATGCTCTGGCAGAAACTTTGGGGCTTGATTTTTTTTGGAGTGATAATGATATAAATGATTTTTAAATTTTAACTCAATATGTAATATGATCTTTGAAATGTTAATTTGTTCAATGTGATCATTAAATTTTATTTTAATGTGCAATATTATTCATGAACTTTTTTATTTATTCAATGTGATCCATAAACTTTTAATTTATGTTCAATCTAGTCCCTATATTGTTTTTGAAATTGAATTAGTGAAAGGACAATTTTGACCATTTTCATATAATCTAAAGATTAAACTGAGCATGTATGAAAAGTTCATGGAGCAAATTAAGTAAATGTAAAGTTCATAGACTAAATTGAATAGATTTAAAGTTTGAGAATGACAATTCATATTGAGCTAAGGTTTAAAAATTATATTGAATAAATCATAAATTCATGAATTATATTACATATTAGATCAAAGTTTCGATACTATTTATGTCATTTTTCCTATTTTTGGGTGTTCGATTTCGGATCTTTCTGGTGACGCAGAGATTTCATTTGCTGAAGTGTCTTATTGATTGCGTGACTTTGAAGTAACCCTCCATCTGAGTAAGGTTAAGCCATTCAAAAAAATTTTTTGGGCCTTTTTGTTGCTCTTAATCAGTCAGTCAGTGAAGCAATCAATCAGTCAATCTTGGGTACTTATGTCCAAGTGACATATGACTATCCAATGCTTTTTATATGGACCCTTTTTATCTTAATTTCTTTCTCCTTCTAATAAACCAGATTAAGCTGTCATTAGTCATGCATCGCATCTTCAAATAGTGTCCTGGCATTCAGAAAAATTATAGAAAAGAAAGAAAAAAAAAACGTACATGTCAGCTGGGGAGCGAAAAAGATTTGAACATCTCTGCGATCCTATCAGTATTGACTAGTGGGTTGACTTAAGCTCATCATTGATTGATGCTGTTCTCTCTCTATCTATATCTCTGTGTGCGAGTGTACCTCTGGATTAAAAAAGCTAAAAGCTTTTGCGAAATTGCACTAATTTAAAAGCCTCCAGTGGGGATACTTTTTTAAAATTTTCATAGTTTAAGAGCCAACATCAGGAGCATTATTGTAAGGAAATGGCCACAACTTAATCTGTGTGACATGTTTGTATGATTGTTCTGTATCACAGGATTATTGTACGTGACAATAATGACTGTCAAATATATCGTTAAGTATTATATTCATTTGAAGAATTACAAGCTTAAAAGTTCTTCATCTCCTTTGCTGGATTTCCTTGATTTCGCAGGTTGATTTTTCTTTCTTTTAGTTCGGGGCCATTCGAGGATTTGCGTTTGATTGCTTTTGCTGGCACAACTGTTGTATTTTTTTTTTAATTCTTGATTAGTTGATATCTTCGTCCAATCAAGTTTCTAATTAAAGGTGATAAGTTATTCATATAACTCGCATGTAGACTCAACTGATTTATGAAAATGTATGTTTGTAACCCATCATGACTCCATGAAAACTACTCCACAAGGTGTTACTCATCGTCATCATGCCACTATATGTATCATTAATCTTGTCTATCGATGATGATGATGATGATGATAATAGCGCATTCATGGTTATGTCTACTTTCTATGGGTCTTACATAGAGAAGTGCCTGAAGTCTAAAGTGAAGCTGAAGTCCAATTCTCCAAAGAAAGAGAGAATCAAATTCAGAAGGGAGAAAGCTAATAATAATAGAAGAGATCTCAAGAGAAAGCAACACACAAATAGGGGGAATATCCTGAGGGCTGCTTTTTCTTAAGCTAACACTGAATGATTGAGGGAGCACACGGAAAAGAGGGGAAAAAAAAAACACAAAACAAAAGTTTAATCGCTCGTGGCGGATCAGAACACCAGATAGATTCCCCCCCAAATTCGTGTCCCTAACTGCTCATCGCTGAAATATTTATTCCGGTTTTTCAATTCCGAGGGAACAAAAGGTGCGTCAATTACTCGTCAATGGCCGTGGAAGATTTCAAACTTAAAAGCTGGTGGGGTTTTCTCTTTTTTCCAGGGACACACAGGTCAAAAAGGTCAATGCCCTGGGTCAGCCATGGAATGGTTTGCTGTGTGTTCAATCTATAAGTCAATGAGTGGACCAGATGTAGATGGATTGCATCTTTTGAAGAAGCAACCCTCGGAATCTTTCTTTCTTTTCCGCAAACGATACTGAGATCAGGACACGTGCCCATGTTATGATGCTGATCAAATGATCACAGATATGCACACACATTGTGATCGCAAGACTGGGTTGGATATTAAGAAAAATCCTACTATCTATTGTGCGAATTCGGTTCGTCTCATTGTTGATGCCCGAAAGAAAGAAGCTTGTTTGGTCGTTAACATAGATGATAGAGTTGGTCACCGTAGTAGAAAAGCGTGACGGGGAACATGGATATTTTCATGTACCAAACCCTCTTTTTTAAAACAACGAAGATGCAAAAGCTAAGTACCTACTCTAGATCAACTAGAGACAGAAGTTTTTTTTTCCCCTTTCGTTTTTCTACCCTTTTTCACGTACAAACCATCTTATCAATGTCAGCGAGTGAACAGAAGTTTCTGAGAAGTGTTTTTAAACAATGTAATTCACACACGCAAACCCTAAATTTTGTTTTTTCACCGCTCTCTTGTTAGCAAGCAAAGGATCAGAGCTCTCTTCTCTTTCAAGTAGCCTGATCTCTGAGTGAGTCAAGGGGATGTTCCCTGGTTTCTTTCCTGTGTGGCTGCATGTTTCTTCAGATTCTCTTCATTTAGCGGGCTAGGGCGAAATCATTCGGCGAAAATGGACGAAAATTGGGGAGTAACGAGTAAGCCAACAATTACTAGGAAATAGAAGGAATTAGGCTATGGAACCAAGGTTGAAAAGATTGAAAGAAAAAAAAAATCACAATAACTGATAAATCATTCCTCGAAAAGCTAAAGATTAATAAGTCTTTTTAGAAATTAAATAGATTTACTCTCATATATGCATGAAAAACGTAATAAAAAAAGAAAGAAGATGAGTTCTTCCTTCTATTTTCCTTTCGTTTGACGGTGAACTAAGATGTGCACCTTCCATGTCATAGATAAAGGCACACATTAAGAGCCTGTTAGTTTAGGCATAAGAATACCTTTTCTCTTTCCCCAAAAAATTGGATATATTTATTTGAATTTATCAAGAAAAAAATTGTATGTGATTCGACATATTAACACGTGAGTACTTTAAAAGTTTCGGGGTTCTGGCTGTTTTCTTTCTTTGAAAATTTTATGAATGAATAAAATGCTGCATGCTTAGGAGCTAGAAAGAGAACCCGTGTAAACCTGGATATGGAAAGAAAATAATTTAAGACTAACACAGAAAATCGACATATTATGTGTTGAATATGACCCACTTGTTCGAATATTTACTTGCGACCTCTTGCATCAACTAAAATGTTATCAATGAAGACTGAGTTTAATGTGCACAGGAATACTCGAAATAATTGGAGGTAGTATTGAGACCGATTTTTAACATTAAGACTTAAAACAAGGGTTTTGCATTGTAGCTTGCCGGTTATAATTATATTATGTTCTCTTTTAATCCGCCATTGATGGTAGCTACGACTAAAAGGAGCTGATCACAGCAAGAATAAGGTCTCACTACTAGTTACTCAAACTCGTTTTAGGTCCAGGTCAATGACTCTGAGTTGATGGTTATTGAGTGTGATTGTGTAGCTCAAACATCATGCCTCGAGGAGAGTTCAAGCTTCTATTACTACTCAACTTGCACAAACTTTTCTGCTAATTTGCATTTCTGATTCTAAAGAAGTACCCAGGTAATTTTTAATAGAATTTCCATCACGAACCCAAAATCCAAGTAAAGGTTGTAAAAAAATTTCGAGTGCCTGAAAAACTTGAGTCGGTTTGAGTTCAAACATTTTGTGCACTCCATGCAATCAATGCTGCGACTAAGAAAAATCAAGATCGACCGAATTAGATTTCCTCTCAAATTATACAAATAGCAAGTAGCAGAAGTCCGATACTTTCATTCAAGAAAATATCAAAAGTGAGCCTAAGTCCGAACTCGTTAATATATATCCAGTTAGTCTCACATTCACTCAAAAACTTAAACCAATAAATTATGAGCTAACTAGAATATATAAATCGTTTCATGTCACATCAATTATTTGATGTAAAACTTTTCCAACATAACTCAAACATATCTTAACAAAATGTATCAATTAAAAGAATTCGATCGAGAGAGAGATCGAGAGAGAGAGAGAGAGAGATATGATGGGCATTTTTAGAAAATGATGTTAAAGATTGAGATATGCTCTAAAACCATAAGCAAGAGACAAAGCCCTAAGAACTAATAAATAAAGAATGAAGTGGAGGTGGTCCTAGAAAAACCGCAGGACCCGAGAGATACCAAAGCACAAGTGTGCCTTCAAAAAGGTTGCAGGTCCTAGGGGAGGCAAAGGGTGGGCAGTGGTATCCTCTATTTTGACAACTTTCATGGTTTTGTTGAGGGGGACACAGGGCATAAATTAGGGATTGTTTGGTTCCTAATAATAGTTTTTAATAGTGTATTTACAATGACCCCTTCAATCTCAAAAAGATGAACAAAAAATAACAGTTTAAAATCACATGGCTGTTTGTTCTTGTTCTTCCCTCAAAACAAGAACCCTCATGCAAACTCACTCATCACCCTCGCTACTCTTTCACAGAAGGCCAGAACCCCATGCAATGCTACATATACAGACATAAAATCTGCAAAGCTCAATATGCTTAGCAATCTGGCAAACTATAGGAGGTCTATGTCAATAAAGGGGTCATATTCCATAATTTGTATAAGTCTTATCATGATTATTTTGTAGGCCAATTTTGTAAATCGAACTCAACATTTCTAATCGTGCTCAAATAGATATATTTACAAGAGAGAGACTGGAGAGAGATGGGTAGAGAGAAAGAGAGAGAGAGGGGAAAGAATTTCAGCTGACAAGAATGGCACATTTTCGTGAGCAAGAAGACAGTCACCGTCACCACATCGATTGTGATTTAATTAATTGAGAGAGAGAGAGAGAGAGAGAGAGAGAGAGAGAGAGAGAGAGATCAGGAGATAATACTTTTGATTAATAATAAACACAGCACATCATCATCATCACCACCATCATCGTCCAAAGAAAAGGAAGGCATCATTCAGCATTAAAGAAATTTCCATGGATGGGGAAAAAGTCACTCTATAGCACACTGACAACAACAGTGCAAAGAAAAGCACAAACACAAAAACCATCTAGAAGATTTAATGGTGCTTCGACCATTCAAAATCGGCTACTTCCATTTAATCGCATAGAATAAAAATATGCTCCACGACAGGGGCAACCAAAGTGGAGTTCGTACATAACCCTCCTAATTTAACAATCGATAGAACAAAAATCAAAACAAAGAAAAACATGTTAGAGAGATAGAGAGAACGTTAGTGGCAAATATAAAAGGGTAATCAAGTATATTAGTACATTAAAGCTATGAAAATCACTTTTAAGAGTGAGTCTTTCAGCTCTTCAAAATATATATGAAAAAAGAGAGGGAAAGAACCGGCTGATCAATCGAAGGTTGCCCATGGCGATGATGCGGCGACGAAGTCCACGTTGATGCCACGATCCATGCTTCTTCTTCTCTCAGAAACTTGTCATGTAACAGACCAACCCCAACCATGCATGCAAAATCTTGTTTTAGGTCAAGTTTCGCGTACGGTAGATCAAATCGAGACTAAGCTAAAGTTAGCTTCACTCTTCTTGTTCCTAGTTCTAAAGAGGGTTCTTGATTCATGCAGTTACAACCTTTCCAGAATCAGCAAAAGCCCTCATCCTTTTTTTTTTTTTTTGCTTCTTTTGGGCTTCTCTAGTTTCTGGGGTTGAGCTAGCTTGAGCCTAAAGCCTCTCCAGAGCTGTAATATACAAGACAAAAAAGGGGAAGAAAGAGCAAAATGGGGTTATAATTATATTAAGGGTTTGATGAATGATTGATATATGTTGTGAATTGGTGAGGGAGTGATCATCAGCGCCAAGAAGAAACTGTGAAGAGGGCTCTACTTTGCCACCCGAGAAACCCAGAGCTGTTCTTGATCTGCAGCTGGTAACCCTCGGATGGATAATGGAGCCTCAAGAGCAGCTTGGCCTGAGACAGAGCGAAAGGGCTCAAGGGCACGTTCACGAAGCCGGAGCTCCGGAGCAGGACCTCCCAGGACTCGAACCTCTCATGTCTCTCCCGCCTCCGCTCGCCTTCCTCCCCGATGATGTCCGCTATCTCGTGCCCAAACCACGCCTGCTCCAGCGCTAGCCGCTCCTGGCTGCTCGGCGGCAGCGTCGCTTCGAGCGAATCGAACACCGCTGTGTAGTGGTCGAGCGCCTCAACAAACCGCTGCAGGAACATCGGGTGGTTGTGGCTTGCCTCTCGCTCTGCCACCGTCACCACCCTCGGCCTCAGGGCCTTGATCTTCCTCAGAAAGATGGATACATCTCGCGCGTCGTCCTTCAGGAGTCGATGCAGGCACAAGACGCAGTTCACGGCAAGGGCCTCATCGGGGAGGGCCGAGATCTCCGAGGGGATCGCCGCGTGGAGGGCGACCGAAAGGGCGTCGTGTGGGAGCAAGAGGGGGCAGAATTGGAACTCAAGCCCCAGGGACTGGGCGAACTTGGAGAGCCGGTCGCCCGTGCGGTGGAGGGCCTCCAGGTCGTGGCCCGCCCCAGTGATTCGTAGCGTCGGAGGAAGAGGTAGAGCATTTTTGTCGTTACTGCTTGATCGCTCCACAATGGCCTGCATCAATGGAGGCCATTGGACTCCATGCATGATGTCCAAGTCCACTATGTGGACGGCTCGCTGTCCATCAATGGCCTCCAAGATCGCTTGGTTGGCCGTCAGGTGGCTGAACCGGATGAAGGGCGTGACCTGGTTTAGGGTTAGGTAACACGATTGCAGAGCGCTTGGGTCCGATCCCTCGCCGGGCCTAACGGCGGAATCCACACCGAATCCCAAGGCACTAACGCTGTTCCTCCCGCAAGGGAAAAGGAGGGAACTGTTATTGGAGGGCGCAGTGGCAGCCGCAGCAGAGCGGGGGAGGCGGAGGGAGAGGGCGCGGGCGAACTGGTGGACGAGCCGCTCGGTGGAGTCGCCGTAGGGGGAGGAGTTGGCGTACAGGATCGAGATGAGGCGGTGCGCGGCGGGGAAGTTGGAGAGGGAGAGGAGCTCCGCGCAGGTGATGAGCAATTGGCGGGTGTTAATGACAGAGGAGGACGAGGCGGACGGTGGCGCAGCAGGGAATGAAGATGGAGAGGGGAGAGCAGGAGGAGGGTGGCGGTGGTGGTGATGATACTGATGATGATGCAGATCTGAGGGCGAGTGCGAGTGATGATGGCGTTGATGATGATGGTGATGATGAAGATGGTCTTGTTCCTCTTCTTCAAGGGAATTATTAGAGCTGAAAGAGCCCAACATAATTGCTAGTCTACATATGCTAGTTAGCTACTAGTACCAACCATGGCTTAAGGTTTAGCTGACGGCGGAGGAAGAGGCGGAGGATGGCGGGATTGCGGTGGTGACAGGACGCGGAATGAACCCAACCGCCACCCACAAAGGCATCAGAAGGAGAGAGAGAGAGAGCTTAGGAGTTAGTAATGGCAGAGCTCTGGAGGGTTCCTCTTCTCTCCCAACAGCAGCAAATAGCAACAGAAGGAACTAGTTATTATTCAAACACACTTTCCCTTTTTATACGCCTTTTTATATTATATTCTGCCGATCGATAGCAGCATTTAATGCAAGCCGGGTGTGCTTGCTCGAAAGGCTCATGTCGACTAACCTAAGTGAATCGACTAATTTTCATTTTCATTTTCTTTTTTCTTTTTTGTTCTTTCTTTAAAGTGAGGATAGTAAAACAGGACACTGACTTCAAAAGCGACACGATAAATCATAAACGTTGCGTACACCGTACGAGGGTTTGAGGCATTGGTTTACAGAGTAATCGTCGTTCTTCAAACATGTATGGTGTCTTCAAAATAGGTCATATGGATAATGGAAATGGTTTGTAGTGGTTTATGTACCTAGAGTGCCTCATGGCTCAATGAGTGAATTTTTTTAGTGACATTAATCGGGTCGAACTAGTTATGTTAATGGACAGAAACTAATGGACAAAAACTAGAGATCTTTCTTGAATGATCCTATAATGAGGTATCGAATTTCTATTGCGAGTCCCCATGAGTGGTATCATAGCCGATTGGACAAGATTCCCGACTTTTATTAACATCTAGAGTATATTCTCAAGGGAGAAAATCGTGTCGATTTACCTGATGTTGTGTGCTTCTAGTTGTGGAGATATCTTGAGAGGATAAAGACTCTCCATGAATCGAAATTTCAAATGTCATCGGCTCTTGAAGAGATTCCTATGAGGACATATTGGTACAATTAAGTACCTATTTTTGCATTAAGGGGGAATTGGAGGCTCTTGGAAAGAGCAATATATTTACACATGCGAAGATGTCGCACATGAATAAGTCAACATGGGATAATTGATATAGTATGTAACATATAATATACACCATTGAGTGCTCATGAAGTAATAGTCAGCGAAATTGGGTCAAGCTAAGTGCTTTCGTAGGCTCCGTTCGTTTTACGAAAAATGGGAATTTTCTAAAATTGCAATAAAAAACAATAAAGTTTCAATTTTTCCAAATTCATGCACTGTAATTGAACTCCAACCAATCATCTAGTAGCAAAGTGTTGACATGGCATGCATAGGGTTGTTGCGACCGTCTGCCTCCACCAGAAGAGGGTCTAATGGAAGCAATCACTCTCTTTGCACTGTGAGAGTGGAGCAGGATTTGCCAAACAACTCTGCTAATCATCAAAGCTAGGTGCTTATATCTTATGCATGCAAAAGAAACCCTAACTAATTATTATGAGAACCAATAAAAATTATATGTACCTATAGCCTTCGATATCTATCTGGTTTCCGCACGCGTTTTCCATACCTTTAATGCCACTAATGAGCGAAAAACACCTTTGGATCGTTCCATGAATAAATTAGCAACTCCTAGTGGGAAAAATAGGTAATTTATTTGTCACACTATAACAAGAGAGTAAACAGAAAGCTTTGGTGCTTACTTTCCTTACTTGCCTCGTGGGAAGTTAATTGAGGGGCAAGTACCACTTCTATCCTATCAAAAAATTTCCAAAATAAAATAAATAAAATATGAAAACCATGAAGCCTATAATCTCAAAGGAAAAATGCATTTGATTCTTCAGTTGAGCTTACTATTTAAATAAAAAGAAAATGCCACCAAAAATTCTAAATTATATCCACCGTGACACATTTATCCCAAACTTTTTCTAGTTACACAAAAAAAAAAAAACTCCAAACTTGTATCCGTATGGCATATTTACTCAAAGATTTTTTTTTGTGACATCAAAAACCCCAAACTTTCATCCATATGATATATTTACCACAAATTATTTTTTCGTAATACCAAAAATCCTAAACTCATAGGCACGTCACCCTATAATAAAAAATTATATCATACTAAAGATTAAATTTTAAAATGAAATGCACTAAATTATCCAAAATAAACTGTACATAAATAAAAAGCGATGCAATGCTTCACTAATGTTCAAATCTAGATGAGCTAACTGTGGTAAATGATACGTCTCATTTAGATTGGATCTATAGTTAAATATGCTTTTGATGGATAAAGAAAAGATATAATCAAAATTAAGGGATAATGCAATTGTTTTATTGAAAATAAGAAGAAAATGCGACAACACGATAAATAGATAGTTTATATTGATGGTTAGGATGATTAGGGTACATTGGGCAAACTATTTCCATTGCACCGCATTACATTACCCATTGATAAATTAATGATCGATGCAATACATTAGTTGAGAGTCCAACTTTCAAACTATATTACACAGTAAATTCTGTCCATGTGGACTCTGTATGTGTAACTAAGAAGTAGATTGCCGTCTCAGTTGTATGGGTCAGGAACCCCAAGCTATTTTGATTTTTCCCATAGAAAAACAGATTTATTAGCCTGATATATAGATGCGTTCCTTGTTAGATTTAGTAGTACCCCTACCTAGTCTTGGTGGTCTTTCAAGTGTACCTATACTAGGGCCTATACCCATCATCGCATGCTCACCTGCCACTCTCTTCCCAGCTTGATCGTCAATAAGAGCTAGCGGCTTCTTAAAGCATTGAAATTTTATGTCCTTTTTACAACTGAAACCTTCCAGAAGGAATCGCTGCTCAATTTGCGATTCTAGTTTATTGAAATAGTTCAGCGCTCTACCTCTCTCTTGACCGTGCCCTGAAGTTGGTTTTTCTTTGATTGCTTTGCCATTTATTCCGAGTCAAATGGCAAGCTCCTGGGCAAGCTTTATCCGACCATTTATTTTAGCAAATGTCTAGCTCTTGCACATATATTGTTTGCCACGCACACATACATACTTATACATATGTGTACATATAGAGTGACGCTTTTTCTAATCCCACCACAGCTAAAACACTCCCAATTAATGTATTTTGATAATATTGACCCTTGAGGGCTTAATTTTTTTTAAGCATTATTTTTGTTGTCACGTTTTTTTCCCTTCTATCTTTTCTTGTGAATCCCATTTTTCTTCTTAGCCTGGGTAGTTCTGTCACGAAAAAAAAAAAGAACACTCCCATTTGTGATTTGCCTCTGTCACTTGTTGTTCAGGCCACATCGCACTCGTTGGTTTTTGAATCTTTAACTGGAGTTTGATACCCAATTAACCTAATGGCTATTGCATTGAACTTCTTAAAGGCGATTAGAGCATAGAGATTTGAACAATTGACAAACAACAGGCTTGGACATAGTTCATAATCACCTCTTAAACCCTCTCAATCGCCTGCAATCGCGACTTGGCGACCAAGATTGGCATGGAAGGAGGAGAGACCGGGGGGGCGAGGAGGGCCTAATCCTCGCCAGTCTAGAGGATTGTCGTTTTTGAAGGTAGCATTTTTTATTTGCTTAAGCAACTTAGTGAGAGTAGGGGCGACTTCTAGCCATAGATCTGGAGGCATAATTATAAGTAACTGCATAATTATAGATATGACTAACTGCATAATTATAAGTAACTCTAATGAGAATTTTTTAATACATACGGATAATTTCCTGTCGTTGGAAAATGTTTTCAAGAAATTCAATTTCAGAGAAATAAAACCATTTTGTTTTATGTATTTGTGCTGAAAACAAGTTGAAAAATGAGTCTTCTTTGTTTATTATGCAATCCAATTAGGAAAGAAATTATGAAACCGTATTGTATAGCATTCCTTTTTTAGCTTTCAATTCACCTCTGACCATAGTAAGAAATGTGAATAACTCGTCCCTAAGCTGCTTCTCAACCCATTGACCTTCCTCGCGAACCCGTTCGCTCCCCACTCTTTCGCGCACCAAAAATAAAAGAAATAAAAGAAACCCATTTTCTTCCTGCGAGTAAGGCAGTTGTTATCCCCAATTCAAGCTTGTCATTTTTAGTCCACACAATACATTTTCATTGATTAAGTATTTTTTTTTCCATCTTTCAAACATTGGAAAGTTCGAAAACATTTTTCCATAAAATGGGTTTTCATCAAACATAATAGGTTTGTCATTGTTAAACATCCATCACCTATTACTTTGTATTTGGCGAATATAATTCCTCTTACTTTTTAATAGGAGTGGGAAAATATATAAAAATAATAATCAACACAAACACAATGCAAAATAAATTTTTCTAAATTATATATCCTAACATAAAGAAGAAATAAATTGATAAACCGCCGGTTGCGTCCCCGCATCTTCTGCATAAAATAGCAGCCAAGTCACGCGTGTGATCATTCTAATGAGGAGGGAGAAAAAAGAGGAAGCTTAATCAAGTAAATTAGGGAAAAAATTGACTTTGCAACATCCAATCAGAAGGCGGCAGTCTCATCTTGGTCTGTAGACGGAGATGCAAGAACGGTGCATGGAACCTTGGTGCGACAAATAATACCGAAAATAATATCCCTTGTCTGAGAAACCACTCTTGGGATTTGAGTATTCTGATGCAACTTGTTGTCCCCCTTTTATTAACCTTCTACTTATTTATTTGTTAATTTAATCCCCCTCTTTTTTTGGGGAATTTCCCCAAATTAATAAGGGCAAAAAGGGGAGATGCCTATCGGTCATTTACAAAAAGATGATGCGCAAGAATCTTTCATAGCCTATCAAGGGGTTGTGCCCCAGATTAAGGTATATTTTTAGGGTTATTATACGTTAGATGCTTTCGACCACCACTAGTTGTGGACGATTGGCAATGAACCTGATTGGTTCGAGTCTTTTGTTTTATTTATCTCGTACTTTAGTTATTTTCCGAGAGCATGAAAATAAAAATTCGGAGCCTGAAGGCGCATAGTCCATATGTTTATCTTGAAAAAACAAGAGAATGTCCCAATTAAAAATCTTGTGGAGGGACATGTTTCATACTGAGTTTGTTTGTTTGCTTTTTTTTGTTAATATGTAATTAGGCTCTTAAGAGAAAATCCATACGTAATTATCCTCAGGTAAACACGTAGTGCTCTGTTTACACGCCAAATGTGATTGCGTACTTTGTTCAACGAGTAATAATATGGAAGATGACATGCTAACTCTCTTATCTAATAGCTTCATTTTCCTTCTCTTTTACCCAACAAATGTGATTGCATACTTTTTTCATTAGTGGAGCATTCGGTTATCTTGAATTTATATGTATACATGTAAGTCTTGTAAATGCATAAACCCTAACTTTCCCATGTACGTCGTGAATATGATATTTTACTGCCGCTGTTGTGATAAATGTAAGCAAGCTCTGCACAGAAACGTCAGTAACAAGTCATCCAGACCAAACAGTAGTAGGGCCAAGGTGTTAAAATATATTTTCTAAGCTCGTACCTACATTGGGGGAAAAAGGTGAGAGAAATCCCCTGTAGACGAAGGCCATTATTAATTGCTCTAGCCATGTAGAATAAAGAAAAATGCTAGGTGTACTACAAGAATCTCACTCGAATTCCGTTTATTGAATTATGCGGGCGAGTCACAATTGGATATTGAAATAAGTTAGACGACAACGCATCGATTCATTATTATTATTATTATTATTATTATTTTTGACTACCCAATAGAAAATTACAATGTCGATCACTTTCGTGACGGGTTTTAGGAAAGTTTTTTTAAGTATACCCAGCATTGCTAGAAAAGATTTTCAAAATTTTACTTGTTTTTGTTAGTTAAAAGCTCAACTCCTTATCTAATACAAATTTACATCAGTTGAATAAACTTATTTTCTATAACTCTGGAGCACGAGTGTGGAGATTTCATTATTTGGAGGCCAATTAAACACTTTGCAAGCCTCATGAATTTGTTAAGTTTGGACTTTTGCCAACATATTTGTTCGAATGCGAACAAGCAACCTTCAATTTTTGAGCAAGAAATTCGGTAACATACCTAAATCAACTATGCCATCTTTGAAGAGTTCACTTAAATAAAAATTACAACCCTTATAATCTCTCTATTTAATAACTCAAAAAATTTTGAGTTGGAATGCTCTTTTCTTACATGACATAAGAGCAAGCGCCCCGTCCTTCATGCCCCTTCGACAATTCATTGCTTGCATGGTTCCTCTTCATCTAAGTTCTGTTTATTTTGAAAAAGATGAATGATTCGAAAAATATTTTTTTAAAGTTGATTGCTCATTATCGTTTGAAATAATTAGTTAATAAACATTATAGACAACAATTTATGCCTAAACACTTTTGTAAATGATGAAAAAAATTTTCGTTCATTCAATTTTGTAAGTGATATAGGCAATCTTTTTAAGAAAATATCTTCCAAATTATTTATTTTTCGCGAAACAAATAGAACCCTGATTTATCATTCTTTTACCACAAATGCCTTGCCTTGTTGTTCTATGAATACATTCCCATTTGCACTTTATATGCAAGGCATTTGTCCGGCTATATAAGTTCAGATATATTTTATTTGTTTTGCAATTAATTATGTAGAACTATGTTCATAAAATGGCATCATACATGTAATATGTCGTAACAATAGCAAAATAGGTTACTTCAATGAGAGGGGGGAAGTTTCAATGGAGTAAAATAGGCAAAAAAAAAATCGATGTAGTAAAATAGGGAAAGGGAAAGAAGAGATTGGCATGGAGAACAGAAGAACGTGCCGATTCTTGCTGAGTACTGACACTTTGTTTTTGCTGGTTTGTCACTTAGTTCGTGGCTTTTCATTTCAAGTGGATGGGATTGAAAGATGGATGGGAACGATGACTTCCTCCCCCACGTGGAGTAGGAATCACTCCCTCCTCTTGTCACCAAAAATCTCTATATATAACATTTCACTACAATTAGACATGTAAATGATATTTCATGTCTCTTTAGTAAACCGATCCCTTCCACGCGCATGACTCACCTCAATATCGCGAAATGGGGTTCCTATCTATTGGGAGCCAATTGTTATGAACTTGATGAACTTAAGAAAAATTGCGAAAGAAATAGGAAGTCATTAGTTGAATGGATAAGACATTACTTAGGAACTTTTCCTATGATGACAAGTTTGTGTCGGTGTCATAAGCTTGGTGAGACTAGCATTGAGTCTCGTCAGATAAGTTAATTTCAGTTTCTAAGGATTGGGTGGCTGGAGATACCGGAATATGTCGGATTGGATCTACAGGGTCTCCGGAATCTTTAGCACATTTCAATCGCTTGTCTCTTTTTTGCTTCACTTGAGGATTATTGGAAACTGCATTGCAATAATGTCACGGGGAAGGGGAATTTGATGTGACATGCGGACGAAGAACATGCCTAAATATTTTCACCAAAAAAAAAAGAACATGCCTAAATATGAGTACTTATGTCCAAATGCTTTCATTAATTAGAAGTCGAGAAAGTCAGGCGAATTGCATCGCGGAACGTTTCCTCGTACTCTAACGACATGCGTTCCTCCTTCAAAAGAGAGGAGAGATTATTGGGTCGAACTTTGACCGTGCTTAATATAGTTGAGAAAATAAAACTGAAGTTTTCCCTATAGGTAATTAGATGGCCTCCCCAACATATTTCATACAAAATCTATCTTTTCATTCTTCATTCTTTTTCTTTTTCCTTGTTTTTCCCCCTCTTTTTTTTTTTTTGTCTTCATAGGGTAAATTCTAATTCTTTTCAGGAGAGATTCTCCAAGATGCAAAGGCACTTGCTAACCCTAATCAAACGGGAAATTTTCAGTGACTTTTTGGGAAGACCTAGAGATTTGTAAGAATTCAGTGGCTTTTCCTGGTCATGCAATAATCACTTTGGTGGTGTGACCCCAAAAAGATGTTAAAAAGAAATAATAATAAAAAATCAGATTGGGGCAGCAGGGGTAGTAGGGCTTTGCTTGCTGTCAGTGAAAACTCACCAGTTTGTGCAAAAGAGTCAGGAAAAATGATGATTCGCACAAGCAATCAATCCCTTCAACTCTTCTGTCCCCAAGCCTCTCATGCACGTGTGCTGCCCAAGTGGCTGCTTTCTTGATTTTTTTTTTCCTTTTGAGCGACACAAACTTTCCGAGAAACTAGCAGAAAAATCCACTAGGGTATCTGGGACATGCAAAGCCCTAATGGGTGAATTTTACTTTGGCAAGAGTCAGCGAGAAAATGTGGAATTTCACTACACATGGATGCAGGACCACCCTTCAATTCATCACGTCTATTCATACCTTGTCAAGTTCAGAGTCCTAGCTCTGAATTTTTATTTGGCTTCTCCCCTCCAAGATCTTTTTCAGATAGGGTCGGTAACCACTAGCAAACAGCAATGGAATGTTTTAGGGATAGAGGATTTGGATGCTCAAGGATGGCACATTAAGCCCTCTAAAGATTCCTAGAAACAAGGTAAAGAGCTCATTAAGGTTTGAGAGAAGAGATCCTGAAGATCCTTTGTCTGTCCCACAAGATAAAGATGTATTTCCAATTGTAGACGTTCATGGATGTATACACTCTCTCACTATATAAATAAGGATAATATATAACGATTGTCCGGTAAAATTATGTTTGTTGAAATGATCTGGAACAAAGAGTCTAAAAAATTCAATTCATTGACGAAGATACTTATCGTTTTATACACATGGAACTAAGTACTCGAAGAGAAGACCCTTGGGTAGATTTCAAGACTGAAAACTGAAGATGAGTACTGAAAACACATTAACATCACTTATATAAAAAATATGCTTTTTTCGATTGCTTAAATTTCTGGGTTGGGTATTTTTTTCAAGTGATATCCGAGCAGCAGATGCCTAAAGTTTGATTCGTAAGCACCTCTTTAGCCCATTTATGATTTTCTCTTCTTTTTACATCTTCCATGTCACCTGTTAGGTTAGCAAATTTAAAACTCTTGTTGTAAAAGCAACTTAAGCGTAAAGAGGGAGACTTCAAGTTCTAAGTAATTTCGCATCGTTCTGTCATAGGTCATGTTTTAATTTAGGCATTTTGGATTTCGTTCGTTCAAACAACTGAGTCCCTCTTTGATTTCATGTCATTCTAAGATATTAATTTAGGAAATATGTTGAAAAATAAAAACATACTTTTCCATATTTTCTTCACTCAATTAAAAAAATATAGAATATGAATTCGTAATTATTTTTCTCAGCGTTCATTTTGGTCTATTTGAAGACTCAAAAGTGAATGAATATGTTGATTTTGAAGAGTCATAACTCTTTCGATACAATTTTAAATGTTGCATCTCCTAGTCACAAAAGAACCTCTTTGGCGCATCATACGTTGTATAACCAAATGATTCTTACGAATAGTAGCTTTTGAAACAACTTGTTCCTTGCACTATTTCAAGCAGTAATGACACCATTTCACTTTCACGACCAATCGAGTCAGCGGTCAAAGTTTAATCAACCCATTCTTCTTCTTTCTTTTTTTCCTCCTTTTCAAAATAAATGATATAACATTCACACACACACATATATATAATGCTGTTGGAAAATTTCGTTGAGAATAGGATGAACAATAAAATTAGACTCAGACGTGACATCGCTTTCTTTAAAGAATTTTTTTCTCAACAACGTTGTTAATGATTATCGGCAAAAATCCTCTAGGATATAATATAGTTTCAAACAAGAATATTAGATAAAAATTCTAATATTTCTCCAAAAATTCTTTACGAAACAATTGAAAACGAAGGCTGTTCTTCTCTTGTTTGGAAAGAATGAAAATCAAAGAAGAAAATTGTGTTCAAATAAACAGAGCACTTAAATATACAGCGAGAAATGAACACATTTTTTCGCATTTGAAAAGTGGTTAATTATCATGCAACTCTTCGTGTCCAAAACAGTTTATTCAATCACACATTTTTCATTTTTTGAAAGCATTTTTTTGGACGAAAGATTGCCACTTTTCGAAAGTTTAAAATAGCTAACTCGAACGGATGCAATTCTTAATGTCTAAACTGTCGAATGTGAAGAGTTACAATTATTTGACATAATTAATAAATTAAAATTCAAAATCAATATTAAAAATAATTGCAATTCCTAAGTGAAGAATCACGCTATTTCATTAGGACATTACAATTAAATTTTATTAAAATTAATTTCAAAATAAAAAATAAAAATACGATTGTTGATTAATGCTGATTATTACTCGCGACCGTGCAAGCGTGCTAAGTGCACCTAATAATTGCAAACCAGCACGCGGGTATAGTGAGATTTAACCTACTTGCCTATCATGTATTTGGAAAGATCATAGTAGTCTTCTTACTAATAAAGGGACTTGCACTCTTTTTTTTTTATCTTTTGTTTGTAAAACAAAATTACAAAAACAAAGTTTCTCAAAAAGAAACATAGCCAACATTTTCATGAGACTAATGCACCTACATAAAGGTCTCTCTCGAGTTAAATCTTTATTTAGTGCAAATATCTTAAAACTCTATCAAATTTACAAGTAGCTTGGCTTAAACTTGTTACTCTAAACAGTAGAATCGAACATGCCGTACATATAATAAGCCTTGTTTCAGAGAGAAGTTCATAATTACTAAGCACTATTATAACATTGTGACCTTGTGCTTGTTTCTGTTTCACGAGCTCTCTAGAAAGTAACCCTAACTTTCGTAAAAAGCGGCATCACTTCTAAGCCCAAATAGTTGAAGTATTTTCACATGTTTTTATCACTAATAAATACGTTAATAAATCATACTATACTTCATTAAGAGTATAACTAAGCCTCTAAAATGTAACGGGCGATACTGACTTCTCAAGTCCAAGCTAATATTGGTATCAAACAATCATTTTTAGTAACTTGTGTTTAACCATTAAATTTTATAACTAGTGATATGCTAGTATTAGATCGCGTTACCATTACTAGTGATTTTAGTCAAATGATTTCAGCCCCATATAACTAGTGATATGCTTCTCTTAAACTCAATCTTGTCTTTAGAATAATTTATTTTCTTATGAGAATTTAGGTGCATTTCTATGGATTCTAAATTATCCGTATATTGCATTTAAGCAGTATTTTCAGTTGTTTCAGAATCCATAAAACATTTATTCTCAAAGAATTCAATATCTCGTATTCTACAATGACTTTTGACTCTAAATCAAAAAGTCTATAAGCTTTACTGTTTTTAGCGTATCTAATAAAGGCACTTTGATAGCTCTACAACCAAGTTTCATTATCTTAGGGTCAACTACTTTCTAGTATGCCAAACACCCCGCACTTTAAAATATGAGAGGCTCCATTTTCTACCTTTCCATAATTCCTAAGGACTAATGTTGTTTTTTGTGGATGATATTTTATTATGAATGAAACATGCAGTAAGTAATGTCTCTCCCTAAAGATCAATTGGTAACTTCGAATTCAAGAGCATACAATTAACCATTTCTTCTAAAGACTGATTTTTCCTTTTAGTCATATCATTTTGTTGTGAAGTGTATGGCACTAAAGCTTGATGAATAATATCATGTTCTTCACAAAAGGCTGAAAAATCATTTACAAAATATTCTCCTCCTCTATTTGAATGGAGGACTTTAATTTTCCATTCTAATTGATTTTCCACTTCAGTCTTATATTACTTAAACATTGTAAATGCTTTTTCCTTTGATATGAAGAGATAAACATATAAATACTTACCGCAGTCATCCAAAAAGATAATGAAATACCTTTTATCACCACATTTTATGTACCAAATCCAGTAAAATTGAATTTCTCTTAACACTAGGAAATGATTTCTTTGTTAATTTGGACTTCACAAATTTCACATTTATCAAATTTTCCATTAAATTTTGTCAAGTCTTAACTTTTTCATATTTTGTAAATAGCGAAAATTTAAATGTGCTAATTTACTATGCCATAAATGAGGAGATTTAACAACATAAGTAGAAGACACAACACTATTATTGATACTCAGTTAAGACATGCCATCATTGGCATACTCTTTCCCATAAACAGTCTATTCTTCGATAGGATAACATTGTCCGACTCAAAGAAAATTCAAAATCCCCTTTTACAAAGCAAATAAAAGAGAAATCAGATTTCTCATGGTTTCTAGTACAAATACTATATTAAGAAGGGAAGCCTTCTTTCCAAAAGTAAAATCTAAAATTACCGTGCCTTTGTAAGCAACATTTGCAAGTGATTTATTTGCCATCTCGATCTCTTAAAGATTCACTTCAACTGTCTCTTCAAAATGCTTGAACATTGATCGACCCTTACATATGTGCTTCATTGCATCAGAATCTACCCACCAAGTAGATTCGACAGTAGCAAAATTGTTTTTAGAAATCATGGCCATAGAATCACGAATTTTCTTAGAAATGTTCATGTTGGCAAACTTGGTTGAAACCATGGCCGTGTAATTTTCTTCAACCATATTTGCATATGCCTTTACTGTTGAAGTGCTCTTGTCTTTGAATGTGTTCTTGTGGTGCCTGCACTCCTTTGCATAGTGACCTTCCTTGCCACAAACAAAGCAACAAAATTTCTTCTTCTTCTTCGATTGCTTAAAATTCTGTCCTCTGTTGTCTTTCAAGTTTTGATGGGTTTTGGATTGAAATCCATTTCTCTCCACATCATTCACCTTGGTATCATACAAAACAGACTTATCATGTAAACATGACTCTTCCTCAATGCAATATGTATTTGATCCAAAGTGATCTCCTCCGACTTGTGCATCATCTTTTTTCCATAATCTTTCCAACTTGAATGCAATTTTTGCAATAATTACTCTAACTTGCAAGGATTTTCGAATGTCTATCTTGAGGGCACGAATTTTATTCACCAGTACTTGTAGTTCATGGATTTGCTCCAATAAGGGTTTAGTATCAATAAATTTGAAGTCAAAATATTTGGCAATTAGATATTTGTTCGCAACTTGCTCCTCCATTTTGTATTTGAACTCGACAACATTCCAAATTTCTCTAGTAGATTTGATTTCGATGAACAAATCATATAGTCAATTGGATACTGTGTTCAGAATATGTCATCTACAAAGCAATTCCTCTTCCTCACGTTTCTTTCTCTCCTTGTTGACTATTTTAACATCTTCAGTACTAGGCTATTCTTCTTTAGTGGTAGGCACTGAATCCTCTATAGGCATCAAATTCGAGTTGAAAATATAGGAAATCTTTAGGACAATGAGAATAAACATCATCTTGTCTCCCTTACCAAAAAAAAAAAACATCATCTTGTCTCTCTAGCAAGCGAAATTGTTGCCATCGAATCGCTCCAATTTCACCATATCCTGATTCATAACCTTGATTGATTTTGACTCCATTGTCGAATGATTGGAATTGTAGGAAATTTCATCAAGAGTAAAATGAATAATAGAATCAGACTCTTACGCATGATAACACTCTATTTAAGGAATTATTTACTCCACAATGTTGCTAATAGTTACTGGCAAAAATTCTCCATTCAGGATACAAATGAGTCTCAAACAAAAATATTAGATAGCAATTTTAATATTTCTTCAAAAACTCTTTAGGAAATAATTAGAAACGAAGGTTATATTTCTTTTGTTTGGAAAGAACGAAAATCAAAGAAGAAAATTATACTCAAAATAAATAGAACACCTGAATATATAACGAGAAATGAACACACATTTTCACGTTCGAAAAATAGTTAATTCTCATGCAATTATTCGTTTCCAAAATGGTTTATTCAATCACTCCTTTTCATTTTTTGAAAGTAGTTTTTTGTACGAAAGATTGCAACTTTTCAAAGGTCTAAAACTGCCAACTCAAACTGAGGCAATTATTCATGTATAAACTATCAAGTGTGAAGAGTTACAACTATTGGATATAATTAATTAATTAAGATTTGAAATCAATATTAAAAATAATTGCATCTTCTAAGTGAATAGTTTTGCTATTTCCCTAGGACATTACAATTAAATTTTATTAAATTTAATTTCGACATGAAAAATAAAAATATGATTGTTGATTAGCGCCAAAATAGCATGATTACACGCGTACCCACACGCAGGTATAACGTGGTCTAGCCCACTTATCCATTTCTTTATTTTGAAGGACCATAGTAACATTCTAATTAATAAAGAGACTTACACTCCCTTTCCATCTCATGTGGGATTGGAAAAATGCAACTTTTATTTGTTTTATAAATAAACTTCAACAAACGCAATAATAACCTTGAAATGGTGTGATAACATATAATCACACGAGATTATTTAAACTACAAAAATAAAAATAAAAATATCACATTGGTAAAAAAAAATTATACATCATTAAAGACAAAACATTTTTTAAAATTTTTCCTTGGAATATTTCAGTACCGTGGTCGCATTCCCCCACCTCTCTCTGTCTCTCTAAAATTTCAGGGGAATAATTTAGCACCCAAAAAAAAAAACCAGAAATGAAAAGGTGGGACTTTTACTTAAATTAAGGGGTGCGCTTCCAAAGTTAGGATGGCATCATTTAATATGCATCTATTCCTTATCCATGACAAAAACGCTTTTTCATTTAAGAGCGTTCCGCAGTCATCTTTTCCAAGAAAATTTTTTGAGAAGAAAGAATTGCTTTGCATAGGAATCTCTCCTCTGCTGCTGTTTCTTTCACCAAAAGATAACTAACAAAAGGTGAAAAAAAGAACAGTTGACAGAGGGAGAGGGAGTGGGGGGAAAAAAACCCCGAAAAGATTGAAAGAACGAACAAGAATCAACCAACCTAGTTACTGTCATTTAATATGAGAGAGAGAGAGAGTTCAATGCCAAGGAAAGATGATTGAACCCTAAGTGTGAGAAAGTGAGACTTGGCCATGGGCAGGAGCATATGGGGGATGATGACCTTTCCTTTTACAAGGTGGAGTGCAAGCATTAAAAAGCTGCAGCCACTGATCTCTCTCTCTCTCTCTCTCTCTCTCTCTCTCTCTCTCTCTAATTGAATTTCACTCGCTACTGCCACTTCTTGCTTCATCTACTTTGCATTATTTACTCTTCTTGATTTGACATGCCCCAGGCTTAAAATAGTCACGACCCTTCTTCCTATTTCTTTCTCCTTCCCTCCCCACCTTTCTCTGAGCCTGCGTGCGTGTGCGACTGTGAGTATCTTTGGCGTTTCTTGGGGCTCTCTCCGGGATTTTGCATGCATCAATGATGTTGATGGAAGTTGTTGTTCGGGAAGACGAGAGAATATCTGATGGTGGGGTTCAAGAAAACGGGAGCGAAGGGGAAGGCGAGAAAGAGGCAATGTAATGTGCAAAACCCTAAAATCCGCCTCAGCAGTAGTTTGGCGAAATCGACCTTGTATCGTATGTAGTAATCGCTACATCGCTGAGTTTAAGAAGAAATAAATTTGAATTATTTGATGGTTTTAAAAAGATAACGAAGATTCCGACACTAAAATTGTCGATGTTGATATTGTTTAAGAAAAATTACCGTTGTGTGAATTTAACTACGCATTGATAAAATAGTTAAGTTTATGAATAGTGAACGAGCATTATGATTAACGGATCGTGAACGAGCATTACGATGGTGGAGATAGGATCCTAAGAATAGTAAAGAAAGGTTTATGTTAAGTTCACATTATTTAAAAAATTCGGTAAAAAGTCACGGATGTTATACATTTAACCTTTGTGATTTTGAGGTAAATTACATGTGAATGATAGTTACTAACTTGTTTTTTTTACAAGGATTTAGAGGATAATTTCAATAATAGAGCACGTTATTCAACTCAATTATTCATAGAAGCCAATATCGTTTCTAGTCATTCTATCAAATTTACTAAACTCATAATTATTCAACTCAATTATTCATAGAAGCAAATATCGTTTCAAGTCGTTGTATCAAATTTACTAAAACTCATATTGAGTTTATGAAAAAAGGATCTTGAGTTTATAAAAAAGAATGACTTTTCCAATGCGAGGGACCTTTTTCAACTCAATTATTCGTAGAATTGATTTGCGCGGCATTGTTTTTGTTGTTGAAATTGTGCTGGTGACAAACTAGACATGCTTTCCTTCTCCAGCTCAATCACCAAAAGGCTTTTGCTGAAGGGGTCTGAATAAGAATTTCATCAATTTAGTACATATACTAAATTCTATTCAGACGGAAGATCTGATGGAGCCCCATGTCGAACCCACCATTATTAAATAGTAAGTTAAATTATATATATATATATATATATAGACACACACCCTTAAATAAATTTTATTGTACTTCTTTGGTCTCTAAAAGAGTTCTCTGCCCTACAGCATTGGAAAAAATTACCAAAAAATGCCTAAATTTATTGCACTTGTGACAATTTAATCCTTAATCTTTATTTTTTTTGGCCAATTTAGTCATAAATTTTTTGCATTTATACCAATTCAGTCTATCCAATCAATTTTGACAAAAAATTGCTGACATGGCGCGGTCGACACTAATGTGGATAATTTTGAAGCTGACATTAAGCATGTCAGAACTATGAAATGTTAGATGACAATACTAAGTATTAGTATACGTAGGTAATAATTCTCATGTGAAGAGAGAGAGAGAGAGGCACCATTTATTTTGATGCGAAACATGAGAAATTTAAAAAATATGTTATAGTTTTTAATATTGTTATATAGAAAGTGAGTCTATGCATCATATGCCACGACATTTTTGTTGAACGTTTTGACTTAGAATGCGCGGGCTCTTAATTGTGTGTTGAAAACATGCCCCTATTTATTAGCAAAGCGCGTACTTGCAAGATATGCCAAAAGAATTTTTGTTGAAAAATGATGCACAAGTCGAAAGTTGGGAATATTTGTCTAAAAAGTCATAAATCTATTATTTGGTAGCCAATTCAATCATATACTTTTAATTTTACCAAATTAATCTTAAATCTTTTGGCGATTTTCGATGTAGTCCTTCCAGTCAATTTTGATAGAAAATCACCAGTGTTGATGATTTTTGCAAATTTTTTTTGTTCACTTTTCTTTTCTTTCATTTTTAATTTTTCGTTTTTTTTGTGCCTTTACGCTAGTCTCGGCGATTTGCGGCCATAGACCAAAAGGGAGAAAAAAGGAAAATGTTAAAAAATTTTAAAAATTTCATAAATTGTTCACAGAAGCACCAATTATGCCGCGTAGGATGGTCGATACCCATATCAACAATTTTTAGCCAAAATAAGTTAGAAGGATCATATTGACAAATTGAAAGTTTTTGGAAAAGAAAATTACCAAAAGAAGAAAAAAAATTCATGAATACATTGTAATTGTGCTAATTCAATCCTAACCCTTTCACATTTATGCCAATTTATTCCTTTCGGCCAAATTTTTGTTGTCATTGACTTGATAATTTCTAATAATATTTTATATTTATAAGGCTCCATTTGTTTCACGGAAAATATTTTTCCGGAAAATATTTTCCTCAATTTCCGGTGTTTGGGGGGCGGAAAATGAATGGTCAGCGGAAAATGTTTTCCGGTCAACGAAAAAAAACCTTCTAAAACTAAGGAAAATGATTTCCTCTTTTTGAGAAACGGAAATCATTTTCCTCCTTTGTTTCTTCCCTTCATCTTTTCGTCTGTCGCTCGCACTCCACGACCTTGTCCATCGCCGTTTCAATTTCAGCCAAACACCGGAAAAAGAAGTCATTTTCCTGGAAAATGATTTCTTGGAAAATATTTTCCAGAAACACTTTATTTTCCGTGAAACAAACGGAGCCTTAAATTATTTAATATTTTTTCTTCTCGTTCTTCATCTGGCCAATCCTAAGATAGGCAACTGGCCAGGGGCAAGGACTAGTTGGTGAGGTTGGCCTTGGGCATGGCAAGCAAGGTTGACCTCGTTGGTACCTATCTCTAGATGATCATCAATCTAGCGATCGGATAGATGAAGAAGAAGAAGAAAAAACGAAAGAAAAAAAAAAGAAATGAACAAACAAATAAATAATAAGAAACATATTAAAATATTATTAAAAATTATCACGTTAGCTTTAACCGACCAAAGTTGACTGGATGAAATGAATTAGCATAAATGCAAAAAGTTTAGAATTAAATTGGCTAAAAAAAGGTTCATGATTAAATTGACACAATTGCAATAAGTTTAAAACTTGTTTGGTAATTTTTTCGATTTTGGAATAAATTGATAAAAATTAAAAAATATAATACTGAATTGGTTGTTGTACAATACATTTAAGACTTTTTGGACATTTTTTTTCCCACAATTTGCATGCCCCCCCATTGTGTCTAATCACATTATCTATGTTGATTCTCATAAGTTCCATTAATTCATCGAACATATGTTTCCATTTAGAGTGCTGAGTATATCAAGCGGGTGATTCGTCTGTAATCCATATGACAAGGCGCAATTTGAACTTCAAAGACAAAAAAACGATAACACAACTCAAATATGTATTGATTTACCCATGTCAAGCTTACCATCCGTCCTTACTTTAAAGTAATATTGGGCGAGGGTAAAGGACAATGATTGAGCCGCAATGGGGGAGGAAGCGGTACAGATTCCGATGCCTCTCAAAAAGATAGCATAAGGGATCACATTCAATGCTATCTTTTTATGCCTTTGATTGCTTCAGATTCATAGCTCAAGACTAGATTCTGCAGCAGTCCACCACTTAAATTGCTTCTCGGAACTTCCACAACCAAACTCTCTCTCTCTCTCTCTCTCTCTGCCCATAGGGATGGTCTAACACACATGAAAGAACAGTGAAGTCCTGTGTGAGTGATCCTACTTGCACTAGGCGGAGATGGGTTTGAGTTCATCATTGATGAGAAGTAAGAACTGATGCGTGCAAAATGGAACATTGACCTTCGACTCAAGTTGTCCCTCTCTTCCTTTCCCTACTTGATGGCCTTGCCAGTTGGATCATGTAGTCGTGACCGGGACCCCACAACCCTGACGAGCACCTCGGCCCGCCGACGCCTGCACATGCTGAAAAAATTGCATGGCATAGCATGACCTTGGCCTTTCAATTTACCTGTCGAAACAAGAAATTGGCTCATGTCACAGGATGGGAAACCCAGAAGCCCAAAATGAGAAAGAGAGAAAATCACAAGAGATGACGAAAAGGAAATGGTAATTTTTTCTGTGAACAACTGTCCATATGCGAAATGTCTGCAAAAGAAAGATTGACAAAGCATCAATAATGGAAGTGCGATCAAGCGATAACAAACGACTTATGTTCTTTAGCTATGCCCCCAAAAATATAATACACTTCTCGGCCACATCTTTTATAGGAACCGACCCACTTAGAAAATTCGACATCTGTTGATTCGCTAATCCTACACAACTTCCATCATGCCGATATCCTAATAACCTGACTCGTAGAGTTATGCCGAATACAGCAGTAGAGTTATCCCGAATACAGCAGTATCACGTAAAAAAATTGTCCCATCTGTTGTTTAAGGCCTCAACTGTATTAAAAATCCGGCAACCATTTTCTCCAACTGGCCGATCTTGCATCCCCCGATAAGAACCTGGGAAGGCTAAGCAGACTATTGACCCGGGTAACACCTTCCAAAGCAGACCACTCTTCGTCCTCGGCCATGGAAATACACTCTGCGAGGCTCCTCTTCGACTGCGGTCCGAGCTTTCCAGAAACTTTCTCCTCTGAAAATTCGGGGACTGGGACGATCTCATCAGTGGCTCGAGCACTTGCAAGCTCGAATTCAAGAACACGACAATCGCCATCAAGATCTAAGGCTTCTGATTTATCAGCGGTTACTGCTACTGTCATGACTGGTGGCTCTGAATTTTTTGCCATGTCACCGACGGGCCAAGCTTCCCCTGAGGACAAGTGGTCCAGAAAGAGGCATACAACTGCACAATCATCGGTCTTCGAATTAGGGTACTTAAGTCTCCAGGCACGAACTGCGCAATCAACAAGGGCTCTAGCAGCTGTTGTACGCGAGGGCGCTGACGACACTATGTCAATGGCTTCCTTATTCGATAGAACATCCCAAACCTGTGAGAATGATGATGACTCATCATAAAATTTCCTTTAAAGATAAGAGAATCACTTGCTAGAAATGACAACAGACGTGTAGACATTGCTGAATTGATATTTTTAAGGAGACTAGGGAGTCAAAATAGACTGTAGCAATCCTCGTGGATCATGTCAAGGATCAAATAGGTAAAATGCAAGCAACAGAGACATAACTCAAATAGCAAACACAAGATCCAACATTCGAAACTTGATAAATACATACAGTCCTTCAAGCTTGACAGAGAAAGATAATACCCCATCAGCAGCCAGAATGATACCAGATGACAAAGAAAAAGCATGGAATTTTTCAAAAACAGTATCGCTTGCCAGAACTATAGACCACATAGGTATTATTGAATTGCATGATGACTTAAACAACGTGGACAGTGAAAAGTGTTTTGAAGGATTAAACAGGGTGCATCATATATCCGTAACAGAACACCATGGACAACCAAGTAGAGACATGTTTGGGGGATAAGCGATGCATCATATATCAGTGACAGAACGCAACTGCAAAAAGATTTCTTCAAGTTCTCAACTAGAGTTGAAGAGAGAGGGAGGAGGGAATACCCCATCCGTGGCCATAATGATGAATTCATCTCCTTCACTAAGGTGGCGATAGTAGATATCTGGAACCGATATCAAGCCAAAGTCCTTGAGACAGAAGTCTCCAAAAGCTCTAGCCATGGCTAAACCAGGTGAGTCATTATTTGGCAACCAAACACGTGCAACCTCTGGCTCATCTTGCAAGGCAAAAACCCTGCCTTTGCACTCTTGTATTCTTGCTGCCTCTCCTGGACATGGGTATGTAAAACCATCAGATTGAAGAGAAGCTTATAGGCTGCTGCTGTTTTTGTGTGTGTGTGTGTGTGAGAGAGAGAGAGAGAGAAATACTTGGAAGATCTGGCTTCAAATCCATGGTCAGTTGGACAGGAACCAACAAATTATCTTTGTCTTTTGTTGCTAGTACTGCTCTGGAGTCGCCAACATTTCCAATTACAAGATGCTGACCCTGATAAACCAAATTACAGTGAACGAGTTGAAAGACAGAAAATCAAGGCATAAGACCTTCAATAAAAAGACTCTTCAGTGAACTTTTGCCAGATATAGACATCTTAGTGTATCTAGGCAGCAGTTTCACAGATTTGTAAGCACATCAATGTCCTAAGCAATCATGTGATATCTCCAAAAGATAACATGAATGACTCCCATTCCCATACATGAAGAAATAAAAAAGGTGAAACAAGATAAATTCTTCAATCGCCACGTGATTGCAAAACTAATGCATGTTTAGCATTTGCAGTTTGCATTAATCCATCTCGATTCAAGGAAGCACTAAACTAACAGGTAGACTGTATAATTGATGAAATTCATTCGAAGTACAGCTGATATAATAACACCACTGGTATGAGGGATAAATGATGTGGGATGTAATGAAAAGAGGAGTGCAAATGCAATAAAGAGCCTGTTTGGTTCAGCATTTCAAATGAGCTTTGGGGCTCTAAAGTCCCTTGGCCAAATGCAAATAGTATTTGGCAATTTTTTTGACTCACTTTGGGGAAATGCAATTGCATCTCAAATGCTCTCCAAAGGCCTTTAGCTTGAGGTACTTTGGGAAGTAGCATTTCCGAAATGCAACTACAGGTTTTTTACTTTTATTTTTAATCTTTTTATTTTCTTTTTTCTTTTAAGAAAGTAATTACAAATAAAATAATTAAAAATAAAATAAAATTAAAATAATTAAAAATATAAATAATGAAAATAAATTAATTAAATTAATTAATTTAAAAATAAAAATATTTTTAAAATAAAATAAAAATAATAAAAATTAAAAAAATCTAAATAATAATAAAATTAAAAAAAATTAAAAATTAAAAATAATTAAATAAAGAAATTAAAAAAATTAAAAAAAATAAAATAATTGAAAATCGAAAAAAATAAAAACAAAATATAATTAAAGAAAGTAATTAAAAATTAAAAAGTTTGGAAAAATAAAATAAAATAATTAAAAAATAGAAATAATAAAAATAAAATATAATTAAAGAAAGTAATTAAAAATTAAAAAAATTTGGAAAAATAAAATAGAAATAATTTAAAAAATAGAAATAATTAAAAATATAATATAATTAACGAAAATAATTAAAATAACATAATAATTTTTTCTAAAAATAAAAAATATTTGAAATAATTAAAAATAATTAAAAAAATCAAATCATTTAAAAATAAAATATAATTAAAGAAAGTAATTAAAAATTAAAACAATTTGGAAAAATAAAATAGAAATAATTTAAAAAATAGAAATAATTAAAATTATAATATAATTAAATAAAGTAATTAACATAACATAATATTTTTTTAAAAATAAAAAATATTTGAAATAATTAAAAATAATTAAAAAAATCAAATCATTTAAAAATAAAATATAATTAAAGAAAGTAATTAAAAATTAAAACAATTTGGAAAAATAAAATAGAAATAATTTAAAAATAGAAATAATTAAAATTATAATATAATTAAAGAAAGTAATTAAAATAAAAAATATATTTTTTTCGAAAAATAAAAAAATATTTGAAATAATTAAAAATAATTAAAAAATAAAATCATTTACAAAGGGTAGTTTTTACCAAACAGCATTTACGTCAAAGTTGCATCCAAATGCACTTTTTAATTATAGTTTACCAAACAATATTTGCATTTCGCCAAACCCCTTTAGCTCAAAGGTATTTGCATTTTTTCAAAGTCCTTTGGCCAAATGCTGAACCAAACAGGCCCAAAGTGCCTCCTTTGTCTATTGAAAAAAGAAACATGAGTGAGAGAAGGTCCACTAGGTAGTAAAATGCTTCAAGCTTTGTTACTTCAATGAAAAGGGTACTCCTTGCTGTTGCTTTTTCAAAGGGTATGCTGGGTCCTATTTAGGACAGTATATCCAATGCAAGAAAGTTTATGGGAACTAAAATTGTGCCTTTTTCAGCATTTTCTTCTACCAAATAATTCCCGAAGAAATATTAGGTACGGCTCCTCAATATGCATGTCGGAACCATCTTACAAAAGGAATGTAATCAGCAATCTACCTCATCAATAGAAATAGCGGGGACTCCCCTGATCATACTAGGTTACCATGAAACTTTGGAGCAACAAAAAATGCCTTTGTAATTGTAACCTGAAGAGATTGGCAAAATCAGCACTCTTGAAATTTATTTTACGATGAGGGCATTCCAAGGACCAGGTATCATGTACAAGAAATGTAATAAAAGGTTAACTAATCACCCAAAAATTGCAGAAAGATTGGTAGTAGCAACTGCACACTAGCTGTCGTAGCAAGTAGTAGAAACAGTAGTAACCCTAGTAGTAGTGACGGTGGCAGTAGACGTCAGTTTTGAATTCAATTTTGGAACCAATTCATCCCAGCATGAATCCTGCATGATTTTAAATTTTAGTATTGTGATATTCTCCGATACATGTCCTGTTCGGGAACGATCTCCACATCAAAACACTTGCAAATAGATACCAATTCAATCACCAGAAGATAATCGAAAAGATAAAGTTATAAAGAAAGTAAAGGCTTTGAAGAACTTCGGCAATTAAATATGTAAAGAAAAATGGAAAAACTTGGAAGAAATCATAAAATTCTTGGTCTGTTTGCAAATGCAGAAAATTCATGATCCTAGAATGCCACAAAAGTAATAACAAGAGCATCTTCACGTCCCTGAAATGCAAACTTGAACTCGATAAGTATCCTAGCTTACTGAGACAGTCTTGGTTTCTTACTCAGATATATTAAGGTATAGATATTGAAGTGAGAGAGGAAAAGAATAAAAAAGCAAACAAATCTGAAGCCATGAGCATGAGAAGAAATGACTTCAAGGTTGATGCCAATTTCATTACCTGCTTTATCAAGGTAACGGCTGTCGTTCCACTGCAGAAACAGTCGATGGTTGGGTGCAACTTCAATTCCTTGTCCATTAAGTTAAAAGATTTTAACATTGACTGTCTAAGTGGAAGAAGCACCTCGGGAAGTCTCTCCTTTTCTTCGATTGCCCAGGACTCAGACCACTGATCCTCTGAGGCAGCTATAGCACCTTCCTCATTAGTCGTGCCACCAGGAGCATTTTCGTTGTCGGCAAGGTCACTCTCATTGACACTTGAAGAGGCAGTCCACTGAGTACAGAGAATAAGTGGGAGAGAATCTCGAACTTTCTTGGCAACCATATGACCAAAAGGACCATGACCATCAAATACTCCACAGAATACTGTATCACTTCTTGAACTGTAATTCTATCAACAGAAAATTTCCCATGAGCTCAAACCCTCATGGCCTATAAGGACGGAAGAGATTATATTTGCAGAGAAACAAAAAATCTAGTTTTCACTAACTAAAGAAAATATGCAGTGTATAAAGTAATAAAAGTCATAGGAAATCAAGGAAAAATCTATACATGCAGATCATTACTTGCAGGTATAAATGAGGCACATTGTGGCGACTACAGGATAAAATTCTCACTGTTAAGCATCCTATCTCAATTGAGGTTCTTAGCCTGTTCTTCCAGAATTTTGGGTTAGTTGATATCAAAGAATGTAACCTTTCATTTTCACCCCCATCGTACTCACAGCTAACTGATGGACTCTAATATTATCTATGCAATCTTATCCTCCTTCAGTGTCACTGTCCAGGACAACTTGATCCTCTGTCTTCAGTCAAAGAAACACGTGAGAAAGTTTGTTGCATGTCCCACATCCATGTTGAACCAGATTTACACAGTTC
The DNA here is from genome assembly GCA_016432845.1 of Psidium guajava. Classification (NCBI taxonomy): domain Eukaryota; kingdom Viridiplantae; phylum Streptophyta; class Magnoliopsida; order Myrtales; family Myrtaceae; genus Psidium; species Psidium guajava. The sequence continues at coordinate 35,937,456 of CM028226.1, forward strand.
ATGTACTTGTACAAGATTCTTCCACTAAAAAGCCGAAGCTTCGAGATTAGACTTCCAAAGCTCTTAGACACAGTAATGTTCGTCTTCTTCGCTCTTTAGTTCTAAAAGATTGTAATTGTACCAGGAATGTGTATCTTACACGCAAATGCCATATTATTAATGAATATGGAATACAATATTTAAGTTCTTAATAGAGTAAACACTTACATATGAAAAAGTGTACCCATAACTATAGTTAGCATTCTAACTAATAATAGAGCTAAACAAACTTTTAGGGGAAGCCTTGTTACATGCAGGCACATCATTACAGAAACAACAAAAATAACAAACAAATCCATGTCAAGCTAGGTGGGTTTAGCTATGTAAATCCTTTAACGCAATTACTATGATCAGTGAGACCTAAATGCAATAGGATGAATAAACAAAGACTCAGTCCCTTGGAATTAAACTAGAAGCCTTTTAAATGCATACATTTTCCTAAACACATCTTCGGTCAAATGAACTCTTGACAAAGCCTAATTGACCAAAAGGCAACAGTGGAGTTAAAAAAAGAAATCACATCAGACATCTATGGAATATGCAGAAATCTCCCACAAAGATAGGCACCCAAGAGACTAGAGAAGGCAAAAATTGTACATAAGCCATACGTCCACGACATGGAAAAACTACCATGTCAAGCTAGCACAAATGGCCTAAAATTACACAAAGCCAACGTGTGTCTCTTTGGCATTGGAATTGTAATCCTTCACCACAAAGGTTTACTACTTTTAAGGTAACACAATATACTGCCATGTGTTGGGAGCAAATAGAATTTGAAACTTCGTGATTTCTAATTGGTCGTCTTCAGCACGGAACAAGCCATTGACCTTACAGATCCAGTAAAACTTACTTTCATAGCGTAAAGCACCCTCCATAAGTTATCCAGGACTATAATGGAGCATAAAATTAAGACAAGTCGAAAGGTATATTACACAGCATTCCTGTATTTGGCTCCAAAGAAAACTACAACTCTGTCAGCACGACCAAACTTCGACAACCCCAAAAAGTCCATAAGTGTGATTCTAGCCCTTAAAGTGTTGGACCGGTGATAGTCATCAAAGTCCATGCTTTGTTAGACAGTTACCTTTTCCCAAGAACATTTAGTTCTAATACTTGATAATTTTGTTGCATTACTTAGAAATGTTTACTCTAATGCTCTTCAAATTCTTCAGACTAAGCCCAAGACAAGCATGTAAAGTTCACCATTATCAAACAATCAAAGAAAATTGCTTTCTTATCAGCTGTGATAAGCTGCCATTCCGACAGAAACCAACTGCTCTTGAGCCAATGCAACAGAATATTTTCCTATTGAGGGAAAGCGAAACACCATCTCGGAAGGACTAGTGCCTGACATTATACATGATCATCTTCATCCCCAATTAACCAGCACAAACTAGTCATCCTATAGGACATGAACAGCACTGCGCTGAAAAACCCAAACTTTCCATCCCGCATTTCTACTCACATTGTGAAAGCAACTCTTGCGCAAGTCTTTCTCCCTCAACTCACTCAATGCCCGCATGAACAATCTTATGGCGCTATACGGTATAAGGCTAGTTCTATGAAAGGTCACTCAAGACGAAGCAAGAGAATGCCTACACAACCACTGTCAAACTCAACACTGCACATCCTAAAGGCTTGATTTTTTGGGTATGTCTTGAGAATGTCAATGATTATTTTCCCCACAGAAATATACCTCCTAGTCCAAGACTTCTGATCAAAACTCATCACGGACACAAAACAAGAAATGCCCTCCACCCACCGTGACAACCAGCGAGAAACACAACCCGTTAAAATGAATATGAACCCATGAAAGCTTATAGGCACGAGGTACAAACCTCCCAAACAACCATGGCGTCTTGATTGGTACCTTTCTTGCCCTGTTGCGTGTACAAGCAAGCCACGTCACTAGCCCCATTCACGCACATCTTCCCAGCAACATGAATCTGACTCTGATTCAGCGGCTGGTCGTTTTTCCCGGACCTCCTCTTGCTAAAACTCCCAATCCTCTTCCACCTGCCAGAGGACCAGACCCCCGAGCCCAGCCCATTCGGTGCTACCAACGCGGGATCTCCCTCCGCCGCAACCCCCACCACGCTCCTGCCCTGCCCTCCTGGCGTCGAACAGCAAGAACCCATTTCGATTCCTCGCGCGAAAAGAATCCGGACACCATAAAGAGATGGAAAAGAAAAAAAAATCAGAACTTTTTCAGGACCATCTCTTTTGAAACGTACGGTTCCTGGGGTTGGGTTAAAACATCAAGACGAATCGAGCTAAAGAGTGAAAAGATCGGGAAGAATTCGAAAATGAGCGGTAGGTGGGTGGTTGGATTATAAATGTCAGCGCAAGAATCCCATCCACACCGATCGGTGACCACAATCAAAACCCCCTACACAGAGAGACGGAGTGAGTCAGAGATGGGAGGGGCGAGGGAGGTCGCACACCGACTAAGAGCCTCACGACTTTAAAGAAGTGCGTTATTGCACTGAGACTTGAGGGCAGCAGAGGAGCGAACAAGAAATTGCTGATAACGACGGAGTACAGTAGGTGGTGGGAGGCGATGGTGGGCTTTTCTCGGTTTTCTTTATCGTGGCTTCTGCGATAAAAGAGTATAGTGGAAAATTCCGTTAACCCGATGTTTCTTTCAGACCAAGGTCAAACGTGTGTGCTTTTCAACTTTTTCTTCTTTCTTCCTGTCTCGGGTTTCTTGAGTGACCCACGCCTTTCCAGAAGTCAATGGTTGGCTCGGTCAAAGGGGACACGTGATTATGGTACACGTGGACATTGCCCATGGGATTTTCGTTGGGTGGGCTTTGAAAATTCTGGTCCACGGTAAATTGGGCTTCTTGTTCGTGAGAAAGTAACCCAAGAAACGAGGAGCAAACGTTCTTTACATATCGCTGAAGAAGGTACTTGTTAAATATATATTCCTTTACTTCGCCCAAAATAATAATTTGATAGATAAATATCCAGTACTAGAATCGAAAATTGAAGCGTCCGAGGCTGCATTAATCGGCTTCGTATCACTTGAGATGAAGTACCAAATGAAAATTAGTGAAGGGATTGGAACTCCCAGGCTACCTCAAATACACGTGGAATTTGTTTCCATTTTAAATATTCATATATATTCTAATTTACAATGTCATTAAAGGATATACTGTATAATTGGTATCGAAATATTGAATTGTAGGAAACAATATGATGGATAAGATTGTGTAATCTATTTCTCAAATGATCGATAAACTATGCACAATGTGCAAATCAATCAAATTAGTTTTTCATTAGTGTGTTGGACCACACGACAAAATTAAAAGCCATTTTTTAAAGCTCACGAGTATGAAAATCAATTGCGTCATTCAAAATGCCAATGATCACTTCAATAAATAGTGATATGCTAATGCTGCCTTTGGTGATAGGGTCCAATAGAATTGAGTGAATATTTTGGCTCCGTTTATTTTCGCAAGAAATGAACGATTTTAAAAATATTTTTCTGATAATGTTCATTTGTATTACTTTACTAAATATTCAATGAAAGATGTTTTCATTGTTCACGAAAATATTTATATATGAATTATTATTGACAAATAAAACATTTTCTATTGATTTTCAAGCGATATAAGTAATTATTTTTAGGAAAATATTCTTCAAATCATTTATTTTGAGCAAAATAAATGGGGGCCTTGATACACCCTTTGGAATCATCATTGCTGGTTTTTGACTTTTGGCATCGATTTCGTGTTCAAGACTAGTTAATGATGTCCAAAACATAAGATAAGGTTCAAAAGTCACCGGACTTTGATTAAGTCGGGTCCGGGTACAAACGAGTTGTCCGGATTAGACCCAATTATGGATCCAACAATCCCACCAGACCCACCCAAGTTCAAATGCATAAATCGGGTAAATCTAGACAACCATGGCATATTCTTCTTAAGCTTAGGCCGGTTTACTTAGGCTGCCCAGGTTCGATTATTTTCATAACAAACTTTAGTACTTTTGGTATGCCCCAGCCATGGTTGGACAAGGACTTTTAGGTCCGAAACCCGACCTAAGTCGTCGAGGCCCGACCATTACTTAGATCTCGTCACGGTGATCCTTCAAGGCCTCCTTGTGGACTTTAATTTTGATGGACTCTGCCAATGTGACGTCGGTGGTCTTCACCAGACGCAAATAAGCCTGCAAAATCACAAATTGACACGGTTGGCGCGTTTGGCGCGTTTTCAAATTTCTTTGGTCTTCTAAAGACTTTTGGATAAATGTTAAACTGTTTTGTAAACAATTTTGGAAGTTCGCCGAAGCTGCGGATCGGTAAGGCCAGATTTGGAGGGTCAATGCAAGATCTGGAGAACTGAGAGCCCACCGCTGACTTTCGTTGAGGCTTATTGATGGTCGCTAAGGCTCGTGCAATGCCGGCCAAGGGTCGCATGATGCTTGTGCTCAATTTCAAGCCTGTGGAGTTGAGGGTCGCCTAGTAGAGTGCGATCAAGTTCAAGACTTGAAGCGCGGCCGTGTTCAAGACTTGAATCCCGTCATCTTTGTCAGTTGTGGCTTGCTTGAGGTCACGCGAACTCGGCATTGGATCGCCTAGGGTCCCTCAACCTTAGTGATGATTGTTTAGTTCTTTGCATTTGCTCGTGATGATTGTGTAGTTCAGGAACTCAAAAGTTCACCGGACAACCTGCGAAAATTCACCGCGCAGCACTGAGATTCAAAATGACCAAGGACCTGGACATGAGGCACAATAATCAAAACAACGTGCAGGTTGAGCAAATCGGCGCAAAGATGAGGTCGGGGCATTATTGGGCCAAATTATCTTTGTGGTTATCTTTTCCCTTTTCCCAAACATATGCATGAAGCAGGATTTGGAGCGGTGAATAGCTCCAGCTAGTACAGTGTTGACAACATTCATCTGTTAAAAGCGAAGTCCAACAATGTTTCCGAAGAGCTCCCTCGAAGGATCATCAGTTTACAGTGTCCCCATTCAGGCTACAAAAACCAGATTATGAAAACAGCAGAAACTCAGTAATAACACCAAGCTTTTCCCATGCTTCCAGTTTAAAGGGCTTTTTCCTTTTTCCCTCTACTTGATTGAGGCTCTCCATGGACCTGAGAACTTCTCGCAGAAGTAGAACAGTAGAAGCTTAACTATAGGATTCTACAGTTCTATCAAATCAAAATCGAACTTCATAAGACAAAGTTTCATCTTTCCTATGGATCTCATCTTTAGAGGGTATAAGACAATCCAGAAGGACAGAAGAAGGTGGACATAGGCTCGAGAGAGAGAACAAGCCTAAGAGCTACACCACTCACACAATTCGATTATTAAGCCAGAATTTGAGTAACAATCACTACTTGAGCATCTAACAATGAACCATCGACCAGGGATCTGTTGCCACAATATTTCCAACATCTCCAAGCGAAATCTCCATACCAGAAGCAAATTTGGAGCATCCACATCCCAAAGTAGCCCAATGCATCTAAAAAGCTTGGAAGAAATAAGTATCCAACGAATAGGGTCATAAAAGATTTTTGCTTAGCCTGGAGGAGATGCCGACCACCAAGAGCCTGAGATTCGAATACATCATCTGTCTCCACATATCAAGAAAATGAAAATCTTAGGATGACATTCACGGGAAATGAAAATCTTAGGATGATATTCACGGGTCCACACAATAGAATGAATTGGCGGGTTTTGAAGAGGGGGATTTCCAAAGAAGATACCTGAAACGGGAGTGGGAAAAGGAGCGGTTGCGGAGGAACAGGTCAAAAGAATCAAGAAGATGGCACAAAACTTGCAGAGAAAGAAGTTATCGCAGAGAGAGAGAGAAAGCGAGATAGAGCGGGCTAATTCCGGTCTTCTTTGTCGCCCAAGTGAAATCTTCTCAACTGCTTTAGCAGTGAAAAGTCTTCTCTGCAGCAGCTCCAGAGAAGTTGGATCCAAAATCTAAAATTTAACCGTGGAAAGAAGTTCTTCAAAATTTTTTTTTTCCTGAAACTTGACTTGTCACAAGTTCTAGGATCAATTTCACGAATTATTAGATTCCAATTGTATTTTTAATTAAATAACTATAGTGAATTATTATATTTAATGATCATAATTTACTATTACAATTCAATGACCATAACTTATATTTAGACTCATGAAAAATAGAAAATATTAATAAAATAAAAGTGCTAGTCATAAATATTAGGCCCGTCAAAAGCCTAAGCCGATCCTAAAATTGAGGGTATTTTAGGATTGGGCCATGGTCTTCTTCGAGTAAGGGTCAAGTGCAGGATTTTTCAACTATTCGGGTCGGGTCGGGTCGGGTCAAGTCAATATGTGTTTATTTTATTTTTGAACTTCTTAATTTGAAAAGTATAATTGTGAATCAGTGTGATGGCATTAAGAGGACATGGACTAAAAAATAAGTCAGTTTCCAATGAAATGTCTTCTCCCGGTATTGAGGTCACCGGAGGCCGTGTCCTCAGTTCAATCAAGCAAATTGGGAAGAATGCAAGGCATGTACAACTAAATAACCAATAGAATGCATTGCTCCTCGAAATAATAATAGCAAATGGACCGCCCAAGTTTGATGGTCCAAGTCTATATCATGTGCAACAGGTATATATTGAGAAAAATCGTGAGCTTTGAACTCACAGTAAATTATTCAATACGATTGGGATGGATATACTATAAATACCATAAATTGTGTATGACGCTCACTTTATATCAAAAGTTTCAAAACGATCATTTAAGTATCAAAATAGGAGAAATTCCGGCCAAATAAAGTATATGAATTTTATATTTAAATTTATTATTTGATGTGGCATATTTTTTGCAAAACTCTAGCCATGCAACTTCCACGTAAACTTCGAAGCCAAAATTTTTTAAAAAATAAATTAAATACAAGACATATAAGTTGAAAACTAAAATAAAAAAAAAAGGGTCGGGGGTTTGTTCAGGAGGCATAGTCCTCGCCGCCGCTGCCCCACCAGAGGTCGGTGAGGGTGGGGGTCGGCCGACGAGGGTCGCCAAGCCCTAAGAGTGGCCAACAACCCTCCGCCGACAGCAACTGGGGCCTCGACCAGCCTCGGTGAGGCTCGACCTCACAGATCTGGGTGAGGTTGGGATCTAACTTAACACCCTGAAATTGACCATCGAATGTAATCTTGCAGTGAATTTCGGAAGAACCAAAAGAGCACTGAGCTTTTGATCAGGAAGCTCCCATTCTAGAGGCTCGGGCATGAAATTGCCCAGGACTTTAAGGAGACGTCCCCGCTCTCATTTGATTGTTACGCAATGAATCGCGGAGGAGGTTGGTGTTTGCATGTTCTTGGCTGCAGACCGCTTACTTGAACAGACAGAAAAAGGGAAAGTAGCTGGGCAGGCGCGAGAAGGATATCGCATGGTGGTTCCTCTCCATCTCTCCACCTCTCTCCAATTTTCAACCGCCGCCAGAAACTGCACCGCGCTATGTTCATGACGCAAACACGCTTTGAAGAAGAGGAAGAGGCCGCCCCGACATCGGCTAGATCGGCAAGGGCAAGGCCTCGAGACCCGGCTTGCTGTCGACGGGGGTCGCTGTGTCGCTGGGACATAGTGACCCCCGCCGGCCATCCCCCACCATTGCAGCTTGAACATAAGGCCCCCCTTTTTCAGTTTATTTTTCTGTTTAATTTCTTTTTAAAAAATAGTTAATTTTTAAGTTTAAGTCCACATGTACTTTCGGCAAGCCACATCAACTCAAATATTAATAAATAAAAAAAAGAGGCCACGATAGAATTTTCGACAAGCAAATATGAATTGATATTTAAGTGAACGTTTTTAAGGAAATTTGACATTTAAGTGATCATTTTAAAACTTTTGGCACTAAAATGAGTAGCATACATAACTTATGATACTTGTAGTATACTTCTCCTCATAAGGTGCAATTTGAAACTGTTTCCTACTTTCCCGGGTCATTACAAGTCAATGATAGAGTTTAGAATCAAATTGGGAGATTCATAAATAAATAAATAAATAAAACGTATCATGAGCTAAACTGAAGATCTAGGACATGTGTAATTCAGGTACAGAGCCGGATCAAGCTCTATATCGTTTAGTTTTGGGTCGGGTTGGTCTCTATGATACCCAACTCAATCCGGCCCATTGACACCTCTAATAAATATGTCCGAAATAAAAGGTTAAACTAGTGGTTTCAGATACCATTCATCATCGGTCGCTGTGGAATACTGCAGCATCGTGCCAAAATATATACAAACAAAAACACAAACTTATTTTATATTTCACGTTCTACGTACCTAGAATCTAAAACCTACAATTTGGAACATTTCTTCTAATTTTTGGAACCTTAAGCTTACCATGCATACACTAAAAGCTGAAACTGGACAGGTTCCCACCGATCCGGGCTCTCCCGTTTCATGTACCAGGAACCATGCTTATCTCTTGTACTTCAACGAATAGAAAAAAGCGTCCCTGCTTAGAGAAAACAGGACGTCGTCGGATCCTTTAAAGGGTTAGGATTCCTCCGGGAACAGAAGCAGCAGAATCACACAAGTTTCGAATCGTGGGTATACAGTTCCTGCATTGAAGAAGGTATCGCCTTCTTCCTCGATGGTTGAGCAGGGTTCTCTTGTATCATGCATTCCGGAGCGCGCGGTGATGCAAAATGTTTGAGGACTCATCAGCTGACTCTTCCCCTGACAAGGTCGTCTGTGCAAGAAATGGTACCCGGAGCAATGGAACTTCTGTTGAAGTCTCACCTGGTCCTGTCCTCTGAAAAAGGATTCCCTTGGTTAAGAAGACTAGAAAAGGGACTGGAGGTCCCCGACGCCGATGCTTTTCTTCGGCATTTGCAACTTTCCGCCGATCAACTCTCGACCCTCTTATCAGTGCTGGAAGCATGCGAGAAAAGGTTGGTATCGCTACTGAGTTTCTGCTGCGTCTAGGCTCATCGGGTTCTTGCAGCGTAATTGGGGACACTGTCAAACGATGATCCTTTGAGGGAGCTCTTCGAAAAACATTGTCAGCAAAATGCTTTACTGTCAGCAGACGAATGTTATCAATACTGCACTAGCTGGAGCTGACCGCCACCCTAGATCCCGCTACACACATATATATATTTGCGAAGAAGGAAACAATTATCATAGATTGCGCCGATTCGCTCAACCTGCGCGTCTCGTGTCCAAGACCAGAGAATTTTAGGATCTGGATTTTGCAAGGTGATCTTTGCAGCTTGTTCGACCTCATATTAATCCTCAGGAGGAGATAAGGACATGAGAATTGTTCCTGATACAGCGGAGCAATCACTGAGTAGCGATGTGAACATGAGAATTGCTCATGATTCAACGGAACAATCACTGAGTAGCAATGTGAACCTATAGATAGTTGCTTCGGTGATCGAGAGGAGACTGTAATGGAGTTCTCTCGGCCAATTCTCCCCTACTTATCTAACATTGCGGTCTAGTCATCCCTGTCCATCCTACGTGTAATTGCGTCGTATGATGTGGACCGGACCGAAATCATATGAAACGAGGTCGTTCTTTGATAAGATAAATGGTGTCGTTGCTTGGTTGAGTGACTAGAGCCTAAATCGCCAAATCATACCCTCCCAACGGGAAAGTATGACTCGTCTTTTAGTGATTTATATGTGTTGTTTGGGTTAATTTCTCCGCATGAGTTGCCTCACTTAGAGAAAAGCTTAAGGAGGGGAGGAATCCTAGATATAGAGTTATATTAAAGGTTCGAAAGCCTTTCCTACTTCCCAAATCGTGGTTTGACAAAATGCAAATCTCTTTTGATGCACGTAAGAATCAAGCAAGGCTTACATAGGAAAGTTACAGAGGTAGATAGTTGCTTCTTCTGATAGAGCAATTTTCCACACATTTCCGCGTACGCCTAGAGCTCATTCCATTAATCTCACCCACGAGCATGTTATTCATTCTCATTCGATCACTTTAAAGATTGGTTTAAGGAATAATCAAACTCGAGCGGATAAGTTTCTTCGCGTTAAAGCGACACTCCACTAATCTTGAGGCATCGTAAAAATAATTTTAAAAAATTGAGATAAAAATAAAAGAGAGAGAACATGATGAATTGTCAAAATCAATTATGAGCGTGGATTTTCATTATAAATTTCACTGCGACAGATATCTATCTAACTAAACATAGCAATTTAAATAAAATTAAAAAAAAGTTATTTGAGAAAATTAAAGCACTTTGAGCTTTTATTTGAAATTTTTCTAAGGAGAGGAAGTAGGAGAAAAAAAAAATCAGAACATACGAGCGTTTTCTCTCTTCCGTGTCGCTTACTTCGTTTTTGGTCAGACAGGGAAACGCAAGAGGAACATTGCCTGCAAGCCTGCAACAACCAGCTCTGTACTTCACGCCAGAGAGCACGACACGAGCTTCGCTCCGTCACGTCTTGTTACTTAGCTCAAAGGGCTCGACAAAAGGCCTCCTCCAATCGCTCCGTCACGTCTTGTTGCTGGCCGCTGTTGGTTGCCGTAGCCATGAATGCTCCTCTCACTGTAGCTTCGCCGTTCTCGGCTCGTCTTCGAGCTCCGAGGCGGCTCTCGGGGATCGGAGCGCCGAGAGCGGCGCTTCTGGAGGCGCGACCTCCCGGTTTGCTGGCGGATGCCGGCGGCGGACGCGCGATCCTGCGCGCGTCGGCCGCGGATCGAGCGGCGGACATTCAAGCCGAGTCCAGAGCCTTGGCTCGCGCTGTGAATTCTCCGGTGTACAGCCCCGAGGTTCTCGCTCGCAAGTACGGTTCTCGTCCTATTAAGGTCTCTCTCTCTCTCTCTCACACACACACACACAAACAACATCGACGTGCTTGCTCGTGGTCGTTTGTCTGTGCGAATGTGTATGTGTATGTGCTGATCGTAGTGTTCCGGTGACTTTCGCATTGCACATTCATTCTGACGCGGCGAATGTTGTTGACCATTAGCTGAGCAGGCGAACTTTGATATGTCTGTCTCTTGATTCGGAGATGTCGACTTTGTTTGCTCGTGAATGTTCGTCCGTGAAGGTGGGTGTATGAGCTGTCTCGTTGTTCGTTGTGTCTGTTGAAAGTTCATCGTGGATTTTCGTGTTGAGGGAGTTGATTACTTGCAAATGATCTCTTATTCTATGACTTCCTGCACATTAGTATGTTTACTGATTGATGTTTGCCCGTACCACGGTCTGTGATTTTCAATTTTCAGGCATGGTCTATTCTTTGACGAGCTGACTAAGTGGAATCTAATTGTGGGTAGGTCATGCGAAGGGCTTTGGATGTATTGATAGCTTTTGGCATGTTTGCGTTGAAGCTCCTAATCGATCAACACTATGGTTGGGTTGATCAGAACAGGAGGAAGCGAGGTGTGGAGTTGAGGATGATATTGACACGGCTAGGGCCTACATTTATCAAAATAGGGCAGGGGTTGTCGACTAGACCTGATCTCTGTCCTCCTGAGTTCATTGAAGAGCTCTCTCAACTTCAGGTACTGCTGGCGCTAACTTGGACTCAATGTAGAAGCACAACTCTAACGCTACATGAATACAAGTGAATGACATGTTTCAGCTGGTTTTTCAGAAAGAAATCTTTTTAGTTAAATGACACGAGATGAGATGAACTACTACTGCAATCACGAGACATGAATTAGTGCTCAACCACCACAGAAATTGATAGGTTTGGGTGCTGTGGGTTAGTGTATTGATAGCTAGGCTTGTCCCTCACCTATGCTTGGTGAAAGTGTTCTGCCAACATGACTAGGCAAGTCATAACTCAGTCTGTCTTGTTGTTGAGATTCAGCAAATAATGATTTCTCAGTTTTCTTGAGTGTATTGAATGTGGAGGCTGTTATCATATAGCAGCATCCAGGTGGAAGTGTTAAATATGATGACTTTGCAGCTTTAAGGTCATCTTTATCTAACCAGTTGTATCACTGACAGAATTTCCATAATAAATGTCACCTATTCTCTGTTTCTTTCTCTGTCTGGATGTCCTAAGTATGGACCATTATGACACTGGGAAGATGTTTAATGTCATTACGATTGACCAGGATGCATTGCCAACTTTCCCAGATTCAGATGCATTTGCATGTATAGAGAGTGAACTGGAGCTGCCCCTTGATTCGATCTTCTCCTCCATATCCACTACTCCAGTTGCTGCAGCAAGCTTGGGCCAAGTTTATAAAGCTCGACTAAAGTATTGCGGACAGTTGGTAGCTGTCAAAGTGCAACGGCCTGGTATTCAAGAGGCTGTTGGGATTGACTTTTATCTTATGAGAGGATTAGGGTTTCTTATTAATAAGTACGTCAGTGGCATTACCTCGGATGTTGTTGCCCTGGTTGATGAATTTGCACAAAGAGTGTATCAAGAGCTCAACTATGCGCAGGTTAGATTTCTGATAAGCAATTTGGTAGGTGCAAACGTGATTAGGTTTAATCGTTGCTGAGAGGCAAAGCTAGTTTCCAATCTCCCATGAACTTCTTTCTTCTGTATGCACTTGCAACAGCACTAGTTTCCAACCTCCCATGAACTGCTTGTTTGGAAAAGCCTTAGTAATTTGTAAGAGGTATTTCGACATTGATTGTTAATTTTGGCAGGTCCCTGCAGGAGGGGCTGAATGCAAGGAGGTTTAAAAAATTGTATGCTGACAAAGAAGATATAATTGTACCGGAGATATTCTGGGATTACACTAGTGGCAAAGTGTTGACTATGGAATGGATTACCGGTGTCAAACTCAATGAACTGGATGCCCTTGAGAGACATGGCCTAAAGGTTGTGGATTTAGTTAGCACAGGAATACAATGTAGCCTCAGACAATTGCTTGAGTCTGGATACTTCCATGCAGATCCTCATCCTGGTAATCTTTTGGCGACACCTGAGGGAAGACTTGCTTTTATTGATTTCGGGATGATGAGTGAGACCCCAGAGCAAGCCAGATATGCTATCATCAGTCATATTGTGCACCTGGTTAATCGAGACTATGAAGCTATGGCTCGGGACTATTATGCTCTGGATTTTTTGTCATCTGAAGTTGATGTTTCCCCCATTGTGCCTGTATTACAGAGCTTCTTTGATGATGCGCTCAATGCAACTGTGAGTGATTTAAATTTCAAATCGATAGTGGATGGTCTGGGAACTGTTTTCTATCAGTATCCATTTACTGGTGAGTACAGATCAATTTTCTACTTTAGTAATATCATATTTGGTCTTGTACATCATTTTCTGGTTCGGAATTGCTTCTCGATTTGCTCCTAGGTGAATTTTTATTGCTCTCTTGCGGCAAAGTGGGGTGCCCTTCCCTTTGGAGAACTAAATGGAGTAAACTCATTTAATTTGAATTTACCTAAATGGAACAACTACATCTTTTTGTCCTTGCACAGATCAGTTTATAAGTTTTTTTCTTGATGTATGATTGTTGGAATGGATGTTTTATCTGCAGTTCCACCATATTATGCGTTGATATTTAGGTCGCTTACTGTATTAGAAGGCTTAGCACTCCATGCTGATCCTAATTTCAAGGTGCTGGCTGCATCATATCCGTACTTTGCTAAGAGACTCCTCACTGATCCAAATCCATATCTTAGAGATGCCCTCATAGAGTTGCTGTTCAAGGATGGGAGATTTAGGTATGTAACCTCTTATGTTTCCCGTTCTTTGAGGCTGTCGATTTGGTTTAGTTATACGAAAATCATTATCTTGTGAAGGTGGAACAGACTTGAAAACCTACTTGTCCAGGGTAGAAAAGACAGAGATTTTTCAACCAAGGACGCTTTACAACCTGTTTTGCAGTTGTTATTAGATCCGCATGGTGAAGAACTTCGAGTTTTGGTCATAAAGGAGGCTGTTCATGTCATGGATGCTATTGTCCTGGCTTCAGCTATCGATGCTTACAACTCTATTCCGTACTTTATGAGGGTTTTGCTCAATACAGATGCAAATGGACCCTTTATAATGAGCAATGCTGAACTGAAAAGCCTGATGGATCTTCGAGATCAGGTTTATAGGATATGGGGCCTCTTGCAATCCTCTAAGAGTTTTGATCCAGAGCTTCTACAACCTGTTTTACAGGTAAAACTCAAGTTATGCCGTAATTCCATGATGGTCTACTATTTTGACAAATTATACTGCTCTCTTATATTTGGACTTCAGTAGGTGCAACTATATTCCTCTATAGAGTGGATGTGGCATATTGTGCTTCTCTCTTAAAAGTAGAATTCAATCAAAGAAGTACCAAGGAAAACAAGTGTTGGAATTTTTTGCTGCAAGAAAGAAGCTCTGGAAAAACTGCAGAGAGTTAATGTTACCAAATCCATATTGAGGTGTAAATAGACTAAGCTCTTTCCTCAGTGTGTCTTTTCCCGGGGACAGCCTCAATAAAACTATATCAGCATAACTTAATCTTAGGTGGAACTATTTGCCAAGGTGGATTCATGCCACTAAATGGGGGAAAAAGTCTGTCAAAATCTTCATTTTGAAGAGTGGAGCTTGGGTGAATGTGACCTTTTAAGAGGTCTGAGTTGAGAAATTATTCGATGAATTAAATATATTTACTAAGCTGAATCTGAACAATTAAAATTGACAAGTCATGTGTGAGTTCCACCAGATTTGATGGTCTAGATGCGGTTTACTATATGCATTACGTTCACTGAATAATTGCTCGGTGGGAGGGACCTGAGATTTGAGGGCCTAATTCTCTAAAGGAAGCGCACTTTTGAGTTTAGTCCAATTCTAGCATGGACTTTCATTTGTCTAATGAAAAAAGCACAAACTTCTTAGGCTGATATCTGAGTAGCTAAAACAAGTGATGCCTAATGATTCGACTCTCCAGATGCCAATGGAAAATTTTGAGCCCATAACGATATGTAAAGGACAAGGTTCATTTTGTAACAACTGTGCAACGAGGCATCTAAATGCAAATTAAACAAAACACTTGCAATTTTGATATCTGTGTGCGTGTTAAATGAAAACAATGGGATCACCCTAACTTTAAAGCTAAACAGATGTATGTATGGGGATATCCTCATGTTGATTTTGGGAGACGTTGGCAACAATTTTTTTTTTCCCTTATTGCTGTAATCTGTGATGCATTTTGGAGCAGGTCCTCCAGCAACGTGAGGCACGCAGCTTGGGGGTGCGTGTTGCGGGTGGTGTTACTCGTCGTCTTGCGGCTAGAATGCTGCAACAGGTGCTGCTAACGACGACAAAAATATCCTGATTTGGCTTTCTCGCCACTGTAATCGATTTTATCACAAGGTGATGTGATAAATTTTGGACATTATAATATACCAAAAAGTGGAAATTGAGATCTTGTCATCGTTCTTCTTTTGTAAAATAAAATAGTCAAACATTCCTAGTCGAGAAGAATGTGGAATAGATTTGATTCTGGGGTAGTATGATGATATACGCGAGGCTCCATCCAGTTTTTCACTACGCTGGTGTTGCTCGCATTTTCACAGCTGCAGCCTGAATGTGCAAATTTGGCCTTGTATTGTTTCTGTCGAAATGTGTTCTTCCCATCAATCCTTAGTTTGAAATTTTTTTCCATTTGATTTATAATTTTATGTATGTATCATTTAAAACACAGTCGGACAAACTCATATCAGAAAGTCTTATGTCCACTAATCTGGAATGTTTCGTGTTGATCTATGGTTAACCTCTTGGACGATCACATCTATTTGTTTCGGTCTCTGCAAAATCTGCATGGTGATATTCTGAAAATCATAAACAGCGGCGCCGGTGAGACGGCCTTCTTCTGGTACGCTAGATAAAATGAATTCATCTTATGCTAATGCGAGTCAGATGACCATTCTCGATGTTCAGAAAGAAGTTCTAACATGAGAATCATGCATGTAGAAGTCATGTCAAAGGCATGGTTCTCATCAGACATGATCGTCGGCTTTGCATGACATGTCTGAATACACATTCGAACGGTGTCTCGTCCCAAATTTTCCCCAATATTGGGTCACAAGTCGGTTGCGGCCCACTGGATTATGAGTTCAAAACCGAGACGCCATTCAACAAGATCTCCTTCGAACCATGTTGGCCGATGTCCTTTTTTTCCTTGGTATGAGTCATTTTTTATTTTATTTTATTTTATTTTATTTTATTGAGTATGTATCTCAGGAGAAGGCAGTACGTCCCTGCAGATCCTCGCGAGTATCTCAGACATCAAATTAGCTGCGTATAATGGCTCGGTTGTTCATTAGTAAATTATGAACGAAACGATGTGTTTACCCCATTTGAATTGTAGGAGTATATGCTTGTGAGGTTTGCTAGAGGATCAGTTAGTCATCAAGGCACCAACGACATTTTGATTGAAGAGATAATAACACAAAATAATTTTTGATTTTTACTCCATTTTGCATTGTCATTCTTGGATTTTTAACTTGTGTAATATCGTCTTTGAATTTTAGTTCAATCTGTAACGTCATTTTTTAATTTTTGATTTGGTCAATGTAGTCCTTGACCTATTGACTAAATTGCACATTTACCAAAATTTCAAGGATCACATGGAACAAATTAAAATGTTTAAAGACAATATTGCACATTAGATCAAAGTTTAGAGATCATTTGTATTATTTTTTCTTGGATTTTTACTACCATCGAATGTATGTAAGCAACTGCTTGTAAGTGGTGCGTGTATGATCAGTTGGTTTTTACTAAGACTCCAAGTAAATCTATAGTTTCACGGGTTTCAAGGGTAGAAATATATTACCAACTGCTACTAAAGTGTTCTAAGTAGTCTCGGCTAGTTTTTTTACAACTTACTAATTTTGCTGGTAACATCTCGTTTGCAATTGCACAAAAAGCAATTGGCTGTATTGATTACTCTCGTATAAGACATTGGTAATTTCCTTACTTGGTCAGCAAGTAACTCGCCGAAAAGTCATTAATTCCACTGGTAAATTACTAACTTTAGTAGTAAGATTTTATTCCCAAATGGCAAATTTTTAAAAAGTTTGATAGCATGCTATTGATTAAGTCATTTCCTCCCTTCAGTAACTTACAATTAGTGTTGTCAATTTGACCCATTTTTTACCTGTATCTTGTACAAATGGGTTGTATAAGGGTTCTAAGTTTTTAAAGAGCTGAATGAAAATGGATGCAAAAATTTTAAGTTGAATCAGATGGGTCACACACCTCATTTTCAACTCATATGGGACTTATTTTCGACTCATAAGGGAAAGTTGCAAATGGGCCTAGGGTCTCAAAGGCTCAAGTTGATTATTATTATGTTTTAAAATTTTCTATTTTTATAAGTGAATGAAAGAAATCAGAAAAGAAAAATATAATTAAAAAATATATAAAATGTTGGTTGACCTCCCACCGCTGCCTCAACTGCCACCCTCCACCACACCCCCAGCCGCTGCCGCAGACCACTGCCCACTGTGGTCCGCCGCCTTCCCTCGGACAATCTTCGCCGATTGTGCGGAGAAAAATGAAAGAAAAAATTAAAATAAAACATTTATAAAAATTAAAAATTATTTTTTAAAAAAATAAAAAAATTCCAAAAACATCGAAAAAATTTAGAAAATTAAAAATAGGAAAAAATTTCACTAGATTTTTTATTGCATGAAATTATATAAATAATATCATTTTTTTATTTTATTTAATAATATTCTTATTGTTTAATTTTCTTTTTTATGTGAAATTTTTATGTAGTAACATATACATATGAAGAGCTTAAAATAGGTTAAATGAGTTATATAGGTTTTTAAGAATATTAATGTGATTAGGTAGTATGAGTCAAAATGGGTCAGGTCGGGTATAGTCGGTTGCGGGTTGAGTATGGGTCATTGAATATGGGTTAAAACGCGTTAGACGGGTCAAAATGGGTTAGACCATATTCAGCCTGACTCACCCATTTGAATCTCTGCTTACTACCCAAAAAGCTAGCCTATGCCGATATTGTAAGTTATTAATTTGCCCAATACTTTACCATCTTCATTGTAAGGTTCTTCCAAAGAGTTTGATGATTTAGTATTGACTTTCATTACCAAAACATAAAAAGTTTTGAAAAAGTTTTAAAAAATGATATCGTTAAAAATTCTTCGTCAGCGTCAGTAATGCGGCGTAAGATGGCCAATGTCTACGTCAGCAATAATTGGCCAAAATAGGCCAAATAGATTGAATCAGTATCAATGTGAAAAGGTTGGGACTAAATCGGTTCAATTAAAAGGTTTAAGACTGAATTGATATTAAAGCTATTGATTTATGACTTTTTTAATACTTTTTCCGGAGATTGAATTCATGGATTTTTTCCTCTCATTCCAATGTGATCAACTAAGTTGTGAGTAAAAAACTCTTGCTAATTCGTACGACTTTGAATTCATAAAATACCAATCGGACCTCACCAAAGTCCTATGCTATCATTTCCATGGTGGTACTTCACTGGGTAAACATAAGATCAGGTGAAATCAAAGCTTAGCTACCCAATGTGCTCCATCTGAGAATGAATTACCGATTGTGACTGTGTCTGGTCTACTTTGTGATGCTTTTTCTATGCTGGTAGGTGTCTGAAATTGATGGTGATTTTTTTTAATACTTGTTGGTAAGAAAATTTGAGCGGTGACTTACGCATCAGGTAACCTGTTACTAGTTACCAACATTACTGGGATTTTACCGACATCCAAATGCATCGGTAAATTACTGGCCCCTCTGAAATTGTATGAGAGTGACGTTACGAACTTGTCAATACTATACTCCGTTTATTTCACGAAAAATAAGTAATTTGGAAACATTTTTTGAAAAGTGATTGCTTATATTATTTAGAAAAATTAATGAACGAAAAATATTTTCATCATTGATAACAATCTATGCCTAACTATTTTCGTAGGTGATTGAAAATGATTTCATTTATTCATTTTTTAAGCAACATAAGCGATTACTTTTTGGAAAATATTTTTCAAATCACTCATTTTTCTTGTAATAAGCAGAACCTGTTCACCGACATTCCACTAAATTTGTAACTCACCAAAAATTTATTGAAATTTTACAAGTATTGTTAGGAAAATACTAATCCTCTTCATGGTATACTCTTTCGTGTACTAGCTAAAGCCTTACATATATCTAGTAGAGATCATATTCATTTTGGTATAGTAGTAGTAAACTTGAAGGAGAAAGAGCCAAAACTTTGGGCTTTTTTGATTTACTAGATGATGATTTTCTTGAAAAAGACCGAAACAATGGTCTTTATTTCAGGGTCTCTCTATCAAGCCCCTTTGAGTGGTATTCACCTTTGGCATATGTCTACTTTGACCGAGATCTTTGGAGATGATTACTTACTATAATTTGGTGGAGGAACTTTAGGATACCTTTGGAGAAATGCACCAGGTATCGTGGGTAATCTTTTGCTCTTGCGCAATGATTGGGATATTACATTAAATGAAGGAATTCGCCAATTTTCCTAATGAATTAGCTTTCTTTTCAAATTTTTACAAGCCATTATAAGGAATTTACCCGCATATCAATAAATTATTAAATTACCAACTTCATCGAATCTATTTTTTCTATTTATGTCTGAATGATTTATTATCTTTTAAGATTCACGCCTCTCTAAGCCTGTTCGAAATGCAACAGTCTGAGCTTGGTAACCTGGAGCGACTTGAACTTTTTGAAAGGCCTATCTCTTTGTGTATCTTCAAGATTCTTCCAGAGTTAGTGTCACGAAAAATCCTAAACTACAAATTTAACCCAAACTGATTTTTAGGTCAGAAAAAATTTCAAACTAGTATACTTGTGAAAAATTTACTCTAAACTAATTTTTGGGTCCCAAAAACCTCAGATTATTAGAGGCGTGGGATAGTTACTTTTGTTAGCATTCGTCATGCCACAAAACGGTTGAGTTGAATAATAAATGACAATTTTGAAAAAAAAAAAAGACATATGGCAATAACTTAGTTGACATGGCAAGTCCATGTGATAATTCATATCTCTCTCTCTCCCCCAACAACCAATTAACCATAATTTGAAAACAAATATGGGTTATTCTCTCTCCCCCTCAAAGCATGAAATACCCTACTTGTGATTAGGCATCGAAACTTGTTCGAGTATGCTTTTATCTCTGGTAATCTTCTCCTTCAATTTTTTTTCCTGGGTTTATTTGGTGAACTCATCAAAATCACCAAATTAGGATGTTCAATGGCTTCAATAGGAAGCGGGTCAAATAGAAGTGCGACTCGAAAAATAAAAATCAAAGGCGATAAGATTACCAAAGATAAGAGCATGCTAAAACGAGTTCTGGTGCCAAATCACAAAGTTGAATGTGATGGTGAAGGAGTGTGCTTGATGGAGAGGAAAACCAAGGGTTTTTTGTGCTCTGAGGTAGAGAGGGAACAAGCCGTTCTTGTTTTCAAATTAGGGCTAATTGAAAAGATAAAGTGAGAGAGTTATGAATATCTACGTGAACTTGTCACATTAACTGAGTTGTTATCATGTGTTATCCAGTTCAACAATTTCACAATAAAATTCGATGGAAGCAATGGAGGGTAAATGCCTCATGCGTGTACTAGGTTGGGAGTTTTATTGACCCAAAAATTAGTTTGCAGTGAATTTATCACAACTATACTAGTTTTGAATTTAGTAACCCAAAAATTAATTTTAGAGTAAATATGTCACTAATGAAGTAGTTCCGAATTTTTTGCTATACTAACCCTTTCTTCAAAAAGTAGAAAGAAGCTTTTTGCTATCTTGCTTGTTGGCATACCAAGGTGAAATTAAGCATGAGTATGACTTAAAGGAGCAAAGCAAGAGAAAATATTAGGTGGGCCGGGCTAAGATGTCACCATGCGCCCTGGCCAGTCAGAAGAGGCCACGTGGCCTCACATAAGTCAATGGTCTCCATCGTATTTTCTGCACGCAAAAATTGATTTTTCTTTTTTGAATTTAAAGTTTCTCTCTTTTGCTAGCCTACATCACAATAAATGCAGCTGGTCTAGTTCAGAAGTTCGGAAGCATTGGCTGAAAAAATGAGTCAATGTGTTCTCAAAAAATGGAGGACGTTATTTTACTTGTATGCACTAAGTAGTTTTTATTTAATGAGAAGCATAAAACCCTAATTATTTTTGTATTTGTTAGTGAGTGCTTGGTTTTGCTTTATGATGTTTTATGGTTTTTGATGCCTGTTTATGCTGAATGAACTTAATTATTTGCAAGAATTTTGTGCTCAATTGAGTATTACTCACATGGGTTTCTTTCTTGTAAATGTTTACACAAGTGGTAGGCATTGCTTCTATCTTATCCGGTCGCACTGCAAGCTCGGCATGTGGATCGCCAATGTCCACCTTGGCTCTTTGTATGCTCTCTGTTAGAACATTTGGGTGAAGGGGAATTTGGACACGTTTACAAAGAGATGCCATGCAGATTGCACCACCGCAATCTCTTGAAGTTGCTGTGCATATGTATTGAAGGAAGTACACGTTGCCTAGTATATGATATATTGCTTGCTTTGTGAGATGTTCTTTAAGCCACTACTCGGACATTTTGGTTTATGGATAGGAACTCATTGTCAAAGGAAATGGAATAGAATGGGCAAGTTTCTTATTTCAAACACTAGATGCATCAATTTTTATATTTGTTAGTGAGTGCTTCATTTTTTGTTGTTGTTTTATGGTTTTTGATGCCCATTTGTGCTGAATGAACTTAATTATTTGCAGGAATTTTGTGCTCAATTGAGTATTACTCACATGGTTTTCTGTCATGTTCTTCGTTTTGGCATCCTTTATGCCGTCTAATTTTGTTCTCTAATATACTATCGTAGTTTACAGGCCGGATAACTCTCTAATGTCATTCTTTGTTGTGCTGCTTCTCTGATAACAAAGGCTTGTGTGGTTTACCTTCTGTGTTCCATCTCGTGGATTGTCTCTCGGATTCACCTGTAAAAACTACAACTAACGAAGGTTCGCTCACCATCAATCAGTTAATTCGCACGTCTAAGGTTATCCGATGGCTGAATCAGAGGTAATCCTAAAATGATACGACGTGAAAGACATTTGTCTTCTCAAGACGTGGATGACATGTTATATTTCTTGTAAAGGCACCACATTAAAAAAAAAAATTTCTTTGCTTGTAGCATGAGATTGCCCGTATAGCACATGGAACCCATGATTTGGAAAAGGATTTTGAGTTTAAAGTAGGAATGATTTTTGCGAGTGAGCTTGAAGTATATCATAAATATGTGGCCTATGCTATAGGCAAAGGATTTGGAGTGAGGAAGGCTAAGGTTAGAAAAAAAGGCAACGGAGAAATTGCTCGACGAATTTTTGTGTCTAATTGTGAGGGGTATTCTAACAACTCATTCGGTCAAGAACAAAGATATGAAAGAAAATATGAAAGACCTGAAGTTAGATGTGGTTGTCCTGCTTTTATCATATTTAAGGTTGACAATGGCCAGATACATAACAAATTAGACCGGAATCGACATCGGTCACCGTCTGTTGCGAAATAACGGCTAAAAAAATTAGGTTCAAAAACAAATGATATGATTATTTGGTTTTTCCAAAAAAAATTGTTTTTCTTTTTTTATGCCCCTTCCGTTTTTATATTAAAAAAATGCATTTCTAATTCTACATTATTTTTCGTAAAGAATTCGAGCCTCTTTATTCATAAAATAAAAAATTTAAATAGAAAGATCAGTCAAATATTTGAAATGGTTATCTACCGACGAAAAATTAAACACGCATATCAATAAGAATAGATTGCAAACTTGAATAATCAAACATGCAACATGGTCGAATACATAATGAATTAGATTGGAGTGGACATCGGTCACCCTCCGTTGCGAAATAACGGCTAAAAAATTAACGGCTAAAAAATTAAGTTGTAGCACAAATGAAATGATTGTTTGGCTTTTTCGATTTTTTTTTTTGCTGTTTTTTTTATGTCCCTTTCACTTTTTTTTATATAAAACAAAGTGTTTCTAATTTTACATTATTTTTCATAAAGAATTTGAGCGTCTTTATTCATAAAATAAAAAAAATTTAAACAGAAACATCAATCAAATATTTGAAACGGCTATTTACTGACGAAAAATTAAACACGCGGACCAATCAGAATAGATCACGAACTCGAACAATCAAACAAGCAACATAGTCGGATACATAATGAATTAGACTGAAATGGACATCGGTCGCCCTCCATTGCGAAATAACGGTTAAAAAAAATTAGGTTGAAATACAAATAAAATAATTGATTGGTTTTTCCGAAATTTTTTTTTGATGTTCCTTTTTTTATGTCCCTTTCGTTTTTTTTATATAAAAAAAAATGCGTTTCTGATTCTACGTTATTTTTTCGTAAAGAATTTGAGCGTCTTTATTCATAAAATAAAAAATTTAAACGAAAACATCAGTCAAATATTTGAAACGGCTATTAACTGATGAAAAATTAAGGATTTATCGTCATAGTGCCAATGGAGTAAGTCCAAGGTCATGAGCTCTTTATCCAGCACAAATTAAGAAAATTAGTTCTGGGATAAGTACAAAAAACGATCCAAATGTTATACCCATTGTCCCATTGGTAAATTAGGTTCTAAATCTTTGAAAACTGTTCGATTAGTCCCAGACTTGCTGTTAACGCCATTTTTTTTTTTTGCTGGAAAATGGAACCGCTCGATTTTCACATGAAATTAACTATAATATTTACCATAAATAAGAAATAAAACACTGGATTATGTAATTACAAGACTCGCATGAGAAATAAAGCTCAAAGTTTCATTTAAATTGAGGAAATATTGGAGCTCAACTCAAAACGCTAAAATTGGCCCTTCAATCTTTTAATTGTTTTCTTTGTTAGTTAATTCTGATAACCAATTCCTTCACTCGATGATTAGTAAAACTAATGTATTTACTTATTAGTTATGGTCCAAATATCCTGTTACTCTTTTTTTTTTTTTGTTAACCAAGTAATAAAAATAAATGACAATTGCCTTACCCAAAAAATAAAAATAAAATAAATGGCAATTGGGCTTTGATCAACCGTGATACATAACTGCAGTCTGAAACCTTTTTTTCTGGGAATTGCACTTCCAAACGTAGTTGCTTAGATCTTCATCTAATCTAAAATGTGGTATAGTCCGTCCTATCCAATAACTGAAGACTAATAAGTCAAATTTACTATTTGTTTGGAGTGGCCGCAGCTCTAGCATTTGACTTCAGCTGCCAGATTTCAGCTTTGAGGGCGCCACTCAATTTCTTGACTTGAGGTTTCTGTGAACGAACTTAACATACCACCCCAATTCTCATATGTACTCGCCTTTAATTTTATTAAATATCATGATTCGTATCTTCACATACAGATATTCGCCATAAGCTACAATTTGCATCAGGAAGCTTCTTACATTGATGTTTTTACAGCATCACACCCCATAGAATCTGTTATACCCATGAACTTGATCGATTGCTTTAAATTTCTTGAGGATAACCAACTAGTGACGTCAAGGATTACTCACAAAGTTTACATTGATTTTTAGAGCAATATCATTTCTAAGAACCCCAAACAGCTTCCAGAACGATCTAATATGAATTAGCAAAGTATAAGAGTTTTGTTTCCTTCGAAATCAACTATTGAATTAGCAGAATATGAGATTTCTGTTTCCTTCAAAATCGAATATAATTTTCCGATGTTCCTCTGTCAGGTACGTAATTGGCCCCTAGCTTTATTAGCAATGCATGAGGTGTGATCCTACACATAGATGCACATTAGCACGAGCACTAGTATGTCGTAGCCCTTGCTGATGCGCTTCGTGCCAGTGACTGGAGGGTCAGTATGGGGTCCCCTCAGCTGGATCATCCCGAGCGAGATAATTCCCCGTCAAGGTTTTGCCCCACGGGCTGAAGCATCAGCGTGGCCGTGAACTTCGCAGTCACGTTCGTGCTGTCGCAGACTTTCTTGACCATGTTGTGCCACTTCAGGTTCGGAACTTTCCTGTTCTACGCCTTTTGGATCGCCGTGATGACGGTATTTGTGGTGCTCTTCTTGCCAGAGAAGAACGGGGTTCCACTGGACTCGACGCATGTGGTGTGGGAGAGGCATTGGTGCTGGCAAATGTTTGTTAGCAAGGAATCATACTAGCTTGTGTTTTGTTTCTGTGTTGATTTGAGGGGAGGCAAGACAGATACGCACTGAATTCCAGAGACAGGAGGGTCAGTACGGGCGAGGAAATTTCATGCGTTCCTCACTTGGACGCTACACGCTTTAGGGAGCATAAATATAAAATGTCTCCTGACGATATCGAAATTCATGTATCTCATTTTATCGTGATGTTGACAGATGTAGCAAGTTTTATTGAGTCCAGGAACTATTCCGATGCTTCGTGGCTGCTGGTAATCTGAGTACGAAATGGTTAACTCTGGAGTTGTAGGACGAACTCATGGCCTAAAAGCAAATGGTGTCAAAAAGTTTTAAAAGAGGGGATCGACCGCTAATGCAGCAAGAGTCAAGATTCGACCAAATCAGATCACCGCATTAGCATGTCATTCAGAATTTAGTGTTTGCCTCATCTAAACAAGTTACGGAAGAGAATTTATGTATCACATTCACCCACTTCGCTGAAACTTAATGGTCAAGATGACCCCACAAATTGCATTTCCGAGTATAGCACTCTTCTTTGAATGGCTCAGAAAAGGTTTGAGACCTTTTGGGCAATTATGATCAAGAATCAATCAATCCAGTAAAATTGAATTGTCTTGTCCATGGTGCAACTTTTTAAGAAAATTTAAACCAAATCAAACTGTTATGGTGAGCAGCTGAACCGAACTGACTCAGTGACCTGAATTGAATACGAACCGAAAATTCATTCTCAGAAGACGCTAAATTGGAGGCTCCTCTGTTTCTACCGAGTCTAATTCCTTGCTACCAACTAGTTGTGAGGAGGAAGGATCAGACAGGACAATAACAGGGCCATCGATGAGGTAACCGAGGAGTTAACAACTTCCTTTCAAGTTGGGGATGGCCCTGAAATGCCAGAAGTAACCCAGGCAACATCTCCATTTCTTCTAAGATAAGCAGTAAAATCGAGAGGTAACACCAGAACAGAACTCGCATTCCCTCTGAAACACCAGAATATCTCCTCTTGAGATGAAACGATGACCAGTGATCTTCCTAATTTAAGCATTTAAGTTCAAACCTCTGACAAAAATGAAGTCCGGATTTCTCTATGTTGGAGCAATCAAAAGCCACTAAACTTCTAGTAAAGGCGCATACCATAGCAACATGCGCAAAGACTAGATTCAGACACACTCTGAAATATCACTTCAGTTCAGCTGTTCTCTCTACAGCCAGAAACTAGATGCCAGTATGTTCTGGTTTTGCTTCTTCCAAAACCAAAAGCAGTTCTATACTTACTGGGGTATGAAGTTCTTCCAAAACAAAAAGCAGTTATATACTTACTGGGGTATGAAGTTCTTCCAAAACAAAAGGCAATTCTGTACTTGCTGGAAACATAATTCCACATCCTCATATGCTCATAAGGGCTAAACACTCGCCTTTTGCTCACAAAAGTATTTCTCCTACCTAGAAATAAAGTTATCACATAAGAGAGCGAAATAATAAATGGAAATAAGTTCAAAACAAAATTAGTTTAGACGAAATTTGTCTAATGCTTCGACCTCAGTTTCAACAAACTATTTCATACCTCAAAGGCCAAAGGCCGCCGTGATTTGCTCCATCAGCTCTCGAAGTTCTCGCTCTTTCTCTGCCGACATATATGGTAACATGTTACTGGGCTTAAAGACGGCCCAAAAGTCATGGAGAAATTTCAGCAACAATTTTTCGGCTTCCCTGTTCCTCTCAGCCTTCACTTGAGCTTTCTGTATTAGCTCTTCTGCTTCAGCCTTCGTGTTCAGAAAGCGAATTTCACCTGCATAGTAATTAAACTTAGAATTGGAACAATGAAAATTGTGTATTGACAATAGAAAAACAGAACTCACCCTCCATCAGGGGATTATCCATCAGGGGATTTTGCACCAGGGGATTTTGATTTCCCGCTGCAAAACTGCTCTCCACTTCATCTGTAGAGCTAAATACATTGTCGCTTTAAAAAAACACTCTCCAGCCAATTATCCTCAACTTGGATATCAGCAACAGGTTCTAATGCAGCAGCTTCCTCAACTGGTGGAGCAGCAGCTTCCTCAACTGGTGGAGGAGCAACAGATTGCAATTCGAATAACTCAAAGTAGTATTTTCGCTACTCCGCATCTAATCTAGGACAAATTGCAATGCCCTGCTTAGGGACCCCTCCCAGGTGAAACGCGATCCTCTCCTGGCTATTCGAAACTATTTTGAAGCGACACAAACATTTCGGACATCTCCACTTGTCATTCTCCACACGGATAACATGCTTCCATGGATCTTCTTGTTTCTTTGGAATATCCATCTAGAACCCAATGCAAAATTCACCAAAATCAGCTAAGAAAAATGAGATTGCCTATCCCAGTTAGTTCTCAATTTGAGGACTAATCTGTTGGAAGGATAAGGGTAGAATAGTCATTCTATGTTGAGAGGCTTTTACATATACCTATAATCCCATGTTAATGAAATTAATGTAATCTCCCTCTAAAACACGGTATCGAGCCTAATTTTTCGAGGTTACCAGAGCAACCACCGTCGCTCCTGCCCTCGGTGTAATCGCCTTGCACCTCGTCTCTCATGCTCGTCAATCATCCAGATTCAATCACGATTTCATCGCGACCCCTCCTCCATCCCAGATTCAAACACAACAGCTTTGCATCTCACTTGAGCCAGCCACTCGCATTCACCCTCGCAGCAACCCCTCACCCTTCATCGACCCAGCCACTCGCAGCGACCATCGACCTTCAGCGACCCAGCCACTCGTAGCGACCATCGACCTCACCAGCGCCCTCATCCCAGGGACTCGTAGCAACCCAGCAACTCGTACTTGACCCCGCACTTGACCCCAGTTGCATCACTTAGGATTGTTTACAGCAGTGTTGACATCTATCTATCTACAATAAGGCTATCTCCGTCTCGGGAATCAACCCCACTAACCCCTTGCCCACCCATTGCACAAAAAAAGAAATAGATTACAGTCACATACCAGGCGAGAGGCCAAAGGGAGCGAGTCCTGTCACAGGCGAGAGGCCAAAGGGAGCGAGTCCTGTCACAGGCGAGAGGGAAAGAACAGCACTAAAAGAGTGAGAGTGAGAGAGAGGCGAAAGGCTTTCTGCCCTAGAGAGAAAAAACGAAAAAGAGAAAGAGTGATACCTTCAGACGAAAGGGAGCCCTGTGACAGAGGGAAAGAATGACCCCAAAGGAGTGAGTGAGAGAGAGGAGTGGAACGCTTCAGCTCTGAGGAAAAAAAAAGAAAAGAAAGAGAAGAAGGGTTACGGCTACATACCTTCAGAAGAGAGGCGAGAGGACAAAAGAGAGCCGAGCAAGTAAGAACGGCGCTTCTGCCCTAGCAAGGAAAAAGAAAAGAGTGGGAGAGAGAGAAGGAAAAGAGAATGCTTCTGAAAAATGAAAAAAAGAAGAGAGTGGCAGAGAGAAGGGAGAGTGAACGCCTCTGGAAAATGATCGCCCTAGCGAGGAAAAAGAAAGAGTGACAACGAGAGGGAGAGTGAAACAATCAACAAAAAGCAACGTACGGACCTTGAGCAGGAGCCGTATTAATCTTAAGCTTGCACCTCCACCCCGACGTCCAACGAAACGAATCGGCCAGGGGTACTAATCTTAAGCTTGCACCTCGACCTCGAGGTCCAATGAATCAGCCAGGGGTATTAATCTTAAGCTTGCACCTCGACCCCGACGTCAATCGAATCGGGCAGGGCCCGAAAGACTCGAATCGGTCTTGAGTGACCTCTTTTGCTTGAAGTCGGAGCCGAAGACGCAGAGCCAGCACTTGTTCTCCAGTCGCCCTTGACGGAGGAGGCTTCCCGCACCTGCGGCACCGACACGTGAAGAGCGCCTTCACCTGTAGTGCGTCTGCAGGGTCAGCAAGTCCTGAGGACCGGTCGATGAGGTTCCAGCACACGGCGCAGCAATAGCACCGCATTCCCAGTACGCCCGCAAATTTCGGCCCTCACTGTGCCCCACGTGCATCTACAACACAGAATTACACGAACACGAATTAATGTGACACGAATTAATGTGGTGTTTAGCTAAGCGATGGTCCAAAAATATGTGCACCAAGCTTCTTTTCTTCTCACCTGACGATTGTTGTAGCGGTTGAACGTTTTGAAGCAATTTGGGTGAATCCAATGGCGGTAAGGATCCAATATCTTCCCCGTGAGCGGCCAACCTGCCTGAATAATTATGGCGGCCGAATTTGGAGCACCACCCTGACCGCCTCTGTACCGCCTGCATCCGATCCTCATCACGTCCTCAAAGGGCTGCTCGCGGTGGTCGAGAGCTTGCCGCTCGACTTGCTCGTACCAGCTCCCGCCGTGGCACCTCTAGTTCTCGGGCTCATGGACGTCAGCCGTGGTTATGGTGGAGCGCCAGGCCGTGACAGCACTCCAAGTATCGTTGCTAGGGTCGCAAGCTGCGGGGTTTTCCACGAGAGAGTGAGATTTCTATTTGGAGCATTTGTCAGAATGCTCTGCCCACAGCCGAGAATCTGCATGAGAAGAAAATCTTACCAGCGCCACCTCGTCCATTCTGTAAACACGAATCAGAGACAATTGAACATCTTTTCCCACCGTGCGAGTGGACAGACTGGGTGTGGAAGGGACCCTGAGGTAAACATTCAGATCTCGCGTCAACAGGTATCAAGATTCGAAATCTGGCTGCAGGATCTACTGAGACAGAATGAAAACACACCTACCTTCGAGGAAATTGCATCCCTGTTGTGGTTTATATGGAAGGAAAGCAAGAAACCGGTTCGTGTTCCGAAGCAAAACCCCAATTTCGAAACCCTAATTGAAGGTGCCAAGTCAGAACTCGGCAATTAGAACAAATGGAACTCACAAAGTTTGAAGCTTTACACTTATTCAGCTCAATCGACCGAGATCTGGATTCCACCGAAGCAAAGAACTTTCAAGATCAACGTTGATGGAGCTTTTTGGGAAGGAGGAACAGAGGGAGTCGTCGCGAGGGTCCTTCGAGACGAGACGGGAGCCTTGCTTGATGGATTCGCCATAAAAATCCCAGCTTCGTCGGCGAACCAGACAGAGGCGTTGGCGGTGGCCGAAGCTCTGAAGAAGTTCGAGTCCATGGGAGAGAAGACGATCGTACTTGAATCTGATTCTGCAGAAGCGATAAACCAAGTGCTGAAGGAGACTCGCGTGAGTTGGGATTTGGAACCCTTTGGTGGTAGAAGCCCAAAACCAAATGGCCCAATATAGAGATCTATCTCTGGCCCATTGCTACGGATCCGCGAACAAAGTAGTTGATTGGGTCGCAAAAAGCTCATATTTCGAACTCTCATGGTCAGCTAGTTCTCTCCAGTTTGAATGCTCTGATTTGGACTTTGTGTTTAAGAACTCTTGAATTTTCAATTAAAGTAAGCAATTTCTAAAAAATAAAAAATAAAAATAAATAGAGGAGTTCCAGGGTTTGCGTAGGGAGTACATGAACGGTGAGATATTTGGTCAGGGGCTGGGGTTTTGTCATTTTGGAGGTGGTGGCCTTGTGCGTGGAAGAAACGGCAGGTTTGGACCAACGCGTAATCCAAAAGTATCTGTTGGCGTGCACGGTGATCGGCTAGCCTTTTGTTTGATCGAGTGAAGAGATGATCATGTGATTGCAGCTTACGTACATTTCGACCATAATTATGATTTTTCCTACTCCATCCGCAACGTCTCAACCTCCACGTCGATGTGGCCATGCAAATTGCTCTCAAAGATTTTTTTTTGGTAAGGGAAATTGCTCCCAAAGATTTATCTCTACTTTTTGTTAAAACATGGAATCTTGCAGCACAGTCCGTGATCCATTTCTCTCTCTCTCTCTCTCTCTCTCTCTAGTAATTATAGTCTCTGCAAGCTAATTCTTGAATACATTCAAGTTTAATCAACTATCTCTTTGATGTTCTCTACCGATTTCAATTGTTAAAAACCGGTCAAGAGACATTGTTCATTCATTTTATAAGGGTGCGCTACTGCTCATGTAATGATTTTCAAATGCTTGATCTATATCGAGTTGTTTTGGTCATGACTACTAAAAAGTAGGTACTACATTAATGGTTGTTCGGCTATAACTATGTGGACGACATTCGCCATTTTAAGAAGCGGGGATCAAAAAGCACATTGAGTTCATAAAGGAGCAAAGCTAAATTGAAATGCCGATAAACGTTAAATCTTATGATATAGTGAGAGCACAAAAACATCGCAGCGATCAAGTTCATCAATCAAGCGATTCTCGTTAAGACAAATCAGTTGCCTTTGTTCATAAAACAAAAGACTTTATGGTTCTTATGTTGCCAGAATTGAAAATTTAACAAGTGGCCGAAGGTTAAGCGTGACAATAATCAAAGTAAGAAGAAAAAAAAAAGGATATTTAGTCTTTTTAGTCATGTGGGTAGGAGTGTCAATGGGCTGGATCTCACATAGACCCGGCTTGGCCCGCAACCAAATAGCACCTAAGCTGGGCCCAGCTTGGCCTGACCCAATATCCGAATCATATACCCCCAAGATATTTTGGTCAAGTCGGGTTGATCCAATTTTTTTTTTTTTTGAGGGCTGAGGAGGGAATCAAACTTCAGGATATTCATATTTTATTTATATTATTGAAAAGTAATAGGAAAACGTAAAATTTCATTTTAGAAAACAAAACTTCCACCAAAAAAGGTGGTTCTTCTTCTCCCTCCTCTCACTACCCCATCGACAGCTTTTATGCCCGTCATGATAATCATCTTTGTTCGCTTCCTCTGGCTACTTCTTGTGCATGTTCCCACTGTTTTCGCCGATGATTTTAGAATGATTTTCTTCTTCTTCTTTTTTTTTTGTTTCTTGAAAAAAAATTGGGCGGGTTGGGATAATCCGAAGCCCCACTCCTCTTTGTCGAAATGCGAGTATCGCTCGTGTTAATTATTCACTTACTCGGAAGAGTTGAATGAGACCCTATAATAAATAGCAAAAATGACTCGTAATGATTTTTGATATTTATTTGTACATTTCAATATATAGTGAATTAATATGAATTAATATTCGATTAATTCGAAATATATAATGGAATTTCACAAAGTAACTACGTAATTATTTGACTTAAATCACCAAAATTGAAAAAAAAATATTTTCGAGGATAGAAATTATATGCAGTTATCAAATGCATTTCTGCTCCAAGAGCAGAAATTCTATGTAGTTATCAAATACGTTCTGATTCTCTCAAAAATCATTTAAGGAACAAAATCAGAAAAAGTTATTTTAATTAGAATAACCTTTTAGAATCAAAATGGTTGCCACACAGACCTTAAGTCGCTTATCTAGTTGTTGTGCTCATGGCCAGTTCAATGTTTCAATGTGGACACATAGGGGTCACCCCATCGATGAAAATGACCCGTTTTGCACGCGCTCTTTCCTCTGCAGTGGTAGACACAACAAACAAAAGATCTCCAACTTGCATGGGATCGGATCAAGATTGCGGTTTGATTCCTTGATCTCAATCAAGATCCAATCGCTGGCGTTCATAGGTCTCGTCTCATATGGTGTGTACAAGCTCTTTTTGGTCCTATCTCAAATGGAGGCCGTGCTCACCCAACTAAGTTGTTTTTCTCCATCAGTAGCTTCTTTTTATTTTAAAGGCCGTCCGGATTTTCGTCGGTCACCTATGCGTTTCAAGTGTGGCACTTTGGCCAACTGTGCTTACCTAGCAGCGCCATGTTGTTGGTCAACGTCGCTTTCAAATTGTGGCACTTTGGCCAACCGCACTCACCTGGCGACATCTTTCTTTTTACCTAATAAGCACTTCTTTATATTAGCTAACCAGTCGAGGTTTTTCTTTATTTAAATATGGTAGAGGACCTATCCTGAGATTTACCAAATTGATCCCCGAACGTTTCCCATTTCAGTGAGGAACCAATTTCTTCCTATGGCCCCATTGGCATTCTAGTAACAAGTCGAGAGCCACACTTTGTGTGAGCATTTTTTTTCTTTTTTCTTTTGTTTTAGCTCTGGCGATTCACTCCCCGCACTTGTAGGACTATGTAGACCACAGGTTTTTTCCCGATTCACCTACCTACTAGAGGGATTTGTTTTAGCTCTAGCAATTCACTCTCCACATTTGAGGGTTGACCCATGCGATGACTTAGGCTTCTTTGAATTGTTGAAGCACCTAAGCTAAGCCTTTTTCTTGATGATTCACCCGGATCGCGGGGAAAAAGAGAGAGTTCTAAAGATGGAGATTCTAGGGGATACCTTTTATATTCTTTTTGGCGGATGATCAAATGAGAATGTGGACACCTCTAGTAGAAGGTTTCGAGATCGCATCTCCCATTTATCTAACCATCGACAATAAATAGGAAGGTTTCAGAACACGGGACAATTACTATTTGGCCCGTCCTTGAGAATATTCTAAAATATGACAGAAAACCTTAAGCAAACCCTAGAGGGGGAAGGCACATTAGGTTTTGGGGTTCTTCTCGACTAGATGATCGACCAGTCGTGCCAAGAAAACCTTGGCACGTGTCACGTGTATATTGTCCAATTTCTATCTGGTGAGAACTCTTTGGCCGAAAAAAGAAAAAAATTTGGTCGATATTTTGGGTTAGTTGAAGAACAAAGAATCCGAATATCTGAGAAGCAAGGGACTAGCTAAGTGTGCTTCCTACCTTGTCTTAAAACTCAAAGGACAATTTATTGTTCTGGATTGATCTTCCCACAATAGAGCCTCCCAGACAAAAGACAGAATTTTTGCACCACCACCATTGATCTGCTTGTGTTTAGAAAGGATTTCAAATATTGCATAAACTTATCGACCGAAAATGTTATGCCACATACGCTGCTTCGCTCTTTTGGATCAGAGCACTTGATCCCGATTAAATTGGTTCGACATCAAACTACTGTGTACAGAACACTTGATCAGTTTGGTAATTCCATCATATCTGGAAACATAGGCTGACAAGTTTTCTTTTCACCCTCTGTTATAGAAATTCACCTCAGCCCCACCGTGTTAAGAAGTAAAAATACACAAAAGAGTCGCCCGATAATTACATTTGATTAGACACCTCAAGCGGATACCATAAAAGCTAGCATCTTGCGCTCTTTGTCGAGTGAAATAGCCACTAGTCTACTCCACACGAAGAAAACCTCATACACGAGATTATACTTACTCTGAGTAGATCATCTATAATTCATACGCATACCCACATCAATTCTTCACGCGATTCATTCATTCAAGTGGCGATGAGAGAAATAGAAAGAGAACTGTTTAATGGGGTAGAAATAGGGATAATACAAACCTAGAAATCCATAAGCAAGACATAGTTATCCCAGATTGGAAAAGAAGGCATAGATTAAGCATATGTCATCACAAGGTTCAAAGCTACTTTAAACATCAATCGAGCAAGATGAGGCAGCAATGGCCATCCATAGGTTTCATGTCCACTGCCACCAGAAGGCATAAACTAAGCCTTGATCCTCTTCACGCCTCCAGCATACTCATTCCCGAAGAAGTTACACTTCCTCTTGTCATTAGGATTCTCTTCAACAAGCTCCGAAAATGGATTCATCGCTCTAGGCATTTCCCCTGTATCCCACGAAAGAGTGAACAGATAAGTTTCAATTGACCCGGTACCAAAAGGAAGACAGTGGAAACCTTCTTATTTTGAAAACAGGGAAACAGTTTTCAAACTTTGCTTCTTCAGATTGAAAAAATTATTTTGTTTCCGCTTTAAAAACGAATGCCCTTTATGTAGGTGAGCTGAGGGGATAGAGAGACCCATTGCTTTTCAAGATTTGAATGTCACACTTACGAGCATTTTGCTCTGCCCATCTTCAAAGATCAATTAATTGACAATGACCGACTCTTAAGCTCCTCTCTTCCCATTAGTTCCAGTTTATTTTGTGTTTTTGGATAACTATTGGAAATCTGGGCTTTTGGATAACTATTAGAAATCTAAGGTACAGCCTATTAACCTGTTATTAGGTGAAGATTAGAAGACAAATTATGTGTCCTGCAAGAGCCTTAACAAAAGGAGAATTTGAAGATGCACATACCTTGTGGAACCTCGGTATCAGGTCCTCTCTCTCCTGCGTTCAGTTGGGCATGGCATGTTAGTCAAATCAGGAAGAGACTGATTTAAAGTTTAGTATGATAGCAACAGCATATACACTTCAAAGAGTTGCCTGTTTCTTTTCAAAGACTTAGTGATTATCAATGACCGACCCTTAAACTCTTCTTTTCCTATTAGTTCCTAAATATTTTCTGTTTATCTATAACCATTAGATATCTGAGCATCCTCCTGCCTATATCCCTAGCATTAGATGAAGATTAGAAGACAAATTAAGCGTCCTGCACAAGCTTTAACAAAAGACGACTTTGGAGATGCACATACCTTCTGGAATCATTGTATCGCGTCTAACAAGTGCCATCGCCTCTTGCCGAACTCTTAATAGAACTAGAAAAATCTCTTCAATTTCTTTGCTCAACTCTTCCATCTCTGCTACTTTCCCCGGTGGAAAAGATATTCCTTCTTCTATTGCCCGCACTACACTCCAATATTCTTCTTTTATCCTCCTCCACTTCGACTCTAGCTTGTTCATGTCCGCAAGGCGTCTGATGGCGAGTGCTCTCACGTTACTTCTGCGAGATGTCATGGTCGTGTTGGCAAGCCTACAGGTAACTGGTTGACTCTCAGCTCGTGCAACTTCATTCCAATATGCTTCTTCTACCTCCCTCCACTGCCATTTCAGCTTGTCCATGTCCGCTAGGCGACTGCAGATGAGTTCTCCCAGCTTTCTTTTGAGAGATATCAAAGTCGTGTCGGCACGCCTATTGGGTTCTCCCTCTTCCGCATTCAGTGGGCATGCCATGTTGGTCAAAGCAGGAAGAGACTGATTAGGCAAATTCGTCTCGGGCGATGGAAGAAAGGCTGATGAGCCCGCACCAGAGCTCAGGTATGGCATAGCAGCGATTGAAGTCTCCCTCGACACATCTTCATTGCTCGCAGTCACGGACTGATGCCAACCCTGGGTGAGGTCGGATGAACCTTCATCATTGCCTTGTCCATTGCTCGATTCCACCACTCTTTCAACCTTCAGCGCCTCCAGGGCTTCTGATCTCACTCCCGCAAAGTGCGCTTTGATCCTCCTCGCGCCTCCAACATACTCATTCCTCAAGAAGTTACACTTCCACTTGTCATTAGGCTTCTCTTCAACAAGCTCCGAAAATGGATCCATCACTCTAGGCCTTTCCCCTGTATCCCACGAAAAAGTAAACAGATAAGTTTCAATTGACCCAGTAACACAAGGAAGACAGTGGAGACTTTCTTATTTTGAAAACACAGGAAACAGTTTTCGAACATTGCTCTTCAGATTGAAAACTACATTTTGCTTTTGTTTTAAAAAGGAATGTGCTTTACGTAGGGGGAGCTGAGGGGATAGAGAGAGCCATTGCTTTTCAAGATTTGAATGTCACACTTAGCAGCATTGCTCTGCCCATCTTCAAAGATCTATTAAGTAACAATGACCGACTAAAGCGCCTCTCTTCCTATTAGTTCCAGTTCATTTTGTGTTCTCCTATAACTATTAGAAATCTGAGGTCCAGCCTGTATCCCTATTATTACGTGAAGATTAGAAGACAAATTAAGCGTCCTACAAGAGCTATAACAAAAGGGAATTTGGAAATGCACATACCTTGTGGAACCTCTGTATCGGGTCCGCCCTCTCCTGCATTCAGTTGGGCATGGCATGTTAGTCAAGTCAGGAAGAGACTGATTTAAAGCTTGGTGATGATCAATGACCAACTCTTAAACTCTTCTTTTCCTGTTAGTTCCTCACTATTTTCTGCTACTTTATAACCATTAAAAATCTGAGCATCCTCCTGCCTATATCCCTATTATTAGGTGAAGATTAGAGGACAAATTAAGCGTCCCGCAAGAGCTTTAACAAAAGATGAATTTCGAGATGCACATACCTTGTGGAACCTCTGTATCGGGTCCTCCCTCTCCTGCATTCAGTTGGGCGTGCCATGTCGGTCAAATCAGGAAGACACTGACTTAAAGCATAGTATATTTTTTTTTGGGTCAAATTTAAACCATAGTATGATAGCAATAGCATATACACTGCAAAGATTTGCCTGTTCATTTTCAGAGATCAAGTGATTATCAACGACCGACTCTTAAACTCCTCTTTTACTATTAGTTCCTAGCTATTTTCTGTTTCTCCATAACCATTAGAAATCTGATCATTCTCCCGCCCATATCCCTATTATTAGGTGAAGATTAGAAGACAAAGTAAGCGTCCTGCAAGAGCTTTAACAAAAGAGGAATTTGGAGATGCACATACCCTGTGGAACCTCTGTATCGCGTCTAACAAGTGCCATCGCCTCTTGCCGAACTCTTCCTAGAACTAGAAAAATCTCTTCAATCTCTTTGCTCGACTCTTCCACCTCTACTACTCTCCTCGGTGGAAAAGTTATTCCTTCTTCGATTGCCCGCGCTACACTCCAATATTCTTCTTTTATCCTCCTCCACTTCGACTTCAGCTTGTTCATGTCCGCTAGGCGTCTGATGGCGAGTGCTCTCACGTTTCTTCTGCGAGATGTCATAGTCGTGTCGGCAAGCCTGCAGGTACCTGGTTGACTCTCAGCCCGTGCAACTTCATCCCAATATGCTTCTTCTACCTCCCTCCACTGCCACTTTACCTTGTCCATGTCCGCCAGGCGACTGCTGATGAGTTCTCCCAGCTTTCTTTTGAGAAATGTCATAGTCTTGTCGGCAAGCCTATGCGTACCTAGTCGACTCTCAGCCGATGCAACATGCGTTCTTGCACCTAAACTCAAGTATAAGTGAAAATTCACTATTAGGTACCTTCTTAGATATATCTTATAGATATGGTACACTCAGAGAAATAAATAATTTGTATCAATGTATCCACTTTTTCGAACAAAAATATTATATCCAACATCCCATACAACAATTTTGTGCCTTTGTATTCACTTTTTCGCACAAAAATATCATATACAACATCCCACACGATAATTAATAAAACAAGTAGGCCTTCATGTCACAATAATGAGATATTGGCGACCCCATATCATTAGCTCTCCATTGGGAAAAACTGAATTAAAACTAAACGTCAAAGGAATTAACTTTGATAAATAATTTATTCACACATAAGCAATTCAAAAATTTAAAGCATCGCACCCTTTATCTTATTTTAGGTGCTTTTTGACTCATAATGGTCAAGTGTAAATATTAAAAAGTTATCTCATTAGAGCCATTTATAATTATGCATTTTATTAAGCAATCATCACTCACCCGTATCCCAAGAAAAAGTAAACAGATAAGTTTCAATTGACTCGGTACCACAGGGATGACCTTGGAAACTTTCTTATTTTGAAAACATGGGAAACAGTTTCAAACTTTGCTCTTCAGATTCAAAATTTGCAGCTGTTTTAAAAGCAAATGCTCTTTATGCAAGTGAACTGAGGGGGGGTAGAGAGAGCCACTGCTTTCCAAGATTTGAATGTCACACTTAGGAGCATTGTTCTGCCCCTCTTCAAAGATCTATTAATTATCAATGACCGACTCTTAAGCTCCTCTCTTCCTATTAGTTCCTACACATTTACTGTTTCTCTATAACCATCAGAAATCCTGAGCATCCTTCTGCCTATTTCCCTGTTATTAGGTCAAGATTAGAAGACAAATTAAGCAAACTGCAAGAGCTTTAACAAAAGTGTTATTTGGAGATACACATACCCTTTGGAACCTCTGTACTGGGTTCTACCTCTTCCGCATTCGTTGGGCATGGCATGTTGGTCAAAACAGGGAGAGACTGATTAGGCAAATTCGTATCAGGCGATGGAATAAAAGCTGATGAACCTGCACCAGAGCTCAGGTACGACATGGCAGCAATTGAAGTCTCTCGAGAAGCATCTTCATTGCTCGCAGTCATGGAATGATGCCAGCCCTGTGTAAGGTCGGATGAACCTTCATCGTTACCTTGTCTGTTGCTCGATTCCACTGCTCTTTCACCCTTCAGCGCCTCCAGGGCTTCTGATCTCACCCGAGCAAAGTGCTCCTTGATCCTCTTCGCGCCTCCAACATACTCATTCCCGAAGAAGTTACACTTCTGCTTGTCATTAGGCTTCTCTTCAACAAGCTCCGAAAATGGATTCATCACTCTAGGCATTTCCCCTGTATCCCACGACAGAGTAAACAGATAAGTTTCAATTGAGCTGGTACCACAAGGAAGATAGTCAGAACTTTCTCATTTTGAAAACATGGGAAACAGTTTTTAAACTTCGCAGTTCAGATTGAAAACTATATTTTGATTCTGTTTTATAAACGAATGCTCCTTATGTAGATGAGCTGAGGGGATAGAAAGAGCCATTGCTTTTCAAGTTTTGAATCTCACACAGAGGAGCAGTGCTCTGCTCTTTTCAAAGATCTATTAATTAACAATGACCGACTCTTAAGCTCCTCTTTTCCAATTATATTTTGCTTCCGTTTTAAAAACGGATGCTCTTTATGCAGGTGAGCTGAGGGGATAGAGAGAGCCATTGCTCTTCAAGCTTTGAATGCCACACTTATGAGCATTTTGCTCTGCCCATCTTCAAAGATCAATTAATTGACAATGACCGACTCTTAAGCTCCTCTCTTCCCATTAGTTCCAGTTTATTTTGTGTTTTTGGATAACTATTGGAAATCTGGGCTTTTGGATAACTATTAGAAATCTAAGGTACAGCCTATTAACCTGTTATTAGGTGAAGATTAGAAGACAAATTATGTGTCCTGCAAGAGCCTTAACAAAAGGAGAATTTGAAGATGCACATACCTTGTGGAACCTCGGTATCAGGTCCTCTCTCTCCTGCATTCAGTTGGGCATGGCATGTCGGTCAAATCAGGAAGAGACTGATTTAAAGCTTAGCATGATAGCAACAGCAGATACACTTCCAAGATTTGCTTGTTCCTTTTCAAAGACTTAGACAGTTTCAATGACCGACCCTTAAAACTTTTCTTTTCCTATTAGTTCCTAGCTATTTTCTGTTTCTCTATAACCATTAGAAATCTGAGCATCCTCCTGCCTATATCCCTATTACCAGGTGAAGAGTAGAAGATAAATTAGGCGTCCCGCAAGAGCTTTAACAAAAGAGCAATTTGGAGATGCTCATACCTTGTGCAACTTCTATATTGCGTCTAACAAGTGCCATCGCCTCTAGCCTAACTCTTCCTAGAACTAGAAAAATCTTTTCGATTTCTTTGCTCAACTCTTCCACCTCTGCTAGTTTCTCCGGTGGAAAAGATATTCCTTCTTCAATTGCTCGCACTACACTCCAATATTCTCCTTTTATCCTCCTCCAATTCAGCTTTAGCTTGTTCATGTCCGCTAGGCGTCTGATGGCGAGTACTCTCACGTATCTTCTGCAAGAGGTCATAGTCGTGTCGGCAAGCCTATGGATACCTGCTTGACTCTCAGCCCATGCAACTTCATTCCAATATGCTTCTTCTACCTCCCTCCACTGCCACTTTATCTTGTCCATGTCCGCCAGGCGACAGCTGATGAATTCTCCCAGCTTTCTTTTGAGAGATGTCATAGTCATGTCGGCAAGCCTATTGGGTTCTCCCTCTTCCGCATTCAGTGGGCGTGGCACGTTGGTCAGAGCAGGAAGAGACCGATTAGGTAAATTCGTCTCAGGCGATGGAATAAAGGCTGATGAACCTGCACCAGAGCTCAGGTAAGGCATGCCAGCAATTGAAGTCTCTCTCGAAGTATCTTCATTGCTCGCAGTCACGGACTGATGCCAACCCTGTGTAAGATCAGATGAACCTTCATCGTTGCCTTGCCTGTTGCTTGATTCCACCGCTCTTTCACCCTTCAGCGCCTCTGATCTCACTCCAGCAAAGTGCGCCTTGATCCTCTTCGCGCCTCCAACATACTCATCTCCGAAGAAGTCACACTTCCGCTTGTCATTAGGCTTCGCTTCAACAGGCTCTGAAAATGGATCCATTGCTCTAGACATTTCCCCTATATACCACGAAAGAGTAAACAGATAAGTTTCAATTGACCCGGTACCACAAGGAAGACAGTGGAAACTTTCTTATTTTGAAAATACCGGAAACAGTTTTCAAACTTTGCTCTTCAGATTGAAAACAATATTTTGCTTCTGTTTTAAAGCCGAATGCTCTTTATGTAGGTGAGCTGAGGGGATAGAGAGAGCCATTGCTTTTCAAGATTTGAATGTCACACCTAGGAGCATTGCTCCGCCCATCTTCAAAGGTTTATTAATTCACAATGATCGACTCTTAAGCTCCTCTCTTCCTATTAGTTCTAGTTTATTTTGTGCTTTCCTATAACTATTAGAAATCTGAGGTCCAGCCTATATCCCTATTATTAGGTGAAGTTTAGAAGACAAATCAAGCGCCACGGAAGAGCTTTTAACAAAAGAGGAATTTTGAGATGCACATACCTTGTGGAACCTTTGCATCAGGTCCTCTATCTGCTGCATTCAGTTGGGCGTAGCATGTTAGTCAAATCAGGAAGAGACTAATTTAAAACTTAGTATGATAGCAACAGCACATACACTTCAAAGATTTGACTGTTCCTTTTCAAAGACCTAGTGATTATCAATGACCGACTCTTAAACTCTTCTTTTCCTTTTAGTTCCTAACTATTTTCTGTTAGTCTATGGCCAATAGAAATCTGAGCATCCTCCTGCCTATATCCCTATCATTAGGTGAAGATTAGAAGACAAATTAAGCGTCCCGCAAGAGCTTTAACAAAAGAGGAATTTGGAGATGCACATACCTTGTGGAACCTCTGTACCGCGTCTAACAAGTGCCATCGCCTCTTGCCGAACACTTCCTAGAACTAGAAAAATCTCTTCAGTTTCTTTGCTCAACTCTTCCACCTCTGCTAGTTTCTCCGGTGGAAAAGACATTCCTTCTTCTATTGCCCGCACTACACTCCAATATTCCTTTTTTATCCTTCTCCACTTCGACTCTAGCCTGTTCATGTCCGCTAGGCGTCTGATGGCGAGTGCTCTCACGTTTCTTCTGCGAGATGTCATACTACGGGTGCCTGGTTGACTCTCAGCCCGTGCAACTTCATTCCAATATGCTTCTTCTACCTCCCTCCACTGCCACTTTAGCTTGTCCATGTCCGCTAGGCGACTGCTGATGAGTTCTTCCAGCTTTCTTTTGAGAGATATCATAGTCGTGTCGGCAAGCCTATTGGATTCTCCCTCTTCGGCATTAAGTGGCCGCGGCATGTTGGTCAAAGCAGGAAGAGACTTATTAGGCAAATTCGTCTCAGGCGATGGAAGAAAGGCTGATGAACCCGCACCGGAGCTCAGGCACGGCATGGCAGCGATTGAAGTCTCTCGAGAAGCATCTTCATTGATCGCAGTGACGGGCTGATGCGAACCCTGTGTAAGGTTAGATGAACCTTCATCATTGCCTTGTCTGGTGCTCGATTCCAGCGCTCTTTCACCCTTCAGCGCCTCTAGGGCTTCTGATCTCACATCCGTCATCGAAGACCTTCCAGACCTTCAGCCAATGATCACACCCTTGACTCCGGTTACAGCAAAATCTTCATGGCCGGCGTTCAAGTGCCCGCTCGATCTCCATCTCCACCTCGATCCCGTTCACACGGAAGTTTGAAGCGGCGAGATGAAAGAAGGAATAATAACGACGAGAGAAGAAACCACGAGTATAGAAAACCCTAGAAGCCCAGAGTGCCCTCCCTCCATCGTGCATCCTCAAAATGTTCCGTGCTCGTTTGTCCCAAAAAGAAAAAATAAAAATAAAAATAAAGCGTTCCATGCTCGGCACATCTGCACCGTTCGTTTTCAAGCAGGCAATCAAGAAGATTTAAGTCTTATTTCAATGAAGTCAGCAAAGATTTAAATTCTCTGGAAACAGGAGAAAAAGAACAGAAGAAAAGGGGGAAAAAAAAAGAAAGAAAATTGAGAAAATTACTTAAAAACATCAAAAATTATCTAGGTTAGCGCTGATAATGCCACGTAGGACGGCTGACATTCACTTTAGTGACTTTCATCTAAAATTGACG
This sequence comes from Psidium guajava, assembly GCA_016432845.1. Taxonomy (NCBI): domain Eukaryota; kingdom Viridiplantae; phylum Streptophyta; class Magnoliopsida; order Myrtales; family Myrtaceae; genus Psidium; species Psidium guajava. Next base: position 35,980,588 of record CM028226.1, read on the forward strand.
AGATGAGTGCCATTGAAAAATTCTCAAAAGGTTTAAGATTAAATTGATAAATTAAAATTTTTTGATTTGAATTAGCATAAATATAATATATTTAGGATTTTCTTAATAATTTCACCCAAGAATAACAATGTTTTTATAAACATTTAGACCAAATCATGACTTCGTCCATGGCGAATGCACCAGTCCGCCGACGCCCCTCCATCGGTTATACATGGTCCAATGTTGTAATAGAGCTCTACGGAATGCCTTTGATTTCTGAAAACACGCTTCCTTAGGATTTTGAACATCACTATTCCTCAAACCATATAAGGGTGCTTCTTTACTGGACTCTACCCAAAATGAACTCTACAGAGTACGGGTTCAGTGAGTGAGTCAGCATCAGCATTAACGAATCTCCCTCAGCTCGATTATGGAGATACTTATTTTTATCGAAAAAAAACCCACAAAAAATTCAGTGTCTGCAAGAACATTACATGTGAGTTTCTGGATACAAAATATTTCAAAGAGGCATCCACGGATTAGTAAACACACTCCACACACAGCTAGAGTTTCAGTATAGCGAATTTTTTGTGGAAAAAAACCGAACTCCGTAATATCACGTGACTATATAGGCGTATTGTCAAATTTTCAGGAGTTCCAGATTTGAGGAAAAAAAAAATGAAGTGCGTGAGTTGAGAGGTTTTGATTAAGTAAGCCCACAATGTACATTTGATCACTGAACTCAGCACGATTTTCTCAAGTTCTCAATTTTGTAACTTATCGCTAAGTTTTCCAATCAAATTCCTCATCCTATAGTTCCCACGAATTAAAGATGAAGAATATGTCGATATCAACCTAGTACATTTAGCAATGGTTTCACCATGAGCAATTGATTGAGTAAAAAATTATGTATGATGTGCGGTTTCTGCTGACCAAACTACGTGAGCAATAATCCATGCTAAAATTGAGCAAACTATTTAATAACTTCTCGGGCTTTAGGCCAACACCGATTGACGTGCCGAGACGGGGTGCATGAAACCTATGAAAGTGGGAAATTATATGAAGCACAATTTGCGTTTGAATCAGGTATGGGCCGTCGTCATGAGCCGAGCCAACCTAGCCATTACTTTGAATTCGTTTCGGGAAGGGTTTCTTTTGGTTATATTTCTTAATTGGGATATTGGCACAAATGCACATTGAACTTTGGCTCAATATCCTATATGGTCTCTTAATTTTCTAATTTTTTCAACATGTCCTTAGACTTTAGCCAATATACATTGCGATCCCGAACTTTTAATTTATTCAATATAGTCATTGAACTTTTGGCGCATGTTTAATTTAGTCCCCAAACTATATGAACATGATTAATGTTGTCTTTCCACAACTTCAAGTTCAGGGACAACATATATTTTCCCATATAACCCATTGACTGAATTAAACATGTATCAAAAGTTTCGAGACCATATTGAATAAATTAAAAATTTAGAGATCACATTACACATTGGGCCAAAGTTTAAGGATTACATTGCATAATGGGCCAAAGTCCAAGGACCATATTGCACATCGAACTAGAGTTTATAGACTTCTTTATTCCCAATTGGACTAGACTACCGACGTAAAAAAATCCGAACCGAATTTCAAATTTCAAATTTTTTCAGATCTAGTCTCTTTTGGTTCAAGTAATACAAGAAAAGTTTGGGTGCCTTGTGGTTCGGTAGCCCAAACAGAACCAAAACACTACAAAAACTAACGTCCTATATGGTAACAATTCTCATTCTCTAATTATGTTCCCAAAATACTAAAGAATGAGAATCATTCTCATTCTTTCCTCTTCCTAGGAACACCTTTGATGTAAAAATAAAAACCAAAGAAAGTTGGTTCTTGTAAAAAGAACCACTTTTGACACACTCATTCTCTTGGCATAAAATATAAAATAAATAAAAAAATAAAATATTTTTTTAAAAAAAATGTAAAAATTGAATTAAATTAAAATTCGAAATAACAAAAATAATTAAAAAGGAATAAAATAATAAAATAATAAAAATATCTTTTGAAAAAATAAAAAATATTCTAAATAATTAAAAATCATTTACAAAGGGTTTTTTTTTTATGAAACAACATGTACATCAAAGTTGCAATAAAAAGTTCAAAAAATATTAAAATATTCGATCGTTGGCCGATCAAAAGACTTTTTAAATTTATGTTTACTAAACAGCATTTTTCAAAGCTGCATTTTAAGGCATTTTTCAACTACAGTTTACCGATCGGTCTTTGTATTTTACAAAATTCCTTTAATCTAAATGTCTTTGCATTTTCCTAAAAAATTTTCTTAAAAGTCTTTCCAAACGCACGCGTCATATTCTTAGTCCAAAGCGAACTAGGAACACGAGGATTATGAAGCCAAATGGAGGTACTGATATAAAAAGGGGTACCGTCATTGGCTAAGGATGATGATGGGGGTGATGACACTCGAGGCCTTGCTTTCCTTCTCTGCATTTGGTAGCGAAAAGGCCCGGCGGGTACTTCCCGTAAAGGTTAATGTAGCTAAACATGGTCGAAGCGCAATCATTCTTCAGGTCATTTAAAACATTGGCGTAAGGGCAGGCAAATTCCTTGAACACTCCACAATAGGCTTTGGGAGGGTAAGTTGGTCCTTTGCATTTGCTCGTGATGATTGTGTAGTTCAGGAACTCAAAGTTCATCAGATAACCTGCGAAAATTCACTGCACAGCACTGAGATTCAAAATGATCTAGGACCTAGACATGAGGCACAATAATCAAAGCAACGTGCAGGTTGAGCAAATCGGCACAAAGATGAGGTCAAGGCATTGTTGGGCCAATATCTTTGTGGTTATATTTTCCCTTTTCCCAAACATATGCATGAGGCAGGGTTTGGAGTGGTGAATAGCTCCAGCTAGTGTAGTATTGACAACATTCATCTGTTAAAAGCGAGGTCCAACAATGTTTCCGAAGAGCTCCCACGAAGGATCATCAGTTCACAGTGTCCCCATTCAGGCTACAAAAACCAGATTATGAAAAAAGCAACAGTAATAACACCAAACTTTTCCCATGCTTCCAGTTTAAAGGGCTTTTTCCTTTTTCCCTCTACTTGATTGAGGCTCGCCATGGACCTGAGAACTTCTCGCAGAAGTAGAGCAGTAGAAGCTCAACTATAGGATTCTACACTTCTATCAAATCAAAGTTGAACTTCATAAGACAAAGTTTCATCTTTCCTATGGATCTCATCCTGAGAGGGTATACGACAATCCAGAAGGACAGAAGAAGGTGGACAAAGGCTCGAGAGAGAACAAACCTAAGAGCTACACCACTCGCACGATTCGATTATTAAGCCAGAATTTGAGTAACAATCACTACTTGAGCATCTAACAATGAACCATTGTCGCGACCTAAAAATCGGTTTCCCAATTTTTAAAGTTAATGGATTATCATGTTAATTAAATTGAATTAACTAGCATAGCTCGAACTCTCCCGAGTTCTACCAAATCGTGACTTAAGTTCAATTTCATCAAAAGAAGGATTTATCTTGGAGTCGCCACTAATCATTTTGGGTAGGTTGATTAGACACCTAAATAAAGCATCGGGAGAAATACTTTATTCCTACGAACCAGAGATTAATGAGTTCGGGGACTTGATTACGCTAATTTTTCAATTAACGCCCTTTCGGTACCAATTTCATGAAAATGTTCAACTTGGCAATTTTGATGAATTTTCACTTGAGGTTCAAATGTGCAATTCTTTTTTTGGATTTTCTTTTTATGAATTTTTTTTTAGATTTTCGATGTATTATAAAAAAAATGCAAAATCACCCAAAGCAAACAAAGATGTGAAGAGAGGGCAGGTAAAGTAAAACTACCCTAAGGACGGTGAAAATAAAACCCGCAACTCGTCGGGCGAATAATTACAGACCAATTAAATAAAACCCGAGACATGATCGGGAATACAACAAAAATGGACCGGAATGGACATCGATCAAACACCCGTCGCCAAACTTCGTGGGTCGGGAGTACAACAAAACGAACCGGAATGGACATCGGTCATCCTCCAGTCTTCAAAGCATCGGGCCAAAGCCAAATGAAAATAATGAACTATCTAATCGGACATGCACAATCACCAATGAGTTAAGACAATTCAAACGCTCAAAGAAAGTTTAACACGTGCTGATTAAACTTCATTGAGACCATTTTTACATTTTCCAATGTATTAACACAAAAAATACGAATTAAACCATACTGTCCATGAACATTCTTAGAGAGAAAGCAGTAACCATAAAATACAAAAGAAATAATGAAATGTATGCAAAAATTCTGAGATTTTTTATGTGGATGGGAAAATGTGTCGTTGACAACTTTCATGTTTTACATTCTTACTGAAGAGACACTCATTTTCGTGTAGAAAAGGGTCTTTCATGAGAGCTCAGCAGCAAACAAACGAATTTCATAAAACAGACATACTTCAGGATTAAGCTCAAATGGACACTCAAATCTCAAAATTAATGCACCAAACTTTCCAGTCTACTAAACAAGACCCCAATAAACAACTTTCATTTTTTGTGAAGTTTCAAAAGAAGAATCTAAACATGAGATAACTACGAATCAATATGACCACGCACAGAAAAACACTCTGACTCAAGGACGCCAACAGAATTGCATGATTTCATTAAATGCATTAAAAATACGAAACGTGCATGAATATTTTTGTATTTTTTATATGTTATGCATTAAGATCTTATGAACAAATGTCATGAGAGGTCTTTATGAAACGAAGTCTAGAATAACCCATGGAAAATCATTTAGCGTGAAAGGTCAGATCAGAAAAATTTCATCTCAGGTTCTGATCACCATATTTCCAGATTTCTGCTCTCAATTTCGGGACCCTTTTGACATAGCAAACGACGTCCATTTTCGCGCCATAATATATCAAATCGAAGATCTCGAAGTCATCTACGAATGTTCAGTATATTTGTTTTCGAGATTTCGTCATCTAAACACGAAAAATTGAGTTACCAGATAGTTGCACATGCTGATGCGCCTAGAGCTCGTTGGAGATGAATCGGTCGCGTCGCCAAGGCTTGTTCCACGGCGGCGAATTTTTCTCTCTCAAAATTTTTTCTCTTGAAATCTCTCCAAAATTTTTTTTCCTCTCCAAAGTCTTCCCAATTTGTCTCTAATCTCTCCAAAAATCCCTCTTCAAGGCTCTCATTCTTCCTTCTTTTATAGCCTACTCCCCCATCTTCCTTTCTCTATCTTCATCTATCATTCTAATTTTTCCACTAAATTCATCTTCCCTTCTAATTCCACCATCTTCCCTTCTTTATCTCCATCTTCCCTACTAATTCCACCATCCTCCATTCTTTATCTTCATCTTCCTTTCTAATTCACCATCTTCCATTCTAATCTTTCCATCTCCCATTCTAATTCTTCATCTTCTCTTCTAATTCTATCATCTTCCATTCTCCATCTTTCCTTCTAATTTCTCCATCTTCCCTTCTATATCTCCCCTTCTCCATCTTCCTTTCTAATTTCTCCACTAACTCTTCTTTGCAAAACAATCCCTAAAATTTTATGTATTTGCAATTCAGCCCCTGAAGTTTTATGTATTTGCAATTCAATCCCTGAAGTTTTATGTATTTGCAATTCAGTCCCTGTAGAAAATTTCTTTTAAGTTCAAAACTTCATAAGCCTTTCGGCACACCTCCCTCACACTCAGTCCAATCGTTTGTCAATTTAAGCTCAAATCCTCCGTCGTTAGCCATAATAAAATGCATGACCGACAAAAAATTAAATATGCAATGCATGAAAAAATTAATTTTTGGTGAGAACAAATTCTCATTTTTTATGTACTTAAGTGAATGAATTTTAAAAAGTCAAAATTTAGGTGTCAACAACCATCAACCAAGGATCTGTTGCCACAATATTTCCAACATCTCTAAGCGAAATCTCCATACCAGAAGCAAATTTGGAGCATCCACATCCCAAAATAGCCCAATGCATCTAAAAGCTTGGAAGGAATAAGTATCCAACAAATAGGGTCATAAAAAATTTAACCTTGTTTAGCCTGGAGGAGATGCCGACCAGCAAGAGCCTGAGATTCGAATACATCATCTGTATCCACATATCAAGAAAATGAGAATCTTAGGATGATATTCACGGGTCCACACAAGAGAATGAATTGGCGGGTTTTGAAGAGGAGGGTTTCCAAAAAAGATACCCGAAACGAGTGGGAAAAGGAGCGGTTTCGGAGGAACAGGTCAAAAGAATCAAGAAGATGGCACACAACTTGTAGAGAAAGAACCCGTATGACGCCATAGCTTTCTGGGTTCTCGAGTTATCGCAGAGAGAGAGAGAGAGAGAGAGAGAGAGAGAGAGAGAGAGAGAGAGAGAGAGAGAGAGAGAGAGAGAGAGAGAGAGAGAGAGAGCTAATTTCGGTCTTCTTTGTCGCCCAAGTGAAGTCTTCTCAACTGCTTTAGCAATGAAAAGTCCTCTCTGCAGCAGTTCCAGACAAGTTGGATCCAAAATCTAAAATTCAACCGTGGAAAGAAGTTCTTCAATTTTTTTTCTTTTTTGAAACCTGGCTTGTCATAAGTTCTCAGATCAATTTCACGATCCGTTAGATTTCAACGGTATTTTTAATTAAATGACTATAGTGAATCATTATCTTTAATGATCATAATTTCCTATTACAATTCCGTGATCATAACTTATATTTAAACTCATGAAAAAAATATAAAATATTAATAAAGTAAAAGTGCTAATCATAAATATTAGGCCCGTCAAAAAAGCCCGAGCCGATCCTAAAATTGAGGGTATTTTAGGGTTGGGCCATGGTCTTCTTTGAGTGAGGGTCAAGTGTAGGGTTTTCTAACTATTCGGGTCGGGTCGGGTCGGGTCGGGTCAAATCAACATGTGTTTATTTTATTTTTGAACTTCTCAATTTGAAAAGTATAATTGTAAATCAGTGTGATGGCATTAAGAGGACATGGACTAAAAAATAAGTCAGTTTCCAATGAAATGTCTTCTCCCGATATTGAGGTCACCGGAGGCCGCGTTCTCAGTTCAATCAAGCAAATCGAGAAGAAGGCAAGGCATATACAACTAAATAACCAATAGAATGCATTGCTCCTCGAAATAATAATAGCACATGGACCGCCCAAGTTTGATGGTCGAAGTCTATATCATGTACAACAGGTATATATTGGGAAAAATCGTGAGCTTTGAACTCATAGTAAATTATTTAATGTGTAGGATTGGGATATGTATACTATAAATACCGTAAGTTGTGTATGGCGCTCACTTTATATCAAAAGTTTCAAAACGATCACTTAAGTATCAAAATCGGATAAATTTCGGCCAAATAAAATATTTAACTTTTATATTTAAATTTATTATTTGATGTGGCATTTTTTTACAAAACTCTAGCCACGCAACTTCCTAGTAGCCTTCTAAGCCAGATTTTTTTAATAAATTAAATAAAAGACAAGTAAGTTGAAAACTAAAATAAATAAATAAAAAAACGGTCGGGGGTTTGTTCAAGAGGCATGGCCCTCGCCGCCGCTGCCCCACCAAAGGTCAATGAGGGTGGGGGTCGACCGACGAGGGCTGCCGAGCCCCGAGAGTGGCCAACAACCCTTCGCCGATAGCAAGTGGGGCCTCGACCAGCCTCGGTGAGGCTCGACCTCACGGATCTGGGCGAGGTTGGGATCTAACTTAACACCCAGGAGTTGACTAGCGAATGTAATCTTGCAGTGAAATTCGGAAGTACCAAAAGAGCACCAAGCCTTTGATCAGGAAGCTCCCATTCCAGAGGGTTGGGCATGAAATTGCCCAGGACTTTAAGGTGATATCCCCGCTCTCATTTGATTGTTACAAAATGAATCGCGAAGGAGGTTGGTGTTTGCTTGTTCTTGGCTGCAAACCGCTTACTTGAATAGACAGAAAAAGGGAAAGGAGTTAGGCAGGCACGGGAACGATATTGCATGGTGGTTCCTCTCCATTTCTCTCCAATTTTCAATCGCTGCCAAAAACTGCACCGTGCTATGTTCATGACGCAAACAAGCTTTGAAGAAGAGGAAGAAGCAGCCCTGACCTCGGCCAGATCGGCAAGGGCAAGGCCTCGAGACCCCGCTTGTTGTTGACAGGGGTCACTGTGTCGCCGAAACATAGCGACCCTTCCAACCATCCCCATCGTCACCGCTTGAACATAGGGCCTCCTTTTTTTAGTTTATTTTTCTGTTTAATTTCTTTTTTAAAAAAATTAGTTATTTTTTTTAAAGTCCACATGTACTTTTGGCAAGCCACATCAACTTAATTATTAATTAAAAAAACAAAGACGTCACTTAGGATTTTTGACAAGTAAATAGGAGTTGACACTTAATTAAATATTTTTTAAAAAAAATTAGCACTTAAGTGATCGTTTTGAAACTTTGGCACTAAAGTGAGCTACGTACACACCCCATCAAAAGCAATTTGAAACTATGTTCCTACTTTCCCGTGTCATTACAAGCCAATGATAGACTTTAGAATCAAATTGGGAGATTAAAAAAAAAATTAATAATGTATCCCGAATCGACCCGAAGATCTAGGACATATGTAATTCGGGTGTAGAGCCGGATCAAGCTCGGTATTGTCTAGTTTTGGGTCGGGCTAATCTCTATGATACCCAACTCGACTCGGCCCATTAACACCCATAATAAATATGTCGAAAATGAAAGTTTAAACTAGGGGTTCCAGATACCACTTATCATCAGACGCTATGAAATACTATAGAATCGTGCTAAAACATAGAAAAAAAACACAAAAACTTGTTCTATTTTTCACCTTCCACATAATTAGAATCTAGAATCTACACTTGGGAACATTCCTTCTAATTTTTGGAACCTTAAGCCTACTGTGCATATAATAAAAGCTGAAACTGGACAGGTTCCCACCTATCCGGGTTCTCCGATTTCATGTACCAGGAACCATTCTTATCTCTTATACTTCAACGAAAAGAAAAAAAAGCGTCCCTGCTTAGATAAAGCAGGACGTCGTCGGATCCTTTGAAGAGTTAGGATTCCTCCGGGAACAGAAGCAGCAGAATTATACAAGTTTCGAATCGTGGTTATACAGTTCCTGCATTGAAGGAGGTATCGCCTTCTTCCTTGATGGTTGAGCAAGGTTCTCTTGTATCGTGTATTTCGGAGGGCGCGATGCTGCAAAATGTTTGAGGACTCATCAGCTGACTCTTCCCCTGACAAGGTCGTCTGTGCAAGAAATGGTACCTGGAGCAATGGAACTTCTATTGAAGTCTCACCTGGTCCTGTCCTCTGAAAAAGGATCCCCTTGGTTAAGAAGACTCGAAAAGGGACTCGAGGTCCCCGACGCCGATGCTTTTCTTTGGCATTTGCAACTTTCCGCCGATCAACTCTCGACCCTCTGTCGCGACCCTCTAAAAAAATTTTAAATTTTAAAGGGGGTTAACGGATTATTAGGTTAATTAGATTTGACTAACCTAACGCGGACCCTCCCAAGCCCTACCGAATCGCAACTTTGGTTTTTGTTTAAATGATTTTAAAATTTGGAGTCGCCACTAATCGTTCTTGGTAGGTCGATTAGAAACCTAAATAAATTAGCGGGAGAACTAATTTATTCCTGCGAACCAGAGATTAGGAGCTCGGGGACTTGGTTACATTAGTTAATTAAAACTAATGCCCTTTCGGTACCTTAATTTCATGGATATCCTAATTCGGCAACTCAGGCTTGGTTTATTCCTAAGGCTATAGTAGGGTATTCTCTTTTGTGTTTTCACTTTTTAAATAGGATGCATGGATGGTATATATTTTTATTTGTTATATTTTTTTAAGTGTTAAAGATTCCCTGAAGCCGAAAGAAGGAGTGTGTTAACGACTTCTGTGCAGTATTACAACCTACTTATCTTTTGGGTTTGATGATTCAAAAATTAAATTATAGGAAGTACATGACAGTGAATAAACACCTCCAATGGGAGGTCTAGCATTGGCTTGGCTCTTCCCTTTGGGATTTAAGGTACAGGTATTTAAGTTGCAAGTATTTAAACTACTGTAAGTAAAAACCTCCAATGGGAGGCTAAGCATTGGCTTGGCTCTTCCCTTTGGGATTTAAGGTACATGTATTTAAGTTGCAGGTATTTAACTACTGTAAGTAAAAACCTCCAATGGGAGGCTAAGCATTGGCTTGGCTCTTCCCTTTGGGATTTAAGGTACATGTATTTAAGTTGCAAGTATTTAACTACTGTAAGTAAAAACCTCCAATGGGAGGCTAAGCATTGGCTTGGCTCTTCCCTTTGGGATTTAAGGTGCAGGTATTTAACTACTGTAAGTAAAAACCTCCAATGGGAGGCTAAGCATTGGCTTGGCTCTTCCCTTTGGGATTTAAGGTGCAGGTATTTAAGTTGCAGGTATTTAACTACTATAAGTAAAAACCTCCAATGGGAGGCTAAGCATTGGCTTGGCTCTTCCCTTTGGGATTTATGGTGCAGGTATTTAAATTGCGGATGGACTTTGTCCTCTCCATTTTGGGGTATGAATTTTTTAAAATGAAATACAACGAATTGATTCAACAATTTGAAATTTGTGCGCGCTTGAGGACTCCTCCAAGCTGATTTTGTGCTTCCATAGGATTGACCATTGAAATAGAGCTGCGGCTTCCTGACATAAAATAGAGTGAAGTGTCAGTATACAAAATATGTGCTAATCTGCACCTAAAACCAGAAGAGTGGAAAGAGTACTTATCTCCCATTTTTTGGGAGGGATTTCTATAATTGATTTTCGCTCTCTATGTTCCCAATATAGAGAGTTTCTTTTGAATTAAGAGGGACTTTTAGTCACAGATCAGTTGAGAAATCGGTGGACAACTTAGGAGCTTGTCTGGGCCGATTTTTGCATCTCTACGAGATTTTTGCTGTTGACGTAGAGATATCCTTCTCCTGACATAAAATATGGGGAAAAAAAGAGATGGAGAAAGTGTATACAATTTGTGCTAATTTGCGAGTAAAATCATAAATAAATGAATAAATAAAAACACTTAGCTCGAATTTGCTTGCTCGTTGACGAGGATGAACTCTTGATTTATATTGATCGATGAAGGAATTTGTGATGATAACCCCTAGCTTTAAACTCCCATCATCTTCAAAATTCTCTCTCTTTTGGTATTTTCTTTTTCTCGAATTTTTCTTCAATCTCCCAAAACTCTCTCAAACATCCAAAATTTCCTCTCCAAAAAATTCTCCAAAACACTTCAAATTTTCTCTCCCAAGAATCCCCTCTCAAGCTCACTTCATCCTCCTTTTATAATCTACTCATCTATCTCCCATTCTAATTTTTCCACTAACTCTATCTCCCATTCTAATTTCTCCACTAACTCTTCTTCATTTTCATCTTCCATTCTCTATCTCTATCTCACATTCTAATCTCTCCACTAACTCTTCTTCATCTTCATCTTCCCTTCTCCATATTTATCTCCCATTCTAATTTCTCCACTAACTCTTCTTCATCTCCATCTTCCCTTCTCTATTCTTATCTTCCATTCTAATTTCTCTACTAACTCTTCTTCATCTCTATCTTCCCTTCTCTATTCTTATCTTATTTTCTCCATCTATTCTTCTCCAACTTCTCTTCTTCATCTCCTCTTCTCCATCTTCCCTTCTCTATTCTAATTTATCCACTAACTCTTCTTTTTGTTATTTGTAAAATAATCCTTCAAGAGTTAAGTATTTGCACTCTAGTCCTTGAATTTTAAGTATTTACAATTTAGTCCCTGAAAAAATATATTTCTTTAAGTCCAAATCTCCTCACAATTTTTGACACACCAAAATTCACCACATGTCAAATTTAAGCTCATTTCTTGCCGTTGAAAATAATGCAGAATTTAATTAAAGCCCTTTTGCAAAATTAAGTCATTCTGGGTATAATTGGGCCAAGATGAAAATTTAAAATATTAGAAGACAATGTCACAACTCATAAAAAGTGAAAATTAAAAATAAGTTGACTCAAATTAAATTTTTTTAGGCCCGATTCAAGATTATACTCGTGAAGGAACACGTGACTCGAATTGGATTTTTCTGAATTTGCGATGGCCAATATGAAAATAGATTTAAAATAAAAATATTAACTATCTTTGTGTATTTTTTTGGCCTCAAATGTTATTTTTCCAAAATTTTCAAGTATTTTTGTATTTTTTTTTTTAAAAAATTAAAAATATATAATATGAAATTTTATTTTTCGTTCAAAATTGGTTCCCTAGGCTTGGCTAAGGTCCCCAAAGTTGATTTTTCAATTTTATGAATTTTTATGGATTTTTTATTACTTTAGCAATAGAAAAAATGATTAAAAATCAGGTGTCAACACCCTCTTATTAGTACTGGAAGCATGCGAGAAAAGGTTGATGTCGCCACTGAGTTTCTGCTGCGTCTAGTCTCATTGGGTTCTTGCAGCGTAGTTGGGGACACTGTCAAACGATGATCCTTTGAGGGAGCTCTTCGAAAAACATTGTCAGCAAAATGCTTTACTTTCAGCAGATGAATGTTATCAATACTGTACTAGCTGGAGCTGACTTCCACCCTAGATCTCGCTACACACGTATATATTTGCGAAGAAGGAAACAATTATCATAGATTGCGCCGATTCGCTCAACCTGCGCGTCTCGTGTCGAAGACTAGAGAATTTTAGGATCTGGATTTTGCACGGTGATCTTTGCAGCTTGTTCGATCTCATATTAATCCTCAGGAGGAGATAAGGACATGAGAATTGTTCCTGATACATCGGAACAATCATTGAGTAGCGATGTGAACATGAGAATTGTTCATGATACAACGGAAGAATCACTGAGTAGCAATGTGAACCTATAGATAGTTGCTCCGATGATCGAGAGGAGACTGCAATGGAGTTCTCTCGGCCAATTCTTCCCTAATTATCTAACATTGCGATCTAGTCATTGTTAGAAATTTTTCTTGTTTGGGCTTTCATTAATTGTCATATTTTACTTTACTTTTTATAAAACGGGCTATAACGTAAGACAGTGCATGAAATCCCACGAAAGTTATGTGATCAGTAAAGTTGTTTGGGATATGCGCATCTCGTTTGATTTTAATGTGGCTTACGACTGGATGTAGGCTATTTTATGTCCTATGGTCTGTTGATAGATAGGACCATAGGTGACGGTTTGTATATATTGACGGCTAGGTCCCTTCCCCTGTCATTCAGACCCTTTTAATTAAAAGGGGGCGAAACCGATTTTGACGTTTAAAAGAGAAATAAAAGATAAACGTCAATTATTCTGACGTAGAGAAAAAAAGACAGAACGTCTAGTGGTCGGTAGGTTTTCTTTTACGCTCTCTCCATCGAGCAGCCGTACGGGAAGGAAAAGGGGAAGAAGACTTTTGTCGGTTTAGGATCTCATCGCAATCAACGGTTTATTACGGATGGCGTCAACAGATATGTGTTCTATTCTTTATCCTTCTCGGTGACCGTAAGTTCGTGTAATCGATCCAGGATTTCCCGCTTTCTTGCTTTGCTTGAATTGATGGTTTATGATGTGAATTATTTTCTACACGTGGTATCAGAGCGGGTTACACGAATTTACGATCATGAGAAGTATCATTATTGTATGGATCGAAAGTGTTTTGAAGTTATTCAATTAGATTGATGGTGAATTTCGAAAGTTTTTTTTGGGTAAATCGGGTTAGGGTTTGTATCCGAGTCATTTTTGCTCGATTCCGGGAAAATTTCTTCATCGTTTTCGTTAATTCTTTGACCTATGTGTTCGTGCCGACGAGATCTTCAAAACCCATGAATTATTTTGGTTTATGGTGAGCTATCGGAGGAGAACCAAATGGCGTTTTTTTTGCGGCGGAATTCGAGTAGCTTCTGTTCGCGTGAACCATTCCATGCGCGAGGAAGCACGTGAAGACCATTCAAGAAGATGGGCGCGTGAACTATTCCCCTTCCACTTAAAAAAAAAGAATAATAATAATAATAAAGAAGGGAAAAGAAAGGGGCGCTCACGGCAGTGTGCTTTGGGAACGTGGGATGTTTCCCCACTTGAAGCATAATTATTTTTATCATTTTATTATTATAATAATAATAAAATAATTTATTATTAAAAAAAAGGAAGATCTCAAAACTTCATCTTGTTTTATCGTATTTCTTTTTTTGTTTCGGTGATTGGAAATATTTTTTTTATTTCTAATTTATAAGTGAGTTTCTAAGTAGAGAAGTTAAATATATATATTCTTATTGTTATGAGCCTAGAGAGGAAGGACCATGTTGCGCTATGAATGTTTGGTTGCCAAAGTGACTCGTTTACGGTGACAGTTGGACTTTCTCTATTTTTGACATGCATTAATATTTATTGGGAGAATATCATAGTATGCTATGAGTGTTTGGCTACCAAAGTGGCTCACTTATACGTGACAGGTGATGATTCTTCAAAGGTTGCATGTGATGGTCTCCCACAATTTTTATTATAGCACATTGTGCTGTGTATGTTTTCACCAAAGTGATTCATGCATAGTGACACGTGATCGATGATGGGAGTTTTGAGCTTGGAACATAATAGTCTAGGCGGTTTGTCACCCCAAAGGGGATGAACCTGTCGAAAGCTGTTGTGTTTTCATGGATGCTCATGGGAAGGTTTCTCTGCTTCGTGTTTCTTTTATCCTAAAAGAGAGTGAACATTGAAGTATGAGAATTCTTCGTGATTATATGACCTTCTTTGATCAGTTATTATATGGCTCATAACATTTAATAGTTGCATTGCTTCTGTTTTCAACAGTTTCTTTTGTTATGTGCAACAATGCTGCTACCATTGAGGTGTTGAGTGGTTCGAACTATAAGAGGTGGAAGCAAGATCTCGAGTTCGCTATGGGCTGCATTAATCAGGATATGGGTCTTACTGCTGATAAGCCTATTGTGCCCATTGCTGAAAGCTCAACCCAGGAGAAGGAGAATTATGAGAAATGGGCACAGGCAAACAAGATGTGTATGCTGGCTATGAAAAGGTCGATTCCAGAACATCTTCTCAGCGATTTGCCGGATACTGATAGTGCAAAGGCCCTTCTTGCTGCTATTGGAGAGCGATACCGGGTCTCTGATAATGCGGAGATTACACACCTACTGGAGATGATGAATGTGTTGCACTACAAGGCTTTTGCAAATGTGCGGGAGTATATTATGAAGTGGGTGCATGTGCAATCAAAGCTGAGTGCCTACAAGATTGATCTGCCAGAGAATTATATAGTGCCTCGCATTCTCAGCTATTTGCCTACTGAGTTTGGAATGATTAAGACTGCTTTTAATACTCAGGGAGAGAGTTGGACTGTGAACGAGTTGATTACTCGTTGTGTTGCTGAGAAGGAGAAGATCAAGAAGGATATAGGTCAGAGTGCTTTTGTCGTGATCGACTCCAGTAAAGGAAAAGGATTTTAAAAGGGGTTCAAGCCTCGTAACACTCAGAAGCCTCATACTTTTAAGAAGTTTGGTGCTACTCAGAAACACAGTAAATCAGATCAGAAGAGTACACCTAAAAGCAATGTGAAGTGTTTCTTTTGTGAGAAAATGGGACATATGAAGAAAGACTGTTACAAGTATAAGAATTGGCTTGAAAAGCAAAAGAAGAAGAATGTGGGAGGTAATCAATCAGCTTTGGTTTATTTTGAATCTAGTCTTGCTGATGTTTCTTTGAATACTTGGTGGATAGATAGTGGGGCATCTGTTCATATTGCTATGACCTTGCAGGGGTTCCAGAAGCAAAGGATGCCAAATAAGTTTGAAGGCAAATTGAAAGTAGGCACAAATGTGGAAGCTGCTGTTGAATTTATAGGAACTATTAATCTTCCTTTAAATTCTGGTTTTGAACTTGTTTTAGAGAATGTCTTTTATGTACCCACTTTTAGGAGAAACTTGATTTCAGTTCCTGTTTTGGATAAATGTGGATATTGTTATTTGTTCCAGAACGGCTTAATGCAGTTATCTTTAAATTCTAAAGTTGTTGGTGATGCAATATTATCTGATGGCTTATATAAGTTGAATCTGGTTTCCTCTTATGGTATTGAGTCTCTATGTGCTGAATCTTCTGCTTCCAAGAGAGTTTTGTCAAATGAGAAGTCTTCAATGTTGTGGCACAGACGTTTGGGTCATATATCGAGAGAGCGTGTTGAGCGTCTTATAAAGGACAATTTGCTTCCGTCTCTCGACTTTAGTGATATGGGAACTTGTGTTAATTGTATCCGAGGAAAGCTGACAAAAACTCAGAAGAATGGAGCTACACGTAGTTCTAGTTTACTAGAGATTATTCATATAGATATCAGTGGACCTCTCCAGACTACTTTGTATGGCAGCAAGTATTTTATCACATTCATTGATGATTTCTCTCGTTATGGCTATGTCTATTTGATTAAAGAGAAATCAGAGGCTTTGGAGAAATTCAGGGTCTTCAAGTTGGAAGTTGAAAACCAGTTGGAGAAAACAATTAAGATTGTAAGATCAGATAGAGGTGGTGAGTACTATGGCAAACATGCAGATTCTGGACAGCAGATGGGACCGTTTGCTAAATTTCTGCAGGAATGTGGTATTGTTCCACAATATACTATGCCTTATACTTCTGAGCAAAATAGCGTGGCAGAAAGAAGGAACCGAACTCTGATGGATATGGTGAGGAGTATGATGGATAAGTACAATTTACCCAATTATCTATGGGGTGAGGCACTTAAGACAGCTGCGTACATTCTCAATAAAGTGCACAGTAAGTCTGTACAGAAAACTCCTTTTGAGTTATGGATTGGAAGGAAGCCGAGCCTTAATCATTTCCGCGTATGGGGTTGTCCTGCTGAGGTGAGATTATTTAATCCTACTGAGAAGAAGACAGATCCCAGAACAGTTCGTGCTTTCTTTATTGGGTATCCAGAAAGGTCTAAAGGGTATAGATTTTATTGTCCCTCAAAGGGTAATAAAGTAGTGGAGTCAAAGACCGCGAAGTTTCTTGAGAATGACATTGCAGATGTACAAGATTTTCTTACTACCTCATCTGATGAGCGAAACTTCGTTGTGATACCTATACCACCGATGACGAGTACTACAGATGTTGTGGTCCCTATAGAAAATGCTGATTCAGTAGTGGATGTGCACGGAGAAGAACAGGATATGGGTGTTGATATTGGTGAAAATCCTCTAGTTGTTCAAGAGAATGTTCTTATGAGGAGGTCAACAAAAGTGAGGAGATCTGCTATATCTGATGATTACATTGTTTTCCTTGTAGAAGATTGCACCGAGTCGATAGATGATCCGATAACTTTTGAAGAAGCTGTGAATGGATATCGAGGCGAGGAATGGTTGGCTGCTATGAGAGATGAGATGGAGTCTCTGGCGTACAATGGAGTGTGGGAGCTCGCTGAATTGCCTGCTGGACAAAAGGCAGTGGGATGTAAATGGGTCTTCAAGACCAAGAAGGACGCTAAAGGTAATATTGAGCGTCATAAAGCAAGATTAGTGGCCAAGGGTTTCACTCAGCGAGCTGGTGTTGACTACACCGAGACTTTTTCTCCCGTTTCCTCCAAATATGCATTTAGAATTATGATGGCGCTTGTTGCGCATCTTGATCTCGAGTTACATCAGATGGATGTGAAAACGGCTTTTCTGAATGGTAATCTCTCAGAGAATGTTTATATGGAGCAGCCGAAGGGATTTGTACAAGAAGGATCGGAGCACATGGTTTGTAAATTGAAGAAGTCCATTTATGGACTGAAGCAGGCTTCACGGCAATGGTACTTGAAATTTGATGAGGTAATTTCATCCTTTGATTTCGTTGAAAATCAGTTTGATCAGTGCGTTTACACGAAAATCAGTAGGAGCAATTTTATTTTTCTTGTACTCTATGTGGATGATATTCTGCTAGCAAGTAATGATTTGTCGCTGCTACATGAAACAAAGAAGATGTTATCTAGATCCTTTGATATGAAGGATTTGAGTGAAGCTGCTTATGTGCTTGGCATTGAGATTCGTCGAGACAGATCCCGAGGTTTACTTGGTTTATGCCAAAAGACTTACATTGATAAGGTACTTAAGAGGTTCTCTATGCAGACTTGCAAACCTGGTGAAGTACCGATAGTGAAGGGTGATAAATTTAATAAAAATCAGTGTCCCAAGAACGATGTTGAGAAAGAGTCAATGAAAGATGTACCTTATAGCAATGCTGTTGGCAGTTTGATGTATGCTCAAGTATGTACTAGACTAGATCTCGCCTTTGCCGTCAGTGTTCTTGGTAGATATTTATCAAATTCGGGAAGGGAGCACTAGACTGTTGTTAAGAAAGTAATGAGGTATTTGTAGCGAACTAAAGGCCACATGTTGGTTTACAGGAAAGATGATAATCTTGAGGTTGTAGGGTATACAGATTCTGATTTTGCCAGTTGTTCTGATGATATGAAGTCTACCTCAGGTTATATATTCATGTTGGCTGGAGGAGCTATTTCCTGGAAGAGTGTTAAATAGACACTCATAGCTTCCTCAACTATGCAGGCGGAGTTCGTTGCATGTTATGGGGCATCTTCCCATGCCGTATGGCTAAGAAATTTCATTTCAGGCCTCAAAGTTGTTGATTCTATTGCTAGACCATTGGTTATTTATTGTGATAACAACGCTGCGATGTTCTACTCCAAGAACAACCGGACTACAGGTGATTCTAAGCATATGAAGATTAAGTATCTCAAAGTTTGTGAGCTTGTAAAGCAAGGTGAAATAGTTGTTGAGCATATCGGTACAGAGTCAATGCTTGCGGATCCACTGACCAAAGGACTTAGACCTATAACCTTTAAGAAACATGTTATAGACATGGGTGTACTAGAGTCCTTTGATGTTTTTGGTTAGTGGGAGTTTTTAGATACTCTTTATGTTGTATCCGACATTTGGTTTCTTATGACTATTGATTTATGTTGGATATTGAGTATCAGTTATTATGATGATCATCGAGATGAATATGCTGGTTTTATATTTGCATGCATGCGGTTGCTTTTATATATATCATGTGCACATGACAGGAACTAAAGAAAATCTTGAGACTTGGTGCTTAGTCTTGAGTAGGACGGTTTTGTCACTAAATTTGTCTCAAATAAAGCATCGTAAAGTTTGTGCGTATTAAGGTTTGTGAGACCTATAAAGAGTAATCTTTCTGACTCATTATGGGTGTAAAGTTACAGAAAGATAAGGACTGACTGAAATAGCATCAAATTTGATCACGTAAAGGATGTTATTTCGGCTACACCGCCACATTGACCCGTGACGGCTTGATTACTTGGTGTCGTGATTATGGTTGTCTTGTATCGTTGATAGATGCTCTGACGGTCATAGTTCGATGTCCAGTGATTTAGTTGGTCGGGGTTGTTTGAGATGTTGTCTTTGTATTGGCCATACAGTAGTTATAGCCCGAGAGTCGTTTTGAAAAGGTTTTTTCTTAGAAGATACAATTAATGTTGCCCAAGTGGGAGAATGTTAGAAATTTTTCTTGTTTGGGCTTCCATTAATTGTCATATTTTACTTTACTTTTTATAAAACGGGCTATAACGTAAGACAGTGCATGAAATCCCACAAAAGTTATGTGATAAGTAAAGTTGTTTGGGATATGCGCATCTCGTTTGATTTTAATGTGGCTTACGGCTGGGTGTAGGCTATTTTATGTCCTATGGTCTGTTGATGGATAGGACCATAGGTGACGGTTTGTATATATTTACGGCTAGGTCCCTTCCCTTGTCCTTCAGACCCTTTTAATTAAAAGGGGGCGAAACCAACTTTTGACGTTTAAAAGAGAAATAAAAGATAAACGTCAATTATTCTGACGTAGAGAAAAAAAGACAGAACGTCTGGTGATCGGTAGGTTTTCTTTTACGCTCTCTCCATCGAGCAGCCGTACGGGAAGGAAAAGGGGAAGAAGACTTTTGTCGGTTTAGGATCTCATCGCAATCAACGGTTTATTACGGATGGCGTCAACAGATATGTGTTCTATTCTTTATCCTTCTCGGTGACCGTAAGTTCGTGTAATCGATCCAGGATTTCCCGCTTTCTTGCTTTGCTTGAATTGATGGTTTATGATGTGAATTATTTTCTACAGTCATCCCTGCCCATCCTACGTGTAATGGCGACATATGATGTGGACCAGACCGAAATTATATGAAACGACATCATTCTTTGATAAGATGGCATCGCCAAATCATTCCCTCCCAACGGGAAAGTATGACTTGTCTTTTAGTGATTTATATATGTGTTGTTTGGGTTAGTCTCTTCGCGTGAGTTGCCTCACTGAGAGAAAAGCTTAAGGAAGGGAGGAATCCTAGAAATAGAGTTATATTAAAGGTTCGAAAGCCTTTCCTACTTCTCAAATCGTGGTTTGACAAAATGCAAATCTCTTTTGATGCACGTAAGAATCAAGCAAGGCTTACATAGGACAGTTACATAGGTAGATAATTGCTTCTTCTGATGGTGCAATTTTCCACATATTTCTGCGTTCGCCTGGAGCTCATTCGATCAATCTCACCCACGAGCATGTTATTCATTCTCATTTGATCACTTTAAAGATTGATTTAAGGAATAATCAAACTCGAGCGAATAAGTTTTTTTGCATTAAAGCGACACCCCACTGATCTTGAGGCATCGTAAAAATTATTTTAAAAAGTTGAGATAAAAATAACAGAGAGAGAACATGATGGATTGCCAAAATCAATTACGGGTGTGGATTTTCATTATAACTTTCACTGCGACAGATATCTATCTAACTAAACATAGCAATTTGGATAAAATTAAAAAAAAGTTATTTGAGAAAATTAAAGCGCTTTGCGCTTTTATTTGAAATTTTGTTAAGGAAAGGGAGGAGGAGAAAAAAAAAATCAGAACATACGAGCGTTTTCTCTTCCGTGTCGCTTAGGGCGCGCATGGTAACACTTCTCATCGAGAATTAACTTCTGATAGAGAAGTTGATTTTTCAACTTCTCACCAAAAGCAGAAGTTGATTTTTGATAGAGAAATGCATTTGAAGCGCGCATGGTAACGCTTCTCTGTGCCGGCGGCGGCGATCGGCGGTAGCTGCGAAGATTAGAAGTGATTTTTGAAGCTGAGAAGTAATTTTTTTTTACTTCTCAAGTTGGCCAAAAAATCCAACCAGAAGTAGAAAATCCAACCAGAAATAGAAATGTCTACCAGAAATGAAAAAATTTACCAAACGAATTTCTACTTCAGAAGTGATTTTACCAAACGAATTTTTCTGTCAGAAGTTGATTTCTCTGCCAGAAATCACTTTTGGAGTGTTACCATGCGCGGCCTTACTTCGTTTTTGGTCAGACAGGGAAACGCAAGAGGAACATTGCCTGCAAGCCTGCAACAACCAGCTCTGTACTTCACGCCAGAGAGCACGACACGAGCTTCGCTCCGTCACGTCTTGTTACTTAGCTCAAAGGGCTCGACAAAAGGCCTCCTCCAATCGCTCCGTCACGTCTTGTTGCTGGCCGCTGTTGGTTGCCGTAGCCATGAATGCTCCTCTCACTGTAGCTTCGCCGTTCTCGGCTCGTCTTCGAGCTCCGAGGCGGCTCTCGGGGATCGGAGCGCCGAGAGCGGCGCTTCTGGAGGCGCGACCTCCCGGTTTGCCGGCGGATGCCGGCGGCGGACGTGCGATCCTGCGCGCGTCGGCCGCGGATCGAGCGGCGGACATTCAAGCCGAGTCCAGAGCCTTGGCTCGCGCTGTGAATTCTCCTGTGTACAGCCCCGAGGTTCTCGCTCGCAAGTACGGTTCTCGTCCTATTAAGGTCTCTCTCTCTCTCTCTGTCACGCACACACAAAAAACATCGACGTGCTTGCTCGTGGTCGTTTGTCTGTGCGAATGTGCATGTGTATGTGCTGATCGTAGTGTTCCGGTGACTTTCGCGTTGCACATTTCATTCTGAAGCGGCGGATGTTATTGACCATTAGCTGAGCAGGCGAACTTTGATATGTCTGTCTCTTGATTCAGAGATGGCGACTTTGTTTGCTCGTGAATGTTCGTCCGTGAAGGTGGGTGTATGAGCTGTCTCGTTGTTCGTTGTGTCTGGTGAAAGTTCCTCGTGGATTTTCGTGTTGAGGGAGTTGATTACTTGCAAATGATCTCTTATTCTATGACTTCCTGCACATTAGCATGTTTACTGATTGATGTTTGCCCGTACCACAGTTGGTCTGTGATTTTCAATTTCAGGGATGGTCTATTCTTTGACGAGCTGACTAAGTGGAATCTAATTGTGGGTAGGTCATGCGAAGGGCTTTGGATGTATTGATAGCTTTTGGCATGTTTGCATTGAAGCTCCTAATCGATCAACACTATGGTCGGGTTGATCAGAACAGGAGGAAGCGAGGTGTGGAGTTGAGGATGATATCGACACGGCTAGGGCCTACATTTATCAAAATAGGGCAGGGGTTGTCGACCAGACCTGATCTCTGTCCTCCTGAGTTCATTGAAGAGCTCTCTCAACTTCAGGTACTGCTGGTGCTAATTTGGACTCAATGTAGAAGCACAACTCTAACACTACGTGAATACAAGTGAATGACATGTTTCAGCTGTTTTTTCAGAAAGAACTCTTTTTAGTTAAATGACACGAGATGAGATGAACTACGACTGCGATCACGAGACATGAATTAGTGCTCGACCACCACAGAAATTGATAGGTTTGGGTGCTGTGGGTTAGTGTATTGATAGCTAGGTTTGTCCCTCACCTATGCTTGGTGAAAGTGTTCTGCCAACATGACTAGGCAAGTCATAACTCAGTCTGTCTTGTTGTTGAGATTCAGCAAATAATGATTTCTCAGTTTTCTTGAGTGTATTGAATGTGGAGACCGTTATCATATAGCAGCATCCAGGTGGAAGTGTTAAATATGATGACTTTGCAGCTTTAAGGTCATCTTTATCTAACCAGTTGTATCACTGACTGAATTTCCATAATAAATGTCACCTATTCTCTGTTTCTTTCTCTGTCTGGATGTCCTAAGTATGGACCATTATGACACTGGGAAGATGTTTAATGTCATTACGATTGACCAGGATGCATTGCCAACTTTCCCAGATGCAGATGCGTTTGCATGTATAGAGAGTGAACTGGAGCTGCCCCTTGATTCGATCTTCTCCTCCACATCCACTACTCCAGTTGCTGCAGCAAGCTTGGGCCAAGTTTATAAAGCTCGACTAAAGTATTGCGGACAGTTGGTAGCTGTCAAAGTGCAACGGCCTGGTATTCAAGAGGCTGTTGGGCTTGACTTTTATCTTATGAGAGGATTAGGGTTTCTTATTAATAAGTACGTCAGTGGCATTACCTCGGATGTTGTTGCCCTGGTTGATGAATTTGCACGAAGAGTGTATCAAGAGCTCAACTATGCGCAGGTTAGATTTCTGATAAGCAATTCGGTAGGTGCAAACGTGATTAGGTTTAATCGTTGCTGAGAGGCAAAGCTAGTTTCCAATCTCCCATGAACTTCTTTCTTCTATATGCACTTGCAACAGCACTAGTTTCCAACCTCCCATGAACTGCTTGTTTGGAAAAGCCTTAGTAATTTGTAAGAGGTATTTCGACATTGATTGTTAATTTTGGCAGGTCCCTGCAGGAGGGGCTGAATGCAAGGAGGTTTAAAAAATTGTATGCTGACAAAGAAGATATAATTGTACCGGAGATATTCTGGGATTACACTAGTGGCAAAGTGTTGACTATGGAATGGATTACTGGTGTCAAACTCAATAAACTGGATGCCCTTGAGAGACATGGCCTAAAGGTTGTGGATTTAGTTAGCACAGGAATACAATGTAGCCTCAGACAATTGCTTGAGTCTGGATACTTCCATGCAGATCCTCATCCCGGTAATCTTTTGGCGACACCTGAGGGAAGACTTGCTTTTATTGATTTCGGGATGATGAGTGAGACCCCAGAGCAAGCCAGATATGCTATCATCAGTCATATTGTGCACCTGGTTAATCGAGACTATGAAGCTATGGCTCGGGACTATTATGCTCTGGATTTTTTGTCATCTGAAGTTGATGTTTCCCCCATTGTGCCTGTATTACAGAGCTTCTTTGATGATGCGCTCAATGCAACTGTGAGTGATTTAAATTTCAAATCGATAGTGGATGGTCTGGGAACTGTTTTCTATCGGTATCCATTTACTGGTGAGTACAGATCAATTTTCTACTTTAGTAATATCATATTTGGTCTTGTACATCATTTTCTGGTTCGGAATTGCTTCTCGATTGGCTCCTAGGTGAATTTTTATTGCTCTCTTGCGGCAAAGTGGGGTGCCCTTCCCTTTGGAGAACTAAATGGAGTAAACTCATTTAATTTGAATTTACCTAAATGGAACAACTACATCTTTTTGTCCTTGCACAGATCAGTTTATAAGTTTTTTTCTTGATGTATGATTGTTGGAATGGATGTTTTATCTGCAGTTCCACCATATTATGCGTTGATATTTAGGTCGCTTACTGTATTAGAAGGCTTAGCACTCCATGCTGATCCTAATTTCAAGGTGCTGGCTGCATCATATCCGTACTTTGCTAAAAGACTCCTCACTGATCCAAATCCATATCTTAGAGATGCCCTCATAGAGTTGCTGTTCAAGGATGGGAGATTTAGGTATGTAACCTCTTATGTTTCCTGTTCTTTGAGGCTGTTGATTTGGTTTAGTTATACGAAAATCATTATCTTGTGAAGGTGGAACAGACTTGAAAACCTACTTGTCCAGGGTAGAAAAGACAGAGATTTTTCAACCAAGGACGCTTTACAACCTGTTTTGCGGTTGTTATTAGATCCACATGGTGAAGAACTTCGAGTTTTGGTCATAAAGGAGGCTGTTCGTGTCATGGATGCTATTGTCCTGGCTTCAGCTATCGATGCTTACAACTCTATTCCCTACTTTATGAGGGTTCTGCTCAATACAGATGCAAATGGACCATTTATAATGAGCAATGCTGAACTGAAAAGCCTGATGGATCTTCGAGATCAGGTTTATAGGATATGGGGCCTCTTGCAATCCTCTAAGAGTTTTGATCCAGAGCTTCTACAGCCTGTTTTACAGGTAAAACTCAAGTTATGCCGTAATTCCATGATGGTCTACTATTTTGACAAATTATACTGCTCTCTTATATTTGGACTTCAGTAGGTGCAACTATATTCCTCTATAGAGTGGATGTGGCATATTGTGCTTCTCTCTTAAAAGTAGAATTCAATCAAAGAAGTACCAAGGAAAACAAGTGTTGGAATTTTTTGCTGCAAGAAAGAAGCTCTGGAAAAACTGCAGAGAGTTAATGTTACCAAATCCTTATTGAGGTGTAAATAGACTAAGCTCTTTCCTCAGTGTGTCTTTTCCTGGGGACAGCCTCAATAAAACCATATCAGCATAACTTAATCTTAGGTGGAACTATTTGCCAAGGTGGATTCATGCCACTAAATGGGGGAAAAAGTCTGTCAAAATCTTCATTTTGAAGAGTAGAGCTTGGGTGAATGCGACCTTTTAAGAGGAGGTCTGAGTGGAGAAATTATTCGATGAATTAAATATATGTACTAAGCTGAATCTGAACAATTAAAATTGACAAGTCATGTGTGAGTTCCACCAGATTTGATGGTCTAGATGCGGTTTACTATATGTATTAGGTTCACTGAATAATTGCTTGGTGGGAGGGACCTGAGATTTGAGGGCCTAATTCTCTAAAGGAAGCGCACTTTTGAGTTTAGTCCAATTCTAGCATGGACTTTCATTTGTCTAATGAAAAAAGCACAAACTTCTTAGGCTGATATCTGAGTAGCTAAAACAAGTGATGCCTAATGATTCGACTCTCCAGATGCCAATGGAAAATTTTGAGCCCATAACGATATGTAAAGGACAAGGTTCATTTTGTAATATGCAAATTAAACAAAACACGGGCAATTTTGATATCTGTGTGCGTGTTAAATGAAAACAATGGGATCACCCTAACTTTAAAGCTAAACAGATGTATGTATGGGGATATCCTTATGTTGATTTTGGGAGACGTTGGCAACAATTTTTTTTTCCCCTTATTGCTGTAATCGGTGATGCATTTTGGAGCAGGTCCTCCAGCAACGTGAGGCACGCAGCTTGGGGGTGCGTGTTGCTGGTGGTGTTACTCGTCGTCTTGCGGCTAGAATGCTGCAACAGGTGCTGCTAACGACGACAAAAATATCCTGATTTGGCTTTCTCGCCACTGTAAACGATTTTATCACAAGGTAATCTGATAAATTTTGGACATTATAATATACCAAAAAGTGGAAATTGAGATCTTGTCATCGTTCTTCTTTTGTAAAATAAAATAGTCAAACATTCCTAGTCGAGAAGAATGTAGAATAGATTTGATTCTGGGGTAGTAGAATGATGCACGCGAGGCTCCATCCAGTTTTTCACTACTCTGGTATTGCTCGCATTTTCACAGCTGCAGCCTGAATGTGCAAATTTGGCCTTGTATTGTTTCTGTCGAAATGTGTTCTTCCTGTCAATCCTTAGTTTGAAATTTTTTTCCATTTGATTTATAATTTTATGTATGTATCATTTAAAACACAGTTGGACAAACTCATATCAGAAAGTCGTATGTCCACTAATCTGGAATGGTTCGTGTTGATCTATGGTTAAGCTCTTGGATGATCACATCTATTTGTTTCGGTCTCTGCAAAATCCGCATGGTGATATTCTGAAAATCATAAACAGCGGCGCCGGTGAGACGGCCTTCTTCTGGTACGCTAGATAAAATGAATTTATCTTATACTAATGCGAGTCAGTTGACCATTCTCGATGTTCAGAAAGAAGTTCTAACATGAGAATCATGCATGTAGAAGTCATGTCAAAGGCATGGTTCTCATCAGACATGATCGTCGGCTTTGCATGACATGTCTGAATACACATTCGAGCGGTATCTCGTCCCAAGTTTTCCCCAATATTGGGTCACAAGTCAGTTGCGGACCACTGGATTATGAGCTCAAAACCGAGACGCCATTCAACAAGATCTCCTTCGAACCATGTTGGCCGATGTCCTTTTTTTCCTTGGTATGAGTCATTTTTTATTTTATTTTATTTTATCGAGTATGTATCTCAGGAGAAGGCAGTACGTCCCTGCAGATCCTCGCGAGTATCTCAGACATCAAATTAGCTGCGTATGATGGCTCGGTTGTTCATTAGTAAGTTATGAACGAAACGATGTGTTTACCCCCATTTGAATTGTAGGAGTATATGCTTGTGAGGTTTGCTAGAGGATCAGTTAGTCATCATGGCACCAACGACATTTTGATTGAAGAGATGATAACACAAAATAATTTGTGATTTTTACTCCATTGTGCAATGTCATTCTTGGATTTTTAACTTGTGTAATATCGTCTTTGAATTTTAGTTCAATGTGTAACGTCATTTTTGAATTTTTGATTTGGTCAATGTAGTCCTTGACCTATTGACTAAATTGCACATTTACCAAAATTTCAAGGATCACATGGAACAAATTAAAAAGTTTAAGGACAGTATTACACATTAGATCAAAGTTTAGAAATCATTTGTATCATTTTTTTCTTGGATTTTTACTACCATCGAATGTTGATATGTAAGCAACTGCTTGTAAGTGGTGCGTGTATGGTCAGTTGGTTTGTACTAAGACGCCAAGTAAATCTTTAGTTTCACGAGTTTCAAGGGTAGAAATATATTACCAACTGCTACTAAAGTGTTCTAAGTAGTCTCGGCTAGTTTTTTTCCAACTTACTAATTTCGCTGGCAACATCTCGTTTGCAATTGCACAAAAAGCAATTGGCTGTATTGATTACTCTCGTATAAGACATTGGTAATTTCCTTACTTGGTCAGCAAGAAACTCGCCGAAAAGTCATTAATGCCACTGGTAAGTTACTAACTTTAGTAGTAAGATTTTATTCCCAAATGGCAAATTTTTAAACAGTTTGATAGCATACTATTGATTAAGTCATTTCCTCCCTTCAGTAACTTACAATTAGAGCTGTCAATTTGACCCTTTTTTAACCTCTGTCTTGTACAAATGGGCTGTTTTCATAGTCTGAATGGGGACACTGTAAACTGACGATCCTTCGAGGGAGCTCTTCGGAAACATTGTTGGACTTCGCTTTTAACAGATGAATGTTGTCAATACTGTATTAGCTGGAGCTATTCACCACTCTAAGTCCTGCTTCATGCTTATGTTTGGGAAAAGGGAAAATATAGCCACAAAGATAATTTGGCCCAATAATGCCCCGACCTCATCTTTGCGCCGATTTGCTCAACCTGCACGTTGCTTTGATTATTGTGCCTCATGTCCGGGTAGATAATTTTGAATCTCAGTGCTGTGCGGTGAATTTTCGCAGGTTGTCCGGTGAGCTTTGAGTTCCTGAACTACACAAACATCACGAGCAAATGCATAGGACCAACTTACCCTCCCAAGGCCTGTTGTGGAGCGTTCAAGGAATTTGCCTGCCCTTACGCCAATGTTTTAAATGACCTGAAGAATGACTGCGCTTCGACCATGTTTAGCTACATTAACCTTTACGGGAAGTACCCGCCGGGCCTTTTCGCTACCAAATGCAGAGAAGGAAAGCAAGGCCTCGAGTGTCATCACCCCCTCATCATCCTTAGCCAATGACGGTACCCCTTTTTATATCAGTACCTCCATTTGGCTTCATAATCCTCGTGTTCCCGGTTCGCTTTGGACTAAGAATATGACGCGTGCGTTTGGAAAGACTTTTGCGAAATTTTTTTAGGAAAATACAAAGATATTTAGATTAAAGGAATTTTGTAAAATACAAAGACCGATCGGTAAACTGTAGTTGAAAAATGCCTTAAAATGCGGCTTTGAAAAATTCTGTTTAGTAAACATAAATTTAAAAAGTCTTTTGATCGGCCAACAATCGAATATTTTAATATTTTTTGAACTTTTTATTGCAACTTTGATGTACATGTTGTTTCATAAAAAAAACCCCTTTGTAAATGATTTTTAATTATTTAGAATATTTTTTATTTTTTCAAAAGATATTTTTTATTTTTTATTCCTTTCTTTAATTATTTTTGTTATTTCGAATTTTAATTTAATTCAATTTTTACATTTTAAAAAAATATTTTTATTTTTTTATTTTTATTTATTTATTTTATATTTTATGCCAAGAAAATGAGTTTGTCAAAAGTGGTTCTTTTTACAAGAACCAACTTTCTTTGGTTTTTATTTTTATGTCAAAGGTGTTCCTAGGAAGAGGAAAGAATGAGAATGATTCTTATTCTTTAGTATTTTGGGAACATAATCAGAGAATGAGAATTGTTACCATACATGACGTTAGTTTTTGTTGTGTTTTGGTTCTGTTTGGGCTACCGAACCATCAAGGCACCCAAACTTTTCTAATATTGCTTGAACCAAAAGAGACTGGATCTGAAAAAATTTGAAATTTGAAATTCGGTTCGGAATTTTTTACGTCGGTAGTCTAGTCCAATTGGGATAAAGAAGTCTCTAAACTTTAGCTCAATGTTTAATATGATCCTTGGACTTTGGTCCATTATGCAATGCGATTCTTGAATTTTGGCCCAATGTGCAATGTGATCCCTACATTTTTAATTTATTCAACGTGGTCTCAAAACTTTTGATGAATGTTCAATTTAGTCAATGGGTTATATGGAAAGATATATGTTGTCCCTGAACTTGAAGTTGTGGAAAGACAACATTAATTATTTTCATATGATTTACGGACTAAATTAAATTTGCGCCAAAAGTTCAAGGGCTACATTGAACAAAATTGAAAGTTCAGGATCACAATGTATATTGGTTGAAGTCTAAGGACTATGTTGAAAAAATTAGAAAATTAAGAATCCATATAGCATATTGAGCCAAAGTTCAAAGTGCATTTGTGCCAATCCCAATTAAGAAATATAACCAAAAGAAACCGTTCCTGCAACGAATTCAAAGTAATGGCTAGGTTGGCTCGGCTCATGACGACGGCCCATACCCGATTCAAACACAAATTGTGCTTCATATAATTTCCCACTTTCATGGGTTTCATGCACCCCGTCTCAGCGCGTCAATCGGGTGTTGGTCGAAAGCCCGAGAAGTTATTACATGGTTTGCTCAATTTTAGCATGGATTATTGCTCACGTAGTTTGGTCAGCAGCAACCGCACATCATACATACTTTTTTACTCGATCAATTGCTCATGGTGAGACCATTGCTAAATGCACTAGGTTGATATCGACATATTCTTCGTCTTTTAATTTGTCGGAACTATAGCATGAGGAATTTGATTAGAAAACTTAGTGACAAGTTACAAAATTGAGAACTTTAAAAAAACCGTGCTGTGTTCAGTGATCAAATGTACATTGTGGGCTTACTTAATCAAAACCTCTCAACTCACGCACTTCATTTTTTTTTTCTTTCTCAAATCTGGAACTCCTGAAAATTTGACAATACGCCTATATAGTCACGTAATTTACGGACTTCGGTTTTTCCACAAAAAAATTCGCTATCTGAAACTCTGGCTGTGTGTGTGGAGTTTGTTTACTAATCCGCGGATGCCTCTTCGAAACATTTTGTATCCAGAAACTCACATGTAATGTTCTTGCAGATAGCGAATTTTTTGTGGGTTTTTCCGATAAAAATAAGTATGTCAATAATCAAGATGAGGGTGATTCGTTAATGCTGATGCTGACTCACTCAACTCGCATTCTTTAGGGCTCATTGGGTAGAGTCCAATAAAGAAGCACCTTTATATTGGTCTGAGGAATAGGGATGTTCAAAATCCTAGGGAAGCGTGTTTTCAGAAATCAAAGGCATTCCGTAGAGCTCTCTATTACGACATTGGACCATGCATAACCGATGGGCGGGCGTCGGTGGACCGGTGCATTCGCCATGGACGAAGTCATGATTTGGTCTAAATGGTAATAAAAACATTTTTATTCTTGGGTGAAATTATATAAAAAAAAATCCTAAATATATTATACTTATGCTAATTCAAACCTAAAAACTTTAATTTATCAATTTAATCTTAAACCTGTTGCTCCTCCACAAGTTGAAGAGGTTGCTGCGTTAGAACTTGTTGCTGCTATCCAAGTTGAGGATAATTGGCTGGAGAGTGTTTTTTTTTTTAAAGCGACAAGATGTATTTAGCTCTACAGATGAAGTGGAGAGCAGTCTTGCAGCGGGAAATCAAAATCCCCTGATGCAAAATCCCCTTATGGATAATCCCTGATGAGGGTAAGTTCTGTTTTTATTTTGTCAATACACATTTTTCATTGTTCCAATTCTAAATTTAATTACTATGTAGGTGAAATTCGCTTTCTGAACACGAAGACTAAAGCAGAAGAGCTAATATAGAAAGCTCAAGTGAAGGCTGACAGGAACAGGGAAGCCGAAAAATTATTGCCGAAGTTTCTCCATGAGTTTTGGGCCATGTTTAAGCCCAGCAACATGTTACCATATATGTTGGCACAGAAAGAGCGAGAACTTCAAGAGCTGATGGAGCAAGTCGCGGCGGCCTTTGGCCTTTGAGGTATGAAATAGTTTATTGAAACTGAATCGAAGTTGTTGGAAGTAAACTAAGATCACATTGGACAAATTTAGTCTAGACCAATTTTGTTTTGAACTTATTTCCATTTATTATTTCGCTCTCTTATGTGATAACTTTATTTGTAGGTAGGAGAAATACCTTTGTGAGCAAAAGGTGAGTGTTTAGCCCATATGAGGATATGAGGATGTGGACTTATGTTTCCAGCAAGTACAAAAATGCCTTTAGTTTTGGAAGAAGTTCATACCCAGTAAGTATAGAACTGCTTTTTGTTTTGGAAGAAGCAAAACCAGAACATACTAGCATATAGTTTTTGGCTGTAGAGAGAACAGCTGAATTGAAGTGATATTTCAAAGTGTGTCTGAATCTAGTCTTTGCGAATGTTGCTATGGTATGCGTCTTCCAAAACAAAAGCCAGTTCTGCACTTACTAGGGTATGAACGAAACATAGTCCACATCCTCATGCTGATATGGGCTAAACACTCGACTTAATTAATTACTCTAGACTAAATTTACCCAATGCGACCTCGGTTTACTTTCGATAACTTCAACCTCAATTTCAACAAACTATTGCATACCTCTTCAAAGGCCGAAGGCCATCGTGACCTCTCGAAGCTCATGCACTTTCTGCACTGACAGATATGGTAGCACGTTACTCGACTTAAAGATGGCCCAAAATTCATGGAGCAGCTCCAGCAAAAGAATTTTTTCATCTACTCTATTCCACTCAGCCTTAACTTGAGCATTCTAGATTAGTTCTTCTGCTTGACCTTTGATATTTAGAAAGCAAGCTTTCACCTTTATAATAATAATTAAAGTCATAATCAGAATAATAAAAAATGTGTATTGACGTAAGAAACACAGACCTTTCATAATGAGAACAAAATGCACGATGAAAAATGTGTATTGAAAAAAAAAATTGACCTTTCCCTCCATTTCCACATTTCCAACAGGAAAGTATAACTCACATCTCTCTCAACTAAATGGAGCTACAAAAAAAACTCCCACAAACCTAAGAAGTGTTTTAAATATAATGCAGCCAATTTCAATGCGTCATCTAGTGCAGTTGCAATCAGCTAAAGTGAAAGCATAGTGAAAAATAAAAGAAACCAAAGTAAAAGCCACAAAGAGTCGAGGGACTTATTCTTACGGTGTTTGGAGAGCGAGAAGAGCTGTTCTTGTTTCGGTTGCGCGAGGTCATAATGGAGCGAAAACCGAGAACTCGCTGACGTCGGATTCTTAGGGAATGATTAACCAAAACTGAACACAAGCATAGACAGAAATGTCGAACAAATCCTCGAAAAGCAGAGGAAGGGAGGGAGCGTGTCAAATTACCTAGAAGGTCGAACTTGTACAGATCGATATCGGCAATGTTGGGGACAGATAAGCGCACTCACGAATCAAGTCACGGTTCGCCAACTCGTCGTCCGTCGGGTGAGAGTGCGAGTGGGCGAACTGGAAGGTGAGACCGCGAGAGACTGAGAGTGAGAGCGCAAGAGCGAAGACGGAGGTGAGAGTGCGGCCGTTCAAAAGAGGGAGACCTTTGCCCACGCCCCTTTCCATTTAGATCTAGGGTTTTTGCTCTTTGCTCTCTCTGCCAAATTTTAAAAAAAAATTACTCCGAAGCCTTAAAATTTATCATGAAATCGAGTTTTAAAATTTACAATCGAATTCTTTATTAACTCCATTCAACTTGATTAATAAAAAATGTTGATTTTATTTTTTTTCATTAATTAATTTATTTTACGTGACACTGACGTGACTAAAATAAGGTGATTTTGGCCCAGATTTCATTTTCTAATAAAAAGGTTAGTAAAATTTTAAATATATACAAAAAAAAAAATGGAAGGAAAAAAAGTTGGAAGTTGCGAGGAGGGCTTGCATCCCTCGTTGTGATCACTCCACCATCGCCGGGACAAGACAAGGTACCTCAACCAAACTTGGTTGAGGGCTGCCAATCGACTAACTATTTTTCTTCTTTTTTGGGATTAGCACACTAAAAGTCCTTAAATTTGTCACAAAAGTACAATTAAGCCTCAAACTTGCAGAAAGTACAATTAAGTCTTAAAACTTGCCATATTGATACAATTGAGTATTTTTATTAATTTTATTTAATTTGGCTAATGAAAAATTATAACATATTAGGGATCCTCATCAACCGCAGATGAGGGACGCCAACACGTCAACATTTTTTGTTAGCTAAATTAGATGAAAATAACAAAAGGATTCGATTGCATAAATTTAATAAGTTTTAGGACTTGATTATATTTTTTTGCACTTTCATGATAAGTTTTAGAACTTTCAATGCATTATCTAAAAAAAAAAACATAAATACCTGGCCAGCTCAATCCGTCGGGTTCTGCACGAGGAATCGGGAATCGAACTATTCCCGTGGAAATCATCTAGAATTGATCGATCTCATCCGTCCGGATCCCCATTTGGATCGGAATAGTTGTGTATCGCTGCATGATGCAACTATCATGACTCCAAAGATAATAGCATTCCCACCACACTCTTGCTTATGCAGAGGCGGGTGTGCCTAATGAGGATTACAAGCCTGTTACAGGCATCTTTGCATATGCAAAGGCAGAATAGTTGTACATCGCTGCAATTTGCCCAGAAATGAAACACAAAAGCAAGGGGGCAAAAAAAAAAACGTTGCCTGTTTATATTTGCTGGCATCCACATCAATATCGGATCAGCCACGTAGGATGGCCACATTGACTAAGAATCCACGAAAGCATTGTCCAGGGACTAAATTGGCAAGAAGACTGAATTAATAAAAAATGAAAAGGTTTAGGACTAAATCGGGAAAAGTATAATAAGTTTAGAACTTTTTTTGGTAATTTTTCGGACGTTAGTATTTTATTCTTGGCCAATAATTTTCAAAATCACCATGTAGGTTATTCGGTCTATAAACTGAAATCTTCATCAACATTTGCAGTTTCTTCCATTCTTTTTGCCTAACAGACCGAGGCGTAACTTAATGAACCTACGGCAAAAGTCGATCAACTTAAAAACCTGTCCCTTAAAACCAAAATTTTTCGGTTCGATCTGGAGGTTTTAGACAAAGGTTCAAAGTTCTCATCGTTTTGAAACTAGCCTTGCAATGAATTTATTCACTACGACGGTAATTACCCCTAATATTAAGCTAGCATTATTGTGAACTGATTTGCTTAAAAGGGATAAAAGCAATCCATGCGAAGAGGAGAGAGTCGTATGATATGACTTGGATGCAATGAGAAGGGATTTGATGCCGGCCTTCGATTCGCTATCTTGACACGGTGAAATGAGAAGGAATGGCTTGCACGGCCTCACGATCGATGAAGTAGAGATTTCGGACCTTCGATTTGGAGCTTGCACGAATTAGATTGTGATTTCAGGCTTTGAACTCGATATTTGGGTGTTAAAAAAAGAAGGAACTTTGGGCAACACCTCACAAAGAGAGAACAAGAACGAACAAAGATTTTGGGGGAAGAGTTGAACGTTGTCGTTTTGGACAAGTGTAATATAGGTTTTAAATTATTTGACACTTAAGAGAGAAATGATTTAAAAAAAAAAATACACTAGCATTTTCCCTTTTCCTAATTAGACAAAGCCAATAGATGGACTTGATTGTACCGACTTGATAATTTTTTGGAGGAAGAGTTGAATGTTGTCATTTTGGGCAAGTGTAATATAGGTTTTAAATTATTTCCCACATAGGAGAGAAATGATTAAAAAAAAAACTACGCCAGCATTTTTTCTTTTCCTAATTAGACAAAGCGATCGGAGGGACTTGACTGTACTGACTCAACAAGTTTTATGACTTGCCCTTTTTTTCTTTTTGTAAGAAGTCCATGTTGCTATCACCGGTTGCAATCGAAAGGGATGGATGGTGTAATCGATTGCGACACCCATGGAGGCAGTCTTGTGATCATATTTTAATAAAGTTGGTATAAAGTCTCTCATAAAAGAAAACGTTGACAAGGAAAAGAGTACTAGCATGTGCGTGCAATGATGTTCGTATCATTATTCGCATATTGTATCATCATTAATTTTAAAAAATATCATCATATCGTGCCTTGAGAGGGACGCACCGCCATCCGCCCCCATTGAAAAGGCTCCACATGCGCAGCATAACCAAATTCAACGATGTCCAACATTAGACAATAGCACGATCGAAAGGAACATAGCCCCGGTTTCGTCTGACCAAGTCGAAAGAGGATTTTTCTAATTACGCCGGCAGCAACACGAGCCCACATAAACCTATCATAATCTTTTGGATACTTTGAGTAGTCAGGATGAAATTCGGGATAAGATCAAATTTATCTTGTCCTATGTTTGATTCGGTTCAATGTAGGATAAAGTTGGACACAAGAGGGATAAAACCGGATAAAAATTATTACATGGAGGAAATGGGATAAATGTGGATAGAATTTCTAATTTTCATAAAATAATTTTTTTTTCGAATAGTACACTTCTTAAATTAATAAAATTAAAATTCAAAATGAAAAAAATTCCTTTTCATTTATTCCTAATTTAATTTATATATTCAAATTTATCCTATTTTGTAATATAAATTCATTGCACTCATTTACAATTTATATTTATTGCTATTTAATAAACTATTATTAGGGAATGATGGAAGGGAAAATAAATAAAAATAAAATAATTTTAAAAAAGAGGGAAATTAATAAAAATAAGCAATTAAAAATGAAATAGGCACAAGCATCGTAATAGACTTTTGCCATCTCCGTTTGTGCAAATTTTAGGTTCGTTTGCATTGATAGGCCGTTCATACCAAACAATGCACATGATAGGGTGTCCAAATATTCGATTTTATTACTAAAATTTACCAACTAGTGAATAGAATATAGCAAAATCTCTAATTTTCATATCTTATCCAATCCAATCCCGTCATGATTAAAAATTAAAAAGACCAAATGCAGTTTTTGTGATCCTTTGCCTTTTGCGGACGTTTCACTAGCATGCCTCTTGTTCATATTGGTGGACGAGATTGGCTTCTTGCCAACCACTATGTTTCTCCTTTTTATGATTTCATATTGTTAATGGTGTTGGTTTGAAGTTGAAGAAATCAAACGTGTTGACATTCCCACGTTTGTTATGATTTTCCGCCGTGAAACAGCTCGCCACTTCATCTGTAGAGCTAAATAGATCTTATCGCTTTAAAATGTACTCTCTAGCCATATATCCTCAACTTGCACAATAGCAACAGGTTCTAATGCAGCAACTTCCTCTACTTCTACTACAGTAATAGGTTGTAATTTGAATAACTAAAAGTATTTTCTTCGCTACTCCTCAACTAAACCAGAACAAATTGTGATGCCTTGCTTACGCAGCCCTCCCAGGTGAAATGTGATCCTCCCATGGGTATTGAAAATGATTTTGAAGTGACTCTCACAGTTTGGACATTTCCACTTATCGTTGTCCAAAACAAGCTACGTGCTTCCATGTATCTTCTTCGATCCAGAACCCAATCCAAAAGTGACCAAAATTAGGTAAGAAGGAAATAGCATATCCCAATTAAATTTGAGGACTAATGTATTAACAATAACCATTTTAAAATTGCACCACTAATTATTGACATCTATCTACAACTATATAGGAATACAAATGAAAAATGGTCATCTCTATGCAATGAAATAGCATATCCCAATTAGTCCTCAATTTGAATTGAGGACTAATGTATTAACAATAACCATTTTAAAATTGCATCAATTAAGATTTTGTACAACATCAATGTTAATATCTATCTATCTACAACTATATAAGAAATAAAAATGTACAATGGTTATCTCTATTTCGGGACACAAAAAAAAAGAAGTAGATTAGAGTACCTCAGATCAAAGAGGTGGGAGGGAGCTTGTCATAGGAAAAATGAGAGGGGAGAGAGAGAACGCTTCTGCCCTAGAGATTAAAAAAATGAAAAAAAAGGAGTTACAGTTACATACCTATAGAGAGGCAAGAGGGAGCCTATCATTGAAAAAAAGAGAGGCAAGAGAGTAAGAACGGCCCTAAGAGAGAGAGAGCTTCAACACTAGAGAGAAAAAATGAAAGAGAAAAAGAGTTACAGTTACGTACCTTCAAAGAGACGAGAGGGAGCCTATCGCAGGAAAAAAGAGAGGTGAGAGAGTAAGAACGGAGCTTCTGCCCTAGTGAGGAAAAAGAAAATAGTGCAAGAAAGAGAAGGGAGAGTGAAACAATGAAATAAAAGAATAATAAAAAAGCAATGATGTACAGAACTTGCAGCAGGAGCTGTATTAGTCTTAAGCTTGCAAATTTTTGATAATGAAACATTCAAAAAGGACCAATAAAAATCAAAGATCAGACACCATGTAAAATGGTACATCAAGGAGAAGAAGCATCTAAAATTTATCAGAGGAACATGAACGATATTAGAGATTCACCACCCGACACATCGACCTCGACGTCAAATGAATCAGCAAGGGCCGAATGACTTGATGTGGTCCTTAAGCAACCTCTTGTACTTGAAGTCGAAGTCGCAGACACAAACCAAGCGCTTGCCGTAGTTCTTCAGTCATGGGTCCTCTTGTCGCCCTTAAAGAAGAGGAGCTTCCCACATCTGCGGCATGTGAAGGGCTTCGACCCATGCTTCCGCTTGTAATGCATCTATAGGGTTGGGAAGTCCTTGAGCGGCTTGGCCCTCGATTGGTCGATGTGGTTCCGACACCCCTTGGCGCAACAGTAGCATGATATCCCCAGCATGGCCCATGGCTACTTGCCCTTGAGAGATTCTGACCCTCTCCGGTACCATGAATCGTGCCCTCACATGTGGAGAAGTAACATTTGACCTTGGCATGATTGTTATGTTTGTAGAAATTTCATTTTCTTCATCATTTTACCTAGAAATATACACACACAACTTGACAATTATGGACTAGTTCTTCTACTTGAGCCCTAGTAGTTAGAAAGTGAGCTTCACCTTTATAACAGTTAAAGTCCCAATCAAAACAATGAAAAATGTGTATTGACATAAGAAAAACAGACCTTACCCTCCATTAGGGGATTCTCCATCAGGGGATTTTGATTTTTTGCTGTGAAATAGCTCGCCGCTTCGTTTAGAGAGCTAAGTAGATATTATCAATTTAAAATTGTACTTTCTAGCCATATATCCTCAACTTGTCTAGCAGCAACAGGTTCTAATGTAGCAACTTCCTCAACTTGTGGAGGAGCAACTTCTTCAACTTCCATTGCAGCAACAAGTTGTAATTTGAATAACTAAAATAACTGTTTTTGTGACTCCTCATCTAAACTAAAACAAATTGCAATACTTTGCTTACTCACCCCTCTCAAATTCAATTTGCTCATTTTCCCCTAAATCCCATGAATAATTGGATTGAAATGTAATTTTAGATATATAGTGGATTGTCATGACTCCAAAAATGTAAAAATGAGAAATAAATGAACTAAAATGTAATCTTTAGATTAATTCGAGATTATGCTCAATGAAGAAACCTGTAATCTTGAATTGAATTTTTCAAATTTTATTTGGCCAAAATGAAAAGGGAATTAAAATAAAAATATTGGCTATTTTTCTATAT
The DNA here is from genome assembly GCA_016432845.1 of Psidium guajava. Classification (NCBI taxonomy): domain Eukaryota; kingdom Viridiplantae; phylum Streptophyta; class Magnoliopsida; order Myrtales; family Myrtaceae; genus Psidium; species Psidium guajava. The sequence continues at coordinate 36,019,684 of CM028226.1, forward strand.
TCTTTCGACCACAAATGCTATTTTTCTTGATTTTTTTTTGTTAATTTACCAATATTCCAAAAATATTGAAAATGCGTAAAATAAAAAAATATTTTTTGTTTCAAAAGTAGTTCCTTAGGCTTGGCCAAGACTTTTAAATTTAATTTTGGAATTTTATGTATGTTTATGAATTTTTATTAATATTTTATAAATAAAATGACGAAAATTCAAGTGTCAACAACCCCTCTTAACTGAAATGTGATCCTCTCTTGGGTATTGAAAACGATTTTCAAGTGACTGTCACAATTTGGACATTTCACTTATCGTTGTCCAAACGGATTATGTGCTTTCACGAATCTTTTTTTCACCTCAAACCCAGTCCAAAAGTGACCAAAATCAGATAAGAAGGATATAGCATATGCCAATTGGATTTGAGGATCAATGTATTAAATAAAACCATTTTAACATTGCATCACTAATTGTTGGCCGATAATTCATAATTGCTGCTCGAGAAAGCTCCAATAGGTACAACAGGAGCTTTTGAGAGCTTCTTTCTCTCTCAACTTCTTTCTAATTCGTTAGGAACGCAAAATCAAAAACATCAAGTCTTCTCTTATATTTAAACCGCATGAAATTTTTACGCTGAATTGAAAATTTCAAGTTCAATTTGATCATTTTCGCCTAAATCAGATGAAAAATTGGATTGAAATGTAATTTTAGATAGTATAATGGATTGTCACGACTCCAAAAATGTAAAAATGGGAAATAAATGGACTAAAATTTAATTTTTAGGTTAATTTGAGATTATGCTCAACGAAGAAACCTGTAATCTTGAATTGAATTTTTCAAATTTTATTTGGCCAAAATGAAAAAGGAATTAAATTAAAAATATTGGCTATTTTTCTATATTCTTTCGACCACAAATTCTATTTTTCTTGATTTTTTTCCAAAAAAAATATTGAAAACGCATAAAATAAAAAAGAATTTTTTTTGTTTCAAAAGTAGTTCCTTAGATTTGGCCAAGGCTTTCAAATTTGATTTTGCAATTTTATGTATGTTTATGAATTTCTTATTAATATTTTAGAAATAAAATGACTAAAATTTAAGTGTCAACAACCCCTCTTAGCTGAACTGTGATCCTCTCTTGGGTATTGAAAACGATTTTTAAGCGACTGTTACAATTTGGACATTTCCACTTATCGTTGTCCAAACAGATTATGTGCTTTCACGAATCTTCTTCCATTTAGAGTCCAGTCCAAAAGTAACCAAAATCAGATAAGAAAGATATAGCATATGCCAATTGAATTTGAGAATCAATGTATTAACAAAAAATATTTTAACATTGCATCACTAATTATTGGTTGATAATTCACAGTTGCTGCTCGAGGATGCTCCAATATGAGCAACAGAACTTCTTTCTCTCTCAACTTCTCTCTGGTTCGCTAGGAATGCGAAATCGAAAAAATCAAGTCTCCTCTTAAATCAAATCGCATGGAACTCTTACACGGAATTGAAAATTTCAAGTTCAATTTATTGATTTTCCCCTAAATCCCATGAATAATTGGACTGAAATGTAATTTAAGATAGTATAGTGGATTGTCATGACTCCAAAAATGTAAAAATGAACTAAAATGTAATTTTTAGCTTAATTCGAGATTATGCTCAATGAAGAAACCTGTAATCTTGAATTGAATTTTTCAAATTTTATTTGGCCAAAATGAAAAAGGAATTAAATTAAAAATATTGGCTATTTTTCTATATTCTTTCGACCACAAATTCTATTTTTCTTGATTTTTTTGTTAATTTATCAATATTCCAAAAATATTGAAAATGCGTAAAATAAAAAAATATTTTTTTTATTTCAAAAGTAGTTCCTTAGGCTTGGCCAAGACTTTTAAATTTAATTTTGGAATTTTATGTATGTTTATGAATTTTTATTAATATTTTATAAATAAAATGATGAAAATTCAAGTGTCAACAACCCCTCTTAACTGAAATGTGATCCTCTCTTGGGTATTGAAAACGATTTTCAAGCGACTGTCACAATTTGGACATTTCACTTATCGTTGTCCAAACGGATTATGTGCTTTCACGAATCTTCTTCCTTCCAGAACCCAGTCCAAAAGTGACCAAAATCAGATAAGAAGGATATAGCATATGCCAATTGAATTTGAGGACCAATGTATTAACAAAAACCATTTTAACATTGCATCACTAATTGTTGGCCGATAATTCATAATTGCTGCTCGAGAAAGCTCCAATAAGTACAACAGGAGCTTTTGAGAGCTTCTTTCTCTCTCAACTTCTTTCTAATTCGTTAGGAACGCAAAATCAAAAAAATCAAGTCTTCTCTTAGATTTAAACCGCATGAAACTTTTACACTGAATTGAAAATTTCAAATTCAATTTGATCATTTTCGCCTAAATCCCATGAATAATTGGACTAAAATGCAATTTTAGATAGTATAGTGGATTGTATCGACTCCAAAAATGATAAAATGAGAAATAAATGGACTAAAATGTAATTTTTAAGTTAATTCAAGATTATGCTCAATGTAGAAACCTATAATATAGAATTTAATTTTTCAAATTTTATTTGGCCAAAATGAAAAGGGAATTAAAATAAAAATTTTGGCTATTTTCTATATTCTTGTGACCACAAATTCTATTTTTCTTGATTTTTTTGTTATTTTCTCAATATTTGAAAAATATTGAAAATTCTTAAAATAAAAAAATATTTTTTATTTCAAAAGTATTTCCTTAATCTTGGCCAAAACTTTCAAATTTGATTTTGCAATTTAATGTATGTTTATGAATTTTTTTATGAATATTTTATAAATAAAATGGTTAAAATTTAGGTGTCAATAACCCCTCTTAGCTGAAATGTGATCCACTTTTGGGTATAGGAAATGATTTTTTAGCGATTGTCACAATTTGGACGTTTTCACTTATCGTTGTCCAAACGGATTATGTGCTTTCATGGATCTTCTTCCACCTAGAACCCAGTCCAAAACTGACCAAAATCAGATAAGAAGGATATTGCATATGCCAATTGAATTTGAGGATCAATGTATTAACAAAAATCATTTTAACATCGCATCACTAATTGTTGGATGATAATTCACAGTTATTGCTCGAGGAAGCTTCAATAGGAGCAACGGGAGCTTTTGAGAGCTTCTTTCTCTCTCAACTTCTCTCTAATTCGTTAGGAATGCAAAATCGAAAAAAATAAAGTCTTCTTTTAGCTTTAAACCACATGAAAATCTTACACCGAATTGAAAATTTCAAATTTAATTTGATCATTTTTGCCTGAATCCCATGAAAAATTGGACAAAAATGTAATTTTAGATAGTATAGTGGATTGTCACTCCAAAAATGTAAAAATGAGAAATAAATGGACTAAAATTTAATTTTTAGGTTAATTCGAAATTATGCTTAATGAAGAAATCTGTAATCTTGAATTGAATTTTTCAAATTTTATTTGGCCAAAATGAAAAGGGAATTAAACTAAAAATATAGGCTATTTTACGGCATCGGTATTGAGATCTATTTAATCCTCAATTTACCTGATGCAAAATCCCCCCATGGATAATCCCCTGATGGAGGGTGAGTTCTGTTTTTCTTTTGTCAATACACATTTTTCATTGTTCCAATTCTAAATTTAATTACTATGCAGGTGAAATTCACTTTCTGAACACGAAGACTAAAGCAGAAGAGCTAATACAGAAAGCTCAAGTGAAGGCTGATAGGAACAGGGAAGCCGAAAAATTATTGCTGAAGTTTCTCCATGAGTTTTGGGCCATCTTTAAGCCCAGCAACATGTTACCATATATGTCGGCACAGAAAGAGCGAGAACTTCGAGAGCTGATGGAGCAAGTCCCGACGGCCTTTGGCCTTTGAGGTATGAAATAGTTTATTGAAACTGAGGTCGAAGTTGTCGGAAGTAAACCAAGATCGCATTAGAAAAATTTAGTCTAGACCAATTTTGTTTTGAACTTATTTCCATTTATTATTTCGCTCTCTTATGTGATAACTTTATTTGTAGGTAGGAGAAATACCTTTGTGAGCAAAAGGTGGGTGTTTAGCCCATATGAGGATATGAGGATGTGGACTTATGTTTCCAGCAAATACAGAAATGCCTTTAGTTTTGGAAGAAGTTCATACCCCAGTAAGTATAGAATTGCTTTTTGTTTTGGAAGAAGTAAAACCAGAACATACTGGCATATAATTTTTGGCTGTAGAGAGAACAGCTGAACTGAAGTGATGTTTAAGAGTGTGTCTGAATCTAGTCTTTGCGAATGTTGCTATGGTATGCGTCTTCCAAAACAAAAGCCAGTTATGCACTTACTAGGGTATGAACGAAACATAGTCCACATCCTCATGCTGATATGGGCTAAACACTCAACTTAATTAATTACTCTAGGCTAAATTTATCCAATGCGACCTCGGTTTACTTTCGATAACTTCAACCTCAATTTCAACAAACTATTGCATACCTCTTCAAAGGCCGAAGGCCATCGTGACCTCTCGAAGGTCATGCACTTTCTGCACTGATAGATATGGTAGCATGTTACTCGGCTTAAAGATGGCCCAAAATTCATGGAGCAGCTTCAGCAAAAGAATGTTTTCATATACTCTATTCCTCTCAGCCTTAACTTGAGCATTCTAGATTAGTTCTTCTGCTTGAGCTTTGATATTTAGAAAGCAAGCTTTCACCTTTATAATAATAATTAAAGTCATAATCAGAATAATGAAAAATGTGTATTGACGTAAGAAACACAGACCTTTCATAATCAGAACAAAATGCACGATGAAAAATGTGTATTGAAAAAAAAAACTGACCTTACCCTCCATTTCCACATTTCCATCAGGAAAGTATAACTCACATCTCTCTCAACTAAATGGAGCTACAAAAAAACTCACACAACCCTAAGAATTGTTTTAAATATAATGCAGCCAATTTCAATGCGTCATCTAGTGCAGTTGCAATCAGATAAAGTGAAAGCACAGTGAAAAATAGGAGAAACTAAAGTAAATGCCACAAAGAGTCAAGGGACTTATTCTTATGGTGTTTGGAGAGCGAGAAGAGCTATTCTTGTTCCGGTTGCGCGAGGTCATGATGGAGCGAAAACCGAGAACTCGCTGACGTCGGATTCTTAGGGAATGATTAACCAAAACTGAACACAAGCATAGACAGAAATGTCGAACAGATCCTCGAAAAGCAGAGGAAGGGAGGGAGCGTGTCAAAGTACCTGGAAGGTCGAACTTGTACAGATCGATATTGACAATGATGGGGACAGAGAAGCGCACTCACGAATAAAGTCACGGTTCGCCAACTCGTCGTCCGTCGGGTGAGAGCGCGAGAGGGCGAATTGGAAGGTGAGACCGCCAGAGGCTGAGAGTGAGAGCGCAAGAGCGAAGAGGGAGGGGAGAGTGCGGCACCTTGCCCACGCCCCTTTCCATTTAGATTTAGGGTTTTTGGTCTTTGCCCTCTGTGCCGAATTAAAAAAAAGCAAAAGCAAAATTACTCTGAAATCTTAAAATTTACCATGAAATTGAGTTTTAAAATTTACAATCGAATTGTTTATTAACGCCATTCAACTTGACTAATAAGAAATGTTGACTTTATTTTTTTCATTAATTTATTTATTTTACGTGATGCCGACGTGCTAAAAAAACGTGATTTTGGTCTAGGTTTAATTTTCTAATAAAAAGGTTAGTAAAATTTTAAATATATGCAAAAACAAATTAAAGGAAAAAAATAGTGGATTGTCACGACTCCAAAAATGTAAAAATGGAAAATAAATGGACTAAAATGTAATTCTTAGATTAATTCAAAATTATGCTCAATGAAGAAACCTGTAATCTTTAATTAAATTTTTCAAATTCTATTTGGTCAAAATGAAAACGGAATTAAAATAAAAATATTGGTTAGTTTTCTATATTCTTTCGACCACAAATGCTATATTTCTTGATTTTTTTTATTTTCTTGATATTAAAAAAATATTGAAAACGTGTAAAATAAAAAAAAATTGTTTCGAAAGTAGTTCCTTACGCTTGGCCAAGACTTTCAAATTTAATTTTGCAATTTTATATATGTTTTTGAATTTATTATTAATATTTTAGAAATAAAATGACGAAAATTTAGGTGTCGACAACCCCTCTAAATCAGAATAAATTGCAATGCCTTGCTTTCGCACCTCTCTCATGTGAAATGTGATCATCTCCTAGGTATTGAAAATGATTTTGAAGTGATTCTTACAGTTTGGACATTTCCATTTATTGTTGTCCAAACGAGTTACGTGCTTCCACAGATCGTCTTCCATGTAAAACCCAATCCAAAAGTGACCAAAATCAAGTAAAAAGGAAATAGCATATCCTAATTAAAGTTGAGGACTAATTTATTAACAATAACCATTTTAAAGTTGCATCACTAATTGTTGACATCTATCTACAACTACATAGGAAAAAAAATTGAAAAATGGTCATCTCTGTGTAATGAAATAGCATATCCCAATTAATCCTCAATTTGAGGACTAATATATTAACAATAACCATTTAAAAGTTGCATCACTTTGGATTTTTTTACGGCATCGGTATTGAGATCTATTTATCTGTAACTATATACGAATAAAATGTAAAACGGTTATCTCTATCTTGGGAATCAATCCCCCTACCCTTTAATAATTAACCTCTCTCTTCGCACATCGCTTCCTCCCCTTCACCCACCCGTTGCAAAAAAAAAAAAAGAGAAAAGAAAGAGATTAGAGTTGCATACCTAAGATCAGAGAGGCGAGAGGGATCCTGTCATGGGAAAAAAGAGAGGTGAGAGGGGAAGAACGATGCTAAGGGGTGGGGGGGGGGGAAGAAAGTGAGTGAGTGAGTGAGTGAATGCTTTTGCCATAGAGATACAAATTTGATTTTTGCAATTTTATGTATGTTTATAAAATTTTTATTAATATTTTAGAAATAAAATGACTAAAATTCAGGTGCCAACAACCCCTCTTAGCTGAAATGTGATCCTCTCTTAGGTATTGGAAACAATTTTTAGGCGACTTTCACAATTTGGACATTTTCACTTATCGTTGTCCAAATGGTTTATGTGCTTTCACGAATCTTCTTCCATCTAGAATCCAGTCTAAAAGTGACCAAAATCAGATAAGACAGATATAGCATATGCCAATTGAATTTGAGGATCAATGTATTAACAAAAATCATTTTAACATTGCATCACTAATTGTTGGCCGATAATTCACAATTGCTGCTCGAGGAAGCTCCAATAGGTGCAACAGGAGCTTTTGAGAGCTTCTTTCTCTCTCAACTTCTTTCTAGTTCGTTAGGAACGCAAAATCGAAAAAATCAAGTCTTCTCTTAGATTTAAACCGCATGAAAATCTTACATTGAATTGAAAATTTCAAGTTCAATCTGATCATTTTCGCCTAAATCCGATGAAAAATTGGATTAAAATGTAATTTTAGATAGTATAGTGGATTGTCACGACTCCAAAAATGTAAAAATGGAAAATAAATGGACTAAAATGTAATTCTTAGATTAATTCGAGATTATGCTCAATGAAGAAACCTGTACTCTTTAATTCAATTTTTCGAATTCTATTTGGTCAAAATGAAAAGGGAATTAAAATAAAAATATTGGCTCGTTTTCTATATTCTTTTGACCACAAATGCTATATTTCTTGATTTTTTTTATTTTCTCGATATTCAAAAAATATTGAAAACATGTAAAATAAAAAAAATTGTTTCGAATGTAGTTCTTTACGCTTGGCCAAGACTTTCAAATTTGATTTTGCAATTTTATATATGTTTTTGAATTTATTATTAATATTTTAGAAATAAAATGACTAAAATTTAGGTGTCGACAACCCCTCTAAGCCAGAACAAATTGCAATCCCTTGCTTTCGCACCTCTCTCATTTGAAATGTGATCTTCTTCTAGGTATTGAAAATGATTTTGAAGTGATTCTTACATTTTGGACATTTCCATTTATCGTTGTCCAAACGAGTTACGTGCTTCCGCAGGTCGTCTTCCATGTAAAACCCAATCCAAAAGTGACCAAAATCATGTAAAATGGAAATAGCATATCCCAATTAAATTTGAGGACTAATGTATTAACGATAACCATTTTAAAGTTGCATCACTAATTGTTGACATCTATCTACAACTACATAGGAAAAAAATTGAAAAATGGTCATCTCTGTGTAATGAAATAGCATATCCCAATTAATCCTCAATTTGAGGACTAATATATTAACAATAACCATTTTAAAGTTGCATCACTTTGGATTTTGTACGGCATTGGTGTTGAGATCTATTTATCTGTAACTATATACGAATAAAATGTAAAACGGTTATTTCTATCTTGGGAATCAATCCCCCTCCCCCTTAATAATTAACCTCTCTCTTCGCTCATCGCTTCCTCCCCTTCACCCACCCGTTGCACAAAAACAAAAAAGAAAAGAAAGAGATTAGAGTTTCATACCTAAGATCAGAGAGGCGAGAGGGAGCCTGTCATGGGAAAAAAGAGAGGTGAGAGGGGAAGAACGATGCTGAGGGGGGGAAGAGAGAGATAGAGGGAGAGAGAGTGAGTGAGTGAGTGAACGCTTCTGCCCTAAAGATACAAAAAAAAAATGAAAGAGAAAAAGAGTTATAGTTACGTACCTTCAGAGAGGCGAGAGGGAGCCTGTCACAGAAAAAAAAGGCGAGAGAGTAAGAGCGACACTAAAAGGGTGAGTGAGAGGTGAAAGAGAGCGAACGCTTTTGCCCTAGAAACAAAAAATAAAAGAGAAAAGTAATTACAGTTACATATCTTCAGAGAGGTGTGAGGGAGCCTACCACAGGAAAAAATTGAGGCGAGAGAGCAAAAACGATGCTTTTACCCCAATGAGGAAAAAGAAAATAGTGGGAAAGAGAGAAGGGAGAGTGAAACAATGAAATGAAGGAACAGCAAAAAAGCAACGTTGCAAGAAACTTACAGTAGAAACTGTATCAGTCTTAAGCATGCAATTTTTTTTTTACGATGAAACATTCAAAAAGGACCAATAAAAATAAAAAAATCGGACACTTTGTAAAATGATGCATCAAGGGGAAGTCAATATTATTTAAGCATCTGAAAATTATCAAAGGAAAATGAACGGTGTTAGAGATCCACCACTCGACACCTTGACCCCAACGTCGAACGAATTGGCTGGGGCTAAATGACTTGATGTGGTCCTTGAGCAACCTCTTGTGCTTGAAGTTGGAGCCGCAAACGCAGAGCCAACACTTGCCATAGTTCTTCAGTCGTGGGTCCTCCAATCACCCTTCATGGAGAGGGGCTTCCCGCACCTGTGACATGTGAAGGGTTTTGACCCATGCTTCTTCTTGTAGTGTGTCTGTGGGGTCGGGAAGTCCTTGAGCAACTTGGCCCTCAAATGGTCAATGTGGTTTCGGCACCCCTCGGTGCAGCAGTAGCACGGTATCCCCAGCATGGCCCACAGCTACATGCCCCTGAGAAATTTCGACCCTCTCTGCTACTGTGAACCGTGCCCCAACATGTGCATCTACAACACAAATTCATGTTAAGAAGTAACATGTGACCTTGGTGTGATTTGTATGTATGTAGAAATTTCATTTTCTACGTTATTTTACCAAGAAATACACACACACATAAATGTATATATATTACGATTTGTTTTCATTATAGATGCATATTGCTACATGATGTTTAGCTAACCAATGGTCCAAAATATGTCCACCAATCGCTTCTTAGCTTCTTCTCACCTAAAGATTATTATAGCGGTTGAACGTTTTAAGCAAACATTGCATGAAAATTGGGTGAATCCAATGAAAATTTGTTCCACGGTAAGGATCCAATATCTTCCCCCACTGGCACTTCCACTCGTAGCTTTCGAGGAAGAACTTGCTAACCTGCCTGAATAATTATGGCAGCTGAATCTAGAGCGCCACCTTGACAGCTTCTGTATCGGTCACCACTGAGCCTCATCACATCCTCGAAGAAATGGTTGCGATGGTCGAGACCTTGCCGGTCCACTTGCTCGTGGCAACTCTTGCTACGATACCTCTAGTTCTTAAGCTTATTAACATCAACCGTGGCCATGGTGGGGATGATTGGCTATGACAGCATGGGACATCACCAGGAGGACTCCAAGGATCTCTGCTAGGGTCGCAAGTTTCAGTATTTGTGGATTTTTCAGAAGAGAGTGAGATTGATCCTAAGCATGATTATTTTTGTGTTTTGGTGAGTGACAAAGGGAAATGGTAGGTGGTATAAATAGTGGAGTTCTAGGATTTGCATGGGGAGCACGTATAGCACCCCCAACAACCTCCACCTATTTAATAAAGGATTTATAAGAAGCTAGTTGTCGCGACCCGAAAATAAAATAAGTTTTAGGTGAACGGATTATCATGTTAATTAAATTAACTAACCTAACGCGGACCCTCCCAAGCCCTACCGAATCGCAATTTTGGTTTTTGCTTAAATGATTTTTCATTTTGGAGTCGCCACTAATCGTTTTTGGTAGGTCGATTAGAAATCTAAATAAATTAGTGGGAGAACTAATTTATTTCTGCGAACCAGAAAAAATGAGTTTGGGGACTTGGTTACGCTAGATTACTCTAACGTCCTTTCGGTACCATTTCATGAAAAATCATTGAGGGTGACTCGAAAAGATTTGGATCAAACTGATCAGAAGGGCAAAATGGTCATTTTTCAAAGCTTGGAAAATGGAAATAGGTGAAATCAGTTGAATGTGGTCGTTCCTTATTCCTTATAATTTCTGAGAATTTTTTCGAAATTTTCTGAGACAATTTACCCATAAGAGGCAAAATCGTCATTTTAAAAAGATTAGGAAGGAAAATCATCCAAAAATAGGATTGGCCAGTCGAAATGACCCGTTTCCTAGTTTCTGAAATTTTTGAGAATTTTTTGAGATCTTTCAGGACAATTTGCCCATCAAGGGCGAAATTGTCATTTTGAAAATATCAGGAAAGCAAATCATCAAAAATAGGATTTGCCCGTCAAAATGACCCGTTTCTTAATTTCTTGAGATTTCTATTTTTTTTTATTTTTTTATTTTTATTTTTATTTTTTTTAATTGCCCCCCAGCGGCGGCTCTTGTACGTGGGTGAAGGAAAAAAGTAATGGCTTTGTTCAAGTTTCGAAGGAACTAGTTTGCTTCCCGTCTATGCGCTCGAAGAACCCACGCTTATAAAGAAGCTTGACTTCAAAAAAACTCGAATACCCTCTCTTTCTTACTGTACTTCCCTCCCATATCAAATTTAACTACAAATCCACTCATAAATTGACCATTCTCATCGCCTACCTAAAATTCTAAATATTGCAAAAGACCACCATAAAATTTGCATGAAAAGGAACACAACATTTAGCCAGTTTCCGACCGAAGATGTCAACATCTTGCTTGTGCACCTTTAGGTTATCATTCAACTTTTGGTAGATCTTTCTATAGCTGAGGAACCTGATCAATTTAGCAGAGAAGTTGAATTGATAGTTTAGCTTATGTGAAAGAACATTACTCTGAAGCTGAACCTCAGAGTAATGTTGCTGCTTGATGTGAATATTTAGTTTCAAAAGAAGGGATGAAAAAGTGATTTAAAGCTCATCTAGTTTGATTAATTTAAGTGAATAAAAGAGAGCATTTGAGGGGATACTTCTTAGCTTCTCCAACGTAATTTACGTAAGTTGAAGCAGATGATTAGTGAAATGCAGAAGAATGCACAAACACCAATATAGATAGTATAAAATGACCAACCTGCATCGATGACACTCCCAAGTCCATTAAGATGCCGTCAAATCCAGAGTCCATGAGCTCATCGCCAACCATGCAAAAGAGCATCGACCTTGTTCTTTGCTATTTGATATGCCATAGGATCGACATGCGTTCCCAGATAACACTGCAATCCTGGGTGGGCCTGGATAATAGCAGAATAATGGCTGGCCGCGCCGAGAGTGCAATCGGCGAAAGACCGAAGCTTCCGATCCGAGAAGACATCCAGCACTTCGTCGAGCAACATCGGTGTGCGGCTGTCCACGCCAAGCAACTGCTGGACCGTCTCATCGTTGAGCTCTCTCAACGAACGCGTCCTCCGCTTCAACAACGCGTCCATCGCCGTAGCTCTTCTCCCATTTTTTTTGTGTGGACCACCTCCTCCATCACGTCCCGGTACTCCAACCATTTCACCTCGTTCAGCTTCATCGTGTGCAAATCCTCGCTCTTCCATCAGTGAAGAACAAGAGGTGGTAGAAGAACCAGCTCCTCCAGCTTCTCGTTTGAACTCCAAGGCCAAATTGTTGTACTTCCCCACGTACTCGTTTTGTTCCATCACATACGTTGCCCGGGCATTTTTCAAAAACGGGTAAAAAAAAAAACAAATTTACCAATTAGGGTCCAAAATTTTTTTTATTTACGGTTTAGGGTCCCGTTCGGCAGTAAGACTGCCGAACGTCCCTTTTTTTATTTTTTTTAAAACTTTTTCGGCAGTTCGGCACTTCATTGATTTAATTTTTTTTATTTTTCATGGGCTGTTCGGCACTTGGAGTGCCGAACAGCACCATGCACTCCTTTGTGCGGCTTTTGCCGCACAAAGTTTTTTTTTTTGTCTTTTTAAAAAAAATCTAAGCACTTTTTTTAATTTTTTTCTTTTGATATTTATAATAACGTTTATTTTTAACCTTTATATTTATGCAACTTTATAAATATAAATTTTTTTCTTTTTAAAGTATCTTTTTATAATGTAATTATTAATAATTAATTCAAAATTTATGAAGATATATAAATTTTTCATGCATTGCCCCCACGAGAATAGCCCACCTGAAACCGTTCGGGCTTTTTACCAAAATGGGTCCAAAAAAATTTACAAAAATGAGTCACTTTTTTTGTTATTTACCAAAAGGGGACCCGTGTGGCAGTCTTGGTGCCATACAGAGACCTTATTTATTTTTATTTTTTAATTTCATATTATTTACGTATTCTTAATTATTTTATATTTATAACATTTATATTTATATAACTTTGGAAATATAATTAAAATTTATCAATTAATTATTGATAATTATGTTATAATCACGTAATATAATTATAAATATAAAATTTTTAAATTTTTTTTTCGCAATTTTTTTATACACCTAGGGTCGGTGAACTCTAGGTCGGCGAACTCAAAATGGACTGAAATTTGGTCAGCTGCATGGAAACGGGCCGCTTATTTCCAAAGTTAAATAATACGAAAGTAAAAAAATAAAAATAAATAAGGTCTCCATGTGGCACCAAGATTGCCACACGGGGCCCCCTTTTGGTAAATAACAAAAAAAATGACTCATTTTCGTAATTTTTTTGACCCATTTTGGTAAACAGCCCGAACGGTTTCAGGTGGATTATTCTCGTGCGGGCAATGCATGAAAAATTTATATGTCTTCATAAATTTTGAATTAATTATTAATAATTACGTTATAAAAAGATACTTTAAAAAGAAAAAAAATTATATTTATAATTATATAACGTGATTATAACATAATTATCAATAATTAATTGAAAATTTTAATTGATAAATTTTAATTATATTTCCAAAGTTATATAAATATAAATGTTATAAATATAAAATAATTAAGAATACGTAAATAATATGAAATTAAAAAATAAAAATAAATAAGGTCTCCGTATGGCACCGAGACTGCCACATGGGTCCCCTTTTGGTAAATAATAAAAAAAGTGACTCATTTTCGTAAATTCTTTTGGATCCATTTTGGTAAAAAGCCTGAACGGTTTCAGGCATAAATTTTGAATTAATTATTAATAATTACATTATAAAAAGATACTTTAAAAAGAAAAAAAATTATATTTATAAAGTTGCATAAATATAAAGGTTAAAAATAAATGTTATTATAAATATCAAAAGAAAAAAATTAAAAAAAGTGCTTAGATTTTTTTTTGGACCCATTTTGGTAAAAAGCCTGAACGGTTTCAGGCTATTCTCGTGCGAGCAATACATGAAAAATTTATATATCTTCATAAATTTTGAATTAATTATTAATAATTACATTATAAAAAGATACTTTAAAAAGAAAAAATTTATATTTATAAAGTTGCATAAATATAAAGGTTAAAAATAAACGTTATTATAAATATATAAAAAAATATTAAAAAAAGTGCTTAGATTTTTTTTAAAAAGACAAAAAAAAAATTTGTGCAGCAAAAGCCGCACAAAGGAGTGCATGGTGCTGTTCGGCACTCCAAGTGCCGAACAGCCCATGAAAAATAAAAAAAAATTAAATCAATGGCAGTTCGGCACTTGAAGTGCCGAACTGCGGAAAAAGTTTTAAAAAAAATAAAAAAAAGGGCCGTTCGGTAGTCTTACTGCCGAACGGGACCCTAAACCGTAAATAAAAAAAATTTGGACCCTAATTGGTAAATTTGTTTTTTTTTTTGGACCCGTTTTTGAAAAATGCCCTACGTTGCCCTCCTCTCGAGCGTAAGTCCCATTATCTGAAACCCAAGCTCGGTCCTCTCTAACCATCAATCTAGAGCTCCAGCTTATCTTCCCACCCATGGTCTTGCATCATTCAAACCCATGTAGAAGCCCGACTAACCGAGCCAAAACCCTCGAGCAATAAGAAGAGACTCCAAGCTTCCTCCTGCACGTGAAAATTCAAGGCCCTTGTATCACTTGGGAAAGCTTTTATTCTCTGGAGCTAGCAAGCTAACCTTTCATTCTTTTTAACGAGGGGCCAGCCAAGAAAGGGATGAAAACCGCACGTGCTCTTCAGGTGGTTGAGCTCAACTTTGACCAAAAAATCGGTCCTCCCAGAGGTCCCTAATAAACCAGGTATTGCATGGAGGATAGTCTTTCATGTTTTAAGCACATGAATCGTAATAAAGTCATATAGAACCCAAACATAGACCAGACAAACGTATGGATACTGTTACTGAACACTAATCATTCCTGGACCATCATAGCTCCCCATTTAGCATACATGTCCCCGAGAGTAGTACTCCAAAAACTCATTCAAACGTAATCCGTGGCAGTCGATGTACTCGTGAATCCATTTCCTAGACTCAAGGTCCCCAAGTGAGCACAATCCGATAAAACCCTTACCATCGTGACCTCGGTTAGTTCGATATGGTAATCTTTTCTCACGGATTTGGAACACCTCCTTCCTTCATCGACCATCCTGCTGTGACTACAAGCAGACAGAACACCCAGGAAAGTAACGTGATCCGACTCTTGGGTTCCATCCTTCAACATCCTCGAGAAGAGTTTGAAAGCGTATTTCGAGTGGCCTGTATCGCGAGTCCTTGGTGTTTTCGGACGTTGTTCGCCGTCCATCTTCATCAACTTGAAGAAGTCACTGTTGGTGTCGAGCTGGTCCACGACACTCCAGGCCTCATCGTACGTCATGTACTCGCCGATGTATGCAAAGTATGCCCGGAACTCGAGCGCGGGGATCCTGCCCTCCCTCTCTACCATATCGTGAGTTGACTGAAAACCAGTCGGATCAAACATCCAGTAGTCGTGCCTCTGGAAAGTTGGGTTGTCCTCTCCATGTACATAATAACCATTTAATTTTTTTTCAACATTTCCCACCTTGAGCCGTTCATGAGCTTCCCTAACAGTTCTCTGGTCCTTTTTTTTTTTTGCCAATTATGCCCCTCACGACGGAAGGATCGAAGAACTCTCTTATTGAAAAGTGTTGGAAATTGTGATCCAATTTCTAGAGACTTCTAGGATGGGCACTTGCTTGTAAAATCTAGAAATATCTAGCATAGACAAGATATTTGTGGAATAAATACTTATAGAAAAGTCTAGAAATGTGTCAATCTAGGATGTTCTAGAATTTTCCACTATGGAGGTGGAAGAGGCCTATAAATAGGCCATGAAGTACTAGAAAAAGAGTGTGTGGAGAGTTTGAGAATAAACTCCTGTACTCCTCCACCAACACCAACATCAACATCTCCTCCATCAACTATATTTGTACTACTATTTCCGTAAACTAGTGAAACTATCCTTCCTCCCATAAACCTTGCCTACATTCCTTAAAGTATCCGACCCTTGTCCATCCTCTATAAAAATATGCACATACCCTTGCACATATCAAAACACAAATTTCTATCAAAACCACGCATCCGCGCACAATCTAATTTTCAACAAAAAGGAACAAGGATCCACTGCTTGGACGTTGAGGTGAATGATGGTGAAGTTGGCCGTTTTCGTGGTTTTGCAAAATATAAAGCACTTCTGCAGGTTTGAGCCAACGATATTGAGCTTCCAAGATACTTAGATGAGTTGCTACTGCCATTTCCAGCAACTGGTGTTGCATTTGTACTTGCATTTGCCCCTGCATCTCCAGCAAGTCTTGTACTTCTTCAAGGACCAGAATAAAAAAAGAACAATCTTCCTGGAATCTTTCGCAATTTTCCTACACTTCCTGTTGCTAACACCTATCATAGTGAAGTCTAGCAACGTGAAGACCGGTAGCAGATTTCGAAGAAGACTCCTCCACGAGGAGCTCGAGCACTGAGACATTAAGGCAGCTAACGTGATGCTCGACACCAACTTCATAACCAAGCTTGGCGACTTTGGAGTGTTCAAGCTCGTCGACCCCTGGTTGAGGACTTAGACGACAGACGTGGTTGGAACTTGCGGGTACCTGGTGCCGGAGTCCTTCAATAGTGGCAAGGCCACGAAAGAGTCCAACATGTTCAGCTTCGGAGTCGTGGCCCTGGAGATCGCATGTGGCCGGAGGAGCTGCGAGTGTGGAGAGACCCGCGTCGTGCTGCGCCAGTAGGTCTAGCAACTCTACCGCGCCGGTAACGTCCTTGGGCCAGCCCACGAGGCATTGGGCTTGGGGCTCGAGAAGGAGGAGATGGAGTGCCTGATGATAGTGGGGCTGTGGTGCGTACGGCCAGGCCCAGCGAGACAGCCAAGGGCAGGGCAAGTGATCAGGTTCCTCCAGCTTGAGGACTCGACGTTACAACTTGGTCATAATCAGCCTTTAATTTTTATTGTTCTTCAGGGCCTGACTCACCCTTCGTTGGCTTCGTAATAACCAGAACACAACATGGCGGCCTCTTCGTTGCTCCAGCATTTTCTAAATCCTCCTTCTACGAAACATATATATAGGGGATATCATTCTCTTCGCACAAAAATCGGAACATGAGTGATCACATCAATCGGTGATATGTTGCCAGCGATGACACATAATCCTTTGTGACCACACCTGTTGCCCTTGACCACCTCCTTCGCGCCTCTTTTAAGCATTTCTGTTTGGCAGCTCCACCAACGAGCTTGAAGGGACCATGAGGAAAAGCGAAAAGAGCAAAGAAATGGCCCAGGATCCGCTGGAGAGCGTACGAGCTGAGCTCGCTCTCGCTCACCCCAACCACCATCACTTCTTGTTGTTACCTCTCCCATTGGGTTTCCTCACTGACAAGCTCCAACTGGGTCAACTATTCCTGGCACCCGCCTCAGTGCTGGATTGCCTCGAACAGCATCAAATCCAGCTCTAGTAATAGAGGAGTAGACTAAACAGTCTGAATTAGACACTGTTTCGCCGCCAAAATAAACTCCGAACAACCAAGCTTTTTTTTTTAAATCAGAAAACCCTTTGCACTTTGGCCCGCTTGCCAGCTTTATATTCCGAAATGTCCGTCACAAATGATCCCACAGGAATGAAAATGGCATTAGAACGATAGAGGTGATTCAACCACTGAATGCACTTGATTCTCAAGGGTGAATATTTGGTCGACCCCCTTTACAATCTGTACAATCAGGCCTAGATGAGAATTTAGAGAACAATGTCACGACTCCGGAAATGCCAAAATTAAAGATTACCAAGCTAAGATGAATTTTCTACAATTATTTATTTAATCTGAAAATGAGATTAACAAAATAATTCCTAATTTCAGATTAATTTTTTGCAAATTTTCTTTGGCCAAAATGCAGAGAAAATTAAGAGAAAAATATTGACTCTTTTTTGTATTTTTGTGGTCTCAAATGCCATTATTTTTAAATATTTTCCTAATTTCTAAAAAAATATTAAAAAATGCAAAAAATATGAAAAACTATTTTTGGTCAAAATTGGTTCCTTAGGCTCGGCCAAGGTTCCTAAAGTTGATTTTTTAATTTTATGGATTTTTATGGATTTTCTATTAATTTTTGAAAATAAAAATACCAAAAAATACTGAAAATATGGAAAATCATTTTTTTGGCCAAAATTGGTTCTCTAGGCTTGGCCTAGGTTCCTAAAGTTGATTTTTCAATTTTATGAATTTTTATGGATTTTTTTTATTAATTTTAAAAGAGAAAAAAAGATTAAAAATCAGGTGTCAACACTAGTATAAATTAGCAGAGAATTATTTGAATTCGAAAATATTTTTACGAACACTATATGTTTAAATCGGGGTAAATATATATGAAATCACGACAACAGGGATGGAATGGGATTGATGGCCGGAAGTAGGGGCCATGTGGCAACCCCTAAAGCCACATGTCAACACATGCGACAAAGCGACGAGGCGATGGTACCGTCGATGACACGTGACAGCTATGCTACATGCATGTGACACTGTCCCACTCGTGTCACACATGCACAACTTTGGGCACTGGCTCGCCCAAGCTAACTAACAGTCTGCTTGTTTTCTCTATAAATAGAAGCTAACGTCAATTGTTTTGTCATTCATTCATCAGAACATGTCCTTCCTTTCTACTCTCAAAATTCTGTCATCACCATCGCTTGCTATTATCAAGATCGATTTAAATGATTGAGTTACTACCCGAGCGAGGATTTCATGCCTAATAGAAAAGGTGAAACATGAAATCATCCATTTTATAAGGTTTTTCTCAAGAAATCGAGACAAGTCGATTCCTAATACCTATTACCAACCAATCTGTGTTTCGTTATAGTAAGCATTATGATCTGTTTGGATGTTAGTGTGATGATTTTGGTTAAGATGATGTGTTTGTGGTGGAATCATTGAAATGACTATAAGTTTCTATAAAATAAAGTCATATGGTTGACTTTGTTTACAATTTGATGATTCTATGGATGGATTGGTCGTTTGAT
This sequence comes from Psidium guajava, assembly GCA_016432845.1. Lineage (NCBI taxonomy): Eukaryota > Viridiplantae > Streptophyta > Magnoliopsida > Myrtales > Myrtaceae > Psidium > Psidium guajava. The sequence continues at coordinate 36,038,751 of CM028226.1, forward strand.
TTGGGTATCTTCTTGTTGAGTTTTATACTCACTCCATTGTTGAAATCATTTTTTAGTATATCAGGATGTTAGACTCTTTGAAAATCACACGTTAACACCTTTATGGTTGTCCTCTCCAGATCACTAGATGAATAGAGGAATTCACTAATATTTATCCTAAGAAATCAATATATATATGTGTTATAAGGTAGTTGGCTCGAAAGTTTATGAGTCTATCCCCTCCAGAGGTTATATATGAATTCAAGGCAGTATATTATTAGAGCATGGGTTGGACTTGTCACCCCTGAGAAATTAGATGTGGATGACGAAGATGAAAGTATAGGGAAAAATACAAATCCCAATGAGACTATGAAGGGACCATAGTAATTAAAGTAGATATCATACCCTGTAAATCCACCCAAAGTGTTCCTTTGAATTTTTGTAAAGAACTATCTAAAATATGTATATATGTATGTAAATACAAGAGATGGTGCGTTTTTTGAGAAATGGAGTGTTTTCTAGTTAGTTAAATCCTAATAACCCATACTACGTTAGGCGTGCCTACCTATGTCTTTTCTATCATGCACTTATGTTTTGTATGGCTGTTTTGTCTGATTTTCTATTTCAATCTTCCGCATGCGCCATTATAACTCTGATAGATTTAAAAAGATAAGCGTAAGCGTAAGCCTTACAGTGAAATAGTGTACGAGGGCACTACAGTACGTGAATGGTGAGATTGTTGGTCAGGGCCTAGGGTTTTGTCATTTTGGAAGTGGTAGCATTGTGCGTGGAAGAAACAGCGGGTTTGGACCAGCATGCACAGTGATCAGCTAGCCTTTGGTTTGATCGAGTGAAAAGATGATCATGTGATTGCCACTTACACATTTAGACTCTGACTAATTTTCCCTACTCCATTCGCAGCATCTCAAACTCCATATTGATGTGGCCATGCAAAATGCTCCCGAAGATTTATCTCTACTTTTCGTTAAAACATGGAATCTCGCAATCCGTGACTGATCTCTCTCACTCTCTCAAGTAATTGTAGTCCATGCAAGCTAATTCTTGAATACATTCAAGTTTAATCAACTATCTCTTTGATGTTCTCTACCAGTTTCAATTGTTAAAAATGTTGTAATTAATAGATTAATAGCTGAATTTATGTTTGCGCAACCGATATGGTTTAATGGGATTGTTACTGACATACATTTATGTTGACATAATTGATGTAGATTAATGTCAACGTAATAATGGGATCATAACCGATATGCACTTATTTTGGCATAACCGACGTGAATTAATGTTAGCATAACCGACGTTTTTCCGATCTATAAATAGACGTGTCTCCGTAGTTTAGAAATACAACGGAAAACTCACAACTCCAAGCATATTTGTCTAGTTTTCTCTTAGTTGCCTCAAGCTGTGTCTGTTTCGAGAAGTGTTCGATAGAGTCGTGTTTGTATAGTGTTGATACAAACAAGTTCAAAGTGTTGTATCATGAGAGGCATAGTTCGTGAAGCTACTTAGCACCGTTGGCAGGAACTAACTGTCTTAAGGAGATTCGAGTTTACAAAATTTAGCAAGTTTATTTGTTTGTAATCTTTATTTGTAAAAATTGTACTTTGGCTTAATCGGTATCAAATATTATTATCGCCTTCTCCATGTTATTATTTTTTTGGTTACAACAAACAATGTTACGTATTTCTTTGATACATTAACGTCTACGCTTCTTATTCCAATAATCTTAAGGCGATTACTTTTATACTCACTAATTATTTGGGTTTATTAGAAAAATTGTGATAGTTGATAACAATCAAGTACCCGATAATGCTAGAGACATTCGATTGGTCGATGTAACTATGGCCGATGGAATCATTCACCCATCGAGGGGTGGTTCGATGGCAGCAAATACTACAAGCCTTCAGGCTAAGACTACCTATGGTGGTGTGAGTATCTATCAACAGACTTTGCCTTTCTTGATAATACTAGTTCATACACCGAATGAGAAACCATGGAAATTATCCGATGTGAACTTCAAGCAATTGCAGAAGAAAATATTATTCTATCTGACCACACTGAATTTAGTCAAGTACTTATTAGAGGTGTGCTCGATAATTAAGCCAGACGAGCAAGATGTCATGACACTTGAGGCATTGCAGGCTTGGAAGCATGGAGACTTCCTATGTCGAAATCATATCTTAACCATTTGGTAGATTCCCTTTACAACGTTTATTGTAACATTGAAACCGACAAATAGTTATAGGAGTCATTGGAGAAAAAATACAAGACTAAGGATGCGGACACTAAGAAATTTGTGGTTGCCAAATTCCTAAATTTCAAGATAATAGATTCTAAATTTTTCATGATTTAGGTTCAGGAATTGCAAATAATTGTAAATGACATCTTTGCTGAGGAAATATCACTTAGTGAATCATTTCAAGTGGCGGCTCTTATTGAGAAGCTATCTCTAGGCTAGTCAGACTTTAAAAATTATTTGAAGTACAAATGAAAAGAGATGGGTCTTGAAGATCTCATTCTGCGACTCAAGATCGAGGAGGACAATAGGAAGAATGCAAACCCTCATATTGATCCAAAGACCAACATTGTTGAGTTTTTCAATTTCAAATAATTGGGGAAAAGAAAGAAGTCTTTTTAAGGACAAGGCAAGTATAAGGTATAATCCCAGAAATTTCAAGGGACATGTTTTATTTGCAATAAGCCTGATCATCATGCTAAGGATTGCAAAAAATGTCGGAACAAAGATAAGGGCAATGGTGCAGCCAAGCAATTGAATTTAGCAGAGTAAGAAGATAATGAGAGACTAACTGCTATGGTGGTATCTGAGGTATCCTTGGTATCAAACAAAATAAACTGGTGGTTGGATATAGGTGCCACATATTACATTTGTGTGGACAAACACATATTCTCGTCATATGAGAAGGCTGAGGAAGATGAGATGCTTTATATGACTAATTTTACATTAGCAAAAATTATCAAGAAAGGAAAGATGATTTTGAAGTTGACCTCTGGCAAGGAGATTGCTATACTAAATGTGCTGCATGCATTGGAAATCTGAAAGAATCTTATTTCCAACCCCATACTTGTCAAAAAGGATTTCAAAATTATATTTAAATTTGACAAGTTTGTAATTTCTAAATAGAGAATGTATGTAGGGAAATGGTACTTGAATAATGACATGTTCAAACCTAATATAGCTATCATTGATGTAAACTCGAAATTCTTGTACTCAAATATTATTAATAAAGAGAAGTCTTCAGTTTACATTATTATGTCTCTATATCTATAGATTAGGACATGTAAACTATGGTAAAATGAAGAAGATGGCAAACCCAAGGCTAATTCCAAAGTTTGAATTGGATACTCGTTACAAATGTGAGACTCTTGTTGAAGCAAAGTTTACTAAGAAATCTTTCAATTCTATTGAAAGAACAAGTAAACCTCTATAACTAATCCATAGTTATCTATGTGATTTAAAGCTTGTAGAATGTAGATGTGGAAAGAAGTACTTTATCACTTTTGCGGATGATTATACTCGATTTTGTAATGTTTATCTGTTGACTAGCAAAGATGAGGTTATAAGCATGTTTATCATGTATAAAAATGAGGTTGAGAACCAACTTAATAGATGAATCGAAGTACTTAGGCCTGACAGACTAGGAGAATATAATTCTTCCAATTTAAAAGAGACATGTGTAAGTCTGGGAATAATTCTCCAAACAACTATACCTTATACTCCGTAGCAAAATGGAATTGCTAAACGAAAGAATAGAACTCTAAAGGAGATAGCTAATGCCATGCTCTTAAGTTACGATTTACCTCAAAACTTGTGGGAGAGAGGCAGCTCTAATTGCGAACTATATTCTTAATAAAACACCCCATAAGAAAATGGATGAGACTTCATATGAGCTATGGAATGAAAGGTCGTCATCCTATAATTTTTTGAAAGTATGGGGGTACCTAGCCAAAGTGACGATTCCTCATTCTAAACAAACTCGATTAAGACCTAAAACGGTGGATTGCATATTCATCGATTATGCTTAAAATAGTAGACCATACAGATTTTTGGTTTACAAATATGAAAACGTGGAAATCCATGCCAACACTATCCTAGAATCAAAGGATGCTAAATTCTTTGAGGATATATATATCCTGCGAAAAGAAATTAATGTCAAAAGAGATTTAGAAATTCAGAATCCAAGAATGATGAAGTTAAGGCTGAGGATGCCAAGCTTCAAAGGAGTAAGAAGTCGCGGATTGCAAAATTTTTTGGATATGACTTTCTAATGCATATGTTAGAAGGTAAGTCTCAAACATTCAAAGAGGTGATGTCATCTCCAGATACTCCTTTCTAGAAAGAAGCTGTTGACAATGAAATTGATTTTATCCTAACTAACCATACTTGAGAATTTGTTGATCTTCCATATAAAAGTAAACCAATTGGATGCAAATGGATATTCAAAAAGAAGCATAAAGCTAATGATTTCATTAATCAGTACAAAGCACGACTTGTTACCAAAAGATTTAGACAAAAAGATGGTCTAGACTACTTTGATACTTCTTCATCAGTAACAAAAATAATATCAGTTAGGATGTTGATTGCTATAGCTTCGTTATACAATTTATAGGTACATTGGATGGATGTGAAAACTACATTCTTAAATGGTGATCTTGATGAGGAGATTTATATGGAATAACTTGAAGGATTCAAGGTTAAATAACAAGAAGACAAAGTTTATAGTCTTGATGAGGAGATTTATATGGAATAACTTGAAGGATTCAAGGTTAAATAACAAGAAGACAAAGTTTATAGTCTTGTCAAATCATTTTATGGACTTAAACAAGTTCCTAAACAATGGCATGAAAAGTTTGACCACATGATGATCCAAAATGGTTATAAAATCAATGAATGTGATAAATATGTGTATACCAAATCTATGTCTATTGGATGTGTATTTATTTGTCTATATGTCGATGACTTGCCTATTCTTGAAGATAATACTGAAGTTATCAAAATTACCAAGAATATTTTCAAGAAGAACTTTGAGATGAAAGATTTAGGTGTTGCAGATATTATACTTGGCATCAAAATTCTCAGGAATTATGATGGCCTAGATTTAATACAATCTCATTACATTGAAAAAGTAATTGAGAGGTTTAAAGGATTTGACATTGATTATGCAAATAATTCTTTTCTACTGCATCTAATTTTAAGAAAACATACTGAAAGTAGTATTGAACAGTTAGAATAATCTAAAGTGGTCGGCAATCTAATATACCTCATAAATTACACTATATTGGATATTACATATTCAGTAGGAAAACTGAGCAGATATACAAGCAATCTAGTCACAAGTATTGAAATGCTTTGTTGAAAGTATTAGGGTATCTAAAAAATACCAAAGACTATATTCTATAATATGGTCAATATCCAGCTGTGTTAGAAGGCTATAGTGACGCCAATTGGATTTTTGGATTATGATGAATCGAAATCGACTAGCGTATGTGTGTTCATGCTAGGAGGTGCCGCGGTATCATGGAAATATTCGAAGCAAACTCTAATAGTGAGCTCCACGATGGAATCAGAGCTTATTGATTTGGATAAAGCTACTAAAGAAGCAGAGTGACTTTGACAGTTTTTAGAGGATATTTCGTTATGGCCAAAACTTGTACCTACAATATGCATTCATTGTGACAATCAAGAAGCTATTGCAAGGGCATATAATATGATATATAACGGTAAGTTTAGGCATATTCGTTGTAGACATAATACTGTAAGGTAGTTGCTTTCACATAGAATAATCTCTTTGGACTTTGTGAAGTCAAAGAAAAATATTGCGGATCTACTGACAAAAGATTTGTCGAGAAAGCAAGTAAAATATGCTTCGAGGGGAATGGGTTAAAAGTCTTGATCCAATAAAGAGCTTCCGAGATGGATAACTAACCTATGTGATTGGAGATCCCATGGAATAGGTTCAACATGACAACATAAATTTTGAAAACTCTAGAGTGAGCACTGTCTCTCATTCCTATGATGCAACAGTGCTTCCTACAGGGTTTTAAGGGTATGCTATGCATTTAATGATTCCTATAGCTTGTATTTTAACACCCTAGTAAGTTATGATAGGATATCTTTAATAGAAATAAACCTATATGTGTGGAGCTAGCTGACTCTATGAAAATATTTAAAGGCTGGATTTTCTAAAGCACACATGAAACCTAAGAGGTTTAGGGGAAAAAGAATGAATGAAACCAAGAACCAATCTTGATTCGGAGATACACTGTGTGAGATATATTGTCTGGACTTACACTAACAACTAGCAGTTCAAGACTAAGTTTACCGACTGGTTAAGTATGTCCGATAGGCTTTCACTAAAGAATGTTCAAAGTGAAAGCTACCTATCTTGATGTAGTGTATTTCCACTAGCACACTTGAAATTCTTTGAGTCATAGTTTTGTTGAGCCATTATGTGGGTGATTGTTATAATTGATGGCTTAATAGCTTAATTTATGTTTGCGTAACCAACATAATTTAATGGGATCATAGCCGATGTGCATTTATGTCAACGTAACCAACGTAGATTAATATCGACATAACCGACATGGATTGATGTGATCATAACCGACATGCACATATTTCGGCGTAATCGATGTGGATTAATGTTGGTGTAACCAACGTTTTTCGGTCTATAAATAGACATGTTTCTGTAGTTCAGAAACACAACGAAAACCTCACAACTCTAAGAATATTCCTTTAGTTCTCTCATAGTAGTCCTCCATGTGTGCCAGTTTCAAGAAGTGTTCGATAGGGTCATGTTCGTATAGTGCTGATACAAAGAGGTTTGAGGTGTTGTATCTTGAGAGGCATAGTTCGTGAAGTTACTTAGCACCATTGACAGGAGCTAATCGTCTCAAGGAAATTCAGTTAACTATACCTCATCTCTTGTTCGATTTCTTTTCCGAGTTTACAAAATTTAGCAAGTTTATTTATTTGTAATCTTTATTTGTAAAGATTGTACATTGGCTTGATCGGTATTAAATACTATTGTCGCCTTTTCCATGTTATTATTTTTCTGATTACAACAAACAGTATTATGTATTTTCCCGATACGTTAATGTGTGCACTTCTTATTCGAATAAAAGACCGGTCAAGAGGCATTATTCATTCATTTTATAGCTCATGTATTGATTTTCGAATGCTTGATCTATGTCGAGTTGTTTTGGTCATGACTACTAAGAAGTAGGCACTACATTCAATTTCCCCGAGTGTGGTTATAGGCTTGAAGGGATTTGTATATAAACCATCTTTAATGCGCACATCGGAGTCAACCTCAGCTTTCCCTGCATTTTGTTTCCTTGAAAAGGTTAGCATAATAGATTTAGAAAACAGTCCGATCCATACGGGAGAAAAATTTGTTAAATGATCCACAAGAAGTTAACTGGCGCGATATATTTGTAGCATGACAATGCAATAATAATCCATAATTCGTAGGCCTAACCCAAGATGTCACACTATGTAAAATGATACATCAGGGAGACGACCCGATTTCAACTTGCAAAGAGGAGTCAATATTATTTAAGCATCTAAAAATCAGACGAACATGAACGGTGCTACAGATCCACTCGGCACCTCAATCCTAACGTCAAACGAATCGGGAGGAAAAGGGAAAGGGCCCATGGCTGGGGCTGAATGACTTGATGTGGTCCTTGAGGGACCTCTTGTGCTTGAAGTCGGAGCCATGGACGCAGAACCAGCGCTTGCCACAGTTCTTCTTATGGATCCTTTAGTCGCCCTTGACAGCGAGGGGCTTGCAGCACACAAAGGGCTCCGACCCTGTGCTTCCGCTTGTAGTGCATCTACAAGTCCAGAAGTCCTTGAGCGGCTTGGCCTTAGGGTGGTTGATGTGGTTCCAGGGCCCTTCAGCACAGCAGTAGCACGATATCCCAGCATGGCTCACGGCTGCGTGCCCTTGAGAGATTTCGGCCCTTTTCGGTACTAGGAATCGTGCCCCCATATGTGGATATACAACATCAATTCATGTGGAGAAGTAACATGTAACCTTGGTGTCATTGTTATGTTTGTGGAAATTTCATTCTCTGAATAATTATATATAATAAAATTAAAACTTTTGCCAGGTATTAAATGATTTAACCCGTGTCGTAAGATAGCCCTAACACTTAGCAGCTCAGCAAAGGCAGTGGCTCGAAGGGTATTCCCCCCTCATTGTTCGGATAAATGTTGACATTTTCGGACCTTTAACCTCATTGCAAGTACTGGAGGAGGCCATGACAGCAGAGCTGCATGAACCATGCTTTGATAGCTCCTCCATCATGCCACTATACACACGAAAAGAACCCTCAAAATCGTCAAGAGGGTAACTTCTCGAATGAGGTTATGATGACTCTAGTGCTGATCTTACGTAGATATTGAAGAATATAAATAGGCAGGTCAGAATAATCTGAGGAGAGAATAGGAGAGCCGAGGCAGAGTGGCTGTAGAATATTTTGGCGTTCAATGAAAACAACCTCAAAACGAAGGGAGGGTCGTAATTTTCTCCTGTCAAAGAATCTTCCATCTATATTCACTGGTCGAAAGGAAATCCATATTTGCCTTGATGTCCGTGTCCCCTTGCTCCTTATTTTTGTTGGAAATATGCGAGAATCATCAATGGGTGAATGGAAAATTGATTCTCAAAAGAGCACTTTTGAGTTGAAAGTGGGAAGGAAAAAAAATACTAGCCCCACATGGAAAAGGAAGAGGGCTTTTGAATGCTTTATATGGAATTACACTCTTTTGAAGGGTAACTTCATATCACAAGCAATATGCCTCGCGCACAGGTGCAGGGGGGGTGAAATCCCAGGCCCGATGAGTTGAAACTTGGGCGCGAGCGCACGAATGCAAGACGAAAAAGTGGGCCTCGCGATAGGCTTAGTTTTGCTTTGCTTTCTTCCTTTCTTTTTTGGCCAACTCAAATAGTTTGCCGATCATGCCGTTGAGAAATAAATTGTTTTCCGTTACGAAACGGCTTGTTAATGATAATCAATTGAGTAACGGCCGATTAAATCCTGCTGTTACGGGTAACGGATGGTTATTACAACGGCCGATTAAATCCTGCTGTTACGGGTAACGGATGGTTATTACGACGGCCGATTAAATCCTGCTGTTGCGGGAAACGGACAGCTGTTACTAGTAACGGACCATTAAATCCGGCTGTTATGGACGATTAACTCCGACTATTACGGGTAACGGACGATTAAATTCTACTGTTACAAATTAATTTTGTAACGGCGAGTAACGGCTGATTAATTCCCCATTTCCGAAATGCCCCTTGCGCCTATAAATAGATAGCTTCTATTCGAAAGCCACAACCATCTCAGAAATCTCACTCTCCTTCGCGTTCAGTACTGTTTCCCCGAAGTTCGTCCTCTCTTCATCTGAGTTCTTCCCGATAGTGTTCGGCTCTGGTTTGTTTGGGTTCGCTGAGAGTGTTGAAGTGTTGTGCTCGTTTCTCTACTGACGCCCATTATATCTTGGGAGGCAAACGTTCATGGTACCTCAAGTACGTACTGGAAGGGACGAATCTGCTTTAAGAAAACTGTGTTGAACACAGGCCTCGGTGCTCTTTTGTATCGATTTGTTTTTCTGTTTTAATTCTGCATTTCTATTTCCTTTTATTTTATATCTTAAATTAGTATACTAAAGGCATTTTGAATTGTCACAACAATCTTAAAGCAGATTCGATTGTTTTCCGACTACCATCCGATTCGAAATGGCTACCGGAAAAGAAGTGCTTGATGTGATTGCTAACAACATTGGCCAAACCTCTACCCATGCTGTCGCCCAATCCTCTGCCTCTGCCCCTGCTGCGGTTTCTGTCCACCATGGCTAAAAACGTAAAAAATTCGACGAATCGAATTTTAAAAGGTGGCAGCAAAAGATGTTGTTCTATTTAACAACATTGAATTTTGCAAGATTCTTGACTGAGGAAGCTCCTAAGTTATCCGATGGAGAAATGGACAAATAAGTTTTCAACGCTGTTGAAGCTTGGAAACACTCCGATTTCCTGTGCAAGAATTATGTCATGAATGGTTTACATGACTCATTGTACAATGTTTATTGTACGATAAAGAGGACAAAGGAGTTATGGGAATCCTTTGACCGAAAACATAAAACAGAGGATGCCGGAGCAAAGAAATTTGTTGTCGGTCGATTCCTTGATTATAAGATGGTGGATTCCAAGACTGTGATCAGTCAAGTGTAAGAAATCCAAGTGATCTTGCATGAGATTCAGGCTGAAGGAATGGTCTTGAGTAAAACCTTCCAAGTGGCTGCTATCATTGAGAAGCTACCTCATGGGTGGAAGGATTTCAAGAACTACCTCAAGCACAAGCGAAAGGAAATGAATCTGGAAGAACTGATTGTTAAACTTCGAATTGAAGAAGATAACAAAGGTTCTAAACAAAAAAGGTTCAATCCTTCTGCGGCTAAGGAAAATGTTGTGAAGCATAGGCAAGGCCACAAGAACAAGAAGATTGTTAAGCCAAGGCTGGGACCAAAAGGAGGAGTTTCAAAAAGCAAGTTTCAAGGGAAATGCTTCAACTGTGGCAAGATAGGTCACAGATCGGTGGATTGCAAACTTCCGAAGAAAAAGAGTTATGAGACAAATACGGTGAATACCATTACTCAAAACATGTCTGACATAAACCTCTCTGCAATGGTTTCTGAAGTAAACATAGTTGGGTCGAATCCGAAGGAATGGTGGATTGACACTGGTGCCACTAGGCACGTTTACTCGAATAAAAATTTGTTTTCAACTTTCGAATCAATGAATGGGGAGAAAGTTTTCATGGGGAACTCTGCCTCTTCTGTTGTTAAAGGCCAAGGGAAGGTGCTGCTGAAAATGACATCTGGAAAGGAACTGACTCTGAACAATGTCCTCTATATGCCAGAAATCCGAAAGAACCCAATCTCCAGGTCTCTGTTAAATAAACATGGATTTCGTATGGTGTTCGAGTCAGACAAAGTGATTTTGTCCAAATTTGGAATGTATGTGAGAAGGGGATATGTAACTGATGGGCTTTTTAAGCTCAATGTAATGACAGTTATCAATAAAGATAATAAGTCTTCTGTTTACTTGCTTGAGTCTTCCAATCTATGGCATGGTAGACTAGAACATGTTAATTATGATACTTTGCGTAGATTAATTAACTTGGAACATATTCCCTCATTTCAAATTGATTTAAAACACAAATGCAAAATTTGTGTTGAGGCAAAGCTAACGAGATCATCGTTTCAAACAGTTGAAAGAAACACATGAACCCCTTGAATTAATTCATAGCGATATTTGTGATTTGAAATTCATACAAACAAGAGGTGGTAATAAATATTTTATTACCTTTATCGATGATAGCACTAAATACTGCTATGTGTATTTGCTTAAAAGCAAAAGCGAAGCCTTAGAGAAATTTGTTCTCTATAAAAATGAAGTTGAAAATCAACTCAATACGAAAATAAAAAGATTGAGAAGTGATAGAGGTGGCGAGTATGAAGAACCAATTGGGGAATTCTGTGCACAACACGAAATTATATATGAAGTAATTGCGCCTTACTCACCTCAATCAAATGGTGTAGCTGAACGTAAAAATCGTACATTGAAAGAAATGATGAACGCGATGTTACTAAGCTCAGATTTGCCTCAAAACATGTGGGGTGAAGCTATTTTGTCAAGTAATTACCTTTTAAATAAGGTACCTCGAAAGAAAGAGGTTAGAACCCCTTATGAATTATGAAAATGTAGGAAACCATCCTACAAATACTTACGAGTGTGGGGGTGTCTTGCAAAAGTGGCTGTTCCAACACCAAAGAAAACGAATATAGGTCCTAAAACAGTAGACTGTATCTTTATAGGCTATGCACGTAATAGTAATGCATATCGTTTTCTTGTACACGAATTAAAAATTCCAGATATACACAAGAATACAATCATGGAATCTAGAAATGCATCATTCTTTGAAGATGTTTTTCCATGTAAATCCATTAATGGATCAAGTTCGTCTAAATGAACAATTGAAACTATGAATGATGAAAGTCATGATTCAGATCATGAGCTAGAACCAAGACGTAGCAAAAGAGCAAGAGTGGAAAAATCATTTGAAAGTGATTTTCTAACTTATTTGTTAGAAAAGGAACCATTGAATTATACAGAAGCTGTAAATTCATGTGAGGGACTTCTTTGGAAAGAAGCAATAAAAAGTGAAATTGATTCTATTTTGCAGAATCACACTTGGGAGCTAGTGGAACCCCCTCCTGATTGTAAACCTTTGGGGTTGAAATGAATTTTTAAAAGGAAAATGAAAGCAGATGGCTCCATTGATAAGTATAAAGCCGGACTTGTAATCAAAGGATACAGACAATCAGAAGGCTTGACTTGTAATCAAAGGATACAGATAATCAGAAGACTTAGATTACTTTGATACTTATTCTCCTGTAACGAGAATCAATTCCATTAGGATGATACTTGTAATTGCGGCATTGCGAAATCTAGAAGTACATCAAATGGATGTAAAAACAGCGTTCCTAAATGGTGATTTGGATGAAGAAATCTACATGGAACAACCTGAGGGTTTTGTAATCTCAGAACAAGAAAAGAAAGTCTGTAAATTGGTGAAATCATTGTATGGCCTAAAACAAGCGCCAAAATAGTGGCATGAAAAGTTTGATAATGCAATGATTACCAATGGCTTCAAGATCAATGAATGTGATAAATGTGTCTACATAAAAGAAACAGAAAATGGCTATGTCATTCTGTGTCTTTATGTAGATGACATACTCATTGTTGGTAGTAATGACAAAATGATCAAATCTACCAAGAATATGTTGAATTCAAGATTCGACATGAAAGATATGGAACTTGCTGATGTGATTTTAGGAATTAAAATCACAAGAACGTCAGAAGATCTCATTTTAAATCAGTCACACTATGTGGACAAGATTCTTGAAAAATTCAACATGAATGATTCTGGTATTGCTAGAACACCATTTGACAATAGTTTTCATTTGTCCAAGAATAGAGGAGAGAGTATTTCTCAAGTAGAGTACTCTAGAGTTATTGGAAGTCTAATATACTTAATGAGTTGTACTAGACTAGATATTGCCTATACGGTAAAAAAAAAATTGAGCAAATATACATGCAATCCAAATGCTAATCATTGGAAAGCAATAATGAAAGTACTTAGGTACTTGCGATATACACGGAATCATGGCCTATACTATACCAGATACCCAGCTGTCCTAAAAGGATATAGTGATGCAAACTGGATATCTGATACAAAAGACTCAATGTCTACTAGTAGATATGTCTTTATACTAGCAGGTGCAGCCATATCTTAGAAATCATGTAAACAAACTGTTATAGCCAGATCCACCATGGAATCTGAATTCATAGCTTTGGATAAATATGGTGAAGGGGCTGAATGGCTACGCCATTTCTTAGAGGATATTCCAAATTGGCAAAAACCTGTGCCACCAATCTGTATACATTGTGACAGTCAATCTGCGATTGGAAGAGCACAGAGTAACATGTATAATGGTAAGTCTAGACACATACTTCGTAGACATAGTACTATTAGATAACTACTCTCAACTGGAGCTACCTTTATTGACTATATAAAGTCAAAGAATAATATTACGGATCCGCTAACCAAAGGGTTAAATAGAGAGTCAGTTGAAAAATTGACAAGAGGAATGGGACTGAAGCCCATAAAAGAATAAGTTTATATAAAGGAAACCCAACCTAGCTGACTGGAGATCCCAAGATCTAGGTTCAAAGGGACAACCTAGTGATGTCACTATGGGGATCTTATCCCTAAAAACTATTCCTATAAATTATCAATGATATTGTAAGGAAAAAGATAGCAATTTTGTTTTAATGATTCTTAAGTGGAGTAAACGAATTGCTCAAAATTAAGTAATCACCTATGTGAGAGAGAAGTGGGGCCGCTTCAAAGGAGAATTAAGGGCTAAATTCTTTAGAGCTGAACAAAACGAACATAATCATGAGAACTGAACAAATGTTTAGACGATTCATGTCTGAAGTGTATGGTTCTTTACATAAGAAAGTAGGACAGTTCAAAGACATCACGTCTACTGGACAGCTAGTAAAGTAAATATATTTCGCAAGGGAAGGTTCAAAGAGTAATACCTACCTATCCTCTGCAGGTTTCAATTGTTGAACACTATCACAGAGTCAGAACTAAAACAATTTTCATTTATGTGGGGGATTGTTGAAAATATGGGAGAGTCATTGATGGGTGAATGGAAAATTAATTCTCAAAAGAGCACTTTTGAGTTGAAAGTGGGAAGGAAAAAAAAACACTAGTCCCACATAAAAAAAGAAGAGGGCTTTTGAATGCTTTATATGTAGTTACACTCTTTTGAAGGGTAATTTCATATCACAAGCACTATGCCTCGCGCGCAGGCGCAGGGGGGTGCAAATCCCAAGCCCGACGAGCTGAAACTTGGGCGCGAGCGCACCAATCCAAGACGGAAAAGTGGGCCTCATGATTGGCCCAATTTTGCTTTGCTTTCTTCCTTTCTTTTTTGACCAACTCAAATAGTCTGCCGATCATGCCGTTGAGAAATAAATTGTTTTCCATTACGAAACGGCTTGTTAATGATAATCAATTGAGTAACGGCCGATTAAATCATGCTGTTACGGGTAACGGGCGATTAAATTCTACTGTTACAAATTAATTTTGTAACGGCAAGTAACGGCTGATTAATTCCCCATTTCCGAAATGCCCCTTGCGCCTATAAATAGATAGCTTCTATTCGAAAGCCACAACCATCTCAGAAATCTCACTCTCCTTCGCGTTCAGTACTGTTTCCCCGAAGTTCGTCCTCTCTTCATCTGAGTTCTTCCCGATAGTGTTCGGCTCTGGTTTGTTTCGGTTCGCTGAGAGCCTTGAAGTGTTGTGCTCGCTTCTCTGCTGACGCCCGTTGTATCCTGGGAGGCAGACGTTCGTGGTACCTCAAGTACGTACTGGAAGGGACAAATCTGCTTTAAGGAAACTGTGTTGAACACTGGCCTCGGTGCTCTTTTGTATCGATTTGTTTTTCTGTTTTAATTCTGCATTTCTATTTCCTTTTATTTTATATCTTAAATTAGTATACTAAAGCCATTTTGAATTGTCACAACAATTTTGGCAGGAGTTTAGCTCCAGAAAGTTAAAGATATATGGCAATGTATCGAATGAATGGATTGGTACCCGCTCAAGCTCATTAGTGAACAAACGCCCACCACCTACATTACATTGACGTTAGAGTAGAAAAAGAAGAGAGAGAGAGATTTCATTTATATTTCTTACCTTATACTGTCAAGTCTTGGGCCTGTGGTAATTCGAATTCGAGTTGACAGTATTCCTTCGTAGACTGTGCAGAATTCTGAAGCTTTGAACCATTTCTGTCAAAATAAATTTATAGTAATGATTTTGTCTACCTAATAGTGGAGGGATCCGTAGTTGGGAAGAAATACTAGCGCAACAAGAAAATGATCATCACCTAAGAAAGATACAATGCATGTCACTGATTAATCCATAAAAAAAAAATTGCAATGTTAAAGTGAAACTATGCTAAAGGTGATTGAATTAAAGTTCGTTAAGCAAGATATACTCTCTAACTCTCGAGAGAACTTTAGGGAGATTTATGTAAACACAATTGGAAATATCCCTCCAAGCAAGGGCGAATTCCAATGTACCAACCTTTTGTTTTCGTTTTTTATTTCACACGAGGAGTAATAATCTCTAGACAAAACTTAAATGCTGAAATTGACTCAACTCTGTAGGATCTAGGAATAAGTTGCATTTCATAGGGCTCAATAAAGTCAACAAAAGATTTCTCATCTTGAAGTTCCGTGGCAGCACTTAGTATCATAAGTTTAACTTCAAGATATTTGTCCAAAATATCCGAAACCTATCATAGCCTGATAAATAACGATTTACCAATTCAATCTTTTCTTTTCTTTTCTTCTTTTATTTTTCTTCTTTTCTTTTCCAACTATAGGCTAGCGAGGTAGTGGCCATAGGTGAGTGCCAGTGACCTTCGCATGGTCTGGGCTATAGCGTTGCGACCTTTGCGGGCCCATAGTTAGACATAAAATAAAATAAAATAAAATAAAATAAAATAAACGAAGAAAAGAAAAGAAAAGATTAAGAAACATTAAGGTTTCATTTCTTTCACGGAAAATATTTTCTCGAAAAACATTTCCCCTAATTTCCAATGTTTGGGGGGCAGAAAATGAGTGGTAAATAGGAAATATTTTTGGATCAACAGAAAAAACCTTCTAAACTGAGGAAAACGATTTTCTTTTTTGAGAAATGAAAATCATTTTCCTCTTTTTGTTGTGCTTCTCTTTCACATGTAACTTTCTGAAATGGGGACAATATTCCTTTCTCTTTCCTCACTCTACATTCTCCCTCTCTCCTCAATCCACTTCTCTCTCCTCATCCCTGATCTCTCTCCTTGTTCTCTCTCCTCTAACCCCATTCTCTCTCCTCCATCCATATTCTATCTCCTTGTTCTCTCTCCTATATCCTCGATAGGGCTACAATCTGGGATCTTCATCTCCATGGTGAGGCTGAGGCTCGCCTCGCTATTCTTGAGCTCAACCGACCCTTGCGCCCCTGCCTGTTGCCACGAGCGTGTGCTTGTGGAATCGTTCCTCGACACCTTTAGCTTCCTCATTCACCAGCCATGGCCACTTGCTCATTGGCTTCGATCAAGGGCGAGCTCAGGACTCGCCAGCCTACGTTATGGCCGATGGCCGAGCTGAGGAAGGAGTAGTGGCGAAGGAAGGAAGAAGAAGGAGTAAGAAAGAGAAAAGAAATAAAAAAGAAGAAAAGAAATAAAAAAAAATTTCAAAAAAGAAAAGGAAAATTAAATTTAAAAAAATGAAAATAGAAAAAATTATTTAAAAAGTAAAAAAAATATGCGCAATGGAAATTTATTTTCCTTAGCAAACGACAAAAAATATTTTTCAATTTATTTTTAGATTTTAGCCAAATACCGAAAAATATCACTATTTTCCTAGACAATGACTTTCTGGAAAACATTTTTCATAAACAATTTACTTTTTGTGAAATAAATAAAGCCTAAGTTGGCATTCATGAAGCCAAATCTTGACGTGGTTGACCTCATTCTATGCGGAAACCGCAGCTCATGATCTAGCCAAAGGGGTAAACGTAGTTTTCTTTTTCAGTATATTATTTTTCCATTTTTGAAGGGGTAAATTGCTAAGAATTGGAGCATGAATCGAGTTGGGGATGATTTGGGTCTGGATGGGATTGGGCATGGGTTGCTAAAATTGTATAACAACAATATCAGTTAATTTTAGTCTGATCCAATTTCAACCTGCCCAAACTTGACCCGACCCCTTAGTGGGAATAGCACCATAAAAATCTAAGAGGTTATCGCTCCTAAAATGAAAGAGGGAACCATAATCAATAATTATCTTAAACTAATGTCCTTTGGTGTAGACCAAATTTTCCTAAGATCTATCCTAGATTTAGATAATCGAAGCAATTGACGTCATCTTTTTAGTCTGCTATTTTCCATAATCGAAGTAGGAAATTGCTAAGAAATGGAGCTTGTGTTGAGTTGGGTATGACTTGGGTCCGAGTGAGGCTGAGTATGATTCCAAAATTATATTACAAAAATATGGGTCGATGTGTGTCATCAATTTGAATTGAATTCATTTTCAACCTATTCAAACTTGGCACGTTCCTTTACTAGAATAACGCCGAATAAATCTAAGAAATTATCCACCCTAAAAGAGTAGAGAGAAACCATAATCGATAATTATATTACAATAAATGTCATATGGTGTAGCCCCAAATTTTCTTAAGCTCTATTCTTGATTTAAACAATGACAAATTGCAATTCATTTTTCAATCGCTTTTCTCCTTCCTAAAGGACCAAAATTTCCGAAGGCACTTCAAGTCCACACAAAACACAAATCTATGCGAATTCGAGCTGCTAATGAACAAATCCCGTTTACCTATTCTTAAAAGACTAGTATATGCTTCATTGGATTAAAATTAGGGCTTTGCAAGGTATCTCTAACATCGACCCAAAAAAAAAAATGTATCTCCTACTTGGAAGAAAGGTGAGTTTCAATATGGTTAAATAGAATCTATAATTCTGTCCCAATTTCGAATATTCGAAACGATGGTGAATTGAACATGTGATATTTGGACGCTCAAATTTGTTGCGCTCAAGGATCACAATGCTAAGGCCAACAACCACAATCCGGTTGCGTTCCAACCACGGCTTTGGGGAGCTCTTTTGGTCCCACCCTGGACTCCATTTCACCCTGAATCTTCAGAAAACCACCGCATATCATGCTAAATAGCCTCTTATTTTCAAGGTGAATCCTTCACTTTCGGATAAGAGGAGACCCTCGTGAAGAATCGAGAGAAAAAGAAGTAGCATGCAGTGACGGAATCTGAACAATCTATAAGAACACCGACGCCATTTCTTTTTACAAGACCAATAAACTAATTCGTGCTTTCAAACAACTTCGTCAAGACGCAAAAAGATTGCCAAAGAAAAGGATGCCAAATTGGAACACCTGCTGCGTGAGAACATAAAAACCATACTAGATTCAGGAGCATGATGATTTCATGAACAATCAAAAAACCATATGGCACTCTTAAATCTTAATCTTAGCAAGGCCCCAAACAGCATCAAAAAAAGGTCGGCCACGAACTACGCCAAATGTAACTAAATCCAGAGACCCCGGACCCGGCGATGCTAAAGCCGAGCCCCACCACAATCGGTGAACTCATCGCCCGAATTCCAGACTTTCTACAGATCACGACGTGCTGACAAAAGAAATACTTAAAACGTTGTCACATTATTGACAAGGTTGTTCCAATATTTAAAGTATGCCTTATTTTTAAAAAACAAAAATTGTAATCGTCCTCTCATTCAGAATCTTAGTCTAAATAATCGAATTCGTGCTTGTCTCTTGTAACCACCAATGAGCACAAATCTGTGTATTTCTATTGTTATTTTATATCAGAGTAATGGATGGACGCAACCTCAAAGATAATAAACAAGAAGGATAATTATCCAAAAAGTCATAATCGTATTGTGTGACAGTCAATTCAATCCTAAACCTTAATTGTGCCAATATAGTCTTAAATCTTTTGATGAATTGCCAATTAAATAATGAACCTTTCAATTGAGTCAGTTTAGTCCTAAACCTTTAGCCCATTTACTGATTTAGTCTTAAATATTTTGATAATTTGTCAATATGGGTCCTTTTTGCTAGTACTAGTTTATGACTAAATTGGCAAAATCTCAAAAGACTTAAGACTAAATTGATACAATTAAAATGTTTAGGACTTAATTGATAAATTATCAAAAGATTTAGAACTAAACTGGAACAATTGAAAGGTTTATGACTGAATTGGCTATCATACAATAGGTTTCTTTTCTTTTAACAAAAGTTGCCTCCATCACCATTGATAAAGAGTATTTAATGGTGACATACATAAATTGGCAAAATCTCAAAAGACTTAGGACTAAATTAATACAATTGAAATGTTTAGGACTTAATTGACAAATCATCAAAAGATTTAGAACTAAATTGGAACAATTGAAAGGTTTATGACTGAATTGGTTGTCGTACAATAGGTTTCTTTTCTTTTAACAAAAGTTGCCTCCATCACCATTGATGAAGAGTATTTAATGGTGACGTATATGAAATATGTAGAAAAGGAAGAAGAAAAAGACCAGTGAGGTGTTGTTTCACGTAAAAGTCCTTAGAAGAATCAGGATAAAAACATGTTAGGACTATCCATAATTCCCGGAGATCGGAAAGGGCTGTCATACAGGGTTAGAAGCGGTATAGTAGGTAGCCAAACATCTGACGACGGCGATGCAACTCTTGTTTAATTTGATAAATCTACTCCAAAAGCTAATCAGCGTCCAAATGGAGAAAAAGCAAGTCCGGCATGCAATAGTTTTTCCCAAATGGCCGGCCATTTTCTTGTTCATGTGCATGAGCCAGTCAGGTGAGGTGGTCCTTAAATGTCTTGAGGATCTTGCTCCTTTCATGACCCAGTACTTCATCCTAGTGAATGGTCAACCCCTAAGAAAACTTTTGTGCCTTCAAGTTTAAGAGTTTGTGCTGCTGAAGATAGCACGGCATGAGCAATAATCATCAGTCTGATGGTGCCAGAGCCTCAAGTAAGCCGGCGAGGAAGGATAGGCAGAGATCCCTAAGTTCTCTGTCAGGCTACCATGATGATCCATCTCACAAGCGTTCGTTAAGTTCAGGTCGAATGCGGCGGAGCTCTTCTTATTCGGGTTTAGCCGAGTTGCTGGAGGGACAGGGTAGGGTTGGGTCAAGCCACAAAGTTGGAAGTAAAGGATGGACTGTTCCTTGGCATTGGTCAAGAAAGCAAAAGGCTCGAAGAAGAAAGGCGATTGTTGCGGCGAGTAGAAGTTCCGTGGATGGATATGGCAAGAGCAGGAAATCTCTGAAACACGATCCCCTCGAGGATGGCAAGATCTCATCAGAGGAATATTCGAGGGACGACATGATTCACGAAAGTGTCTCCATCCCGGGAATGAATCTCAATAATCCAACTGTTGGACATCACGATCATCAAAAGGCTGGAGCGGAAACCAGTCGGCGCCAGAAAGAGAACTATTCGAGCACAAGCCTTTGTCTCAAGTACCAACCAAAGCGTTTTGAGGACATAGCAGGTCACGAGATCATTATTAAGGCAATGTCTACTAGCATTCAGAAGCATAAGGTTGCGTCTCTTTACCTGTTCCACGGCCCAAGTGGCACTGGGAAGACATCAACCGCCAAGATATTAGCAATGGCACTGAACTGCGAATCCGGCGCACATTCTCGGCCATGCTGGAACTGCAGAGGGTGCTCAAGAAGCCTTAACATGATGGAGTTGTGTTCTGGAAGCAGATTTGCTGGATTCGAAAGAATAAGGACACTCATCCAGAGCACACCATTTGCACATGCAATACCAGGCTTTAAGGTCTTCATCGTCAAAGAATGTCATTTACTGACTGCCGATGCATGGGATGAACTTTTGGGTATGGTAGAAGGAATATACGGTACTAAGATAGTTTTTGTCCTGATTGCTGTAGACATAGATACCTTGCCCACAATGGTATCGTCAAGGTGCCAGAAGTATTTCTTCCCCAAACTCAAGCATATGGACATCAAACTCAAGCTTGCAATAATCGCTGCACGGGAAGGTATAGTACTCGAAAGGGAAGCATTGCAGCTGATCATCGCCAAGGCAGAAGGATCCCTGAGAGAAGCAGAAAATATATTAGATCAGTTGTCCTTAGTGGGGTCAAGAATCACCACTTCCATGGTTCAAGAAATGGTGCGTCATCAATCACAGCTTTACGTTTTTCAATCATTTTCATTTCCAAACAGAATTATGTTAGCCAACTCTTTAATACATTTTTTTGCTTAAACCTACGTCTGTAGGTACGCCTGATCCCTTGCAACAAGCTCAATGACTTGCTCGGGGCAGCAGTATCAGGGGACACAATGGAGACCATCAAACTCACAGCAGAAATTATTCGAACAGGTGTGGAACCACAAGCCCTGGTGTCCCAATTGGCATCTCTCATCAAAGACCTACTTTCCAATGCTGCCGCCGCCGCCGGCAATTCCCAATCATCATCATTGACCATCACATGTAACGACCAGAGAGTGCAGAAAGTTGGCTCAAACCTCAGTAAGATACTTCAACTTATAGCATGCATGAAATCTTCATATCAGCTGAGTTTTTGATACTTTTGCAGTTAATAATGAATCAAAGAGGTTGTGCTACGCCTTGAAAGTGCTTGTTGAAGTGGAGAAGCAATCAGGATCCTTCATTGACCAGAGTACCCAAATATTTGCTGCTCTCCTACAAATTGCTTCACAAGACAACCAAAACAATATCTCTCTGAGAAACATCATGCCAGAGGACATTGTATTACCCTCAGGTATTTGTTAATCTCGAATGTTATCAGTTCCAGTAATAGACCAAATATAAATAGGAAAAGCCCTTGGAATAATGTGGATTTAGCATAGGTAAGCATGCTCACTGAAGTAAATGTGCAGCTGGAAATGGCAAGCACAATGGAGCGTCAACAGACGCACAGCATCATAAGCAAACCCAAAATAGAACCCCGATGCATTGTACTTCTATCAGCGAAACTTCCAAGCTATATGATGTAGACAGAAGTGACAAAAGCACAACCATGGAACAAATGGAAGAGAATCAAAATTGCAGAGGAAGAGAATCTCAAAAGGAGCCTAAGTTGGCGCGCCTAAATGACCTTGAAGAAATATGGATGGATGTGGTGGAACGGGTAGAAAACACAAATATCAGGCAATTCCTCTGCCAGAAAGTGAAGCTCGCATCATTCACCATAACTAGCGGTAATGTATTCCGCCCGAAACCCAATTTAATGACAAATATCAACTACCTATCATTCAAGTTATATTCATTTTCACTCCAACAGCCAATGCAATTGTGCATTTGATCTTCAAGAAACCTGAAGACAAGACAACTGCTGAGATGTGTGAAGAAAGCATATCGGAGGCCTTACAAAATGCATTGGGGTGCTCCGTCACATTAAATATGAGTCTGGAGCCACTTGACTTGAGAATGGTCGAATATGACGGAGTCAGAACCATGAAAATACAAGCTGGAGAATCCAGTCATTTCAGGAAGCAACAGAGAACATCTTCTCTAGAGACCAATTATCACACCAGTTCTAATTACGCCAAAAACCAGGATACAAGCAAGGTTTTGCCTCCAGGCCCTCCAGAACCAGAAAAGCAACTGGAAGAAAGCAACACAAATGCTCCAGATGGAGAAGAAAAGGCAACCACACATGCATGCCAGAATAATCTATCAATTCAGAAACTTTCATTATTGGAGAACAAAGTGGAAACATTTCCAGATGTGGAAGCAAACTATACGTTGTCACCAGCTGATGCAGCCCCTCTCACAAGAAGGAAAACAATAAAGCATCAGTGGCGGTCAGTATCTTCTATACAGCACAGTGATGCAACTGTTGAACCATACAGTCAAGACATATTGTTCGAAAATGCAAATATGGACAATGAGGGTAGGGCAAAAAGAAATTTAAAGCTCAGGCGGAGCTTAACAAAGGATAGAGAAGACCATCATTCCCACACTGATACGAGAAGCAGGTAAGTCCATCCAATGCTCATTTAAACAAATGACTTAGCTTTCGCTGCCAAGGGAATAACGTGCTTCGGTTCTCTGTCTAGGGGACCTAATCGCCCTTGGAGGTGCAAGGACATTTTCTGTCCATAGAGAAAAGTAGGAAACAATGGATCGTACTGTCAGGAGCAAGTTTAAGCTTCCTCACAACATTCTGACAAAAAGTTGAGAGCTGAAGCATCCGAAAATACAAAATCACTGCCACCTGTCAGCATCATCTGTTGGGCGCATCTTATATGCTAAATGAAGAATACTCTATGTTCTTCCCAGATTACTTGGGCAGCTAACATCATAAGTAGGACTTTCCTTCATAGAAAGTTTGACAAGTTTTTGCTATTGAAAGTTTCCTAAAAGTTCTCACTCAAAGAATACAAGAGAAGCAGCATTGTCATAGATTCTTGAGTGAAAGATACTCATCAACAATTTATCCTCCAGAAACCTTCCTCATTGATCATGCTCGTGATCCCATACATAAGAATGTAGTTGTGCATAAATCAAAAAGTGCCAAAATCCAAAAATGGATCCCTGATGTCTGGGAACAAAATTTTAGCATAATTAGAGTAATCAAACGCAAACCTTCTTAGAAGTACACCAGTGAATTAAATCCTTGGTGGCAAAAGAGGATGATTTCAATGTAACGGGGGGGGAAACGTAATGTCCAGCATAGTATTATTGAGACAAAACAGAAGCAAGGTGGGCCTTTGCCAACAACTTGCATATTATGTTTGTTGACATGTGCAGAAGAATTAGAGCAAAAACAAAGTTGGCTGTACTTTTCTTCAGGATTGTCATTCCCAATCAATCACTTCATATCTTTGACGTCAATCAAGACTGGTGAAAATATATCAAGAAGGTCTAGCCAGAAATAAACTTCAGATTACACATGCATGAACACCCACCTGATGTGCCTAAAAGATGAAAGCAGGCTGATGAAGCTTCATTGCCCAAATACGAGCTAAACAGTTTTGCCTAGTCTAAGCTAGTTAGAGACTTTTCAAATCTATGGAGAAAAATCCCTTGCTTCCAAACTTTAACAATAAAATTGTTTCCATTATACAGAGTCTTGATTATCCTATATTTTAAGCTTTTCGCTTTGGGTTCATCAACCGCCAACCCCAACTGGTTTGGGATAAAGGTGATGTTGATGTTGATGTTGATACAGAGTCTTGATTAATCAATTCAGGAGACTACAAGTTCACGACTAATTTCAAAAACAACCAAGCAGTGGTTAATGAAACAGCGCACTTATGTAAACAAACAAAAAAGAAACACTCCATTTGGCAGTTAAGACTCTGAAAGCCCAGGCGTCAATGTAGGTAGATCAATTTAGACCTTCAATAAAGCAAAAGAGAAGGCATTCAATCTAAACGTTAGGATTTTACCGAAGTTGAACCTGGGCATGTTCCTTTTCTTAGAGCCCATTCTACTGAATAATGCTGGAAAGTGATAGCACATGAATGTATAGACGTGCAAGAAAACTAATTTGGTGCTGCAATGGAACCATACCATCCACAGATGAGTACACTTCTTAAATATTGACCATACTACTGTTAATTAAATGCACTAGTTACAGGGTAAAATAGAACAAAAAGTAATTGGTAGGACCAATAATGAGGCATCTTAAGTACAAGATTTTGACTTTATCACCCACATAAGGAACCAAAAAGCAGTCCAACGATTGTATTGATAATATTTGCACATCAACAAGCAATGCAAATACTGTAGGTAGGTCAAACTTGACAAGTATATAATTAATTGATTTATATCTTTGTGAGTGATCGTTTAGGCAAATTTAACATAACCTTCTGCCCCTTTTCTGCCAGCAGCATATAAGCCTTGACAAGTTCTTCCTTGATCATGAATAGCACAGAAGCGGCAAAAACACTTTGTACTATCTTTGTGCTCATACCCTTATAAAATCCCTGCACTCCTTCATAGCGGATCATTTTAATGATCGCGTCAAATGTACCTGTATTTGATAACAGCTTTTGGTAAAAGTGGATACTGTAAAAATTAGGATGAAGATGAATACATACACCAAATAAAAAGAAGGCAGCCTGAACAATTGCAATGGTCATATCCATATACCAAATGAACTTTAGAATGATGATGCTCATAACACATGGATTGGTGCAGGATCAGCACACAACATGTGCTGAAATTAGAGGAAGGACCAAATTTTTTGACACACTTTTTTTTTTCGCTAAGTTTGATCCATCCTACTGACATGACAAAATGGAAAATTACTTTGGCATACACAAAGCAAAAGGTTTACACTGCAATTTAAAACCACAATAACATTTACTTCACAATTGTTTCTCCCTGTTCACGCTTTATCATTTTCCAACAATTTTCTCGCTTTGTAAAATCTAGCCCCGGGATCTTTCTAAATAGCATGCAAGGCCATCGATTATCCACAGCATGATCAACCTGGCTTAGCACAGATGATTGACTAGTTGACCAGCTAACAGCAACCTATCTAATTGCTAGCGATCTTACATGCAAACATACAGGAAATTAAAAGATTCAGAGTCCAGTAACAGCAAAACATTTGATTTTTCCTATAAAACTTTGAGAGCATGAACCGCAAACATTTGGAACCCAAAAAATCATGGAAGAGAGTGTAGGTGTGAATGTACACAGATTCAATGTCACTACAGGTATGTATGTGCACATATGATCTTATTAACAGTGTATATCAGCAGCATAATTGTAAGAAGATCAAGTCAGATTCTAGGCCACAGAAGCTATTTCAGGGACAAAAGTAAATGTCACAAGTATATGAAGAAGAATGGCACTCGCACCGACAACAGGAAATTACGCATCCTCATCTTTCACCTTTCACATTATCAATGTGTCCCCTTTACATGTGTGAAACAGACATGAAGAGGACTTCATTTTCATTTCTGCTTAATAAGGTTCAGTAAGGAATTTAAGGTATTCCAGCACAGCCATAACTACTTGATTATCCAAGCAAAAAAGGAATTTACCTAACGATTTTTTTTCTCTACCAAGCTTTATGAGGGATAGACTATCAAGCACAAAGATAAAACTAAAATGAAGAGGGTCGATATAACTTGATGTGCTATATAAAGTACCTGTGTATCTCAAAGCAACATTTCCCCCGATCTCCTGTTTTGCTTGCAACCTTGACTGAAAATGCATTAAGGAAAAGAAAAAGCAAGATGCAAATCAGAGACAAGCAGACCTTCCAGTATTAAATCATATACCCATGATGCAATGTTTACTGGAGCCTCTAAAAAGTGGAGTACAGGTGGATAGCATTGAAACATGTGACCAAGAAAACAAACAGATAAAGAGTACAGCAGTATTCGATTAATTTTCCATTTTACTCAGCAGACAAGCAATTAAGAATGCCACAGCAGGGCATAAGCCACTTGATTAATGTTTAGAGCTAACTTGAAATTTTAACATACCACACACAAGCACACGCACCCACAGAGAGATAGGTGAAACACAGAAGAATGAATGAATTATAAGTCAGGACTAGGGTTACCAGGCGAAAGTTCAAAATTGTTACCTTCACAACCAGCAGAGGGTATGTTGAGATAGTTGCCCCGAGTTTTGCCAAAGCCCCCAACAAGAAGACCTATTTGAGAAAGAGCCACAGATATCTATTTTACACGAGGGAGTTGATTTATATCCATTAACCAGAAGAAAAAAGCAACTTAAAATATAGTGTTCCAAGCATAAGTCCATGATCCCAAACAAGAGTGATGTACCTCCAAAGCAGTCACATTTTTCAATCCCGTCTTACTAGCAGAACGCTTTGCTCTCAAGTGCTTTAAGGAGGTTTCATAGATCATGAATTGGATTGACGGGTTGCAAACCTGTCAACAAAAGGTCTTGCTAACACGACAATGACAGTAGCACCCTGAATAAGAAAAACGAGACATGGTCCCATCCATTCTAGTGCTGATTTAATAGACTGACCATTATTAATGTTGGAATAATACCCTTCCAGAATCCTGCAACCCCTGCTTCACTGTGCACCTCTAGAGCCTATGAAAAGTAAGAATACATAAACATGGGACTTCATTAACAATACTTAAATGAAGACATAACAAAAAAGAGAGAATACTTATCCAATTATTTACACAGAAATCAGCTGATATTTACAATTTCAAAGGAACATTCTTAAAACATTAAATGGTCAGACACCATCACAAATTAAATCTTTCTCTGAATGATGAAGATTATGCTGTAGAGTGTGCACATGCACGTATCTGTCTGAGTGCTCTTGATGAAAGGACTTCCCTGAGTTTGCACAAAACTTTGTCAAGAGGAAATCTTTTCTTGCTTGTTTAGCAGTCTCACCATCTTAACAGAGAAACAATATATCAACAGCTTAATATATTCTGGAGCACATGAAATTGTGCAAGAACTTATATATAAATGCAATGTTTGCATGTGTGCATGCATGTAAACTATAAGGCATCAAAATGTGCACAAGCATATTTACATCATGAAGTGGTTTACATGACCATCCAGCAAAGTCATTAATCAAGACATGTTTCACTTATAATGAAAAATTGTAATTTTCATTCAAGCAACTATTAAATGCAGTCCAATGATGCAGTAAGAACACGTTATCTCCATCTTAGATGATGAGCCGAACAAGAGATTGCGAAAGAAACTTGGCATCGCATTCAATATGAGTTCTAAAGAGAGAAAAAGAAAGGGTTGTTCAGCAATCATGAATGATATTGATGGACAAGCACAGGCTTAATGTAGAGGTGGATATACAGATAATACCAACCGCCTGAAGAGTACCATATGGACAAGGTTTCACTGATTCAAGTTCAGCCAATTTATCATGTAAAGTAGATTCTTCCCAACCCCTTTCCAATGCTTCAACCAATAGAGCATCCTTCTTGCCCTCCATTATTTTTCTTTCTGCTTGAGTTTGTGTCTACACGCTCAAATAACAAGGAAATATTATAAGAACTACATTTAGCTAATGTACCATCAAACATTTAACTACATTTAGCTAATGCACCATCAAACATTTAGCTAATGCACCTCATGAGGAGTCTATATACACTTTGTAAGAATAATTATAATAGCTTGTACGTACTGCATAAGCAATCAAGTTCATTTTATTTTATCTCTGACATCCCAGAAAACCAGCATTTTTAGAAAGTTCTAGTCATGTTTCCAAAGAGCACTATCTCCCCCCAGAACCTTTTTTAGCACAATTATGCCAATCATATACATATAAAGGCCACCAGTAATGATGGTTTGGGTAAAATAGAAGGCAGTTATCAGAATTGGAAGATTACATATAGGACAGTATCTACTAACTGACAAGAAATCATATGAATCCATTGCAATTATTCGACACAAAACTCTTATATGTTCATCAAAAGACTCCCAATGATAAAACATAAAGAAAAGAATGTCCTTTTTACTAATTTCTTCAGCTGGGTACTCAGTGCTCCTTTGAATGATAGTAAAAACAGTTAGCACACAGAATCATAGTGCTGGACCCATAGTGCTACAAAAGATTGACAAGTGAAAGATATCGGAAGATGAGGGACCTGATTAGCTGAAAACTAATCTCATATGCAAGAATTCAATGCTAAACCTCTATGTAGTGACAGAGAATAAAGTGAATGAAGAATCAAAGGCACCTGCATCCGAGTGACTAGAACCCAAATAGGATTGGTCAGTAACACATTCAAGGACCTGCAAAACAAAGTATAAGAGATGACACAATTTGTTGGGGGAACATGATCCTGTTACGTGATAGATGAACCAAAGCAAAGTGCGTCTCACACTAAGAAGGCATCGGTATGATCAAGCTCGGCCCCAATGCCCTTTTATATCACCCTCAAACTCTCCTAAAATGAGGTTGATTGGAAAGAAATCCCTAATGATTATGAGAACTGACTACTCACCCAGCAATAGCTGCCACAACAAGCCAAGAGAACATGCCAACGGTTCCATCCCCGCGACCTTTCTCCTTACGAGCAGCGGCAATGGTCTCAGCCTTGTTTTTGAAAACCTGATAGAAATAGTAGTATACTCCCTGGCAGTATTAGAGAAGATAGTTAGAATCGAAAAGAAAAATTGTAATATGGGAATGCAAACAAAAGTGCCTCCTTTTATCAATATAATTGTACGGACTACTTGTCATTCATCATGTGTTTTCCAATATCAGCAAAGTGTTTCAGCTCTCAGACGCATACAAATTTCTGAGTCAAACTTTTGCCATTATCAACAGTAGAACAAGCCTTAAAACAGCTATCAAATGGGAAATGGAGATTGTTTAGTCGAGTATCACAGCGATCAACCATCCTCATTTACACACTTATCTAATCACAGAACTCTCCTCGGTCACCAACCAGGAGGGATGACTATTGTCCTTCTTATTCCATTAATCCAATGCCACTGGCACTAACAAGCTATCATGTAATTAGTGCTAGTATAGCGGGCAAGTCCAACTGTAGCAAACTAGCAAATTAGACCTCTCCCTAACACTTAGTCCTAATCAACTTCAAAATTAACCTGATAAGGACCAGGGAGCTACCATTGTGTAATATTGTCCACTTTGGCTGGAGCCCTTACGACTTTAAAACCTATTACACAGAGTAGAAAATCCCCGGCCTCATCAAATAGTCCAGAACTCCCCTGAGCGATGTTGGACTGACGACATGCACTTAGCCTTGCCCGCGTATTGCCAAGGCGTGGCACTAGCCCCGTCCCTCCGTACTTACCAGGTCTAGGTCGTCACAAACCTTAAGCAAAATCCTCTTCGCAAATGAACTTTCCGAAAGCATCGAAGATGAACCTTCGGAGGAATTTGTCACTCGTCTAATTACTGATCGAAGCAATGACATGATAAATAAGAAGCTCGCTCTGTACCTGCGAAGCCGCCGTGCCAAATAAAGAAGGCCTGAGTCCGCTATACAGTCCTCCCCAACCTTCCGTCTTCAGAACCTGACATCAAATGCAAAATCCTCTCAACGTCCACATACTAACCAGAGCTAACCGCCATTACCAAAGCTTCCAAATCAAACCTGGAGGATTTGAAGGAGAGTGCCTGCCGCAGGCCGTGTCCGAGAAGGCAACGTTTCCTTGTCGGCACTGTTCAGGCCTTTCTTCGCTACTCGCTCGGTTTGCTGCCGCGTGTTCACCTGTCGCGGTTCAAAAGCCAATCGATACCATTTCGTCTCCGCGTACGTAAAGCAGAGAGAGAGAGAGAGAGAGAGACCGTCTGGAGAGGATAAGTGATGATTTGAGCAATGATGCCGCCTCCGGCGCCGGCCAGGCCGTTGGCGACGGCGTTCGACATAGGTGGTTGAAAGGAGCGGCTGAAGTTTTGGTCAAGCTCGCTGACGCACTCCAGACTATAATCTTTTCGTCAGAAGGTAACATGTGACCGTTGGTTACTCCACTTTCGCCGAAATTGATCTTTTCTTGTAGTCAAAAGCATTTATCTGCTTTATAAAAAATCTCTTCGTTAGTTTTTTCCTTGTAATTTGTCTTTTTATCGGTCGATTTTTGTTGACATGGACCGTCGAGAATAATAATATGAATGCAAGAATACACACTCAATATTGTGATGGGGCGCCAAATTAAATCACTTTAGAAAAGGTAAATTAAGAAAAGCTTGTAGACACCACGACAACTCGAGTTCATGGCCATGGTCGCTCAATTTGAGCTGATGGTAACCACGGCAGCGAGATCTTTTTGAGACATAAAATTTTAGGGTCGTGAAGCTCAAAGTCATGACGGCTCGACCAGTGGTCGTGGGTGAGCGGTTTTGCATTGTCATAGGTGTTGAGTTTTCTGAGCTTTTTGATTTGGTCGAGTTTGGGGAAGAAGAGGGCTACAGCCAACATTGAAAAAAATGTGGAAAAAAAAAAAGATCCACGTACGAATAAAAGAAAAACAATCCACCTCATAAATAGTTAAAATGCCTTCAAGGTCACTAATCTACGTAAGGATGACAATGGCTTCTTTTTTTTTTTTTTAGTACAGTTGACTTTGTTTCAAGAGATAAATGCATTGTCATGAAATTTCTTATGAAAGTGCAATTGAATTCTAAAATTTATCAAATTAATGTAATTTTCACTAACTCCGTTTAATTTGGCTAAGAGAAAATATGTGACTTTTTTTCATTATTTTCTATTTTCAACATGGCATTGACTAAGCTCCAGTATGATTAGTTAATAAGAAAATTTTCAAAAAATAGTATAAAGTGTTCTCATTTCCTCAAATAACGACCTAAAATGGACATTGTTTCAAAGAATAACTTGACGTACCTCATATTTCAAATAAAAGGCCTAGTCGAAAAGCATTTTCGTCTTTTACATTTTTAAATATTTTTCCTTTCTTCTGTTTTTCTTTCCTTTTCTTTGTTCTTTTTTTTTTTCCCTTTTCCCTTCCCCCACCCTCGATCATTGCCACCTTAGGCAAGGTTCACCCTCACATGGGCAGGCTAGGGTGACCCTCACCTAACACTTGCGCTGTTGCCCTCGCCTAGGTCGGCGTCCAATGCGTGCTAAATCCCAATCAACATAGAGAGCAAAAATAATGAGAAATAGAAAAGATAAATAGTAGGAAGTTGGGAACCGCAAATGCTTTGTATCTCTATATATCCATCAAACCATCCAAAATGCTAACTTGAGAAACTTTAATTTGCTTATCCGAGACGGCGATAACAGAGACACCAATAAGGTAAAAAGGCTGAAGATGGAGAAGTCAGAGAATTCCAAAGGGGGGAGGGGGAATTGAAGGAATTGAAATGGATAAGCAGAAGAGCTTCGGCAGAGGGCTGATGGAGAAGTAAAAGAGATTCGGGACAGCCATGGAGAGACAGCCTAGCTTCATCTCGCCCAACGCCAGCGAGGGCAACAACCTAAGCCAAGGGCGACCCTAGCCTGAGGCGGCGTTGGCTAGGGAAGGGGAGAGGAAAAAGAAAAAAGGAAAAAAATAAAATGTAAAGGATGAAAATATCCTTTGCTCAAGCCCTCGTTATTTCAAAGAGAG
The DNA here is from genome assembly GCA_016432845.1 of Psidium guajava. Taxonomy (NCBI): domain Eukaryota; kingdom Viridiplantae; phylum Streptophyta; class Magnoliopsida; order Myrtales; family Myrtaceae; genus Psidium; species Psidium guajava. The sequence continues at coordinate 36,071,052 of CM028226.1, forward strand.
CCTCACCAATAATAGAATGATGGCACTTCATGCCTTTATTTGAAACAATGTTCACCTTATATTATTGTTTCAAACTTTTATTTGAAAAAAAAATCTCATTTTTTTTATTAATATCGTCAAAGGGTGATCACAATGGTGATGGAGGGTGCCTCTTTTCTAATTTTAAAAAATTTGTGACAAATTGGACTCTAGATTTTAAAATTCTTTTTGTTGTTTGAATTTATTATTGAAACTTATAAAAGTTGGCACCAACGTCTGGAGCATTCTAACTAGGGATGTTAAAACTAAACCAAAAAACTGAGCTGAACCACTATTTGAACTAAATCGAACAAAAAAATTGTAAATTTTGGTTCAGTTTGATTTTCGGTTCGATTAATTGAATACTATCCTTTTTTTTTTCAATTCATTTGGATTTGTTTCGGTTAACTTAACCGAACTGAAAATCTCTTTTTTTTTTCTTTCTTTTCTTTTTCTTTTTTCTTCTTTTTGGTGGGCGAGGCACTAAAACAACAGACTGCAGCAACATTTGAAACTCAGGCAAAGTCAAGGCACAAATCACTGGCTGGTTAAGAACCGATAGGTCAAAATGCGTGAAACGAAGATGGAGTACCTTCCCTTCATTGGAAGCGAAATCGATTGCAGGCGGAAGCTGGAGTACCTTCCCTCACCCAGGCCCCTCGCCGGCCTTCGGTCAGTGCCAGCAGCTCCGCCGTCAGCCAACCAAAAATGAAAAAAAAAATCAGAATAAAAATAAAAATCAGAAAAACTAAAAACCAAACTAAACCGAACCGGATTTTTGGATAGGTTCATAATTCAGGACAAGAATTGGTGCGGTTCAACCTTACATTCTAATGGTTCAATTCGGTTCGATTCGATTTTCTTGAAGAAATGAACCTAACTAAACCATTGACGCCTTTAATGTGAATGAACTTGATTGGTAAAATCATGTAAGTTACACGGACCCGAGTCTATTGAAAAGATTGAGGAATTAATTAAAATATTTTACTGTTAATTGGACTACTATGGGCTTGTAAAGAGAGGTGATGACTCCACAAGAGTATGCACTTTCACTCGCCAATTGATGCCATTTGGTTAGATCGTAGGTTTGAAGCATGGAGAGAAATGGGCCAAGTTGGTGGTTGTCGGCAATGGCGGTGATGGTGATGACCCCATTGTAGCATATGAGAGAGAGAGAGAGAGAGAGAGAGAGAAGATTACTAATTTAGCCTGGTGGCCCATAGGTCCATGGATTCTTCCAAGTGCACCACCAGGCCCGTTCAAACCAAATGGGCCAAATGATAATTTTTAGGCCGGTTTGGGCAAAGCTAGTTAGTCATATCTGCCAGGTTGGGCCCTTGGTGGCCCAGCCCGAGCCTGATAATTCCCCACATTAACATTTTATTGAGAGCAGGTCTGGTCAAGAATGTAGATGGCTAATGATCACTTTTAATAAATCGTTTTAAATGATTGTCCAATGAAATAAGTGCCACAACACCACGGTATGTATTATCTTCCACGTACTTAATCGAAGTCTCGTATTGAACCCATTTTGAAATCATCTGTTATTTAATTGAGAAAAAAATACTGATATTTTACGCGAAGAAAGTTTGACCTTTAATTACCTTGAAGTCTGAACACTTCTTTTAAAGTTCGACCATTCAGATCTTCGAGCCCTTGCGAACATCCAGACTACTTGAGCATCACCACCGTGTAATCGATGGCCATAAGTCTCTCCTCCATTTTCATCCCTGACCTGCAATATTTAATAACCATCTGGTCACCACCCCCGACCGTGGCAGCCAATGCTCAGGTCGAGCCCCGACGAACAAAGGCACGGCGAATAAAGGTGCAACTGCTTGTGTGACGAAGGTGTGTAAGACACAGGGGGACAGCTATTGCTGCTCCAAATCTAGCCATGGAGGGGGATCATAGTTGGTGTGCTAAATCTAGCCATGAAGCTCCTTTGTGGCATATATCGAGTTGGGCTTGTTGTCGCAACGAGCCTCGTACGGTGAAGAGACGAAGCTCGGCGGGAGACTATGGATGGCAACGGAAGCAATGGGTGTCGGGTCATGAGCGAGTAGAGGGGACAGAGATGAGTAAGGCTCGTATCTTATCCATTTTTATCCCGCCCTAACATTGGATTCTTTTAATTTTGATTGTATCAATCAATCTATAGGACTTATGTCCCGGGCTAAATGCACATTTAGCCTCGATGGACGGATGGGATTTGTTGCTATCTAGCCCAGTGGTCTTAAGCCCAATTTCCAGCCGCTCCCTCTCTCTCTCTCTCTCTCTCTCTCTTGATTTTTACCGTCCGTTCGTCCGTCCGTCCTTCCAGGTTCGTCTCTCTCACTCGCATCCAGGCGCTGAACGGTATGTTATTCGCTTCGATGGAAAGGTTCCGGGAACAATTCAATCTTTATCAGTTCCATTATGATTGTTTCTGTTGTTCTTCTTCCGTTCTTTCAGCTTAATTTGGATGGTTCCTTGTCGCGCCGACGACGGTTTTCATGCTTTCGATGTCGTGACTCGCACACCAAGTGTTCGACAAATTGCACCCTTTTCTGTCTGAAGCACCAACCTCCTTTTTTTTTTTTTGGCTGTTATTGGGCGGGAACTGTTTCTGTAATGGTCCTTACCCAAAAAAACTGGTTCTGTAATGGCATATTGCTGGGCTGTTCACCTGATGAAAAAGAAAGATGTGAAACATTCTTTTGTAGCCAACATTAAACGATTTAGTTTTTTGGAGTGGAAATGCGAGCCCCACTTGGTCGTAGATTCCTAAGAAGCATAACCGGATTCAAATTTGGAGATCTTATAGTACCTTTGTTTTCTTTTCCCTTGAGGGTGTTTTTCATTTGCCCACGCATGTGTGTGTTTCTGTTGACGATGCGAATCATTTTTAACTCTCATTAGCATTCAGAGGCTTCATTGTACTGAAACGTAACTTCCTTGTAGCTGGCTCAAAAGGCTAGTCCCAGAAAGCAGATTTTGGTCAGACGGACAGTGTGATCGAGCAGTGATTAGCAGAGCATGCTCGACGATATCACACGAAGAAATTTAAATCGATCCCCTTATAAGTGGTGTCCAGTCGACTCCAGGTCTGGCAATATCCTTATTTCTTGGACATCTATTCTGGGGGGACAAGATCATAAAATAACAGAGGTATGAAAGTGTTTGACGCCCATTGCCACTTGCAAGACCCAAGGGTCTGGCATATGGCACCGAAGTTGATTGAGTCAGCCCTTCAGTCTGGTGTGGTTAAATTTGCGGTTAATGGAACCCATGAGAAAGACTGGCATTTGGTGAAGCAAATGAGCGTCGACCATCCTTGTACAATTCCAAACTTTGGACTCCATCCTTGGTTTGTTGCCGATAGAAGCCCCAACTGGTTCCAAATGTTAAGGCAATTTTTTGAGGCCACTCCTGCTGCTGCAGTGGGAGAGATTGGTTTGGACAAAGGGTCTTATGGGAGGAAGATCGATTTCGATGACCAGGTCGAAGTGTTCCAGAAACAGCTCGAACTTGCAAAAGAGTTGAACAGACCGGCATCGATTCATTGCGTCCGAGCATTCGGCGATCTTCTTCAGATATTGAAAGACGCAGGGCCTTTTCCTGCTGGTGTCATCCTCCACTCTTACTTAGGTTCGGCCGAAATGGTTCCTCAGTTTGTTGAAGTCGGTGCTTATTTTTCATTCTCAGGATTTCTCATGTCCATGAAAGAGCAGAAGGCAAAGAAGATGTTGAAAGCAGTTCCTTTTGAAAGAATTTTACTGGAAACAGATGCGCCGGATGCATTGCCAAAGAACCCCGCATTTGTTATCGATGGGGATGCTCGTTGTAGTGTAAGTCGGGCTGATGAAGGAAGCATCGAGTCTACATCTCTGACTGAATCTCTGAATCATCCGGCAAACATTCATGCGGTGCTTAATCATGTCGCATCCTTGCTAGACATGCCTCCAGAAGATCTTGCAGAGCTCAGCTGTAAAAACGCGGTGCATCTATTCTCCTACGAAGGTTCGAAGCTGGGCAAGCCATAGTTGGTTGCTGATAGATGGTGAGTTAGCCACGATAATTGCACTCGAGCGACTGCAGTTACTTAGTCTACTTGTATCTAACTCTAGATTATTCACCATAGATATTGTAATTTACGCTTGAAATGCACACTGTTTTGTAGGGGTGTCAATGGGCCGGGTCGGGCCGGGTCTCATGTAGGCCCGACCCGGCCCGAAACTAAACAGCTCCAAGCTCGGCCCAGCCCGGGCCGGCCCAATACCCGAATCAAATACGTCCAAGATATTCGGGTCGGGTCGGGCCGGGCTTTTTTGTTTTTTAAATCAAACTCCAAGATATGCGTATTTCATTTATATTATTAAAAAAAACAAAATTTCATTTAAAAAAACAAAGCTCAAGATTTTCTGTGGATTTTTGGACAAGACAACACCACACACTTTTCAATTTTGCCAGAAGAATCAGAGTGCTCTCTCTCTCTCTCTCTCTCTCTCTCTCTCTCTCTCTCTCTCTCCATCGCATCTCCAAGTGAAAAGCGACCAGACAACGTACGCGGGTGATGAGCCTGTAAACTTGGCCAAGAGCAAGAGTATCCGTTGGCCGGAGAAGCTTAATGCGGGTCACGCGGACGGAATTGTTATCGGCCGAGGCGGCGGGGGCGGAGCATGTCTCTTTGGCATGAACAGCGTTCTTATGAGGTGGTTGCGGTGGCAGACACACGGCGATGGAGATGAGGAGAACCACGTATTGGCTGGGGTTCATCTTCATGATCTCGCCGGCGCAAATGGGCCAGTACAAGTTCTCTACCTTTCCACATGGGTGCTGCATCACCAGCGTCGCTGCATCAATGGCCTGGCAATTCCCCATCTCTCTCCCTCTCTTCTGCGTCTTCCTTCTCTTGCCAAGAGAGACGAGAACCAGCTTCAAAAGCTTTGGAAGTAAAGGAGGGCTGTAAGAGTGTGGATGCTAAAATAGGAAGAGAATGGACGGAGGCCAAAGGAGAGAGGAAGGAGACAAAGGCGATGGTGAGAGTAGTCTGAAGGCTCTTTATATCTACCACCCACCACCCACTTTTTTCAAATGGCTAACAAGGCAATGTTCCTCTTGCATCTGAGCAAGAACCTCAAGATTTCTGCATCTCTCTCTACACATGATATCACCAACTTCGACAAATCTCCACCATCCCCGTCAATCTACAATGACTAGAACCAGAAGCAGAAGCGCCGTCGCACCTCCCCTCTCTACTCTCCCAATGCGCAAACCTCTCGTCACTGTTGCTCTTCTCTCTCCCTCGTCGACCCTCACTTCGGAAACTACAGCTTCGACGTTGTCTGTCCCGGCTTGAACATCGCCTTCCCGTTCTACGTCCGTGACCGGTAGCCCTCTTACTACGGCTTCCCAGGCTTCGACCTGTCCTGTGCCCACGACCACCTGGTGATTGCTCTCTCCGGCGACGCCTCGCCCTGGCCAGGCGAGGGCTAGCCATCCTAGCAGTCCGCCGACCCTCCGGTGATGGGCGACGGCAGTGCCCAACACTCTACTTTTTTTTTAAGTTTTGTTTTTTAAAATAAAATGTTAATTTTTTATTGAAACAGTACTGGTACTGTATAGGAACAGTGCCGGTACTGTAAGGGAACAGTACCAAGGCCCGGCTTGAAAAATTCGAAAAATTTCGGGCCGAGCCAGGTCGGGCCGAGCCGGGCCGGGCCGGCGCGGGCCTTTTTGACAGCCCTACTGTTTTGTGTAGCAACAATAATGATGAACAACCATGTAGGAGTGTGTTTTGTGTAGCAACAACGATGATGAACAACCATGTAGGAGCGAGGTCTGCCTGTTGCTTTACATGCTCTCATAACGACCGGTGTAAAAGCCTATTCGATGGTGCACGTCTCTTCATTAGAGGTAGCCTGTTTGCCATTACATCGGCCACACGGTATGCACAGTGGAAAGACTGGATCTTGATGCTTTGAACAACTTCTTGTAGCCTTGGAGATGCACTCATGTGAATTTTCTAGTGCTCTAATGTGATGACATACAACAAGTTTTCCTAAAAACATTTGTTGCAAAGTAGGTTCCTACAATGCGCCTGATTATGGAGACAGCTTTAAAGATTGATTCAGTATTTCTTTAAAATAAGTTTATACCTTCTTTTTCTACTTTCAATAGAAATGCATTATGGAAAGAAAGTAACGAGAAATACTAAAAACACACATCAACGTTTCACCGGTGAAAACTTACATATCTCTAATTTTGAAAGTGCCATATACATACCTATTTTGCACATTTACATCGATTACTTTTCTGTCCTTATTTGCAAAGCTGCCATTTTACTCCTAAATTTGCCCCATCTCGAAACCCAAAATTCTCACACCCATCCAAAATAAACCAATTAATGGGATCTTGCTTAGAATTCGTGAATAATGTTTATAAAAGAATAGGCATATGAGTGGTAATCGGGTGTTTTAGGCATTTTGTTAAAGGATCTTGTTACCTAGAAGAGAAACGGCTTATCGGAACTTGCAGTGGAGGTGTGATGCTCCTCACGGATGGAAGGGGGGGAGGGAGATTTCAAAGAATGAGCTCAAGTTCAAGCCCATCAAGTAGAAGAACACGAGAACCCTCTCTGATCCCGTGATTGACCATCGCCGGTATTCACCTTCCTTCGTTAGCTGCATTTTTAATTCTCGAAAGTTGTGATTATGTGGATCGAATTGGTGAAATATAATGACATCGAAAGACCAGTAACACATTGTTTGATCTATCTTGAATTTTTTATTATCTAAGAAAGGAGAGTTCTAGAGAACTTCATTTTTTTCTAAACAATATGAAAATTCTCAATTGTATCTCTTTCTTGAAGGAATCGAGCTTGACAAGGAAAAGCTCTGAGAGGTGAAGGTAATTTCTTTTCTATATATGTAAACACACACACATACAAGTAGGCCGAGGGAGTGCGCAAATCGGTTCGGATGGGCAAATGTGTAACTTTTTGGCCCTACCATCACATGACAAGATTGGCAATCCCGCCGCTTAAAAACACAGAGGTATGCATGTTTTGTTTTTTGGTCGGAGGCTATGCATGTTTAGATGGTAGGCCCTGTGGGATTCTTTGAGAAATTATCAAGTGTGAGATAAATTTATCAAATTGAATTTATGCTCCGTTTGTTTCGTAAAAAAACGAGTTGATTAGAAAATATTTTCCAAAAAATGGGCAATTATCTTGCTTAAAAAAGAAATGGATGAAAAAAAAATTCATCTTCTTCGATAATATTTGGACATAAATTATCGCCAATAATAAAAATGAATTCATTGGCTGATTATTTCAAGTATTTCAAGCGATATAAGTAATCATTTATAGAAAAATATTTTTCAAATCATTCATTTTTTCGAGAAAAAACAGAGCCTTATATAGTTGAAATTGGCAAGTCCCATGATCTTCTTGTAGAGTTTTATCAAATGTGACGGTCCAAATTCAATCTTTTACGTTTACTAGTATTTAATTTTTATTTTTCCTTTTTTGCCTCCTATAAAATCAAGTTGATTTAAATTGTGGATTGCGATAATCCCTTCATCTCGCTAGAATCAAGTATAAAAAGTATTTGATTACCCAAAAAGTCATAAAATATATTGCAATTGTTCCAATTCAGTCCTAAACCTTTTTTTGTGCCAACTCAGTCTTTCAGAATAAATTTGGCAGGAGATTGTTGACATGATAATTTTAATAATATTTTAATTATTCATATTTTTATATGTTTTTTTATTTATTATTTTTCCCTTCTTCCTCCAGCCAGCCACCAAGTCGGCAACTGGCGAGAGGCCAAGGGCAATGGAAGAAAAAAATGAAAGAGAAAGAAAAGAAAAATAAGGAAAAATAAACTAATAATAAAAATCAAAATATTAAAAAATACATTATTATAAATTGCCCACATCTGCGCTGATCACGTCACGTCAGTGATTTCCTGTCAAAATTAGTTGGAAGCACTGAATTAGCATAAAAAAAGGTTTAGAATTGAATTGACATAATTGTAATAGGTTTGACAATTTTTTGATAAATTTCTAAAAAATACTGGCCATATTCTCCTCAAACCATTCTTTGATTTGTAGTCTACAATCATGCAAACCACCCACAATTATATTTAGTTAGGTTTTGCTTGTGGGTGGTGTTCGCACTAAGTAATTCACCAACCACAACAGTGATAGAAAATGTAGCCCTTCACCACACACTCTAGGATGCTTTTTTGGTGTTTAATTTCATCTAACTTGGCTAACATTTTGATAGGTTTTCCTAGCCATTTTGGTTGGTAATGATGTGACGAGTTTATAGGAATATAGTTATGCAAGATCCTGACAGAAAAAAAAAAACAGAAAGAAAGAAAATTTCGATGGAGTTTCATCCTACGCATGCCGACGGGCTGGTTTGTATATGTACCTAAATATTAATCAAGCTGAAAGTCGATGCCATGTGTCTATATACGAAAGATACCTATGGATATTTCAACGGCTTTTGCGTTATTGCAATCAATGCAATTAATTTGTAATGATTCTTATTTGATTTATTTATTCAATCATTTTGTTAAATCCTTCCTTTATTTTCCGATAAGGAGCACGTCCTATTACAATAAAAGCATAACAAAACAAGAGATCCTTTGTTATTTCCCTTCATTAACAACGATTCTAATTCTCTGATTTTATTTCTCGAAACAAAAAAAAAAAGATAAGAAACATATTTAGTAAATATAAATGATTTTGATTCTGATTTTATTCTCGAAAATAATTTTGAAGTAAAAAAATAAAAAAAAATTATTTTGAAAAAAAAATCACTTTTGAGAATCACAAAATAATAAAGTTTTAATTCTTAAAAAAAATAAGTACACTTGGGTTTCCACAAGGACTTCTGAACTTTAGAAAAAATTAAAATTAGATTTGAAAATTTACTAATAATTAAAATTTTAAAATATATTTTTAAAATTAAATTTAAAAATAAGCTTTAAAATTTAACAGAAAAAAGTTAACGATTTTTTAAAAAGAGGGGAAAATTTTTAAAAATTGAAAAAAATTAGAAAAAATAATTTTTTTTTACAAACAATGCTAAATTTTCTTTAAAAAAATCCTCATTACCTAGTTGTTCTTGAGAATAGAAATTCTGTGTAGTTACCAAGCGCATTTCTGTTCCCAAAATAGAAATTATGTATAGTTACCAAACATATTTTGATTCTCTAAAAACCATCCAAGAATAGAATCGAAAAATACGATTCTAATTAGAATTAATTTTTCGGATCAGAATCGTTGTCAAATAGACCCTAAGTGATTATTTCTAAATATAACTTAATTATCCATTACAATAAGATTCATTGTGCTATAAACAGTCCCTAGAACTTTTAGTTTTTACAGATTAGTCCATTAGCTTAATGAATTTACAATTTTGGCCCCAAAGCTCCAAAACTAGTTATTTCGAATCGGTTTGATTACTTTAATGAATTTTACTTAATAACCTATTAATTAACGCTAAAATCCACGAAATAATTCTGTTAAAACACTCACAATTCTGTAATTTTTCAAAGTTGTCCATAAATTTGTCAAAAATTGCCAAGATGCTATTTTTATGCTTAGTTTTGCCATTTTCACCTTGTTCCATTCAAGATGCCAAAAAAAAAAAAAACCTTTTAGTGATCTTTCAAACACATCATAGGCGTGTGGAAAGCTTTTTAATTCAAGCCTGAGAATAATAATAGCTTAATAGACAATATGAAACTTAATCACACACAATGTATAATATAGACTAAATGAACAATTAATCATTAAGCCCAAGATATTAAGTAGATCATTCTAACTTTAGTCCAGTTTCTCTTACCTTAAGTGAATTCTTCAAGAAACAAAGCCTTTAATCACATTGAAATCCAAACAAACACTAACTTAGCAACTCTCATTCATTAGAAAACAACAAAACTAGTTTGGCAAAAAGAAATTAAAGTCCATGAATTTACCTTGCAAGACACTTGACTGAAAGTAAGAGTTTGAACATTGATTTGGTTGTAAAAGATTGGAATGGGAAAATTTGAACTTGAAGATGTTAGGACGATAGAGTTACACATTCCAAAGTGTTGACACCTGATGTTTAATCATTTTTTCTATTGCTAAAGTAATAAAAAATCCATAAAAATTCATAAAATTGAAAAATCAACTTTGGGGACCTTAGCCAAGCCTAGGGAACCAATTTTGACCAAAAAACGATTTTTCATATTTTTACGTATTTTTTATTTATTTATTTTCAAAAATTAATAGAAAATCCATAAAAATTCATAAAATTGAAAAATCAACTTTGGGAACCTTAGCCAAGCCTAGGGAACGAATTTTGACCAAAAAATAATTTTTCATATTATATATATTTTAATTTTTTTAAAAAAAATACAAAAATATTTGAAAATTTTGAAAAAATAACATTTGAGGCCAAAAAATACACAAAGATAGTTAATATTTTTATTTTAAATCTATTTTCATATTGGTCATCGCAAATTCAGAAAAATCCAATTCGAGTCACGTGTTCCTTCACGAGTATAATCTCGAATCGGGCCTAAAAAAATTTAATTTGAGTCAACTTATTTTTAACTTTCACTTTTTATGAGTTGTGACATTGTCTTCTAATATTTTAAATTTTCATCTTGGCCCAATTATACCCAGAATGACTTAATTTTGCAAAAGGGCTTTAATTAAATTATGCATTATTTTCAGCGACAAGAAATGAGCTTAAACTTGACATGTGGTAAATTTTGGTGTGTCAAAAATTGTGAGGAGATTTGGACTTAAAGAAATATATTTTTTCAGGGACTGAATTGTAAATACTTAAAATTCAAGGACTAAAGTGCAAATACCTAACTCTTGAAGGATTATTTTACAAATAATAAAAAGAAAAGTTAGTGGATAAATTAGAATAGAGAAGGGAAGATGAAGAAGAGGAGATGAAGAAGAGAAGTTGGAGAAGAATGGATGGAGAAAATAAGATAAGAATAGAGAAGGGAAGATGGAGATGAAGAAGAGTTAGTAGAGAAATTAGAATGGAAGATAAGAATAGAGAAGGGAAGATGGAGATTAAGAAGAGTTAGTGGAGAAATTAGAATGGGAGATAAATATGGAGAAGAGAAGATGAAGATGAAGAAGAGTTAGTGGAGAGATTAGAATGTGAGATAGAGATTGAGAATGGAAGATGAAAATGAAGAAGAGTTAGTGGAGAAATTAGAATGGGAGATAGAGTTAGTGGAAAAATTAGAATGGGAGATAGATGAGTAGGTTATAAAAGGAGAAAGAAGTGAGCTTGAGAAAGGACTCTTGGGAGAGAAAATTTGAAGTGTTTGAGAGGAATTTTTTTGGAGAGAAAATTTTGGATGTTTGAGAGAGTTTTGGGAGATTGAAGAAAAATTCGAGAGAAAGAAAATACCAAAAGAGAGAGAATTTTGAAGATGATGGGAGTTTAAAGCTAGGGGTTATCATCACAAATTCCTTCATCGATTAATATAAATCAAGAGTTCATCCTCGTCAACGAGCAAGCAAATTCGAGCTAAGTGTTTTTATTTATTCATTTATTTATGGTTTTACTCGCAAATTAGCACAAATTGTATGCACTTTCTCCATCTCTTTTTTTTCTCTCCATATTTTATGTCAGGAGAAGGATATCTCTACGTCAACAGCAAAAATCTCGTAGAGATGCAAAAATCGGCCCAGACAAGCTCCTAAGCTGTCCACCGATTTCTCAACTGATCTGTGACTAAAAGTCCCTCTTAATTCAAAAGAAACTCTCTATATTGGGAACATAGAGAGCGAAAATCAATTATAGAAATCCCTCAAAAAAAAATGGGAGATAAGTACTCTTTCCACTCTTCTGGTTTTAGATGCAGATTAGCACATATTTTGTATACTGACATTTCACTCTATTTTATGTCAGGAAGCCGCAGCTTTATATCAATGGTCAACCATATGGAAGCACAAAATCGGCTTGGAGGAGTCCTCAAGCGCGCACAAATTTCAAATTGTTGAATCAATTCGTTGTATTTTATTTTAAAGAATTCATACCCCAGAATGGAGAGGACAAAGTCCATCCGCAATTTAAATACCTGCACCATAAATCCCAAAGGGAAGAGCCAAGCCAATGCTTAATCTCCCATTGGAGGTTTTTACTTACAGTAGTTAAATACTTGCAACTTAAATACCTGTATCTTAAATCCCAAAGGGAAGAGCCAAGCCAATACTTAGCCTCCCATTGGAGGTTTTTACTTACAGTAGTTAAATACCTGCAACTTAAATACCTATACCTTAAATCCCAAAGGGAAGAGCCAAGCCAATGCTTAGCCTCCCATTGGAGGTTTTTACTTACAGTAGTTAAATACCTGCAACTTAAATACATGTACCTTAAATCCCAAAGGGAAGAGCCAAGCCAATGCTTAGCCTCCCATTGGAGGTTTTTACTTACAGTAGTTAAATACCTGCAACTTAAATACCTGTACCTTAAATCCCAAAGGGAAGAGCCAAGCCAATGCTTAGCCTCCCATTGGAGGTTTTTACTTACAGTAGTTTAAATACCTGCAACTTAAATACCTGTACCTTAAATCCCAAAGGGAAGAGCCAAGCCAATGCTAGGCCTCCCATTGGAGGTGTTTATTCACTGTCATGTACTTCCTATAATTTAATTTTTGAATCATCAGACCCAAAAGATAAGTAGGTTGTAATACTGCACAGAAGTCGTTAACACACTCCTTCTTTCGGCTTCAGGGAATCTTTAACACTTAAAAAAAATATAACAAATAAAAATATATACCATCCATGCATCCTATTTAAAAAGTGAAAACACAAAAGAGAATACCCTACTAGAGCTTTAGGAATAAACCAAGTCTGAGTTGCCGAATTAGGATATCCATGAAATTAAGGTACCGAAAGGGCATTAGTTTTAATTAACTAGTGTAACCAAGTCCCCGAGCTCCTAATCTCTGGTTCGCAGGAATAAATTAGTTCTCCCGCTAATTTATTTAGGTTTCTAATCGACCTACCAAGAACGATTAGTGGCGACTCCAAATTTTAAAATCATTTAAACAAAAACCAAAGTTGCGATTCGGTAGGGCTTGGGAGGGTCCGCGTTAGGTTAGTCAAATCTAATTAACCTAATAATCCGTTAACCCCTTTTGAAATTAAAATTTTTTTTAGAGGGTCGCGACAGACTGACGACTCCGCTGGGGACAGAGATTTTTAAATTTTCGAAAAAAGATACCAATTGGAATACTTAAATTTTTTCGAAATTTTAAGAGTCTTAGTGGACTTAGGCCAATGAAAATTTCATGCATATCTCGCTTCTGGCGATATTGTTTGGGACTCATTCTATAGGTGTTATATGTTTTTGCAGGATGGGAGTTATAAGGGGCGGAGTGTTTGGCTAACCCCTTTGTTTTGCAGGCTCGGCGTTGGGTTTATTTGTTTAATTTCGCACATTTTTAGAAGCGCTGTTTTGATATCAATTGTTGTGCATGTCTTGCATACTCTGAGGATCACGACACCTGCACACACAAGCGTCTAAACCCAAGTCGCGAAATTCTTCCTAGAAAACCATAGATAGGGATCGAATATGCAAAGCTCTTGCGTCGATTGCACTCGGGTTGACCATATTTTATTCCGCTCATTATCTGAATTGACAATTCTTCCCATTGTGATTTGATTGCGCGGAGGGTAAGTTTGTCAATTCAGATAGTGGGAGCCTTTTTAGGTCCATACCTTGTCTCTCCTTCTTTTATTTTCTAGAGTCCACTCCTCACTTGAGTCATGCGCATGACTATGTGATTTGCATTTCTCCAAGGTAAAAGTAAGTTCTCTAATTTTATCTTGTATTTATTTTCGGTCGGTCCATGCTAGGTGTTAGTCAGTTATTGAGCTTGATATTACGACCATTCTTTTTAAGAGAAAATAAAAATTAAATTTGTCCCTCATTTCTTTTAAATTTTTTTTTTTGAAAAAATGATGTAAAAAAATCCCTTCATGGGAATTTTATTAACCAATAAGGGATTTTTGTCATATTTTTATTGCTTCAATAAAAATGAAATTTTCCTGAAAAAATTTTCCTCTGAAAATTTCAATAAAAAGAAAAATTCCTTAAAAAAAAAACTCTAGTAGACATCAAGTGATTTTATCACATTTTTCAAATTATAAAAACTTGCAAGAAAATTCTTCTCGAGAAATTCGCTCATGTTTTTCTAAGAAAATTTTCTCTAAATAAAATTAGACTAATTGACCAATAAGAGATTTTTGTCATGTTTTTTTTCTTTCCAATAAAAATGAAATTTTCCCGACAAATTTTCCTCTGAAAATTTATTTCGATAAAAAGAAAAATTCCTTTAAAAAAACATCAAGTGATTTTATCACATTCTTTCAAATTATAAAAACTTGCAACAAAAATTCTTTTCGAGAAATTCGCTCATGTTTTTCTAAGAAAAGTTTCTCTAAATAAAATTAGACTAATGTCTCGGGGGAATTTTGTTAACCAATAAAGGATTTCTGTCATGTCTTTCCTGCTTCAATAAAAATAAAATTTTCCTGACAAATTTACCTCTGAAAATTTATTTTGATAAAAAGGAAATTCCTTCAAAAATTTTAGTAAACGTCAAGAGACTTTGTCACATTCCTTTAAAAAAATAAAAAAAAGAATAATAAATCTGAAAAAAATGCTGTATCAGAAATTAACCCATTTCTTCCTAAGGAAATTTTTTTTTCTTCTGATTTCTCTATAAAATAGAAAAAATCAAATTGGACTAATATAGGAGTCATGGACCGACATTTCTTGTGTCGCATACTAATTATATCCTTTTCTTTTGCAGAGAGATCCTAGATACCCCAGACGGGTGTAAAAATTAAGTTCAATAATATATCAAGAATCATCTTCAGAAATACCAAAAGACGAAAAACACCGAGGCTTCAACCGTTAATTCTGGGGGGCAAACGAACATTGTCCATCTTTGACAGACAAAGTTGTGTCGATCCGTAAACTTGTATGGGCAGTGTATTCTGATATGACGGTGGATTTATACTGATTAAACATGGGGGCATATTTAATGTATTGCAGAGGATCCCGCGTCTTTTGAAAAATAATATGGATTATATAATCACAACCCATGAAACAAATACCTTTACCTGATCAAATCAACCAGAGACCGGTCTTAACTGACTCACTGGAGAGGAAAGGTAAAGCCAAACTGGGCCCTGATGACCATTACGAAAGAGCTCAACTGACTCTCCAAACAGTTGATGCTCTGGATGCACCAGGCGCTCTCGGGATCAAGCTCCGCGAGCCTAAAGAAGAGGCGATCGCACTTCTCTTTAACCTGGGCCATAGTGGCCTCGTAATGCTCAACGGCAAACTCCAGGTCCGGAACCGCTGCCCTCTCGAAAGCAATGTCTGCCGTAATGTCATCAAGTCTCTCCTGCAGCCAACCACATTTACACCTCATCACAATATTGCCTGGCTCCTGTTCGGCGTAAGTTCGGACCAAGGCCAGACGGTCCACCAACTTTCCCCTCTCACGAACCAGCCACGAAAGCTGATCGTTGGCAAACTTGAGGGCCTTTTTGTGATTATTAGCCACAAACGTAACTGTTGCCAGACGCTCGTGCCGGTCTCGGTAACGGGCTTTCACGACGGCGGTCACAAGGACCGACTCATAAGCACGGTTATAGGCAGCCAGAAAATTGATGAAGAGGGTCGAGAAGTTCCGGTACTCCTTCCCTAGCTGGGTACCCTCAACAGAAGCAGCATCCACGGTCCTAAATAAACCGAGGATTTCAGCCTCAACGGTAGAGTTTTTGGCTATATGAGCGTAACCTCTACCAAGAAGATTGTAGAGTCTCTCCCACCCAGCTAGGACTTCGGCGGATAAGGTATGGTTAGGAGAATTGGCCATTTTTGAAAGCAGAATACGAAAGAAAGGGAGAGAGAGGTGAGGCAGATGAGCGGAATGCGAAGATGGTAATCTTCTTTGAAGTAAATATTGATTTCATAGTGACGGTATCAACCAGTCAAGATTTCTCTTATCTACCATTCTCTATTGGCACCACCCTCGTTGGCTCGAATTCCCATCAGATGGCGACTGCGAGCTAAGCGAGTCCAAAATCTCCGCAGAAAGTTTGACGAGACACCACCACTTTGAAAAAGAAGACGGAAAGATGAGCTAAGTGGAAGACACGGCAAACGTTAGCGAAAAGGAGATACGACTTGTCTTCATTGGAGGACCCGCCAGTAAATCGACGGTGGAGATCTTGACAGGGGCCTTCTATCACGAAAAGAAAAAAGAAGACAAACTGAGCGAGAAACAAGGATTTCCCCTTTGATCAAAAGCTGAATATCAGATTTTCTCCCTCGGAAAATCTAATAGCGCTGCCCGTGAAGAGGGAAGTCGTTGCTATTGCCAGAGAGAGAACTTGTCCCCATTTGATAGTCAGAGTTCATTCACAAGAACTCGCAGGAGAAAGATAGAGAGGAAGGAGTTCTCGTGGGAGAGGAATTCAAAACCTTCACCATCAAAGCATCGGCTTTCAAAGCCTGTTACGAGAAGGCATCAACGATCTCGTGATCCCTCAAGTCCGAGAAGACATCCCGAGGCGGTCTCGAATCGGCAGTCCTAGATCCAGAAATATGTCGAGTATTAGGGGAACGGGCGCATGTTCAACCCTGGTCAAAGCTGATGAAGTTCCTTACCCTGAGGGTCTACTGGTCATGGCCATTGACGGTAATCCAGTCTCTCTGTCAATCCTTGTTACCGTATTAAGAAAATGCCGGTATAAGGTTGTAGCTCAAGCAAAGGCGACAGAGGCCTTAGAGATATTAAGGAGGAGTAGTGACCCGTTTGATATCGTCCTCACCGCCATGGTAGGGATTGACATGGATGTTTTCACTCTCTTGGAAGTCATCAATTCTAAATTAAACATGCCAGTCCTCGTAATATCGGCAAGCGATGATCAGCAAGCCCTAATGAAGGCTGTCTTAAATGGGGCCCAAGACGTCGTAACGAAACCAGTTAGAGTTCAGATGCTTCAAAACATATGGCAGCACGTGGTAAGGAAGCAATTGCACGATCATGAGAACAAGCATCAAGCCTTCAATTTTGTTCCAAGCAACTGGAGAAAGAAGATGAGTTGGTCTCCCGAGCTGCATCGTATGTTTGTTAATGCAGTTCAGCAGCTAGGAATAGATTCGGCACGGCCGCAACATATACTGGAAATTATGAAGGTAGAGGGACTCACTAAAGCAAATGTTTCGAGTCATCTTCAGAAGTACAGAAAAAGGGTGAGAGAACACAATGCAGCTCAGAATCAAGAAAACCAAGGCGGGACTGATCCAAGCCTGAACGTCGAGTCTCCTCGCCACCATAAGTTCCCCAGGTTAGCATGGGGCGAGCCACTTCCCATCATCAACCAAGCTAGTAGCCATGCCATCAATCCCCCAGGCGTTAATCAAAGTATCCCCCAGAATCACCCTAATGCTCTTCAAGAGTATAGACCGCAGGAGCAGTGTATTCAGATTCCTTGGTTTGAGCACCAACCTGTGGCTAGAACTCATCCCATGATCAGCGCACCTGCGCAGCCAGAGAATTAGACAAGAAGTTATCCTGAGCACTTCCACTTCTCTAATCCTCGAATGGAAGGAGTTTTTGGCAGCAGGACAGTTGGTGATCCCCACACTTTCTCGAGTAATGATGAAGGCTCCAGCATGAGAAGTCAAATTGCTCATGGCGAGGACAGAATGAGAAATCTACCGCCAGCATTTGCCAACAACAATGCCCAATTCGAGCATCAGTTGCTGGAAGGTTCAAGAGATTACCCAGATGATGAGCTTACGGCCTTAGTCAACCAGTTTAGGGTTGACAGACGTCCCAAGCCGCGATCAGGAGCCAGTGAGTAGAGATTCTCAAACATCGGTTATCCACACCCGAACCAACACGAGACTAGCTGATTATCGAAGAGCCATAGGAGAGGCAGAACTGACCTTGAATAAGTGCACCTTTCATTTCATGCTTAATTCCCCTGCGTATGATATTTTCCATCTTTCTAGGTGTCTCGATTTAATTCAAGGACAATGGGGCAATTTATTTATCCTGTCGAATGCGTGAATCCCTTTTTATGCTAGATTTAGGGCGGATCAATTTGTGGCAACGTCGCTGACTGCCATAATGAGAAATGTTGAATGGCCTCACGTAGGGAAATTTCAAGTGAAAAGCCAAGGCGAGCTCGAAGACGGGTAACTGTGTGTCGTTCCAATTTACCCTCAATCGTTGCAAAATGCAAAATTGGATTTGTTCCATTCTCACCCAGGGGATTGCAAAGTGCCTCAAGAGTGTCGCAAAATGAAATGACCCAATGGAATGCGATAGGACTCATTCGCCTTCAAGGTAACCTTCAAATTAAAGGAGCCCTCCGGTCCACGGACCCGATGGCATGGAAAATGATAATGGTCCAAGGCAACCCGAAAGAAAACAAGGCCTAAGTAAGCAAAGCACATATGTGGCAAGCTCAAAGTGAAGGGTAACTCGGGACATACAATTCAATCCAATCCAAATGAAAGAACTTCCTCAATTCAAATTCAATGGAAGTATACACAAGGGTAAAACAGTATCGTTCCAATTTTTCTAGAATATGAAGAACATATACTGCCGCATTCTCTTTCATTTTTGCAGGGGAAGTTTCTACTGGCCAAATTTTCCTGTCTACCATTCCCTATCAGTATCACCTCCGCTACTCGTCTCCAATCTCGAGCCAAGCAAATCCGACGTCTCTACGGAAAAGTTGGACGAGACGCCACTACTTTGAAAAAGAAAGGATAAAAAATAAGCTGAGTGGGAGACAAAGACATTTTCGGCAGAAAAGAGATACGACTCGTCTTTATTGAAGAACTCGCCAGCAAATTGACGGTGGAGACAGCAACAAGGGGCCCCCTTCCACGGAAAGATGGAAGGAGACGAGCTGGGCGAGAGATACGATGAAAAGAAAATCGAGAAAGCCAGAACACTCGAGAGAGGCAATACAGTTGCTAAACCCACGTCTAATTTTAAAGGAGGCATCTTCTTGATAATTCTCATTCGTGCTCGAAAGAGAGACTCTTAAAGCATACGCAGTCTCCCAGAAAAATCCAGAGAGTGAAAATACAAGAAGAGATATCAAACTTTGAGAAATCGTTAATCAAATCGAAGATGTCTCAACCCAACACACTTGAAAGTTATCGTTACTTGCTGAATATGGGAGAGGAAGAATTCGAAGCCATATTTGGGATCAAGCCTATGGAGCCCGGCCCTTCCACCGACGACGTCCAAGAGCCCGGTAAGGACAATGACAACAACGGTAAAGGTCAAAAGAAGCGTTACCGTCGCCATACTGAGGAGCAAGTACGAAAGCTTGAAGCTTTCTTCAGAACGTGCCCTATGCCAGACGGCAAACAAAAAATGGAACTGAGTCAAGAGCTAGGCCTTGAACCTTCGCAAATCAAGTTCTGGTTTCAAAATAGACGAACCCGAATGAAGACTCGTCATGAGCACAACGAAGCCGAGTTTCTAAGAGTTGAAAATGAAAACCTCCGAGCGGAAAACAAGATGTATAAAGAGACTTTTGACTCCGCCACCTGCCCCAACTGCAATAGCCTCCTCCTCACCCTCGATGAAATGTATGATCTGAGGATCGAAAATGCACGTTTAAGAGGTGAGTTAGACCAATTTATAACAGGATCGAGTTCTGTTGGAGCAGGGTACAAAAGGACCAATGATA
This sequence comes from Psidium guajava, assembly GCA_016432845.1. Lineage (NCBI taxonomy): Eukaryota > Viridiplantae > Streptophyta > Magnoliopsida > Myrtales > Myrtaceae > Psidium > Psidium guajava. The sequence goes on from CM028226.1 coordinate 36,090,840, forward strand.
CTGGATCAATATTAATACCTCCCGAGGAAGAAGGGACAGATCACCACCAAGCGGACATTGACGATGATCTTTTCGCCATAATCAACCAGTTTGATATCGGTAAAGCATCGGGACTGTGATGCACTTGTTTAGCCAGTGACCACCAGACCTTCGATATGGCCGATGCATACCTAATTTGGGATGAAGCCAGCTGATCATGGGAGAGCCTGTAGAGGAAGCAGAACTGATCCTGAATGAGTGAATGTGTTTTATTTCCTTGCGTGATATGTTTTTCTGCTTTTGTGAATGTGTAAAAGCAAGGAGTAATAATCCGACTTCCCCCTATTAAATGCTCGAATCCGCCACCTCACCAACCTCACGACGAATTGATGGCGAGTAAAAATCTGGATAAACCTGAAGGGTAACTCCGTATCGTTTCAATTTACCCTCAGTTGCTCCAAGTTTTAAAATTAAGCCCCTTCTATTCTCAGGAAATTGTAAATCGAACCGAGAACGCAATCATATCCTAATACAAGTTGAACAAAATTTGGGGGCAAATCGATTCATGGGCATTACCACAGGATGGACAGCTTCGGATAGAGGAAAGTACAAGCGAAAGACGCGAACAATCTCAGAAATGGGTAATTCTGTATCGTTCTAATGTGCACATAATCATCTCAAGTCTTGAATTGTCTTATTCCATTCTTAACAGGGATTGCAAATTACCTCGAGAAATACCGTAACATGGCATAAGGTGATACAACAAGGCTGCTTTATCCCCAAAGATTAACCTTTGAAAGGATAGCCCCATGGACACCTATGGTCCAATGGACCGAATGGTATGGGGGATGACAGTAGGTCCGAAATATCCCGAGTTCGATCCCCGAGGGTGGGGAATGTTGTATGTATTATAAATAAATGAAACAACTTTTTGTGCATTTCTTTTTGCAAGCAGGAATACTCGACGAGTAATACCGAAGTCAATATTTTGCTACATTCTCGGCTTAATGGTGAAGCATCCAACAAAAGTCGAAGAAAACTCAATCCAGCAAAATTGGTAAAAGACTTGTCCAAGGCATTCAAGATGAAAGGTAAATCAGTATCGTTTCCAATTTATCCCTTTTAATACTGGTTGACATGTCTCCTTTTCTTTTCACAGGAAATATTTATACTAACATTTAACATGTTGAAGGAGACAAATCCAAAAGAAAATTATGATCACCTGACAAGATCTATTTTGGTGAAAAATGGGGCAAATTGATCGCAAGCTCTGAAACGAAAAAGCAAATATGTCTTCCTTATCTCGTTTGATTTCAAGAATAATTTCTCTACTTCTTGCAGGGCATTAAACAAACCAAAATGCTCCCTCGCCCATATGCTTCATCGCGCAGGGGTAAAGTTTGAGACAAACCACCCCTCGACATAAGGAGTAGGCTTCCCAATTTGTTCGGTCCGCCCACATACCAGGGGCAATTTAAATTCGCCCATATTTGCACATTATATAAACACACGTGATGCTAAAAAATTGTCACATCTGCATTGTGCTTACACAGTTCATGAATTATGTATGACTATTCCGTGTGTTTAACTTACCAACTCCAACTTAGAGCATAAACTGCACAGGAGATATCAAATGTGCAGAATGGGGCATGACAGGATGAGGAAAGGCAAACCATTTCCACACAGGTCTAACATTTTGATCCACAGATAAACAGCCTTTCTCCAGAGTGAGAAAAAGCCATTTCGGAATGAAGTCCCCCATTCAGATTACATTCGAGGTGTTCATACTATAAGAACCTCCTTAAACAGAAGTGGTAATGCAATATATGATTTATATGTTGATCGATTGCATCATGAGTTATTACATAGACTGCCTTTAATCATGGCAAACTTAGCTGAACAATTTTGTATGAACCAATGAACGCATTGATGAAAATGCTTGCACATGTTAGCTCTGACATTGCCCGACAGGCAACACATTCCCGGTGTTTGAGTTACCTTCCAAAGTCTTGAAATTCATTCGGCGATTATTGAATGAACAAGCCTAGTTGTCGAGAAGCCACCAAGCATTTCTTCCAAATTCTCAGGTAAGTATATCTTCAACCAGAACCTTTCAAGAGAATGAATTCTGACGGTTGTTGGGATACTCGAATCCATTGCGGTATATACAGGTATCCACATTCTTCAATAAAGCATGATTTGTCTCAAGGACAGAAATGTTCGAGACCTTTTGATCTCTGCCTCTTTGGTTTATTCCTAAAACGACAGGAGAATATAATTTGGGTTTGAGCTTCTGCAGGATTCCTGGTCTCCCCAGATTTCAGAATGGCACCCTTTGAGGTACATAAAGTCCTTCTTACAGGCAAATCAAGTCCTTCTTACAGGCATAAAGTCCTTCTTACAGACAAACCAAGTCCTTCTTATAGGCAAATCAAGTCCTTCTTACAGGCAAACCAAGTCCTTCTTACAGGCACCAAGTCCTTCTTACAGGCAAATCAAGTCCTTCTTACAGGCAAACCAAGTCCTTCTTATAGGCACAAAGTCCTTCTTACAGGCAAAGTAAGTCCTTTTTACAGGCAAATCAAGTCCTTCTTACAGGCAAACTAAGTCCTTCTTACAGACAAACAAAGTCCTTCTTATAGGCACAAAGTCCTTCTTACAGGCAAACCAAGTCCTTCTTACAGGCAAATCAAGTCCTGCTTACAGGCAAATAAAGTCCTTCTTACAGGCAAAGCAAGTCCTTCTTACAGGCAAATCAAATCCTTCTTACAGGTACAAAGTCCTTCTTACAGGCAAATCAAGTCCTTCTTACAGGCACAAAGTCCTTCTTACAGGCAAACAAAGTCCTTCTTACAGGCAAAGCAAGTCCTTCTTACAGGCAAATCAAGTCCTTCTTACAGGCAAAGCAAGTCCTTCTTACAGGCACAAAGTCCTTCTTACAGGCAAAGTAAGTCCTTCTTACAGGCAAATTAAGTCCTTCTTACAGGCAAATTAAGTTATTTTACATGGCATAAAGTCCTTTTTACAGGCACCAAGTCCTTTTTACATGCACCAAAGTCCTTTTTAGAGGCACCAAGTCCTTTCTACAAGCGCAAAGTCCTTCTTACAGGCAGTTTCATGGGATAACCTACCATACAGGTCAAATTTCAATCAAATTTTAATCAGTAGAATCCTTTCATTAGGAATCTACCATGGGGTGACCTACCATACGGGTCAAAATTTAAATCAGTAGAATCCTTTTATTAGGAATCTACCATGGTACAACCCACCATACGGGTCAAATTTTAATTCAATTTTTAATCAGTAGAATCCTTTTATTAGGAATATACCATGGGTTAACCTACCATACGGGTTCAAGTTCAACTACTCTAAGGTTTTCTTATAACGAATCTTTAGGTTCTCATTTCATTTTCAGTGGAACAATCATGTCACGACTCTTTTTATTTCCTTGTATTGAGTCGATAAGAATTCAGGTGTCATCTCATCTTTGAAATGAACCTCTACCGAGCTTCCTTTCAAAGAGGGGCAGCTGTTGACACCTGATGTTTAATCATTTTTTCTATTGCTAAAGTAATAAAAAATCCATAAAAATTCATAAAATTGAAAAATCAACTTTGGGGACCTTAGCCAAGCCTAGGGAACCAATTTTGACCAAAAAACGATTTTTCATATTTTTACGTATTTTTTATTTATTTATTTTCAAAAATTAATAGAAAATCCATAAAAATTCATAAAATTGAAAAATCAACTTTGGGAACCTTAGCCAAGCCTAGGGAACGAATTTTGACCAAAAAATAATTTTTCATATTATATATATTTTAATTTTTTTAAAAAAAATACAAAAATATTTGAAAATTTTGAAAAAATAACATTTGAGGCCAAAAAATACACAAAGATAGTTAATATTTTTATTTTAAATCTATTTTCATATTGGCCATCGCAAATTCAGAAAAATCCAATTCGAGTCACGTGTTCCTTCACGAGTATAATCTCGAATCGGGCCTAAAAAAATTTAATTTGAGTCAACTTATTTTTAACTTTCACTTTTTATGAGTTGTGACATTGTCTTCTAATATTTTAAATTTTCATCTTGGCCCAATTATACCCAGAATGACTTAATTTTGCAAAAGGGCTTTAATTAAATTATGCATTATTTTCAGCGACAAGAAATGAGCTTAAACTTGACATGTGGTAAATTTTGGTGTGTCAAAAATTGTGAGGAGATTTGGACTTAAAGAAATATATTTTTTCAGGGACTGAATTGTAAATACTTAAAATTCAAGGACTAAAGTGCAAACACCTAACTCTTGAAGGATTATTTTACAAATAATAAAAAGAAAAGTTAGTGGATAAATTAGAATAGAGAAGGGAAGATGAAGAAGAGGAGATGAAGAAGAGAAGTTGGAGAAGAATGGATGGAGAAAATAAGATAAGAATAGAGAAGGGAAGATGGAGATGAAGAAGAGTTAGTAGAGAAATTAGAATGGAAGATAAGAATAGAGAAGGGAAGATGGAGATTAAGAAGAGTTAGTGGAGAAATTAGAATGGGAGATAAATATGGAGAAGGGAAGATGAAGATGAAAAAGAGTTAGTGGAGAGATTAGAATGTGAGATAGAGATTGAGAATGGAAGATGAAAATGAAGAAGAGTTAGTGGAGAAATTAGAATGGGAGATAGAGTTAGTGGAAAAATTAGAATGGGAGATAGATGAGTAGGTTATAAAAGGAGAAAGAAGTGAGCTTGAGAAAGGACTCTTGGGAGAGAAAATTTGAAGTGTTTGAGAGGAATTTTTTTGGAGAGAAAATTTTGAATGTTTGAGAGAGTTTTGGGAGATTGAAGAAAAATTCGAGAGAAAGAAAATACCAAAAGAGAGAGAATTTTGAAGATGATGGGAGTTTAAAGCTAGGGGTTATCATCACAAATTCCTTCATCGATTAATATAAATCAAGAGTTCATCCTCGTCAACGAGCAAGCAAATTCGAGCTAAGTGTTTTTATTTATTCATTTATTTATGGTTTTACTCGCAAATTAGCACAAATTGTATGCACTTTCTCCATCTCTTTTTTTTTCTCCATATTTTATGTCAGGAGAAGGATATCTCTACGTCAACAGCAAAAATCTCGTAGAGATGCAAAAATCGGCCCAGACAAGCTCCTAAGCTGTCCACCGATTTCTCAACTGATCTGTGACTAAAAGTCCCTCTTAATTCAAAAGAAACTCTCTATATTGGGAACATAGAGAGCGAAAATCAATTATAGAAATCCCTCCCAAAAAAATGGGAGATAAGTACTCTTTCCACTCTTCTGGTTTTAGATGCAGATTAGCACATATTTTGTATACTGACATTTCACTCTATTTTATGTCAGGAAGCCGCAGCTTTATATCAATGGTCAACCCTATGGAAGCACAAAATCGGCTTGGAGGAGTCCTCAAGCGCGCACAAATTTCAAATTGTTGAATCAATTCGTTGTATTTTATTTTAAAGAATTCATACCCCAGAATGGAGAGGACAAAGTCCATCCGCAATTTAAATACCTGCACCATAAATCCCAAAGGGAAGAGCCAAGCCAATGCTTAATCTCCCATTGGAGGTTTTTACTTACAGTAGTTAAATACTTGCAACTTAAATACCTGTATCTTAAATCCCAAAGGGAAGAGCCAAGCCAATGCTTAGCCTCCCATTGGAGGTTTTTACTTACAGTAGTTAAATACCTGCAACTTAAATACCTATACCTTAAATCCCAAAGGGAAGAGCCAAGCCAATGCTTAGCCTCCCATTGGAGGTTTTTACTTACAGTAGTTAAATACCTGCAACTTAAATACATGTACCTTAAATCCCAAAGGGAAGAGCCAAGCCAATGCTTAGCCTCCCATTGGAGGTTTTTACTTACAGTAGTTAAATACCTGCAACTTAAATACCTGTACCTTAAATCCCAAAGGGAAGAGCCAAGCCAATGCTTAGCCTCCCATTGGAGGTTTTTACTTACAGTAGTTTAAATACCTGCAACTTAAATACCTGTACCTTAAATCCCAAAGGGAAGAGCCAAGCCAATGCTAGGCCTCCCATTGGAGGTGTTTATTCACTGTCATGTACTTCCTATAATTTAATTTTTGAATCATCAGACCCAAAAGATAAGTAGGTTGTAATACTGCACAGAAGTCGTTAACACACTCCTTCTTTCGGCTTCAGGGAATCTTTAACACTTAAAAAAAATATAACAAATAAAAATATATACCATCCATGCATCCTATTTAAAAAGTGAAAACACAAAAGAGAATACCCTACTAGAGCTTTAGGAATAAACCAAGTCTGAGTTGCCGAATTAGGATATCCATGAAATTAAGGTACCGAAAGGGCATTAGTTTTAATTAACTAGTGTAACCAAGTCCCCGAGCTCCTAATCTCTGGTTCGCAGGAATAAATTAGTTCTCCCGCTAATTTATTTAGGTTTCTAATCGACCTACCAAGAACGATTAGTGGCGACTCCAAATTTTAAAATCATTTAAACAAAAACCAAAGTTGCGATTCGGTAGGGGTTGGGAGGGTCCGCGTTAGGTTAGTCAAATCTAATTAACCTAATAATCCGTTAACCCCTTTTAAAATTAAAAATTTTTTTAGAGGGTCGCGACACAAAGGAGGAAGCGAAATGGGTATTTTTATTTCTAGTCTTCCTCCTTTACTTTACTAGATGGGTTAGAAGTAATTATATCAATTAACTAAAGCTAACAATGGATAGAAAGTAATTAGGCTAAAAAATAACATGTCATGCATGAGGTCATCTTATGACTAGTTTCAATGGTTTAATTAAGAGCATGTGGATAAAAATTATATTAGAAATAAGAGAGGTGTTCAAGCTAAAGGGATGTCATTATTTGGATAAAAAGATTGAGATCTTAGATTATTTGGCGTATTGTGGTAAATAAACAGGAAAGTAGGTATGCATTTGAAATGCCGGTAAATTAGAAAATTATTTTGAAACCACAAAAAATATTAATTTAAAATGTATAGAAAAGTAAGGACACCTTAATTCAGCAAAATTTTAATTTTGAAAATTATTCAATACATATTGCAGAGTGTATCGATCATTGTTGACAATTATTATACTAACTTTATTTCCTTTAATAACTCTTCACAACTTAATATCATTAATAATATCAAGGAAAAATTTCAAATAAGGGCTCGAGATCCTTTCATTTTCTAAAATAAAAACCTGAAGTGACCTCATTTTCTCAAAGAATTGTCTGAAGTGGATCTTGATTCAAATAAGGGCTTGAAGTAGTTATGAATTCTTAGAAAAAAAGGGGCCTAGTCTCAAGGATATTTTCGTCATTTCTTTTTTATTTTTTATTTGTATCTTCCTTTTTCTATTTTTTTAAATTAAAAAAGAAAAAGCCCACACACATAGACGGGAGGGGCCTATGGCTACCATCCTACCATTGGGTTTTTTTTTGGGGGGGGGGGGGGCGAAGTCATTGGGATGGCCGGATCTGGGTGGGGGTCGCCGGCCCACACGTTAGCCAGGGGGAGGACGGGTGACCCCGGCCCTAGTCGAGGTGAGGGTCGACAACGGCGACCCCCACTCAATCTTGGGCAAGGGCTGATGTCACCCAGGTCCTAGAGGGGGCTTGACCCTCTCTTGCTTTTGGCAAGGGCCTATTGACCTCGCTGACCTCCGCTGCCCACATTGGTTGGTAGGGGTAGCCAAGCCTCCCACCCATGTGTGTGGGGTTTCTTTATTAAAAAATTTTTAATAGAAAAAGAAAAAATAAAAAGGGCCAAATGATAAAAATGCCTTTTATGCCATTTCTTTTTTTGAGGCTCCATGATCACTTTATGTCTTTATTTGAAAACTGGTATGTCACACCCTCGATCTCGAGCGTAAATTTTGACACTCGATCCCGTTTGAATCACGTTTTGAGCATCTAATATATGAGTCAGGACTTGGCATCGTAATGGCTTCACTTGGCTCGATTACACTCCTACATACAGCGAACTGCAAAATAGAAGACCTTGAGATTTTCATGAATCGTACATTTAAAGATGATCATGAGACGACAGTTATTTTTATAATTCAGAATTTGCATATTTCATCAACCAACTACAATGCATAAACCAACTACGAATGTTTCTAGTTTTTGTTATTAGTTAAGACTTCAATGCGTTGGATAGTATAGTTCCAGCAAATTACCACTTAGTGAGACATTATGTGGGTGTAGATAACTTTATAGCTTGAAGGCACATAAACTCCTGTATGAAGAATAAATTCGTTACAAAAAAAAGCGAGATGGTTTATTTAGATACTTTCCTTCCATCTTGACAATTCAAACTTTGCATTCCCGTAAATATATGTGTTTTTATATGATAATTAGGGCAAATAAATGGGCAATTAGTTGACACTTAGGCTACGTTTGGTGATTAGGATAAAAATCAGGATATAATAACATTTATCCTATCATGTGTTTGGCTCTCGCTTAGGATGGGATAAAGTGAGATATAAAATGAATATAGCCTGAAGAAAATTATCACATGGAGGAGGTGGGATAAAGGTGGATAGGATTTTTTTATGTTTATGGTATAAAATATTTTTTTTCCTCTCATATAACAAACTTCTTGAATAATAAAATTAAAATTAATTATCAAAAATTAAATTCAAAATAAAAAAATTTCATTTTTATTTACTCCTATATTTTTTTATATACTTTAATTTAATTATACTTTATAATATATATTTTTGGGGGTGTGTGTATGTGCATATATATATATACATGTTTTAGGTATGACAATATATATAAATATTTTAGGTATGACGATATAGTTTATTTAATGAAATTTTCATTAAGAAATAATGGAAGGGCATAAAATAATGATAAAAAATAAGTAAATAAAAATGAAGTAGAAGAACTCAAATTTTCAATGAACAAATTTGACCTTAAAAATGATCTTTCTAGCTCTCGAAGTATGTGGAACAACGAAATTTTTGAGAAAAAAAAAATACTATGTTTATCTCCTTCTCCTTTGTATCTTTAATTCATATTGAAGTTTCATGAATCATTTGTATTTTTTTAGTTCACCTCAAAACTCTATGAAAACAGCGAGAGAGTCAAAACTTCTTTTCCTTAGGTTTTTGGTTCATGTCAAAAGTTTATGAAAGCATAAAGAAAGTCGAAACTCCTCCATAATTTTATTGTTCACTTTGAAGTTTAACAAAAAGTAGCAAGGGGGCAAAACTTTTCATAGTAGCAAAGATGAATGATCACATTTTCGCTCTTTTACTAAATTTGATAGTAAATTATGAGAGATTCTTAGAGTCTCTATCTATTCAGCTTCAGATTCATTTACATCAATATGTCGTAAATACTAAACAATGAACATGATAGGATATAAAACACATCGCGCTTTATTACCGTGATTCACCAAAAAAGTAGTTAGGGTATGTCAATACTCCTAGATTTCGTATCATATTTTATTAAATCATATTCTGGCTAGAAATCGGGACGTCAAACGCAGCCTTCCTTCCTTATCGATAATTATTCACTTTGAAATAAAAACAATTCTTTTTTATCATTTATTCTCATGCAACGCAGGGATTCATATCAATTTTGCAATCACGATTGTCGCACCAAAAAGCATCCTAAGATCCACGGATCACATCAAATTGAGAGAACTCCTCTCCTTCTTATGATGTCCCGATCACGATCGTCGTTAAATCACATCTATTTTCTGAGATAGAAATTAATTTCCCACGATAAATACTGCTTTTAATAAGTCGATATTTTTTTTCTTTATAAATTCCCCCGACAAGTCGAGATCCTGACGTACGACGCCACCGAAGGGCGCACCCATGCATGCAGCTTTAAGGAAACATCCTTTCGGTTCCCACGCGAATGGACCCCGCGTGGCTTATTTATAACTAAGTAGATAATTAAGTTGATTTTCCTATATATAAGTATGGATAGGATCAGTCCCCGCGACATGCTTTGCGCTTCTTTTCTCTCGGGTCAACTGGTGGCGGCGGACGCAGAAATCTTTCTGAAAATGCAAGATGAAAAAATAATGAGAAAATTTTCAAATAAAAATTGAAAGGCTTTCATTTTATTGTATAAAAATTCGAAGCGGATTTTATTTCAAATGAGAAGCTGAAGTGGCCACATAATCTCATAAAAAAGGCCGATCTCGAAGGCATTTTACTTATTTTTCTTTTTTCTTTTTTTGCATTTTTCCTTTGTCTATTTTTAAAAAAATTAAAAGTTAAAAAGATGGAAGATAAAAAAAAAATACAAACGGGAGGGCTGCCCTTCTCGCTGGCCAACAGAAAAAGGAAAAACCAAAAAAAGACAAAAAAAAAAAAATAATTGACAAAATGCTTTCGAGGCCATGTCTTTTTTTTTTTTTTAGATTACATGGCCATTCTAGGTCATTATTTGAAAAAAGCTTCACTTCATATATTTATTTGAGAAAATAAGAACACTTCAAAGATTTATTTGAGAAAATAAAGTCATTTCGGGCTCTTATTTAAAATTTTTCCAAAAATAATTTGCAACATCTTAATTCAGGAGGGCAATTTATAAAAACTATACATGAAAGTTCATTAATGTTGGTATCTTTATTATTAGAGATGAAAGGTTGTACCATCTATTGAGATCGATTCTGCAAATTTTGAAACCTGAAGCCCACTCCTTAAAAGCCTAAAACTTGGAACCAGCGATGGAATTTGCCGTATCACAGGTTTTTTAGGGTCGATTATAGAATCTACCCAGGTACCATCCGTCTTGTTAATTGAACGATTACAATAAATCATTAACTCAAATTATCATCATTTGTTATCGCAATCCACGATCGCAGCTTATAATTTAGACGTAAGAAGAATTAGTAAAAGTCTCAATTTGGAGGTTACATATGCACTCATTATTAAACGCTATAGAATTCCGCGAGATCACACAAAGACACGGAACAAGAAAGACACAAACTTATTGCAGGTTTTCAGGTGGAACTTACCTGTTAAAACCGATTCCTTAATTCTCAAGACGTAGAACTTATCATGCATATCCTTAAACCTAGAATGATATTGGTCTCGTCGACTTGATTCTCCAATTTTCGATTCTATTTTAGAACCTCGATGACCTCCCCTGTTCATTACTAATGTGCCGTCAACACGCTCTACTCGTGTTAATTTACGATTGGACAGCGCGGTAAGCTGTCGACATTTACTTCCATTGCCATAAATAGTTCATGAGTGTAAAAAGCAAAGGCTTGACACCCCCAAGAACGGAATTTCACGACGTGGCTGACGAGAAGCCGTCCCGCGGAAAATTCCTTTCGATGCACGAGGCGGGCAATTGAAAGTTCTCACGAGAAAAGACTTCTTATTCAAAGTCCGATTGTCTTGTCGGGGGAAAAAAAAAAAATTTCAAAAAGAGCCGGCGAAAGAGAATTTTTGGAAGACGGAACGGCACCGTGTCGTCAAATAACTTAACCGCGTCGAAGACGCCGGGGGCCCCACCGTCGTCTTACGGGACACGGAGGCGCGGGAATCTTTTCTTTAATCTGTAACGTCCCCCCCCTTCACTCGCACTCTGCTTTTCCTTTCCTTTTTAAATTTTTTTTTTGACCTCCTTTTTTGGGCCGAACGAAAAGACGGCTTTGTCCAAAATAAACTCCTCGGAGCATCTGCAATTTGGGGTGGACTCACCGAACGCCCCTGATCGAGTCTCCCGTACTATTCTTCTTCTTCTTCTTCTTCTCGGCGCTGGAGTCGCAGTTCGTGATTCGAGGTTCGGCGTGCCGTCTGCGGCGCTAGAGACCGATCGATTTGGTAGAGGGGAGAACGCAAAAGGGATAGCGCTTGACGCCTCCGATGGTGAGAGAGACGGAGTACTACGATGTTCTCGGGGTCAACCCCTCGGCCACCGAGTCCGAGATCAAAAAGGCGTATTACATGAAGGTGAGCGCCAGTGTCGATTCTCATTCGGCGTTTTTTTTTGCTGGCCGCGGGAAATTAGGGACAGTGGTCCGATTTTCGCGTGGGGATTTCTAGGTCTAGCTTCGTACGGATTGTTTCCCGATTCTCGATGTCCTTCGTGTAGATCGAACTGTTGGTGGGGGTGCGATCGTGAGGGCATCGGGAGTGGATTCGGATCTGTCTATGTGTAGGATTTTGTTTCATCAGCTCCGCCGTCGTTGACTTTCAATTTCTTGTGGGAATGACAGTAGACAGTATATATTTTTTTTATTGTTCTGATTTGTCTTTTATAATGATTGAACGGTGGCTTCCTCCATAATTCATGGAACGGGGTTCTAAATTATCAGTCTTCCTGGTCCGAAGTTATGGCCGTGCGAGATTGATGATGTTGTGTATAGTGTTCCAATAGCTGTTGGCATTGGCAATATGGCGAAGCAAAGTAGGATAGGATTCCGCAATTGGCGTCTAGTTCTGGTTCTTGAAGATGACCTTTCTTCGTGTTGGCGAGTTTTGACTTCGGCTCATAGTTAAGAATTTGACACAGAACATGCTCGATATTTGTCTTTGACGTGCTATCTGGCTGTTGATCAGATGGAATAGTACATGAGCAATAAACTCAAGGACCTGAATTTTGTATTTTGCAGGCCCGGCAAGTTCATCCAGATAAGAATCCCAATGATCCTAACGCAGCCCACAAATTCCAGGCAAGTCTGCATTTGAGTTGGAAAGTGGAAAATGTTGTATTTCTCCTCCTCCAGATGAATGAGATTACTCTTTATTAAAAGCTAAATCAAACCGGCTGAGTATGCTGCAGTTCTAATTTTTCCTACTTTCGCAAAATATTTCAATTAGGATGAAGCATACGCAATTGCTGAACTCATTACCCATGCAAACCTATAAAAATAAAATAATTCGAGACATGATGTCCCTGAAGTTTCTGACTCGTTTCGGAGTAGTCTGCTTGAGCCCTCTCCACAAGAGCATGCGTTATCCTGGTTTCATTTCTTGATTATAGCAAGAACTTTCTAATAGTTGCTTCTCACATGCTAGCCAATTGCCTTAGAATATGATATTACAGCTAAAGGCGGTGTTAGATTTGTAAAGAGAATTTTGTGGTACATTCTTTTCCCGGATTTCTCCTCATCCACACAAGGCCAGGATTTTCAGCCGATAAATTAGATTTATCACTTAAATGATAATAAGCATGCAAACACTGTTTTAAAACTCTAAGAGAGTCATTAGTAGCTCTAGCAGCTTCAGGAATCTTTTCTTTTCTTCTTTTTTTTTTTCCTTTTTTTTGCTTTTTTTTTTGGGAGGGGGGGGGGTTGGGTGGGTGGGTTGGTGATGTGGGGGACACTTTTTGTTAAAAGTGAATAAGAAGGCTAGTCTTGAAGAATGGACTACGTCTGTCACCATAGACAAAATCTCATTTAAGCACAATTTGGTTTACATGCTCTGTGATCTCAGCCTGGCAATTATTTTCAAAATTGTCAAATCGATCATGCAAACTGGCTATATAGCAAAGGAACTGTTATGCCTCTTTGAGGTGACCGGTCATGCAACTGTTGGGAGCTAGTTATCAATTTCTATCATTCATGATCACGTCGACTGTGACAAGTAGGTTTTCATTTCTAATTGGTTATTGGGTTTAACAATCAATATATTGCCATTGATTATTGGATTCAACAATCAATAGATTGCCATTCTAACTGTTAACTTGCAGCAGATACCCAGTGCATGCGCATGACTTATGTATAATTTTCCATTCATGGTCCATAGATGTTTATCGTCAGATTAATTAATAAATATCGGTACTTTTCACTTATCACTAGATATTGGTAATTATCATACCGATCATACCACATTAATGTTGTTATACAAATTTATAGTCCATGTAAGACAACGTAACCATACTTATGATGTTTGCGCATGATTTTCCGTTCATCGTCCATAGACGTTTATCGTCAAATCAATTAATAAATATTGGTATTCTTCTCTTATCAACAGATAGTTGTAATAATTTTGCTACATTAATGTTGTTGCACAAATTTGTAGTCCATGTAAGAGAACGTAAGCATACTTATGATGTTGTGATGTTCAAGGCATCAATTATACAAGATGAGGAGCTGTACATTGAAAATTATGAACTTTCTTTACAAAGTTGCTTAACAAGTCACCCTTTGCCTAGGCACTCATTTATAAAGTGCATTGAGTATTGTTAAGTTTATCCATTCATTAATGAAATTTTATAGGAAGGACTTTCCTTGAAAAAACACTAACTAATAACATTTACTGTTGAATATCTTAAGAAGTCAGGTCAGCCTTTTTCTTCACTATTCTCATTAATGTGTGTTGATTAGAGAAGACTTCTAGAAAGATCAAAACACTGAGCAATTTTTTGTATGAATAGAACAATTACGATAAAAAGCAAAGGATAATAAGGGTTAAATTGGAACATAAGACAATTTTTTTTGGTATAAAAATGAAGACTGAAGGATATAAAAGGTGCCTCAAGTTACTACGAATGAGTACCATCAATCGGTAACTTATTTAATAAAATTTACCATGAATAGGAAGCTGGTGCATGGTTATGCTACTAGTATTGTGTATTGGTTCATAAAATTCTTTTGCGTTTTATGATTTCATTATTAGTCTACCGTCAACTTCTCAGCTTTTACACCATGAGTAGATGCTTTAGTGATTTTTTCCTCTTGAGCTTTTGTTCCCCTTGTGTACAGTTCTTTATTTTCGGTTCCCCTCGCATGTCATGTGTTGAGTCATCCTGACCTCTTATCTGATTCTCTCTTTATACAGATCTTGGGAGAGGCATACCAAGTTTTAAGTGATCCGGCACAACGACAGGCATATGATGCTCATGGAAAAGCAGGAGTCTCAACGTGTGTTCTTTTCCTTAGCTTAAAATAAATTTGAATGGAGATGTTTCTTTCTATCAATTTTCTTTGCATCTGCTAACTGTTTGGCTGTGCTTTAGTTGAAGCATGCATATTGCTGTTTGACTAACCTCATGTTCTTGTTTTGTTTGTAGGGATGCAATCATCGATCCAGCTGCAATCTTTGCTATGCTTTTTGGCAGTGAGCTTTTTGAGGAATATATAGGTCAACTTGCCATGGCATCAATGGCTTCTCTGGATATCTTTACAGAAGGGGAGCAGTTTGATGCTAAGAAAGTGCAAGAGAAAATGAGGGTAATGATTTATTCTATCTCGTACGAATCAGATCTCGATTTGCAAAGAATTTGTGTTTTCATCTATGCTTCTTGCCTGCATTATGTAACTTGTCTTGGAACCTTAGAAATATGAGTAGTGGAGTTGTCATGACAAGTGGCAATATACAAATTTTAAGAGATTTGATGATATGATGGAGCAGTAGTTGTGCATGCATATGTATTGGTACTCACCAAGGGGTGAAAGAGCTAGTGGATTAAGTGGCATATTCAAATTCCATGTGATAGCCCCACCACAAAAGCTTGTGACTAGTGCTGCTGTTTCTACTATCTATCTTGCTTGATTTTCCGCTGTTGTTGGGCCACTAATTTCAAATTTTTTCATACAGATTGTTCAGAAGGAAAGAGAGGAGAAGCTTGCACAAACATTGAAAGATCGGCTAAACCAATATGTCCAAGGAAACAAAGAAGACTTTGTCCGTCATGCTGAAGCGGAAGTAGCAAGGCTTTCCAGTGCAGGTTGTCTTTCTCTAACAGTATATGATTGCTTTAAGGCGAAAGAGGATACTAAAACTTCCTCAGTACTCTTCAGTCACCTCCTTCAATGAATTGCATTCAGTCGTGGCAGACTCAGTTTCTGGAAGGATGGATGTACTGGCGGCTACATTGAGTTCGCTTACACGCTGATAGGATTTAACTGAGCTGCAGCTGCAACTAAGAGCATATGGTAGATTAGATCCTAAGTATTATGGGTTAATGATTAGTTTCTAGACAAGGTAATCCAAATGTCTAAGCATCTATTATACCTAAGCTTAAACCAAGTACTCATGACACACAATAAGCAAGCACTTTCAGACTCACTGAAAGTGAAATTAGGCTTGCTTGAAAGAATTTTTTTTAGGCTCTGAGTCCGGTTGCTTGGCAAATCCTGACTTTTGTATCGAGTGTCTTTCCATATGATAAGCCATCTCGCAGTTTATTTGTTGTAGACACTTTCTTTTGATTTGTGCATCTTTTCTGGTATGTGCAGCTTATGGTGTGGATATGTTGAGCACGATTGGCTACATATATGTGAGACAGGCAGCTAAGGAGCTTGGAAAGAAGGCAATATATTTGGGAATGCCTTTTATTGCAGAGTGGTTTAGAAACAAAGGACATTTCATCAAGTCTCAGGTCACAGCAGCTACAGGTTAGTGGATGTTAGTTGTCTTGATAGCAAATTAGAATGTCTTAATAGCAAGTAGTGATGCCCTCTGCTACTTGATTTCAAAGCGTTTAATCCATCCTCCTCAATTAATTGCTTGAGAATAGCATCTTCGGTAGTTTTAAAGCAGCCATGCTCTTTTGCTATTTTTGGAAATTATACCCTGGAAAAAATGCCTAGTCATATATGCTTCGCAGGTGGATGCTTCAAGAATATCCGTGTGTCTGATCAGTTGGTTTCCTTGACATGTGTAGGTGCTATTGCTCTGATCCAGCTTCAAGAAGACATGAAAAAGCAGCTCAGTCAAGAAGGAAACTATACCGAGGAAGAACTTGAAGCGTACATGCAATCTCACAAGAAGTTGATGATTGATTCTTTGTGGAAGCTTAACGTTGCTGACATTGAAGCAACTCTTTCCCGTGTTTCTCAGATGGTTGTATTGCTAGACTAGTTAACTAATTACATTTTCCAGTTGTGCTCATTTTGGTTGAAATTTTAAGCCTTTATCTTTCTTTCAGGTTCTTCAAGATCCCAATGTCAAGAAAGAGGAGCTCCGGGCACGAGCAAAGGGATTGAAAACTCTCGGTAAAATTTTTCAGGTAATTCCCCCCTTGCATTGGCTTTTTACCTTATAATCATGCTAACAAATTGCCCCCCGGCAAAGAATGATGCCCCTTTCAAAGCAGTGATTACAATAATTCAGGATGGCTGTTGCAAAGTTTCTTCGATTAGTTGCTTAACGAGTGCCATAACAGAGTCTTCTTTTATGCCAACTTGGTAAGTGTCTTTACATCTTTGTGACGTTCTGGTTGCAGAGGGTTAAGTCAGTCAATGGGAATGATCCTGATGCTCTGCTCACTGAGAAAATGAATGGAAGCGATTCAAGTAGTGACCCTCGCTCGCCTAATACGTCATCAACGCCGAGATCTTTCTCTGAAGAGCAGTCCTATGCTTCACGTGAACCGCAGGTATGCCAGCGTGGAACTCATTTATTTAACTTGACCATCATGTTAAGATTTCTTGCTCGAGGTATTCATGAATTTCACTCAGCCAGCAGACCACATGATGCATGCAAAGAATTGAAGGGAAGTCTTTGAGAGTTTCATAATCTATGGTTGCAAGAACTAGCGAAATGTTAGGGAGAAAAACAAGAAGAAAGCTAGAGAGATACCCAGCATTTATTCTGCAGCAGCTATTGTCAGCCCCATGAGTAATGAGCATTCAACACATTAAATTTAAAATGAAAAATATTCATCTAAGCTCAATTATACATTTAGATATTCACACGCAAACGGGCCCACAAACCCATGCTTGTATTGATACACTGATAAGCATGCTCATTGAATACTCATACTTGCACTTACATGCATTGATGGAGAATCTATTGGACCTTTTCTTTTGCTCCCGACAAAAATTCATAGGCCCTCTATTTGATTATAACCAATTAACTATACCCTATGGAAGAATTGACAGTCTGGCTTTGGATTTGAAAGTTTGGTACTCCGTCTGAAATCGTAATGCTCTCTAATGTGGAGGGGAAAGACACTTGTTTCGAACTAGATATGAAGGCAATAAACTACTCATTGTTTTATATGATGCATGGTGATAGAGATGCATCTCAAGTTTTCATCCATGTCTTCATGAAGGGGAAAGACACTTGTTTCGAACTAGATATGAAGGCAATAATTGGAACTACTCATTGTTTTATATGATGCATGGTAATAGTGTTGCATCTCAATTTTTCATCCATGTCTTCATCTAGACTTCCCCTCTTTTACTTAGTGTTCTTTTGTACTTACTGTGTTGCAATTGGACATATGCTAGAGCCCCTATGTGGAGGCCCCTAATATTGGTGGAGCACCTCTTAGCTTCGACTTCCCAAGACCAACTGCACCACCGGGTGCATTTAGACATCCTTCATCAGGCAGGGATTGACATGGACGGTGAGAGTACTCGAATCATTTTCTCCATTACCGCATGGTCCGTCATTTTGTGGGTATTTAGGGAGGATTTTTCTTTTTAATGTTGAACCTGGATGTGTTTGTAATGAGACGTCTGGATGTTGTTTTCTGCTCGAAAGCACGTTTCATCTCTGGCCTCCAGCTGCACAGGCATTATATGTATGTATCCATGTGGACAAAACAGAAGCATATATACAAAGGGATAGGGGGTGGTATTAGGCGTTAGTGTCTTCTTTGATTGTCATTAGGGGGCTGGGATTGGCGGCCTCATATTTTGTATTTTGTAGTTTCTGAGAACGATGCTTTTGTGGTCACATTCTTTTCCTTTCCTTTCCTTTTCTCGGGTTGTCGCTTCATGGAGATATTGTATTATTTTCCCCATAAGATGGATGGATTGAAACGTGTTTGTAATATAGTTTGTCGAATGAAGAGCTTGCCCAACAATCAGCTCACTATACTATTCTCTAGTTTTTGCTTCCGCAACACCTGTAGAATGAAGAGACGGAGATTAACATGTCGGGTACTTTCGTTTTTCTTTTTTTGTTTGGTGTGTGCCAAGAGCGGTAAGCAAATTTCTACCTTAAAATCAAAGGAAACGTGGCGACGTTCTGAATTCAACGTTGCTAGAAGTATTACAGGGAGCCATTTTTCCTTTTGTGTTATTCATATGGGATTCGTACTGAATGATCGTATCTTACCATTCCGAATGCAGTGCATTAGGCCGAAGCAGCGTATTGAAAATTGAGTTATTATGCTTATCAAGTATCCCGTGGACACTCGTCGATCATGTAACTATCTCACATCTCACTTTGAGCGAGATCTCAAATTGCTACTCTTGAACATTCGTAGCTCTTATCTGTTTTGCTGTGGAGAAAAAATAAGGAGAGTCCCTTTCCCCCTTGATATTGTAAGGGTGTTTCAGTAGGTGAACGAGCATCTCTCGGGCGGGATGATGTTTCATTAAGACTTCATTTGTTTTACGAAAAATATGAAATTTTCCGCAAAGAATATGTGAAAGAGAGGAAGAAACAATGATAAGGAAAATTTTTTCTTCACTTTTGAAGGAGTTTTTTCTTTTTTTCATGTGAGAAAAATATTTTTTTGGACTAGCTTGTTTTTTACGAACCGAGTTTTGAAAAATCCAAAAAGTATTTTTGGGAAAGTTATTTTTCGTGAAATAAATGAAGCCTCGAATCATTAATATACTTCACAACGAGGAATGTCTGACATGGCAGTGGTAGAATCGTAATGAATTGTTGATAAGGGCTTTTTCGGCAATATTTCTCTCTTTATTTTTCCACTCTTGGATAGGCCAGATAATTTTTCTATTTCTCGAAACAAATTAATTATTAGGGAATAGATTTGGAACAAAAACTTGAAGTAAAAAAAAATATATTTTTTAATTTATTTTCAAGAACAAAAAGAAAAATAAAGTCATTTTAGATAAACAAGCTTAGTGTAACCCGACCTGCATATACGATATACTAAGTTGTCGGATCAGGATTATTTATCTATTTAATTTGGAAAACCATTTGCACTTTTGCCTCCTTTGGTATACTTGTCCTCAAAATAATGTTAAGATAGAATCAAAATAATCGATTTGATTTCTATTTAATCTCTATGTTAACATTTTTTTTAGCACGTTCGGATACATTTTACATAAGACGCATAGAAAAATCATATGCAACATAAAAGAATTAACAACAACGAAAGTACCTTTAAATTCGTATACGAATGCTTTGTATTTACATACATGAATTATATTAACATTTGAGTTTTATTAAGTGCTACTTTTTAATTATTGCAGGTGGGTGTGGTGGGAGTCGGTGAAGAGGGCAGAATTACATGTTGTCAATTTATGGATTGATTCTCTAAATGAACGTCCATCGAGATTAGCTATCTAAGACCATCATAGGAAAGCCCATTGACGCAGAGGTGATTCGCCATTTATTTAGTTCTAAATAATGGAAAAGCAAACGAAATGAATTAGAAAGCCGACTTACTACCGGATGGATTCGCAATGGATAATGAAGGGAGACTAACTGAGAGATGCGAAGTCCACAAGACTATTGAAGGGATAAATCGACTTAGAAATGGAGCTTAGAAATGGAAGGACGAGCGGTCATTATAAATTGTTTGAGGGTTGAGTCGTGCTACACATGCGAGCGAATGCTTTGGAGTACTCACAAAACTCTATCGAGATAAAGCGGAGAACACAATGACGACGTGGGACGGAAATAACGAGATCGGACGCTAATAGCTACGGAAGCAAACGACAAATTAACAATGCTCCACACTTTGCGGGACTTGAGATACTTGATAACTACTTGAGTGCCGATCGGACGAAGTAAACTAAGAAGTTAAGCGAACGAACATTGGACGCGATAAAGATGGGTGGACGCAAATATGCAATCACGTAGCCATGGACAAGTTAATTTAGGGAGACCCTCTGGTAGAACTGCCAAGGACATACGAAGAGGAACTCCTAGATATTGTAAATAAAGGCAAAACAATCAAAAGAATTATCCCTTACCATGGATAACCATGAACGGTAGTGCAGGAGGGTGACGTGACAATGAGGTAATGTCCGCAAACTTTCTCACGCCACCGTGCATGAGAATAGCACTGAGATGAGTAAAAGAGATACCACCTGGCAGCAAACTTCTCCAACGCGAGGACATCTCAACCTGGGAAAAGAAAACCTCATGACGAGGAGTCCTCCTCGTGTAATCCGCCGGAAGGAAACAGAGAAAAACACACTTTATAGCTCATCAGTCTTGAAGATCAAGGGAAGCCTGCGAGAGTTTTGGTCGAGCTCTCAACAAGCCACTCTCCAAAGCCAGCAACAACAGAAGAGTTCACCGGAAGCGGAGCCACAGTACGATTGAAAATAATCAAGGCAAGTAAGTCCTCTCGCTCCCACCCTTTCTCGCTTCACCACGTTTGTCTAACTAGGGGAAACTAAAGCAACCCTTAAACTGAGCCATCTCGCTGAAGTCGAAGAAGTTCGGGAAGTGGAATTTGGGGTTCGAACTACAAAGAAATTAAGTTGGCGGAGAGGAGCTGACTTATGAATGAACTCCCGATTCTACTATCTAGAGGACTATTGCATGTAATCTCTAGCTTGATTTAGATTGTGTAGTTACAAAGGACACATCTTTGAACCCAGAGAAACCATTGCTCAACGTATGGAGCAAAGAATAAACGATATGACGTTTGGAGGCAGTGAACCTCGTGTAAAAGAAGATTGGAAATGTGAGTTGAAGCTGCGAACTCTGCCTAAATGGAAGTATGGTATCGAGAGACGTAGGGTTCGCCTAAATGCAGTAAAGGATTAATTGACAGTGGCAAACTCTCGTCACTAGAACAAGATTCTGAATGGAGGGATGAGATGTTAAACCACTGGGATGAGTCTGTGAGCAAGTAAACCGATAGAAGAGAGAGACAATTAGTTATGGTGTAGGGTTTGGGTGCATTTTAGAGGGTTATCTTCAAATTGTTTTCGTGTTAACATTTTGCCGGTTAAGGATTGAACTAGAGGGACTCACTACCTTAAAATCTGTAAGCTCGGATCCACTTGTCTCATATCAGTAGGTAAATGGCTCTAAATGTCTGCTGGAGATTCATTAAAGAAAACATGGATGATTGCATGGAGTTAACGTTGGCTAAACAAAACCTTCGAATTGGGAGCTTAAGAAATTGTGTGCAGTTCTCTGAACAATTAAGCATAGCGAATGAATATATATATGTACTTACACACTGGTTGCGTAGTCGATACCGAGGAACGAATGCTAGAGATGTACTTTTTATAATTCGACGGATTAGTTTTTTTTTTTTAGTAGGCTGAATGTATACCTCGGTGTATTCGAAATGGGATTAAATTCATCGTGTTAAAATTCTATGAATGACACCATATCATTGCATCCTTTGGATCCTCATGAAATATATTCACTTGGTGAGAGGGGTTGAGGGCCATGAAAGGAAAATGTGAAATTTCCTCGAGGGAGATGGGATGCCTTGATCGGTGGTGCCAAGTGGACCGCGTAGTATATGACGCGAAGCCTCGGAATGAGGAAACTCGTGGTGGAAGTTTCCATGAGGGTTGGCAATAAGCCGAAAATGATATCAACATTATGAGTCGGTAATTGGGACTCGGGCGTGACCTCGCAATAATGGTAAGTAGAATGTATGGAGTGCATGCATCCATGCATATCCATATCATAACATGCGCATCATGTTTGAATGCGTCGAATTAGATGCACCGCTAAACTTTGGTAATTAATTGGTTATTGTGGTGGACTTGAATTGTATGGATCCAAGCGAGCATTTGAGTGCCTAGATTTATTTGCTATGGATGCTAACACTTGGGTTACTTGTGGTTTTAGACGGACCAAGATGGGCTTGATCTCGATACCGCCGGGTTCTCGCTACAGCCTATCCATTTCCATCTAGTTTGAGACTCAGGATTTCCTTTTGCCCGACGTTCTTGGCATGACCTTCACTCGCGTCGTCGCCATAATGACCCTCGATGTGGCAGTGGGCATGGCCTGCTAGATGATCCAGTATGTGTCGATATTCCTGAATATCGACGGACATCGAGAGGGCCCATTGTCACGCGAGCTTTTCGACGAGAATGAGAGAGATGACGGCAGGGACGCTCCGAGCAACAACGCAACTGGAGGTGGGCCGACCAGAGCGGGGACCTAGGTAGCATTGGACGAGCAAATGACGTAGCATTTTTTGAAGCCCCGTAAACCTTAGATAAGGTTGCGGCATTTTGGTAACGATCGTTGATGGGGAGATGTTTTAGTAGTGCTATAACCGGGTTAGGCTTGATGTTAGTATCCAGTGTTAGTCTCTCCATGTCCCTACCCAAGCTACCCAATGTAAACAAATAAGAATATAATGGAAAGCCGGCTTTTGTAGTACGCGCGTATGATTGCTGAAACCAAAGTGTCCATTTAGATTGCCTTGTAACTTATATGTATTTTTGCTACATGACAACGATAGTCCACCGTAAGAATAAATAGCTGTGACAACTTGGGCATCACGACTCTGAGGTAGCAAACCGGTAGAAGATTCAGCAGCTACCGCAGCCCCAGCTTTCCTTAAGTTAGCTTCCGCTAGTTCAAGAGTGCTACCGTCAAAGTTGTGATGCCTAAGTCATCATAGTTATTTATTCTTGCTGTTGACTATCGTTGTCATGCAACAGAAATACATATAGGTTACAAGGAAATCCAAACAGACACTTTGGTTTCGGCAATCATATGCCCGTACTACAAAAGTCGGCTTTCCATTATATTCTTATTTATTTACATTGGGCAGCCTGGGTAGAAACATGGAGAGACTAACACTGGATACTAACATCAAGCCTAACCCGGTTATAGCACTACTAAAACATCTCCCCGTCAACGGTCGTTCCCAAAATGCCGCAACCTTAACTAAGGTTTACGGGCTTCCAAAAATGCTACGTTATTTGCTCGTCCGATGCTACCTAGGTCCCCGCTCTGGTCGGCCCACCTCCAGTTGCGTTGTCACTCGGAGCGTCCCAGCCGTCATCTCTCTCATCCTCGTCGAAAAGCTCACGTGACAATGGGCCCTCTCGATGTCCGTCGATATTCAGGAATATCGACACATACTGGATCATCTAGCAGGCCATGCCCACTGCTACATCGAGGGTCATTATGGTGACGACGCGAGTGAAGGTCATGCCAAGAACGTGGGGCAAAAGGAAATCCCGAGTCTCCAACTAGATGGAAATGGATAGGCCGTAGCGAGAACCCGATGGTATCGAGATCGAGCCCATCTCGGTCAGTCTAAGAAAAAAAAACACGAATACCACGAGTGTAAGTATTCTAGCAAGTATATCTAGCCGCTCGGACACTTATTCGATCCACCGCGCTACTCACAATCTAAATACCTATTTCTCGTACTAGCAGGCAGGCTACTATTCGAGTAAACTACATGTATATGCATCAAATATAGAGCATCACGAATAAATGATTGTATGCATGACCTCCTATTCTCTATTTTCTTTGGAGCGGTACTACATTCCAACCATCTGCTTGCATACGCGTCGAGTATCCTATGTCTCCGGCAGTACTCATTTGTAACTTGGGCCTTTTCCTCGACTTTCTGTCGAGTCTCATGGCTAACTCCCCACCATGAGCTTCTCACTCCGAGGCATCGCACCTACTCTGTGCGGTCCTCTTGGCGTCACCGGCCAAGGCGTCCCAACTCCCACGGAGAATTACTCAATTCTCGATCTTTTTAATATCGTTATTCTACGTAGTCCACCATTCCTCTCCGTCGGGTGAAGTGCCACGAAATGTAATGTCGCACCATGAAGACAATTCTATACCGAGACGAGCCATGCAATGGACTACCAGACATAACAACAAACTTAGGATTTTCTATCATTATTATTAAAGACAATCCTATGAAGTTTCGGCCGACGATAGTTTATTCGCCATGGTTTCATGACCCTTTTTGGTTGATGGGTTCACCGAGACCCTGGAGTGCTCACTTTCATTCCAGTGCCTTCACAAATGCAAGAGTTGGGGTTCACTTTAATTTTTTTTTTTTTACTGTAGACTTCGGAACCCCAACCTGCAATCTAACGTTTCCCCTCAATCTACCTTAGCTCATGCGGATTCACCCAGCAACATCAGACTTCGCGGCATCCTCCTCCCTTGCTTATCTCTATTGCCCTCGACATCTTTATTCTGTCTCCACTAATTTCAGCATTCCTCAGTTCTAACCAGTCTTCTTTTCTGGTTTATACGATCCAAATGGATGGCCCTGCCAGGTACCACTATCATCGAAACCAGCCTATTCATTTGTGTCCCTCTCCTTGAACTAACCCACATATGTCTGTGCTCTGGACGCCTCACTCTAACTTCCGTTCTAGCAAATGAGTTTTGATCCAGGGAGTATCCAAGACTACATATTCTCGGGGTTCGAACTCGCTGTGATCTTCCCCTGACAGGCGCTTCAACGGCCTTGTCTAATTTCCCACTCACGTCTCTTAATTCACTTTCTAGGCTAGTTCCAGTTTTAACACAAAATGGGAAGTCGTCGTTCTCGCACCATACCCAACCTACGAACCGAATAGTGCTGTGGGCAAATACGAGTGGAGAGGCAGGACATACTCGCCTGGGGCTGCCGGCGTCGAAGGTGAGAAAACTGGTCTCTCTCTCTCTGGGCACTTGCTGCAGACGGTGAGGTGTAGTTCCTCCGTTCCGCAGGGAAGGCCACCCCAGGTGATGAGGAAGGGAAAGAAAAATGCACTGTTCTACTCTTCCTGGCGATTTTTTTCCGAGAGGAACAAGCGGTGGGTTTTTCCTCCTCTTTCCCAATGTGCACGATGATTGCGCCGCCTGTGCTGGTGGAAGCAAAATCCATTGCCAAGTGGCTCTCGTGCCACATCCTAGCGTCCTCCTTCTAGGCTTCATGCACGGTATTCCTCTGTAGTGATTAGCTGTCCAACATTTCCTTCAGCATCTCGTCAGGACCTTCCCCTTTTTGCCCCTGTCGCAGTGGCCCTTGATTTCCACTGCACACACTCGGATTATGGATCAGCATTTTGGTCGCTCCGCCGCACGTATTTAAGGAGAACATTGTATTCCTACGTTCCTGGCTGTGGTGCTGTGCTTCGCGCCGTAAGGTTGCGCCATTTTAGTCGTTTTACTCCGAAGACCAACTCCACACCGAGTGGATTTCAACGACCCATCGTGTCGGTCATGTCTAGTTGTCATTCTTAAACTACAAATTTCTATTCTCACATGACCGAAGTTCTAATCGTCATTATTACTTTTATTTCTGATTAAATCCCTATTGACTCTATTATCCGATAAAACATGCATTATCCGGCCAGCTAAATGCTTCATAAGCCCTAGTCAATACCTTTCCACGATGCGTTCAAGATAACCATCATCAAAAATGGAATCCCGATCACATCCGTCATAATTCGTTGTGAATGTATTTTACAACAAGTCAATTTTTTAATCCATTTCGTCCGTCTCTCCATCGTTTATCATTTACGTTTATAACTAAATAAACGGCAAACCACCTCTGTGTTGACAGACTTTTCTCCGCTAATCTCTGTGGACGTTCGTTTAGGGATTCTACACCACCCTCAATTACTTTGTTCATACAATGTCTCGGAATACATAATCATGGTTCAAGGAAACTATATATATATATATATACACATATATTTTGCGATGCTATAACTCACACACGATGTCTAAAAGGTATAACCTTTCTAAGGTTTCAATACCTATTATACACATACTCATTCACTCAAAACAAAACTCTAGTATTCATACAATTATATATCTTTAAAATTTCAGTTATTTACAAAGCTGTCTCGACAAATGCTAGAAGAATAACAAGGAGAATCATCTACTCCCATCTATAAGCACATTGGCATGCATAGACACCACCGCCATCGACCATAGCCACCTGTACCTAAATATTTGAAAAAGGTTCAACGATGAAAGAATGAGTGGAATCTCAAAAAGTATGACATCTAGCCAACCAAATTATCCAATTCATCATCCGATTAGGCAAAAGCACACCAATAATATCAATTCTTGTCAAGATTATAACAATCCACATATCACTCGCGACTACCCAAGGCCTCGAGATATTAGATTATCAACCATAACCAACCTGCACGGAACGAAACTTCATGAACTCCTGCCATAGTCCACGATCGAATAGAATACCCACACACGGCCGTAGCTTCAATTCGTGCCAATTCAAAAACAATTAGGATGATCAGCTCGTGTATTCATGTCGCCCATGACTTAAGGACAACAGATTAAGCCACAAATCCAACATGCAAACTAGTTTTCCCATCCATGCAAGCACAAAAATTCCATTTGGAATACCCACAACCAAAGTCACTGATTCCTGCCTAATCAAACAACCAACGGACCATTCAGTTGTAAGATTAGATGTAGACTACTTGCCTAGGATTGAAGCTCGGAGAAAACGAAACTTGATTCGACACCCGAATGAGCTCCGGTCGATTCTTCCTCCGACGGTGCTGTGCGGACACGAGGGAGAACAGCAGCGACGAGCAGGCGTGGTGGGACTGTCATCGAAGGCTTGAGGACACAAGAAAGCGCTGTCGGGTTGTGGCACGGTCGATCAAAGCGAGAGAGAGCAACAGAGCGAGAGAGGAGAGAGAATGAGGGAGTTTTGAGAGTGTTCTTGCAACCCCAAAATGAGGAGAGAGAAGATGTACGGGCCTTTTATAATGGGGTAGATCGGTGGAAAGGTTAAGACAGTTCTTGGGGTCAAAGCCTGGCTTATTGTTATTCCGCTTGCAAACACATTTATATTCTTTTTCTAGTACGGGAATAGAAATTTTATATAGTTATCAGACACGTTTTTCTGCTCAATAATTCGTCTAAAAAATATAAATAAAAAAAACTATTATTAAATAGAAATTCTCACCGAAAACAAAAATGTTACCAAACACGCCCCAATAGCGTGATTTTCTCATTTTCGCTATTTTAATTGGTAGTGATTGAGCAAAAGCTGTGATTGGTCGAGCTGATGCCATCAGTTGCCGTCCGATGATTTCAATGGAAAAATGAAAAAAATGGCTCATAAATTTTGGATTAATGTGCAATATTGTACCCGAATTTTAAATTTGTTCGACATGGTTCTTGAATTCTTACGTAATATGTAATGTTATTCCTAAATTCTTAATTTGATTACTGTGATCACTGAACTTTTGGTTCGCGTTCAATTTAATCCATAAATGGGAATACAAAATCAAAAGATTGAAAAAAAAAATTATGACAATATTATTGAATTTTATCTACATCGATCGTGTGTCACGTAGTATTGCCGGTGTCCATTTCGCAATTTTCGAAGGCGCTATGCGAAGTACAGATCGACCTCGCAAAAGCCGAAACTCCGGTTGCAATTACAAGACGCAGTGCGAAAGTCTACAGGAAAGAAGGAAAATTCCCTTTATTTCCCTCAACCGAATAACAAACCACCCTCTTCTCCCGTCTGCCACCTGGGTGGGGAATGTTGTAAGGTCTGGAATAGCTTCATCCCTTGGCTGCAGTGGAAGCGAAATTGAAGCGGCGCTCGTGCTCGACCATATCAAGATTAACGCAAAATATTTTACGAAAAATTATTGTCTATTTCGAAAAATTTCTACGTTATTTTTTATTTTATAAATTTATTTTTAAAAAATATTATCTACTTTTTAAAATAAAAAAACTATTATCTGTTTTCACTTTAATGGCTAGAGATGGTTACTCTACAGCGGGCGGTGGTCGGAGATGGGCGGCGACATGGGGGAGACGTGATTGGGAGAAAGAGGCGATCGGAATGAGAGACATTTTTACTTCTAAAAGAGAAGTAACCTTTTTTTTTGTTTAACTTATGAAATTGACTCAAAAATAACTTCATGAGTAAAAATTAGCTTTAAAAATAGAAATGTAAT
The DNA here is from genome assembly GCA_016432845.1 of Psidium guajava. Classification (NCBI taxonomy): domain Eukaryota; kingdom Viridiplantae; phylum Streptophyta; class Magnoliopsida; order Myrtales; family Myrtaceae; genus Psidium; species Psidium guajava. The sequence continues at coordinate 36,119,605 of CM028226.1, forward strand.
ATTTTGTAATCAAACGGATTATTACTTTAAAAATTATATGAAAAATGAATTTCCGATTCAAAATTCATTTCGAAAAATGTTGCCATGCGCGCGCCGTGAGTGTCTGTGAGGAAGTGCTTTCCTCGATGAAAATTAAGGACAAAACTCTTTGAACGTAGCCGCCTCATTCTGGGAAGAGGGATGGGTGCGCACAGAGCTCGCTCACGCTGCGAATATTCCCTTGGCTTGGCAGATTCAGCAAGGACAGATTTCTTCCATCTCTTTCACTTTTCTCAAATTTCAAACTTTTCCCTTTTGGGTGTAGCTCGGTGTCGGTGGTGGGGAGAGTGTCTCTTCGTTTTTTAGTAGATTTCACAGTAGAGAGAGAGAGAGAGAGAGAGAGAGTGTGCAGAAGAATCGGCGCCGTCACTGACTCCGATGGAGGCCATGGCGCGAGCGCGACACATCACGCGAGGCTCCATCTCCCTTTGCTGTTCACGATCTCCAAAGTCGCGGATGCATTTATGGCGCTCGCCAGGGCCTGTCCAAGCTTGAAGGCGTCGCCAATTTCGTCTCCGTCTTCGGCTTCCCTCTTCTTCGTCATTGTGTTTGCATTTTCTGCGCGCCCATCTGGTTCCAACTGGAGTTTGATTTTTTTTTTTCCCTCGTTTTCTCCTTCTTTTCCTACCTTTTTACCCTTGGCGAGCGGAGTACCGCGACGGGGGAGTTCGAAAATGGAGAGCGAGAAGAAGTCGTCGGCCGTGTCGGACGCCGGGGCGTGGGCGATGAACGTGATAAGCTCCGTCGGCATCATCATGGCCAACAAGCAGCTCATGTCGGCTGGCGGTTATGCCTTCGGCTTTGGTTAGACCTCTTTGAGTTTTCCATTTACATGAGTGCTCACGCTTCTCCACTGGACCCCGTTCGTTGATGGATCTGACTCGGAATTTGGATTACCTCTAGTGCGTTATTCTTCTTAAATTCGAACAATCTCCTGAATTTCATCCGCTCTAGATTCGGAGCATGCTGATGCTCGATGTGTTATTGAAGTATTTGGAATCGAATTTGGTACCTGTACACTAGAGGAAGTAGCATTAGAGTGCCTGTTACTCTAGTTTTGGCCCGCGGAGATTGCTTTCGACTTCATCTTCTACTAGCAATTGCAACGAAGGGTGTGTTTGTGTAGTTTAACACATGGGAGATTCCGCCCTGTCCGGTGCTTGACTAGTTTTTCACTGGTTGGCTGGAAGGTTTGAGCTCCTTAGTGTGAACGGAATCAGTGGTGACGACGTTGCTCAACTACTTAAAAGGTTTCACTCAGACTTGTGGGTCGGAAGCGGAACAGTAGATTGCAGATTCATCACTGGAATATCATGTCGATTTCTGGGACTAAACATGATCTCTGTTTCCTATTCATGTTTGGTTTCTGTAGATGATTAATGGTCTTCTTTTCTTTTCTTTTTTTGTTAACTTTTATATCTGACGAAGGCAGATATATTCTTACTTGTGCTCTTACTCTATGTCTATGGTGTATTGAATAATATTTCTATGCCATGTTTTCCAGCAACAACGTTGACCGGGTTTCACTTTGCCGTAACTGCATTGGTCGGTCTGGTTTCAAATGCTGCTGGTTATTCCGCATCAAAGGATGTTCCCTTGTGGGAGCTTCTCTGGTTTTCTATTGTTGCCAACATGTCGATCACAGGGATGAATTTCAGCCTCATGTTGAACTCCGTAGGCTTCTACCAGGCATGAGTTTTAACATTAAGCTCTATTTGATGCATGTCTTTTTTGAGATTCTCCCCTTTGTTCACCAATGATACAATTTAATTTCCTGCAGATATCAAAATTAAGCATGATTCCAGTAGTTTGCTTCATGGAATGGATCCTTCATAATAAGCACTACTCCAGAGAGGTGAAAATATCTGTGGTGATTGTGGTTATTGGTGTAGGTGTTTGCACGGTAACTGATGTGAAAGTCAATGCCAAAGGTTTTACATGTGCATGTTTGGCAGTCCTCTCAACATCTTTGCAGCAAATTGTGAGTATGATTTCAAGCTTGATACCTAAATATACCATCAGTCAAGTCGTTTTTTTTCTATTGGTTGGACATTTGTACGCTTACCTATTGTCCATGTAGTGTGCTGCTTCACTGAGCCTTTGCTGCTTCATTTGATGCCATTGTTGTTCCAGTCACATAATTAGAGAAGGAGCTAAGCTCAATTTTCTTCTCTTACGTTAGAAGGGATCTGCAAATTATGCAGAGAAGTTGTCCTTAGTTGCTCTATCACACAACAGATTGTTCATCAGCTTGCCTTACTTTTTCTTGGGGCAAGCTTTTAATGGGTTGTACAAGTCCACCTGCGAGTGGACAGTTCATTTTTGTTTCATAGTAGACCCTTACTCTTTGTAATTTCAATATATATATATATATATGTTGAACATATTGTTTGGCAGCCTGGACCTGTCACTTTGGTTGTGTTTGGGTTACTTTAGATGGCTACTGAGCATAACGTCCATGCCTTTGAGCAGAGTAGTTCCTAATAATGTAGCAAAGTGTACCTGGGGTAGTCAATTTATTCTTTTTTTTTTTATGAGATCTTTGAGTTAGAAATTGGACCGGTTGCTTTTGCAAACAACACCCCCCCCTCTTCTTAAAACACACACACACACACACACACACACAAATAAAATAAAAAAAGAAGTAGAGAAAAGTCTTGTTCCTCTGTAGAAATTAATAGTGAGGTGTGATTGAGGTTTATGATCATTAATGCGAAATAAGGTAGTGTTCAAATCCGCATTTTCTCAACACTGACCATCTGTGTCTCTAAAAGCCACTTTATAATGAAGTATGGTTATCCCCATTCATGAATGGAATGCAAGTGTTAAAGTGTTTTGCAATGGTTGAACATGAGCCTTTAATAATTGAACACGTTCTAGAGAAATTCAGAGGTCAATGAAAGACAGATTGTGCTTCATGGTGATTGAGGTACCTGAGTTGTTGTTGGAAAATGAGTCAATTGATCTTGAATGTTGAATGAGGTCAAGTAAAGTTTAGCTCCACCAGAAAGTACCGGACAATGTCTCCAAAATTTACCCTAATCAAACAAAGGGGAATACACTTCTGTTTTCATAACTTCTGTTGTAGCATTGCACTGATCATGTGCTTGGCGGAATGCAACTGTTGAAATGTTTTGCAATGGTTGAACACGAGCCTTTAATAATTGAACACGTTCTAGAGAAATTCAGAGGTCAATGGAACACAGATTGTGGTTTCATGGTGATTGAGGTACCTGAGTTGTCGTAGGAAAATGAGTCAATTGATCTTGAATGTTGAATGAGGTCAAGGAAAGTTTAGCTCCACCAGAAAGTACCAGACAATGTCTCCAAAATTTACCCTGATCAAACAAAGGGGAGTACACTTCTGTTTTTATAACTTCTGTTGTAGCATCGCACTGATCATGTGCTTGGCAGGAATTGATAATGTCACTGATGCCCAATTATTATTAGCCACTTTCAGATGATCCCTAACAACGCCTTGGACTTTCTGGATTTTGGCTAGTAGACGAGATAGTCTTGTAATGAATGTGCTTCCTGTCTTTCTTTGGGCTGCTAATTTGTATTGACAAGAAGATGAAGTCTAGTCAAATTTTTAGGTGCACTAGAATTGTAGCCATGACCTCTTTCAGATTTTTATCCTCCCTTTAGTGAATAGGAATGCTAAAACTACTAGTAGCGCCATCCTACATATTTCTGTGGTAACTTATCCATTGGGAAGAACATTAGCGGCTTAGTGGCTATCTTTTGTCTTTGATACTCCTTTTGAAAGTGCTGCTTCTGCTACTCCATACATGGACAGCTTCGTATGGATCTTGTTGGCTTATTACCATATGTTTCTCTGGAACATAAAGAAAGCATTCTGGGGGCGATAACTGTAAGAACATTGTGCATGATGGGAGCTTTCATGACTTATATACTCCCAAATCAACACGCCTGTGACTTATCTTTCCAATTTCTTTTCCAGACCTTGAGGATGTATTGCTGGGGAATCATCTTCCTTTATGTCTATTAGTCGATATCACCAATTGTCAAAATCCATCAGCTTGGTTAATGTAATGTTGCATCCATTTGTGTTCCGCTTATCACTATGACTCCCTGTAAGAAAATCTCTCATTTGTTCTGATGCAATGTTCATGTTGTACAGTCGATAGGTTCCTTACAGAAGAAGTACTCGATTGGATCTTTCGAACTGTTGAGTAAGACGGCTCCAATACAAGCTTTGTCTCTCCTTTTACTCGGTCCATTCATTGATTACTTTCTCAACGGCAAATCCATTGCAGACTACAAGATGTCATACGGTGCTCTTGTAACCACTCTTTGCTAGCTCACAGCTTTATTGCTATTATCCTACGTAAACCGTCTGCATATATTTTCATTTTGTTGGGCAGATTGTCTTTCTTCTAAAATCAGTTTCGGACTGTGAACATATGCAGCTCTTCATCATTCTATCATGCATGCTGGCGGTCTTCTGCAACGTGAGCCAGTACCTCTGCATTGGCCGCTTCTCTGCAGTTTCCTTCCAGGTTCTGGGTCACATGAAAACAGTATGCGTTCTCACATTAGGGTGGTTGCTCTTCGACTCTGAGCTTACTCTCAAGAACATAATGGGCATGATCATAGCAATTGCCGGCATGGTGATATATAGTTGGGCTATGGAGGTCGAAAAGCGGTCGAGCGCGAAGCCTGTAGCAGCTCCTGCCATGAATGGCACCACCGAAGAGGAAACTGAACTTTTGAAGGAGGTCGCTACAACAAACTTAGCACCGGCCTTGAATTCGGAGAGACGACTGACTGAAGGATGAATTGACTTTCTTCTTTGTTCATAGCATTAGAGGTCTTCCATGTGTATCCATCTGCTGCTGCTGCCGGTTACATTACGCCAACATGATTAGATCTCCACATTTCCTTTTCCTCGTCATTTCTTGTTATAAAAGATCTCCCATCTGCGTGCATGTGCAAACGACGGACGCCTGGGGCCGAAGACATTGATGGAAGTTGGAAGGTGAGGGGACGATGGGCTAGAGAACACCTAACAAGCGCCACGTGGCCCAGGGACACAATAAAAATTAGTGAAAGTGCATGTCGATGCCTTTGAAAATTGACTAGGAACATGTTCCAAGCGAGCATCATGCTTTAAATCGAAATTTCTTATATTTCCAAAGCGTAAGTAATGATCCGTAACTAAGCGGTATGAGGCCAATGTCGAACATTTTAGATCTACAATCTACAAACTCAAGTTCTATGATCCAGCGAAGGGAGCCCACGCGTCTAACTCTTTTACTTATTGGCCAGCCTGCAAATCATTTGAGTGGAAGACTAGGCCATTTAAAGTTTATTGTGCTTTTATTAATTCAGCCTTTAAGTCTTTTAATTTTATCAATTAAACCTTAAGTCTTTTCACATTTTATCAATTAAATTTGATAGGAAATCACCGACGTTGAATGTTGTTCGTCAAATCTCTTTTGCTTATTGGCAGCTGCAGATCATTTGAACGGAAGATGATGGCCATCTTAGAACAGCATCCTTAAGTAGATCTGTGCATGCCTGCTTTACCGAAAGACGACGAAGACGTGACTAGACCCACAAGCTAAAGTTGAGATCACTGCGCCCCCAAAGAAAACTCGACTGGCTTTCCATGCTTCGCGGGACGACTTCATTGGGAGCAACGAAAAGCAGTGTAACAACGGCGGACAACAATGGGAACTCGAACGTGTCCGAGAGTAATCGGGCAATTCGACGAATTCATTCCATTGTATGTTTGTGTGCAATCACAACTTACGGTGGATTCTATTCCACGCTCCCGTCGCGAGCAACACATGCCGAATGACGGCCAAAAAATAATTTCTCTCTCTACAACTTAACGAGGGGGGAGACGGGGTCTAGCCATACAAATTCCACGGGCAAGCTCAATCTCTATGAGTGCATGAAAAGAATGATGTTCAGTACCAAAAAGATTTAAGAAGGAGATCGAGGTTCATCGAGAGCGACAAGGCAAGCGTCTGGCGCTTTTGCCGTCGCCGGCGTTATTACTGCTGGCGTGGAACTTGGAGATGAGATCGGGAAGCTCCATGTAATGCGCGGTGGGGTTGCTGGTCTGGAGGAGGTGGATGAGGTGCTGGAACAGGTCGATCTCGCAGGCGATCCGCAGCGCGCCGTCGTAGGAGTGGCCGAACTCCTCCTCCGACAGCCGGAGCAGGTTCTCGAACAGCGGGTGGTTCAGGTAGTTGGCCTCCATCTCGAGCTTGCACGGGACGTCCTTGCCCACGTAGACGCGGACGCGGCCTTCCGGGACGGCCGCCTCCTCGGCCTCGACCGAAGCGAAGCTCTTGGCCCCGCAGCACAACATTTTCTTCACCAGGTTACTCATGACCGTCTCGATCGATGGACCCTTTTGCTTGTCCTCTCTCTCTCTCTCTCTCTCTCTCTCTCTCTCTCCCTCGATCGAACTGGTGATGAAGATGATGGCCGGGGACTATGTGGGGCTGTTATTTATACAGGGGTGTGTAAAGAATGGGAAAATACAGAAAAGGAGAGGGGGGGGGGGGTTGGGGATACTGGTCAAACACATAATTATGGCGAAGGTACGGGTCGTATAATTGCATGGACGATACATTATCCCCACTTGAGATTTTTCAAATGCAACGAAAATGGATGTGAGAGAGAGAGAGAGAGAGAGAGAGAGAGAGAGAGAGAGAGAGAGAGGTGTGAAGCTGCGCGGGAAAGGTGGGTTGGCTCGTTTTGGCTTTCCAGGAAACAGGGGAAGCGAGAGAGAGGAGAGAAGCTCCCATTGGAGTCTGGCTCTGGAGAAAACGGCACGTCGTGTGGGCGAAAAGCATTAAGAAGAGAACCAAACATGGGAGACAAAGATTAAAGCGCCGCCCATCCTCTCGTGTTCGATTGATGCTCCTCGCATCGCGTCTCTAGAGGATCCGCACTCACAGTGCCTGGGCGGATGAGCGGAGTCAGATGCACAGATCGAAGGACTGAACATTACCGGGCTCATGAGACTTCTGTAGGGTATTCTGTGGGGGTCTATAGATGAGCGGGACTTGCATTTATGCTGTTTCTCGCTTAGCACAACCAACTTGAAAAATTTGTAAGGACGAAACAAAAGAGCGTGTGCTTGGGCTCCGCTTGTTTCGTGAAAAATGAACTATTCAAAAAAAAAAAAATTTTAATTTTCCATAACAATCAATGTCTAAATATTCTCGTCCACGAGGGAAATATTTTTCCTTCATTCGTTTCGTTAGCGATATAAACCGTCGCTTTTAGGAAACTATTTCTAAAATCACATGAGATTTATAATGATTTTTTTTCGTTTGTTTTAGAAATCAGAGTAATTTCACACGATCTTATATTATTCTCCTTCCTACCAGTTCCACTCGAAATGACCTCATTACATAATTTTGAATGTCTTACTTCATGGATTTCCTCATACTCCTCCGTCTTGGTCTACGCCAGTACATAGCTAGTCGTCACGGACTGCCATCGTGCATTGACACCTCTGCGATTGATACGGCAGGGTCCTAAAATCATTCATAGCATATCATATGATCAAATAAAATGTCCATTTTCGTGCGAATACAGTCATCAAATTGTAGAAATACCCGGATATTTTTCTCTTTTCAAATGGAGTAAAGACCTCATCTCGAAAGCTTTCAAGTACAAATGTTATCTTTCCTGTGTTTCATAAAGACATTATGCTCGACCTCAGTATGAAGTATATTCAATTCAGTAGATTTGGGATTTTTCTCTTTTCAAATGAAGTAAAGACTTCGTCTTGAAAGCTTTAAGTACAAATGTTATCTTTCGCTAGTTTCATAAAGATATTATGCTCGACCTCAGTACGACGTCTATTCAATTCAGCGAATTTCGGGCTAACAAGCTCATTCGAAACAAACGGAGCGTAAGTGTAGTTTGAGGGAAAACGTCCGGACATGCTCTCCATTTTTCGCGAACGCCCTTGCGCATGGATCCTTGTCGCATGATTCCGGTCCCTCCGGCTATTCGATGGTGTCGGTGGTCCATAGACCCCGTAAGCAGAACCTCAAAGATCAAATGGAGGAATGAGATGGATTCAACCTAAGACTATGGTCACCGACAGATCTGAATTCGGCGTCTGTAAAGATCCTTGGGGAACGAATCTCCAACCCTTTGAAGACCGTCGTACCAAAAAAAAAAAAAAAACAATAAAATGCCATGTATTAAACGTAAAACCTTCGAGCTAGGACCCGATAATTTGCCTGTTGGTGGATCATAGAACTTAAACACCACCCCCCCCAAAAAAAACCCGTGACGAGAAAACTTTTTGAACATCGTCATTCTCACTCTCACTCTCAGTTAGACCTGTTAAATGAATAGGTTGGGTTGGATCGTAAATAATCCAATTCAAAATCGACCCATTAATTGTAGTATAAAATTTTCGACCCATACCCAAACTGACTTGAACTATATGACTAAAACACTTCCATATTTAATCCAATTTAGCAAAATTAGTAAATTATTAAAAAAATAATATTGCCAAACATTGTGGATAATTTTTTTAATTTTCAAAGAAATCAAAAATAAAAACAAAAAAAAATTCAAAATTGTTTATATTTTTATTTTTTCCTTTTGCATTTTTTTTCTTTTCTTTTTTTTTGAAAGTCCAGTGAGGGCCACCCGACCCTGACTAACCACAAGCCAGGGCCCGACCCTCGCCCAGATCTGGTGAGGGTTTCGCCGAACAAAAAAAAAAGCTTTCTATGACCCACTTAACATAGCAAGATAACTCATTTATGATTTATTCAAAACTCATCCCATTTAAGTTTGTTAAGCAAGTCATTTATGATCCTTAGAGTCTATATATGGGATCATGACTCATTTTGCCATCTCTACTCTCAACAAAGCTTGAGCCGAGCCGAGCCCACGCCATATATTAGCTGTGGAAAGGCAACTGTATACGGGGATCAAGAGAGGAATATGAACAAAGTATTAAACTTACGAAGCTGAGATACGTTCTCCACAGTCTGCCATAAAGTAATGGAGTTGCAGATAATTTAATACCCACCATCTTACATGCATTAACTCATATATAAACATTATATATAAAACCAAATCAAGATGCAGAAAAGTCAAAGTCAAGTGGGAACTCTCAGCTCTCTCTCTCTCTCTCTCTCGGAATTGCAGTACGAAGGAGGAGGGATGATTGATACGGAAATCAATCTACAGTTAGGAGATATGTATATATATCAAGCAAAATTGTAAGGGAAGGATGAGCCAACAAAAAAAAAAAGTTTCGTAGAGTTGAAGTAATAGAAAAAGAACACTATTCTGTCAATTCTAAATAAAGAGTACAAGAGCCTATTTAAAGGTTTTATGGAATAACTAAGAAAGGTAACATTATATTACACCGTCAGACACAATTAATCAAGATTAATTAAGGATATCTTTCGATACCTATCAATAATCTTTAGCATCCAGGATATCTCTCTATATCCGTCAATGATTGTCAATGATCTCTAACATCCCCCTCAAACTCAAGGTGGCTCAGAAGAAGTCAACTAAAGCTTGGAGAAAAGATCCAAATGACGCCATGGTGGATGTGCCTTAATGAAAATATTAGGAGTCTGGTCAACAGATAAAAGTGGCCATTGCGCACATGCATGATTCTGTCTGGAATGATAGTTGATTTCAATGTGTTTGGCGCGCTCATAAAAACATCATCGTGTGCTATTTGCATGGCACTCCGACTATCGCAATAAACAGATGTTCTTCCACTATGACGGACTCTCATGTTTTCTACTAGCCATTGCAACCATAATAGTTCTGATGTCGTATCAATAAGCGCGGTATTCTACTTCCATACTAGAGTGAGCGACAATGATCTATTGCTTACTATACCATGAAATAAGGGAATTACCAAGGAAAAAGCAATAACCTGTAGTGGAGCTATGATCCGGAAGAATTTGGTATTATGCTTTCAGATTCTTCACTACGTCAAGGGTACTCTACTTCAAAATGCACTTATCATGTTACATGTAATTGGCATTTTGAAGTTGAAGTATCATTACTTTTTTTTTTCCCTTGGCACTAGTCACAAATTCCTCTCAACTCTTTAATGAAAGTGAAATTATAAATCACATGAATTATATATGTGTGTGTGTGTGTGTGTTTTTTTTTTTTAGAAATTAGAGTTATCTAACATGATCTTACATTACTCTTCTTCCCTACCGGCTCCAAACCAAATGACCTTACCACATAATTGCAATGTCTTACTTCATGGATTTTCTCATGCTCCGTCTTGGTTTATGCCGATGCATAGCTGAGCTGGTCTTCGTGGACTGCCATCATGTCTTGACGTACATCTCTTCGCACATACGACATGGTCTTAAAAGGATTCATCAGCATATCACATGATCAAATAAAATACATGTCTATATTTCGTGGTAATACAGTCATCAAATCTTAGAAATACCTGAATATTTTTCTTTTTTTCAAACTGGGGTAAAGGCCTTATCTCAAAAGCTTTAAGCATGCTAACTGGGAGCAATTCTTATAATCAAAGGAGGGGGAATGGTGACGAGTGCAAATGTATCTTTTGTGCATTTCCATAAAGATGTTATGCTCGCTTTAGCATGAAATATATTCAATTCGGTGAACTAGGGCTACTCAGTTCATTTGAAAACCAAAGATTCGATAACAAGCTCAGCCATCGTAGCCTCGTCAATCTACCGGAAAATGCAAAAGTTCCCAATGTTTGTTCTATTTGGGGTGATTCCTACCTTTAAATTTTGATATTTTATTATGCAAAATTCAGAGTTGCTTAGCTTGAAACCTTCGAAACTTCTTCATATTGATATAAGGGATCGTGCATGGTTTTTTTTTCCCCCATTATTTTCGAATATTGACTTGCAGAATCGTGCGCAACCTTTTCTCAAATTCTCATGAATTAAATGACGTTCTTTATATTTTTCAAATTTGCTGAGATGAAGTTAAAGGTAGAAGAAACTTATAGGTAATGTTCGAGCGACGCAAAACATCATTTTCAGAAGAACATTTTCCAAATCGTTTATTTTTTTACGAAGCAAACGGAACATAAGTATAGTTTGAGGGAAACGTTTGGGCATGTTTTCCATTTTCTCGCGAACACTCTTGTGCCTGGATCCTGATCTACATGATTTTTGTATGTTACCCCGTTTTGTACAGCAGCTATGAAAATAATAAAGTGGCTACGACCCCGTTATTCATCCATCAGTGGATCACGGAATCACCAACCGAATTCGAGCCCAGGTTATCCCCTCACCCATAAAGAGAAAACTCTTCCAACGTCGACCCTCTTGCTCTCAGTGACGCTGGAGCCAAGCCGATCCGATCCCGACATTTTAGCTGTGGAAACTGGAAAGGCTGGAGGATCAAGAGACGAATATGAACAAAGTACCAAACACATGGAGCTGAGACACGTTCCCACACACAGTCTCCCATGAAGGGATTGCAGATCATTGAACACCAACTATCTTACACGCATTAACTCATGTTGTATATACACGTTATAAAACCAAAGCAAGATGCAGAAAGTCAAAGTCAAGTGGGATCTCTCTCTCTCTCTCTCTCTCTCTGTATGCGTGGAATTGCAGTACGAAGGAGGAGGGTTGATTGATACGGAAGTCTAAGCCAACTAAGAAGCGCGTCCAATGCGGACTCCTCCTCCTCGTCATCATCGTCGTCATCAACAACTGCAATTATTTATTAGGGTGAGCGACTGAGCGTTGGCTCCACTGGAATCGGTGAGACGAGTGCTGAGAAACTGCCATTCCTTCTGTTTTAATACGGGGGCGGTTCATCACCCATGTGAGTCGAGCCTTTCCTTACCCTTCATTCATGTGCAGATATGACTTTGTTCCCTTCCTTCCTTCCTTCCTTCCTTCCTTCTCCCTGCAGCTCTCACTAATCATTCGCCCGGGATCCGTCGGATAAAGGGTTCGGTCTTTCGTTTCTTTCTCTGCAAGTGAATTTTTCTATATTGATGGAACGAACGATCGTGACTATCACGGCGCGCTTTGAGGAATCCCTCTTGACTTAAAAATTTGTCAATCATTGAGATGGACTTCGAAGGAGGGAGGGAGAGATAGCAGGGCGTTTTATAAGGAAAAAAAAATTAGAAAATGCAGAAGCCGTACGAACTCCGATGAGAACGCGGGGCAAGACCCTGTGAGTTCCATCACGAATGGAGAAGAAGAACCATCATTAGTCTATGCAATTAAGGAATTCCCCCCCCCCCCCATGAATTAATGCCCTCAATAATGCACCCAGCAACTCATGTTTGAATCTGGCGAACGGCCATCCCTAGCCATTGCGAATGGGGTGGGATATCTTGGCGTGTCTGATAATCGGCCTCCTCCGAAGTCTTATGGTGCAACATTTATCCTTGAGAAATGAGGGTGTGCTTCTAACTACACATTGTCGTTTTGGATTTGCTGGAGTTAAAAGACGTAACTCTATAATATTATTCTCGTATATGAATCACATCTCTTTTTGGAAAGGAAAGGAAAGGAAAACAAACAAACAAACTCGTGTCTGAAACACTTCACTAATCTCACGGAAAGAAAAACAAACGAACGAACAAACCCGTGCCTGAAATACCTCACTAATCTCACGGATTTGGTAAGAAGGGAGCTCATATCTGAATGGATGACTCAAATGCGGAATTGTTTTGCATTTGGCGATACAAGGAGTCGATCTCGTGTCGTGCGCCTAATTCGCTCACGCAAGTCCTATCCGAGCCTTTACCAAATCGAACCACGCTCGCGCTTTATTCTCCCTTTCGCTGCCATGAAACCCACAGGGCTCTCTTGCCGGTTTCTCTCTGTAGCGGGGAGCCGGCAGTCTTCTTAGTAAGAGTGTCGTGTCTGTTGGATCCCAAGACAAAAACTGTCGTCAAACGGCGATAGGGACAAAGATGAAAGAAACCACTAGCTGGATGTGTTTTTCTTCTAGTTCTGTAACAGAGTAAGTCCAAGAACATTATTCTGTTCGATGATCATGCTGCCAAAAATTGCGGTCGTTGATTTTTCGAATGAAGCTCCTCTCCTGGTATTATGACTGTTTTTTAATTTTCCGAGAAAAATCACCAAAAAGTCATAAATATATTATATTTATACAAATTTAATCCTAATTTTTTTTTGCTAATTTTATAATAAATATTTTAAATGTTTTCGTATTTTTATTTTTTGGATTATTTTATTTTTCATTGTTTATTTATTTTCTCTTCCCTCTTCTTCTTTCTCTAGCCTGTCGTTGGCCGGAGGTGACACCAGCAAGCAGGCAAAGCTCGCAGCGACCCTCGCTACCGACGAGCAGGGCCAGCCTCGCTAATTGCGCCTTTGTTTGGCTATGGTTCCTCCTTCTCCGGCCATGCTTGATTCTCCAGCAGCTGGCCAAGCCTCCCCGAACTCCTCCATTTTTGCTCTAGAGATCTCCATAGCCGAGCGCCTTCAATTTTCTTCTCATCTTCCTCCATCGTCGAGCGCCATCTGGGCCGAAAGGATCTTGAAGCAAATCTAGCGAGCTTCTTGAAGCAAATTTATGTTCTTGTATGGCAAACAAATGACCTCATGCAACGTGGTAGCTCCATGTGCATTAGTTCGTTTGGAAGACGTGACTTTTAAATTGCCTCGTACGTTTCTGGAGGAAAGGTTTCTGTTTTATCATCGTAATTACCTATTACGGCAGGACGTGGTTCGGGCAACGCGGGATTTGTCCCTCGGGAACAGAAGTAGAGGCCGCCCCGCCCTGCCCCGCCTTGCCCCGCAAGGAGCATGGCAAGGGCCGAGGATTGCAAACGTGATCTTTACCCCCATTGTCCCCCCTCCTTGGGTTCATCCATGGCGTTGAGCTTGACGGTAAGGGGCATGAACAGCAAGCTCATGGTACGACAGATAAATGTGTGAGATGAGAAAACATATACAGGGTTCGCCCTCGTCGGCCATGAGCAACGGTCGCCCTTGCTGATCTGCATAGGAAGTGGCCGGGGCTTTTCGATTTTCACACGTGATTTGACTGGAATAACTTCCTTGCTTTGGCCAATCTCTGATCCGGATTTTCAGCTTCATCTTCTTGTAGAGAAATGTGAGTTAATGTCATGTTTGGCTCGATCGATCCGATAGAGTTGTGCTTTCTACTCTGTTACGTTCTATTGTGATGAAGAATAGATATGCTTGCTGGAGTCTAAGTTTGGTTCATTGCTCTCCTATATGTCTATAATGCTGTTCACATTGCCTGTTTTTGTTATATTATTTTTAATAGAGCTAGTAAGCCATCTTGTAGTCGGAGTGAACTTGTCATGCTTAAATTGCCTTCCCTTATGAACCCCCGGGGGATTGCCACAGTGGCTGTACTTTCCGCTTAATAATGGGAGGGAGCATGGTTTCAATTCTGCTTTCTAAGGCCATCTTAAAATATCTTGACCAATTACGTCATTTCTCGTCTTTTTTTTATTCCAAGAACATAAATTTTGCGTAGTTACGAAACGTCAAAAACTCGTCAGGAAATAGAAATTAAAAAAAAAGGAGATAAGTGTATTAGAAATCCTAAAACTCGTTAGAAAATATAATTGAATTCTAAAACTTACAATCAAGTCCTAAAATTTTTAAAAAATGAAATCAACGAAAGAACTTGATCTCATCAATTTAATAAGCTTTAGAACTCGGTTGAACTTTCGTGATATGTTTTAGGACTTCATTGCATATTTTGAAAGTTTTAGGACTTAATTATGCTTTTTGAAAGTTTTGGGACTCTATTGCACTTTCATGATAAGTTTTAGGACTTCTAATACATTTATTCTTAAAAAAAATTATTTTTGAACTGAAATAGTACGAAGGCAACCCAAAACGGCTGGGTCCATGTGAAAATATACAAAATATTTCGTGGCTAAATCTTGATAGTCAACGAATGTGGGGACTAGATATCATATTAGTACAGTTTGCAGAAAAAGCCCCTTACTATATAAAATCCGAGTGGTGGTCTCACTCTCCTCAGGTTTCGGCATCATCTGAGAGCGAGCGAGCGAGAGAGAGAGAGAGAGAGAGGACGACGACGACGACGACGACGACGAAGAAAAGAATCCGCGGTCGTTGCCCTGGGACACCGACCTGCGAAATCAGGTAACTCTCTAAATTCATCTCTCGGAGATTTGACTTTTCCCTTTGGGGGTTCTCGATTGTCGTCGTTTCCTAATCAGATCGAGATAAGAAAAGGGAAGTTACTTGCTCTCGGAGCCCTATGGATTTCGCCGTCTTTGGCTTACGCATCGAGATTGTAGCCTGAAACTTTAATTCTTTCCTGGGCATGCATGTTCCTGATCTTTGCGTTCGCTCGTAGGTTGTTCCTTTGTATAGGAGTATGTGCCCGCACGACGACGAGGCCCGCGTGTTTCTTGTTAGTTGATTTGGGTCGATTTTGATAGATACGACGTTCTTTTGGTTGCATTGTCGGGCCATGGTTTCCTCGCATGCATTCGACGAGTCCGGCGGCTCTTTCTCTCATAGAAAGAGGCTCAGAGCATTGAATTCTGAGCATAGATATGTAAATTCACACGTATATATAGGCAGTTATGGCGGTCCTGGTTCTCAGGGAGAGCACACATCAGAGGGGCACTACTCTTTTCGGGGGTACTTGCTTTCTTCTCTTTTCATTAACTCGCTGATTGTTTTATTTGCTTCGCTTAGTTCTTATGGTGTTCTTTACATGTTAGGTGCTCAAGTCACATTCATAGTTCATCATCTTGCCGTGATATGGAGGAAGAAATCGGTGCAAACTCCGCGACAGAGTCCACCTTCCAGTCAAATAGCAAGAATGATGATACCCTTGCATCGAGTAGTACTGGGGTTGCATCGTACATGAATAAGAGTCATGCAGTGCATGCACAAAATGCTTTTGTCAGTGGGTGGATGTATAGGAACGAACAGGGGCAGATGTGTGGTCCTTATATCCAACAGCAGTTGTTTGATGGTTTATCTACTGGTTTCTTACCCGATGAACTCCTTGTGTACCCTGTGTTGAACGGATCATTGATAAGCCCTGTACCCTTGAAATATTTCAAGCAGTTTCCTGACCACATTGCTACTGGATTTGTTTACTTATCCACTAATCCATGTGCAACCATGTTGCCAGATTCGCTAACCTCTCCAACCAAAGGTTCTCTTATCGATGAACAAGAAGTTTTTTTTGGTTATAGTAACTTAAGTTTTCAGGTTCAACCCCAAGTTTCTATCGACCTTGGTAGTTCTGCTACCCAGGTGGTAGCACATTCCGGAATAGCTACTCGAGCTGCATCGTTCTTGGAGTTGGTATTGAATTCCTTTCATCCTATCCTCTTTCTTTATTCTGCACCTGTGTTTCTCTAGAGGAAAGTTGTGTTGATGTGAATTTTTTGGGGCACTTGACATTCATGCAGACAAATAACTGGCTACGGTTTTTACCCGTGCTTGCTTTCTTCCTTTCTAGGATAGTGAGGGTCCTTGTTGGCTGTTGGAAGATGATGGAGGGAGGAAGCATGGGCCGCATCGTCTTTCAGAATTATGTGCTTGGCATTTGCATGGATACTTGGAGGGTTCTTCAATGGTAAATCATTCCTCTGAAATTCATCAAATAGTTTCCTGTCACGGATCAAATCTTGGGAAGGCCATTAGGTTTGTCACGATGAGTTGTGTATTGCTGATGTATGTTTGATTCATCATTGTGAACGAGTTGCTGTCCGTTGAGATCTACTTCTCTCATGTACAATAATTCTATGGCATAACATTTTATATGCCTGGATCCGGTTCCCCAATGGATAGGCATAGTTGGCTTCAAAGCAGGGCACATAAGCACAGTATGAATGAAATTCTGGGTGGGCTTGGCAATATTCTTGTGATACTGGGCCTGGACCGAGTGCACTAGAAAAACATGACAAATGGTGAATGATTAATCTGGTGAAATGGCTTCAAAGAAGGGCACATAAGAATGGTATGAATTAAATTCTGGGTGGGCTTGGCAATGTTATTGTGATATTGGGCCTGGACAGAGTGCTCTAGAAAAACATGAAAAATGGTGAATGATTAATCTGATAAAATGGGGGAATAAAACAGCCAACTACCAGATTCCTCTCTCTCTCTCTCTCTCTCCCCACACTGACTGGAGAGCCTTCTGATCTCAAATGGAGAGATTCTGCTGGAATGTTTGGGAAAAGAAATGGACTTGTAGACCTATATTATTTTTTGGATCCAAGTGGCTTTGGATGATTTTTTAGGTGATGAAATAATGTCCATATGATATGATGTTCTGATAGAGAGGTCTGAGCATATAACTTTGAAATTTGTTTGTTGCTGCTAAGCTATTGCTGGTATCACACGTGGATGGAGAAAGGGAACAATTGCATATCTGATGCATGCAGAAAGTGTTTTTGAGCACTTCAATTTTTTGTGACTGTCGTGTTAGTCACAAATTTCGCTTTTCATAGGATAAACTACTTGCTGTAGGCTTTTGGCAGCTGATGCTGTCCGTCATGCACAAAGTAGATTGTATTATTAGACAATATGTGAGCAGAGATTCAAGTTGGATTATGTTGTCTATATTTCAATATTGTGATTAACATTCTCACTACAATGAGCACATAAGGATAAAATTTTTTTCTTTATTATAGGTGGGTTCTGATTTTGGAGGGTGCTATCCTTTTTCTCTCAATTCTTCCCCTTCCTCCTCTCTTTGCAGTATCCTAATTTAATTTTCATGTCATGCTGTCATTCAAAGTAGCCTTTTTATTTTCCGTTGCAGGTATATCATATCAGCAATGAGTTTAAATGCTCTTTGCTATCCGTCATTAATGCATGGAAAGCAGAGGGACGTGGTGGTGATAACTCATCTAATGCTCAAGTTGACAAGAGCAACTCTGCCCCAAGCTTCACCTCAGATATTTCTGAAACATTTTCTTTGCAATTGCATGGCGGTGTCATGAAATCTGCTCGAAGAGTAGTGCTGGATGAGATCATCAGTAATATTATTGCAGATATTGCAAATATGAAGAAAGTGCAAGGAAATCTTAAGCTTGAGTCATCAAATCAAGCCAAAGGAGCTTACCTCCTCGATGATGAGAAGGTAAAGCATACAAATAGTAATTTTTGTTCAATGTTCTTCACCGAGTCATATTCTGATATTTTATCCATTTTGTTGGTAGCCTGAAATTGTTTCCGTGGAACTCAATTGTGGGCTAGGAGGCTCTGGAAATATTTCTGATCAGAAATGGACTGAAATTCGTGCACAATCTCCTGCTCCTGATTGTGAGTTAGGTGCCTTTGGCAATATATCCGATCGAAGTTGCAGTGCTGAAGTTCCTGCACATTCTCCTGGAATGGCCAAATCTGTTGGAGGCATTGAGAATTTTTATGCTTCATGCTCAGTTGTATGTGGAATGCTTTTTAAGCATTGTATGGAAGTGGCCTGGAATGGTATCTTTTATGATACCGTAGTAGATTATGCCACTGCATGGAGGCGGCAAAATATCTGGTACACTCAACCGAGGTTGGCCTTACCTGGCAGCGAGTGCGAGGTGATTATGACTGTAAATGTACTTCCGTCAGAATCATTCTTAGGGTTTATCTAGTCATATCATTGTTCTTGTGTAAAATTTGTGTTTTATTGTTTCAGCAGTCCCTCTCTGAATTGGAAGCTTCGGAACGAGGTGCTGATTGCCCTCCTGGTTTTGAGTCTGTGAATATAGTCACATTTGGACGGGCTTTTCCTTTAAGTACTGCTTTGCAAGGGGGAAGTTCATCTGAACATAGGAGCCGTGCCGAAGCAATTAATTGCATCCGAGAAAGTGTTGAGAGACAACTGCATGCGTCTGCAAAGGATTCTTTGGTTGAATATGCTGGATATTTTATAGAGGAGGAGGTCAGCAAACTAGTCAGGTTGTCAGAAAATGGCACATTTCATGAGGTTGGTATAATCATTAGGTTGTCTTCAGAGTCCAGTTCCTCTCACTTTTATCGAGTTCTGCGCGCTGCATTGTTGATGCAAAGCTTGTTATGTCTCAAATTTGCCAGTTTGTGATTTTTCATGATCTTATCTTCTGCAACTGATTATAAATTTTCGTTGTAGGAAAATGTTGAGACTTCATTTCAGCGGCATTGTGAATCAGGTTCTTCCGACTTGCCTATGGATTTAAGGTCTGGCAATGTGTTGGTGATGGCTGAATGTTCTCAAAATCCATTGGAAGCCGTTAAAAGCTTTTCTGAAACCTCCATGGACAATGTTTCTCGCATCTTGGGTCGTATTTTCACAGAACTGTGCACAGAACTGGGTAATGTGGTTGTCAGCCAAGAAACAGAGGAGCCTCCACCTCCTGGACTTGATGGCAGTATTAAAACTCCCTTTCCATCTGTTCTATGTAAAGTCCGGCCCATGCAGTCCAAAGAGTGTATGCCTCCGAGGGCAGAATATACTTCCATGGCCATGTGCAGGCAAAAGTTGCATGATGAGGTGCTGGGTGAATGCAAATTGTTTCTCCATGGTTCTCTTCAGGAATTTGTTATATCCTGGCATGATTCAAAGAATTGTAGATTTGATAAGGTATAGACGTATTTATCAGGCATCATATCGTTAATTGTTTGGCTTATTTGCTAAATTTCTCCTCCATGTTTTGACGGCAATTGCATAAAATCCTTTCATGAACATGTATTGAGGTTTTCTACTATCTACTGTCCTTATTGAGAAGGGTAATGGTTTGCATATTAAGGTTTTCTACAATCCTTATTGAGAGGGGTAAAGGTTCGAAATTCTTTCTCTTCATTTATGAAGCTTGTATGTTTTGCAGGATGCATCTTCGAACCCATATAGGGAATGCGCTAAAGATGAATCTGCTGCAATTTGCACATTAGAAGATGGTTCAAAGTCTATCCGGAACCCTGGCTCTTGTAGAATGGAGTCACTTTCTGGCCAGTATACATATTTCCGAAAAAAAAAGCAATTGAAGAAAAAATTCAGTTTATCTTCTCAATCTGCAACCATTTCTCGTGCTGGTTTAATGAATCTACAAGCAGAAAAGTTTAGGGAAGAGGAATCCTCCAAGGATACTGAACATGCTAAAACTACAGCTGCAGTTCCCAAAAAGAGAAGGCTTACTAAAGGGCCTACTGAACCATCTGCTTGTTCAAGGTCGTTTCAAGCTACTTTGAAGAGAGGCTTGCCAAGTAAGAGCACACCAGAGAAGACTTCAAGATTTAAGAAGATCAAGGCTTCTGAGTCCTATAAAGGTTCAGCTCTTAATCTGTTAATATATGCATACAAAAGTATGATTACTTAAACATATATCATATGTCAATTATCTCATCATCACTCTTTCGTGTGTCCTTTATGATTTTGTTATGTAGAGGGCGAGGCTCCAGAGGGTGCTATAAAACCTAAGAAAACAAAAGTCGTAAATCAGCTGCAGGAACTGGAAGATAGAGCAAACATAAATGCCAATGGCTTTAGGACCAAAAGAGCGGCCTCTGCTAATTGTTCTAAGAATATGCATAAACGTAGGTATCTTTATAGCAATTGTCTTTTTCTTCTTCCACATTTGTTTCTACACTCACATTGATAATCTCTTCCTGAATTAGTGGAAACGGTATCGTCAAAAATTAAAAAGAAGCAGGCGATTGATCGTTACATGCCCCATCCTGAAGAGATCTTGGTGCCAAATGGTGTGTCAAAGAAAGCACGGCGGAGACAGGATGTGTCACAGAAGTCCAAGACACGTAAGCCTTGCCCTATTTCTGTTGGATGTGCACGATCTTCAATTAATGGGTGGGAGTGGCATAAATGGTCAATGAAAGCAAGCCCTGCTGAAAAAGCTCGCAGTAGGGGAGTTCAACATATTCAATCAAAGAAAACAGCCTCCCAAGTTAACACGTTTCAGTGGTCAAATAGTAAGGGTATTTCTGCAAGAACAAACAGGGTGAAGATGCGGAATCTTCTTGCTGCTGTGGAGGGTGCTGATCTTCTTAAAGCCTCTCAACTAAAGGTGGTGAAAAGAGATTCATTCCTTGCTGTATTATATTGTGTCCTTTATATTTACAATGTGCATGCTGGTATTTTCAGGCAAGGAAGAAACGTCTGAGCTTTCAACGAAGCAGGATACATGATTGGGGTCTTATTGCCCAGGAGCCAATTGAGGCAGAGGATTTTGTCATTGAATATGTTGGTGAATTAATTCGTCCTCAGGTAATTTTAAGACAGTTCTTGGTATCTGTTGCCGTAAATTCTCTTATTTTCTTACGATGTTATTATTTGTTGCTAATTTTTATGTGAAGTCTCTCTCTCTCTCTCTCTCTCTCTCTCTCTCTCTCCCCATTGCATCTATATCTTACATGCTGCTGTATCTCATAGGTATCTGATATACGTGAACGGCATTATGAGAAGATGGGCATTGGCAGCAGCTATCTTTTCAGGCTGGATGATGGTTATGTGGTCAGTGAAGCCAAATTATCCAATGATAAGATAGCTAAATATGATATTGTCCTTTTTTATTTTCTATTTTTGCAATTGAGGCTGTTGTCGGTTTTTTTTTTTTTGGTGGAATTATGTAGTTTGTAATATAGGTCAGGTGTATTTCAGATTCTGCTGTGCTATTTTTGTTCCTCCATCTTCTTTATGCGTTGGCCTGATGGATGATTCTTTCCAGATCCGAAATTTGCAATTTTAGAATCTGGTGTGTTTCGCCTTCTCTGTGGATGGAGGTAGGTTAATCCTGTTTCATTGAAATTTTGCAGGTTGATGCTACAAAGCGTGGCGGGATTGCCAGATTCATAAATCATTCTTGTGAGGTAGGTCCATTTATTTGTGTTAGTTTGTAGTATATGCATGGATGATGATGATGAGTTCCAAGACTGATAAATTTCTCTTTCAGCCTAATTGCTACACCAAAATCATTAGTGTAGATGGTCAGAAGAGGATTTTTATATATGCAAAGCGGCATATTGCCGCTGGTGAAGAACTTACTTACAATTACAAGTTTCCTTTGGAAGAGAAAAAGATCCCCTGCAATTGTGGTTCTAGAAGGTAATACTTAGTTCTATACGTCTTCTTTTGCTAATAACTGTGTTTTGCTTTAAGCATGGTACTTCTCTCTTAGAATTTGTTGGTTTCACTTGTATATTGGCTTTAGCTTTAGAGGACTTGAGGACTGCTGTTTTAGTGAACTCACATGCCAATAGTTTTTTTTTTTTTTTTTTGGTGAAACACAGTAGAGATATGAATTAGAAAGTTCATGCTCTCCCCAGTCCTGAACTTTGGAATAATATGGTCGTGTTGACTTTGTGACCTTATTTCCTCTTTCCAGGTGTCGTGGATCACTGAATTAAGAATTATTCAGAGTTGCTATCTGTGGTATGTCTCACATATTTTCTTGACGATGTTGTTCATATGCAAGCATTTTAATTGTCTTGCCTGTTCCTGAATTTTGTCATGTCTGTCTCAGAGGCTCCCTTTCGAGTTCACGTGGACATGGCTTGCTTTCTTCGCATTGTACAGTCAGATACTGATTTATACCGAAGGTGTGTATGTCATGATTTTCATGCTTCTATCTTTTCTCTGGCTTGTGTTTCATGGTCATTAACATCCTGTCTTGTTCTATTAGGAGATGCTTTGTTTGTTTGAAAAATACTCTTCGTTTTACTCCTTTTGTGTTTCACAAGCCTTAATATCTGTCTCGTTATGTTGCAAATATCCATTTTCAAATGATGATTCTGCATTGGGTTGGGGGAGCCATGATGTTTCTATTAGTTTCTGTTCTTTTATATGTTGGCTAGGCTTGGGGAACTTAGGCCAATGAAAAGAAATTGCTGAGCTTATCCTAAAAAAGTTGTTTCGGGATTTTCACTGAAAATACCCATATCTAATAGCTTGAAGCTTATTTTTACGATCATCTCATGTATTATGCTTGTTTGTTAGGGGACTTGACTTTCACGTTATTTTGGAAAATAAAAGAAATCTGCATTTTGTACCCTGAAAAAGTTAATTGGTGTATCTTTGTATTTTTCTATGGCATTACTGATCCAAGCTTTTGACTCAGGTCACAGACGCAATTGCTGATGAAGGCGAATGACGTGATCATGGTGATTCTTCTTACAGTGAGATTCTTGCTTAGGTTTGAAAAATAAATACCTAATTCATATCCGTCCTTGTAGACATTTTTGTGCGGATGAGTTTCACCTTGTAGACACTGTAAATTAGTATCTACTCTTATGGATGGATCTCTATTTTTTTGTACAAACACGCGTTTATTTATTGCTATAAGAAAGATGAATGTGAGGAATGATGGAAATACACTGGTAAATTCTAACTTGAAGCAATTCATTTGCCCAAGTTGATAGCGCTCCTCTCTGATCTTCTGTTTGATGATAAAATGGCGTATTGAAGAAATTCAGTCAAATTATATTTTTGCATTTACTGGCGATCCAGAACGATGGATCCAATTGTCAATTATGAATTTTCTAATGGTGTCGTAATAATGTGATGGGAGAAAATAACTACTGAATCTGTTGTATTAGTTATTTTTCGGTTGGTTGTTACTTCCATGAATCCTCCAAGGACATGCTACATGCGTATACATAGGCACGTATGAGGAGGCTTTGGTTTGAGAGGGAGCCGATCAGCTCGACAGAGGAAAGTTTCGGGCAAATTTGAAACCAACATTTTAGGGTCATGAGTGTGGTAGCGTGGATGATTAGGAGAACAATGACAAAATCTTTTCCACTTGTCATGCCTTCTGGCTAAGACATTTGTGCGAGTTCTGTTGAGAAGATGTTTGATTTTGGTGACCAAATATTTAGTTATATGGTAGCCTATGTTAATTTTCTGTGAGATTTGTGCGTTAAGTCAAGCTTAATAATATTATTTGTAGTAGAAGATTTTCAAGCCATGCTCTGGGGGTCGGGGTGATGTTTATTTGCCTTCCTCTAATCATGTTTTCAACTTGTGATTTTTAATTTGAGCTAAATGTTTTGTGAGTTGTTAATTATCTACGTTCTTTATTTTTAATTTTGTATGGCTGCAGGTGTGAGTTGATTTAGGATTAAGTGCGAAGGTTCAGAGTTCTATTGATGTCTTCTGGGTATGTATACTGACTGCTTCACCTCCGCATCCACATCCACATCCACATCCTCTGACATAAACGCAGGTGTGTTTCATTTCAGTGCCATGCTTTGTTGGGTTGTCTTAAATGGTGAAAATAGCTCCCCGTAAAAAACCGCGAAGCAAAACTTTTAAGGGGAACAGGAAAAACATTGTGTGGTTGATCTAACTGAGCCTCTCGGTTCAGAGCCTTCGGGAGGAAATAAGGAAGGAGGCGGAAACAAATGTACCATGTTGCTTAGTGGAACAGAGACAGTCCAGATGGCGCGACATCAGAGATTTTTGGGTTATTTATAAGGAGAAAATACTTGAATCGGACTGACTCCATTCTCAGGGACGAAACTTGGTAATGGTGCTGGCTAAATTGGCACTATCCACGGAAGGTCCATAAGGGACGAGTAAAGGCACGTATGGTCAAAACCTGAAATCCCAGTCTCCTTTCACTATCAATTATTGAAAATAAATGCAAGTGGGTTTTCGTCAAATTGCTTGAGCGTGTGAGATGGGAGAGTACGTTCTAAAATCAAAATGAAATGTTCCCCTCCTAAATAAATTTATTGAAGGAGCCATTTTTATGCTTAAGAACTATGGATGTCCAGGTGTAAGTTAATGGGGTTCGGTTGACTGGGTAGCTTTTGACGTCATCCCATCACCATAATCAGTGTAATTTTCCCGGCATTTGTATCCAGAGGAACAGATATTTGGCGTTCAGACTCAACTAATAGGTAGTGCAATGGACCGAGCTGATGATATTGCATAGGGGTCTTAGGATCCAAAGCTCTTGATATTTGATTGGCTTAAATCAGTAGGATTTATTTAGATAGTAATGTTGATAGATTGCATTTAGATAGTAATGTTGATCGACCGCAATGGATCAAGAGATGCTCGTAAGGTGACCTTTCATCATCAATTGTAACCTAATCAAAGAAAAGATTGTCTAATACTGTTCCTTGGAAAAAGACTTCTTTGAGGAGATATTGTTAACTCCTGGAGTGTTTTTTTCATATTCGAACTTCGGGTTGGGGGTTTCAACTTAAAAGTACCGAGTTTTCAAAACAGAAACACACTGGGGCGTAAAAAACAATTTGTGACAAAACAATAGTCCTTGAGATTGGTCTTCTTGTCTTGGTTTAGGAGTTGTAGTCCGTACCTGAGAATTTGATGAGTCCTAGTATGGTCACTTGGATCCAATATAAAGTCTTAAATTTCCTGAAGATAATGTGTCGTATAATCATTTTCTACCTTCGGGAAATGATGAGGATTTGCTTACTAATTGTGCTGGGGTCGGTGTTTAGTACATCCATCCCATATGGGGTTTTGCCTTTGGGGCTTACTATCTAGATAATTATCCGCTTGTGAGGCGCGGGAAACTGGAGGGACTTGTGGGGGATTAGTTGGGTGCTCTAGATGACCAAGTACCCAAGAGAAGATCGTAGCATTGGTGGAGGAGCGAGGAATAATGAGTCAGGTTGGACAAAAGAAGGGTCAAATTCACTTTTGGTTGATTTTGGTGTTGCTAGTTGGTTGTTCCCACTTACCTCCCTGTTTTCAGTGCAAGTAACTCCGCCTGTGTTGTTCGATGTTACACAGCCGGTCCCAAGCCCGGACAAAGGAGGAGGGTATGTTATGCGGTTTACATCTTTGTAGGGTCCTACCGAATCTTATCGATATATGCAATAATGGCCATAGGAAAGCTTGAATTGGTCGCGCGGTTGGTTTCCCCTAGATAATTACAGCTTATGACGAAAAAGAAGATAAAAACGAGAGAAAGAGAGAGACCTTAGGTTTTTAGGTTCATGGCCCTACACGAACCATGATTTTCATTCATTATGTACCTAGAATCAATTGCGGTTGGTTTTGTGCATGTTTTTACCTAGAATCAATTGTGGAATTCTAGATGAGAAAAGTCCAATAGGTTTTATCTCTAGTCCTCCTAGCCCTCCAAATCAAGAATTCCAAGATCTCAGGGTCTCCAAATCACAACATTAACATGCCACGCCAGGCGCGGGTCGAAAATTGGGAAAATTTACTCAATGATTAGGGATGAGAATTAACACCAGAAATTCAGTCTAGTGGCCTTTTTTCTACGAAAGGGAGCATTTTTCTTGGTTTAGTGTGGGTCAATTCCAAATTCTATGCTTGGTTTAGTCAGTGCATGCTAATCCTTAGGTCAGGTCACAAGGGGAGATCCATGTGGTCCTATGGTTCTTCAGGTGCTTTGAGCATGCATCTAGTACTTATACAGACCAAACAGCTTCTCCAATTCTAGCTTCCAAGAGATTCCCTCAGTGCCGACTGCTTTTGCTTTTCTTCTTCTCCTTTAAGGTCACTCTAGCTAGCTGACTAAGTATGGTTCTAGGAGAGGCCTCACGATTATGTCATTGTCACAAGCATTTGCTGGGAAAACTTTTATTCGTCTCCTTGCGTCGGTACCCTCGGTTTGTTAGTACTTTTAAGATCTTGTGAGTTTATTGCCTTCTAATGCTAGTGAAGATCAACCAAATATCGGACTCTTGACCGAAAACCCCCAAATAGAAATGGGAAAGGAAACTTAGGAATCAGAAATGAGGGGTCGATGTGGTTTCATACGTATATTCTCCTCGACCCCGCAAATGACCGGGGTATGTAAGGTAGCACTAAATTGTTGGAAGTGACACTTTGAAAGAGTACCTCCTGTGCATTTTGATATGGTCGCTCTTGGGAGCAAAATCCAAGAGCAGATTTCCATCTCTTGGCGCACAACGCAGGGGAGAACATACTCTAGCCATCGTGAAGAAGTTACTCTGCAAACGCAGCCTCATATGAGAAGAAATGTCCACGTTTCCAAACATTGAAGGCTCTTTTCATTTCGCAAAAAAATGAATGATTCGCAAAAACGTCTTCCTAAAAACGATCCTTGTCTCTCTTACAAACGCAAATGAATAAATGTAAAATATTTTAATGAACAATATTTTCCATGGATCCTTTATTTCAAGAGATACATATTCTTTATTTTCCATCGATTCTCTTAAATTTTGCATCACTGTCCTTTTATTTTTAGATGCCAAGCTTTCTTTTCCTCGAGAAAGCAGAACATATGCAGCTATCAAACGAAAGAAACGCATGCTGTACAACAGTAATTGTCTTTACAGGTGATGTGCAACACTACCTTGTCTTTAATATCATATTAAAAGGGAAAAGAAAGAAGAAAACCTCACGTGATTGGCGTGTAATCCTGCCTTTAAGCTTTGGTGCTTTGAGGATCTTGTCAACGGTTGCTTCCAAATACTTTTCAAGCTTGCTTAGAAGAAAATGTTTCGGATTCTACGATGTGAATTATACATGCACAAAAGAAATCGATTACAAGATACCGTAAATTTACTTCAAATGTCGCTCGCTCGACGTGTCCTTTTGAATTTTTTTTTCTTTTTAAAAGAAAATTCCCTTTTGTCGTTGTTGTTGTGTTTTTTGGAGGGGGCCAAAATTGATCATGTTCGAGTGTCCCCATTTGAAGAGCATAATGCAAAGTACTTTGAGCCATGAATGCACATGCCTCTGCCCAATTTGGGTGGGATTTGTGCCCCCCCACAACAAATTTTCCTCGAGATGATTCCAAGAATATCATATTGCCGCTGCCTTTTCCCATCTTTGACCGCGATCCCTAAAAGCAATGAAAGAAAGAAAGAAAGATCGTCGACAGTGCATCCCCACTCCCACGATCCATCTTGTGAAATGCCCGATCGACAAGTCCTTACCCGCGTTCGGCCCACCACAGATCGAGCGACCGGAGCCACGGGACACGCACGCTACGGGCGCGAGACTCTGCGTCGGACGCAGCCGTTTCGAATCGCTCGATCCACTGCAAGCAGAGCTCGGCCGAAACTTTCATGTCCTCGCGATCACTGCGGCTGATGAACTTTCTGTGCGTTCATACGTGGAAAAAGCATCGCTTTATTCGACGGACTGCCGTTCTTTGTTGACATGTTTGTGCACTTTCCCCTTCTCGAGAAGACAGATTGCACTGTTTTTTAAAAGTGCCTTATCTTTGTAAATTACATTACACATGTAGGAAAGGCGCATGAACATGTGAGCTTCAGTTCAGCACTTGGAGCGTGAAATGAACATCAAATAGCGCAGATGAACAGAGAACTGCAGCTGCACATGATGTTTGAGCCCCCTTGGCTGATCCCATGTTCTTCTCCCACCCCAGTTCCCCACCGTCTGGAAAAATGAATTGGGATTGTATTACATATTTCTCCAGTATTTATGCAGCATTATTTTAATAATAATAATAATAATAATAATAATAATAATTATTATTATTATTATTATAAATGCAATTTTCACAGTACGTTATCGTACGAAAGATTACAAATTTCTTCGTCGCTCATCAGGGATGATTACTTAAAAAGAATCACAAACTTATTATGCGGAGACCAACTCAGTCCTAAACCTTTTAACTATGCAAATTTAGTCATAAGTTTTTCTTTTCTGTGTCAACTTAGATCTTTTAAATATTTTCCAATTTAATCCAAATCCATTATTTGGATATCTAGCCAGAATGACTATATTAGAAACCGTCGAAATATTTAAGATTAAATTGGCGGATCGTCAAAAAAATTTATAATTAAATTGACATAATTAAAAAGGTTTAGAATTGAGTTGGCCTTCGTGCGGTAGGTTCAAGACTCTTTTGGATAATCTTTTTTTCGTATTTATCGGGCGTTATTAATAAAAAGAAAAATGCCATTTTCACGATAGATTACCGAATGAAAGATGAATTTTTTTTTGCCCGTTGAGCGTACACACCACTTTTCTCAATCTCCATAAAATCACCAAAAAAGCAAAAGGCAAAAAAGACAAAAATAAAATAATAAAAAGGTTTAAAGAAAAAAAAGAAAAGAAAAAAGAAGCATTGGAAAAGCATTTCTCTCTCTCTATCTCTATCTTTTCCTTTTCCCCAAGTCACACTCACTCCAATCCTTTTCTCACTTTTGTCTCTCTCTGTCTCTATTATCCAATTATTATTTAATTATTTTTTAAATACCTGAAAATTGCCACTTATTTTAATAATTAATTCTCCCCTACAATGTCTCTCTCTCCTCTCTTTCTCTCTCTCTCTACTGTGTCAGCTTCCTCCTCCTCCTCCTGCGTCGATCAGATTTCATTTGCGGAGGTAGAAATCTGTGAGAAATGGCGATCATCTGTTTCTCGTAGCAGTGGCTCTCGCGCTTGCGGAAAGATGATGCCATGACCGAAAGCAACTCCCAACTCGCGCCATCACTTCTTCCGAGAAAAGGACCTTTCGCTCGTACCCAGTGAGTTTTTGCTGAGCTTCAGCGAGCTTTTACTGAGTGAGCGAGCGGGAGCGAGTTGCATGGGATCGGAGCAGAATCGGTTCCCTCTCCAGCAGCGACCCGAACAGGTGAGCGAGCCTCTCTCCCCCTTTCCGTTTCATCGCGCTTGTAGTGATGTGAGCTGGAATAGTTCGGTTATTGTGTTATTTTTTTTCCTGCGGTTGTTCAGCGTCGCATTTGTGTTGTTTGTGTTTCGGATCTGATCTGCGTAGCTTTAAGTAGTTGATCTTCGTCTTTGGTTTCGGATAATGTCGTTCAGATCTAATGTCTGATGGAATTAAGGTCGTGATAGAGTTGGATGGCCTGAAAGTAGGAAGGATCAGAGTCGATTTGTGACCTGGACCTCAAATCTGATTCTCAGTTTGATGTACATCTGGGCTGCCTGCCTTTTGTTATCGATGAGCTTGTGATAGAAATTCAGCGGAAATGAGGGTGGGCGATCAGTGTTAAACTACATTTACTTTTACGTCATTGTTTGCATTGTTCTTGTTGAGAACTAGAGATGATCTTGATCTAAAAGCCAACCGTTGTCTTTTGAGCCTAGTTGGACCACTTAATGGGAGGGAAATAGGACGTGGCTATTGGTTCTCAGGTAGGTTTGTGAGCCATTGCATGGGTGGACCACTCAGAATCCGACTACTCTTGTGGTCTGCTGTATAATGTCAAGCCCACCAAACAATCTCTGAGCATGTGTAGTGCAGAATGCTGTAACTAGAGAATGATGGATTTGTTTAGTGGATAGTGGCAGTCTACTTCTTTCAAGGAGATTCTAAGACAGGATATGCTCGGTCAGATGATACTTGTCGGTCTTCATCTAGAGTGTCCGGAGGATGCACATTAAGCAGTGAGGCAACACTGGAAGCTTAATTGTATTCTTTCGCAACGTGCTCATCCTTTTGCACCCATGTCTTTGATTCTGGATTCCTTTCACTGGATGATTTTGATCTTGTCTCTTATCAGCATAGCTACCATAAATAATGCTGAAGTTGACCCAAAAATCATATGATTTGCACAAGTTACCTAGTCACAGGTATGCAATCAGGCATTTGTGCTAGTCTGTTGGTTTTCCACATGGAGATGCAGGCGCTAGATGCTTGTGACCTCAAGTCAAATTATGGCAACTTTGCCATACCAGATTGAAGTACTAAATAAAAATGAGTAATTCCAAGAGTTTTTCTTTTTTTTTTTGTTTGGCTGGTTTAAGATTTAAAATAGATGTTTCAGGGATCCCAAAGTATATCTGCTATGTTACCAAATTTGTCTTCATCATATTCATGCCATTGTCATCAATATGACTTATTTTGTTAGATTTCTCGATCAAGAATGGGAACTTCTCCATCTGAATTCGGTAGCATAATCATTTCCCCATGCTCTTATTTTAAGGGCGGAGCTTAAAATCTAGTTCCATCTAAGTTGGGTACAGATCCATACCAGTCCATGTGTGTGGTAACGGGGTGTCTTGGAAAATGGTAAAGTTAGTGAACTTCAAACATGAGACATCGCGCAGCTAGATCTGAAACGCTCCTATGACTTATCTGCTATCACATTCACAATATTCACGCTTTCATCTCATCGTGCTTGAATTTAGCAATGGCCCTTGATTTTCTTTAGCCATCCGTAGAGTGTCCCTTTCAATTTATTTACCTTGAAGTCGACTTAAGGATGGCCACATCCATCTGAACTCCATGGTTAAAGTACTTTCCATGCAATATGGGACGAGACCTTGTTGAATTTAATAATGAAAAGGGAGACTAGATCATGGCTTATCGGTTTCCTGTTTCTCATCCGCATTTTCATTCTAAATTTGTTTTGTCAGCTGAATTCAATCTTAAAATGCTAACACTTTGGATTCACAGCGAAAGATATGGGGTGGCTGTTGGGGTGCTTTCTCTTGTTTTGGTGCTGGTGCTCAGAAAGGTGGGAGACGTATAGTTCCTGCATCTCGTATTCCCGAGGGCAATTCCTCAGCAGCGCAGCCAAATGGAACCCAAGCTGCCGGCTTGGCCAACCATGCTACTACCATATCTCCATCTCTCTTAGCTCCGCCTTCTTCTCCAGCATCCTTTACAACTTCTGCTCTCCCTTCGACGGCCCAGTCACCTAATAACTGTTTCCTGTCATTGTCTGCCAACTCCCCCGATGGCGGCCCTTCATCCACAATGTTTGCTACAGGACCATATGCCCATGAAACACAGCTGGTTTCCCCTCCGGTTTTCTCGACTTTCACAACCGAGCCATCTACTGCTCCTCTCACTCCCCCACCAGAGCTGGCTCATTTGACGACTCCCTCTTCCCCGGATGTTCCTTATGCTCATTATTTTTCATCTGTAAAAGACATCAAATGTCCTGACAAGACCAGTTATGTTGCTTCACATGATCTCCAGGCTACATATTCGCTTTACCCTGGAAGTCCTCCCAGTGGTATGATCTCACCAATTTCAAGGATGTCTGGTGAGCGTTTACCATCATCATTTCCGGAACATGAATTTCCTTCACAATGGGATTCATCGGTTTCGCCTCGAAGCGATCGGGGTGGTTCTGGAAGAGAAGCTGGACATAGCCCCACTGGTGCTTCTAGAAGTGATACAAATTTCTTCTGCCCAGCTACATTTGCTGAATTCTATTTGGATCATAATCCACCATTTCCTAATACTGGTGGTAGATTGAGTGTTTCCAAGGATTCTGATGCCTACTCTACTGCTGGAAATGGGAATCAGAATTGGCAAAGTAGTAGGAGCCCAAAACAAGATGCAGAGGAAATCGAAGCATACAGAGCTTCCTTTGGGTTCAGTGCAGATGAAATAATTACTACGACCAATTATGTGGAAATTGCTGATGTTACAGATGACTCATTTACAATGACACCTTTTCCCTCCAATAATCCACCGACTGAAGAATCTACACATGCTGGACTGTATAGTGAAGGTCAAAAGGCAGAGAAACTGGGCACAAAACTTCTGACCTTCAAAAGCGTAAAAGCTGACCAAGACGTGCAACGTGATCTACTAACTTCGCATGATACTGAAAAGGGTGAGCTTCCTAACTTGGTTTAGTAGGTATTATGCAACTCCTTATATTGCTGAAAAACGATGGAATTGGAAAAGAAAATTTTAGAATGTTGTATAACTAACCACTATTTTCATTCTTGATATTCGTAGGATTTAATTGAGTCTCACATTGCTCTTAGTGATTTTAGTTTTGTGAGCACTTTGCTTTGCAGTCAGATCATACTATGATTTGAGATGTCAGTCTTTAGAGGGCCAAGGTGCTTTGATCAAAAACTTGCTTGGATTTATTTCTGTAGATTGATCTATTGATATGCTTAGATTTGGGAGAAATTATGAGTTAGAAGGTGGGGACATCGCGCTCAAAGCATATTCATTTGAAAGAGACATTATTATCCATCAGAAGATCCATTGAGATGATTGTGGATGACGATGAGGCTGGATTTGAGGATGGCCTTTATATGGAGTGTGCCAGAAATGTTTTTTGTGCAATTACATACTTTGAGATTACCCTTGTTTGGAAGCAGGCGCTATATTTCTGAACTTGCGCCTTCTGAGAAGCAATGTTTGTGTAGCGTTCCTCCTGCTCTCTATTCCTGGAGGTGCTTACTTTCTTCCTTGCGCCGTGCAGGTCTTCACTCATGCAATGCGTCTGGATCAAGCACACCCGGAATCCATGCTCGGACTGATGATGAAGATGTATTTTCAAGGATTCACTTACCCAAGAACGGTCGTAAATATGAATTAGGCTCTTCTATGTCTGATGCAGAGATTGACTATAGAAGAGGAAGAAGCTTGAGAGAAGGCAAAGTAGGTTTCAGGTGGCATGGTTGAGTGGCCGTCAAACAAGTAGCTGGTCCTTTTGTACTTATATGCAGGTTTGTTGAAATTTCTTCTGTCTGCGGATGCTGTTAATAGGCGCAATGATGCAAGTGTAGCTATAATCTGTCTGGAGGTTCCTGGCTTGGTCTTTCTGATTGGGGAGTGTAATTCTCCATATTTCTTTCTTTTGCTTCGTCTGGACAAGTCATATATGGGAGGCATTTTACGCGTAAGCTTTAGTAACATTTGTTTTAAGGGAAGTGACCGAAGTTGCGAGCATATAGAGGTCAGTTGTTAGATTATGCGTAGAGCGGCTTGGTACCGAGCTGTTCTTGGTCTGCTAGTTTTGCTTGTAAATTGATGCTGTAGTCCAAGCAGCACGAGCTTGAGAAATGGATATGTTTGCTTCATAGTCAAGCTAATGCGTCACAAAATCTTCTCTATCCATCATTCTCTGCAATTTTTCCTCGAAATTTATATTTCGACCTAAGCTTTGAGGATCAGTCTTCACCGATTAGAGGACAGAACATGATCAAAAGATCACAGGCTAATATCTCCAGCGACGAATTGCATTCATCTGTCCTTGATATTCTTAAGTGATTAGCATCAATGCGTCCTGGCAACGAAATTGACATTTTGTCCTGAGGAAATTCTTGACATCAGTCGTATCCCACGTACTGCGAACAATTTAGGGGTATCCAAAAAGCCCGAATCGAACGTTACCTTACGGTTCGGGAATAACCCAATCCGAACTGAAAGCCTGAACACTCTCTCATGCACGAAAGAGAAAGAGCCCAGTTCTTTTTTAGGGTGGGATAATAAGAAGGGAAGATTCCTTTGAGGGTGGGATAGTAGGAAGGGATGATTACCGGAGGGAAGCCATTCCGGAGAAACGAGAGCTGCTGGAAACCGAGGGGCCCTTGGCTGACGATGGCGCAGGCGAGGGGGACAAGGTTGCTGGGACCAGCTTCGCAGAGCCATTGAGGGCTTGAGGAGGCGATGTTGAGGTCCCAGAAGGACGTGTCCATGGCCGTCCTCAGGTTCGCCATTTTTTGGGCCAACTTAAGTAGAAGCTCAGCTTTGCGCGCATCGTGTGCGCGCTTTGGCTGGGTGGTGTTGTTTTCTTCCTTATCTGAGAGCCAAAGCCATTATCTTCTTTTCAAAATAAAGAGGGATGAATGCTGGATTTTGGAGGATTTCCTCTGGGTTTTGTGAGCTTGGAGGATCTCGTAGAGTTGCTCTTCCTGTATGTCCCCAGCCCGCCACCGACGCGCGCTTCCACAAGCAGCTTCTTCACAGGTGGCCCGACAATCTACAGCGACAATGAGGTCACAGTTGAAGAGAGGGAAAAGTGGGGCGGATCTGGCTGTCGTCCAAGACATCGTTGGTGGAGGCTGGCGAATCGCCCGGGTTGACGGAAGCAAATTCAAAGTCCTAATCTCTGTCTACGTCGTCTTCTTCCTCGAGCTGCGGCTTTTGCTCTACAGATTCATTCTTGGCATCAGAGCAATCAGGGCTTGAATTTTGCTTTTAGAAACATCTATGGCCGATTGCAAATCCTCTGCCAATTTATCGAAAAACTTGGAACTTGCGATTGATTAACGAGTATCTAAAAACTTGGAATTTGCGATTGATTAATGGCTATTGGAAGGAGAGATGGTTAGGGCTTGATTCCCCCACTTTTTCTGAAAAATCAATGCCCCGTGCTGCTGCGAAGAAGGGGCAAAACCACACACACAAGCCAACCAAAACCGAACCGTTGTATCAATATGGATTATATTCGGTACCAGGCTGGTTTGGGTAACAAGAAACTTTTATTCTTCATGATGTGATGATGCATATTGATTCTGAAGTCCTGCATGATTAGCTACCCGATGGACCATCCAGAAATTTCATCCTATAAAAGATCCAGAGTCATGGAATAGAAACACCAACATTTCCGTTTCCAGGATAAGACTTAGCAATTGGCTTCAAATGCTAAAACCCTCCAAAATTAGGCAAGTCAGAAAAGCACCACAGTAAAGATGCGTTCGAGAGGACATTTCAATGGGGTCTTAACTCAATAACAACAGTACATAGCTATGCCACCTTCTCGCTCATTGACAGCATGATCATCCGAGCAAATGCATCACCATCCACCCATGTCAAATTGCGCATTTCCCGCAAACTGGAGATCATGACATGCAACAGTAGCCATCGCAGTAGAAGTCGCAAAGCAGCGATTACATTTAGTAATTGACATAAACATCGAGCAAGAACTCCATCCCTCTTTTGGTTTACTTTACACAAATCGGGCAAAAACCGATCGCTAAATCAAGCCATCTCATATTCCATTAAGGGTTACAACCAGCGTCCGGGCAGTGGCAACGTCTCGATGCTCACAGAGCCATATTCCCTGAAGCATTAAGAGGAGAAATGATTATAAGCAATTTCTTACACTTGACGACGAAATGAAAGGGAATGATTTTGGGGGCAAAACTACTGAACACCACCTGCCAGGTTCCCATGTTAAGCTTCCCATTTGTAATTGGTATCCTGTACAAGAATGAACATGGTTAATGCAACGATAACATAAACCTAGCAGTCCCATTAAAACTACGGAAACAAGTCATCTTACGTGAGGGCACAGCCAAACATGGAAGATTTTATATGAGCTGGCATGTCATCAGGACCTGCACAAGGTCCAGAGTCCCATGTCAAAATATTCTCCTATCTGACCACAGAAAGAACCAAGCGGGAAGATTCTAAATGAAACTATTAGTCGGCCCTATACACTCATGGAATAAGATATACAAAATGCCACCCGGAAAGAGAAAGTGATGAGCACCAGAAACCATCAAGGGTGAAAATGATAAGAAACAAACTGAAGCCAATGCAGTGACTTCCTCCCTTCATTAGAACGAAAAACATACTCAATCATAAGTCAACATAAGTGTCATTCTCACCAAGAAGCCTCTTATAGGCGCTAAATGACAATAACAATACACCATAACTGACCAGCAAAGAAGCCATGCAGCAAGAAAATAAGCCAAAGATGTCTTGTTCTAACCTTCTATGGTGATTTTAGGACCAAATTAAACTGCCCAGAGATGAAGAGAAAGAAAGGTGCTAACATGAACGGAACGAAAAGTGACATTCTGAGTTATGCAAATCTCACACTAACCCTCAATCGTATGCTTCCACGGTGCAGATCTACCCTGAAAATTAAATCCATAGTCAAGGAATGAATCACTTCAGTATTTTCAAAGGAAATAAGAGAAGCTGTGTGGCCAAGCGTAAGCAAACCTCAGGAATTATCTTGTTGAGAAATGTCTCTGTATCATCCCTAACATCTGAGTCGTAATTCTCATTGATGGTAAGAGATGCACTTGTGTGCTGTACTGCGGGACACAGACAACAAGATAACTTTGGCCCAGTTGGCAGCAAAGTTGAGTTGCTGCAGAAAAAGGAAAAGAAAAGATGAAGAAGAGGCTTAAAGCCACTTACGGAAGAGATGTGCAAGGCCACACTTGAAATCTGACAAGTCTTGTCCAATTTCCTTCAAAATCTGATATTCAATTGCACGACCAGAGCACACATCAATGATGGCGGTGACAATACAAACTTTTCAGCAAGAATGTAACCTTTAAAATAATCCCCAAACATGAACAATAGTCCAAGCGATCAAAGCCACAACTAGGAACACATTAGACAACTAATCTAGCGGAGTGAATATTTGTCTACACTGGAAAAAT
Source organism: Psidium guajava (assembly GCA_016432845.1). NCBI lineage: Eukaryota > Viridiplantae > Streptophyta > Magnoliopsida > Myrtales > Myrtaceae > Psidium > Psidium guajava. Next base: position 36,156,670 of record CM028226.1, read on the forward strand.
TAGTACAAAATATGAAATGTCTTCACCATAACTCCCTTCTTTGCAACAATTAGCCTAAAATTGAAACTTCGCTTCGCTCAGAAGCTGAATTTCCTCCAATTTTGGTTTAGTTCATATGTAGTTGACGCACATGGAGAGAAATCAAGAAATTTTTTTTTTTGGAGGGGTCGTGGTTGAGAGAGAGAGAGAGAGAGAGAGAGAGAGAGAAGCAGTGGAGAAAGCGGAGAGCTGATAAATGAAAATTGCATGTCAACTTTATAAAAATGTAAGAGAGAGATATAAATGAGCATATGAGAGCTGCTCTTTGCTCCTACGCCTTCACATGCTGTTTTCTCCTGTCACAAACAGATCATCATGTAGACAGAAAATGCCACTCTTATGCAAGCATCCTTTCCCATCCCCAATCAGAAAAGGATGTTATTTAAATGCATTTCAAGTAATCGTAGTAAAACTAAAACCAGACCCGTTACCCTTTTGCTTTCCCAGCGATATGAACATATTTAAGTAATTGTTGTTCTGCGAGACCATAATGAGAACGCAATTTCTGTTTTTCTCCTGAAGAGATGATATTAAGATTTCAATTCCCAGAGCGCAATTGATTTCTAACTTCTACGATCACTTCTGGCACTAAGCCTTCGACTAGCTAGTCCCGGTATAGCCCCAAGATGGCATATTGCCATGGGAGAATCTCTGCAGCACTTGACGATTTCTTAATCACATCTAATTGCTCCGTTACATATCCACATTAAGTGTCTCTTGTGGAAAAACATAATTGGACCGAACACAGCAAACTGCACTCCCCTCATAAGGCAAAGCTATACACATTCTCAACTTCTAATCACGATCATTTCCATTAGAATTAAATACCATCACAAGACAGTTTAAATGAACCCGCAAAGCAACAACCACAGGGGAATCAGTCATTCTGATTCAGCCCGCCATCTCGGACAACAATAACAAGAAACAAAGAACACCATCCAAAATGACACATGCCAAAACCGAGAATCGAAGGACAGCGAGCAAAGCAGAGCCAGACGGAGGCTCCTCCACTAGGGTTCGTCCGTACCTTCGGAGTGACAAGGTGACAGCCCCGCCTCTGGGGAGGCAGGGTGATGGTCTTCTGGGCCCACTTGGGACCTGAAGCCGCCATGGAGTTGGGGTCGTTGCCGACGGCGGTGGAAGGCGGCGGATTCGCTGTGTACAGAGCCTGGACGCGAGGAGCAAGAGAAGGGGAGAGGGGCTTGGCGGAGAAGAAGAGGGATGGGGATTGCATGATGGGGCCTCTGCGAAGAGAGAGAGGCGGGGGCTTTTTGGTAATTATACGGACCGAAGGGACGAGGAACAGAGTCAGGACTAGTAGAAGAAGGGCTCGGACCAGATCTCTTTGGGCAATTCGTGCTGGACGGGGCATTGCGACGCGCCTGAGCCGCTCGTTCCGTAGGCATTCATGGCCAATCATTGCAAACGAATGGCTGCAACACGGTCCGATAGGTCCGGTCCGGTCCGGTATCGTTGAACATATCGACGACTCCTGAAATGACACAATTTAACATGATTAATTAGATATTAACACGTATCAATTGATGTGCTATTTTATCGATTGTTATGTAATGAGAGAGTGTGCTTAATTTTGTTGGTCTTCCTTATTTTCTTGATTTGGCTTTGTTTTGTTTCAATTTAATTTGCCTCTATGTACTTTTTATGGATTCTTTTTTTTTTTAAGCAATGAGTACGATTTTCTTTCAAATAAAAAAGAAGAAGAAGAAGAAGCAAAGACGAGATGAGATAAAAATAACTTGAGTAAAAATGTCTGTGTCCTTGTTCTAAAAGTTTGAGATCGAGATACATGCAACAAAGCCATCGATAAAAACACAAAGTTAGGATCTAAATCTATATGTGATTATTTAAACAGACATCAATTTGTTGAATGAATTAACTGATACATTTCTTCTCACATTCTTTTAGAATAGCAAACACTATTGAACCGACGTCACGCTTGGAATATGATTTTCTATATCGATTTGTATGACGTTTCGAAATCTATTTACGCGAACACCATTGAAGAGGATGTAGTAAACATCAATTTGTTGAATGAATGAAATGATACATTTCTTCGCAAGTCTTTTAGAATAGCAAACACTATTGAACCGACGTCACGCTTGGAATATGATTTTCTATATCGATTTGTATGACGTTTCGAAATCTATTTACGCGAACACCATTGAAGAGGATGTAGTAAACGCGGTTATTTTTCTTATCATGCCTTTATAATTTTCTATCATTTGATCACACAAAAGCGACCTTAATTCTTATGATCCGCACAATATTTCCAACATTTCCATTCATTCTCAACGAAATACAGGTTGGAACATCCGGACAATGACACGACATGGCGTCAACGATGAGGTGACTATGTAATTTACATTTACTAGCAAAAAAGCAACTTTACATTCATGCAGCCAACGTTCACTAGCAAAATGGCCGCATAGATACACAATTTTGTATGGTTAAGAGAGCATTTTGTGGAGCATCGACGGCCGTTGACTTTCACAGTTGTTGATCGAAACATTTCGAAGCGAATATCTATTACCGACCGTGTGCTCGACCATCGTTACGCTATTTTTCACGTAAAATATTTGTGACTTGAGATGATCTTTATTTGCAATTGAACAAATGAAATCGTCTATTTAGTTCCATGTTCCACAGAATAGGAAGAGAATGATGATGATAAGAAGTAGTTAGATGTAATGCGAGGAATTGAGGAAGAGGATTTTATGTAGCTGTCAAAGGTGCTAGGGGGTTGGTCATGGGACAATTTAAAATTTTATTTTTCTCCCGGCCTATCAACCGAAAAAGTCTCGATTTTATCGTATGTCCTAATTATATTTATTATTTTTTATCTCGTAAAAAACCCTCAACTTTTCCTTTTATTCCAATTTTACCGATTCAGTCCCGAATATATCCATTTTTTTTGTCTTATAAAACCCCACACTAACTGTCAGCCTGTCGTCCGAAATCACCGTTATTTAATCCTACGTTGCACAAATTTTCTCGCTGAACTTACTGATGAATATTTGAAATTCGAAAATAGCAAATTTCACGGATGATGAAATTTGAGATCGTTCGTCCAAATAGTTATATTTTCACGTCTACCCATTTTTCGACCTGTTGAGCGTCGATGTGAATCCGAAACACGCTGTCTTGAGTGGTTTTGTATATCTTAGCAATATGTAAAGAAAGTAGACAACAAAAGAGAAGTTATGGGCTTTCGCATGTCAACTTAGCTAGATTTTGATTTATTAACGAAGTGAAAATGCCATGTACTATTAACTAATAGTGATTATTGATAAAAGGCTAATGGTGGTAGAATTAGGACAAAAATAAAAATCAGGGTTCTTTTATGAGACAAAATTTTTTTTGGATATAATTAGGATAGATCCTAAAGCCTTTTTTTTTAGTATTAAACCGGTAGAATCGAGATAAAAATTAATTTTTCTTGGTTTTTTATGAGCTCAAAATAAATTGGGATATAATTAAGAAAGATGCTAAGGTTTGAGATTTTTTTAGATATTGAGCCTTTTTCTGCCATTCGTCCAGGGGAAATTTTGTTTGAGGATTATTTTAGAAAGGATCATGTGTTTGCTTCCGCTAAGAATCAACGATTTTAAAAAATGTCTTTTTAAAAAAATAATCTCTTATATTACGGACAAAATTTAATTAATCAATGAACTCAACGATAGTTTAGCCATAAATTCTTATAAACCATGTAAATATCTTTCGTTTTCGCTACTAACAATTATTTAAAAAAAAGATAATTATTGATTTTTCGTGAGACCGTCACACATTTCTAGTCTTAACGTATGACGTTAGGGATTACGATGTTTCCCACAGAACCAACGATAAAGCAGACAGCTAAATGCACGTGCGAGACCTTGGGCTCTGTCACGTGCGCACCCGCATGCGAATCCCGCGCAAATGAGTCGGGAAAGAGAAGCGAAATGAAGAACACATACTCGACCCTCGCTCGCCCGCAGGGAGGTACCCAAATTGCTCAGGTTGCTGCCACGGTTCGCATCTCTATCTCGCGTGCGAACCAATCGAGTTTGAACTCCTGATCCCTTTTCTGTCGTCTCACTTCCTTTTCTCTTGCCGTGGCGTGGGTCCTGTCTGTCTTCAGTTTCGCCGGCCCCTTGAGCATTACCTGCTCGACAAAATGCCCCTTTGAAACCCCGAATGGTAATTTCCTTCTTGCCCAGTCCATCCCCGCTTCTGATTTGATGGGCATTCTTTTTTCTTCTTTTTAAATCCCGTGAGAGGTGCATGAATTTGCGTGGTCCTGGGCTTTTAGTCTTATTGTCAATCTTCTAACATGGACACTAGCTTCTGGAGACGAAAGGAAGAGAAACCGAAAAGAGATTTGAGTTTGCATATAGTATCTTGACTTGCTACATGCACGTAATTTCGCCCCATTATATTTCTGTAGCTCCGGAGTGAGTGCGTACGGACCTTATTGACCAAGGCTGCATTGTTGTTCTTCTTTTTTTCTCCTTCGTCGTCATTACTAATGCTTACTCTTGTCTATATAATGTGGTTGTCGTGATATGGTCGAGCATCTGGGTGTGTGTTTGTTTCTGTGTGTGGCGTGTGCGCCTTTTCAGACATCTAAGAGGATAATCTTCTGCAGGTTATCTGCTGTGGCACATGTAACGCGCCACCACTACAATTCATTGTTTCTTGTGAAGTGATAATGATTGTGGGAGCAAAGAAACTGTGCAGGTCCTCTCTTCATTTTAGCAGCCTTGTCTTCAACTTTTCTCTGGTACGGTCAGTCTCTTCGTTGCAAAGTCTCGAGGAAACCTTGAAAGCTGCAGTTCAAACCAAAAACTACCAGCATATACCCGACCTTCTCAATTCTTCCCAAGACCAAAATCCGAAACTCTTATCTTTTCTATCAGATTTCCCCCAGAACAACAGAACCCAAATAATAGATGAAATTATTCAGTCATTTGTCCCTCTCAGACCTCGTTCTAGGCTGCGGGCTGCATACTCCTGCCTCCTCTGTTACACCCTTCAAAGTCCTGATCCCTTTCCTCTTGCTCTTTGCATCCTTCAACGCACCCTTCGCTCTGGCTGCGTTCCTGTTCCCCAAGCTCGTTTGTTCCTCTCTTCTGCATGGTTGGAACAGCTATCCCAACCTCGTTCTGTAGCTGACATTTTATTAGATATGAGGTCCATTGGGTACAGTCCTGATTCGGGCACTTGCAATTATGTTATATCATCTCTTTGTGCCGTTGATCAGTTAGGAGAAGCAATTAAAGTCCTGAAGGGAATGACTCAGGCTGGTTGTGTTCCTGATTTGGATAGCTACGGTGCAGTAATTGGCGCAATGTGCTCTGCCAGAAGGACTCCCGATGCTATAGAGTTGCTGAAACAGATGGTGGTTGAAGTTGGGTTGACACCTAGGCAAGATACAGTGGTAAAAATGCTAGCGACATTGCGTGCGACAAAAGAGATTTGGAAGGCAGTGGAGACTATCGAGTTCTTGGAGAGGGAAAATTACCCTCTCGGATTTGAATCATATGAAAGGCTGGTAGAGGGATGCTTGGAGTGCCACGAGCATGTTTTAGCAGGAAAAGTGGTGATGGCAATGACAGCCAGAGGGTTTATCCCTTACATTGGCATAAGGCAAAAGGTAGTTGAAGGTTTAGCTGCTTGTGGGGAGATGGACCTCGTTCGTGCTGTGAGACAGAGATTTGTAGAGTTGAGATCGTAGTACCTTCCAATGGGAGTGACTGCATATCTCATTTGCCATTTTGACATGAGGATAGTGTTTGTCTTCTTTTTTAGCTGCATAGATCCGATATTAAGGCAATCGCTGTTATAACTTCAGATGGTTAACAATGGAAGGTAGCCAGCTGTATTAATTTGCAGTGGATCAAAAGTTCATGCGGCTTGGCAAATCTGTAGTTTCTTGATAACATGCCAAGTTGTAACTGCGAAATCACACAGGAAACCAATGTGAAAAAGTGTGGCCGAAATTTTAGAGAAGAACAAAGTCTCTCTCTCTCTCTCTCTCTCTCTCTCTCTCTCTGTGACCAGAAGGTACTATGTTCACTGCTCAATATGGTGTGCAGCACGAATCTGTATATGTTTCAACGTTATCATGCATGCCAATGACTGACTTTTTTATTGTTGTCTTAAGAGTTTAATTTTGAGGCTTCTAAGATTCAAATACAATACCGCCTGGCCATGAAATTCAAAAGATGTGCACCGATTAGTTCTATTAAAAGCAGAATGCCGCGTTGAAGATGCGAAAATGTTAGTGGGACGCAGAATGAAATGAAAGCATAAAGCTGCAGAAACAAGCATTCATGCTTAGATCCAAGCTGACGAAAGTAAAATGTACCATTTTCGACCAGCATTTTGAGAAAGCGCAGGTCTGTCGGAGAGCAAATCTAGAAGCCTTTTAAGATGTGCAAATCCTAGAGGAACCTGGTTACACGACACTTTCCTTTTGTAGATGGTTCGTATGTGTAGTTTGGGATCACTGGTGCAACCTTTGAAGAAGATGTGTGAGGTTGTTGGGATGGGCAGCGGTGAAAATGCATTCAGAACATCTGCATCAATACTGGAATCGCCCGTTGCGCTCGATTCTATATCAAATCATCTAAAAAGAACTGGAAACTTGATATCTTCTCATAGCGTCTTCTCCGACATCTTTACTGGTCTTCCTCTTCTTTAATCAGGTTCCCTACCTCATAATCCCATCTCCTCGCTGGATTAACTAGAAGCCTTTGTCTCCCACGTTCAAACCACCTCAAACGAGTTTCTATCATCTGATTTCCGATTGGCACCGCCCCCACCTTTCTTCGTGTAATTCATTTCTTATCCAACATTTTCTTGATTGTCTGCACATCAAATGAAGCATTCGCATCTCCGCTACGGTAACCTTGTTGCACATGTTCGTGCTTAACCGCCTAATGTTTTGTGCCATGAAATTGCACCAGGAATGGTTCTATTCAGAATAAAACCTGGCTAAACAGTTTTTCCAGGGATATTGTTTGAACAACAGTTGGATTTCAGGTGCCGGAGAAGTTCTGGAGAAGCGTAACAGGAGACGCAATATGGACTAGACAGATAAGCATGGAAAGAAATTGGCTGATTGTTCAATTTTCTGTGTATGGCACAGCCAATTGATTGGACTCAAAAGGGATTTCTAGGTTTAAGTACTTTGGATTAGAACCACAGGTTTTCTATGAAGAGTTCCTACTTCCTAGGAATTGAGAATCTGATAAGAAAGAGTGAACATTCTGGTTCAAAGACCCTGCACATCAAACTGAGATTACATTGCGCAAAATTTACATAGGATTTACACATTTCTAGGAAAGACAAGAATTGAAGTGTGCCCTTGAAGACAGTTTTGGCTCAAAGCAAATCCAATTCAATTCCCAAAATAATCTTGCACCCTCACACCTCTGTACAAATCTCTGCTCACCGCTTATTTTGGGCAAAAGACTAAGAACAAATACATCAATCTTTTGAAGAGTTACATGCAGTCCCGAGACATTCATCAAATGGGCAATCTCTCTCTGGATAATTCTCGGTGGATCACGTATCGAAAGGTCGAATTATGAGGCATCCAGTTGACGCACTTGTCAAGCCTTCCCTTCATGCACTTTTGAATAGTTTTCTGCTGGACTTCTGAGAGGCACTCTTTCACCACCTCTAACAGCCCCGGCATAGTAAGCGCCATGTCTTTTGCAAAGTAATAGAGGATTCTCGGGAGGAAGATCTTCGATTCCTTGTGGATGTAGACATTTGCTTGAAGAAAATCCTCTTTAGCAAGTTTTAAATCCAAGAATATACTTTTTGCTGTATAAACTCGAACCTGCAATCATAGTGACTAGCGTTATGATCTACTAAAGGACTGAATCATACTACTTCTTTGTAAGAGAGAAAATCATGATACCGGTGGGTCGGAATATGCCCCGGAGCAAAGTGCAAAATGAACAAGCGGCTCAGGATATTCTAAAGCATAGAGATGTCCACTACTGCCTGGCTTGTACTTTCTTCCCGGAGTAAACAGTGTTTGTAGCCACTGAATGCAAGAATAGAAGTCAGGAGTTTTCATGTTACTGTGCTTGAAATGAGTTCTCTGATGCAAATTACTATTCATATCTATATCCAACGAAAGCAAATGGACAGGCTGATGTAGATGCATGCATAATGCTTAAAAAAAAGACTGCCCACATGTTAGGAAATCATACCGGTGCCGAGTGACTTGATCGGAATCCTAAAATTGCGCTTTGTATGATATAGGCATTAATGCAATGTCCACCCACATTATAAGCCGCCTGAAAAATGAAAACACACAATGACATAATATTAAATGAAGGCACCATTCCACCTGACAAAACTCTCGAGCACAATCTCACCTTCATTAAAGTGGGGCTCTTCACACGACCGCCCGTTCCATAAGCTAAATAAGCCTGCAAGAGATATACCAAAGATACTCAGTGACGTGTCCAAGATTAACCCGGCTAGTTCAGGAGGTAATAAGATAAAGGAAAGTAATCTAATTGCTAAGTCATGAGTCAAAAATTAGAGTCATCTCAAATTGTATCTCTACTGTACAGTGAAGCAAACAGTTACAAGGAAGGGCATTACATGCATCACCAGGGCATTGTGAATGTTGATCCAGAAAGCAAGTTTCTCCTCGCGCTTCATCTTTCTCGGGTCAATGTCCTCGAGACAACGAACCAATGACCTGAGTTGGTTAGAACATGGATAAATCAGGAAAAAGAAAACACCAATTTTCTCAGTATGAGTGGATTAAAAGATTTGGGACGTGCTTGGTGTCTGAAGTCAAAGCCATGCTATTATGTCATTATTTTTTTTTTTAGCCATGAACCACCTGAACTTTTGCAGCATCGTAGCAGCAAACTTGAAGCTGTTATCATCCAAACATATCTTGAGAACTTCTACCATATCTCCATATCTCCCACTCTCCTCTCTCAATCCCTGAAGTTGATGCACCGAAATCTCCTCATTCCTAGACGGGCTCCAACTATCTCTGGGGTTATGAGAAGAAAATATGCTCGAGGAGGACAGGGAAGAAGTTGGTGAAGCCGATGAGCCAACTTGAATGTGAGTGGGATCTGCAAGCTTGCAGTAGATTGAAGATATGCATCTCACTATATCCTCAGAGAGTCTCTCTGGAGTTTTGAGAGAGATGTCTTTCGCTCCGAGGTGATCTGCGAGGCTCCTATGACCAAAATCGGCATTTGTATGGTCCTGCCAAATCACTCCCATATATAAATGACGTGGATAAAGAAAAAGACATGTATATGAGTAGTAAAAGTTGAATGCAAAAGAGCAACTTGAATGCTCACCCGCGCAGATATTGCTTTGGAACTTGAAGTGCAGCTCTGATTATCAGAAGAAGCCCAGCATTGTGCGGGGGAAGATTGGAAACTACACAGGAGGCCATTTCGCCTAATGTGTGGCTCTACTCTCTGCTTGAGTCCACCAGGCACCTTTCGCACTGGTGACCTAGTCTTGCTCTGCAACTTTGTTCCTGAGACTTTTGCTAGAGTGGACATGTGCTCTTGAAAAGCCGTCCTATAGAGCGAAAGAAGATGACGCTCCAAGTGCATAATTTCAACCTCAAGTGCGGCAATCTCCTTCCGTAGTTCCACATTGGACTGCAGTACAAATCCAGATGTGAGTTGGTAACGTATCCGCACAAACAGATTAAGACGATCAACAGAATAAATTCCTTGTACATTCTAAAGACAGTTTATCTCCACTGTTCACTATGCTTTACTCATGTAGTTGCAGAGACTATGAACGACAAGTACAAATTACAATAACTACTATACTATACAAGTTGGCAAATGAATTCATGTAATTAAAGGAGGATAGAATGAGAACCTTATGCAATGGAGTGCCATTAGAAGGGATATATTGTACAGAATCACAGTTAACTATCTTTTCAGCATCCTGATATACGGAAGTTTGTTCGGGTGAAGTCCTCTCCAATTGCATAATCTGGGTCAAAAAGACTCAGCAAAGTGATTTACAGATAGAGGTTCTCTTTCAGTCATACCCTTTGTAAAGTCTCAACTCTCGCAGATGTTATTGGGTCTTGCAAGTGAAAATGCAATAATTGTAATGGAAGATCAATAAACAGAAGCGAAGATGTAGCAACCAAGGCACACGGCAGGGTTCTCTGTTGATCCAGGTAGGTATATCCATAGTGAGTGCTTATGCTAGGGACTCCTTTTAGTGGCAAAGCAAAGAGTGCGAAAATTCAAGCGGCATGATTTCAGCTCAAAGGGTTAACTTTAATAGCAAGGCAAATCAATATAATTACGAGTCTCAAAACTCCATGATCGAATTGCTCTCAGGTCATTCAAGGTAAAACAAACCCAAGATTGCCCAATTCTCATCTAAGGAATGAAAACGGGAGCAGTTTCGGCCGGCAAACACTAGTTTGAAATCTAAAGTAGCATCATCTGATCTTCAAAAACCCGAGGATAGACCACTAAGGTTGAGCAATCCATCATGAGAAATGAACTAGTGCTTGGACTCGTACAGTTAACTGCAAAACTTTTTCAGAAGTGATACTTATTAATCTATTCCAGTGACCATGAGTTCGACCTGTTGCCAGAATATGCACTCTGACAATTGACTGGAGCTTACAAACTAAATACTCTCATGGACAAATCAAGAAAAGCAAAGCTCAGAGCACATAATCTGGCATAGACGTGCATAAAATAAAATAAAAATTTGCAGATTACTCACAAAATTAGAATTGGAAGAGAGTCTCGGCGATGCGTTCAGTATATTCCTGTAAAGCCCGTTTTCACCGGCACTGCAATGTGCTGTCAGTCAGCGTCCCCCGTGAAGGTCATGAATGAAAACATATGCGTCGTAAATCCTTTTCTAAAAATCTAACCTTGGTGAATTTAAATGTGAAGGAGAGAGGAAAGAAGAAGAGGAAGTCCTGCAATTCACGCCCAGCATCATTCTATCTCGCGTGTGCTTGTCCTGTTAAAATCAGAGAAAATGTTGAACAACAGTCCTGGAGCTGGAAAAAGTCAACAAAAAGGAAGAAAGGAAAGCGAGATCACAGCTTCAAGTATGATGGTCGTGACCTCGTTAGCTGCTAAAAGCGAAGACTTGAAGCTTGAGTCCACTCATTGTCAACGAAAACTTGAGACCTTGCAGAAACACTCCTTCAGGTCCTGAGTATATAATATCAGCCGCTTGAGCATGAGCAAGAGGAAGGAGAAGAAGATCATGAAAACAATGTTAAGTCAAACAAGCTGACATTGCCAGTTCTACAGCAAGAAATGGGTGTCCACAGGGAGCAATTTGGACAAGCACTCACCAAATGCACGAATGCCATTCAACAAACAAACCCTCCAAGAATTTAAAATGACATTGCCAAGAGAAGATTTTGATCGAGCAGATGACCGGCCCACTTCAAGATATGAAGTGGGTGTGTGCCCTGTTTCTTCCGGAAAGAGGGCGAAGGAAAAAAAAAAGGAATAAAAAGAAGAAGATGGGTTTGTTTAAGAAGGCATCTCAAGATCGAAATCCCACACAATCTCTACGAGTAGGGACAAGGAAAACAGAGAGAGAGAGAGAGAAGTGTCGCCGAATGGGGCATGAAGACAACCACAATGATGAGTCATGAGGAAAGCAACCATGACTGTCTGAGAAAAGACCATAATTCCATTCAACAATACCCAAATGCTCATTAGATTAGGTGGTGGAAAGTAAGCAGTTCATGATTACGACTTGCAAAGAGAGAGAGAGGGCGCTGAAAAGGCAAGTACTTTTTGGTTCTTCCTACCCTCTCCACTTGCAAACCCAAACCTCCCTCATGCCCAAAAAAAAAAAAAAATGGTTTCACTTCATGAGCAAGAGCAGAGACGATGTCCAGGGAAAACTACTCCTGTCTTATTCCGCAGCAAGAACAAACAAACAACATTAACCGGCTACAGTGAACTCAATCTCAATGCAAGCCCATGAAAATAACACTACTTGAATTAAAACAGCAAAAAAAAAAAAACTTCAGATGATAAACTCATTGCAGATATTTGAGTGAGGAAGAGGGTGCAAAAACTTGGCGAAGAATTGACCGGCTGCTCAACTTCCATCACTTACCAGAATCCACTTCCTATAAAGTGGCTGATAGGTATTATTATGGGAGGAAGGGAGGGAGGGAGGGAAAAAAAATAAAATAAATAAATAACTAAAGGCATTGAGAAGATTATTTTTTTGACACCTATTTTGGGCATTAAATGCTTGGGGCTCAGTGTGTAGATCCAGAGTGGCCTTGAATTCCTAAATGCAATTCCCCATGGCTGAAGTATCCTCACTGTCACAAGTCACTCTTCTTCACTCACCCTTCCGAGAGCCATGTGGCATGGACCTGCTGTTCCGTGCCCTAAATGAGCAAATTCTCCCGTGCTCGTGTTCTCATGCGAATGGAGCTTATGTGTCATCATTTTGAGAAAACGATGTAGAGGGAAAAGAAGTAACCGGTTCCTATAAACGAAGTCAGGGCAGATTTGTACCATGAGTTCTAGGATAGAAAGAAAATTAATTTAGGAGTTCTCAAGGAAGGGTTAGTCTCCTGTTTATAAACTGATCGGAAACTAATGCTTCTTTTCCAATGAAGCCACGACGGATCGAAATCAGTTATTATGTCTGAAGTGTTCTACTCATTTTACTCGATATAATAGATGCCCGAACTGAATTGGACGTGGTATGATCCAATACAGAAAATATACTCGCCTGATTATTCTATGGAACAATTATGTGAGAAACACTGGTTTGACTTGACTTGTTAGGTACTAATTCCGCAACTAAGATCTGTTGGCTCGTGACACGTGACTAAGAAAAAGGATTTTTACTTCTGTGTTTTCACGGAAGAAGAAAACTTTAGTGTCCTGCAAAAGTTGGGTTGGTGTGGAGTCAAATCGAACCAGAAGTGTTAGGACTTGGATTTTATGAAGTTTCATACATTTTCTGACTTTTACCTTCCAAAGAAGATCAGATTCCATGTCCACTTCCCAGCTTCCTCAGCACACCAGTCTTTTCCATCTTTTTTTCGCTGGCCAAAGGACCCGACAGGTATTGGAAAACGAAAGTTTGGGGGGCGGCAATGTCCAACATTGAATTTCTCGGTTCCTGAATAATTGTTCCAGCCACCTTTGTTCATGGTCCCGGAAAATTAATACCAAAAGAGCGCGACCAGTGACCTCCTCGATACTCTATAGGGACGTGCTTTATGAAGTGTCTGCACTTATCGAGGAATACCCCGACGGCGGGTGTTGGGAACGAGCGCTCTCAGGACACTTTTCAAATACTCGATTAGGAAAAGTTTGTAACTTTCGATGTGCAATCTCTCATGTTCATGTTTTACGTGTAATCGGTGCATTGAAAAATAAGGATGTTACGTTCTTTAACACGATTAACAAGTTTCCGCAATACCCATTATTGAGTTTGAAGCCGAGGTGATGGAGAGGTCTTCCTAAGGTTGCCCTGCTGTAATTCCGTTAAAAGGCGATTGGCGAGACAAGGAAAACGACATGTTAACCGAAACTTAGGAATAAGATCAACAGATAATGTAAGGGCTGCCGACAAAACTCGCTTGACGGGAAATAAAAGAATTAAATTATATATCTTTATATATAAAACCCAGTGAAGAAAAGTGAAAAATTAAATAAATATATTAATTGGGCCTTGGCTTTCGCGAGGGGTGGTCAGCCTGCAGGTAATGATAATGGGACCAATAGATGCTCTGATCTGACTCCATTTGTAAAACTGTAATGAGGAGGAGATGAGAGGGTCAATATAGTCAATTCAGTTGTTTATTAATTTCTCCAAAAAAATATATTTTTTTATAATTATGGTAATAAAGATATATTATTGCTATTACTATTATTGTACGTGGAAGTGCAAGGGGGACACGCATAAGCGTAACGGCATTTAATGGCGGTAAAGGTAAAGCGCGGGAGGAGATTCGCTCCGCTCTGTCGCCAGATCTGAGGCCCACCGGATCTGGGCCAAGGCCCAGTATCAGATTTTTTTTTTGTTTTTGGGCAGGATGGAATTTTACTTAAAAGACACCATCAAATGTATAGGATATACTTTACAAGATGCTAATGAATGTAGGTCCAAAAGTGGCATTGCTTTGCTTTGATTTTCCTTGACTTTTCTGGTTTTAACATACGAACTATGATGTCTGTCGAATGTATCTCAAATCTAGAAAAGTTTACAGTAAACAGGGCATTTGCTGCCATTTGTTAATAATGTTTTTTTTTTACTCTCTTTCTTCTTTAAGTGAAAAAGTCATTCGATTGAAAAAGTAAAAATGAATAGCAAAATTTCAGTTTGTCGAGCCTTCGTTGAGGCTTGAGATTTGTAGCCCCTGCGCCTGCGGACGAGGCATAGGGCTTGTGAATAGTTACCACATCAAAGGATTGCAACCATATATAAAGCACTCTAAAGTCTTTATTTCTTTTCAATGTGGGACTAATGTTATCCACTTCATACTTCCAACTCAAGGGTGTTCTTCAAGTATTGATTTTTCGTTCATTCACCCATCCATATATCCCATATTTCCAACATGAGCGATCGTCTGATCTGGATTCTTTCGCATATGCTCAAGGAGCTCTTAATATGTGGCTATCGAAGTATGTTCATTCTACGTGATATACTTATTCAATTAGTGATTCAAGATAATTACAGGGCATGTTATTTTCAAATATTTCCATTGTGCGTGTATTAAGATTGGTTCCCTTCGCTTTCACTACAAGACACACACTTCTTCCCGCACTAAAAAGAACGAAAACTTATTATTGATTCGATCCTATAAAGGAGTACCTTTGGAATCCTTGTTAAGTATGTGCAGTTTGGAATAGTTTAAATTTTGAAGCACCAATTTCGAATAACACCGGAACAGTCCCATATATGGCTAAGTTTCATTAATAAATTTTCCATTTTAATTTACGGGACACTCGTTAACAAAATCCCTTACTAATTTTGCTAAAAAGGACCCTCTTTTTTAATCGTCCTTAATTTTAATATTTAGGGATAACTACATAAACTTTCTTTGAACTTTGGCTTAGTGTGTAATATGGTCTTTGAATTTTAATTTTTTCTATGCGGTTCATAAACTTTAGCCTAATATACAATGTGCTCCTTGTACTTTTCATTTGTTCAACACGAGTACTTCCGGAATGAATTACTATATCTCTAGATTCAATCATATTTCTATATTATTTAGTTTGTGGACTAAATTGAATATGCACCAAAAGCTAAGGGATCACATTGAATAAATTCAAAATTTAGAGATCAGGTTGCATATCGGATCAAAATTCGAGAACCATACGTGTAATTTTGGTTAAAATTTTCTGTCCCCGCCATTTTCGTGCACGCACGGAAAATGAAAGCAAAATTCGAGTGCTGTCAGATGTGAAAACCAAAGAGGAGTAGCTAGGGTTTTGCAATCGCCATGGCCCATGCATTTATGATAGTTTTTGACATACGTGACCAATGAAGTGGATTCCAGAACAGCTGACGGCTTAGGTTCAGGCAATCACTAAGGTACGAAAGAAAAATTGAATTAGCTGCATTGGTTTCATGGTTACCCTCGCCTACTTCATTCACCTCGTGGACCAATCTACCTCTCTGTCTCTCTGTCTCTCTCTCTCTGCATTCGGAAACGAAGTGGACCTTGTATTGTTGTTGTTTTTTTTTTTTTTTATTAGTAGCCACAGTGGACCTTGTCTTGAGTAGATGTGATCTGAGCCTGGGCTCTCGCAATGATTCCAAACTCTCAAAAGGGGTTTTCCCTTCGTTTAAAATGCGAAAATGAAGTATGGACTTTTGCTCACTCCTTGACGAGGGGGGAAAAAAAACAAGAGGAACGATGCTTGGGTTGAGGGGCCGGCACTTGAGATCGCTACCGTCCAGCACTTAGGCTTCATTTGACCCGTTCGCCCCTCACTAGAGTCAGCTAAGCTTGGCCTTCCCCTCAAACTATCCCTCGCTCGCTTACTTGACGATCGGATCACGGAGGGAAAGAGGAGTGTATCAGGAGAGATACAGAACGATTCTATTGCGCATCTTTGTTGGAATTGTGGGACGATCCAAACGAAGGAAAATGTATCTATTTATACTTCAGTCCCTCTAGTTACAATCGTAGATTACCCGCTGATCTAATTGTGGAGATATTATTTACCTATTTACCATTTAACTCAATCAAATGCAAGAATCTCTAAAATACAATTATGCATTTCACATAATACTGTTGAGAATCATCTGGGCTATTTCCACGGTTTATCGGGCCTTGAAGACTTCCTGTCCATGAGACTTGCCTAGGCATGATACACGTGTCGATATGCTGCTGCGAAGATCCAAACCATACAACGAGCTTTATCATAGGCTAACGCTGTGGACTATGGGAACCGGACTCTGCAAACTGCGGCATGTAGCTGATGCAGAGAGCAAGGACAAATTGAACATTAGATTTAGACATGTCATCTCGCAAAAAGAAAAGAACACATAGACAGAAGTCTTACATAAGTCAAGTCGAACCGAGGCTGGACAAGTCGAGGCCCCAAGCATCTGTGAGTCAGTGCAATGATGGAGCACTGAAAATTCAATAAAATCTCAAATTACATCTCAACCTATACTCACACTTGACGCACCAAAATCAAGATGAAGCGGATATAGTCTCCGGTTCCAATTATAACCTCCTCGGCCTTTCGTTAATGCAGTCGATTCGCTTTTCAGATGGCGAGGGATATCGGCACGTCTCGATATTTCTCGCACCAATATTTACTGAGTTTTAGAAATTTCACCTGGACGGCTTATCTTGTAGCAACAAGTTGGTTCCGTTAGCATCTCTGCCTAACACAAGTCAAAATTGAGAATCTTCCCTCGGCTATGCAATCCCTAATTAGATACAATCGCACTTGTCTCTCTCTCTTTTTCTGGTCTATTTTTTCGGTGTCAATATGAATCAGGACTTGTGTTTTCAAAATAAGAAAAGCAGCCCAAATAGGCTAATGGATTGATGACTGGTCCAACGAATTAAAAGCCCAAAAACTTGGCGAACCGCTTTCTTGAATCGCATGGCCTGTCGCGTCGGGCCTGTCTTCTCAACAAAGTCCAAAGAGGCCCAGTGCTAACTTGTCCGTGGCCAAGCACTTTCAAGACATGAAATACATGTGGCATCGTGCTCTAATGGTTTATTTGTATTCTCTACCTAATTTCTTAAAGTGATGCTATATTTGAAGTATGGCGAGGTCCAATTGGTCGGAAAATGAAAATTAATACGAAATAAAAAGAGGGTCCTTTCGATTGCAACGCGCTAGTGTAGCTGAAATAAGGGAAGATTCGCTTTATACATTACTTGTTAGTCGTTCACAAAGAATAAATAAGATATGTCAGTCCGTTCATTATTATCAGATTTAGATGATCGGAACTCAAGAATTTGACTAAGGAAGATATCACACGAGACGCGTGTCCTCATCCCGATGATGAATAGAATTGATCGACGTAGATCAATCCAATTCGGTGTTTCCAATCAATAAGAAAAAGGAAGGAGGGAGCATGCTTTTTTCCCTTGTCTACTTGTGCAGGCTTGAATCAAAGAAGGGGACAAATGCAAAAAAAAAAAAAAGGAGGGCAAAAAAAGCAGAGGGGGGCGTGGGTGGTGGAGCCAAAATTGGTTGGAAAGAATTAGGGCTAATGCTCGTGTGCATGTCCCTTCATGAGCATGCTTGTCAATGAGTTTTTTTTTTCTTCTTAAGAGCACTCGCTAAACGCACTTTGTAGATAAAAATTTCGATTTCTAAAGCATTAATCACGTGTCAGACTATTAGTGTATCGACAATTGTATATTTGATTATTGAGGAAGTATCTTGGGACTTTGTTCAACAAAGTTGTTGTCGTTATTGGATCGTGGGCGATGACAAGAAATATTGGTCCCTCAATTGTAGGGAAGTCGAGACAAAAAAAAAAAAAAAACTAAAAGAGGGAGGCAACCACAAGTTGGATGTTGGATATTGGACTTTGTTGGATGTCGTGGTCACCGTGCACCCAAGTTCCAACTTCAGGCACCCATCTTTTTTTACACCATTATTGTTCAAGGACCAGTCAACCATTGAGCCCATGAACATGACCCCTTAGCTTTTTGATGGGCCTGAGTTCACAAAAAAAAAAGTAGTTAATTAATTAAGAGGGGTCACATACAACTATGCAATGACTCGAGGGATAATGTTAAAATAGTCTATGAACTTTGACACGAGATGCGAAGTTGTCATTGAACTTTTAATTTGACCAATATGATCCATGAACTTTTGGAATATGTTCAATTTAATCCTTGAATTATAGGAAGATGTTCAATGTAGCTCTTCCATTGGTTCAAGTCGAAGGACTAATTGAATATGTTCCAAAATTTCAAAGATTATATCGATCAAATTAAAAGTTCAGAGATCACGTTACACATTAGATTAAAGTTTAAAGACTATTGGTCAAATTGAAAGTTCAGGAACTATATTGCACGTTAAGTTAAAGTTTAGGGATTATTTGTGACATTTTATCATGATCTAACGAAGTGTGCCTACAATTCAACAAAAATTGAGTGGTTTTAAATGGCGGGGTTGCCTTATATTCTTCGATCGTTACGAACTCTTCAGGGCACGACATCCGTCCATCGGTCCTCAGTCTCTGATGGAAAAAATGATTGGAGGATTGCAGCTTATCTTCAGTTTGCAAAGTACTGTAAAATCGTTTCGTTTAATCAACCTGCCTGGTTATTACCGGTAAAGTCGGGGGGAGATTGGAAGCTGGAGACAGGAAGAATCGACAACTGCTAACTTCAATGAATCTTTTGCAAGATTTTTGCCCCCTCGTGCGGTGGGGACATATGCCTTGTCCCCAGACAGCTGAGCTGAGCTGAGCTTTATTGCAAGATGAGACCCGGTGATCGTGTCACTTTTTTGTTGCCATCTTTCGATTTGATCATGGAAAATGGTCGATTCTTCTGAGCCGTGGGAGGGAGTATCTTCGCGCCATGGGCTTCCACTGTAGATACAGCAAAAATAGGAGTCAAAGAGGAACCCAACAGGGGCTCTGATACATCTCCATCCACTTTATGTTAGAAGCCCAAGATGCGGACATCTTGCCGGACATGGTCCGCTGATAAAAGACCTTCCGCCGAAAGGTTTGATCTACGGTGATTTGGACAGATCAATTTTGAGTGTCCTTCCTTTCCCTAATTGAGTTTCATTTTGAATTCTCCACGTTACCATGTGAGCATTTTTCATCGGCCTTTTCCCCGACTGTTAGGGAAACACAAGATCATGACTTTGTAAGGCTTTTGAGCATTGCTTATGGAATGATGGGATTTCTACTCAAGAGAGTAAATTGCTCTTTTTTTTTTTTTGGTAAAGTAAGAAAGTGAATTGCTCTTTTAACGCCTATTAACTTCATCAAACTACCTCGAGATGTAGTTTCTAACATCTCCCTATCGTCTAGGTCCGTTAAGGAAACACGAGATTATGACTTTCGAAGGCTTTTGAGTATTGCTTACGGAATGATGAGATTTCTACTCAAGAGAATAATTGCTCTTTTTATCGCCTACAAACTTTATTAAAGTATCTCAAGATATGGTTTTCAACATCTTTATGGCGTTTGGATCCATAAGCCATAACCATTGGGATGATCACCTATATCTAACCTTTGAGTTTGGGTTTGTAAGTAATAACCGTTGCCCTACGAAGATTCGCTTTTTCTGATTGAAATTAACAACTACAGTCCCTAAATGACCGCATGGTGTTCAAGGGCTCATCGAGTCAAAAAGATTTCGAAAATCAACTCGAGCCAGCTTAAATGAGGACATTTAGTTATAACTCGTTTCACCCCCATTGGCCCTAAGTAGGTTTGCCCATCTTTTTTTTTTTTTTTAAAAAAAGGTAAAATGGCACAAATGATTTTCGAACTTTGACCTATGGTGCAATGTAGTCAATGCACTTTTAATTAGACTAATACGGTCCATAAATTTTGACTCGATATATAATATTGTTGTCCCAAACTTTTTAATTTAACCAATATGATCCTTAAACTTTTGAAAAATATTCAACTTAGTTCCGAAACTTGAATAAATAGAAGAATTACATTGAACATTTCCTTATAGTTCAAGAATTAAATTAAACATGTTCTAAAAGTTCGGGGATTATATTGCACATGAAGTTAAAGTTTAGAGATCACATTGATCAAATTGAAAATTCAGCGAATATATTATACATTTAGCCAAAATTTATGGATTATTTATGCCATTATCCCTAAAAGAAAATTCTATGTGTTTTGATTTGATGGGCGACTTTAAAAATAGTAATAATGCTTGGGAATCGATTATATTTCCGCGTGTTTTAAGAGAATAATCGAAGATAATTTCGAAGCTAAAGCTAAATAAAAATTAACAATTGAACATTTTCTTTTCCCATTATTTATCATTGATCTCCTCTTCTCGCGTACATCCCAAATTCATTTAATTCTAAATTTAGCATAAGCTTGAACAGAATTCAAACTAAGCTACTTAATAATTACAAATTATGTAACCCGCATTACGACCTGAGAAGAAATATACTGAGCTCCTGACCGTAACTCCCCACCGGATCGATCATGTGAAAACTCTCCGAGTCCACCGATCCAATCACTCGCTCGAAGCTCGCCCGCAGATACAAGATATCTCCGTCTCCGCCGCCCTTATCGCTCCTCGCCGCCACCGGCAAGACGCCCGCTCCGACGGAGACCGACCTCATCAGCCTCAGCACCGCCGCGTCGCCTGCCGTCATCCGCCGCCTCACGGCGAACCCAACCTTCCTCCCGTTGCAGTACATCGACCAGACCGGCTCGCTGAACAGCGCGTCGCCGCCGCGCCGCCCCCGCCGCTCCTCGTCCTCCGCAGCCTCCGCCTTCCTCCGGCCGCACTCGAGCGCGATGCGGAGGAGCCCGTGGCGCATCTCGCGGGCGAGGTAGGAGGTCGGGACGGCGAACTCCAGGAGGAGGAGGGGCGAGGCGCGGGTGTCGTCCTGGAGGCAGAAGCTGACGCGGCCGCGGCGGTAGCCGAAGAAGGTGCCGGTGACGACGGAGGAGCAGTGGGTGGAGGACTCGGCGGAGACGCTGAGGGAGTCGGAGCCGGAGTCGGAGGAAGGGGAGGGCTGGAAGCCGCAGCAGCAGGGGACGACGCACTCGACGAGGGTGCGGAGGGAGCGGCGGAGGCGGACCTCGCGGCCGCAGTCGACGGAGGTGGCGGTGTCGATCACGTGGAGGGGCCCCGTTTGGCTGCCCAAGTCGATCATTCTCATGGTGTCGATGGAAATGGGGGAGCTGGTTCTCGTTGATTCTGCACTCTGAAGCTGTGAAGACGATGGAAGACAGGGAGATGGTTATAAATAAGCGGAGAGCGAGGGAATGAAAGGTGTAAAGCCTATCATTAAGGGGAAAAAAGAGTGCTAAAGTGGGCCGAGGAATCGTGGGCAATAATTCTGCCCACGAGGGGCCTTTCTGTGGGCCCAGTTTCGGGAGAGGGCGATACGCCGGTAACGATGACCGGAAGTAGGGGCGAGCATGGGGCAAGGCGGTCCGGTTTCGAGCTGGTTCCGTTCCCGGGTTGCAACACGAGGCGAGCCTTGAGCAGAGGGTAGTTGAGGATCTTGCAAACTTTTTCGATTCGAGTTATTTGATTTTGGGATCGAAAAGATTAAATCCAAAGCTATCCTGAAATCGACACTCAGGAATCATGAATCCATGCGACGATGATCACGATCGTCTCCGATTTAGTGAGCACGACGAACCCTCCCTTTCAAGTCTACATTGATACGAACGATCTAAACGACCCTTCAGCAATCATGTCTGCGAATCGCTCCTGAGTTACGCGAAAGACTCTAGGGTTAGGTTAGGTTAGGTTAGGTTAGGTCTCCATTTTGATGGATCGGCACCCAGTATAAAAGGATATTGCAGCAGAAACGAGGAAGACACTGTCACAAAAAAGGGGAAAAAGGCTTTGCAACCTTTAGAAAAGAGTGTTCAGTTTCAGTGAAAGTGGGCGACAGAGGGAGACCGGATGGGATGTCCATGGGAGTGGGAGAGCGAGGCAAGGAGCCCAAGACCAGCGCACGAGCGAAGGGTAAAGAGGCAGTGATGAGACTCCTCCGGTCCTTTCTGTCTCGCACTTTTCCTTCACCGACGATGTTGACGCTCCCTCAGTCCGAAGCACAAATGCACGAGAGAATCCCAAGCTCTGATCTTTCGGTTCCACGCTCACCGAACCTATGAACATCACTAGGAAAAGAATCGCATCGCATCGGTAAGAGTGGACGTAAAAACAGAACCAAATAAAAAAGAAAAAAAAATTCAAGACATAAGGTTTATTTCAATTCATCGTTAATTGGAGTCACACCTAGCAGAGCAAATCCGTTATAGGTAACACCCTCACCTCTTTATCATAACTCTTGGTATATAAATATATATGTATTTAACATTTGTTATTCATGATTATAAGTTTAAATTACCAATAAAATATGAGACGAAACTACGAAAGTCTTCTAAAATCCCAGCGTCCCCACGTCTTCTTGCCAATGGGGAGCATGAACCACACTCTGATACGTACAAGGTCTCTCAATGAAAATAGAATGATAAGAATCTGATTATTTCATAAGGCCATGATTTGAGACTTCCTTAATCACAACTTCGTTCACTATGATCATAGCAAGAACCTCGAGGCAAAGTCATGGTGAATTTTAAGTAATGTTGTCATGGTAAAGCGGGTAATCGGCATGGCATAGTAGACTCGGAAGTAGGTGTCCAAAGGGGTAGAATCAGAAAGAACAAAACCAAGAAAAAAGAAGGAAAAAAAAAGGGAAGAAGTTAAAGTTCCATTCGCTTAATAAAAAATGAGTGATATGAATAATATTTTCCTAAAATTGATCGCTTGAATTAAGTAGTCACTAAAAAATATTTTTACTAGCGACAACAATTTATATTCAAATATTTTCGTGAACGATGGAAATATTTTCTAGACATTCATATTTATAACCCATATAATCGGTTAATTTTATGGAAATAGGTCACTTGGTTAGCTACATTCCTTGACAGTCACATATGTGAACTTACAAACTACAAGGTACGAGAAGAGAGTCCTAGCAAGCGAGAGTAACCAATAGATGGTTCCACACATAGCTGTATGTGTGAAAGATACTAGAAAGGATTGGGTGGGCAACAAGGGCATCCCCATCCCTCAAAAATCATGTTTGGGCCACCCTTTTGATTGCAACAGAAACTTTCGATGGAGGCACGCCTTCTGCTGCCCTTTTTCATCCCCTCATGATTGAATTAATTATGCCAACACTAACAACCATCTCCACCCCAATTCTTTGAAGGAAAAAGCTGTGTTTGGGTCATATTGGGTGCCTTCTCTGGCCCAACCGATCTTCCTTTATCCATTTGTGAACTTCCAAACTTGAAATCAACCTCAGCTTATTAGACCCAAGTCACCAAAAGCAGTCCTCTCTCTCTCTCTCTCTCTCTCTCTCTCTGAATAGCAATCATGTGGTGCCCCTCCTTTTTTGGTTCCTCTGCCTTACAAGCGCATGGGAATATAGACACTGATGGGAGTAGCAAAAGAAGTCATCATGCTGTGCATGGATACATCATAAGTCTTTGGAAGGTGCACCTATGCAGGTGAAAGTCCTTCTGGGCAGGTATTCACTGTTCAGTATTGGGTTAGTGGGTTTCAAAATTATTTAAAAGAGATAAGTGCGTTGAAAGTCTTAAAACTTATCAGGCAGTACATCGAAATCCTAAGATTTTCAAAAATAGCAATCAAGTCCTCTGTGATTGCATTTTTTGAAATTTTTAGGATTTAATTGTACTATCGTGATAAGTTTCAAGATTTGATTATAGATTTTGAAAGTTCTAAGAGTTGATTATACTTTTATGATAAGTTTTAAAACTTGATTGTAATTTTTGAAAATTTTAAAAAGTCGATTACATTTTCATGACAAGTTTTAAGACTTGATTGTATTTTCTGAAAATTTTAGGACTCAATTGTACTTTTATGATAAATTTTACGATTTCCGGTACACTTATTATTTCTTTAAATAATAAAAGGGAGGGAGAGAGAGAGAGAGTCAATTGGGAAAAAGCCATTATTCTTGGATTTATGAGAATGGTCATGCCATTTACATCTGCATAAGATGACTTTCCAGTCCACCACTCGATACTTTAATTTGATCAATGATTCCCTCCTCATCTCCGCATGATTAAGAACAGTTTCCTTAGTTGTTTATGCGTCATTAAGTAGTGGGATTGTGGACTGTGGCGTGGTCACATCGTACTGGGGCCACAAAATTGTAAGGTTTTCAGAGAGATTAGGGCAATGTTTGTGAATGATGGATGCCATCATGGAAAGAAAGCTTTGCCAAAAGAAGTCGTGTCATTATTCCTCAATCTGCTTTTAAGGAAGGAGATTAGTGTTAATAATTAAGACATTCTTGCTCTTAGTTAGTGCTTAGGTCACATGTTTCAGGGGGTTACTCTCTCGAAGGGATCAACTCCTAGGCCCAACAACAGCCTCTGCTTCGGCAAACAGGGCCTTGGTAACCAGGGATTCAAATTCAAGCCTGAAATTCAGAGTTGATCCTATCTTTGAATTGAGAGCCAAGAGGCATGAAGTCTTCTTTTTTTCTTTCCAATGTTAGGCCCAATGTCTATGGCCTAAATATTTGAAGTGGAGGTCTGTAATTATGCACAAATCATTCTAGGAAAAAAAAAAACAACGCGGATTACGTATATATACGTCTTTTTTATCGGATGTCTCCGGAGAGACAATTACGTATATATACGTCAATCATATTAAATTGTGGGCTACATTGATTAAGAAACTTTGTCCAATCATCCTTTTAGTTGTTGGGGGTTATGTTGTCAGATAGTCATCATATTTTGAATCAAAATCTTGGCATGTTTTAGTTAAATTGATGTGCGAATTGTCATGGGATATCTTATCCCCAGTGGATTTCTAAATTGCTTTTGTAAAGTTGATTGGATAATTGTGCACTTGGGCAAGATGATACTCAATCAGCAAGATGCTATGCGTTTTTTGAAATTCATGAGTGGGTTGCCTAGTTCGATTGATTTCGATTAGATTTGATATGTTTGCAGATTAAATTGGGATTTATCTTAATCTTTTGAAATCTCCATGAGATTATGTTCCTCATCCGAAAAGGAAAATGAAATTTGGAAAATAAGGAAAAAAAAGTACTCTTTAGAACCTTCAGGTATTGTCTTGTAATTTTCGAAATCTTTGAGATAATTGCCCGTTTGGTCTTATAGATAATCGTGCATATATTGAACGTTATTTTCAGATTGGTGGTATTTCTCTGGATAATTGATGTATTTTGTGGCTTGAATCCGAGATAGTTTGACTATTGATCATTATCTTAAATATCGTGCATATTTTCTTTTTCAGAATATTTGTTGATCAAATTTGAACCTTTTTTTTTCCCTAAAATTAGATCATTTTGGATAAGATTGCATCTCAATTGGAAATTCTAAGCATATCTTTAAAATCTGGGAAATTATTTGATACACTTCGGAAAATTCTAAGAGAAAAATATCTTTCTTGAATTAAGAAGATATGATCCTTTGTGGATAGGAACTTATACCCTTCAAAATTTCGTCAATCTCCTTAGCCTTGTTTGAAAAATTGTATTTCATTCCTTTTATATACTTAGTCTAAAGTCGAATATTTTTAAATATTCCTTGAGTATAGTACATGCTCCCTTGCGCTTTTTGTCCCTCGTATATATGCATTATAGATGGTCATATGACTTTACCCTTGAAATACGATGTCATCTGCATAAATGAAAATTGTCATTCTCATCTCATAACTTTGGGACCAGATTGACAAATTTCATGATATTTAAATTCGCCATTGAACCCCACTCTCAAGGTACAACGTGAATAAATTCCCTTTTAACATAAACTTTAGGTACAAAGTGAATTTATCAAAAATTCGGATTATAAGATGTACGATACTCAAGGTTTGTTATGCTATTATTTGAATCTTATTTTCTAGAAAAAAATCACAAAAAGAACATCAAATCATGGTCTAAAATAGAATTAAATGTCAAAATACCTTTTAATATAAAATTAGACTTTAAGTGATTAATTTCTTAATTTATATTAGTTGTTATCAACCTTTAGATTATCTTTTATTTTTGCCTTTTATTTAATCCAAAAATACCAAAAAATATCATTCATGTGCATTTCATATAGGGTAGATCATGCACAATTCATGTCATCACTTCATGCATATTTACCATGTCATTATATATCATTCATGCATGTTGCATTTTCATGTCATTTAGAACATAGTCTTGATTTTGCTAATTCAATTTGCATGTCATTTAGGCTAGAACAAATCTTAATTTTCACATGTCATAGTAGTGCATCATTGCTTGTCATTTATGCCATGTCACTTAGTTTAATTAAATCATGTTGCATGTCATATAAGTTAGATTTCATATTGCATGTCATCTAAAATAGGATTCATATTTTATGTGCATCAAAATTCAATTTTTCGAAAGTCATCATGCATGTCATATGGTTTAGAACGTTTGTCATAACATCGTATAATTAGACTTTGCATTTCATGTCATGTTTGCATTCGTATAGCCATATTCATGCATTTGCATAGCATTAATTTGATCAAAGAAAATTCCAAAAAGTAAATTGCACATTAGTTTTCAAATTGAATTCATTGAATTTTTCGGTTCAAGAAACCTTCACAAGAATGGTATTGAAATGGTGTTAATTGAAAAAATTAACATAATCAAGTCCCCGAGCTTAAATCTCTAGTTTGCAAAAAATAAGGTAATCTTCCGATACTTTATTTAGGTATTTGATCTACCTTCCAAGAAAAGATTAGTGGCGACTCCAAACTTAAATCATTTAAACATAAGCCTATGTTGCGAATTGATAGAAATTAGGAGAGCTCGAATTAGGTTAGTTAATTCATTTAATTAATTTAGTAATCCATTAATATGAAATTTCATAATTTTAGGTCGCGACAATGTACACTACCTTTTAAAAAAATCAAATCCATGTAATATTAAAAAATTAATAAAAAAATGTCACGTGTACTATTTGACCAGAATTGGCACTTAAATAATAATTTTTTGCCGGAATTAGCGCTTAAGTGATCATTTTTTTTCAATTTGATAATTAAGTGATCCAAAAAAAATATTAACACTAAAGTAAGCATTGTACATAAATATTTTGTCAAAAACTTAAGAAAAAAATAAAAATATGATAAATCCT
Organism: Psidium guajava; assembly: GCA_016432845.1. Taxonomy (NCBI): domain Eukaryota; kingdom Viridiplantae; phylum Streptophyta; class Magnoliopsida; order Myrtales; family Myrtaceae; genus Psidium; species Psidium guajava. The sequence goes on from CM028226.1 coordinate 36,184,084, forward strand.
AAATACAAATTTATTTGGGTTACAAAATCAAATATTAGTGCAACTAATAATGACTGGATGAATATTTGATTGACAAACTCAACCATTTAGAAAATAAGTTCTCTTGCTTTTATATCAGGTCTTAGGGTGTAGACGCATAGAATGAAAAATTTAGAAAATATTTTCTTGAAAAATGATTGTGTGTATAGCTTACAAAAATGGGTGTCCACAAAAAAAATGTAGATATAAATTGCTATTGATAGTGAAAACATTGTTTTTATTAGACATAATTATTTTGAGCGATACAAGCGATCATGTTCAGGAAATTCCAAATCAATTCACTTTTAGCAAAAACAAAAGGAGCTTTGGTAACCATGCCAACCACGTACTATTTTACTCTTCATCAGGACACGAGAGTTCCCTATGATTATGTTTCTAACATAAAATTCAGGCATCTCGATGACCCATTTGCTTTTTCGGGAACTGTTCATTATAACATGAGCTCCCTATGAATATTTAGTTCATCCTCCATATCAACAGGATCCTAATGGTGACCAAGACATTTATATAAAGGTTTGACTTTTTACTTATACATCTGTTTTCAACGGATGTTAATGGCAGGTTTAGTATAGTCGAGATTATTGACTTCGGTGAATACTAAGTCTGAATTCTTATTTCATCACATCCAATAATCTTATCACCTACTTTATGCGGACTTCCTCGTTATAACAAAAAAACCTTAAGACAAGTAATGATTATTACTGTATAAGTTGCCGTCTTGAGATATCATTCACCCAATAAACTAAGACCAACATCTACCTCGAATATTTTCAGAGCGTTCAACATCATCCCCAGGGAAAAAAATGATCAAACTTGGGGACTAATCGGTCATCCATTTCCTCTCTCAACATTAATCAACGCATGGTCATTGTATATTCATCATTTTTTGCGCCGGTCTCATCCGTGGGCGTGCGTACGAGCACGTTGAAAAGTCCATGACCTTCTAGCACCTCACTGACAAACAAATTTTAAGCACAAATTAACGACTTAGGCTCATGTCACTACGACTTCAACCGAAATGTAGAAATACTAAGGGGGAGTATAGTTTCAAGGTATACATGGTAGGTTTCAAGTCCCAAAATTTAAGAAATTGGTTTAGACGAGTTGGTTTTTAGTTTTGACGGTGGAACTTAGAAATTGGGACAAGTCTTTGTATTGTTTTTATTTTATATATTCATGCAATTATGTGATATTTCACGTCCTACGATGATGAGTGTGTAATTCGCAACAACAAGTCCAAGCTTCAAAATCTAGCGATATCCATGATGAATGCTTTTACTTTGTTAAGATTTCATATTCTTCATGAGCCTAAATATGAGTTGTAATCGGTGGATTGTAGCAACAAATGACGATAATTACATATGATGATTCAGCTGCAACCGTTGTATTAAAAATACAGGTAAAACCTGAATAGATATTAAAACCGCCCCTAAAACCCGAGGCATGATAGGTTTCATGTTTTAAAAATTTGGGCAATAATTTGGATGGGAAGGTTTCGGATTCGAAGTAAAACGTGGATCGACCTTAAAACTGCTTATCCTGAGGAGCACGCGGTCTCAGAGACGGCGTGCGCAAAATGCGCACCGCATGGACGCCCAAAGTGAGAAAACGAGGGCCCCGTTTTGTGCAGCTTTCACATGCGGTCGTCTGCGGCCGATGGACGAACGCATCTGGCATGGGAAGCGTTGGTGCGACCACGCCATGCACCGCAGAGAATCGCCCGGTCTAGTCAGCAGTCAGCTGCCGTTCTTTGACCTTTCCAATAGTGGGGGGTAGGGCCGGGCATAGGTCGATGTCCGGCGCGACACGTGTCAAACGTTGGCACTTCGATACGTCTCGATTTTTCCTGCGACGGAAAGATTAGATATACGTTTCCACCCATTCAGACACATCACGGTGCAGACATGGAGGGATACGTGGAGATTTTGCCCAGGGTTTTTTTGCGCGAGATTGGGTTCACATTGCTAGTTTTGCTTTGGATCCGCGAGTCCGTGGTCATTTTTGCGTAGCGGGAGTCTGTAAAGTCTTAGATGAATTGATGCGTCTCTTGGGAAAGGGAATAGACTTGGATGGAGCTTGGCACAGAGACAAATGACTTGGATAATGCCTTGTGGACGCGGCAACCGCTAGCGAAACACGTACTCGTCATCGCTCCGCCAACGCCCATGATTCGCGAGCGCAACCGTGCAGAAAAGTCTTTTCGTTTGTGGTCGGAAAAGTATGACCAAAGCTGTATGAGAAATAGGAAATATCGATTGAATGCCATGCTAACCCAAGGTGACACTGGAAACCCCAAAGATAACCTTAAACGGTAAAGCATTCGGAAAGCAAAACAAAACCCTATTACACCGTGGAAAAATTGACACAAGAAGATACAATTGCTTTGGAGAGGGTGGACCAGTCCAGTCCATTTATCATCCCACCACTCACCCAAGGATGCTCAAGAGTTCAAGTGCTACTGATTAGCTGCTTGAAGCTTGATTGTCAATCGCTTCCAACCAAGAGATATTTTTTTTTTGTCCTTTTCGGATTCCGGTCCAACCTTCTAATACGCCTAGACCAAGTTGAAAATCCGAGTTCTCATTGCTACAAATACACCTAGACCAAGTTGAAGTAGATGATACACGAAAGATTGAATTGGAGAATATTCTATATATTTAGATATGTAGAAATTTTAGACTTTAATAGATGGTTATCTAAGGAAATCAAATTAGATATGCATAATCGAAATAAATATTGAAAATAAGAGAAAATATCTTAAATATTTCTAGAAGATATATACAATATCTCTAACGCCCTTGATGTGTAATGGAAAAAATAACATAAGATTGAGATCTCAAAGAAGCCATGAGCGCAATTTAATAATAGATGTCGGTTCCTAGAGATCCCTTTCTTTTATGTTTTGCCATGCACGACCGAACCTCAAGCAGAGGAAGCTTCCGAAGATTCCTTCTCTGTCGCCCCCGGGCACGTAGAATAATAACAGCTTCTCCTCTCTCTAATCGTGTGCTTAAACCGGGTTCCATCCTCGCAATCGTCCCCGGAAATGTTGCACATGAATTGAGAATTGAACAGTAGTGCCAATTATTACCTTTTAACATACATGGAAAGGACTATCTGCGTAAGGATTTACAGAAAACTATGCATGGAAAATATCTTCGCTTTCTTAAATTGGCTACTTTGCAAATAAGGGCATCATCGAGGCGTTGTAATGTGTAACTCGAGCTAAGCTCGACTCGCAAGTGCGGCTCTCGAAGATCAAGTGGAGGTTGGTCGACCGAGGGTTAAATAAATTTCGCACTTGAACTTGACTTCGAGAGAGGGGAGGGGGAGATCGAGATATTCAAGGCTCGACTAAGACTTAGGTCGATAACAATCTAAACTTGAATTTCACGAAATTTTGTGCTATTCAAGATGATTACTCTTGAAAAGTATCGTGAAACCAAAAAAACAAAATTGCCCGGAAAGATTCTTTCTGCCATGAAAGTTCCCTTCGATGTTTTAGACAAAACCGATAATCTCAACACAGTTTTCGGATCATCAAGCTCCGAACAAGCATCGAAATTACGTTTTTGACAACCAAAAAAAGAAAAAAAAACATAGAAATCACGCACACTCAATCCGTGGTTTCTTTTTACATGGTGAGCATGTCTTTCTCTTCTTTTCCTTTTTTTTCCCCTCCACTTCCTCAGCAAGAATAAACACAGATAAAACAAAAAACAAAAAAAGGATCGAAATCGTGCAAACACGAACGGGGTGGAGTCATGATAAAACTCTATCACCTCCAGTAAGTATTCTACATCGGAGAGCCTTCATAGATCGTGCTCAGCTTCATCCTAAATGAGCGAACCGCAAGCCTCATTCGCTTCGAAGATAATCTCTGCGTCTTCCTCGCCGACCCGGATCGCGAAAGGCTCGCCCCGCGGACCGTCTTCACCTCAGCTGCGAAGCTCTTCTTGATCTCGAGCTCTCGGTTCCCGTATCCGAGGTTGCCGCCGCCGTCGCCGCGAACTCCCCCGTCGAAGCTCACCGCCAAGACGGGAGAGATCTGGGTCTTCCTCCTCCGCCTGCGGAAGCCGCCGCCTCGCTTCGTCACCTTCTGGAGGGCGACGCTGGCCTTGACGGCGAGGGCGGCCATGTCCGACGCGGTGACCCGCTGCTGGAGCTTGGACTCGGGGAGGACGAAGTAGATCTGGTTGGGCGAGAGGTAGTCGTCAGCGGGGAGGGCGGGAACGAACTCCTCGTAGTATAACCGGTCGGAGTTGCAGATGAAGCAGGGAGAGGAGGGCGAGTAGGTCTCGGCGTGGAGGACTTGGGATACGGAGACGGGGACGGGGTACTCGTGGAGCTCCCCGTCCACCGAGATCACTTTGGCCGTTCGCGACGGGTCGCTGGCCTCTTGAGAGAAACAGCCACCCATTTCCGGAGGAGGGAGGATCGGCAAGACGCAGATGAGAAGTCCGTGGAGAAGATTCGCGAGAGAGAGAGAGAGAGAGAGAGAGAGAGAGAGAGAAGGGATGGAGGAAAGACAAGTCAAGTGAAGGGCGTTCTTTATAAGAGAGCGAACGCGGTTCTCATCATAAGAGTCATGGCACGTTCGGTCTCCGGAATTGATTTTTATTTTCCCTAGTGGCGTGATTGATTATTCTGGTGACCAATAATATTCATTCGCAATGGTGAAAAAATATTTACGGTGAAATTAATTTCTAATGAAAATTCATATGTCAAGTTACGGTAACCATTCGATTGATGATAATAACCGACGTCGAACAATTGAATATTTAGAAAATGGAATCTTGCTTCATCTACATGCCAAAAGAAAAAAAAAAAAAAGGGAAGATGCCGGTCGAACGAGTTAACGTTAGACATGCGCCCCTTTTTAGGAAACCGTTTACTCCGATTGGGAATTTTTTTTTTTCCACATGTCAAAATTTTCGGGAGGGCAAAAGTTCAAAATATTTATTTCCCCTCACGAAATGTAGCCTTGGTTGTCGTTTTCCTCAATTCTTGCACGCAAGCGAGGTCGTCATAAGGTAATGTGGCGGATGGGAGGTTGACTTGGGCGGCCAGGCAGTCATAAGCGATGACGTGGGTTTTACAGTGACGCGGGGCGGCGGGGTCGATGTTCGTGGTACGGTCCGGCGAGCTGGTGGAACGGCCATGCTTGACGTACAGAGGACAAGTGCGGCCGTCGACTCTCTCCCTCTCTCGACCGGCAAATTAAGGCAGTAGCAACCCTTTTACTTCAAAAATCAACTCCCGATAATAAGTTAAATTTTTTTTAATTATGCTTATAAGCAGAAATTAATTTCTGATCGATAAAAAAAAACATTTGATAGCATGATAAGATTTCTGCTTCTAAAATAGAAATTCATTTGGTAACAATTAAAAATTTCTACTTCCGAAATATTATTAATATAAAACCTCCTACAAAAAATTATTGATCATAATCTAAATTGCATGTTATTCGAATAAGTAAAATAAAAATACTAAAATATTTTCACATAATTTATCATTTAATTATTTATGCAAATGGGGATCAATTTTATGGAAAAAATTGCATTAATGAATACGATGATCGAGCTCATATATCCATGTTAAAAGCCCGAATAGTTTTGGTATCTCCTCGATTGTGCCAAGAGGTGTCAAACGGGTGGGTTGAATATGACCCTACTTATATTGACCCATTTAACCCTTTTTGATATATTTTCGTACAACTCGACCCGACTCGATCCGTATTAGTTAAATACTTCTATATTTAACTAAAACATAGGATATTTGTTTCCTATAATTTATTTAGAAAAATGGTATTACTAAAATACTCTTATGCAATTGAAATTATTTTAATTATTTATTTTATTAAAAACATTATTTACTTTTAAAAATACAATTTTATTTATTTTTACTCTAACGATAGGGGACGGTGACTCGACAGTAGCAATGAACGGTGGTGGCAAAGGTTGATTGCGATAGGGGCGGCTGCAGTCAGTAGTGGGCGACGACAGGCGATGGTGTCTTGTAGTGGGCGGGTGGATGTGTGATTAGGAGTGAGTATAGAGAGCGATTTGCAGCAAAAAGAGACACACACCAAGAACGAAAAGAGGTCGAAGTAAGATAGAGTTAGAGCGAAGCGAGAAAGAGATTGATGTTAAGAGATTTCTACTTCTGAAAAGAAGTATTTTTTTTTTTACTTCTGAATGTGGGTCGAAAATAACTTTTGAAGAAAAAAATTGCTTTAGAAATAGAAAAATGAAGTTATGTAATCAAACGAATTTTTACTTTAGAAATTATATTATCAAACAGATTTTTGCTCGAGAAATGCTTTTGAAATAGAAATTCTATTTAAGAAGTGTTATCATGTGCACCCTTACTTTTCAATCTGTGCATTACATATGCTAAATTCAATTTAAACCGAATAATGGGATGAGATCATGTAATTCATATACAGTGTTTAATTTAGATTAATATCAAGAAGAATTTCAAATTGATACGCATGTGATAAATTTACCCTCCCACTACGAAACACCATAAATTGGTACATCTTTAACTAATTTTACCAAAAATTAATATTTTAATCATAAAAAACTTTAAATCGATACACCTGTGCTAAATTTAACTTCCGTTAATTTTTGTTAAATTGAGTTATTATCATGAAAAACTTCAAATGGGCACACCCATGATAAACAGAGGGTAAAAATCTCAAACTAGTACACACGTCAGTTATTACATCTCAACCAACTTAGCATTTTGACCGTAAAATTTAACGAAAATTAACGGAAGATAAATTTATTATGGGAGTATCAATTTAGGATTTTTTCGTGGTATTAAATCATGTAACTTCGACCGTGAGATCTCACGAGATTCGTCGCGCGATCCATTCTCTTCATTCGACCTAGCTTCAATTTGCTACATAAAACAACGACGTATCATTTCGAGTCGGGGCGATTTCCGTATAGTGTGGCCGTACGTTGTCTAACGTAGACGCACGGAATTACGCCAGGCACCGGCATTTTGACTCGGATGTATCGGTCTTTCGTTTCCGCATACCTTTCTTCACTTATTTTTCCGGGCATTCACACGGTGCGGTGCTTCTCACTTCGGCTTGCGGCTGTTCTTCTAGGTTGTCCGACGGACACACGACGCTGACTTCCAGTCATCCGTGTAATGAGTTTTTTTTTATATCGTGATAGGAATGGGCAATTAGCGTCCATGACCTTTTTGAGTGCTACTATAGGAGCTCAACACCCGTTAGAGATGATCGATTTCAAGTTCGGTCCGATCTTCCTGAGTGATCGGCTCAGTCCGATTCTCGAATGATCCAATAAAATCTATAGATTATTAGTAAGGTTGAGCAATATAAGTAATAATCAATTCGGTCCAGGCAATCTCAGCAACCCCCCCTCCCCCGAAATTGGAAACATGACTCAAAAATACTGGTTCTTATGTTATGTAACTGGACTGGCACCCTTGGGAACCGGCCAGTTTTGTCCAGTCCGGTCGATCCCAGATTTGGTTTGAAGCAAAAGTACTGCTAATTATAAACAAATTATCACGATACTGCCGCCCCCACGGCCGCCCCCACGGCCGATGGAGTAGAGTCAAGCTTATCTAACGTCATGGCACCGCCTAACCTAAGACATGGTCTTATGAAGATTTCCCGAGGTCAATGAGCGATAAGGGGATTTGAACATGTTACTAAGGGCCGCCAAATCATTCGAGAGTAAGCCCTACATTACTAGACCGAACATCACAATCGTAAAATCTCTTGTGTTGCGTGTAAATTCGAATCCTCTCACTAATGAATGCAACTTACACGTTAAAACTTTAAGAAAAGAACTTTACGTATGTGGAATTTTGCGGAGATTCCATACCAAATGAAAATCCTAGCAAAATTATGGAGCAAGGGATCGACGTCATTATCACTAGAGGAGACGTGTAGACTATGTAAAAGTTGGAGTGATTAAGCAAGCCGTCGTACGGTCAAATTTTTCATCAAAATAGCACCGAACGTGAATGATATGATCAAGATTGACCCTTCATTATAATTTTATGAGTCATAGATTGGAGGGAATGCCCAAAAGTAAGACGGTTCAATCTAGTCCTATTTGGAAAGAAAATCAATTGAAATAACTTGATTTGAAAAAAAAAAAAGGAACCGAACTTAAATAAATACAGATTTTATATGAGAGAATTACTAAAAAAAAAAGTTCCGAACTTATATAATTGTGTCAATTTAGCTCTAATTATTTTTTTAGCCTCTTGAGTCCTAAATCTTTTGTAATTATGTCAATTCAGTCCATTTAGCCGGCCGGTGCCGACGCGTCCCCTCTCTAATTTTATTTATATTTTTCTTTTCTTTTTTTTTTGTTTGGGCCGATACCATTGCCAGTCACCGGCCCCTGGTTGAGGGCTTGTGAGCCCTTGCCCAGTGGCCAACCCAACTGAATTAAAAAAAAAGAAAAATATAGAGAAAAATATTTAAAAATAAAAATAAAATTGTAGAACCCAAAAAATATTAAAATATTATTAAAATTTGCCACATTGGCACCAGTCAGTTAGATAGACTAAATTGACATAATTGCAAAAGATTTAGGATTCAATTGACAAAAAATATAAATCAAATTAAAGCTACATTGGTACAATTACCATATGTTTAGGACTTTTTTGGTAATTCATTTTAAATTGAAGTAAACCAAACTGGAGTTTTCAACTTCCTTCTACTTTTTATTTCAATTTTGCTTATCTGTCAGTGTTCACCTTTATAAATCTTGAATAGGTCGACAATTCATGCTATTATACGACAATAATGCATCATAACATAAAGTTTCAATGTAACAACAGTTGCTGCAACTCATTTTACATGTAGAACTCTGATTTGGAAAACATGATGACATAACTCATAGAAAACAGTTCGGTTTGGGGGTTTCGTCCGGTTTGGAAGAAGATAAACCGAACCAAACAATCAAATTTCAGTCTGATTCAATTTATGAACCGAACTTCTAAAATTACCTTTCCAAATCGATCAGTGATTGACTGCCGTATGAGCTTTGCTACTACAACATATCCGTCTTTGGGATTGGGCCAGTCTTTACAAGCAGTATCAAGTTGATTTACTTTTCAATTTTTTTTTGTTTTACTTGCTTTGTCGGTTTCACATATTTTTCTCGAAGTTATATACTTCTTTTGTCATATGAAATAAAGATTTTCGTTTTGACAAAAACAAATGATTGAACCGGCAATTCTAGCCCTATCTAGTATGGTTTGTCAGTCTAATCAGACCATGCTCAACGCTAGTAATGCCTTCAACTCATACTTTTATTTGAGGTTATATACACAAACTAGGAGTGATTGGTTCTAGTTTGGTCCAGCTCCCCTCGAGAATCGGGACCTGGAACCAATTTGATTGGTCCAGTTCGATTCTCGAGCTGTCTACTAGAACCGGCAACATTGTGCTTTGCGTTCCTAGTTGATGCTTCTCTTTCTTAAACTGCTTTTGCTAATTCCCCTGAATTCCTATTTGGCTTGAACCCCAAATTGACAGCTAAGCTTTAACCTTTCTCCATTTGGTTCATTATTTCTTATCAATTTGATTCATCAAGAAACCATTGTCGCTGTGCTTTTGATCATATGTAGCTTTCTCAACTTGCTTCCTCCCATCACATGAACAAGAAATTAGATTTCCCAACCTCTGCACTGATAATGCACCCGAGTCGTAGAATGTCTTTTGCAGACATTTTTAGCATTTTCGTCTCGTTAGGAATGTCGAGGCGAGGGAGTTCCATTGTCCAAAAGGAGATGCTTCTTTGGGCGCTTATACTTCCATTCTATGTCCTAGTTGTGACTTGTCCGAATGAAGGAGGGGGGGATTACGCTTTTGGAGCTCAAGGACTCGCTCATAATGACAACCTTCAAAACTGGAATCCCTTGGATTTGGACCCCTGTAACTGGACAGGAATAGCATGTTCAGTTGATGTTTGATTTCTAGACAAAAAGTGAGAAACCGCGCGGGGCCAACCCTCGGTCAGAATAGCAACGGCTTGGTGCTCTGGGTGCTGCCAAAATACCAGCAGAATCCAAGCATGCCTTTTCTGCGAAAGAAGATCAATTATACTGCATGGAAGACAAGTCAACAATCTCATGCGCTCCAAGACAAGCAAAAAAAATTCAACCAATCCGGTCTCATGCCCTTGAAATCAGAAACCGGATCGCTCAGCTACCGATTTCAATTTTAAGAATTGAAAAGTGTACCATCACCCTTTAGAATCAAGAATCGGGCCATCAGTACGGGCGATTCTTGAATCGGTCTATCCGATTTGCTCATCTCTAGCACAAACAACGTTGCTTACGTCTCTGTCTTTCGTTTTCATCCCCCCAAACCAATCTCTTTTTTTGCAACTACGGATGTTGTCTTTCATCATCGTATAGCGATTGCAAACTCAGAAACCAACCCAGCTTTCAAATCGGTGGAAAATGACTTCCCTTTTGCTTATGAACTCAGCAGGCAACCCTAATTTTCAAATGGAGAACTGAATTTGTAAGAAGGCTTACGTTGATACTAACTGCGGAAGAAATCGCTTATGCCCCTTTTTCGACCTTCCGCAAGACAAAGTTGCAATAAATCTCTGACTCGTCCCAGGATTCTTTGACCATGAACAACGTTTTTCAGTGAGAATCATGTTGTTTGTCAATTTAATAGATTTTCTTCGTGCAGTCTTAAGGTGTTAGGAGTGGAAAAAGTCTACTTACGTCGAGCGGTAAATAACCGTCGATACCCAGGTTCAATTAGTTTGTCCATCATATTTGACGAAAGCATAAATTTTCAAATGTGGTCATTATCGAAACAACCTTGCTAGCAATCTAAATCAATGGGCACGTTTGGTTTAGCTTTTTCCAAGGGCGACTTTAGAGGCCCAAAGCTGCTTGAGGAAATTTTGGGTGTTTGGCAACTTTTTTCGAGGAGCATTTAGCCAAATGCTAATTTTGGGAAAGTCAGCATTGGATTTTCAGCATTTGGCCAAATATTGACCTAGGTTTTTTTATCCCCAAAACTACCCTCATCAATTCTTCCAAATTTTGATTTTCCCCTTCATCTTTTTTTTTGGGTAAGATTTTCCCCTTCATCTTCTTTTCTTTTCTATCTAATTAAAAACTTGAAAAAAAAAAAAGAAAATGAAACCCTAGGACGATGGCCGCCTAGGGTCAGTGGACCCCCAACGAGGGTCACCTTGGCCGTGCGACCCCAAGTCTTGTTGCTGGGGTCGTACGGTGTAGGCAACCCTCAATGGGGGTCGTCTGACCCCACGTGACAGTGGCCAAGGGTGGCCCGACACTTAGCAACCTAGGCTAATGGCTACCAGACCCAGATGTGGCTCGCCGGTAGCCATGGCCTAGGGTTTGATTATTATTTTTATTTAAAAAAGAAATATTATACATAAAGCCCCCTTGCATTTTTTTTTAGCCAGATATTAGTTAGCCCAAAATTATTTTCCAAAGACTTTTTTTATCAAACACCATTTGCATTTTCTCAAAACCCCTTAGCCTAAACATATTTGTATTTTCCCAAAACGCATTTTAAAGCCAAAACAAATCCACCCAATGTTCACTTAGACTTACAATATAGAAACCCGTAAAGAATAATATTGTAATTTAAAGATTTGCACTTCCAATTCTTACGTGGTGGAATGGGAAGCCAATATTACGATAAAAAAAAAAGGGGGTCGCTTTTTCCACCCCTTTTTGCCTACCACACTCCATAAATTAGTGTTTTGAAACAATATCTTGTGTGGATTATCATTTCCATTAACAATTTATTAAAATCAAACATGGGTTCCATTTTTGTGTTTACTTTTTCCTTTTTCTTCCATCTCTCTCTCTCCTCTCTTTTTGCGTATTCCTTGTTTCCTTTCTCGTTGCCTTCTTCACGTACGTCCTCCACCATGCCTCCAATCCCTAGGCTCCATTGGCCATGCTATTTGATCGCTTTTCTATCTCGCTGCTCTTCACAGCCTTGCTTGCCGTCACTGAGATCACTTGACCATTGTTTACTCTACCACAAAGGGGACAAGATTAGCAAGGCATAGCTTGACCCCACCATGAGTTTGAATGATTTTGAAGACGAATATCCAACCACATGATGAACTTAAGGAACTTGAGAGAGAGAGAGAGAGAGAGAGAGAGAGAGAGAGAGAGAGAGAGAGAGAGAGAGAGAGAGAGAGAGAGAGAGAGAGAGAGAGAGAGGGCCAACTTGATGATGCTCTCAAGGTTAAAGTACTGCCCCTTCATAGCGGAATGAACGATAGTCGAGAAGGTCTCGATGATAGCAGGTCGAGGCAACTAGGTAGAGGAGTGAGCGAATGGCAGAGCCAATGAAGCCTTTGGGTTGGAGGCTCATTGGAGGACGTACGCGGCGACCACCCAAGGAAAGAGAAGAGAGAGATAAGGAAGAAAAAAAAAAGAAAAAAAAAGGTAAACATAAAATGGGGCCACGTTTGAATTTAATAATCTGTTAATGAGAATAATATGCTAAAAGGTGAGACCCACATGGGATATTGTTGTCAAACACTAATGTAGAGAGTATGGTAGCCAAAAAGGGAATGGAAAAAACCTGACAAAACAAGATGCCCGAAAATTGATATGATTATCGTGATTTTTTTCCCTAAAGAAAAATTTTTTTTGATGCCAAAAGAAAGTAAGAAAATTGCCAAAAAAGTACTAATAATATTACAATTGTATCGATTCAGTACTTTTTTTTTTTGTGATAGAGTCATAAATATTTTGCATTTGGACCAATTCAATTAATTTACCCAACCGATGCTGGCAAGAATAATTTTTAATAATATTTTTCTTCCGCTGTGGCTAGAGAGGGTTGTTGGAGCTCATTGGGCATTGGGCAAGGTCTTTGCAGCTGCGGGCAAGGCCGTTTTGCCTAGATCTAAGCAAACGTAGTAAGGCTGCCTTGCCAGGGCCTCGCCAGCTGCGAGCGAAGGTGGCTGCACCAGTCGTGGGCAAGGACACCTTTGCCTGCGAAACCCTCGCTGACAACAGGCAAGCTTCAATGACTCTTGCTAGTCACATTGGAAAGAAGAAGAAGAAGAAGAGAAAATATTACTAAAAATTTGTATTTAGTAGTTTTCAACTTTAATGTACTTATAGATACATTTGTATATTGATCTTGATCTTCGACTCATGCATAATGCGATTCTAAGTATTTTGATTGATTGGCTTCAACTTGATATGATTTTTGTTTAGCCCATCTTTTATGTCAGATTGACATGTTGCTCTGCTTGATAGACTGAATAGATTTCTGAATAGAAAAATTTCGAAACGGAAGTTAAACATGTCGAACAAACTGGAAAGGGAAGTGTATTTATTCGATTTTGAGGGAGGGGGAAAAATCATTTAATGATGGGGGGTAAATGTTGGAGGGTTTTTTTCAATTGAATTCCGAAAATCTGTCGCAACCAATGAAGCTTTAAAATTGATTGATGGCGATGTGAGGATCAAAGGACCCCATCTGAAACATAACATTCGTAAATTTCCACTTTTGACACATTAGGGGGCGGTTTTATCCGGACAAAATTGGATCGCGTCACATCATAAATGGGCACGCGATTTCGCTCCGAGATTTTCTCAAAGTGAAGGTCATGACCAGCCCACGTGAGACCGTTCGTACCACGAAACTTCAAAAGGGCCAGAACAACTTTGTCAAGACACGCAATCAATCAAATAAATTATTCTTGCTCTCCGGGCACGTTTCCGGCAAATGCATTTGACAAAGAATATTTAAATCACGATATTGGCGGTTCCTTTGTCCTATGTTTGCTAATACCACGCATCAGCAGACAGTAAGCACATGATTTTTCCCTACGTTCATTGGCCCCCATGATCTGAAAATGGGAAAAAAGAAACAATAATCTCTTGTTGTCTTTCATTTTTCTCGTAGTTGTGTTCTTCCGTGCTGCTTTCGTTTTACGAAGCACAGATTCCTCTAGCTAATTCGGTGGAAAGAAGAGGACTCGATCCAATAATTTCTCAAGGTCCAGCGGGTGCACCAACCTTTAGGGCTTCACGGCAAGGAGCGTGATCGAGTCGGGTCGAATCGAGCCGAAACGGTTCAGTTCCTGAGCTTAACTCGACCCGTCTTGCGTGATCAAGGCTCGATGCTAGACTCCAACCCGACTGGGCTTTAATTTTCAAGCTCACTCTCAACTCAATTCAATCAGGCAATAACTTTTAGTCGAAACTTGGATTAAACACGGACGTATATTAACCAACCCTAATGGAAATATTAATTACTTTGTTTTATCTTTTATATTTTCGGATTAATTGACAACCCTAAAATGAACTATGCCTAAAGATAATTATCTCGCATATTTTAAGGTTTGAATTTCGCCAAAAACCTAAACAGATAAGTTGTTTTTAGATATAAAACCTATTTAAACATGCATATTCCATCCTGGAATCTAATCAAATCTCAATTATTTAAAATTTATTTAAACATGCAAATTATCTAGATAGAATGTTCTATCGAAGATGCAATTTAAATTCAAATATGCAATCTATTCTAAACGGCATGCAATCTAAACTACATGGAAGTTTATCTACATCATTATATTTCTAAGATGCAATCTATCTATATGCAGAAACTATTCCATATGCAATATCTTTTAGAATTTTAAAATATCATGCAAACATGTCAAGATACATTCTAAAAGATAACACAACATTTTCAATCAATCAATCCAATTCAAATAAGGAAAGTTATCAATCAAATCGCAATTTAAGTTCGATCATAATATGTATCTTACAGATTAACATATCGAATTTAATATATTTGTCTAATTTAATATTCTATGTGTAAGATTACAGACAAAAGTACCCAATTGTATGGCGTAGCAGATTAGGAAATTCTCGATTAAACCTACATGGTTAGATATATGCAATATACTCAAGATATGCAATCAAATATTCTAATAATTAGAATAGGAAATTTACCTTGATCCAAATATCATCTTTCCAAATTTGAACTCAAATCAACTTACAATCCAAGCTTGAGTATCACGGACCGGTTGAAAGAGGCTTGCGCATGGACCAGCAAGGACAACGGTAGACCGACAGCTCCGGCTCATGGTGGACGCCGGCGGGAGTAGCAACTCGGTGATGATGGCGCCAAAAACTACGGCATTGCTCGCGTGTCTTTCCCGGCAACTTTGGACCATCGGACAACGGAGACCCCTAGCGACCAGCAGGAACAGTGACAGATGACAGCAGGAACGCGGTTGCTAGGCACTTGTGATGGCCTGAATTTTCATACACGAATTAATCGGTGCCAGACTGGGATCATTAGGAATCATGTCTTGGGGATTTATGGATTATAGTGAGGCAAATTATTCAAAATCAAGGATGTAATTTTGGGCTTTATATAAGTCCATTAGTGAAATTTTATTTAGACGTTTGTGCACAAGATCGATCCGGGTACAAATTTTACTTACCCCCACCTATTTAAGTCTTCATTATCTCTCTCCCTCCCATTTTCTTCCCCTCTCCTCTCTCCCGTGCACTCTCTCCCTGTCTTTTTCTCTCTCGCCCGAGGCTCTTCCTTGGTGACTCCTCCCGAGCACCCACAAGCTCAGTTGAGCTTCAGCGATGCCGCGACTACTTGGCGTTGGCGAGCCCCATGCCTTGCCTGGTCACCGGCGAGCCCCATGCCTTGCCTTAATCAGTAATTTATTCTCTTTTGATTGGAAAAGGATGCACTGAACGCTTATTATATATAAAAGTATATATTCTACAATTTGCTGAGTATTCTTATTATTCATTATAAGCCTAATTGTGAACCCTAAGAAGTCGTACTCTTTAGGTGTGTCTACTCTAATACATGCATTTTGTATGTCGGTCTTGCCTCTCTGTGTTAGTCTTCCGCACGCATCCTTTATTATATAAGTAATATCAAATTAAAGCAGATCGTGATTAGCGAGGAAGGTGGCGGACTAGGATGTCACACCAACAGCGGGCAAAGTAAGGCCATTAGGGTCTAAGGCAAGACCGTCGGGGCTGAGGTAGGACCACTAGGACAGCAACATCGCAACAACGACGGCTGGTGCAAGGCTTCGCCAGAAGGACCTCACGGCCAAAAGCTCTCTCTCTCGAACGTGCGAATTTCCTCTAAATTTAGGAGCAAGAATTCTTGGTATCAAAATTCCTCTCGTAAACCCTAGGCATAACGTTGTTTATATAGACAAAAACATTGCATGTCAGGGGCCTATAGTTATTTAATATTCGCAAAATAAATCCGGGATCGAAATATGATTTGAATTAGGTTTCGAAGGGCCAAATTATGTCAATTGAGCCTTGTGCTCTATAGAGATGTTAGCCAAGCCTGGTGAATGGGCTAGCCGAAGATCTCATACCCATCGTGGGTTTAATCGATTTCTTGCTGGCTTAATTAAGCTTTACTTGCTTAACATGCTTTCAATTAGAAAGGCTTTTAATCTTTATTAATCATGAGAGGGCTGAATTAAGCTTGAAATAGGCTCTGCGGCCTTGCAAATTTCGGCAGGGTCCTTATGATAAAGGGCCCGACCGTATTTGATCACTGGCTTGAGCTGCTTTTCGTTTGATTAAGCTTCTAATGAAGGCCTCTTAAATAAGCAAAGTCTGATAAGCTGAATCGAGCTCAAGATAGGCCCTAAAGCCTTTAAAAATTTCGGCACATGTTCTCCCCTTGATGGCCAAATTGTGCTTAATGTTTCTGATTTGTCTGCTCGTAAGTTCAGGTCCATTTCCTCTGCTGGTCAGATTGAATACGAATATTAATGCATGCAGAAAAAAAAATATGAATTATATGAATTTGAATTAAATACTTTTAGTAGAGAATAAGGTTAATCTCTAATTTTTTATGCAAATTTTCCTAAACGATCTAGTTAAAATTTAGGTATCATCAATAACATGACCTACTTCCAACTTCGATTAACTTGCAAGTGAAATTTGAATAGCTCATGAATAACTTAACGAACTTATATCCCCAATAATGCTAGCAGCCGGCAAATTATGCTTATACAATTATTACACGTTGTAGTACAACTGCAATGCAATGCATCTACGATGGGCCGAAGTACACCTCGAGTGCCATAACTTTTATACGATATTCACTTGAATGTCATAAACTTTCTTTTCATTCACTTAAGTGCCGTATCGGAACAAAATTAGTTCACTTAAGTGCCATTTCCTGCAAATCTTCTTATGTGGACTTTTATTATTATTATTATTATTATTATTCTTCTTCTTCTTCTTCTTCTTCTTCTTCTTCTTCAATGACACGTGGATTTTTTTCACAATTTTTTGTAAATGTTTTTGGAATTATTTTATTTTATTTATTTTGATATCTTAATTATTTAATATTTTCTAAAAAAAAAGGCTTCAAATTCCCCCTTGGCCAACAAGGTCACCGGTAACCCTCGCCCCTAGGCTAGCTGGCTATGGCCGGCGAGGGGAAAAACAAACAGAATTTTTTCTTCAAAATAACTAAAAAAAATAAAAATCCACATGTACATTAAAAAATTCAAAAAATCACATTAGATTTTCCGGTGTCCATGTAGGATTTCTAGTTGGGCATATCGGCAATGGCACTTAAGTGATTATTTTTTCAAATTTGTGGTACTCAAGCGAGCGAAAAGAAAGTTATAGTATTCAAGTGAACGCCGTATACAAGTTATAGTACTGGTAGTGTACTTTGGCCGTCCATGATGCGACTACAGTTGTACCAATTGTGATACTGTTAATTTGTACTTTTTAGGTGCGAAAGCATCTCGTCAAAGGCAAGTGGTTCTCAAGAACATGATCGCTTGTCATTCCAACATTTTATTGTTGGTTCATATTCTCTGATCAGAAAATTTTTCTAGTAGTCTCTCCGTTAGAAGAATTCCCCACATTATAGTAGGCTTATCCATCTTTTTTTATAAGCAGTAACGAATAGAAGATGGAAAGAAAATCGGCGGCCAGTCACATGGCATGTTCAACATTGGTATTTTGATGTCCCTGGACATGTTCAGAGGCAGTTTCTGACATGCAAGCAATTGACGAGGCTTCGGGTGACATTGTATGGCAATATGTGCAGCTGTCGAGATGAGATATTCATCTTGCGCATCCAATATTGAAGAAATCCAATGTCGGGATGGGATGTAGATGTGATTCTCGTAGATCTGATCTAAAAATTCGTTCCTTGATGCTTGACCTAAGACCATATCGGCAACAAGTTAATTGGGAAAGAAAGAGGAATATATCAAGAGTCGTCTTCGTTCTTTGTGGTCACATTGATTTTACATATAGTTAAAATCTATGGAAAAGTGTCAAAAAAAAAAAAAGTCTTAAACCTATTGCGTCGGTGCTAATTCAGTCATAAATCTTTTGCGTTAGTGTTAATTCAGTCTTAAACTTTTTATTAGTGTCAATTTAGTCCTACACATTTTGTAGTTGTGCAAATTCAAATTCTAAATTTTTTGCATTTGTGCTAATTAAGTCAATCTGATCAATTTTGATCGAAAATCACTAATGTAGATATCGATTGTTTTACGTGGCACTACTGGCCATGATGTGGCATTTTTAATATTATTTTAATATTTTTAATAATTTTTTTATATTTTGCTTTTTTTTCTTAAATTTTCTTTAAAAACTTTTTCTTTTAGGATTGGGGCTGGCAAGGGTCGCCAGTCGACTTTTGCTAGCCCCAGGTGAGGGCTGATCATCCTCACTAGCACTAGGTGAGGGCCGTGGTGCCCTTACCTAGCTAAATCTGTGGAGGGTGTCCTAGCGCTCACAAGGTTGGACGAAGGTCGCTGGCCACAGTGAAGGTGTAATAGTTTATAACGGTCGTCCATTATATTATGATTTCGATTAATTAGTGCAAATGGAAGGAAATTCATATTGAACATAATAGCTTCGTTCATTAAGATTAACAGACATAACAAGTCCATACTCGAGCCATAGCCGTAATATGTACTACTGTCCGAGGCATACATGGAATGATCTAGCCTACCTGGTGAGGGGTACAAAAAAAAAAAAGGATCCTATTTCCTTCTATTAGGTAGTCTCAACAAAATTTATCCAATACATACATACATACATACACTGCGACTAATTTTCTACCACCTCCTCTGGCCTGCCGTCGCCGTTCCTACTGTTGCCATCCCCGTTGCCACCGTCATCTATGATCAGGGGTCCTAACACACAATTGCCTTGCCTAAAATACCATGCAATAAATCTAAACGTAACAATAGGAAGACGACCCATGTTGACAAATAAGATGGTCGTGTACTTAATAAGATTAGTAGGTGAATCAGGTAAAACGATATCCTCATGCCAGGCCCAAATATGAAAAGGTGCTCTGCAGAAATGATGAGGCAGTATGTCCTTACATAAGTATCTGAAATGTTAACAAGAGTGAGCCACGACCTAACAAATAAATCATCTAAAAATTACACCATACGATTTATGTATTTCTCGATAAAAATTTATTCAAGACATGTGGACTAGTAATTTATGTCAAACGAGACATGTATTAATAATTAACAAGAACATTCTTTTTTTCTAAAAAAAATTCTGAGGTGGAAATTTATTATTATTATTATTACAACAACAACTTCTAAGGATCAAACCCTAGTCCTCTATAGACCTTTTCATTCTCCATACCATTGTGTCGAGACGCTAGCGATATCAGATAACATTCTTTCTTTTTATCTATTTAACATGGCATGTAGTTGTACATTTGTTTAATCGCGGTCTAGGAAGAACACAAGATACATATCAAGCATTCACAAAAATGAAAATCACATCGCATGAAGTATGCTATGCACTCACGAATATGCAGATGATTTATCTTTAAGCCTTATTTCATTTCACATTCCACAATTCCACTTGCCAAAGACCCATGGACTTCTTCCAACATCTGCGCAATGGCACTACCAAGATTTTCACACTTAGGCATCTCAACTCCTTAGATTTTCCTGATCACATAGAAAGGGCTTCCCTTATACATAAAGGGACATTCCAAACACCTAGGGCTCTATGGGCATTCTAGCCGATGGGAAATTTTCAAGTCTCTTAACTCCATAGTCGTGCACACAGTTATTATATGATATGCGATATGAATTACCACGTATACTTCATTGAGTCAAACATTAGTCAGCAAGTATAGATGTACATTTTCATGAAATATGCAACATCGAATCTAGCAAGTGGTTCGATTCAGCATAAAGTATATTATCGGACAGATTTGGACCTGATTTGCCGGCCTCAACTAAAATTGCCAAATAAATTTCATAAATCCCATAAATTCACATAGTCATATTTCAAGGCGTGGAGAATAACTTCCATTGGAAACTCTTTGTCATTTGACCCACAGAAGAATCTCACAATTCATTGCTTTCTCATTCAGGGATAGCTTTGCACACTGTTCGAAATCATAACTTTTTTCTCAGTAAATTAACTCCAAAAATCACCAAATTTTGGTATGTCATAGGTAAGACCTTTATCTATAAATTTTATGAGAAGTACGAAGTTCAGTTCCATTTGTATAAGTCATGGTAAATTGAGAAAATAGTGATAAAAATCAGACTCGATAACAAAATGGAGATGGGAATGGTCGTATCACCAGCCTTAAAGGTTCCAAAAATTCTCAAATTAATATATATATATATATATATTATTTTAGGATGTTGACTTCAACTTTTATGTTTCTCTCTTAGTCAACAGAAACCCACAGAAAGAGGTACAAAAATAGTAAATATGAAACGATTAGATCAGACTCTGATTTAGCGCATGTAACTCTCTAGAGTACGAGGTTAGTTAGCCCATCATATGAACTCCAAAAATTTCCAAATTATTATATCTTATATTCTAGGATGTTAACTTCAAATTTTATGCTTTTGATTACGTCAATAGAAGTCTATAGGAAGAGGTACAAAAATAACAAGCAAAAAAGGTCAGACTGGATTCAAATTCAGCACAAGCCAAAATCGTGGAATTGCATGGCCTTTTGACTGACCATACGAACTCCGAAAGTTCTCAAATTAATATATGTTATATTTTAGGATGTTAACATCAACTTTTATGTTTTGATCTTGGTTCATAGGAGCCCACAAGAAACAGTACAAAAATAGCTAGCGTTGAAGGTTAGATTAGACTCAGTTTTAGAATAGCTTCATAAATCTACTTGCATAACCCTTTTACACCAAGATCCACCGCATGCAGTAATATAGGCTTATCATTAGTTTTATTTCTCATCTATATTATTATATAGAACAAGTGATCGAATAATAAAATAGACAAAGCAAGAAAATAAATCAAACGCAATATGTACGTGGTTCAATTGTAGAGACCTACATTCACAGAAAGAGCAACAACGAATTTCATTATATAACAAGCAATCCAACAGAGATTACAAATCGTACTCGAGTCACTCAAATATTCTTAATGTTTTTAGCTCTAACTACATCCAATAACACACATAATTTCTCAGCAAATGGCTCTTCAAGGAGTCTTCACGCCAACAACAATGCCTCATCTTTTGAGCACTCTCGACAGACTTCCCTTCCCTTTCACAAGTAAAACCAAGAATATATATAATAAGCAACTTGGAAATCTTGGACGAATCCTTCTTGAATCAAAGTCTAACATGAAAAAGGAAGGTTGATTTCCTTTTCTTATTCCTGACTGAAAGTTAGACTTCTTCGAGGAACCATCCAAGTTCAACATATACTTTCCTCCTTTAAATCTTGTTGACTGACTTCAGCTCCAAGAATCCGACGTCACCCTGCACTCTTTTGCCAAACAAGAATATAAATTTCCATGGTAGATATCCACAATGATTCAACTTTCGGACTTTATTTATTTATTTTTAAAATTCAGATTTTCGTTCTCGGTTTAAACTCGAGAAACAAGTTAACATATATCAAGCCACAAGCTTCAAATGAACCATAATCTAGCTATACAAAATCATATTGAAGTAATGAAAAGATGAAAAACTTGCTTTAACCTAAGAAAAACACAAACTCTTGAAGCTTCTTGAGAGTAAGATGAGAGTGTAAGTGAGTTTTGAAAATGAAAGTGAGAGGGGAAGGGGGATTTTCGGCCACATCAAGAGGCAGAGGGGGTGAGAAATATTGAGTGGAAGCTTTAGTTTGTTATAAAGTCTTATTGGGCACTATGAGTGGCATGAATAGTAACTTAGGATGAAATCACTTGAGTGAAAAATGGGCCCATTTTCCAAGGGGGTGGCCGGCCATGTCTATCTTACCCTCATTAATTTAATTATGCACATTATGCACTCTAAACCTTTAATTAGACTATAGTTTTCCCTATGATTACTTAGTATTTTCGGTTTACATACGAAGTTAACGCCATAATCACGTAATTTAATAATGTGACATGTTCCAATTATTGACACATGAGTTTAATTCTAATACTGCTATACTATGCTCTTGGCAATTTCGCTTCGGAGGCCAAATTAACACTATAGTCCCTTAATTGATCTCTTGATAAATTTAATTAGTGATAATCAATATTTAATCTATCGCCGCAATCACATTTAGTCAATTAAAAGAAATCGGATATCACACTCATACTATAGTCAATTTGTATTTTTCACTCTAGGGGTCAAGCTAGTGCTATTGACCCTTAATGAACTACGTGACACATTCCAATAAATGTCAAGTAATTTAATTTTAATATTGTAATTGCCTTTAATTAGCTAGGTGAGATTCGTGATATTAGAAAGGGCTCATGAGCCCTTGGCCGGTGACCCTTGCTGGCCCCCAATCCAAAAAACAAAAAATTGCAAGAAAAGAAAAAAAAAAACAAAAATAATTATTAAAAAATTATTTAAAATACTTAAGCAATATTAAAATAATATTTAAAAAATTACGTCAGTGCCAATCGTATCACATAGGACAATCGACATTCATATTAGCAATTTCCAGTCAAAATTGACTATATTGACTCAATTGGCAAGCTCTTGACCTAGTACCTACATCTATGCTGAGGGCTCCCAGCTCCCACCCGCTAACCCGGCCCACCAGGCCTGTCGGTTTGAGTCTATCCTTACGGTGATGAACAACAGCCTCAATGAGCTCAAAATGTGGAGAGCATTCGTGGGTTTCCGGAATGAGGAGCTGCTGGTCTTCCCCTCCGGAGCCATCCTAGCCAACGGGTCGACTCTAGTCGCGAGCGTTAGCAACGGCATCATCCCGGCCGGTTTCCTGTCAATGGACCTGAAGACAGCGATTTAGATGGCACGGGACGTGAAGCAGATGCAGGCGCAAGTGAGGTTGGTGGGGACGCAGTTTGGCATGAAGTCGCCCAACGTGTCGATGCTCAAGAACAATCGGTCTGGTCTGGGTTGCTTAGTACAAGTCTGACCGTGATGTGGGGGGTGATTTTAGATCATCAGAGAAGATGAGGAACGACAACAACAACCCTAAGAAGAAGAAGAAGAAGAAGCCTAGAAAATGAAGCACACGCATCATAGAGAGAGAGAGAGTCATGGTCGGGGGGAGCACGCTATTCCACTTCAGTAAGTACTGGTACTGTTTTGAACAGTATCAAGGTCTAGCTCAAAAATTTAGGAAATTTTTGGGCCGGGTCGGATCGGGCAGGACGGGACCTGGCCGATGTGGGCCTTTTTGACAGCCCTACCGTACACGCACATGCATAGTTCCTCCGCCTCATCTCTCTCTCTCTCTCTCTCTAGAAGTTCAAGCTCAAGGGCTCGGCATCTCTGAAAGCCACCTCCAGGACTTCTCTTTGCGGCAACTTTGTCGTTTTGAGAAGGTCTCCCTCGCCACTTGCGATTTCAACATGCGGAGGACAAGCGAACCTCAGATTGAGGTCGTGGACCTCGAATCTATCGTGAGGGCACAACTTTCCCGTAAGAATGAATACCATTTTCACAGTAAAAGCGTGGACAATTTTCAAAGTTTTCCCAACACATACGTTCGAGAAAAATGGTTTGTAAGTCCCATGGACAATTTGGCCGACGTCAAGAGACACAGGGACGCCGATTGGACCGTGCAATGCGCGGATGGAAGATCAACCCAATGCAAATTGGGAAAGGGTTTGTCTTAGATTTCTGGAGATGTGGCCCAGTAAAGAAGTCCAACATATCAAGCAGTCCATATTCAGTCATTTCACCATCTCATGCCATGCCCAGGTCATTAAGGGCTTGAATTTTCCCGAATCGATTATGTCCAGATCTGAGCGAGGGCTGCCACCTTCGCCATAACTGGCAAGGGCTGGCGGCTGTCGCGGAGGTTTGGGAAAGGGCTCATGGCCCTCATCGGCAGTGTGCAAGGGCGGTGATTCCTCACTAGTGGGCAGCGGCCCCCAACTGGCTCATAACAAAAAAAAAAGTGAGAAAAATAATAATAAATTTGAAAATTATTCATTTAGGCGTCAACCATGTCGCGTAGGACAGTCGGTGTCCGTATTAGCAATTTTCAGCTGAAAGAACTGAATTGGAAAATTGTCAAAAGGTTTAAAATTCAATTGACACAATTAAAAGGTTTATGACCGAATTGGTCAAACAAGTTTATGATCTTTTGAACAATTTTCCCTAAAGTCTTGGATCGCGTGAGTTATTCAACTTGTACTGGGGATGGGCCACTAACTTTGAGCCGATCAAATGAGGTTGGCCCAAGAAAGCACAGGACCGTCGGCTCAAAGTAGCCCATGGATACGGAGTGCGCACGAGAAAATGAAGCTGTAATATAATTTCCATTGGTAAAATGTGTGTGTGTGGATAGGGAAGGGCACCGGACGGGGCGGGACGGGGGTCGGGATTGGGATCGCGGTCCCATCCCCGCCCTGTGAACGGAAAAATTACCAGAAGCGAGGAAGTCTATCCACACGAGGTAGCATATACCTATGATAGAAACTAGCCCGAGCTCCGTTCACAACGCAACTAGGTAGTGTGACCCTTTTATCATCGGTTGCCATGCTCGGTTGGCATATGATGTCTGTAACGTTTGTCATAACCTGTGTCAACAACGTCACAGGAAATTAAAGAAATATGTGGATGAAGACCCACCATTAAGGACAAGTGGCACGAGATGGAGAATCCTGCCTCGCCTGCGAAACTAGAAAGAAGACACGACAGCCAGAGCATGTTTTGCATACATCCAAATCACGTGATCATAATCTGTCTTAGCCACTAAATGATAGTGTTTCCATAATGGGGCCTCATAAACTATAGATTGAAATTGAGCGGGCTTTCCATATTTTGAGAGCATGTGTAGAAATTTGCTCGAGAACTAGTGGACTTGGTGAGTCGAACGGCCAGAAGTGAGCCCCGCCCATCAGATCATGTACTCATTAGACATGAAGGTTCACATCACTCGTTCTAGAACGAATGCATCGATCTAACTTACCTTTTTTTTTTTTTTTGAGTTTCTTTTTTTTTTCACCCTAGCCGGGATGTCGTTGGACTAAGAATAGCCATCAACAAAAAAATAAACCACTAAATTTTGGAAGATAACTGTTCCGAAAACTTTCAATCAATCGTGCATTTCGTCCATATTACCTACTTTAAGCTTAATGTAATGTTATAGCTCATTTCGTTTCCGTCAATTTACGTCCGTGGCAAAACCGTTCACATTTTAGATTGAAAGTTCTATTATATTCACTATTCGAACTTGGCTCTCCGAAGAGAGGTGGGGGAGTGGGATAACTAATCTCACGCGGGTTTCACTCGATTCGATGAATCTCGTACGGTTCTAGCCCATGAGGTCAAGACAATCTAGGGTTCTTGAGCCTAAGCGCAACGGAAACACGATCGATCTCCTTCTCTTGCCCTCTTAAAAATGAGCATACTTATGTTCTTGCAGGGATCATATTCCTTTATTCTAGGGGTTTCATTGCTTTGTTAGGACTACATTCTCGTCTCCCCTCTTTTGCTGGCGGCGCTAGGACTCGGATGTGAAACCCAACATTATTCCGTCCTCAAGGCAACTTCTCCTCGTTGTCCTATTCTGGATGAGCTAACACCTAAGCATGATTACGACTTCGAACGGCGTAGACGCTTATTTTAAGCACCCAATCGTTTATTTTTTTAGCCTAACTAAAACTTTAGGTTTGACGACTTAGTTATGGTTTGTTTAGCTAGCTGCATAATTTTAAGGTTCACCGTTTGGACGGTGGAGTTAGGTTATAGTTGGTTGAGTTTGTAGGTCCCTGCCCCGACTATATAGTAAGTCAACGAAAGTACAGAAAATTAGATCAACAAGTACGTCAGAAGCAATTGTGCTATGTACTGCTTTGCAAGATTCTCGTAATAATGTTTAGATAATTCCGGGTTGAAAGCCCAAGCGTACGAAATGTCATCAAGATGTTGTATCAGCTGATGAAACTGCCGTTTGTCCCACGCATCTAGTTCAATTAAGTTAAT
Organism: Psidium guajava; assembly: GCA_016432845.1. Taxonomy (NCBI): domain Eukaryota; kingdom Viridiplantae; phylum Streptophyta; class Magnoliopsida; order Myrtales; family Myrtaceae; genus Psidium; species Psidium guajava. The sequence continues at coordinate 36,210,557 of CM028226.1, forward strand.
GTATGGTTATGCATCCGCGAACCCTACCAAATCCGACGCATTTGAGCGGACAAAAGAGCTATTTCTTAGAACCGGATCTATAAGAGAGAGAGAATATCACCTAACGTGACATCACATCAACATATCGAGCCGATACGATCTAACCATGTCAATCGAGCGGCGTTATCATCATGATCCACGTGCTTAACATTTCTTATTACCGACAACTAACCAACTTGCTTGCCCGATGATTCTACATCCACCATTACAATTTTACACGAGCATTGCTAAACAACCGGAAAGGAAAAAAGGTTATTGCGGGACAATGCAGAGAGTTCTTTTCTTTCGTTGTTTCCAAATTTTCGGGAAAGGAGGAAGACTCCTTCTCCTGGGGGTAAAGGCCCGAGTGCGGGTACTGGGCGTAGGAGAAGGGGGGCAAACGAGGTCCACATGAACGAGCCCCTTGCGTGCACGTCTCTCTGGCGATCTTTACTCCTTCTCGGTCAAGCCTTTGTCAAAAAAAAAAAAAAACACGCACATCAAAGACCACACTCCACACACGCCCCCTCTCCCTTTTCCAAAGCACGGGAGATGTACTAATTTTTTCTCCTCCTCGTGGAAATGGAAAACTTTTTGGGTCACTCTTTGCGCCACCACTCGTTAGCATTTCGAGGAAATGCTAAATTCGCCCTTTGTTTCGGCTCTGATTTTCGCATAATCCACGCTTATGCGCCCCCGCCGCCATCGATTTTAGCCATATCCCCCGTGAGATGCATATGAGATGAGTCGGGCTCACATGCCCCGGGCAGATCCGATGGTGTCACTGGCCGACATGACGGATCCGGTTGATGTGTCGTGTGTGAGGGGCGACCACTATGACGAGGACCTATCAAGTTTGCACCGTCTCAACCACCATTAGTTTATTCAGTTGTGCTCTCCCCCTCGTTTTTTTTTTAATCTTTTTTTCTTGTTCATTTTATTTCTCCTGCTTCATTAATGATTGAAAGGGGTTATTCAAGTAATTAAGATATATGCACAAATGGAGGAGAATAAAGACCCCGGAATCCACACCACACACGATGCCACCGCCATATCTAGCTAAATGCCAAAACTCCTCTCTCTCTCTCTCTCTCTCTCTCTCTCTCTCTCTCTCTCTCTCTCTCTCTCTCTCTCTCTCTCTCTCCCTCCCTCCGTGCACCAAATTAAGGGAAAAGGATGACAAGATCAACATGGACACTTTTGTCCACATCTAATATCAGATGCTCGCGAGGATACCTCTTCGATAGAGTTCATTAATATCCGACTTCATTAGTTTTATTTGAGACTATATGTCTTCGCTTTCGCTAGGAAGCTACCTATTCTTATAACAATTGGAGAAGATCAATCCAAAATATCCTAAAGATATCGCATTTTCACCAATTAAGTAATAAGCTTTTTAATTGGGTTAATTGAGTTCTAAACATTTTCACGTCTTGTCAGTTGAGTCCATTCAGTCAATTTTGACCGGAAATCGCTCAAGTGGAAACTGGATATCTTATATGACTCGATCGAAACTGACGTTGATAAATTTTAATATTCTCTTATTTTTTTTTCAAAATGTTTAATAGTTTTTATCTTTTCATTTTATTTCATTTTGTTCATCTTCCTCTACCAATTGTCAGGCCTCGGCCATAGTCGACAACTACCTTGGCCTTGCTGAAGGGTAGCAAGGACCAGCCTCAAGCGAGGCTCGACCTCGTCGGATCTGCTGAGGGCGACCCTCATTCGAAGTCAGCAAGGTCCACTCTGCCAATCTCACCAAATCCCAGCGAAGGCGGCCATGGCCGTAGCTAGTGGCCAATTTCCCGCCATGCCTGAGGCCCAGCTATCGCCAAATAAAGAAGAAGAAAAAGAAAAGAAAGGAACAAGAAAATAATGAAATATTTATTAAAACTATCAACGTCAGTGCCGATCAAATCATATAGGACGTCCGGTATTCACGTTAGCAATTTTTTTTAAAAAAAAATCAAAGTTGGCCGGATGGGCTCAGTTGGCATCAACGTGAAAAGATTTAGGGCTCGACCGACACAATTAACAGATTTATGACCGAAATGACAAAAATGCAACATGTTTAGACAATCTTCCCTTCTTCCCTGCATAGAAGCCACCTCTAGATAAGCAAACGTAGTCCTTTAGAGACGTCGGACATTGATGATATATTACTATATTTAAGCTTCATAACGACCCACTTAAAAAACCAACATATCTCACAAATTTTGACTCTTTATAAGATGCCTTCAGAGGAAAGCAAGTCAAGGGGACCATAAAATAGGGACATTTATCCGTTTATCGCAGGGGTCTTTGTGTAAATCTACTAGCTCAATTGTTCTTGATAATATCGACGTATCTCCGATCTAATAATGTTGCGTATGGTATAGTCCAACGTGTGTACGTGATGTTCTTCTACAATGACTCGGTGGCATGGCATGGCATGGCATGGCATGGAAATTATTCGACAGCTCCTTTCATCGAAGGGAGGAGGACATGGGCAAAAATTTAATGAAATCGTCGTCCGACGTGGCATGCACAGAAGGGACATTGATTTGGACGTGGCACCTCTTGGCGGCATGTCGGACTCAGCCCTAACTTGTAAGCATCTCTCTCTCTCCATCTCGCTGCAGTTAGGTTTTTTTTTTTTTTTTTGCCCGCATCTCTATACACACTTCGTTAGGGTTGGCTCTTCAAGTCGTGAGTTTCTCGATAAGAGTCGAACATCTAGCCATTGCTAAGGGCGTCATGTCATCCAAGGGCTTCCAAACAATCGAATTTTTTCCACGCTCGTGCCCCCTTCGATATTTCTTTTCCGACAAAAAGTCACATCATCTCATGCAACATGGCCCGACAGCCGTCTTCTTCCCGCGACGTTAATCATCAATCTCCTGCGCACGTCGAAATTACTTGATTTCTTTTTTTAATTTCAAGTGTTAATTATTTATGATTTTTAATCTAAATATCTTGTCAGTGCTGTCTCCACTGACGAGCCAAATCATCCCAAAAGGCCAAAAAAATATTGAGGTGGAGGAAGGAAAGAAGAAGGCCGGCAACCAAGCACGCAGCCATTTCAGATTCCTCACGGCTCTCCTAATCCAACTTTGTTTACCGCACTAATCGGACTACTCTAAAAGCACAGGCCCCCAAAGAGAGGGCACGTCGCTGTCACGTGACGTGGGCTCCCCTTTGACTTTTCAACCGAACTTCTAACTTTTTTCCCCTGCAATGTGGAGGGATTGGGCGAGCGCTTTGATCCTGCCCCCCCTCCCTTCCGCAGTAAAGGTCGAATTTTTGAGAAATTCACTCAACGCCCACCAAAAGCAATCATCATGCTCATCAATCGAGATTTGGAGAAAGCTGTGATTTTTCGTTTTTTGTTCAGTGCATAAATGAGGATTAGGTGCTCAAGCTGATCGAATCTGTACGGACATTGTTATTTGGAAATATAGAAGCTCGCGGTGGGGAGAATCCGACAAGTCCTGAAGACTTGCCAAGCCTATCATCTGTGGATAGATGGAAGAACGGAGATGCTCAAGCATGGTGACTGGTGAGGTGACCCATAGTTGAGGTGGACCAGAGAAGGGTGGAAAGAAAAAACTGAGGGTTCCCCACCATAGACCAACCACCACCTCAAGAAGTAAGGCAAGATAAACATGGGGGAAAAGGGGAAAGAAGAAGAAGAAATCCCACTTTTATAATCTAGACATCCAACAATCTTCACGTGATGCTTTATAATTCCAAGCTTGCCCTATCAAATCATTCCGTCCAAAGTTAGGGCATATACTTTTAGCAGATACGAGTCCTTAATATAACGGGCCATTTCCCCAACACAGGATAACAACTACAGCACAGTGACGTACGTTGGAGCCGCAGACTCAGCTAATGCACCAACTAATCAGATGTGGGCAATTATAGAATCGCGAAAAATGATGCGAAAACAAAACACATTTACCTATACAAATATCGATATGCCAACTCCATTATTGCAGATCATGTCTGAACATATCAGGAGCCTATGATCAGTACATGAGACCTATATATACACTTCATATCTATAGATTTTTACCTCATGAAACCATATCCTATGTAACACCTAAAAGAGGTAAAGCCAAATCCTCGATCCATATATACAAGGAGAAAAGACACAAACTATGTCCAATCTTCCACCATATTACTACTTACAGCGTAAGCTTTCACTATTTCCATCCCCGCTATACGACATTTCACTTGTGCATTCTTGCCCCTGACAATTCATCTTTCTTTATTCAGACCCCAATGACTCACTATACACTATAAACTAATAAAAAGTTCTGATCTTTCTTCTTCTGCTTCTCTTCTCTCTCTCTCTTTTTTTTTTTTCAAAGTTCCTTTTTTTTTTCTTTTTAGAAAGGAGCGCGATGAGGAATGCCCTTTCTTCGCCTGGCATTGCTGTGGTTATATATCGGTGGGGTGCCGGGAGAGATGCTTGCGGCGTCATCATTGCCGGACCAAGTCAGTCTCTCTCCACTGTCGATCTTAATATCGGAGAAAAGGGCTGCCCTGTCCATCAGACGGCCGGAGCACAAGGGCTTCCGACGCTTCTTCGGAGTCGACGACTCGTCCGATTCGAAGTCGCCGCTGAGCGCATCCCTGCCAGGCTTGAGTTTCAGAGTGAATGTGAGGTCCGGATCATCGCCCCTCTTCATTGCATTGAGCTGCAGAAGAGAAGAGGACAGATTCAGAAAAAAGGTCAAAACTTTGGCCAACACAAGCTTTTGATCAAACACGGACGCCATGCCAATGTGAATGACCTGAAAGCAAGCAAACTCGATAGATTCGATCAGCAGAGTAGGTGAAGAAACATTGTCCCAGAGACAAAATATCAGTCAAAAACGAACTTGCACGCAATTGGATTAATGAAGACCGGAAAACCTGGGCGGTTAATCCAATACATACCACAAATTCTGCGATGATACACCAATCATTCATTAGTCAAAACTAATACAAAATCGATTAAAAAAAAATTCTCAAATTCAACAACAAATGAATGAAAAGAACTTGTCCATTGATCAATCAATCATCCGACCCTCTCAAAAATGTAATTCTTACAAGGAAAAAGGAGGAAAATCAGAAAAATCTTACCTTGCAACCCAGAGAACAGAACCTGAAGCAATCATGGAGGCTTCTGCGACAAATCTCGCAAGTGTTGGTGACCCCCTTCCCAGGCCTGGGTTGCGGCCTCGCATTGAGGAACACAATCTTCGCGCTGTTGATTACGTATGTCTGAACCCACGATATATCGATGTACTTCTGAATCTCATTCATCCTCACCACGTCGTGGTACGACGATCGTCTTATCTGCAAAAACAACCCCCACGAAACAGAGCGCTCACAATCCCATTCGATGAAAAAGATGGAATTTTTCACAGGCAATCGGGGGGAAAAGGGGGCGATTTCTGAACTCGCGAAAAAGGGGCTCGTCTTGACGTGCCTGAACGACGCGATGGTCCCTGTGATCGTCGAGACAGTAAGAGCAGAGAGCATTTCCGGCGCAGTCCAAGCAGAACATGTTGCACTCGCTCTTGTTGGAGACCCCGTGGACGGGACAGGGCAAGAAGTAGCTCGCGCGGAGCATTGGCTTCAGCCACGGCAGGCTCAAATCGTCGTCTCCCATTCTTATTATCGGACTCACCTGAATGAAAAAAAATCAACAGAAAAAAAAAAAAGAGAAAGCGAAAATCAAAACCGACCCCTTCGCTTTCTTTTTCCATCGCCGCAAGTTAAAATGGAAACAGCAAGAACAGAGGAGGGGGGGGGGGGGCGTCGGAAAAAGCAGCGCAAGTGGGTACCATCGCTTCCTTGCGGTTGGTCTTGAAGATTTCGATGCTCTGCAGGTGGTGGTGAATATGGAGAGCCACCTTGTAGTCCAAGCTTCAGGGAAATCGACCCAGTTTCTCCCTTCCTATCAACTCAGCTCGAGAAAGATCGGAACATTTTCTCTCTGCAAATGCACCAAGCGCGACCCGAACCACCCCAGCACTCAAGACTGATTCTGCGAAAGAGGAATGAACTGGAGAGAGAGAGAGAGAGAGAGAGAGAGAGAGAGAGTGGGGTGGGGAGGGGATTAAATATCAGATAGAAGAAGATGGATCTCTTTAAGGCGGTTAATCAATAATTCATTCTTGGGTGTTTGTGTGGGTGCGTTTTTTGATTATTTTCTAAAAAACATTTCTTTCCAAATTCAATTTATCTTATCTTATTTTTTGGGGCTAAGAAAGCAAGGACACGTGCCCTGTTTTCGTAACAGCCAAGCTCATTGACGGTCTCACATGGAGACAGCAATGACAAGATTCTCACGTTTTATTACCCGCCGGATCGAAATCCACCCCCCGCATCTTTTGTATTTTCTCCCCCTTTTTTCCGCTTTTTTTATTTTGTTTCCTCGCAAAAATATAAATAAAAATAATAGTGAGTGGGAGCCGGTGTGGCACTGCGGCCACCGTTGACCGGTGAAGCCTGTGGCCCCCAGGTTCTGTCGGGGCCGCCGTGTGGCGTGACCGTTCGGACAGAGTGACGCCGCCCTTTTTTTCTTTTTTTTCGTGATTTCCTAAGTCCGTGCGGGCACACGTGCGAACGCACCTTCTCCCCCGGGAGACGCCATTTCGATCGAAAGGATTATCTCAAGAAGAAAGGAAAAGGGGTGGGGGTGTTTTTGAATCTCCCACTTTTGGGGCGAGTGAGGTGAGGACGTGAGTGTAAGGAATAAGATTTTACAATCTACGTATGACGTGTAGTGCACACAGTATGAATTGTATAGTAAAATACGATAGGTTGAAACTCGATTTAAAAAAAAAAAACCTTTTTTCTTCAACAAAAAAGACCTCTTTTCTTCTTTTTCCTTTGCTTTCTCATTTCCATTTTTCCCTCTTTTCGGAATTAAAAGATTTCGAATTTTTCGGCTCGAAATTTAAACATTCACGCGAGTCGCGTCACAATCATCTTTTGACATGGACCGAGCAAGGCTCGAGTCATAGAACACCAAACGTGCAGCCATTGAGATAACTCGTGATAATAATATATGAGCTTGCATCTGTGGGTTGATCGGACGAGTTCTATATTAGGAGAATTACCAAAAAAGTTTTAAAATCATTGCAGTTATTCTAATTCAATTTGAAACTGTTTTTTTTTTTGGCCAATTGAATTATAAACTTTTTACATTTTTATCGATTCAATCAACTTAGCCAATTTCGATCGAAATTTGCTAACAAGGACATTGACCATCTTACATAACACGATTCGTGCTGTTGTTTACAATTTTTAATGATGTTTCAAATTTCTTCGATTCTTCAATTTTTTTTTCTTCTTCTTTTCTTCCTTCTTCCTCTAGACGGACCATAGCGACTGGCCATATGTAAGGCCCGAAATCCATGCCAGCGATATTAACTAGTCGAATAACCTGAATTGGTATAAATTCAAAAATTTAATACTCAATTAATCAGAAAAAAAGATTTACGAATGAGAGTTGACATAATTATAATAAGTATAAAATTTTTTCGGTAATTCTACAGATGTAAATTTGCTCCGGACGCCACGAAACAACATTATCACTTTCCCCAAGTGAATCAAACCCCTTTTTTTCTTTATTATTATTATTATATTTTTCTGTCATGACGTTATTATAATAATTATCTTGGACGATGGAGGTGGCGCAGGACAATCTGTGCCGCCAATGGCAGTCGGTCCAATTAGGCCCGCGTAACCCTCGCACTCACCAGGGAAAGTTAAGAAAACAAGGCATTCAAGGCCTCCGTGCACGTGGGCGCATCGTGACCTCTGGGAAATATCTCCTCTGTTTAGGTTTATGACATTGGAACACTGCATTAGGATTAGGTGCACAAAATTAACAAAATAGATATAAAAAAAAATGTAAGGATAATTTACTCTAATTCACTCTTAAATTAGAATTATATCCAGCAAAATATTTTATTATAATTAGCATATCTCACATATCTATTACAACTCTCAATTATATGAAAAAGAGATTTTATATATACGGCACAAGAAAACCCTAAAGGTCGAGAAAGCCTTAGGCCGAGCGACATGTCATGCCTTTCAATTGATGGGGAGTATGAACCACATATCAACATGCAATCCTCGAGTTCGTCTTGTAGATATGGTCCTTTGCTTTCACGTCGATGTAAAATTGAGAACTCCGTCTGGTAAACTACGTTTAGCAGCTATATTCGGAAACCTGAAAGGAATATCTCTTTTGAACACTGGGACAATTTGGTCTGCCGGCCTTGTTGATGAGAAGTTAAAGCTGCGATTCAGGCCCGCCATCGAGTTTGACGTCGTTCTTTATGAAGCGTAGGTAATGTGAAATGGAATCGCGATCGCGCCGGATCGCGATGTGAAGTCACACGCCCGAGCCCGTCTCTCACCGAGCGGGCCCAGTCCCCTTTGCGTTGATATCTCATTTTCTCTTTTCCCGGTCATCATGCCGTGTGTGTCTCTCTCTCCCTCTCTCTCTCTTCTTGCAGCTTTTGAGTGAGAGAGAGAGAGTTATTGATTGAAGCGTGAGAAATAACACACCGTGACCATGGTTTGAACAGTGGAGAAAGTATGGTCAGCACAAATGTGTGGCTCCTATTAAAGATGTGTGGTCGTCAAAGATATTGTCGTTCTCCTCCAAAGAGAAGGTGGTGCTTCCTTTTTGTCAGAAATATATTAAAGCTTCGAGTTTCTTCTATGATTGTCAGCTTGAGACTCTCCGCTCCTCTTTGGTCGGAGCAGATTCGATGATGATCGGGACATTCTTGGCCGAGTACAATCGCAACAAAGTAAAGAGTAAAAGCAAGAGAGAGAACGATGGAATTGCCCTTCGATTGTATGCATCTGTTGTTTACGGAAGAAATTGTTGTCGTGGTTCCTGATCTGACCAGCGATTCATAGGGCATCTTGGGTCGGCCAAGCCCGAACTTTCACGAAACCCCCTAAGCCCATGGTCATGGAAAGGCCCCACTTACCGGCCTCACTTGAGTCCCCCTTCCTTCCTAACACTTTAATATTTACGTAAGTGATGTTTCCAAAAGACAGAAAAAGCAAAGAACAACAACTCCGTTGGGATGGGCCTCTTGAGGATGGGCCTAGATGACAGCCCAAAGGTACTTATGGTTGGATTGAGTTTGATCATGGACCTGTTAGTGGGCAATCGTCCCGTCTAGGCCCAATTAAGCCAGCTTTGGAAACGGGCTTAGTGGAAGCCAAGCCCATGCTAGATCAAAAACATTGACACTTGTCGTGGTTGGCATCGGGATGACAAATTCTAGGGACAAGTCGTTTTCTCGACCTGCTCCAACCCAACTCGGTTATAATCAGGCTTCAGATGCGGGTTACATTTGGGTTCCTATTATCATTCAGCAGTCATTTATGGGCTTTAGCCACTGATCTAGGCTATTCCATCTCGACAAAATGAAGCTTATTTCTCGTCGTCCCGCGAGCGGACCTTGACCCTTATCATTTGGAGATCATATCTAGCATTCAGAGTTTGGCTCAATTGGGTGTTGCTCTCACAGCATGCTCTGAAATAGTGCTTTAATCCTGAAATTGGAAGATTCCGGGTTTTGTAGAATGTCTCTTTGTACATGTAACTATGCAAATAAATAGCTGCACTCAGAGCCTCATTCAACACTAATTCCCATAAGACACTGAGATCAAGCACATGTCAGAACAACCACTAGGCAATCATCAGAAATGCGCTGATCAACATTTGAGAAAACTCATCTGGTTCTCTCAAACGAGCATGGCGCAGTTTCATATTGCTAGAACTCAAGAATGGTAAGTGTTGGGAAAAATATGATCATCAAATTGGGAAGAAATGGATTTAGATTTTGAGGTGTGAATTCACTTTCTTGAAAGAACTATTTATCCCACAATGTTGCTAATGATTACCGGCAAAAATCCTTTAGGATACAATAAAGTCTTGGAATTCTGATATTTTTCCAAAAATTCTCAAAGGAAAACGATTGCAAAGGTGGCTATGTTCGAACAGACACAACTTTTCATGTTTTGAAAAATTATAAATTCAGACACATCTCTTCAAATGTTACAAGAGTTCTTTGTGAACAGTCACACTATTTCAATAGGACACAATGGTTATTTTATCATTATAATTGATAAATAAAAAGTAAAAATTATTCATTAGCTCCAAATCTAATCCATGTGCGCATTACCATCTTTTCGATGCGGGATTGGGCACCTCTTATTGCGTTTTACATACAAACAAACAACAAATAGTAAGTACCACAGCAAGTAACAAGCATCAACATTTCTAGAGAGAGAGAGAGAGAGAGAGAGAGGGGCAAGGGGCAAGTCAATGAGCATAGCATAGCTGAATGAATTTACTCAGATTATTGCAGGACCCAGTTTGGGAGGAAGAATGAAATCCCGAGGGCAACAGAGATATGACCGAACTGCAGGAGGCAAACGAGACCGGATTTTTCTAAGTTCAACATTACCAGGTGCATGGACACTTGAGTTGACGTAGTCAGTGCAACATAATTATACATTACCATGTAAAATGCAATTATATCCTAGAGCCAAGAACATCCAAATACTATATGAATATCCTCCTTATATCCTTAATCCAGTAAACAAATCAACCTTTGACTTTGTAGGAGAGCTCATCGGATATCAAACCGGGTAAATATTCTTCTTCGCCTCCTCCCCAGTGAAGTCTGAAATACAAACAGACCACCACCGAGAAATAAATAAACAAACAAACCGAACACACTCAGCTTGAACTAGGACATAGTGTTGAGACTCGCATTGGTTCTCCTACTCCGTCTGTACCTATGACAATGGAGGCTAGGGTTTTGACGTAAGTGTTGATCATCTTTCCTCGGAGAGCTTGGGGTCGGTGGGGAACTTACATAACGATGAACCAGTGCTTGTTGTCGCAGCCGTTGAGGAGCATCGTCTCTTTGGGAGGCCAGTTGCTTCAGTTGGGCGACGGGTCCTTCAGGAGCGAGTAGCCAGACCCGAGGGTCTGGGGCGGGTCGGGATGTTGAGCGGGTTGGGTGCGGGTCTTGGCATGGTTGAGGCGTTGAGGAAAGGAACTAAGAGGCGAGAACGAGAGGATGAAGGTGGAGTTGGGCAAGAGAGCGTTTTAGTGAGGAGATATATATATATATATATATATATATATATATGTTTATCGTTTTCTGTTGATCAAAGTAAAAGGTGAGTTGAAGGAAGGAGAGGGAGGAACTGGGCCGCCCTTTGAATTTTTCTTTTGAAAGCTGCTATGTATTTATGCTTTGTAGGTCATCTTTTACAGGGATTTTTGCCACGTATCAAATCGTGAGGGATTGGAGGCTAGTTCGCGAAGAGACGCCTACGAGCTCAATGGGCATGGAGGAGGAGTGGCCGTTCACCTCGGTTTCATGTGCCACACTGATTGGCTCCGGCTGCGGCAAAATGAGCTTGGCCAAGATTGCCGAGATCCACCATCTCTAAGCTTGGAGCTCCTTAAATTTTGCCTTTAGTCGCTCTAGCAAATTCTCTTCTGGATTGTCGCGACGTACAATCGAAGTGGCACGACTTAAGCTTTTTGCGATTGGTAAAGCTATTGTACTGAATATCACGAGTGAACACCGCAAAATGCGCCGAGGTCGAGATGTCCAGTACAATCGGCCTCCACACAATGGGCATCGCTTGCTCGCTCTATTTCCCGACGACCTTGACAGTCAGCGGCACGGAGATCTCGGCCATAGACTGTCCCCTAAATGCCAGACTCTGTTCACTCTATCTGTTTGCTGTTGCCCTCGATCTCCGCTGTGGCGTTAAGCTCGAGTTCCTAGACCTAGAGGGCTCGAGCTCCGCCACGGCATGGAGCCACAGGCTTAGATCTGGTTCAACTAATAGCCGAGCGTTCGATGGACGAGATGTTGGACAGGAGAGATCAACTTCGTAAGCTCGCAGCTACGAAGGAGCGAGGCGAGGAAGACGGCGTTTGGACGATGATGTTTGGGGAAGCTGGACAGCAAGAAAGAAGAAGATATAAGAAAAGAAATGAACAAAGAGAAAAAAAATATGGGAATGTTAAAACATAACAGAGCAACTTCATTTTACTTAAAATTGTTCATGCCAAAAATCGATCGTGCCACGTAAAATAAATCAACAACAACTAGATCATCACGTGTATTTTTAAGCGAAAATTGACCGACATGATGATATTATAATTTCGCCCAATGGCTGAGAACTATATTAATAAAACTGAAAAGTTTAAGGCCACGAAATAGATTTATAATTGATCGGGATAGTTTTTTTTAATTATGTTATTTATGTTGGCGCAATATGTTTATCTAATTATTATAATGAGAAAGTAAAACTAATCGGGTTTGGGACTCAGAGACTGACTCAGGTATGAAGCGAGTAGGAGTTTGTTTGGTACTTGCTAGGGTTCCAGACAGGGTTGGCTACTCTCATTCTCCCACCCTGCTCCCTAAATTGGCGGGCTCAGACAATAAGTTGGGCCAGCACTCATGATGTGGTCGGGCCCGGATGCTACCTTTTGAAAATCCAATTGTCGGGGGAATTAGGATAGTGGTGGTGAAAATCAGAAAAAAAAAAGTAGAGAATTAAAGTTTGGGGGAGAAAGGACACAATCCCCATCTTCAAATGTTCTTTTCTTGGTCTGCACACTAAGAGAAGGTAAATGAGTTGGTACATGATTTGATGGCCAATGAAAAGGGAGGAAAAAGAAGAAGGAGGGCCATAAGCAAATCTCTTTAAAACACGAAACTCGAATATAAACGGTCTAAAGACATGGCCAAGCTATGGAAGGTACTGCAAGACAGCCCGAGGCGGTGGGAAAAACACGAGGTCTTGTGAAGGGACAAGGTAACAATAATAACGATAGTTAATATATAGATAAATGAATAATGAATTTACTATTATGCTCACAAAATTTTCCAACAATTCCACTCTATGTTATTAAGTATAATAATACTCTGAAAACGAAATTAAACATAAAATTCAGCAATAGTTCTTAGAAAGGATTGAAATTATCAAATAAGAGAGAAAGAACACACTTGGCTATATGTGGAGTGAATTACGTAAGTTGGATTGTCCTTGAACCTTATGCCTGAACAAATCAAAGTGACTAAGAGGACAAAGGGCCTGTTTGGTTCAGCATTTGGCCAAGGGATTTTGGAAAAATGCAAATACCTTTGAGTTAAAGGGGTTTGGCGAAATACAAATATTGTTTGGTAAACTATAATTAAAAAGTGCATTTGGATGCAACTTTGACGTAAATGCCATTTGGTAAAAACTACCCTTTGTAAATGATACGATTTTTTAATTATTTTTAATTATTTCAATTTTTTTATTTTTTTTAAATATTATGTTATTTTAATTAATTTCTTTAATTATATTTTATTTTTAATTAATTCTATTTTTAAATTAATTCTATTTAAATTATTTTTTTATTTTTAATTACTTTCTTTAATTATATTATATTTTATTATTTATATTTTAAAATTATTTTATTTATTTTTCCATAATTTTTAATTTTTAATTATTTTATTTAATTATATTTTATTTTTATTAAATATATTTTTAAATTATTTTATTTATTTTCCATTTTTTAAAATTTTTTAATTACTTTATTTAATTATTTTTTATTTTTAATTATTTCTATTTTTTATTTTTTTATTTTCGAAAAATTAGTTTTTATTTTTAAATATTTTTATTATTATTTATATTTTTTAAACTTTATTATTTTATTTTATTTTAAAAATATTTTTATTTTTAAATTAATTAATTTAATTATTTTATTTACGTTATTTCTATTTTTAATTATTTTCATTTCATTTTTTTATTTTTCGAAAAAAAATAATTTTTATTTTTAATTATTTTTATTTCTGATTACTTCCTTAAAAGAAAAAGAAAAATAAAAATAAAAATAAAAATAAAAAATAAAAAATAAAAAATAAAAAATTTTGCAGTAGCATTTTCGAAATGCTACTTCTCAAAGTACCTCTCGAGGAGCATTGGGTCAAAGGAGTTTAGAGAGCATTTCAAATGCACTTGCATCTGCCCAATGTGAGTAAAAAAAAAAGCCAAACAACATTTGCATTTGGACAAAGGACTTTAGAGCCCCAAAGCTCATTTGAAATGTTGAACCAAACAGGCCCAAAACCTTGATCTTATAGCACTAAACACCATTCATAGTGAACAGACTTCACTACTTTATTCAAGGAAGCGTGTCAATATTCGTGCACTTATCCTTGTTTGAGAAGCGCTTCGGAGTCATACCGGGACCAATTAACTCGGCAGGTGTATCCCGTCAAGAGCTTTTGCTCCGCACATGTGCTAAGGTTTCGTTAAGAACAATTTAAACCAGCCTTAATCTTGCTGCGAACAAGTCAGAGCATTAGCCAAGAAGAAATCTTCTTCTTTTAAATAAGATCACATGCACAGGAGATATGACCTCAATGTCAACATTTCTCTAGATCTCAAATTGGTTAAATTTCTCTGTCTGGACTCTAATTACTTGTATAATAACTTGTGGAGTTGGCCACAAATAGAAGAGCTTTATTCAATCGACGATGGCTCTTCAAGGATACGCCTCTTGACTAGTTTCATGTTTTGCAGGGAGCATTCTTTATTGGTTGCTGATATTCTTTTATTACCTTTAAGTCATTTCTCATTTTATATATCGACTTTGCCAACTAACCAATTAAGAGTAGCATCTTGTTTCCATTGCGGTCGACTACGTCGGATTATGCATTTATTTGAAGAAATCATTGCGCTATTTCATTTACGTGTCTTTTTAAGAAAAGAATTGTCTCCACCTCTATTCATAGTCCTCTGCAAACCAATGACCATACTAATAAAGTAGTAGCATCTAGGCAATGATATATACACTGATACAATGTATGTTCTTCTCAACTTCCTTTTGTGGGCGCTTGAGTGTTAAACTCAATTGAAGCAATTGATGTCCTGATATGATTTAGAGATTAGTTGTTCAATTAACATGTGGTAATGGGGAATCTCGCCCTTTTTCCCGGAAATGAGGTTTGTGTCGTGTCTTTTGCTCTATGGTCAAGAAAGGAAAAGAAGTACTGCCGCAAGGAATCACTTGGAAGACACAAACTAATAATTTGTTGCCATAAAGTCCACAGATTCCCCACAACACATCCGAGAGAAGAGAGACTAAGAAATGAATATAAGACTTTTAGCTGCACATCACTTTTTTCCCTTTTTCCCCTTTTTCTTGAATGATTTTAAAGATCAATTTTGATAATGGAGGACATATTATTTTTTTAAAAAATTTTAGATCAATTTTCAAGAGTGGGCACTTTCACGGTTGAAAAAAAGGGCATATCTTGAACAGTTATTGGGAGATATACATGTATTATTGGGGAGGCGCCGGGTGAAGAAACCTCTTAAGAAAAGCAATAAAGATGGAAGAGAGAGACTTGACTTTTGGTGCAACTGGGTATCAAATGTCTAATTTATAGATCTTTTACGTCTACCTGATTATGACAACATCGTTCACTAAGAACAGACAGTACTCCTGAGGGCCCTATTTCCGGAGAAAACTTATATTCTGTTATTCTCTTGTTTGCTTCCGGACATAACAAACGTATAAGTCCGTCCATAACCACGACATCTCAAGGCAACTTCTTCCAGCAACCCAACAGGCTCGGCCACGTTATATTTATCCATATCGCTTGTTTAAAAGATCTATATGCTTTAAGCATGTAGTGTCTTTCGCATCTATAATCTTTTGAATTGGACTTTTTAACCAAATACTTATTGAGATGCATGTGTCAGTTGTATTAGAAAAATCGAATATAAAAAATTATAGGAGTAGAGTAGTAAATCATCTTAGTTGGTCATATTTCATTAGCGTAAACTTGTGAATGAATATTTGTCTAACCGGATTTGTTTATGTGGTCAGATTTGAACTTCTCCTTAGCGAGATCTTCTTGAGTGGGTTTTCGCTACATTGACCCAACAAAGGGTAACAAAATCAATGGTTGATTGATTGTCTCCTAATTTGTTCCAATGATTGGTGAATATCTAAAGAAAGAAATCTTATGGCGAACACGGTTATGATGATATTGTGATTGCAGTCTTCACACACAACAAAGTAGATATTTAAATCAAGACATTTTAATGCTGAAGAATACTTGAATTAAGGACGTGAATTGTGTTAGAAAAGTTCAACATTAGAGACTTGGTATGGTGTAAAGCAGTTAATAATTCTAATTGGCTCATAAGTCATTCGCTTAAGCTTTTAAGTAGGTTTAACTAGATACGTTTGTGGGCTCTAGCTTGGATTCCCTTTCGGTAATCTCTTTGCATGAAAGTATCCAATTTCTACTACATATCCCAATATTGTTAGAGTTAGGTGCTACTTTGCTTATTTCACCCATGTTCGTCAAATTGTCAGTCTCGTTTTTTATTTGGCTTGCAAGTGAGAGAAGATGCCAAAGTATCGTACATCGTTTCTCTATGAGTTTATATTACTACGTCCAGCAAAAATTCTAAAACTTATCAAGAAAGCGCAATTAAGTTCCAAATTTTTTAAAAGGTGCAATCAAATTCTAAAATTTGTCGAGTCATTGCAATCAAGTCCTTTTTTTTAACACCGTCTATTTATCTAACAAAAAATGATGACATGATATTTTTGAATTAATTTCTTTCACACACATGTCCATTTTTATTATTTTATTTTCCATATCTTATTGAAATTAAATTGAAAAAACTAAACAAAGGCTAAGAAATTTCATGTAGAAAAGTGAATTTAATTTAAAAATGCCATGTCAACCTATTTTGTTAGACAAATTGATGGTGTTAACGAAAGGATTTGATTACATTAATATTATCATGTTCTAAGATTCGATTGTACTTTTTAAAAATTTTAGGACTCCACTATACTTCCGTAATAAGTTTTCTAGTGAGCTCATCCCTATTTATAAGCTTACGAGTTTGTATGTTATCACATTATCACCAGTACTTTTGGTAATTGCCATCACCACCACATTTAGTCCCTTCCATTTAGTAGTAGCTATAAAGGGGTTACTGGTAGCTACCACGCTAGTCCCCGATTGTCCTTTTGACTTTAAGAAACACGGCAAACGTCCATAATCTTTCCTTTTATAATTGAAAAAGTTTTAGGGGTTTGAAGTGTTCTCATTTCTCAAATAATGGCATAAAGTGAAGCTTATTATAAATAAGGGTTTGAAGTGTCTTCTTTATTTCAAAAAAGGGCTTGACCAGGAGCATTTTTTGTCGTTTCAATTTTTTTTCTTTTTTCCTCTTCTTTTTTCCCATTTCCATTTTTTTTTCTTTTATTGTGGTTGGCAAGGATTGCCACCCTCGCCTTGATGACTGCGGCACATGCCAAAACAAAAAAAAAAAAAAAGAAAAAAAAGAGAAGAAAAGAAAAAAGATGAAAAATAAGGTCCTTTTTTGAAATGAAGAGGTTTGGTATTTTTCCACTATAATTTGCTGCACCAGAATTTTGGGGTTTTACCTTTTACACCAACAGGGAGGTGGAGGCTCTTTTAGCTTGATATTTTAACGCGTACTTCAACTCAAAATTCTTCTACATTCGTGGTTTCCTCAATAATTAGTTCCCAAATTTCACTTTGATACTTGTATGGAATAAAATAAAATCCCTCTTCTAGTGATGCACGAAACATTGTAACTCCGAATGAAATAACAACTTAATCATCCAAAACTCGTGCGCTTCTCTAGCTCTACCTTATAACAAGGAACTTAATTAGGTAAAGCTGGAAACAACAAATTAGCACACTGAAAATGTATCTGGGCACATACACAGCACATAATCTATACCATGTTTTTGTGTGTGTCTAAACAAAGACGTTGTCCCCAAGAATTTGACAAATAGCACCAGCCCATCTTCTCCCTTCTTCTTAAAAAGTAAAAAAAAAAAAGGGACTAATGGGGCACCAACGCAAGCAATGAAGTGGTAGAGAAATTTCCAAGCAGCCAGCATCCCTTCACTTTCTCCAATCTATAAAATGTTCCCCCAAATCGCCACTCCCCACCAATTCCTCCAGCCTAAAGAGAGAACCCAATTTGAGTGCATACCCACATCAAGAAACCCGCCAAAAAAGAAAAATGATGAGAGACAATAACCCCACGCCTATCAGAAAAAATCCAACCCTAAAGTCCCAACGCTCCATGCAGCTTCCACTGCCTGTCGCTCCTTCTCCAACAGCAACAAAGCCCCTCCCTGTGATCGAATTCCCAACCTCTCCTGAGAGGATAGTGGGGGGGGAGCTGCTCCATTTCAGCCACCCCCAGCACCCTCTGTCCCACATCAATCTCCCCCACCTCTTCACTTGCTCCGGTTGCCAGGAAGTCGGCGCGGCCAAGCGGTACGCGTGCCGGCTCTGCAACTATCAGCTCCACGAGTTCTGCGCTTTGGCCCCTCAGGCGCTCAAGAGCCATCCGCTGCACTACCAACACGAGATCGTGTTTTACTCTAAACCAGGTACGAGGTACTCAGCAAAGTGAGTGTACTGGTTCTGCGTTTACCTCTCTCTTCAATCAAGAAATTCCTGGCCTTCTTGAATGGTAAACTGTGTGTTCCATGAGCTCTTCTCGAGTGCGAAACATATTGTATGATGCATCGAAACAATCTTGCGTCAGTATATTGTATGATGCATGCTAGAAGAACATAAAGACATGTCTCAAATTACAATTTTATGGGATCAATACCGCGTGGTTTAATTGATTACTCTATCATAAATATTTGGAAAGAATCTATGGTGCACTATCTGCTGGACGCTCTTATTTGTATAACGATCTTTATCTATTGCCTTTTCACGCGCGCTCTTTATGTGGAGAAAGAATTCAAGGTACACCCTTATGGTCCCACTCAGCCTTGTCCGACAGAGAATTGTTTGCTTTTTCGTTTTTCCCAGTTGGAACTATTCGTAGTGATAATTCAGAAATCAAGAGTCATAACCCTCGAGCAAAGCGAGGTGAAATTGCATCGCCAATTCATTAGTCCTCATCGGACAGCTACTAACTCCTTGACTGTTGCTACTTTATAATCACTAACAGTGAAATCTGGAAGAGCGAAGTCGAAGTGCGACGCCTGTGGGAAATCCGTCAAGGGCTTTTCGTTCCGGTGCAACGCGTGTAACTTCCAGATCCACCCTTGCTGTGCCATGTTGCCACTCGAAGTCGTCTTCAAGCCGCACCCACATACCCTCAAGCTCCTGATGGCATCGCCGAATGGTGGCGGCGATACTGGCTTCCAATGCGGCGAGTGCAAGAGGAGGCGGCGGGGGAGAATATACCGCTGCGCGGTCTGTGACTACCATCTCCACGCAATCTGCGCCAAGATCATATTCAACGGCCTCCTCGACTGTGGCATCAAGGAACCGGGCAAGTCGGGCAACATGCTCGAGGCGGCGGCCCAGCTCGCCTTGCAGGTGGTCACCGGGTTCTTCGGTGGCTTGATTGAAGGGATCGGAGAGGGCGTTGGGGAAGACATGGTTCAGAACATCATGGGCGGGACCGGGAATGCTTTCATTAGCAGAGGAATCGCTGGGAAGTGAAGCGAAGCTAGGGTTGCAACATGATAGAATGATCATGTCATCATTTCTATTATTTGTTATTTGGATCTTGGTGTTCGTCAATATAAAATAGGATTGTGCATTGGAATTTCCGAAAGGGCAGAGGTACGCCTTGTTGTGAAGTGAATGAATTGCCAAAACTCAGCCAGTGAACAGCAAATGCTATTCCACCGAAAAAGAAGAAGAAGAAAAAACAACGACAACAAATGCTATTATTGCATAGTGTGTGGAATATGTTTGAAGTGCATAAATAACACGTGTCCATTTTCTGAATGGGTGTGATTATTATTATTATTATTATTATTATTATTATTATTATTATTATTATTATTATTATTATTATTATTATTATTATGATTATGACTTTTGGAGTATTTGATGGTTAGGGTTTAGGTCCCCTAGGATTTGTTCATGTCCTTATAATGATTCGACATGTTCCTAAGAGATTCTGAAAACCATAGGAAGAGGAATTGACCAGCATGATTCAGGAGTTTCCAGTTCTTATTAGATAGAAAAGATAAGCACCGCAAAAAAAGAAAGAGAAAACTCAATCCGAACATAGTCATGTAATGGTCTAAGCATATATGGCCAATTAATGTACAAAAACCAAATAAATTAGATTCTGGGAAGTAGTAGTTCCTACCATGTCAACTTCAGGGACGATTCTAAGCCCCGGTCGTCGAAAAGCTAGCGAATTTTCTGTTGTTGGTATGATTCTGATTTCATCGGTAGATTTTTTAATATTATTGGTGGAAAAAGTATGATTGGTAATTTGAAAATCCGAGGCAACATGTTAGTAAATCACCGACATCGTCTGGAATTTACCAACTTTATAATGAAATAGTGAAGCATCAATTCCTTTAACATTTTACCAAATTTTTAAGTAATTACCGAAATTCCAACAAATTAGAGACTTGTCTACTTTTTTGAATTGTTAGAAGCATAATTAGTGACATATCAACCCTACAAGAAATTTCACCAACATTGCAATGGATTATAAGTTACAAGCTCCTTTGGAATTCACCAAACATTCAAATAAATTACTACGTTGCCAACTTTTTCACATTGTGCAAACATTATAAGGGATTGACCAACATCCCACTAAATTAGTCCAACTTCTTTAAAAGTTTAGAAGTTTGGCTAGAAAACTTTCGGTCCGTGACAAATGCATATGATCCATATACTAGTCGATAAATATTGGTATGGTTTACCAGAACCACTTTTATCCGATTTGATTGAACGAATATTTGACGAACAGATGAGCGGTGTTTGCTGCGTCAGTCACGACTCCCGTCCTTCGTCTTTTATCACCATTGACCTGGTAATGTGATCTGCCCAACCTTCATCCCTTTCTCTATTTCTTTTCTTTTCTCGTTTAGTATTAGTTTCATGGAAAATTAGTTGTTGGCAAACATGCTTTTCCAATTTCCCACGTTGTGATCGCTCAAGAATGTGAGTTTATGAAAAGAAAAATAAAAAGTTCGTAATCACCGGAAAATCTTTACTCTATATCAGCAAAATGATGTACTCTTTCAAAAACCCCAAGTTCTTTTTTTAAAAAAGCATCACTACTCTACTATCATTAAGCCATTCTGGATGCATGGACCTAGATGATCAGCTGACAGACCCGAGACGTCGATGTTCGGACCTGGGTCTCGATGGTTCCTACAATCTTACAGACCCGAGACTTCGACGTTCGGACTTGGGTCTCGGCGGTTCCTACAATCTTCAAGTCTGGAGAGAAACAATGTGGAGTTGGACTCATCCCCCCGGTAATTCGCCTAACGGAGTAAGGTTTACCTCCCATGGTATCGTCGTTGGCAACGGAGACGGGCTTGCTCAAAATGAGCAACATATAACTTTAACTGAACATTCCATTACTTATGTGAAAACCGTATGCTTAATCCCAACGGGGTTGTCAACGTTGATCACCCCTTCTCATCATATTTGCTTAGCAAAAAAAAAAAATGTGGAATTAGATTCCATATAGAATAGGGTTTCTCGAAAAGTGCGGAATTGTATTACCTAGTAATAGCAAGTATTTAGATTCTCATTCTGCAATCGTAATGTCATAGAACTATCAAAAACTCAACTCAATCACTATTGCCATCACCGCTGGTCACCGTCCACTGTCGCCCTCGGTCATCATCGCCAGTCACCACCGATACCCTTCTCCACTGTTGCAGGTGAGAAAAGATATCTTTCCAAGGAATGAGATTGTATTACATATAAAGTGAGAATCTCTCTTTGAATTTCTTGTCATGGAATTAGACGCGTTATCATGCAATTGGTCGGGATGGAAATTCTCAAAAAGGGGATACTTTATGCTGTGAGTAGAGTTTGCCATTCTTACGCTCCTATAGCTCTTGCTTTTTTACGAAGAAAAATTTCAAATAAGAGCTTGAAGTGCCATCATTATTTCAAAATAGTGCATGACCAAGGCATTTTTGTCCTTTTTTTTTTCTTTTTTAGGTAGTCCACTGGCGAGAAGCTAGGGAAAAAAAGAAAAGAAAAAAGAAAAAAAAGGAAATGATGAAAATGCTCTTGGTTAGACCCTTCTTTTAAACAATAATGGCACTTCATACATTTATTTTAAATAAGATCCACTTCATAATTTGATTTAATGGACCTTATTTGAGACACTTAAGGCCTTTATTTGAAATTTTCCCTTTCTATGTAGACAAAAAGTTTTTTAAACAAATGCCGATGCAACGACAAAGAATAGGAAATTGCCTTCGTGCTCCATTGAGAAAGAAGGTCTATGTGAAACTTCAATTCTAGAATGTAATTTTGCCATGGAATTGTTCGAAGCAGTTTTTCCGTAGTTAGTAAATGAAAATGGATATCCTTTCAGAGCTTTGCGAACTATAAATCATCCTTATCAAAACTTCAAAATCGCAAATGAATCAGTTGTAATAAAAAACAGAACCTTAGTCGAAAGATCAAGGACGCTGGAACTAACAGTGGCTGCTTTGATGTCAAATACCAAAAGATCGGTCGACTTCAGTTCGTACATTTCACTGCTCGAAGTCCGGGAAGAAGAACATCATCTCTCTCACGCATGTGAGCTCCTCTCTATCCCTTTGGTGATAGCCTCCTAAAACCCTAGCCACCCTATACCCTAATTGTTTGTTGAACCCCAAATCTCCATGGCTGATTGGCGTCGCGCACCACTAGATTAACTTCTAGCCTCCTTCATGTCAGCTGTCTACCTGCAACTTTCCTGCGCCAGCGAATTCCTTTTCTTCCTTTTTTCATTCCCTCTTCGTAAATGGTTGACCTGTCGCCCACCATCACCTGCAATACACAAAACACATGAGTTCCCTTCAATCTAATCTTATTTTTTAAGCCCCGCCTTTTACCCTTTTCCCTTCCTTTTGATTTTCGAAACCCTACCCTTTTCTTGTCCTTATCTGCCCAAACACTGATGGAAGAGCACCAGGAGAATGAGATGAGAATGGCTGCTCTTTGTAAAATTTTGGGTAACCTGTGGTCAGAAGAGGACATTGTCGAGATGGAGCTGAACATTCCTGAGGAGAAGAAAAAAGAATGTAACCTTATGCTATACGGTAAGCTCTACTCTAGACCCAATGTGAACTTTCAAGCTTTTGTGAGCACCATGAGGAGAGCTTGGAAAACAGATACGGTTAAGTGTGAGATGATAGAACCTGGCTTCTTTTCCTTTCTATTTAGCTCGGAATCGGAGAAAATGAGTGTTTTAGAGGCGGGACCATGGTCATTTTCTAGTAATCTGTTGGTTCTACAACAAGGGGATCCTGATGTTCCTGAACACTGTTACGAATTCACACACTGTGCATTTTGGGTTCAAATTTGGGGCCTTCCCAGAGCCCGTGTCACTGAGGACTCTATCTGCGGTGTTGTAACGAAATTAGGAAAGGTTCAGGAGGTAAAAGTTGAGGCGAAAAACAACTCCAACAGAGTCATAAAGGCTAGAGTCCACCTTGACTTATCCCGGCCTTTGAAGTCAGGAACAATTATTAACTTGGGAGGAAGGAAGTGGTGGGTGGATTTCAAGTATGAGAGACTCCCTCATTTTTGCTATTCTTGTGGGCACATCGGGCATTATGCAACATATTGTAATGAGATACCATATGAAGAGTCGGGACTAGGGGAAAATAATGTTGGCAAGTATGGCCATTGGCTGAGGGCAGAAGCTAAGGAAGTGAGCCCATTCTGGAAGGTTTTCTATGGGAAAATTGAAACTATTACTGAGGATGTAGACATGGTACCTGAAACCCCAAATTTCCATGATGGCACAATCCCGGGTACGGAAAGGCCAAATGATTTGGCTTTGATCACCTCTCAAGGAGCACAAGATCTACCAGATGGGAGCTTGAGTAATTCAGACCCTATGTCCCCTAGCAAAAGGAAAAAATCTCAGCAAACTCAGATTCTGTTTCTGCCCGCTGCCAGTCAGGAGGGACTTGTCGATATTCCGAAGAAGTCAAAGCCAGGTTTAAAAATACCAGCAGCAAAAAAGATAAAACGATTCAGTCCCTATGAACAACAGAGTGCAGCTGGTCTGACCTTAGATGATAAGTTACTCCTGGATACCCCCATACAACTGGCTGAAGGAGTAAGTGAATGGGCTTTGGTGGCTAGCCCTAATAAGCCATCAGGGTATAAATGAAGCTTTTGAGCTGGAATTGTCAAGGGTTGGGCACACCCCTGACATTCCAGCATCTTCGGGCCATTGTGGCTCACGACAGGCCCGATTTAGTCTTTCTTATGGAGACTAAGAATATGGAATCTATGGTGGATAGAGTACGTAGACGCCTCAACTTTCAGTTTAGTGTCATTTCCAGCTCGATGGGTATTGCGGGGGGTTTAGCAATCTTTTGGAATGAGGAGGTAAAGATAGAAGTGCAGCATAATTCGAAGGAACTTATTGATGTTATTTGTAAAGATTTAAGCAGCGGCATTGTGACGAGAGTTTCCTTTCTTCATGCTCCTACCAACTACCAGGAAAGAATACTCCTTTGGCAAACTATGCGGGACATCCACAGACTCAATACTCTTCCTTGGGCTTGCATCGGGGACTTTAATGAAGTGCTGTATCAATGGGAGAAAACGGGCAGAAGGGAGAATGATAATTATAGAATGGCTTCTTTTAGGGACTTCTTGTATGATTGTGCACTCATGGACATAGAAAGTAAGGGATGTGCTTTCACTTGGTCAAACAATAGGGAAGGAAGTGCTTTGGTGAAGAAAAGGTTGGACAGAGCTGTGTGTAATATGGAATGGAGAGCTTTATTTCCAAACGCAGAGGCTTTCGCCTTACCTGCCATCGGATCCGACCACAGCCCGATCATATTATCTTTAAATCCGAACTGGATAAAGAGAAAGAAAGAATTCCGATTTGAAGCTTATTGGGTAGAAGATGCAGAATGTGCGGAAGTGGTAAAAAAGGCATGGTGCGACCAGCAAAGTTCTCAGGTAGATATTGCCAGAAAATCATCCAATGTTGCTGCAGTCTTGGAGTCTTGGAGCAGGAATAAATTTTGTAATGCTTACCGACAGATTGAGCTCATAAAAAGGAGAATCACTGATTTGACCAACAAGGTCAATGGGGGGTCAAGTAAGGAAAAAACTCAGAGACTCAAGGTGCTTATAGACCAGCTGTGGAAACAAGAAGAAATGTATTGGAGTATGCGGTCGCGAATAAGCTGCTAAAGTGGGGGGGATAGAAACACAAAATTCTTTCATGCCACGACGATCCAACGTAGACAAAGGAACAAGATTTCCATGCTGCAAATTGAGGAGGATAGATGGAGCCGAGATCCTATCGTGTTGAAGCAACATATTCTCAGTTTCTACCAGTCACTCTATGATACGGTGGGACCGAGGAACTTTCAGCCTGTTTTAGAACACTGTTCACCAGTGGTTAATGAGGAAATGAATACAGCACTGACAAGGCCTATTACTCTAGAGGAAGTGAGGGGAGTGGTCTTTCAAATGGGCGCTACCAAGGCACCGTGACCGGATGGTCTGAATGGGCAATTTTTTCAGCATAACTGGGAGTTTATTCAGCACGATATATTCAGAATGGTTGAGAATTTTTTTAATACAGGTACACTTGACCCTGTTCTCAACAAGACTCACATTGTTCTCATCCCGAAAGTTACAAATCCAGAAAGTATCACCCAATATAGACCCATCAGCCTTTGCAACTTTAGCTACAAAATCATTGCTAAGGTTATGGCCAATCGTCTTAAACCTTGCATTCCTAAACTTATTGCCCCAGAACAAAGTGCATTCGTCATTGGACGACAAATCCAAGACAACATTTTCATTGTCTAGGAGGTGTTACACCAGCTGCGAACCAGGAAAAGGAAGAGGAAGTTTCAAGCTGTCCTTAAGCTCGATATGCAGAAGGCTTATGATAGAGTAGAGTGGGACTTCTTGTGCGAATGCATGTTGCGAATGGGATTCAATGAGAAGTGGGTCTCGTTGGTTAACCAATGCATATCTTCAGTCTCATTCAGTGTCAAAGTAAATGGGGAACCTACGGATTATTTTCAGCCAACAAGGGGACTCAGACAGGGAGACCCACTATCCCCCTATTTATTTATCATCGTGGCCAATGTTCTGTCCTCATTGGTGAATAATGCTCTGTTAATCGGTAATATTAGAGGAATCAGGCTGAATAGAAGATGCCCAGTTCTCTCGCACCTTTTATTCGCTGATGACGCGATTTTCTTCCTGGATGGGACTATCGGGGAATGTCAAAATGTGGCCAACGTTCTTAATCAATATTGCTTTGCTTCAGGTCAGGCCGTTAATTTAAACAAGTATGGTATTTTCTTCAGTAAGGACTGTCCTCAACA
This sequence comes from Psidium guajava, assembly GCA_016432845.1. NCBI lineage: Eukaryota > Viridiplantae > Streptophyta > Magnoliopsida > Myrtales > Myrtaceae > Psidium > Psidium guajava. The sequence goes on from CM028226.1 coordinate 36,237,024, forward strand.
ACTTAAGTCGAACTTGGCGCATGAACTAAGGGTCCCTATCATTGAGAAAACTGGCAAGTATTTGGGAATCCCGTCAGATTGGGGGAAGACAAAGAAACAAATGTTCGCATGGATTTTGGCTAGGGTGAATATGAAACTGGAGGGGTGGAAAGAGAACCTAATTACCAAGGCGGGTAAGGAGATTTTGATTAAAACAGTTGTCCAAGCATTACCTCAGTATGCCATGTCGATTTTTAAGATCCCTGTTTCTATTTGTAAAGCAATAGAACAGAAAATAGCGTCCTTCTGGTGGAAACAGAAGCCTACTAAAGAGGGTGTTCATTGGAAGAGGTGGGAAGTTCTGAAAACGAGGAAAGATTCAGGTGGGCTAGGATTCAAGGATCTTCTTCACTTCAACAAAGCAATGCTGGGGAAGCAAGCCTGGAGATTGTTACAAGCACCAGAGGAACTATGGAGCAGATTGATGAAGGGTTTATATTTCCCTGACCAGGAGTTTTCACATGCAAACAGAGGTACGCGACCATCCTGGGGGTGGCAAAGCCTACTCATAGGAAGAAGTGTTATAGAGGAGAAAGTCAGATGGGTGGTGGGTGATGGCAAGAGTATTCACATCAGAGAAGACCAGTGGCTTCCCGCATGCAAGATTATGGGCCCAGCGAACCAAAATGATCCTCTTTATGTGGCAGATTTAATCAATCAAGAAACTGGAGGGTGGAAAGTACAGAGGCTTAGAGAGACTTTTAATGAAAGGGTAGTACAACAAATTCTGTCTATCACATTGAGTGAAAATCAAGGAGCTGATAGACTGATTTGGTCGGGGAACAGCTCTGGATCATACACAGTTAAGAGTGGATACAATACTAGCTACTCTCCATCTAACCTATCAATCTCAAATCAACCCTCATCATCATATCAAATTCCGAAGGATCTATGGACAAAGATCTGGAAGTTACAGACTTACCCCAAAGTTCGTTTCTTTATCTAGAGTCTATGCAGCGATGCTCTGCCAACGAAGGTGAACCTCCACAGAAGAAGAATGGTCCCCTCTCCTATATGCCCTCTCTGTGATCGAGCCCCAGAATCAGCAGAACACCTCTTTATCCTGTGCAAATGGATACACAATATCTGGTCAGACCCCAGACTTCAAGTTGAAACATTCCCAACACACATCTCTAGAATTGAGAAATGGGTTCATGAAAATCTTACCTCCCGAGCAACTCCCACCACGAGAGCTCTGTTTGCCGATGTATTATGGCTGATATGGAAGGCGCGGAACACGATGGTCTTTCACGCCCATAAGCCTTGCCCCGATTTAATCATCGACGAAGCAATGTCGATGAACACCCTCCATGAGAAACTCAATTCATATCTGATTAAAAAGACTAAAGATGGGAGCTTTCCACCATATCAGAGGCTTACCTGCCCGAAGAACTCGGTTTTCCTGAATGTCGACAGCTCCTAGTGCAGCGTCTCCCTAGGTGGATCGATCGCTGGAATATGCAGAGACTCCCAAGGTCTCATGGTCGATGGCTTTGTGAAGAAGATCCACGCCTCCTCGGCCTTGGTTGCTGAAACCCTAGCTGTGCGGGAAGCTCTTTCTTGGTTAAAGAAGTCACGGGAACTATCCGGAACTGAATTCTCATCTGTTGTACTTTCAGATAATCTATCAGTCGTTCATTCTGCAGCAGGCTTGATAGAGCCTCCCTGGGCCGTGAGGCCTATTATCGAAGACTGCAAGCTTCTGCTGGCCCACTTAAAGAACGCTGTGGTGGTCTTTGGATGCAGAGAAGTCAACCGTGCTGCGGACTGGATAGCAAAGGCCCATAGGGCCGGTTCTCTACCTTCAAACTGGGTTTCTTGCCCCCTCGAACCCCTCTGGTTCATTCTATGTTCTGATGTTGAGACCTTTTGTAATTCTTTCGTCTGGTAGTAATGCAAATCCTTATTTCGACCAAAAAAAAAAGTCCGGGAAGAATCGCATCTCGTCTTGTCGAGTAAACCTTGAGTCTCTTCGCCATTCTATTGGTCGGCCCACAAGTTCTTGTTGATCCTGACCAGTTCGTCGGCCATTTCCGTCATTGTTGGCCTATTCACGCCATTATAGTTCAAGCACCTTCTCATGAGCGAACCAACCACTTCAATCTCCTGCCGTTCACCTTCATCGGATGCCTCGAAATTTATAATATGGCGGAGTGTCCAGTTCTCCACGGCAGAAATGAAAGATTGGATGATGTTGATTTTTTGCCTAGATTTTGCCAGCCGAGTTTGCGTCTCTCCAGTGAGGAGCTCCACGAGGACGACCTCGAAGCCATAGATGTCGCTTTTCGTGGTTAATTCGATGGTGCAGAGATACTCAGGGTCGAGGTAACCTATCGTGCCTTGTATTCTTTCGTCTATATGAGTCTTTCCAGGTGAAATCAAAACCGAGGCTCTGAAATCCGATACTTTTGCTGAGTACTTGTCGTCCAAAAGTATATTCAGAGACTATACATCAATGTGAATGACCAGCGGGTTGGCATGGGAATGCAAGTACTCGAGGGCCAAGGTGGGTTCCGAGGCAATCGTGAGGCGATTCTTCCACGATCGCGAGACCGTCGATCTCTTGTCATGGAGGTGGTGATAGAGAGTCCCATTCGGGATGAATTCGTAGACCAACAATGGCACTTTTGTCTCCATTCATATGCCCAGGAGCTTGACCAAATTCTTGTGAATTTCCAGAAAAATCTTAAAAATTAGGAAGCGGGTTATTTCGACTAACCAATCCTATTTTTGATGAATTTCATCCCTGATCTTTTCAAAATGACGATTTTGCCCCTCATAGGCAAATTGTCTTAAGTAAATTTCAGAAAAATCCCAAAAAACTAGGAAACGGGCCATTTCGACTGGCTAATTCTATTTTTGATGATTCAACTTCCCGATCCTCGAAAAATGACCATTTTACTCTTCTGGTTAGTTTGATTCAAATTTTTTTCAATCATCCTAAATGAGTTTTCATAAAATAAAATGGTACCGAAAGGGCGTTAGAGTAATCTAGCGTAACTAAGTCCCCGAACTCATAATCTCTGGTTCGTAGGAATAAAGTATTTCTCCCGATACTTTATTTAGGTTTCTAATTGACCTACCAAAAACGATTAGTGGCGACTCCAAATTCAAAAATCATTTGAACAAAAACCTAAGTTGCGATTCGGTAGGGCTTGGGAGGGTCCGCATTAGGTTAGTCAATCTAATTAACCTGATAATCCGTTCACCCGATCGATAGAAACTTAAATTTTTCGGGTCGCGACAATCACTTAATCTTTGGTTCGTAGAAAATAAAGTAGTTCTCTCGCTATTTTATTAAGATTTCTAATCAGCCTACCTAAAAATAATTAATGGCAATTACAAGATAAATCCTTTTTTAAAAAAATTGAACTTAAGTCATGATTTGGCAGAACTTAGGAGAGTTCGAGCTAAGTTAATTAACCTAATTAATTAATTTGGTAAATTAACCTAAAATTGAAAAGCTAATTTTTAGGTCGCGACAAACACCTATAGTCTTAGAAGGCACAAGCACGAAGCTGAAGTGCGGACATTGTTAAATATTTTTTTTTAAAGAAAATAACTTGTAGATCATTTGTTTACTTGCTTTTTGTTCCCTTTCATCAGCCAATGGGAGAAGCTCAGCAAGTCCTCAACGATGATAGGCAAGTCGTGACTCTCACCTAGGCCTGCGCTAGATCTTGGCGAGGGTCTTCACAGCCTTGCTTGTTGTTGGCGAAGCTGCGATGGTCCTAGGCAAGCCCATATCAACTCATGATAGGAATGTATCGGATTTAATCTTAGTATGATCGATGAAGTGTATGTGTACTTGCATCGAAGCCGCCATTTGTCTTTGAGGAAGACAAACCAGAAACCTTATTGAACGGTCAGGAAAAACTGTTTGATTGTATTCAACCAGAGATTTTGAGTCTTTGCAATCCTAATTTTAAAAGAAAAGGAAAAGCAACCAAAGCACTCAATGGGATAAAGAAAGAAAAATAAAATAATAAATAATAAATAATAAAAATAATAAAAAAGAAGCTACTCTAAAGTAATAAATGAAAACCCACGACTATCCGGTATTTAATTACAAGCCGAAATAAGAAACTCGACGAAAATCGGACTGGAATAGACATTGGTGATCCTCCATCTCCAAACCCAATGGGTCATCATCTCCGTGAGCGTCATCGTCGATTATCATACCGGAATATCGATCTTAAGCATAACAGCAATTAAGACATGCATTCACTTAAAGCAGATAATTAGCAAAATTCAGTCAATTTAAGAATAAATCAAATAGTCCGCATTCAAACCTTATCACTATGCTAATCTAACTGCCAAGACATGCATTGCGAATCAGTCATCCAAATGTTCGCATACAAAGTCTAATTAAGCTATGCAAATGAAACATAGGAATTGTCAATAATAGAGCACATAAAAACTTGATTAGACAGTCGCTTGGTAAGGAGTAGACTCCTGGGACCCCGCTGAGTAGTACTCGCGGTCCTGGGATCGAAACTTACTCGCCCACATTTACTGGTATCTTACCCGGAGTACTGTGGTGGTGGGGTCCTGCAGTGCCTCCTCGGGGATTAGTTGGTCGCCGTCGGTTTGAGCGTCAGCTCGGCGGCACGGCTGGACACCCCGGTTATAAAAAAAAAAAACTTGATTAGACAATATAGGCAAACAAAAGCATTTCCTACCTATTTCTTGTTTTTTTCCTGTTCTCACATTTTTTTTTATTGTTAAAAGCTGGACCGAGGTCGGGTCTTGGGCTCCTTCTTTCTACAATTACCCATTGCGTCGGGCCTTAGACGAAACTTCAAATGAACAGATACAAATATAGCAACAAGAAGAAATTTTCTGCAAGAACCCCAGGTAGTACCTCAGCATCATCAGGTAACATATAACCCACAAGCCACAGCCAAAATCCAGGATCAAGCAAACACAAATTTGTATTGCATTTTCTGTCCACTAAACACGTATTCATATTCACTCAAAGGGAAGACATGATCCAAAACTCACCATCAGAAGAGATATGCACGGTAGATATGATTTGTGCTCTAATGCATTAGTCTACATGGTACGTCTATGCTTCAAGACTGCACCAGCGACCCACAACGTGCATTCGAAATTCAACATATCAACATTTTCAGCTAATTTCACAGAGTCAAGCTTATCACCTTGCAAAATTAGAGGTGTACCAAGACTGACACCTTCGGCAATGGACTCAAAAGTGAGTACCAATTAGATTTACTCAACCTACATAACTGGTATGGCGAATCATTCAGGCAGATGAGATGATCTCAATGGGATTCGAAGTCATATCTATGAAAAAAACGACTCAAGCATTTCACCAAACACTCGATGTGCATTCGATTAAAAGGCACAGCATGGCAACGGAATAGTGAGAATCACAACCCAATTAGTGCGCGGTCATCGGGACTGAACTGAAGTCATTAATGCAGTCTCAGACGTGAACTATTTGCATGCTAGGAACCACAAAGCTCTACATTTCCCTTTTCCACGCAGAACAAAGAGCTTTCACCCAATCGAATAATCGACCACACAAAAACAGTCTCGGATGTATCGGTAGCAATGACGAAAGCCAGTGAACGAGCTACGAGTACTTCGAGCACACTGACCAGATATGAGAACAAACATGAGAAAGTCCAATCCATAGAGAAGTTTGACAATCTGAGTCCGCTGCGTTGCCTGTGGAGGTGAGGTAATGGAGCTAGAGTCGCAGGCCCAGTCTCATAGTGCAGGGCGTCGGGTCTTTGGCAACAACAGCACAGACGTCGTCGAGAGGGCTGCTGTGACACGCGGCGGTCGTCGGTTTGCTGCAGCTGGACGGATGGACGGGAGTAGTGGCTAATGCTAAACTGTTAACGCTGCTGTATCATCGCCGCTTCCTCAAGTAACGTTAGTCTCTGATACCATATTAATGATAGAGAGAAAATATAACTTCTGTGTATAATACCGATGATACAAGAGCCTAGTTATAGAGCATACTTGAATGCTATTTAAAGCAAATAATATTACAATACCAAATACAGTCAATCAGAATCGATCAGGGAAGATTATGCCACCTAACAATATTTCTAATGTGCTCTATTTCCCGACCACCTTGACGGTCAGCGGAACAGAGCTCTCTTCCATAGACTCTGTCTCGATTGCCAGACTTTGTTCACTCTATCTGTTTGCTGTTGACCTTGAACTCCGCTGCGACGTTAAGTTCGAGTTCCTAGACCTAGAGGGCTCGAGCTCCATCGCGGCATGGAGCCACAGGCTTAGATCTAGTTCAAGTAATAGCCGACGAGATGTGGGACAAGAGCGATCAACTTCATAAGCTTGTAGTGACGAAGGAGAGAGGCGAGGAAGATAGCATTTTGACGATGATGTTCGGGGAAGCTGGACATCAAGAAATTAAGAACAAACGATAAGAAAAGAAATGAACAAAGAAAAATGATGAGAATTTTAAAATATAACAAAGCAACTTCGTTTTCCTTAAAATTGTTCATGCCAAATCCCTACCGCGCCATGTAGATTTTGGACCTACGACGACTTGACCGTCATGTGTATTGTCAAGCGAAAATTGACCTGGATGACGATATTGAAATTTCATGCGATGACTTAGGACTACATTTAATAAAATTGAAAAATTTAGGGCTGAATTATCATCTACATAATAAGTTTATGATTGATCGGGATAGTTTTCTCTAATTATGTTATTTATGTTGACGCAATATGTTTATCTAATTATCATGATGAGAAAGTAAAACTAATCGTGCTTCGAGGTGGACTTCCGGTTCTCCATTCCATACGCGATGGGTTAGAGACACACTGACTAACTCGGACAATAAGTTGGGCCAGACCTCATGATGTAGTGGGGCACGGATGCTACCCTATGATAATCGAATTGTCGGGGGAATTACGATAGTAGTGATGAAAATCAGCAAAAAAAAAAACAGAGAATTAAATTTGGGGGAGAAAGGACACAAAGTCCACATTCGAATGTTCTTTTCTTAGTCTGCACACTAAGAGAAGGTGAATCAGTTGGAACATGATTTGATAGCCAATGAAAAAGGAGGAAGAAGGAGGTGGAGGGCGGGCCAAAATCAAATCCCTTTAAAAAACACAAAATTCTAACATAAATGGCCAAAAGACACGACCAATCTGTACAAAGTATCGCAAGATAGACGGAAGAAAAAAACACCACGTCTTGTGAAGGGACATCACATTTCAGCTCACCAAAAGGCACTATTAATAATAAGTGACTCGGTAAAAATAATAACGACATTTTTTTTTTGATAACCGAGGTATCCGCGCGGCCAGCGAGCTTGTGCTCAAACTAGCGGTGAAGCACGACTAATTCTCGGGAGGACCCGCAATAGTTCAGCAATAGTTCTTAGAAAGGATTGAAATGATCAAATAAGGGAGAAAGGACACACTTGGCTATCTGTACGGTGAAATTACATAAGTTGGATTTCCTTGAACGTTGTGCTCGAAAAAATCCAAGTGACTAAGAGGACAATACCTTGATCTTATAACAGTAAACAGAAAAATTATCAAAAAAGTCTTAAACCTATTGTAGTTATACCAATTCAATCCTAATTTTTTTTTTTGCTAGTTGAGTCGTAAACTTTTTATAATCGTGCAAATTCAGCCCACTTCTGGTATTAACTTGAACAATTTTAATAATATTTTAATATTCATTATTTATTTATTTTATTTTTTCCTTATTTATTTTCTCTTTCTTCTCCCTTCTTTCTTCCCTACGGCTGTACTGTGCCACAGCTCTGGCAAGGGTCGCTGGAGTACCGGCCTCACCTAGGCCTCCGTACAAAAGGCATCGCTCGCTCGCGTCTATTTGCCGATGAACTCAGCGGCCAACGGCATGGAGATCTTGGCCATAGCCTCTGTCTTGAACGCCAGACTCTGTTCGCTCTATCTGTGTGCACGTTGACCTTGATGACCTCAAATTCCGCAGTGGCGTTAAGCTTGAATTCCTAGACCTGGAGGGCTTGAGCTCCGCTGCGGCATGGAGCTCCAGGCTTGGATCTGGTTCAACTCATAGCTGAGCGTTCGATGGATGAGATGTTGGAGAGGAACGACCAACTTCGTAAGCTCGCCGTGACGAAGGAGAGAGGCGAGGAAGATAGCATTAACGTGTTTTGCTGGAGGAAGATAGCATTTGGACGATGACGTTGGGAGAAGCTGGCCAATAAGAAAATAAGAAAAAAAGAAAAGAAAAAAGACCCGGCAATTATAAAATATTACGAAAACAGAGTTGTTTTACTTAAAATATTGTCAATGTCAAACATCGATTGTGTCATGTAAGATGACCAAGGAAGACTCGACCGCTATGTCCCTATTTTTAAGTGAAAATTGAACGAAATAACAAAATTGAAAATTCACACATAAACTTACGATTACATTAACAAAATTGATATTCGCATAGTAGGTTTAGGATTGGATAGGAAAGTTTTCCCTATTTAATTACTTAGAAATGAGAAAGTAAAACTAACCGTACTTCGAGTTGGACTTTGGGTTCTCATAGCCATTAGTGACCAACTCGGGTACGAAGCGAATAGGAGTCTTGTTTGGCATTACTAGGGTTCAAGATAGGGTTGGCTAATCCCAATTTCCCACCCTGCTCCCTAAATTCGACGGCTCAGACGATAAGTTTGGCCAGACCTCATGATGTAGTCGGGCACGAATGCTACCTTTTGATGGGAATTAGGATAGAAGTGGTGAAAATCAGAAAAAATTAGAAGAGTAGCGAATTAAAATCGGGGGAGAAAGGACACAGTGCCCATATTCAAATGTTCTTTTCTTAATCTGCACTCAAAGGAGGAGGAGGAGGAGGAGGAGGAGGAGAAGAAAGGCTACAATCAAATCTCCCAAACACACAGACTTTCAATATAAGTGGTCAAAAGACATGGCCTCGTGAAGGGACGTGGCCTTTCAATACACCAAAGACAAATAATAATAAATGACTCATAATACTAATAACAATAATCGATATATAAATAAACGAATAATGAGTTTACAATTATACTTACAAATTTTTTAATATTCCCACTCTACATTATAAATATAATAGTACTCTGAAAAAAAAACTAATCATGAAATTCAGAAATAGTTTATAGAAAAGGATTGAAATTATCAAATAAGAGAGAAAGAACACACTTGGCTATATGTAGAGTGAATTACATAATTTGGATGTCCTTGAACCGTGTGCTTGAACAAATCAAAGTGACTAAGAGAACAAAAGCTTGATCTTATAACACTAAACACCATTCACAGTGAACAGACTTCACTGGTTCATTCAAGGCGACGATTTAATAGTTCGTGCACTCATCCTTGTTTAGGAAGTGCTTCGGAGTCTTACCGGGGCCAATTAACTCGGCAGGTGTATCCCATCAAGAGTTTTCACTCTGAACATGTTCTAAGGGTTCGTTAAGAATAATTTACTCCAACCTTAATCTTGCTGTCCACAAGTCAGTGCATTAGCCAAGATGAAATCTTCTAACAAGATCACATGCACTGGAGATATAACCCCAATGTCAACTTTTCTCTAGATCTCAAATTGGTTAAATTTCTCTTTTTGAACTCTAATTACTTGTGTAATAAGTTATGGAGTTGGCCACAAACAGAAGAGCTTTATCCAATCGATGATTGCTCTTCAAGGATAAGCCTCTTGACCAGTTTTATTTTTTGAAGAGAGCATTCTTTATTGGTTGCTGATATTCTTTTATTATCTTTTAGTCATTTCTTGTTTTATCTATCGACTTTGCCAACTAACTACGTCGGATTATGCATTTATTTGAAGAAATCATCGCCCTATTTCACTTACGTTTTTTTTTTTAGAAAAAAATTGTCTCCACTTCTATTCATAGTCCTCCGCAAACCAATGACCATACTAATAAAGTAATAGCATCTAGCCAATGATATATATACAGACTCATCCAGTGTATGTTCTTCTCAACTTACTTTTGTGGGGGCTTGAGTGTTAAACTCATGTGAAGCAATTGATGTCATGACACGATTTAGAGATTAGTTGTTCAATTAACATGTGGTAATGGGGAATCTCGCCCTTTTTCTCGGAAATGAGTTTTGTGTCGTGTCTTTTGTTCTATGTTCAAGAAAGAAAAAGAAGTACTGCCACTAGGAATCACTTGGAAGACACAAACTAATGACTTGTTGGCATAAAGTCCGCAGATTCCCCACAACTCACCCGAGAAAAGAGAGACTAAGAAATGAATCTAAGACTTTTAGCTGCACATCCCTTTTTCCCCTTTTTCTTGAATGATTTTAAAGATCAATTTTGATAATGGAGAACATATTATTATTTTTTCTAAATTTTTAGATCAATTTTCAAGAGTGGACACTTTCAAGGAAAAAAGGGCATATCTTGAACAGTTATTGGGAGATATACATGTATTATTGGGGAGCCGCCAGGCGAAGTAACCCCTTAAGGAAAGCAATAAAGATGGAAGAGAGAGACTTGACTTTTGGTGCAACCGGGTATCAAATGTCTAATTTATAGATCTTTTACGTCTACCTGAGTATGACAACATCGTTCACTAAGAACAGACAGTACTCTTGAGGGCCCTATTTCCGGAGAAAACTTATATTCTGTTATTCTCTTGTTTGCTTCCGGACATAACAAATGTATAAGTCCGTTAATAACCACGACATCTCAAGGCAACTACTTCCAGCAAACCAACCGGGTTGGCCACGTTATATATATTTTTTTCCATATTGCTTGTTTAAGGGATCTATATGCTTTAAGCATGTAGTGTCTTTCACCTCTACAATTTTTTGGATTGGACTTCCTAACGTGGTACATGTTGAGATACATGTGTCAGTTGTGTCAGAAAAATCGAATATAAAAAAATTACAGGAGTGTGGAGCAGATAGTAATCTTTATTGGTCATATTTCATTAGATTAAACTTATGAGTGATTATTGATCCAACTGGGTCTGTTTATGTGGTCAGACTTGAACTTCTCTTTAGTGAGATCTTCTTGAGTGGGTTTTCACTACGTCGACCCAACAAATGGTAACAAAACCAATGATTGATTGATTATCCCCTAATTTGTTCCAATGATTGGCAAATTTATGAAGGAAGAAATCTTGTGGCAAACACGGTTATGATGATATTGTAGTTGCAGTCTTCACATGCAATAAAGTAGAAATTTAAATTGAGACATTTTAATGCGGAAGGATACCTGAATTAAGAACGTGAATTGTGTTAGAAAAGTTCCGCGTTAGAGACTTGGTATGGTGTAGAACAATTCATAAACCTATTTGGCTCATAACTCATTGGCTTAAGTTTTTGAGTAAGTCTAACTTGATATGTTCGTGGGCTCTAGTTTGGACTCAGTTTCGATAATCTCTTTGCATGAAAGTAATCAATTTCTGCTACATATCCCAACAATGTTAGAGTTAGGTGCTACCCTTGCTAATTTCACCCATGTTCGTCAAATTGTCAGTCTCGTTTTTAATTCGGCTTGCAAGTGAGAGGCGATGCCAAAGTATCGTACATCGTTTGTCTACGAGTTTATGTTGCTACATGCACTAGAAATCTTAAGACTTATTACGAAAGTGCAATTGAGTCTTAAAATTTTTAAAAAGTGCAATCAAGTCCTTAAATTTGTCGAATTAATGCAATCCAATCCTTTTGTTAACACCATCAATTTATCTAATGGAAAATGCTGATGTGGCATTTTTGAATTAATTTCTTTCACACACATGTCCCTTTTTTTTTTCTTATTTTCGTTTCCATTTCTTATTGAAATTAAATTAAAAAACTAAATGAAGGCTAAAAAATGTCACGTAGAAGAGAAAAAAAACTGCCACGTTAGCCTATTCTATTAGACAAGTTGACAATGTTAATGGAATGACTTGATTACATCAATATTGACTGTTTTAAGATTCGATCGTACTTTTTGTAAGTTTTAGGACTCAACTATACTTTCATAAAAAGTTTTCTAGTTAACTTATCCCTATTTATACGCTTTCAAGTTTATATGTTATCACGTTATCACCGGTACTTTTAGTAATTGCCATCACCACCACATTTTAATTAGTCCCTTCCATTTATTAGTAGCCATAAAGGGATTACTGGTCGCTGCGGCGCTGGTCCTCGGTTGTCTTTTTGACTTTAAGAAACACACCAAACCTCCATAATCTTTCCTCTTATAATTGAAAAAATTTCAAGGGTTTGAAGTATTATCACTTTCTTAAATAAAGGCATGAAATGAAATTTATTGCAAATAAGAGCTTAAAGTGTCCTCTTTATTTCAAAGAAAGGCCTAACCAACGGTATTTTTCGTCATTTCATCTTTTCTCCTTTTTTTTTTTTCTTTTCCCATTTCCTTTTTTTCTTTGTTGCGGTTGGCGAGGGTCGTTGCTCTTGCCTCGACGGCTGCAAGACAAGCCGAAACAAAGAATAAAAGAAATGGGAAAAAAGAAAAGAAAATAGAAAGATAAAAATGCCCTTGGTTAGGCCCTCTTTGAAACGGAGGGATTTGGTATTTTCCCATTATAATTTGCTGCACCAGAATTTTGGGGTTTTACTTCTTATACCAAAAGGGTGATGGAGGCTCTTTTAGCTTGATATCTTAACGCGTACTTCAACTCAAAATTCTTCTACATTCGTGGTTTCCTCAATAATTAGTTCCCAATATTCACTTTGTTATCTGTATGGAATATAATAGAATCCCTCTTCCAGTGATGCACGAAACATTGTAACTTCGAATATAATAACAACTTAATCATCCAAAACTCATGCTTTTCTCTATCTCCACCTTATAATAAGGAACTTAATTAGGTAAAGCTGGAAACAACAAATTAGTATATTGAAAATGTATCTGGGCACATACGCATCGCGTAATATCTATACGATGTTTTTGTGTGTGTCTAAACAAAGATGTTGTCCCCAAGAATTTGACAAATAGCACCAACCCATCTTCTTAAAAAGTTAAAAAAGCGACTAATGGGGAACCAACACAAGCAACGAAGTGGTAGAGAAATTTCCAAGCAGCCAGCATCCCTTCACTTTTCCCCAATCGATAAAATGTTCCCCCAAAATCACCACTCCCCACCAATTCTTCCAGCCTAAAGAGTGTTGCGACCTAAAAAATTCAATCAGGAATAGGCTAACGGATTATTAGGTTAATTGACTAACCTAATTCAGACCCTCCCAAGTCCTACCGAATCGCAACTTAGGTTCTTTTCATGCAAAAGTTTATTCAATTCAGAGCCGCCACTAATCGTTATTGGTAGGTCGATTAGAAACCTAAATAAATTAACGGGAGAAATAATTTATTTCTGCGAACCAGAGAAAATGAGTCCGGAGACTTGATTACATTAATTTGGAAAAATTAATGCCCTTTCGGTACCAAATTTCATGAAAATCCTTTTTCATTGATGATTGTGAATTGAATGACTTTTCCTTTAAAAATGACATGAATGACCATGTATTTGCAAAAATGATTTTTTTTTGTATTTTCGGATTAAATGACGACTATTATGAAAAACATGCCTTAAAATGAGTTATCATCCAATTTAATCTAAGAAAATGATTTCTCAAAGTCTTAACTTATATTAGACGATATTTATGAGATAAAAATGGACTTTTGGCATGATTAACTATGAAAAATGAGAGTTGTTTTTTTTGGGTTTTTTTTATTTAATGAAACAAACAATCAAAATGCAAAGATTGAACAAAAATAAACAAAAATGCCCATAATATACCTTTTAATTTTGATTTTTTCGATAAATTCACTCATTCCCAAAGATCTGGGCTAGAGAAGAATTTTATCCGCTACGTCCTTGGAGATTCAAGCCAGTATGCGGATAATTTGTATAGAATAACATCATCCCTTGTTACCAAAGGGCGGAACACGAAATTCTATACTAAATTGCCGTCCCATTCCACAAGATCGTGGCTAAGTCATGCAATTTATTTTCTAAAGGGTCAAGGCATAAGGGAGCATATATTATGAGCATGTTTGTTTATAAATGTGCAAACTAGATAAACAAACAACGACTAAACAGACAAGACCAAATATAAACAATGATGGACCGTCTTATTTAAATTTTCGAAAATTGAGAGGGGTGATCGAAATTGTGAGAGTGGGGGCCACCTTTCCTCATCCAAAGTTCAATTTTGGTTTGAGAAAATTATCTTTAACGATTGGAAATTAACTTAGATAATTCTCAAAAATCGGATAATTATCCAATTCAAATAATTCTCATCCATAAAATCAAATAACCGCAAGACATAAGATGATTCACCCAATTTGATGATTATGAGATAATTATCCAGAGCAAAGATTATTCAAGACAAATTAGATATTATCCAATTAAGCTCAATCCTTATCTACCATGGTTCATATCCTTTCAAGTCCGAAAAATTATCTCTTAGAATTTCTAACAATTTGTTAAGATAACTTTCAGAAAAAGATATCTCTCATTAAAAAAAAAATCTTATCCGCAAGATATGCAGAAAATCCAAATTGATATGCAATCAAACCGAATAGGTAAGACAATATTTTAAAAGATAAGAAATTATACATGAATATTGCCTTTTCCTTATCCAAGTTGGACTGAAAATTTCGTACCTGAGATGGAACAATGGACCGATTAGCTAGGATTTGTTTCGCACAAGGAAAAGGTTGTCGCGACCCTCCCGAGATTTTTCGGGGATCCCGAGGGAGCTAATGGATTGCTAGGCCCGTTGGGTATTTGGGCTTAGCTCGGGCCCTCCCAGGCCCATACCAAATCGCGTCAGGAAATCAAGATCGACCTTAGTGTGGTCGGGTGACATGTGCTCAGTGTGCATGCCATCGGAGTCGCCACCAATCATTTCTTAGAGGGTGTGATTGGGAATCCTATCGAGCGATCGGGAGGAATCGTTCGATTCTGCGAAAACCAGAGATTTGAGTTCGGGGACTTAGTTACGCCAATATTGCTATTGACGCCCTTTTGGTACCTGAGTTGAGTGATTTCCTAATCTAACGAGTTTATGCAGGCGAGATTGGGTAAGGTAGGCTCTAAAAGTCTAATGAGTTCATGCAAATGGGAGTATTAATCCTATCAATCATGGTAATCAAAATAGAAGTGCAATCAAGAAATCAATTCAGAGAGAAATCACATCGAAACAAGTCAAAGCGAGCTTAGGGGAGTCTTAGGAAGGCCTAAAAAACATATCAATTAAGTCCGAGGATGATTTGGGATGGTCTGGAATGATTTGGGTCAAATTGACCAGAAGGGCATAATGGTCATTTTGGAAGGTTCTAGAAGCCAAAAATGTAAAATTAGGTCAAACCAGTTGAATGTGGTGTTTCCCTAATTTTCGCGATTTTTAGGAATTTCTCTGATTTTTCTGAGATTTTTCTGCGATTGTTTAGAATTTTTCTAGATTTTTTTAGAATTTTCCTACATATTCTAAGAATTTTCCTATTTTCTAGAACATTTTCTATATTTTTTAGAATTTTTTATTTTTATTTTCTTTGATTTTCTAGTATTTTTCCTATTTTGTAGAATATTTTCTATATTTTTATTACCTTTTTTTAATGTTTAAAAAAAAAAGAAAATTCATATATGTATTTTTACAAGTTTTTCTATTTTTTTATTTCTATGATTTTTATGATTTATTGATTGATTTTTTAATTAATTATTTATTTTTATTTATTTTCCTATAATTCCCGAATTTTCTAATTTTTATAGGATTTTTATAGGTTGACCCGGCCCAATGACCCGAACCCAATGCTAAAGCCCTAAACGCAAAACGACACCGTTCGGATTTTTATTAGTTTTCTATTTTTTATTTTCTATTTATTTTCTGTTTTTTTATTCTATTTTTTCTGACCTAATTTTAATCCTACGGCCAACAACTTACCACGTGGCCTAACCCCACCCGTTGGATCTAAACCTTTTAAAATTCGAACTTACCGTAATAGCCGAGCTGACGTGGCGTCTGTCGTAGCATACCACGTCAGCGCCACGTCAGCAACGACCAAGTCAACTGGCGTTCCCCTTTCTTTTTTTCGCCGTAGAAGATGATCGGCGCCGGCGTTCGATCGCCGGCGCCTCGTCGGAGAGTCATTCCGACACCCATGTTGGACCAAACTTCACGATTCTCACGCTAATAAACTCCTGATCGTCCAAGGAATGAAGCATTACACACCTAGGGTCATTTTCCATCATGGTTACTTTGGTTCATCTCCGGCCGAGGCCAAATTCCGACGATGGTCCATCCTAACTTTATCTAGCACCAAACGAGCCATAGAAATCATCGAGCGACATCATGTGAGTATGGGAGAGCTTACCTGACGTCCAGCTCGGCTCGATTCCACATGAAATGAGCTCGCGGACTCGACACAGGCCGAGAGGTTTTGGGAGACCGACCAAGGGATTTATGCAGCAAAAACGAGAAAAGAGGGCAGAGACAAGATCAGGGCGAAGAAAGGACTCGAACGAACCTAACTCGACGTCAAATGGATGAATGAATAAGGCTCGGCCATTGAAGGCCGAGCTCGAAGTCAAGCATGGCACATACCTTTCTCGGTGATGAAATGACAAGTGATTGGGTTCTGGCGATTCCTCGCGGCCTCGAGTTACTTCCTGATCAAATCTTGAGGACTGATTCTCCCTAGGCTGCCAGGAATCTGAGCTTGAAGTTCTCGGCTTCCCCCTCCAATGGCGGCCTCCCCCAAAATTTTTTCGAAACAGAGCATTTCCCTTTCCTTTATACTTGAGAATTTTCCAAACAGAAACCCCCCCACAATCTCTCTTTCGAGATTCCGCCAACAGAATGAAGATTTTCCCTTTGATTTGTGCCGAAAATCTTGGTAAATCGCCTTGTTTTCAACAAATTTCTCCCGGTCTCAAATCAAGGCGCGCGCAGGGTTTTGGAGAAGACGATGGATATTTGGGTCGGGTCGGGTCGGATCCAGTCCGACCTGACTGACCCAAATCGTCTATTTTCTTCAAATTGGGCTGTCTAACTTCACAATTTTTCTAATTAAACCCCAAAATTGGACTCTATGGCATCAAATACATTAGGAAAATGACATTTCATGTCGATTAACCCAAAGATTTATATAAAAACCCAATTAACAATTTCGACCCGAATAACCATTTCGCAAAATCCAAACTCTTAGTGGCCTTTTTTGCAAAAATTAATGCCACCAATGGATTCAGGAGGTCAAAATCTAGGGGGTGACGTCGCCTTATTTTCAATTCAGTCCCTAGAAAATTTTTAATTTCATTTTTAGTGATTTTAGGGACTAAATTGAAAAATCAGAAATTGCATTTTGGTCCTTTTAGCGAAATTGGACAATTCTGAGGGCTTTTGGACTCGATTTTAATTTTGAAAAATAGAGGAGGATGACACGACTCTAAAAATACAAAAATGGAAAATTAAAAAGCTAAAATGGAATTTCTAGAATTATTTGAATAATCTAAAAAATGAAATTAACAAAGAAACCCTAGGTTCCAGACTTTATTTTTCAAACTTTATTCATCCAAAATGAAGAGAAAATTAATTTAAAAATATTGACTATTTTTTGGTAATTTTCTGACTTGAAATGATATTTTTTATTATTTTCCTAATTTCTAAAAATATTAAAAATGCAAAAAATAAGGAAAATTTTTTTTTGTTCAAAATTAGTTCTCTAGGCTAGGCCGAGGTCACCAAAGTTTATTTTTCAATTTTCTCACTTTTTATTTATTTTTTTTATGAATTTTTAAAAATAAAATGGAGAAAAATATGAAAAATAAGGAAATTTTTTTTTTGCTCAAAATTGGTTTCCTAGGCCAAACCGAGGTCCCCAAAGTTGATTTTGCAATTTTCTCACTTTTTATTTATTTGTTATGAATTTTTGAAAATAAAATGGAGAAAAATATGAAAAATAAGGAAAATTATTTTTTGTTGAAAATTGGTTCCCTAGGCCAAACCAAGGTCCCCAAAGTTGATTTTTCAATTTTTTTGAATTTTTATGGATTTTCTAAAAAATAATTTGAAAATAAAATTGGCCAAAAATCAAGTGTCAACAGCTGCCCCTCTTTGAGGGGGGTCTCGTGAGAGATTACCCTCAAAGACAAGACGACACTTGAGATCTAACCGACTCTACTGGGAAGAATGAAAAGTCGTGACATCCAACTCTATTTTCCTCCCTGAAAGCTTAAGTCCAAATTTCATGACGCTCTCTTTGATAGGGAGCGAGGGAGAAAGAGGCAGAATTGAGGGAGTTACTTGGGACTTACCTGTTTTCCCTGTGGCTGTCGTTGACTGCTCAGTTAAAAATGGAATGAATACCTAAGGATTTGCTTACAGAAAAACCTGGTGGTTGAACTCGGACCCGTATGATAGGTCATCTCGTGGCAGATTCTTGCAGGGAGAACTTTGTAAAGAAAGGTAATATTTCCCGAGGCTATCGGCTGCTATCCATTCCGGAGGGTGAAAGCTCCGAGGCTACTAACTGACGCACGCTCGCGGGAAAAGCGGTCACCGTATCTCTAAGCGGCGAGTCGCAAGCGTTCTGGGCTCCGACTCGAACTGTGCTTCGAGACACCTTAGAGGTGTATCCCTATTATGTAGGGTTTGAGGAAAATTAAATCTTTTCCGAGGCTATCGACTGCTATCCGTTCCGGAGGGTGAAAGCTCCGAGGCTGCTAACCAACGCACGCTCGCGGAAAAGGTGGTCACCGTATCTCTCAGCGGCGATTCACGAGCACTATGGGCTCCGACTCGAGCTGGGCTTCGAGATACCTTAGAGGTTTATCCATATCAAGGAGGGTTTTGGGGGAAAATCAAATCTTTTCTGAGGCTATCGGCTGCTGTCCATTCCGGAGGGTGAAAGCTCCGAGGCTACTAACCAACGCACGCTCGCGGAAAAGGCGGTCACCGTATCTCTCAGCGGCGAGTCGCGAGCACTATGGGCTCCGACTCGAGCTGGGCTTCGAGATACCTTAGAGGCATATTCCTATCATAGAGGATTCTAAGGGGGAAATTAAATCTTCTGAAGCTGAAGGTTAGCGATCCAGTCCGGAGGATGACAGCTCCGCGGCTACTAACCTGTGAACACTTACAGAAAGATTTATCAAAATCATCATGCATTTTGAGTCGTGAACTGTTCAGCTCCGAACTCGAATTAGACGCCTCTTTGTGATTTTTTAAAAAAAGGAGACCCGTGACGACGCTTTCGCGAATCAGAGGGGTGTTTAGACTTTGAAAATGACTTCGAATGTGAAAATCTTGTCTTGATATTATTCTGAGATTATGAAATTAGGAATCATATGGAAACTTTGATTTGAATTGTCTTACCAAGGAGGGTGCCATTCTGAGATCTGGGTGAAGCCAGAAAGCCTGCAGAAGCTCAAACCCAAATCGTCATACTGAAATGAATGAACAAGAAGATTTATGACGTTTCGCATGTTCCAAGTTTTTTTGGAATGAGTCATGCTCCTATGATTACCATCTACGCGCCATGCATTTTTTAGAATGTAAAGTGATGTCAAAGGTTACCCAAAGCATCTTGTCACATATCAAGCATGATCAAAAATCCCTTAGGAGGATGATTTTGAGTCAAATGATTTAAAATTGCCAAATGAGTTTGCTTAAGATATCAATTGAAGTACACTCATCAAAGAGGGCTTCTCACTTATCTCTTCGAAGGAGGTTTTGATTTTTATTCATGAAGCACTCGAATTTTTTTTCGAACCTATGCTTAGGGTTTCGGAATTATTCGCAGCGCATACAATTTGATTGATCTGAAAGGTCTTTCAGACGATTGTAATGTTGGGCTCGGTTAAAGGTTTGCAAATGGGACTCATAAACGAGTCAAGGCTCATGAACGAAAAGTTTTCATCATCCGCTTCGGGTTTACAAGTCAAGAACCCTGCAAAATGAGAGAGAAATAATCTTGCTCATACTTCTTCGAGCGATGCTTAAAATCATTTAACTCAACGTTAACTCAAGTGCCTTAATCTGAAAAGACTTTTATGGGTTGTAACATAGGTTAGGATTGTGGATTAAGGGAGAAAAAGCTGATTTTGGCCCAAAAATATATGAGGAGGGTTTGATGTTGGTGATCATTGCAGATTTGCCACCCATATTAGTCTTCTGGGACAGTCTTCCAAGGACACCATCGTTGCATGAGGATAGTGTGAACTTCTGCTGATGTTGTCACTTGAGGAGGGATATATTTCACAACTTGACCCCTATGGAGAATTTTCTTTTGCAAACATTTTAAGCTGAGTCTGCAAAAACGGATGTATGAAATTTTGAAGAAATTTGCAAATGGACATTGGCCTTGCTTTTGACTGGCACTTTGCTCTTTTGATGCCCGGGATTGGCTTTTTCTGTTCTTCTTCTTCTTCTTTGCTAGATCCCGCCTCTTGCTCTTTTCTCTTTTTTTTTTTGACGAAAGAGTTTTTTTTAAAGATTGTGACAAAACGCATGCAAATGAAAATTTGGTGCATTTGAAAACCCAATTCATAAATTCCATGCAGAGCCGATTCTTCTGAGTTCTTCTGCTTTGAGACGGTGCCGTCTTCATCTTGGAATAGATAGTGATCACCAACGGGGTTTTAAGAAACGAATATACAGGTTCAATTGGGCATGCAAGGGATGAAAGTGTGTAGGATAGAGAAGCGAATGCTTTTCGTCATTTTAAGGCACTTGAATTACCATATGAGATTAAATGCAAAGACATGCCCGAAGATTGATATTAGTCCAAGCAAAAGAATTTCTAACCATTTACCTCATACTGTTGCTGGAACAGTCTTCGTTCGGCCCCGATGTAGGGTGGTTCTTTGATAAGGATAAAGAAATGAAACCGTCGCTCAAAGGGTTTGTCAATGGTCACCTGTAGTATTTAGGATGAAGAAATAATTGCCTCTCGTCATCTCAATCCATGTAATTACTGCGAATAGATCCTACGTCCCTAAGTAAAGGTCTCCACTGACTACTCAAGTGTGTGTAGGGACGTGTTTAGGCACGGTTTACCTCTCATCATTTGAGGTACTCCAATTGATAAATCTCAAACGCCCTTATTTGGAAATTCATTTCAATTTCATCAAAATTCAATCTCCATAAGGGGTTTATGATGCATGATGTATGTTTCAAACATGATTTGGATAACTTCAAAACTTTTTGGATCCCAATGGGGATGAGGTTTTAAGCCGAATATTTTCTTCAAACTTATTAAAACGTTTGAACATAACTGATTTTGTGAATTTTCTAGTCCTTAAAATTTAGTGACATGGTTTTGAAAATTTTTTGAACATTAGGGAACGGATACTTACCTGCTCGTCCCGACGGAGGATCCCTGTAAAAGTAAAAGGGAGTGTGTTAGTGTATGTCTTTCATTTTGAAGTAAATCAGAACAATGCAAGTTCACCCTTGATTATGCATTCCAATCTGAACACAGTTGCATGGATTGTGAGAATCTGTAACCTGTCCATTGTGGTGTTGAGTCCCTGTCAAGGTTAAAATGAAGAGTTAGCATATGTTTCATATCGAGAATAAATTGGAACAATACCACCTTACTCTTGACCGTGCATTCCTATCGAAATCCCAATGTACAGATTGCAGGAATCTTGCCATCTAGTTGATCACCAAGACGATTGATCACCAAGACGATGTTTCCTCGAAAGATCCCTTCATCAAGTTGTGTCAAATGTTGTCTATGACTTTTCATCCCGAGCTCTCACAGGTATGACTTATATTTGCTCAGCAGTTGTGGATCCCTTTAGGTGCGTTTACTGAAGCTCCTTTGATCATATTGGCGAACCATTTGCCCTAGTCAGGTGGCCCTTACCCTAGTTAGATAATACTTGCCCCAGTCAAGTAGCTCAGTATATTTCGACACTTCTTGTAATTCCATGTCCAGGTTGAGATGTTTACTATCCGAAATATTCCCTTCACTTTTCACCTGCATGAAGGAACGAATGTTAGCCATATTTTGGGTTGATTTGAGCTTTTAAGAACGGAATACTCCCTTTTAGAGCTGTCATTCTGATGTTTGAGAGCATTGCTCTTTTCAAACGCCTTGCCCCCAATAGGACGTGTCCTGCTATTCGCCACTCAAGACTTCGATGGCTTTGTCTTGATATGTTCTCTGATGATGAAAGAAGAGTATGCCTCAAGTTGACTCTTTCAGTGGGTAGAGAGGGACTTGCTCCTAGTGGATTCCCTTATTGCTTCTATTCTTTATTTTGGTTTATTTTAGTCATCGGTTGTTTTCATCTTCGTGAGGGATCGCTGTTCAAAATATTTTGCCCCTTTGATGGTTTGATAACCCCTTCATCTGAACTTGTGTCAACCTCCTCGAAAAGCGAAAATAGCTCACACTTATATAACCTACTATATGGTGATTAAGCGACTTTCTCAACCACCCTCGTCTTCGAAGTGTTTGACGTTTCCTCTCTATTTGGTCATTTGGTAGCATTGTTCTCCAAGTGCTTTACTTCCATTTGTCGCCTGTGAAGAAGAAAAGGACAAGTAACAGTATTTTCATGATTGATTGAAAGTTACTTAGGAACGATACGTCTTTTCACCCAAAATGATGACTCGGTCTCGTCCTTTTCTCGCGGGCTATGCAATCGCGCTTAGATGACTTCCCTCATTTGTTGCCCCGATGTGATTCCTTGGTAGAATTGGGGGGGCTGCTTTCAACAAACTTTCTTCGTTCATCTTCAGTCACCATTTTTTATCATCTTGAGTAGTTGGCCATCTTCAACCTAGGCCAAAAGGAATATACTGACAGTTAGACTATATATAAGATGTTTCCATTAGAACGATCATGTTTACCTTCTTGGAGCACCATTCTTGGAGATATCTGCACGAGTAAATGTATGAGCAACGTCAAAGTCGATGCATGAATGTTTTTGAAAAATTCTTTTGAAGGACATTTTTAACAGAAGAATTAAAAAATGGGGGAACTAGTCCTTATACCATCGGACATTCTCGTTCCCGTAAAATTCATTTGAAAACTAGGAAGCATGCGGGAACCCGGGCCTCAAGTCTTCGAAAATTGAAGACGGGTATCATCATTGGTCGATTTGGAATATTCCCGCATATCCTTAATAAAACATGCATATGCATTCACTAGAATGAAACAATAAGGCCGTTTTACAAAGGAGACTACCTTGGACCAACGGCTCAAGATCCAAGGTGTCATTGAGTTCTTCTTACAATATAAATTGAAAGACTAAATGGAAATGACACGATGCAAGCAATTAGCATTGACTGCTTTATTTTGCGAAATTCGAAACGTCTGCAAATGACCCAGCTCCTTGGCGAATCACTTTTTTCCACGAACTCCTTGGAGGTATGATGATACCCCAGTTGAAATTGCCTCGTGGTGCCGACTAAGGAATCCAGTATCTACCTTCCTATTTGCCATTTATGAGGACTACTCTTTGATGCTCAGGTGAATGGCTCTGTAGTGCTTTCAACTTTAGGTCATCCAGTTCGAGGATCTCACTATCTATGAGGGCTTGAACTTTATGCTTGAGAACCAAGCAATTATCGACGCTATGCCCCATTTCACCCATAGGATATGCACATGCCTTGGTCTCGTCATAGCCGGAGAAATTTTTTGGAGGGCTCTTTCTGGGCGGCTCCTTTGCAACTAACCCACTCTCTAACAACATTGGAAGTAGTTTTGAATAAGGATATGGGAGTGGAGTGAATTGCTTTGGTGGGAGTTTCTTCTCTCGGTTAGGTTTTCGAGGTCTCTCCACCTTAGACTCATATTGCCCCTGATGAGAAGTGTAAACATGTGGTTGGTATCCTGGCTTATCTTTGGGAGTTTGATTCATAGCTGACATTCCCTGATACGCGGGCTTTGCTTCATTAAATGGTCCTTTGCTGACTTGAAGGCATTCCCCATATCTCTTCTTATTTCTGGACCTGTCATTTCGCATAGCCCATTCCACCTTTTCACCAACGTCCACCAAATGCGAAAATGTTTGACAACCAGATGTATGCAGCCTATCAAAGAATTTGTATGGAAGGGCTGTTAGAAAGTGTCCTATCAACTCATCCTCATCCAACGGGGGTTGAACTTGAGCAGCTTTCGCTCTCCATCTTCGTGCGAATGGTCTAAAACTTTCGTTCCTCCTCATTTCCACATGTTTTAAATCCATTCTGGTAGGGACGGTCTTCATATTATACTTATATTGTTGTAGGAATTGGTCAGCAAGATCATCCCATTCGTCGATACCTCTGATATCAAGCGCCATAAACCACGATAGCGCAGGACCAATCAAGGTATATTGAAAATTCTGGATCAAGAGTGAGTCATCGTCAACGTATTCAGTCATCTCTTCCAAAAAATGATTGATGTGAGTTTTCGGACATCCAATGCCATCGTACTTCTTGGTAAACTCTGGCCTTCGAAAGATATCAGGAGCTACGAGGCAAGGAAGCAATGTGTCGTCTTTCTGGGGAACATCTAGATGAGTTTTGGCCTTAGTTAAATTTGCATGGTTTCCTCCCTCCATTAAGCAGCCAGATTCTTTCATCAAGGTGGAGCGTGGGACTAAGAAGATTTCTTCTGCCGCTTCATCATCTTTAGTATCGACAACTAGCGATCCAGTAGGTGTGATCGCAGGGCTTTCCATAATAAACAATGGAGCGAGAGCTTTATCTTCTGTTGAAAGTTTTGAGAGTATGGCAAAAATCTGGGTCACTTGATCCTCTAGCTTAGTAAGTCGTGCATTTATATTATTATCCTCCATACGTGCTCCTGAGTGAGTTGTGAGATTTTCTTCCGCCATCGTTATTACCTGATTTTTTAGATGAAATAGGTGCATTAGAATGGGAAAACGGAAAAGAAAGCATAAATCCTTTCAATTTTATGCCATCTTATGATTAATGAAGATAAGGATCTTTACGCAAGTCTCAATCTTGCGTGGAAAGCTCTTATCAATATTTTTCATAAGAAAGCATACCATTGAAAGGAGTGTAATCCATGACAACTGCTTTCGATCAATTTTCAAGAAAAATTAACAGAGTGGTAATAAATGCAAAGTGCAATTTCAATGTGTCCTAAATTCAATAAAATATAGGACATCCAAAATAAAGCCGTTTACTAGAAACGGGAACAATTTAGTATCCAATATTTTCTTAAATTTAGAAAACACGAACGACTTTGACTAGTTATCATGGATTACATGCGAGATGAGATGATAAATGCATGAACTATTCAATTTCATATTTCCTTTTGGTGAAATAAGGGTTAAGCACTCCTATTTAACCAAAGAAGGTCTAATAGAGAGTTTTAAACCAGATTTCCCTCAAAGGAAATTATGCAATTGATTGGGATCACTCAAGTGATTAGAATGAAAGCCATTATCACATCCATCTACTAAAATCTCTAGTGTAGACAGAATATTATAGATACATTTCGAGAGATCCCTAGTACATCAAATCTAATGGGATGAGATAGAAATGATTCCCACATGAGAAAATCCGGAGTACAAAGTTTAGAAATGAAATCTGCAATAAATGGATGTGATAACCACTAAGGATGCCCAAAATCAGATCATAAACCGTCTGGTTGAAATCGGATTTCTTCATATGTATCCATCCATCTTCGAGCTCCCTCTTACAGGCGAATTGGCATGCTTTAAGGGCTCCATGTTAGTGTCGTGGCATGGAACGCTTCTTTGCCCTCTTGTGGTTGTCTCGAGAACTATGATATGACTTAAGGGAATCATCCTTCTATCCTAAAAATGGCTTTCAGACCAATCACTCAAATGATAATTTTTGCACGATGTGTATGGTATGTAGAATTTAAAGCGAATGTGAATAAATTAAAGGTTAAAGGTAGGAAAGCCTTACCAACCAGACTCTTTTTATTTTTGGTTTTAGGTATACCAACCGATCAATTCACATGCGCATGAGACAAGTTAGAAATTGACTCTAGAAAATAAAAAAAGGGACAGGGTATGGACCTCAAAGGCTCCCACTGTCTGATTCAACGACTTTGCCCACAAGCGCAATCAAACATCAAGTGGGAAGAATCATCAATTCAGATAGCGAGCGAGATCAGATATGGTCAACCCAGGCGCAACCAAACGCTAGAGCTTTGCATACCGATCCCTATCTATGGCGACCTAAGAAGAGTGTTTCGCGACTGGGTTTAGGCGCTTGTGTGTGCAAGTGTCGTGATCCTCAAAGTATGCAGAACATGCACAACAGTCGATATCAAACAGTGCTTCTAATTTGCAGAAAATAAACAGACAATCCAAAACTCCAACCCTGCATAAAACACGTTAGCAATCACTCCTCCCCTTATAACTCCCATCTGCAAGAACATTTAACACGTTTGGTTAGTTAACTTACCTCACCTTCAAGAGCGCCTGCAGAAAATGTGTTAGAAAGCACTCAACTTTTTAATCGGCTCAAGTCCTCTAATGGGTTAGAACTAAGTCCCCAACGGAGTCGCCAGTCTGTCGCGACCCTCCCGAGATTTTTCGGGGATCCCGAGGGAGCAAATGGATTGCTAGGCCCGTTGGGTATTTGGGCTTAGCTCGGGCCCTCCCAGGCCCATACCAAATCGCGTCAGGAAATCAAGATCGACCTTAGTGTGGTCGGGTGACATGTGCTCAGTGTGCATACCATAGGAGTCGCCACCAATCATTTCTTGGAGGGTGTGATTGGGAACCCTATCGAGCGATCGGGAGGAATCGTTCGATTCTGCGAAAACCAGAGATTTGAGTTCGGGGACTTAGTTACGCCAATATTGCTATTGACGCCCTTTCGGTACTTGAGTTGAGTGATTTCCTAATCTAACGAGTTTATGCAGGCGAGATTGGGTAAGGTAGGCTCTAAAAGTCTAATGAGTTCATGCAAATAGGAGTATTAATCCTATCAATCATGGTCATCAAAATAGAAGTGCAATCAAGAAATCAATTCAGAGAGAAATCACATCGAAACAAGTCAAAGCGAGCTTAGGGGAGTCTTAGGAAGGCCTAGAAAACATATCAATTAAGTCCGAGGATGATTTGGGATGGTCTGGAATGATTTGGGTCAAATTGACCAGAAGGGCATAATGGTCATTTTGGAAGGTTCTAGAAGCCAAAAATGTAAAATTAGGTCAAACCAGTTGAATGTGGTGTTTCCCTAATTTTCGCGATTTTTAGGAATTTCTCTGATTTTTCTGAGATTTTTCTGCGATTGTTTAGAATTTTTCTAGTTTTTTTTAGAATTTTCCTACATATTCTAAGAATTTTCCTATTTTCTAGAACATTTTCTATATTTTTTAGAATTTTTTATTTTTATTTTCTTTGATTTTCTAGTATTTTTCCTATTTTGTCGAATATTTTCTATATTTTTATTACCTTTTTTTTAATGTTTTAAAAAAAAAGAAAATTCATATATGTATTTTTACAAGTTTTTCTATTTTTTTATTTCTATGATTTTTATGATTTATTGATTGATTTTTTAATTATTTATTTATTTTTATTTATTTTCCTATAATTCCCGAATTTTCTAATTTTTATAGGATTTTTCAGAATTTTTTTATAATTTTTTATTCTATTTTTTATTATATATTTTTTTACTATTTTTATGCGCTTTTTATTCTATTTAATTATTTTTATTTAATTATTTCTTTATTTCTTCATTTCTTTATTTCTTTATTATCCTTTATTATTTTTCTTATTATTTTCTAATTTTTCGGACCGGGTCGGGTTGACCCGGCCCAATGACTCGAACCCAATGCTAAAGCCCTAAACGCAAAACGACATCGTTCGGATTTTTATTAGTTTTCTATTTTTTATTTTCTATTTATTTTCTGTTTTTTTATTCTATTTTTTCTGACCTAATTTTAATCCTACGGCCAACAACTTACCACGTGGCCTAACCCCACCCGTTGGATCTAAACCTTTTAAAATTCGAACTTACCGTAATAGCCGAGCTGACGTGGCGTCTGTCGTAGCATACCACGTCAGCGCCACGTCGGCAACGACCAAGTCAACTGGCGTTCCCCTTTCTTTTTTTCGCCGTAGAAGATGATCGGCGCCGGCGTTCGATCGCCGGCGCCTCGTCGGAGAGTCATTCCGACACCCATGTTGGAGCAAACTTCACGACTCTCACGCTAATAAACTCCTGATCGTCCAAGGAATGAAGCATTACACACCTAGGGTCATTTTCCATCATGGTTACTTTGGTTCATCTCCGGCCGAGGCCAAATTCCGGCGATGGTCCATCCTAGCTTTATCTAGCACCAAACGAGCCATAGAAATCATCGAGCGACATCATGTGAGTATGGGAGAGCTTACCTGACGTCCAGCTCGGCTCGATTCCACATGAAATGAGCTCGCGGACTCGACACAGGCCGAGAGGTTTTGGGAGACCGACCAAGGGATTTATGCAGCAAAAACGAGAAAAGAGGGCAGAGACAAGATCAGGGCGAAGAAAGGACTCGAACGAACCTAACTCGACGTCAAATGGATGAATGAATAAGGCTCGGCCATTGAAGGCCGAGCTCGAAGTCAAGCATGGCACATACCTTTCTCGGTGATGAAATGACAAGTGATTGGGTTCTGGCGATTCCTCGCGGCCTCGAGTTACTTCCTGATCAAATCTTGAGGACTGATTCTCCCTAGGCTGCCAGGAATCTGAGCTTGAAGTTCTCGGCTTCCCCCTCCAATGGCGGCCTCCTCCAAAAATTTTTCGAAACAGAGCATTTCCCTTTCCTTTATACTTGAGAATTTTCCAAACAGAAACCCCCCCACAATCTCTCTTTCGAGATTCTGCCAACAGAATGAAGATTTTCCCTTTGATTTGTGCCGAAAATCTTGGTAAATCGCCCTGTTTTCAACAAATTTCTCCCGGTCTCAAATCAAGGCGCGCGCAGGATTTTGGAGAAGACGATGGATATTTGGGTCGGGTCGGGTCGGATCCAGTCCGACCCGACTGACCCAAATCGTCTATTTTCTTCAAATTGGGCTGTCTAACTTCACAATTTTTCTAATTAAACCCCAAAATTGGACTCTATGGCATCAAATACATTAGGAAAATGACATTTCATGTCGATTAACCCAAAGATTTATATAAAAACCCAATTAACAATTTCGACCCGAATAACCATTTCGCAAAATCCAAACTCTTGGTGGCCTTTTTATGCAAAAATTGATGCCACTAATGGATTCAGAAGGTCAAAATCTAGGGGGTGACGTCGCCTTATTTTCAATTCAGTCCCCAGAAAATTTTTAATTTCATTTTTAGTGATTTTAGGGACTAAATTGAAAAATCAGAAATTGCATTTTGGTCTTTTTAGCGAAATTGGACAATTCTGAGGGCTTTTGGACTCGATTTTAATTTTGAAAAATAGAGGAGGATGACACGACTCTAAAAATACAAAAATGGAAAATTAAAAAGCTAAAATGGAATTTCTAGAATTATTTGAATAATCTAAAAAATGAAATTAACAAAGAAACCCTAGGTTCCAGACTTTATTTTTCAAACTTTATTCATCCAAAATGAAGAGAAAATTAAGTTAAAAATATTGACTATTTTTTGGTAATTTTCTGGCTTTAAATACTATTTTTTATTATTTTCCTAATTTCTGAAAATATTAAAAAATGCAAAAAATAAGGAAAATTATTTTTTGTTCAAAATTGGTTCTCTAGGCTAGGCCGAGGTCACCAAAGTTGATTTTTCAATTTTCTCACTTTTTATTTATTTTTTATGAATTTTTAAAAATAAAATGGAGAAAAATATGAAAAATAAGGAAAATTATTTTTTGCTCAAAATTGGTTTCCTAGGCCAAACCGAGGTCCCCAAAGTTGATTTTGTAATTTTCTCACTTTTTATTTATTTTTTATGAAGTTTTGAAAATAAAATGGAGAAAAATATGAAAAATAAGGAAAATTATTTTTTTTCTCCAAAGTTGATTTTTCAATTTTTCTGAATTTTTAGGGATTTTCTAAAAAAAATTTGAAAATAAAATTGACCGAAAATCAAGTGTCAACAAAGGTGAATTCGTAGCTGCAAATTTGTATCTGTAACAGCAGCAAGGAAATCACCCCCAAAGCAAGGAGTAATCAGCTAATTGTGAGCCAAAAATCTGTAAAAAAACCAGCGAAAACTTGCGCCAAACAGTGAAAGAATGCCTCAGCCTTTGTGGGGCCCAAATTGCAGCGAGATGAACCCCAAACAGCGCATCAATTGGCCTTGAACCTGTGACAAAATTCTGCACTAAACGGTAGTGAAACGGGGGCTAAATAGTTGCTGTTTTTGGAGCGAACAGCAGCAAAACACCGTGGAATAGAAGCGAAACAGCTCCAAAACAATAGCAAAGCATCTCTAAATCAAGCCTTGAACAACCGACAAAAAACTGCACTATATAGCAGTAACAAACGGACTGAACAACCA
This sequence comes from Psidium guajava, assembly GCA_016432845.1. Lineage (NCBI taxonomy): Eukaryota > Viridiplantae > Streptophyta > Magnoliopsida > Myrtales > Myrtaceae > Psidium > Psidium guajava. Next base: position 36,267,459 of record CM028226.1, read on the forward strand.
CCTTTTTGGACGCCGAACAACAAAAAAACCAAGGCTGATCAGCAGGGGCCTGATAAGCATCAAGATATTCTAGCAGAGAAAAATTAGAAGAGCAAAGACACCCCTTTTGCTCATGAGAAATACGCCTTTGCTCCTCTCTTCTCTGTGCACACAAAACATAAGGGTCCCTTCTCCTCCACCTTCAAGCTCGTGTCGCGGCCTCCCCCTCTGTTTGTTCTTTTTCTACTTTGTGCGCCGCCTACTCTTTTGGGGGCGTGTCTTGCAATCAATTAGCCCCCCCAACGCTAAGCTTAAGTTAGCTTATATAGGCACAAGGTGAATTCTAATGACCGTAGGATTAGACTCCGAGCATAGGATTAGCTTTCAACCGCATGATCCAATATTCTAATTTTTAAAGAGTTTCATCTCCTTAAAACTCTTAAAATTCAGATTTTTCAAAAGTCATAATGGACTAGAATAAATCAGAAAAATAAGTCCAAAAAAACTCTCATAATTTTCTACGCACTCATTCCTAGCCCTAGCCGAATTTATCAAGCTTGGTCGGATCCATTGCTCGTCAATTTAAGCTCAATTCCCCACCGTCGATGCAAAATGCAATGTAGAAAAAATAAATATGCAATGCATGGAGAAATATTTTTGGTGAGAATTAATTCTCAATTTTGTGTAATATGAATGAAAAAAGAAAAATCAAAATTTAGGTGTCAACAAAGAGAGAACCCAATTTGAGTGCATACCCATATCAAGAAACCCCCCTAAAAGGAAAAATGATGAGAGACAATAACCCCACGCCTATCAGAAAATCTCCAACCCTAAAGTCCCAACGGTCCATGCAGCTTCCACTGTGTGTCGCTCCTTCTCCAACAGCAACAAAGCCCCTCCCTGTGATCGAATTCCCAACCTCTCCTGAGAGGATAGTGGAAGAGGAGCTGCTCCATTTCAGCCACCCCCAGCACCCTCTGTCCCACATCAATCTCCCCCACCTTTTCACTTGCTCTGGTTGCCAGGAAGTCGGCGCGGCCAAGCGGTATGCATGCCGTCTCTGCAACTACTATCAGCTCCACGAGTTCTGCGCTTTGGCCCCTCAGGCGCTCAAGAGCCATCCGCTGCACTACCAACACCAGCTCGTGTTTTACTCTAAACCCGGTACGAGATACTCATCAAAGTGAGTGTACAGTTTCTGCATCTGCCTCTCTCTTCAATCAAGAAATTCCTGGCCTTCTTGAATGGTGAACTGTATGTTCCATCAGCTCTTCTCAAGGGCAAAACATATTGTATGATGCATTGAAACAATCTAGCGTCAGTATATTGTATGATGCATGCTAGAAGAACATAGAGACATGACTCATACTACCATTTCATTGGATCATACCAACTCTTCTAAAAGCTTAGATGAAAGCGTGACTTAGTTGATTACTCTATCACCAATATTTGGAAAGAACCTAGGGTGCACTATCTGCTGGACGCTCTTATTTGTATAACGATCTTTATCCATTGCCTTTTCACGCACGCTCTTTATGTGCAGAAAGAATTCAAGGTACACCCTTATGGCCCCACTCAGGCTTGTCCGACAGAGAATTGTTTTGCTTTTTCGTTTTTCCTAGTTGGAACTTTTAGTAGTAATAATTCAGAAATCAAGAGTCATAACCCTCGAGCAAAGCGAGGTGAAATTGCATCGCCAATTCATTAGTCCTCATCGTACAAGTACTAATTCTTGACTGTTGCTACCATATAATCACTAATAGGGAAATCCGGAAAAGCGGAGTCGAAGTCCGACGCCTGTGGGGAACACGTCAAGGGCTTCTCGTTCCGGTGCAACGCGTGTAACTTCCAGATCCACCCTTGCTGTGCCATGTTGCCCCTCGAAATAGTCTTCACGCCACACCCACATACCCTCAAGCTCCTGATGGCGTCGCCAAACGGCGGCGGTGAGACCAGCTTCCAATGCGGCGAGTGCCAGAGAAGGCGGCCAGGGAGGATATACCGCTGCGCAGTCTGTGACTACCATCTCCACGCAATCTGCGCCAAGATCATATTCAACGGCCTCCTCGACTGCGGCATCAAGGACCCGGGCAAGTCAGGCAAAATGCTCGAGGCAGCAGCCCAACTCACCTTGCAGTTGGTCACCTGGTTCCTCGGGGGCTTAATCGAAGGGATTGGAGAGGGCATCGGGGAAGATATAGTTTAGAACATCATAGCTGGGACCGAGAATGCTTTCTTCAGCAGAGGAATCGCTGGGAAATGAAGCAAAGATACGGTTGCAACAGGATAGCGTGATCATGTCATCATTTCTATTATTTGTTATTTGGACCTTGGTGTTTGTCAATGTAAAATAGGGTTGTGCATTGGAATTTCCTAAAGGGCAGAGGTACGGCTTGTTGGGAAGTGAATGAATTCCCAAAACTCAGCCAGTGAACAACAAATGCTATTCGAGTAAAAAAAAAAAAACAAATGCTATTATTGCATAGTGTGTGGTATATGTTTGAAGTGCATAAATAACACGTGTCCATTTTCTGAATGGGTGTGCTTATTATTATTACTACTACTACTACAACTACTACTACATGACTTCTGGAGTAGTTGATGGTTAGGGTTTAGATGCAGGACAAGCCACGACAGGTCCCTTAGGATTTGTTCATGTCCTTATAATTGTTCGACATGTTCCTAAGAGATTCTGAAAACCATAGGAAGAGGAATTGACCTGCATGATTCAGGAGTTTCCAGTTCTTATTGGATAGAAAAGATAAGCACCCCAAAAAAGAAAGAGAAAACTTTATCCGAACATTATCATGGAACTTGGTCTAAGCATATACGGCCAATTAATGTACAAAAACCAAATAAATCAGATGCTGGGAAATAGTAGTTCCTTCCACGTCAACTCCAGGGACGATTCTAAGCACCGGTCATCGAAAAGCTGGCGAATTTTCCGTTGTTGGTATGATTCTGATTTCGTAGGTAAATTTTTAAATATTATTGGTGGAAAAAGTATGATTGGTAATTAAAAAATCCAAGGTAACAAGTTAGTGAATCACCAGCATCATCTGGAATGTACCAACTTTATAATGATAGCGAAGTACCAATCCTTCTAAAATTTTACCAAAGTTTTAAGTAACTACCGACATTCCAACAAATTAGAGAGTTGTCAACCTTTAGAAGCATAGTTAGTGGAGATTTTACCAACATTGCAATGCATTAATAAATTGCAAACTCCTTCGGCATTCACCAAACATCCAAATAAATTACTACGTTGCCAACTTTTCACATTTTGCAAATATTATAAGGGATTGACCACCATCCCACTAAATTAGTCCAACTTCTTTAAAAGTTTGGAAGTTTGGCTAGGAAACTTTCGGTCCGTGACAAATGGATATGACCCATATACTACTAGTCGATAAATAATGGTATGGATTACTAGAACCATTTTTATCCGATTTGATTGCATGAATATTTGACGAACAGATGAGCAGTGTTTGTCGCATGAGTCATGACTCCTGACCTTCGTCTTTTGTCACCATTGACCAGGTAATGTGACCTGCCCAACCTAAATCACTCTCTTTATTTCTTTTCTTTTCTCTTCTCCCTTAGTATTAGTTTCATGGAAAATTACTTGTTGGAAAACCTATTTCCCGCTTTCCTGCGTTGTGATCGCTCAAGAATGTGAGTTTATGGGAAAAAAAGAAGTTCGTAATCACCAGACAATCTTTACTCAATATCAGCAAAATGATGTACTCTTTCGAAAACCAGAAGTTCTTTATTTTAAAAACACAACATCGCTCTACTATCGTTAGGCCGTTCTGGATGCCTCGACCTAGATGATCGGCCGATAGACCTGAGACCTCGATGTTCGGACTTGGGTCTTGGCGGTTCCTCCAATCTTTAAGTTTGGAGAGAAACAATGTGGAATTGGACTTATCGCCCCGGTAATTGGCCCAACGGAGTAAGGTTTACCTCCCACAGTATGGTGGTTGGCAACGGACACGGGCTTGCTCAAAATGAGCAACATATAACTTTAACTGAACATTCCATTACATATATGAAATCCGTATGCTTATTCCCAGCGGGGTTGTCAATGTTGATCACCCCTTCTCGTGATATTTGCTTCGCGAAAAAAAAATGTGGAGTTAGATTCCATATGGAATATGATTTCTTGAAAAGTGCGGAATTGGATTATTTAGTAATAGCAAGTATTTAGATTCTCATTCCGCACTCGTAACGTCACATAACTATCAAAAACTCAACTCAATCACTATTGCCACCACCACTGCTGCAAGTGAGAAAATATATCTTTCCAAGGAATGAGATTGTACTACAATTGGTCAGGATGGAAATCCTCAAAAAGGGGATACTTCATGCTGTGAGTAGAGTTTGCCATCATTGCGCTCCTACAGCTCTTGCTTTTCTACGAAGAAAAATTTCAAATTAGAGTTTAACGTGTCATCATTATTTCAAAAAAGGGCCTGATCAAGGGCATTTTTGTCATTTCTTCTTCTTTTTTGTCCCCTCTTTTCCTTCTTTTTTTAGGCAACTACCAGCGAGAAGCTAGGGAAAAAATAAAAAAAATTAAAAGAAAAAAGGAAAAAATAAAATGACGAAAATGCCCTTGGTTAGGCCATTCTTTTAAACAATAAGGGCACTTCATTCCTTTATTTTAAATAAGGTCCACTTCAGGATCTTATTTGAAAAAAATATGGGCACTTGAGGCCCTTATTTGAAATTTTTCCTTTCTAGGTAGACAAAAAGTTAAAAAGAAAAATGCCGATGCAATGACAAAGAATAGGAAATTGCCTTCGTGCTTTATTGGGAAAGAAGGTCTATATGAAACTTCAATTCTAAAATGTAATTTTGCCATGGAATTGCTTGAAGCAGTCTTTTTGTAGTTAGTAAATGAAAATGGATATCCTTTCGGAGCTTTGCGAACTATGAACCTGTTCGTGCAATTTGAATCGGGAATATTTTTCATCGAAATTCGTACTTCGATTTTTATTAAGAAGAGTTATGTGGCTCTGTTTTGATGGAAAATTGGGGCGAGCAAGCGAACGGGTGTGTGTGCCATTAGCGAAAGCGATGAGAATGGTGAAAGATCTACCAACTATGCTACTCCTAATTGCCTGAAAATTGAAATAGATTGCACGAATCCAAAAGTACAAGGAACGAAGAGTACAGGAAAGTTAAGGCTACACTACGAATAGCAATAAAAGCTAAAACTTCATAGAAATAGTGTTTTTTTTTTTTTTTCTGAATGATAGCGGAGGAGGCTCCTTTTCCTTCTTCTCGAGTACTTATCTTTCTTGCACTTCTAACCGCTCAAGCAGTTAGTCTTTGATTTCAAATCCTTAAATTTTGGCACCGCTGTTCACTTCTTTCTAATTCACGACTTTCACAACTGATCCACGTAAATTGGAACCCATGTTCTCCACGATTGGTAATCGCATGGTTAATCGTCTCTTTTTGAAAGATATCTCTTGACTTTAGAAACCTGTTCGCACCCTCGAGTCTTGCTCTGTGTTTCCCGAATTTCAGGATGTAATCTTCACATTACGTATTCAATATATACCGAATTCAAGTACACCGTGTCCTTCATTCGGTACGCTTTTTTTTAAACTTCCCGAGTGGCGTACGTATCTCAAATGGCAAAACACTAACTAATTATTTGGTGTGACGTTCTCTTCTTACCATAATTCAGGATTTATTAATGGCACCTTTTCACACGTCATTTTCAAGATACCAAATTGAACGACAATATTACGGTATCAACAGAACCCTATCAAAACTTCAAAATCACAAATTAATCAGCTGTAAGAAAAAACAGAACCTTAATCAAAAGATCAAGAATGAACATACCACCATTAGACTCATTTCTTGTCCATAGCCCCCCCACTAGAAACGGCGAATCAGATGCTAGAACTAACAATAGCTGCTTCGATGTCAAGCACCAAAAGATCGGTCGACTTCGGTTTGTTCATTTCATTGCTTGAAGTCCGGGAAGAATTGCATCTCGTCTCATCAAGTAAACCTTGAGTCTCTTCGCCGTTCCGTTGGTCAGCCCACAAGTTCTTGTTGATCCTAACCAATTGCTCAGCCATTTCCCTCATTGTTGGCCTATTCACGCCATTATAGTTCAAGAATCTTCTAGCGAGCGAACCAACCGCTTCAATCTCCCGCTATTCACCTTCATCAGATGCCTCGAAATTTATCATATGGAGCAGTGTCCGGTTCTCCACGGCAGAAATGAAAGATTGGACGATGTTAATTTTTTGCCTAGATTTTGCCAGCCGAGTCGGCGTCTCTCCAGTGAGGAGCTCCATGAGGATGACCCCGAAGCTATAGTGTTGAGAATCAAGTGGATGTCTCCACTTAACTAAAATTCTCTTTATTAGAAAATCATTCAATTTACACGACCCTCACAAGTACACACGATGGACTCTCTCACTTGCATACCTCACTTGTTTGAACTTTTCACACCACACGCAACATATGGAGCACTACCTCCTATTTATAGCCTAGCCAACTTTCTACACACTTCTATTATTACTTGCTCAACAAGTATAGAACATTCTAGATAGAATGTTCTAGAAAGCCTAGTCTAAGAATGTGAAGAAGATTCTAGAACATGGAAGAGATACAAAGTTCTAGACTATCTAAACAAATCATGAATGTTCTAGAAAGTTCCAGAAAAATCTAGAGAAGTCGGTGCTTCTCAATACTCCCCCTCACCGACTACTCTCTTAAGCGCAGACCTCGTGGTCACTCCAAGTTGCCTTCGAAACTCTTCGAACTTTGCAGCTCCAAGTCCTTTAGTGAAGATGTCTGCTACTTGATCATTTGTCTTGGTGTACTCCATCTTTATCTCACCCTCTTTGGCCTTGGCACCAAATCCCATGTCTCGTTCTTCTTTAATGCTTGGATCTCTTCTTTATGTGAGGCTTCCTCATATCTGGATGGCTCAATCACTCCGATATCTTCGATTAACGTCGCATTTGCATATTTGGGATCTGATCTTCTTTCCCTTGTTGATCTCCTAAGTTGAGGTGCTTGCTCTTCATTTTCTTCCATCTGACTTGGTCGGAGCTCTTCTGTCATTGTCGAACGTACACCAGTTCGCCATAGACTTCTTGATTTTTCTGGTGATTGTGCTCTGACTTCTTCTTTTCTACCTATAGGCTCATCTTCCTTTTTTTTAATCGAGTGGTCCTTATCAAGCTCATCATTTTCTTTCATTCTTTCATGAACCTCTTCTTCAATTTGTTTTGAATTTGGTAATTCAGAAGCTTGTGGCGACCACCACGATGATAGTTCATCAAATACCATATTTCTGGAAGTGTAACACCTCCCTGTTGTAGGATCACAACACTTCCACCCTTTCCTTTGATTATCATAGCCCACAAATATGCAGCGAACTGCTTTCTTATCGAACTTGCTGCGTAGATGATCTGGCACAAATGCATAGCATACACATCCAAATACTCTGAAATGACTTACCGTGGGCTTGCGATTCCATAGCTTCTCATATGGTGACGTAAAGCCAAGCCTTGCTTGAGGTAGCCTATTGATCACGTGTGCTGCTGTCTTCATACATTCGGCCCAGAATCTAGGTGGAACACTCTTCGCATGTAACATGCTCCTGCAAGTCTCTGCCAAATGCCGATTCTTTCTTTCAGCAACTCCATTTTGTTGTGGCGTATTCGGACAGGTAAGCTGTCGACGTATCTTGCAATCTTGCAAATACTTTATAAACTCATTTGATGTATATTCTCCCCCATTGTCAATACGCAGGCATATTATTTTCTTGCCTACTTCATTCTCCACTCTTTATTTGAACTCCTTAAATATAGTTAATGCTTCGAATTTATCTTTCATAAAGTCAACCCAGACATACATTGAGAAGTTGTCAATAAATGTTATTATGAACTTCAATCGTCTGACTGATGGTTGCTTTACTGGTCCAAACACGTCTGAGTGGATAAGCTCAAGAGGCATCTTACTTTTGAATGAGGACTCCTCATATGGAAGCTAGTGTGCCTTTCTGTATTGGCAAGCAGAACAGACCACATCTTCTTGAACTTTCAAGTAAGGGAGTTTTTCTAGCATGCATTTCTTAATTATCACCTTTAACTTATGGTAGCTTACGTGTCCAAGCCAAGCATGCCATAAATAAGCTGTATCACTCTTTCAAGTTTTGTCTACATATGCCGTCTGTGCTGACATCACGTAGACAGACTCTAGTCGACGCCCCTCTATGATTGGTGTACCAGTAGATTTCTAATTGCGATACACCTTAACGTCTCTTGGACCGAACACCACATAATTGCCCGATTCTGTAAGTTGTGACACATACAATAGATTTTTCTTCATTCCTGGTACATGATAGACGTTTTTCAGTTCAACCTGATGTGAACTGAATCGAGGTGTTATCACCGTTTGACCAACATGGGTAATCGGCAGCTTTGAGTTGTCTGTAGTGACAACTACTCATCCTCCAGTGTACTCAAACATGCTTGACAACTTTCCTTCATCTCCGGTCATATGATTTGAACACCCAGAATCAACTATCCAATCACTATCATAATTGATCAATTTATCACTTACCGTGATGAGGGCCGTCGCATCTTCTACCTCAGTGATGGAGCATGCTGCGAGCTCTTGTTATTCCTCTATAGCAAGGGATGCTTGGAAATCCCACTCCTCTTCACTATCATCCTCCTTAGATGCTGCAACATTTCCTTCAACTCTTTTGAGTCGACAATCTCTGGCAAAGTGGCCTATTTTGCCACAATTGTAACACCTTTCGTTACGCCTTCTATTGCTCTTTTCTTCATTGTCATCTTTGTCACGATCTTGACGAGCTCCCCCTAGCCGAGAGCTTATCCCTCCTGGTCGCCTTTTCCATTCTCCATGACTTTTCCTCTGTTTACCATCTCTAATGCCAACATCATTTCTCCTTTGACCCTTGAACCCTCTTTTAGTACTAAAGAGGGCATTTTCATCCTCTTTAAGCGAGACCTTAGACATTTGTCTATCTAAAGCCTCTTGGTTGGCCAATATATTCTCCAACTCGGTTAGAGTTGGCTCGTTTGCCCATCCACAGGTGGCTGTAACAATACCATTATACTCCGGCCTTAACCCATGAATAATGATTCTTCTCATCCTTGTCTCAGAGATGGCATTCTGAGGTTCTAATTTTGAAATTCCTTCACAAATAGATTTTAACTTTGGAAAAGTATTGACTCACCGTCATATTATGTTGCGACACCGACAATAGCTCGTTCTCCAACCTTTGCAACTTGGCATCATTCGTCCTCGCAAACAATGCCGCCAAGTTATCCCATGCCTCCTTTGGGGTCTTTGCACTCTTAATGTGCTGTAACAACTCATCTTCAACAGTTACAGCAAGAACGTAGAGAGCCTTACCAGCTTTGATGTTCCATTTTCTCAATTCGGCATCATTCATGGGTGGTGTGGTATTGCCGCCACCAATAATATCCCACAAGTCTTGGCCCAGCAAGTAATACTGCATACGAGTGCTCCAATTGTTATAGTTGGAGCTATTGAGCTTCTCGACGCCATTCACCGAACTTGAGAAATCCGCCATCTGACTTGGATACAATGCTCGGCACTACTCCAAGTAAACTTGGTCCTCGACCAATCAATCACAGTCCCTGACTATTTACTGGCAGAATTTCGGCGTACTCCGGTTCCTGACCGTCGGCTCACGCACAATGGTCCCTGACCACTTGTTTTTGCGTATCACACTCCAAATATGGTCCCCGGCTCCTGGGCTCTGATACCACTTGTTGAGAATCAGGTGGATATCTCCACTTAAATAAAACTCTCTTTATTAGAAAATCATTCAATTTACACGACCCTCACAAGTACACACGATGGACTCTCTCACTCACACACCTCACTTGTTTGAACTTCTCACACCACACACAAAATATGGAGCACTAGCTCCTATTTATAGCCTAGCCAACTTTCTACACACTTCTATTATTACTTACTCAACAAGTATAGAACATTCTAGATAGAACGTTCTAGAAAGCCTAGACTAGGAATGTGAAGAAGATTCTAGAACATGGAAGAGATACAAAGTTTTAGACTATCTAGGCAAATCATGAATGTTCTAGAAAGTTCTGGAGAAATCTAGAGGAGTCGGTGCTTCTCAATATATAGACATTGCTCTTCCGGGTTAATTCACCAATGCAGAGATACTCAAGGTTGAGGTAACCTATGGTGCCTTGTATTCTTTTGGCTATATGAGTCTTTCGAGGAGAAATCAAATCTGAGGCTCCGAAATCCAATACTTTTGCCAAGTACCTATTGTCCAAATGTATATTCAGAGACTTTACATCGCTGTGAATGACCGGTGGGTTGGCATGGGAATGCAAGTACTCGAGGGCCAAGGCGACTTCTGAGGCAATCGTGAGGCAATTCTTCCACAATCGCAAGACCGTTGATCACTTGTCATGGAGGTGGTGATAGAGTCTCCCATTCGGGATGAATTCATATACCAACAATGGCACTTTTGTCTCCAAACATATGCCTAGGAGATTGACCAAATTCTCGTGATTCACCTGCGAAATAATGCTGATTGCGTGCAGGAATTCATCGTGAGCGCTCGGAGACCTGTCCTTATTCATGTCTTTCAGCTTCTTGACAGGGACATCTCTAGGCTTCTTGACCGTGACTAGGACGCCACCGCCGATTCTTCCTCTGTAAACCGAGGCAAAACCACCCTCGCGGGGCTTGTTGCTGGCATGGTAGTTGTTGGTGGCTTAGCCAAATCTGCCTCAGTGAAGATTTTCACTCTCTGGTGCTTCAAGATCTCGCCTCCATTTTGCCTGAAGTATCTCTCTTTATCTCTCCTCTTGCATATGAACAAGACGAGGCCGCTAACAACTATGCATAACGTTACCACTACAATCACTGCCACACAAATTTCAGGAATGAATGGATTAGAATCGGAGACAATTTCGGAACATCTTAACACAAGCCACTTCATAAGCGAAGTAGAATTACCTGCAGCAATTATGACAAGACGAGAAGTTTGGCAACCAATTTTGCCATCACCGGTCATGCCAAATGGGCAGTTGCATGTGTAGTTCCATGGTTTATTCTTGCAATTCCCGTGACATGGATATCATCATGGATCATCGCACTCGTTGATTTCTATATCAAGTCGAATCAACGGTGTTTATGTGTTCTGTTTTTCTCTTAAGAATCACGTATTGGTTGTATTGAAGTGTCTCAACTGAACTTCATTAAAAAAACTGGTTTAAGGAAGTTGAATTGCGAACTTATGGCAACAGAAGAATATCTTGACATCCCGGGGAAACTAGGGAGCCATAGGGATTCCCCGAGTACCTAGCCTCAGAGAAGCAACGATAACCATCCCCGTTCCTGAAGTCAGAGCAGAAACTATTGGCACCGCAGGCACAGTTCGATCGGTTTGATTGCGCTTCCTTGTAGGTCATATCCCATTCAACTACCTAATCCCATTCAGCTGGGACATGAAGCTTGTAATTGGAGACAGTAAACGACTTCTGGTCCACTACGAATACTGATCCGCAAGAGCTGAAGTCCTGGACTGAGGTGTAGTTCCTCGTGCTCCCCATGGATATGTTAAGGCTCCTGAGGTTCTTGGGGATCGACATCTCACAGCAACCGAGGCCAGAGCAAGCACTCTCAGCCGTGAAGTTGATGTCCTCGAGGCAATAGGAGAAGCATCCACTCCCGAAAGTCCCAGCGGCATCCGAGATAAGAGCAGCAGTGTCGCAACCGAAGACAGTGAGCTTGTTTCGGGTATCCGAGAAAGTATAATGCCCACCTTCTCCCACTGTGATCGCTGGGTGAGGGTTAGAGCCGTCAAGCTGACCACCGTTCTCATCGTAGCAGTCTAAAGCTCTGTACAAGCCAATGGTCATTGTCCCATTCTCGATGGATATGTCGAACGCCGGAATGTTCTCGCCGAGGAACAGGTCCCCCGTAGTGCGGTTGCAGTGGAGGACAAGGTCGGAGTTCCACGCACAACTTCCATCGAGCCCGAATGGGAAAGGCACTCATGGGGTCGCATGTCCGGTCGCAGTGTCCTTCGCGGTAAAGTGGCCAAGGCCAAGACCATTGGAAGAAAACCCAACACAGCCGCTTTCATCTTTATGTTTCTCCAGTCTGTGCTTCCTCTGGCTATCCTCTTACCGATTTATATAATCCTACTTTCGTTGATGCCAATGCCACGGCGGCAGCCAAGTCAGGGAGCACATTGGAAGAACCGTTAGAGAAGTGAGCTGGGTTTCCTGAAAGCGGCTGATGCTCATATTGCTGTCATTTTCACTTAAAATTCAAATGTCTTGCGCTTCACAGAAAAGGCGCCGAAAAAGTCTTAAGCCTAAGTCCAGGTCCAGTAAGGACACATCGTATCTCATTTTACACATTCTAATTGGACCAATAAAGTCATGAACCTTTTATATTTGAACTAATTTTTACTGAAAATCACTGATGTGAACGCCTACCGTCTTATGAGGCACAGCCCACGCATGGACAATTTTAAATAATTTTGTTAAAAAAATGAATTTTACATTATTTTTTCTTATTCTTTTTTCCCTTTTGCCGGCCACAAGGAGAAGATCAACAAGTCCTCGCCAATGGCAAGCGAGAGTCGCTGCTCTCACCTAGGCCCTTGCTAGATCTTGATGAGAGTCTTCACAGCCTTGCTTGTTGCTAGCAAGGCCATCGTGGCCTTGCCGGCCGTAGATAAGGTGGCCCTTGTCTAGATCTAGCGAGGGCCACTACAATCGCCGACTAAAATGAAAAAGTAAAATAAAAAAAATCAAAATTTAATTTTATAAAGAAAATATTAACCATGTTAGTGTTGGTCGTGCCACATAGGAGGACCGGCATGTACGTTAGCGTTTTCCAGCTAAAATTGATCGGATCGACTCAATTGACATAAATGCAAAAGGCTTAGGACTAAATTGGTCTAATTGAAAGGTTTTAAATTGAATTGATACTAATATGATAGGTTTATGACTTTTTTGGTACTTATCGTTTTGCAAGATAGAGAAATTTTCAATTGTGAAAGTATCGATTTTGCGTTCGACACATCAAAAATCAGTTCTTGTAATCCAGAAGTTTCATACTTGGTTATTCAATAAGTACTATTCAGGAAGCCCTCAACAAAATCCTTTTCTGAATACTCTGTTGCTTCAACTTCTTATTAAAAATGAAAACTGACGGATAAGTCTCATTCTCAATAGAAATCCAAAAGTCCTTTGCCTCCATAACGAGGGATCTCATCTGACTTACTATTACCATAATATTCCAATTAACTAATCGGCCACTTAAAATCGGAATGAGTGATATAAACATAGACTTTTACACTTTATTAAGTTAAGTCTAGCTTGGGACTTTTCGATTTTCTACAAGAAAATTGTAATGTGTGCCGTCTATTATCTATTTTGCCTATGAGCGCAGAGATTCAAGGAGTAGACTTCTCACACAATTGCCACTTTATCCTCCACTTTAACTTCTCTAACTTCCACTTTCTTCTTAACTTACCATTGAAATAATAATATAAATGGTCCTTGAAATTTAATTTAATGTGTAATGTGGTCTATGAATTTTTAATTTGTGCAATTTGGTCCCTAAACTTTATCCCGAAATGCAATGAAGTCAGTCCATGTTTAATTTATTCAATGTGATTCCTAAACTTTTGTATACATGTTCAATTTAGTATCTGGGCTATACGAAGATGAACATGTTGTCCTTCTATTTATTCAAATTTTGAGACAATATTGAACATCTTATAGTTTATTGGATTAAACTGAACATAAACAAAAAGTCCCAAGATCATATTGAGCAATTTAAAAGTTCAGAAACGACATTTCACATTAGACTAAAGTTTATGAATCACATGGAACAAATTAAAAGCTCGGAGACTACATTATATATTGAGTTAAAATTTAAGGACCATTTTACCTATTTTGCACACTAAGTTGTCTACATTTTGACAAACCTTTGATTCATGTAATTTGAGAGAACCACCACAATGCATGCACATTGGGTTATCTAAGGGGCTCTACAATGATTACCCAGTTATCTGGAAGGGAAACTAACACAACAACCCATCGCCATGGCTACTCACTTAAAGTTGAGTTCCCTGAGGCAGGATCCAAACCAACAACAATCATTTTTTTGAGCCGAAAGCATGAGAGAGACCTTATCATTGGCTCAATTCAAGGTAGGGATCTTGGGATTTCATAATCGCAGTTCAAGATCCACTAGTATTTCGAAAAGAAGGTGAGGACAGGGGCTCCATATCAACAAGGGGCACGAGTTGACAAGTCGTCGTGAAAGAGGGACTTCACAAATCGTCGTTGTTCAGACGTTCTGACAAAAGGAGGCGGCATTCACAAGCAAGTCTTCGTTGCAGTCCGCTGGAAATTATTATCTGACTGAGGATTAGAAGGAAAGTTGACCCAGAAAAGTTTCTTAGTGCTCTCAAATATCAGCTGATGCTTATCAAATTTTTTGCCAAAGGCGATTGGGGAATAATATACCATTTTATAGCACTTTCTACAAATATTAGAGTTGACCTTTCTATTGATCTAAGTTATGAGATAAGACTTTCGATTCTATTGCATCACATTATTGTGACAAATTAGTGAGAAATAGAAGAAAACACTAATGTACATAGTTAAGTTATCTGGTGATGTGGGTACTTATAGACTTCTAGATGCCAATATAAGGGAACTTGTTTTGAAGAAAGAGTTATGTGGGCTCAGCATGTGATGCAATGCCACACTACATCTAAGCACAGGTAACTAAAATGAGGAAAAATTCCAAATAAGAGCCTAAAGTGCTCTTATCTTCTTAAATAAGGGCCTAAAGTGGATCTTGTTTCGAGTAATGGTTTGAAGTGTCCATATCAATCTAAAATAAAAGCATGAAGTGGCTATAGTAATTTCAAATAAGGCCATGATGCTGGCCGGCTAAATATTCCAAGTGGTTAAGGGCATTTCAGTTAAAGAAGATTTTAACTCTAAAATTATTTTTTATTTTTACTTGTTTTCTTATCTTTTTCCTTTGTTGCTACTAGCGAAGGCTCGGCAACCCTTGCTAGCTAGTAAAGAAGGTCTTGACGCTCGCTAGTTATAGGCAAGGTGACCCTCGCCTAGATCTGGCTAGGGCTGGCCTTGCTTGTGGCTAGTGAGGGCGACCCTCACCTATAGCTTTCAAGGGTGGCCTTGTTCAGGGCTCGCCTATGGTCAGCAAGGGCAAGCCTTGCCAAATTGAGCAACGATGACCTTCACTGACCCTCCAAACATCGTCGATGGCCATTGGAGAAAAGAAAGAAAAAAGAAAAAAATTGAAAAAAAAGAAAAAAAATGCTCCCAACCAACTTGAAATGTTAAACCCAACTTTGAAACTGACATAATTTTTTTTTTTTTGATAACCGAGGTGTCCGCGCGGCCGGCGAGCTTGTGCTCAAACCAGCGGTGAAGCACGACTAGTCCTCGGGAGGACCCGCAGACCCCACAACCACGGGCCCTCAATTAAGTCACCTGGCGCCGAGAAGTTTTGAACCCAGAACCTCTCGTGAAAGGAACTGAGCGCAAACCAACTGGGCCACCAGATGGTGGGTATAATTACTTCAGATCCTTATTTGAAATAAGATCCATTTCGGGCTCTTACGTGAGAAAGAGTATTTCAGGTCCATATTTGGAATGTTTCTTTAAAACAGATATGTGCTTTTACTTAATAGTGCAATATAATATGCTTTCTGTTCTTTATGAAACATCAAATATCGTCAAAATAGTAAATATGTGCATTTTACATCATGGTTAATTTTTAATAGTATCTATGCAAAATACTGCTCCTCCCAAAAGTTGAGATCTCTAGCTTATAATTTCAATTAGGAAAATTGCTCAAAAAGTCCCCAAGATTGTACACATTTATCAATTCAATCATAAACTTTCAATTTTACCAATGAATTCTAAATTTGTTTCACAATTGAATCCATTTAGTCAATTTTGGTTGGAAATCGAAGACATTGACACTAGTTGTCCTAAGTTACAAGATCAATGTTGAGGTGAGTTATTTTTAACTATTATTCTAATAGTTTTTTGAATTATATTTATCATTTTTTTATTTCTTTTTCTTTTTCTTTTCTTCTTCCTTTCACCTGTGGTTGGATGGACTGGCCTTGCTGATGAGGGCTCCCCTTGCCAAATCTAAGTGGACCTGAGCCTATACAAGGCGGCCTTGCCGAGTGAGGCGAGGTGAGGTTCGGTGAAGTTACCCTAGCTTGGACAAGGGTCCGCCTCACCCCATCTGGCCTAGGTGAGAGCGCCCATCCATCGGTAGTGACCACAATCAAGCAAGAATCCAAGTGCCGCAAGCTTCACCTACCGAGACAATGAGCAAGCAAACATACCTCTAATCAAAATTGAGATAGACTAAAGCACTCTTCCCAGCTACAACGAGTATTCATCTAGGTACTTCTTTGGGCTTGGCTAACCCTCGATGGGCCTTGCCTAGGCAAGGGTGAGCTCCGGGAAGGGCTCCCCTCGCCTAGGCTAAGGCAACGCTTGGAGAGGTTGCTTTGGCCTGGGTAAATCTTGTGAGGGGAGCCCTTGTTGGAGCTTGCCCAGCCGAGGTCAGCATGCCCAACCATCTCCTGTGGCTTCTGGTCAAACACTGGCCACCGGCAAAAGGAAGAAAAAAGGAAAAAAAAATTAAAAGAAGAAAAAATAAAAATTAAATAATTAAAAACTAAAAACACTATTAAAATTATTTTTAGAAATTTTCACGTTGATGTCGATCATGTCACATAGGACTATCGGCATCCATGTAAGTGATTTCTAGCAAAAATTAGTTAGATGGACTCAATTGAAAATTGTAAAAAGATTTTAGACTCAATTGACAAAGTTGAAAGGTTTATGATGGAATTGACAAAAAGTGCAGTGTGCACCCATCCCATCGACTCATTGCCTCTAGATGTGGAGATCAAAGAGGAGAATGTATATCGCGACTTAATTTGTTTCGTGAAAATAACTAATTTGAAAATTATTTTCTTAGAAACAATTGTTTATATTACTCACAAAAATGACTAAACGTAAAATATTTTAATCGTCGATGAGAATTTTTACACATGAATTATTCTTTGAAATGAAAACATTTCATTTGACTAATTAATTTAAGTACTATAAGTGATAATTTTTAGGAAAATATATTCAGAATCAGTTATTTTTCACGAAACAAATGGAGCCTACATATCTGGTATACCCTACCGCCAATTACTTTTAGGCTGTTGCATATTGATTTGTATTGTTGTTTTACATTAGGCATTTCCAATACGATTCCATAGCCATAATCACAACGGCAACAATTGTGAATTCGAATTAATGCCAGCATATGAATGATTTTACAAAGAGAATCACGAAATTAAGGACTCTTTTTTTTTTTTGTAAGTTTGTATTGCATAAGTCTAATGTGTATCTCCTAAATTAAAATCTATTTTTTGATATGTTTTTCGGACATTTGCAATATTTCTTTGTTGAGTTTTTATTTTTATTTCTAAGAATGTGTCTTAAGTTCTTACACTAAATTATGTTGTTTTAGTTCTATTTAAGGGAAAAGCGCTACTTGTCTAATTTTTTTCCCTCTTCTTTTTTACGGAAAAAAAGAGCATGTAAAATTAAGGGTGACCCCACAAAAGATGTATAAACAAAGCCTATATGTGTGGGACTGTCGTGACCCACCTCGATTTCTTCATATTTGAGGTGAGCTAATGGATTGCCAGACCTAAAAGACAAGCTTTAACTCGAGCCCTCCTAAGCCCATACTAACTCATGATAGGAATATATTGAATTCAATATTGGTGTGATTGATGATGTGTATGTGTACATGCATCGAATTCGTCATTAGTCTTTGAGGAAGGCAAACCAGAAATCTTATCGAGTGGTCAAGAGAAACTGTTCGATTCTATTCAACTAGAGATTTTGGGTCTAGAGAATTGGTTACACTAATATTTCTACTAAAGTCTTTTCAATTACTGTGAAGTTTATTTTGTTACCTAATATGATCATGCGGGGTTCAATTGATCTTGACTCTTAAAAATGTTCTTTCGACTATGCCAGGTTTTCATGAAAAATGTTCTTGAAGAGGTTCATTTCGTGGCATTTTCTAAGTTTGCAATCCTAATTTTAAAAGAAAAGGAAAAGCAACCAAAGCACTCAAAGGGATAAAGAAGGAAAAATAAAATAAAAAAATGAAGCTACTCTAAAGTAATAAATGAAAATCCACGACTATTGGGTTTTTAGTTCCAAGCCGAAATAAGAAACTTGAGACATAATCGGTTGTACAACAAATCGGACTGGGATAGACATCGGTCATCCTCCATCTCCAAACCCCATGGGTCGTCATCTCCGTGGGCCTCATTGTCGATCGTCATACCAGAATATCAATCTCATGCATAACAGCATTTAAGACATGCATTCACTTAAAGCAAATAATTAGCAAAGTTCAGTCAATTTAAGGATAAATCAGACAGTCCGCATTCAAACCTTATCACTATGCTAATCTAACTGCCAAGACATGCATATCACTATTCTACAATTACCCATTGCATCGAGTCTTAGACGAAACTTCAAATGAATAGATACTAATACAGCAACAAGAAGAAATTTTCTGCAAGAACCCCAACTAATACCTCAGCATCATCAGGTAACATATAACCCGCAAGCCACAGCCAAAATCCAGTATCATGCAAACACAAATTTGTATTGCATTTTCTGTCCACTAAACACGTATTCATAGTCACTCAAAGAGAAGGCATGATCCAAAACTCACCATCAGAAGAGATATGCACAGTAGATGTGATTTATGCTCCAATGTATTAGCCTACATGATCGGTCTATGCTTCAAGAATGCACCAGCCACCTCAACGCGTATTCGCAATTCAACATATCAACATTTTCAGCTAATTTCACAGAGTCAAGCTTGTCACCTTACAAAATTAGAGGTGTACCACGACTGACACCTTCGGCAATGGACTCAAAAGTGAGTACCAATTAGATTTACTCAACCTACATAACTGGTATGGTGAATCATTCAGGCAGACGAGATGATCTCAGTCGGATTCGAAGTCATATCTATGCTAAAAACAACTCAAGCATTTCACCAAACACTAAATGTGCATTCGATTAAAAGGCACAGTATGGCAACGGAATAGTGAGAATCACAACCCAATTAGTGCACGGTCATCAGGACTGGACCGAAGTCATTAATGCAGTCTCAGACGTGAACTATTTGCATGCTAGGAACCAGAAAGCTCTACATTTCCCTTTTCCACGCAGAACAAAGAGCTTTCACCCAATCGATTAATCGACCAAATAGAAAGAGTCTTGGATGCGTCGGTAGCAATGACGAAAGCCAGTCTTCGAACACACTGGCGAGATATGAGAACAAACCTGAGAAAGTCCAATCCATAGAGATGTTTTGACAATCTGAGTCCATTGCGTCTCCTGTGGAGGTGGAGGTAATGGAGCTAGAGCGGCTGGTTCAGGAGGGACGACACCGGGACTGGTTCAACGTCGCAGGAGCAGCACGTTGCGATGGCGGGAGACCACGGCGGCATCGGGTCTGGTTCGACGTTGTGGCGCCGCGAAGGAACTCCCGGTTGGATGTTGACCACGAACGAACAGGCACCGTGGCTCTGTTCACGGGTGGGCAGTATGTCGCGGGTTAAGAGCGAGGCGTCGCGCTCTTCGTTGAGCTCGTCTTTTGTTCGTCGGCGACAGACATGGCCACGGTTCTGGAACCTCTGGTTCCGGTTCATGATTTAGGGGAACAGGAACCGGCATAACTGGAACTGGAACCTTAAATGGCGATTCCGGTTCCAGTTTAGGTTCCTGTTTGTATAACAGCTGTGGGTCTAGCACGGGCTTGCGGTGATGGCGCGGCACGCGCGGAAGACGGTGGCTCAGCGAGGCACGATGGGCACAGGGGTCGGCTGGGGGACGGTGGTGGACGGAGTAAGCGGCTGTGGCGTCGGCCAAATGAAGAAGAGGAAGAAGAAAATGCAGCAAGGGGCATCGAGGAAGAAGGGGGAGGAGAGAGAGAGAAAAGGATAGAAAAGTAAGAGAGAGGAGGAAGGGGGTAAACCGGGGGATTGGGATCGTCTGCCATAGTTGAAGCTATGGCAGGGTAACATAGCTTCAATCTCGGCCGTCCATTCTCATCGGACGGCCGAGATTGAGCCACGTGGATCGGAGAATTCACTCAAAAATTTGCGCGCGTTGGCTCGGGTACTGTAGCGGTATTTTGAATTTTTTTTTATTTTCAGATCTGTGGTATCTCTCTCTCTCCCCCCTCAAAATTCTCTCTCCTTTCTCACGTTTTTTTCTCTCTCTCTCTCCCCGACGCCCCGTCCGACCAAACCTCTCTCGGCGACTGACCAAATTTCCCCGACGACCAACCTCCGACCTCCCCCGAGTCCTCCGACGCCTCCACCGAGCGGGCTCTGCTCTGCTCTGCCCTTTCCCTCTCTTCCTCCCGTCGACTCGCCCCGACGAATGCCTCCACCATCGGCGACCTCAAGAATCTCATCGCCACCCACAAGGGGACCCGGGCCAACAATGTGATGATGCTCCGAGGGCTTAGATCCGAATTGGAACGCTGGAGAGGTAATTTGTCCTCCTCCCTTTTGCGAGATCCATTTATGCCAATAGCTTTAAGGGGGAAATTCCTGCGGTAATTTGTCCCTTCCCAAGTGCCCTTTGGATGACTGAAAAAGGAGGAGGTAGTGTCTCGTTCTTGTAAGGAGAAAATACTTGTGAATGTGTCGTGTGAAAAACATGTATTATGATGCAGATCATAGGATGGAGGAAATAGTTTGTGAAATGAGCACTTAGAACCTTTTCTATAATTGATATTTAGTTTTACATGATTCTTTCGATTCCCTATCATTATCATGGGAGTTCAGTCTCAGGCTTTGTATGCACATCTGACCCTTCCGATTTCTTCTAGAGGTGGTTCTTGTGCTCCGGTCACTCTCATACCTCTATTTACTACTTGTTACTTAATTTTCTCTCTCTGCATCCATTATAATCTCACGAGTGTTGCTTATTGAAACAATTGTGAACCAGCACCATTAACAGCTAGCATTTTGGTGGATGCAAAGGAGCTGTGAGTTGCATGTTACTAAAAGGTTGAGAAGGGGCAAAAGAAAAAAAGAAAAGGTTCGCAAAAAGGAGGATGATTGGAAACTCACTACTAGATCTTATGAGTTATACCAAGCGATAGCAGGGTGTACATGGACTTTAGTTTTGTATTAGCTACGGCTTCTGATTGGATTTTCAATCCTATACCTCAATGGAAGGTCATTAGTGATTTTCCTGAACTGTCCTGATCCTCCTTGATAACTGAGTCTTTCATATTCAATATCAGACATTTCTCTAAGTACACTAATTGCTCATCGTCAAAATTTATTGAAGTACACTCACTGCATAGATTACCTACATTTATAGACTTCATCATCTGTAAGCCTTTTCTTCTTATCCTAAAATATGCCCTTTACGCTCCATTAGGCATGCTCACCAAAGGGAGAGGTGCATGGATGCCAAAGCCCTATCCGCTGTTTTAATGCACCTTTTGAGGAGAATGCCTCACAGACAATTGACAATAATTGTCTCCTTACCTTTCTTGCAGCAATTTCTGACCTCCTGCTTCTTCTGGTTCTCTCTCGAGTGTTCCCATTTTTCTCATTAGTTTTTGTTCCAATAAGAATGGCGGAACTTAAGGAATCGTCTACTACTTCAATTGCTTTCCAAGTGGGCAATTTGATATTCTTGTCTCCTTCTGATTAAATGTGTTAACCGTTTTCAGTATGCATTGTTTGCTTATTATTTCCTTAAAATTGTGTTTGAAAGTCAAATGAAATAATAAAGCATTGATTTCTATCGGATGTGATGCTTGTATTTCACGAAGATCGATTCTGTTCTGACTGCAGATCACTTACTCTGGGGCAGTACTGGAAGTTTGTATGAGGAAAGTAGTCTTTTATCCTGAAATTGATGGTTTTATTGAGGAAGAGAAGGACAAGTTTCCTTCTGTCAAAGTCCAATATGTTTTCAACTCACCACTAAAATTGATCATGCTGGATGAGGATGGCCAATTCAAAGACACAATAAGGTAACTCTCTTCTGCTAATACTAATGGCTGTTTCCATGTGGTAGTGTATGCTTGTGGCCGAATGGAAAAGGTTTTCAACATCTCTCAATATTGGTATATTAGTGGCAGGCGAATATCATGCGTTCTTGGTTGGGCTTTTTAACCTTAAAGGCGATGTTTGATCCTCACCCCTGAGGAGGATAAAAAAATTTATTTATATTGAGATGGGATGATGATGAGATTTGAGATGCCCTTCATCTGATCTTGAAGCAAACGTTTATTACTCACCTAATCACCAAATGCATCGCCCTATGGCCAATTTGTATGTTGCTGGACATGATAGATTGATAGGTCTGCTTCTAATTTAAATGGCTTCTTATATTTACAACGCATTGAGCAGCTGGCTAGAAGTTTCCTTCCACTGGTTTTACCTTTTTTTCCCCTTTTGGCAGGATCGACAACTGGAAATGTGAACATGTCCTGCAGTTTCTGAGAGGGAAGGTTAAACCTTTTTTGCCAAAGTAAAGAGAGTCAGATTTGGCCAGAGGCAATGTTGTAGATTAGACATGAAGTTCCGTTTGAACTGGGAGAAGCAATCTATTGATTCTGGTACGGAAGGTGGATGCTTGATATTTATCTCTATAATTCTGACGACTGGTTATGTTAGAATCTCATGCGATAAAGGTTTCTCATTCTATGTCCTTGCTCATCCTTAGATATCCGTTTCCCATTTCGGTATCATACTGAGGTATTCTACGACACTGACACGATTAGTGTCATCTGTTTATTGCTCAGATTGGTAGAACAATGCAAGTGCTATGTAGAATAGGCACATGGAAGATGCAGTTTTTCTTTCTAACTTGTAAATTGATGAGATTTGGTCGGTTGAGTAATGACAATTTCTTTATACCTATAATAGGCACTGGTGGTCTTCGATGGATGATGATAGGCGAGCATTAACTGCCATGCTTAGTACTAGTAGTCAAATTGTGCCTCAAATTGAGACTCCCTCTAAAATGGATGATGATGGCACAAGGTACTTAATGTCTTAATGAAACTATGTTAGTTTTTGTTCTATTTCATTGTTTGTTATTCAAGTTATCGTCTAATGTCGCTACTTTCTCAACTATTTTTTTGTATGATTTCATCAGCAGTAATGAGTGGACTCCACAAATGGGTATGGAATTTAATGATGTAGATGAGGCATGGGAGTTTTGGAAAATGTATGCATTTAGAATTGGTTTTGGTGTACGTAAGAGAGTTACTAACAAAGGGAAGGATGGTTCCATAACATCCACACGCTTTTGTTGTGCAAAAGAGGGACATCAACAAAAAGATAAACGCCTGGAATTAGTAAAAAAGCCTAGGCCTGAAACGAGGATGGACTGCCATGCCCGAATGGGAATCAGATAGTTCGAGGGAGTAGTAAATATTATGTTTATGATTTTGAGCCAAACCATTTCCATCCACTCCACTTCGCAGAGTATAGTCACTTGATAAGGTCACATAGGCAAATAAGCATTGTCCAAGCTCAGCAAATTGAGTTGGCTGACAATGTAGGCCTCACACAAACACAGCATCATGACTTATCTAGTGTACAGGTTGGGGAAAGAGAAAATGTTGGTTACACTAGAGTTGATGTAAAAAACTATCTTCGCACTAAACGAGAAAGAGACATGGTCTTTGGAGACGCGGGATGTTTATTGAGGTACTTTGAAAAACGACAAATCTCAGACACCTCTTTCTTCTATGCCGTTCAGCTTGATAGTAATGAGCAAATAACAAATATATTTTGGGCGGATTCTAGGATGATTATTGATTATGCTCTTTTTGGTGATGTTGTCACCTTTGACACCACATTTTCTACCAATAAAGAGTATAGGCCACTCGGTGTATTTATTGGATTCAATCACCATAGAGAGCTTGTGATTTTTGGGGCTGCACTTTTATATGATGAAACCGCAGATTCATTTAGATGGCTTTTCGAAACATTCTTGGGGGCGCACAAGTATAAGAGGCCTGCAACAATTTTTACTGATCAAGATGCAGCAATGTCGAAAGCATTAGAAGAGGTGATTCCCGAGTCAAGACATGGATTGTGTACATGGCATCTAATGCAAAATGCTATTAAAAATGTTGGTCATTTAATGAAGAATGGATCTAATTTTTTGACTGATTTGAAGAAGCTTGTTTATGAATATGTAGAAGTCCAAAAATTTGAAGATGCTTGGGATTCATTACTTTCAACATATGAAGCTAGTGAAAATTGTTGCCTTCAAAGTTTGTATAGGTTGAAGGAGAAGTGGGCTAGATGTTATATGAAATCTACAGTGACCTTGGGTATACGTAGCACGCAGTTGAGTGAGAGTTTGAATGGAGATTTGAAAGATCATCTTAGATGTAACATGAATCTAGATGGTTTTTTCAAGAGATTTGATAAGGTGGTGCTTGATAAGCGGTACAAAGAGTTACAAGCTGAGTTTAATGGTAGGGAGAAATTGCCAACGATTTTATGTCCGACATCACCTATGTTGCAGCAAGCGAGTAAGGTGTATACACCTTCGGTATTTGAAAATTTTCAGGCAGAATGGATGAAAGCTTTTTCCTTGGTTATCAAGGAACGTAATGAGATGCGCGTCTTGTGTGAATATGTTATTGGCTCATATGGTACAAATGAACAAGAGTACAAGGTCACGGGTGGCCCAAGCAATGAAGTGGTGAATTGTGCATGTAATCATTTTGAGACCGTTGGGTTCTTATGTTGCCATGCGTTGAAGGTGCTTGATCACTTGGATATAAAAGTTAATTCCTAATTCTTATATTTTGAAGAGGTGGACACGTGAAGCAAGAGATAGAGTACTAGAGAAGCAAGGTTTAGATACTCATGTATGAACTTTTTTTATACTCTTTTTTTACTTAATTTGTCATCCTAATTTATTGGTAATTTCTAATAACTTCTACATATTCATTCAGGGTAATGGTGACATGGATGTTACTGATAGATATAGAGAGGTGTGTCCCGAGCTTGTGAAGATAGCAGTGAAGGGGTCACAAACTATTCAGAGATATGAATTTATCAAGCAGATGATCTTCACCATAAACAAATCGCTCGATGAAATGCCACTTGGAGGTGAGTCTCAGAGAAATTTAGTTGGCTCAAGTGAAGATACGAGTCTCATTGCAAAATGTACGGGACTCAAGAAGAAAGTTGGAGGCAAAGGAGGAAAGCGACATAAGAGCTGTGTAGAGAAGAGCAAAAGAAAATCAAAGAAGCAAGGACACATACCTCAAGCTTCTTCGCAAGCTTCTTCTGCACCTCAACTTCTTCAAAGTTACAATAGCCCTTCGGGTTTTTACAGTAATCTACTCACTAACATTGTGAGTAGTTCGGCGGTTGGTGGATCATTTGCTGCAGCTCCCCCTGAATTTTTGACAATGAGACAGCAGGTATGTGTACTCAATAAGATCGAAACATAAGCATGATGTTTGTGTTCTCGCAATCTGCGTCCTCATCCTTTTTTTTTGGAAGATGTACAGCAGCACATTTTACATGAATGTTGCTGAAGATAAACTATATTATATTGATTATGATGTTTTATAGTCTCACCAAGCAGGCTGTTCATCAATAGCAAGCATGTTTGTCACAAGAGCCAATATTTACTTCACAGCAGCAGCAACAGCATCACCTTTCAAGTCAACAGATGATGCAGCAGAACCAGTTGGCGGGTCAACAAAATAAGATGGGAGATATGCAGCAGCAACAACAGCAGCAGCAGAGATTGCTTAGCCAGCACAATAATCTGCAAAACCTCCAGCAGCAGCAGCAGTTGACGCTGCAACAAAACAACATGACAAATATGCATCCTCAGCAAATGGCAGCTCAAACTAATGTTTCTGGGTTGAATCAGCAGCAACAATTGATTGGTTCTCAATCTCGATGACAGAGACCTTCTCATGGGAATACCAAAATATTTGGAGAAGCAGCTTGTGTGAGTTTCCTAATATTTTATTTTTCAGTCATAATATATATATATATATATATATATATATATATATTCAAGTCCTAGAATTGCATCCAGTGGTTTGAGAGTGCCTCACATTGGCTGGAATGCCTTGAAATTTAGGGAAGGGTCTGAAATTTTGGTTATATTGCCATACCAGTATGCTTCTCTTCATTTTTTGATTGTTTATATGGTGTATGTTGCTATTTTAAAGGTTTATTGTGTTGGATTGTCTAACTTATTTCATTTTTTCATTATTGTTAGAAATCCATGGTCACTCGTTTAAATCTACTTTCCTTATCTGGGGTTCAAAATGATGCAGGGGAAAGAAAAACTAGTGTCCTTTCTGCACCGGGCAATCCACATATTGATGCCATAGAAGTTGGACCAGGTGATATGAAGATGCTACTTTCCTCAACCTCCGGATGTTCAACCCAAAAATGGGGGTCAGCCTAGTCAAAGTTATTGATTGTGACATGGCAAGCACATTTTCTTCCAAAAGCTTATTCACTGTTCTGTTACCATTTAACTATGCATGGATGAATCCATTGAGGTTATCAGGCTCATTGACTTCTTCAAAGTTCTTACGACCAGCATTACTTGCACCTTTTTTGTAGGAAAAATACTTTATCTGTAAGAAGGTTCTCTGCAAGCTGAAATAACTGGCTCTAAGGAAAGGGCCTAAGACGAATGTGATTGTTTTGTATAAGAAGCTGATTTATCATGGTTGATTTAAATTTCGTATATTTGATGGCAAAAATGGTGTTAGGTTGCTGGAAAATATATCAATGTGTCTACAGCTTAATCTTTTTTAATACAATAGCTTGCCCCTAGAATTAGTCTGGGATTCGAATTCACAGAGCGGTTTATATGTGGTCTGCATTGCTCTGTGCTATGTGTAGGATCTGCATTCTTTACTTGAAATTCCAATTCATTTTCTTTTGTTGTAGAGATGGAGTACTCATATCTGACTTGATCAGGTGGGCTGCATAACGAGACTGGTGCCACAAAAGGGTGTACATCTTATTACGCATGCTTTGTGTAGGCAAGTGTAGTTGCTCCCGTGAAATAACAATGGAAGCTTTCTTCTATTACTTAGCTGGATAGTTGGGTTGACTTTGTTGTTCATCTTCCAGGTCGAGGGATTCCTTTGTAAATATGGCAGCAGGAGCTAATGACTTTGTTGTTCATCTCACTGATTGTCGTTTTTGTTGATTTGCCCTACTCTCAGGCTACCCATAGAGCTGGACCTGACGACAGGCAACCACTTCTTCCTAGATGAAGTTATTTCAGGTATTCTTTGTCTCTCCACCTCGATTACACTCTTCCATATATCTTGGCCAGTCATCCGTGAAATAACTATCCCGCCATGGAGTGTCTCAGACTGAATGTGCTGTCTAACATTTACCCTCAGCTGAGTTGGGAACTTTGGAAGAATCCATCCATTCTTTCGTCTGTGATCCTCTTGTTCTATATGATATCGGCGTTTGTATGTGAAACTCATCAAGATGATATGTGATTGGCTGCTGCACTTGAACAATTTTTCAGCTTGGAAGTAGTTACTCCAGTGATCTCCTGTGTTTTTTGGCATCATAAATGTTGTAATGTGATGCAGCTATTCATTTCTAGTAGCGCAAGCTGCTGCTTTGTTTGGTTTTTCCCCCCTTTAAGAAACTGATTAAAAGCATTCTTCTGGCAGGGGTGATTGGTGGGTACAAGGTTAGCCATTTCTAACAGAGAAATAAAATATGGAGAAATCGTTCCACTTCTTTGGATCATTTCTAAAGCTGGTCATGATGAAGAGGCTCTTCTAAAGCCACACCGATGCCAGGCATGAGGAGTGGCTGAGTTAGGAGTGGACTGAGCGGGCAATACGTCAAGCGACAAGCTTCGTGAACCCTTCATCTTAGACCAGCCAAGAAAGGAATTTTGCACCTTGTCTTCTACCTTCTTACTGTGCACGTCATTCTTTCTAGGATATTATAGTGACTTTCGAGTATTGTTCGACACTGACAAGTGCTCGCAAGATACCATATATTGGGGAAATGAATTGTGCTAGAAATTTTTGAGAATGAAACGCTTCTCTGACACTAATTTTACAGCCTAGAGACTTATAAAATGCGAAATACAGCAAGAAGCAAGATTTACGGAATGGCCTTGCTTATGTCTTCCGATTCTCCCTTGCAGTATCCTAACGGTTTAAGCTTCTAGAAAAGCAAATGGGGATTTCCTTTGCTGTTGGTTGTGTTGAAAATTATGTTTTGCTTGTAACTGGGGGCTGTGGAGCTCGTTTTCAGAAGCCGGTACTAATCATATTATTGAGTTCTAGTGCCTGGTTGAGGGGGAAAACAGGGTGGCAAGCTCATGAATTAATGTTGAAGCAGTTCAATTCGTGCTTTTGATGCAAAATAGGATTTGTGGAAGGAAGGAATAAACTATGGAGTTAATATAACGAAAAACTTTAAATTGATACATATGTGTTAAATTTTCACAGAAAATCCTCAAACCGGTATATCCGTAATATTTTTTTTTTGCCACTCAAAGACTTTAAATTGGTACACATTTGATAATTTTTTTTGCCACTCAAAGACTCTAAATGTGTATATCCGATAATTTCCATGTGTCATTTAAATCAATAATATGACGATAAAATTTAACGAAATTTACGAAAAATAAATTTATTATGTGTGTATTAGTTTGGGATAAATTCATCAAAAATGTATTAGGATTTATTATGATTAAAAAATTAATTTGGGATTAATTTTTTTTATAGGTGTACTAATTTGGAATTTATCGCGATATTAATCCCTAAACTATAACGGCACTAAAAGGCACACAATTAACAGTAACATGTTGGCTTAAGTAAGAAAGCGCAACTGTCTTAAACGAAATAAGGTAACATGTACTTTTGAGTGATTACAAAGTAATAAATGCAGATACGAAGATCCTACTCACATCCTATAAGTTGAACCTAGACACTCAATGAAATAATAATAGAAAGAGCATTTCTAATCCATGTTGACATTCCTGAAGTCACTAATCACATCTCGGAAGCTGTCATTCACGTCTCTTGCATTCTGTAGCTCCTGTATTGTCACTTGAAGCGAACCTTGGGTATGTGCCAATTCTTGTATAGTCAATCGATGCGAACGTTGGCTATGTTCTAGCTCCCTTCGGGTCCATTCCAGCTCAAATCGGGTTTGTTCCAACTCCATTTGTAGTCCTCTTATTATACAGCTACATCCACTGGTACAAGCATCGTCCTGATTAGATATAACAAAAAACCATATAGTTGTTACATCGCTAAACCATTGAAAAATTAAATTGTCCTACTACAAGAGTAACCAACTAACATACCTGCTTGAAATGTTCATTATTGCGATGAAATCGTGTAGGCAAATGAATTTTCGTTGGCAACTCCTTCAACTTGAAAAATTTCAAGTATGCCTATTTTGCAGCTTCCCAGT
Source organism: Psidium guajava (assembly GCA_016432845.1). NCBI lineage: Eukaryota > Viridiplantae > Streptophyta > Magnoliopsida > Myrtales > Myrtaceae > Psidium > Psidium guajava. The sequence continues at coordinate 36,297,091 of CM028226.1, forward strand.
TGTTATATCCTTTGTAATTGGCATTACTAAAACCACTTACTTGGACTTCAGTTTCTGGCCAACTATCGTATATGCCGATATTACGGCCATTGAAAACAACATAGTATTCCTTCGGCATTTCAACAAACCTAAAATAGCATAGACAAGTGACGTATAACATCAACGGCATTAGCATTCAATTTACAAAGCATTCGCTTTACCATCTATATATATTCAATTTACTAAGAATTCTTGTGAAGATCAAAGGAACCACGTTGATAACAAACCTAAAAAAAGTCAGTTTACGCAAGGAAAGAGAGATCCTCCTCCCACCGTGATGATGATTCACTGATAAATTTTGTCAAGCTGCATTTGAGTTGGCAACAGTCAGTTTACAAGTTTAGAACAAGGGACAGAGGCGCATCCCAACAATTACTGAGGTGATGATTCTAGAAGTGGAATAGACATGCATTTTCTTAATTCAATCTGCAAGAGATACAGTACGAAATATGAAATTACCATACAATTAGGTAACAGACCAGTGTATTGGGGAGACAGACATGGGCAGAATCTCAATGAACACACAGACTCAGTATACATAAGAGTCACTACCACCCGCACTCTGTTTATAATTATCCACAAAAAATTTCAGCTGAAAAGAGTAAAGCAAAATTCGTATGTATGTAGAGAGGATTAACCAAATCAGTTAATACCTCATTTATTTGCATAGCCTGGACACTTATGGTGGCAGGATCATTAGAAAGAATGCTGTTCGGAAATGTCACATATTGCTGCACAGTTTGTTAAGTGACATATTTATAGGAGGGAAATATGAAATGGGTGACAAATGCTCATGTTTACTAGGGATTGCTCTAGTTCGTAAGGTCATTCTTTATCCAGATAAGATAAACCCAGAAAGCCCCACATTCCATTTTACTTATGAGCTTCACATTCCAAACAACGAATTCACACCTGAAAGCCCCACCCGACGCAGTCAAAATAATTAGCCAAAATGTGCACCTTCTGGTAAACCCTGAATACACTGAAGAAAAATAGACACTCTTAAGCTTCCGAAACAAACTAATTGAGCATTACAAAAGTGAGTCATGGTAAAGAAGCATATGAGTTCCAAACATCCTTGTGGAAGTTCTCACACCTGAAATATGGCAGAATGTTCAGAATCAGTCGGAAGAATCTTCACTTTATGCTTGTGTGCAAGAGGGAGCACAAAAGGACCTCCTGCAATGAGGGTCTCCTTATTGGCCAAAGCTATGTCCTTGCCTACTTCAATGGGAGCTATCGTAGGCTAAGATTGTTACCCAATAAAAGTAATGTCAATTAGAGATATTTACAATGGCTACTGTTCTAGGGAAATATGTAAATGAAAAGGGATACAAAAACACAGCACACTGGCATATCAATGCACTCAAATCTCCAAGAGATAGCAGAAAGAATTTCAATAATAGCTTTCTTCAAAATTGTCAGCAGTAAATGCAACACTTTACCTTTAGTCCTGCACAACCAACTATACCTATAACTACAGTTACAGCATCTGCATGGCGAGCCACCTGAGCATAAGATTTTATTTATCGAGTCATGATATCAAGCATTTCATCAGGGGACTGAGCATAAGATTTTATATCTAGATGCTGCTATTAAAACCTTCATGATCAAGCAAATCTTTGCGAATCCAGATTGCTATAACCTTTACCTTCTCTTTCATGAAACAGTAGACACATAACCACAAATCTGACAGCAGAATTAGTAGCACAAAGACGCAATCAATTTGTAAATCTCTATCATTCAATAAAATGTTTCCCCAAGGCAAAGGTACCATGACACAACGATATCTGTGATCGACGATGACTACCGCGAAAACACAAAAGAAGACCATAAGCTGAGGCATAAGTCTATGAATTGGCAATTTGCAACAGAAAAACCTCCGCTGCGGCTATGTCCACGCAGATCATCCAAATCGGTCAAACGATCTACCTATTTCGAAATTTCCTAGAAGAAGCAAATCTTTACCTCCGCGGTCTCATCATCGTGATTATTGTCCGAAATTTCGGAGACAGGGGACAGATTGATCATCGATTTCTTCGAAGTTCCATGGACGGTCGAGGTCTTTTTAAGTAACTGAAAATTCGGAGAACAAGCGAGCGTTTTAGCAGACGCGACACAAGTTTGAACCGATTGACTCGCGAACGATGATGATTCGTGCGCGAGAGAACTTCGCGAGTGCAATCGAGAATCGTGCGCTCAGGAAGGAAAACGAAAATCGTTACCTGTAGGAAGGAAGAACTTCGACGGAGTATCTCTCGGCAGAGCCGAGCCCGCTCGGTGGAGGCGTTCATCGGGGAGAAATCTGGGAGGTCGGAGCTAGGTCGGTGGCATCGGGGGACTCGGGGGAGGTCGGAGCTTGGTCGTCGGGGAAATTTGGTCGGACGCTGGCGTCGAAGGGGAAGATTGTCGCGACCTATAATTCATTTTTAGGTTAATGAATTACCAGATTAATTAATTAAATTAACTAACCTAGTTCGAGCTCTCCCAAGCTTTACCAAATCGCAACTTTGATTTTCTTCACATGATTTTAGAATTTGAATTCGCCACTAATCATTTTTGATATGTTAATTAGAAACCTAAGTAAATTAGTGGGAGGACTAAATTACTTTTACGAATAAGAGATTATGAGTTTAGGGACTTGGTTACACTAGTTAATTAAAACTAATGCCCTTTCGGTACCTTAATTTCATGGATATCCTAATTTGGCAACTTAGGCTTGGTTTATTCCTCAGGCTCTAGTGGAGTGTTCTCTTTTTGTGTTTACACCTCCATAAGATTTACCGTTGACTTGGAGTTGTCCTTTGCCTGACATAAAAATATGGAGAAATGAGAAATGGAGAAAGTGTATACAATTTTGTGCTAATTTGCGACTAAAACCACAAATAAATGAATAAATACAAACACTTAGCTCGGATTTGCTTGCTCGTTGACGAGGATGAACTCTTGATTTATGTTGATCGATGAAGGAATTGGTGATGATAACTCCTAGGTTTAAACTCCCATCATCCTCAAAATTCTCTCTCTCTTTTTGGTATTTTCTTTCTCTCAAATTTTTCTTCAACCTTCCAAAACTCTCTCAAACATCCAAAATTTTCTCTCCAAAAATAATCCTCCCTCCCAAGTTCACTTCTTCCTCCTTTTATAATCAACTCATCTACCTCCCATTCTAATTTCTCCACTAACTCCATCTCCCATTCTAATTTTTCCACTAACTCTTCTTCAACTTCATCTTCCATTCTCCATCTCTATCTCACATTCTAATTTCTCCACCTATTCTTCTCCATCTCCATCTTCCCTTCTCCATATATATCTCCCATTCTAATTTCTCCATTAACTCTTCTTCATCTCCATCTTCCCTTCTCCATTCTCATCTTATTTTCTCCATCTATTCTTCTCCATCTTCTCCTCTCCATCTCCTTTTCTCCATCTTCCCTTCTCTATCTCTTCTTCTCCATCTTCCCTTCTCTATTCTAATTTCTCCACTAACTCTTCTTTTTGTTATTTGCAAAATAATCACTCAAGTGTTAGGTATTTGCACTCTAGTCCCTAAGATTTTAAATATTTGCAATTCAGTCCTTGGAAAAATATTTCTTTAGGTTCAAATTTCCTCACAATTTTCGACACACCTCCTATATGCGTAGTCGAAATTCACCTCATGTCAAATTTAAGTTCATTTCTTGCCGCTGAAGATAATACAAAATTTAATTAAAGCTCCTTTGCAAAATTGAGTCATTCTGAGTATAATTAGGCCAAGATGAAAATTTGAAATATTAGAGAATAATGTCATAACTCCTAAAAGTGAAAAATGAAAATAAATTGACTCAAATCGATTTTTTTTTGCCTGATTCGAGATTATGCTCGTGAAGAAATACACGACCCCGAATTGGATTTTTTTAAATTTTCAATGGCCAACATGAAAAGAAAAAAAATTGACTATTTTTTTTATGTATTTTTGTGGCCTCAAATGTTATTATTTATTAAATATTTTTCTAATTTCTAAAAAATATATAAAAAATACAAAAAATTATGAAAGATTATTTTTTATTCAAAAATGGTTCTCTAGGCTTGGCCAAGGTCTCCAAAGTTGATTTTTCAATTTTATGAATTTTTATGGATTTTCTATTAATTTTCGAAAATAAAAATACCGATAATTACTGAAAATATGGAAAATCATTTTTTGGTCAAAGTTAATTCCCTAGGCTTGACCAAGGTCTCCAAACTTGAATTTTTTAATTTTATGAATTTTTATGGATTTTTTGATTAATTTCAAAAGAGAAAAGATGATTAAAAATTAGGTGTCAACAGCTGCCCCTCTTTGAAAGGAAGCTCGGCAGAGGTTCATTTCAAAGACGAGATGACACCTGAATCCTAATCGACTTAGTACACAAGAAAATAAAAAGTGTCGTGACATTTGATCCCTAATACCTTTCTGTGTAAGTTCTAGGCCAAACCCGGTTTGAGGAGGCTTTCATGCAGTGAGGGAGAGGCAAAGCGGAGAGTTTACCTGGCGCTTACCTGCTCGTCGTATAGCTGTTGCCTGACATGAATGTTCTTTGAACAAGTGCCCGAAGATTCATTCTGAGGATACTCCGAGAAGGTTAAGCTTTGACCCGTATGGTGGGTCGTACCATGATAGAATCCTGATGAAAGGATTCTACTGAGCGGTTAACCTGATTTCAGGTAAACCAAAGAAAATGTCTGTAATAAGGACTTTGTGCCTGTAAGAAGGACTTTGGTGCCTGTAAGAAGGACTTTTGGTTGCCTGTAAGAAGGACTTTGGTTTGCCTGTAAGAAGGACTTTGGTGCCTGTAAGAAGGACTTTGGGTACCTGTAAAAAGGACTTTGGGTTGCCTGTAAGGACTTTGGTGCCTGTAAGAAGGACTTTTGTGTGCCTGTAAGAAAGACTTTTGTGAGCCTGTAAGAAGGACTTTTAGTTGCCTATAAGAAGGACTTTGGTGCCTGTAAGAAGGACTTTGGTTGCCTGTAAGAAGGACTTTGGTGCCTGTAAGAAGGACTTTGGGTTGCCTGTAAGAAGGACTTTGATGCCTGTAAGAAGGACTTTGGTTTGCCTGTAAAAAGGACTTTGGGGTGCCTATAGAAAGGACTTTGGGTGCCTATAGAAAGGACTTTGGTTTGCCTGTAAAAAGGACTTTGGTTTGCTTGTAAAAAGGACTTTGGTGCCTGTAAGAAGGATTTCGATGCATGTAAGAAGGACTTTGGTAATGGACCGTTCCGTATTGGGATTTCCAATGGAAGGGCTCCAGAGATAACATACCCTAGAAAAAGGGCTTGTTCATGTGGTGCCTGCAACTCAGGACTTTTGAAAATGGACCATTCCGAATTGGAATTTCAAATGGAAGGGCTCCAGAAATAACATACCCTAGAAAAAAGGGCTCGTCTATGTTGTGCCTGTAACTCAGGACTTTTGAAAATGAACCGTTCCGTATTGGGGTTTCCAATGGAAGGGCTCCAGAGACAGTATACGCTAAATGTCACCTTTTAGGTGGACGGAAGAGGTATTAACACGAAGGGTGCCATTCTGGGATCTGGGGAGACCAGGAATCCTGGAGAAACTCAAACCCAATTTCACTTACCTCGAAGGGTGTCATTCTGAGGTCTGGGGAAACCAGAAATCCTGCAGAAGCTCTAACCCAATTTTACTTACCATGAAAAGTTCAGGTTGAAGATATACCTACCTGAGGATTTAGAGGACTGCCTAGTGATTTCTTGACAACTAGGCTTGTTCATTCAATAATCGCCAAATGAATTTTCGAGACCTTGAAAGGTAACTCGAATATCGAAAATGTGTTACCTGTCAAGCAGTGTCAGATGTAACATGTGCAAGCATTTTTATCAATGAGTTCATCGGTTCATGCAAAACCATTCAGTTGAGTTTGCAATGAATAAAACCGTATGTGTATCCTCATAATGTGTATCATGCATGACTATTCTGTCGAGTTTGCATTTCCAATTCTGTATAGGGAGGTTATCATGTCATGAATACCTCGAATGTAACCTGAATGGGGACTTCAATCCGAAAGGGCTTTCTCTCACTCTCGAGAAAGGCTGTTTATCCTGATTGCAGGATTTGAAAAGAAATCACTCAACCTTACCATCATCGCATTCAGCGAGGGTTTGAGTAATCTCGCAATTGATACGATCAAGCCGATCTGGAGGTCTTGATTAGGACCGTAATGTGGGCTGGGCTAAAGGCTTATCAAAGAGGACTCATTTCGAGTCAAGGCCATTGACAAAAAAAGTCTTCATCATCTGTTCCAGGTTTACAAGTCAAGAACCCTGCAAAATGAGAGAGGAATAATCTTGCTTGAACTTCTTCGAGCGATGCTTAAAGTCATTCAACTCTTACGTTAATTCAAGTGTTCTAATCAGAAGAGACTTTCAAGGGTCGTAACGTAGGTTGGGATTTGGGTCTGAGAAACGAAGGGCTCGTTTTGGCTCAGAAAAATATGAGAAGGGCTTGGTGTTGGTGATCATTACAGTCTTGTCATTGATCTTTGACCTTCCTGAATTTGTCTTCAATGAATACCACCATTGGCTAAGGGTGGTAGTTCTTTTACACTTTGCAAACTGACTTCTTTGGGGATCCTTTTTCGGGAATTCTCAAAATGTATGTTCAAAGTCAGAAGTTCATTACAGATGTATGGGCATTGGCCTTGCTTTTGATAGGCACTTTGTTTTTTCTGCCCGAGATTCTTTGGAGTAGCCTTTGCTTTTCTTACTCCCGACTCCCTTTTGGGAGCAGGCCCATTTTCTTTAGGCTACATTTTTTCTTTTCTCCTTGACAATCTTGTGGCTTTGAATTTTAGCAACAAGATGATTTTCAAAAGATGATACTAGACATTACATGAAAAGTCTAGCATATGAAATGGGCTCATTCGAGAATTCTCTATTGGCCCAATTATCTTCAATTCTACTCCTTGGGGGGAAGCCGTTATCTTTGCCTTGAAATGAGCAATGATCACCAATATGGGCTTGAGAAATGAATTTGCAGGCTCAATTGGGCTATGCAAAGGATGAGTGTGTAGGATAGAGAAACGAATACTCTTCGTCATCCTAATGCACTTGAATTAAAGTTCGAGTATCATGCAAAGAAAAACTCGAAGATTGATGTCAGTCCAAGCAAGAAAATTTCTAACCGTTTTCATCATGATTTTGCTGGAACTATCTCCATTTGGCCCCCGATGTGGGGTGGTTCTTGACAGGGGTTACAAAATGAAACCGCTGCTCAAATGGGTTGTCAATGGTTACTTGAAGTGTTTGGGATGGAGAATGAATACCTCCTTCACTTCGGCTATCGTATCTTTCGTGAGAAAACCCATCGCCTTGGGGAATACGGAACCTATTTGGCACATAACTCACTATGGATATGGGACGTGTATGGAAATAGGGTGCCTTTCATCATCCTGTCATGCCCCCATTCTACACATTCAATGTATCATATGCAGTTTATGCCCCAAGCCAGAATTGACAAAATTAAACATGCAGAACAGTCATACATGAATCATGGCATGTGTAAATGCAATGCAGATGCGGCAATTTTTAGCACTTCGTGTGTTTACAGAATGTGCAAGCATGGAAGAGAAATTCTCAGGAAAGGAGGGATTCGAATTGCCCCTGGATGTGCTGACCGCACAAATTGAGGGTTCACTCCTTAAGTTAAGGAGTGGCTTGTCTCTGAATTCGCCCTTTTCTTTTCAAATCAGGGGTTTGCCATCAATTTGCCCCAGTTTTATCAGTAAGGATCTTATCAGATGATCATAATTTGCCGCTTGGGGTTGTCTCCTTCAACATGTTAAATGTTAGTATTAACATTTCCTGTCAAAAGAAAAGGAGACATGTTAGCTGGTATTAGAAGGGATAAATTGGAAACGATACTGGTTTACCCTTCATCTTGATTGTTTTGCATGATCCCTTTATCAAGTTCACTGAGTCGAGTTTGTCTCAAGTTTTCGTTGGACACTTGATCATTAGGGCCAAGATTGTGGCAAAATACTGGCTTCAATATTGTTTGTCAAGTATTCCTATTTCTTACTGCAAAAAGGAAACATGCGAGGGATTGTATTATTCATTCACAACATTTACAACATTCTTCGACCTTGAGGATCGAGCTCGGACTGCCTCGAACCATTGTCATTCCAAATGTCATCAGGCTCATTAGGCTGTAAACGTCCATGAGGCTTTCCTTTCAAGGATTAATCCTTAGGGTAACGCGGCGTTGTTGCATTGCATTGGGCCATTTCACATTATGGTACTCTTCGAGGCAATTTGCAATCCCTACTAATTGACGCGTTTCTGACTACGAGAGTATCGATCTCTTCGCTTAGCCCCAAGGTTATTAGTTAAAGCATTGGCAACTTCCGATCCTTTCGCATTCTTCAAGATTATTTCTGGAATAATGTTGAATCCAATTTTGCTCCCGCCTGGGGTACTTGTGATTCCCTGCAAAAGTAAAGGGAATAATTAGTATGTGATCTAAGAGAGGTCGGTCCATGACTCCTAGATTGGCCCAATTTTAGTTTTCCATTTTATGAAAAAATCAGATGAAATTTTCTTAGGAAGACATGGACAAATTTCCCAGAAAGAGTTTTCTTGCAGATTTTATAACTCAGAAGACTGTGGTAAAATCCTTTGACATTTAAAAAATTTCCCGAAGAAATTACCTTCTTTTATCACAATAAATTTTCAAGGGTAAATTTGTCAAGAAAATCTTGTATCCATTGAAGCAGTAAGGAGAAATGTGACAAAATCTTTTTATTGGCCGACAAAATTTCCCAAAGGGATTTTTCTGCATTCATCTTTTCAGAAATGGGACACCAATTTGATTTCGATTTTTCATTTTCTTTGAAAAAATGACCACGTGGTTAAGTCCAAAATTTAACTGACACTTATCATGGACCGACCAAAAATAAATACAAGACGAAGTTAGAAAACTTACTTTCACCGTGAAAAATACCATGTAGGTCACATAGACATGCACATGAATCGTGAGTTTAAATCTTAGCCTATCTACTCTAAAGGCTGACAAATTGAAGCGAAAGACTTACGGCAAGGCGATAATCTCGCGCACATAATCAAGATTAGCCGTGATCCGACGACGTAACGAGGATTAGCCGAGCCTTCCCACTTCGGCTGCTCGAGCTAAAAATTAAAACCACTGCTTTGGTAATCTTACCAAGCCTGAGGCCTAACTTTTAAACTCATTTTTGAAAAGAGGTTCGGGATTGAATCTGGGCTAACTTTCGACGTGATCTCACGCCGAACGCTAAAACCAAATCACAATACCATCCTAAAACTAGTAGCCCAGGTTCGGCCACGGGACGTGTGTGATGTAGTGCTAAAACTGTAAACACATGCATAACATTTAAATGCAAACACCGCTTCAATAATGTGCATAATTTAAATTTAATTCCCATACACCAGACCTGCAAAACAAAGGGTTAGCCAAACACTCTACCCCTTATAACTCCCATCCTGCAAAACTATTTAACACTCAACCCGCTCGGTGGAGGCGTTCGTCGGGGAGAAATCTGGGAGGTCGGAGCTAGGTCGGTGGCATCGGGGGACTCGGGGGAGGTCGGAGCTTGGTCGTCGGGGAAATTTGGTCGGACGCTGGCCTCGAAGGGGACGATTGTCGCCACCTAAAATTCATTTTTAGGTTAATGGATTACCAGATTAATTAATTAAATTAACTAACCTAGTTCGAGCTCTCCCAAGCTCTACCAAATCGCAACTTTGATTTTTTTCACATGATTTTAGAATTTAGAGTCGCCACTAATCATTTTTGGTAGGTTGATTAGAAACCTAAGTAAATTAGCGAGAGGACTAAATTACTTCTACGAACCAGAGATTATGAGTTCGGGGACTTGGTTACACTAGTTAATTAAAACTAATGCCCTTTTGGTACCTTAATTTCATGGATATCCTGATTTGGCAATTCATGCTTGGTTTATTCCTCAGGCTCTAGTGGAGTGTTCTCTTTTTGTGTTTACACCTCCATAAGATTTACCGTTGACTTGGAGTTGTCCTTTGCCTGACATAAAAATATGGAGAAATGAGAAATGGAGAAAGTGTATACAATTTTGTGCTAATTTGCGACTAAAACCACAAATAAATGAATAAATACAAACACTTAGCTCGGATTTGCTTGCTCGTTGACGAGGATGAACTCTTGATTTATGTTGATCGATGAAGGAATTGGTGATGATAACTCCTAGGTTTAAACTCCCATCATCCTCAAAATTCTCTCTCTCTTTTTGGTATTTTCTTTCTCTCAAATTTTTCTTCAACCTTCCAAAACTCTCTCAAACATCCAAAATTTTCTCTCCAAAAATAATCCTCCCTCCCAAGTTCACTTCTTCCTCCTTTTATAATCAACTCATCTACCTCCCATTCTAATTTCTCCACTAACTCCATCTCCCATTCTAATTTTTCCACTAACTCTTCTTCAACTTCATTTTCCATTCTCCATCTCTATCTCACATTCTAATTTCTCCACCTATTCTTCTCCATCTCCATCTTCCCTTCTCCATATATATCTCCCATTCTAATTTCTCCACTAACTCTTCTTCATCTCCTTCTTCCCTTCTCCATTCTCATCTTATTTTCTCCATCTATTCTTCTCCATCTTCTCCTCTCCATCTCCTTTTCTTCATCTTCCCTTCTCTATCTCCTCTTCTCCATCTTCCCTTCTCTATTCTAATTTCTCCACTAACTCTTCTTTTTGTTATTTGCAAAATAATCACTCAAGTGTTAGGTATTTGCACTCTAGTCCCTGAGATTTTAAGTATTTGCAATTCAGTCCCTGGAGAAATATTTTTTTAAGTCCAAATCTCCTCACAATTTTCGACACACCTCTTCTATGCTTAGTCGAAATTCACCTCATGTCAAATTTAAGCTTATTTTCTGCCGCTGAAGATAATGCAAAATTTAATTAAAGCCCTTTGAAAAAATTGAGTCATTTTGGGTATAATTGGGCCAAGAAGAAAATTTAAAATATTAAAGGATAATGTCACAACTCCTAAAAGTGAAAAATAAAAATAAATTGACTCAAATTGAATTTTTTTTTTGGCCTGATTCGAGACCATGCTCGTGAAGATATACACGACCCCGAATTGGATTTTTTTTAATTTGCGATGGCCAACATGAAAAGAAAAATATTGACTATTTTTATGTATTTTTGTGGCCTCATATGTTATTATTTATTAAATATTTTCCTAATTTCTAAAAAATATATAAAAATACAAACAAATTATGAAAAATTATTTTTTATTCAAAAATGGTTCTCTAGGCTTGGCCAAGGTCTCCAAAGTTGATTTTTCAATTTTATAAATTTTTATGGATTTTCTATTAATTTTCGAAAATAAAAATACCGAAAAATACTGAAAATATGAAAAATCAATTTTTGGTCAAAATTGGTTCCCTAGGCTTGACGAAGGTCTCCAAACTTGAATTTTTTAATTTTATAAATTTTTATGGATTTTTTGTTAATTTCAAAAGAGAAAAGATGATTAAAAATTAGGTGTCAACAACGATCACCGGAGCGAACGGAGGAGGAGGGATTTGAGAGAGAGAGAGAGAGAGAGAGAGAGAGAGAGAGAGAGAGAGAGAGAGAGAGAGAGAGAGAGAGAGAGAGAGAGAGAATTTTGAGATCCGAGAGAGAGAGAGAAATACCTGTCGCACAAAATAAAAAAAAAATTCAAAAAAATGCTACAGTACTGCTACAGTTCAACAAACCCGCGCCCAAATTTTGGACATCTTCTCCGATCCACGTAGCGAAATCTCGGCCGTCCGATGAGAATGGACGGCCGAGATTAAAGCTATGTTACCCTGCCATAGTTGAAGCTATGGCAGACGATCCCGATCCGTAAACTGGGTGTCTACGACTAAAAAGGTGAGTGAAACTTTTGAAAAGAGTGAGAAAGCAGAGCTCATAAATGGTGGGTCACGCGGTTCTACATAATTTGTAACTTTTTTTTTTCAAGTCCATGGTACAAAACCGGCCCGAACCGCCGGTTCCGGGTTTAGTTCATGATTTGAAGAAAATAGAATCGGGCCCGGATGTAACAGGCCAGTTTTGGTTTGGAACCCCCGGTCCAGTCAACGGGCCAGTTTTGATTTTAATCCAAGCCAGTCAACGGGCCAGTTTTGAAATTGGCCCGTGGCCATGGCTAGTTGGTGAGCTCATACTCATTTCACCCCATGACGTTTGCGCCGGCATCGCCGACAATTGGGAGGCAAACTCTTCGGATGGCAACGATGGTAACCGCAATAAGACGACTCGACCCTTGATGGCTCTCGAAAACGAGCTCCTTTTCGGGGTGCTGTATTTATTTTTATTTTTTTGCAGAGCCTCAGACACCCTTACCTCTCTCTTGCAGATAGAGCCGTCAATATGGGTCATTAACTTTTGAAGGACTAACTAAAAATGGGCCAAATAGGTTGAAGTGAAATTAAATTGGTCAAAATTGGGGAATGCATGAAACCGATGTTTGATCCATATTGAACCCATTTTCGACCTATAACTCTTACAAATTGCAAATGGGTCTAGGGCCTCAAAGCCTAAACTTTCTTCTCATTATTTTTTTAATTTTCTATTTTTATAAATGGACCTATGGCGTCGTCCACCAGTCACCACCACCATCGTGGTCGCTGTTCGCCAGTCATCGCTGCCCGCCACCACTGTCGCGATCGCCACCGCTCGCCGCCACCATCGCGGTCGCCGTTCGCCGGTCGCTGCTGCTCTCCACCGCCGTCGGGCTCGTCGCTCGTCGATCGTCACCGCCGTCACGATCATCGCCCATGGCCGCCGTCACGGTCCCCGATTGCTGCCGCGACCGCCGTTACAGTCGCCGTCCACTATCGCAGCTACCATCACGGTCGCCATTCACCGTCGCGGCCGCCGTCTGCCGCCATCGCCGCCATGGCGGCCGCTGGTGATTGTTTGCTGCTGCCGTCGGTCACCGTTTGCTGTCGCTTGTCATTCGTCGCCCCTCATCATCTGCCGTCGCCGCCGCCGCTTGCTGCGCCGCTTGCTGCGTCTGCCATGGCTAGAGTAAAATGAAAAAAAAAATAAAATAAAAATACTTTGAAAAAACTATTTTAATAATAAAAATATTTTATTTTTTAAAATTAAAAAAAATCAAGAAAAATTAATTTTTTTAAAAAAATAGAAAAAATTTCGTTAGATTTTTTATTGCATGAAAGTATTTTAGTAATATCATTTTTTATTTTATTTAATAATTTTTTATTATTTAATTTTATTTTTTATTTAATGTAAAAATTTTATCTAATAACATATACATGTGAAAAGCTTAAAATAGGTTAGATAAGTTATATAATTTTTCTTAGAATATTAGTGTAATTTGGTAATATAGGTCAAAATAGGTCAAGTCAGGTTTGGGTTAGTTACGGGTTAAGTCGGGTATGGGTCATTGGATATAGGTCAAAACGGGTTAGACATGTCAATATGGGTGGGACCATATTCGATCCGACCTAAACCCGACCTTGACCTACCCATTTGACACCTCTACTTGCAGACAATGGTTACATTCATCTCCACACCACCCCCCATTTTTTTTTGGTTCCATCCCCGGTCAGAACTAAATCTATCAAATGTGTTGATTGGATCCGTGTAGAAAATGGTCGAACCTATATTGACTTATTTATATACAATATAGATTGATGATATATACTCGATTCGATCTGTAGCCAACTCGATGTGACCTGAAATCATTTTTTTAAACGCCTTTTTCTTATTTTGACAAAATAAAAAATAATTTTTCTTATTAAATTATTGTCTTTGAAGAATAAGTAGATTCAGGGACTCGCTTGTCGAGTTAGAGAGGAAGTAAGGGGGTTAGCTATGGAAGGGAGTGTGAAAATGGCGGCAAAACTCCGGCCCAGGCCATGAAATGGGGCCGAGTTTTAAACTCATTTTCACTTATTTGTAAATTTTTTTAAGTGACCCACGTACAATTTGGCCCATAAAAAGCGAGTTGAAGAGTGGTTTCTAACCCATAGTGACATCTCAATTAGCGTCGCATGAACACACAAAAGCTTGTCCTCATTTGGACACAGTGAAGTAGTCTTGCCCTGATGCAACTTGTCGCCTGAACGGCGTATTAAACTTCCACATCCAGCAGCTGATCAGTATGATTTTTTTCCAAGTTATGACGAGTGTATTACATGTCTCCATGGTTGATCAGCCTAAGCTTCTCTCTTCCTCACGTCAAGAGTAAGCTAATCAAAATCAACCCTCTACGTACTAGTTGGGATTCAACTGGCGTAACCAATTGTACTTGTCACCGTTGCTGAAGATTCCCGTGCAAGTAATAGGAAAATCAGAACCGAAAAATTCACATAGACATTTCATCAAGCATGTGGGTGACAACGTGCAAATTTCCAACAGAAAAGAACCAATCACTCACTTGGTCGAGTCATTTCGTCATAGTGATACAAGACTGAGCAGCAAAAATCAACTTTTTCGCATTGAATTAGTCACTTGAGCTCGATAGGCAAAGAATTGGGAGATGTCGCACGACCTGCGCAATTTATGTTCGAGCAAATTCGCCTCAGCAGCATGCGTCCTTGACTTACCCCGATTTCCCCAAACATATGAGAATCAAAGCTAACTATGGTGGAGATGGCTTCGTTAGCTTTCTCGGCAGTTTCGATGCGTAACTCTCCATCGCGTAGGAGAGAGAAAATAATTTATAAAGCCACGTAGGAGAGAGAAAATTATAAAGAAAGGCCATGTTAGTAATTTTCGTTAGCCTAATTGGACAAAGATAACGAAAAGACTCGATTGCACTAATTTAACAAGTTTTAGGAGATAATTGTACGTTTCGAAAGTTTTAGAATTCAATCGCACTTTTGTAGCAAATTTTAGGACTTCTAGCACACTTAACCCTTGATTTTTCCCCGTTGGTGGGAGATGTAGCTGATATTTGATTGTACGGAGAATTGTGAAACTTTTACCCAATGTCCGGATACGAAGAGTTGCCATGGCACGAAACATTATGGAAAGAAAAGGGGAGTGACGTTATCTAATGGATCTTTTCACAGTATATTGTTCTGATAGATATTCAAGCAATCTTCCACTATTATACATTCATGAAACAAAATGGGCATTCTTCAAGTTGAAAATAAAAGGGAAGAGAATTGGGGAATTTATGTATATTTCGAAATATCTAGAAAAGAGTACACGAGCCTATTTATAAGCTTTATTAAAAGACTAAATAAGATAATAAGCTAAACATAATAACTGAATATAATCAATCAAGCATATACACTATCAAAAATATATATGCCTAATCCTGAAAGATATGCTAAATCACCTAAATATCCTAATATTGCTAGCACTTCTGAGCTTGCAATCTATCGCTAGAACAGAAGCGAGTGCAATCATGCATAATACCCCCTACTTAATTTAAGAATAGAATCGACCCTTATAGAACTTGAAAATCGCTAAATAATCTAGATCTTAATCAAAAGATCAAGGACGAAAGCACCACCATTGGACTCGTTTCTTGTCCATAGCCCCGCACTAGATACCATGAATCAGACGCTGGAACTCGTAGTGGCGGCTTCGATGTCAAATACCATAAGATCGGTCGACTCCGGCTTGTTCATTTCACCGATTGAAGCCCAGTAAGAATCACATCTCGTCTCGTCGAGTAAACTCTGAGTCTCCTCGCCGTTCCATTGGTCGGCCCACAAGTTCTTGCTGATCCTAGCCAGTTGCTCAGCCACTTCCCTCATTGTCGGCCTACTCATGCCATTGTAGTTCAAGCACCTTCTAGCGAGCGAACCGACCCCCTCGATCTGCTGCTGCTCGCCTTCATCGGATGCCTCGAAATTTGTCATGCGGAGGAGTGTCCCGTCCTCCACAGCCAAGATGAAAGATTGGAGGATGTTGATTTTTTCCCCAGATTTTGTCCGCCGAGTCGGTATCTCTCCAGTGAGGAGCTCCACGAGGACAACCCCAAAACTATAAACGTCGCTCTTCATGGTCAATTCACCGGTGATGAGATACTCGGGGTCGAGGTAACCTATTGTGCCTTGAATTCTCTCGGCTATATGAGTCTTTCCAGGAGAAATCAAAACCGAGGCTCCGAAATCAGATACTTTTGCTAAGTGGTTGTCGTCCAAAAGTATATTCAGAGACTTGACATCGCTGTGGATGATGGGGGGGTCGGCCAGGGAATGCAAGTACTCGAGGGCCAAGGCAACTTCCGAGGCAATCCTTAGGCAATTCTTCCACAATCGCAGAACGGTGGATCCCTTGTCATGAATATGGTGATAGAGAGTCCCATTGGGGATGAATTCATAGACCAACAATGGCACTTTTGTCTCCAAACATATGCCCAGGAGCTTGACCAAGTTCTTGTGATTCACCTGCGAAATGATGCCGATTTCGTGCAGGAATTCATCATGAGTGCTCGGAGACCCATCCTTGTTCACGTCTTTCGGCTTCTTGACGGGGACATCTCTAGGCTTCTTGACCGCGACTAAGACATCGCCGTCGATTCTTCCTTTGTAAACCGAAGCGAAACCACCCTCACCAAGCTTGTTGCTGGCATCGTAGTTGTTGGTGGCTTTAGCCAACTCTGCCTCGGTGAAGATTTTCACTCGCTGGTGCTTCAAGATCTCTCCTCCATTTTGCCTGAAGTGTCTATCTTTGGCCCTCCTCTTGCATATGAACAAGACAAGGCCACAAACAACTGTGCATAGCGTTACCGCTACCACGGCTGCCACACAAAATTGAGGAATGGATGGATTAGTTTCTCTCCCGAACGATTGATTTACTTTGACAAATAATGAATATGGACCTTCTGAACTTTAAATTCATCTGCTTAAATTACTTGACACTTGAGCCACCAAATGGAGTAGCCGGACCGATAGCGAGTGGACTCCTAGTCTAAAGCAAGAGTTAGCTTAGATTGTTGAGCGACCATCACAAGGGAATTAGAGTTACCTGCGGCGATTATGGCAAGACGAGAAGTTTGGCAACCGACTTTGCCATCACCAGTCATGCCAAATGGGCAGTCGCATGTGTAGTTCCCGGGCGTATTCTTGCAATTCCCGTGACATGGATATTGTCCTGGATCCTTGCACTCGTCGATGTCTACATCAAACAGAATCGAAGGTGAACTGTAAATGTACGTTCATGTATTGAAGCATCTTAACTCAACTCAGATGAAAAACTGAAGAGGAGAAGAATACCTTGACATCCTTGGGAGGCATAGGGATTCCCCGTGTACCCATCCTCACAGAGGCAACGATAACCGTCCCCGTTCTTGAAGTCGGAGCAGAAACTGTTGGCCCCGCAGTGGAAGCTCGTTTTGCTCAATTTCGCTTCCGAGCAGTTCAAACCCCGTTCAATCACCCAATCCAGGACGACCCTTGAGAAAACGTCTTTGCCGATATCATCCGGGACAGGAAGCTTGTAATCGGAGACATTGAACGACGCCTCGTCCACTACGAACGTTGACCCGCAATAGGTAAAGTCAACTGAGGTGTAATTGGTGGTGCTGGTCATGGATATATTGAGGCTCCTCAGGCTCTTGGGGATCGACGTCTGACAGCAACCGAGGCCAGAGCAAGCCCTCTCGGCCGTGAAGTCGATGTCATCGTCCCGGCAATAGGAGAAGCATCCACTCCCAAAAGACCCCTCGGCGTCCGAGATACGAGCCACGGTGTCACAACCCAAAACAGTGAGCTTGTTCCGGGCGTCCGAGAATGTATAAGGCCAGCCTTTGCCCAATGTGATCGACGGGTTAGGGTTAGAGTCCTCAAGCCGAAGGCCACTGTCATTATAGCAGTCTAAAGCGCGGTACTGGCCAATGGTCATTGTCCCATCCTCCACGGATATGTTGTAAACCGGAATATTCTTGCCGAGGAACAGGTCCCCCGTAGTGTTGCTGCAGTTGAGGACATGGTAGGGGTTCCACGCGCAACTTTCCACGAGCCCGAACGGGAAAGGCACGCTCGTGTTGCCGCACTTCCGGACGCAGTTCTTATTCCCGGTAAAAGTGGCCAAGGTGACGGCTACGGCCATTGGAAGGAAACACAGTACCGCCGCCTTCATCCTTATGATTCTCCAATCCGTGCTTTCCTCTGGCTCTCCCCTCACCGGTTTTTGTAGCCTACTTTCGATTTGATGACCATGCCTCCGTGGCAGCCAAGTCAGTCCGCACATTGGAAGACCGAGTCATCGATCACGACTGTTGGAGAGCGAGCGGGCTTTTACGGCGAACTTGCCTGGATATAGACTTGGTTAACGCTCATATTGCTTTCGTTTTCATGGAGAATTGAAACGTCCTAGAATTCAAACGTCCTAGAGGCGTGATTGTTTCCCAAGATCGGAAAATTTCTCGATTCTCAAAGTATTAATTGCCATTCGACAAAAGAAAAATCACTTTAATCTAAAAAGTTTTGTGATTTGTTGATCAATAAGTACTCTTGAGGAACTCCTCAGCGAAATCCTTTTTCTGAAAATTTTCTTGCTTCAATTTCGAATTAAAAATGAAAATTATAATTGATGCAACTTCTCACATGATTGTCGCCAATTTATCCTCCGCTCTAAATTCCCTAACTTCCCCTTTCTTCTTTACTTATCCCGTTTGTTTTGTACACTAATTTGTCTACATTTTTACGAATATATTATTTGCCAATGTAATGTGAGAGAATTACCGCAAATGCGTGCACATTGGAGTTCTTGCACAAAGTATAAATACCTCTTCGCCTCCATCATTCTATGTACTCCTATCTTCTGCTTTTTCCCCATTCATGACCATTACGAAGCTTTGGAACTTAAGAGGACAGTAGCATCTTTATCTTCTGCACCTCGTAAAAAGAGATAATGAGGATAGCACTAGCACACCTAGTACATTCTTGATTTCTATATTTGTTGCCTAGTGGATCTCGAAAATTTTCTTTTATAATCCGAAGACTACACTATAACTACCCGGTTATCTGGAGGGTAACTAACGCAACTAATGCAACAAAACACCCCCCTCCCCAACACACACAACCTAGAGTCGAGCTCCCCAGGCTAGGAACCGAACCCACAACACTTGATTTTTTTAGCCGAAAGCACGAGAGGTCCTCATCATTTGATCAATTTCAAGGTCGGTTTCACGGAATTTCATAATCCATACATAACGCATAATCAAATTAAGACCCGTTAGCATTTCAAAAAGAAGTGAGAGAACACGGGCTCCATATCAACATGGAGGAAGACTTGACAAGTCTTTGTCTTGCTTTGTAGAACACAAGCTCCATATCATCATGGGGGAAGACTTGACAAGTCTTCAGAGCAAGTCTTCGTCTTGCTCTGTAGAACACGGGCTCCATATCAACATGGGGGAAGACTTGACAAGTCTTCGTCTTGCTCTGTAGAGCACGGGCTCTATATCATCATGGGGGAAGACTTGACTAGTCTTCGTCTTGCTCTGTACCCTACGAAAGCCCTAAGGAAAAGTGATGTTTTGGGGAAGAAGTGACAATGTCGTCCTTGCTCCTTTTTGCTTGGTGCGCAGAAGGAAGGTTGACTCAAGAAAGTTTGTTAGGATGCGTAAAGTAACACTTTTGAAAGTAAATTCTGCTTCAAAAGTACTTTTAAAATAGAAATCTGTTTGATAATGTAACTTTTGAAATAGAAAAATGTTTGGTAAAAAATTTTACTTATCAAAGAAATTTCTACTTCTGAAGTGAATTTTCACTTCTAAAGTTATTTTTTCCATAATTTAAGAAGCTTAAAAAAAATTGATTCTAATTCAAAAAATATTTCTTGCTTCACCCTCTTTGCATGCCCTCACTCTCTTTTCATTATAAATCTCTCGACCAACCATGCCTCCGTTGTTGCCGCCCACCACTGCCCTCCACTGCCCACTAGCTAGATCCGCCGCCAACCACCGTTGCTTAACCCCCTCCTTGATGATCGCTACCGACCGCCCCCTATTGACCAACGCCCACCCACATCCACCACCAATAGCTGCCTTCAACCTCCATTGGCCGCCGTTGACCACCGTTGCCGCAACCCTCGCCTCGCCCACCACCGTCATCCCCTACAGACCACCGTCGCCCATCACCAAAGTAAAAAATAAATAATATTTTTTAAAATTTTTAAAAAGTAAATAATAATTTTTAATGATAAAATTTAATTTTTAAAGAAATTTAAAAAAATTAAAAATGAAGTAAAAAATTTTCAGCTATCGACAATAATTCATCATAGAAGATTTTGCATTAATAATATTCCATAAATATAAATTTTCAACTATTACCAAAGGAATTTTTGTGATTTGAATTAACTTTTGGAGCAGATGTAGAACAAGCAACTGTTGCCTCTAAGTAGAAGTAAAAAAAATCAACTTTTACTTTTAAGTGGAAGTAGAATCAACTTCTGGCATGAAGTTAATTTCTGAAGCAGAAATGTTGCCATGCGCACCCTTAGTCCTCTCAAAATATCGGCTAAAACTTCTGTCATATCTTGCGGAAGGCTAATTTGAGGACCTACGCCATGCACAAACACCCTTTTTACTAATATAATTAGGTAAAACTATGATGAAATTTGCATGCTGACTCATATTTTATAGCATTTTCAATACTCTATATGATGGATGTTTATTCAGACTATGTTGTAAACTAGACTTACGATTCTAAGACATTAAATTTGTTTGACAAACTAGTGAGACAATGCATAAAGCACTAATGTAAACAATTAAAAGAAACTATGATGTGGTGATTATAGACCTCTAGATGCAATGATAAGTGAACTTGCTTTTCAAGAAAGAGCTATGTGCATTTGGTGTCCGAGGAAAAATTATCAGAAAAATCCTAAACCTATTGCAATTATGCCAATTCATTCCTAAATCTTATCTTTTGCCAATTGAGTCATAAATCTTTTGCATTTAAATCTTTTTCAAATTCTCAATTATTTTTTTTCATGTCTTTTTTTATTTTCTTTTTTTGTTAGGGCTAGTGACCTCCATCGATCGATGGGCAAGGGCTTCCAGGCCCTCATCTAGTGGCCAGAGGGCTAGAGACCTCCTGCCGGCCCTAAAAAAATGAAAAGAAAGAAAAGAAAGAAAAAAAAATAAAATTAATTAATTAATCTCAGACTATTAAAAAATATCAACGTCAACGCTAACTGGCCAAATGTACTGAATTAACACAAATACAAAATATCTGGAACTCAATTGGCCAAAAAAAATGAATGAATTGACACGATTGCAATATATTTAAGACTTTTTTTTAATTTTGTCTAGCATATGATGCAATGTCATGCTATATTCATCCGGAAGTAATTAAAAGAGATATTTACTTTAATTCAAGTTTTGCAGTACAATACGTGTATATTCTTTGCGAAATATCAGATGTAGCATTTTAAATCATGGTGAATTTTCAATAGATTTAAAGCAAGATACTGCTCCTTCCAATCTTTGAGATCTCTAGCTTGCAATCTTTACTTATATAATTGTACACTCTTCCCATCGAATCACTTCTTCCTCATCCAAAAGCGTGATTCCAACTTTTACGACATCTAGTAGTAGGAAAAAGCTCTCCAAATGTTGGGACTAAAGAGCCAAATACATATTGCCACATCCTGAATCCAACTAGAATGAGAAAATGACACAACCCTCCTTTTGCCCAAAAAATACAAACTCAAAACACAAATCAACAATCTGTTATCATATATATATATATATATATATATGGGAAATATTAATCACCTTAGTAACAACACTTTGATAGGTTTGTCCTATCTAAGGTGAGGTGTGGTTAACCAGTAGAAAACCCGGTAGCAAAGCCCAGAGGGGCAGTAAGTCCATTGGTCGACGGTAACCTAGGTAGCGTGAAAACAAAGGCGTTATGATGAGTTTATTAAGAAGAACAAACTCTTCCTCTAGTTCTATATCATAAATGTCTTTAGATCAGGTCTTATGAATAGACAACCTATGAACATAGAAGATTTCAACAAATCTATAGAAAATTAGGAAATCCCTAAAGTCCAGCTTAATCAAAAAGGGTTTTCCTCTTTTAAATTCTTTTGAATCAATTCAGCTTTTAAATCGCGAATCTCTCAGAAAACATAAACAAAAATTCAATTATATTCATATAGGATTAATCCAAGTAAATAGTGACCCTTTCGCTAAAAAGGACTAAACATGTCTATCCTCATACCCCTAATACAAGCCCCCACAATCATGACCACCCACATAAAGTAGAGTACCCAAGTGTATGAATCAAACCCACAACAATTGATTTTTTCAGCCGAAAGTATGAGAACGCCCTTATCATTGGATGATTCCAAGGTAGGTTCTCTAAGTTTCGCATTCCATACAAAATACATAAAAAAAAGTAAGACCCGTTAGCCTTTCAACAAGAAGAGAGAACACGAGCCCCATATCAACATTGGGGAAGACTTGACAAGTCATCGTCGAGGACAGTCTTCGCAAGTGGATGTCGTTTCTTGTTTCAACAATGGAAGGCGGAAAATTCACAAGCAAGTCTTCATCCCGCTCAGTGTCGAAGAAAATTCGCAAAGAAAAATGACAATTGGGAGAAAGAAGAGAGGTTGACCCAGGAAAGTTTCTTAGTCCTCTCAAAATATCATCTGAATTTTTTTTTAATCAATTTTTTGCGGAAGGCTAATTTGAGGACCCGAGCCATGCCCAAACACCCTTTTTACTGATATTGTTAGTTAGAACTGATTTATACAACTTTCTCAAATTATTAGAATTCACCTCTATGTTGATCTTTCTATTTTGAATATTCTATACGATGGACGCAGCCATCGTTCCGCCAGTAGGACGCAACCTCAATCTCTGTAAATATATCTGATAAACTTTGGTGCTCGGATTTTAGTGTGAAAGTAATCTTGCCTCGGGTAGTAATAACAAGATTATGTTTAATGCTGCCCCGAGATAGCTCGGGTTATTATTTTTAGTTTTTATTTGCTATTTAATTTATTCATTGCTTTACCTACTCTTGCGCGCTACATCTGTTATCATAAATGCTTGAACATGTAGATGCATGTAAGGAAACAAAAACGACCAAGACTGGTACAGATTGCATAATTCTCTTACTCGTAGAAAAGCAAAGCGATCTCCCATGTTTTGCTTAGTTTCTTCCGACCTACAATAAGTTAATGGCGGCTACCAACTCTCTTTTTATATGATTAGATATAAGAAATCAAATTGCGATCAATACAGCTTGGGAGATTCTATGCGAAATGTCTATCTTTGGCCCTCCACTTGCATATGGACAAGACTAGGCCACAAACAACTGTGCATAGCGTTACCGCTACCACGGCTGCCACACAAAATTGAGGAATGGATGGATTAGTTTCTCTCCCGAACGATTGATTTACTTTGACAAATAATGAATATGGACCTTCTGAAATTTAGAACTAGAATATGTTGCTATATTCATTTGCTTAAATTACTTGACACATGAGCCACCAAATGGAGTAGCCGGACCGATAGCGAGTGGACTCCTAGTCTAAAGCAAGAGTTAGCTTAGATTGTTGAGCGACCATCCCAAGGGAATTAGAGTTACCTGCGGCGATTATGGCAAGACCAGAAATTTGGCAACCGACTTTGCCATCACCAGTCATGCCAAATGGGCAGGCGCATGTGTAGTTCCCGGGCGTATTCTTGCAATTCCCGCGACATGGATATCGTCCCGGATCCTTGCACTCGTCGATATCTACATCAAACAGAATCAAAGGTGAACAGTAAATGTACGTTCATGTATTGAAGCATCTTAACTCAACTCAGATGAAAAACTGAAGAGGAGAAGAATACCTTGACATCCTTGGGAGGCATAGGGATTCCCCGTGTACCCAGCCTCACAGAGGCAACGATAACCGTCCCCGTTCTTGAAGTCGGAGCAGGAACTGTTGGCGCCGCAGTGGAAGCTCGTTCTGTTCAATTTCGCTTCCGCGCAGGTCAAACCCCGTTCAATCACCCAATCCAGGACGATCCTTGAGAAAATGTCTCCGCCTATTTCATCCGGGGCAGGAAGCTTGTAATCGGAGACATTGAACGACTCCTTGTCCACTACGAACGTTGATCCGCAATAGGTAAAGTCAACTGAGGTGTAATTCGTGGTGCTGCTCATGGCTATATTGAGGCTCCTCAGGCTCTTGGGGATCGACGTCTGACAGCAACCGAGGCCAGAGCAAGCCCTCTCGGCCGTGAAGTCGATGTCGTCGTCGCGGCAATAGGATAAGCATCCACTCCCAAAAGACCCGTTGGCATCCGAGATAAGAGCCACGGTGTCGCAACCCAAAACAGTGAGCTTGTTCCGGGTGTCCGAGAATGTATAATGCCCGCTTTCGTGCAGTCTCATCGACGGGTCGGGGTTAGAGCCCTTGCGCCGAACGCCACTGCCGTCGTAGCAGTCCAGAGCTCTGTACAGGCCAATGGCCATTGTCCCATTCTCCACGGATATGTTGTACACCGGAATGTTCTCGCCGAGGAACAGGTTCCCCGTAGTGTGGTTGCAGATGA
Organism: Psidium guajava; assembly: GCA_016432845.1. NCBI lineage: Eukaryota > Viridiplantae > Streptophyta > Magnoliopsida > Myrtales > Myrtaceae > Psidium > Psidium guajava. Next base: position 36,321,672 of record CM028226.1, read on the forward strand.
GGACGAGGTCGGGGTTCCACGCGCAACTTTCCTCGAGCCCGAACGGGAAAGGCACGCTCATGTTGCCGCACTTCCGGACGCAGTTTTTATTCCCGGTAAAAGTGGCCAAGGCGACGGCCACGGCCATTGGAAGGAAACACAGCACCGCCGCCTTCATCTTTATGATTCTCCAATCCGTGCTTTCCTCTGGCTCTCCCCTCACCGGTTTTTGTAACCTACTTTCGATTTGATGACCATGCCTCCGCGGCAGCCAAGTCAGTCCGCACATTGGAAGACCAAGTCATCGATCACGACTGTTGGAGAGCGGGCGGGCTTTTTCGGCGAACTTACCTGGATATAGACTTGACTAATGTTCATATTGCTTTCGTTTTCACCGAGAATTCAAACGTCCTAGAGCCGTGATTGTTTCCCAAGATCGGGAAATTTTTCGATTCTCAAAGTATTAATTGCCATTCGACACAAGAAAAATCACTTTGAATCTAAAATGTTTCGTAATTTGTTGATCAGTAAGTACTCTTGAGGAACTCCTCAGCAAAATCCTTTTTCTGAAAATTTTCTTGCTTCAATTTCGAACTAAAAATGAAAATTATAATTGATGCGACTTCTCACATGATTGCCGCCAATTTATCCTCCACTCTAAATTCCCTAACTTCCCCTTTCTTCTTTACTTACCCCCTTTGTTATGTACACTAATTTGTCTACATTTTTACAAATATATTGTTTACCAATGTAATGTGAGAGAATTACCGCAAATGCTTGCACATTGGAGTTCTTGCACAAAGTTTAAATACCTCTTCGCCTCCATCATCTTGATTGTAATCTCTTTCCATGTACTCCTATCTTCTTCTTTTTCCCCATTCTTGACCATCACGGAACTTTGAAACTTAGAGGATAGTCACATCTTTGTCTTCCACACCTCGTAAAAAGAGATGATTTTTCCTTAAGGACAGCACTGGCACAACCTGTATATTCTTGATTTTTATATTTGTTGCCTAGTGGATCTCGAAAATTTTCTTTTATAATCTGAGGACTCAACCATAATTAGCTGGTTATCTGGAAGCTAACTAACACAACAATCCACCACCACGACCACCCGCTTAGAGTCGAACTCCCCAGGGTGGAATGGAATCCACAACACTCGATTTTTTCAGCCGAAAGCATGAGAGGTCGTTATCATTTGGTCAATTTCAAGGTCGGTTTCTCGGAATTTCACAATCCATACATAACACATAATCAAAGTAAGACCCTTCAACAAGAAGTGACAGAACATGGGCTCCATTTTAACATGGGGGAAGACTCGACAAGTCTTCGTCTTGCTCTTTAGCATAGGCGCTCCATATCATCATGGGGGAAGACTTGACAAGTCTTCGTCTTTCTCTGTAGAACACGGGCTCCATATCATCATGGGGGAAAAGAAGACAAGTCTTCGTCGTGCTCTGTACCCTACGAAAGTCCCTGGGAAAAATGACGTTGTGGAGAAGAAGTGACAAATTCGTCCTTGCCCTTTTTTGCTTGGTGCTTAGAACGAAGGTTGACTCAGGAAAGTCTCTTAGGATGCATATAGTAACATTTTTGGAAACGAATTTTTGCTTTAAAAGTACTTCTGAAGCAGAAATTCATTTTTGCTAATGTAACTTCTGAAGCAGAAATATGTTTGGTAAAAAAATATACTTCTCAAAAAAAATTTTACTTCTAAAGTTATTTTTCTTCTAATTTGAGAAGTTTAAAAAAATTGATTCTCAACTCAAGAAGCATTTCTTGCTTCACCCTCTTTTCATGCCCTCACTTTCTTTTCATTACGCATCTCTCGCTCAACCATGCCTTCGCCGTTGCTACCCATTGGCCCCACCCACCAGCGTCCGCCATTGCTGCCCCCCCTCGACGATAGCTACCGACCTCCCCCCTCTTGACCAATGCCCGCCCGTTGCTACTCGCTATTGCCAACCACCGCATCTAACCTCTGCCAACCGCCATCGACCATCGTCGCCACAGCCCACCCCTTGCCAACCGCCGTCATCCCCCGTCGACCACCATTGCTCACAGCCATTGCCCATCGCCAGAGTAAAAAATAAATAATATTTTTTAAATTTTAAAAAGTAAATAATTTTTTAATCATAAAAATTATTTTTTAAAAAATTAAAAATAAAATAGAAATTTTTCAGCCATCTATAATAATTTATCGTAAAAGATTTTGTGTTAATAATGTACCAAAAATAAAAATTTTCAACCATTACCAAATGAATTTCTCTGATCAAATATTAACTTATGGAGTAGAAGAAGATAAATCAACTTTTGCTTCTGAGTAGAAGTAAAAAAAATCAACTTTGTTTCTGAGTAGAAGAAGAATCAACTTCTATCTATAAGTTAATTTTTGAAGCAGAAATGTTGCCATGCGCGCCGTTAGTCCTCTCAAAATATCGGCTGAAGCTTCTATCAAATTCTTGTAGGAGGCAAATTTGAGGACCCGCGCGATGCGCAAACACCCTTTTTACTAATATAATTAGGTAGAACTATGATGAAATTTGCATACTGATTTATATTTTATAGCATTTTCAATACTCTATATGATGGATGTTTATTCCGACTATGTTGTTAACTAGACTTATCACATTAAATTCCTTTGACAAATTAGTGAGACAAAGCATAAAGCACTAATGTAAATAATTAAAGGAAACTGGTGATGTGGTGATTATAGACTTCTAGATGCAATGATAAGTGAACTTGTCTTTCAAGAAAGAGCTATGTGCATTTAGTGTACAAGGAAAATTATCAAATAAATCCTAAACATATTGTAATTGTCCCAATTCAATCCTAAACTTTATCTTTTGCCAATTGAGTCATAAAACTTTTTCATTTAATTCAATTCAGTCCGTTTGGCCAACGGGGTTGACATGGACATTTTTTTTATAATATGTTGGTATTTTTCAAATTTATTAATTATTTTCATTTTTCCCATCTTTTTTTCTTTTCTTTTTTTGTTAGGATGGCATTGACATGGACATTTTTTGATAATATCAAGGTATTTTTCAAATTTCTCAATTATTTTTTTTTATTTTTCCTATCTTTTTTTTAGTTTTCTTTTTTTGTTAGGGTCGGTGTTGACACTTGATTTTTAATCATGTTTTCTCTTTTAAAATTAATACAAAATCTATAAAAATTTGTAAAATTGAAAAATAAATTTTGGGGACCTTGGCCAAGCTTAGGGAATCAATTTTGACCAAAAAATAATTTTTCATATTTTTGGTATTTTTCAGCATTTTTTATTTTCGAAAATTAATAGAAAATCCATAAAAATTGAGAAAATTATAAAATCAACTTTGGAAGCCCTAGCCAAGCCTAGGCAACCATTTTTGAACAAAAAAATAATTTTTCATATTTTTTGAATTATATATATATTTTTAGAAATTAGGAAAATATTTAATAAATAATGGCGTTTGAGGTCACAAAAAAATATGTAAAAATGGTCAATATTTTTATTTTAAATTCCTTTTCATGTTGGCCATCACAAATTTAAAAAAAAAACAATTCGGGGTCGTGTATTTCTTCACGAGCATAATCTCGAATCGAGCCTAAAAAATTTAATTTGAGTCAATTTATTTTCATTTTTTCACTTTTAGAAGTTGTGACATTATTCTCTAATATTTTAAATTTTTATCTTGGCCCAATTATACCCAGAATGACTCAATTTTACAAAAGGGCTTTAATTAAATTTTGCGGCAAGAAATAAGCATAGGGGAGATGTGTTGAAAATTTTGAGAAGATTTGGACTTAAAGAAATATTTCTCCGTGGACTGAATTGCAAATACTTAAAATCTCATGGACTAGAGTGCAAATACTTAACATTTGAGGGATTATTTTATAAATAATAAAAAGAAGAGTTAATGGAGAAATTAGAATAGAGAAGGAAAGATGGAGAAGAGGAGATAGAGAATGGAAGATGGAGAGGAGGAGATGAAGAAGAGGAGATGGAGAGGAGGAGATGGAGAAGAGAAGATGGAGAAGAATAGATGAGAATAGAGAAGGGAAGATGGAGATGAAGAAGAGTTAGTAGAATGGGAGATAGAGATGGAGAAGGGAAGATGTTGAAGAAGAAGAGTTAGTGGAGAAATTAGAATGTGAGATAGAGATGGAGAATGGAAGATGTTGAAGAAGAAGAGTTAGTGGAAAAATTAGAATGGAAGATAAATGAATGGGTTATAAAAGGAGGAAGAAGAGAGTTTGGATGGGGGGAATTCTTTGGAGAAAAAAAATTTGAAGTGTTTGAGAGAGATTTTTTAGGGGGAGAGAAAATTTTGGATGTTTGAGAGAGTTTTGAGAGATTCAAAAAAAAATTAGAAAGGAAGAAAAAATCAAAAAAAAAAGAGAGAGAATCCTTTTTTTCAAAAGAGAGTCTTGAAGATGGTGGGAGTTTAAATCTAGATGTTACCATCCATAATTCCTCTACCGATCAACGCAAGTCATGAGTTCATCCCCATCGTTCGAGCCGCGATCTTGATCCATAAAGTGACACGAGGTCCGAATTCGACAATCAAATTTGTCAAATCAGGTAACAATCCTAACCATTAAATCTTCGAGAATTTTCTTGCCCAAATGAATTGATTTAAATTTCGATTATGTCATGTCGTACTTGTATGTCTCCATATCCACATACCGCATTTGTATTTGTGTTGTCATTAATTTACGCGTATCTACCTAAAAATTTTTTTTCGACTGGCCAATCCTATTTTTGATGTTTCCACCTCCCGATCCTTGAAAAATAACCGTTTTATCCTTCTGGTCAATTTGACCCAAACTTCTTCCAATCATCCCAAATGAGCTTTCATGAAATAAAATGGTACCGAAAGGGCGTTAGAATGATCTAGCGTAATCAAGTCCTCGAATCCATTTTCTCTGGTTCGCAGAAATAAATTAGTCCTCCCGCTGATTTATTTAGGTTTCTAATCGACCTACCAAAAATGATTAGTGGCGGCTCCAAATCAAAAATCTTTTGCATGAAAAGAACTTAAGTTGCGATTCGGTAGGACTTGAGAGGGTCCGAATTAGGTTAGTCAATTAACCTGATAATCCGTTCACCCGATTGAAAAAAAATTAAATTAATTTTTTTCGGGTCGCGACAGCTTGGCGACTCCGCTGGGGACTGGTTTTTTGGAATTTTCGAAAGAATAAAGCACTAATTAGAGTACTTGAATTTTTTTTCGAAATTTTAAAAGCCTTAGTGGACTTAGGCCAGAAAAATTTCGCAAAAATCCATTTGGTTTGAGAATTGGTTGGATTCTAATTTTTAGGTGTTAAATGGTTTTGCAGAATGGGAGTTATAAGGGGTGGAGTGTTTGGCTAACCCTTTGTTTTGCAGGTTTGGTGTGTGAAACTTGTGATTTAATTTTTGAATTATTGAAGCGGTGTTTGCATTTAATTGTTGTGCATAATTAATCGCTTTAGCACTATATCACACACATCCCGTGGCCGGACCTGGGCCACTAGTTTTAAGATGGTATTGTGATTTGGTTCTAGCGTTCGCCGTGAGATCACGTCGAAAGTTAGTCCAGATTCAATCCCGAACTTCTTTTCAAAAATGAGTTTTAAAAGTTATGCCTCAAGCTTGGTAAGATTACCAAAGCGGTGGTTTTAATTTTTGACTCGAGCAGCCGAAGTGGAAAGGCCCGGCTAATCTTGGTTATGTCGCGGGATAGCGGCTAATCTTGATTATGTGCGCGAGATTGTCGCCTTGCCGTAAGTCTTTCGCTTCAATTTGTGAGCCTTTAGGATAGTTAGAATAAGGTTAACCCACGAGTCATGTGCATGTCCATGTGATTGTTTATTTTCCTATCCCACGGTAAAGTATGCTTCTTAACTTCATCTTGTCTTATGTTATTGTTTGGGTCGGTCCATGACACTTAGGATTGTGGCGCGTGATTTATAGACAATGGGACACATCGATATTCGTTTCGTGTACATTCCAAAGGCCGAGTTGAAGCAGATGTGGAGGCGCTTGAGCATTGATGCACAGACCTATGCCCTTAGTCATATGGGTCACGTATTGCCACTTTTGGATATCGAATTACAGACTGGGGTCATGCAGGCACTTGCACATTTCTGGTGCCCATATACCGCTACTTTCATTTTAGGTAAGCACGAGCTCACTCCGATTTTGGAAGAATATAGCCTTGCCATTGGAAAACCTTTGAGCATTGATTTAATTCGTCCTTGTGTGGGAATGGATCCAATTTTCATTTTTGCTGAGTTTTTGAAAATTAGCGAAAATAAAATGAGGAAAATTTTAAAAGGAAATTGTCATATGTGCCCTTTCTCATTCCTCATTGAACTTTTTTATGAGAGCAATTCACACTTGCAAAGCAGGATCTTTATTCTAGTTTTCTTCAGACTTGTGATCTTTCCGCTCCAAAAGGATTTTATTAGTCCATCCATGGCTTGGATAGCTAGGCAAGTTTGCAGTGGAATGAACTTTACTAATGCTATCCTGGCCGAGACTTTTATATCTCTGACTCGTTTTAAGCAAAACAAGGACAGAACATTTCATGCTCCGATGGGACTTTTGCAAATGTGGTTTTTCTCTCATTATGCTAAGTTCGGCTCAAAAATGACGATTCCACGGGTAAGTCAATAGGAAAACCCAATTGCAAAATTTTAAGAGTTGCAAAAAAATATTGCTAGATCGTCTTATTCCGAGTGGATTGATTTATTTAAAGATCCGAGTCCCAAGGTTTTTCTATGGCAAGCTATATGGTTTCAAGTCTCTAAGGCTCGTTTGTACCATGGTGAGCGGGAGCCTATACTTCTTTTGGGTATTACCGGCATGACACAGTATCATCCTCTCCGTGTGGTACGGCAATATGGAGTTCTACAGGATATCCCACCACCTTTGGGGCCAAACACTTTTCAAGTTGAATTCGTTGCATGCGAGAATTATAGAACCGAGATCAAGCATCTTGACCAAATTTGGCTCAAGTTCAAGACTCGCTCACTATTACTACCCAAGGAAGAGCTCGAGGGAAAGGAAAGATGTTATCATGCGAAGGCTCGGTATATTAAGCACCATTTGATACCAACTCACATGCTTCCAAAGTTTCCGTTGGTGATTATGAAGCCCACTCGTCAAGTCGAGATCGAGACCTATGCAAAGAAGGCGCAAAAGGCGAAAAAACAAATGAAGACTTTGGCTAAGGAAAATGCACGACTTCGGATAGAGTTGGAAGCCCATTCGTCTATAGATTGCGTCGCTACAAAGAAAAGAAAAACAGCTTGATTTGCCATCTTTAGGATTGTTGTTCCATGTTTAATTGCATTTTCATGACTTTATGAGCTTTTCTTGTAATAAAGGTTACTGTTCAGATATGACTTTCTGGTATTACATCATTTTTATTGAACTTTATAGTTTTAATTGATCCATAGAGTCTTCACAGAAAACATTCACAAGACCCTAATTCATCACTCAAAAAAATTTTGAATCAATTCAATGTATTTTCCATTTATTACCGAATTTAAGGTGAAAGAAAAACTGTCTGGATTTTGAAATTTTCTCGACTTCACTTTGGTTTCTCCATTTATCACTAGAAAACATGCTCTTTTGAGAAAAATCAAAACATGAAAGTTGTAGATTGAGATGTTAATTAGTGGACTGGAAATTTTTGGGCATCAATTCAAATTTTTGATGACCCATTTATCCTCAAAGTAAAAACCGGACAAATCAGTTTTCTGAAGAAAATTTTTAGAAAGAAGTATTAAACTGTACTAATCCATGAGGAATCTTCCCAATCTCAAAAAATGAAAGTTGTACATTATTGTCTTAATTATCAACTCCCAAAGTTTGGTACTTTTTCGAATTATGTGGGAATTGATATGAATTTTCTCGTAAAAGCTGACGAAATTGAAATTTGTTCAAATTAATCTTTTGATCATGTTGGCTTTGTTTCTTGGGTCTAGAGGGTTGTCATGGACCGACTTGTCATTTTCATCCATCATACTCATTTGTATAAATTCTTTTTTGAGGTACCCATTGATCACGGAAGTGCCACGCAGCCGTATCAGAACCCGTCTTAGGGCAAGGATGGAACATGAGGAATTGAGCCCCAGGGTAGTTAACCTTGAGACGCAGATGACAACCATGGCTACGATGCTGGCAGAAATGAAATCTATGATGATAGAAGCCCAGGCGAAAACTACCCCGCCAGTTGATTCGGCCCAAACTACTCACCCGTCATCATCCCACCCTTCGAGCGTGACTCAAGCTCCAGGGGAGGCGCACATTCCAAGAAAGGTGCCGGATGTCGAGCCGTCACCCGAGTCCCCGCCAGTGGTAATCGACCTCGATACTGAAAAGAAAGAAAAGCCTGTGAGCAAAGCAGAGGAGGGTGCAAGGAGGCTCGCAAAGATTGAGGAGTGCCTCAGTAGCCAGGGATATGAACTGGCCCGTTTCGACAAGATATCTCCCTTCACTAAAGTGGAAGTCCCGCCCGATTACAAAGAGCCCGAGTTCGTCAGAAAGTACAATGGGACAGGCTGCCCCCGAGCTCATCTGAAGTACTACTTGCGCAAGATGGCGCATTATTCCGATTATGTTCCGTTATTGATGAACACGTTTCAGGAGAGTCTGGCAGGTGCTGCTCTAGCATGGTTCATTGAGTTGGATCTAGAAGATTATGATGGTTGGGAAGATTTAGCTGAGAACTTCTTGCACCAGTATAAATTTAACACCGCGACGGCTCCTACTAGGGAAGAATTGCTGAGGATGGTAAAAGGAAAAAATGAAGCCATTCGTAACTATGCTCAAAGGTGGCGGGCTTTAGCTACGCAAGTTAAGCCATCAATCCCTGAAGACGAGCTTGTCGACCTGTTTCTGAAGGCACTACCGTATGAGTACTTCGATAGACTGAACACTTCTGGGTGCCAGACCTTCGTACATCTCATAAAGGTTGCCGAAAGACTTGAATGGGCTAAGAGAGAGAGAAAGGCTCCTGAGACTGCAACAAGACGCCAGTATCCACCTAGGAAGGAAAGAGAGCCCAACGTCGACGTGGCTTTCGTGCCTAATCTATCGCAACCAAAGCAATTCTCTAACTCTACCATGACACAAGGAAGCTCGTCATGGTCGACACCGAAGCCGCTTCAACCTCAAAAAAGGAAGCCGCTTCCCAATCAGTTCACTCCGCTCCCTAGGCCACTATCCAAGCTGCTCCCAATGCTGTTGGAAGGGAGGCTAGTCGCCAAGGAGCCACCGAGATTAAATCCTTCGAGATTTTCGGGTTATGATCCGAGCCAATCATGTGTCTACCACATGGGAGAGAAAGGCCACAATGTTGACAATTGCGTCACCCTGAAGTTCAAGGTTCAGGCCCTTATTGACAATCACATCCTTCAGTTCGATAAAACGGAGCCAAATGTACAACAAAACCCACTCCCGGACCACCAGGTAGTGGGTATGATATCCAAAGAGGAGTTAGATAAAGAGGAGTTTAGACTAACAAAGGTACGCCATGCAGACAAGAGATTTGTCCGTGAAGCTAGTAGGAGGGGAGAAATTGTGGATACCCTGGGGCAGGATAGCGGAGGCTACAACTACAGGGTTCTATATTCAATCCCACCACGTTTCTTCGAAAAGGCGGAAGAAATAGTGCCCAACCGGTGGAGAGGCATGGACGACATAGAGGAGGTACCAAAGAAGGAAACTTCTGAGAAAGACTCCTTTGAGACAATTGGTGAAATCATCCCTATTACGACAAATGAGAAAGAAACCGACTCATTAAGCGGATTAAGCGTTGCAGAACGCTTTAGTAACATCGAGAGAAAGCTGAACTTCACCTCCGAAAAGTTGTTAGATTTGCTCCAGCGATCGAGAGAAATGAGTCAAGCGCGGGTCATGAGCGATGCACTTGAACTGGAGCTGCACACAAGGGTCGAAAATTATGGTCGTATGCTGACTGCAATAGAGAAGCGACTGGGGGAATTGGCAAATGTGGTTGATAGGTTGAAGGAACGAATGGACGAGTACGGATCCGGCATTGGAGGAGCCCCCACCCGAGCTGACCTCCTTCAAGTGGTCAAGCGAAGCGATGAGCAATTCCAGACTTACGCGCATAGATGGAGGTTGCGTGCCTCACAAATAAATCCTCCGTTAACTAGGGAGGAGCTGATCGGGTACTTTCTGAGAACCCTCCCGTACGAGCTCTTCCAACATATGGCCGGGACCACCTACGCCTCGTTCTCCCACCTGTTGCGGGTAGGCGAGGGAGTTGAATGGGGACTCGCCAACGGAAGGCTGAAGAGTAAGGATGCTAGGAGGACCAATGCGCCACCCTCTGATAGACCCGACAAGACAGCTCATGCTGAACCCAGATGCGGGTACAATTCTGAAGACTTGGATGACCTCATTGGAATGATTGAGACTATAGAAGCTTTTATAATTAACCTAGACAAGGTTGACAATTGGGAAAAAGAGGATGATTACTTAGTCAAGCCACTTACAATCAGCATCTCTAATGAAGAGGCGAATGATGGCCCTGAAGGAGAGGCTGAGGGTGTCAGGCCGGTTGTGATAAAGATCCCTCCAGTGGAAGAGTACGATCCTAAAGCGGTTCATTGGGACTACGGGATGGGCGAAATAGATGTAGTGATGAGGTCGGGGAGGTGTTATGCACCCAAAGAGGGAGAGACCGAGAAGAGAGACGTAACTAAAGAAGATGCCGAAAAACTGTTAACCATCATCAAAACGAGCGAATTTGAAGTGATAGAGCAATTACGGAAAATGTCGGCCCAAATCTCACTACTGGATCTGTTCGTAAACTCAGAAAAGCATAAGAATGCGCTGATGAGGGTCCTGAATGAGGTACACGTACCTGAGACGATTAACAAAATACAGCTAGAGAGTTTTGTTAGCGCTATCCTATTAAAGGATCAAATATCCTTCTCGGATGAGGACATTCCTGTGGATGGATGGGCCCATAATAAGGCTCTGTACATATCGGCGAGGAGCCATGGCAAGCAGGTCTCCCACGTGCTAATTGATAATGGGTCAGCATTCAACATATGTCCATTGGCCACACTCAGGAACCTGGGTGTGAATGAGGAGCTCATCCGTGCCTCCAATGCTACAATTAGAGCTTTCGACGAAATGAGGAAGAATGTGGTCAGTGAAATCGGGCTAGATGTCCTAATTGGGCCAGTAGAGTTCTCCATTGGGTTCCAAGTCATGGACCTCCTGAGTGCTTTTGGATTTCTATTGGGCAGATCTTAGATCCACACTGCAGGCGCAGTACCATCGAGCCTGCACCAGAAGGTTCAATTTATGGTTGATAGGAAAGTGATAATCGTATATAGGGAAATGGACTTCACCGCATATCAAAAGGGCGCGGTCCCATATGTGGAGTCGGAGCACAAAGAAGAGGCTAGCTATCATTCTCTCGAGTTGGTAGAAGTCACGCATGTACCTCCAGGAACCAAAATGAAGGCTCCTGCGCCTTCCAAGTATACTCTAGCACTTGGAAAAATGCTATTGGCATATGGTTTTATTCCTGGACTCGGTATAGGAAAGAATGGTCAACGAATCCGCTCGCCGCTGCAATTAGACACCAACAAGTACCAAACAGGGCTAGGATATACTGGTGAATCCAGTAAGGGCCTTACTTCCAGAAGCTGTCATGGACGCCGAGGCCGAGGCCATTATAGGGCCCGTGGAGGTCGAGGAGGCAGAGTTAATTCTTTCATTGGCTCCAGAGCTTGGAAAGGAAAAATTAACACGATTGGAAGTTCACTGGGTCAGTATTTCTCCGAGCGCCCCAAGATGTTAGCATATGAAGCTATTCAAGGCGCAGCAGAGCTTGATATGTCCAACTCGTTTCTAGAAGACACCGTTAACGTCATCATCGAGAGGCTTGACGAGGACTTTATCTCGCCTGAGCATATCATTCCAAGCATGCGTAATAGGCTGTTGTGTGACTCGGATCACCAAGGAGATTACTCTTGTGGCATCAGGGAAGAAGATGAGGATTTCATAAATATTCAGAGAGATTGGAGTCGATACGAAGAGTTTAAACCCTTAACGGCAGAAGAGGCAGTGGTCGTGAACTTGGGCGACTCACATAATGTCAGAGAAGTGAAGATTGGGGAGTCCTTGTCACCCTCTGAAGCTACCCGAATGACTGAACTTCTCAGGGAATACCAAGATGTCTTTGCTTGGTCGTATGCAGACATGCCCGGCCTCGACCCTAACATTGTGGAACACGTACTGCCCATTGACCCTAGCATCCTGCCAAAAAAAACAAAGGCTTAGGCGAACGAGGCCCGAACTTTCCAAGAAAATTGAGGAGGAAGTGATGAAGCTCCTCAAGGTGGGATTCATAGAAGCGATCCCCTATGCCGATTGGATCGCTAACATCGTACCAGTAATGAAGAAAGACGGCACAGTCCGAATCTGCATCGATTACCGAGACCTGAATAAAGCCAGCCCAAAGGATGATTTTCCATTGCCGCACATAGACGTGTTGGTCGATAGTACAGCCGGGTTCGAACGATTTTCCTTTATGGATGGATTTTCTGGCTATAATCAGATCTTAATGAAGGAGGAAAACAAGGCGAAGACCTCATTCATAACACCATGGGGCACCTTCTGTTATAAGGTTATGCCTTTCGGGTTGAAGAATGCTGGGGCGACATACCAAAGAGCCATGGTCGCTCTATTCCATGACATGATGCATAAGAAAATCGAGGTGTACGTAGATGATATGATTGCCAAGTCCAGACCAGGAGAGGACCATGTTCTGGTGCTAAAAAAGTTGTTCGAACGCCTACGAAAATATAAGCTGAGGCTGAATCCCAACAAGTGCATATTCGGGGCGAGATCCGGAAAGCTTTTGGGATTTATGGTTAGCAGTCATGGCATCGAGGTCGACTCTTCCAAGATTAAAGCTATACGGGACATTAATACCCCAACCTCAGTAAGGGAAGTAAGAAGCCTGCTGGGGCGGTTAAACTATATTGCTAGATTTATATCCCAACTTTCTGATGTGGCAAAACCATTCTTTAAGCTCCTCAAGAAGGGCGCCAAAGTCATTTGGGATTCAGAATGCCATCAGGCATTTGAGAAGATCAAGAAGTATCTGATCCTACCTCCGGTATTGGTACCACCAACCCCGGGAGTCCCCTTGACTCTGTACTTGACGATCTATCAGGAATCATTAGGAGCTCTACTCGCCCAGACGAAACCGGAGGACGGGAAAGAGCGAGCAATTTATTACCTGAGCAAGAAGTTTACGCAGTCAGAGGCTAATTACCCGATGGTTGAAAGGACATGCGTCGCACTGATCTGGGTACTCCACAGGTTGAGACAGTACACCCTCCATCACCATATCCAGCTTGTAACAGAATGCGACCCAATTAAGTACTTGGTGGAGAAACCCGCCTTATTGGGAAAGCTGGCCAAGTGGCAAGTTCTGTTATCAAAATTTGACATAAGGAGTTCACATCAGAAGTCAGTCAAGGGGCGGGCCATAGCCGACATGTTGGCAGAAAATTCACAAGGGTTTGTAATCCCTGATGAGGAAGAGGTGGAGAATCGAATCCTCGCATTATCTGATGATAAGTGGACCATGTATTTTGATGGTGCCGTTAATTTGGCCGGATCTGGAACTGGGGCAGTACTGATATCCCCGGACGGCCTACATTATCCGGTTTCTGCGAACTTGGTATTTCCATGCACCAATAATATATCAGAATATGAAGCCTGTATTCTAGGCCTGCAATTAGCCATCACTATGAAGGTGCGAAGGTTACAGGTTTATGGAGACTCCATGCTGATTATTCTCCAAACGCAGGGAGAATGGAAAACAAGGGATTCTAAGCTCATCCCCTATCATAAGTTCCTAGAGGAGTTAACCGACAATTTCGACGAAATTTCGTTCGAATATCTGCCAAGAACCCAGAATCACTTTGCAGACGCGTTAGCCACTCTATCTTCATTGCTGCAAGTGGAGGACGGGCTCGACATCAAGCCTTTAAAAATCAATGTCATGGATCAGCCAGCCTACTGCATGGTGGTGGAAGACGAATTCGATGGCGAGCCTTGGTATCATGACATTAAGAATTATCTTTCGAAAGGAGAATTCCCTCAAGGGAGTCAGGTCGGGGATAAGAAGTACATAGCAAAGATGGCTACCAAATTCTTCCTGAGCGGGCAAACTCTCTATAAAAGGTCCTTCGATTCAGTCCTATTGAGATGTATAGACGCCAAAGAAGCAAACATGCTCATGAAGGAAATCCATGAAGGGATATGCGGTCCTCATATGAACGGCCACCTCCTCGCAAAGAAAATTATGCGGCTTGGTTATTATTGGATAACCATGGAAGCGGACTGCAACCAACATGTAAGGTCATGTCATCAATGCTAGGTATACGGTGACAGAATTAACGCACCCCCGAACGAGCTCCACCAAATGTCGGAGGCTTGGCCATTCGCCATGTGGGGGATAGACATGATCGGTCCAATTCACCCTAGCGCTTCCAATGGGCACCGCTTCATCCTGGTGGCGATCGACTATTTTACGAAGTGGATTGAAGCAAACTCATATGCAAATGTCACAGCAAAGAATGTGGCCAAGTTCATCAGAAGGGATATTATCTCCCGATATGGGGCCCCTCAAGCGATAATCACAGATAATGGCTCCAATTTGAATAATAAGATAGTCGATGATCTGCTACAAGCATTCAACATTCGACATCTTAATTCGTCTCCCTATCGCCCACAAATGAATGGAGCTGTGGAGGCGGCAAACAAGAACATCAAGAAAATCCTGGCAAAAACCGCAGAGAATTATAGAGACTGGCATGAGAGATTGCCGTACGCGTTGATGGCATATCGGACTTCGATACGGACCTCGACTGGAGCAACCCCATATTCCCTAGTTTACGGTATGGAGGCAGTTCTACCAGTAGAGGTTGAAATCCCCTCTCTGAGAATCTTATCCCAAGTCAAACTCTCCGAAGCGGAGTGGACGCAGCAGAGATATGAGCAGTTGAACCTGATAGATGAAAGGCGTCTGAAGGCAATATGTCACGGTCAGAGCTACCAGAGAAGAGTTGCCAAAGCGTTCAATCGAAAAGTCAAGCCTAGGAATTTTGAAGTAGAAGATCTGGTAGTGAAAAAGACAGTTCCAAATGTTTCTTATCCCGATGGCAAGTTCACCCCAAATTATGAGGGTCCTTATATCGTCAAAAAGGCCCTTCCTGGGGGAGCTTTGATTCTTGTAAACATGGATGGGAAAGAGTTAGGATATCTGTAAATGCGGATGCAGTCAAGCAGTATCATCCTTGAAATAAAAGCAGGAGCCGATTTTGCTACCTTTGGGACAATCTGAGTCACTTTAGGACTATTACATGCATTTCATGCATTCATGCATACACGCATTTGTTTCATGTGATCCCAGGTTTAGGGAAAGCTCCCGAATCAATAAGCCACCAAAGTCACTATTGAGGGTCCCACTGATGTAGATTTACTGGAACAGGTGAAATGTATTCATTCCAATGATATTCCCTATACGATACTTTCCTCAGGTGAATTCATTTCTCTGTCAGGAAACCGACGGTGATTCAAGGAGCTGCAACTAGAATTGGAGGGGGGCATTCGACCAATGACCATGACGGTTGTCAACATTAAACAAGCCCAAATGCTCCTTCACCCATGTATTTCATTGTGTAGGGGCAAAGTCAGAAACGAGCCACTCCTCGACTTGAGGAGTAGATCTTCAATTTATTCGGTTCGCATATCCAGGGGCAATTCGAATCCCCCCTTTCTTGAGAAATTCTCTTCCATTCTTGCACATTGCCACATTTGTATGGTGTTTACACAGATTCATGGTTCATACATGACTATTCTGCATGTTTAATTTGTTAATTTTGACTTGGAGCATAAACTGTACACGATGCATCGAATATACAAAATGGGGCACGACAGGATGATGAAAGGCAAGCCATTTCCACATACGTCATGTATTTAATCCACAGTGAGTTGAGCGGTAGACAGATTACGCGTTCTCCAAGGCAATGAGTTTTCTCGCAAAAGATACGATAGCCGAAGTGAAGGAGGCATTCATTCTCCGTCCCAAACACTTCAGGTAACCATTGACGACCCATTTGAGCGTCGGTTTCATTTTGCAACCCCTGTCAAGAACTACCCCACATCAGGGGCCAAATGGAGGTAGTTCCAGCAGTTATCATGGTTAGAAATTGTCTTGCTTGGACTAATACCAATCTTCGAGTGTTTCTTTGCATTTAACTCGAATTTTAATTCAAGTGTTTTAGGATGACAAAGAGCATTCGTTTCTCTATCCTACACAGGCATCCTTTGCATAGCCCAATTGAGCCTAGAAATTCATTTCACAAGCCCTTATTGGTGATCGTTGCTCATTCCAAAGAAGGATGGCGCTTTCCCCAAAGAGCAGAATCAAAGAAATCGGGTCAACAATGAACCCTCGAAATGAGCTTATGTCATGTGCTAGACTTTTCATGTAATGTCTAGTATCAATTTTTGAAAAATCATCTTGTCAAAAAGAAAAACAAGTGTAGCCTAAAAAATGGGCCTGCTCCCAAACAAAAGGGAGTCGGGAGTAAGAAAAGCAAGGGCTACTCCAGAAATCTGGGGCAGAAAAAGCAAAGTGCCTATCAAAAGCAAGGCCAATGCCCATTCATCTGTAATATACCTCTGATTTTGAGAACGCTCAAAAGAGAATTCTCCAAAGAAGTCAATTTACAATTTCCAGCAAAAGAATTATCACCCCT
Source organism: Psidium guajava (assembly GCA_016432845.1). Classification (NCBI taxonomy): domain Eukaryota; kingdom Viridiplantae; phylum Streptophyta; class Magnoliopsida; order Myrtales; family Myrtaceae; genus Psidium; species Psidium guajava. The sequence continues at coordinate 36,338,454 of CM028226.1, forward strand.
CAGCCAATGGTGGTATTCATTGAAGACAAATTCAGGAAGGTCAAAGATCGGTGACAAGACTGCAATGATCACCAACACCAAGCATTTCTCATATATTTTTCTGAGCCAAAATGAGCCTTTCGTTTCTAAGTCCTAACTCCCAACCTACGAAAGTCTCTTCTAATTAGAGCACTTGAATTAACGTAAGAGTTGAATGATTTTAAGCATCGCTCGAAGAAGTTCGAGCAAAACTATTTCTCTCTCATTTTTGCAGGGTTCCTGACTTGTAAACCCGGAGCAGATAATGAAGACATTTTTTGTCAGTGGCCTTGACTCAAAAGAGTCCCCTTTGGTAAGCCTTGACCCAGCCTACATTACGGTCCTAATCAAGACCTCCAGATCGGCTTGATCTTATCAATTGCGAGATTACTTAGACCCTCGCTGAATGCGATGATGGTAAGGTTGAGTGATTTCTTTTCAAATCCTGCAATCAGGATAAACAGCCTTTCTCGAGAGTGAGAGAAAGCCCTTTCGGACTGAAGTCCCCATTCAGGTTACATTCGAGGTATTCATAACGTGATAACCTCCCTGGACAGAATTGGAAATGCAAACTCGACAGAATAGTCATACATGATCCACATTATGAGCATACACATACAGTTTTAATCATTGCAAACTCAACTGAATGGTTTTGCATGAACCGATGAACTCATTGATAAAAATGCTTGCACATGTTACCTCTGACACTGTCTGACAGGTAGTGCATTCCTGATAGTCGAGTTACCCTCCGAGGTCTCGAAATTCATCCAAGGGCTATTGAACAAACAAACCCTGTTGGCAAATACTCGCCAAGCATTTTCAGGTGAGTATATCTTCAGCCTGAACCTTCCAATTCTGATGATTGTCTGGGTGCTCAAATCTATTGCAGCACATAAGGTCATTCAGTGAGCAAGCAGACATGATACAATCAGTCTGTTTATGCCTCGATCATTAACTCAGAAGATCCAGGTAAGTCTTCTGAACCCTTGCGACTCATGATCAACATGCGCTCATGAAGTCTTCATCAGCTCACGATTGATATAATCTCGTGTTCTCAAGCTTTATCAAATCATGATTGACCAACTCTCGTGATCTTGATCTCAACATGCCTCGCTTGCACAAAAAATGCAGCACGGCCTCCTATCTTCGAAGACCTTACCTGCACCAGAAGGCGGTACAGCTTCATTTCTCAAAGACCTCATCTGCGCAAGAAAGCAATACGGCCTCAACTTCAGGCGAAATGCCATCTCTGGAGACCTTCCATTGGAAACCCCAATAAGAAACGGTCCATCTTCAAAAACCCTGAAAAGCGGGCACCAATCAGGCGAAATGTCATCTCTAGAACCCTTCCATCGGAAACCTCGATACGAAATGGTTCATTTTCAAGTCCTGAAAAGCAAGCACCAATTAGGCGAAATGCCATCTTTGGAACCTTCCATTGGAAACCCCAATACTGCAAGGTCCATCTTCAAGTCCTGAAAACCAGACACCAATTAGGCGAAATGCCATCTCTGGAACCCCTCCATTGGAAACCCCAATATGGAATGGTCCATTTCAAGTCCTTCTTACAGGCACCCAAAATTCCTCCTTCTTACAGGCAACCAAAAGTCCTTCTTACAGGCACCAAAGTCCTTCTTACAGGCAACCAAAAGTCCTTCTTACAGGCACCAAAGTCCTTCTTACAGGCATTTCCATGGGGTGGCCTACCATCCATACGGGTCAAATTTCAATCAGTAGAATCCTTCCATTAGGAATCTACCATGGGGTGACCTACCATACGGGTCAAATTTCAATCAGTAGAATCCTTCCATTAGGAATCTACCATGAGGTGACCTACCATACGGGTCAAATTTCAATCAAAGTTTAATAAGTAGAATCCTTTCGTTAGGAATCTATCATGGGTTAACCTACCATACGGGTCAAAATGCAGGCGAATCCTCTAAACAGGATAGATCGCCAATAGATTCCTTTCACTAGGAACTCTATCATGGGTAAACCTACCATACAGGTCAGAGCTCATCCTCCTCGGATTATCCTCTGAGTGAACATTTGGGTGTCTATTCAAAGTGCATTCATGTCAGGCAACGGCCATACGATGGGCAGGTAAGTGCCAGGTAACCTCTCCACTCTAGCTCTCCCTCACTTCATAGAAGCCTCCTCAAGTCAGAACTGGATCAGAACTTGCAATGTGGGGTATTGGAGATCAATTGTCACGACTCTTTTTATCTCCTTGTGTTGAGTCGATTAGGATTCAGGTGTCGTCTCGTCTTTGAAATGAACCTCTACCGAGCTTCCTTTCAAAGAGGGGCAGCTGTTGACACTTGATTTTTAATCATGTTTTCTCTTTTAAAATTAATACAAAATCTATAAAAATTTGTAAAATTGAAAAATCAATTTTGGGGACCTTGGCCAAGCTTAGGGAATCAATTTTGACCAAAAAATAATTTTTCATATTTTTGGTATTTTCAGCATTTTTTATTTTCGAAAATTAATAGAAAATCCATAAAAATTGAGAAAATTATAAAATCAACTTTGGAAGCCCTAGCCAAGCCTAGGCAACCATTTTTGAACAAAAAAATAATTTTTCATATTTTTTGAATTATATATATTTTTAGAAATTAGGAAAATATTTAATAAATAATGGCGTTTGAGGTCACAAAAAAATATGTAAAAATGGTCAATATTTTTCTTTTAAATTCCTTTTCATGTTGGCCATCACAAATTAAAAAAAAAAACCCAATTCGGGGTCGTGTATTTCTTCACGAGCATAATCTCGAATCGAGTCTAAAAAATTTAATTTGAGTCAATTTATTTTCATTTTTTCACTTTTAGAAGTTGTGACATTATTCTCTAATATTTTAAATTTTTATCTTGGCCCAATTATACCCAGAATGACTCAATTTTACAAAAGGGCTTTAATTAAATTTTGCGGCAAGAAATAAGCATAGGGGAGATGTGTTGAAAATTTTGAGAAGATTTGGACTTAAAGAAATATTTCTCCGTGGACTGAATTGCAAATACTTAAAATCTCATGGACTAGAGTGCAAATACTTAACATTTGAGGGATTATTTTGTAAATAATAAAAAGAAGAGTTAGTGGAGAAATTAGAATAGAGAAGGAAGGATGGAGAAGAGGAGATAGAGAATGGAAGATGGAGAGGAGGAGATGAAGAAGAGGAGATGGAGCGGAGGAGATGGAGAAGAGAAGATGGAGAAGAATAGATGAGAATAGAGAAGGGAAGATGGAGATGAAGAAGAGTTAGTAGAATGGGAGATAGATATGGAGAAGGGAAGATGGAGATGAAGAAGAGTTAGTAGAATGGGAGATAGATATGGAGAAGGGAAGATGGAGATGAAGAAGAGTTAGTAGAATGGGAGATAGAGATGGAGAAGGGAAGATGTTGAAGAAGAAGAGTTAGTGGAGAAATTAGAATGTGAGATAGAGATGGAGAATGGAAGATGTTGAAGAAGAAGAGTTAGTGGAAAAATTAGAATGGAAGATAAATGAATGGGTTATAAAAGGAGGAAGAAGAGAGTTTGGATGGGGGGAATTCTTTGGAGAAAAAAAATTTGAAGTGTTTGAGAGAGATTATTTAGGGGGAGAGAAAATTTTGGATGTTTGAGAGAGTTTTGAGAGATTCAAAAAAAAATTAGAAAGGAAGAAAAAATAAAAAAAAAGAGAGAATCCTTTTTTTCAAAAGAGAGTTTTGAAGATGGTGGGAGTTTAAATCTAGATGTTACCATCCATAATTCCTCTACCGATCAACGCAACTCACGAGTTCATCCCCATCGTTCGAGCCGCGATCTTGATCCATAAAGTGACACGAGGTCCGAATTCGACAATCAAATCTGTCAAATCAGGTAACAATCCTAACCATTAAATCTTCGAGAATTTTCTTGCCCAAATGAATTGATTTAAATTTCGATTATGTCATGTCGTACTTGTATGTCTCCATATCCACATACCGCATTTGTATTTGTGTTGTCATTAATTTATGCGTATCTACCTAAAAAAATTTTTTCGACTGGTCAATCCTATTTTTGATGTTTCCACCTCCCGATCCTTGAAAAATAACCGTTTTATCCTTCTGGTCAGTTTGACCCAAACTTCTTCCAATCATCCCAAATGAGCTTTCATGAAATAAAATGGTACCGAAAGGGCGTTAGAATGATCTAGCGTAATCAAGTCCCCGAATCCATTTTCTCTGGTTCGCAGAAATAAATTAATTCTCCCGCTGATTTATTTAGGTTTCTAATCGACCTACCAAAAATGATTAGTGGCGGCTCCAAATCAAAAATCTTTTGCATGAAAAGAACTTAAGTTGCGATTCGGTAGGACTTGGGAGGGTCCGAATTAGGTTAGTCAATTAACCTGATAATCCGTTCACCCGATTGAAAAAAAATTAAATTAATTTTTTTTGGGTCGCGACAGTCGGCAACCCCCGCCAGCCGTGAGGCGAGGGCTCACAACCCTCACCAGCGGTTGGCAAGGGCTTGCAGGCCCTCATCCAGTGGCCAGAGGGCCAGTGACCTCTTGCCAACCCTAACAAAAAAATGAAAAGAAAAAAAAGAAAGGAAAAAAAAAAAATTAATTAATTAATCTAAGACTATTAAAAAATGTCAACGTTAGCGCTAGCAGGCTAAATGGACTGAATTAATACAAGTACAAAAGGTTTGAAACTCAATTGACCAAAAAAAATTTATGAATGAATTGGCACAATTGCAATATCTTTAAGATTTTTTTGGTAATTTTCTCTAGCATATGATGCAACATCATGCTACGTTTATGCAGAAGTAATTAAAAGAGATATCTACTTTAATTCAAGTTTTGCAGTACAATACGTGTATATTCTTTGTGAAATATCAGATGTAGCATTTTAAATCATGGTTAATTTTCAATAGATTTAAAGCAAGATACTGCTCATTCCAATCTATGAGATCTCTAGCTTGCAATCTCACTTATATAATTGTACGCTCTTCCCATCGAATCACTACCTCCTAATCCAAAAGCGTGATTCCAACTTTTACGACATCTAGTAGCAGGAAAAAGCTCTCCAAATGTTGGGACTAAAGAGCCAAATACATATTGTCACATCCTGAATCCAACCAGAGCGAGAAATGACATAGCCCTCCTTCTGCCCGAAATATATAGATATATATATGTATGTATATATATATATATATATATATATATATATATAGAGCCACGGGGAGAAATATTAATCATCTTAGTAAAAACACTTTGATAGGTTTGTCCTATCCGAGGTGAGGTGTGTTTAACCAGTAGAGAGCTCGGTAGCAAAGCCTAGAGGGGCAGTAAGTCCATTGGTCTATGGTAACCTAGGTAGTGTGAAAACAAACATGTTATGATGAGTTTGTTAAGAAGAACAATCTCTTCCTCTAGTTCTATATCATAAATGACTTTAGATCAGGTCTTATACATAGACAACGTATAAACATAGAAGATTTCAACAAATCTATAGAAAATTAGGAAATCCCTAAAGTCTAGCTTAATCAGAATTATCGACAATCTAAATAAAATTTTCAAAAAAATATTTTTTTTCCTTTGTCCCAATAAAGAAAAGGATTTTCCTCTTTCAAATTCTTCTAAATGAATTCAGCTTTTAAATCGCAAATTTCTCAAAGAACATAAGAAAAAATTTTAATTACATTCATTTAGGATTAATCCAAGTAAATATTGACCCCTTTACTAAAAAAGGACTAAACACATCTATCTTCCTAGCCCTAATATAATTCCCCACTACCATGACCATCCACTTAAAGTAGAGTACCGAAGAGTAGGAATCGAACCCATAGCAACTATTTTTTGAACAGAAAGCACGAGAACGCCCTTATCATTGAATAGATTCCAAGGTAGGTTCATAGAGTTTCACAATCGATTCAAACATACATAAACAAAGTCAGACCCATTAGCCTTTCAACAAGAAGAGAGAACACGGGCTCCATATCAACATTGGGGAAGACTTGACAAAGTCGTCGTCGAAGACGGTCTTCGCAAGTGGACGTCGTTTCTGTTTCAACAAAAGAAGGCGGAAAATTCACAGGCAAGTCTTCGTCCCGCTCTGGAGCCGAAGAAAATTCGCAAAGGAAAATGACATTTGGGAGAAAGAAGAGAGTTTGACCCAGGAAAGTTTCTTAGTCGTCTCAAAATATCATCTGAATATTTTTTTTAACCAAATTTTTGCGGAAGGCTGATTTGAGGACCCGTGCCATGCACAAACACCCTTTTTACTGATATAGTTAGTTAGAACCGATTTGAATATTCTATACGATGGACCCAGCCATCGTTTCACTGGTAGGACGCAGCCTCAATCTCTATAAATATATCTGATAAACTTTTGTGCTCGCATTTTTGTGTGAAAGTAATCTTGCCTTGGGTGGTAATAACAAGATTATGTCTAATGCTGCCCCGAGATAGCTCGGGTTATCATTTTTAGTTATTATTTTCTATTTTAAGACTCCGTTTGTTTCGCAGAAAATAACTTCCAAAAAAACATTTTTCGAATTTTCTGACGTTTGGTTTGGGGAAAATAAGCTAGTTCAAGAAAACATTTTCCTTATCTTTTTGGAAATTTTTTTTCTTTTTTGAGAAGAGGAAAACATTTTCCTCATCTTTTTTCCTCCTATCTTTCACATCTTCTTTCTTTTAATTCTTTTTTACTTTCTTTTTACTTCTTGTTTATTTTTTCAAAATTAAATTTTTTTATTTTCTTTATTTTATACTTTTTATTTTTTTTCTTTTCCCTTCTTCTCCTTTGGCCGATTGCCGGCCCCAACCACGACTGGTGACCAGCCTCAATGGAGGCCAGGTGAGCTGTCACCAACCTCGAATGAGCCAAGCAAACCATTGCTGACGAGCTTGAGCCTTGCCAGCTTGTGGCGAGGGTCGAGCTCACCTGCAATTAGTCTCTAGCCATCGTCATGGCCGGCGACGAGGAGAAAACGGCAATAAAAGAAAGAGAAAATATAGAAAAGAAAAAAAGATAATAGAAAAAAAGATAAATAATTAAAATATTAAAAAATTTTAACTTTAAAAAAATTAAAAGGGAAAACAAAAAATAAAAAATTATTGAATGGAGTGCATGGAGGAAAATTAAATCCAATTTTTCATACCAAATAATGGAAAATATATTCCAAGTTTTTTTTTATATTTCAACCAAACAACGAAAAATAGTCATTTTCTTGAAAAATGACTTTCCAAAAATATTTTCCAGAAGTGACTCATTTTTCGTGGAACAAATGAAGCCTAAGTCTAAACTTTATTTCAAGTGCCGTGGGTTTTCTTGGTGTCTGCATTTATAGCATGGAACGGAGATAAAATCTAGAACATGCAAGTCAAAGTATTAAAAAATCCCTCGCTTCCGTTCAAAATTCGACCAAATCTAGAACAAGGTCCATCGACGACTCCATGACTCGTACCGTGATTTAGAAAATTTCAGCCTTTTGTCCAACGATGAATATGTAAATAGTCAAATGTTTCTTCAATTCTCTAGCTACGCACATAATTTGGCTTCTTCTTTGTTTTTTTTTTTTTTTTGAGCACTTGAAACCTTCATTTGCCACAATAGTTCTCATATAATCTTTTTATGATTTTTCAAATATTTGAGTTTTAAAATTATTGGACCATTTCGAAACCAAAACAAAGAAAGTCGTGCATGGACACATGTATCTCCCCACTTGTCTGATCTACATATTTAAAATTTTTCTGGTATTAATTAATTGTCATTACCTCTGGATCCAGTTAAAGAGCTTTTATGAGCAACTCAAGAAAGAGCATCGCATGGTTGATTTGGATTATTCTATTTCAAATATATTCCATTTTCAACTCAAGAAAGAACATGCAACTCAAGAAAGTCGTGCATGGACACATGTTTCTCCGTCGTCGATCCTTGCCTTTGGCCCGGTTGCCAGCCGGAGAAAGAAGGAGAAAAAAAGAATAAAAATAGAGATGAATAATTGCTAAAATATTTTTTAAAAAATGAAAAATTATCACTTCAGCACTGGCAAATTTTAACTTCAATGTCGGCCGGCCAAAATTGGCCGGATGGATTGAATTGGCATAAGTGTAAAAGGTTTAGGACTCAATTGGCCAATAAAAGGTTTAAGACTAAAAATTGGAATAAATTTATGATTTTTTTGGTAATTTTTCCAATAACCTAAACTTGAGACATGGTCCTAGCAAGATCAGAGCCATTGGAAAGGACTATTGTCATTGGAAGAAGAAAACGAAAGAGGGAAAAAAATGATAAGAATATAAAGACTTTTATTACGTACATGACCGTATGAACATGGAATTTTCAAAGCTCGACGAAACTTGCGCGTTCAATTTAATTCCATTCGTTGATTAGCTCAAAACAATGACTGATCTGATCTGCATGCTTAGTGCTCCACTAAGACCCAACCGTTTGGTTAATCAAGTCAGAATGACCCATCAAAGACTTGGGCTCTTTTTTATTTACCTTGTGAATGGTTACACCAACTTATGAAAAAGAAAGATATGCGACAAAATTTTTCATTTTTTGTGAATGATTTTGTTTATCACTTCATCTACGGAACGGGTTTATTGGGATACACTTGGGGTGGCTTTTATTTTAACTTTTTCCCAAATTTCTAGTTGCACGCGATTAGGGAAGGTAAAAATTATTTGGCTTTTTAGAAGCTAAAAATAGAAGAAAAAGTCGTGCATGGATGCATCCATCTCCACACGCGTCTGATCTTTTATGAGCCGCTCAAGCAGGAGACCAAGTCTATTTCGAATTTATTCTGCTTTTCAATGGGTGAAACTTAGAAACGATAAATGCACAGGCAACCATTAATGAATGGGATAGACAATGGTGCGAAATGTCTTAGTTTCCACAGCCACGCAACTCAAATATTGTCCTAAAAAAATCCCAAGGTTCTATTATTCCGTCCTCCGCCAATGGATCCTAAACACGACATACATGATGACCGGACAACTTTCTTCATTGTTTGTATTCAACAAATACGATATCACCAATTGCATACAAACTATTATGGGTTAGTCGGATTTAACTGGTTTGTAGGGCTACAGACTTTGCACGTATTTAAAATCATCTTCATCAATGGCGAAAAGTATGTTGGTTTGTTATTCACGTTTCCTCATTTCATTCTCGATATTACACGAGTTTTGTTTTGTGATTAAGGTTTCAAAATAGTTAGTTTCTTTGAATTATAATTCTTACATTTAGTATCAGAACGTCTTAATCTCTGCCTTAATGTTTAACATATACCTTACATTGAATTATTATGTTTTGGGTGAATTTCGTGCAAATTTTTAGGTAAACCGTTGGTGGGGTATTGTGGGCACAAGAGTTTTCGGCCGAGTTCCGGCAAGTTGTGGCACGGTTTCACAACGGTAGGGTCATCTTGCCATGGGAAACAAAAGCCCTAAGGTGTCTCAACTTTTGGTTATTCGTCGGAGATGAATTTGACAATGATGTTCACGGCATTGAGGATTTGTGTCCATACAGATTTTTGCTCGATTCCGCAAAAATCATTCATTGTTTTCGTTGATTATTGGATCTATGTTGTCACGCTCATGAGATGTTCGAAACCCACTATTTATTTTGTTTAGAAGTGTGGTGTTGGAGGAGAATTGAGCGATGAAAGGCTCGGCCGTGAAAAAAACGGTGAAAAACTCACTATTTTGAGCGAAGAAGGAATTCTCACGGTCAAAATGCACCCCTCCCTTGGGTAGCTTGGGCAGTTTCGGGCAAGCGCCCACGTGGGTTAGTGGGCGCATACTCTCTTTAAAAAAAAATTGAAATTTGTTATGGGGAAAGAGTCCTACTGCATCGAGAAATAATGGGGGTAGCCCACATGCTTTTGACACGGACCGGGCATTCCGTAGCTCAGGTGGACAAGTTCTCCCGTACTTGTGTCCCATTGAGGGTGAAGCTTATGGGGGTATCACGGTGAGTGAGCGTTGTAGGGGGAGAAGAGGCAGTTGGGTCGTGTGAGTGGCATCAGGTGGGTTTGTACTAGAAGTTCTAGGTTATGTAGAATATATCATTAGGAACTCTAAAGGCAAGGTTGGCCTCCTATGTACAAACTGGTTGGGAGCTGATGCCACTCTCCTAATGAGGCCATGGCAGGCTGAAACCAGTTGTTGTGCCTAAAGTATGCTACTCGTCTTATTCGATATAATGGATGCCCGAGATAAGTTGGGCGTGGTATGATCCAATACGGGAAAGTTATTCGCCTAAGTGTTCTATGGAACAACTATATGAGGGAAGCCGGGTCTAGCTAGGCTTGCTAGAGCCGCACGGGTTAATTCCTCGACTAAAATGTGTCGGCCCGTGACAAATGGTGTCAGAGCAGGGTTCCTTTCAGTAGGTAGGTGATTTGGGGAAAACCTATGGTTTTCTCGGTCCTTTGAGGGCGGAGAGTGATCGCCGAGGCCAAGAGGGCTCGGACAAGGTGCGGCTCTCGTCTAGCTTCTAGGATGCCAATAGGGGAATAGGAAGAAACCGGATTGCTCACTGAAATGGGATAACGTTCTTGGATCAATTCGGCGAATCTTAAGATGGGTCCACTGACACGTTTCATCAAGGGGGAAACCTATATTGGTCTGCTGAGATCAGTGGAGTAAAGTTGTTTTGTTGGTGAGCGTTGCCATTCATGTAAGTCCCGAGGGTGTGGCGTTAATGGTTGGAGAATGCAAGGAAGCGACAAAACAGCCCACAACGAGGGTATTTACGGATTGAGTGGGGGAGAATGACACAGACCAGGTGTTCCGTGGCCCAGGTGGGCAAGTTCTCTCGTACTTGTGTCCCATTAAGGGTGAAGCTTGTGGAAGCATCACGGTGAGTGAGCGTTGTAAGATGAGAAGAGGCAGTTGGGTCGTGTGAGTGACATTAGGTGGGTTTGTACTAGGAGTTCTAGGTTAGGTAGAATATATCATTAGGAACTCTAAAGGCGGGATTGGCCTATCGTGTACAAACTAGTCAGGAGCTGATGCCGCTCTCCTGATGAGGCCATAGCAGGCCGAAACCAGTTGTTGTGCCTAAAGTGTCCTACTCGTCTTACTCGATGTAATGGATGCCCGAGATAAACCGGGCATGGTATGATCCAATACGGGAAAGTTATTCGCCTAAGTGTTTTATGGAACAACTATATGAGGGAAGGCTGGTCTAGCTAGGCTTGCTAGACACCGCACGGGTTAATTCTGCGACCGAAATGTGTCAAGCCGTGACACTTTCCTCTTCACCCCATTTTCTCATTAAAAGGAAAAAAAAAGGTTTTGAGGAAACTAGCTATTGCATGGGGATTGTGAGGAGACAAGGAGACCCATGAAGGCACACCTCATGCTTAATTTTTTTTTTAAAAAAGGAGGGAGGGTTGTTTTGCCATTATGGTATTACAACTATGCCACTGACCACATTACAGAAATTTCATTAATGCCCTTGGACGTGTTAATTAAGGATGAGCATAGTTCCCGGATAAAACCGAGGACTGGAGAATCGAACCTATAGTTCCAGGTTCTAGTAAACTAGGATTTGGTTCCCAATTTCAAATTTTGAAGAACCGCCGGTTTCGATTTCGATTCCCAGTTCTTTATGGAACCAGAGAAATTGGTTTTTTTTTAACCCTAATTTCGAATCCCAAGTTCCTGATAGTCTCTTTCCATTTTACTTTCTATCCTCTCACTTCTCTCTCAACATAGTAGTCAACATGCCTAATGGTTTCCATTCTCTCTCAACGCAACACTTGACAGTCTCCTTTTCTCTCAACGTAGTACCCGATGGCCGACGATCTCCTTCTCTCTCAATGCAGCACCCAATGCCGACAGTCTCAGGTGCATATTCATTCCTGAGTTGATTTCAAGTGTTACAGGTGAGTGGATTTCTTGGAGGAGAAAGGGATTACAGTAACTTGAAATAGAACATAGGTCCCCTGGTCTATCTAGCTGGCTTGTACTCTGCTATTTAGTTTATGTCATTGGTGGCGAGGTCTATCCGAAGGCGGAACAACTTTTCACCGGAGCCAATAGAGATGACACTAGAACCATAGTATCGTGATTACGACTCGAACCACATTGACGAAGACGAACTGATTGCGGTGATAGGAACAAAAGCCCCTTTCGTGATCAAGCTGGGCGAGGTAGACAAATGGGAGGATACTGAAAGCAGTTCCTCTGAGCGTGTAGTGATCTCCTTATCTGATCTTGATCTAGAGGATGGTAAAGTAGGACGCGAGGGAAAGGTTGAGAAGGTCGTAATAAAGGTCCCCCCACAAGCAAACTACAATCCCAAGGCTATCCCGTGGGACTACGGAATAGGTGAAATAGATGCGGTTATGAGATCCGGCAGATGCTATGCCCCGAGGGAAGGGGAACCCGAAAAAAGAGAAGTATCAAGAGCGGACGCAGAGAAGGCCTTGTTTATTGTTAGGACAAGCGAGTTCGAGGTGATAGAGTAGCTGAGGAAGATGCCACCCAGATATCACTGCTCGATCTATTTATCAACTCGGAAAAACATAAGAGTGCCCTGATGAAGGTGCTAAATGAAGTACACGTACCAGAGACCATCAATGAGGTACAGCTGGAGGAGTTCGTGGGGTCCATCTTGCTAAAGGACTAAATATCCTTCTCAGACGAGGACGTTCCTGTAAACGGGTGGGCCCACAACAAGGCTCTATACATATCGACGAGGAGCCACGGTAAGCCGATCTCCCATGTATTAATCGACAATGGCTCGGTGTTCAATATATGCCCGCTGGCCACACTCAGGAACCTGGGTATAAATGAAGAGCTCATCCGTACCTCTAAAGCCACCATTAGATCTTTTGATGGAATGAGGAAAAGTGTGGTTGGGGAGATTGAGTTAGATGTCCTTATTGGACCAGTGGAGTTTTCAGTCGGATTCCAAGTTATGGACCTCCCAAGCGCCTTTGTACTTCTATTGGGAAGACCATGGATTCACACGGCAGGCGCAGTACCTTCGAGCCTGCACCAGAAGGTCAGATTCGTGGTCAACGAGAAGGTAATAACTATGCATGGAGAGATAGATTTGGCAGCATATCAAAGGAGCGCAGTCCCGTATATAAAGCCGGAACAAAAGGAGGAAGCTAGCTACCATTCTCTCGAGTTGGTAGCCGTCACACACGCACCTCCTGGGGTCAAAAGGAGGGTTCCTGAACCTTCCCAGTATACTTTAGCTCCTGGAAAGATATTATTGGCGTACGGATTCATTCCTGGACACGGGCTAGGAAAGAATGGCCAAAGAATCCGGTCGCCGCTGCAGTTGGACACTAACGAACATCGGACAGGTTTAGGATATACTGGTGGATCCAGTAGGGGGTTTACTTATAGAGGCCGAGGCAGAGGCCAGTATAGAGGCCGTGGAAGCCAAAGAGGCAGAGTCGGCTCATTCATTGGCTCTAGGGCTTGGAAAGGGAGAGCTAGAACGATCAGCAGCCCTTTAGATCAGTATTTCTCCGGGCGATCCAAGATGCTAGCGGAAGAAACTGTTCAGAACATAGTAGAGCCCGACCTGTCTAACCCGTTTTTAGAGGACACGGTCAATGTCATCCTTGAGCGACTTGAAGAGGAATCCAACCAGCCTGTGTAAAGAGACCCCTCCTTCCCTTTTCCTTCACGCATTTCAATTCCTGCATAATGTTTTCTTTCCTTAATAATGCATTTTTCTTTTCAAAAAAAAAACCCTTGGATCTTCGACCGTTGGTCCAAGTAGCGTATGCTGTAACGCGGTCCACTTTCTAATAAAAACTTTATGAATTTTATTGGGGACATGTGGAATAACAAATCGGCCCAATGATGATACTCGGCTTCAAATTTTTGAAGCTTGAGGGCTAATTTGCCACATGATCCCTTATTTTTCTGAAAATTTTTAGGAGAGGGAGGACATCCGATGAGATGAGGATTAGTCCCCCTCCCTTTTCTTCGCTTCTTAAAAACCGTTTTCAAAATGTTTTCGAAAAAAATCCATGCATATTTACTAGTACCAGTAAAATACTGACCATGCTTGTAACATTTCAGGCATACTATCCCTCACATGCATGACAGGTTATTATGTGGCTCAAACTGTACTGATGACTTTTCTTACGGGGTTGAGGAAGAAGGTGATGATGACACCAGTGATATCAGAAGAGATTGACACAGATATGAAGAACATAAATTGACTACCGAAGGGGACACTGTTACAGTCAATCTTGGAGATTCTGAGAATTTGAAGGAAGTAAAAATTAAAGGAAGGTTATCTTCGTCAGAAGCGGCTCGATTCACTAAACTCCTCAAAAAATACTAAGATGTGTTTGCCTGGTCCTATGCAGACATGCCGGGGTTAGATCCAAGTATCGTCGAGCATTCGCTCCCGACCGACCCAAGTATTCCTGCTAATAAACAGAAGCTTCGACGCACGAAACCGGAATTATCTAAAAAGATCGAAGAGGAGGTGATGAAGCTATTAAACGTGGGATTCATTGAAGTGATCGCTTATCCCGAATGAGTTGCCAATATTGTCCTAGTGATGAAGAAGGATAGAAGAGTTAGAGTCTGCGTACACTACCGCGACTTGAATAAGGCAAGCCCGAAGAGTTAGAGTCTGCGTAGTCTTGGTCGACAGCACAGCAGGTTTCAAGATGTTCTCGTTCATGGACGGATTTTCAGGGTACAACCAAATCCTTTTGAAAGAAGAGGACGAAGCGAAAACCTCGTTTATAACGTCATGGGGCACCTTCTGCTATAAAGTTATGCCTTTCGGCTTGAAGAATGCAGGGACAACCTACCAAAGGGCTATGGTGGCTCTATTACATGATATGATACATAAGGAGATAGAGGTGTATGTCGACGATATGATCGCGAAATCTAAACCTGAATACGACCATGTCCGGATACTAAGAAAGTTGTTTGAACGACTTCGGAAGTATATGTTGAAATTAAGCCCTGTTAAATGCATATTTGGGGAGCAGTCAGGAAAGCTTCTTTGGTTTGTGGTGAGCAACCGAGGGAGTAGAAATCGATCCTTCCAAAGTCAAGGCGATATTAGACCTCGGTACCCCGACGACAGTTAAGAAAATAAGAAGTCTGCTGGGGAGACTAAATTTTATCGCCAGGTTTATTTGTCAACTCTCTGATGTTGCAAAGCCATTCTTCAAGTTGCTAAAGAAGAGAGATAAGGTGAAATGGGATTCCGAATGTCATTAAGCGCTGGAGAAGATTAAAAGTTACCTTATCTCGCCACTAGTTTTAGTGTCTCCTGTACTAGGTTCTCCGCTAACCCTTTATCTCACCATTCATCAAGAGTCCTTAAGGGCTCTGTTAGCTCAAACAATCCTAGAAGATGGCAAGGAGCGGGCCATCTATTATCTGAGCAAGAAGTTTACTGTATCAGAAATGAATTACCCCACAGTCGAGAAGACTTGTGTCGCGTTGGTGTGGGTGCTACACAGGTTGAGGCAATACACTCTTCATCACCGCATACAGCTGGTGACAGAGAACGACCCGATAAAGTACCTCCTGGAAAAGCCAGCCTTAATCGGAAAATTGGTTAAATGACAGGTTCTCCTGTCAGAATTTGATGTTAGAAGTTCAACTCAGAAATCCGCCAAGGGACGAGCTATAGCAGATATGTTGGCCGAAGACGCCCAGGGATTCAGTATCCCATATAACGAGAAGATGGAAGATCATATTTCCAATCTGTCCGAAGATAAATGGACAAAGTATTTCGATGGCGCCATAAACCTTGTAGGGTCCGGAACTAGGGCAATTCTTATATCTCCTGAAGGACAACATTATCCAGTCGCTGCAAAGTCGACATTTCCATGCACCCACAACATCTCTGAGTATGAAGCCTGTATCCTCGGGCTGCAGTTGGCCCTCGCTATGAAAGTGAGGAAATTGCAAGTATACGGAGACTCCATGCTTATCATCTTGCAAACCCAAGGCGAGTGGAAGACTAAAGACTCTAAGCTCATCCCTTATCACAAGTTCCTGGAGGAAATGATCGAGGAGTTCGAGGAGATCGATTTTGAATACCTGCCGAGAACCGAGAATCACTTTGCGGACGCCTTGGCCACCTTATCATCCATATTGCAGGTGACGGAAGGTTTGGACATTGAGCCATTGAGAGTCGATATTATCAAGCAACCAACTTACTGCATGGTGATTGAGGAAGGGTTTAATGACCAACCCTGGTATCACGACATCAAGAACTACTTATTGAGGGGAGAATATCCTCTAGGGAGCCAGATGAGAGATAGAAAGTACATAGCCAAAATGGCTACCAAATTCTTCCTCAGTGGGCGGACACTATACAAGAAGTCATTTGACTCAGTCCTATTAAGGTGCGTCGACTCTAAAGAAGCAAACCCGTTTATAAAGGAGATCTATGAAGAGGAATGCGGACCACACATATACGGTCACCTCCTTACTAAGATAATCATGAGGCTCGGTTATTACTAGATGACCATGGAGTTAGATTGTAACCAGCACGTGAGATCCTGTCATCAGTGTCATGTATATGGAGACAAGATCAACGCTCCCCCAAATGAACTTCATGAGATGTTTGAAGCCTGGCCGTTCTCCATGTAGGGAATCGACATTATCGGGCCAATTAATCCTAACGCTTCAAACATGCACCGTTTCATCTTGGTGGCAATAGATTATTTCACCAAATGGATCGAGGCCAATTCGTACACTAACGTCATAGCTAAGAGCATTACGAAATTCATTAACAGGGATACCATCGTGACCCCAGGCCATTATCACAGACAACGGGTCCAATCTGAATAACAGGGTGGTGGACGATCTGTTGGATCGGTTTAAGTTCAGACACCTTAATTCTTCTCCTTACCGCCCACAAATGAATGGAGCTGTGGAAGCGGCGAATAAGAACATAAAGAAGATCCTGGCCAAGACTACAAAGAACTTTCGAGACTGGCACGAGAGGTAGCTGTACGCGTTAATGGCATACCGAACTTCGATTCGGACTTCAATCGGAGCAACGCCTTACTCTCTAGTAGATGGCATGGAGGCAGTTCTCCCCGTGGAAGTTGAAATCCCTTCCTTACGAATATTAGCCCAAGCCGAGCTTTCGGAGGCCAAGTGGATTCGGTAGAGACATGAGCAGCTGAACCTGATCGATGAAAAGTGACTGAAGGCCATATGTCATGGACAGGTGTATCAAAAGCGGGTAGCTAAGTCATTCGACCGCAAAGTGAAGCCCAGGAGTTTTACGGTTGGGGATTTAGTTGTGAAGAAGGTGCTCCCTAATGTTCCCCATCCCGAGAGCAAGTTCGCACCGAATTACGAGGGTCCATACATAGTACAGAAGGTCCTACCTGGAGGCACCTTGATTCTCTTGAATATGGCCGGGGAGGAATTGGCAAATCCCGTAAACGCAAATGCTGTCAAGAAATATTACCCTTGAATAAGACAAGGATTTGACCAATTCTCGTACCCCACTCGTGTCTCAGCCACATTGAGACCCACTACATGCATTTCATGCATACATGCATACACTTGCATTACTTTTTTCTATGTTGCAGATCCAAGAGGAATCCCCAGATGGAGGAAATAACTCAAACTACCTTACCCGAACTAAAGGGTCACGGAGAAAGGGAACCCACAAGATAGGTTACCTATCAGTGCCTCTAGTTCGCATTTAAGGTTAAAAGTTGTATCGTTCCAGTTTCTTAATGCGAGAATGGACGCTAACCCCCGAAACATTTTATTTTTCTCAGATACCTCCGGTCACTGCGAACAGGTAAGTATCATTTACTCTAAAACTTTCCAGTCTGCCACGTCATGATGATCAGTAAATCACATCATCGATGAAATCCATGAGATAATTTCATTTGCATTCTCATTTAAAAATCTTCGAGGTTACCCAGGAAAATCTGACGCTCATATGCATCGTGAATGTAGGGACCATTTCGTGGTAACTCCAAGTGGCCTCTCGTGAATGTTTGAAACATCAAGTAAAGGAGAGCAGTTCATTTCTTTATCTTACACACACTACCCCTTGATAAGCCAATTTGGGCCTTTAAATCTTCATTTCTAAATCCAGTTGGTGATCACCTCCCTCTACTGGGGCAAGGCACGCGAATTATCAACAAGAAGTAAAGTCAGGCGCGAAACAATTTCCCACTCTTAGTGTTAAAAAGCAATAAGGGTTGACAAAAACAAAGTGCTTGGTAAAAGTAAGGCCAAAGCCCTTCATAAGAATGAAGTCGTGATACTCGAAGTATAAATAGAGTGTCGGAAGGAAAATCCATTGACAGACATGTGATAAAGGCAAGGGAAGCCTAAAGCTTAATTGGAGATAGAACATCTGGAGAGCGAAAATACAAATCTCCCCCGGTAGACATGACAGTTGATAATAATGCAAAGGTGATCACCAACCTATTGCACCCCTCGTTCTGAAAATGGCCTTTTCAAGTCTACCCGAACCGACATTACAGCCTATCTCACAAGCCTCTCCTGATCGAGACGTTTCAAATTAACACGTGATTTCACAACGGAAGCAACTGCTTAAAGGAGTAGGCACAATCTAGTCTCATCTGATTTTCAAGGTTCTTAACTTGTAGACTTGAAAATGCTACTTTTGAAATTTTGGAAACTCAAAATGCCTATCCTTTGCATAAACCTTTGACCAAGCCTGCATTACGGTCCCTCAAAAGACCTTCTTCTGATCAATCATGTTGTATACGTTGCAAATAGTCCCGAAATTCTTGACATAGGTTTCGAGTGTTAGTTTGAGTGTTTCTAAAATTTTTCCTAATGAGAAAGCAAAATCTCTCAGAAATGGATATTGCGAGAAGTCCTCTCCGATAAGGATACTCCGGTTGACACGATTGATCGAACTCATCTAGTGATTTCAGATTTATTAATTCAAAATTATCCTCGCACGGAATTTTAATCATGCACGTAGGCTATAAGATGTCTTGGGTAATTGTCTTAGATCCCATTATATTTATTGAAACAACTCTTCGTGGCTCGCATGAGCAATGAATCATTTTGAAAACTCGGAATACTCAAAATATCAAAAATCTCCTAACCATTTTCACTTTAGCATAACAATCTGGGTTTAAGCTTCTGTAGATTTTCTAGTTCTATCCAAATTCCAGAACAGCACCCTCCTCGTAAAGATTAACCAGATTCGAGATTTTACAGGATTCGGATCCTCTCAGACTTTTAGTCGGCACCCGAAAAGAAAGGTGACCTCTATATGATTGTCCATGAAAGTCCTTCCTACAAGCACCATTAAGTCCTTCCTACAGGCACAAAGTCCTTCCTGCAGGCACTATTAAGTCCTTCCTACATGCACGTAAGTCATTCTTACAGGCACGTAAGTCCTTCCTATAGGCACAAAGTCCTTCCTACATGCACCATTAAGTTCTTCCTACATGCATATAAATCCTTCCTACAGGCACAAAGTCCTTCCTACAGGCACCATTAAGTCATTTCTACATGCACAAAGTCCTTCTTACAGGTATTTCCATGGGGTGACCTACCATAAGGGTCGAATCCTAATCAAACTTCAATCAGTAGAATCCTTTCGTTAGGAATCTACCATGGGGTGGCCTACCATACAGGTCGAATTTGAATCAAATTTTAATTAGTAGAATCCTTTCACTAGGAGTCTACCATGGGGTGACCTACCATACGGGTCAAAACTCGATCAAGTTTTAATCAATAGAATCCTCTTACTAGGAATCTACCATGGGGTGACCTACTATACGGGTCCAAGTTCAATCACCCTAAGGTTTTCTTATAACGAATCCTTAGGTTTTCATTCCAGAGCAGTCAATGGCGACGCGAGGCAAACAGGTAAGATTTAGGTAAATCCCTTGACTCTCACTTTCTCTCTCTCCCCCATATCAAAGTGAGCAGGATGAAATTTGGACCTAAGCTTTCAAGGAGGAAACTAGAGTTGGATGTCACGACTTTTCATTTTTCCCAGTAGAGTCCGTTAGATCTCAAGTGTCATCTTGTCTTTGAGAGTGATCTCTCACGAGACCCCTCTCAAAGAGGGGCACCTGCTAACACTTGATTTTTGGCCAATTGTATTTTTAGAAATTTTTAAAAAATCCATAAAAATTCATAAAATTGAAAAATCAACTTTGGAGACCTCAGCCTAGCCCAGGGAACTAATTTTAAGAAAAAATAATTTTTCATATTTTTAGCATTTTTCGGTATTTTATTTTCAAAAATTCATAAAAAATCAATAAAAATGAGAAAATTGAAAAAAAAAAAACAACTTTGGAGACCTCAGCCTAGCCTAGGGAACCAATTTTGAGCAAAAAATAATTTTTCTTATTTTTTGCATTTTTAATATTTTATAAAAATTAGGAAAATAATGGAAAATTAATAAAAAATAGTATTTGAGGCCAGAAAATTGCAAAAAATGGTCAATATTTTTATTTAATTTTTCTCCTCATTTTGGCTGAATAAATTTTGGAAAATTCAATCTAGAATTTAGGGTTCCTTTGTTAATTTCATTTTTTAGATTATTTAGATAATTTTAAAAAATTCCATTTTAGCTTTGTAATTTTCCAAATTTGTTTTTTTTAGAATCATGTCATCCTCCTCTATTTTTTAAAATTAAAATCCAGTCCAAAAGCCCCCAAAATTGTCCAATTTCGCTAAAAAGGACTAGAATGCAATACCTGATTTTTCAAATTAGTTCTTAAAATCACTAAAAATGCAATTAAAAATTTTCTAGGGACTAAATTGAAAATAGGGCGACGTCACCCCCTAGATTTTTACCTTATGAATCCATTGGTGGCGTCAATTTTTGCAAACAAGGACACTAAGAGCTTGGATTTTACAAAATGGGTCCTCAGGTCAAACTGAAATTTTGGGGTTTTGATGCAAATTACTTGAAAATTCCAGAAAGAAAATCATTTCCTAATAGGAATCGTAACCCTAAATTCAATTTTGGCCTTAATTGTGAAAACTTTTGACGGAATTAGGCCCAATTTTTGGTCTTCAATCCAAACGGGTAAACCGGGTCGAATTGACCCGACCCGGTCAACCTAGAACCAAGTCTGGTTCTCTTCTCCTCGCGCGCGCAAATGAAGCCACCTGAGAACCCAAATCCCACCTGACCTTTGACGATCCAGCCGAGATTTGCCCGGCGACGACGTGCTAAAGGCCACGTGGTTTTGTCATCGGGCACGCGAGCAAACTCCGGCAGAATGCCTGGTTGTAAAACAAATTTTTTTAAAAGAAAATTTGCTCTGGAACGAACCAAAGAAGATCCTGAGAGATTGAATCCATTTTTTGTTGAAGATACGATAGGGGGATCTCGGGATTTTGGGGCAGATCTTAATGCCCATGTTAGGTTTAAAAAGACCAGAAGGAGAGGGAGCAATGCAGAGGCCATTGGGAGAGCTCAGGGAGTCGTCTGTAATTGAAAATTTTGGGGAATTACGAGTAGATCAAGGTGTGAAAGTAGCTCGAGAAGGTCGCTGTAGTCTGGAGGAGAAGGTTGGTGCCATTTCCAGAGCTTGCCGACGCCAAAAAGGTGAGTCACGAGTTCAAGCTCTAACTTAGTGCTCCAATGGCGAATCCCTAATTTGGTCATAATTCTTCCCCTTTTTATGTGCGTTTCACTCCCCCCACATCCCTGATCATATTCACCTCTTCATTTTGCATTGACGCCGCATGAAAACCCCGAGCTGAAACTTAAACCCTAGCTCGTTCTGTCTCGAGTTGGTTAGAACTATCTGGCAATGCAGAGTCCAATCGGAGCCCCAAGTAAGCTTCCTGAACTCTTCGTGGTGCTCGCCTGCAAGTTAATTGAATAGTTATGGTCTGTGTTGCTCGATTGAATCAGCCATAGCTGAGACTGTGTTAGCTTCGATTAAACCTTTTTAGCCGATAGATTCCATCATAATTTTGCCATGTTGGTCTGGAGTCGATTAGGGTCAGAGATGGTTCGATCGGTGTAGTTTCACTGTCGAATCGTCGCTGTTGAGTCACAGCCGTCCATCTCGAATCATTCGAGGAACAAGACGATGCATAGTCAGCATGCCACGTGGGCTCTTTGACCAAGTCAAAGGCCACGTGGCTGCTTAGTCAGCACAATCTGTTTAAAAAATAATAATAAATGGATAATAAAAAATAAATGGACGGTCATGATACACCCTTAGATCTAATCTCGACCGTAGGTTTCTCTAGCTAGATCGAACGTCCGTGGGCTAGCCACGTGGCAAGTCCCTGACCGTAGGATCGAAATGGGTGGAACTCAAATAAAAATAGAATAAAAATTAATAAAAAATTCAAAAATTCAAAAAAATTCCTAAAACTACATCGTTTTCGTACCGGGTTAGAGTAGTGGGCTTTGGGCCAAGCTTAGGTAGTGGGCCGGGCCTATTAGACTCGATCCGTAAAACAATAATAATAATAATAATTATAAAATCAAATAATAATAAAATAATAATAATCCAGGAAATCAAATAAAAATTAAATAAAAAAATAAAAATAGAAAACTAATAAAATAGAAACGGTGTCGTTTTAGGTTTAGGCTTTTAGGCTTCAGTTCGGGTCATTGGTCCGGGTTGACCCGACTCGGCCCGACTAGGCCCGGAGGAATTAAAAGAAAATTAAAAATAAATAAAATAATAGAAAATTCAGCAAAAATCAATAAAAATTAAAAAATAATAATAATAAAATCTAAAAAACCGTACCGTTTCGATCTTAGAATTGAATAAAAATAATAAAAAATAATAATAGCGAAAATGGATAAAAAAAAATCCGTACAAATCATAAAAGATTCTTAAAAAAAATTTCAGAAAATATAAAAAAATGTCAATAAAATTCGGAAAACAATAAAAATGAGGAAAAATCTAAAAAATATACCAAAATCTTTTAGAAAAATCTTGGAAAATACAAAAAATTATATAGAAAAAATTTAGAAAAGTCAGAAATTAAAAATAAGACAAAATAAAAAAAATCATCAAAAGTAGGAAGAATCCCTCAAAATCCAGAAAATTCTAGAAAAATAATAAAAAAAACCTAGAAAATGTCCAAAAAATGGAAAAATCCAGAAAAAGTACAAACAAATCCAGAAAAATCCCCCAAAAAAATAAATAGAAAAGTTTGTAGAAAATCATAAAAACCTCAAAAAAAATTTTGAAAAATTCAGGAAAATTCAAAAAATGGAAATATCCAAAAACAATTCCCAAAAAATTAAAGAAAAACCATGCCCAACTAGTTTGACCCCTTTTCACACTTTTGACCTCCCGAGCCTTAGGAAATTACCATTTCGTCCCTCTAGCCAATTTAACCTAAATTTTTAAATCACTCCTGAGCTTAGTTGGCATTTCCTCTAGCGTCCTTAGACTTCTCTAGGATACTACTTAGTTTGTTTTGTCATGATGTGATTCTTTTATTGATTGTGCAATTATTTCTTATGGTTGTGGTTGATAGGTTAGCTTTTCTCACTCGCATGGACCCCTTAGATCTCTGGGATTCCCTCCATCTAGAAAATACCTGTATGAATTCCTTAAAACAGAAAACCACTCAACTTAGGTACCGAAAGGGCGTCGATAGCAATATCGACGTAACTAAGTCCCCGAATGTAGATCTCTGGTTTTCGTAGAATCAAACGATCTCTCCCAATCGTTCGATAGGGTTTCCAATCATACATTCCAATAAATGATTGGTGGCGAGTCCGATGGCATGCACGCCATTCACATGTCACCCGATCACACCAAGGTCGATCTCGATTTAAAGTTTTCTGACGCGATTTGGTATGGGCCTGGGAGGGCCCGAGCTAAACCTAGCTATCTAATGGGCCTAGCAATCCATTAACTCCCTCGAGATCCGGAAATCTCGAGAGGGTCACGACATCTAGCTGAGGTATTTTTATGCTTTTGATGTTGGTTTTGGCACCAGCATGATCCGCGATAATTATGGACAATGTTGTGCATGTTGGTGTTTTGCCGTGTTTGCTATTTGTTTTTGTATTTGTTGACATCTAAATTTCGATTTTTGATTTTTTATTTATATATTGCCCAAAAATTGAGAATTAATTCTTACCAAAAATATTTCCTCTGCATTGCATATTTATTTTTCTGCATTCCATTTTTTTCGCATTGACTGCGAGGAGCAAAGCGTTGAGGAGAAACATCGAAGAAAGGTCAGAATCCATGCAATGGACAAACAAGACAAGCTTCTAGGTAATGCCACCATCTCCATTGCACAAAAGAAACTGAGCTTCCCATTTGGTAGGGCCATAAGCAAGAACATCCTGACGAGCACTGCATATCAAAATTGGTTCACTTCCAGATTCACTGTCATGACCTCTGAGAGCACTGATTCAACCCTATGGTTTATGCGAGACCAAATGATGATGGCAAGGGTCACTGGTGTTCCAATATCTTTCCTTCTTTCTCGGGAGCAGAGCATTAAGGTGCTTTTCCAACTTCTTAGGAAGGCGAAGTAAAAGAACCTTGTTATCCCAAATGTGAAATAGGCAGGATCCGAGCAAGGAACATTTGAGGGTGCTATAAGGCAGGTTTTTATGAAATGCCAATTGCGACACTGGATTTTGCTTCTCTGTATCCATCAATAAAGATGGCCTATAATTTGTGCTATTGCACACTGGTTACTCCTGAGGATGTTCGCGAGCTCAACCTCCCACCAAAGTGTGGTAATAGAACTCCGTCTGGTGAAACATTTGTCAAATCGAGTTTGCAAAAGGGAATCTTGCCAGAGATCCTTGAAGAACTACTAGCTGGTCGTAAAAGAGCAAAGGGAGACCTGGAGGAGGCA
Source organism: Psidium guajava (assembly GCA_016432845.1). Classification (NCBI taxonomy): domain Eukaryota; kingdom Viridiplantae; phylum Streptophyta; class Magnoliopsida; order Myrtales; family Myrtaceae; genus Psidium; species Psidium guajava. Next base: position 36,363,259 of record CM028226.1, read on the forward strand.
AAAGGACCCACTTGAAAGGGCTATGCTAGATGGTCGGTAGCTAGCTTTGAAGATCAGTACAAACTCTGTATATGGGTTTACTGGAGCTACTATTGGCCAGTTACCCTGCCTTGAGATATCTTCGAGTGTCACAAGCTATGATGAGGACTCCTCAAGCTTGGTCAATAGTAGAGGGGAGCACCGAAAGAGAAAGCATGATTGAAGAGCACTAAGAAAAAAGAAAAGCAAGACAACATCATGAAAGGGGTCTTCATCAATTTTCGAAAAAAAGTTAACAGGAGAAGGAAAGAGCTAAAAGACAGGATCGAAAGAAAGAAGTGGGGCTCTTCACGTGCAAGGAGGACCAAGAAGAGAGGAGATGGCAGAATCCATGGAGGAAGGCCATGATGCAAAAGAAAACTCAATCTTCGGCCATTATTAAAAGAAAAAAGAGAGAATCCAAGAAAAAAAAATCATCATGATCATCATTGAAGTAGGAAGAGGGAGCAAGCAGCTACAGTGGGTACGGGAATGCAACCCAACGCTAGTCTTGGCCTCTCTCTCTTTGATGAAAAATGCAACTTGAGAGCCATAAGAGGGAAGGAACTCAAGTTTCGGTTACTTCTGTCCGCTCTTCTAGGCCTCTGGAAGAACCTCTTCATATTGTTTCCCTGACCAGGTGGAACTGGCGAAGCTGATGGTGGAGATAGGGCAGAGTCATGTGTTCGAGCATTGGATGGATCCTGGCATCGATGATGATCAGAAAAAGGCTGTCTTTGAGCAAGTGGCTAGGCTAGATGCAAGTTATCCAAAAGGCATAGCAAAAGAAAGAGGAAGGCAGCATGAGAGCACTTCTGAATTTTGTCCTTTTATTATATTCTCTTGGTGAGGGCCATCGACGATGAGGGATGGTTGATGAGCAAACGGAGCTCAGCCCAGATGGGGTCGAGCTTGAGCAACGAGGTTGAGCTTGCAAATAACTGGCCATGCGAACAGGCTCTCTGGTGAAGTTTCGAGCGAGTTATTCTTGTCGAGGTCCCTTCTAGTGGTGAACATCAAGAGGAACAATGTCAGCGGCGACATTCCCCATTCAGTTTGCACTTCTCTAGGGGCCCTTGATTTGAGTAGGAACAATCTTGCTAGTGAGATTCCTAAAGGCTTGTCTTGCCTAAAAGCGTTGAGCCCCCTCATTCTGGGGAACAACTTTCAATTTCAAACTCTTACAAGTTCAAACCCACCAGATAGAGGCCCCGAATGAAGGGATGAACCTAACTTGCTCATCCCGGGCAAGTTTCACCTTCTTAGCATTTCATTTGGAGAATTGGAAGCAGTAGAAATCGGAGTGACGGCGGAGGGCAACGATCAACATACATCTCAACACGTTTCGTGGGCTAGCTCCGAGGCAAAGAAGTTGGACAAAGCAGCGTTACTTTCCGAGGTCATCAACCACTTAAGAAAGCTGAAAGGCAATGTAGAAGAAGCCATGCAGCAATACGTGATACCAACAGATCCTGATGAAATAAAGGTGGAGCAAGGAGAGGGTGAAGTATTGGATTTAGAATTTGAGACGATCAAGGCATCAATTTGCTGCACCTATAGACCCGGCCTTCTCTCCAATCTAAGACAAGCGCTTGTCGACCTGAGATTGATCGTGGTGAGTACAAAGGTTGCCACTCTCGAAGGAAGGATGAAAAGTATTATGGTACTGTCAAAATGCCATGACGGAGATAAGGCATTGTGTCAGTTTCTTTTAAGCTCTCTTTACTTAGCCCTGTGTTCAATAGTTGATCAATTCTCTACTTCAGAGGAGTCTCAGAGGCCCTTGGTGTCAAACTGTAGGGGAAAAATCGGACAGCACTTCGCCTCTAAGTAAGCCAATCCAGGATAAAAAATATTCCCCTAATTTCACCGATTTAATCCTGCAACAACCAACAATTATATCCAATCAAAATAGCCTCATGTGAAATAATAAAAATAACACACCAAGATTTACGTGGAAAACTCGAAACGGGAAAAACCATGGACGACCTAATATCCTCCATTAATCACCAAGAATAGCAGGTATACAACATGATCTATCTCTAGTCACAAACTAGAGGTTCTACATCATTATTACAATAATATTTCATCACCACAAAGGTGGAATAATACACAAAAGGTGAGAAAACCCTAACCGCGATTGGAGAATTCAGAGAAGAATCTCAGCAAACAAGAACCATCAACACGTAGATCTCGGCCTCACGAACAACATATCCAAATTTGAGCCAATTCCAACAATGTTTTGGCCCTCAAATTTGGATTGTAAGAATTCTTTCTCTTCTTTCTCTTCCCCTTCATAGACTCTCGTAAACTCTCTGTCAGAAACTCTCTCACTCACTTCTTTCTTCTGAAGACACTCACGGACACATACATACACTATTTTTTTTCTCCCTCATGTAGGGGGGCAGCAACATACTTTTTATTTGTTTAAAAAGAAAAAGAAAAAAAGGTGGGAGACAAAATGATGAGGGAGAAAAAAATAGTGTGTGTATGTATACGTGAGTGTTTTCAGAAGAAAGAAGTGAGTGAGAGAGTGTCTGACAGAGAGTTTACGAGAGTCTATGAGGGAGAAGAGGAAGAAGATAAAGAAGAGAAAGAATTCTTGCAGTCCAAATTTGAGGGATAAACATTGTCGAAATTGGCTCAAATTTGGATATGTTGTTCGTGACGCCGAAATCTATGTGTTGATGGTTCTTGTTTGCTAAGATTCTTCTCCGAATTCTCCAATCGCGATTATGGTTTTCTCACCTCTTGTGTATTATTCCATCTTTGTGGTGATGAAATATTATTGTAATATTGATGTAGAACCTCCAGTGTGTGACTAGAGATAGACCATGTTATACACCTGCTATTCTTGGTGATTAATGGAGGATATTGGGTCGTCCGTGAATTTTCCCATTTCAGGTTTTCCACGTAATTCTTGGTGTGTTAATTTTATTATTCAACATGAGGCTATTTTGACTGGATATAATTGTTGGTTGTTATTGGATTAAATCGGTGAAATTAGGGGAATATTTTTTTATACTGGATTAGCTTAATTAGAGGTGAAGTGCTGCCCGATTTTTCCCTAACACAAACAAGAGGTGAAGGAATCAATTACTCAGTCATGAAAGATCTGGAATAAGGTAAAGAAATTTAACTTCCAAGAGAGTTGACTTCTTATGTACGTGGGACATCGTTCAGTAAAATAGCTTCAGAAGTACGGATGACGTTCCATATGTTCTTTCATCCCCTCTTTCTCGAGGCGAGCTTATAGAGATGTTTTATGCCTGAAGCTATGACCGACTGGTTCATCATTGGTATTGTGAAATATTTCAGAGGAATTTATAGTTGAGTGTCTGGTCTGTCATAGGAAAACTTCTCCTAAATGGGGGCCGATAGACACTCACGATGGCCAGTAGTTCTCTACTAATGCAAGTCAATCAAAAAAGTGTAGCTTAACTTCTTGACGATTTTTGAAGAATTGAGCTCTAGGAATTCTGTTCCAGCAAAAAGATATCAGGAATCTCGAGCAGGTGTGAAGTGCTCACTAGGATACACATAATCTAACCGCATGAATTGGATTGCTCGATTGGTAGATTAGTACAGTTTCAGCACCGGGGCATAAGAGATTGGGCAGATCGCTATGGGAAAAATTGAGGAGCCAAGTCGGCATCGAGACTGAACAACAGATTTTGAAAAAAATTTGCAGCCTGCTAGACAATCTCCCTCAGACTAAATGCCTCAGAGAATCCCTTAGCGAACTTTGACATGATTTCAACAAATGGAGAGAGCTCCTAGCATCTTGCAAATGAAGACATGAGATGCCTTGAGAATATTTTTTCTAATGTGAACTTTGTTGGTGCTAGAGTCAAGTTGTAATGCTCATGTTATTCTTGCTCCAATTGGCTAATCTGTTTAAGGGCTTATCAAGTTCTTCTACAAGCAGTCGGTCGAGGGGAAGCAATCCTTCTTGACCACCATGACTTACTGCTCCTACTTATTTGGGTTTTATCTGAGCTTACTCCCGGTGTCAGTGGTCAACAAGATCACCTCAACTTCATAATCCTCTATTGACGGGTGGCTCGGTGACAATGACCTCAACAAGGACAGGCTTGACCTCTTTTATTGGCTATTGGCTGCACTAAGCTTCATCAACTTCCTCAACTACATCTTTTGCTCTTCATGGATTATCACCGTTGACAACAAACCAATCAGGCTTCAAATTTGGGACACGGCTGGTGAAGAATCCTTCAAATCCATCACTAAGTCTTGCTACAGAGGGGCTGCTGGTGCATTGCTTGTTTACAATATTACAAAGTACATGTTTCCCTGCTGTTGTATATGTTGTTTCTATCATGAGGCAATTTGCTTTTGGATTCAAGGGCTTATTTTTAATCCTTAAACCAAGTAGCTGATGTTGTCCGATCATGCTATGCCACGCTATTACCATGTCATTGAATCTTGACACGTTGCATGTCTTGCATATCTCATTTTTTGCATATCATATATTTGATATCATATATTTGCATATCTTGATCATATTTATATCAAAAGTGTATATTCTTTTAAAAAAATTCATATTTTGATTAGGGAAATTTCCTTTCCTAATCCGCAACTTGCCACATAATCGAGAAAGTTCGTCTTTAGGATTATTGATGGAATACTCGATTAAGCAAGGATCTAAGTTTTATCATTAACCGTAGGATTACGGATTAAAGATTAATTTAAATATTTGTGAAATATTTCAAAATTGATTGATATATCCACTTTTCTTATTTGAATTGATTGTCATATTCACTTTCCTATTTTGACTTGAATTGCTTGATTATTGTTTTAGAATATATATCTGTTGCATGATGTGATATCGAAAAATTCTAAAAATATATATATTGCATTCATTCATTTTCATATTTAAAAAATTGCATCTTTTAAAAAATAGCATCATGTAGATAATTGCATATCTAATCCTTTTTTTGTAAAATATTTAGATTAGATTGCATTTCATGATAGAAATTGCATGCTTAAATAGAATTTTATGTCTAAAATAATCTCTCTTTAATATATTAGGGCTTAGGTCATTTCAACTCTAAAATATACAAAATAAACTTTGTTTTGACATAGTTCTATTTTAGGAAATAAATTCATCCGAAATATAAAAAAAATTACAAAAAGGAAATCTTAAAAGATTATACCTTTGAATTTCAAGTGAAAAATCATCGAAATTACTAGATTAAATACTTTCATGAAAATGGTACCGAAAGGGCGTTAGAGTAATCTAGCGTAATCAAGTTTTTGGACTTTGAATCTCTAGTTCGTAGAAGTAATTTAGTTCTCCCACTAATTTACTTAGGTCTCTAATCGACCTACTAAGAACGATTAGTGGCGACTCCAAATTGAATAAACTTTGCATGAAAAGGATGTAAGTTGCGATTCGGTAGGACTTAGGAGGGTCTAAATTAGGTTAGTCAATTAACCTGATAATCCGTTAATCTAGAATTTCAACCGAACGAATTTTTAGGGTTGCGGCAGTGTGTTTTGGGAGTCTTTTGCTTCCTACATCATTGATAGTTTTCTTGATTCTTCGATGCTGCAGATTTTGTTTGACATTTTTACATCATTGAACTGGGGATCATGTTCTTCATATATGTGAAGACAGATGTGGTATTTGGTATAATTGTTGCACGTAAAATGGGTGCTTATTTCTTTATGTGTGGGTCTGTCAATGTGACTTGGCTTTGTTCCTCTATCTCCTTCGCTACTGATCATTGATCGAAATGCCAATTATGGTGCTGGCATTTTGCATGATGAATCGTCAAGTTGCTCTATACCAAATTACTTGATATTTAGCAGCTTTGTACAATCATAACCTAGTTGTATTTTCCTCATATATAGTAAAGATAGCTTCTTTCTCCCTGCTTACTCTATTCGATGTACTTTATTACCTTGTTCAATCTGATATGTATAGTACTTATACTGTTCAAATACTAATGGATACAAAAGTAGAGACTGTTTATTGGAACCTTTCTTTTTGAAGTTCAAAAGACAGATGCTTATTTGATTAAATCTCCTCACAATGCAATGATTTCTTTTTATCATTCCCTTTTGCGTAATTTTCAACGATGTCATTGATGTCCACTATCTACAAACTATGGCAGCTCCCATGGTGGGCTCTGAGCTTGCTTTGTCTGTCAATGAGGGTGCACTCACCCTTTGTTCTCCATCTCTTTAATGACTGCATTGCTACAATGCTTTCTCATTTTCATGTGTTAGAAATTAATACATGATGATTCTCATCTTTATAAGTAAGAGAATTGAAATCGCGTGTTCTCGGGTACCCTGAAACCTATGATAAGGTAGGTTCTAGATTCTAGGATATACAATGTAGGTTTTAGATTCTAAAAAATGAAGAACCTGTACTAGTAGGTTCTAGGTAGAAAACCTAGAACCTACCCGGAGCTTGAAACTGCTTACCCCTAGCATGGATAACCAATTTATCCCAAATTGCAACAAATATTTATGGTTATGCCCTCATTCAATTTATTTACGGTTTCACCCATTTAGTTAATTAAAAATTAAGTCTTCATCCACGTAAATTTACAAATTTTCCCTTATATACAATATTAAGTATATTTTGCATGAAATTAAATGTCTAGTGATCTATTTTTTTGATTAATTAGAGTATAACTACAGTAACTCTAACTAATTAAATTATATATTAAGAGCATATAGATCATGTATAGTAAATGACATTTACTTGCAATTAATTATATTAATACAATGAATTTTATCCTGCAGAAATTTTCATTATACTAATATGATTAATTAGGTTGAAATATATATTATTTTTCTTAAGTTTTCCACAAGGATTAGGAAAAGGAAAATAATATGGTAGTTTCATCACACAATTTTTATGAATCTATTTAAATTAGAAACTTAACCCACAAGCAATTTTTAATGTTATTTGATTCACATATATGACATGTTTTGCATGAGTAAAACATGTATTAAGTGAATTTGCCTCAAATATTGTGACGTAAGCATATTTATTTGTTTATTATGCAGTTTTACCGCATGTGAATATCTCTGATATTAATGTTCCCAAGCTAAACGATGACAACTATAAGACTTCGAAGGAATTAATTCTCCTTCAATTGGGATGTATGGACATTGATTATGGCATTTGGAAAAATGAATCACTTGCTATTACAGAAAATAACACTCTGATTGAAGTTTCTCTTTATGAACAATGGGATCGATTTAACCACCTTAATGTAATGTTCATTAGGAGTAAAATTTCTACTAATATTCGTGGTTCAATTGCTTAGCATAATAATCTAAGGGTTTATTGGTGGTTATTGATGGCAATTTGAGTCTTTGAAAAAGGCCCATGTCGGGACCCCAATCATGAAGTTTTCATCGTTAAGGCTAACTAGTATTAGAGATGTGCATTCACATTATGAAAATGAGGGATATCATGGCTCAGCTCAAGATTCGTGAGGTTAAGATACTCGAATATTTTCTTATATACTACATTCTGAACTATCTTCCTCTGCAGTATACACCTTTCAAGATCTCTTATAACACACATAAAAGAAATGGTCAATTAATGAACTCATGATCATGTGTGTTTAAGAGGAAGAAAGACTACTTATAGAAGTGGGAGAGACTGCTCATTTGGTAACACAAGGAAGGCATAATGGGTAAGGCAAGTATAAGGGAAAGGATAAGGCACCTCCCTAAGCTGACATTAAAAGGAATCCAAATGCTTCTTCTATAGAAAAAATAGCATATAAAGAAGGATTGCGTCAAATATAAGATCTGGCTTGAGAAGAAAGGTAATCCAATCTCTTATGTTTGTTATGAATCTAATATTACCAATGTGAGTCACAATACTTGGTAAATTGATTCTGAATCTATAATCCACATTTTGGAAAAATGAACCACATGTTATAATAGAAACTAGCACTTTGGTTGAAGTTCTCTTTGTGAACAATGGGCGCAGTCTAACTGCATTAGTGTAATGTTCATTGGAAGTAAACATTCTGCTAGTATTTGTGGTTTAATTGCTTAGCATAATAATGCTAAGGCTTTGCCGGTGGCTATTGATACACAATTTGTGTCTTCGAAAAAGGCCTATGCTAGGATCCTAATCATAAATTTTTCATCGTTAAAGCTCACCAGTGTTATAGGTATGTTTGCACACATTATGAAAATGAGGGATATTGTGGCTTGGCTCAAGATCCTTGAGGTTGAGATACGTGAATCTTTTCTTGTATACTACATTCTGAACTCTCTTCTCTTATAGTATACACCTTTCAAGATCTCTTATAACACATATAAGAGAAATGGTCAATTAATAAACTCATGACCATGTGTGTTCAAGAGGAAGAAAAATTGCTTTTGGAAGTAAGAGAGAATACTCATTTGGCAACACAATGAAAGCATAAGGCACAAGGTAAGCGTAAGGAAAAGGGTAAAGTACCTCCTCAAGCTGACATTAAAAATGAATCCAAATGCTTCTTCTAATAAAAAAAAGGGCGTATAAAGAAGGATTGCGTCAGATATAACACCTAACTTGAGAAGTAAAGTAATACAATCTCTTGTGTTTGTTGTGAATCTAATATTACCAGTGTGAGTCACAACACTTGGTGGATTGATTCTGGATCTACAATCCATATTTTGGAAAGATGAACCACCTGCTATTGCAAAAACTAGCACTTCGGCTAGGGGTGAGCATGGACTGGGTGGGCCGGGTCTAGACCTAGACCTAAAACCCGACCCTGTTATAATCGATTCCCAATTTTTGGAACCAAAACCCTACCCTGTTTTTCTTGGAACCTGTTTTGGAACCGACCCTGTTTTTCGGTCCAGTTCCAGGGTCTACCCGGTTTCCCTATTTTTTAGTCATCCTAAAAAATAAAAAAACAAAGCCAACGGTTCCAAGGTCTACCTAGTTTTCCTATTTTTAGTCATCCTTAAAAGAAAACAAAGCCAACGGTACAAAAAATATATTCACTTTACTTAGGCTGCGATAAAAATTGGACACCCCTAGAAATGAGTGTACTGCAAGTACGTGAGGTAAGGCTATGGCAAAGGCTTAGTCACTTTACTTAGGATTTTTTTTAAGCAGCATGTAAAACCGGTTCTATTAACCGGTCCGAGTGGGTTTTTACCTAGACCCGATTCCCGGACCGATTCTAACCGGTTCTCAAAAATTGGAACCGGTTCCTGGACCGGTTTGAATGGAAACCGATTCCCGACCCTGTTTTTCGGGTGGTCCGATCCGGGTACCGGGTAAACCCGGTTTGGTTGCACAACCCTAACTTCAGGTGAAGTTTCTCTTTTTGAACAATAGGAACAGTCTAACCGCCATAGTGTAATATTTATTAGAAGTAAACTTTCTAGTAGTATTTGTGGCTCAATTGCTTAGAATAATAATACCAAGGCTTTGCTAGCGGCTATTGATGTGCAATTTGCATCTTTGAAAAAGGCTCATGCTAGGATCCTAATCATGAAGTTTTCATCCTTCAGGCTCACCAGCATTAGAGGTATGTGTGCCTACATTATGAAAATGAGGGATATTGTGGCTTAGCTCAAGGTCCTTGAGGTTGACATACCTGAATCTTTTCTTATATACTACATTCTGAACTCTCTTCTCTTACAGTATACACCATTCAAGATCTCCACACATAAGAGAAATGGTTAATTAATGAACTCATGACCATGTGTGCTCAAGAGGGAGAAAGACTGCTTATGGAAGTCAGAGAGAATGCTCATTTAGCAACACAATGGAGGCACAAGGGGCAAGGCAAGCATAAGGGAAAGGGTAAAGTACCTCCCCAAGCTGACATTAAAAAAAAAATCGAAATGCTTCTTCTATTAAAAAAGGGCAGATAAAGAAGGATTGCGTCATATATAAAACCTGGCTTGAGAAGAAAGGTAATACAATCTCTTGTGTTTGTTATGAATCTAATATGACCGATGTGAGTTACAACATTTGATGAATTGATTCTGGATCTACAATCCACATTTCGAGTTCCTTACAAGGCTTTCACAGCCATAGGAAGCCGATGGGAAGTGAACAATACACATCTATTTTGGAAACAAGATGTGTTCATATGAAGAAGTTATTGGGATATGCAGTTTAGTTCTCAATAGTGGCTTTGTTTTAAATTTGAAAAGGACATTTTATGTATCAAATTTCTCTACAAACTTGATTTCAGTTTCAAGACTTCTACCATTTGATTATTCCTTTTACTTTTCAGATTCGACTTTCAGTTTGTCATATAAATAAAAAATTATTGGGAATGGTATTTTGTTTGATGGTCTTTCTCAAATGAATTTACAAGACAATGCCTTTTATAATATGATGCATATTCATGATAACGTTGGTGTAAAACAATGTGTTGTAAATGAAGATTCTTCTATTTTGTAGCATCGGAGATTGGGACATATCTCGATAGATAGAACTAAGCAATTGGTAGACGATGGAGTGTTCAGTACTTTAGATTTTACTGATTGTGATACTTGTATATACTGCATTAAAGGAAAGCAAACTAGCAAGTCAAACAAATGTGTCAAGAGGGGTAGAGAAATATTAGAAATCATACATACAAATATTTGTTGTCTAAATATGGATTCATATGGTTAAAAGTATTTCATCACCTTCATAAACGATTACTCACGTTTCATGTATCTTTACTTGCTTCATAATAAGCACGAAGCATTGAATGCCTTTAAAGTGTTTAAGGTCGAAATAGAAAAACAATACGATAAGCAAATTAAGATTGTGAAATCACATAGAGGTGGGGAATACTATGGTAGATACACTGAAAATGGACAAGCAACGAGTCAATTTGCGAAATTTCTTCAAGAGCATGTACTCGCTCAATATATTATGCTTGGTTCTCTGGATCAAAATGGTATAACAGAAAGAAGAAATCGAACTTTGTTGGACATGGTGCATAATATGCTTAGCAACTCAAAACTTTCTAGGTCCTTATGGACTGAAGCTCTGAAGACGACAGTGCACATATTGAATTGAGTTTCGACCAAGGCTGCCCCAAAGATGCCTTTTGAGTTATTCAAAGTTTGGAAATCGAGTTTACGACATGTACGCGTTTAGGATGCTCGTTTGAAGTGAGAGTATATAATCCACATGAAAAAGAAGTTAGACCAAGGGACTACAAGTGGGTATTTCGTCAAATACGCTAAAAAGTCCAAACAATACATATTTTATAGTCCATCTCATACCACCAGGTTTGTGGAATCGAGAAACTCAAAGTTTCTTGAAAACGACTTGATTAGTGAGAGCGATCGATCTCAAGACCCTGTTCTCAAGAAAGATCATTTAGATGCTGACCTTTCACTCGAAGTACCAAATTGATTGTTATTTATAATGCCCCTCTAGTTCAAATAGCTATTGAACAATCAATCATTGAAGCTCCATAACCCGTTGATATTGATCCAATAGATTCAATTGTCCACCACTTACCAGAAACTGTTGAACAACTAGTTGAATAACAGGATCAACATTAAGGAGATTTGCTAGAATGAAGAAGTCAGCAATTCCTAGTGACTGCATTATGTACCTGTAAGAATCTGACTTTAATATTAAAGCTGAGAATGATCCTAAAATGTTTTTGCAAGCAATGAATTGCAAAAACTCCAATTTATAGTATAATGCCATGAATGAAAAAATGAGTTCTATGGCATCTAATGCAATCTGAAATTTGGTTGAGTTGCCCGATAGTAAGAAGGCCATTGGTTGTAAGCGAATCTTCAAAACTAAGAAAGATTCATTAGGCAATATAGAGAGATACAAGACCAGATTCATTGTTAAAGGATTCACTCAAAAAGAAAGAATCGATGACACAAACTTTTTCTCATGTATCTCAGAAAGATTCTCCTCATATTTTTTTTTTTGGCATTGGTTGCCCATTTTAACATGAAATTGCATCAAATAGATGTAATAATTGTATTCTTCAATAGAGAACTAGAAGAGGAGATTCATATAAAACAACCAAAAGGATTCCTCTCTAGTGATGGTGAGCATTTGGTGTGCAAGCTTAAGAAGTCAATATATAGCTTGAAACAAGCATTCCGTCAATGGTACTTAAGGTTTCATAAAGTTATCTTTTCATTCGATTTTGAAGAGAATGTCATGGATCAATGTATATACCAAAAGGTTAATGGGAGCAAAATTTATTTTCTTGTTTTTTTTATGTAGATAACATTTTATTTGCAACCAATGATAAGGAATTGTTATATGAGATAGAACAATTTTTCTCTAAAAGTTTTGACATGAAAGATATGGGTGAGACATCTTCTGTCATTGGCAGTAAAATCAATTGAGATAGAACTTGAAGCATTTTGAGACTGTTTCAAGAAACCTATATCGATAAAGTTTTAGAGAGATTTCGGATGAAAGATTGTTCACCGAGTCTAGCACACATTATAAAGGGCGACAGATTCAATTTGAACTAGTGCTCAAAGAATCAATTAGAAAGGGAACAAATGAACAACATCGCATATGCTTCTACTGTTAAAGGCTTAATATATGTTCAAGTTTGCACTCGACTTGACATAGCTTTTGCTATGGGAATGTTGGGAAGATATCAAAGTGATCCAGGTATGGATCACTGGCAAGCTACAAAGAAGGTGATGAGATACTTGTAAGGTACAAAGGATTACATGTTTATGTATAGGTGAACTGACAACTTGAAATTAATTGGGTAGTCGAATTCAAACTTCGTTGGTTGCTTTGATTCTCGGAAATCAACATCCGAATACAATGTTATACTTGCTGGCGAAGCTGTGTCTTGGAGGAGTACTAAGCAAACTTTGATTGTTGCTCCTACTATGGAGGTTGAGTTCATTTCCTATTTTGAGATTACCTCGTTTGGTGTGCGGTTGAAGAATTTCATTTCAGGACTTAGAACTATGGATTCTATTGCTAAGTCATTGAGCATGTTTTGTGACAATTCAATTACTGTTTTCATGGCTAAAAACCACAAGAGTGATGGTCAAAGTAAGCACATTGACATTAGTGTTTAGCCATTAAGGAATGTGTTAAGAAAAAGAAAGTGGTCATAGAACACGTTAGCACTGAATTGATGTTAGCTGATCTTTTAACTAAAGACATATCATGAAAGAGTTACAAGAATCATGTGGATAGAATGGAAATTGGTCCCAAATTTTTTTTTTGTATGGACAAAGTTGTGAAACTCATATTTATTTGTGATGGTTTTCTCAATTAAGATGCACATTCAGTTATTGTGAAAAAAAAATCGGTCATTTAGACCTAAAATAAAATAAACTTCAAAGTTTATTTATTAAGTAGACCTGAAATAAATACAGGATTTATTCATTAAGTTATGTTATCACATATGGGCTGATTTTGAAGAGATAAGGCGCATTATAATACATGAAAGATAATACTCGTTTTAAGAAGGCTTGTCGCCATGATTTATGTGTTTCGTCTTTTGCATGAAGTTAATGTATATTTGGTTCAATATTTCATTGATGAATGTTCGAATCAAGTGGGGGATGTTATAAATAATTAATTGTAATTCCACATTAATGAAATATCAATATTTAAATTACATCATTGTTATATTACACATATTAATTTTACGTGATAATTATCTCATCCAATAACCATCTTGATAGGGGATGGTTATCTTTAAGGGGTAGATGTCAATTTAAATGGATTATCTAACACAAACCCCTACCTTAGTTACAAAAAAGCAATTATGACATTAGTTTTTATTCATCGTCAGTTTCTCATCCAGAATATACTTGACACTTATGTTCATAGAGAAAATCATAAAGCACACACCATTAGACATGAGCACGGGCTGGTTTGGGCTTGGAACCGACCCGAGATCAAATTTGAAATAGACCTGTTCACCGGTTTGGCGGTTGAAAATCAAAATTGGCCCATTGTCATAAGGGCTCGATTCCAACGGTTCCAAGGGGTTCGGAGCCATTACACCAATGGCTCTTTTAGAGCATTGGGAGCCAACGGCCAACATAAAAAAAATTAAAAATTATATGATAAAAAATTTATAAATACCACTTTCATCTTTTATTTTTTGGTATAAATTCTCTTAATTCTCTCAAATTCTCTCTGGCTTTCAATTCTCTCAAATTCTCTTTAACTCTCGAGTCTCAATTATGTTCTCAGTTCCCTAATTTCTTATTTGTTATTTATTATCTCCTTTAATAATTTTATATTTCAAATTATTTTTTTCATACCTTATATTTTTTTTCATTATATCGTATATATTTTTTATATATCTAAAAAAATGGCAAGCAAAAGTAGAGCTAGTGGCATAGGCAAAAGCACAATGGAAGAATCCAGTTATCTTAATCCTCATGATTATGTAGATTGGACAGTTGATGTAAATGATGAAATCAATATTTTTCCTAATATAGAGTTTTCATCCTGCTACTGATGTCGAAAAATGTCAATAACGTAGGAGTGAGAAGGTGCATCCAACATATGGAAGCACCTCACAAAAGTTAAAAAATTTGAAGAAGGTCCAAAAAGGTATGAATTAATTTGTAAATATTATGGTACAATATATAAATATATAGGCGGATAAGGATATGGAACATTTAATAGGCATCTTAGGTCGAAACATCCAATCGAAGTAGAAATTAGCACGAAGCAACAACAAAATTTTGAGTACGCCAATTCTAACACTTTATCTTTATTTTGTCTTCAATGAGAAAACTTATAAAGAAGAATTAGATAATTTTTTTCTGTTGAACATTTCTCATTTAGTTTTAGTGCGAAATTTGGTTTTAACCAATTTATACAAAATACATGTGCTCTACAAGCAAAATATGTTCATACAAATACCATTAAACGCGAAATTAAAATTCTTTATAAAAAAAGATTTATAAAAAAAATTATGAATTTTAATGGACGTGTAGATATAAGTAGTGCTATTTGGAGTGATCATTGGAAACTTAATTCTTATATGGGTATAACATGTCGTTGGATAGATTATGATTGGAATATTCAAAAAGGAGTTATTGCATTTAGAATTTTTTATGATATGCATACCGTAAATAATATTTATAGATTAATTAGCTAAATTCTAGAAAAATATTATATTCTTAATAAAAAATTTTCAATTGATTTTGATAATACTGCGACAAATATCGCTTCAATTGTTAAACTGAAAAAGTTTTATAGACTTGCTTTTGTTGGATAATTTTTTTCACATTAGATGTAATTGTTATGTTTTAAATTTATGTGTACAAGATGAAATTGAAAACTCTTCAAATTTTTCTCAACTCGATAAAAATAACAATTCAATATTTATAAAAACATCCCCAAATAATGAAAGAATGGGCAAAACTTTGTAGAGCAAATGGAAAACAATCAAAAAGACTTCCAAAAGATGTTCCAAATCATTGGAATTCTATTTAAAAGTTGCTTAATAAATATTTTGCATATAAATATTTATTATGTGCATTTATTTCAAATAATGTAACTCAAATTAATTTATATCCACAAGAAAGGGATGGTTGCAAAAAACAAATTAGATATTTTAAAAGTTTTTAATGATGCAACTTATACTTTGTCCGATGTTTATTATCCTACTACGCATTTATTTTTAATAGAATGTATTAATATTATTGGAGTCTTTTAAGAAAATAAAAATGATGAGAATTTATGTGATACTACTAATATAATGTCAACAAAATGGCTACATTATTATGAGGAAATTCCTATTATTTGTTTAGCTGTTTGTGTTTTTGATCCACATTGTAAATTAAATGGTTTAGATAATTATTTAAATACGTATTATCAATGTTTATATTTAATTGAAATGGAAAATATTAGAACTATACAAACAAGGTTTAAAAACATAATAATAGAATTATCTAATGAATTTTGTAGAACATATAATCTAGGTGATAGTACCTTAAAACATGGGCACAGAAAAAATTAGTAGAGAGTACCGCCTTTTGATGCATAACCAAAAAAGGAAAAAGGAAGTAATATAAAGCAATTCTGAAATAGAGAGCTATCTAACCGTTTCTTTTACGTTTGATGAATCTCAAGGTAGCACAAATTTCACAATATTGGATTGGTGGAAGAGGCATTCCATCCAATACCTAATTCTTGCTATGATTGCAAAATAAATTTTAAAAACTCCTTATTTAAAAGTTGCGGTAGAACAAGCATTTAGCACTGGAGATAATATTTTGGATGATCAACATTTAAGATTAACTCCAGAATCAGTGGAGTTTCAAGTTTATATTGATGATTGGATAAAGACTCAATATAAACAACAAGAGATATATTACAATAATTAAGTCGAATTTTTTGACGACAAAGATATCACCGCCGTCGGTACAGGGATGGGTAGCAATGATTGAAAATGAGGTAAGTATATGATTATCAAAGATAAGAAAACTACATGGACTTTGATTCTTCTATCTCTAAAAAGATATGTAGGCACTTAATGATAAATCATTAAGTCCAAACCCGCTCCTCCCCCTCTCTTTTTTTTCCGCCTAAATTTGATTATCATTTTTATTTGATGGTACATTATTTCATAATTCATTATTTTCTTTTATTTCATAATTTATTATTTGATAATTTGATTACAATTTTATTATAAATTCATCACAATTTAATTTTTAAACTCAAAAATCTTTTGGAAAAAATCGATTCGAAACAACCGACGATTCTGTACGACAGTTTGGAACTGCTAGTTCTAAACTACCGAACCAGCCCAGAACTGGCCCAGAACCTCTAGTTCCTCCAAATTTAGAATCGGAACTACTGGTTCATGAACTAGAACCCATAGTTCCAAAACCATGGCCATGAATATACACCATCACTTCGGAGGGGAAATTGGCTAGAAAGATTCCTGTTTTTGCCACACGTTTAACATAGGTATTCAAAATTATCGTTTTTATCAATGGCTGGAGGTATGTTCATTTACTATTCACGTTTTCGCATTTCGTTCTCGATATTACACGAGTTTCATTTCGTGATTAAGGTTTCGGGATCATTAGTTTTTTTGAATTATAGTTCTTACAATTTCGTCTTGCTCTTGGAAGGACTCAACACGACTTTGGGAGTCTTCCTGTGAGACGTCATGTGGTCGGCCGGAGTTGGGCCGGGTGGTTTTAGTGCCGATCCGAGCCACACTTGCGTGAACCGGATGCACAAAACTCCAGTGAGTTTCAACTGTTGGATGATGTTGGTCCCACATGGTGCCTCGTGAATCAACATTGGAGATTCATTGGGCTCATACACATGTGGAGCATGCTTTTAATGTTTTCTTGGGTGCGGATTGGGCCAACTGGATCCAAAGCTAGCATGAAAGTGAAAAGACCTCTAGACAAGTTAGGTACTTTTTTAGAATTAACTTTTGCTGTGCAATGCATGTTACCTTTGTTTGGTCTCGATAGATGGGCGTAATGGATTTGGATTTAACATTATAAGCAATAGTTTGGAAGGGGACTCAATGATCAAAATAATTTGATATCATACTCTTCGAGGATATCATCGAAGAAGGATCTCGACCACAGCTCCTCCAAGTACTACCGTCCTGTTAGCGTAATTAAATATTAAACCAAGCCTTCATCCAACAACTTAAGCTTTTGGAATAGTTGGCAATGGTCTCACAAAATCTCACATGGTATCAAAGCAGGATGTCTTGAATTCAAATCCTTCCAGGCCCCTATTTGCCTTCCTAATAATATATTTCTACGCTTAGTACTAGGTAAAAAAGACTAGGCTAAGTGTGAGGGAGAGTGTTAGAGTAATTAAATATTAAATCATTAGAGTAATTAAATATTAAGACACGTCTTCATTCAATAGTTTAAGCTTTTAGAACAATTGGCAGTGATCCCACAAAATCTCACACAATCTCTTCCAGCTCCTAATTGTTTCCGCTGGATTTGATAAATCCGTTGGAGATCCACAGTTGGATTAGATCAAGGTTCTAGCACAAAATCTCACACAATCTCTTCCAGCTCCTGATTGTTTCCGTTGGATTTGATAAATCCGTTGGAGATCCGCAGTTGGATCAGATCAAGATTCTAGAACCGATGGTTTCTTCGGGAATATCGAGAAATAAGCAAAACATTATTTCAAGTAAGACGGCATTAGAAATATGTGATTTCCCCCGCACTTGCTCACAATTTCCTTGGTGATCACCATAAGGTCAGGGTGATTCTGCCCTTGCACTTGATCGATGCGCACTTCACAAACAATGTCAAAGATTCCTCCTGCGTAAGGCTGGCCAAATTACCCGGAGAGGCAGCACTCATGATTTCGGCGATCAATTTATTCCGTGAAGTCATTATGACTTTACTCCCTATGGAAACGCCTCTTAACAAATCTCTCAGTCCCACCCAATCCTCCCTCTTCACTTCCCACGCATCGTCCATCACGAACAAACACCTTTTGTGCTCCACAAGGTTTCTTAGGCAATCTTACAGCATTTCAAGTCTATCATATTTCTCTTTGTGACCAAGAGACTCAATGATGTCTCTTATTATCTTCTAAACTTTGAATTCTACTAGCATGGATATCAAACTTTGTGATCGAAATGTTTGTTTACCCTGTCATCATTGTATGCCAATGTAGCAAGAGTCATCTTTCCGATACCCCCCATTCCAAGAATCGGAACTACTGCTATCATTCTAGCTCCACCATCATCTGATCTCAATGACTATTATCCTTTCTTTTTCTTTGTTTGTTCCAATCACAGGTGAAGCAGGCACAAAAGAATGAGCTTCCCTCCGCGGAACTATAGTCTTTTCTTGAACGTTACTCGACAAGTTGAAGTTAGTTTTCTCTTCATTGATCCCGTCAAGTTTCTTTCCTTGCTCTTTCATTTTATGTGTCATCTTAAACTAGAAAATGAAGTTGGATGGCCATGAGGACAAGTAGCGTACCTTCCTTCTAAGGGTTAAGCGCTCGGTCAACCTCGCCCGCCTCCACAAAGCCCTGGTTTCGAATTCGTTTAGCATATCATCGACATCATAGCAGAAGTCTTTATGGTCCAACAGCCAATGCCTCACAGCTGTTTCTTTTATTTGCTTTTGCTTGGCATCGATGAGCACCTCTTGGATCATCTTTGGCGTGCTCTTGAGCTTCTCTTGGTCATCCTTGACGCCACAGACTAGTTGAATTTCCTCAATAGCCGATGAAGCTAGTTTCTCCACGAGAGGTCCGAGGATGCTCGAGACAACATCAGTCATGGTTGTGATTGGTGTTATTGGTTTTCGAGAAGGTTTGGCATAATCACTACGCAAGAAAGAAGCTAGTTATCAGGAGAAGGATAGCAAAGAAGCATGATTTTTTGCTAGGTTATATTGGCAAACACATAGCAATGCACATAGTGCAATGGAGTGTGTCCAACGTCATTCCAAAGTGTTGCATGGTTCACTCAATTCTTATTAAAAATTTGCAAGCAATTCGATGCTGTTTTTCCAAACCCTAATTGATTCAACAGAAGCCTTTCTTAGAAGTTACAGAAGATGGAGCAAAGAAAGTAGATCTGGAGAGAGATAGAACTCACCCACCACCAGCCTGGATCCTACCGAAGAACAGAGCCCTAAAGATTAATGTAGACGGTTCTTTTGTTGCAGGAAGCTTTGTTGGGTCGATCACAGGTGTCCTTCGACGCACTGCAGGTGTGCTACTTGATGGATTTGCTAAAAAGATCCAAGCTTTATATCAGTCAGTCAATACATTGGTGGAATTTTCAGAAAAGCTAACCGTCCACTGTCATTTTGATGTTTAATATGCATAGAGACTGCTTTATTGGGGTTGTCCCACATTAGTTGTGGAAGAGGCTGTGGTAATTTATAAGTGTGAGGAAAAACCTCGTCTTTTAAATTAACTTTTGGGATGAGAGAGACTCGACACGAGCCTAGGTTACTAATGAGTCTGGACCCAAGAGTTACACGAAAATGATGTGGGTTGTTGCTACTTCGATCCATGGCCTAGTGTGTGATGGGGAGATTGTTGGGGCTGTCCTATATCGGTTGTGGAATGGGTTAGTGGTCGATTTATAAGTATGAGGGAAAATCTCATCCTTTGAGCTAGCTTTTAAAACCTCGTCTTTTAAATTAACTTTTGGGATGAGAGAGACTCAAGACGAGCCTAGGTTACTAATGAGTCTGGACCCAAGAGTTACACGAAAATGATGTGGGTTGTTGCTACTTCGATCCATGGCCTAATGTGTGATGGGGAGATTGTTGGGGCTGTCCTATATCGGTTGTGGAAGGGGTTAGTGGTCGATTTATAAGTATGAGGGAAAATCTCATCCTTTGAGCTAGCTTTTGAAGTGAAAGAGGTCCAAGATCACCCAATAAACTTGTACTTGCTACTTTAGATATCCCATAAGAATTGTGGAGTATATTTATTGGGGTTAGGATTAGTGCGTCAACTACAAGCAAATTGAATCACTAATGTTTATCAATTGAGCTACCTTTGTCTTTTAATTCAAGGTAATAGTATGTGCACAAAGATCTAAATACAATGTCGAGTTTGCACATATGATAAATTTATTGAAACTCATATACTTCATGGGTGGACGATTGAAAAGAAAAAGGTTCTTGTTCACGATTTTAATCATTTTAAACTTGGATCAGGAATTCATGGCGACATGACAATGTGAATCACGCTTCTAATAAAAGCGAACCTCAACATTCGGATTTGGCCAGTTATTGAAGTTCGAATCATAGAGATATGAGTTGGCCATGAAAATTCGGACGATCTTGTGAAGGATTCCCTAGTAAAGAGAGGAATAATGGATGTCTTAGGACCAACAATTTGGAATCCAGCTCTGCTTTTGTCAATTGCATCTGATGCTTGGACAAGGAATGGCACTGAAATATATCTTCTTGCTTTTTTCAAAGCTAAAAGAGCCAAGAAAGTTGCTCTTTCTTTGTGATTTTTTAATGTCATTTGGTTGAAATCGGGTATGGCTGGTTAACGATGAAATCAAAAAGTCAATGGGTCTTTTTAGTTTATCTTCTTGAGCGACGACTATCTCACAAAGCACACGTTTCGTGAGCGAGAAAGGTCATCCTCCGGATGGATCCTAGTGAACCCTACACAGTCTCTTCTGTTGTTGATAACTTCCTTTAAAATTCTTGTTTTACAATCTCGAATTATTGATCGAATGATTAAGCATTTAATTTGTATGCAACGAATTCCGTCACAACGTCTCTCATTCAAAATAAGTCTCGACAGCCACATTATGCAGGAGCTTTACTAGATGCATGTGAACAAGCAAATTGTATGTGTTTGTGATAGTTGTTTAAGTTAAACCGCCCGGATATTTTGAACTGTAAAGAAAAAAAAAAGGCCAAGAACATGTTTTGGACTTTGTGTCAAGATTTTTTGGATTGTGATAGCAAGTGAATTACCCTTTTACAATAAGATGATTTTAATGAAAATTAAAATACGATTGTTATTCTATTCACCGCCTAAGTAGGGCTTCTCCCATGAATCTTAATTACTGCACATTGTACCACTTTTAGGAAAAAAATAAATTCCACTTTTATTCAAAATTAAAATATGTTGTTGACGTTTGGGTACAGGGTCAGGCCAACTGGAAAGGAGATTTTGCTATGCTGACCATCCACTATCATTTTGACAGTGGACGGTCCAACGTGAGCCACAAATTATTTTGCGAGAATAACAGCAAAAAATCTGCAACTTCCAGTGAAAAGCATATCACGGTCACACTGTTATGTACAGTGTGACCATCAACTAATCATTTTCCTTTCTTAAGATATAGCAAAGCATAGTTTGCTATATCTTTCTCGAAAAACAAGTCATATACCGCCAATATAAGGGAAAAAAATAGTGTATGCGACTGCCTGTATAAAAACTCTTTTAAAGTGACTGTATATTCTATAATTAATCTTTATTTTCTCATGTATGACATTTATTATCTTGCAATTGTGTTTCTTCACAACAAAGACAATGGTGGAAAGAAAAAATTATTGTTGCACATCACAATTACTATGATAATACTTCTTAACAAATAAAATGGAGAAAAGGGTGTCCAGCATCGATGACTCTGTCTAAGCGTTATCATAGAGCTCCATACGCATAATACGATATTGCGTTTGAAATGCTGTTGATTTGAGTGAACCGATCATACTGCAACATAGTGAGAGTATAACTAGGATAAAAAAACATTACCATAAGAGTTCCATGCTAAAAATCTACGGCCTTTGAAATCAACATGCTAGACTTGCCTTTTTTTCTTTTAATCCGATGGTCATCAAGTGGTGACCAATGATCTCTCAGTTACAATGTCAATAGAGAATTTATTTTGCTAAGGACTTCCAAGAGTATTTATTAAATAATCAAGACTTTATTTGTTTCACGAAAAATGAATAATCAAGAGAAAATTTTTGCTAAAAATGATTATTTGTGTCACTTGAAATGATTGATCAATCAAAGATGATTCATTATGAATGACAATTTATGTCTAAATATCTTCACAACTGATGAAATTTTTTTATTTTGTTCGTTTTTGCAAGCAAAGTGTTTCAGTTCAAAAAACTGATTTTGTTGGTTTTATCGTGTGAAATAATCATGGCTTTTAAATGTGTGCTGACCGACTTGGCTGCAGCTGAAGCATCAACACCCACAAAATTAGGTTACAAAAATCGGTGAGGGAAGAACCAGAGGAAAGCACAGAGTGGAGAAACATGAGGATGAAGGCGGCGGTGCTGTGTTTCCTTTCAAGGGCTGTGGCCGTCGCCTTGGCCACTTTACCGGGAATGACAACTGCATCCGGACGTACGGCAACATAAGCGTGCCTTTCCCGTTCGGTCTCGAGGAAACTTGCGCATGGAGCTCCTACCATGTCCTGATTTGCAACCACACTACAGGGATTGGGAACCTGTTCTTCGGTGAGAACTTTCCATTGTACGACATATCCATGAAGAATCGGACAATGACCATTGGCCTGTACATAGCTTTAGATTGCTACAAGGGCAGTGTCCACGCATCATTTTCAAAAAAAAAAATTTCAACATTTTAAGACACATTGCATGTTTAATTTAAATTTTTATATATACATGATAAATTATTATTTTTATAATTATTTCAATCAAATCAATTTAATTCAAATCTACAAACAGATAAGTAATAAAAAGAGCCTAAAATGAATTTACTCTAAAAATATTAATTCACAGTTTGTTGATATCATTCATTATTTCGATTAAACAAATTCAATTATAATTTATTTTTAATAATACATGAAACTGGAGAGATAGAGTATGACGTCCTCAAATCTCTCGACTAAGGATAAGAAAAGTCAAAGTCTGTCTCTCCAATTTTCAGTTGAAGCCCACGTGAACTTTGCCCTTTTCCTTCTCCAATCTTGCGGCTGAAGCTTCCTCAAGTCTACTGTGCTCTCTTAAAATCCCACTTGAATTTGCAGCTAATCTGGAAGGTCTTCTTTGGCCAAAATTGTAGCTAATCTGCTCCATTACCTCAACTGAACCTCGTTCCCATGTAGGCAAGACAAAACTTGATGATTGGAGGCCACCTAACTTTGCTGTTCACGTGGAGAAAAATCTTCAATAGCTGGCTCCTTCTTCTTCTTTCTTCATTCTCTTCGGCCGAAGCACTGCTGCTGCCCTTGGAATTTTTTTTTTGCTCCTCCTTCCTCGTGCCTTCTACTGGGACTTGCTACAATTCATTTCTACTGCTGGATCTTGCTCAGCTGACTTGTGCTGCTGCGCGATCCTCTTCTTCTTGGCTTGCTGTTTTGTCCCCTCTTCTTTCAGCCAAGCTTCTCCATCTTTAGCTGAACCTGCTACACCTTCTTTCTTTGCTCCAACGACGGGTTCAACTGGTCTTGCGTGTGCCATTGCTTCTTTCTGATCGTTGTTTGTTGCGCTCTCTCTCTCTCTCTCTCTCTCTCTCTCTCTCTCTCTCTCTCTCTCTCTCTCTCTCTCTCTCTCTCTCGGCTGGAAGTTGTTGTTGCCACCTTTGCTCGGCTGCTTCCTCTGCACGAATCTGCTCCTGCCTCTACCGAGAACTTTGCTGCTCCTCTATCTTCTTTCTCGGCTGTTCAACCGCTGCAACTGCTGCGTCTTCATCTCAGCTGCTGACCCTCGACTACTTCAGTTGCTACTTCTTCTTCACTCACCCGTCACTACTCGACCTCCCCCTCGACCACTGCTGGTTGTTGCTGCAACTTACTGCTACGTCTTCATCTTCTTGACTGCTTGAATCTTTGATCGTTGCTGCTGTTGCTGGACTCCATTTCTCTCGGCTGCAAATGAAGTTGCCGCTGCGTAGTGGCCCGAGCTCATCGTTGCTTTAGCCCGAGCTTATCACCGCTTGGGCCGAGCTTGATTGTTGTCCGTGGCTCAATCTCGTCTTCGCTCGACCGAGCCACTTCGTCACCGTCGCTTACCCAAGTTTGCCGTTTAACCGAGCCACGATCGTCCGCCGTTCCTGAGCTCGAACTTGATTTTCGGGTGAGCACATTTCTAAACTTGACTAAAAATGTCAAGTATACTAGGGATTGGTAGGGAAAATTTTATGATGAAAAATATTTAATTTCTTGAACGTAGAGTGTCAATAAATTGCTGCTAGCCATAGGAGTAATTTTGGTATTTTACGGACTCTAGGAATTGCCATATGTGTCAGATTACTTGCCTTTGAATCTAGGTGACTTAGAATGGAAATCGGATCCTGAAATGCAAGTTTTTGCAAAGTGAAATGCTTGATTATTATATTCGATTTATTTTGAGGTGAATTATGTGCTCTGGTCAATAATCTTGAGAATTGCATGTGGCAAAGTTGACTTGCATGAGTATTTAAAAGTTGAGTCAATTGAGGACTCTGTGTTGCTCAACATATGATCTGCATTCTGGCATGAGAAATGTACGTTTGGCGGAGTGCGTAGAACTGTGTGGGACGGCCCGGCAGTGTCTAGGGGCCACTGGAAAAGCAGAGAAATAAGGAAGTGCCGATCGCAGTGCTAATTGAGCCACGGTTGTTGCACTTGCGCCTAAACGTGCTCAGAACGGGGTAGCTGGAGAGACAAGGGTGCCAACTTCGGTGTAATTAGACATGGGTTGAGGCACAGGCCTAAGATGCCTATGATATGGCTGGGACCAGAAGTGCTATTAAGCCACCGGTGGGGTTCAATCCGAAAGTACTGGTGAGCCACTAGGGACCCCAAGTGAATCATTAAGCATCTGCATTTGCATCTGTATGACCTGAAGCCATACTATGTGCATGATGATTTAAATTTCTGGCCTGAAGTATGTGCTTTATTCTAAATTGAGTCTAGGTATGTGCTTGCTGACTTTCAATTCACATATTTTTGGCTGATTGCCATTTCATATCCTTGACCATAGACTTGATTATTTCCTGATATTCGAGGAGTCTGATCCGAAGGAGTGGCCCTTGCCAAAGGACGAGTAGTCCCGATGATGCCTAGATGGAGATTTACGACTTTTTGGTTTGGCTTGGTTTCTTTTGATCTTGGCCGACTTAGGTTTGTGAGGTCAGATGATAGTCTTCATCTAGGTTGTATAGAACCTCTACTATTATATATTATGATATATAAATTCGATTTTTTTTCTATCTCTATACCCTGTATGTGTGTATGTCAGGGGATTGTGTGCTCTCCGCTGTCGCTTTTGTTAACCGTCGTTTGGCTGCGATGAGTCCTGGGCCATCGCTAGTGTTGGCCAGGCAATGATCAGATTGACAGGAAACGAGATGTTGCGTATCTGATAGGTCCGGGGCATGGGAGGGAGGGAGGGAGGGAGGAATCTTTGAAAGAGAGAAGTAAATCCTCGAGTCACTCCAATGTTAGGTACTCTCCCTCTACCTCCTGGTTGGACTCCACCACCAATCAACACACCCCATTCACCTCCGCACACCATCGCTCGGCTACTGTGGCCTCTTCATCTTCATTAGTTGCTCACTTCTCTCCCATCAATCACTTTTCTCCCTCCCTTTTCTACTTTTTTCTCTCCTCCTTTTCACCTGCACTCTCTAATCTTCATCAGAGACCATCAAGCATGAAAGGGTCCTCCCATGGTAGTTCTTAGGGCATAAAAAGAGACCATTGAGCACCGATTATCTCTTCAAAGCTCTCTGCCTTCACCGCCGTCCTCTCCACCACCTCCCTCGTTGACATACTCCACTACCAAGTGCTCCTCCAGTTCCTTTTCTCCTCCAACCTCCATCAGATCCCTCTTCGGACTCGCATGTCGACGCATTGATCGATGACTCGGTCTTTCTAGGTGATGACTGATTTAGCTGCCGCTGAGGCATCGGCATCAAACAAACATAGGTAACAAAAACCACTGAGGGGAGAGCTAAAGGAAAGCACAGATTGGAGAAACATAAAGATGAAAGCGGTGGTACTGTATTTCCTTCCAATGGCCGTGGCCGTCGCCTGGCCCACTTTTATCAGGAATGAGAACTGCGCCTGGTCGTGCGGCAACATGAGCGTGCCTTTCACGTTTGGACTCGAGGAAAGTTGCGTGTGGAACCCTGACCATGTCCTCATCTCTGCAACCACACTACGGGGCACCTGTTCCTCAGCAACATTCCAGTTTACAACATATCCGTGGAGAACGGGACAATGACCATCGGTTGGAACCGCGCTTTTAACTTCTACGACCACAAGGGTGGCCGTCAGCTTGAGGCGTCTAACCCCAAGCCGTGGATCACAATGCAAGAAGACGAGCATTATACATTATCGGACAACCGAAACAAGTTCACTATCCTAGGCTGCGACATCTTGGCTCTTATCTAGGATGCCAACGAGACTTACGCGACTGGATGCTTGTCCTATTGCAGCGATTACATCAACTTCACGGACAAGAGGGCTGTTGAAAATAAAATTGATTTGGGTTAATTAAGTTGGGGGTTTTTATTTAAGAATTGAAGTCTGGTTTTTAATAGGTAGAATTAAGTTGATGGTTATGATGGTGGTGCTTGGTAACCGCCGAATTGCTTTAATTTGGGTATATGTTCAGTTTTTTGTTTTCCTTTAAATTGGTGTTTGTAAGGTTGAATCATAAGAAGAGCTGAAGTTGTTGTTTTTCTCTTAAAATCAGATTGTGTTTTTCTCTTCTCGGCGAGCTTGAGTGTGAGGGCCCGTCGTTATTCCAACAAACTGGTATTAGAGCCATAGGATGTCGTTGGCTTTCCAGTATCCCCGTCTTATGAGGGACAACTATGACAGTTGGTCTATCCGAGTGAGGGCGATACTCGGGTCCCAAGGCGCTTGGGAAATCGTGGACAGCGGATTTGAGGAACCCGGTGAGGACGAGCCGTTGGTCGTCGTACAGGCGTACGAAAAAAACAAAAAGAAAGATCAACATGCTCTATCCATCATCCATCAGTGTTTAGATGATGCCATGTTTGAAAAAGTGGCTAGTGCTTCAACTTCGAAGGAGGCGTGGGAAATTCTCAAGAATTCTCACCAAGGAGCCGATAAGGTGAAGAAGGTTCGGCTTCAGATGTTGAGGGGAGAATTTGAAGCTATTCACCAGAAGGCGTCGGAGTCAATTTCCGACTATTTCACGCGGGTCTTGTCCGTCGTCAACCAGATGAAGAGGAATGGTGAAGACGTGGAAGATGCTCATGTGATCGAGAAGATTTTGCGATCTTTGGATCGTCGCTTCGACCATGTCGTGGTGGCGATTGAAGAAACCAAAAATTTGGAGATGATGTCCGTTGATAAATTAAACGGATCACTGCGTGTGCACGAGGAGCGGATGAACAAATACAAGGAGCCGATTAAGCAAGCTCTCCAGGCCAAACACATGGTTGGTGAAAAGGGGAGTTCATTTCATCATGGCCGCGGTCGTGGTCGAGGTCGTGGTTATTCACATGGTCGCAGTCGAGGTCGCGGAAAAAATCAAGAAGGAGAAAAATCCAATGAACAAAAACC
This sequence comes from Psidium guajava, assembly GCA_016432845.1. Taxonomy (NCBI): domain Eukaryota; kingdom Viridiplantae; phylum Streptophyta; class Magnoliopsida; order Myrtales; family Myrtaceae; genus Psidium; species Psidium guajava. The sequence goes on from CM028226.1 coordinate 36,391,212, forward strand.
TCAAGAAAATCAGCGAGATCATGGTAGAGGAAGAGAAAAAGGACGCGGACGCGGACGAGGACGAGGAAGAGATGAATATGAGAAAGGGTACAACAAATCACAGATCGAGTGCTACAATTGTCATAAGATGGGTCATTATGCTCGAGATTGCTGGTATGTCCATGATGCGAAAGTGGAGGCTAATTTAGTTGACGAAAAAGAAGCGGAAGAGCCGACGTTATTGATGGCGCTCGACCAAGAGGCTGATGGAGAAGGTAGCCAATGGTATCTCGACAACGGCGCGAGTAACCACATGTGTGGCGACAAATCAAAGTTTGTGGATCTTGAAGAGAAGGCGGCCGGAAGTGTCACGTTCGAAGACGCCTCTAAAATTCATATTGAAGGCAAAGGAACCATTTTGATTCGGTTGAAGGATGGTACTCACGAGCTTATTTCCGATGTGTATTACGTCCCTAAATCGAAGAGCAATATTTTGAGTTTGGGACAACTTATGGAGAAGGGCTACGAGATTCTTATGAAGGATCGTAGTCTTTGGCTACGGGATCGGAGTGCCAACTTGATTGCGAAGGTGATGAAGAACAGGATGTTTTCGCTTCTTATTCAAATAGGTGTGAAGGATCCCGCATGGTGTTGGCATATGAGGATGGGACACCTTAATTTTCGTGACTTGAAAATGATGTCCGAGAAGAAGATTGTGAACGGGATGCCTTTGATCGACCAGCCGAATCAGCTTTGTGAAGCGTGTCTACTTGGGAAACATGCTAGGAAAAGTTTTCCGAAGGAAGCAACGTCAAGAGCGACGGAGCCGCTTGAATTAATCCATGCTGATGTTTGCGGACCGATCAAGCCGTCGTCATTTGGTAAAAGTAATTATTTTTTACTTTTTATCGATGACTTTAGTCGAAAAACTTGGGTCTATTTTCTGAAAGAAAAATCTGAGTGTTTAGATGTTTTTAAGAATTTTAAGGCTATGGTCGAAAAAGAGAGTGGTTATGTAATTCAGTCGTTAAGGACCGATAGAGGGGGAGAGTTTATTTCTGGTGATTTTAACAATTTTTGTGAAGCGCAAGGGATTAGGCGGTTTCTCACAGTTCCAAGATCACCCCAACAAAATGGGGTGGCCGAACGGAAAAATCGGACCGTCCTCAACATGGCCCGAAGTATCTTGAAAAATAAGAAGATGCCTAAGGAGTTCTGGGATGAAGCGGTAGCATGTGCAGTGTATCTCATAAATCGATGTCCGACGAAAGGCTTGAAAGATCGAACCCCACTTGAAGTGTGGAGTGGAAAAAAGCCGGATGTCTCTCATTTGAGGATTTTCGGGAGTATTGCCTACAAGCATGTGCTGGAACAAGAGAGATCTAAGCTCGACGATCACAGCGAAAAGTTTGTGTTCATCGGTTACGACGGAAAATCGAAGGGATATAAGCTCTATAGTCCGATCAAAGGGAAGATTGTTGTGAGTCGTGATGTGGAATTTAATGAAGAAGGTTTTTGGAATTTGGGGTCATAAGAAGATGCCATCGTTGAGTATTTTCCGTTTTTCGACGAGGACGTTCAAAGCGAGGAGTTGTTGCAGCCCATAGCTTCTTCGACGACGCAGATCCCTCATCGTGGTGTGTCGTTGTCAGGCGAAAACTCTACTAGTAGGCCAAGAAGAATGAGAACTATCCAAGATCTGTACGAGAACACGGAGGTAATCGATGATGTCTCAATGTTTTGTCTTTTGTCTGATACGATGCATTTGAGTTTTGAAGAAGCAAGCAAGGAGGAAAAGTGGAGACAAGCCATGGATGAGGAAATTCGAGCCATCAAAAGGAATGACACGTGGGAACTTGCATCTCTTCCCACGGGTCAAAAGTCGATAGGCGTGAAGTGGATTTTTAAGGAGAAAAAGAATGCAGAAGGTGTCGTTGAAAAATATAAAGCAAGGCTTGTCGTGAAGGGGTATGCGCAGCGACATGGAGTAGACTATGAGGAGGTATTTGCCCCGGTAGCCCGTATGGAAACCATCAGATTTCTGGTTTCTTTTGCAGCACAAAAGAATTGGAGGATTTTTCAATTAGATGTGAAGTCGGCGTTTCTTAACGGTGTTCTTGATAATGATGTTTTTATTGAGCAACCAAAAGGCTACGTGGTGAAAGGGGAAGAAGGAAGAGTTTTGAAGTTGAAGAGGGCTTTGTACGGTCTCAAGCAAGCGCCGCGAGCATGGTATAGTCGGATTGATGCGTATTTTCGGGAGAAAGGTTTTGCGAGATGCCCTCATGAGTATGCGCTTTATGTGAAGATAGATAAAAATGGAGATAGTCTATTTGTATGCCTCTATGTGGACGATCTGATTTTTATAGGAAATAATCCGAGTCTCTTTGAAGATTTCAAGAAGGATATGGCACGAGAGTTCGAGATGACAGACATCGGCCTCATGTCGTTTTATCTCGGATTGGAAGTGAAGCAATCTGATAATGGAATTTTTATTGGTCAAGAGGCATATGTGAAGGATGTTCTCGACAGATTCAATATGTTGAATAGCAAACCAGTGGATACTCCAATAGAGGTTGGAATGAAATTGTGCAAGAATGACGAGGGGGAAAAAATAGATCTGACGTTGTTCAAAAGTCTCGTGGGATGTCTAAGGTACCTAACGTGCACTCGACCGGATATTTTGTTTAGCGTTGGGATTGTTAGTCGTTATATGAAAGCACCCACGGTGACGCATTTGAAGGCGGCGAAGAGGATTTTGAGGTACTTGAAAGGTATTGTCGATTATGGACTGTTTTATTCGTCGTCTGAGGAATTTCAACTTATTGGATATAGTGACAGTGATTTTGCCGGAGATTTAGATGATCGGAAAAGTACAACCGGATGTGTGTTTTTCATGGGGTCTAATGCGATTTCGTGGAGTTCGAAGAAACAGGCAATTGTTACGCTATCATCTTGTGAGGCTGAATATGTTGCAATTACAGCGTGCGCTTGTCATGCTATTTGGCTAAGGAGAATGCTGAAGGAGATCGGCTTGCCGGAACATAGAGCCAGCAGAATTTTTGTTGACAATAGATCGGCTCAAGCTCTGGCAAGGAATCCAGTTTTCCACGATTGAAGCAAGCACATCGACACGCGCTATCATTTCATCCGGGAGTGTATTACGAAGAAGGAGATTGAGCTGGAATATGTCAAGTCTGTTGATCAAGTGGCGGATATTTTTATGAAGCCCCTCAAGGTTGAAGTTTTCAAGAAGATGCGGATGTTGCTGGGAGTCATGAACAAACGTCAATTTTAAGAGGGGGTGTTGAAAATAAAATTGATTTGGGTTAATTAAGTTGGGGGTTTTTATTTAAGAATTGAAGTCTGGTTTTTAATAGGTAGAATTAAGTTGATGGTTATGATGGTGGTGTTTGGTAACCGTCGAATTGCTTTAATTTGGGTATATGTTCAGTTTTTTGTTTTCCTTTAAATTGGTGTTTGTAAGGTTGAATTGTAAGAAGAGCTGAAGTTGTTGTTTTCCCCTTAAAATCAGATTGTGTTTTTCTCTTCTCGGCAAGCTTGAGTGTGAGGGCCCGTCGTTATTCCAACAAGGGCTTGCTCAGGCCACGATTATTGTCAGACGTCGATCCCCAAGTGCCAGAGGAGCCTCCAAATATCCATGAGCAGCGCCACGAATTACACCATAGTTGGCTCTAGCTCTTGCGGATCAACGTTCATTGTGGATGGGGAGTTGTTCAATGTCTCCAATTACAAGCTTCCTGTCCCGGCTGATATGGAAGAGGTAGTTTTCTCAAGGATCGTCCTGGATTGGGTAATTGAACGGGGTTTGACCTGCGCAGAAGCGAAATTGAACAGAACGAACTTCCACTGCGGTTCCAACAGTTCCTGCGTTGACTTCAAGAACGGGGATGGTTATGCCTCTGTAAGGCTGGGTACACGGGGAATCCCTATGTCTCCCTAGTGCCCCCAAGATGTCAAGGTATTCTTCTCCTCTCTTCTCTTTGCCACGCAAAGATTATATGCTTGGATTGGGCCGTAAGTTCCACGAAACTTAAATTCATGGTTCACCATTGATTCTGCGTCATACAGACATTGATGAGTGCAAGGATCCACGATAATATCCATGCCACAAAAAGTGCAAGAACACGGCTAGGAACTACACATGCAAATGCCCATTCGGCATGACCGGGGATGGCAAAGTTGGTTGCCAAATTTCTTGTCTTACCATAATTGCTGCAGGTAATTCTTACTTCCCCTGTGATGATCGCTTTGGAAACTAAGATGTTCTTTGCTTTAGACTAGGAGTTTACTTGCTATTGATTTGGCTAATGTTAAGATGTCCTGAAACTTGTGTAGTATTCTACTTTACACCTGATTTGATCATTGGTCACCGCTTGACCACAATAGCATGAGTACAGGCACGTGCGTGGAATTGGACTGATGTGCAGGCACGTGCGTGGTTTTCTCAATAAAAATAAGAAACTCTTTGAAACTAAATTCAATTAATAATTAGTTAATGAAATGCTTTTTATTACAGAAAATAAAATTATTATGTAAATATTATATTTTAGATAGTAAAACTATTTTTCGATGATTCTTTTTGTAAACGACACAGATTATCATTTTTAGAAAAAACAAATTTCAAATGCTTCATTTTTCGCAAAACAAAAGGCTCATAAATATTGAGACATGTTTCAGTTTTGAATTGGGTTAAAGTTGTTCCAATTATGCATACTCCCGTGAATTCGCAAATTATTCAATTAATTATCTACTAAACCAGTGAAATAGAAAGAGACAAGCTGAGTTTTTCATAGTAAATAGAAGGAAGCTTTGAGACACGTGGCGGATCTCAGCTCACAGCTTGCGTAATTTGAGATTACGCTGGTGAAGAATAGTATGATAATCCATATTCTGATTGAGATTTTGTGGTGGATGTATTAGTTTTTCCCGAGCATTTTACCGTCTATCTCACATATTTGAAGTTATGGAAGTGAGACAGACACACACTTATATATATTTAAATGTCCAAAGTTGGATAATAATAGCTGAAAAAAGGAACGGACCCATACCTAAAAGTTTGGCAGATATTTTGTTTGATTTGTAACAACAACAATAATAATAGCCCTAAGAACAATCACTTCTCCTTATAAGGCTTGTTTTTATAGACGATAAAAGCTTGGAAATTCCTTTAGGTTTTTCCATGTATTTCATCTTCACATTTTCCCACATTGACTCATTTGTGAAGGTTGGAGCTTGTTTGGCTGTATAAAACCAAATCAATTAGGCCATTTTTTCTGTATAAAATCCATCCATCTGGCCATTCCTTCTTACAAAGATGCTAAAAAAAACAAGAAAAATGTCGAGGCCATCTAGTAGGGGGGACTAGCTCTGTTTGGGGATTGTTACTTGATACATAATATGTGTAACCTATTTGTTACGAAAACCATTTTTACCTCTGCTAAGTTGGGTAGTTGTATTTTAAAAATAAACCAATCATCCAAATAAATGGTGATGGATGCGGATAATGTAATAAAAGATTAAATGTGTAGTCCGTTTGTAATTAATTTTTTTTATGAACTATGTGGACCAAATAAGGATTACATGCTTGAATCGTTAATCTAGTAACATATATTTATTTGGCAGTGATTGCTTTGCCCATCTTCGGCATAACTTCTGTTGCTTTAGTCATTGACAAGTGGAGGAGGAGAAGCAAACAGAAAAACTTCAGACGAAATGGAGGAGAGCTCTTGAAACACATCAGAGTTCACATCTTTATGGAGGCGGAGCTGGCGAAAGCAACCAATAACTATGACGAGAGTAACAAGCTCAGTGAGGGTGATTTCGGTTCCGTCTATAGAGGAAGAATAGCGGGCGACACTGTGATCGCGGTCAAGAAGCCTAAAGACAAGCCTCAGATAAGGGGGGATTTCCAGCATGAACTTGAAATTGTGATGCAGATAAACCACAAAAATGTGGTGAAGCTCCATGGCATATGTTTGGAGACTAGAATACCCTTGCTGGCTTATGAATACATTTCTAATGGTTACCTCTTCCAACACATCAATCAGAATGGGTCGACTATCTTAAGATCGTGGAAAAGCCGACTCAGAATAGCCGCTGAAGCTGCTCTTGCCCTCGAGTATATGCATTCCTGCGCAGAACCCCCGATCATTCATGGCGACATCAAGTCGGGGAACATAATTCTGGATCAAAACTACTCGGTAAAAGTATCTGATTTTGGAACTTCGGTACTTATATCACCAGAGAATAGTCATATCGTAGCCTCTGAAATACAAGGCACGTTGGACTACATGATCCGGAATATTTAACAACCGGTATGCTAACAATTAAAAGTGATGTATACAGCTTTGGAGCTGTCCTCCTGGAGTTGCTCACGGGAAAGAAGCCCACAAGTTTTATTATTAAGTCCGGAGAGTCGATCAATATCATCCATAAGTTCATCTCTTGCGTGAAGGATAAGAAACTCTCTGATGTAAATAACTTCGAGGCCGCCAGTGAAGATGAAATGGAGAGAGTAGGAATGGTTGCTGAGATTGCAGTGAAGTGGTTGGACCAAAGTGGTGCGAGGAGGCCGGCAATGCAGGAAGTGGCTGAGCAACTCGCCAGGATTGACTGCAAGCTCGACAGCTGGACAGTTGAAGAAGACAACGAAGAGACCGAACGTGAAGCGGATGAAGAAAAACTAACCTCCCAATCGACATCAGTTACTTGCGAGACCAGCCAACATGGGACAACGTCAGGCTCTCTTTTCTGATCTGGGAATGGTATCAGCAGGTTCCAGCATCTGATATAGTGACTTGTCTATTAATTGTCCATAAGGACTTCTAGGGTTGATTGTGTATTCTATATATATGTTACGTTTGCCATTTGTTTTGGACTTACAGTTGTCAGTGTCACAAGCTGTCCTACTAGACTTCTCTCTCGTTCAGAAGAGTTCCTCTCTAGCTTTGGTGTAGCAATGTCCGCCTCTTCAAACCCTAAATCAAATCCTGTCCGAAAACCCTATATGTCCCACCGTATCCTCTTGGGTTTCCCATTTCATCCTTTGTTTCTTCTATTCCCCATCTGAAACCCTAGCTTCTCTTTTCTTTGCTGATGGATGCAGTTCGTGTTGCCCCGTTCCATTGCCAGTTTCTCGTTCTCTTAAACCCTCTTTTCTTCCTTCCCTCCCTAAGTCCCATCACATCTCCGTTCTTTTGGGAAAAATGACAGTTTTAGTGCTAAAAGTTGTATACATAGATCAATTTGGCGCCAAAAGTTTCAATCAGATTACTTAAGTGCCAAGTTTTTTGAAAAACAATCACTTTGGTATCAAGTCGTCGGAATTCTGACGTGACATTATTTTATTAATATTCGAGGCTGACGTGGTTTTGGCGAGATCCAATCAAAAATTAAAAACGGTAAAAATTGAAAAAATTTATTAAAAAATTAACAAAAAAGTTAAAAAAAAACGTGAACTCCGCATAACAGGGGTTGCCAACCACCAGCGAGGGCCTCTAGGCGAGGGCCGGTTGGGGCTTGCTAAAGGCCAGTGACGGGGGCTTGACAAGAAATTCTAAAATTTTCTTCAGGATACAACAAAGTCTCGAAGAGAATAGTAGACAGTAATTTTGATATTTTTGCAGGATCTCTTTAGGAAACAATTGGAGAGTGTGGCTATATTCTCTTGAAAGAAAAAACAAAAAATGGAAGATGAAGTTCTAAATTGAACATTTAGTAATATATAAAGAAAATGTTTGAACAGACACGACCTTTTAAAGATTAAGAAGTTACGTTCGAAGAGATATGACTTTTCAAATGTTAAGAAGTTATGTACGAACAGACACAATTCGAACACATATCTTCAAAGGTTGTAAGAGCTCTTTATGAACAATCGCACTATTTTACTAGAAAATAATGGTAATTGTTGATTAGTGCCAAATCTGGTCCACGTGCACACTCATATCTTTTCGATGTGTGACAAGGCATCTCTTAGTTTGTTTTTAAAACAAACTACCAACAATCCCTCACTTTGTTTGTAAAAAAATTACAAAATAAAATTTCTTAAAAAATACAACCAAAATTTTCATGAGATTAATATACATATATGGAGGTCTTTTTCGAGTTAAACATTCATTTAGTATAAGTATCACAAAACTCTATCAAAGTTACAAGGAGTTTGGCTTTAAAATTATTACTCTAAATAATAGAATTAGATATATTGCACATATATTAATCTCTTGCTTCAACGAGAATTTTATATTTACTCAATACTATTATGACCTTATGCTTGTATCTGTTTCATGAGCTCTCTAGAAAGTAATCCCAACTTTTGTAAGAAGCGACACCACTTTTAAGGCCACATAAGTGAAGTATTATCATGTGTTTCTATTACTAATAAATACGGTACTAAATGGTATTCTACTTCATTAAGAGTATAACTCAACCTCTAAACGTAACAGACGATATTGACTTCTCATGTCTAGGTTAGTGTCAGCATCTGTCGCGATCTAAAAATTGGGTTTTCCAATCTTAGATTAATGGATTACTAGATTAATTAATTAAATTAACTAATCTAGTTCGAGCTCTCCCAAACTCTACCAAATCGTAACTTAGGTCCAATATTTAACACGCAAAGATTTTTAACTTAGAGTCGCCACTAATCATTTAAGGTACGTTGATTAGGAACCTAAATAAAATAGCGGGAGTACTATTTTACTCCTGCGAACCAGAGATAATACGCTTGGGGACTTGATTACGCTAGATTACTCTAACACCCTTTTGGTACCATTTTATTTCATAAAAAAAAAAGTTTGATCAGGCAGGTTTGATTAAATCTTAACCTAAGTCACTAACAAAGGTTATCAGACGGGAGCTCAAACAATTGAATTAAACACTTAGCACGCAAGACAATTAGCAAGGAGCATGCACCAGACAATCTTATCTCTTTTTGGTTTTTACTTTTTTAATGAAAAATAAACCAAATGCAATGCATGAGATCTAATCTGAATGCAATAACCTAAATAAATGCAAATTATCCTAAAAATGCATATGAACTTAATTAAATTACATGACTAACTCTATATGACATGCAGTCAAAATTAAATCAATCCTAGCATGCATTTTACATGATGAATTAATTAATTAACCTAGATATGCGACTCTAAATGACATGGCAAATGTGACATGTAATACATGATAACATGGCAAAGATGATTTTTTAAAAAAATTTCGGATTTAATTATGGCCCTAAAATAAACTATGCCTAAAAGATAGTTATCTTACACATTTCAGGACTTAAATTGACTTAAACCCTAACCCATTAAAGATAAAAATATTTTAGGCATAATTATCTATCTAAACATGCATGTTCTAATCTAGAATGAAATCTAATTTATTCCAAAAAATCAATTAAACATGCAATCCTATCTACATGATTTTATCCTAGAATGCAATTTAATTTAAACATGTCAATTCTAATCTATAAGCAGCAATTATCTGTATGCAAATTTTTTAGGGATTTTCAACATGCATTCAAATATTGCAAAAAAGATAGCAATCTGATCAATTCAATTCGAATATGGATCAAATATTGCAAAAAAGATAGCAATCTCATCCATTCAATTCGAATATGAAAAGATAACCAATCAGATATGCAAAGATAGCGATCTAATCAGATGAGCTAAAATGTAGAAAATAAATCAACTTGAATATTTCGCAATTTCTTTTGAATTCAGTTTCGATCTAAAGCCTGATAGATCGACCCTAAAAATTTGAAATACCCGTCATGGAAATAATTCTATCTAAAGCCTTATAGATAGAATTAAATACACATGCGCGGTTGCGAATTAGGAAAGATTATAATATATGCCAAATAGGTAATGAAATATTTCAAATCAATCAACATAAGAAATTTACCAAATTTGCGAATGAATTTTCCAAAATTCAAACCAAGACTTGATCACGGATCTCAGACCGACGTGGTGCGAAGAAGCTCTTAGGCGATCGACATGGCTCAGATGGACTCACAGGTTCAATTGTGCCCTTTTTAGCTAAATTTCCATCTCCTATGCAGGCTGCAAATTTCTTCCAAAACAGCCCTTCAACAGTCAATTTGATGCTTGAATCCACCATATTGGACAAATCGGATCACCAAATTCAAATGCCGATGTCGCCTTGCGGATGATTCGGATGATTCGACGATGGATGGGAATCACAAGGCTAATGGACGCGTTGGAATCCTGCAGAGCGTTAAGCAGGAGAAAACGCCAAGATTGCTAATGTTGAGTATTTATATTGAATAATATGCAAAAGAACCCCTCCTGTGTAATGTGTCCCCGTGTCAGTGAGTCTTCAATGGACATCATGCACCAAAACCTCAGAAACGTGGACACAGAAGGGGAAAAAAAAAATGGGCTACTCCTTGGATAGTGGGTTTATTCCTTCATGGCTTCACCTCTACTAATCTGTTCAAGAAATTCGAGCACGTGAGGATCCGCGAGAGAATGAATTGGTGAAACTCTGCGAGAGATCCTTCGAGTCCCCTTAGTACGTACGGCGACAAAAGAAAATCTGTGGAACGGCTTTGAGGAATCAGCGGCTGTCGTCGTAGCTTAAAAACGGAGGAACAGCAAGCTCTAAGGGGGCTGTTCATGCATGGATCAGCAACAACCGCGGCCTTGTCGGGGGACTGGATCGTGGTTAGCGGCGATGCTTACTGTGGTCAGTGGTTCGAGAACCTGCAAGAAAAGATAACTTCTTGTTGCCTCGGAACGCAGGAAACCGCAACTAATGTTGTCATGGTGGTCAGGGCAGTCTCATGAGGGACGAAATAAAATCAGGAAGCGAGATAATCAGTGTCAGATTTTGACATCAGAAGAAACAACCCGTTTTGTTGTGGCGATGAAGACTCGCGAGAAATCTGTCGGATGGAAACGGCCTTGCTGTTTTTCTCTTTGGCTTGTTCTTCCTTTTTTTTTTTTTTTCTCTTTGTCTCAGAGCATGAAGGCCTTCCTTCCTGATGAAAGTCTGTACTCCCTCAGAGGCTGCTCCCTCTCGTAGCTTTCTCTCAATCTACGGAGAAGAGAAGTCTCTGTTCTCTACTTTTTGTGCAGCCGTATGTCATGAATTTTGTGTGGCCCTCAATGGCCGTGTGTCTCTATCTCACTTTTACCTCTCGAAAGAATGGCCGCCCTCTCAACGTCTGTTCTCTCTCTTTCTCGTGCGCCCTATTTGCTCTCCAAAATCCTTCCTTTCTTTTTTTTAAGCACCATCAAGGGTCTTTCTTATAAGCTTCAGAGTCTGAGCCGTTGAGCAAAAGAAAATCCTCTGGAGATATATCAGATTTAGCCCAACTAATTTAGTTAGGAATCATCCAATTCAAATCGTCCACCAGCTTATCAGTATCCAAGATTTGCAAGATACCGTTAACTGATTCGCAAGATAAAATATGCAAATGCAATGCCATAAATGCTATAATTAAACTATCCTATTATATGAAAATGATTTAAATATTTTGGATATTAGTCCCTAATTTTTTATGCAAAAATTAATAACTAAGAAATGGTAGTCAAAATTTAGTTGTCAACAGCATCAAACAATCACTATCTGTAATTTATTTTTACCCATTAAACCTTATAACTAGTGATATAGTAGTATTAAGTCAAGTTACCATTACTGGTGATTTTAAGTAAAGGGTTTCGCCCCATTTCTTTTGACGTCACCTTTATCACATCTCTTGCTAGAGCGTTCGTAAAGGGATCAGCTAGATTCTTGCTTGACCTCATGTAAATAATTATTATAGTACCATCATGAATCAATTGTTTCACATATTCATGTTTTAGACTGATATGTTTAGACTTTTCATTATAAGTGCTACTATAAACTCTTGCCAAAGTAGCTTCATTGTCACAATGAATAGAAATAGAATGTATAAGACTAGGCCATAATTTGAAGTCCAACGGCAAATTACTAATCCACTTAGCCTTTTTTCTAGTTGCCGCTAGCAATGAATTTCAATTCCATCGTTAAGTGAGTTATGCATGTTCGTTTCTTGCTCGCCCAAGATACAACATATCCACCTAATGTCTTGTAATCCAACTAGCATCGATTTATCCTTTTAATATAGCTAAATAATTATTATAGAATAATCCCAAATTTTTTGGTTCTCTTACAATAACCAAAAATTCTAGTGACAACACTCTAATGTTCTATTCAAGGATTATTAATATATCTACTCAACTTACACACAGAAAAGTAATATCAGGTCTAGTACAATGCATCGCATACATAAAAGACCCTATAGCACTCGCATATTTAAGTTATGCCACTACTCTACCAGTATTTTAATTTAATATGGGAATCAAATGGAGTACTCATTTCTCTAAAGTCAAGATGTTTAAATTTATTTAACATCTTTTCAACGTGACACTTTGGCTTAAAGAGTGACCCCCACTATATTTTTTAAGTTTAATTCATAAGATAGTATCTACACTACCAAAATCTTTCATTTTAAATATGAAAGGTGGATACTTCTTAGTCACAATGATTCTAGTAATATTGATTCCAAAAATAAGCAAATCATCAACATTTATGCAAATTCATGATTTCATAATGAAGAAACAATATATGCATACACCAAGATACCTCACAAAAGTACTCGAGTGAAAACAATGTACTAACCTTCAGCATGTTATGAGCAAAAGTATTAGCACAATACTAGGCTACCGCTAAGCTTTAGACAATCGTAAGATCTCTGATTAACATGGCCAATTGGACAAGATTGCCCATTGGCTGAGCCAGATCCATCCACTCATTGATGATGCCCGTCATGGTTATCGAGACTAGTAGTAGCTGTAAGGAAGCGTTAGTAATAACATTGTAACATACAATCTACACGTGGCAAGTTTTATGCTTCTTGAATCCCAATTTGCGCTACCCTCAAAGAATGGAACATTATCAATCATTAACTGAAATCCTCCATCCAATTTGCGTGCCACGGGCTTTGCATATAATGCTCTTGCACATTATGAGCTTATGATAATAACAACGTAATAAATAAATAAAATCTCACGAATCCACTTTGCGTGCCACGGGCTTTACATAAAATGCTCTTGCACATGATGAAGTTATGACAATAACAACATAATAAATAAATAAAATCTCACGATACTATATTAGGGAACCACCTCTTCACATGAATTTCCCACAAGACCAATTTACCGTGGTCATTGTTCAATTAAGGACCAACTACTGATCCGAAAATCATAATCTATATATGGGATATGTCACACATGGCGCTTCCTTGCCTCTTGTGAATGTCTTCCATGGCATTTAGAAATAACCACGATTTACAAGCACAGAAAGTATGATCAAGTCAACCCATTTAACATTCTAATTCTAGGTTCCCGCAGCAACCCAAGTAATGCACGATTCCAATTATAAACGTACATCAGAAAATAATACAACCCCAAGGGAATAGCCACCGTTCTTATAGAGATGAAAAAACAATGTAAAAAGTAAGCAGAATGATATCTTTGGCATACGGTTTGCATACGTCAACCAGGGATGAAACTGGGCAGTGATGAACCCAGATGAAAGACTAAATTCACTATAAAAAAATCAGTTAAAGATGTAAAATGCTGTGGCACCAATCCACCAAAATTGAGAGAAAGAACCATAAAAACAAAATTTCAGTTTCTCAACCCCGCCTGCTCATCCACTTCATCCTGCCACGGCAAAAACCGTGTCCGCGAGTCCGCAAAGACCTGCAGCGCCCAATCCCTAAAGCCAGTGTCCTGGACTTCGCACAACTGGCTCGGCCGATGCGGGGGCTCCACGGCTTTGGTCTCGAGGATGGGGCCCGGTCCTTGAACCCCCGTTCTGCTCCTCCGTTCAGTCCATGGCCACCCTCTAGTACAACTTCTGTTTGAAAACTTCCCAAACTTTGTACTTTTAGTGATTGATCATCATCACTCCTCGGTCCATGTTTGCCAAGTTGAACCCACTTCTCAAGTGGAAGTGGCGCACCACTTTGATGAGCGTGGAATTCAGCGCCTCAGGCCTGACTATGCTCTTGTGCCGCTGTGGGGCCGACATTCTACAAGTGTACCCGCCGGGACCCTTGTCTCGGCGCATGCTTGAGCCCCGATGGACCGAAACTGTGGCACGAGACCCTCAGTAACCCACATTCCTGGGCCTGGACTCGTTCCTTTGGATGTCGTCGAGGAACAGACCAGTTGGCAAGTGAAAGAACTTGTCCACGTCGGTGAACCCGACCCACTCACAATCATCTCGTGCCCTTCTCGTGCTCGAGATGTCGTAATCGGTGTTGGCAAGGGACTCGATGACGACGCCCGTGGCATCCACGCTGTTGTTGTCATAGATGAACCGGCGTTGTACTCCAATCCGGACGTGGTAAACAACCCAATCCCTAATGAACCGGGCCTGGTTCCTCACCATCGTGCAAATGCACGTATTGTGAAGCTTCCTGGCGAGCGGCTTGAGTGCAACCCCATAGGTGTTACCGTGTTGTTCCGTCATTCTGCCGTGCTACCAGTAGATTCCTAATATAGCGTTTTACCACGATCTTTCCGGATTGCTCATCATCTTCATGCTCTGCTTCTGAAGGTCTTTCATTTATCGTCAAACTAGGGGTTTCTTCACTCTCAATTTCAGAATCATTTCCCATTTGAGATGTTGGAGAATGCGGAAGCAAGGCTTAGAGATTTTCCAAGACCCCACGTACCTCGAGCGTCCCTTTCTTTTTCCAGCGGCATTGCGGATGATGATTTGGAACTGCACTTCGCTCTAGCGCTCTTCACGCGATCGATGACCGCGTAGCCATTGTTGAGTTGTTGCGTAGTTCCTTCAATACCTTCCTTGTACTTCGCGCTCGACTATGTCTACTTCTCACGTAGCCATTATTTGGTAACCCAGCTTTTTTTTAAAATTTTTTCTCGTTTTGAAGGAGCAATTGTTCTTGCAGCAGAGAGCCATAACTACCGAAGCGAATCCCCAATGACCCTCCAGTTATTGTTCCTCCAAATCCACATATGGTATTACCATCTCTCTCAATGGACGCCTTCGAATTGCAGGGAGTGCTTCTTGTTGTTGGTGTTGCAATCACAATCACAAATTACCAATTATAAATCCAGCTAAATCAATAACTCTAAGTTCATAAACTAAATTCGAGAGAACAAATATCAGTGTTGGCCGACCAAATAGATTGAACTGATACAAATACAAAAAGCTTGGGACTCAATTGGCAAAAAAAAAATTATGAATGAATTGGTACAATTGCAATATATTTAAGATTTTATTGCTAATTTTCTCTAGCTATGATGCAATGTCATGCTACATTTATTCAGAAGTAATTAAAAGAGATATCTACTTTAATTCAAGTTTTGCAGTACCATAAGTGTATATTCTTTGTGAAATATCAGATCTAGCATTTTAAATCATGGTTAATTTCAATAGATTTAAAGCAAGATACTGGTCATTCCGATCTTTGAGATCTCTTGCAAACTCACTTATACAATTGTACGCTCTTCCCATCAAATCACTGCCTCCTAATCCAAAAGTGTGATTCCAACTTTTACAACATCTAGTAGCAGGAAAAAGCTCTCCAAATGTTGGGACTATTGATACCTGATTTTTAATTATTTTCGAAAATTAATAGAAAATCCATAAAAATTCATAAAATTAAAAAATCAACTTTTGGGACCTTGGCCAAACCTAGGGAACCAATTTTGACCAAAAAAATGATTTTTCGTATTTTTAGTATTTTTCGATATTTTTATTTTCAAAAATCCATAAAACATCAAGAAAAAATGAGACAATTGCAAAATCAACTTTGAAAGCTTTAACCAAGCTTAGGCAACATTTTTAGCAAAAAATAATTTTTCTTATTTTTTGTATTTTTTAAATATATTTTTTAGAAATTAGGAAAATATTTCATAAATAATAGCATTTGAGGCCACAAAAATACATAAAAATAGTCAATATTTTTCTTTTAAATCTCTTTTCATGTTGTCCATCGTAAATTTTAAAAATCCAATTCGGGGTCGTGTATTCCTTCACGAGCATAATCTTGAATCGGGCCTAAAAAAATTCAATTTGAGTCAATTTATTTTTATTTTTCACTTTTAGGAGTTGTGACATTGTTCTCTAATATTCCAAATTTTCATCTTGGCCCAATTATACTTAGAATGACTCAATTTTACAAAAAGGGCTTTAATTAAATTTTGCATTATTTTCAATAGCAAGAAATGAGCTTAAATTCAACATGCAGTAGGTGTGTCGAAAATTGTGAGGAGATTTGGACTTAAAGAAATATTTCTCCATGGACCGAATTGCAAATACTTAAAATTTCAGGGACTAGAGTACAAATAACTAACTCTTGAGGGATTATTTTGTAAATAACAAAAAGAAGAGTTAGTGGAGAAATTAGAATAGAGAAGGGAAGATGGAGAAGAGAAGATAGAGAAGAGGAGATGAAGATGGGAAGATGGATAAGAGGAAATGAAGATGGAAAGATGGAGAAGAGGTGATGGAGAAGGGAAGATAGAGAAAATAAGATGAGGATAGAGAATGGAAGATGAAGATGAAGAATAGTTAGTAGAATGGGAGATAGATATGGAGAAGGGAAGATGAAAATGAAGAAGAGTCAGTGGAAAAATTAGAATGGGAAATGTATGAGTAAGCTATAAAAGGAGGAATAAGTGAGTTTAGGAGGGGGGAATTTTTGGGAGAGAAAATTTTGGATGTTTGAGAGGGTTTTGGAAGATTGAAGAAAAATTTGAGAGAAAGAAAATACCAAAAAGAGAGAAAAAATTTTGAAAATGATGGGAATTTAAAGTTAGGGGTTATCATCACAAATTCCTTCATCGATCAACATGAATCAAGAGTTCATCCTCGTCAATGAGCAAGCAAATTCGAGCTAAGTATTTTTATTTATTCATTTATTTGTGGTTTTAGTCTCAAATTAGCACAAATTGTATACACTTTCTCCATCTCTCTTTTTCCCATATTTTATGGTAGGTAAAAAAAAAGGGACAACTCCGTATCAACGATAAATTCCATGGAGGTGCAAAGTGAGCCCAAACAAATTCCAAGGTGCCCATCAAATTTGCAGCCGACCCGTCAACGAATTTTAGTTCAAATTGTTGAAACAATTTGTTGTATTTTATTTTAAAGAATTAAAACCCCAGAATGGAGAGGCAAAGCGCATCCACTGGAGGTCGTTTATTTCCTGCAATTTAAATTCCTGCACCATCAAACCCCAAAGGAGAGAGCCAAGCCAATGCTAGGACGCCCATTGGAGGTTTTTACTTACTGTAATTTAAATTACTACACCATCAAACCCCAAAGGAAAGAGCCAAGCCAATGCTAGGCCGCCCATTGGAGGTTTTTACTTACTATTATTTAAATTCCCGCAATTTAATTCCTGCACCATTAAACCCTAAAAGGGAGAGCCAAGCCAAGGTTGGGCCATCCATTGGAGGTCTTTATTTATTGTCATTGACTTCTTGCCGTTTAATTTTTGAATCACCAGACCCCAAAATGAGTAGACTGTAACACTGCACAGAAGTCGTTAACACACTCCCTCTTTCGGCTTCAGGAAATTTTTAACACTTTGAAAATAAAAAAAAAATGCCACCCATGCATCCTATCTAAAAAGTGAAAATACAAAAAGAGAACACCTCACTAGAATCTTAGGAATAAACCAAGCTTGAGTTTCCAAATTAGAATATCCATGAAATTAAGGTACCGAAATGGCATTAGTTTTAATTAACTAGTGTAATCAAGTCCCCGAACTCATAATCTCTGATTCGTAGAAGTAATTTAGTCCTCCTGCTAATTTACTTAGGTATCTAATCAACCTACCAAAAATGATTAGTGGCGACTCCAAATTTTAAAACCATTTGAACAAAAACCAAAGTTGCGATTCGGTAGAATTTGGGAGGGTCCGTATTAGGTTAATTCATCTAATAAACCTAATAATCCGTTAACCCGATCGAAAAAAAAATTCTTAGGGTCGCGACAGGGACTAAACACCAAATACGTACTGTCACATCCTGAATCCAACTAGAATGAGAAAATGACACGGCATCCTTCTACTCGAAAAATACAGTCTCAAATACAAACAAAAAATCTTATAATATATATATATATATATATATATATATATATATATCCACATGGGAAATATTAATCATCTTAGTAACAACACTTTGATAGGTTTGTCAAGTTTGGCCCGAACCTATACGAGGTGAGGTGTGTTTAACCAGTAGAGAGCCTAATAGCAAAGCCCAGAGGGGCAGCAAGTCCATAGGTCGATGGTAACCTAGGTAGTGTGAAAACAAACATGTTATGATGAGTTTGTTAAGAAGAACAATCTCTTCCTCTAGTTTCATACCACAAATGTCTTTAGATCAGGTCTTATACATAGATAACATATAAACATAGAATATTTCAACAAATCTATAGAAAATTAGGAAATCCCTAAAGTCTAGCTTAATCAAAATTATTGACAATCTAAATAAAATTTTCAATATATATATATATATATATATATATATATTACTTTGTCCCAACAAAGAAAGGGATTTTCCTCTTTCAAATTCTTTTGAATCAATTCAGCTTTTAAATCGTGAATCTCTCAAAAAAACATAAGCAAAAATTTAATTACATTCATATAGGATTAATCCAAGTAAATATTGAACCCTTTACTAAAAAAGGACTAAAAACATCTATCCTCCTAGCCCTAATACAATCCCCACCACCATGATACCCACTTAAAGTAGAGTACCCAAAAGTAGAATTCGAACCCACAATAATCGATTTTTTGAACCGAAAGCATGAGAACGCCCTTATCATTGGATGGATTCAAGGTAGGTTCTCAAAGTTTCACAATTGATACAAACATACGTAAACAAATTAAAACCCATTAGCCTTTCAACAAGAAGAGAGAACACGGGCTCCAAATCAACATTGGGGAAGACTTGACAAGTCGTCGTCGAAGACGGTCTTCGCAAGTGGATGTCATTTCTTGTTACAACAAATGAAGGCGGAAAATTTACAAACAAGTCTTCGTCCCGCTCTGTGCCGAAGAAAATTCGCTAAGAAAAATGACACTTGGGAGAAAGAAGGGAGTTTTTTTTTTGTCAGAGAAAGAAGGGAGTTGACACAGGAAAGTTTCTTAGTCCTCTCAAAATATCATCTGAATTTATTTTTTAATCAAATTTTTGCGAAAGGCTAACGTGAGGACCCGTGCCATGCACAAACACCCTTTTTACTAATATAGTTAGTTAGAACTGATTTATACAACTTTCTAAAATTATTAGAAAATTCACCTCTCTGTTGATCTTTCTTTTTTGAATATTCTATACAATCGTTCTGCCAGTAAGACGCAGCCTCAATCTCTATAAATATATATGATAAACTTTGGTACTCGGATTTTAGTTTGAAGGTAATCGTGCCTCCAGTGGTAATAACAAGATTATGTCTAACGCCGCGTTTTTATTTGCTGTTTAATTCATTCATTGCTTTACTTACTTTTGAGTGTTTGATCTATTATCAATAATGCTTGAACATGTAGATGTTGTTGTAATTGATAGGTTAATGACTCAATTAATATCAACGTAACCAACGTGGATTAATGTCGTCGGTTACGACGTGGATTAATGTCGTCAGTTACGATGTCAATTAATGTCAGCATCACCGACATGAATTAATGTCGTCGGTTACGACGTGAATTAATGTCACTGGTTACAACATGGATTAATGTCAACTTAATCGACATTTCTCCGGTCTATAAATAGACGTGCCTCCGTAGTTTAGAAAAAAAAAGAAGAAAAAAATAAAAACTCTCCTTCTATTTCTAGTCCCTTCATCCTACATTGTTTTTCAAGTGTTCGAGACGTTGTTTATATTCGCCAGAAGCTTGAGATACTGTGCTTACTTCTTCGCTGCATGCCGTTGTATTTTGGGAGACAGACGTCCGATAATCCTCGAGCACATACTAGAGGGAGGGGGCAAATCTATTTTAAGGAAACTGTGTCCAACACAGGCCTCAGTCCATTTGTATCCATTTCATTATTTTCATTACTATTATTGTAATTACAATTTCCATGTTTCCAGGTTGAGTATTGTTCACAACGTTTATACTAACCTTATTTTGATTTTTGCAACAATCTTAAAACAGATTTATATTTAAAATTCAAATGGCTACTGGAAAAGAAGTAGTTGATGTAGCTGCTGGAAAAGAAGCTGTTGACAACATCATCTAATCCTCTACCCCTGCTGCGGTTTCTATTCACCATGGTGAGAAACATGAAAAGTTCAACGGATCGAACTTTAAAAGGTGGCAGCAAAAGATGTTGTTTTATTTAACAACGTTGAATCTTACGAGATTCTTGACTGAGGAACCTCCCATGGTTCCTATAACATCCGATGGAGAAACAGATAAGCAAGTCTTCAATGTTGTTGAAGCTTGGAAGCACTCTGATTTCCTGTGTAGGAATTATGTAATGAATGGATTACATGACTCATTGTACAATGTCTATTGTACAATATAGACGGCAAATGAGTTATGGGAATCCTTGGAGAAAAAAAATAAAACAAAGGATACTAGAGCAAAGAAATTTGTTGTCAGTCGATTCATTGATTATAAGATAGTGGATTTTAAGATTGTGATTAGTCAAGTGCAAGAAATCCAAGTGATTTTGCATGAGATCCAGGCTGAAGGAATGATCTTGATTGAAACCTTCCAAATGGCTGCCATTATTGAAAGCTACCTTTTGGGTGGAAGGATTTCAAAAACTACCTTAAGCACAAGTAAAAGGAAATGAACCTGGGGAGCTGATTGTTAGACTTCAAATTGAAGAAGACAATAAAAATTCTAAACGAAAAAAGGTCAATCCTACAACAGCTAAGGCAAATGTCTTGGAGCATAGACAAGGCCACAAGAACAAGAAGATTGTTAAGCTAAAGATGGGACCAAAAGGATGAGTTTCCAAGAACAAGTTTCAAGAAAAATGCTTCAACTATGGTAAGATGGGCCATAGATCTGTGGATTGCAGACTTCTGAAGAAGAAGAATTATGAGACAAACATGGTAAATGACATCATTCATGACATGTCAGATGTAAACCTCTCTACAATGGTTTCTAAAGTGAACTTAATTAGGTCTAATCCGAAGGAATGGTGGATTGACACTAGTGCTACTAGGCCCATATGCTCTAATAAGGACCTGTTCATAACTTTCGAACCAATTAATGGGGAGAAAGTTTTTATGGGAAACTCTACCTCTTCTGCTGTCGAAGGGCAAGGGAAGGTGTTGCTGAAGATGACTTCTAGGAAAGAGCTGACTCTGAACAATATCCTATATGTGCTAGAAATCCGAAAGAACCTAGTCTTCAAATCTCTACTAAATAAGCATGGATTTCGTATGGTGTTCGAATTAGACAAAGTTGTTTTGTCTAAATCTGGAATGTATGTAGAGAGGGGATATGTAACAGATGGGCTTTTTAAACTCAATGCAATACCAATTATCAATAAAGATAATAAGTCTTCCATTTATTTGCTTGAATCTTCAAATCTGTGGCATGGTAGACTAGGACACGTTAATTATAACACATTACGTAGATTAATTAACTTGGAACATATTCCCTCATTCTAAATTGATTCAAAACATAAATGTGAAATTTGTGTTGAGGCAAAATTAACAAGGTCATCTTTTCAAACAATTGAAAGAAACACCAAACCCCTTGAATTAATTCATAGTGATGTTTGCGACTTGAAATTCGTACTAACAAGATGCGGTAATAAATATTTTATTAACTTTATCGACGATAGCACTAAATATTGTTGTGTATTTGCTTAAAAGCAAAAGTGAAGCCTTAGAGAAATTTGTTCTTTATAAGAATGAAGTTGAAAATCAGCTCAACAAGAAAATTAAACGATTAAGAAGTGATAGAGATGATGAATATGAAAAACCAATTGGTGAATTTTGTGCACAACAAGGAATTATACATGAAGTAACCGCACCTTACTCACCTCAATCAAATGGTGTTGCTGAACGTAAAAATCACACATTGAAAGAGATGATGAATACGATATTACTAAGCTGAAGTTTACCTCAAAATATGTGGGGTCAAGCTATTTTGTCAAGCAATTACCTTTTGAATAAAGTATCTCGAAAGAAAGAGGATAAGACCCCTTATGAACTATGGAAAGGTAGGAGACCATCCTACAAATACTTACGAGTGTAGGGGTGTCTTGCGAAAGTGGCTATTCCAACACCAAAGAAAAAAAAGATAATTCCTAAAACGGTGGATTGTATCTTTATAGACTATGCACATAACAGTAATGCATATCATTTTCTTGAACATGAATTGAAAATTCCAAATATACACAAAAATACGATCATGGAATCAAGAAATGCATCATTCTTTGAAGTTCCTTACAAATCCAATTATAGATCAAGTTCGTCGAAATGAATTTTTGAAACTATAAATGAAAGAAGCATGATTCAGATCATGAAAGTCATGATTCGGATCGTGAGCTTGAACTGAGACGAAGCAAAAGAGTAAGAGTGGAAAAATCATTTGGAAATGATTTTCTAACTTATCTGTTAGAAAAGAAACCATTGAATTATGCATAAGATGTAAATTCTTCTGAGGGACTTCTATAGAAGGAAGCAATAAAATGTGAAGTTGATTCTATTTTGCGGAATCATACTTGGGAGCTAATGGATCCTCCTCCTGGTTGTAAACTTTTAAGGTCAAAATGGATTTTCGAAAAGAAAATGAAAGCAGATAGCTCCGTTGATAAGTATAAAGCCAGACTTGTAATCAAAGGTTACAGACAATGAGAAGGTTTAGATTACTTTGATACTTATTCTCCTGTGATGAGAATAAACTCTATTAGGATGATACTAGCAATTGCAGCATTAAGAAATCTAGAAGTACATCAAATGGATGTAAAGACAGCTTTCATAAATGGTGATTTGGATAAAGAAATCTACATAGAACAACCTGAAGGTTTTGTAGTTTCAGAACAAGAAAGGAAAATACAGCCAGACTTGTAATCAAAGGTTACAGACAATGAGAAGGTTTAGATTACTTTGATACTTATTCTCCTGTGATGAGAATAAACTCTATTAGGATGATACTAGCAATTGCAGCATTGAGAAATCTAGAAGTACATCAAATGGATGTAAAGACAGCTTTCCTAAATGGTGATTTGGATAAAGAAATCTACATGAAACAACCTGAGGGTTTTGTAGTTTCAGAACAAGAAAGGAAAATACGTAAATTGGTGAAAGCATTGTATGGCCTAAAATAAGCGCCAAAGCAGTGTCATGAAAAATTTGATAATGCAATGATAACCAATGGATTTAAGATCAATGAATGTGATAAATGTGTCTATATTAAAGAAATAGAAAATGGCTATGTCATTTTGTGTATTTATGTAGATGGCATACTCATTATTGGTAGTGATGAAAAAATGATCAAATCTACCAAGAATATCTTGAATTCAAGATTTGACATGAAAGATATGAAGCTTGCTGACGTGGTTTTAGGAATTAAAATCACAAGAACGTCAGAAGGTCTTATTTTAAACCAGTCACATTATGTGGACAAAATTCTTGAAAAATTCAACGTGAATGATTCGAGCATTGCTAGAAACGATTTGACAATAGTCTTCATCTATCCAAGAATAAAGGAGAGAGTATTTCTCAAGTAAAGTTCTATAGAGTTATTGGAAGTCTAATGTACTTAATAAGTTATACTAGACCAGATATTGCATATACGGTTAGTAGATTGAGTAAATATACGAGTAATCCGAGTGCTGACCACTGGAAAGCGATCGTAAGAGTACTTAGGTACTTACGGTGTACACGGAATCATGGCATGCACTATACCAGATACCCAGATTTTCTAAAAGGATATAGTGATGCGAACTAGATATCTAATACAAAAGACTCAAAATCTACTAGTGGATATGTATTCACATTAACAGGCGCAACCGTATCTTAGAAATCTTGTAAATAAACTATTATAACCGGATTCACAATGGAATCTGAATTTATAGCATAAGATAAATATAGTGAAAAGGTTGAATGACTACGCCATTTCTTAAAGGATATTCCACAATGGAAAAAACCTGTGCCACTAATCTATATACATTATGAAAGCCAATCTGCGATTGGAAGAGCACGAAGTAACATATATAATGGCAAGTCTAGATCTATACGTCATAGACATAATATCATTCGATAATTACTCTCAACTAGTATTATCTCTATTGACTACGTAAAGTTAAAGGATAATATTGCGGATCCGCTAATCAAAAAGTTAAACAGAGAGTTAATTGAAAAATTGACGAGAGGAATGAGACTGAAGCCCATGAAAGAATAAATTAATACAATGGGAACCTGTCGCGACCCTCTAAAAAAATTTATTTTTCTAAAAGGTTAACGGATTATTAGGTTAATTAGATTTGACTAACCTAACGCGGACCCTCCCAAGCCCTACTGAATCGCAACTTTGGTTTTTGTTTAAATGATTTTGAAATTTGGAGTCGCCACTAATCGTTCTTGGTAGGTCGATTAGAAACCTAAATAAATTAGCGGGAGAACTAATTTATTCCTGCGAACCAGAGATTATGAGCTCGGGGACTTGGTTACATTATTTAATTAAAACTAATGCCCTTTCGGTACCTTAATTTCATGGATTTCCTAATTCGACAACTCAGGCTTGGTTTATTCCTAAGGCTTTAGTAGGGTATTCACTTTTGTGTTTTCACTTTTTAAATAGGAAGCATGGATGGTATATATTTTTATTTATTATATTTTTTAAGTGTTAAAGATTCCCTGAAGCCGAAAGAGGGAGTGTGTTAACGACTTCGGTGTAGTATTACGACCTACTCATCTTATGGGTCTGATGATTCAAAAATTAAATTGCAGGAAGTACATGACAGTGAATAAACACCTCCAATGGGAGGCCTAGCATTGGCTTGGCTCTTCCTTTTGAGATTTAAGGTACAAATATTTAAGTTGCAGGTATTTAAACTACTATAAGTAAAAACCTCCAATGGGAGGCTAAGCATTGGCTTGACTCTTCCCTTTGGGATTTAAGGTACAGGTATTTAAATTGCAGGTATTTAAACTACTGTAAGTGAAAACCTCCAATGGGAGGCTAAGCATTGGCTTGGCTCTTCCTTTTGGGATTTAAGGTATAGGTAATTAAGTTGCAGGTATTTAAACTACTGTAAGTAAAAACCTCCAATGGGAGGCTAAGCATTGGCTTGGCTCTTCCCTTTGGGATTTAAGGTACATGTATTTAAATTGTAGGTATTTAAACTACTGTAAGTAAAAACCTCCAATGGGAGGCTAAGCATTTGCTTGGCTCTTCCCCTTGGGATTTAAGGTGCAGGCATTTAAACTACTGTAAGTAAAACCCTCCAATAGGAGGCTAAGCATTGGCTTGGCTCTTCCCTTTGGGATTTATGGTGCAGGTATTTAAATGACCTCCAATGGATGTGTTTTGCTTCTCCATTCTAGGGTTTGAGTTCTTAAAAATAAATTACAATAAATTGATTCAACAATTTGAAATTTGTGCGCGCTTAGGGACTTCTTCAAGCCAATTTTGTGCTTCCGTAGGATTGACCGTTGATGTAGGGCTGCGACTGCCTGACATAAAAATAGAGTGAAGTGTCAGTATGCCAAATATGTGCTAATCTGCACCTAAAACAAGAAGAGTAGAAAGAGTACTTATCTCCCTTTTTTTTTAGGGATTTCTAGAATTGATTTTCGCTCTCTTTGTTCTCAACCTAGAGAGTCTCTTTTGAATTAAAAGAGACTTTTAATCACAGATCAACATTGTCGTTTGATTGTGCGGAGGGTAAGGTTGTCAATTCAGATAGTGAGCATGTCTCTCCTAGGAAATTTAAGTATTCCAATTGGTATCTTTTTTCGAAAATTTAAAAATCATGTCCCCAGTGGAGTCGCCAGTCTGTCGCGACCTTCTAAAAAAAATTTATTTTTCTAAAAGGTTAACGGATTATTAGGTTAATTAGATTTGACTAACCTAACGCGGACCCTCTCAAGCCCTACTGAATCGCAACTTTGGTTTTTGTTTAAATGATTTTGAAATTTGGAGTCGCCACTAATCGTTCTTGGTAGGTCGATTAGAAACCTAAATAAATTAGCGGGAGAACTAATTTATTCCTCTGAACCAGATATTATGAGCTCGGGGACTTGGTTACACTAGTTAATTAAAACTAATGCCATTTCGGTACCTTAATTTCATGGATATCCTAATTCGGCAACTCAGGCTTGGTTTATTCCTAAGGCTTTAGTAGGGTATTCTCTTTTGTGTTTTCACTTTTTAAATAGGATGCATGGATGGTATATATTTTTATTTATTATATTTTTTAAGTGTTAAAGATTCCTTGAAGCTGAAAGAGGGAGTGTGTTAATGACTTCTGACCTACTCATCTTTTGGGTCTGATGATTCAAAAAATAAATTGCAGGAAGTACATGATAGTGAATAAACACCTCCAATGGGAGGCTAAGCATTGGCTTGGCTCTTCCCTTTGGGATTTAAGGTACAGGTATTTAAACTACTGTAAGTAAAAACCTCCAATGGGAGGCTAACCATTGGCTTGACTCTTCCCTTTGGGATTTAAGGTACAGGTATCTAAATTGCAGGTATTTAAACTACTGTAAGTGAAAACCTCCAATAGGAGGCTAAGCATTGGCTTGGCTCTTCCCTTTGGGATTTAAGGTATAGGTAATTAAGTTGCAGGTATTTAAACTACTGTAAGTAAAAACCTCCAATGGGAGGCTAAGCATTGGCTTGGCTCTTCCCTTTGGGATTTAAGGTACATGTATTTAAATTGCAGGTATTTAAACTACTGTAAGTAAAAACCTCCAATGGGAGGCTAAGCATTTGCTTGGTTCTTCTCCTTGGGATTTAAGGTGGAGGCATTTAAACTACTGTAAGTAAAACCCTCCAATAGGAGGCTAAGCATTGGCTTGGCTCTTCCCTTTGGGATTTATGGTGCAGGTATTTAAATGACCTCCAATGGATGTGTTTTGCTTCTCCATTCTAGGGTTTGAGTTCTTAAAAATAAATTACAATAAATTGATTCAACAATTTGAAATTTGTGCGCGCTTAGGGACTTCTTCAAGCCAATTTTGTGCTTCCGTAGGATTGACCGTTGATGTAGGGCTGCGACTGCCTGACATAAAAATAGAGTGAAGTGTCAGTATGCCAAATATGTGCTAATCTGCACCTAAAACAAGAAGAGTAGAAAGAGTACTTATCTCCCTTTTTTTTTAGGGATTTCTAGAATTGATTTTCGCTCTCTTTGTTCTCAACCTAGAGAGTCTCTTTTGAATTAAAAGAGACTTTTAATCACAGATCAACATTGTCGTTTGATTGTGCGGAGGGTAAGGTTGTCAATTCAGATAGTGAGCATGTCTCTCCTAGGAAATTTAAGTATTCCAATTGGTATCTTTTTTCGAAAATTTAAAAATCATGTCCCCAGTGGAGTCGCCAGTCTGTCGCGACCTTCTAAAAAAAATTTATTTTTCTAAAAGGTTAACGGATTATTAAGTTAATTAGATTTGACTAACCTAACGCGGACCCTCTCAAGCCCTACTGAATCGCAACTTTGGTTTTTGTTTAAATGATTTTGAAATTTGGAGTCGCCACTAATCGTTCTTGGTAGGTCGATTAGAAACCTAAATAAATTAGCGGGAGAACTAATTTATTCCTCTGAACCAGATATTATGAGCTCGGGGACTTGGTTACACTAGTTAATTAAAACTAATGCCATTTCGGTACCTTAATTTCATGGATATCCTAATTCGGCAACTCAGGCTTGGTTTATTCCTAAGGCTTTAGTAGGGTATTCTCTTTTGTGTTTTCACTTTTTAAATAGGATGCATGGATGGTATATATTTTTATTTATTATATTTTTTAAGTGTTAAAGATTCCTTGAAGCTGAAAGAGGGAGTGTGTTAATGACTTCTGACCTACTCATCTTTTGGGTCTGATGATTCAAAAAATAAATTGCAGGAAGTACATGATAGTGAATAAACACCTCCAATGGGAGGCTAAGCATTGGCTTGGCTCTTCTCTTTGGGATTTAAGGTACAAATATTTAAGTTGCAAGTATTTAAACTACTGTAAGTAAAAACCTCCAATGGGAGGCTAACCATTGGCTTGACTCTTCCCTTTGGGATTTAAGGTACAGGTATCTAAATTGCAGGTATTTAAACTACTGTAAGTGAAAACCTCCAATAGGAGGCTAAGCATTGGCTTGGCTCTTCCCTTTGGGATTTAAGGTATAGGTAATTAAGTTGCAGGTATTTAAACTACTGTAAGTAAAAACCTCCAATGGGAGGCTAAGCATTGGCTTGGCTCTTCCCTTTGGGATTTAAGGTACATGTATTTAAATTGCAGGTATTTAAACTACTGTAAGTAAAAACCTCCAATGGGAGGCTAAGCATTGGCTTGGCTCTTCTCCTTGGGATTTAAGGTGCAGGCATTTAAACTACTGTAAGTAAAACCCTCCAATAGGAGGCTAAGCATTGGCTTGGCTCTTCCTTTTGGGATTTATGGTGCAGGTATTTAAATGACCTCTAGTGGATGTGTTTTGCCTCTCCATTCTAGGGTTCGAGTTCTTAAAAATAAATTACAACAAATTGATTCAACAATTTGAAATTTGTGCGCGCTTAGGGACTCCTTCAATCCAATTTTGTGCTTCCGTAGGATTGACTGTTGATGTAGGGCTACGGTTGCCTGACATAAAAATAGAGTGAAGTGTCAGTATGCCAAATATGTGCTAATCTGCACCTAAAACCAGAAGAGTAGAAAGAGTACTTATCTCCCATTTTTTTGGGAGGGATTTCTAGAATTGATTTTCGCTCTCTTTGTTCTCAACATAGAGAGTCTCTTTTGAATTAAAAAGGACTTTTAATCACAGATCAACTGAGAAATTGGTAGACACTCAGGAGCTTATTTGGGCCGATTTTTGCATCTCTGTGGGATTTACCGTTGGCCTGAGATTGTCTTTTTACCTGACATGAAATATCAGAAAAAAAAAATGGAGGGCGAAAAATCTATGTTCATTTAATAATAATAATAATAATAATAATAATAATAATAATAATAAAAACAACAACAATAACAACAACAACAATAATGATAACGATAATACTAGCAAATAGAATGAAATAAAGTAAAATAAAAATAAAAAATAAAAAGAAGCGAAAGAGCACTTAGCTTCCGTTTCGATCCGAAGGAGAAAATAAAGCTGCATCGAGGCTCTCGGCATCTTCGAACAATTGACAGACAAATAATAATAGCAACTTTAGTTCTACCCAAGAGTCTTGAATCATCCTGGTAACTTAAATCCACTACACTAGGATCCTGTGCGGTCTTTATGTGATTCGGGAGATAGAAGGCCATGTCCGATAGAGATTCATTTTTCCGGAAATCTTTTGATCTCTCACCCGACTTTCCATTTTTAACTCTACTACTTCTCACCCAATTCCCACAGAAGGAATCGTGAGCAACAAATGTCCTAATAAGGCTGACAATAAAATTTCCAACTCGTTACGACAGGCAATTGTGCATCAAACTCATAGCCCTGTCTCTTCATCAGTGTCAATCTAGGAATTAGATTCCAAAATCAGGTCAAATGTCACATATATTGACATACAAAATATGCATAAGAACGAAAGCATTCACATAATCCCAAAATTGCTTTGGAGAGTGACTGTGACAACAGAATGTACACAAATAAATTCGTTTGTGGTTTCGCGAGTCCAAATTTGCACACATACATACAAAGCACCTGCGCACAATATACAAGCCAAAGTATCAACTACTCTCTCTCTCCCTCTCTCTCTCTCTCTCTCTCTCTCTCTCTCTCTCTCTCTCTCTCTCTCTCTCACATAATGGAGATTAATAGAAAATATCAACCCTTTATATAAATCAATACACGTCCAGGATGTTTACTCTGTCAGTGAGAGGTATCCAAATGCTTCACTTCTCTTTTAAAAAAAAAAACATTACCATCAGTAGCCACACCTATAGATAACACAGCTTTATTAATCCTATCTCTATAACTTGAATTTAGTACAAAAGTCCTAAATCATGTCTTTAACCCAATAACGGTCCTTGTGCGACACAATAGCGATTGCTTGATTAAACTGGGCCAAAGAGTACGCAATTCAATTCAGGAATAAAAACAAAAGAATCTTAATCAAATTTGATAAACATATTCCGTACGCAAATGGGAGGATTAAAAAAACTCCTCCGTAAAAGAGGGAAAGAATTAAACCCTACATTGACTCGGTGGAACATTAACCAGTCATTCAAACACACCAAATTTTAACGCATGAGTGTATTCAACATACCTGTGCCTAGAAAGCATTTTATCGCAAGACTCGGAGTAGATACAGCCATACCAGCGTAGGCGTCGATGTCAACCAGGTGTACTGCATTGTTGCCTCGCCATGGACTCGCTTCGACTTCAAACAAAGATGGGGTTCATGGACGACGGTCTTTCAAACTCGCCACAGAGATTGGCGTTGCGACCATTCGGCGTCCCTGTGTGTGGTTGGTTCCCCTCCGTTGCTTCTTCGAGAATCCTACCACGCCCCTCCCGTCGTCGACTCCTCTTTTCTTCGGGGTATATATTTTTGCTCTTAAAAATTTTTTCCGTCCTTTATCTTCGTTTCAACTCCCATTATTTCCAGCAAATAGTCAGCGTTCCTTCCATCCATAGTCTCCACGTTGATGATTCCCTTTTTTCATTATAATTCACCCCCCCTTAATTCATGTTCTCCTCTTCTCCCCTCAATAAAATATTCTCCTCCCCCCCTTTAGCTTCTTTTTTTTTATTCCAGCAATCCTTCTCTTTTTAAAATAACACTTTGATTCCCCACTTCATTTCCACGGTCATTCTTTAGTCATGATGGTGTCTCCCACCATTTTTTCTATCTACCGAAATGTCCCCGTCTCCACTAAAATTGTCGCTCCTAATTTACTCACTAACAAAGCCGATATTTCATTGCAAATACTTGAATAAGATATTCACGTATGTCAAAAAGCAAGCACAGGACTTTCGCCTGAAACATTGTTAGATAATCAATTCTTCAACCGTATTCGTCACATGCAAAAATCGATAGTTTTATAAATGCAACAAATGCTTTAAGAAGCTCGTCAATAAGAATCTAGCAAAAATCACTTATATATCATTAATTTTTGTTAAAAGTGCAGGTAAGGCGCTGCCGAAAGTCTTAATGCATTAACCGTACTTGTTGCATGCAAAATCGATACTTTTGAAAATGCAACATAAAAAAAATATTAAAAATTATGAAAAATTATTTTTTGTTCAAAAATGGTTGCCTAGGCTTGGCCAAGGATTCCAAAGTTGATTTTTCAATTTTCTCATTTTTATGGATTTTCTATGAATTTTTAAAAATAAATAAATAATACGTAAAAATACTGAAAATGTGAAAAATCATTTTTTTTGTCAAAATTGGTTCCCTAGGCTTAGCTAAGTACCCAAAGTTGATTTTTTCAATTTTATGAATTTTTATAGATTTTTTATTACTTTAGCAATAAAAAAAATGATTAAAAATCAGGTGTCAACAAAACCCAACCTAGTTGACTGGAGATCCCAAGATCTAGGTTCAAAGGAATAATCTAATTATATGAACCTAGCGATGTCACTATAGGGGTTTATCTCTAAAATCATTCCTATAAAATCAGTGATATTGTAAGGAAAAGGATAGCAAATTTGCTTTAATGATTCTTAAATGGAGTAAACAAATTACTCAAAAATCAAGTAATCACCTATGTGAGAGAGAAGTGGGGCTGCTTCAAAGGAGAATTATTTAGGGTTGAATTCTTCAGAAACTCTTGCAGAACCAGGTTGATGTTCATGGCCAAAATGAATATAATCATGATTCTTGTGTGAAGTGTGTGATTCATTTACATAAGAAAGTAGAACAGTTCAAGGATATCATGTCTACTGGAGAGCTAGTAAAGTAAATACTCTTTTTTACAAAGGAACGTTCAAAGAGTAACACCTACCTATTCTATGCAGGTTTCAATTGTTGAACACTTGGAATTTCTCGAGTCTTAGTTCTGTTGAGCCATTATGTGGGAGATTGTTGTAATTGAGATAGGTTAATGACTTAATTAATGTCAGTGTAACCGACGTGAATTAATGTCATCGGTTATGACGTGGATTAATGTCATTGGTTACGATATGAATTAATGTTGACGGTTACGATGTCAATTAATGTCAGTATAACCGACGTGAATTAATATTATCCGTTATGACGTGGATTAATGTCATCAATTATGATGTGGATTAATGTTGACGTAACCGACATTTCTCCGGTCTATAAATAGACGTGCCTCCGTAGTTTAGAAAAAAAAAATGAAGAAAAAACGAAAACTCTCATTCTCTTTCTAGTCCCTTCATCCTGCATTGTTTTTCAAGTGTTCAAGACGTTGTTTCGGTTCGCCAGAAGCTTGAGGTATTGTGCTTACTTCTTCGCTATCCGCCGTTGTATCCTAGGAGATAGACGTCTGAGAATCCTCCAGCACATACTAGAGAGAGGGGGCGAATCTGTTTAAAGGAAATTGTGTCCAACACAGGCCTCGGTCTATTCATATCCATTCCATTATTTTCATTCCTATTATTGTAATTATAATTTCCTTGTTTCCAGCTTGAGTATTGTTCGCAACATTTATACTAACCCTATTTTGATTTTTGCAACAGATGCATGTAAGGAAACAAAATTGATCAAGACTGTATGAAAACGTTCCTTTAATGAAAATAGGTACAAATTGCGTAATTCTCTAACTCGTAGAAAAGTAAAGCAATCTCCCATTTTTTGCTTAGTTTCTTCCGAACTAAAATAAATTGTCGCTACTGCCAACTCTCTCTTTATATGATTAGATATGAGAAATCAAATTGCGATCAATACGACTTAAGAGAGCCTATGCGAAACGTAAGCACCCTTGCAAGATGGTTATTCGCGCCCCTATTTGTTAGCTTCCTCATGTTCTGACTCCAAAGGGTCCGGCAAATAGACATCTGACATGTAATGTAACAGTCGTTACCACAATCAAATGCGTCATCAATATTTGACAGGACATTTTGTTCAAACATTCTCTTGTCTTTGGAATAAATAATGAAGTAACTGGAGAGGCAAAAATCCGAAAGAATTTGCCATAAATGTTGCACTACAGTTTGCACATCCTCTAAAGTTTCTAACATCGCAATAATGACGTGTTGACACCATAATATTGTCGCCCAATTCAGTATCTTGGAAACGACGTGTGCGAAAAGGATGTCATTAATAAATCTCGAAATACGGCTATAGGAGAATGTAAACTAACACTTTTCCATTCGGGATGTACACGTCATTCGGGGGAGTTGAAAGACAGGATCCCGAAATAAAAGAAATGTTACGCCAAATGACAAGCCAACGTGTTGTCATTCGAAATGTGTGCAATATTCAGGAAGGTTGAGTGATATTCCCAAATGAAAGAGATGGTGTACTTGAGTTCAGCATGAAGTAGTGACGCAGTGTGAGGGTTTCATACCGAAAGTCGGAAAACATGAAGCAAAACTCATGGGCGCGAACAGTTTTTGGAGGTGAAGAAATATTATTCAAAATGGGTCAGTTACCCATGCGGTTATGAGTCACAAAGAACATGGGTCCCGATTTGCACGGATCAGTTTTGAGGATCGTGGGTTTAAAAAAGGACAAGTAATGGCGCTGAAATTCAAAGGTTTGAAATCAAAGAATAACTGCTCGAGCGGTTATGAGCACGAGAAGAATAAGTATCCAGAAAAAAGGAAGAAAATGGCTCTCTCCACAATCATCTAGATAAATACTCTGTTTTCCTTGAAGTTCTGAGCTTTCGTCATTGTTCGTAGCATAACTTTAGCTTTCCTCGCATTTTTCATTCCCAGTACTTTCATATTCTAGTAATTTATCTACCAATTTCTGCAAGTAGGAGTATTGTAGCGGTAAATCGTCCAAATTTCCACACGCTTTCATCAATCACTATCCCATTCACACAGTTCATTCATTTTTTCTATCAAAACAAAGCCACAGAACCCTTCTTAATAAAAATCGAAGTACGAATTTTGGTGAAAGATATTCCCGATCACAAATCGTACGAACATGACGAGATGGCATGATTGTCCAAAAATCAAACACAAGGATGATTGGAATTCGTATCCCACTATAATTATGATTGACTTGTTACATCATCTAGTTAGACAAACTTTTTACTAGGAGTGAACAGCAAGTGCCATTTGATCCGAGAATCATACTGAATTGATCTCAACCAATTAGTTCTAGGGAGAACTAGCCGGATTCTCAGCTTTGGGAACATACAATCGCTCCAGGGATGGTTGGGTTCTCGTTCCAAAGCTGAAATTGATGTTTTTAAATTGAACTGCGTCCCTGTTTTTTTTCTGCGTATAATAAAATAGAATACATATTTTTCTTGGGGTAAATGTCGAAAATTTAATTTGATGTAAATTGCGTCATTTAACGGGTGAACTTCTCATTAGTTTGTTTTGGGCCTAAATCCCTAAAAAATCTCCAACTTTAGGTCTAGTCCCAAACCTATCCCAAGCTTTTTTTTTATCTTAGAAAAAATGCTCAACTTTATATCCAATCTCAAATCTAACCTGAACATTTTTTTTGTCTTAGAAAAAACCCTCAACTTTCAATCTAGTCTCAAATTTGCCTCAAACTTTTTTTTTGTCTTAAGAAATATCCCAAACTTTACGCTTAGTCCCAAATCTATCTTAAACATTTTTTTCTAAGAGACAATTCACCAATTTTTACTCTAATCTCAAATATATCTTGTTAGCCCTATGTTAAAAAAAAACCTTCGTTAGTCATCTTTAACTTTAATATCTGAGAATGGTTTCATTTTGGAGAATTTCAACAATTTTATTGGGGTGAATTTGTTATCCACGTGGAAATGCCACATTGGTTCATACATATCGCTTCATTACTTTATCGATGTGGATTTTTTTTTATCAACGTGGACATACCCACATCAAGTTGAAAATGGACTGTAGGATAAATTGGAGGATAAATTGAAATTTTGTCAGCTTGTTTACATAAATTTATGCGGATTTGGAATTGAACCTAAAGTTTGGGGTTTTTTCTGAAACAAAAAAGAGTTTGGGATATATTTGAAATTGGACTTAAAGTTTGAGGTTTTTTTTCTGAGACAAAAAAGAGTTTGGGATATATTTGAAATTGGACATAAATTTTGAGGTTTTTTTCTAAGATAAAAAAAATTCAGGGTATATTTAAGATTGGATGGAAAGTTAAAGGTTTTTTTTAAGATAAAAAAGTTTGAGGTAAATTTAGGATTGAAAATAAAGTTCAGAATTTTTTAGGGGATTAGGCGGTTTGTTCTGAAAGAGTTAGAAATAATCACTTCATTGAGAGTAATGCATTGGAAGTCCAATAAGAACGCTATTACCATTTTCGAATTTGTTCAGCTTATTTTGTGAACCGTGCTGTGAAAATTGGACCGCACTTTTTCCATCCAATAAAATCGACCCACGAATCGAAACGACGTGTCCGAGATGAGTGGGAAGTTGAAGAAAAGCGGGAGAGGGGGGGGGGGAGGGGGAGATATGAAGTTGGTAAATATTTCAAATATCCTTATTTCTCAAATCAGATACACCCACATGAGTTTAGAGAAATCGAAATATGAATCGACGATATAGGACTTTTGCGCACGGAATGCAGGGTTCGAGAGCAGTACTCTCCACACAAGAGTCTTGCTGCCCAATTAGCAGGCAAGGGTTTCGTTCTCCGGTCATCGAGTTTAGGCTTATATTTAAATAGACCCATTTGTTATAGGATCAAAGAGCTTTCGGATAGGTTAGGATTTTAAATTCATTACTTTTAAGTTATATATATTGTACTCGTATGATAAATTAGAGTGACGAGCAAAAAAAATATAATAATTTTTTTTTGTATGATGTAATCTTATTTTGAAATGAATTTAGATAGTCTCGTGTGCTATTAATGTTTTATTTTCTGTAAGATTTTGTTGATATACAGTTAAGAATAAATATCGTCAGTCGACAGCAGTAGGGGAGGACGAAAGTGACATCTCTCTCTCTCTTCATTTATGTTCATCTGAAGGGTCACTTCTCAGGCCCGCTCCAGGATAATTTCGTAGTGGGGGTTCCCTCCATTACTCGCCCATTACTTCCAGGTCATGTTTTCCAACCGTTGTGGTGTGTTGTCACTGGTCTTGCATAGGAAATAGAAAACGACAGAAAAGACTTCTCTTGTCACCAAAAAGGGACGAGGGAGATGAAACGACGACAGGAGACAGCGAGACGGGGTTGGGTCCATCACTATCCCCAATTAAAGTAAAAAAAAAATGAAATACAAAAGAAATAGAAATAAAATCTATCAGCACTGCCCGAATTAGTACAAAAGGAGCTTTGGTCAGAGCAGCCTGATCTTTATTGTGAGAGACAGAGTAGGCTGGGGAGGGCCTTTACTGATATCTTACCAGATTTTTATGGGGTCGGGTCGGGCTCTGGTTCGTCCTCGTTAGGAAAAAGTAATTGCTGTACTTCTTGGACAGCTGTGTGTCCGTACGTTGATTGCAAGCCTTCGAAAGAGCACTCACTCACGGCGGGGGTCATAGGGAGCGCGCCATCCGACTTTTATTTATTGGTAATTTAAGACCGTAATATACATAATCTTTTATTTTAAAATAAGACTTGTAATAGCGAGGCAGTGAATGTTGATTATAGTAAAATCAACTGCTGAATTATAGCCTTAATTTAAACATGAATCGTGATAAATCTTATATTTTGATTTCTATTTCTCACTTCTACTTTTTATTTTGATGTGCCGTCTAATCTCTATATATAATGAGTAGATACTAGGTGCATACCTATTGTGGTTGATGCGACCACAACTTGAAAATCTTTCTTCATTTTTTCTAGAGATATATTCACCAAAAGTCCTAAACTTGTTCACAAAATTCCGGTGAGCTTCAACTTTCGGATGATATAAGGTCCCACATGGGGCCCCTTGAATCAACATTGGAGATTCATTGGACTCATACACATGCGGCGCATGCTTTTAATGTTTTCTTGGGTGTTCGTCGGGCCAATTGGATCCAAAGCTAGCATGAAAGTGAAGAGACCTCTTGACAAGTTAGGTATTTTTTTAGGATTAACTTTTGTTGTGCAACACATGTTACTTTTGTTTGGTCTCGATAGATGGGCATAATGGATTTGGATTTGACATCATAAGTGACGGTTCAAAAGGAGACTCAATTATCAAAATAATTTGATATCTTAGCCAGATCTTTTTCTTTTAGAATTTCGAATAATTGGCTGGGTGATTAACCGTTAAATTTGGATAGGACGAATTCTGTTGTATGATCTCATGTTCAAAATAATCTCGCTAGCGATCTCATGCATGGAGCTTTACTAGATGCATGTGTGTGCATGGCTGATTTTTTTTTAAAGTTAAATATTCTCAAAAAAGAAATAAGCTAATACCTTTTTGGAAAACGTGTTAAGGTTTTCGGGATTTGAAGCAAGTCAATTAGCCTTTTAATTTAGGTAGATTTCAATCAACATTAAAACGCAACAGTTGTTCTATTCACACCATCAAAAGGGTCTTCCCCCGTAAGTAATCTTAATTACTATGCATACTTGACTAATAATTTAGAGATTTAAAACTCTACTTTTAATTTATTTGCAGATGTAAATAAAGCCTGGCATCATTTTCAATGTTATTAGAAAAACTCCTATCAAAATATTGAAATCAAAAGTATTTCTTGTAGTTTACCTTTGCGTAATGCATCTTTGCCTGATTTGGGAAAGGGCGGTCCTCACCTGAAGAAAGGAAGAAATAAAAATTGAAAAAAATATAAAAAATTGAAAAGTTTTTGAAATATTAATACATTTTATGCACGACAGCAATTTTTTAGGAAGAGTCGAAGACATATTTCGTCATTGTGAAATCTCCCACATGGCGTCCTCAATTCAGAGGGTCACGGTGAACTCCACGGCGTCTTTTTTTTGTCTTATCGTTTTTTCTTTTTTCCCATCTCTGGTGTGTCGTATTGTTCTTCGGAAGACTTCGGGACGACTTTGAAGTATTCATGTCGCCAATCAATCACCAAGTTCACCAGACGTTGGGGCTGGTGGTTTTCATGCGGATCCAAGCCGCACTTGCATGAGCCGAGTGCACAAATTGCGACCGTTAGATGAGGTCTGTCTTATATTGGGCCCACATAAAGCAATGTGGGAGATCGATTAGACTCGGTCCATCGATCCTATGCAATTGCAGCCATGGATCATGTGGGACTCCCT
The DNA here is from genome assembly GCA_016432845.1 of Psidium guajava. Taxonomy (NCBI): domain Eukaryota; kingdom Viridiplantae; phylum Streptophyta; class Magnoliopsida; order Myrtales; family Myrtaceae; genus Psidium; species Psidium guajava. The sequence goes on from CM028226.1 coordinate 36,429,638, forward strand.
TACGATCTACAAAATCGATGACTATGACGAATCTGGTCTGGTGGTCTTATGTGCGTGAAAAAGAAAATTGCTGGTAACGAACCGATGTTTTTTTTTTTAATCAAAATTCTGGAATCCCATTTCGCCAGTAATTTTCCTTAGAAAATGTAGTTATCCCATTGATAGATTGGAATAATGTTAATCATCTCTCCATAAATTAAGTGGGTGAAGGTTAAGAGATCCTAATAATAATAATAATAATAATAATAATAATAATAATAATAATAAGAACAACAACAATAGTGTGTATGGTAGAGAAAGATTCAACTCATTTAGGACTCTTGGGGTCTTTATTTTCAGGTGACACTCTGAGTCATGCCATTTTATGGTGATAACTCATCCGTCTTGGTGAAGTTTGGGAAATGATTACCAATTGGGTTTTAGAAATAAAATGTCTTTCATCATTTTGGTCCGCATACCTTAAGGAGATAAAAATTTTCTACTCATCTCATAATGTATATAGGGTGTATAGGATAGGGTTTGGCTTTTGTTATCCTAACACATCTCATTTAGCATTTTCAAGCAATTCCACATCATTCATCAAATTGGTCTATCTTGACAATTCTTTGATGGAATTAGTAAATTAAACATGCAAAATTACCCACCACAACCTTTTAGCATTTTGAGCTTATCGCCTTCAAGCGCCAAAAAAGTTTGCAACTTCAAAATGGACAATTTATCATGCTCAACGTATTAAAATACGTTTTAAATTTGAATCAGATTGACAAATAGGATCACAGTTAAAGCATGTAACTTTACATGCAAGCTCTATCATCGAAGAAGATAAAGGCACGTGAGCTTTGTTTGTCTATTTCTATTTGCATATTAATTCAAGGATTCCCCAAGAAATGATGAAGCCCGGGGCCAAGTTAGCCTCTCATCCTTTCTATTAAATGCCGCACACAAATAAGAAAGAGCGAAGAAGTGCAATGATGACATGACTAGTATAAACGGAGTATTTGGAAAGTGAGGGTCTATTTGGTAACGTTTATATTCCAAAAAAGTAATTCTGATTAAAAACACTTTTTTTGATTCTGTTCTTTTAGAGAATTAGAATGCGTTTGGTTACTACATAAAATTTTTTATTTTTTGTCCAAAAGTAATCCTAAAAAAGTGATTCTAAAAAAGTGTTCTTTTTTTGAGAAATAACTTTTTTTTGTTTCTGATTTTTGGTCCAAAAGTGTTCTCGGGAGCAGAATCAGAAACAAAATTATATGCGTTACCAAACATGTTTCTGATCCTTTTTTTTCCCCGAGAACAGAAATAGAAGAACAGAAACATTACCAAACAGACCCTGAGTAACATAGAGCTTTCCTGAAACCTACTGCAGAAGCTCTTGGGAGAAGGAAACTTTCTCATTGTAATTATACGAGGTGATTGAGCTAATTAAATTCTTGTTATTGGAATTTGTGTAATTCCTTGATTAAGATTTCATTAGAAATTGTGAGGGATTAAATACTGTGCAAGTCATTAGGTGTAATTGAGTGCTGAGAAATACGAAGTTTGTTTTGTATGCTCGAGTGATTTTATATATATAATATAATTCTGTTTTTTCTTGTTGTATGTGTAATTACTATTTATAAATCAAATCGTTTTCCATTACAAGGTGGCATTACCTTTTTAAAACTCAAACACAAAGTTGACCAGAATTTGTATGATATGGATATTATGATTGACTTGTTACATCATATCAATATGAGACCGATCCATGATATTAACAAGAAAATTCTAGGAAGAGGAACAGTTCCATCTTACAGGCAATCGTAATAATATTTAATCGCTCACATACTAAAAAATAGCACACAAAAGATAGACTCCTATGTTCTTTGCCTATGGCCTCTAAATTCCAACTAAAACATTTTGACAAATAAAGAATCTTTTGCCTGGTCCATCGACGCAATACAATTGTAACCACTGATCATGTGGAACTCACCTGCATTATCCGTATGATCAAGGGCTATGATAGATCTAGCTATGTGGTTTTAGGTGCATAAAAAAAATGTCGATAAAGAAAAACATTTCATGAATTGTTTTGCTAGAGAACATAGCTATCCCAAGATTGAAATAGCCAAATCCCCTTTTCATTTTTTCCCATTTGTTTGGAACTACAATTACAAATGTGCTTTTGGATGCTTGGCTCATTTAATCAAATAATACTGCATATCATTAGAAAGTTCTTGATATTATTGCAAGATTACGATTTTCAATTATTTTATACACTTTACATGATCCTAAATATGATTATGAGTTTATGTCGAGTCTACGCGATATTTATGATTGTACATAAAAGGGTACCACTTTTTTCAAACACTCAAACATCATGTCTGTTATTCAAGATGTGTAAAGTAAATTCCTTTAAAAAACAATGGTCTTGGGAGATCAAAAAAAGATGATTCTATGTAGAAATAAATCAATTTTTTGCTGTGCTCTTAGAAAGACTTCGAACCGAGGATGACTTGTAAAGTCTTCGCGCCCCGTCAATCGTGCAGGCGCAGCATGTTGTTGATGTTTGGGTGCGGGGCCAGGCCGAATGGAAAGGCAGAAGGTTGATAAAAAGGTCGGGAAACACGTGACTGTAGTTTGGTCTAGATAGGGACGCCGGACGCACACGAAAGAGGGTTCAATTATCAGAATAATTGGTGCGGATCGAGGCCAGACTTGCATGAACCGAATCCACAGAATCCCAATTACTTTCAAAGTTAGATGAGTTCGGTTTACATGGAGCCCACATAAATCAACGTTGGAGATCGTATATCTTCCCCGAAATCAACGGTGGATGCAACTGGTTGTATAAAATTTCTTTTAAAGTGACTGCATATGCTATAATTACTCTTTATTTTCTCCCGTATAACATTCATTATCTTGCAATTGGGTTTCTTCACAACAAAGATAATTATGGAAAGAAAAAATTATTGTTGCACATCACAATTACGGCGATATACCATTTGACAAATAAAGTGGAGAAAAGGGCCTCCAGCATCGATGACTCCGTCTAAGCGTTATCATAAGAGCTACGTACGCATAATATGATGTTCCGTTTGAAATGCTACTGATTTGAGCAAAGCAATCATATTGTAATATAGTGAGAGTATAACCGGGATAAACAACATTACCATAAGAGTTCCATGCTAAAAATCTACGGCCTTTGAAATCAGCAAGCTAGACTTGCCCTTTTTTTTAATCTGATGGTCATCAAGTGGTGACCAATGATCTCTCAATTGCAATGTCAATAGAGAATTTATTTTGTTTAGGACTTACGATAGTACTTATTAAATAACTAAGACTTCATTTATTTTGCAAAAAATAAATGATCGGGAGAATATTTTTCTAAAAATAATAATTTGTGCCGCTTGAAATGATTAATCGATTAAAGATGCTTTATTATCGACGACAATTTATGTCAAAATATTTTAACAACATATGACATTTTTTCTATTTCGTTTGTTTTTGCAAACGATTATATTTAGAAAAATATATTTCAAATCGTCCATATTCCGAAAAAATAGACACATCGTAAGTAATATGTGTTTTAGTTCAAAAAACCGATTTTTCTGGTTTTATCGTGTGAAATAAAATAATAATGGCTTTTAAATGTGTGCAGTTTGAGTGAAAATGAAAGTGTATATAAACATCACTTATATTCAAATTAATATCATGACTTGTACGAATGAAAACATGGTTTGCTGGAAAAGCCAGCAATCACTTTCCCACGGGTCGGAATCCATGACTCCGTCTTCCAGTGTGCTGACCGACTTGGCTGCAGCTGAAGCATCAACACCTACAAAATTAGGTTACAAAAACCGGCGAGGGAAGAGCCAGAGGGAAGCACAGAGTGCAGAAACGTAAAGATGAAGGTGGCGGCGCTATGTTTCCTTCCAATCGCCGTGGCCGTCGCCTTGGCCACTTTTACCGGGAATGAGAACTGCGTACGGATGTGCGGCAACATGAGCGTGCCTTTCCCGTTCGGCCTCGAGGACCGTTGCGCATGGAACTCCGACCTCGTCCTCAGCTGCAACCACACTAAGGGGGACCTGTACCTTGGCAACATTCCGGTTTACGACATATCCGTGGAGAATGGGATAATGATCATTGGCATGTACAGAGCTTTAGACTGCTACACCGGCAGTGGCACTCGGCGCCAGGGCTCTAACCCTGACCCGCGGATCAGAGTGGCCAACGGTGGGCATTATACATTGTCAGACACCCGGAACAAGCTCACTGTCCTGGGTTGCGACACCGTGGCTCGTATCTCGGACGCCAACGGGACTTTCGGGAGTGGATGCTTCTCCTATTGTCGCGACGACAACATCGACTTCAAGGCCGAGAGGGCTTGCTCCGGCGTCGGTTGCTGTCAGACGTCGATCCCCAAGAGCTTGAGGAACCTCAATATAGACATGAACAGCACCACGAATTACACCTCAGTTAAACGTACCTATTGCGGGTCAGCGTTCATAGTGGACCAAGATTCGTTCAATGTCGCCGATTACGAGCTTCCTGACCCGGATGATATGGGCCAGAACTTTTTCTCAAGGGTCGTCCTGGATTGGGTAATTGAACGGGGTTTGACCTGCGCGCAGGAAGCGAAATCGAACGGAACGAGCTTCCACTGTGGCACCAACAGTTTCTGCTCCGACTTCAAGAACGGGGACGGTTATCGTTGCAGCTGTGAGGCTGGGTACACAGGGAATCCCTATGGCTCCCTAGTGCCCCCAGGATGTCAAGGTATTCTATTCTTCTCTTCTCTTCTGTTTGCCACCCGAAGATTATATGTTTGGATTGGGCCACAAGTTCCACGAAACGTACATTCACAGTTCACCGTTGATTTTGCGTTATACAGACATCGATGAGTGCAAGGATTCACGAAAATATCCATGTCACGGAAAGTGCACGAACACGGCCGGGAACTACACATGCAAGTGCCCATTCGGCATGACTGGCGATGGCAAAGTTGCTTGCCAAATTTCTCGTGTTACCATAATTGCTGCAGGTAATTCTCACTTCCCCTGTAATGATCGCTCCGAAAACTAAGATGTTCTTTGCTTTAGACTAGGAGTCCACTTGCTATTGATCTAGCTATAATGTTAAGATGTCCTTAAACTCATGTCCGATTCTCCTTTACAACCAATTTGATCATTGGTCACCGCTCGACGGCCATCGTATAAAAGGGAAAAAGAAGTAAAACTCGTCCGTTGATCATAAATACCATAAGTTGGCGCATCCCACCATATTTTGTTCTAGAAATTACAAAAACTTCCGAGGAGTTACGGTTCAAGAATCCGTTCCAGGTACTGCAGAACTGCCCCTCATCTGAGATATTTTTTCTTTCTTAGTATTCACCGAGAGGCACACACGGTGATACTCTGTTTTTTTATTTCGCGACCTCGAAGGTGACCCCGAGAGAGAGAGAGAGAGAGAGCAAAGGGGTTTGTGGGTTCTTCCGTGATGGCAGTGGTACTCCTGATGATTGCGGCTTCGATGGGCATTTGATGGCCAATGGCTAAGGGCGGAGCTGGGCTACAAGGAATTTGACTGGTGTGCACGTGTGAGCGTGGTTTTCTCAATACAAATAAGAAACTCTTTGAAACTAAATTCAATTAGTAATTAGTTAATGAAGTATTTTTTGTATTACCGACAGTAATTTATATGTAAATATTATATTTAGATGGTAAACTATTTTTCGATGATTCATTTTTGTAAATGATAGGCTATCATTTTTGTAAAAATATTTTTCTAATGATTTATTTTTCGCGAAATAAACGGCACATAAATATTGAGATATATTTTCGTTTTGAATTGGGTAAAAGTTGTTCCATTTATGCATACTCCCGTGAATTCGCAAATTATTCAATTAATTACCTACTAAACCAAAGAAATAGAAAGAGACAAGCTTAGTTTTTTATAGTGAACAGAAGGAAGCTATGAGACAAGTGACGGATCTCAGTTCACTGCTTGTGCAAGTTGAGATTACACTGGTGGAGAACGATATGATAATCCATATTTTGATTGAGATTTTATGGTGGATGTATTAGTTTTTCCCGAGCATTTTAGCATCTCTCTTACATATTTAAAGTTATGGAAGTGAGACACACGTATATATGTCCAAATTTGGACAATAATAGCTGAAAAAAGGAACGGATCCATACCTAAAAGTTTGGCAGATTTTTTGTGTGATTTGTAACAGCAACCACAATAATAATAGCCTTAAGAACAATCACTTCTCCTTATAAGGCTTGTTTTTATAGAAGATAAAAGCTTGGAAATTTCTTTAGATGAGAAATGTGATGCAATTTTTTTTCCATGTATTTCATCTTCACGTTTTCCCACATTGACTAATTTGTGCAGGTTGGAGCTTGTTTGGCTGTATACAACCAAATCAATGAGGCCATTCTTTCTGTATAAAATCCATCCATCTGGCCATTCTTTCTTACAAATATGGTAAAAAAGAAAAAGAAAAAGAAAAATGTCGAAGCCATCTAGTAGGGGGGATTAGCTCTTTTTGAGGATTGTTACTTGATACATAATATGTGTAACCTATTTGTTATGGAAACCAATTTTACCTCTGCTAAGTAGGGTAGTTGTATTTTAAAAATAAACCAATCATCTAAATAAATGGTGAGGGATGCGGATAATGAAATAAAAGATTAAATGGGTAGTCCGTTTGTGATTAATTGTTTTTATGAACCATGTGGGCCAAACAAGGATTGCATGCTTGAATAATTAATCTAGTAACATATATTCCTTTGGCAGTGACTACTGTGCCCATCTTCGGCATAACTTCTGTTGCTTTAGTCATTGACACGTGGAGGAGGAGAAGCAAACAGAAAAACTTCAGACGAAATGGAGGAGAGCTCTTGAAACACCACAGAGTTCAAATCTTTACTGAGGCAGAGCTGGTGAAAGCAACGAACAACTATGATGAGAGCAACAAGCTCGGCGAGGGTGGTTTCGGTTCCGTCTATAGAGGAAGAATAGCAGGCGACATTGTGGTCGCGGTCAAGAAGCCTAAGGATGTGCACAAGTCTTGGATAAGGGGGGATTTCCAGCATGAACTTGAAATTTTGATGCAGATAAACCACAAAAATGTGGTGAAGCTCCATGGAATATGTTTGGAGACTAGAATACCCTTGCTGGTTTATGAATACATTTCCAATGGTACTCTCTTCCAACACATCCATCAGAATGCGTCGACTATCTTAAGGTCGTGGAAAAACCGGCTCAGAATAGCCGCCGAAGCTGCTCTTGCCCTCGAGTATATGCATTCCTGCGCAGAACCCCCGATCATTCACGGTGATATCAAGTCGGTGAACATACTTCTGGATCAAAACTTCTCAGCAAAAGTATCTGATTTTGGAACTTCGGTACTTATATCACCAGAGAAGAGTCATATTGTAGCCTCTGAAATCCAAGGCACGTTGGGCTACATCGATCCAGAATATTTAACCACCGGTATGCTGACAATTAAAAGTGATGTATACAGCTTTGGAGCTGTCCTCATGGAGTTGCTCACGGGAAAAAAGCCCACAAGTTTTATTACTAAGTCCGGAGAGTCAATCAATATCGTTCATTATTTCATCTCTTGCGTGAAGGATAAGAAACTCTCCGATGTCATAAACTTCGAGGCTGCCAGTGAAGATGAAATGGAGAGAGTAGGAATGGTTGCTGAGATTGCAGTGAAGTGCTTGGACCAAAGTGGTGCGAGGAGGCCGGCAATGCAGGAAGTGGCTGACCAGCTCGCCAGGATTGACTGCAAGCTTGACAGCTGGACCGTTGAAGAAGACAACGAAGAGACCGAACGCGAAGTGGATGAAGAAAACCTCCCCTCCCATTCGACATCAGTTACTTGCGAGACAAGCCAACATGGGACAACGTCAGGCTCTCTTTTCTGATCTGGGAATGGTATCAGCAGGTTCCAGCATCTGATATTTTGTTACTATAGTGACTTGTCTAGTAATTGTCCATAAGGACTTCCAGGGTTGATTGAGTATTCTATATTTATGTTACGTTTGCCATTTGTTTGGGACTGATAGTCGTGAGTGTCACAAGCTGTCCTACTAGACTTCGCTCTCGTTCAGAAGAGTTCCTCTCTAACTTTGGTGTAGCAGTGTCTGCCTCCTCAAACCCTAAATCAAATGCTGTCCGAAACCCCTAGCTGTCCCACCGTATCCTCTTGGGTTTCCCATTTCATCCTTTGTTCATTGGAAACCCCAGCTTCTCTTTTTTTGGCTGATGGATGCAGTTCGTGTTGCCCTCGTTCCATTGCCTGTTTCTCGTTCTCTTAAACCCTCTTTTCTTCCTTCCCTCCCGAGTCCCATCACTTCTCCGTTCTTCCTATCTTCTGTTGGAATGCGTATCAAAATAACGTTTGTTGTAAGCCGTGCACTAATCAGAAATAATGACTTCGAGAAAGTGATAACATATTAACTTTGACAAACGCAGCCACTTGACAGTGTGAATGGGTTATCGCCTGACTTTATGTTGGGCATCGACTCGGAAAACTCCCCGGACCATCTTCTTGAAGAGATGCAATTGTTGACAATAATGTCGGGCATCATCTCGGAAAAGTCCAAGTGGAAGACCTCGAGTGCGCCAAAAAATTTTCGATTCTGTTACATGCCAATCCGACGCGTGTTGGAGAGGAGAGGTTCATTTCCGTTTCTACGACTTAATAGACTAGAGAGAGAGAGAGAGAGAGAGAGAGAGTCGCTATTGACGCCCAAGCTCGCCGAGAATTCTAGAGCTTGGCCACGGCATTCTAGGCAAAACCCAAGCTCCGCACCACATTCTCGAGCTTCCTGAGACTCTAAGGGGGCTGTAGAACTCCTCCATTCAACCCCTGCATCTCCAGAAAGGTGAGTGCCATTTTTGACGGTCCGAAGATCCATTAATGGCGAACTTTGATTCTTTGCGTCATTTGTTTCGAAACTTAGTTTGATACACTCCTAAGCTCCTGCTGATCATGATTTTGCATTTGTCTTACTTCAATTTTGCATATAAACCTGAGTTGACCTCCCAAACCTCCTTGAACCTGTCGCGAGCTAGTGAACTCAAACCTAAGATCGTTTGATTGATTAGAACCTCAGGTAAGTGTCTCCAACTTCCATTGAAGCTGCCTGTATGTTTGAACTGCCTCTATTCTATGTGTAGTGCAAGTTTAATTTTGCCATGGCCGAGCTAGTTTGTGCTTGAGGAGTCTAGTTCTAGCCATTGGATCTTACTGAAATTTGGATATGTTGTAGTTTAGAATAAGAGGATTGGATCAATACTTAGATCGGCGCAATCGGAGGTGTTTTCGTCGTCGATCGGCAGCTAAAACAACCTCAGCCGTCTATGGATTGTCTTTCTCGCGCACCTAAATTTTGACTAATCATTTAGTCATTTATTGCATTTTAAAATCAGGGATTAAATATTAGTCCTTACCAAAAATATTAAAACATTTTCATATAGTCTACATTTTAATATAATTTTAATTTTAACATTCATACCTTCATATTTTTTTTTATCGAACAAGCAGTGGCTAATGGACCTGACTCAATTGTGTGGACTAAGCCCGTGTAGGAAGCAAATTACGTCCGGCTCATTGCACATTAATATGACCGAAAATTTACAATATGGATGAGGGCCATGAGGTTTCATTAATTTGGATTCAGCCCTTGAAATATTATAAGGCTTCGAGCTTAATAAGCCCACAAAAACCAAGCCTTTATCATACAAAAGCCTTGATTAAACCTAGTGCTACCGCTATATAAACACACTTAGGCTTCACAATTATGGGGGAGGCCACTTTATTGGGTATACACGGCCATATGGAGGGGGGCTCTCCACAATTCGGAGGAGACGTCAGAAGGGGCAAATGAAAAGGAAAAAGTAGGCTGGTTTCTTTCTCTCACGGCCAAAGTTGTACGAGAAGAATGTCTTGCTGCTTTACTTTTTGCAGGCCATGAAGTTGCAGGAGACGGCACATTGAGAGACGATGGACGGCATATACTGAGGGCACCAGAGATTGATATTGAGGGCACAATATTGAGAGAAGCGCTAGATGACAGAATTCATTCACATACGCAGCCATAAGAAAGAGAAAATAAAGAGAGAGGAGAGAAGATAAGTTTCTTCTGCAGGTTCCCCAAGTCTGCAGAAGAGAGAAGAGCACGGCACAAGAAAAGAGAGAAGAAGGATCAAACGTCCACTTGATGAGGATGCAGAGGAGGTCGTCTCTCTCTAGATTTCTGACTTCTTCTTCGGATGAGGACGAATAATAGACAAAAGGCCGCTCTTTGTTTGTTCCTGACACGAACAGCTCCAGGAAGTCAAATCCTTCATCGTTCTTCGCCTCTCCTTCAACGTCTTCAATCCCGGGACGGCGCACATGGTGTCTCGAGCCTCTCCGCCTATGAAGTCATCACCCCGTCAATCGTGACCGGCCATCAAAAAGCCCCACGGATCGTCGAACACGAGCTGTGTGCAGACCATGGATAGAGAGACGACCATCCAAGAGCCCCACGGATGAACAGCCTTGCCGAGCCAGCCCCAACGAGCAATCACCGAGACCTGCTGTGGTCCGATTCCTATGCACTACAGGGCCTCCCATTGGTATCTAGATCTGCTTCAAATAAGTTTCGCCAGTGACGCTCCAAATCGGTGAGAGTCCACGGTGGCGCTCTATCCTGTTCTTGGTCACGTTTGTCGCTTTCCTTGCGGGTCATCTCAGTGCCTTCTTTGAGGATCAAATTTCGTGCCAATCCAACCATGACACGCTCTTCACGTTCAAGTCATTCACCACACAGATGGGGTCAAGGCGGTGGTCAAAGAAAGAACAGATTCTCGATCACTCTCAAGTCTCACCATCCTCTAATCACGAAGTCAAATTAATGAGTCCTTGACTATTCTATATTTGTTGACCAAGAACCCGTTTTGCCAGCATCCAGAAGCTAGTCCTGTAACCACCGTAGAGGCCACCGCGAGCAAGCAATCGGACCAACTCCGAGTCCGTCATAGACCCAAGTCCCTGAGCCGATTTCAGGTCCAGAGTTCAAAGTTGGGAACACAAGATATTGCGTGATTGTCGGCAAAGGTAAAATTCTGTTATCCCAGATTGCTTGATATGTTCAAAAAAAAAAAAAAAGATTGCTTGATATATTGTTTCTTAATTTGGATTGCCAGGACATCTTTTGCATATTTTCAGATTTTAATAAAAGAAAACCTAATCCAAATTAGGAAAGTTTCTTTCCTAAAAAGTAAATACCCTATCCTTGACTATTCAGGTACGATCCTCCAGTTTAGCAAAAAACGAGAATTTACCCTATCTGATCTATGTTCGTTTAGATTTGATTCGCTATTTTCATAAGCCAATTTTGGATTTAGGACATTATCCTTTTTTCGAAAATTTGAAGAATTGATGTTCATGATATGCTCATGATTATCATGCTATGGATTGGAATTTTGTTTGTTATTGATTGATACCTTATCTTGATTTGATTCAATGTATTTAAGATTTCCCAAAAAAAAATAGTAAGATATGATTTTCTAGAAGCCATATTTTAATTTTAGGAAGATTCAGTTTCTTGAAAACTTATCTTATTGGAAAATTTGGAATATAATGAATCATTCATGCATATCTTAAAATTGCCAAAAATTCAAAGAAAAACACAAAAAATTCACCTCTTATTTGGATATCATGTTTTCAGCTATATCATGCTCACATTGCATAATTTCACATAACTTATGTCTTCATATGTTATTTTTGCATCTCATGTTTCATATCTTGCATTTTCACCTTCCGTCTCATGCTCACATGCCACGTTTGCATGTCATTCGCATTTCATACGTTGTATATCATACTTTCGCATGCCCCATGTTTGCATGTCATATAGGTTAGAGCATATTTTAATTTATCATATAATCTTTGCATGTGTTTTATTACTATGTCATCATATGTTTGCATATTGTTGCCTTGCATATCTATTTTCACGATAGTATGTCGCACGTTTGTCCCTTTTTTATTTTTTGCCACGTTGCATGATAGTGTGACGCACACTTATCATTCTTTTTGCCATATTACCTGATTTGTTCATCACGTGTACTCAATCATTTCATTATCCATCACGTTTTGTCTTGTCATATTATGTACGTGTTATGCATGTTTTGCCGTGTCATGTTTGCCCATCATGATGCCATGTCATCCGCATGTGTTTCGCATTCATACATTGCATCTAATGTTAGTCAATATTTCGCATGTCATTGGTCACATTGTCTAATAAACACATAGTAATTGACATATCATTCATGTAGTTAGAATACATCAGTTTGCATGTCACATCATGGTTGTGTTAATATCACTTCATTTTGCATGTTTTTAATTGGTGAATTAAACTTTGCATATAGAATAAACTTTTGTATATTTTTATATGTTTTGAATCACATGTTTGTCTATGCATAGTATCCATGTCGTTTAGTATAATTTTCATGTCATAATTGTATTCATGCATTCAAGCATTGCATTCATTAAAAAAAAAATAATTGCTTCACTCGAATCTTAAATCAATCAAGTCGAGTTGCCAAACTTGAGATTTTTTCATGAAATTTAAGGTACTGAAAGGGCATTAATTTTTTTTTCTAATTAATGTAGTCAATTCTCCGAACTCAAAAATCTCTACTTTGTAGAAATAAAATAGCTCTCATGCTATTTTATTTAGGTTTTTAATTAATTTACCCAAAATGATTAGTAGCAGCTCTGAATTTAAAATCATTTGAATATTAAATAACTTGAATCAAAGTTGCGATTTGGTAAGGTCTGAGAGAATCCGTATTAGGCTAGTCATCTAATTAACATGATAATACATTGGCCTAATTTTAGGTCGTAACAGCGTGGTAGCCATGTTAGCCAAGCATATTATGAAACATCTTTAAAACAAAAAAATAAAAAAAAATCAGATTAGACAGCCACAATTTGACCACATGGCATGATTTGAAATGTTTGAAAAGTAAAAATATTTTCTAATATTAAAAAACCATTTTTTTGAAAATAAAAAATATATCTGATTGAACAGTTGTGATTTAGCCACACAAAAGATTGATTTGAGGGTTGTGGGCTAGCCATGACATGTTTTGAAGTGCCTGATTAGGATTTAATAAAAAAAATATGAAAAAATCAATAAAAAATTTGAAAATTCAAAAATTCAAAAAAAAAATGTCAAATGGTGTCATTTTAGTGCCGACTCGAGACCTTTATGGTCTGGGTTGAGTACCCATAAGGTGTGGGCTGAGTCAACCCGATCCAGATAACATTTTTTAATGATAAAAAATTCATAAAAATAATAAAGAAATTAGAAAATTATTAAAAATATAAAAATTAGAAAATTCATAAAACAAATCTATAAAAAAATTCGAAAATTTCGAAAAAAATTCCCAAAAATTTCAAAAAATGGAAAATTACCACATTCAACTGGTTTGACTCATTTTTGTTGATTTTGATCCCTGATCCTTCTCTAAAATGGCATTTTTGCCTCTCTAGATAATTTGTCCCAAATTTTCCCAAATCTCTCCCAAACTTTAATTGCACATTCTCTAAGCCTTTAGGGATTCACTAGGGATTCCATGTGGTGATTTGATGTATTATATCTGCACGTTCCCGATTCCTTGATGTTCGCACATACTTTTACTATTTGTGATGGTTAGGATTATATATTCCCATTTGTATGAAATCTTAGATTCTAGGACTTTCTTTATCCAAGTCATTTGTATGAAAATTATAGGTAGTAAAATCAATCAACTTAGGTACCAAAAGGGTGTCAACGGAAGCGTTGGTGTAATTAAGTCCCCGAACCCAATTCTCTATTTCTGTAAAACCAAATGGACTCTCTCAACCGCTCGATAGGATTTCTGTTCTTCTCTCCAAAGAAAGGTGGATGGTGACTCTATTGGCATGTACACCTTACACATGTCACTTAGCTACACTAAGGTCAAACTCGATATTAAAAATCTCTCTTCGCAATTCAGTATGGGCTTGAGAGGGCTCACACTAAGCATAGTGTCTCGAAAGGCTCAACAATCCATTAGCCACTTCGATCTCTTTGCTTCGAAGAAGGGTCACAATAGAAATCTAAAAAATGATGAAATGCTTTGAGCATGAGAGTTCCTTCACTCGATATGATAAGGTAAACGCTAGTGCAGAGCCTCCCTAGACTCTTGCCAGGAGTTGCATTGGCCGGCCACTATAATCATTCAACTTTGCCCTACATCAGGTGGGAAAAATAGAATGGATTGTAATAAAATTAAATAGATGTGGGGTATGAATGACCGAGTATTCTTAAGGCAATTAGCTCCTACCAATGACGCTTTATAGATCGGTGAACTATGCCTCCTAAGATACAATACATTGAACCTATTTGTATTAGCACTATTCGAATGGGACTCAATCGAACACTTCTCGAAATTGGTGCATGTGTTGTTTTACCTTTTCTACTGTCTCTCTAACTCTCTCAAAGAATAGTTCATTTCCATTTATAGTGTTTAATGGGCATGAGCTAAAGAGACACGTGAATTGAGGAAATACATGAACTCAAGATATTTAGAACTTAAGAGATACATGAATTCAAGAAATCCATTAACTCAAAAGATTAATGAACTCAAGGGAGAGATTAATTCGAGAGATACATTAACTCAAGAGATTTATGAATTCAAGAGACGTACCTCATTTTACTTACTTTCGTTTTACCATTGAACCATAAGTACAACAAGCCCCAACATTAATTGGTCAACAAAACATTTTTGACTCGATGAATTTTAAGTGTGCCTATGGAGGTACATTGCATCAAGATAGGTAGCTTTCGCTTTGAATTTTCTTTAATTAAAGCCTATTAGATGGGCTAAGAATTTGAATAGTTAGTTGTTTGTGTAAGCCCGTACAATAAACCTTACACAAAGTCCCTCCAATTCATGATCGGTTCTTAGTTATGTTCATTTTTTTGGCCCTAACCCTCTTGGGATTCATTTGTGCTTTAGAAAATCTAGCCTTTAAAAATTTTTATAGAGTCAGTTAGCTCCATGCATATAAGTGCATTCCTATCACATGCATTCTACCATATCTTATTAAGATGTTGTATTCCAAACTATATGAATCCATTAATGCATATCATAGCCTTAAAACACTATAGGAAGCACTATTACATCATAGGAATAGGAGACAATTCTCACACTTGTGTTTTCAAATTTTGTGTTGTTCTATTGAAACTAGTTCAGGGGACCTCCAATCGCTAGGTTAGGTTTCCACCTTATAACCTATTTATTGAGTTAGGCTTTTAACCTCATTCCCCTAGATGTGTAGTTTACTTGCTCTTTTGACAAACCTTTTGTCATTGGATCCAAAATGTTTTCCTTTCACTTACCAACTCTAAAGAAACTATTCCATTCAGGAGCAACTTTCTTACGATATTATGTCTACGATGAATGTGTCTAAACTTACTATTATATATCACATTTTGTGCCCATGCAATTGCTGCTTGATTGTCATAGTTAATGCATAATGCAAGCATAAGTTTTAGCCACAATAGAATATCCTCTAAAAAATCGAGGCCATCATGTTTCTTTAGCAATTTTATTTGAAACAATAAATTCAGATTCCATCATGGAGTGCACTATTAGAGTTTACTTTCAAGATTTCTACGGTATTGCCACTCCTTCTAGCATGAACATAAATATGCTAGTCAATTTTGAATCATCAAAATTCGAAATCTAGTTGGTATCACTATTGCCTTCCAAAACAGCTAGATATCTAGTATATTGCATAACGTAGTTTTTGGTTCCTTTCAAATAACCTAACACTCTCAATAGAGCGTTCCAACTCATGACCATGATTAATTTTGTATATGCTTGGTTTTACTACTAAGTATGCAATGTCTGGTCTAGTGCAATTCATGATATACATGATGATATTGATTACTTGAGAGCACTCCAGTTGTTTGATAGTGTTTCTAGTATTCTTTCTTAAAGTTAGGTGTGGAAGAAATTAATTATCGCATCTTTAATGCCAAACTCTCTAAAAATCTCAATTACATTTTCAATGCAACGAGATTGTGCCAAACCTAGACTATTAGAATTTTTAGAATTATTATTCGAGTATGAAATCCACAACATCTAATTCTTTCATCTCGAAGTTCTTTTTGAGAACATTCTTGGTTTTTTTTTTTTGGGAAAACTCATTGATATCTCCAAGAATTAGCAAGTTATTGACAACTAGACAAATAAGTACACATCTAAATGACGTGGATTTAGTATAGACACATTTTCCACACATTGATTCTATACCAATTTTGGATCATTACATAGTCAAACTTCTCATACCATTGTTTAGGAGCTTGTTTAAGTTCATACAATGATTTGACAAGTTTACACACTTTGTGTTCTTATCCTCTGACCTTGAATCCTTTAGGTTGTTCATTAGCATGGATTTCCACATTTTTCATAAATTGTGAATTGTTGACACCTGATTTTTTAATCATTTTTTCTATTGCTAAAGTAATAAAAAATTCATAAAATTCAAAAAAACAACTGTGGGCACCTCCTTACCCAAAAAAAAAACTGTGGGCACCTTAGCCAAGCCTAGGGAACCAATTTTGACCAAAAAACGATTTTTCATATTTTCAGTATTTTTACGTATTTTTTATTTTCGAAAATTAATAGAAAATCCATAAAAATTCATAAAATTGAAAATTCAACTTTGGGGACCTTAGCCAAGCCTAGGGAACCAATTTTGACCAAAAAATGATTTTTCATATTTTCAGTATTTTTACGTATTTTTTATTTATTTATTTTTGAAAATTAATAGAAAATTCATAAAATTCATAAAATTGAAAAATCAACTTTGGGGACCTTAGCCAAGCCTAGGAAACCACTTTTGACCAAAAAAATCATTTTTCATATTTTCGATATTTTTCGGTATTTTTATTTTCGAAAATTCATAAAACAAAAAATTAAGAAAAATGAGAAAATTGCAAAATCAAGTTTGGAGCCTTGGCCAAGCTTAGGCAACTATTTTCGAACAAAAAAAATAATTTTTTGTATTTATATATATTTTTATATATTTTAGAAATTATGAGAATATTTAATAAATAATAGCATTTGAGGCCACCAAAATATATAAAAATAGTCAATATTTTTATTTTAAATCTCTTTTCATGTTGGCCATCACAAATTTAAAAAATCCGATTCGGGGTCGTGTATTCCTTCACGAGCATATTCTTGAACCGGGCCTAAAAAATTCAATTTGAGTCAATTTATTTTCATTTTTTCACTTTTAGGAGTTGTGACATTGTTCTCTAATATTTCAAATTTTTATATTGGTCCAATTATACCCAGAATGACTCAATTGTGCAAAAGGGCTTTAATTAAATTCTGCATTATTTTCAGTGGCAAGAAATGAGCCTAAATTTGACATGTGGTGAATTTTGACTAAGTATAGGGAATGTATGTCAAAAATTGTGAGGACTTAAAGAAATATTTTTTCAGGGACTAAATTGTAAATACTTAAAATTCAGGGACTATAGTGCAAATACCTAACTCTTGAGGGATTATTTTGCAAATAACAAAAAGAAGAGTTAGTGGATAAATTAGAATAGAGAAGGGAAGATGGAGAAGAGGAGATGTAGAAGAGAAGATGGAGAAAAATGGATGGAGAAAATATGATAAGAATAGAGAAGGGAAGATGGAGATGAAGAAGAGTTAGTGGAGAAATTAGAATATGAGATAAATATGGAGAAGGGAAGATGAAGATGAAGAAGAGTTAGTGGAGAGATTAGAATGTGAGATAGAGATGAAGAAGGGAAGATGAAAATGAAGAAGAGTTAGTGGAGAAATTAGAATAGGAGATAGATGAGTAGGTTATAAAAGGAGGAAGAAGTGAGCTTGAGAGGGGATTTTATTTTGGAGAGAAAATTTTGGATGTTTGAGAGGATTTTGGGAGATTGAAGAAAAATTTGAGAAGAAGAAAATACCAAAAAGAGAGAGAGAATTTTGAAAATGATGGGAGTTTAAAGTTAGGAATTATCATCACAAATTCCTTCATCGATCAACATAAATCAAGAGTTCATCCTCGTCAACGAGCAAGCAAATTCAAGCTAAGTGTTTTTATTTATTCATTTATTTGTGGTTTTAGTTGCAAATTAGCACAAATTGTATACAGTTTCTCCATCTCTCTATTTTCCTCAGGGAAGAACAATTCCATATTAATGGCAAAGCCCACAGAGGTGCAAAATTGACCTAGACGAGCTCCTAAGTGCCTACCAATTTCCCAGCTGATATGTGATTAAAAGTCTCTCTTAATTTAAAAGAGACTCTCTATGTTGAGAACAGAGAGAGCAAAAACCAATTCTAGAAATCCCTCCCAAAAAAATGGGAGATAAGTACTCTTTCCACTCTTCTGGTTTTAGGTGCAGATTAGCACATATTTTGTATACTGACACTTCACTCTATTTTTATGTCAGACAGCCGCAGCCCTACATCAACGGTCAATCCTACGGAAGCACAACATCTTATGGAAGCCTCCCATTGGAGGTTTTTACTTATAGTAGTTTAAATACCTGCAATTTAAATACCTGCACCTTAAATCCCGAAGGGAAGAGCCAAGCCAATGCTTAGCCTCCTATTGGAGGTTTTTACTTACAGTGGTTTAAATACCTGCAATTTAAATGCCTGCACCTTAAATCCCAAGGGGAAGAGTGAAGCCAATGCTTAGCCTCCCATCGGAGGTTTTTACTTACAGTAGTTTAAATACCTGCACCTTAAATACCAAGGGGAAGAGTCAAGCCAATACTTAGCCTCCTATTGGAGGTTTTTACTAACAGTAGTTTAAATACATGCACCTTAAATCCCAAAGGGAAGAGCCGAGCCAATACTAGGCCTCCCATTGGAGGTTTTTACTTACAGTAGTTTAAATACTTGCAATTTAAGTACCTGTACCTTAAATCCCAAAGGGAAGAGCTAAGCCAATGCTAGGCCTCCCATTGGAGGTGTTTATTCACTGTCATATACTTCCTGTAATTTAATTCTTGAATCATCAGACCCAAAAAATGAGTAAGTCGTAATATTGCACAGAAGTCGTCAACACACTTCCTCTGTCGGCTTCAGAGAATTTTTAACACTTAAAAAAATATTAAATAAAAAATATATACCATACTAAAGCCTTAGGAATAAACCAAGCCTGAGTTGCCAAATTAAGATATCCATGAAATTAAGGTACCGAAAGGGCATTAGTTTTAATTAACTAGTGTAACCAAGTCTCCGAACTCATAGTCTCTGGTTCGCAGAAATAAATTAGTTCTCCCACTAATTTATTTAGGTTTCTAATCGACCTACCAAGAACGATTAGTGGCGACTCCAAATCTTAAAATCATTTAAACAAAAGCCAAAGTTGCGATTCGGTAGGGCTTAGGAGGGTCCGCGTTAGGTTAGTCAAATCTAATTAACCTAATAATCCGTTAATCCTTTAGAAGAAATAATTAAAAATTTTTTTTTTAGAGGGTCGCGACATGAATAAAAAATCTATATATGTTGTTATTTTGAGTATAACTGATGAATATGCAATTCACTGTTTTAGATATCTCATTTTGCTCTCTTTGGATGAACCATTAAACCATAATTACAACATCTTCGTCTTTCCTCCAGCATTCTTTGAAACCCTTTATCTCCATCAAAATATCCCATCAGAAAAACTACATTCCTTACCAAAATGAAACAACTTTTTGTACATTTCTTTTTTACAAACAGGAATACTCGACGAGTAATTTCAAAGTCAGTATTTTACCATAGTCTTGCCATAATGGTGAGGCGCCCAACAAAAGTCGAGGAAAATTCAATTCAGCAAAACTGATAAAAGACTCGTGCAAGACATTCAAGACGAAGGGTAAATCAGTATCGTTTCCAATTTATCCTTTTTAATACTGGCTGACATGTCTCCTTTTCTTTTTACAGGAAATATTTATACTAACATTTAACATGTTGAAGGAGACAAATCCAAAAGAAAATTATGATCATCTGACAAGATCTATTCTGGTGAAAAATGGGGCAAATTGATCGCAAGCTCTGAAGCAAAAAGCAAATATGTCTTCTTTATCTTGTTTGATTTCAAGAATAATTTTTCTGCTTTTTGCAGGGGCATTTAACCGCTAAACCATGGCGGTCGCTGTCCTTGAACAAATCGAAATGCTCCCTCACCTATATGCTTCATCGTGCAGGGGCAAAGTTTGAGACGAACCGCCCCTCGACATAAGAAGTAGGCTTCCCAATTTGTTCGGTCCACCCACATACCAATGGCAATTCAAATCCGCCCATATTTGCACATTATATAAACACACATGATGCTAAAAAATTGTCACATCTGCATTGTGTTTACACAGTTCATGAATTATGCATGACCATTCCGCGTGTTTAATTTACCAACTCCAACTTAGAGCATAAACTGCACAAGAGACATCAATTGTGCAAAATGGGGCATGACAGGATGAGGAAAGGCAAACCATTTCCACACAAGTCTAACATTTTAATCTACGGATAAACAACCTTTTCCCAGAGCGAGAGAAAGCTCTTTCGGACTAAAGTCCCCCATTCAGATTACATTCGAGGCGTTCATATTATGAGAACCTCCTTAAATAGAATTGGTAATGCAAACTTGACAGAATAGTTTTGCATGATCCACATTTTGATTGATTGCATCATGAGTTATCACACAGACTATTTCTAATCATTTCCAACTTGGTTGAATAGTTTTGCATGAACCTATCAACTCATTGATGAAAATACTTGCACATGTTACCTCCGACATTGCCTGACAGGCAATACATTCCCGATGTTCGAGTTACCTTCCAAAATCTTGAAATTCATTCGGCGATTATTGAATGAACAAGCCTGGTTGTCGAGAAGTCACCAGGCATTTCTTCCAAATTCTTACGTAAGTATATCTTCAACCTGAACCTTTCAAGAGAATGAATTCTGACGGTTGTTGGGGTACTCGAATCCATTGCGGTACATACAGGTATCCACCTTATTCAATAAAGCATGATTTGTCTCAAACACAGAAATGTTCGAGACCTTTTGATCTCTGCCTATTTGGTTTATTCCTAAAGCGACAGGAGAATATAATTTGGGTTTGAGCTTCTGCAGGATTCCTGGTCTCCCCAAATCCCAAGTTGGCAACCAAAAATCATTTTTTTTTCAATTAATACCTCTTCTATCTACCCGAAGGTGACGTTTAGGTAATTCTTGGTTACTCCTATCATTGGATAATCCATCACACAAAATCCTTTTTACAGGCACTAAAGTCCTTTTTATAGGCACAAAGTCCTTTGTACAAGCACAAAGTCCTTTTTACAGGCACTAAAGTCCTTTTTACAGGCACAAGTCCTTTTTACAGGCACTAAGTCCTTTTTACAGGCACTAAAGTCCTTCTTACAGGCACCAAGTCCTTCTTACGGGTACAAAGTCCTTTTTACAGGCATTAAGTCCTTTTTACAAGCACAAGTCCTTTTTACAGGCACTAAAATCCTTTTTATAGGCACCAAGTCCTTTTTACAGACACAAGTCTTTTTTACAAGCACAAGTCCTTTTTATAGGCACCAAGTCCTTTTTACAGGCACAAAGTCCTTTTTACAGGCACCAAGTCCTTTTTACAGGCATAAGTCCTTTTTACAGGCACAAAGTCCTTTTTATAGGCAATAAAGTCCTTTTTACAAGCACCAAGTCCTTTTTACAGGCATAAGTCCTTTCTAAAGGCACTCAAAGTCCTTTCTACAGGCACCAAGTCTTTCTTACAGGTATCTCCATGGGGTGACCTACCATACGGGTCAAATCTCAATCAAAATTTAATTAGTAGAATCCTTTCATTAGGAATCTACCATGGGTTGACCTACCATACAGGTCAAATTTCAATCAAATTTTAATCAGTAGAATCTTTTCATTAGGAATCTACTATGGGGTGACCTACCATACGGTTCAAAATTTAATTAGTAGAATCCTTTTATTAGGAATCTACCATGGTACGACCTACCATACGGGTCAAATGGTACGACCCACAATACGGGTCAAATTTTAATTCAATTTTTAATCGGTAGAATCCTTTTATTAGGAATCTACCATGGGTTGATCCACCATACGGGTTTAAGTTCAACCACTCTAAAGTTTTTTTTTTATATAACGAATTCTTAGGTTCTCCTTTCATTTTTAGTGGAACATTCATGTCACGACTCTTTTTATTTCCTTGTATTGAGTCGATTAGAATTTAGGTGTCATCTCGTTTTTGAAATGTACCTCTACCGAGCTTCCTTTCAAAGAGGGGCAGCTGTTGACACCTGATTTTTTAATCATTTTTTCTATTGCTAAAGTAATAAAAAAATCCATAAAAATTCATAAAATTGAAAAATCAATTTTGGGGACCTTAGCCAAGCCTAGGGAACCAATTTTGACCAAAAAACGATTTTTCATATTTTCAGTATTTTTACGTATTTTTTATTTTCGAAAATTAATAGAAAATCCATAAAAATTCATAAAATTGAAAATTCAACTTTGGGGACCTTAGCCAAGCCTAGGGAACCAATTTTGACCAAAAATGATTTTTCATATTTTCAGTATTTTTAAGTATTTTTTATTTATTTATTTTTGAAAATTAATAGAAAATTCATAAAAATTCATAAAATTGAAAAATCAACTTTGGGGACCTTAGCCAAGCCTAGGGAACAAATTTTGACCAAAAAATAATTTTTCATATTTTCGATATTTTTCGGTATTTTTATTTTCGAAAATTCATAAAACAAAAAATTAAGAAAAATGAGAAAATTGCAAAATCAAGTTTGGAGCCTTGGCCAAGCTTAGGCAACTATTTTCGAACAAAAAAATAATTTTTTGTATTTATATATATTTTTTTATATATTTTAGAAATTATGAGAATATTTAATAAATAATAGCATTTGAGGCCACCAAAATATATAAAAATAGTCAATATTTTTATTTTAAATCTCTTTTCATGTTGGCCATCACAAATTTAAAAAATTCGATTCGGGGTCGTGTATTCCTTCACGAGCATATTCTCGAACCGGGCTTAAAAAATTCAATTTGAGTCAATTTATTTTCATTTTTTCACTTTTAGGAGTTGTGACATTGTTCTCTAATATTTCAAATTTTTATATTGGCCCAATTATACCCAGTGTGACTCAATTGTACAAAAGGGCTTTAATTAAATTCTGCATTATTTTCAGTGGCAAGAAATGAGCTTAAATTTGACATGTGGTGAATTTTGACTAAGTATAGGGAAGGTATGTCAAAAATCGTGAGGAGATTTGGACTTAAAGAAATATTTTTAAGGGACTAAATTGTAAATACTTAAAATTCAGGGACTAGAGTGCAAATACCTAAATCTTGAGGGATTATTTTGCAAATAACAAAAAGAAGAGTTAGTGGATAAATTAGAATAGAGAAGGGAAGATGGAGAAGAGGAGATGGAGAAGAGAAGATGGAGAAGAATGGATGGAGAAAATATGATAAGAATAGAGAAGGGAAGATGGAGATGAAGAAGAGTTACTGAAGAAATTAGAATGGGAGATAAATATGGAGAAGGGAAGATGAAGATGAAGAAGAGTTAGTGGAGAGATTAAAATGTGAGATAGAGATGAAGAAGGGAAGATGAAAATGAAGAAGAGTTAGTGGAGAAATTAGAATGGGAGATAGAGTTAGTGGGAAAATTAGAATAGGAGATAGATGAGTAGGTTATAAAAGGAGGACTTGAGAGGGGATTTTATTTTTGGAGAGAAAATTTTGGATGTTTGAGAGGATTTTGGGAGATTGAAGAAAAATTTAAGAAGAAGAAAATACCAAAAAGAGAGAGAGAATTTTGAAGATGATGGGAGTTTAAAGTTAGGAATTATCATCACAAATTCCTTCATCAATCAACATAAATCAAGAGTTCATCCTCATCAACGAGCAAGCAAATTCAAGCTAAGTGTTTTTATTTATTCATTTATTTGTGGTTTTAGTTGCAAATTAGTACAAATTGTATACAGTTTCTCCATCTCTCTATTTTCCTCAGGGAAGAACAATTCCATATTAATGGCAAAGCCCACAGAGGTACAAAATTGGCCCAGACGAGCTCCTAAGTGCCTACCAATTTCCCAGCTGATATGTGATTAAAAGTCTCTCTTAATTCAAAAGAGACTCTCTATGTTGAGAACAGAGAGAGCGAAAACCAATTCTAGAAATCCCTCCCAAAAAATGGGAGATAAGTACTCTTTCCACTTTTTTGGTTTTAGGTGCAGATTAGCACATATTTTGTATACTGACACTTCACTCTATTTTTATATCAGGCAGCCGCAGCCCTACATCAACGGTCAATGCTACGGAAGCATAACATCTTACGAAAGCCTCCCATTGGAGGTTTTTACTTACAGTAATACCTGCAATTTAAATACCTGCACCTTAAATCCCGAAGGGAAGAGCCAAGCCAATGCTTAGCCTGCTATTGGAGGTTTTTACATACAGTGATTTAAATACCTGCAATTTAAATGCATGCACCTTAAATCCCAAGGGGAAGAGCCAAGCCAATGCTTAACCTCCCATTGGAGGTTTTTACTTACAGTAGTTTAAATACCTGCACCTTAAATCCTAAAGGGAAGAGCCAAGTCAATGCTAGGCCTCCCATTGGAGGTTTTTACTTACAGTAATTTAAATACCTGCAATTTAAATACCTGTACTTTAAATCCCAAAGGGAAGAGCCAAGCCAATGCTGGGCCTCCGATTGGAGGTGTTTATTCACTGTCATGTACTTCTTGTAATTTAATTCTTGAATCATCAGACCCAAAAAATGAGTAAGTCGTAATACTGCACAGAAGTCGTTAACACACTCCTTTTGTCGGCTTCAGGGAATTTTTAACACTTAAAAAAATATTAAATAAAAAATATATACCATCCATGCATCCTATTCAAAAGGTGAAAACACAAAAGAGAATACCATACTAGAGCCTTAGGAATAAACCATGTCTGAGTTGCCAAATTAGGATGTTCATGAAATTAAGGTACCGAAAGGGCATTAGTTTTAATTAACTAGTGTAACCAAGTCCCCGAACTCATAGTCTCTGGTTCGCAGAAATAAATTAGTTCTCCCGCTAATTTATTTAGGTTTCTAATCGACCTACCAAGAACGATTAGTGGCGACTCCAAATCTTAAAATCATTTAAACAAAAATCAAAGTTGCGATTCGGTAGGGCTTGGGAAGGTCCGCGTTAGATTAGTCAAATCTAATTAACCTAATAATCCGTTAACCTTTTAGAAGAAATAATCAAAAAAAATTTTTTAGAGGGTCGCGACATGAATAAAAAATCTATATATATTGTTATTTTGAGTATAACTGATGAATATGCAATTCACTGTTTTAGATATCTCATTTTGCTCTCTTTGGATGAACCATTAAACCATAATTACAACATCTTCGTCTTTCCTCCAGCATTCTTTGAAACCCTTTATCTCCATCAAAATATCCCATCAGAAAAACTACATTCCTTAACATATTTTTCTTTTTCAGGTTTATTTTGATCTTCATAGTCCCTAACTTTGCATATTCACTATTCCACGGATGTTCCTATTATTAGGCTCATTTTGTCCCACCTACCTTTGATTCGTTTATGGGACCTCGAGCTGCAATGAAGAATTCGGAAGTAGACCCTTGCTTGGATTTCATCTGCAAGAAGGTGGGTAACTTGTGGTTAGTAGATAATTTTATTGATTTGGATTATATTGAGACAACTAAGCAAGAGAAGGATTATTGCTTAATGCTGATTGGAAAGCTTTTTACAAATCCATATGTTTACTTCCAAACTATTTAGAGTACCATGAAAAAGGCATGAAATTTGGATCGTGTTGGTGTTACTCCTATGGAGCACGGATTATATTATTTGCTTTCAAAACGGAAGGGATATTAGACATGTGTTCAATGGAAGACCGTAGTCTTTTTCTGTTTATGTTCTTTTTCTTAAACCATGGGAATGGCGAAATCAAAGAGCTCTGAGGAGGACTGCCAGGGATTTAGGGGAAGTACTGGAGGTGGAAGTTCAAACAAAAGGGTCTGCTGCCTATGTACCGAGGAAAGTGAAAATCAAGCTAGACTTGTGTGTACCTCTAAAACGACTAATCGTTACTAGGTGTGCAGGAAAAAAAATCTGATTGGAGTGTAAGTGCGAAAGATGACCTCATTTCAACTATGCTTGAGGCAAATTAGGTTACTTCAACACCCATTGCGACTTAGTTTCTTTTGGTGAAGAGAGAATGGACAAACTATGGTTCTTGCACTAGTCAAAGGCATAAGCAAGTTTTAGCCCCATATGGACTATTTCTATGAAGACAAAGTCCAGGAAAGCGTAGTAGAGGAAATCATACCTGAAACCTAGAAGTCTCAAACTAGATGGAGGTTTTCCAGCAAGATCATCCTATCACCAGCCACTTAGGGAGACCTGAAAAGAGGAAGGAAATGGGTAGAGACCAATCAGGTTTGATGCACGGTACTTCTAGCATTCCTTTATTGTTACTGCCTTGGCTAGACAAAGGGAAAGCTCCTCTAATCTAGAAAGGAGGGCTTTTTGCATAAACAACCTAGAAAAAAGAGAGGGAAATAGCTACACATCCAATCAAAAAACATAAGAGGAGCTGCTATTATGGTGCTGCTAAGGCGTGGTAGAAATTTTTCAAAGAGACTCAAGGCACACATGATAACACTTTTGGAGTGAAATTTCTACTCCATAAGTGCTTTTAGAACAGAAATTCTTTTGGTTATAAAACTTTATTTTTCTACTTCTTGAGCATTTTTTACCTGCAGAAGCAATTTTAGAGCCACTTGAAGAAAAAGCAAAAGTCTACTTTTCTTTAAAAGTAAAAAAATTAACTTCTGCTCAGAATCAAGGTAGAAAATTTAACTTCTGAGAAGAAGTTGACTTCTAAAGCAGAAGAAGTGCCATGCGCACTCTTAGCTTCTAGAAACCCAGTCAAAATGTAAAGGGAGAGGGTGAATGGGCTTTGGTGACTAGCCCTAATAAGCTAGCAATTTACCAATAAAAAAAATTAAGTCGAAATTGTCTCAAGCTAGGCAGTCCCCTTACAGTCTAGGAACTGGGGGCCTTAATGGCTTTGGTGGGCCTAGTATGGTCTCCTTATGGATAGGAAGAACAAAGCGCGAAAGGTGATCAAGTTGAAGAAGAGATTTCATTTTATTTTGAACCCAATGGAACTGTTGGGGGCTTTGCTCATATGCGGAATGAAGAAGTTTTGATGTCAATAGACTACTTCTCTACTGAGTTTATTAACGTTACATGTACATGGGAGGGGAACAAGATAGTCATGCCTATTACTTTCATGCATGCACTGTATACATTATAGAAAAGAATGCTATTGTGGGATGAATTGAGATGTTTTTTTTTTATCGAAGAATTGTGATGTGTTAACTCTCACGACTCTTGTCTTGCATTTTCCTTGGCGAGTTCAACGAGATTCTCTACCATTGGGAGAAGGTAGGAAGGAGAATGGCATAACATTATAGGCCGGTGGCTTTCCGAGACTTCCTAAATGATTGCCCTTTGATGGATTTGGAGTGTAAAAAGGATGTGCTTTTACTTGGGCTAATGAAGAGGAGGGAGAAGCTTTTATCAAAAGAACGACTAGACTGAGCCTTATGTAATGCAGAATGGAGGGTTTCTTTCCCAAAACTTTTTGTCTGGAAGATGTTGAATACGAGGGAATTATTAAAGTGGCCTTGACTGATCAAAGAGTGGCTAATATGAGTTTGTCGCCAAAATTGCAAAAGTTCACAGGATTGCCGCATGGAGTTAAATTTTATGAAATGCTCAATGGATTTGGGCCTTGAAAACTGAACTTCTATCCATCACAAATGGTCGAGAGGCTGAGTATGATAGAGGAAGAGTCCAAAGAGTCCAAAGATAGAGTTTGACAGTATCATAATCTCTCTTTCCCTTTATCTTTTCTTCATTGTCTTTCTTATTCTTACGTATAATATTGGATCAAAAAATAATCTACTCGCTCCATTTTATCCTTTTTTTTTCCTTGTTATATTCCTAGTTCACTTTTATGGCAAAGTGAAAATCTCCATTCACTTTCAGTCTTAATTTTTCCCTAATTATATAACAATCAATCTTAAAAAGATAAAAGAATTAGAATATGCCAGAAAAGAGTTTCTACTTTCACTTTTTCTTCCTTTTTTGTAATTATTTCTTAATTTGATATGATGGAGAAACAAAAATAAAATCTCAATTTGCTTTATTTTCTCTTTATTCCTTGTTCATTTAAACAATTTAGATGTGAAATCGGAGTAAAAGTGTGAAAGACAAACAGATTCAAAACTCAGAAAATACTACATCTTCCACCCTTGATGCTATTACTCACAAATCTGATGAAAGAGATAAAAAAAAATGTGTTAGTAAATTCATCAAAAAAAAAATTCCCATCCAAACCTATATGAGAGGATCGCAAGATCAATAAAGAAGTATCAGAAAATTTACTTGATAATAACTTTATCAGAGAGCAAACTCCTTTTATTTTTTAGGATGAAAGAACTTAAATTGTATTGTGGGTTCTAGTAAACCATGATGAAAAACACAATCTAGCAAGGAATATTTAACCTATCTTAAAGGCAACAGAAAATAAGTAGTACTTTTCGTACCCTCTACCTAACTTTTACAAATTGATGTTTTTAGATTAAATTAATATCTTATTCATGGACCGGGGTTCTATATCATATCTCAAACAACAGCGTAAAGAAGTAGTCTCAAACTCTACTTTTAATCGATTTACATCTGTAAATAGAGTCTGGCATCATTTTTAGTGTTATTAGAAAAACTCTTATCAAATTACTGAAATCAAACGCAGTTGGAAAATTTCTCTTTTTTTGGCTCAAAAAAGGATTCACTTTAATCAATCGATGAAATCAGAGGATATGTCAATATATTGAGGATGTTAAGTATGAGAAATACACCTCATTTTAACCTGCCTTTAAACCATCTCATGCTAGGTTGTAGGTCTCAAGGATTTTCCATGACGATATAGCTGATAGAGAGCCTTTCATAAACAGATAATGTTAAGCATCTCATGCTAAGACTGTGATATGTATGTTTATGCTTCCCTTTATTTGATGCACCATTGCACTGTCCAAGAAACTTTTCTCTCTTATGATAGTCTTGTGATGCCTTGTTGTACTTACATTAATTTGTGCTCTGAAGCACGGGTTACCTCTATCTCTATTTCATAAAAGTGTAAAAAAAAAAATGGGGAAGAGGGGGGGATCAATCTATGCTCTTCCTTCCGCCGAAGTTTGAATATCGATCTTGCTCTAATCTCCACCGGATCTAGCCGCGGTCGTCGAGCGCGCACATCGTTGATGCCAATTGATGAAAATGACACAAAACAAAACCCACTTAAAGAAAGCACCCGCCTTTTTATTGAACGTCCTCTGCACAATATGGGTCGAGAGCACACCTACACAAAAGCACACAGATACTTCTAGTGTGGCCAATCTGTAGTGTTAGCCACACGTTTCCACACTCTTCTTGTAAGAAAATATCTTACAATACAATATCTACATGTTTTATTCGCAATTATCTTCTCCCTCAACGTCGCTGTCCCTGCTCAATTCCCTCGCAATGAATTATCCGCAGCTCTGTCAACGCGGCAATGTGGCGAACCCCATCTGGTAAAGAGGACGATCCAGGACAGTCTTCAACCTCCAGTGATCTCAGAGAAGAACAGTTTTGCAGCCACTCGGGCAATACGCTCAATTTGGGACAACGCTCAATTCTTATCCTCTGCAATGTACTTGCGGAACCTTGGAGCCACCGGGGGAAAGAAACTAGTTCCGGCAGACCCTCGAATCTGATGGTTTGAAGCCTCGACATGGAGCGTAGCTCGTTACTTTCGCCTTCTGACAGCCTCAAGCTCTTGCAGTTGTTAATCCAGAGATCCTCCAGTGCCTCCAGATGCTTGAAGCCTCGTGGTAAGGAGGCCAACTTCGGACAACTCCAGATGAACAACTTACGGAGCGACGTGAGCGATTGGATATCATCGAACAAGGCCTCCAAATTCTGGCAATCTTCAACGATTAGCCACCGCAGAGAGGTCAAGCACCCTATTCCACCCTCCGGGAAACGCTGCTGCTTCGTGGTAATATGCAAAACGCGGAGGCTGGTCATATTCTTAATGTCTGTGGGCAATTCCTCGAGTTCCCTGCAATGGCCAAGTCCTAAGTACTGCAGATTGCGAAGCTCGCAGACCGATCTGGGGAGCTTCTTAAGAGTTCTGTTGAACCATAAACTGAGAAACCTCAAATGTTTTAGACCCCCAATGGAACTAGGCAATTGGTCAAAGCAAGAGTGATCTAGCCACAGCACTCGCAAGTGCTTGAATGGCAAAATGCACATCTCCAAAAAGAACTCCCCAGAGGAATCCTTCTCCAACATGATGGTACGAACGCGGCTGAGTTTGCTGAAGTAGCGGCTTACTTCATCTTTTGATGGACGAAATGGGTTGCGAAATGATATATGCCGAGTGGTCGGGGAGATATCCTGCGCCCACACTTTCATGTTGCACGATTCGGTTTGTGCCACCGAAATGGCAAGCTCGTGAATGAGGTCGTGCATTCGGAAGGTCATGGACGGATACTCTCCGTGGACATCATCGAAGAAGGATCTCGACCACAGCTCCTCCAAGTACTGCCGTCCAATCTCTTCCAGCTCCTGCCTATTTCCGCTGGATTTGATAAACCCGTTGGAGATCCACAGTTGGATCAAATCAAGGTTGTAGAACCGGTGGTTCTTCGGGAATATCGAGAAATATGCAAAACATTGTT
This sequence comes from Psidium guajava, assembly GCA_016432845.1. NCBI lineage: Eukaryota > Viridiplantae > Streptophyta > Magnoliopsida > Myrtales > Myrtaceae > Psidium > Psidium guajava. The sequence continues at coordinate 36,460,545 of CM028226.1, forward strand.
TCAGGTGAGACGGCATTAGATCGTAACTTATTCTCAGTGAAGTTAACGTGTCATTTGGTAATTGCCACATCTCACTATTTCTTACGTGTTCCCAATCGCTCCGGTTCTTTTTCTTTGAATACAACAAGCTTCCCAAAGTCTTCACCGCGAGAGGATTTCCCCCGCACTTGCTCACAATTTCCTTGGCGATCACCATAAGGTCAGGGTGATTCTGCTCTTGCGCTTGATCGAACGCGCACTTCGCGAACAATGTCAAAGATTCCTCCGGCGAAAGGTTGGCCAAATCAACTGGAGAGACAGCGCTCATAATTTCGGCGATCAATTTATTCTGCGAAGTCACTATGACTTTGCTCCCAACGGAAACGCCTCCTAACAAATTTCTCAGTTCCACCCAATCATCCCTCTTCACTTCCCACACATCGTCCATCACGAACAAACACCTTTTGCGCTCCAAGAGGTTTCTTAGGCGCTCTTGCAGCATTTCAAGTTTATCATATTTCTCTTTGTGACCAAGAGACTCGATGATGTCTCCTATTATCTTCTTAACTTCAAATTCTACTGGCATGGATAACCAAACTTTGTGATCAAAATGTTTGTTTACCCTGTCATCATTGTATACCAATGTAGCGAGAGTCGTCTTTCCGATACCCCCATTCCAAGAATCGGAACGACTTCTATTATTCCAGCTCCACCGTCATCTGATCTCAGCAACAACTCTATTATCCTTTCTTTTTCTTTGTTTCTTCCAATCACAGTCGAAGCGAGTACAAAAGAATGAGTTTCCCTCCGCGGAACTATGGTCTTTTCTTGAACATTACTCGACAAGTTGAACTTAGTTTTCTCTTCATTAATCACATCAAGTCTCTTTCCCAGCTCTTTCATTTTGTGTGCCATCTTAAACTGGAAAATGAAGTTGGATAGCCATGAGGACAAGTAGCGTACCTTCCTTCTGAGGGTCAAGTGCTCGGTCAACCTCGCCCGCCTCCATAAAGCCCTGGTTTCGAATTCGTCTAGCACGTCATCGACATCATAGCAGAAGTTTTTAAGCTCCGACAGCCAACGTCTCACAGCTGTTTCTTTTATTTGCTTTTGCTCGGCATCGGCAAGTACCTCCTGGATCATCTTTAGCGTGCTCTCGACTTTCTCTCGGTCATCCCTAACGCCACAAACCAGTTGAATTTCTTCAACAGCCGATGAAGCTAGTTTCTCCACGAGAGGTCCGAGGATGCTCGAGACAACGTCAGTCATGGTTGTGATTGGTGTTATTGGCTTTCGAGGAGGTTTGGCGTAACTGCTATGCAAGAAAGAAGCTAGTTATCAGGAGAAGGATAGCAAAGAAGCATGATTTTTTTCCTGGTTATATTGGCAAAGACATAGCAATACATGTGGTGCAATGGAGTGTGTCCAACGTCATTACAAAGTTTTGCATGGTTCACTGAATTCTTATTGGAAATTTGCAAGCAATTCGATGCCGTTTTTCCAAACCCTAATTGATTCAGCAGAGGCCTTTCTTGGAAGTTACAGAAGATGGAACAAAGAAAGTAGATTTGGAGAGAGATAGAACTCACCCACCACTAGCCTGGATCCTGCTGAAGAATAGATCGCTAAAGATTAACGTAGATGGTTCTTTTGTTGCAGCAAGTTTCGTTGGGTCGATCGCAGGTGTCCTTCGAGGCACTTCAGGCGTGCTACTTGATGGATTTGCTAAAATGATCCAAGCTTTATATCAGTCGGTCAATACACTGGTGGAATTTTCAGAAAAGCTGCCTCAGTAAAAAGACATGCTATATTGTCCACCTTCGAGAGGCACACCATAGCAAGACCCCTTTTTCATGGAACTTCATAGGAAATTGGATGATTTTTAATATGCACAGAGATAGCTTTGTTAGGGCTCTCTCACATACATTGTAGAATGGGCAGTGGTGATTTATAAGTGTGAGGAAAGGTCCTATCTTTTAAGTTAGCTTTTGGGATGAGACAAGTCTATGATCACACAACATTAGTATCATAGCCCAAGTTATCATCGAGCCCCAAATCCAATAGTAACGTGGAAGAGATAAGGATTGTTACTGCTCCGACCCATGGTCTGATGTGTAAGAGAGAGATTGTTGAGGTATCCCACATCAATTGTGGAATGGGCTGGTAGTCGATTTATAAGTGTGAGGAAAAATCTTATTTTTTGAGTTAGCTTTTAGGATGAGAGTGACCCAAAACCATTCAAAAAGCTTATACTTGCTACTTTAGATATTCCACAAGAATTGTGGAGTATAGTTATTGGGGTTAGGATTGGTGCGTCTACTCTGATCAAATTGAATCACTAATGTTAAGCAATTGAGCTACCTTTGTCTTTTAATTCGAGATTGTAGTATGTGCACAGAGATCTAAATACGATGTCAAGTTTGGAAATATGATACATTTATTGAAACTGATTTACTTCCTGGGTGGAGGATTGAAAAGAAAAATGTTCTTGTTCACGAGTTTAATCATTTTAAACTCGGTCGGGGAACTTAGGGCGACATGACAATGTGAATCACGCTCCTAATAAAAGCAAACCTCAACGTTCGGATTTGACCAGTTATTGAAGCTCGCATCATAGAGATACGAGTTGGCCATGAAAGCTCGGACGATCATAGCAACGATTCTTTAGTAAAGAGAGCAATAATTGATGCCTTAGGCCCACGATTTGGAATCCGGCTCTGCTTTTGTCAACTGCATCTGATGCTTGGACAAGGAATGGCACTGAAATATTTTCTTTTCTTTTTATTCAAGCTAAAGGAGCCAAGAAAGTTGCTCTTTCTAGAGCGATAGTGATAGAAATTCTACTGTGTGATTGTGTAATGTTATTTGGTTGAAATCGGGTATGGCTGGTAAACGATGAGAACAAAAAATCAATGGTTTTTGTTTTTTTTTTGCTCTGGCGTGTCGTCATGTTCTTCGAAAGACAAGTCTTCTTGCGCACACAAAGAGTCTCGTGTCACCATCATAGGTTCTTCCCCTGTTGGTCACCAGGTGTTGCGCTTGGTGGTTTGTTTCGAGGAAAATGAGTGATTTGAAGAATATTTTTAAAAAATAATCATTCATATTACTCATAAAAATGAATTAAACACATTTTTTGGTAACGAAAAGGTTTTTCATAAACTACTTATTTTGAGCGATACCTGTGATCAGTTTTAAGTAAATATTTTTCAAATCACTTATTTTTTGCGAAACAAACGGAACATTAATCTTATAAGTGGCTCGTAGCAGTCAACATTGGAGATCAACTAGGCTCATTTACATGCGAAGAATGTTATTATTATTATTATTATTTTGCTTGGGTCCTAGGCCGGGTCGGCGGGTCCAAAGCCAGCATAAAAATGTAAAGATCTTCTCCCATAATCAAAGGTACTTTTTGTATATTTAAATTTTTGTGTGCAACATGTGTTACTTTAGTTTTGGTCATGAGAGATGGGCACAATCGACTTTGAATCTAATATAAAAAATGACTCTTCGAAAGGACTCTTTGATTTTCGAAAAAAAAAACTCTATGATCCCACCAACCGTTCAAATTTTTGTTTTACAATCTCGAATTATTGATCAAGTGATTAAGCATTTAATTTGCATGCAATGAATTTGGTCACGACATCCCTCATTCAGAATAGGTCTCGCTATCCACATTGCGAAGGAGCGTTACTAGATGTATGTGAATAGGTGAATTGCATGTGTTTGTGATAGTTTTTTAAGTTGATCCGTTGGGATATTTTAATTGCAAAGGAAAAAAAAAAGGCCAATAACATGTTTTGAACTATGTGTCAAGATTTTCGGGTTGTGATAGCAAGTGAATTATACTTTTACAATAAGATGATTTTAATCAAAATTAAAATATGACCATTACCCTATTCACCCCTTAAGTAGGGCTTCTCCTATCGGTAATCATAATTACTACACATTGTACCACTTTTAGAAAAAGTTCAATTCCAACTTCATGCGCTACATTTATTTTAATTGCTAGTTATTAAGAAGCTATCGCCCTCATGAGACTTGTTAAGTAACCAAAAATTGCGCATATATGCAATTCTAATTTTTCTTGTTGTATGTGTAATTACTATTTATAAATCAAATCCTTTTCCATTACAAGGTGGCATTATCTTTTCAAACTCAAACACAGAGTTGACTGAAATTCGTATGATATGGATATTGTGATTGACTTGTTACATCATATCAATATGAGACCGATCCATGATAACAAGAAAATCCTAGGAAAAGGGATAATATTCCATCTTACAAGTAGTTGCAACCATATTTAATTGCTCAAATACCGAAATATTGCACACAAAGGACTGACTCCAATGTTCATTGCCTATAACCTCTAAATTCCAACTAAAACATTGTGATAAACAAAGAATCTTTTGCCTAGTCCATCAACTAGATTAAATTGTAAACACTAATTATGCGGAACTCACTTGTGCTATCTATATGATCAAGGGCTACGATAGATCTAGTCATGTGGTCCTAGGTGCATGAAAAAAAAAATTTGCTGATAAAGAAATATATTTCATAAGTTGTTTTGCTAGAGAATGTAGCTATCATGAGATTGAAATAATCAAATCCCTTTTTCATTTTTTTCCTCTTTGTTTGGAACTACTATTACAAATGTACTTTTGGATGCTTAGCTCGTTTAATCAAATACTATTGCATATCATTAGAAAATTCTTGATATTACTGCAAGATTATGATTTTTTATTATTTTATGCACCTTGTATGACCCTAAATATGATTACAAGCCCATGTTAATTCTACGCGAAGGTGTACATGACATTTATTAATGTACATAACAAAAAAGGGGTATTTCTTTTTTCAAACGCTAGCACATCATTATGTCTATTATTTGAAATTTGTAAAATAACTTTCTTTAGAAAATAATGGTTCTCGGAGTTTAAAAGAGATGATTCTAAGTAGAAATTAATCATAGATCCCGCAATCTCTCTTTTCTTTACTGTTTCTCTCGCATTTTGCCGTGCGCTTCGAAATTCTTCAGATCGAGGACAAACTTGTAAAGGCTTCGTGCATCGTCGCCAAGCCCTCCCGGTACGAGAGTCATGCAGGCATAAGGGCCCGGAGGATTTGGTGCGGATCGAGGCCAGACTTGCATGAACCGAATCCACAAAAATTCCAATTACTTTCAGCAGTCAGATGGGTTCAGTTTACATGGAGCCCACATAAATCAACGTTGGAGATCGAATGGAATCGTCTGTGTGCGGCGCATGTTGTTGATGTTTGGGTGCAGGGTCAGGCCTGATGGAAAGGGGAAACGTTGATGAAAAGGTGGTGAAACCCGTGACTTTAGCTTGTCACGATAGAGATGCGCAAAGGATAATATAAAGAATGACGGCACGAAAGAGGACTCAAAGATCAGAATAATTTGTTTTTTTTTTCCTCTCAGCCAAATCGTTTCGATTTAAAAGCTTGAATAATTGTGGAATGATTAAATTGTTAATTTCAACACGAGATATTCCGTCATAGCTGCTCTCATATTCAGAATAACCTCTTCAGTTTCTCTGGAAATGAAGCTTTATTGAATGCATGTGAACACACAAATTGCATGCATCCGCGACATTTATTTGAATCGCATAATACGAATTCTTTATGGTACATAAAATAATATATCTTATTCTGAACTATGCTCGATTTTTGGGATTTTGATGGCAAGTCATTATCGTTTAATGTAAGATGATTTGATAATTCAAATAAAGATGTTGTTCTATTCGTTGCGGGTTTTGTCCTGTAGGTATCTTAATTACTACACATAGTATTTGCTAATATTAGAGATTTAAATTGCACTAGCATGCGATACAATTATATAAACTTTTACATATTAAGAAGGGATCATCCTTATGACACTCATTAATTAACGAATAGAAAAGGATGTATATTGATGAAAGAACTTAAATTATTTTGTAAGTTTGGCAGTAATAAACCGTGATGATCAACACAAGCTAGCAAGGAATATTTAAACTACCTTAAAGCAATAGAAAATAAGTACTGATTTTTCGTACTTTCTACCTAAATTTTACAAATTAGTGGCTTAGACTAAATTAAAATCTTAGTCGTGGACGGCGGTTCTATATCATATCTCAAAAAACAATATAAAGAAGTAGTCTCAAACTCTACTTTTAATTGATTTGCATGTGTAAGTAGAGCCTGACATTATTTTCAGTATTATTAGAAAAATTCTTATGAAAAGATTGATATCAAAAGTATTTCTTGTAGTTTACCTTTGCTTAAATAATTACGTGTATGATAGAGAATGATTCTTTGATCGAAAACGACGTCTCTTTTTGCCTTTTCTGGTTTTTTTTCCTTATCTAGTATGTGGCCTTTTGCTTCGGAAGACTTCGAGACGACTTTGAAGTCTTCATGTCGCCATCAATCACCTTAGTTCACCGGACGTTGGGCCCAGTGGTTTTAGTGCGGATCCAAGCCACAGTTGCATTAGCCGAGTGCACAAATTTCGACCGTTAGATGAGGTCTGTCTTTATATGGGACCCACATAAATCAACGTGGGAAGTTGACTAGACTCGGTCCATCGATCCAATGCGAGTGCAGCCATGGATCATGTGGGACTCCCTTATGATCTACAAAATCGACGGCTACGACGAATCTGGTTTGGTGGTCTTATGTGCGTGGAAAAAAAAATTTGTTGGTACCAAACCAATGTTTTTTTTTTAAATCAAAAGTAAAAAATCACATTTCGCAAGTAGTTTTCGTTAGAAAAACATAGTTATCCCATTGATAGATTGGAATAACATTAATCATCTCCCCATAAACTAAGTGGCTTAAGGTTAAGAGAAATCCTGATTCCAATGATGATGATGATGATAGAGAATGATTCAACTCATTTTGGACTCTTGGGGTTTCTATCTTCTGGCGACGCTTTGAGTCATGCCATTCTATGGTGATAACTCATCCACCTTGCTCAAGTTTGGGAAATGATTACCAACTGGCTTTTAGAAATAAAATGTCTTTCATCATTTTGGTCCGTGTACCTTGAGGAGATAAAAAAAAAATTTCTACTCATCTCATAATGTATGTAGGGTCTATAGGATAGGGTTTGGCTTTCATCGTACTAACACATCTCATTTAGCATTTTCAAGCAATTCCACATCATTCATCAAATTGGTCTATCTCGACAACTCTTTGGTGAAATTAGTGAATTAAACATGCAAAATTACCATGCAAAATCTTTTGGCATTTAGAACTTGTCGACTTGAAGCGTCACAAAAGTTTGTTACGTCAATACGGACAATTTATCATACTCAACATGTTAAAATATGTCTCAAATTTCAATCAGATTGACAAATAGGATCATAGTTAAAGCAAGTAACTCTCTAGCCAACGTGCAAGCTCTATCATTGAAGGAGATAAAGGGACGTGAGCTTTGTTTGTCTATTTCTATTTTCATATTGATTGAAGGATTCCCCAAGCAATGATGAAGCCCGGGGCCATGTTAGCCTCTCATCCTTTCTATTAAATGCCGCACACAAATAAGAAAGAGTGATGACAGGACTAGTATAAATGGAGCTTTTGGAAAGTCAGTAACGTAGAGCTTTCCCGAAACATGTCGTAGGAGCTATCGGCAGAAGAAAATTTTCTCATTGTAGTTATGCCCAGGTGGTTGAGCTGATTAAACTCTTGTTACTATAAATTGTGTAATTCCTTGATTGAGATTTCATTAGAAATCGTGAGGGGCTAACCACTGTGTAATGTCATTAGGTGTATTCATTTATATCTTCACAGTCCATGTGAATCCTTACTTTTTCTTTCTCTTGTTCTTGTTCTTGTTCTTGTTCTTGTTCTTTTTGGTTTCTTTTTTTTGGAGGGAGGGTGGGAAGGGGCCTGGGGGGTGGTGGCAAGAGGGTTGTTCAGAAAAAGTCTACTTTCGTTAGTTCAAGCAAAAGATATATTACAAGGTACTTGGGCCTAAAAAAAAATAAGGTCCCAAAGAACTGAAGGAAGATTAGTAACCCAATTACAAGGGAGATTTTTTCTTCTATGAGCATTGGCGATTTAGTCTGCCACTTGATTTGCTTCTCTTTCGGAATGAGCTATTTGAAATCGCTTAAAATGGCACATTAAGCTCTTGCATTCGATAATCAGCAAGGCCACCTCCCACAAGCACGGCTCGTGATATTTAAGTGCACTTGTTATTCTTTGATAGTAGGACTCCAGAGTGAGCGACAGACTAGACCGCGCTCCAAAGAAATGAAGTGCTTCCTGATAAGCAACGGTTTGAATCTACTCAATGGATCTACTCAGAATAGAAAGATTGAATTTATAAATTAATATCACAGAGTATATCAAGGTCCATCATACAAATTTTGTGTTCTTACCTCAATCAATACCTTCTTGGAATTTCCAGAGAACCTGCCTTAGTAAAAACACAAGCTATATTGTCCACGTTCGAGAGAGGCACACCATAACAAGACTCCTTTTTCGTGGAACTTCATACGAAATTGGATGATATTTAATATCCATAGAAACAGCTTGTAATTTCTACTTTAGGTATCCCACAAGAGTTGTGGGGTATAGTTATTAGGGTTAGTGTTAGTGCGTCAACTAGGAGCAAATTGAATCACTAATGTTTATCAATTGACCTACCTCTATCTTTTAATTCTACACATGATATCGAGTTTGCACATGTGATAAATTTGTTGAAACTGATTTACTTCATGGGTAGAGGATTGAAAAGATAAAGGTTCTCGTCCACGATTTCAATCATTTTAAAGTCGGTTCGGGATTTCATAGCGACATGACGACGTGAATCACGCTTCTAATAAAAGCGAACGTCAACATTCGGATTCGACCAGTTATTGAAGCTCGAATCATAGAGATATAAGATGGCCATGAAAGCTCGGACGACATTGGGAAAGATGCTTTTGTCAGTGGCATCTGGTGCTTGGACGAGGAATGGCAATAAAATAGTTGGAATCCAGCTCTGCTTTTGTCAATGGCGCCTGATTCTTTACTAGAGGAAAATGAATGGTTTGAAGAATACATTTAAAAAGCAACAGATCATATTACTTAAAAAAAATGAATTAAAAACATATTTTTCAGTAACAAAAATGTTTTTCGTAAATTACTATTTTGAGTGATACCTGCGATCAGATTTAATTAAATATTTTTAAATTACTCATTTTTTGCGGAATAAATGAAACATTAATCTTATATCGGGCTTGCATAAATCAATTTCAAAAGATCGATTAAGCTCATTAACGTGCAAAGAGTGCTATTATTATTATTATTATTATTATTATTATTATTATTATTATTATTATATTTTCGCTTGGGTCAAGGGCCGGATCAGCTCGGTCCGAAGCCGGCATAAAATTGGAAAGATCTCCTCCCATAATCAAGGGTACTTTTTGTATATTTAAATGTTTGCGTGCAAACAAGTGTTACTTTAGTTTTGGCCAGGAGAGATGGGCCCAATGGACTTTGAATCTAATATAAAAAATGACTCAGGACTATGAGTTTCGACCAAAAAAGGACTCTATGATCCTCCCCAAAAAAATGGTGATAACTTCCGTTCAAATTTTTGTTTTACGATCCTGACTTTTTGATCGAGTGATTATGCATTTAATTTATATGCAATGAATTCCATCATGACATTTTTCATTCAGAACAAGTCTCGCAGCCACATTGCGAAGGAGCTTTGCTAGATGTACGTGAATAGGCGAATTGCCTGCGTTTGTGATGATTGTTTAAGTTGAATCATCATGATATTTTGAATTATAAAGAAAAAAAAAGGCTAATAACATGTTTTGCACTATATGTCGACATATTTTGGGTTGTGATAGTGAGTGAATTACCCTTTTTATAATAAGATGATTTTAATGAAAATCAAAATACGACCGTTATTCTATTCATCGCCTAAGTACGGCTTCCCCAGTCAGTAATCTTAATTACTACACATTGTACCACTTTTAGGAAAAAATTAGATTCCACCTTCATGTGCTACATTTATTTTAATTGTCAAATACTAAGAAGGTATCGCCCTCAAGAGACTTGTTAAGTAACCAAAAATTGTGCAAATATATAAAATTCTGATTTTCTTGTTGTATGTGTAATTACTATTTATAAATCAAATCCTTTTCCATTACAAGGTGGCATTAACTTTTTAAAACTCAAACACAAAGTTGACTGGAATTTGTATGACATGTGTATTGTGATTGACTTGTTACATCATATCAATATGAGACCAGTCCATGATATTAACAAGAAAATTCTAGGAAAAGAAACAGTATTCCATCCTACAGGCAGTCATAATCATATTTAATTGCTCAAATACCGAAATATTGCACACAAAGGACAAACTAATTCGTTAGCTATGACCTCTAAATTCCAACTAATTCATTGCAATAAATAATGAATCTTTTGCCTGGTCCATCGACCCAATTCAATTGTAACCATTGATCATGCGGAACTCACCTTTACTATTTGTATGATTAAGGGCTATGATAGATCTAGTCATGTGGTCCTAAGTGCGTGAAAAAAATTTGCTAGTAAAGAAATATGTTTCATGAGTTGTTTTGCTAGAGAACATAGTTATCCCGAGATTGAAATAATCAAATCACTTTTCCATTTTCCCCCCCTTGTTTGGAATTACTGTTACTAATGTACTTTTGGATGCTTAGCTCATTTAATCAAATACTACTGCATATCATTAGAAAATTCTTGATATTATTGCAAGATTGTGATTTTTTTATTATTATTTCATACACCTTGTATGACCCTAAATATGGTTATGAGTCCATGTCGAGTTTATGCGAATGTGTATGTGATATTTATTAATGTACATTAAAGACTCAGAAAAAAAATTCTACTTTCACTCTTTCATCCTTTTTTGTAATTTGTTCTTAATTTGATATGATGGCAAAAAAAAAATCTCAATTTGCTTTACTTGCTCTTTACTCCCGGTTCATTTAAGGGCAACATAAAATAAGCAGTACTTTTTCTTACTTTTATGTAAATTTTACTAAATAACAGCTTAGAGTAAATTAATATCTTAGTCATAGACAACGGTTCTATATCATATCTCGAAGTAGTCACAAACTCTACTTTTAATTGATTTGCATATGTAAATAGGATCTGACATCATTTTCAGTGTTATTTAGAAAACTCTTATCAAAAGATTGAAATCATAAGTATTTCATATAGTTTACCTTTGCATAATGCATCTTTGCCTGATCTGGCAAAGGGCTATCCTTGTCTGGTGAGAGCAGTCGTCGCCCACGCAGGCGAGGTGAGCCTTGCCTAGGGTCGGCGAAGGGAAGAAAGGAGGAAATGAAAATTGAAAAAAAAAATAATATATATAAAAATCGGAAAAGTTTCCGACAGGTTCATAAATTTTGTCCCCGATTGATGACCACGTCCCTAATGTTTGGATGCGAATGTTGTTGTGTGGGGGCGGAGGCACATTTTGTTGTTGTGAAATCTCCCACGTGATGTCCTCAACTCACGTCCTTGAGAGGATAAAGTTGAACCCCATCGACGTCTCTTTTCCGTTTTGCCCCTGCCTCCCCGGCCCCACCCCTCCCCACCTTTTTTTTTTAAAGCTTATCTGGTGTGTCGTCTCTTTCTTCGGAAGACTTCGAGACGACTTTGAAGTCTTCGTGTCGCCATCAATCACCAAGTTCACCAGAGGTTGGGCCCGGCGGTTTTCGTTTGGATCCAAGCCACGCTTGCATGAGCCGTGCGCACAAAATTTCGACCGTTAGATGAAGTCGGTCTTATATGGGGCCCGCATAAATCATTTTAAACTCGATTTTGGAAATTCATGGCGACATGAGAACGTGAATCACGCTCCGGATAAAAGCGAACCTTAATATTTGGATTTGGCATATGATGCTTGGACAAGGAACGAAAATGTGTTTCCTAAACTACTTGTTTTGAGTGATATTTGTGATCAATTTTAAGCAAATATTTTTCAAATCACTTAATTTTTACAAAACAAACGGAACATTAATCTTATACAGGCTCGCATTAATCAATGTTGGAGATCGACTAAGCTCATTTACATGCGAAGAATGTTATTATTATTATTATTATTATTATTATTATTATTATTATTATTATTTGCTTGGGTCCAGGGTCGGGTCAGGTCCGAAGCCAGCATAAAAATGTAAAGATCTCCCATAATCAAAGGTACTTTTTCGGTATTTAAATTGTTGTGGGCAACACGTGTTACTTTACAGAAAAAAAAACGTGTTTCTTTAGTCGTGGTCAAGAAGATGGGCGTCATGGACATTGAATCTAATATAAAAAATGACTCTTCGAAAGGACTCTATGATTTTTGACAAAAAAAAAAAGAGCTCTATGATTAAAAAAAAAATTTGGTGATAACTTCCGTTAAAATTTTGGTGATAACTTCAATATAAGTCTCGCAAGCTACATTGTGAAGGAGCTTTACTAGATGCATATGAATAGCCAAATTGCATGTGTTCGTGACAGTTGTTTAAGTCAAACCGTCTAGATATTTTGAATTGTAAAAATAAAAAGGCCAATAACATGTTTTGGACTATGTGTCAAGATTTTTTTTTTTTGGAATGTGATAGTAAGTGAATTACCCTTTTACAATAAGATGATTTTAATCAAAATTAAAATACGAATGTCCACCGCATAAGTAGGGCTTCTCCTGTTAGTAATCTTAATTACTACACATTATACCACTTTTAGGAAAAAAATATATATATTCCACCTTTATGCTCTACATTTATTTTAATTGTCAGATATTAAGAAGGCATCACCCTCATGAGACTTGTTAAGTAATATATAACTCTTACTTTTCTTGTTGTATGTGTAATTACTATTTGTAAATCAAATCTTTTCCCATTACGAGATGGCATTATCTTTTCAAAACTCAAACACAAAGTTGACTGGAATTTGTGTGAATAGATATTGTGATTGACTTGTTACATCATATTAGTATGAGACCGATCCATGATATTAACAACAAAATGATTCTATAACATTAAATTCTTTTGAAAAATTAGTGAGACAAAGCATAAAACCCTAGAGTAAATAATTAAAGGAAACTGGTGATGCGGTAATTACAGACTTCTAGATGCAATGATAAGTGAACTTGTTTTTCAAGAAAGAGAGCTATGTGCATTTAGCATAAGATGCAAAGTCATATTTTTTGGGAAAATGTAGTGAATCGAATGAGAACAAAATGAAATTAGATTATGAGACGTGATAATACTCTCTTTAAGAAATTATTTACCACATAAGATTGCTAATGGTTATCGGCAAAAATCATCCAGAATACAATAAAGTGAGAATATCATATGGTAATTCTGATATTTTTACAAGACCTCTCTATGGAAACAATCGAAAACAAATGCTGTATATCTTTTAGAAACGAAAATGGAAGTTGATCTATAAAAGTGAACATAACCATAGTATGTATATATATAAGCGAGAATACACAACTCTTCATTCCAAAAAATGCAAATTCTAATGCAACTTTTTGTGTCTGAATAACTGTATGTTTGGACATGTCTCTTCATGTCCAAGTAACAATAAGTTCGGACGCACCTCTTCATGTCCAAGTAATAGCTTCGGACACACCTTTTTATAGGTTGTAAGAGCCATCATAACCATTCGTCATAAATAAAATTCAAAATTAAGTAATTAAAAATTGGCTATTAAAATGGAACCAGTGAACTGTCAAATATGTAATCATCAAGATGATCATATACGAAAGCAAAACTGTCCAAGACTCGGTGTTGGGGCTTTTAATTATCTTAGTCCTTATTGCAACAAAGGCCCAAAGGCATTCAAGAATTTCTTTTTTCTGCTTGGAAAAAAAAACAACATATATCATTGAAAAAGTTGCGAACAGAATGGCGGTCTTGGTGCTAGATGTACTTATGGCTTTCGAGCACCGTGTAAAAAAAAAGGCACTCGGCTAGTATTAGTATTTTCACGAGACTAACTGGAATGTCCTTATTGTGCTAGCTGCTATGACGATCTTAATGCACTATCTTTATGCAACTGACACAATATCTTGATGGAAAGAAACGATAATGAAATCTGCTAAAGTGAGAATCACTTCCATGTATTTATTGAATACATATCCAACCAGCATTTCTTGCATGATCCCTATCATATATGAAAGAGAGAAGGGAAACATTGGGGTAACGTTTAAGAAATTAAAAAAAAAAGAAAAAACTAAAATTGATTGGTCCGATCCAATCCTGTACCCCTAGAACCAAGAACCGGATTACTCGAACACTAGTTCCAATTTTAAGGAGCGGAAACCGAATTGCCACCTGTTGGAACTAGGAATCGGATCACCGGTCCGATTCAGACGATTTCCGATACGGTCGGTCCAACTTGCTCATCTCTAACGTGAACAATTATATCTTCATGTCCGATTAACAGCTTCGGACACACCTATTCATAGGTTGTAAGATTCCTTCATAACCATTCATCACAACTAAAATTCAAAAATAAATAATTAAAATTTGGCGTTAAAATTAATAATATAAAAATAACAACAACTCCTATGTGAACAGTCGCACTATTTCACTAAGAATAACAATTTCGAAAATAAAAAAAATAATCGTTAATTAGTGCCAAATTCGCGCAACTGCATGCCAATGTAGTGAGGTCTAGCCCATTTACTTTTTTCCTTATTTGAATGGTTGCGATAGTTTTTTAGCTAATAAAGTGTCTTGTACTCTCCCATTTTTCTTATGTGGGACAAGAAAAATGCACTTTTTGTTTCTTTTACAAACAAACATCGACAATTTTACATTTATGCAGAGGTAATTAAATTAGATATCTACTTTAATTCTAACTATGCAGTACAATACGTGTGTATTTTTTATGAAATATTAGATATAGCATTTTAATTTAAATGGTTAATACTATAAAAAATCTCAAACCGGTACATATGTAACAAATTTACCTCAAACTATTTTTTTTTACCACAACCCTAAACTAGCATACATGTGATAAATTTACCTCAGGGTATTTTTTTGACCACCAAAAACCTCCAACTAGTATACTTGTGACAAATTATCCTAAATGGAATTTTTTACCAACAAAAATTTCAAACTGGTACACCTATGACAAATATATCCTTTTTTAGTTTTCCTTAATTTGGGTTAATACCATAAAAAAATCTGAAGCTAATATTCCTATGACAAACATAGTGTAAAAATCTCAAACTGGTATACTCTTCAATTGTCACATGTCATTCAACATAGCAATTTGAAGATAAAATTTAACAAAAAACTATTGAAGATAAAATTGTCACAAGTATAAAAGTTTGGGGCAAATTTGTCACAAGTGTACTAGTTTGAGATTTTTTCGTGCTAAAAAAATAATTTAGGGTAAATTTTTCACACGTGTATCGGTTTGAGGTTTTTTGTGGTCAAAAAATTAATTTGGGAAATTTTGTCACAAATGAACCGGTTTAGAATTTTTCATGATATTAACCCTAATTTAACAAATGTCACACCTCAACTCCAGATGACGTGGCTATCCTTCCTATGTTAAGACCAACCTCAAACATAAACTAACACCCTGTCATCAAAATATATATCTCAGTTCATATAAATTAAATATATCTGACAAACTTTCGTGCTCGGATTTTAGTGTGATGCTCTGATTTTAGCGTAATCTGGTCTCCAGTGGTAATAATAAGATTATGTCTAATGCTACCCTCCAGACAGCTCAGATTACCTTTTTCTTTGTTTTTATTTGCTATTTTAATTTATTCATTTCTTTACTTACTTTTGAGTGTTTGATCGATTACAAAAATGCTTGATCATGTAGATGCATGTAAGGAAATAAAATCAACGAAGGTTTTATGGAAATTTTCCTTAAATGAAAATAGATACGGATTGTGTAATTTTCTAAATCACAGTAAGGAAAGAGATCTCTCATGTTATGCTCGGTTTCTATCCGGCCTACAATACGGTTGGTTGTGACTGCCAATTCTATCCCTATATGATTAGATATAAGAAATCAAATTGCGATCAATATGGCTTAGGAGAGCCTGTGCGAAACACAAATGCCCCCTTGCAAGATGGTTATTCATGCCTGCATAGCAATTGGTTAGCTTCTCCAAACTTGCTAGACGTAATGTGGTCACCTGGCAATGGGGTCCGATTGTTTTAGTACTGATCCAAGCCATACTTGCATGAACTAGAGACACGAGATCAAAAGAAATTATAACCATTAGATGATGTTACTCTCATATGGAGCACATATAAATTGACGTTGGAGATACACTAGGGTTATCTACATGCTCAGCATGCTGCTATTATTATTATTATTATTATTATTATTATTATTATTATTATTATTGGTGCAAGGTCGGGCCAACTGGATCTGAAGCTAGCATAAACACGAATGGTCTTTTCACAGGTTAATCCAAGCTACTTTTCTTCAATTTTTTTAAAGTAAGACATGTTACTATCATTTGATCTTTTCACAGGTTAATCCAAGCTACTTTTCTTCAATTTTTTTAAAGTAAGACATGTTACTATCATTTGATCTTGATAGAGGAGGAAGGAGCATAATGGACTTTGCACCTAATGTGGAAAAACAATTGATCCAAAAAGCACTCCTTGATCAAAACAATTTGGGGCACAACGGAATTTGCACCCATTCGAAAAAAATGATTGATCAAAATAGTACTCCTTGATCAAAATAATTTTTCCTAAACTTTTGTATTCATCAAACTTATTTTGTTTAAAACATCAATTTGTTAGTTGAGTGATTAAGCAGGAAATTGGATACGATAGATTCTATCTCAACATCTCATGTTCAGAATAACCCTGTTAGTTATCTTATTATGGATGGGGCTTGATTAGATGCGTGAGAACTAGCAAATTACTTCTACCCGGGACATTTATTTAAGTCTAATAGTTTGAACATTTGATATTGCCAAAAGCAAAGCTAATGACTTATTTTGGACTACGTGTCATGTTTTTCGTGGATTTGATCTGAGATGATTTGAGGATTATAACAATACACTCTATTATAGACCTATGGAAGTAGTATAACTAAATTAACATCGACCACACGTGACAAGAGCTCATTGACATAGAAATAGGAATTGGGGAGTCATCTTCTTCTTCTTCTTTCTCTTTTGGATGCCCCTTCACGTCATGGAGAAAGGAAGGTCCTCCTACGGAACGGATCCACGTTCCAATGAGCATCCCACTATCCATCTTTTCTTTACTTTTTTTTTTGGCATTTCGTCTTGTTCTTCGAAGGACTCAACGCGACTTTGGGAGTCTCCCTTATCTAGTGCGTCGTCTTGTTCTTCGGAAGACTTCGAGACAACTTTGAACTCTTCATGTCGCCATCAATCGCCAAGTTCACCAGACGTTGGGCCCGGTGGTTTTCGTGCGGATCCAAGCCACACTTGCATGAGCCGAGTGCACAAATTTCGACCGTTAGATGGGAGAAGGGACGAAAGCAAAAGAATACAGAGAGAGAAAAAAAATCGTCCTAGGGCTGAGATTTAGAGGGAGGGTAAAACTCAGTTGTGACTCGGGCGATCGAAAGAGGAGCTTCTGTGCAATTTCGCGAAATCGGGGACTACACACTCCGTCACTCTGATTCTGAGTCGCTTTGTATGGGTTCCTGACCTATCGTCGCTTTGGTTTGACGTCTTCAGTCATAGACTAGCAACATATATTCATTTTGCTCCGAGGTCTAGCACTTTGCCTTGTACAAATCCACAAACGTCACTAGAATTAGCAATATCAATTTCCTGGGATATTTGGACTAGGAACGGCACTAAAATATTTGGAATCCAGCTCTGCTTTTGTCAATGGCATCTGATTCTTTAGTAAAGAGTGAGAAATGAGTGATTTGAAGAATATTCTTAAAAAATAAGTGATCACACCGCTTACAAAATGAATTAAACACATTTTTTTGGTAACAAAAATGTTTTTCATAAATTACTTATTTTGAGCGATACCTGTGATCAATTTTAAGCAAATATTTTTCAAATCACTCATTTTTACAAAACAAGCAAAACATTAATCTTGTGCCAAGCTTGCATAAATCAAAGTCGAAGATCAACTAGGCTCATTTATGTGCAAAAAATGTTATTTTTATTTTTATTTTTTTTGCCTGGGTCTAGGGCCGAGTCAGCTGGGTCCGAAGCCAGCATAAAAATATAAAGATCTCCTCCCATAATCAAAGGTACTTTTTCTACATTTAAATTTTTATGGCAACATATGTTGCTTTACAAGGACTCTATGATTTCGACCAAAAAAAAAAAGGGACTCTATGACCTAGAAAAAAAATTGATGATAACTTCCATTCAAATTTTTGTTTTACAATCTCGCATTATTGATCGAGTGATTAAGCGTTTAATTTGTATGCAATGAATTCCATCACAACATATCTTATTCAGAATTAGTTTCGGAAGCCACATTATGAAGGAACTTTACTAGATGCATGTGACTAGGCAAACTGCATGTGTTTGTGACGGTTGTTTAAGTCGAACCGTCAAGATATTTTGAACTATAAAAGAAAAAAAAAAGGCCAATAACATATTTTGGACTATGTGTCAAGAATTTTTGGGTTATGACAGCAAGTGAATTACCCTTTTACAATAAGATGATTTTAATCAAAATTAAAATATGACGGTTATTCTATTCACCGCCTAAATAGGGCTTCACCTATCAGTAATCTTAATCACTAGACATTGTACCACTTTAAAAAAAAAATTACATTCCACCTTCATGAGCTACATTTAGTTTAATTGTCAGATATTAAGAAGGTACCATCCTCATGAGAATTGTTAAGTAACAAAAAATTCTATATATATATATATATATACTTTTGATTTTTCTTGTTGTATGTGTACTTACTATTTATAAATCAAATCCTTTACCATTAGGAGGTGGCATTTCCTTTTTAAAACTCTTACACAAAGTTGACTGGAATTCATATGACATGGATATTGTGATTGACTTGTTATATTATATTTGTATGAGACGATCCATGATATTAAGAATGTGATTATGTCTGTTATTCAAGATGTGTAAAGTAAATTCCTTTAAAAAACAATAGTTCTCGAAAATTAAAAAGGATCATTCTATGTAGAAAGAAATCATAGTTATTATCCCACAATCTCTCTTTTCTTTACTTTTTTTTCTCTCGAATTTTGCTGTGCTCTTCGAAAGACTTCGGATCGAGGACGACTAGTAAAGTCTTCGTCCACCAAGTCCTTTCCGGACGAGAACCCTGCAGGCGCGAGGGCCCAGAGGATTTCGGTTTACGTCAACGTTGGAGATCGACTGGAATTGTCTGCGTTCGGAGCATGTTGTTGATGTTTGGGTGCGGGGTCGGCCATAATGGAAAGGAAATAGGTTGATAAAAAGGTGGTGAAGCACGTGACCTTAGCTTGGTCTCGATACAGATGTGCAAGGGATAATATAAAGAATGACGTCACGAAAGAGGACAATTTGTCCACAAACTTTCCCCTCGGCCAAATCATTTTGATTTAAAAGCTTGAATAATTGTGAGATGACTAAATTCTTAATTTGAACACGAGATATTTCATCGCAGAGTCTCGTACTCAGAATAAGCTCTCCAGTCTCTTTGAGGATGAAGTTTAACTAAACGTATGGGACCAGTCGAATTGCATGCATCCATGACATTTGTTTAAATCGCATAGTACGAATTATGTGTTACAAAAAAAAACACTATCTTATTTTGAACTATGTTTAAGATTTTCGGGATTTTGATGGCAAGTCAATCATCATCTAATATAAGATGATTCCATCAAAATTCAAATAAAAGTGTTGTTCTATTTGTTGCCTAAGATGGGCTTTGTCCAAGAAGTATCTTAATTACTCAACATAGTATTTAATAAAATTTAGAGATTTAAATTGCACCAGCATGCGATACAACTATATAAACTTTTACACTGCACACAAATTAAATGCTTCAATAATTCGAGATGGTAAAATAAAATTGCGGACGGAATAATGGATGTCTTGGGCCCACACTTTTAAATTATTGACGAGGAATCTAATTAGAGAAATAATGGACGTCTTAGGCCCACAATTTGGAATTCAACTGTGCTTTTGTCAATTCCATCTGATGCTTGGACAAGGAATGGCACTGAAATATTTTATTATTTTTTTTCCAAGCTAAAGGAGTCAAGAAAGTTGCTCTTTCAAGAGCGATAGTGATAGAAATTCTACTTTGTGATTTTGTAGTGTTATTTAGTTGAAATTGGGTATGGCTGGCAAACGTTGAAAACTAAAAGTCAATCGTTCTTTTAAGTTTTTCTTCTCGAGCGACGAATATCTCACATGGCACACGTTTCGTCAGCGAGAAAGGTCATCCTCCGAATGGATCTTGGTGAACCCCACGAGATCTCTTCTGCTGTGCTTTCGTTTTTCTAGCTCTAGTATGTCGTCTTGTTCTTTGAAAGACAAGTCCTCTTGCACACACCAGAGTCCCGTGTCGCCATAACTAGGTCTTCCCCTGTTCGTCACCACGTGTTGGGCCCGATGGTTTATTTCGAAAAAAATAAGTGATTTGAAATATATTTTTAAAAAATAATTGAACATATTTCTTACAAAAATGAATTAAGAAATTTTTTTTTTGGTAACACAAATATTTTTAATTGTGATAGCTAGTGAATTACCCTTTTACAATAAGATGATTTTAATCAAAATTGAAATACGACCGTTATTCTATTCACCGCCAAAGTAGGGCTTCTCCTATCATTAATCTTAATTACTAGACATTGTACCACTTTTAGGAAAAATTAGATTCCACCTTCATGCGCCACATTTATTTTAAAGGTCACCCTCATCAGACTTGTTAAGTAACCAAAAATTGTGCATATATATATTTCTGATTTTTCTTGTTGTGTGTGTAATTACTATTTGTAAATCAAATCCTTTTCCATTATGAGATGGCATTACCTTTTTAAAACTCATACACAAAGTTAACTAGAATTCTTATGATATGGATATTGTGATTGACTTGTTACATCATAGCTGCATAAAATCGATCCATGATATTAACAAGAAAAATATTCCATCTTATAGGCAGTCGTAACCATATCTAATCATTCATATACAAAAAAAATTGCACACAAAGGACAGACTTGTATGCTCATTGCCTATGACCTCTAAATTCCAACTAAAACATTGCGATAAATAAATAATCTTTTGCTTTGTCTATTGACCCAATGCAATTGTACCCACTGATCATGCAGAACTCACCGGCACTATTTTTATAATGAAGGGCTATGATAGATCTAGTCATGTGGTTCTAGGTGCATGAAAAAAAAAATTTCTGGTGGAGAAATAAATTTCATAAATTATTTTGCTAGAGAACATAGTTATCCCAAAATTGAAATAACCAAATCCCCTTTTCAATTTTTTCCCCTTTTGTTTGGAACTACTATTACAAATGTACTTTTGGATGCTTAGCTCATTTAATCAAATACTACCGCATATCTTTAGAAAATTCTTGAGTACTGCAAGATTATGATTTCTGATTATTTCATACACCTTGTATGACCCTAAATATAGTTCCAAGTCCATGTCAAATCTATGTGAAGGGGTATGCAATATTTATCAATGTACATTAAAAAAAAAAAAAGGAAACCAATTTTTTCAAACGCTAGAATGTCATTATGTTTATTATTCGAGACATGTAAAGTAACTTTTTTTAGAAAATAATGGTTCCCCGAGTTTAAGAAAGGTGATTCTATGTATATATTAATCATAGTTGTTATCCCAAAATCTCTCTTTTCTTTACTTTTTTTCTCTCGTTGCTGTGCTCTTCGAAAGACTTCAGATCGAGGACGACTTGTAAAATCTTCGTGCAGCGTCATCAATCCTTCCCGTACGAGAATCCTGGCCTGGAGGATTTGGTGCAGATCGAGGCCAGACTTGCATGAATCGAATCCACTAACATCCCAGTTACTTTCAGCAGTCAGATGGGTTCGATTTACATGGAGCCCACATAAATCAACGTTGGAGATCGACTAAGCTCGTCTGCATGCGGAGCATGTTCAAGGTGTAAATGGGCCGGGTCGGGTCGGGTCTCAGATAGGCTCAACCCGGCCCGAAACCAAACAGCACCAAGCTTGGCCCGATCCGGCCAGGCCCGATACCCGAATCATATATATTCAATATATTCGGGTCGGGTGGCATCGATCGGCCTTTTTTCTTTTTTTAAGAATGAAGCTCCCAAATCCCATAAATTTCAAGAAATTTTAACATGCATGAACAAAAAATATTTTAAACTCTAAATCTCTCTCAATATGTAATCACGACGAACGCCAACAAGGTAACCTTCTCGATTGATCAGTATTAACAAGTTGGACTCTTGGCTTTCGACTTGGCAGCATGAGTCCTCGCTCCTCTATTCCGGAAAACCAACAGTCCATAAACAATCTTTTAGATTTCATCTTGGCTATTGGGTGAGAGAAAAACAAAAAGGAAGAGAATTTCTTTTGCCTAGTGCGAATTCTAGAGAAAAAGATGAGGAGGACAGTACCATAAAAGACGAAAACAGAGAGGGCCACAAAAACTTGAGGAGACGTCTACAAACAGAGCCCTCCGAAATGAATCCTATTGACCGATCTTGGAGCTCAGAATGGAATCACGTACAAGCCCTCTGCTCATCCAAAGACGAAGAGACACACAGCCGAAAGGGCAAAAAAGAAAACAATCATTCGCTAGAAAAAGGAAAACCCACCCACGATGTAACCCAGAAGCTTTCAACTTTTTGATCATTCATTGCCGATGCGCTCAACATACTTGCTGACCTCGAGGAATCGAGCAATACGACCCACTAGGAACTGTAGCCCGACCTTACTGTTGCGAGTCGAGAAAGAATTTTAGGACATGGCTCGACGGCGAGCTTGTTGAGAGTGAGGGAGTAGTGGGGAAAGTTGGGGCAGGTGAGTGTGAACTTGTAGAAGTGGTGGACGGGACGCCATGAGAGGGGGAAGTTGTTGCCGGCGCGGAGGAAGAACTCGGGTGTAAGGTGGAAAAGGAAGGTGTTGGGAGTAAACCCTAAAGACAACCATGTAAATGTTACATGGAGGGCATAAGTTGAGCTTTCAACATGATATTTAATCGATTGGCAAGATGTGCTCATTCATCTTGTCCCATTACTCAGATGAGTGAAGTCCATAAGATTAGGTGTGACTAAAACCTATTCTTGAGACGTCGAGAATATGTGTAACAGGTCTTCAATTAATACACCATCTTTAAATGGTTCCTGGTCGATGGTTCAATGAATGGGCATTACTGAACCTCTTGAGACTAATGCGTTTCTAGGAACTTCGTTGTTGAGTATCAAATATTCAATATGGATAACGAGTCACAAGTCATTGGACATTAGATGCCCGAGTTGGAAACGCAGGTGCTCGTCCAGGACGAGTTCACCGAACGTGACTTAAAGTGGACGATTAGTGTCGCGACCCTCTAAAAATATTTTTTATTATTTAAAGGGGTTAACGGATTATTAGGTTAATTAGATTTGACTAACCTAACGCGGACCCTCACAAGCCCTACCGAATCGCAACTTTGGTTTTTGTTTAAATGATTTTGAAATTTGGAGTCGCCACTAATCGTTCTTGGTAGGTCGATTAGAAACCTAAATAAATTAGCGGGAGAACTAATTTATTCCTGCGAACCAGAGATTATGAGCTCGGGGACTTGGTTACACTAGTTAATTAAAACTAATGCCCTTTCGGTACCTTAATTTCATGGATATCCTAATTCGGCAACTCAGGCTTGGTTTATTCCTAGGGCTCTAGTAGGGTATTCTCTTTTGTGTTTTCACTTTTTAAATAGGATGCATGAATGGTATATATTTTTATTTGTTATATTTTTTTAAGTGTTAAAGATTCCCTGAAGCCGAAAGAGAGAGTGTGTTAACGACTTCTGTGCAGTATTACGACCTACTCATCTTTTGGGGCTGATGATTCAAAAATTAAATTATAGGGAGTACATGACAGTGAATAAAAACCTCCAATGGGTGGCCTAGCATTGGCTTGGCTCTTCCCTTTGGGATTTAAGGTACAGGTATTTAAGTTGCAAGTATTTAAACTACTGTAAGTAAAAACCTCCAATGTGAGGCTAAGCATTGGCTTGGCTCTTCCCTTTGGGATTTAAGGTACATGTATTTAAGTTGCAGATATTTAACTATTGTAAGTAAAAACCTCCAATGGGAGGCTAAGCATTGGCTTGGCTCTTCCCTTTGGGATTTAAGTTGCAGGTATTTAACTACTGTAAGTAAAAACCTCCAATGGGAGGCTAAGCATTGGCTTGGCTCTTCCCTTTGGGATTTAAGGTGCATGTATTTAAGTTGCAGGTATTTAACTACTGTAAGTAAAAACCTTCAATGGGAGGCTAAGCATTGGTTTGGCTCTTCCCTTTGGGATTTAAGGTATAGGTATTTAAGTTGCAGGTATTTAACTACTATAAGTAAAAACCTCCAATGGGAGGCTAAGCATTGGCTTGGCTCTTCCCTTTGGGATTTATGGTGCAGGTATTTAAATTGCGGATGGACTTTATCCTCTCCAATGAATTCTTTAAAATGAAATACAATGAATTGATTCAACAATTTGAAATTTGTGCGCGCTTGAGGACTCCTCCAAGCCGATTTTGTGCTTCCATAGGGTTGACCATTGATATAGAGCTGCGGCTTCCTGACATAAAATAGAGTGAAGTGTCAGTATACAAAATATGTGCTAATCTGCACCTAAAACCAGAAGAGTGGAAAGAGTACTTATCTCCCGTTTTTTTTGGAGGGATTTCTATAATTGATTTTCGCTATCTATGTTCCCAATATAAAGAGTTTCTTTTGAATTAAGAGGGACTTTTAGTCACAGATCAGTTGAGAAATCGGTGGACAGCTTAGGAGCTTGTATGGGCCGATTTTTGCATCTCTACGAGATTTTTGCTATTGACATAGAGATATCCTTCTCCTGACATAAAATATGGGAAAAAAATGAGATGGAGAAAGTGTATACAATTTATGCTAATTTGCGAGTAAAACCATAAATAAATGAATAAATAAAAACACTTAGCTCGAATTTGCTTGCTTGTTGATGAGGATGAACTCTTGATTTATATTGATCGATGAAGGAATTTATGATGATAACCCCTAGCTTTAAACTCCCATCATCTTCAAAATTCTCTCTCTTTTAGTATTTTCTTTCTCTCAAATTTTTCTTCAATCTCCCAAAACTCTCTCAAACATCTAAAATTTTCTCTAAAAAAAAAATTCCTTAAACACTTCCAATTTTCTCTCCCAAGAATCCCCTCTCAAGCTCACTTCTTCCTCTTTTTATAATCTACTCATCTATCTCCCATTCTAATTTTTTCACTAACTCTATTTCCCATTTTAATTTCTCCACTAACTCTTCTTCATTTTCATCTTCCATTCTCCATCTCTATCTCACATTCTAATCTCTCCACTAACTCTTCTTCATCTTCATCTTCCCTTCTCCATATTTATCTCCCATTCTAATTTCTCCACTAACTCTTCTTCATCTCCATCTTCCCTTCTCTATTCTTATCTTCCATTCTAATTTCTCTACTAACTTTTCTTCATCTCCATCTTCTCTTCTCTATTCTTATCTTATTTTCTCCATCTATTCTTCTCCAACTTCTCTTCTTCATCTCCTCTTCTCCATCTTCCCTTCTCTATTTTAATTTATCCACTAACTCTTCTTTTTGTTATTTGTAAAATAATCCTTCAAGAGTTAGGTATTTGCACTATAGTCCTTGAATTTTAAGTATTTATAATTCAGTCCATGAAAAATATATTTCTTTAAGTCCAAATCTCCTCACAATTTTTGACACACCAAAATTTACCACATGTCAAATTTAAGCTCATTTTTTGCCGCTGAAAATAATGCAAAATTTAATTAAAGCCCTTTTCCAAATTGAGTCATTCTGGGTATAATTGAGCCAGGATGAAAATTTAAAATATCAGAAGACAATGTCACAACTCATAAAAAGTGAAAATTAAAAATAAGTTGACTCAAATTAAATTTTTTTAGGCCCGATTCGAGATTATACTCGTGAAGGAACACGTGACTCGAATTGGATTTTTCTAAATTTGCGATGGCCAATATGAAAATAGATTTAAAATAAAAATATTAACTATCTTTGTGTATTTTTTTGGCCTCAAATGTTATTTTTCCAAAATTTTCAAGTATTTTTGTATTTTTTTAAAATATATATAATATGAAAAATTTATTTTTTGTTCAAAAATGGTTGCCTAGGCTTGGCCAAGGCTTCCAAAGCTGATTTTGCAATTTTCTCATTTTTTCTTTATTTTTCATGAATTTTCGAAAATAAAAATACTAAAAAATAATGAAAATATGAAAAATCATTTTTTGGTCAAAATTAGTTCTCTAGGCTTGGCCAGGGTCCTCAAAGTTAATTTTTCAATTTTATGAATTTTTATGGATTTTTCAAAAAATAAAAATGCCGAAAAATACTGAAAATTTTTAAAAGAGAAAAGATGATTAAAAATCAGGTGTCAACAATTAGCAAGCATGGAAAGCTTCACGCTAGGTCAACGTCTAATCGTTCAAGCTTTGGTGTGTAAGTGATCCTTAGACCAGAGACACAGTGCGGAGTTATGTGTTAAGTGGCTATGGTTCACAAGTGCGCATATTGGTAGGTCGTCGATTTGCCTTTGTACTTGATGGTCATAGTCATTCGCATACAAAGTCGCAAGTGTGCGCAATACGGGATCTGTCTCCTTACAATGCGAAGCGAGGTTGTTGTCCTATGTGATCTACTCGTGACGGTGCATTGGAAAATCCTCGGCCGGGATAAGGCAAGATTGTCTCGTGAATGCACGTAAGATAGATTGAGGCATACGATCGAATTTGTAGGCTTGACAATTCCATGGCCTTTGTTCGATTGGGATAAGGATAAGACAGAAGGATTGTATTACACCGTAAGCCAAAGCGAACAGGTTTATTCATGTTCTCGTAACATTCATACTGTCTGGATAGCCATGATATGTTGCTAGACATCACTCATGGCTTCTGAGACCCAGAGACTGAACGAGGTAGTCAGCTCTCTTGGCGATACTCATTTGATGATATAAGTCTCACTGCCAGCTCAGTAGTGAACCTAGGGATGTCACACACCATAACCGGTGCGTGGCGACATTAAATATGGAAGACGATATTGCAAAGGCGTTTTCAATTGGCTATTGAGATAGTCAGATAGAAATTAGTTCAAATTAGATTTGATTCTAATTTCTAATCACGAACAAATAAGTTGTTAATGCAAGCGCTGATGCAAGCACCGTGCTAGAGTTGCGCAAACGCTGATGTAAGCGTTGCGCAAGCATGATGTCATATGGATGACTATGCAAGGCAATCGCTACGCAAGCACTGATGCAAGCCTTGCGCAAGCGCTGCGTAAGCACAATGTCATCTTGATGTGACATCTGCATGAATGACGAGATGATAAGGATAGGATTTCTTATCCATTAGAAAGCCTAAAGGATAAGAAATCTCATCCAACATAAAGGATTCCAGAAAGTTCTAATGGATGAGATTTGTTATCCAATAAGACGGCACGAAAAACAAAGCGATGCGATCGCGACTTGAGGAGGATATCAATGTGACAATATCAAGGTGGTGCGATACGATCAATAGGCCGGCGTTGCCCCTGCAACCAGCCTACCAACTGTCGCGACCTAAAATTGATTTTTTAGGTTAATAGATTACCAGATTAATTGATTAAATTAACTAACCTAGTTCGAGCTCTCCCAAGCTCTACCAAATCGCGACTTTGGTTTTTTGTTCAAATGGTTTTAAAATTTGAAGTCGCCACTAATCATTTTTGGTAGGTTGATTAGAAACCTAAGTAAATTAGCGGGAGAACTAAATTACTTCTACGAACTAGAGATTATGAGTTCGGGGACTTGGTTACACTAGTTAATTAAAACTAATGCCCTTTCGGTACCTTAATTTCATGGATATCCTAATTTGGTAACTCAGACTTGATTTATTCCTAAGGCTCTAGTGGAGTGTTCCCTTTTTGTATATTCACTTTTTTAAATGGAATATACGTGAGTGACATTTGTTTTTGGCATTTTCAAAATATTAAGTATTTTCCTAAAGCCGAAAGAGGGAGTGAGTTAACGACTTCTGTGCAGTGCTGCGAGCTACTCATTTTGGGGTTTAGTGATTCAAAAATTAAATTATAGAAGTAAATGACAATAAATAAAGACCACCAATGGATAGCTCAGCCTTGGCTTGGGCCTCTCCTTTGGGGTTTAAGGTGCAGGAATTTAAATTGCAGAAATTTAAAATGACCTCCAGTGAGCGGGCTCTGCCCTTCACATTCTGAGGTTTAAATTCTTTAAAATAAAACGAATTGATTTGACAATTCGGGCCGAAATCCATCGACGGATCAATTGAAAATTTAATGTGCACTCAAGAGCTCGTCAGCGCCAATTTTACACCTCCATGGAATTTACCGTTGACTTGGGGTTGTCCTTTGCCTGACATAAAAATATGGAGAAATGGAGTAATGGAGCAAATATGATTTAATTCACATTAAAAATTAGAACAATGAAAGAGACACTTAGCTTCAATGGCATTATGAGAAGTGCTTGATGGATATAATTGGTTCCTGCCTGAAATCAAATATGGGGAAATGGGAGAAGAGTAGAAAATTTGAGCTAGTTTATACTAAAAAATCAAAGAGTGTAGAGGGACACTTAGCTTCAAATTTGGGAAGAATTCTTGATTTATATTGATTGATGAAGAAATTGATGATGATAATCCTCTAGCTTTAAACTCCCATCATCTTCAAAATTCTCTCTCTTTTTGGTATTTTCTTTCTTTCAAATTTTTCTTCAATCTCCCAAAACCCTCTCAAACATCCAAAATTTTCTCTCCAAAAAATTCCTCCCTTTCAAGCTCTCTTCTTCCTCCTTTTATAGCCAACTCATTTACCTCCCATTCTAATTTTTTCATTAACTATTCTTCATCTTCATCTCTATCTCACATTCTAATTTCTCTACCTATTCTTTTCCATCTCCATCTTCCCTTCTCCATATATATCTCCCATTCTAATTTCTCCACTAACTCTTCTTCATTTCCATCTTCCCTTCTCTTATCTTATTTTCTCCATCCATTCTTCTCCATCTTCTCTTCTCCATTTCCTCCTCTCCATCTTCCCTTCTCTTATCTTATTTTCTCCATCCATTCTTCTCCATCTCCTCTTCTCCATCTTCTCTTCTCCATCTCATCTTCTTCATCTTCCCTTCTCTATTCTAATTTCTCCACTAACTCCTTTTTTTGTTATTTGCAAAATAATCCCTTAAGAGTTGGGTATTTACACTCTAGTCCTTGAGATTTTGAGTATTTGCAATTTAGTCCCTGAAAAAATATGTCTTTAAGTCCAAATATCCTCAAAATTTTCAACACACCTATCCTATACTTAGTCGAAATTCATCGCATATCAAATTTAAACTCATTTCTTGCCGCAAAATTTAATTAAATCCCTTTTGCAAAATTGAGTTATTCTAAGTATAATTGGGCCAAGATGAAAATTTAGAATATTAGAGAATAATGTCACAACTTCTAAAAGTGAAAAATTAAATTTTTTAGGCCCGATTCGAGATTATGCTCGTGAAGAAATACACGACCCCGAATTGGATTTTTTAAATTTACGATGGCCAACATGAAAAGGGATTTAAAAGAAAAATATTGACTATTTTTATGTATCTTTGTGGTCTCAAATGCTATTATTTATGAAATATTTTCCTAATTTCTAAAAAATATATTAAAAAATACAAAAAAATATGAAAAATTATTTTTTACTCAAAAATGGTTGCTTATGCTTGGCCAAAGCTTCCAAAGTTGATTTTTTAATTTTATGATTTTTTATGGATTTTCTATTAATTTTCGAAAATAAAAATATTAAAAAATACTAAAAATATGGAAAATACTTTTTTGGTCAAATTTGATTCCTTAGGCTTGGCCAAGGTCCCCAAAATTAATTTTTTAATTTTATAAATTTTTATGGATTTTCTATTAATTTTAAAGAGAAAATGTGATAAAAAATCAGGTGTCAACACCAACCGACGATCAAAGGCGGATTAAACTACCTTTGACCAAGTCAAAGAAGGTAGAAGAGAGGCGGTAAATAGGGATTGGGGGCTAGGGTTTTAGAACCCTTTTAAGACTACTCCATTTCATCTATCATCGAGAGAATTTCGTGTCATTCTCGTGATGAATCCTAGGGAGTTTCGAACTCTCGTTTTACTAAGAATGACCAGAGGGTCGTGAGGTAATTCGTGATGAAGAAAACGAGCTCCGTTCGTCATTTCTCAAGGGTCGCTAGCACGATTGAGGAACGGACGACAGTGAGCTTCGTCTTCCATCGCCGCGCGTCCAATGGTGTTTCTGAACTAGAGGTTCGGTATTTGATGGACTCCGAGAACATGAGAACAAGCCCATCCAAATTTTGGCTCTCGAGGTATGCCTGAAACCAGTTTGATGTGTGATTTAGATTTTCGATTAAAATGCGTGAGATACCCGAAGACAATCGAGGTGTGCAGAATCTCATGCTTCCGCTGGTTTTATTTGTATTTGAATGAAACTGATTGTCATTTCTCTGCGTGCTGCCCGAGCGAGAATACAAGATTCCCAACAAGTGGTATCAGAGTCTAACTTGGGCGTACTCATGTGTTGGATTGATTTTCGTTCGAGAAATCGTTGAGGTTCACTGTTTAGGTTTTAGAAATTGAAATCCACCAAACGGCGAATCGAAGTTGAAAGTGATCAACTTATCAAGGATTAGAATGGACTCGATCTTGAATCGAAAATTCGTGATTGAAAACGTGCTAGAAAGGTTGGCTAAGGCGATGAGATCGCACAACGGTTTGAGAAAATGGATCGGGAAAGGTTCGCCGAATCGAGAACGAACCGTCAGCCGAGAGGCCGGTGGCCACCGACCACAATTGGTCGGTTAGATCGACTAGTTGGACCAGCTAGCTGTGAGGGCCAGCTGATATGGTCAAAGGCGGTTGCTCGGTCAAAGGCGATTACCGCTTTTGACTGGCGGGTCAAACTCACAGGTCAAACCCTGACGAACTCAGAATTGCATGAAATTTGGTCATGCACTCAAAAATGGGCCACTGATCAAAACTTATTACCATGTAATAAAAAAATGCTTATTTTTGTGATTTGAGGTCGTTTTGATGGGTTTTTAGGCCAATCTTTGAATTTCAGTACTATTTTCACAGAGTTTTATTAAAATCCTCTGATACTTTGAATTATAAATTCATTACTTGAAAATGAGAGGATGGTGATATGAAACTTCAATGTGGTCTTTGGGCTTGAGACACATTGAACTTGGTTCATAATCACCTTATGGCATACATAAATATATTCTACATGTATACTTTAATTTATGTTCTAGGGGAAGGGATACAAGCTGGCTTTTATATGTGGATATTTCTGTGCTGCTATTGGTTGCTGCTAGGATTGGTAGATCTGATTAGATTTAAGTGAGACCACTGAAAGACTTAAAATCTCCACAATTTTTAAATATCAAGTTGAAGCGAGTGTCAGACTCGTGGCCTTCCACCATCGTGGAGTAGATGCTTTATCATAGTAAATTGATTGACTTACTATGGACGCATATGGGTCAATTGCCATCTATAATAAAAGGACCACTACATTAAAGCATTTGATGTTGTAGGATTGGAACCAGGCGATTCCAATAACTATCAGGTGAGGGTTGTCTGTACTTTCAATATTTGCAAGAGATGGTGGGTGTGACTTGATTATGGTCATGGGGTCAATAACTGTTAGGTGAGACTTTCATGATCTAGAGGCCGAACAATGATTGGGACATGTATGAGATACGTTGGATAAGTTGATCCACTCATCTAGTTCACGTTAAACGCCAATAACTGTTACGTGAGGCGAACTGTGAGCTAATGAGACTTCAATCCCCTCTAGTGATCCTACCCAACAAGGATCGCCGTTTCTCATTCGAGGAGTATGAGATTCGAAAAAAAAAATTAGTGGGAGCCTATTTCATTCAAAGGCTAGAATGGAATAGTAATACCGTTGAACGTCAACGCCCGACAATTGGATTTTTTGCTAAAGATAGTTATTACTCTGCTGATGTGAAAATAAACCATGTTGCTTCAATTACTGACAAGGATCGTTGAACTAGCCCTAATTCAATATGTTGGCTAAGAAAAATTGAGAATTGTTCTCAATTGATAAAATTAATTATGTGCCAAGTAAAAGGTTGATTTTCTTCCTTTTATAAAGGGTTAGACCCTAGATTTATGTCACTTATGAGAAATGACATAAGCGTGACCTAAAAGTTAGGTCAGACGAGAACATAAACATGATGCAAGGTTGATTATTATGTGATTAAGAATTATTTGATAAAATAATCAGGCCTCGAGATATGAGACATCTGAAGCACCGTATTGTATCATGATGGTTGAGAATAGTCCATGAATGATAATGTCCTCTAAAATCTGGCACATAAAGAATTAGCAAAATTGGATCTCATTATGAGTAATGAGAAGTTTGTAGATTTGATTCTCCAATCCTTGCCTAATTCCTTTTCTTGATATGATCTAGAATTACTATAGATTGATGGTTTATGCAAAGGAATTGCACTACTAGAAGCCAAATGCAATGGCTATGGCTTGAATTTATTCCATGAGAGGTGAGACTTCTTGGAAGAAAATAAAGCCAAAGGAAATTAGTTGTGCAAGCCTTAGCCAAAAATCAAAAGGGGCAGAAGTCAACTTTTTGGTGTCAAAGGGCACTGGAGGAGGCATAATGAAAAGTCATAATGAGCTTGAATGTCAAGCTAAAGGACTGACCTTATAAAGGTCATAATCACTATGCTTATTGAGCTAATAGTTAGCCTTGTAATGCGATTACGGAAGTCAATAAGCATTGTGATATTAATGCCATTATTAGAAGCCCTAGATAGTCTAAATCCAGAGTATGTTTGGCATCTCTGATTAGGTCATTTTAGAGAAGGCAAAACCTATAAGCAGAATGAGAATGGGCATGATAATCTATCTGGTTTTGAACCATACTCGACATGTGAGAAATGCCTTTAATGAGAAATGACCAAAATGCCCTTTAGAGGGCACAGACCATGAGATGAGAATATACTAGGATTGATACATTCAGATGTATATGGACTGAACAATAAGATTGTTAAGGGCAATGAACTCTCACTTCATTATCGAATCTGTACTTAATGAAGTACAGATTTGAATATTTTAAAAGTTCAAAGAAATTAGAAATGAAGCTGAGAAAATATATGTAAAATCGTACTATCACTCTTCAATTTGATTGAGGAGATGAGAACCAGATTTTATATATCAATAGAATAATGACAATTATTTAAACAATGCCCTCTTCAAAATGCTGGTGTACCTAAATTCAGAAGTCATGCCTCATTGGATAAGGAACGACATGTGAGTTACATCTATGCAACAATATCCCTTTTGGGATATGCCCTTCTGATGACCATAGGTGGACTGAATAGAATGCCATCCAAAATCTGCTTTTTCTTATGCCCTATGAGATATAGTAAAAAGAAAATAGCTTAATTGGAGGAAATGGATCTCTAGTTCAATGGGAGCATTCGATATACATCTCTTAGGTAAAAGATGAGAAAGTCTCGTCCTATTAAGAGTTATGGACACTTGGTTGAGGATTTCAACCGTTATTTACAGCAAACGATAGTGATCTGCTAAGTATTCGTAATGCCTAAGAGAAAGAAATGTTTGACATCAATTCTGGAAATGGCTCAAAGCTTGAAAATCTGTAAAGGGCTCGAAATATTCCAATGATGTTTTGAACATTGGTTGACTTGCCTAATGGTATTGTACTTATAGGCTACTGGTAGATTTTCTAATGAAAATTCACTCTCAAAGTCAATTTGGGATGTATTAGAGGTGTTTGGTTGAGAAAAGTTCTTGCCTGAAGGCCTCACCGAAGTCCATTCAGATTCATTGGCTACAATTGCACGCTTGGAATATAAGTAATTCCACGAGGACGTACTAGTGGCTTTCCTAAATAGATTTCTTGAAAATGACATCTATGTATAATAGCCGAGGGATTTAAAATCCCAAGATGACGATCCAAACATGTACAAGTTAAAAGGTCCCTTTCTGGACCTAGGCAAGCCTCCAGAAAATTGGAACATCAGCTTGATGAATTGTCCAAACAGTTTGGATTTATCAAAAGGCTAGATAATCCTTATGTATATGTGAAGCTCAGTGGGAGCGTTATTGCATCCCAATGTTAGTATCAATGGCATGTTGGCAATTGGAAATGAGTTTCCAGTGTAAGTCATTGATTTAATGTTCTCGTCACAAAAGTTCTCCATAAAAGAATCTAGAGAAGGCCACTTACGGATATTAGATATCAAGATCTATGAAGGTAGATCTAGATGGTTAGTTGGCCTCTCATAGTTTGCGAACATAGAAAGTACTAAATGATTTAGCATAAAATTCCTTTCTTAAAGACAATGTCCTAAGATTCCTATAGAAAGGGAGCGGATAGTGTCTTCGCTGATCATGGCATAAAGTATGCTATTCTATGGACGAGACCTGGTATCGTGTATGTTGTAAGTGTTACAGATGAATGTCAGTTCAAGTTCCACGTTGAGAACGCAGGATGGAAGTCTAGAAAGTCCCTGTGTACTTTTGAAGTACTAAGGATTTGGTCTTGACTTATGGAGAATTGAAGATTGAAAGCAAATGAGAATATGATCTTGAATCAGATCTCTAAGGTTATGGGTTTAGTCACTTGGGTTTATTCACATGAATAATGGTAAAACAGTATGTTGGAAATGTTCTAGATAGAGTCCAACAGTTTAGTTTCACCTATAAAGCAAAGTCAATGAAGGAACTTTGGAAGTTGCAATTGGGAGATGCCTGGATGAAAAGTTCATCCTTGAACTTGGACTTATTCCTTTTTGACTTAGGAATAGAGATCTCACTAGTTCAAGTATATAAAAGGCGTGTTCATCTCTTTAAGATATTGTTGGGAGAAAGGTTAAATCGCCTTGCAGAAAATCACCGCAGCGGAAATGCAGCGGACTCCCTCACTAGGCCTTTATATCTATCTATGTTTCAGAAACAGTTAGATATAATGAGTTTAAGAAACCACATGGTTGCCTTTAGTGCAAGTGAGAGATTGTTAGGAGTATGCCCTAAAGACAACCATGTAAATGTTACATGGAGGGCATAGATTAAGCTTTCAACATGACATTTAGTCGATTGGCAAGATGT
Source organism: Psidium guajava (assembly GCA_016432845.1). NCBI lineage: Eukaryota > Viridiplantae > Streptophyta > Magnoliopsida > Myrtales > Myrtaceae > Psidium > Psidium guajava. The sequence continues at coordinate 36,495,888 of CM028226.1, forward strand.
GTTCATTCATCTTGTCCCATTACTCAAATGAATGAAGTCCATAAGATTATGTGTGACTAAAACCTATTTTGAAGACGTCACGAATATGTGTGACAGGTCTTCAGTCAATACACCATCTTTAAATGGTTCCTGGTCAATGGTTCTATTAATGGGCATTATTGAACCTCTTGAGACTAATGCGTTTCTAGGAACTTTGCTGTTGAGTATCAGATACTCAATATGGATGACGAGTCACAAGTCATTGGACATTAGATGTCCGAGTTGGAAACGCAGGTGCTCGTCCAGGACGAGTTCACCGAACGTGACACAAAGTGGACGATTAGCAAGCATGGAAAGCTTCGCGCTAGGTCAACGTCTAATCGTCCAGGCTTTGGTGTGTAAGTGATCCTTAGAACAGAGACACAGTGTTGAGTTGTGTGTTAAGTGGCTATGGTTCACAAGTGCGCATATTGGCAAGTCGTCGATTTGCTTCTGTACTTGATGGTCATAGTCATTCGCATACGAAGTCACAAGTGTGCGTAATATAGGATTTGTCTCCTTGCTACGCGAAGCGAGGTTGTTGTCCTATGTGATCTACTCGTGACAGTGCATTGAAAAATCCTCGGCCGGGGTAAGGCAAGATTGTCTCGTGAATGCACGTCAGATAGATTGAGGCATATGATCGAATTTGTAGGCTTGACAATTCCATGGCCTTCGTTTGATTGGGATAAGGATAAGATAGAAGGATTGAATTACACTGTTGTCATGACCCTAAGAATTTTTTTCGATCGGGTTAACGGATTATTAAGTTTATTAAATGAATTAACCTAATACGGACTCTCCCAAGTCTTACCGAATCGCAACTTTGGTTTTTGTTAAAATGGTTTTAAAATTTGGAGTCGCAACTAATCATTTTTGGTAGGTTGATTAGATACCTAAGTAAATTAGCGGGAGGACTAAATTACTTCTACGAACCAGAAATTATGAGTTCGGGGACTTGGTTACACTAGTTAATTAAAACTAATGCCCTTTCGATACCTTAATTTCATGGATATCTTAATTTGGCAACTCAAGCTTGGTTTATTCCTAAGACTCTAGTGAGGTGTTCTCTTTTTGTATTTTCACTTTTTAGATAGGATGCATGGGTGGTATTTTTTTTTATTTTCAAAGTGTTAAAAATTCCCTAAAACCGAAAGAGGGAGTGTGTTAACGACTTCTGTGCAGTTTTACAGTCTACTCACTTTGGGGTCTGGTGATTCAAAAATTAAACGGCAGGAAGTCAATGACAGTAAATAAAGACCTCCAATGGATGGCCCAGCCTTGGCTTGGCTCTCCCCTTTGGGGTTTAATGGTCCAAGAATTAAATTGTGTGAATTTAAATAAAGGTAAGTAAAAACCTCCAATGAGCGACCTAGCATTGGCTTGGCTCTTCCCTTTGAGGTTTGATGGTGCAGGAATTTAAATTGCAGTAAGTAAAAACCTCCAATGGGTGGCCTAGCATTGGCTTGGCTCTTCCATTTGGGGTTTGATGGTGCAAGAATTTAAATTGCAGAAAATAAACGACCTCCAGTGGATGCACTTTGCCTCTCCATTCTGGGGTTTTAGTTCTTTAAAATAAAATAGAAGAAATTGTTTCAATAATTTGAACTAAAATCCGTTGACAGGTCGGTTGCAAATTTGATGGGCACCTTGAAATTTCTTTGGGCTCACTTTGCACCTCCATGGAATTTATCGTTGATACGAAGTTATCCCTTTTTCTTCTACCTACCATAAAATATGAGAAAAAGGGAGATGGAGAAAGTGTATACAGTTTGTGCTAATTTGAGACTAAAACCACAAATAAATGAACAAATAAAAACACTTAGCTCGAATTTGCTTGCTCGTTGACGATGATGAACTCTTGATTTATGTTGATCGATAAAAGAATTGGTGATGATAACCCCTAACTTTAAACTTCCACCATCTTTAAAATTTTTTCTCTCTTTTTTGGTATTTTCTTTCTCTTCAATTTTTCTTCAATCTCCCAAAACCCTCTCAAACATCCAAAATTTTCTCCCTAAAAAAATTCCCCCTCTCAAGCTCACTTCTTCCTCTTTTTATAACACACTCATCTATCTCTCATTCTAATTTTTCCACTAATTCTATCTCTCATTCTAATTTCTCCACTAACTCTTCTTCATTTTATCTTCCTTTCTCCATCTCTATCTCACATTTTAATCTCTCCACAAAATCTTCTTCATTTTCATCTTCCATTCTCCATATTTATTTCCCATTCTACTAACTCTTTTTCATCTCCATCTTCCCTTCTCTATTCTCATCTTATTTTCTCTATCTTCTCTTCTCCATCTCCTCTTCTCCATCTTCCCATCTTCATCTCCTCTTCTCAATCTCCACTTCTCCATCTTCCCATCTTCATCCTCTCTTCTCCATCTTCTCTTCTCCATATTCCCTTCTTTATTCTAATTTCTCCACTAACTCTTCTTTTGGTTATTTTCAAAATAATCCTTCAAGAGTTAGGTATTTGCACTATAGTCCTTGAATTTTAAGTATTTACAATTTAATCCCTGAAAAAATATTTCTTTAAGTCTAAATCTCCTCACAATTTTGACACACCTCCCCTATACTTAGTCCTAAAAGTGAAAATGAAAATAAATTGACTCAAATTGACTTTTTTAGGCCCGGTTTGATATTATGCTCGTGAAGGAATACACGACCCCAAATTGGATTTTTTAAATTTGTGATGGCCAACATGAAAAGGGATTTAAAATAAAAATAATTTTTATTTATTTTGGTGGCCTCAAATGCTATTATTTATTCTCCTAATTTCTAAAAAATATATATAAAAAATACAAAAAATATGAAAAGTTATTTTTTGTTCAAAAATGGTTGCCTAAGCTTGGACAAGGCCTCCAAAGTTGATTTTGCAAATTTCTCATTTTTCTTGTTTTTTTTATGAATTTTCCAAAATTAAGAATATCGAGAAATACTAAAAATATGAAAAATTATTTTTTGGTCAAAATTGGTTCCCTAGGCTTGGCCAAGGTCCCCAAAGTTGAGTTTTCAATTTTATGAATTTTTATGGATTTTTATGGATTTGTTTTATTAATTTTAAAAGAGAAAAGATGATTAAAAATCAGGTGTCAACATTGGGTGGTATTTTTTTTATTTTCAAAGTGTTAAAAATTTCCTAAAGCCGAAAGAGGGACTGTGTTAACGACTTCTGTGCAATGTTACAGTCTACTCACTTTGGGGTCCGGTGATTCAAAAATTAAACGGCAGGAAGTCAATGATAGTAAATAAAGACCTTCAATGGATGGCCCGGCCTTGGCTTAGCTCTCCCCTTTGTGGTTTAATAGTACAAGAATTAAATTGCGGGAATTTAAATAACGGTAAGTAAAAACCTCCAATGGGCGGCCTAGCATTGGCTTGGCTCTTCCCTTTGGGGTTTGATGGTGTAGAAATTTAAATTGCAGTAAGTGAAAACCTCCAATGGGCGGCCTAACATTGGCTTGGCTCTTCCCTTTGGGGTTTAATGGTGCATGAATTTAAATTGCAGTAAGTAAAACCTTCAATGAGCGGCCTAGTATTGACTTCGCTCTTCCCTTTGGGGTTTGATGGTGCAGGAATTTAAATTGCAGGAAATAAACGACCTCTAGTGGATGCGCTTTGCCTCTCCATTCTAGGGTTTTAGTTCTTTAAAATAAAATACAACAAATTATTTTAACAATTTGAACTAAAATCCGTTGACGGGTCGGCTGCAAATTTGATGGGCACCTTGAAGTTTGTTTGGGCTCACTTTGTACCTCCATGGAATTAATCGTTGATACGGAGTTGTCCCTTTTTTTTTACATATCATAAAATATGGGAAAAAGGGAAATAGAGAAAGTGTATACAATTTGTGCTAATTTGAGGCTAAAACCACAAACAAGTGAATAAATAAAAACACTTAGCTCGAATTTGCTTGCTCGTTAACGAGAATGAACTCTTGATTTATGTTGATCGATGAAGGAATTGGTGATGATAACTCATAAATTTAAACTCCCATCATCTTCAAAATTTTCTCTTTTTTGGTATTTTATTTCTCTCAAATTTTTCTTCAATTTTCCAAAACCATCTCAAACATCTAAAATTTTTTCTCCAAAAAAATTCCCCCTTCCCAAACTCACTTCTTCCTCCTTTTATAGTCTATTCGTCCATCTTCCATTCTACTAACTCTTCTTCATCTCCATCTTCCCTTCTCTATTCTCATCTTATTTTCTTTATCTTCTCTTCTTCATCTCCTCTTCTCCATCTTCCCTTCTCTATTCTAATTTCTCCACTAACTCTTCTTTTTGTTATTTACAAAATAATCCCTCAAGTGTTAGGTATTTGTACTCTAGTCCATGAAATTTTAAGTATTTGCAATTCAGTCATTGGAGAAATATTTCTTTAACTCCAAATCTTCTCACAATTTTCGACACACCTACCACATGTTGAATTTAAGCTCATTTCTTGCTATTGAAAATAATGCAAAATTTAATTAAAGTCCTCTTTGTAAAATTGAGTCATTCTCGGTATAATTGGGCCAAGATGAAAATTTGAAATATTAGAGAACAATATCACAACTCCTAAAAGTGAAAAATGAAAATAAATTGACTCAATTGAATTTTTTTTAGGCCCGATTCGAGATTATGCTCGTGAAAGAATACACGACCTCGAATTGGATTTTTTAAATTTGCGATGGCAAACATGAAAAGCGATTCAAAAGAAAAATATTGACTACTTTTATGTATTTTTGTGGCCTCAAATGCTATTATTTATTAAATATTTTCCTAATTTCTAAAAAATATATTTAAAAAAATACAAAAAATATGAAAAATTATGTTTTGCTAAAAAAAATGGTTTCCTAAGCTTGGCCAAGGCTTCCAAAGTTGATTTTTCAATTTTATCATTTTTTTTCTTGATTGTTTAATGAATTTTAGAAAATAAAAATATCGAAAAATACTAAAAATATGAAAAATTATTTTTTGGCCAAAATTGGTTCTCTAGGCTTGGCCAAGGTCCCTAAAATTGATTTTTTAATTTTATGAATTTTTATGGATTTTTTTTATTAATTTAAAAAGAGAAAAGATGATTAAAAATTAAGTGTTAACAACCGTAAGCCAAAGCGGACAGGTTTATTCATGTTCTCGTAACATTAACATTGTCTGAGTAGCTATGATATGTTGCTAGACGTCATTCATAGCTTGTGAGACCTAGAGACTGAATGGGGTAGTCAGTTCTCTTGGCGACACTCATTTGATGGCATAAGTCTCACTGCCAGCTCAGTGGTGAACCTAAGGATGTCACACACTATAATCGGTGCGTGGCGACATTAAATATGGAAGACGATATTGTAAAGGCGTTTGCAATTGGCTATTGAGATAATCAGATAGAAATTAGTTCAAATTAAATTTGATTCTATTTTCTAATCACGAACAAATAAGTCGCTGATGCAAGCGCTGCGCAAGAGCTGATGCAAACACTGTGCAAGAGTTGCGCAAGTACTGATGCAAGCGTTGCGCAAGCATGATGTCATATGGATGACTATGCAATGCAAGTACTGATGCAAGCGTTGCGCAAGCATTGCGTAAGCGTTGATGCAAGCCTTGCGCAAGCGCTGCGTAAGCACAATGTCATCTTGATGTGACATCTGCACAAATCACGAGATGATAAGGATATGATTTCTTATCCATTAGAAAGTCTTAAGGATAAGAAATCTCATCCAACATAAAGGATTCCAGAAAGTCCTAATGGATGAGATTTGTTATCCGATAAGACGGCACGAAAAACAAGAAAAACAAAGCGATGTGATCGCGACTCAAGGAGGATATCAATATGAGAATATCAAGGTGGCAGTGCGGTCGATAGGCCGGCGTCGCCCTTGCAAAATGGGCAGGTTGGACCGGCCCACCAACTGACGATCAAAGGCGAACTAAACCGCCTTTGACCAAGTCAAAGGAGGTGGAAGAGGGGCGGTAATTTACCACCCCTACCCTCGCCCAACCCCTATAAATAGGGATTGGGGGCTAGGGTTTTAGAACCTTTTTGAGACCACTCCATTTCATCTTTCCTCAAGAGAATTTCGTGTCGTTCTCGTGATAAATCCTAGGGAGTTTCAAACTCTCGTTTTACTAAGAACGACTAGAGGGTCGTGAGGTAGTTCGTGATAAAAAAAAAAACAAGCTCCGTTTGTTGTTTCTCAAAGGTCGCTAGCACGATCAAGGAACGGACAACCATGAGTTTCGTCTTCTGTCGCCGCACGTCTAGTGATGTGTCTGAACTAGAGGTTTGACATTTGATGGACTTCGAGAACATGACAAGGAGCCCATCTAAGTTTTGGCTCTCGAGATAAGCCTGAAACCCCTTTGATGTATGATTTAGATTTTCGTTTAAAACGTGTAAGATACCCTAAGACGATCGTGGCATGCAGAATCTCATGCTTCCGCTGGTTTTATTTGTATTTGAATGAAATTGATTGTCCCAACAGAAAGAGCAGAGAGAGGCGTGGAGGCGGGAATCAAGTGATTGCTGCTGCTGGTAGAGGACGGTGGAGATGCGGAGGAGGTGGGGGGTTGACGGCGAGGGTGGAGATTAATGGGCGAAGGTGAAAGATCATGAAGGTGAGAGGCTTGGGGGAGGAAAGTAAGGGTGGCTCATGTTTGGTGAGAACAGGTACTGCACCGAAACAGTACCAGTACTGTTCCGTACAGTACCGTTACTGTTTGGGAACAGTACCAAGGTCTGGCCCGAGAATTTTCTAAAATTTCGGGCAGGGTCAGGCTTTGTTGACAGCCCGTTGATGTTTGCAATGCAATGACGGTGGATGGTCCAACGTAAGCTACAAATAATTTTGTGACTAACACATAACAGTAAAAAGAAAAAAATCTACAAGTTTCAGTGAAAATTATAGCACAGTCACATGCACACTTGCACAGTATGATCGGCAGTTAATCATTTTCCTTTCTTAATATGTAGCAAAGCATAGTTCGTTACATCTTTTCGGAAAAAGAAGTCATATACCGCCAATATAAAGGAAATTTTATATAAGCAACATCATCCATTCATGATTTAAAGATTATAACTTTACTAAATGCATACGAACAGGCAAATTGCATGCATCTGTGACATTTATTTAAATCACATAGTACGTATTTTTTGTGTTGCACAAAAAAAAGAGATAATATCTTTTTTTGAGCTATGTTCAAGAATTTCAAGGTTTTGACAAGTCAATCATCATATAATATAAGATGGTTTGATTCAAATAAACGTGTTGTTCTATTCATTTCCTAAGATGCGTTTTGTCCTATATATGCTATACAATTATATAAATTTTTATATATTCAAAGGGGGTCATCCTTATGACACTTGTTAAGTAACCAAACAGAAAAAGATATATACTGATAATTTAGATATTGATTTTTATTTAATAGGTGTTAAGATTTATAAATCAAATCATTTTTCATATGGCATACACACCATTGTCTTAAGAAGTCTTTAACAATAATTCATCTTTATTTAGGTCAATGTTTTACGCTCTTTTCTCCCTCTGTGTGCTCACAACAAAAATCCAAGAAGAACATCACAACTACAAAATTTTCTCTCTACAAGCAACTTATATGTAGTTGACACTTGCTTATTTTCCAATTAGATAATTAATGAGTGGAAAAACCGACAGAACATGAGAACAATCGGAATAACAAGCAAGAGAAAATTGAGCGAGAGTGTCAGAATTCAAATGATTAACTTATGTTCTTAGAACATGTTAAACTTACCGTTTTCCCGAAAAACTTGAACTGTTAAAAACCATGTCAATAATTTATTTATGACAAACTAAATTACAAAATAATGTGGCATCATACATTCTTGTGGTCCATTTATTGCTGAAAGCATGAAACCCAAGACAAAGTGTGCCTTCATTTAATTATCCAGCTATTACATAGGACATCATATAGCGAGTACAGTTCACTCTCTTTTTGGGAAAAAAATCATATATCACCAGTTTAATAGATAGTTTCACATAAGCAGTCTCATGTACGGTGCATTTGTTTGAATAAAAGTATTTTTTTGGAATTAGTTTTCGGACTTTCATCAGTTTGATTCGCCGAAAAGGGCTTAATCAACATAAAACATTTTCCAATCAATGAAAAATTCATACTTAAGAAAAGTGATTCTCAATCAAAAAAACTGAAAACACTTTCTAGATATGCTCATCTCCATTTTTTAATATTTAATTTATATTTATATTTTTTATTTTATGCTCGTATTTCGTTTTTCTTTTTTCTTCTTCCTTTACCAATCGCTAGACCTCAGCGACAGCTGATCGATTGGTGAGCCTCAAGCTCACCAAATCATGGCTAGCTTGAGCTCACTCAAGGATTGTCAATGGCTGCTGCCGACCGATCGCAGTGGAGGAGGAAGGACAAAAAAAAAAGAAAAAAATATTTACAAGTTTTTTTTTTGTCTAAGATAAAGTGATAAGATCGAAATCATTTTTCAGATGAGATACAAACACCAGAAAATATTTTCGGTCACATATCATCAAACAGAGAAAAACTAATTATTTTCCTATAAAATTATTTTCTAGAAAATATTTTCTTTTAACATGAAGTTTTCCGAAAAATAAACGACCTTTATATTTGAATTCAAGATTATAACTACCAACATTTTAAAACAATGGTGTACGCAATCGTTGGTGTAAAATTTTATTTACATTGGTTGCATATGCTACGTTTACTCTATATTTTTTTTAACCAAAGTGTAGCTTTTCTCAAATTGCAATTACGTATCTTTACAACAAGGATACTAGTGGAAATAACATTTAGCATTTCGCTAGCATAACAGTTTTGGACTGATTATAACAGTGTATTGTGAGTTATAAATTCTTAAAAAAGTGAACTCGACAATAATTTTTAATTAGTTTTTAATTATCATTTTTGTGGCCAAAATAGACTATTAGCATTATATAATCCCCAAAAATTATTGTGTAATTAACTTCCTAAGATTTATAATTGTAGATCATAATTAGCATTACCGTTGTAGTATAATTTGATCAGTAAAGTGGAAGGAATTGACAACCATCACTGGCAACTAACTCTCAATAAACGCTATCATAAGAGTTCCAAACATGTAATATGATGTTTCTTTTAAGCTACTGCTAATTTGAGTGAGCCAATCACCGTCGGCTAATATAAAGAGAGTACTATCAGGATAATCATTTGCCATGGCACAGTCAAACCTACTCAACAAAGAAATTAAGATTTTCCAAGGCCAACGAGCAATTACGATTTCGAACTTGTGACCACTGTGGCTTGAGTGGTCCAAAACTACTAGAAAGTAAGCTTTACTTGCAGTGTTGATAATTCTTATTTTTCATTTTACATTGTCTTGAATTTCTTGATAGTACTATTCCTAGACAGGTAATGCTATATGAATTGACTAATCATACTAACTTTTATAGTAATAAAAGTGGTAATTTCGTATTAGTTTCTTAAACAACTCAGCTATCCATAGAATGAATCCTACTTATTTGAACGCATAATTGAAGCAACATCATGTACTATTTGGTATACAAAGCTACTACTCTGACAATATTGACAATTATTTTTTATCACATGATTTTTCAATCAATGAGTGTTTTATGCAAAATATGCAGTGATAGTATATCGATCTACAGCTGAGATTTTATTGTCCATGATAGTGCTGTCAAGAAAATATTTTCTTTTGATATATTGTGACCATTTGTTTCACTAGGATAACGATTTATGGCGCATTGTCCTTCATGCGTAAACTATCTTTTGCACCGGTAGATTATAGTTCAAAAAAAAAAAGAACAAAAGGAAAAACGTTTGTACGTCTTTCTTATTAGCATTAATCGTACTGTCTTGCATTTCTTAATATATGCAATCAGGTGCTTCAATTTGTCCTAATGACACAATTAGCCCTTCCGCCCTCCATTGCTGTTCTTAATTTCACCAATTTGTCCATGCGAAATATCATGGGCTGCTGTGAACGGCTCATACTTAAATCCGTCTCGGCGAGCAAGGACGGAAGAATAAAGGTCCCAAAAAGGACAAAAATCCGAGAGAGACTGAGAGAGTTTTCCGTGAAAATGAAGGCAGTGCATCTGCTTCTACTGGTGGCCGTGGCCTGCTGGTTGCGCCAAGGCGGCGCCCCCACCGTGGCTGGAGACTGTCTAGACGCGTGCGGGGACGTGTCCGTACCTTATCCGTTCGGCCTCAAACCCAACTGTGCGAGTTCCATGGAGTTTTTGCTCAATTGCACAACCACCGAAGGAAGCCATGCCCGACTCATGTTGGGAAACATTACGGTACGCCAAATCTCACTCGAGGACTCGACCATGGTCGTCAGCCTCCCCATATTGGACAACTGCTACGGCCAGCCCGCAAACAAAAGCGGTTATCTGGCCATCGACCTATCTTCATATCCACAGTACACAGTCTCGGACACCCGGAACAACCTCACAGTCCTCGGCTGCGATACCTACGCCCACGTGTCTGACAAAGATGGGATGTTCGGGAGCGGCTGCATCTCCTACTGCCTCGACCCCGTCGACTTCTCCAAGGAGACCACTTGCTCCGGTCTCGGTTGCTGCCAAGCATCCATTCCCAAGGGGCTCAAGACGCTCCGGATAAGGATCTCCTCCGTTGACGGGCAGGTGTCGGTCTCCAAATTCAACCCCTGCGGACTGGCCTTCGTCGGGGACAAGAAGGCGTTCAATATCTCCAACTGGACACTCCACGGCTTCAACGATTCAGGCAAGAAGGCGGACCTCGTTCTGGACTGGATGGTCGGATGGATGCTGACCGGCAAACCGGGCAAGTTGAAGCCGTCGAGCTATCCCTGTGGCACCAACACTGACCGCGAAGACTTCAGGAATGGAACGGGTTATCGTTGCTCTTGCAAGGCTGGGTACGGGGGGAATCCCTATAGTCGCCCCCACGGCTGTCAAGGTAATGAACATTTTCCAAATGTATCTGTACATTGATTCCATCTAGTTTACCCATTTACGCACCCCGAAAAAGAAAAATATTACTTTTTTCTCCAATCATTCACATTTCTTTTCTTTTCAATTATTTTATATGTTTTTTTATTTTCTTTCTTTTTAAATATTTTTAAAAATATATATTTTTAGCATTTTTTCTTTTTTTTTCTTCCTTTGCCTATTGTGGGTGAGGTCGAGCTCCCATAGGCTTCACCTTGTCAAGACTAGTGAGCTCAACCTTGCCAGCCTCGAGTAAAGCCAAGCCTCATCGAATCTAGCAAGGTCAAGCCTCGTCAACCTTGGGCAAGCTCGTCCCTCGCCTATGGATGATATCCCACTATCACCATGGCTGATGATCAGCATATAAAGAAAGAAAATAAAATAAAAAATTTTAAAAATAAAAAGCTATAAAATTTATAAAAATTATTGTTAACTTCGGCCATACTATGGAAGACAGCTAGATTCATGTCGACAATTTCCGACCAAATGACCATGCGGAAAATTAATGAGATTTTTCTGACCGAGTGAGAGAAAATATTTTTCCATTCATTTTCTGATCTTTAACCGAACACCCAAAAATATTATTATTTTTCTAGTGAAAAAATTTCAAAATATATTTTTTAACAACGTGATATTTTTCGTGAAACAAAGAGCATTTATTGTCCTATTTGGTTTGTGCCACTCCTCCTCTCTCTCTCTACTCAACCTCTACCTCCACTCTCTAGCTTGAGAAAATATTTGCAAACTGCCACGTCATAGCATGTTTTCCTTCCTTCCATTTACAGACGGGCACGTGGCTATGACGCTAAACAAAAAAAAAAAAGAGTAATTTTTATGTAAAAATTTGGCAGTTTTGAAGAAATTGAGAAAAGAGGGATGAGATTTTTGGATTTCCATGGACGGCGGCTCGTCCACAACGATGCCTCCAAATCTGGATGGCTACTCGTCACAGGTCTAAAGACATGCAAGGGGGACCATGGACGGCACGACGACAGGCCGTCCATAATTTGCGCGAGATTGTTAATGGGAATGGGAAGATTTTGAGCGAATATGAATCCGAAAGTTGAAAGCTCCTGCCGTTTTGAAAGCTGTTGAGAAGGAACTTCACAGGACAATGGCCATTGAATGGGTCAACTGAATCAAGACATACCCGGCAAATCCTCCTATTCTTGTCCCGCCAGTGCAAACGAGCGCTTCATCTTCTTCTATTTGTCCATCACCAGCTGCTCGTTGCCAAATCTGTGAACTACCCGTGTTGCTCGTGGCCATGGCTCCAGATTTGGAGCTCTTCTACTTACTGCTTGCAGATCTAGAGTTCTTTCAGAAACCACGCTCGCTACCATGGACGGTGGCTCGAGTCATGGCTCTAGATTTGAAGTTATTCCACATACTACCCCAAATCTTGAGTTCTCATGGTTTCTGAATTCTTCTTCCTCCTTCAGATTTGAAGTTCTTTCGTAGTTTTTGAAATCTTCTTCTTCTTCATCCTCCTCCATGTTGTTCTTCCATTTACAATACTTCGGTGCATTTTTCTTTTTTGGGGGGTCTACATAACGATGAAAAATGATTTTTATGAAAACATTTTCTCAAAAAATAGTAATTTTCATTTTTTTGGTGATATGTGACTGGGGAGCTTTTTTGGGATCTCGATTGAAATTGATTTAAAACTTAGTAGGAAATACTGTTTGGATTGGGCCACGAGTTCCACGAAACATATATTCATAGTTCACCATTGATTTTGCACCATATAGACATTAATGAGTGCGAGGATCCACAACGATGTCCATCTCACACAAAATGCAAGAACACAGTCGGGAATTACACATGCAAGTGCCCATTCAGCATGACTGGCGATGGCAAAGTTGATTGCCAAATTTCTCATCTTACCATAATTGTTACAGGTAATTCTTACTTCCCAAGTGATGATCGCTCCGGAAACTACGATGTTCTTTGCTTTAGACTAGGAGTCCACTTGGTATTGATCTGGCCAATGTTAAAATGTTCTAAAACTTGTGTCCGATTCTACTTTACTACCGATTTGATCATTGGTCACCATTCAACGATCATTGCATAAAAGGGGAAAAGAAGTAAGTCTCGCATGTTGATCATAAAAATACCGTAAGTTGGTGCATCCCACTATATTTTGTTGTAGAAATCACGAAAATTTGTGAGGAGTTACAATTTGTTATGGCTCGAGAACCCATTCCAGGTACTGTAGAATTGCCCCTCATATGAGATTTTTTTTTCTTTCTCAGTATTCACCGAGAGACGCACTTGACAATGCTCTGTATTTTTCTTTCGCAATTGTAAAATGTGACCACTGGGGGGAGAGAGAGAGAGAGTGTGTGTGTGTGTGTAAAGGGGTTTGTGGACGCTTCCATGACGACGATGTTACTTAGAGGTGTCAAATGAGTTGATCGAATTGGATTTGGGTCGGGTTGAATATGGTTCAATCCATACCGATCCATCTAACCCGTTTTGATTTATGTTCAATGATCCATACCCGACTCGACTCGCAATCCACCCATGCTTAACCTAATCCATTTTAACCTATATTACCAAATCACACTAATATTTTAAGAAAACTTATATAACTTATTTAACCTATTTTAAGCTTTTTACATGTATATGTTATAAAAACTTTACATCAAAAGAAAAAGCAAATTAAACAATAAAAATGATATTATTAAAATACTTTCATGAAATAAAAAATCTAGTAAAATTTTTCTTTTTTTAAATTTTTTTTGGATTTTTAGATTTTTTAATAAAAATATTTTCATTAAAAAAAATTAAAATTTTTTAACTAGAAATTTTATTTTATTTTATTTTTATTTTTCTTTCATTTTTCTCCGACCCTCGGTGGGCAGCGGCGACCGGCAAAGGGCGACATCGAAGGGAGGTGATCAGAGACGGATACTAGCAACCAACAACGGATGGCAGTGATGGTGGATGGTGATAGCAGGTGGTGAGTGGTTAGCAATAGTTTTTATATTTTTTAATATTATTTTTCTTTCCTAATTTCTTTCATCCACTTCTTATAATAATAATAATAATAATAATAATAATAATAATAATAATAATAATTGAGCCTTTGAGGCCTTGAGCCCATTTGTAATTTGTGAGAGTCATGGGTCGAAAATGAATCCAATATGGATCAAAAATGGGTTTCATGTGTGATCAATTTAATTTCACTTCAACTTTTAGGACTCATTTTTGGTGAGTTCTCTAAAAGTTAATAACCACTTAATATCAATTTTATACAAAATATGAGTCAGATATGCATTCATAACCCATATTGATACCTCTAGTGTTATCCATGGTGATCGCGGCTTGGACAGGCATTTGATGGCCAATGGCTAATGGTGGAGGTGGGCTTCAAGGAATTTGACTAGGGCGCACGTGCGTGCGTGCGGGCGGGCATGGTTTTCCTAATTTAAATAAGAAACTCTCATAAACTAAATTCAATGAATAATTAGTTAATGAAATATTTTTTTTATTATCGACAATAATTGTTCTGTAAATATTATATTTTGATGGTAAAACTATTTTTTGATGATTGATGTTTGTAGTCGACATAGGCTATCATTTTCATAAACATATTTTTCAAATCATTTGTTTTTCGTGAAATAAACGCAACTTAAATATTGAAACATGTTTGAGTTTTGAATTGGGTAAAAGCCGTTCCCTTTATTTATACTCCCGTGAATTTGCAAATTATTCAGTTAATTATCTACTAAAGCAGTGAAATAGAAAGACAAGCTGAGTTTTTGATAGCAAACAAAAGGAAGCTATGAGACACGTGATGGATCTCAGTTCACTGCTTGTGTAAGTTGAGATTACGCTGGCGGAGAGTTGTATGATAATCCATATTTTGATTGAGATTTGGGGTGGATGTATTAATTTTTCCCGAGCATTTTACCATTTATCTTACATATTTAAAGCTATGGAAGTGAGACACACACACAGATGTATGTATGTATGTATGTATGTATATATGTATGTCCAAATTTGGATAATAATAGCTGGAAAAAGGAACGGATCCATACCTAATATTCTGGCAGATATTTGTTTGATTTGTAACTACTACAACAAAAATAAAAGCCCAAAAAATAACCACTTCTCCCTATAAGGCCTGTTTGGCCTGTTTTTATAGAAGATAAAAGCTTGGAAATTCCTTTAGGTGAGAAATGGGATACAATTTTTTTTTCAATGTATTTGATCTTCACATTTTCCCACACTGACTAATTTGTGAAGGTTGGAGCTTGTTTGGCTATATAAAACCAAATCAATGAGGCCATTCTTTCTGTATAAAATCCATCCATCTGGCCATTCTTGCTTACAAAGATGGTAAAAAAAAAAATGTCGAGGCCATCTGGTAGGAGGATTAGCTCTTTTTGAGGATTGTTACTCGATACATAATATGTGTAATCTATTTGTTACCGAAACCATTTTATAACTGCTAAGTTGGGTAGTCGTACTTTAAAAATAAACCAATCATCCAAATAAATGGTTATGGATGCGTATAATGTAACAAAAGATTAAATGCGAAGTCCGTTTGTAATTATTTTTTTTTTATGAACTATGTAGACTAAACAAGGATTACATGCTTGAATCATTAATCTAGCAACTTATATTTCTTTGGCAGTGATTGCTCTGCCCATCTTCGGCATAACTTCTGTTACTTTAATCATTGACAAGTGGAGGAGAAGAAGCATACAGAAAAACTTCAGACGAAATGGAGGAAAGCTCTTGAAACACCAGAGAGTTCAAATCTTTACGGAGGCAGATCTGGCGAAAGCAACCAACAACTATGATGAGAGCAACAAGCTCGGCGAGGGCGGTTTCGGTTCCGTCTATAGAGGAAGAATAGCAGGCGACACCGTCGCGGTCAAGAAACCTAAAGACGTGCACAAGTCTCAGATAAGGGGGGATTTCCAGCATGAACTTGAAATTTTGATGCAGATAAACCACAAAAATGTGGTGAAGCTCCATGGCATATGTTTGGAGACTAGAATACCCTTGCTGGTTTATGAATACATTTCCAATGGTACGCTCTTCCAACACATCCATCAGAATGCGTCGACTATCTTAAGATCGTGGAAAAACCGGCTCAGAATAGCCGCCGAAGCTGCTGTTGCCCTCGAGTATATGCATTCCTGCGCAGAACCCCCGATCATTCACGGCGATATCAAGTCGGTGAACATACTTCTGGATCAAAACTACTCGGTAAAAGTATCTGATTTTGGAGCTTCGGTACTTATATCACCAGAGAATAGTCATATTGTAGCCTCTGAAATACGAGGCACGTTGGGCTACATCGATCCGGAATATTTAATCACCGGTATGCTGACAATTAAAAGTGATGTATACAGCTTCGGAGCTGTCCTCATGGAGTTGCTCACGGGAAAGAAGCCCGCAAGTTTTATTAGAAAGTCCGGAGAGTCGATCAATATCGTTCATCATTTCATCTCTTGCGTGAAGGATAAAAAGCTCTCCGATGTCATAAACTTTGAGGCCGCCAGTGAAGATGAAATGGAGAGAGTAGGCATGGTTGCTGAGATTGCAGTGAAGTGCTTGGACCAAAGTGGCGCGAGGAGGCCGGCAATGCAGGAAGTGGCTGAGCGACTTGCCAGGATTGACCGCAAGCTCAACAGCTGGGCAGTTGAAGAAGACAACGAAGAGATCAAACGCCGAGTAGATGAAGAAAACCTCCCCTCCCATTCGACATCAGTTACTTGCCAGACAAGCCAACATGGGACAACGTCAGGCTCTCTTTTCTGATCTGGGAATGGTATCAGCAGGTTCCATCATCTGATATTTTGTTACTATAGTGACTTGTCTATTAATTGTCCGTGAGGACTTCTAGGGTTGATTATGTATTCTATATATATGTTACGTTTGCCATTTGTTTTGGACTTATAGTTGTAAGTGTCACAAGCTGTCCTACTAGACTCCTCTCTCGTTCAGAAGAGTTCCTCTCTAGCTTCGGTGTAGCAATGTCTGCCTCCTCAAACCAAATCAAGTCCCGTCCGAAAACGCTAGCTGTCCCACCGTATCCTCTTGGGTTTCCCATTTCATTCTTTGTCTCCTCTTATTCTCCATTTGAAACCCTAGCTTCTCTTTTCTTTGCTGATGGATGCAATTCGTGTTGCCCCACGTTCCATTGCCAGTTTCTCGTTCTCTTAAACCCTCTTTTCTTCCTTCCCTCACTCCCTGAGTCCCATCATTTCTCCGTTCTTCCTATCTTCTGTTGGAATACGTATCAAGATTCTGTTTGTTGTAAGCCGTGCACTAATCAGAAATATTGACTTTGAGGAAGTGATAACAAATTAACTTTGACAAATGCAGCCACTTGACAGTGTGAATGGGTTATTGCCTGACTTTATGTTGGGAATCGACTCAGAAAAGTCCCCGGATCGTCCTCTTGAAGAGATGCAATGGTTGACAATAATGTTGGGCATTGACTCGGAAAAGTCCAAGTGGGAGACCTCGAACGCGCCAAAATTTTTTCAATTCTGTTATATACCAATTCAACGCGTTTTGGAGAGAAGAGGTTCATTTCCGTTTCTTTGACTTAACAGACTAGAGCGAGAGGCCGCGGGGGGGAAGGGGAGGGCGGGGGGAGGTGGGGGGAGGGAGAGGGGGAGGGGGTTGGGGGGGGGGGGGGGAAGAGCTCTCGAGCTCTCTGAGTTGCCATTGATGCCCGAGCTCGTCAAGACTTCCAGAGCTCGGCCATGACATTCTAGGCAAAACTGAAGCTCCGCACCACATCCTCAAGCTTCTTGAGACTCTAAGGGGGCTGTAGAACTCCTCTGTTCAACCCCTGCATCTCCAGAAAGGTAAGTGCCATTTTCGACGGTCCGATGATCCATTAATGGCGAACTTTGATTCTTTGCATCATTTGCTTTGAAACTTAGTTTGATACACTCCTAAGCTCTTGCTGATCACAATTTTGCATTTGTCTTACTTCGATTTTGCATATTAACCTAAATTGACCTCCCAAGCCTCTTTGAACCTATTGTGAGTTAGCAAACTCAAATCGGAGATCATATGATTGATCAGAACCTCAAGTAATTGTCTCCAATTTCCATTGAAGCTACCTATATGTTTGAACTACCTCTATTCTATGTGTAGTGCAAGTTTGATTCTGCCATGGCTGAGATTGTTCGAGCTTGAGTAGTCTAGTTCTAGTCGTTGGATCCTGCTGAAATTTGGATACGTTGTACTTTAGAATAAAAGGATTTGATCGGCACTTCGGTCAGCTCGATCTAAGGAGGTTTCGTCGTCGATTGGCAGCCAAAACAACCTCAGCTATCAGTGGATCGTCTTCCTTGCGAGGATGCTGAGCGGTCAACACCCTCGTGGCATTGACGTGATGCCACATGATATGATATTGTTGACACCTAAATTTTGACTAATCATTTGCATTTCAAAATCAGGGACTAAATATTAGTCCATGCCAAAAATATTAAATCATTTTTATATAGTTTAAATTTTAGTAGTATTTTAATTTTAACATTCATACATTTGCATTTTTTCATCGAACCAGCGGTGGCTAATGGACTTGAATCAATCGTGTGGACTAAGCCCGTGTAGGAAGCAAATTATGTCCGGCTCATTGCACGTCATATGGCCGAAAATTTACAACAAGGATGAGGGCCATGAGCCTTCATTAATTTGGATTCAGCCCTTGAAATATTATAAGGCTTCGAGCTCAAAAGCCTTGACTAAACCTGGGGCTACCACGATATAAACACACTTACGTTTCACAATTAGGGGGGAGGCCACTTCATTGGGAATACACGGCCATTTGGGGGGGGGGGGGGGGGCTCTCCACAACTCGGAGGAGACGTCAGAAGGGTCAAAAGAAAAGGAAAAAGTACGCTGGTTTCTTTCTCTCACGGCCAAAGTTGTACGAGAGGAATGTCTTGGTGCTCTTCTTTTTGCAGGCCATGAAGTTGCAGGAGACGGCACATTGAGAGACGATGGACGGCATATACAGAGGGAACCAGAGATTGATATTGAGGGCAAAATATTGAGAGAGCGCTAGAAGACAGAATTCATTCACATACGCAGCCATAAGAAAGAGAGAAAATAAAGAGACAGAGGAGAGAAGATAAGTTTCTTCTGCAGGTTCCCCGAGTCTGCAGAAGAGAGGAGCACGGCACAAGAAAAGAGAAAAGAAGGGTCCAAAAGTCCACTTGATGGGAATGCAGAGGAGATCGTCTCTCTCTAGATTTCTCACTTCTTATTCGGATGAGGACGAATAATAGACAAAAGGCCGCTCTTTGTTTGTTCCTGATGCAAACAGCCCCCGGAAGTCAAATCCTTCATCGTTCTTCGCCTCTCCTTCAACGTCTTCATTCCCTGGACGGCGCACATGGTGTCTCGAGCCTCTCCGCCTGTGAAGCCATCACTCCGTCACCAATCGTGACCGGCCATCAAGAAGCCCCACGGATCGTCGAACACGGGCGGTGCGCAGACCATGGATAGAGAGACGACCATCGAAGAGCCCCCCGGTCGAACAGCCTTGCCAAGCCAGCCCCACTGAGCAATCACCGAGACCTGCTGTGGTCCGATTCTCATGCACTGCAGGCCCTCCCATTGGTATCCAGATCTGCTTCAGATCAGTTTCTCATGCGCTACAGGCCCTCTCAGTGCCCTCTTTGAGGAGCAAATTTCGTGCCAACTCAACCATGACATGCTCTTCACGTTGAAATCATTCACCGCACAGATGGAGTCAAGGTGGTGGTCAAAGAAAGAACAGATTCACGATCACTCAAGTCTCACCATCCTCTAATCACGAGAGTCAAATTAATGAGTCCTTGACTATTCTATATTTGTTGACCAAGAACACGTTTTGCCAGCATCCGGAAGCTTGTCCAGTAACCACCGTTGAGGCCACCGCGAGCAAGCAATCGGACCAACCCCGAGTCCGTCATAATGTCCTTTCGATACTTTAAATTTCATGAAAAAATCTCAAGTTTGGCAACTCGACTTGATTAATTTAAGATTCGAGTGAAGCAATTATTTTTTGGATTTTTTTTAATGAATGCAATGCTTGAATGCGTGAATACAATTATGACATGAAAATTATACTAAATGACATGGATACTATGCATAGACGAACATGTGATTCAAAACATATAAAATACACAAAAATTATTCTCTATGCGAAGTTTAATTAACCAATTAAAAACATGCAAAATGAAGTGATATTAATACAACCATGATGTGACATGCAAACCGACGTATTCTAACTACATGAATGATATGGCAATTACTACGTGTTTATTAGACAATGTGACCAATGACATGACATGCGAAATATTGACTAACATTAGATGCAATGTATGAATGCGAAACACATGTGGATGACATGGCATCATGATGGGCAAATATGACATGCAAAACCTGCATAACACGTACATTATATGACAAGAGAAAACGTGATGGATAATGAAATGATTGAGTGCACGTGACAAACAAATCGGTAACATAGTAAAAAGAATGACAAATGTGCGACACATTATCATGCAATGTGGCCAAAAAAAAAAAGCGACAAACGTGCGACATATTATTGTGAAAATGGCATAGTAATAAAACACATGCAAAGACTATATGATAAATTAAAATGTGTACTCTAACCTATATGACATGCAAACATGGGTTATGCAAAAGTATGATATACAACGTATGATATGCGAATGACATGCAAACGTGGCATACGAGCATGAGACGCAAGGTGAAAATGCAACATATGCAACATGAGGTGTAAAAATAACATATGAAGACACAAGATATGCGACAATATGCAATGTGAACATGACAGAGCCAAAACACATGATATCCAAATATGAGGTGAATTTTTTGTGTTTTTCTTTGAATTTTTGGCAATTTTAAGATATGCATGAATGATTCCATTATCTTGATTTTATTCCGAATTTTCTAATAATATAAGTTTATAAGAAACCGAATCTTCCTAAAAATTTTAATTACATATGGCTTCTAGAAAATCGCATCTCACTAATTTTTTTCTGGGAAATCTTAAATACATTGAATCCAATCAAGATAAGATATCAATCAATAACAAACAAAATTCCAATCCATAGCATGATAATCATGAGCAAATCATGAACATCAATTCTTCAAATTTTCGAAAAAAGCATAACGTCCTAAATCCAAAATTGGCTTATGAAAATAGCGAATCAGATATAATTGAACATAGATCGGATTGGGTAAATTTCCATTTTTCACTAAACCAGAGGATCGTATTTGAATAGTCACAGATATGACTTGTCTAGTGTAGGAAATACATTACCCTTTAGGAAAGAAACTTTTCTAATTTGGATTAGGTTTTTTTATTAAAATCTGAAAATATGCAAAAGATGTGCTGGCAATTCAAATTAAGAAACAACATATCAAGCAATCTTTTTTTTTTTGGTCGAACATATCAAGCAATCTTGGATAAGAGAATTTTACGTTTGCCGACGATCACGCAGTATCTTCTTTCCCAAGTTTGAACTCTGGACCCTGAATCGGCTCATGTCGCCATCAATCACCAAGTTCACCGAATCCAAGCCACACTTGCATGAGCCGAGTGCACAAATTTCGACCGTTATATGAGGTCTGTCTTTATATGGGGCCCACATAAATCAACGTGGGAGACTGACTAGACTCGGTCCATCGATCCAATGCAAGTGCAGCCATGGATCATGTGGGACTCCCTTATGATCTACAAAATCGACGGCTACGACGAATCTGGTTTGATGGTCTTATGTGCATGGAAAAAAAAATTTGCTGGTACCGAACCAAATTTTTTTTTAAAAATCAAAAGTAAAGAATCACATTTCGCAAGTAGTTTTCCTTAGAAAAACATAGTTATCCCATTGATAGATTGGAATAACGTTAATCATCTCCCTATAAACTAAGTGACTTAAGGTTAAGAGAAATCCTAATCCCGAAGATGATGATGATGATGATGATGTGTATGATGGAGAACGATTCAACTCATTTTGGACTCTTGGGGTCTTTATCTTCAAGCGACACTCTGAGTCATGCCATTCTATGGTGATAACTCATCCACCTTGCTCAAGTTTGGGAAATGATTATCAACTGGCTTTTAGAAATAAAATGTCTTTCATCATTTTGGTCCGTGTACCTTGAGGAGATAAAAAAAAATTTCTACTCATCTCATAATGTATGTAGGGTCTATAGGATAGGGTTCGGCCTTTGTCATACTAACACATCTCATTTATCACTTTCAAGCAATTCCACATCATTCATCAAATTGGCCTATCTTGATAATTCTTTGGTGGAATTAGTGAATTAAACATGTAAAATTACCATGCAAAATCTTTTGGCATTTTGAACTTATCGACTTCAAGAGCCACAAAAGTTTGTAACGTCAAAACAGACAATTTATCGTACTCAACATGTTAAACTATGTCTCAAATTTGAATCAGATTGACAAATAGGATCATAGTTAAAGCAAGTAACTCTCTAGCCAACGTGCAAGCTCTATCATCGAAGGAGATAAAGGGACGTGAGCTTTGTTTGTCTATTTCTATTTGCATATTAATTGAAGGATTCCCCAAGCAATGATGAAGCCCGAGGCCACGTTAGCCTCTCATCCTTACTATTAAATGCCGCACACAAATAAGAAAGAGCGAAGAAGTGCAATGATGACGGGACTAGTATAAACGGAGCTTTTGGAAAGTGAGTAACGTAGAGCTTTCCTGAAACATACTGTAGGAGCTCTCGGTAGAAGAAAATTTTCTCATTATAGTTATGCCCAGGTGATTGAGCTAATTAAATTCTTGTTACTAGAAATTGTGTAATTCCTTGATTGAGATTTCATTAGAAATGGCGAGGGGCTAACCACTGTGTAATGTTATTCGGTGTATTTATTTAAATCTTCACAGTCCATGTGACTCCTTACTTTTTCTTTTTCTTTTTCTTTTTGGGTTTTCTTTTTTTTTTTGGTAGAGGGGGGTGGCGCGGGGCCGTGTTCAGAAAAGTTCTACTTTCACAAGTTCAAGCAAAAGATGCATTACAAGGTACTTGGGCCTCCAAACAAATAAGGTCCCAAAGAACTGAAGGAAGATTAGTAACCCAATTACAAGGGAGATTTTCCCTTCCACGAGCATTGGCGATTCAGTCCACCACTTGATGTGCTTCTCTTTCGGAATGGGCTATTTGAAATTGCTTAAAATGGCACATCAAGCTCTTGCATTCGGTAATCAGCAAGGCCACCTCCCACGAGCACGGCTGGTGATATTTAAGTACGCTTGTTATTCTTTGACAGTAGGTCTCCAAAGTGAGCAACAAACTAGATCGGGCTCCAAAGAAATGAAGTGCTTCCTAACAAGCAACGGTTTGAATCTACTCAACGGATATACTCAGAATAGAAAGCTTGAATTTATAAATTAATATCACAGGGTATTTCAAGGTCCATCATGCAAATTTTGCGTTCTTACCTCAATCAATACCTTGTTGGAATTTTCAGAGAACCTGCCTTAGTAAAAACACATGCTATATTGTCCACCTTCGAGGGGCACACCATAACAAGACCCCTTTTTCATGGAACCTCATACGAAATTGGATGATATTTAATATCCATAGAAACAGCTTGTACTTGCTACTTTAGATATCCCAACAGAGTTGTGGGATATAATTATTGGGGCTAGGATTATTGCGTCAACTCCGAGCAAATTGAATCACTGGTGTTTATCAATTGAGCTACCTTCATCTTTTAATTCTACACATGATATCGAGTTTGCACATGTTATAAATTTGTTGAAACTGATTTACGTCATGGGTGGAGGATTGAAAAGATAAAGGTTCCCGTCCACGATTTTAATCATTTTAAGGTTGGTTCGGGAATTCATGGCGACATGACGACGTGAATCACGGTTCTAATAAAAGCGAACCTCAACATTCGGATTCGACCAGTTATTGAAGCTCGAATCATAGAGATATACGATGGCCATGAAAGCCCGGACGATATTGAGAAGGATGCTTGTGTCAATGGCATCTGATGCTTGGACAAGGAATGGCAATAAAATAGTTGGAATCCAGCTCTACTTTTGTCAATGGCGCCTGATCCCTTTAGTAAAGAGAGGAAAATGAGTGGTTTGAAGAATACTTTTAAAAAGCAATCGATCATATTATTTGCAAAAAATGAATTAAACACATATTTTTTCGGTAACAAAAAGATTTTTTTGTAAATTACTATTTTGAACGATACCTGCAATCAGTTTTAATTAAATATTTTTTAAATTATTCATTTTTCGTGAAATAAACGGAATATTAATCTTATACTTGGCTTGCATAAATCAACGTCGGAGATCGACTAGGCTCATTTACTTGCAAAGAATATTATTATTATTATTATATTTTCACTTGGGTCAAGGGCCGGGTCAGCTCGGTCCGACGCCCGCATAAAATTGTAAAGATCTCCTCCCATAATCAAAAGTACTTTTTGTATATTTAAATTTTTGTGTGCAACGTGTGTTACTTTAGTTTTGGTCAGGAGAGATGGGCGCAATGGACTTTGAATCTAATATAAAAAATGACTCTTCGAAAGGACTATGATTTTCGACCAAAAAAGGACTCTATGATCCAAAAAAAAAAATTTGATGATAAATTTTTGTTTTACAATCCCCGACTTATCGATCTAGTGATTATGCATTTAATTTGTATGCAATGAATTCCATCATGACATCTCTTATTCAGAATAAGTCTCGCCAACCACATTGCGAAGGAGCTTTACTCGATGCATGTAAATAGGCGAATTGCATGTGTTTGTGACGATTGTTTAAGTCGAACCATTATAAATTTTTGAATTGTAAAGGAAAAAAAAGGCCAATAACACGTTTTGGACTATGTGTCAACGTATTTTGGGTTGCGATAGCAAGTGAATTACCCTCTTATAATAAGATGATTTTAATGAAAATTAAAATATGACCGTTATTTTATTCTATTCACCGCCTAAGTAGGCTCCACCAATCGGTAATCTTAATTACTACACATTGTACCACTTCTAGGAAAAAAAAAAAAGATTCCACCTTCATGCGCTACATTTATTTTAATTGTCGAATATTAAGAAGGAATCACCCTCAAGAGCATCTTTTTGTCCTTTCTTTTTTCTCTTGCCCTCTTGGACCTAACACGTAACACTTTATAACCCAATTTTGCAGACTGAGATGCATACCTAAACTTTATAATTAATTATATTGAATAAAATAAGTATTTCATGTAGTTTATCTTTGCGTATTGCATCTTTGTTCAATCTGAGAAAGGGCTATCCTTGTATGGAGAGGGAGGGGGCGGCGAAGGGAAAAAAGGAGGAAATGAAAATTGAAACAATATATATAAAAATTCGAAAAGTCTCCGACATATTCATAAATTTTGTCCCCGATTGATGACCACGTCAATAATGTTTGGATGCCAATATTGCTGTATGGGGGCGGAGGCACATTTCGTCGTTGTGAAATCTCCCACGTGACGTCCTCAACTCACGTCATTGAGAGGATAAAGTTGAACCCCATCGACGCCTCTTATCTGGTGGGTCGTCCTGTTGTTCGGAAGACTTCGAGACGACTTTGAAGTCTTCGTGTCGCCATCAATCACCAAGTTCACCAGAGGTTGGGCCCGGTTGTTTTCGTGCGGATCCAAGCCACACTTGCATGAGCCATGTGCACAAATTTCGACAATCAGATGAAGTGTCTTATATGGGGCCCGCATAAATCATTTTAAACTCAATTTTGGGAATTCATGGCGACATGAGAACGTGAATCACGCTCCCGATAAAAGCGAACCTCAATATTTGGATTTGGCATATGCTGCTTGGACAAGTAACGAAAATGTTTTTCATAAACTACTTATTTTGAGCTATACTTGTGATTAGTTTTAAATATATATTTTTTAAATTACTCAATTTTTACGAAATAAACGGAACATTAATCTTATACGGGCTCACATAAATCAACATCAGAGATCGACTAGGCTCATTTACATGCAAAGAATGTTATTATTATTATTTTTTGCTTGGTCCAGGGTTGGGTCAGCTAGGTCTGAAGCCAGCATAAAAATGTAAAGATCTCCTCCCATAATCAAAGTACTTTTTCGGTATTTAAATTTTTGTGGGCAACATGTGTTACTTTACAGAAAAAAAAAGTGCTACTTTAGTTGTGGTCAAGAAGACCGGCGTCGTGGACGTTGAATCTAATATAAAAAAAAATGACTCTTCGAAAGGACTCTATAATTTTCGACCAAAAAAAAAAAGGAATCTATGATCCAAAAAAAAAATTGGTGATAACTTCCGTTAAAATTGATGATAACTTTAGTATAAGTCTCGCAAGCCTAGTTGTGAAGGAGCTAGATGCATAAGAATAGGCAAATTGTATGTGTTTGCCACAGTTGTGTGGGTCGAACCATCCGGATATTTTGAATTGTAAAAAAAAAACCAATAACATGTTTTGGACTATGTGTCAAGATTTTTTTGGGTTGTGATATTAAGTGAATTACCCTTTTACAATATGATGATTTTAATCAAAATTGAAATACGAACGTTATTCTATTCACCGTATAAGTAGGGCTTCTCCTGTCAGTAATCTTAATTACTACACATCGTACCTCTTTTAGTAAAAAATTAGATTCCACCTTCATGCTCTACATTTATTTTAATCATCAGATATTAAGAAGGCATCACCCTCATGAGACTTGATAAGTAACCAAAAATTGTTCGCACATATATATATAATTCTTACTTTTCTTGTTGTATGCATAATTACTATTTGTAAATCAAATCTTTTTTCATTACGAGATGGCATTACCTTTTCAAAACTCAAACACAAAGTTGACTGGAATTCGTATGACACAGATATTATGATTAACTTGTTACATCATGTTAGTATGAGACCGATCCATGATATTAACAAGAAAATTCTAGAAAAAGGGATAGTATTCCATCTTATAGGCAGTTGTAATCATATTTAATCGCTCAAATACTGAAATATTGCACATAAAGGATAGACTCCTATGTTCATTGCCTATGACCTCTAAATTCTAACAAAAATATTGCAATAAATAAAGAATAGTTTGATTAGTCCATTGGTCCAGTGCAATTGTAACCACTAATCATGCGAAACTCACTTGCGCTATCTGTACGATCAAGGGCTATAATAGATCTAGTCATGTGGTCTTAGGTACATAAAAAAAAAAAATTTGCCAGTAAAAAAATACGTTTCATAAGTCGTTTTGCTAGATAACATAGTTATCCCTCGCGAGATTCATGCAGCGTAAGGGCCCGGGGGATTTTGTGCGGATCGAGGCCATACTTGCATGAACCGAATCCACAAAATCCCAATTACTTTCAACAGTTAGATTGGTTCGGTTTACATGGAGCCCACATAAATCAACGCTGAAGATCGACTGGAATCGTCTGCATGCGGACCATGTTGTTGATGTTTGCGTGCATGGTCAGGCCAACACATGAGTTTAGCTTGGTCTCGATAGAGATGCGCAATGGACAATATAAAGAACGACGGTACGAAAGAAAGAGGACTGTCAGAATAATTTGTCCACAAACTCTCCCATCAGCCAAATCATTTTGATTTAAAAGCTCAAATAATTGTGAAATGATTAAATTCCTAATTTGAAAACGAGATATTCCGTTGTAGGATCTCATATTCAAAATAACTTCTCCAATCTCTTTGAGAATGAAGCTTTATTGAATTCTTGTGAATAGACGAAGTGCATGTATCCATAACATTTGTTTAAATAGCACGGTACAAATTCTTTGTGTTACACACACAAACACACACAAGACTATCTTATTTTGAACTATGTTCAAGATTTTCGGGGTTTTGATGGCAAGCCAATCCTCATTTAATGTAAGATGATTCCAAAATTCAAATAAAGGTGTTGTTCTATTCATTGCCTAAGATGGATTTTGTTCTTGAAGTATCTCAATTAGTCAACATAGTACTTAATTATAATTTAGAGATTTAAATTGCACCATCATGTGATACAATTATATAAACTATTACATATTCAGAAGGAGTCATCCTTATGACGCTTATTAAGTAATCAAACAGAAAAAAGAAGTATATTGATGGTATTAGACATTGATTTTTATTCTAATAGGTGCATTTAAGATTTATAAAACAAATCTTTTTCCATATGGTATACTTCTCCATTGTCTGAAGAAATCATTAACAAGATTTCATATGTTTATTTAGGGTAATGGGTTAAAGCTCTTTTCTCCCACCGTGTACTCACAATAAAAATCCAAGAAGATCACCACGACTACAAAATTTTCACTGTCAGAGTTCAAACGATTAATTTGTGTTCTCAGACCATGTTAAACTTACCGTTTTACTTAAAAACTTGAACTATTTATTTATGACAAACCAGATTACAAGATAATGCCGCATCACACATTCTTGGGGTCCATTCATTGCTGAAAGCATGAGACCCAACACAAAGTGTGCCTTCATTTGATTATCCAGCTATTACATAGTACCTCATATAGCAAATATAGTTCACTGTGTATTTTTGGAAAAATAGATTGTACATCGCCAGTTTAATGGTTAGTTTCACATAAACAGTCTCATTTAGGGTGCATTTATTTGAGGGAAAGTGTTTTTTGGGAATTAGTTTTTTTGGATTTTAATCCATTTGATTAACGAAAAATGACTTAGTCAATAGAAAACACTTACCAATCAACGGAAAATTCATGCACAATAATAAAAAAAAATTTGAATTCTAAATCTAAAGATGTGAAAACACTTTTCAGAAATGCTCCTCTCTAAATTTTTTATATTTTATATTTAATTTTTTGTTTTTATTTTTATTTTTTCTCCTCCCTCCTCCAATCACCGGGCCTCTACGACAGCCAATTGGCCACTGAGCCTCAAGCTCACCAAGTCCCGGCTAGCCTAAGTGTTGACACCTGATTTTTAATCATTTTTTCTATTGCTAAAGTAATAAAAAATCCATAAAAATTCATAAAATTAAAAAATCAACTTTGGAGACCTTAGCCAAGCCTAGGGAACCAATTTTGACCAAAAAACGATTTTTCATATTTTCAGTATTTTTACGTATTTTTTATTTATTTATTTTCTAAAATTAATAGAAAATCCATAAAAATTCATAAAATTGAAAAATCAACTTTGGGAACCTTAGCCAAGCCTAGGGAACGAATTTTGACCAAAAAATAATTTTTCTTATTATATATATTTTAATTTTTTTTAAAACAAAATACAAAAATATTTGAAAATTTTGGAAAAATAACATTTGAGGCCAAAAAATACACAAAGATAGTTAATATTTTTATTTTAAATCTATTTTCATATTGGCCATCGCAAATTCAGAAAAATCCAATTCGAGTCACGTGTTCCTTCACGAGTATAATCTCGAATCGGGCCTAAAAAAATTTAATTTGAGTCAACTTATTTTAACTTTCACTTTTTATGAGTTGTGACATTATCTTCTAATATTTTAAATTTTCATCTTGGCCCAATTATACCCAGAATGACTTAATTTTGCAAAAGGGCTTTAATTAAATTATACATTATTTTCAGCGACAAGAAATGAGCTTAAATTTGACATGTGGTAAATTTTGGTGTGTCAAAAATTGTGAGGAGATTTGGACTTAAAGAAATATATTTTTTCAGGGACTGAATTGTAAATACTTAAAATTCAAGGACTAGAGTGCAAATACCTAACTCTTGAAGGATTATTTTACAAATAATAAAAAGAAGAGTTAGTGGATAAATTAGAATAGAGAATGGAAGATGAAGAAGAGGAGATGAAGAAGAGAAGTTGGAGAAGAATGGATGGAGAAAATAAGATAAGAATAGAGAAGGGAAGATGGAGATGAAGAAGAGTTAGTAGAGAAATTAGAATGGAAGATAAGAATAGAGAAGGGAAGATGGAGATTAAGAAGAGTTAGTGGAGAAATTAGAATGGGAGATAAATATGGAGAAGGGAAGATGAAGATGAAGCAGAGTTAGTGGAGAGATTAGAATGTGAGATAGAGATGGAGAATGGAAGATGAAAATGAAGAAGAGTTAGTGGAGAAATTAGAATGGGAGATAGAGTTAGTGGAAAAATTAGAATGGGAGATAGATGAGTAGGTTATAAAAGGAGGAAGAAGTGAGCTTGAGAAAAGATTTCTTGAGAGAGAAAATTTGAAGTGTTTGGGAGAATTTTTTGAGAGAAAATTTTGGATGTTTGAGAGAGTTTTGGGAGATTGAAGAAAATTTTGAGAGAAAGAAAATACCAAAAGAGAGAGAATTTTGAAGATGATGGGAGTTTAAAGCTAGGGGTTATCATCACAAATTCCTTCATCGATCAATATAAATCAAGAGTTCATCCTCGTCAACGAGCAAACAAATTCAAGCTAAGTGTTTTTATTTATTCATTTATTTATGGTTTTACTCGCAAATTAGCACAAATTGTATACACTTTCTCCCTCTCCTTTTTCTTCTATATTTTATGTCAGGAGAAGGATATCTCTACGTCAACAGCAAAAATCTCGTCGAGATGCAAAAATCGGCCCAGACAAGCTCCTAAGCTGTCCACCGATTTCTCAACTGATCTGTGACTAAAAGTCCCTCTTAATTCAAAAGAAACTCTCTATATTGGGAACATAGAGAGCGAAAATCAATTATAGAAATCCCTCCCAAAAAAATGGGAGATAAGTACTCTTTCTACTCTTCTGGTTTTAGGTGCAGATTAGCACATATTTTGTATACTAACACTTCACTCTATTTTATGTCAGGAAGCCGCAGCTCTATATCAATGGTCAATCCTATGGAAGCACAAAATCGGCTTGGAGGAGTCCTCAAGCGCGCACAAATTTCAAATTGTTGAATCAATTCGTTGTATTTCATTTTAAAAAATTCATACCCCAAAATGGAGAGGACAAAGTCCATCCGCAATTTAAATACCTGCACCATAAATCCCAAAGGGAAGAGCCAAGCCAATGCTTAGCCTCCCATTGGAGGTTTTTACTTATAGTAGTTAAATACCTGCAACTTAAATACCTGCACCTTAAATCCCAAAGGGAAGAGCCAAGCCAATGCTTAGCCTCCCATTGGAGGTTTTTACTTACAGTAGTTAAATACCTGCACCTTAAATCCCAAAGGGAAGAGCCAAGCCAATGCTTAGCCTCCCATTGGAGGTTTTTACTTACAGTAGTTAAATACCTGCAACTTAAATACCTGTACCTTAAATCCCAAAGGGAAGAGCCAAGCCAATGCTTAGCCTCCCATTGGAGGTTTTTACTTACAGTAGTTAAATACCTGCAACTTAAATACATGTACCTTAAATCCCAAAGGGAAGAGCCAAGCCAATGCTTAGCCTCCCATTGGAGGTTTTTACTTACAGTAGTTTAAATACCTGCAACTTAAATACCTGTACCTTAAATCCCAAAGGGAAGAGCCAAGCCAATGCTAGGCCTCCCATTGGAGGTGTTTATTCACTGTCATGTACTTCCTATAATTTAATTTTTGAATCATCAGACCCAAAAGATGAGTAGGTCGTAATACTGCACAGAAGTCGTTAACACACTCCCTCTTTCGGCTTCAGGGAATCTTTAACACTTAAAAAAATATAACAAATAAAAATATATACCATCCATGCATCCTATTTAAAAAGTGAAAACACAAAAGAGAATACCCTACTAGAGCTTTAGGAATAAACCAAGCCTGAGTTGCCGGATTAGGATATCCATGAAATTAAGGTACCGAAAGGGCATTAGTTTTAATTAACTAGTGTAACCAAGTCCCCGAGCTCATAATCTCTGGTTCGCAGGAATAAATTAGTTCTCCCGCTAATTTATTTAGGTTTCTAATCGACCTACCAAGAACGATTAGTGGCGACTCCAAATTTCAAAATCATTTAAACAAAAACCAAAGTTGCGATTCGGTAGGGCTTGGGAGGGTCCGCATTAGGTTAGTTAAATCTAATTAACCTAATAATCCGTTAACCCCTTTTAAAATTTTAAATTTTTTTTAGAGGGTCGCGACAGACTGGCGACTCCACTGGGGACGGGATTTTTAAATTTTCGAAAAAAGATACCAATTGGAATACTTGAATTTTTTCGAAATTTTAAAAGTCTTAGTGGACTTAAGCCAATGAAAATTTCATGGATATCTCGCTTCTGGCGATCTTGTTTGGGACTCATTCTATAGGTGTTATATTGTTTTTGCAGGATGGGAGTTATAAGGGGCGGAGTGTTTGGCTAACCCCTTTGTTTTGCAGGCTCGGTGTTTGGTTTATTTGTTTAATTTCGCATATTTTTAGAAGCGCTGTTTTGATATCAATTGTTGTGCATGTCTTGCATACTCTGAGGATCACGACACCTGCACACACAAGCGTCTAAACCCAAGTCGCGAAATTCTTCCTAGAAAACCATAGATAGGGATCGAATATGTAAAGCTCTTGCGTCGATTACGCTCGGGTTGACCATATTTTATCCCGCTCATTATCTGAATTGACAATTCTTCCCATTGTGATTTGATTGCGCGGAGGGTAAGGTTGTCAATTCAGATAGTGGGGGCCTTTTAGGTCCATACCCTGTCTCTCCTTCTTTTATTTTCTAGAGTTCACTCCTCACTTGAGTCATGCGCATGACTATGTGATTTGCATTTCTCCAAGGTAAAAGTAAGTTCTCTAATTTTATCTCGTATTTATTTTCGGTCGGTTCATGCTAGGTGTTAGTCAGTTTTTGAGCTTGATATTACGACCATTCTTTTAAAAGAAAATAAAAATTAAATTTGTCCCTCATTTCTTTTAAAAAAAATTTTGAAAAAATGATGTGAAAAATCCCTTCATGGGAATTTTATTAACCAATAAGGGATTTTTATCATGTTTTTATTGCTTCAATATAAATGAAATTTTCCTGAAAAAATTTTCCTCTGAAAATTTATTTCAATAAAAAGAAAAATTCCCTAAAAAAAAAAAACTCTAGTAGACATCAAGTGATTTTATCACATTTTTCAAATTATAAAAACTTGCAAGAAAATTCTTCTCGAGAAATTCGCTCATGTTTTTCTAAGAAAATTTTCTCTAAATAAAATTAGACTAATGTCTCGGGGGAATTGTATTGACCAATAAGAGATTTTTGTCATGTTTTTCTTGCTTCAATAAAAATGAAATTTTCCTGACAAATTTTCCTCTAAAATTTTATTTCGATAAAAGAAAAATTCCTTCAAAAAAAAAAACTTTGGTAAACATCAAGTGATTTTATCACATTTTTTCAAATTATAAAAACTTGCAACAAAAATTCTTTTCGAGAAATTTGCTCATGTTTTTCTAAGAAAATTTTCTCTAAATAAAATTAGACTAATGTCTCGGGGGAATTTTGTTAACCAATAAAGGATTTCTGTCATGTCTTTCCTGCTTCAATAAAAATAAAATTTTCCTGTCAAATTTACCTCTGAAAATTTATTCTGATAAAAAGGAAATTTCCCCCAAAAATTTTAGTAAACGTCAAGAGATTTTGTCACATTCCTTAAAAAAAATAATAAAAAAAGAGTAATAAATCTGCAAAAAAATTCTGTATTAACCCATTTCTTCCTAAGGGAATTTTTTTTTTCTGATTTCTCTATAAAATAGAAAAAATCAAATTGGACTAATATAGGAGTCATGGACCGACATTCCTTGTGTCGCATACTAATTATATCATTTTCTTTTGCAGGGAGATCCTAGATACCCTAGACGGGTGTAAAAATTAAGTTCAAAATATATCAAGAATCATCTCCAGAAATACCAAAAGACGAAAAACACCGAGGCTTCAACCGTTAATTCCGGGGGGCAAACGAACACTGTCCATCTTTGACAGACAGAGTTATGTCAATCCGTAAACTTGTATGGGCAGTGTATTCTGATATGACGGTGGATTTATACTGATTAAACACGGGGGCATATTTAATGTATTGCAGAGGATCCCGCGTCTTTTGAAAGATAATATGGATTATATAATCAGAACCCATGAAACAAATACCTTTACCTGATTAAATCAACCAGAGACCGATCTTAAAATTTCCTCTTATCCGAAACATGCGGAGGGCTTTAGAGGACCGAGGTTCTATTAATGAACGTGGCCCACAGGAATTTCTCCCGACGCTACAGGCGACCGACACGAGCAAGTGGACGCCGAAAGAAATAAAATATGGATAAAAGTGGGCACACAACAGGTGGCCGGATTTATTACCAGCGCACTGATCGAGTTGTCATAGTGTTATTGTTTGTGATCTCAAGATGGATAGTGGGGGCCACCGCCGAACCCTTCATCAATGTTCTCGATATCATCGTCTGGAGCAATTAAACAAGAACATCAAGAAAAACATTAAGCCTCGACATCTTCGGTACCTCAAATCGTTCTGTTATGCTATGCGGAAGAAACGATAGCAGGAAAATTAAACAAAAAAAATACGTAAAGCTTTTCTTTCATTCCATTCATCAAAGAGCATTACAACAGCTCACTGAGGAGGAAAAGTAAAGCCAAACTGAGCCCTGATAACCATTACGAAGGAGCTCAACTGACTCTCCAAACAGTTGATGCTCCGGGTGCACCGGGCGTTCTCAGGATCAAGCTCCGCGAGCCTAAAGAAGAGGCGATCGCGCTTCTCCTTAGCCTGGGCCATACTGGCCTCGTAATGCTCGACAGCAAACTCCAAGTCCGAAATCGCCGCCCTCTCGAAAGCAATATCTGCCGTAATGTCATCAAGTCTCTCCTGCAGCCAACCGCATTTGCACCTCATCATAATATTGCTCGGCTCCTGTTCGGCGTAAGTTCGGACCAAGGCCAGACGGTCCACCAACTTTCCCCTCTCACGAACTAGCCACGAAAGCTGATCATTGGCAAACTTGAAGGCTTTCTTGTGATTATCAGCCATAAATGTGACTATTTCCAGACGCTCGTGCCGGTCTCGGTAACGAGCTTTCACGACGGCAGTCACAATGACCGTCTCATAAGCGCGGTTATAGGCAGCTAGAAAATTAATGAAGAGGGTCGGGAAGTTCCGATACTCCCTCCCCAGTTGGGTACCCTCAACAGAAGCAGCGTCTAGGGTCCTGAATAAACCGAGGATTTCAGCCTCAACGGTAGAGTTTTGGGCTATATGAGCGTAACCTCTACCAAGAAGATTGTAGAGTCTCTCCCACCCAGCCAGGATTTCGGCGGAGAAGGTATGGTTAGGAGAATTGGCCATTTTTGAAAGCAGATCACGAAAGAAAGGAGGAGAGAGGCGAGGCAGATGATCGGAATGCGAAGGTGATAATCTGCTTCAATTTAAATAATGATTTCACAGGGGCAGTCCTTATTGGTCGAGTTTTTTCTATCTACCATTCTCTGTCGGCAACACCCCCGCTGGCTCGAATTCCAGTCAAGCGGCAACCTCAAGCTGAGCAGACCCGACGTCTCTGCAGAAAAGTTGGACGGACTGCCACCACTTTGAAAAAGAAAGAATAAAAAACGAGCTGAGTGGGAGACAAAGAAATTTTCGGCAGAAAAGGAGATACGACTCGTCTTTATTGGAGGACCCGCCAGTAAATCGACGGTGGAGATCTTGACAAGGGCCCTCTACCACGAAAAGAAAAAAGGAAGACGAACTGAGCGAGAAACAAGGATTTCCCCTTTGATCAAAAGCTGAATATCAGATTTTCTCCCTCGAAAAATCTAATAGCACTGCCCGTGAAGAGGGAAGTCGTTGCTATTGCCAGAGAGAGAACTTGTCCTCATTTGATAGTGAGAGTTCATTCGCAAGAACTCGCAGGAGAAAGATAGAGAGGAAGGAGTTCTCGTGGGAGAGGAATTCAAAACCTTCACCATCAAAGCATCGGCTTTCAAAGCCTGTTACGAGAAACCATCGACGATCCCGTGATCCCTCAAGTCCAAGAAGACATCCTGAGGCGGTCTCGAGTCGGCAGTCCTAGATCCAGAAATATGTCGAGCATTAGGGAAACGAGCGCATGTTCAACCCTGGTCGAAGCTAATGAAGTTCCTTACCCTGAGGGTCTACTGGTCATGGCCATTGACGGTAATCCAGTCTCTCTGTCAATCCTTGTTACCGTATTGAGAAAATGCCGGTATAAGGTTGTAGCTCAAGCAAAGGCGACAGAGGCCTTAGAGATATTAAGGAGGAGTGGTGACCAGTTTGATATCGTCCTCACCGCCATGGTAGGGATTGACATTGATGTTTTCACTCTCTTGGAAGTCATTAATTCTAAATTAAACATGCCAGTCCTCGTAATATCGGCAAGCGATGATCAGCAAGCCATAATGAAGGCTGTCTTAAATGGGGCCCAAGACGTCGTAACGAAACCAGTTAGGGTTCAGATGCTTCAAAACATATGGCAGCACGTGGTAAGGAAGCAATTGCACGACCATGAGAACAAGCATCAAGCCTTCAATTTTGTTCCAAGCAACTGGAGAAAGAAGATGAGTTGGTCTCCCGAGCTGCATCGTATGTTTGTTAATGCAGTTCAACAGGTAGGAATCGATTCGGCACGGCCGCAACATATACTGGAAATTATGAACGTAGAGGGACTCACTAAAGCAAATGTTTCGAGTCATCTTCAGAAGTACAGAAAAAGGGTGAGAGAACACAATGCAGCTCAGAATCAAGAAAACCAAGGCGGGACTGATCCAAGCCTGAATGTCGAGTCTCCTCGCCACCATAAGTTCCGCGGGTTAGCATGGGGCGAGCCACTTCCCATCATCAACCAAGCCAGTAGCCGTGCCATCAATCCTCCAGGCGTTAA
Organism: Psidium guajava; assembly: GCA_016432845.1. Lineage (NCBI taxonomy): Eukaryota > Viridiplantae > Streptophyta > Magnoliopsida > Myrtales > Myrtaceae > Psidium > Psidium guajava. The sequence goes on from CM028226.1 coordinate 36,532,672, forward strand.
TCAAAGTATCCCCCAGAATCACCCTAATGCTCTTCAAGAGTATAGACCGCAGGGGCAGTGTATTCAGACTCCTTGGTCTGAGCACCAACCCGTGGCTAGAATTCATCCTATGATCAGCGCGCCTGCGCAGCCAGAGAATCAGACAAGAAATTATCCTGAGCACTTCCACTTCTTTAATCCTCGAATGGAAGGAGTTTTTGGCAGCAGGATAGTTGGTGATCCCTACACTTTCTCGAGTAATGATGAATGCTCCAGCACGAGAAGTCAAATTGCTCATGGCGAGGACATAATGAGAAATCTACCGCCAGCATTTGCCAACAACAATGCCCAATTCGAGCATCATTTGCTGGAAGGTTCAAGAGATTACCCAGATGATGAGCTTACTGCCCTGGTCAACCAATTTAGGGTTGACAGACGTCCCAAGCCGCGATCAGGATCCAGTGAGTAGGGACTCTCAAACATCGATCATCCACACCCGAACCAACACGAGACTAGCTGATTATCGAAGAGCCACAGGAGAGGCAGAACTGACCTTGATTTTCCTAGAATATGAAGAACATATACTGCCGCATTCTCTTTCATTTTTGCAGGGGAAGTCTCTACTGGCCAGATTTTCCTGTCTAACATTCCCTATCAGTATCACCTCCGCTACTCGTCTCTATTCTCCAGCCAAGCAAATCCGACGTCTCTACGGCAAAGCTAAACGGGACGCCACTACTTTGAAAAAGAAAAGATAAAAAATAAGCTGAGTGGGAGACAAAGACATTTTCGGCAGAAAAGAGATACGACTCGTCTTTATTGAAGAACTCGCCAGCAAATTGACGGTGGAGACAACAACAAGGGGCCCTATCACGAAAAGATGGAAGGAGACGAGCCGAGCAAGAGACACGATAAGAAAAGAGGATTGAGAAAGGCCGGACCCTTGGAAGAAGCAATACAGTTGCTAAACCCACGTTTAATTTTAAAAGAGACGCCATGCTCGGAAGAGGGTCTTAAGGCATAGGCAATCGCTTAGAAAAATTCAAAGAGAGTGAAAACACCGGAAGCGAGTAGCAAATGTTGAGAAATCATCAACCAAATCAAAGATGTCTCAACCCAATACTCCCGAGAGCTATCATTGCCTGCTGAATATGGGAGAGGAAGAGTTCGAAGCCATGTTTGGGATCGAGCCTATGGAGCCTGGCTCTTCCGCCGACGACGTCCAAAATCTCAGTAAAGATAAGGACAATAACGGTAAGGGTCAAAAGAAGCGTTACCGTCGCCATACTAAGGAGCAGGTACAAAGGCTTGAGGATTTCTTCAGAACATGCCCTATGCCAGACGGCAAACAGAAAATGGAACTGAGTCAAGAGTTAGGACTTGAACCTTTGCAAATCAAGTTCTGGTTTCAAAATAGGCGAACCCGAATGAAGGCTCGTCATGAGCACAACGAAGCCGAGTTTCTAAGAGTTGAAAATGAAAACCTCCGAGCGGAAAACAAGATGTATAAAGAGACTTTTGACTCCGCCACCTGCCCCAACTGCAATAGCCTCCTCCTCACCCTCGATGAAATGCATGATCTGAGGATCGAAAATGCACGTTTAAGAGGTGAGTTAGACCAGTTTATAACAGGATCGAGTTCTGTTGGAGGAGGGTACAAAAGGACCAATGATACTGGATCAGCATCAATACCTCCCGAGGAAGAAGGGACAGATCACCACCAAGCGGACATTGACGATGATCTTTTCGCCATAATCAACCAGTTTGATATCGGTAAAGCATCGGGACTGTGATGCACTTGTTCAGCCAGTGACCACGAGACCTTCAATATGGCCGATGCATACCTAATTTGGGATGAAGCCAGCTGATCATGGGAGAGCCTGCAGAGGAAGCGGAACTAATCCTGAATGAGTGAATGTGTTTTATTTCCTTGCGTGATGTGTTTTTCTGCTTTTGTGAATGTGTAAAAGCAAGGAGTAATAATCCGACTTCCCCCTATTAAATGCTCGAATCCGCCACCTCACCAACCTCGCGACGAATTGATGGCGAGTGAAAATCTGCATAAACCTGAAGGGTAACTCCGTATCGTTTCAATTTACCCTCAGTTGCTCCAAGTTTTAAAATTAAGCCCCTTCTATTCTCAGGAAATTGCAAATCGACCCGAGAACGCAATCATATCCGAATACAGGTTGGATAAAATTTGGGGGCAAATCAACTCATGGGCATTACCACGGGATAGACAGCTTCGGACAAAGGAAAGTACAAGCGAAAGACGCGAACAATCTCAGAAATGGGTAATTCTGTATCGTTCTAATGTGCACATAATCATCTCAAGTCTTGAATTGTCTTATTCCATTCTTAACAGGGATTGCAAATTACCTCGAGAAATACCGTAACATGGCCCAACAAAAGTCGAGGAAAATTCAATCCAACAAAACTGGTAAAAGACTCGTGCAAGACATTCAAGATGAAGGGTAAATCAGTATCGTTTTCAATTTATCCCTTTTAATACTGGCTGATATGTCTCTTTTTCTTTTTACAGGAAATATTTACACTAACATTTAACATGTTGAAGGAGACAAATCCAAAAGAAAATTATGATCATCTGACAAGATCTATTCTGGTGAAAAATGGGGTAAATTGATCACAAGCTCTGAAGCGAAAAAGCAAATATGTCTTCCTTATCTCGTTTGATTTCAAGAATAATTTCTCTGCTTTTTACAGGGGCATTCAACCGCTAAACCGTGGCGGTCGCTGTCATTAAATAAACCGAAATGCTCCCTCACCCATATGCTTCATCACGTAGAGACAAAGTTTGAGACGAACCACCCCTCGACATAAGGAGTAGGCTTCCCAATTTGTTCGGTCCGCCCACATACCAGGGGCAATTCAAATCCGCCCATATTTGCACATTATATAAACACACGTAATGCTAAAAAATTGTCACATCTGCATTGTGCTTACACAGTTCATGAATTATGTATGACTATTCCGTGTGTTTAACTTACCAACTCCAACTTAGAGCATAAACTGCACAGGAGACATCAAATGTGCAGAATGGGGCATGACAGGATGAGGAAAGGCAAACCATTTCCACGCAAGTCTAACATTTTAATTTACAGATAAACAGCCTTTCCCCAGAGTGAGAGAAGGCCCTTTCGGATTGAAGTCCCCCATTCAGATTACATTCGAGGCGTTCATACTATGAGAACCTCCTTAAACAGAATTGGTAATGCAAGCTTGACAGAATAGTTTTGCATGATCCATATTTGGATTGATTGCATCATGAGTTATCACACAGACTACTTCTAATCATTGCCGACTTGGTTGAATAGTTTTACATGAACCGATCAACTCATTGATGAAAATGCTTGCACATGTTACCTCTGATACTGCCTGACAAGCAACACATTCCCAATGTTCAAACTACCTTCCAAAGTCTTGAAATTCATTCAGCGATTATTGAATGAACAAGCCTGGTTGTCGAGAAGCCACCAAGCATTTCTTCCAAATTCTCAGGTAAGTATATCTTCAACCTGAACCTTTCAAGAGAATGAATTCTGACGGTTGTTGGGGTACTCGAATCCATTGCGGTACATACAGGTATCCACCTTCTTCAATAAAGCATGATTTGTCTCAAGGACAGAAATGTTCGAGACCTTTTGATCTCTGCCTCTTTGGTTTATTCCTAAAGCGACAGGATAATATAATTTGGGTTTGAGCTTCTGCAGGATTCCTGATCTTTCCAGATTCCAGAATGGCACCCTTTGAGGTACACCAAGTCCTTCTTACAGGCAAAATAAGTCCTTCTTACAGGCAAACCAAGTCCTTCTTACAGGCAAATCAAGTCCTTCTTATAGGCACAAAGTCCTTCTTACAGGCAAATCAAGTCCTTCTTACAGGCAAAACAAGTCCTTCTTACAGGCACAAAGTCCTTCTTACAGGCAAATCAAGTCCTTCTTACAGGCAAAACAAGTCTTCTTACAGGCACAAAGTCCTTCTTACAGGCAAATCAAGTCCTTCTTACAGGCAAAACAAGTCCTTCTTACAGGCAAATCAAGTCCTTCTTACAGGCATAAAGTCCTTCTTATAGGCAAACCAAGTTCTTCTTACAGGCACCAAGTCCTTCTTACAGGCAAACCAAGTCCTTCTTACAGGCAAAACAAGTCCTTCTTACAGGCACAAAGTCCTTCTTACAGGCAAATCAAGTCCTTCTTACAGGCAAAACAAGTCCTTCTTACAGGCAAAACAAGTCCTTCTTACAGGCATAAAGTCCTTCTTATAGGCAAACCAAGTTCTCCTTACAGGCACCAAGTCCTTCTTACAGGCATAAAGTCCTTCTTACAGGCAAACCAAGTCCTTCTTATAGGCACCAAGTCCTTCTTATAGGCAAACTAAGTCCTTCTTACAGGCAAACCAAGTCCTTCTTACAGACACAAAGTCCTTCTTACAGGTAAATCAAGTCCTTCTTACAGGCACAAAGTCCTTCTTACAGGCACAAAGTCCTTCTTACAGGCAAATCAAGTCCTTCTTACAGGCACAAAGTCCTTCTTACAGGCATAAAGTCCTTCTTACAGGCAAATCAAGTCCTTCTTACAGGCATAAAGTCCTTCTTACAGGCAAACAAAGTCCTTCTTACAGGCAAATCAAGTCCTTCTTACAGGCACAAAGTCCTTCTTACAGGCAAAGTAAGTCCTTCTTACACGCAAAACAAAGTCCTTCTTACAGGCAAACAAAGTCCTTCTTACAAGCAAATCAAGTCCTTCTTACAGGCAAAGCAAGTCCTTCTTACAGGCACAAAGTTCTTCTTACAGGCAAAGCACCAAGTCCTTTTTACTGGCACCAAGTCCTTTCTACAGGCACCAAGTCCTTCTTACAGGTATCTTCATGTGGTGACCTACCATACGGGTCAAATCTCAATCAAAATTTAATCATTAGAATCCTTTTATTAGGAATCTACCATGGTACGACCCACCATACGGGTCAAATGGTATGACCCACCATACAGGTCAAATTTTAATTCAATTTTTAATCAGTAGAATCCTTTTATTAGGAATCTACCATGGGTTGATCCACCATACGGGTTCAAGTTCAACCACCCTAAAGTTTTTTTATATAACGAATCCTTAGGTTCTCATTTCATTTTCAGTGGAACAATCATGTCACGACTCTTTTTATTTACTTGTATTGAGTCGATAAGAATCCAGGTGTCATCTCGTCTTTGAAATGAACCTCTACCGAGCTTCCTTTCAAAGAGGGGCAGCTGTTGACACCTGATTTTTAATCATTTTTTCTATTGCTAAAGTAATAAAAAATCCATAAAAATTCATAAAATTAAAAAATCAACTTTGGAGACCTTAGCCAAGCCTAGGGAACCAATTTTGACCAAAAAACGATTTTTCATATTTTCAGTATTTTTACGTATTTTTTATTTATTTATTTTCTAAAATTAATAGAAAATCCATAAAAATTCATAAAATTGAAAAATCAACTTTGGGAACCTTAGCCAAGCCTAGGGAACGAATTTTGACCAAAAAATAATTTTTCTTATTATATATATTTTAATTTTTTTTAAAACAAAATACAAAAATATTTGAAAATTTTGGAAAAATAACATTTGAGGCCAAAAAATACACAAAGATAGTTAATATTTTTATTTTAAATCTATTTTCATATTGGCCATCGCAAATTCAGAAAAATCCAATTCGAGTCACGTGTTCCTTCACGAGTATAATCTCGAATCGGGCCTAAAAAAATTTAATTTGAGTCAACTTATTTTAACTTTCACTTTTTATGAGTTGTGACATTATCTTCTAATATTTTAAATTTTCATCTTGGCCCAATTATACCCAGAATGACTTAATTTTGCAAAAGGGCTTTAATTAAATTATACATTATTTTCAGCGACAAGAAATGAGCTTAAATTTGACATGTGGTAAATTTTGGTGTGTCAAAAATTGTGAGGAGATTTGGACTTAAAGAAATATATTTTTTTCAGGGACTGAATTGTAAATACTTAAAATTCAAGGACTAGAGTGCAAATACCTAACTCTTGAAGGATTATTTTACAAATAATAAAAAGAAGAGTTAGTGGATAAATTAGAATAGAGAATGGAAGATGAAGAAGAGGAGATGAAGAAGAGAAGTTGGAGAAGAATGGATGGAGAAAATAAGATAAGAATAGAGAAGGGAAGATGGAGATGAAGAAGAGTTAGTAGAGAAATTAGAATGGAAGATAAGAATAGAGAAGGGAAGATGGAGATTAAGAAGAGTTAGTGGAGAAATTAGAATGGGAGATAAATATGGAGAAGGGAAGATGAAGATGAAGCAGAGTTAGTGGAGAGATTAGAATGTGAGATAGAGATGGAGAATGGAAGATGAAAATGAAGAAGAGTTAGTGGAGAAATTAGAATGGGAGATAGAGTTAGTGGAAAAATTAGAATGGGAGATAGATGAGTAGGTTATAAAAGGAGGAAGAAGTGAGCTTGAGAAAAGATTTCTTGAGAGAGAAAATTTGAAGTGTTTGGGAGAATTTTTTGAGAGAAAATTTTGGATGTTTGAGAGAGTTTTGGGAGATTGAAGAAAATTTTGAGAGAAAGAAAATACCAAAAGAGAGAGAATTTTGAAGATGATGGGAGTTTAAAGCTAGGGGTTATCATCACAAATTCCTTCATCGATCAATATAAATCAAGAGTTCATCCTCGTCAACGAGCAAACAAATTCAAGCTAAGTGTTTTTATTTATTCATTTATTTATGGTTTTACTCGCAAATTAGCACAAATTGTATACACTTTCTCCCTCTCCTTTTTCTTCTATATTTTATGTCAGGAGAAGGATATCTCTACGTCAACAGCAAAAATCTCGTCGAGATGCAAAAATCGGCCCAGACAAGCTCCTAAGCTGTCCACCGATTTCTCAACTGATCTGTGACTAAAAGTCCCTCTTAATTCAAAAGAAACTCTCTATATTGGGAACATAGAGAGCGAAAATCAATTATAGAAATCCCTCCCAAAAAAATGGGAGATAAGTACTCTTTCTACTCTTCTGGTTTTAGGTGCAGATTAGCACATATTTTGTATACTAACACTTCACTCTATTTTATGTCAGGAAGCCGCAGCTCTATATCAATGGTCAATCCTATGGAAGCACAAAATCGGCTTGGAGGAGTCCTCAAGCGCGCACAAATTTCAAATTGTTGAATCAATTCGTTGTATTTCATTTTAAAAAATTCATACCCCAAAATGGAGAGGACAAAGTCCATCCGCAATTTAAATACCTGCACCATAAATCCCAAAGGGAAGAGCCAAGCCAATGCTTAGCCTCCCATTGGAGGTTTTTACTTATAGTAGTTAAATACCTGCAACTTAAATACCTGCACCTTAAATCCCAAAGGGAAGAGCCAAGCCAATGCTTAGCCTCCCATTGGAGGTTTTTACTTACAGTAGTTAAATACCTGCACCTTAAATCCCAAAGGGAAGAGCCAAGCCAATGCTTAGCCTCCCATTGGAGGTTTTTACTTACAGTAGTTAAATACCTGCAACTTAAATACCTGTACCTTAAATCCCAAAGGGAAGAGCCAAGCCAATGCTTAGCCTCCCATTGGAGGTTTTTACTTACAGTAGTTAAATACCTGCAACTTAAATACATGTACCTTAAATCCCAAAGGGAAGAGCCAAGCCAATGCTTAGCCTCCCATTGGAGGTTTTTACTTACAGTAGTTTAAATACCTGCAACTTAAATACCTGTACCTTAAATCCCAAAGGGAAGAGCCAAGCCAATGCTAGGCCTCCCATTGGAGGTGTTTATTCACTGTCATGTACTTCCTATAATTTAATTTTTGAATCATCAGACCCAAAAGATGAGTAGGTCGTAATACTGCACAGAAGTCGTTAACACACTCCCTCTTTCGGCTTCAGGGAATCTTTAACACTTAAAAAAATATAACAAATAAAAATATATACCATCCATGCATCCTATTTAAAAAGTGAAAACACAAAAGAGAATACCCTACTAGAGCTTTAGGAATAAACCAAGCCTGAGTTGCCGGATTAGGATATCCATGAAATTAAGGTACCGAAAGGGCATTAGTTTTAATTAACTAGTGTAACCAAGTCCCCGAGCTCATAATCTCTGGTTCGCAGGAATAAATTAGTTCTCCCGCTAATTTATTTAGGTTTCTAATCGACCTACCAAGAACGATTAGTGGCGACTCCAAATTTCAAAATCATTTAAACAAAAACCAAAGTTGCGATTCGGTAGGGCTTGGGAGGGTCCGCATTAGGTTAGTTAAATCTAATTAACCTAATAATCCGTTAACCCCTTTTAAAATTTTAAATTTTTTTTAGAGGGTCGCGACACTAAGCTCACTCAAGGCTCGCCAGTGGCCGCTACTGGCCGATCAGGGTGGAGGAGGAAAGGAAAAAAAAAAGAAAAAAGGGAAAGAAAAAAATATTTGCAATTTTTGTTTCATGAGATAAAGTAATAGATGGAAATCATTTTCTAAATGAGATCTAAACCCCAAAAAATATTTTCAGTCACATATCACCAAACAAAGGAAAACTAATCATTTTCTTGTAAATTTATTCCCTAGAATATACTTTCCTTTTAACATGAAATTTTCTGTGAAATAAACAACATTTATATTCGATTTGAAGATTATAACTACCAACCTTTCTGTTGATCTTTCTATTTTCAGTACTCCATACAATGGATGTTTAATCCAAATAAATTGTAAACTAGACTTATGATTCTAGAACATTAAATTCTTTTGACAAATTAGTGAGACAAAGCATATACTGTGACAAACATAGGGTAAAAATCCCAAATTGGTATACCCTTCAATTATCACGTGTCATCCAACTTAGCAATTTGATGATAAAATTTAACCAAAAACTATTGAAGATAAAATTGTCACAAGTGTAAAAGTTTGGGGTAAATTTGTCACAAGTGTACTAGTTTGAAATTTTTCGTTGTAAAAAAATAATTTATGGTAAATTTGTCATACGTGTATCAGTTTGAGATTTTTTGTGTTTAAAAAATTAATTTGGGATAATTTTATCATAAAATGTACCAGTTTAAAGTTCTTCATGATATTAACCCTAAATAAACAAATGTCACACCTTAACTCGAGATGACATGGCCATCCTTCCAATGGTAAGATGCAACCTCAAATATAAACTAACACCCCGTTATCAAAATATATATCTCAGTTCATATAAATATATCTGACAAACTTCGGTGCTCGAATTTTAGTGTGATGCTCTGATTTTAGTGTAATCTGGTCTCGGGTGGTAATAATAAGATTATGTCTAATGCTTCCCCCAAGATAGCTCAGATTACCATTTTTTGTTTTTATTTACTATTTTAATTTATTCATTGCTTTACTTACTTTTGAGTGTTTGATCTATTATAAAAAATGCTTGATCATGTAGTTGCATGTGAGGAAATAAAATCGACGAAGACTGTATGAAAACTTTCCTTAAATGAAAATAGGTACGGATTACGTAATTTTCTAAATTATAGCAAGTAAAGAGATCTCTCATGTTATACTTGGTTTCTATCCAGCCTACAACAGGGTTGGTCATGACTACCAACTCTATCTCTATATGATTAGATATAAGAAATCAAATTGTGATCAATATGGCTTAAGAGAGCCTGTGCGAAACGCAACTGCCCCCTGCAAGATGGTTATTCGCGCTCACACAGCAATTGGTTAGCTTCTTCAATCTTGTTAGACGAAATGTGGTCATCTGGCGATGGGGTCCGGTTGTTTTAGTACTGATCCAAGCCATACTTGCGTGAACTAGACACACAAGATGAAAATAAATTATACCATTAGATGATGTTACTCTCATATGGAGCACACATAAATTGACATTGGAGATACAATAGGGTTATCTACCTTGCGGAGCATGCTATTATTATTATTATTATTATTATTATTATTATTATTATTATTGGTGCAAGGTCAGGCCAACTGGATCTGAAGCCAGCATATACACGAATGGTCTCTTCACAGGTTAATCCAAGCTACTTTCCTTCGATTTTACTAAAGTAAGACATGTTACTTTCATTTGGTCTCGATAGAGGAGGAAGGGGCATAATGGACTTTGCGCCTAATGTGGAAAAACGATTGATCCAAAAAGCACTCCTTGATCAAAATAATTTGGGGCATAACGGACATTGCACCTATTTGAAAAAAATGATTGATCAAAATAGTACTCCTTGATCAACATAATTTGGCCTAAACTTAAACTTATTTTATTTAAAATATCGATTTATTAGTTGAGTGATTAAGCAAGAAATTAGATACGATAGATTCTATCTCAGCATCTCATGTTCAGAATAACCCCGTTAGTTACCTTATTATGGATGGAGCTTGATTAGATGCATGAGAACTGGCGAATTACTTCCACCCATGACATTTATTTAAGTCTAATAGTCTGAACATTTGATGCTGCCAAAAGCAAAGCCAATGACTTATTTTAGACTGCATGTCATGATTTTCGGGGTTTTGATTTGAGATGATTTGAGGATGATAACAATACACTCTATTATAGACCGATAGAAGTAGTATAACTAAATTAACATCGGCCCTATGCGACAAGAGCTCATTGACATAGAAATAGGAATTAGGGAAGTCGTCATCATCTTCTTCTTCTTTTTCTCTTTTCGATGCCCCTTCACGTCATGGAGAAAGGTCCTCCGACGGTACGGATCGACCTTCCACTGAGCATCCCACTGTCCATTTTTTCTTTACTTTTACTTTGGCATTTCATCTTGTTCTTCGAAGGACTTAACCCGACTTTGGGAATCTTCCTGCGAGACATCGTGCGGTCGCCCGGAGTCCTGGTGGCTTTAGTGCGGATCCGAGCCACACTTGAGTGAATCGGATGCACAAAACTCCGATGAATTTCCACCGTTGGATAATGTCGGTCCCACATGGTGTCCCATGAATCCACGTTGGAGATTCATTGGGGTCATACCCATGTGGAGCATACTTTTAATATTTTCTTGAGGGCGGCTCGGGCCAACTGGGTCCGAAGCTAGCATGAAAGTGAAAAGGCCTCTTGACAAGTTAGGTACTTTTCTAAGATTAACTTTTGCTGTGCAACACATGTTACCTTCGTTTGGTCTCGATAGATGGGCGTAATGGATTTGGATTTGACATCATAAGCGATAGTTCAAAAAGGGACTCAATGATCAAAATAATTTGATATTTTAGCTAGATCATCCTATTTTAGAATCTCGAATTATTGGATTGATGATTAAATGTTAAATTTGGATAGAACGGATTTTGTTATATTGTCTCGCGTTCAGAATAACCTCGCTAGCGATCCCATGCATAGAGCTTTACTAGATGCATGTGTGTACATTTTTGACATTTTTTAAGTCAAATATTCTCAAGAAGAAGAAGAAGAAGAAGAAGAAGAAGAAGAAGAAGAAGAAGAAGCTAATACCTTTTTGGAGGACTTGTTAAGGTTTTCGAGATTGTGAAGCAAGTCAATCAGCCTTTTAATTTAGGAAGATTTCATCAACATTAAAACACAGCAATTGTTCTACTCACAGCATTAGAAGGGTCTTCTCCTATAAGTGATCTTAATTACTATGCATACTTGACTAATAATTTAGAGATTTAAAACTCTACTTTTAATTGGTTTGCATATATAAATAGAGTTTGGCATCACTTTCAATGTTATTAGAAAAACTCTTATCAAAATATTGAAATCAAAAGTATTTCTTGTAGTTTAACTTTGCGTAATGCATCTTCGCCCGATTTGGCGAAGGGCTGCCCTCGCTTGGTGAGGGCAGTCATCACCCACCTAGGCTAAGTGAGGGTGACCCTCGCCTAAGGCCATCAAAGGGAAGAAAGGAAGAAATAAAAATTGAAAATATATAAAAAAAATCGAAAAGTTATTGAAATATCAATACATTTTATCAATGACGGACATTCACATTAACGATTTTTTCAAGAATAGTCAAAGACACATTTCGTCATTTGTGAAATCTCCCGCATGACTAAATTAATATCTTAGTAATGGATCGCAGTTCTATATCATATCTTAAACAACAATGTAAGGAAGTAGTCTCAAACTCTACTTTTAATTGATTCGCATGTGTAAATAAAGTCTGGCAGTATTTTCAGTATTATTAGAAAAATTCTTTTCAACAGATTGAAATAAAAAGCATTTCTTATAATTTATCTTTGTGTAATGCATCTTTGCCCAATCTAACAAAGGGTTGCCCTCGCTTGGTAAGGGTGGCTGTCGCCCACTCAAGCCAAGCGAGGGACAGCCATCCTCACCAAGCGAGGGCCTGAGGCTGGCGGAGAAAAGAAGAAAAGAAATAAAAATTAAATATATAAATATAAAAAGTTATTAATATATTAATAAATTTAATTCACGATTAACGTTTACACCAGTGACTTTTGGATTTGTCTTCCTTGAATGGACGGAGGCACATTTCGTCATCGTGAAATCGCCCACGTGACGTCCTCAACTCACGTCATTGAGAGGATAAAGTTGAACCCCATCGACGTCTCTTATCTGGTGTGTCGTCTTGTTCTTCGGAAGACTTCGAGACGACTTTGAATTCTTCGTGTCGCCATCAATCACCAAGTTCACCAGAGGCTGGGCCCGGTGGTTTTCGTGCAGATCCAAGCCACACTTGCATGAGGCGTGTGCACAAATTTCGACCGTTCGATGAAGTCTGTCTTATATGGGAGCCACATAAATCATTTTAAACTCGATTTTGGAAATTCATGGCGACATGAGAGCGTGAATCACGCTCCGGATAAAAGCAAACCTCAATATTTGAATTTGGCGTATGATGTTTGGACAAGGAACGGCACTAAAACATTTGGAATCCAGCTCTACTTTTGTCGATGGCATCTGATTCTTAGTAAAGAGTGAGAAACGAGTGGTTTGAAGAATATTCTTAAAAAATAAGCTATCACATCACTTACAAAAATGAATTAAACACATATTTTTTTGGTAATGAAAATATTTTTCATAAATTACTTATTTTGAGCGATACATATGATCAGTTTTAAGAAAATATTTTTCAAATCGACATTTTTGCGAAACAAGCAGAACATTAATCTTATATCAAGCTTGCATAAATCAAAGTCGGAGATCGACTATGCTCATTTACATGCGAAGAATATTGTTATTATTATTATTATTATTATTATTATTATTATTAATTTGCTTGGGTCCAGGCCGGGTCAGCTGGGTCTGAAGAAAGAATAAAAATATAAAGACCTCCTCCCATAATCAAATGTACTTTTTCTATATTTAAATTTTTCTGTGCAACATGTGTTACTTTACAGGAAAAAAAAACATGTCTTACTTTAGTTTTGGTCAAGAAGATAGGGGTAATGGACTTTGAATCTAATATATAAAAAAATGACTCTTCGAAAGGACTCTATGATCCAGAAAAAAAAAATTGACGATAACTTCCGTTCAAATTTTTGTTTTACAATCTCGAATTATTGATCAAGTGATTAAGAGTTTAATCTGTATGCAATGAATTCCATCATGACATCTCTCATTCGGAATAAGTCTCACAAGCCACATTGTGAAGGAGCTTTGTGAATATGCAAATTGCATGAGTTTGTGACAGTTGTTTAAGTCGAACCGTCCGGATATTTTGAATTGTAAAAGAGAAAAGAAGGCAATAACGTGTTTTGGACTATGTGTCAAGATTTTTTGAGTTGTGACAGCAAGTGAATTACCCTTTTATAATAAGATGATTTTAATCAAAATTAAAATATGACCGTTATTCTATTCACTGCCTAAGTAGGGCTTCACCTATCAGTAATCTTAATTACTGCACATCGTACCACTTTTAGAAAAAATTACATTCCACGTTCATGCGCTACATTTACTTTAATTGTCAAATATTAAGAAGGTACCACCCTCATGAGACTTGTTAAGTAACCAAAAATTTCGTGTGTGTATATATATATATATATATATATATATATATATATAACTTTTGATTTTTCTCATTGTATGTGTAATTACTATTTATAAATCAAATCCTTTACCATGACAAGGTGGCATTACCTTTATAAAACTCATACACAAAGTTGCTTAGAATTCATAGGACATGGATATTGTGATTGACTTGTTATATCATATCATTATGAGACCGATTCATGATATTAACAAGAAAATTCTAGGAAAAAGGACAGTATTCCATCTTACGGGTAGTCGTAACCATATTTAATCGTTCAAATACCGAAATATTGCACACAAAGGATAGATTCTTATGTTCATTGCCTATGACCTCTAATTCCAACTAAAACAATGTGTTAAATAAAGAATCTTTTGTCTGGTCCATTGACCAGATGCAATTATAACCACTTATCATGCAGAACTACCTATGCTATTTGTATGATCGAAGGCTATGATAGATCTAGTCATGTGGTCCTAGGTGCATGAAAAAAAAATTTACTGATAAAGAAATACGTTTCATAAGTTGTTTTGCTAGAGAACATAGTTATCCCGAAATCGAAATAACCAAATCCCTTTTTCATTTTTTCCCTTTTGTTTGGAACTATTATTACAAATGTACTTTTGGATGCTTAGCTCATTTAATCAAATACTACCGCATATCATTAGAAAATTATTGATATTACTACAAGATTGTGATTTTTTATTATTTAATATGCTTTGTATGACCCTAAATATGCTTACGAGTCCATGTCGAGCCTACACGAAGGCGTACGCAATATTTATTAATATACATAAAAGGGTACCACTTTTTTCAAACATTAGAACATTATTATATGTCTATTATTCGAGATCTGTAAAGTAAATTCTTTTAGAAAATAACTGTCCCTGGAAATTAAAAAGGATCATTCTATGTAGAAATAAATCGTAGTTATTATCCCACAATCCCTCTTTTCTTTACTTTTTTTCTCTCGCATTTTGCTGTGCTCTTCGAAAGACTTCGGATCGAGGACGACTAGTAAAGTCTTCGTCCACCAAGTTCTTCCCACAAAAATCCCAATTACTTTTGGTTTAAATGGAGCCCACATAAATCAACGTTGGAGATAGGGATGAGCGGTTCCAGGTTCCGTACAGGTTCTACTTGGAACCTGGAACCTACCCGTCTATACAAGTTCCTCATTTTGTGGAACCTGAAACCTACCCTGCATATCTTGGAACCTAGAACCAACCCTATCACAGGTTCCAGGGTTGGTTCCACGTTCCACCAAGGTTCCACATGTATTATTAGTTGAAAGATTACAGTGAATAATCACATTTAATGACCATCACCAACTGTTAAAATTCACTAACCACAACTCATATTTAGAGACGAAAAAATATGAAACATTGACAAAGTAAAAGTCTTAATGATAAAGTGATTTTGTATTACACACTCAGCATTGGATATTATGTAATACCGCAGGATGACGCAAAGACATATACCAAGAAAAAATATAAAAACTTGATCCAGGGTCCAGGTTCCGGTTCCAGGTTCCATCTACCGAGAACCTGGAACCTACCCGTCAAAATAGGTTCCCTAATTTTTGGAACCTGGAACCTACCCTTCATACCTTGGAACCTGAAACCAACCGGTTCCATCGATCCAGTTCTTCAGATTCCAGATTCTACCCTGGAACCATGCTCACCCCTAATTGGAGATGGACTGGAATTGTTTGCGTGCGAAGCATGTTGTTGACGTTTGGGTGCAGGGTCAGGTACAATGGAAAGGAAAATGGTTGGTAAAAAAGGGGGTGAGGCACGTGACCTTAGCTTGGTCTCGATAGAGATGTGCAAAGGATAATATAAAGAATGACGGCACGAAAGAGGACTCAATGATCAGAATAATTTATCGACAAACTTTCCTCTCGGCCAAATCATTTTGATTTAAAAGCTCGAATAATTGTGAAATCATTAAATTCTTAATTTGAACACGAGATATTTTATCGTAGAGTCTCATACTCAAAATAACTTCTTCAGTCTCTTTGAGAATGAAGCTTAACTGAATGTATGAAATCAGCCGAGTTGCATGCATCCATGACATTTGCTTAAATCGCATAGCACGAATTCTGTGTTACCAAAAAAAAAAAAAAGACAATATCTTATTTTGAACTATGTTCAAGATTTTCACGATTTTCATGGCAAGTCAATCATCATCTAATGTAAGATGATTCGATCAAAACTCAAATAAAAGTGTTGTGCTATTCATTGCCCAAGATGGGCTTTATCCAATAAATATCTTAATTACTCAGCATAGTACTTAATAATAATTTAGAGATTTAAATTGCACCAGCATGCGATACAATTATTTATATAAACTTTTACATTGCATACAAATTAAACGCTTAATCACTCAATCAATAATTCGAGATTGTAAAACAAAATTTTGGACGGTATAAGAGATGTCTTAGGCCCACGCTTTTAAATTATTGGACGAGGAATCTTATTACAGAAATAATGGACGTCTTAGGCCCACAATTTGGAATCCAGCTCTGCTTTTGTCAATTGCATCTGATGCTTGGACAAGGAATGGCACTGAAATATTTTATTTTATTTTTCCAAGCTAAAGGAGCCAAGAAAGTTGCTCTTTCAAGAGCGATAGTGATAGAAATTCTACTTTGTGATTTTGTAATGTTATTTAGTTGAAATCGGGTATGGCTGGCAAACGAT
Organism: Psidium guajava; assembly: GCA_016432845.1. Lineage (NCBI taxonomy): Eukaryota > Viridiplantae > Streptophyta > Magnoliopsida > Myrtales > Myrtaceae > Psidium > Psidium guajava. The sequence continues at coordinate 36,549,315 of CM028226.1, forward strand.
GAAAACTAAAAATCAATGGTTCTTTTTAGTTTTTCTTCTAGAGCGAGGTCTATCTCACACGGCACACGTTTCGTCAACAAGAAAGGTCATCCTCGGAATGGATCTTGGTGAACCCCACAAGATCTCTTCTGTGGTGCTTTCTTTTTGTGCTCTAGTATGTCGTCACGTTCTTCGAAAGACAAGTCCTCTTGCACACACATTCTCATGTCACCGTCACTAGGTCTTCCCCTATTCGTCATCAGATGTTGGGTCCGGTAATTTATTTCGAAAAAAATAAGTGATTTAAAATATATTTTTAAAAAATAATTGATCATATCACTTACAAAAATAAATTAAACACATATTTTTTTGGTAACAAAAATGTTTTTCACAAACTATTTATTGCAAGAGACTACTTATTTCAAGCGATACCTATGGTCAATTTTAAGCAAATATTTTTAAATCACTTAGTTTTTGCGATGGGCGTAATGGACTTTGAATCCAATATAAAAAAAATTACTCTTCAAAAGGACGCTATGAAAAAAAAAGGGGGGGTTAACTTCGGCTCAAATTTTTGTTTTACAATATCAAATTATCGATCAATTTATATGCAATGAATTATATCACGACATCTCTCATTCAGAATAAGTCTCGCCAGCCACATTGTGAAGGAGTTTTATTAGATGCATGTGAATAAGCGAATTGCATGTGTTTTTGACAGTTGTTTAGGTTGAACCGTCCGAATATTTTGAACTGTAAAGAAAAAAAGGCCAATAACATGTTTTGGACTCTGTGAAGATTTTTTGGGTTGTGATAGCCAGTGAATTACCTTTTACATTAAGATGATTTTTATCAAAATTGAAATATGACCGTTATTCTATTCACTGCAAAAGCATGGCTTCTCCTATCAATAATCTTAATTACTAGACATTGTACCACTTTTAGGAAAAATTACATTCCACCTTCACACGCTACATTTATTTTAAAGGTCACCCTCATGAGACTTGTTAAGTAACCAAAAATTGTGCATATATATATAATTCTGATTTTTCTTGTTGTATGTGTAATTACTATTTATAAATCAAATCCTTTTGCATTACGAGATGGCATTACCTTTTTAAAACTCATACACAAAATTGACTAGAATTCGTATGACATGGATATTGTGATTGACTTGTTACATCATATCAGTATAAGACTGATCCATGATATTAACAAGAAAAGTAGTCCATCTTATAGGCAATCGTAACCATATCTAACTGCTCAAATACCAAAATATTGCACACAAAGGACAGACTCCTATGCTCATTGCCTATGACCTATAAATTCCAACTAAAACATTGCGATAAATAAATAAAAAATCTTTTTCCTAGTCCATGGACCCAATGCATTTGTAACCACTAATCATGTGGAACTCACGAGCGCTATCTTTATAATCAAGGGCTATGATAGATCTAGTCATGTGATCATAAGTGCATGAAAAAAAAAATTTCCAGAGAAGAAATAAATTTCATAACTTGTTTTGCTAAAGAACATAGTTATCCCGAGATTGAAATAGCCAAATCCCCTTTTCAATTTTTCCCCTTTGTTTGGAACTACTATTACAAATGTACTTTTGGATGCTTAGCTCATTTAATCAAATACTACCGCATATCATTAGAAAATTCTTGATATTACTGCAAGATTATGATTTTTAATTATTTCATACACCTTGTATGACCCTAAATATGATTACAAGTCCATGTTGAGTCTATGCGATGGGGCCCGCAATATTTATTAATGTACATAAAAAAAGGGTACCAATTTTTTCAAACCCTAGAACGTCATTATGTCTATTATTCGAGACATGTAAAGTAACTTTCTTTAGAAAATAATGGTTCCCGAGTTTAAGAAAGATGATTCTATGTATAAATTAATCATAGTTATTATTCCAAAATCTCTCTTTTCTTTACTTTTTTCTCTCGCATTTTGCTGTGCTCTTCGAAAGACTTCAGATCAAGGACGACTTGTAATAGATAGTTTCACATAAGCAGTCTCATGTACAGTGCATTTTTTTGAGTGAAAGTATTTTTTAGGAATTAGTTTTCGGTCTTTCACTTGTTTGATTTGCCGAAAAGGGCTTAATCAACAAAAAATACTTTCCAATCAATGAAAAATTCATACATAATGTTAAGACAAGTGAATTCTCAATCAAAAGAAGTGAAAACACTTTATAGGTATGCTTATCTCCATTTTTTATATTGAATTTATATTTAATTTTGTTTTATTTTATGCTCATATTTCTTTTTTCTTTTTTCTTCTCCCTTTGCCAATCGCCGGACCTCAACGACAGCTGATTCGTCGGTGAGCCTCAAGCTCACCAAATCCTGGCTAGCTTGAGCTCACTCAAGGCCCTTCAATGGCCGTTGCCAATCATCGCAGTGTAGAAGGAAGGAAAAAAGAAGAAAAAAATATTTACAAGTTTTTTTTTTGTCTAAGATAAAGTGATGAGATCAAAAAAAATTTTCAAATGAGATCCAAACACCATAAAATATTTTCGGTCACATATCATCAAAAAAAGATAAACTAATTATTTTCCAATAAAATTATTTCCTAGAAAATATTTTCCTTTAACATGAAGTTTTCTGCGAAATAAACAACCCTTATATTTGAATTGAAGATTATAACTACCAACCTTTTAAAACAATGGTGTACGTAGTCGATGGTGTAAAATTTTATTTACATTGGTTGCATATGCTACGTTTACTCTGTATTTTTTTTTTTCTGATGTAGCTTTTCTCATCTTGCAATTACGTATCTTTACAACAAGGATACTAGTGGAAATAAGATCCAGGAATTCGTTAGCATAACAATTTTTAACTGATTATAACAATATATTGTGAGTTATAAATTCTTAAAAGAGTGAACTCCACAATAATTTTTAATTATTATTTTTGTGGCCAAAATAGACTATTAGCATCATAGTCTCCAAAATTTGTTATGTAATTAACTTCCTAAGATTTATAATTGTAGATCATAATTAGCATTACTGTTGTAGTATAATTTGACCAGTAAAATGGAAGGAATTAGCGACCATTGGCAACTAACTCTCAATAAACGCTATTATAAGAGTTCCACACATGTAATATATAGAGTTCCAAACATGTAATATGATGTTTCATTTAAGCTACTGTTAATTTGAGTGAGTCGATCATCGTCGGCTCACCCCAATATAAAGAGAGTACTATCAGGATAATAATTTGCCATAGCATAGTCAAATCTACTCAACAAAGAAATTAAGATTTTCCAAGGCCAACGAGCAACTAGGATTCCGAACTTGCGACCAGTGTGGCTCGAGTGGTCCAAAACTACTAGAAAGTAAGCTTTACCTGCAGTGTTTTTTTTTTTAATTGGTAAGGAGCTTTACCCGCAGTGTTGATAATTCCTTTTTTTAATTTTACTTCGTCTTGAATTTCTTGATAGTACTATTCCTAGACAAGTAATGCTATATGTATTGACGAATCATACTAAACTTTTACAGTAATAAATGTGGTACTTGCGTATTAGTTTCTTAAACAACTCGGCTATTCATAGAATGGATCATGCTTATTTGAACGCATAATTGAAACAACATCATGTACTATTTTGGTATAGAAAGTTGCTACTCTGATAGTATTGACGGTTATTTTTAATCATGTAATTTTTCAATCAATGAGTATTTTATACAAAACATGCAATAATGATATATCGATCTACAGTTGAGATTTTACTTTTCATAATAGTGCTGTTAGGAAAACATTTTCTTTTGGTATATTGTGACCATCCGTTTCACTAGGATAACGAATTAGGGCGCATTGCCCTCCATGCATAAACTATCTTTTGCACCGGTACATTTTAGTTCAATAAAAGAAGAACAAAAAGAAAAACGTTTGTACGTCTTTCTTATTAGCATTAATTGTGCTGTATTGCATTTCTTAATATATGCAATCAGGTCCTTCAATTTGTTCTATTGACACAATTAGCCCTTCCGCCCTCCATTACTGTCCTTAATATTATGGGGTGGTGTGAACGGCTCATACTTAAATCCCTCTCGGCGATCAAGGACAGAAGAACAAAGATCCCAAAAAGGACAAAAATCCGAGAGTCTCAGAGAGTTTTCTGTGGAAATGAAGGTAGTGCATCTGCTTCTACTGGTGGCCGTAGCCTGGTGGCTGCGCCAAGGCGGCACCCCCACCGTGGCTGGAGACTGTCTACACGCGTGCGGGGGCGTGTCCGTACCTTATCCGTTCGGCCTCGAACCCCAGTGTGCGAGTTCCATGGAGTTTTTGCTCAATTGCACAACCACCGAAGGGAGCCATGGTCGACTCCTGTTGGGGAACATTACGGTACGCAGGATCTCAGTCGAGGACTCGACCATGGTCGTCAGCGTCCCCATATTAGACGACTGCTATGACCACCCCGCACACCAAACCGATCATCTGGCCATCAATCTATCATCATATCCACAGTACACATTGTCGGACATCCGGAACAAAATCACAGTCCTCGGCTGCGATACCTACGCCCTCACGTCCTACAAAAATGAGCCGTTCCGGAGCGGCTGCATCTCCTACTGCAGCGACCCCGTCGACTTCTCCAAGGAGACCACTTGCTCCGGTCTCGGTTGCTGCCAAGCATCCATTCCCAAGGGGCTCAAGACGCTCCGGATCAACATCTCCTCCTTTGACGGGTACGCGTCGGTCTCGAAATTCAACCCCTGCGGACTGGCCTTCGTCGGGGACAGGAAGGCGTTCAATATCTCCAACTGGACACTCTCGAGCGTCGGGGATTTGGGCAAGAGGGCGGACCTCGTTCTGGACTGGATGGTCGGATGGAACACGACCTCCAAACAGGCGAACCCGTCGAGCTATGCCTGTGGCAACAACACTTACTACGAACCCGTCGGGAATGGAACGGGTTATCGTTGCTTTTGCAAGGCTGGGTACGGGGGAAATCCCTATAGTCGCTCCGACGGCTGTCAAGGTAATGAGCATTTTCCAAATGCATCTGTGCATTGATTCCATCTAGGTTACCCACTTACGCACCTCGTAAAAGAAAAATATTTTTCAACCACGTGAGAAACACCCTCAAAAGTAAGAAAATTGATTTTTTTAAAAGAAAAATATATTCCCTCATATCTTTTTCCTCCAATCATTCACATTTCTTTTCTTTTCAATTATTTTATATGTTTTTTTTTAAGATATTTTTTAAAATATATTTTTTTAGCATTTTTTTCTATTTTTTTCTTCCTTTGCCTATTGTCGGTGAGGTTGAGCTCCCCCTAGCTTGACCTTTTTGAGACTAGTGAGCTCGACCTTTTTTTTAGCATTTTTTCTATTTTTTTCTTCCTTTGCCTATTGTCGGTGAGGTTGAGCTCCCCCTAGCTTGACCTTTTTGAGACTAGTGAGCTCGACCTTGCCAGCCTCGAGTGAAGCCAAGCCTTGTCGAATCTAGCAAGGTCAAGCCTCGTCAACCTCGGGCAAGCTCGTCCCTCGCCTATGGATGATATCCCCGTCACCATGGCCGATGATCGGCATATAAAGAAAGAAAATAAAATAAAAAATTTCAAAAATAAAAAGTTTTTAAATTTTTATTTTTCTATAAAATTTATAAAAATTATTCATGTTAACTTCAGTCATACTATGAAAGACAACTGGATTCATGTCGACAATTTCCGACCAAATGACCATGCGGAAAATTAATGAGATTTTTCTGACCAAGCGAGAGAAAATATTTGTCCGTTCATTTTCTGATCTTTAATTGAACAAAATTTCAAAATATATTTTTTAACAACGTGATATTTTTCGTGAAACAAAGAACGGTAATGTCGCGTTTGGTTTGTGCCACCCCTGCTCTCTCTCTCTACTCAACCTCTACCTCCTCTCTGGCTTGAGAAATTATTTGCAAACTGCCACGTCATAGCATGTTTTCCTTCCTTCCCTTTACAGATGGGCACGTGGCTACGAGGCTAAAAACAAAAACAGAGTATTTTTATGTAAAAACTTGGCAGTCTTGAAGAAATTGAGAAAAGAGAAATGAGATTTTTGGGTTTCTATGGACGGCGGTGGTCGGCATGGACGGCGGCTCGTCCACAACGATGCCTCCAAATCTGGATGGCCGCTCGTCACCGGTCTAAAGACATGCAAGGGTGACCATGGACGGTGTCAGAAGACGCCGTCCATAATTTGCGCGAGATTGTTAATGGGAAGGGAAGATTTTGAGCGAATATGAATCCCAAAGTCGAAAGCTCCCGCGGTTTTGAAAACTGCTGAGAAAGAACTTCATGGGACAATGGCCATTGAATGGGTCAACTGAATCAAGACATACCCTGCAAATCCTCCTATTCTTGTCCCGCCAGTGCAAACGAGCGCTTCATCTTCTTCTGTTTGTCCATCAACAGCTGCTCGTTGCCAAATATGTGAACTACACGTGTTGCTCATGGCCATGGCTCCAGATTTGGAGCTCGTCTACTTACTGCTTGCAGATCTATAGTTCTTTCAGAAATCACGCTCGCTACCATGGACGGTGGCTCGAGTCATGGCTCCAGATTTGAAGTTATTCCATGTACTGCCCCAAATCTGGAGTTCTCATGGTTTTTGAATTCTTCTTCCGCCTTCCGATTTGAAGTTCTTTCGTACTTTTTGAAATCTTCTTCTTCATCATCCTCATCCGTGTTGTTCTTCCATTTACAATACTTTGGTGCGTTGTTTTTTTTGGAAAAATCTACATAACGATGAAAATTGATTTTTAGAAAAACATTTTCTCAAAAAATAGTAATTTTCATTTTTTTTAGTTATATGTGACTAGGGACGTTTTTTGGGATCTCGATTGAAAATGATTTAAAACTTAGTAGGAAATACTGTTTGGATTGGGCCACGAGTTCCATGAAACATACATTCACAGTTTACCATTGATTTTGCATTATACAGACATCGATGAGTGCAAGGATCCACAACAATATCCATGTCATGGAAAATGCAAGAACATAGCTGGGAACTACACATGCAACTGCCCATTTGGCATGACCGGTGACGGCAAATCTGGCTGCCAAATTTCTCGTCTTATCATAGGTAATTCTTACTTCCCCTGTGATTGTTGTTCCGAAAACTAAGATGTTCTTTGCTTTAGGCTAGGAGTACACTTGCTATTGATCTGGCTAATGTTAAGATGTTCTGAAACTTGTGTCCGAATCTACTTTACGACCGATTTGATCATTGGTCACCTCTCAACGATCATTGCATAAAAGGAAAAAAGAAGTAAGTCTCGCCTGTTGATCATAAAAATACCGTAAGTTGGCGCATCCCACCATATTTTATTGTAGGAATTATGAAAACTTGTAAGGAGTTACGATCCATATTACGGCTCGAGAATCCATTCCAGGTACTACAGAATTGCCCCTCATCTAAGATTTTTTTTTTTAATCTTTCTCAGTATTCATTGAGAGATGCACACGGTGACGGTCTGTATTTTTCTTTTACGGCCCTAAAACGTGACCACTGAAGAGAGAGAGAGAGAGAGAATAAAGCGGTTTGTGGGCGCTTCCATGACAACGGTGTCACTTAAAGGTGTCATATGGGTGGATTGGATTGGGTTTGGGTAAGGTTGAATAGGGTTCAACCCATATTGATCCGTCTAACCCGTTTTGATCCATATTCAACGATCCGTACCTGACTTGACTCGCCTTCAATCCATACCCAACCCGATCCATTTTAACATATATTACCAAATCACCGAGAGATCCTCGTCCTGCCTTAGCTGTTGCAGGTAATTCCATATATATCTCCCCATCATTCACCTGATGGCTCATATTCTATGAATCCATTCTTGATTTTGCAGTAGGTTTGACGTACATGTTTGGGGATCATTATATTGTACTTAGCCGGTGGCATCCTCGATGACACACACCAGGCTAAAGCTGTTTACATTTCCCTTTGTTTTTTTTTTTAATTTCCCTCCTCGCCCTTTTATTTTCCTTTTTTTTTTCTGAAGCTAAACACTTTAAAAGTACATTTGTAGGAGGATACGCAGCCGATCTAAATGAAAGTTCCTCCTCTAACCAAACCTGCAAATCTTGGGCCAAAAAGAACAGCTAGACCTGCAGATTTTAAGAGGAAAAAACCCTAAAATTGTCGAATCGTCATTTAGAAAGTGGTTCAGTTCTTTTTTAGAAAAGGAAAATTCTATGGAAGAGACCTCACATGGGATGGCGGCATTTCATTTTAAGGAGTGGGGACGAGGGACATGATCTCGTCCCAATCCCTCCCCGTGTCCGTCCCCAGTTAATACTAGTTTTAGGGAAATAGCCAGTCTGCAAAATATCAATGGCTACTTATTCTTTCATCTCTACTTAGAGAAAAATGTCTTCTAATCATGTGTATAATTGGTGGGTTATTCATAATACGAATTATTCAAGTATCGACTTAACTAACTAAATATAAATTTGGGCGATACACTTATTTGTAACACGTCAGTTAGAGTTTCCGCCAATAGAATAGACACAAAAGACAATTAATCCTGATATTACAAGGTACATAATTGGCTAAGAAATTCCCCCAAGTTTTGATACCATTTGTAGATGGAAAGATCTAAAACAATGTGAGGTGAATGTCTTCTCGTTCTCTTTTATTTCAATTGAGTTCAGCTGATTACTTATTTAATTTATAATGAGACGTGTTAAATTTCAAATAAAGGACTTTTTATTGTTACATGATACATAATATGTGTAACGCACTTATCACAGAAACAATATCTATGGCTGTTAAATCGGGTAGCTTATATATTGAAAGATTGACTTATCATCCAAATGAATGGTGATTGTTATGGATTATATTCGAAAAAGATTAAATGGGTTATTTGGCAGCGATTTTTGTGCCCGTCTTGTGCATTACTGTTGGTGCTTCAGTCTCCATCACGTGGAAGTGGAGAATCAAGAAGATAAACTTCAGACGAAATGGAGGACAGCAATTGAAACAACGAGGAGTTCCAATCTTTACGACGGCGGAGCTGGCCAAAGCAACCGGCAACTACAATGAAAGCAATAAGCTCGGTGAGGGCGGTTTCGGTTCTGTCTATAAAGGGAGAATAGCTGGGGACGCCGATGCCGAGGTTGCGGTCAAGAAGCCTAAAGGTGAGCACAAGTCTCTAATAAAGAAGGAATTCCAGCATGAACTTAAAACTGTGATGCAGATAAACCACAAAAATGTGGTGAAGCTCTGTGGCTTATGTTTGGAGACGAGAATACCATTGCTGGTTTATGAATACATTCCGAATGGCACCCTATTCCAACACCTCCATCCAGATGCGTCGACCATCTTAAAATCGTGGAAAAACCGGCTCAGAATAGCTGCCGAGGCTGCTCTTGCACTCAAGCATATGCATTCCAGCAAAGCACGCGCGATCGTTCACGGCAGCATCAAGTCTGCGAACATACTTCTGGATCAAAATTACTCGGTGAAAGTATCTGGTTTTGGAACTTCAGCACGTATCTCACCAGAGCAAAGTCATATCGTGGCCAATAAAATAGATGGCATGTTGGGCTACATCGATCCGGAATACTTAACCTCTGGTAAGCTAACAATTAAGAGCGATGTGTACAGCTTTGGAGTTGTCCTCGTGGAGTTGCTCACAGGAAAGAAGCCTACAAGTTGTATTACTCAGTCCGGAGAGCCAATCAGCATCATCCATTGTTTCATCTCTTCCGTGAAGGATAAGACTCTCTCTGACGTCATAAACTTAGAGGCCGCTGATGAAGATGAAATCAAGAGAGTAGGAATGGTTGCTGAGATTGCGGTGAAGTGCTTGGAACAAAGCGGTGCGAAGAGGCCGCCAATGAGGGAAGTGGCTCAGCAACTCGCTGGAGTTAACCCAAGCTCGACAGATGATGAAAAGAATGAAGCGATTGAATTCGAACCGGATGAAGAAATCAGCCCCACCGATGAGACTTCGATTACTGGAGAGGTGAGCCAAGAAGGGATGTCAAGCTGTCTTTCCTGTCTGGGAATGGATTCAGCATGTCCCTGCATCTGATCCCTTATCACCATAGTAACATGTCTAAGGACTTCTAGGGTTGACTGGGTATTCCGAATGTATCTTATGTTTGCCAATTTGATTTGGACTTATATTTGTGCGAGCATCTTTGCAATTTTAGGTGTGAGAAATGTAATATAACGTATGTAAAGCTGTGCATTGAAGTGGACCTAAGGCCTTTGACATTATCTTAAACTGTCCTCCCGTTTATCTTCCCTTCTTTTTCATATTCTCCTTACATTATTTTAGTTAATTGAATAAGAACAAAAAGTCCTCATCCAAACCTTTATTACAGGATCACAAGATCAAGAAAGAGGAATCCGGGAATTTTACATGACAATAACTTTATCTTTGGCTTAAAATGTTATTGAAGAAATTACAACATGAAATTTGATCCGGTGAGCCCTCTGTCCAAAATTTGGATACTCTCTTCTTCTTCCTTTTTAAATGAAAGCTTTTTCGTTCTATGGATTGGAAATTTTTCCTGAGGTGAACCGATTCGGACAAAAATAATGCATAATTTTAAATTTTCTCTCCCTTTTTCTATCTCAAGATTGGAAATTTTCAAGGTTTTCCACTCAAATTTTCATCACCTCCGTTTTCCCCCATCTCCCAAATATAGCATTACTAACACTGAAATTAGAACCATTAATGAATACAATGAAAAACAAATATTATTTTGTAGAAACGTAAAAGCTCCAATCAAAACTTAACAAAAGTTAAAGAGAACATATTTAGTGGGAATAACTTGTTTTGACTTTTAGTTTATGAATACAGTGCAAACCCCATATGATGTTCAGTGATGAGCGAAATATGATGTTCACCAAAGAGAATTACAATCGCTTGTTAAATATCAACATTTAATTAATGGACAAATCAATGAAAGAACGCTGAAATTAGTATAATCACCACAATGAAAGACAAAAACAGAAATACGTGCAACAAACCTCATTAAATGGGGGAGAAATTCACCGCAAAGAAGAAATCATTTCCTGAATTTAAGCATTAATTTTTCATTGACTCGTTTTCCTAGGCAGTCCAAACTCCGAGAAACGAGGAAAATATTTTTCATGAAATAAATTGAGCCTCAAGAGAAGGCATTCAAGAGAGACAATTAATTGTGAACATACACTAAAATTGTGCAATTGATTTTGGAGATGACAACTGTTGATGAATTGTTAGAAGCAAACGATCGAATAATAAATAGCAGAACAAGGAAATAAATGGACATCAGATTTACGTGATTCGATCGTAAAAACCTATTATATTCAGGAGAGGAGTAGTAACGAATTTCATTATAGATCAAGCGATACAACAGAGATTACAAATCACACTTAAGTTACTTAAATACTTTCGATGTTTCCTAATCTTCAATTACATCTAATAAAGCACATAGTATTTAGCCTCCAATTTCATACAAAATTATCTCCCAATCTCATGAAGAAATTATACAAATCTTACCTCAAGATTTGTAAGATTTTTTGCTTGAACACTAATTCTTCGTGGATTTAACTCCCGAGTGAAAAAAAAAAAAAACCCCCTCCCTTGCATTGCACGCCGACCGATATATATTGAGTGCGCACACGAACGGCAAAACCTTCTCAAAGTCTGAACCAACGCTAAAAACAATCTGACCAAAGAGGAAAACGTATATAATCTATATCTTCATGGATACGTAAAGAAACCAACAACAATGAAAAAAAAACCCACGTGACTTTTGTGAATCCAACTTTCCTCTTTGATTTTCTTTTTCTTTTTCTTTTGCTCAATATTTGCGATGTCCACATAATCCAACTTTTAAACTCTAACACCGAACAAATAACATGAATTTCCATGGCACATATTTCAACGTCGACAAATTATAATTGATCCCAGGTTGGGCATCAATCGCGAACTCTAACTCGAAACATATTTTAACATGAATATTGCATAGAAGTTTCTCGAAAGAGGGGCTATATTGAAGTTTTTCTTTTTCTTTTTTTTTTGTCAAAAGCCTATATTGAAGTTACATGGTAATTAGTTTGACCAAACGGGATGTTTAATTGAGAATACTTACTACAAAAATAAGGTTCCTTTTCTGATAATTGTAAGTTTTGACTAGGGGTGATCAAAGAATCGAGATCCAACTAAATCAGATCGGACTGTACCCAATCAGCTAATTTTGAATGGTAACCGATGGGTAGCGATCCGTTTTTCAGTTTCAATTTTTCTAGAACCGACGGGTACCAATTTGGTTCCTACTTTCAAATGGGAACCATCAAACTGGACCAACCAAACTCGATCGGCTCCATGGATCCAACCAGAAACTGAACCGGGTGGTGTACGGTTCATGTTTTGCGGAACCAGCCCCAGCACTGGTTTTAGGTTCTAGGGTGAGAACCACACATCCTAGAACATATCACCCTTAGTTTTGACTATTGTTGTCCTTTGATACTGACTTTTTAATTCCTTAAAAAAAGGAATAACCACATAATTGACAATTTTATTTAATTGTATTTGGTATTCGGTTAAGGAAACAAGAACTAATAAATAACTTGTGCATCAGCCTTGAATATGGTTAAACAACACAAGTGGCACATCATTATTGGTAGATGTTGCCACGTCATTGTTCATATGGACGCGCCCCATCCCACATGGCGCAACCACAATTACTTATTCCCAACTTTATGCATGCGTCTATTTTGCCTTTATAGATAATCGAAGTTAATTATTGGTTACACTAAAATAGCAACATAGCATTGATCATTTTGCAAAGTTCATCGAAATTGCCTTATTTTTCTTTCAATGAGTATAAATACATACCCAGTTATTTGATCTTTCTTGTCGAAGCAACAACTCCGGTGAAAATTAACAACATGAAGTCTTCTTAGGCAAGGCAATATCTTGACACATTGTTTTCTTTATGACTTTTTCTAAATCATCTATAATGTTTTTTGTTGTTATTTACTAATATTTATTTTGTTATGATTCTATGATGTTCATTTATTTGGAAAATATGTGCTATCAATTTCCTTTATGATGGACAAGTTTGTGATCGATACTTGCACAAATAGAAAAGTACAATAAAAAATTATTTCATTAGAGTTATCTCTATGCATTCAATAATAAGAGTCATCATTAATTATGCGTTTAGTGATATTTGTTTATGAAATAGGTTAAATTGTGTAATCTATTAAAAATATTTTTTCTCTGTGAACAACATGTAATGATGGTTTTTTTTTTGGTAAGGATGTAATGATGGTTTTTAAATTCGCTAAAGTTTATTTTAAAACATCACTTTTCAATAGTAACTACCAGTCATCACTTATTATGTTTCGTGTACTTATTGTCGAGACAAACGTAGTCATATAACAAATCCTCTAAACGCCTGCTTTTGTACCTTCTATAAGGTTCAATCAATCATATCATTACTTGTAAAGCATGTTATATTTTAGAATATGTTTACTAAAACTTGTCATTAAAGTCTAATTAAATTATAAAATTTACAAAATATGCAATTGAGTCCTAAAACTTATCAATTGGTGCACTCAAGTCCTAAAGTTAGCTCCATCCAACTTGACTAATGAAAATGCTAACGTGAATTTTTTTAATATATATTCTCTCCCATGTGGCGATGACGTGGCTGAAATGACATTGTTTTTATCCGAATTTGATTTTTAATATCTTTTTCACTTAAATTGATTTAAAAATAAGCTTAAAAAAACAACAACTGACCGACCAATAGAGAACCAGCAGTGCGAGGGCTGTGCAGGCCTCGCCACCATCACCCCACCACTGCTGGGAAGGGCCGACGATGATGGGAACTTGCTAGCGACCCTTGCCAATTATTTTTGTGAGCATTAGCAGTCACGATCGAGCCAGAGCAACAATTTGTTGCTCCTTGCATCGGATTTTTCCTAAGTGCTGGTTATTTGGATTTTTATTATTTTTTCCCCGGCAATGAAGGAAAGATTTGCTAAGCTGCTTCTTGGAAAAGATATGTCTGGAGGCGATAGAGGAATGTGCACTGCTCTTGCGATCTCAAATGCCATAGCTAATCTCTCTGGAAATACTCATCGCTGACAAATTCCCCACCACTGCCAGCCCTTCCCGGCAGTGGTGGGGCGGTGGCAATGAGGCCTGAAAAGTCCTCTCGCTGCTGATTTTATGTTTTTTTTTAATTATGAATTTAACTTATTATTAAGTTAATTTTAAAAAATTATACTAAAAATCAAATTCAAACAAAAACAATGTCTTTTTAGCCACGTCATTGCCATGGAAGAGAGAAAATATTTAAAAAATTCGCATTAGCATTTTCCGTTAATCAAGTTGGACGAAGTTAAATTTAGGACTTAAATTACATTAATTTGGCAAGTTTTAGAACTCAATTGTACTTTTTGCAAACTTTAAGACTCAATTGCATTTTGTTGACAATTTTTAAGACTTCCAATAAATATATCCCTACATTTTATTGTGATGATGGATATACTTTTATGGAAACTTTAAGACTCAATTCGATATTTTTTGTTTCACCTGAGAAATCAGAGTTTGTTTTGTTAATAATTTGTCCACAGTACTCTCGGAAGATGCCAGCAAAGGTGCATTTCATCTCATTTCCGAGCGAATCAATTTCGTTTGTTTTTCATAAGCGATAAAAGTGATTTGTTTATTTTTTGCGAAACAAGCGGAGTTATCTCAACAACAAGCCCTTTGTCTCATAGGTCGAGACAACAATAAATCGAATTTGAAAATTCTCCTCAAAATCACCCTCCAAGAGCTAAATGGAAAAGAAAGCAGAGAACTTCGCGTTGTCAACTGGAAAAGCTTAGGACGTGCTAATGAATTTGGTGAAGGACTAGGCATATTGTAGGAACCAATAAAAGGAAGAAGGAATTTTGCAGAAGCTTGGAGGATTTAATTTGGAGAGAATAACAAAACACAAATGAGAGAACAATACTGCAAAATACCTTTGCCAAGGTTTTACACAAAGAAAATACAAGCTTTGCTCTAAGCTTGTTCTTACAAGAACTCTCAACTCTATCTATATTTCTTCTCCTCCTTAATATGAAACTTACAAGAAAAACCACACATATTTATAGCCAATTCTATACCTAATTTTGCCAAACTTAAATGTCTTTATTTGACTACACCTAATTTTACCAAACTTAAGCACACCTAAGTTGTCCATTTTTGACAATTAATAGTAAAAAATTGAGGCTTCTTCTTTTTTTGACTTTCTTCCAAAATGCATTTTAATATTTTCAATAGCCTCCCTTAAAATTGATTTTGGAAGTCCATAACGCCAAGCATCGTCTTCAATCTTTCGTACAAATCAGCCTTCAATGGTTTTGTCAGGATATCTGCAATCTGGTCTTCGGACCTACAGAAATCAAGTTCAATCTCACCATCTTTGACTAGCTCATGGATATAGTGATACTTGATGTCGATATGTTTGCTCCTGCCATGGAAAACATGATTTTTGGCTAATGCAATTGCCGACTTGTTATCACATATTAATTTGGTAGGACCTTTCTGCTCATGCATCAGTTAATTGAGCATCCTACGAAGCCATATCGTCTGACAAGCCCCTGAAGCTAATGCCATGTATTCTGCTTCAGCTATCGAGAGTACAACAACTTGTTGTTTTTTTGAGGACCAAGAAATCACTCCTGATTCGAGAAAGAAAACATTTCCTAAAGTACTCTTCCGAGTCTCAGTATCACCTGCCCAATCGGAGTCTGTGTATCCAACTAGACCAAAGTTGTCAGTATAAATATATAAAATTCCATGGTCACAAGTTCCATTGACATACCGTAAAATTCTTTTTGCTACCTGCAAATGTGATTGATACGGTTTTTCCATGTATCTGCTAATAATTCCCACTGCATAGGTAATATCCGGCATCGTAGAAACCAAATATCTCAAGCTGCCAACAATGCTTTTGAAATTAGTGAGATTTATCAGCTCACCAGCTCCTTCTTTCTTCAACTCCAACCGTTCTACCACGGGAGTCCGAATTGGTTTGAGCGACTCCATTTTCAATCGCTTCAAAATGTCATTAGCATATTTTTGTTGTGAAACAAATATGCCATCATCTTTTTGCTTCACTTCAAGGCCAAGAAAATAGGACATCAATCCCAAATCAGTCATCTCGAACTTGCTAGTCACAGCCTCCCTAAAGTCAGAAAACATTTTTTCACAACTACTTGTAAATATCAAGTCATCAACATAAAGGCACACAATTATTATGTCACCATTGGTATTTGACTTGATATACAGTGTGTGTTCATACGGACACTTTTGAAAATAATGCTCTAGCAGGTATGCGTCGATACGCGTGTACCAAGCACGAGGTGTCTGCTTTAGCCCATACAAAGCCTTCTTCAGTTTGTAAACTTGATCTTCATGCCCTTTCTTCTCATATCCCTGTGGTTGCTTCATGTAGACTTCCTCTTCAAGGACACCATTGAGGAATGCCGATTTCACATCCATTTAATGGATCCTCCAACGGTTTTGAGCTGCAAGTGCTAAGATCGTCCGGATAGTATCCATCCGAGCTACTGGTGCAAATACTTCAAAATAATTAATACCTGGCTTTTGTTTGTAGCCTTTCACGACCAGTCTAGCCTTGTAACGATCCACCTGACCGTTAGGTTTGTATTTTGTCTTGTAGACCCATTTGACACCAATGTGTTTTTCTTACCATGTGGTAAAGAAGTTAGCACCCATGTGTCATTCTTCTCAATGGAATGAATTTCTTCATCCACTTTTCTTCTACAGTTGCTTCATCATATGTTACGAGATCACAATCAGCAAATAAACAGAAATTTATCAACGTTTCGTCAGTGATTCTGTCACCATCATTGTCACCGTGTCTTGTGACAATATAATCCCTGAATTTTGCTGGCGTCTCCCTCAGTCGTTGTGAACGGCGAAGCGGTGGTTCTGAAGCTGCTGTTGGTGAAGATGTACCATCAGTCGAAGATGATGGAGGTTCTTCTACTTCTCTCTCCAATGGTTCATCTTCAATAGTGATGCTTTTCTGGTCACCCTTTTGGTTCCAGTCCCAAGCTTCATCTTCAAAAAACTGGACATCCCTGCTGATAATTACCTTTTTAGTGACTGGGTTATACAGCTTATAACCTTTAGTTGTGTCACTATAGCCAATGAAGATGCACTTTTCGCTTTTGTCATCCAACTTCTTTCTTCGTTCATCTGGTATATGGGGATATGACACGCACCCAAATACTCGTAGAAACGAAACATTTAGCTTGTTTCCGCTCCAAGCCTCTTCTGGGGTTCTGCCAAGAACACTCCTTGTTAGACACCTGTTTAGTACAAATACAGCACAAGCAACCGCTTCTGCCCAAAAATTCTTAGGCAAATTTTTGGCTTTTAACATACTTCTTGCCATTTCAAAAATTGTCCTGTTCTTTCTTTCTGCTATACCATTTTGCTGAGGTGTATAACTGGCAGTCAACTGACGTTTTACTCCATGAATTTTACAAATTTTGTCAAATTCATTTGAGGTAAATTCTCCCCCTCTATTCGATCTCAACGTCTTCAGATTAAAGCCACTATGTTTTTCAACATAGAATTTAAATTCTTTGAACTTACCAAATGCTTCAGATTTTTCTCTCAAGAAATATACCCAAGTTTTTTTTGGTAAAATCATCAACAAAAATCAGCATGTACCTTTTTTATCCGACTGATTCGACCTCAACGGGGCCACATATATCTGTATGTACTAGCTCCAAAGGTTGCTTTGCTCATCTGGCTTTCCTAACTGGAAATGATTTTAGATGTTGTTTTCCAATGAGACATCCTTCGCATGGACGATCTGGACATTCGATTAAAGGCATGCCGGTCACCATCTTTTTCTGAACCAGTAGTTTTAGTCCACGAAAATTTAGATAACCGTATCGAAGATGCCACAGCTAGTTGTTGTCTTTCATCATCGCTTGAAAACTCAAGAGATTCTTCGTCTGAAGAGTCATGGGAAACATCCGATTCTTCGTCATTTGCACCGTTGTGATCAACTTGTTGTTGACACCTCTGATGGTGCAAATTCCATTTTTAATGTGAACTTTGTGGCCTTTTTCAGAAAGTTGCCCAACACTTAGCAAATTCCAAAAAAGTCCTGGCGCAAAGTAAACATCTGCAATAGCAACATTAGTACCATCTTTTGACATGATATTAATGTTACCTTTGCCCATCACGGAAATTTTTTATTTATTCCCGAAGTTGACTTCACCACGACTCGTCTCATCCAATTGCGAGAATAATTCCTTCCGGCCAGTCATATGATTGCTGCAACCAGTATCTAGATACCATATGTTGGTGTCTAGAGTGCTCGAGTCATCCTTCTTACATGCTAACACCATGTATTCTTCAGCATCAGTGGTATGTGCGTGCTCCGCCTGCTCGTACGTCGCCTTTGCATGGCATTTGAATTTGTAATGTCCGAACTTGTTGCACTTAAAACACTTGACTTTTGATTTGTCACGTGTTTTAAATTTTCCGGTGAATTGAAATTTCCACCTCTTCCCTGGCCTCCTCTGCGACCTCGACCTCCCTGATAGCTTCCTCGATTTGATGGAGCGATACGACTTTGCAAAGCTTGCTCAGAATATGAACCGATGGACTTATGATTCATTCTTTGCTCATGCGAGCATAATGAACCTATCAACCGTTCCAACGTCATGGTTGATATATCTTGGCCTTCTTCGGTTGCCGCAACAACGTAGTCAAATCTTTCAGTCAAAGACCTCAAGATATTTTCTACGACTCGTACATCTTAGAGTGTTTCACCATTAACCCTTAATTGGTTGACGATGGTTTACACACGATCAAAGTATAAAGAGATAGATTCAGAATCATTCATGCGTAAAGACTCAAAATCATCTCGAAGTGTTTGAAGCCGAACTCTTCGAACACGATCGTTGCCCTTGTAGGATTTCTGCAAAATATCCCACGCTGCTTTGGCGGTCTCGACATTCGATATTTTTTCAAATATCGTCACCTCCACGGCTTGAAAGATCGCATATAATGCTTTCTGATCTTTCTTTTGGGACTCCACCAACAAATCCTTCTCCTCCTTTCTCAAGGCATTGAATTCTTCATTATTAGCTACTTCGATGTAGCTATTCTCCACCAGGTTCCACAAATCTTGCGATTTGAACAAAACCTTCATCTGGACAAACCAGTTGCTGAAATTTTCAATATTCAACTTTGGAAGTTGAAATTGAACGGAATTGGAGGATGCCATAACTTGGCTCTGATACCAAATGTAGGAACCAATAAGAGGAAGAAGGAATTTTGCGGAAGTTTGGAGGATTTAATTTGGAGAGAATAACAAAACACAAATGAGAGAGCAATACTATAAAATACCTTTGCCAAGGTTTTACACAAAGAAAATACAAGCGTTGCTATAAGCTTGTTCTTACAAGAACTCTCAACTCTCTATATATTTCTTCTCCTCCTTGATATGAAACTTACAAGAAAAACCACACATATTTATAGCCAATTCTATACCTAATTTTTCCAAACTTAAATGTCTTTATTTGACTATACCTAATTTTACCAAACTTAAGCACACCTAAGTTGTCCATTTTTGACAATTAATAGTCAAAAATTGAGGCTTCTTCTTTTTTTGACTTCTTCCAAAATGCATTTTAACATTTTCCATACATATTACAGAGGATGACAGGACAATCTAGCATCTCCGGAGCTCATCAAGAAACAATTCGCCGTAAAGTTCCTATCCGTGCATCACCCAAATGTCAAGGGTGCGACGCAATCTTTCGAAACACCCGATCACAAGGCCGATCAGAATCCACCAGACCCAAACATGGTAATCAACCTTTTGCACCATGTAAGGATGCGATCGATCTATAGAATGACCGGAATCTTCATGGTCTTCGGCACAGCCCTAAACACATTTGATCTTTAAATACAGTCCAACATTTTTACAATTGAAGGGCGTGACTCCAAGGTTTGCTGACTCAGGTTGCTGGACAGTGGACTGGAACAGAGGCAACTTTTCCAACTAAAATGAAACACGACTATTGAAAGTCCAGTGTAGTAAAGAACGCAGATACATGCTGTCTGTCCAAAGTCCAAAAACAATTTCATGTCTTGTTCTCTAACTGCAAATAAATAAGCAAAAGATACAAGCACCAATTATCCAAACCAAGTACATAAACGAAGTCACGAGCCGTCGAGACTCGGTGAAGCCAAGAGGAAATAAAACATATCGCAAGATTATACCCGAACAAATATTTTTTTTTACTAATAGAATAATATACAATAACCTCAACAGCCCTAAAGGAGTCGCGATCAACTTTACAGTTAAAAACAAACTCAGTTGTTCGTCCAGAGTCCGTATCGCTCGTTTAGCACCCACAAGTCAAAAAGTAATCAGAAACCAAAAACCCAACAGAGGACAGAATAATAACATAAATAATAACAGCAAACATATAACTTACCACATTAGTACTTCCTCTATTGTAAAGAATTTTCAAGCTCATCCCCACTCTGCAGACATTCCCCCCCTGATTTTGGCACTAGTTTCTTCACATGGTAAAGTGCATCTTCTCCGGCCCGCCACTTATATTCTGTCGCAAATCGTGCAACTTCCTCTCAACTCATTACCAAATAACTGGCATGCCACAATACACCGAGGTTTTAACTGGTTCGTATGTCCATGTGCTCTCTTGAACCACTAGGTCAGAGAAAACTTGATACTTCTCACATTCCAGCTCATTGAAAAGAGGGGTATGCAAATTCAGATATGCCGAACCCTGCTTAATTTCTTGATGGGCATTTGAAACCTTGTGCTTGCATAGCCACCTCGAAGCAGTTCCTCTCCAGATACAAATGCCTTCTAGTCCGCCTTCATATTTACGTAAACTTCCTCTTGCTTCCTCTCTATGTGTTATTACATGTACTCTCTAAAATGCACCATAACCCAAATGTTCCCAATTGAAGGGAGGATTACCAACCTTAGGGCCAGCTCGGAAGATGAGACAAACACAGACGCAGACAGCGGCAACGACGAGCATTGAATGGATATATGGTCGATGAAGCAGCCCATGCGAAGCCTGAAATCTCCTACTCCTACCATATGTTATTGCTGCAACTGCACATCTCATGCACGACCCCGCACTCGACTGAGACTGGGCACGCTGGCCAGGCTCTTGCGCAATGGACGGCTGCGATTCCTCCATTTCACTTCCAATTATCACAGAAATTTGACTGTTCTTCTTGTTAGTAAGTTTGCAAGACACAAGCTCATTGTAAGAGTCATTATTCCTCGTCACAGCATAGAAATATGGCGACTGCCAGCTTGCATCCAGAAGGGAGTTCCAGCTGTTTAATCCGATCTAGATAGGGATTAAACAAAAAGTTAAAGTATTGAGGACTGATGTAAAGATCTAGCAATCATATGAGTGCGCACTTGTGTACCTAGCAATCACCTGTACATAACATCTGTCTACTTCAAAAACCAGACTACCAAAATGAACAATTCCAAATATGCAATTAATACCGAAGTATTTAGCATCACATATGAATACACCACATGCTATCTCGAAAGGGAAATGTTGGTTATAGATTAGAGTTGCCCTACATAACTATGTTATAATACAACTTTGCATGCCACAAAAATATAACGATGTTGAATTTTAATATCTCTTGTGGATCATTTGTCAGGACATCGACTATATCAACTGAGCCCGATGTATATGCAGCCACATGCAAAGGTGTAACACCACCAGGTCCCACCATGTTTGGAGTGAAAATGTATGTTCTGCCAGAGTCTTTGTTGCTACTTATAGGGTAGTGCAGAAGCAGGTCGACCATTTTCCTGCACTTTCTTCTAACTGCTCGATTCAAGAGTTGAATGTCCAACAAAGCCTCCACGAGCTCACTAGATTGACCATCCCCATCTAAGTAGCTTGATACTGATATATCAAGGAGTGCCTTGACCAGGGCACAATAGTCCCTTTCAACTGCGAAAGTGAATAAATATTTGTAGCGGCGGAGAGAAGAATCAGGATCCCTAAGCATTGACGAGGTTGTATTCCTTTGAAATAGCCATCCAAGTTCGTTTAAGAAATGCAGGATTTCGACTCTCACGCTGCCCTGACAACCAGAATCTTGATTTCCCTCATCTGAACTGATGTCCCTCGATCTTGGCTCTTCCTCCAGTTCAGACTCTAGCAATCTCAGTTCCTTGCATATTTTAGCATCAGCTACTATCACAAGAAAACTGTTGCCTTTGAAACCATTTTCAACCTGTTGGTAAAATCAATGTGAAAGACACTACGAATATTAGAAACCTGCAAACTAAGCCCGTAATAACAACATGTCGAAGTGCAGAAACACCCACCCAAGACAACATCAACATCAACATCACCTTTATCCCAAACCAGTTGGGGTCGGCGGTCGATGAACCCGAAGCAAAAAGCTTAAAATATACTAAAATAAAAGTAAAAATATAGATACCTGTTGACACCTGATTTTTAGTGATCTTTTCTCTTTTAAAGTTAATATCAAGTCCATCAAAATTCATAAAATTAAAAAATCAATTTTGGAGACCTTGGCCAAGCCTAGGGAACCAATTTTGACCAAAAAATTATTTTCCATATTTTCAGTATTTTTCGGTTTTTTATTTTCGAAAATTAATAGAAAATCCATAAAAATTCATAAAATTGAAAAATCAACTTTGGGGACATTGGCCAAGCCTAGGGAACCAATTTTGAACAAAAATAATTTTTAATATTTTTTGCAATTTTTAATATTTTTAGTAAATTAGGAAAATATTTAATAAATAAAATGGCATTTGAAGCCACAAAAATATGAATAAATAGTCAACATTTTTCTTTTAATTTTCTTTTCATTTTGGAAAAAACAAATCTGCAAAAAAAAATTAAATTATTTTTGAATTGGGTGTTACCTTGTTAATCCCATTTTTAGATTAATTGTAAAAATTGTAGAAAATCCGTAATTTTCGATTTTGGTATTTCTGGAGTCGTGACATTGTTCTGTAATATTCTAAATTTTCATCTTAGCACAATTATACCCAGAATGACCCAATTTTACAAAAAGGATTTTAATTAAATTTTACATTATTTTCAGTAACAAGAAATGAGCTTAAATTTGATATGCGGTGAATTGTGTCAAAAATTGTGAGGAGATTTGGACTTAAAGAAATATTTTTTTCAAGTTTAAATTGTAAATAATTAAAATTCAGGGACTAGAGTGCAAATACCTAACTCTTGAAGGATTGTTTTGCAAATAACAAAAAGAAGAGTTAGTGGTGAAATTAGAATAGAGAAGGGAAGATGGAGAAGAGGAGATGGAGAAGAGAAGATGAAGAAAAATAGATGGAGAAAATAAGATAAGAATAGAGAATGGAAGGTGGAGAAGAGAAGATGAAGAAGAATGGATGGAGAAAATAAGATAAGAATAGAGAAGGGAAGATGGAGATGAAGAAGAGTTAGTGGAGAAATTAGAATGGGAGATAAATATGGAGAATGGAAGATGAAGATGAAGAAGAGTTAGTGGAGAGATTAGAATGTGAGATAGAGATGGAGAAGGAAAGATGAAAATGAAAAAGAGTTAGTGAAGAAATTAGAATGGGAGATAGAGTTAGTGGAAAAATTAGAATGGGAGATAGATGAGTGAATTATAAAAGGAGGAAGAAGTGAGCTTGAGAGGAGGAATTTTTTGGAAAGAAAATTTTGGATGTTTGAGAGGGTTTTGGGAGATTGAAGAAAAATTTGAGAGAAAGAAAATACCAAAAAGAGAGAGAGAATTTTGAAGATGATGGGAGTTTAAAGCTAGAGGGTTATCATCATCAATTTCTTCATCGATCAACATAAATCAAGAATTCATCCCAGATTTGAAGCTAAGTGTTCCCTCTACTATCTTTGATTTTTTAGTATAAACTAGCTCAAATTTTCTACTCTTCTCCCATTTCCCCATATTTGATTTCAGGTAGGAACCAATTATATCCATCAAGCACTTCCCATAATGCCATTGAAGATAAGTGCCTCTTTCATTGTTCTAATTTTTAATGTGAATTAAATCATATTTGCTCCATTACTCCATTTCTCCATATTTTTATGTCAGGCAAAGGACAACCCCAAGTCAACGGTAAATCCCATGGAAGTGTAAAATTGGCGCTGACGAGCTCTTGAGTGCCCATTAAATTTTCAATTGATCCGTCGATGGATTTCGGCCCGAATTGTCAAATCAATTCGTTTTATTTTAAAGAATTTAAACCCCAGAATGTGAAGGGCAGAGCCCGCTCACTGGAGGTCATTTTAAATTTCTGCAATTTAAATTCTCGCACCTTAAACCCCAAAGGAGAGGGCCAAGCCAAGGCTGAGCTATCCATTGGTGGTCTTTATTTACTGTCATTTACTTCCTATAATTTAATTTTTGAATCACTAAACCCTAAAATGAGTAGCTCGCAGCACTGCACAGAAGTCGTTAACTCACTCTCTCTTTCGGCTTCAGGGAAATACTTAATATTTTGAAAATACCAAAAAAAATGTCACTCACGTATATTCCATTTAAAAAAGTGAAAATACAAAAAGAGAACACTCCACTAGAGCCTTAGGAATAAACCAAGCCTTAGTTGTCAAATTAAGATATCCATGAAATTAAGGTACCGAAAGGGCATTAGTTTTAATTAACTAGTGTAACCAAGTCCCCGAACTCATAATCTCTGGTTCGTAGAAGTAATTTAGTTCTCCCGCTAATTTACTTAGGTTTCTAATCAACCTACCAAAAATGATTAGTGGCGACTCCAAATTTTAAAACCATTTGAACAAAAAACCAAAGTCACGATTTGGTAGAGCTTGGGAGAGCTCGAACTAGGTTAGTTAATTTAATCAATTAATCTGGTAATCCATTAACCTAAAAAATGAATTTTAGGTCGCGACAGCTTGTCGACTCTGCTGGGGACGTGTTCTCAATTTTTGAAAATTTAAGAACTTAGAGGACTTAGGCCATAAAAATTTCATGGGAACTCATTTGGTCTGATAATTTGTTGGATTCTAACCTTTAGGTGTTAAATGATTTTGCAGATGAGAGTCATAAGGGGTGGAGTGTTTGGCTAACCCTTTGTTTTGTAGGTTTGGTAAGTGAGAATTGTTATTTAATTTTTGAAACATTGAAGCGGTGTTTGTATAGTAATTGTTGTGCATGATTAATTGTTTTAGCACTACATCACACACGTCCCGTGACCGGACCTAGGTCACTAGTTTTAGGATGGTATTGTGATTTGGTTTTAACGTTCGCTGTGAGATCACGTCGAAAGTTAGCCCAGATTCAATCCCGAACCTCTTTCCAAAAATGAGTTTAAAAGTTAGGCCTCAGGCTTGGTAAGATTACCAAAGCAGTGGTTTTAATTTTTAGCTCGAGCAGTCGAAGTGGGGAGGCCCGGCTAATCCTGGTTACGTCGTGGGATCACGGCTAATCTTGATTATGTGCGCGAGATTGTCGCCTTGCCGTAAGTCTTTCACTTCAATTTGTCAACCTTTAGGGTAGATAGACTAAGATTTAAACTCACGATTCATGTGCATGTCTATGTGATTTACATGGTATTTTTCATGGTGAAAGTAAGTTTTCTAACTTCATCTTATATTTATTTTTGGTCGGTCCATGTTAGGCGTCGGTCAAATTTTAAACTTAATATCATCGTCATTTTTCAAAAGAAAATAAAAATTAAGTTGGTATCCCATTTCTAAAAAATGATGAATGTGAAAAAATCCCTTCGGGGAATTTTGTTGACCAATAAAAAGATTTTGTCACATTTTTCCTTAATGTTTCAATGGACCCAAGGTTTTCTCAACAAATTTACCTTGAAAATTCATTCTGAGGAAAAAGGAAATTTTTTCGAGAAATTTGGTAAATATCAAAGGAACTTGTCACATTTTTCCTAAGTTATAAAATCTTCAAGGAAATTCTTTCTGAAGAAATTTACCCATGTTTTTGTGAGAAAATTTTCTCCGATTTCTCATAAAATGAAGAAACAAAATTGGACTAATCTAGGAGTCATGGATTGACCCCTTTTGGATCGCATACTAATTATTTCCTTTATTTTTCCTGGGAATTATAGGTACCCTGAGTGGGAGCGAAATTAGATTCAACAATACGCCAAAGATAATTATGGGGAATATGAAACGATGGGTAGTCATCGATACCTCGACCGATAATCCTGGAGGCAAGCAAAGAAGTCCTGTAGACAGAATTGCGTCAATCAATGGGCACGTATGAATTATGTATTTTGATGGGGTCGTAAATTTATCGGGCCTGGGGGCGTTTTAATGTATTGAGAGGGGTTTCTGTATTTTTGTTGAAAAGGCACGAAATGCGTAAACAGAACTCATAAAGCAAATTCATCTCACGGTACCTTCTTGATTAAATCAAGTAAAGGTCTGCCTTGAAATTTACTCGGATTCGAATCATGTGGAGAACTTTTGAGGATCGGTGTTTTATTAATGAGCATGGCCCACAATCATTCCTCCCAACGCTACAGGCAACCGACACGAATAAGTGGACGCTGAAAGAAATAAAGTATGATTGAAGTGGGGCACGAAACAGATGGCCAAGTTTATTGGCATACTAATCGAGTGGTCAGAACGATAATAATGACCAGTTGTGTGTTTTACTGTGATCGGTGGGGGCCGCCGCCAAATTCTTTTTCCATGTCTTCGATATCATCATCAGAGAGGAATGATGGCGTCTTACGTTTGTCTGTTAGGTTGTGTATCATCATTTTTACAGTCACCACCTGTCAAGATAAGATATGATTGAGGCTATCCTGCTAGTTGAGGTTGGGACATGTTCACTGTATATTTTTTCGGAGGCACGATTAATATAGGTGGATTAGATTTAGCAGAGGCGAATGTCCTTACGAAGGTTATGCCTAACAGTCCCTCTTCCAGAGGAGAAGAATGCACCGAACTATGACGATTCATATGACGTAAAGAAAGTCCTCCTAGAAGGTGCTCTGATCCTAATCAAGTCGGATATTTGTATTGACTCTGATTTCGTGAGGAAACGAAGAGATGGCACGAAGATAAAAATGTAGACATGCGAAACATTCCTTTTATTCCATACATCAACAAGTTTTACAATAGCTCACTAGGGAGGAAAGGTAAAGCCAAACTGGGCCCTGATAACCATCACGAAAGAGCTCAACTGACTCTCCAAACAGTTGATGCTCTGGGTGCACCGGGCGCTCTCGGGATTAAGCTCCGCGAGCCTAAAGAAGAAGCGATCGCACTTCTCCTTAGCCTAGGCCATACTGGCCTCATAATGCTCAACGACAAACTCCAGGTCCGAAATCACCACCCTCTCGAAAGCAATATCTGTCGTAATATCATCAAGTCTCTCCTGCAGCCAACCGCATTTGCACCTCATCACAATATTGCCCGGCTCATGTTCGGCGTAAGTTCGGACCAAGGCTAGACGATCCACCAACTTTCCCCTCTCACGAACCAGCCACGAAAGCTGATCGTTGGCAAACTTGAGGGCATTCTTGTGATTATCAGCCACAAATGTGACTATTTCCAGACGCTCGTGCCAGTCTTGGTAACGAGCTTTCACGACGGCAGTCACAAGGACCGTCTCATAAGCGTGGTTATAGGCAGCTAGAAAATTGATGAAGAGGGTCGAGAAGTTCCGATACTCCTTCCCCAGTTGGGTACCCTCAACAGAAGCAGCGTCCACGGTCCTGAATAAACCGAGGATTTCAGCCTCAACGGTAGAGTTTTGGGCTATATGAGCGTAACCTCTACCAAGAAGATTGTAGAGTCTCTCCCACCCAGCCAGGACTTCGGCAGAAAAGGTATGGTTAGGAGAATTGGCCATTTTTGAAAGCAGAATACGAAAGAAAGGGGGAGAGAGGTGAGGCAGATGAGCGGAATGTGAAGATGGTAATCTGCTTTGAAGTAAATATTGATTTCATAGTGACGGTATTAACCGGTCAAGACTTATCTTATCTACCATTCTCTATTGGCACCACCCTCGTTGGCTCGAATTCCTATCAGATGGCGACCTCGAGCCAAGCGAGTTCGAAATCTCCGCAGAAAGTTTAACGAGACACCGCCACTTTGAAAAAGAAGACGGAAAGACGAGCTGAGTGGAAGACACGGCAAACCTTAGCGAAAAGAAGAGAAGGCTCGTCTTCATTTGTGAACGGGGAAAAGACCTCACCTGCAACGCCGACGCTTGAGATAGGCGGAAGAAATAACGACAGGAGCCCTACCACTATGAAAAGGATGAAAGAAAACAAACCGTACAGAAGACACGGCAAAAGGTTGAGAAAGACAGGAATCTTGGAGGGAGCGATACGATTTATGAACCCACGCCTAAGTTTTAAAAAGAGGCATTCTCCTAAAACATTCATCCATGCTCAGAAAAAGTTTTAAAAGCATACCCGGTCGCTCAGAAAAATTCAGAGTAAGTGAGAATACAAGAGAAGATAGCAGATCTTGAGAAATCATCAACCAAATCGAAGATGTCTCAACCCAATACTCCCGAGAGCTATCGTTGCCTGCTGAATATGGGAGAGGAAGAGTTCGAAGCCATGTTTGGGATCGAGCCCATGGAGCCTGGCCCTTTCACCAACGACGTCCAAGATCTCAGTAAAGATAATGACAACAACGGTAGTGGTCAAAAGAAGCGTTACCGTCGCCATACTAAGGAGCAAGTACAAAGGCTTGAGGATTTCTTCAGAACATGCCCTATGCCAGACGGCAAACAGAAAATGAAACTGAGTCAAAAACTAGGACTTGAACCTTTGCAAATCAAGTTCTGGTTTCAAAATAGGCGAACACGAATGAAGACTCGTCATGAGCACAACGAAGCCGAGTTTCTAAGAGTTGAAGATGAAAACCTCCGAGCGGAAAACAAGATGTATAAAGAGGCTTTTGACTCCGCCACCTGCCCCAACTGCAACAGCCTCCTCCTCACATTCGATGAAATGCATGATCTGAGGATCGAAAATGCACTTTTAAGAGGTGAGTTAGACCAGTTTATAACTAGATCGAGTTCTATTGGAAGAGGGTACAAAAGGACCAATGCTACTGGATCATCATCACTACCTCCCGAGGAAAAAGGAACAGATCACCACCAAGCGGACATTGACGATGATCTTTTCGCCATAATCAACAAGTTTGATATCGGTAAAGCATCGAGGCTGTGATACACATGCTCAGCTAGTGACCACCAAACCTTCAATATGGCCGATGTATACCTAATCCAGGATGAAGCCAGCTGATCATGGGAGAGCCTGCAGAGGAAGCAGAACCGATCCTGAATGAGTGAATGTGTTTTATTTCCTTGCATGATGTATTTTTCTGCTTTTGTAAGTTATGTAAAAGTAAGGAGTAATAATCCGACTTCCCCCTATTAAATGCTTGAATCCGCCACCTCACCAACCCCGGGGAAGAATTAATAGCGAGTAAAAATCTGCATAAACTCGAAGGGTAGTTCCGTATCGTTCCAATTTACCCTCAATTGCTCCAAGTTTTAAAATTAAGCCCCTCCTATTCTCAGGAATTTGCAAATTGACCCGATAACGGTCATGCCCAAATGCGAAGTTCTCATATTGAAGGAGACTGGGGGCAAATCTACCCATAGACATTATCGCAAGACGGACAGATTCAAACAAAAGAAAAGCACGAGCAAAAGATGCAAGCAATTTCAAAAATGGGTAATTTTGTATCGTTCCAATTTACCCATTAACGTCTTGAGTTTTGAATTGATTTATTCTGTCTTAACAGGGATTGTAGATTGCCTTAAAAAGAACCGTGATGTGGAATTGCCCAATGCAAAGTAGCAAGACCACGCCATCTCAACGGTTAACTCTTAAAAGAAAGCTTCCATGGACGCCCACGGTCCAATGGGCCTGATGGCATGGGGAATGACAGTGATCCGAAATATGCCGAGTTCGATCCCCAAGGGTGGGGAATGATGTAAGTATTGTAAATAAATAAAAACAACTTTTTGCGCATTTCTTTTTGCAGAAAGAAACAGGAATACTCGACGAGCAATACCAAGGTCAGCATTTTGTCGTGAGCTTAGCCTAATGTTGAAGCGTCCAGCCAAAGCCAAGGGAAACTCAGTCCAGTGAACTTGATAAAGGGGTCACGCAAAACATTCAAGATGAAGGGTAAACCAGACAGGAAATGTCTAACTTGACATACCCACGGAGAAAATCCCGAGTGGTGAAACTGGTAAAGGAGTTGCGCGAAGCACTCAAGGGTAACTCAGTATCGTGTCCAGTTCATCATTTCTGATACTGGCTAACATGTCTCCTTCCTTTTTACAGGAAATGTTAAACTAACATCTGATATGTCAAAGAAAACAGCCCCAAGGGGCCAAGTTATGATCGCCTGATGCGATCTATCTGATGAAATAGGGGAAATCAATGGCGAACCCTGGATCGAAAAGAGGTAAAATCGAAAACAAGCTACTCCTCGACTCGGGGAATAGGCCCCCGACGTGTTTGATCCGCCCACATAGCCAGGGGCAATTTCCATACTTGTACATTGTATTGCCATATTTGCATGGTGTTTACACATTCCATGATTTATGCATGACTGTTCTGCATGTTCAATTTGTCAATTTTGACTGGGGGTATAAACTGTACATGATGCATCAAATGTACAGAATGGGGCATGACAGGACGATGAAAGGCAAGCTATTTCCACATACGTCTTGTATTTAATCCACAGTGAGTTGAGCAGTAGACAGATTCCGCGTTCTCCAAGGCAATGGGTTTTCTCGCAAAAGGTACGATAGTCGAAGTGAAAGAGGCATTCATTCTCTATTCTAAACACTTTAGGCAACCATTGACAACCCATTTGAACGGTGATTTCATTTCATAACCCTGTCAAGAACCACCCCACACTAGGGTAAAACAGAGGTAATTCCAACAGTATCAGGAGATAAATGGCTAGAAATTCTCTTGTTTGGACTAACATCAATCTTCGAGTGTTTCTTTGCATGATACTCAAATTTTAATTCAAGTGCTTTAGGATGACGAAGAGCATTTAGTTTCTCTATCCTACACATTCATCCTTTGCATAGCCCAATTGAGCCTGCAAATTCATTTCTCAAGCCCATATTGGTGATCATTGCCCATTTCAAGGCAAAGATAACGTCTTCCCCCTAAGGAGCAGAATTGAAGATAATTGGGCCAATACAGAATTCTCGAATGAACCCATTTCATATGCTAGACTATTCATGTAATGTCTAGTATCATCTTTTGAAAATCATCTTGTTGCTAAAATTCAAAGCCAACAGATTGTCAAAGAGAAAAGAAAAAGATGTAGCCTAAAGAAAATGGACCTGCTCCCAAAAAGGAGTCGGGAGAAAGAAAAGTAAAAGCTACTCCAAAGAATCTCGGGCAGAAAGAGTAAAGTGCCTATCAAAAGCAAGGCCAATGCCCATACATCTGTAATGAACTTCTGACTTCGAACTACATTTTGAGAATTCTCGAAAAAAGATCCCCAAAGAAGTCAGCTTGCAAAGTGTAAAGAAACTACCACCCCTCAGCCAATGGTGGTATTCATTGAAGACAAATTCAGGAAGGTCAAAGATCGGTGACAAGACTGCAATGATCACCAATACCAAGCCCTTCTCATATATTTTTCTGAGCCAAAACGAGTCCTTCGTTTCTCAAACCCAAATCCCGACCTACGTTACGACCCTTGAAAGTCTCTTCTAATTAGAGCACTTGAATTAATGTAAGAGTTGAATGACTTTAAGCATCGCTCGAAAAAGTTCGAGCAAGATTATTTCTCTCTCATTTTGCAGGGTTCTTGGCTTGTAAACCCGGAGCAGATTATGAAGACTTTTTTTGTCAATAGCCTTGACTCGAAATGAGTCCCCTTTGATAAGCCTTTGGCCCAACCCACAATACGGTCCTAATTAAGACCTCCAGATCGGCTTGATCGTATCAATTGCGAGATTACTCAGACCCTCGCTGAATGCGATGATGGTAAGGTTGAGTGATTTCTTTTCAAATCTTGCAATCAAGATAAACAAGCCTTTCTCGAGAGTGAGAGAAAGCCCTTTCGGACTGAAGTCCCCATTAAGGTTACATTCGTGGTATTCATGACATGATAACCTCTCTGGACAGAATTGGAAATGCAAACTCGACAGAATAGTCATGCATGATCCACATTATGAGCATACACATACGGTTTTAATCATTGCAAACTCAACTGAATGGTTTTGCATGAACCGATAAACTCATTAATAAAAATGCTTGCACATGTTACCTCTGACACTGTCTGACAGGTAGTGCATTCCTGATAGTCGAGTTACCCTCTGAGGTCTCAAAATTCATCTAGAGGCTATTGAACAAACAAGCCCTGCTGGCTAATGCTCGCCAAGCATTTTCAGGTGAGTATATCTTCAGCCTAAACCTTTCAATTCTGATGATTGTCTGGGTGCTCAAATCCATTGCAGCACATAAGGTCATTCAGTGAGCAAACAGACATGATACAATCAGTCTGTCTATGCCTCGATCATTAACTCAGAAGATCCAGGTAAGTCTTCTGAACTCTTGCGACTCATTATCAACATGCTCTCATGAAGTCTTCATCATCTCACGATTGATATAATCTCGTGTTCTCAAACTTTATCAAATCATGATTGACTAACTCTCGTGTTCTTGATCTTTGCCTCATCGGTTTATTCCTAAAGTGATGGGACAACAAAAATTGGGTTTGAGCTTCTGCAGGATTCCTGGTTTCCCCAGATCCCAGAATGGCACCATTCATGGTAAGTGAAATTGGGTTTGAGCGTTTGCAGGATTCATGGTCTCCCCAGATCCCAGATTGGCACCCGAAAATCATTTTCTCAATCGATACCTCTTCAGTCTACCCAAAGGGTGACATTTAGGGTATACTGTCTCTGGAGCCCTTCCATTTGAGACCCCAACACGGAATGTTCCATTTTCAAAAGTCCTTTTTATACGCACCTAAAGTCCTTCCTACAGGCACCCAAAGTCCTTCTTACAGGCAACACAAAAGTCCTTCTTACAGGCACCAAAGTCCTTCTTACAGGCAACCCAAAATCCTTCTTACAGGCAACATAAAAGTCCTTCTTACAGGCACCAAAGTCCTTCTTACAGGCAACCCAAAGTCCTTCTTACAGGCACCAAAGTCCTTCCTACAGGCATCAAAAGTCCTTCCTACAGGCACCTAAAGTCCTTCTTACAGGCCACACAAAAGTCCTTTTTACAGGCACCAAAGTCCTTACGTGCAACCCAAAGTCCTTCATACATGCACACAAAGTCCTTCTTACAGGCACTAAGTCCTTCCTACAGACAATCAAGTCCTTCCTATAGGCAACCAAAAGTCCTTTTTACAAGCAATCAAAAGTCCTTTTTACAGGCACCAAGTCCTTCCTACAAGCAATCAAGTCCTTCTTACAGGCAACCAAAAGTCCCTCTTACATGCACCAAAGTTCTTCTTACATGCATAAAAGTCCTTCTTACAGGCACACAGAAGTCCTTCTTACAGGCACTAAGTCATTCCTACAGGCATACAAAGTCCTTCCTACAGGCACACAAAGTCCTTCTTATAGGCATTTCCATGGGGTGACCTACCATACGAGTCAAATCTTAATCAATCAGTACAATCCTTTCACTAGGAATCTACCATGGGGTGACCTACCATACGAGTCCAAGATCAACCACCCTAAGGTTTTCTTATAATGAATCGTTAGGTTCTCATTCCATTTTCAGTAGAGCATTCATGTCAGGCAACAGCTATACAAGGGGTAGGTAAGTGCCAGGTAAACTCACCTCTGTGTCTCTCTTTCCCTCCATCAGAGTCTCCTCAAATCAGATCTGGATCGAAACATGCAAAGAGGGGTATTGGAGATTAAATGTCACAATTCTTTTTATTTTCTTGTGTGTTGAGTCGATTAGGATTTAGGTGTCATCTCGTCTTTGAAATGAACCTCTACCGAGCTTCCTTTCAAAGAGGGGCAGCTGTTGACACCTCATTTTTAGTGATCTTTTCTCTTTTAAAGTTAATATCAAGTCCATCAAAATTCATAAAATTAAAAAATCAATTTTGGGGACCTTGACCAAGCCTAGGGAACCAATTTTGACCAAAAAATTATTTTCCATATTTTCAGTATTTTTCGGTACTTTTATTTTCGAAAATTAATAGAAAATCCATAAAAATTCATAAAATTGAAAAAATCAACTTTGGGGACCTTGGCCAAGCCTAGAGAACCAATTTTGACCAAAAATAATTTTTAATATTTTTTGCATTTTTAAATATTTTTAGTAAATTAGGAAAATATTTAATAAATAAAATGGCATTTAAAGCCACAAAAATATGAATAAATAGTCAACATTTTTCTTTTAATTTTCTTTTCATTTTGGCCAAAGAAAATCTACAAAAAAAATTAAATTATTTTTGAATTGGGTGATACCTTGTTAATCCCATTTTTAGATTAATTGTAAAAATTGTAGAAAATCCGTAATTTTCGATTTTGGTATTTCTGGAGTCGTGACATTGTTCTCTAATATTCTAAATTTTCATCTTGGCACAATTATACCCAGAATGACTCAATTTTACAAAAAGGACTTTAATTAAATTTTACATTATTTTCAGTAACAAGAAATGAGCTTAAATTTGATATGCGGTGAATTGTGTCAAAAATTGTGAGGAGATTTGGACTTAAAGAAATATTTTTTCCAAGGACTAAATTGTAAATAATTAAAATTCAGGGACTAGAGTGCAAATACCTAACTCTTGAAGGATTATTTTGCAAATAACAAAAAGAAGAGTTAGTGGAGAAATTAGAATAGGGAATGGAAGATGGAGAAGAGGAGATGAAGAAGAATGGATGGAGAAAATAAGATAAGAATAGAGAATGGAAGATGGAGAAGAGAAGATAAAGAAGAATGGATGGAGAAAATAAGATAAGAATAGAGAATGGAAGATGGAGATGAAGAAGAGTTAGTGGAGAAATTAGAATGGGAGATAAATATAGAGAAGGGAAGATGAAGATGAAGAAGAGTTAATGGAGAGATTAGAATGTGAGATAGAGATGGAGAAAGGAAGATGAAAATGAAGAAGAGTTAGTGAAAAAATTAGAATGGGAGATAGAGTTAGTGGAAAAATTAGAATGGGAGATAGATGAGTGGATTATAAAAAGAGGAAGAAGTGAGCTTGAGAGGAGGAATTTTTTGGAGAGAAAATTTTAGATGTTTGAGAGGGTTTTGGGAGATTGAAGAAAAATTTGAGAGAAAGAAAATACCAAAAAGAGAGAGAATTTTGAAGATGATGGAAGTTTAAAGCTAGAGGGTTATCATCATCAATTTCTTCATCGATCAACATAAATCAAAAATTCATCCCAGATTTGAAGCTAAATGTCCCTCTACTCTCTTTGATTTTTTAGTATAAACTAGCTCAAATTTTCTACTCTTCTCCCATTTCCCCATATTTGATTTCAGGCATGAACCAATTATATCCATCAAGCACTTCTCATAATGCCATTGAAGCTAAGTGCCTCTTTCATTGTTCTAATTTTTAATGTGAATTAAATCATATTTGCTCCATTACTCCATTTCTCCATATTTTTATGTCAGGCAAAGGACAACCCCAAGTCAACGGTAAATCCCATGGAGGTGTAAAATTGGCGCTGACGAGCTCTTGAGTGCCCATTAAATTTTCAATTGATCCATCAATGGATTTCGGCCCGAATTGTCAAATCAATTCGTTTTATTTTAAAGAATTTAAACCCCAGAATGTGAAGGGCAGAGCCCGCTCACTAGAGGTCATTTTAAATTTCTGCAATTTAAATTCCCGCACCTTAAACCCCAAAGGAGAGGGCCAAGCCAAGGCTGAGCTATCTATTGGTGGTCTTTATTTATTGTCATTTACTTCCTGTAACTTAATTTTTGAATCACTAAACCCCAAAATGAGTAGCTCGCAGCACTGCACAGAAGTCGTTAACTCACTCCCTCTTTCGGCTTCAGGGAAATACTTAATATTTTGAAAATGCCAAAAAAAATGTCACTCACGTATAGTCCATTTAAAAAAGTGAAAATACAAAAAGAGAACACTCCACTAGAGCCTTAGGAATAAACCAAGCCTTAGTTGCCAAATTAGGATATCCATGAAATTAAGGTACCGAAAGGGCATTAGTTTTAATTAACTAGTGTAACCAAGTCCCCGAACTCATAATCTCTAGTTCGTAGAAGTAATTTAGTTCTCCCGCTAATTTACTTAGGTTTCTAATTAACCTACCAAAAATGATTAGTGACGACTCCAAATTTTAAAACCATTTGAACAAAAAACCAAAGTCGCGATTTGGTAGAGCTTGGAAGAGCTCGAACTAGGTTAGTTAATTTAATCAATTAATCTGGTAATCCATTAACCTAAAAAATGAATTTTAGGTTGCGACAATACCCAAAAATAAATAAATAAATAGAAAGGACTAAAAATGGCACTCTGAAACATAGGAAATCCCCCCTCTACAGTGCGGATAGCTTCCCTCCACTCCGTCCTAAGGCAGACCACATACTAATCTATTTCCCACTTTATTAAATCTTGTTTTACTACATTCCCCCAAGTAAGTTTCAGCCGACCTTGTCCTTTCTTCATATCGTTTTCTCGGTAACACACTTCTGTTTTTATCGGAGCATCTAAAGGTCTACGAAGAATATGTTCAAACCATCTCAATCTATGTTCTCTCATCTTCTCTGCCACAGGTGCTATTCCAACTTTTTGTCGAATAGCGTCATTTATTATCTTATCCATCATTGTATGACCACACATCCACCTTAACATTCTCATTTCCGCTACTCCAATTTTATGCTCATGTTGCTTTTGTAACGGCCAACATTTAGCTCCGTATAGCATTGCAGGTCTTATTGCTTTTTTATAAAATTTTCCCTTTAACCTTAGAAGGATTTTGCGATCACACAAAAATCCTGATGCACTGGGCCATTTCATCCAATCTGCTTTAATTCTATGGCTAACATCCTCGTCAATCTCTCCCCTCTTTTGCAAAATTGATCCCAAATATCTGAAAGCATCTTTCTTAGGTACCTCCTGTCCAAGTATATCCACAGATTCTTGATCATCTCCTCTTGTCGTGGCGAACTCACACTTCATGTATTCCATCTTATTCCGACTTAACGTAAATCCTTTGGACTCTAACGTGTTTCTCCATATTCTAATTTAGCACTAACCCCAGCCTTGGTCTCATCAATAAGTACAATATCATCTGCGAACAGCATACACCACGGCATCTTATCTTGAATATTTTTTGTTAGTTCATCCATAATTAGTGCAAAAAGATAAGGATTCAGTGCCGAACCTTGATGTAAACCTACTATGATCGGAAAATAACTTGATGTGCCATCATAGGCCTTCACAAATGTAGTAACACCATTATACATATCCTTGATTGCCTCTACATACTTTAATGATACTTTTTCCTTCTTAAGAATCCACCACAAAACTTTTCTTAGGACCCTATCATATACCTTCTTGAGGTCAATAAATACCATATGTAGATCCTTCTTCTTTTCTCGATATCTCTCCATCAACTGTCGTATTAAAAAGATAGCCTCCATGGTAGATCTTTCTAGCATAAATCCAAATTGATTTACAGAGACATTGGTTTCTAATCTCAAACGATGCTCAATTACTCTTTCCCACAATTTAATTGTATGGCTCATAAGCTTAATGCCTCTATAGTTGCCACAGTTTTGAATATCCCCCTTGTTCTTGTAGATAGGCACAATCATACTCTTCCTCCATTCATCAGGCATCTTATTAGCTTGGAAAATCTTGTTAAACAGTTTAGTTAACCAACTTATTGCCACATTCCCTAAGCATCGCCATACTTCACTAGGGACACCATCTGGTCCTAAGGCTTTACTAGTCTTCATCTTCTTTAAAGCATCCTGAACTTCTTGTGCTCTAATTCTACACACAAACCTCCAGTTTAACTAATCAGAAGCGTCCACCAGATCCACCTCGCCTCGATCGCCCTCCCCATTATAAAGCTTGTTAAAATAGTTCACCCACCTTTCCTTCACTTCTTCATCTTTTACTAATAGTTTTTTATTTTCATCATTGATACATCTAATCTGTGTCAAGTCTTTACTTTTCTTGTCCCTTATCATGACAAGCCTATAGATATCTTTTTCTCCCTCTTTGCTCCCAAGTTTTTTTATACATATCAAAGAAAGCCTTGCCTCTAGCCTCTCTCACAGCTTTCTTGGCATTTTTTTTTTGTGCCAATATAAAGTTTTGCCAATTCTCTTCATTAGGACATTTATGCAGACATCTAAAGCACTCCTTCCTCTTCTTAATTGCCTCCTGCATCTATTCATTCCACCACCAAGTTTCCTTTGTCTAAAGTCCGTGCCCTTTACTTTACCTAGCACCTCTTTTGCCACTCTCTGTATGCATTTAAACATCTCACTCCACATCCTATTTACTTCTCCCTCTAGTTTCCACGATCCTTCTTGAAACATCTTTTCCTTGAAATTAGTATGTTTTCCCTCATTTAACTTCCACCATCTTATTCTGGGATTTTGAGCCCTTCGTGGCATATTCTGTGTCTTATACTGAACCTCTAGGACCACCAACTTATGTTGCGTAGCTACACATTCTCCAGGGTAGACTTTGCAATCTATATACGAGGTTCTATCCTCTCTTCTAGCCAGAAAGAAATCAATCTGACTACGATTCTGACCGCTACAAAAAGTGATTAGATGTGACTCTCTTTTCCTAAAGAAAGAATTTGCTAACATCAAATCATACGCTAGTGCAACGTTCAAGATGTCTTCGCCACTCTCATTTCTAGTCCTATAGCCAAAACCTCCATGAACTCTGTCAAAACCTCCACTACTTTGGCCAACATGTCCATTAAGATCTCCTCCTATGAATACTTTCTCCTCACGTGGTATCCCCCTTAAAATCTCCTCCAAGTCTTCCCAAAATCTGTTCTTATCCGCTACTGACAATCCAACTTGGGGGGCATACGCACTAAGGATGTTTAAGATCAACTCTCCCACTACTAGCTTAATCAAGATAATTCGATCGCCTGATCTTTTAACATCAACAACTTTATCTTTGAAACTTTTATCGATCAAAATCCCAATTCCATTTTGACTCTTCTTTATGCCTATGTACCATAACTTGAATCCAGTACCTTCCACTTCTTTAGCCTTCTCTCCAACCCATTTAGTCTCTTGCAGGCACGCAATATTCACTCTCCTTCTAGCAAAAGTATTTGCTAACTCCCTCAACTTTCCCGTTAAGGTTCCTATGTTCCAACTTCCTATTCAAATCCTTACTCCTTGGGCCATTCTTACCCCTCATACTCACCCATAAAAGTGTGAGGACCCTACCTTACTTTTCACCACATCCGGGTAATGTGGTGCATCACTCAGGGAATAATGGCCCAAGGCTAACTTCCTTACCCCTCGCACCCGCCTATCTTGGTGTAAGGACCCTTGCCCATTTTTCGCTGCACCCGGGCGTCGATGCAACGCGTCGCTAAGAAGGGCACGCTCCAACGAAAAATTTTTAGGGTTCATCTCATAAGGGGGAGCTCTTTTTTTGCGGCTGGCTCGCTACGCCTGACACCAATCCTCCTCCTTTACCCTGGCTTGGGACAGGCTATGTTAGCTACATAGGCGGAGTTACCCACCCAAGACAAAAGGAAGTGAAATTTGTTTGTACTCATTGATAGATGTTCACTAAAGTACACGATATTTGATTGATTCTTTTGCACAAGAACTATTCAATCTATGCTAATATGATTTTGATTCAATAAAAAATGGTAAGTACAGTACAAGTACCATAACTTTCGTAAGGTACTCACTTGAGTGTCATAACTTTTTTTTCGACCACTTGAGTATCAAATTGGAGCAAAATGGATCATTTGAGTGCCACTTCCGACAAATTTTCCGACGTGAATTTTTTTATTAATTTATTCGTGACACGTGGATTTTTTTTCATAATTTTATATTATTTTTCATTTATCTATTTTTGTTCTAGTTTTGGCATTGGCCGGCGAGGGTCACTAGTAACCCTCATCAGCCACAGATTCAATGCCAAAGGGCTAGTGCCACCTCACCCTCGATTTTTTTTTTTTTTTAGTTTTGGGGGAAGGGGGGGCTACGACAGCCATGGGCGAGGGCAATCGTAGCCGCGCCAACGCGAGTGAGGGCCTTTATAGCCATGGCCGGTGGAGCCGCAAGGGCCTTCGCGCCTTTGCCTGCCCCTGGCGTAGCTATGACGGCCCTCACCCATGGCCACCGCAGCTCCCCCTCCTCGCTGAGGGTGAGGTGACCCTCGACAATGGATGCGACCCTCGCCAGCCAATGTCAAAAACCAAAAAAAAAAACAAAGGAAAATAAACAACAAAGATATTCCAAAAAATATTAAAAAAATTCATGTTGACAATGCCATGTTAGATTTTCTAGCTTCCAAGCAGGATTTTTGGTGAGCCAAATCGCCGATGGCACTCAAGTGATCGGTTTTTAAAATTTGTGGAATTCAAGTGAGCAAAAAACAAAAGTTACAGCACTGAAGTAAGTGCCATACACAAGTTATGGCACTTGTGGTGTACTTACCCCCAATAAAGATATTAGCTTGATCATGAGAAAAATCAGGAAAGATACTATATCATGTTGTTATACTTGCTTGCTAACCATGTGCTTCTTTCAATGTCAAGTATGGTGAAAATATTTGCAAGTGCAAGTTCTAAATGTTACAAATATTTGTGAGTACAAGTTCTGAATGATAGAGTTCCTGAGATTCGAAATTGAATCTATCAATGAGAACAAATGATGCAGGTTTTGAAAGATTCAAGATCTAAATGATCCTTCCTTGCTAACCTTTTTTATTTATTTGGAACATGAGCTACATAATCTTTGGCTTGAACAAAGCCAAATCATTGCAAACTCTCTGCACATATTCTCTATCTCTTGAACTCTTTGTTATCATACTATAATAGTTGAATTGTGCACACCACTATATCTTAGGACACTTTAGATCTTATTAGTAATTATTATCTGAACTAAGCTCTGAACTTATCTGTTTATATTCTGCATTGATTTCTTAAGTTCTTAGAAATCAGCTATTTACTCCCTTTAGATAATAACGCTAACACCAATAGAAAGAGAATGGCATAACATTAAATGGCGGTGGCTTTCCAAGACTTCCTTGATGACTGCTCTTTGATGGATTTGGAGTGTAAAGGATGCATTTTCACTTGGCCTAATAACTAGAAGGGAGAAGCTTTTATCAAAACAAAGACTAGAATGAACCTTGAGTAACGTGGAATGGAGGGTTTCTTTACCAAAAACTTTAGTTTTTATTTCGCCTGCTAGCAGTAGGTCCTGATCACAACCCCCTTATATTATCATTCTCCGCTCAGATGATGAAATGAAAAAAAGGAATTCAAGTCCGAAACTTTCTGGCTGGAAGATTTTGAATACAAGGGCATTATTAAATCGGCCGTGCTGATCATAGAGTGTCTAATCTGAGTTTGTCGACAAAATTGCAAAAGTTCAGAGGATTGCCTCGTGGAGTTAAAAATTATCAAATGCTCAATAGATTTGGGCCTTGAAAACTGAACTTCTATCAATCACAAATGGTAGGGAGACTGAGTATGATAGAGGAAGAGTCCAAAGTGAGATTTTGACATTATCATAATCTTTCTTTCCCTTTATCTTTTCCACATTGTCTTTTTTTTCTTCTTATATATAATAATGGGTCAGAAAAATAATCTACTTGCTCCATTTTATCCTCTCTTTTTTTTCTTGTTATACTCCTAGTTCACTTTTATGACAAGCAAAAATCTCCGTTCACTTTCAGTCTTAACTTTTCCCTCGTTATATAACAATTAATCTTAAAAAAATACAAAAGAATTATAATACGCCAAAAAAAGAAGTTTCTACTTTCACTCGTTTCTTCTTTTGTTGTAATTTGTTCTTAATTTGATATGATGGCAAAACAAAAATAAAATCTCAATTTGCTTTACTTTCTCTTTATTCCTTGTTTATTTAATCATTTTAGATGTTAAATCGGAGTAAAAGTCGGAAAGACAAACCGATTCAAAACTCAGAAAATACTACATCTTCCAACCTTGTTGCTATTACTCATAAATCTGATAAAAGGGATGACAAACAATATATTAGTCTATTCATTAAAAAAAATCCTAGCCAAACCTATATGAGAGGATCACACGACCAATTAAAGTACGAGGGAATTT
The DNA here is from genome assembly GCA_016432845.1 of Psidium guajava. NCBI lineage: Eukaryota > Viridiplantae > Streptophyta > Magnoliopsida > Myrtales > Myrtaceae > Psidium > Psidium guajava. Next base: position 36,591,618 of record CM028226.1, read on the forward strand.
ACTTGATAATAACTTTATTAGAGAACAAAGTCTTTTTATTTTTTGGGATGAAAGAACTTAAATTGTTTTGTGGGTTCCAGTAAACCATGATGAAAAACACAAGCAAGCAAGGAATATTTACCCTACCTTAAAGGCAATAGAAAATAAGTAGCACTTTTTGGTACTCTCTACCTAAATTTTACAAATTGACTAAATTAATGTCTTAATCATGGATCACAATTCCATATCATATCTTAAACAACAGTGTAAAGAAGTAGTCTCAAACTCCGCTTTTAATTTATTTACAAGTGTCAATAGAGTCTGGCATCATTTTTGGTGTTACTAGAAAAATGCTTGTCAAAAAATTGAAATCAAAAGCATTTCTTGTAATTTACCTTTGTGTAATCCATCTTTGCCCAATCTGTCAAGGGTTGCCCTCACCTGGTGAGGGCAATCGTCGCCCACCCAGGCTAGGCGAGGGTGGCCTTCGCCCAAGGCCGGCTAAGGAAAGAAAGGAAGAAAAAAGTTGAAAAAATATTTAAAAAAATGTTTTGAAATGTTATTTAAATGTTAATAAATTTTGTCCATAGATGAATTCACGTCAGCGTTTTTTGGGTGCGGCCATTGTTGAGTGGTTGGAGACAAATTTTGTCATTGTGAAATCTCCCAAATGACGTCCTCAATTCACGTCACTGAGAGAATCACGGTTGAACCCCATGACATCTCTTTTCCGTTGTTATTTTTTTTTTTCACTTCTCTAGTTGCCTTGTTCTTAGGAAGACATCGAGACGACTTTGAGCTGAGTGCACAAATTTCGACCGTTAGATGAGGTCTGTCTTATATGGAGCCATGGATCAACGGAACATTAATCTTATATGAGTAACAAAAAGGTTTTCGTAAATTACTATTTTGAGCGATACCTGCGATCGGTTTAATTAAATATTTTTTAAATTACTCATTTTTTTGCGAAATAAACGGAACATTAATCTTATATTGGACTTGCATAAATCAACGTCGGAGAGCGACTAGGCTCATTTACATGCAAAGAATGTTATTATTATTATTATTATATTTTCACTTGGGTCATGGGCCGGGTCAGCTAGGTCCGAAACCGGCATAAAATTGTAAAGATCTCCTCCCATAATCAAAAGTACTTTTTGTATATTTAAATTTTTGGGTGCAACATGCGTTACTTTAGTTTTGGTCAGGAGAGATGGGCGCAATGGACTTTGAATCTTCGAAAGGACTATGATTTTCGACCGAAAAAGGATTCTATGATCCAAAAAAAATTTTTTGATGATAACTTCCGTTCAAATTTTTGTTTTACAATCCTGACATCTCTCAATGAATTCCATCATGACATCTCTCATTCAGAATAAGTCTCGCCAACCACATTGCGAAGGAGCTTTACTCGATGTATGTGAATAGACGAGTTGCATATGTTTGTGACGACTGTTTAAGTCGAACCATCAGGATATTTTGAATTGTAAAGGAAAAAAAAAACGCCAATAACATGTTTTGGACTATGTGTCAACATATTTTGGGTGATAGCAAGTGAATGACCCTCTTATAATAAGACTATTTTAATGAAAATTAAAATATGACCGTTTTTTATTTCTATTCACCGCCTAAGTAGGCTTCACCAATCGGTAATCTTAATTACCGCACATTGTACCACTTTTAGAAAAAAAAAATTTAGATTCCATCTTCATGCACTACATTTATTTTAATTGTCGAACATTAAGAAAGTATCACCCTCAAGAGCACCTTTTTGTCCTTTCTTTTTTCTCTGGCCCTCTTGGACCTAACACTTAACACTTTACAACCCAATTTTGCAGACTGAGATGCATACCTAAACTTTATAATTTATTGTATTGAACAACATAAGTATTTCATGTAGTTTATCTTTGCGTAATGCATCGTTGTCCGATATGGCAAAGGGCTACCCTTGTATGGTGAGGGCGGTCGTCACCCACCCAAGCTAGGCAAGGGCTCACCTAGGGGTGGCGAAGGGAAGAAAAGAGGAAATAAAAATTGAAATAATATATATAAAAATTCAAAAAGTCAGCGATATATTCATAAATTTTGTCCATCATCGATGACCACGTCAGTAATTTTTTTTGACGCGGATGTCGTTGAACGGGCGGAGGCACATTTCGTCATCGTGAAATCTCCCACGTGACGTCCTCAACTCACGTCATTGACAGGATGGAGTTTAACCGCACGACGTCTCTTTTTTGTTATGCTTTTCTTTTTTTAGCTTATCTGGTCTGTCGTCTTGCTCTTCGGAAGACTTCGAGACGACTTTGAAGTCTTCGTGTCGCCATCAATCACCAAGTTCACCAGAGGTTGGGCCCGGTGGTTTTCGTGCAGATCCAAGCCACACTTGCATGAGCCGTGCGCACGAAATTTCGACCGTTAGATGAAGTCGGTCTTATATGGGGCCCGCATAAATCATTTTAAACTCGATTTTGGAAATTCATGGCGACATGAGAACGTGAATCACGCTCCGGATAAAAGCGAACCTTAATATTTGGATTTGGCATATGACGCTTGGACAAGGAACGAAAATGTGCTTCCTAAACTACTTGTTTTGAGTGATACTTGTGATCAGTTTTAAGCAAATATTTTTCAAATCACTTAATTTTTACGAAATAGACGAAACATTAATCTTATACGGGCTCGCATAAATCAACATCAAAGATCGACTAGGCTCATTTACATGCGAAGAATGTTATTATTATTATCTTTTGCTTGGGTCCAGGGTGGGTTAGCTAGGTCCGAAGCCAGCATAAAAATGTAAAGATCTCGTCCCATAATCAAAGGTACTTTTTCGGTATTTAAATTTTTGTGGGCAACATGTGTTACTTTACAGAAAAAAAAAAGTGTTACTTTAGTTGTGGTCAAGAAGACCGGCGTCATGGACGTTGAATCTAATATAAAAAAATGACTCTTCGAAACTCTATGATTTTCGACCAAAACAAAGAACTCTATGATCCAAAAAAAAAATGGTAATAACTTCCGTTAAAATTGATGATAACTTCAGTATAAGTCTCGCAAGCCACATTGTGAAGGAGCTTTACTATATGATGTGAATAGGCAAATTGTATGTATTTGTGACAGTTATTTGAGTCGAACCATCCGGATATTTTGAATTGTAAAAAAAAAAACCAATAACATGTTTTGGACTATGTTTCAAGATTTTTTTGGGTTGTGATAGTAAGTGAATTACCCTTTTACAATAAGATGATTTTAATCAAAATTGAAATACGAACGTTATTCTATTCACCGCATAAGTAGGGCTTCTCCTGTCAGTAATCTTAATTACTACACATTGTACCTCTTTTAGTAAAAAATAAGATTCCACCTTCATGCTCTACATTTATTCTATTCTATAGGCAGTTGTAATCATATTTAATCGCTCAAATACTTAAATATTGCACATAAAGGATAGACTCCTATGTTCATTGCCTATGACCTCTAAATTCTAACAAAAATATTGCAATAAATAAAGAATATTTTGATAGGTCCATTGGCCTAGTGCAATTGTAACCATAAAGGATAGACTCCTATGTTCACTTGCGCTATCTGTACGATCAAGAGCTATGATAGATCTAGTCATGTGGTCTTAGGTGCATGAAAAAAGAAAAATTTTGCCAGTAAAAAAATACGTTTCATAAGTCGTTTTGCTAGATAACATAGTTATCACTCGCGAGATTCATGCAGCGTAAGGGCCCGGGGGATTTGGTGCGGATCCAGGCCAGACTTGCACGAACAGAATCCACAAAATCCCAATTACTTTCAGCAGTTAGATTGGTTCGGTTTACATGGAGCCCACATAAATCAACGTTGAAGATCGACTGAAATCGTCTGCGTGCGGACCATGTTGTTGATGTTTGTGTGCATGGTCAGGCCAACACGTGAGTTTAGCTTGGTCTCGATAGAGATGCGCAATGGACAATATAAAGAATGACGGTACGAAAGAAAGAGGACTGATCAGAATAATTCGTCCGCAAACTTTCCCATCAGCCAATCATTTTGTTTTAAAAGCCCGAATAATTGTGAAATGATTAAATTCCTAATTTAAAAACGAGATATTCCATTGCAGGATCTCATATTTAAAATAACTTCTCCAGTCTCTTCGACAATGAAGCTTTACGGAACTCTTGTGAATAGATGAAGTGCATGTGTCCATAACATTTGTTTAAATCACATGGCACAATTCTAAAGACTATCTTATTTTGAACTATGATCAAAATTTTCAGGGTTTTGATGGCAAGCCAATCCTCATTTAATGTAAGGTGATTCAATAATTCAAATGATGGTGTTGTTCTATTCGTTGCCTAAGATGGGTTTTGTCCTTGAAGTATCTTAATTACTCAACATAGTACTTAATTATAATTTAGAGATTTAAATTGCACCATCATGCGATACAATTATATAAACTTTTACATATTCAGAAGGAGTCATCCTTATGACACTTATTAAGTAATCGAACAGAAAAATGAAGTATATTGATGATATTAGACATTGATTTTTATTCTAATAGGTGCATTTAAGATTTATAAAACAAATCTTTTTCCGTATGGTATGCTTCTCCATCGTCTGAAGAAATGATTAACAAGATTTCATATGTTTTGTTGATACTCGTTGATATCGAAATATTGTAGTTTGATTTAGTATCTTAGAAATGACACGTGAAAAAAGGAATCATTGGTAGATCCCGAACTATGGCAAGGAGAAAAACTTCATACTGAACAATAAGATAGTATTTGGCCATTCGGGATATGTTCGCCATTCGGGATATGTGCACCATTCGGGATATGTGTGTCATTCGAGAAGTTTAAAAAAAAGTATGCCGGATGAAAGACATAGTGTATTGGGATTCGGCATGTCATAGATATGCAACATGGAAATTATTACATCCCGAAATTCGGATGTACAGGACAAGACCTATGGGCGCGAACAGGTTTTCCAAAACCTAGAAATATCATTCAAAAAGAGACGATTGATGGTGCAGTTATAAATTATAGAAGACATGGGCTCCGATTTACATGGGTCGGTTGTGAAGATCATGGATTAGAGGTGAAGTAGAGCGCCAAAATTCAAAGGTTTGAAATCAAAGAATAACCGCTTGAGCGGTTAGAAACGCAAAAAGGATAAGCACCCGAAAGGAAGGAAAAGGAAAGGGCTCTCTCCACAATCATCTAAGAAAGACATTTTGTTTCTTTGAAGCTTTAGCCTACTTTGCTATTCGTAGTGTAGCGCGTTAACATTCTCATACTTTCATTTCCTTGTACTTTCGATTCCAAGCAATCTATTTCAGTTACCAGCCAATTAGGAGTAGTATAGATAGTAAATCTTCACCATTTCCATTGCTTTCGTTAATCGCACACACCCGTTCCCCTGTTCTCCCTCACTTTCCATCAAAACAGAGTTGCAGAACCCTTCTTAATAAAAACCGAAATACGAATTTCGGTGAGAGATATTCCCGATTCAAATCGCGCGAACATGTTTATTTAGGACAATGGTTAAAGCTCTTTTCTCCCACCGTGTACTCACAATAAAAATCCAAGAAGATCACCACGACTACAAAATTTTCACTGTCAGACTTCAAATGATTAATTTGTGTTCTCAGACCATGTTAAACTTACCGTTTTACTGAAAAACTTGAACTATTAAAAACCTTGTCAATAATTTATCTATGACAAACCAGTTTACAAAGATAATGCGGCATCACACGTTCTTGGGGTCCATTTATTGCTGAAAGCATGAGACCCAACACAAAGTGTGCCTTCATTTGATTATCCAGCTATTACATAGTACATCATATAGCAAATATAGTTCACTATGTATTTTTGGAAAAATAGATCATACATCACCGGTGTAATGGTTAGTTTCACATAAGCAGTCTCATTGAGGTGCATTTATTTGAGTGAAAGTATTTTTTGGGAATTAGTTTTTTTGGGACTTTCACCCATTTGATTCGTGAAAAATGACTTAGTCAATATAAAAGACTTACCGATCAACGGAAAATTCATGCACGATATTAAAAAAAGGGAATTCCTAAATCTAAAGATGTGAAAACACTTTTCAGAAATGGTCCTCTCTAAATTTTTTATATCTTAAATTTTATTTTTTCTTCTCCCTCCTCCAATCACCGGGCCTCGGCGACAGCCAATTGGCCACTGAGCCTCAAGCTCACCAAGTCCCGGCTAGCCTAAGCTCACTCGAGGCTCGCCAGTGGCCGTCGCTAGCCGATCACGGTGGAGGAGGAAAGAAAAAAAGGAAAAAAAGGAAAGAAAAAAATATTTGCAATTTTTTTTCATGAGATAAATTAATAGATCGAAATCATTTTCTAAATAAGATCTAAACACCAGAAAACATTTTCGGTCACATATCACCAAACAAAGGAAAACTAATCATTTTCTTGTAAATTTATTCCCTGGAAAATATCTTCCTTTTAACATGAAATTTTCCGTGAAATAAACGACATTTATATTCGATTTGAAGATTATAACTACCAACCTTTCTGTTGTTCTTTCTATTTCTATTTATCCTTCCATTTTCAGTACTCCATACGATGGATGTTTAATCCAAATAAATTGTAAACTAGACTTATGATTCGAGAACATTAAATTCTTTTGACAAATTAGTGAGACAAGGCATAATTACAGACTTCTAGATGCAATGATAAGTGAACTTGTTTTTCCAAAAAAAAGAGCTATGTGCATTTGTCATAAGATGCAATGTCATATTTTTTTTGGGAAAATGTAGTGAATCAAATGAGAACAAAATGAAATTAGATTCTAAGACGTGATAAAACTCTTTCTAAGAAATTATTTTCCACACAAGGTTGCTAATGGTTATCAGCAAAAATCCTCCATGATACAATAGAGTGAGAGTATCATATAACAATTCTGATATTTTTTCAAGAACTCTCTAGAAAAACAATCGAAACAAATGCCATATATCTTTTAGAAACAAAAATGGAAGTTGTTCTATAAAAATGAACACAACCGTAGTGTGTATATACAAGCAAAAATACATAGCTCTTCATTCCGAAAAATGCAAATTCTGACGCAACTTTTTGTGTCTGAATAACTCTATGTTTGGACACACCTCTTCATATCTAAGTAACAATAAATTCGGACACATCTCTTCATGTCTGAGTAACGGCTTTAGACACACCTATTCATAGGCCGTAAGAGTCATAATAACTATTCGTCATAAGTAAAATTCAAAATTAAATAATTAAAAATTCGCTGTTAAGATGGAACCGGTGAACTGTCAAATATATCATGTATCAAGATGATCATATATGAAAGCACAACAACAATCGAAAAGCAAAACTGTCCAAGACCTGGTGTTTCGGCTTTTAATTATCTTCAGTCCTTGTTGCAACAAGGATCCAAAGGCATTCAAGAAGTTCTTTTTTCTGCTTGGAAAACAATAACATATATCATTGAAAAGGTTGCAAGCAGAATGGCGGTCTTGGTGTTAGATGTACTTATGGCTTTTGACCACCGTAAAAAAAAAAGGCACTCGGCTATTATTAGAGGTTTCGCGAGACAAACTGGAATGTCCTGATTGTGCTAGCTGCTATGACGATCTTAATGCACTATCTTTGTGCAACTGACACAATATCTTGATGGAAAGAAAAGATAATGAAATCTGCTAAAGTGAGAATCACTTCCATGTATTTACTGAATATATATCCAACCAGCATGTCTTGCATGATCCCTATCATATATGAAAAAAGAAGGGAAACATTGGGCTTACGTTTAAGAAATTTTTTAAAAAAAAACTAAAATTGATTGATCCGGTTCGACCTTATACCCCTGGAACCGAGAACCGGACCACTCGAACATTGGCTTCAATTTTAAGGACCGGAAACCGAATTACCATCTGCTGGAACCACGAATCAAATCACTGGTTCGATCCAAACGATTCTCGGTTCGATCGGTCCAACTTGTTCACCCCTAACGTGAACAATCGCATCTTCATGTGCGATTAACAGCTTCGGACACACCTATTCACAGGTTGTAAGATTCCTTTATAACCATCCGTCATAACTAAAATTTAAAATAAATAATTAAAAAATTTGGTGTTAAAATTAATAATTAAAAAATAAAACAACTCATATGTGAACAGTTGCATTATTTCGCTAAGAATAGCAATTTCATAAATAAAAAAATAATAATCATTAATTAGTGCCAAATTCATGCAACTGCATGCGGGTATAGTTGGGTCTAGCCCATTTACTTGTTTCCATATTTGAAAGGTTATAATAGCTTTCTAACTAATAAAGTGTCTTGCAGTCTCCCATCTTTCCTATGTGGAACAAGAAAAATGCACTTTTTGTTTCTTTTACAAACAAACATCAACAATTTTACATTGATGCAGAGGTAATTAAATTAGACATCTATTTTAATGCTAACTATGCAGTACAATACGCGTGTATTCTTTACGAAATATTAGATGTAGCATTTTAATTCAAATGGTTAATACTACGAAAAATCTCAAATTGGTACAAATGTGACAAATTTACCTCAAAATATTTTTTTGACCATCAAAAACCTCCAACTAGTATACTTGTGACAAATTACCCTTTGTTAGCTTTCCTTAAAATGAGTTAATACCATGAAAAACCTCAAACTGATATACATGTGACAAACATAGGGTAAAAATCCCAACTTGGTATAACCTTCAATTGTCACGTGTCATCCAACTGAGCAATTTGACGATAAAATTTAACGAAAAACTACTGAAGATAAAATTGTCACAAGTGTAAAAGTTTGGGGTAAATTTATCATAAGTGTATTAGTTTGAGATTCTTCATTGTAAAAAAATAGTTTATAGTAAATTTGTCATGTGTATCAATTTGAGATTTTTTGTGATTAAAAATTAATTTGGGATAATTTTATCATAAAATATACCAGTTAGAATTCTTCATGATATTAACCTTAATTAAACAGATGTCACAGCTCAACTCCATATGACATGGCCATCCTTCCAATGGTAAGATGCAACCTCAAATATTAACTAACACCCCGTTATCAAAATTTATATATCAGTTCATATAAATATATCAAACAAACTTCGATGCTCGGATTTTAGTGTGATGCTCTAATTTTAGTGTAATATGATCTCGGGTGGTAATAATAAGATTATGTCTAATGCTGCCCCCGAGACAACTCAGATTACCATTTTTTGTTTTTATTTACTATTTTAATTTATTCATTGCTTTACCTACTTTTGAGTGTTTGATCTATTATCAAAAATGCTTGATCATGTAGATGCATGTAAGGAAATAAAATCGACGAAGACTGTATGAAAACTTTCCTTAAATGAAAATAGGTATGGATTGCGTAATTTTCAAAATTATAGCAAGTAAAGAGATCTCTCATGTTATGCTCGATTTCTATCCAGCCTACAATAGGGTTGGTCACGACTGCCAACTCTATCTCTATATGATTAGATATAAGAAATCAAATTGTGATCAATATGGCTCAGGAGAGCTTGTGAGAAACGCAAATGCCCCCTTGCAAGATGGTTATTCGTGCTCGCATAGCGATTGGTTAGCTTCTTCAATCTTGCTAGATGTAATGTGGTCACTTGACGATGGGGTCCGGTTGTTTTAGTTCTGATCCAAGCCATACTTGCATGAACTAGACCCACAAGATGAAAATAAATTATGACCATTAGATGATGTTACTCTCATATGGAGCACACATAAATTGACATTGGAGATAAACTAGGGTTATCTACATGCGGAGCATGCTATTATTATTATTATTATTATTATTATTATTATTATTATTATTATTATACATGTTACTTTCATTTGGTCTCGATAAAGGAGGAAGGGACATAATGGACTTTGCGCCTAATGTGGAAAAACGATTGATCCAAAAAGTACTCCTTGATCAAAATTATTTGGGGCATAACGGACATTGCATCTATTTGAAAAAATGATTGATCAAAATAGTATTCCTTGATCAACATAATTTGGCCTAAACTTTTGTCTGCATCAAACTTTTTTTGTTTAAAACATCGATTTATTAATTAAGTGATTAAGCAGGAAATTAGATACGATAGATTCTATCTCAGCATCTCATGTTCAAAATAACCCTGTTAGTTACCTTATTAGGGATGGAGCGTGATTAGATGCATGAGAACTGGTGAATTACTTCCACCCATGACATTTATTTAAGTCTAATAGTCTGAACATTTGATATTGCCAAAAGCAAAGCTAATGACTTATTTTGGACTACGTGTCATGATTTTCGGGGTTTTGATCAGAGCTGATTTGAGGATTGTAACAATACACTCTGTTATAGACCCATGGAAGTAGTATAACTAAATTAACATCGGCCCACGTGACAAGAGCTCATTGACATAGAAATAGGAATTGGGGAGTCGTCATCATCTTCTTCTTCTTTTTCTCTTTTGGATGCCCCTTCACGTCATGGAGAAAGGTCCTCCTACAGTACGGATCCACCTTCCACTGAGCATGCCATCATCCATCTTTTCTTTACTTTTACTTTGGCATTTCGTCTTTCTTCTTCGAACGACTCAACACGACTTTGGGAATCTTCCTGCGAGACATCATGTGGCCGGCCGGAGTCCTGGTGGTTTTAGTGCGGATCCAAGCCACACTTGCGTTAATCGGATGCACAAAATTCCGGTGAATTTCCACCGTTGGATGATGTCGGTCCCACATGGTGCCCCATGAATTCACGTTGGAGATTCATTGGGCTCATCCCGTGTGGAGCATACTTTTAATATTTTCTTGGATGTGGCTCGGGCCAACTGGGTCCAAAGCTAGCATGAAAGCAAAAAGGCCTCTTGACAAGTTAGGTATTTTTCTAAGATTAACTTTACTGTGCAACACATGTTACCTTCGTTTGGTCTCGATAGATGGGCATAATGGATTTGGATTTGACATCATAAGCGCTAGGTCAAAAAGGGACTCAATGATCAAAATAATTTGATATTTTAGCCGGATCATTCTATTTTAGAATCTCGAATTATTGGATGGGTGATGAAACATTAATTTTGGATAGAACGGATTTTGTTATATTGTCTCACGTTCAGAATAATCCCTCTAGCGATCCGATGCATAGAGCTTTACTTGATGCATGTGTGTCCATTGTTGACATTTTTTTAAGTCAAATATTCTCAAAAAAAGAAGAAGAAGCTAATACCTTTTTAGAGGACTTGTTAAGGTTTTCGAGATTGTGAAGCAAGTCAATCAGCCTTTTTAATTTAGGAAGGTTTCATCAACATTAAAACACAGCAGTTGTTCTACTCACAGCATTAGAAAGATCTTCTCCTATAAGTGATCTTAATTACTATGCATACTTGACTAATAATTTAGAGATTTAAAACTCTACTTTTAATTGGTTTGTAGATGTAAATAGAGTCTCGCAACATTCTCAATGTTATTAGAAAAACTCTTATCAAAATATTCAAATCAAAAGTATTTCTTGTAGTTTACCCTTGCGTAATGCACATTCGCCCAATTTGGCGAAGGGCTGCCCTCGCTTGGTGAGGGCAGTCATCACCCACCTAAGCTTGGCGAGGGTGACCCTCGCCTAAAGCAAGCAAAGGGAAGAAAGGAAGAAATTAAAATTGAAAAATATATATAAAAAAATAAAATCGAAAAGTTATTGAAATAGCAATTCATTTTATCCATGACAGGTTAGCGATTTTTTTAGGAATGGTCAGGGACATATTTCGTCATTTGTGAAATCTCCCGCATGACTAAATTAATATCTTAGTCATGGACCACAGTTCTATATCATATCTTAAACAACAATGTAAAGAAGTAGTCTCAAACTCTACTTTTAATTGATTTGCATGTGTAAATAGAGCTTGGCATTATTTTCAGTATTATTAAAAAAATTCTTATGAAAAGATTGAAATCAAAAGTTTATCTTTGTGTAATGCATCTTCGCCCAATCTGGCAAAGGATTGCCCTCACTTGGTGAGGGTGGTTGTCGCCCACTTAGGCCAAGTTCATGTAAGTGATTTTTGGATTTACCCTTCTTGAATGGGCGGAGACACATTTCGTCATTGTGGTCCTCAACTCACGTAATTGCGAGGATGAAGTTGAACCCCACGACGTCTCTTTTCTGCTATGCCTTTCTTTCTTTTCTTTTTCACCTTATCTGTTGTGTCGCCTTGTTCTTCGGAAGGCTTCGAGACGACTTTGAAGTCTTCGTGTCGCCATCAATCACCAACGTCACCAGATGTTGGGCCCCGTGGTTTTCGTGCGGATCCAAGCCGCACTTGCATAAGCCGTGTGCACAAATTTCGACCGTTAGATGAAGTCTGTGTTATGTGGGGGCCACGTAAATCATTTTAAACTCGATTTTGGGAATTCATGGCGACATGGTAACATGAATCACGCTCCTGATAAAAGCGAAACTCCATGTTTGGATTTGGCATATGATGCTTGGACAAGGAACGGCACCAAAATATTTGGAATCCAGCCCTGCTTTTGTCAATGGCATCCGATTCTTTAGTGAAGAGTGAGAAACGAGTAATTTGACGAATATTCTTAAAAAATAAGCAACCACATCACTTACAAAATGAATTAAACACATATTTTTTCAGTAATGAAAATATTTTTCATAAATTACTTATTTTGAGCAATATCTGTGATCAGTTTTAAGCAAATATTTTTCAAATCACTTATTTTTGCGAAACAAACAGAACATTAATCTTATACTAGGCTCTCATAAATCAAAGTTGGAGATCGACTAGGCTCATCTATGTGCGAAGAATGTTATTATTATTATTTTTTGCTAGGGTCTAGGGTCGGGTCAGCTGGCTCCGAAGCCAGCATAAAAATATAAAGATCTCCTCCCATAATCAAAGGTACATTTTCTATATTTAAATTTTTGTGTGCAACATGTGTTACTTTACAGGGAAAAAATAACATGTGTTACTTTAGTTTTGGTCAAGAAGATAGGGACAATGGACTATGAATCTAATATGAAAAATTACTCTTCCGAAGGACTTGATGATTTTCGACCAAAAACAAGGACTCTATGATCCAGAAAAAAAAAATTTTGATGATAACTTCCATTCAAATTTTTGTTTCACAGTCTCAAATTATTGATCGAGTGATTAAGCCTTTAATTTGTAAGCAATGAATTCTGTCACAACATCTCTCATTCAGAATAAGTTTTGCAAGCCATATTGTGAAGGAGCTTTACTAAATGCATGTGAATAGGCGAATTGCATGTGTTTGTGATAGTTATTTAAGTCGAACGGTCCGGATATTTTGTACTGTAAAAGAAAAAAAAAGGGCCAATAACATGTTTTGGACCATGTGTCAAGATTTTTTGGGTTGTAATAGCAAGTGAATTACCCTTTTACAATAAGATGATCTTAATCAAAATTAAAATATGCCGTTGTTCTATTCACCGCCTAAGTAGGGTTTCACCTGTCAGTAATCTTAATTACTAGACATTGTACCACTTTTAGAAAACAATTACATTCCACCTTCATGCGCTACATTTATTTTAATTGTCAAATATCAAGAAGGTACCACTCTCATGAGACTTGTTAAGTAACCAAAAATTCCATATATATATATATATATATATTTAAACTTTTGATTTTTCCTACTGTATGTGTAATTGCTATTTATAAATCAAATCCTTTGGTCATATGACATGGATATTGTTATTGACTTGTTACATCATATCAGTATGAGATCAATCCATATATTAACAAGAAAATTCTAGGAAAAAGGACAGTATTCCATCTTACAGGCAGTTGTAACCATATTTAATCACTCAAATACCAAAATATTGCACCCAAAAGACAGATTCCTATGTTCATTGCCTATGACCTCTAAATTCCAACTAAAACATTGCAATAAATAAAGAATCTTTTGTCTGGTCTATCAACCCAATGCAATTGTTGTTGGGAATCTTGTATTCCCTCTCAGGTGGCGCGTAGAGAAATGACAATCAATTTCATTCAAATACAGATAAAAACAGCGGAAGCATGCGATTCTGCGCGCCTCGATCGTCTTAGGGTATCTCGTGCATTGTAATCCTTGTTGGGAATCTTGTATTCCCTCTCGGGCGGCACGCAGAGAAATGACAATCAATTTCATTCAAATACAGATAAAAAGAGCGGAAGCATGCGATTCTGCGCTCCTCGATCGTCTTAGGGTATCTCGTGCGTTGTAATCGAGAATCTAAACCACACATCAAGGGGGTTTTAGGCTTACCTCGAAAACCAAAACTTGGATGGGCTCGTTCTCATGTTCTCGGAGTCCGTCAAATGCCGAACCTCTAGTTTAGACACACCACCGGACGCGCGGCGACGGAAGACGAAGCTCATAGCCGTCCGTTCCTCGTTCGTGCTAGCGGCCGTTGAGAAACGACGAACGGAGCTCGTTTTCTTCATCACAAACTACCTCACGACCCTCTGGTCGTTCTTGGTGAAACGAGAGTTCGAAACTCCCTAAGATTCATCACGAGAACGACACGAAATTCTCTCGAGGATGGGTGAAATGGAGAGAGTTCTAAAAGGGTTCTAAAACCCTAACCCCTAATCCCTATTTATAGGGGTTGGACGAGGGTAGGGGCAGTAATTGACCACCCCTCTTCCACCTTCTTTAACTTGGTCTTCGTGCTGTTTTATCGGATAACAAATCTTATTCGTTAAAATTTATGGATAAGAAATCTTATCCTTAGACCTTTCTAGAGGATAAGAAATTTTATCTCATCATATCGAGATCCGTGCAAATGTCACATCAAAATGACATCACGCTTGTGCAGCGCTTGCATCAGCGCTTGCGCAATGCTTACGCAGCGCTTGTATTGTATGGTCATCCATATGACATCATGCTTGCGCAGCGCTTGCATCAGCGCCTGCGCAACGCTTGCACAGCGCCTGCGCAACGCTTGCACAGCGCCTGCGCAACGCCTGCGCAACGCTTGCATCAGCGATTGCGTAATGCCTGCGCAACGCTTGCATCAGCACCTATCCGTTCGTGATTAGAGATTAGAATCAAATCCAATTTGAACTAATTTCTGTGTGACTATCTCAATAGTCAATGGCAAACGCCTTTGCAATATCGTCTTCCACATTTCATGTCGCCACGCACCGGTTATGGTGTGTGACATTCCTAGGTTCAGCACTGAGCTAGCAGTGAGACTTATACCATCAAATGAGTATCGCCAAGAGAACTGACTATCCCATTCAGTCTCTGGGTCTCACAAGCCACGAGTGACGTTTAGCAACATATCATGGCTACCCAGACAATGTGAATGTTATGAGAACATGAATGAACCTGTCCGCTTTGGCTTACAGTGTAATTCAATTCTTTTGTCTTAACCTTGTCCCAATCGAACGAAGGCCATGGAATTGTCAAGCCTACAAATGCGATCATATGCCTCAATCTATCTGACGTGCATTTACGAGACAATCTCGTCTTACCCTGGCCAACGATTTTCCAATGCACCGTCACGAGTAGATCGCATAGGACAACAACCTCGCTTCGCGTAGCAAGGAGACATATCCCATATTGCATACACCTGTGACTTCGTATGCGAATGACTATGACCATCAAGTACAGAGGCAAATCGACGACCTGCCAATATGCGCACTTGTGAACCATAGCCACCCAACATACATGTCAGTACTGTGCCTCAGGTTTAAGGATCACTTGCACACCAAAGCTTGGACGATTACACGTTGACCCAGCGCGAAACTTTCCATGCTTGCTAATCGTCCACTTTGTGTCACGTTCAGTGAACTCGTCCTCGACGAGCACCTGTGTTTCCAACTCGGACATCTAATGTCCAATGATTTGTGACTTGTTATCCCTATTGAGTATCCGATACTCAATAGCGGAGTTCTTAGAAACGCACCAGTCTCAAGGGGTTCAATAATGCCCATTCATTGAACCATCGACCAGGAACCATTTAAAGACGGTGTATTAACTGAAGACCTGTCACACATATTCTCGATGTCTCAAGAATAGGTTTCAGTCACACCTAATCTTATGGACTTCATCATTTGAGTGATGGGACAAGATGAATGAACACGTCTTGCCAATCGACTAAATATCATGTTGAAAGCTCAACTTATGCCCTTCATGTAACACTTACATGGTTGTCTTTAGGGCATACTCCCAACAATTGTAACCACTGATCATGTAGAACTCACTTGCGCTATATGTATGATCAAGGGCTACGATAGATCTAGTCATGTAGTCCTAGGTGCATGAAAAAAAAAATTGCTGATAAAGAAATATGTTTCATAAGTTGTTTTGCTAGTGAACATAATTATCCCAAGATTGAAATGACCAAATCCCCTTTTCATTTTCCCCCCTTTGTTTGGAACTACTATTACAACTATACTTTTGGATGCTTAGCTCATTCAATCAAAAACTACCGCATATCATTAGAAAATTATTGATATTACTACAAGATTGTGATTTTTTATTATTTTATACGCTTTGTATTATCCTAAAGATGGTTACGAATCCATGCTAAGCCTACGCGAAGGCGTACGCGATATTTATTAACATACATAAAAGGATATCACTTTTTTCAAACATTAAAACATTATTATGTCTGTTATTCGAGATGTGTAAAGTAAATTCTTTTAGAAAACAATGGCTACCGGAAATTGAAAAGGATCATTCTGTGTAGAAATAAATCGTAGTTATTATCCCACAATCTCTCTTTTCTTTACTTTTTTTTTTCTCTCGCATTTTGCTGTGCTCTTCGAAAGACTCCGGATCGAGGACGACTCGTAAAGTCTTCGTGCACGAAGTCCTACCCGGACGAGAACCTTGCAGGCGTAAGGGCCCGGAGGATTTGATGCGGATCGAGGCCAGACTTGCATGAACCAAACCCACAAAAATCCAAATTACTTTTGGTTTACGTGGAGCCCACATAAATTAACGTTCGAGATCGACTGGAATTGTCCGCGTGCGGAGCATGTTGTTGATGTTTGGGTGCAGGGTCGGCCATAATGGAAAGGAAATAGGTTGATAGAAAGGTGGTAAAGCACGTGACCTTAGCTTGGTCTCGACAGAGATGTGCAATGGACAATGACGGCACGAAAGAGGACTCAACCATCAGAATAATTTATCGACAGACTTTCCTCTCAGCCAAATCATCTTGATTTAAAAGCTCAAATAATTTTGGAATGATAATATTCTTAATTTGAACATGAGATATTTCATTGCCGAGTCTCATACTCAGAATAACCTCTCCGGTCTCTTTGAGGATGAAGCTTATGTGGATGTATGGGACCAGCCGAATTGCAGGCATCCATGACATTTGTTTAAATTGAATAGTACGAATTCTTTGTGTTACAAAAAAAAAGAAGACAATATCTTATTTTGAACTATGTTCAAGATTTTCGGGATTTTGATGGCAAGTCAATCATCATCTAATGTGAGATGATTCGATCAAAATTCAAATAAAAGTGTTGTGCTATTCATTGCCTAAGATGGGCTTTGTCCACGAAGTACTTTAATTACTCAACATGGTATTTAAAAAAATTTAGAGATTTAAATTACACCAGCATGAGATACAACTATATAAACTTTTACACTGCACACAAATTAAATGCTTAATCACTCAATCAATAATTCGAGATTGTAAAAAAAATTGCGGACGGAATAATGGATGTCTTAGGCCCACACTTTTAAATTATTGACGAGGAATCTTATTAGAGAAATAATGGACGTCTTAGGCCCACAATTTGGAATTCAGCTGTGCTTTTGTCAATTGCATCTGATGCTTGGACAAGGAGCGGCATTGAACTATATATATATATATATATTACAAGCTAAAGGAACCAAGAAAGTTGCTCTTTCAAGAGCGATAGTGATAGAAATTCTACTTTGCGATTTTGTAATGTTATTTAGTTGAGATCGGGTGTGGCTGGCAAACGATGAAAACAAAAAATCAATGGTTCTTTTTAGTTTTTCTTCTCGAGCGACGACTGTCTCACCTGGCACACGTTTCGTCAGCAATGGATCTTGGTGAACCCGACGAGATCTCTTCTGTTGTGCTTTCTTTTTTCACTCTAGTATGTCGTCTTGTTCTTCGAAAGACAAGTCCTCTTGCACAAACAGAGTCTCGTGTCGCCGTCGCCTGGCCTTCCCCTTTCCATCGTCGGGTGTTGGGCCCGATCATTTTTTTCAAGAAAAAAAAAGTGATTTTAAATATATTTTTAAAAGTTAATTGATCATATTACTTACAAAAATGAATTAAACACATTTTTTTAGTAACACAAATATTTTTCATAAACTACTTATTCGAAGCGATACCTGTGGTCAGTTTTAAATAAATATTTTTAAATCACTCAGTTTTTGCTAAATAAACAGCACATTAATCTTACACGGTGCTCGCATAAATCAAAGTTGGAGATCGACCGGGCTGATTTACGTCCGAAGCCAGCATAAAAATGTAAAGATCTCCTCCCATAATCCAATCTACTTTATTATATTTAAATTTTGTCTGTCACATGTGTTACTTTAGTTTTGGTCAAGACAGATGGGCGTAATGGACTTTGAATCTAATATAAAAAAAAATTACTCTTCGAAAGGACACTATGATCCAAAAAAAAAAAAGGGTGATAACTTCGGTTCAAATTTTTGTTTTACAATATCAAATTATTGATCGAGTGATTAAGCATCTAATTTATATGCAATGAATTACATCATTACATCTCTCATTTAGAATAAGTCTCGCGAGCCACATTGTGAAGGAGTTTTACTAGATGCATGTGAATAGGCGAATTGCATGTGTTTATGACAGTTATTTAAGTCGAACCATCCGGATATTTTGTATTGTAAAGAAAAAAAGGCCAATAACATGTTTTGGGTTATGTGAAGATTTTTTGGGTTGTGATAGCCAGTGAATTACCCTTTTACACTAAGATGATTTTAATCAAAATTGAAATACGACCGTTATTCTATTCACTGCCAAAGTAGGGCTTCTCCTATCATTAATCTTAATTACTAGACATTGTACCACTTTTAGGAAAAATTAGATTCCACCTTCATGCGCCACATTTATTTTAAAGGTCACCCTCATCACACTTGTTAAGTAACCAAAAATTGTGCATATATATAATTCTGATTTTTCTTGTTTTGTGTGTAATTACTATTTGTAAATCCAATCCTTTTCCATTGCGAGGTGACGATACCTTTTTAAAACTCATACACAAAGTTGACTGGAATTCGTATGACATGGATATTGTGATTGACTTGTTACATCATATCAGTATAAGACCGTTCCATGAAATTAACAAGAATATTATTCCTTCTTATAGGCAGTCGTAACCATATCTAATCGCTCAAATACCAAAATATTGCATACAAAGGACAGACTCCTATGCTCATTGTCTATGGCCTCCAAACTACAACTAAAACATTGCAATAAATAAAGAATCTTTCGCTTTTGATCAAGGGCTATGATAGATCTAGTCATGTGGTCCTAGGTGCATGAAAAAAAAAATTGCTGGTCAAGAAATAAATTTCATAAGTTGTTTTGCTAGAGAACATAGTTATCCCGAGATTGAAATAACCAAATCCCCTTTTCAATTTTTTCCCCTTTGTTTGGAACTACTATTTCAAATCTACTTCAGGATGATTAGCTCATTTAATCAAATACTACGCATATCATTAGAAAATTCTTGATATTACTGCAAGATTATGATTTTTGATTATTTTATACACCTTATATGACCCTAAATATGGTTATGAGTCCATGTCGAGTCTATGCAAAGGGGTATCCAATATTTATTAATGTACATTAAAAAAAAGTACCAGTTTTTTCAATGCTAGAACGTCATTATGACTGTTATTCGAGATGTGTAAAGTAATTTTCTTTATAAAACAATGGTTCCCGAGTTTAAGAAAGATGATTCTATGTATAAATTAATCATAGTTATTATCCCAAAATCTCTCTTGTCTTTACTTTTTCTCTCGCATTTTGCTGTGCTCTTCGAAAGACTTCAGATCAAGGACGACTTGTAAAATCTTCGTGCAGCGTCATCAAGTCCTTCCCGTACGAGAATCCTGGCCCCGAGGATTTGGTGCGGATCGAGGCCAGACTTGCATGAACCGAATCCACAGAATCCCACTTACTTTCGGCAGTCAGATGGGTTCGGTTTACATGGAGCCACGTAAATCAACGTTGGAGATCGACTAGACTCGTCTGCGAGCGGAGCATGTTGTTGATGTTTGGGTGTTGTTGACGGCGGACGGTCCAAAGCAAGCCACAAATTATTTTGTGACTGGTACATAACACTAAAAAAAAAAAAACAATCTCCATCGATGAAAAGTACAGCACGGTCACACTGTCATGTACAGTATTTTTTCCCGTTGTAGCTTGTCTCATCTTGCCATTACATATCTTTACAACAAGGATACTAGTGGAAATAAGATTTAAGATTTCGCCAACATAACAGTTTTTGACTGATTATAACAATATATTGTGAGTTATAAATTATTTTTGTGGCCAAAATAGACTACTAGCATCGTAGTCCCCAAAAATTGTTATGTAATTAACTTCCTAAGATTTATAATTGTAGATCATAATTAGTATTACTGTTGTAGTATAACTTGACCAGTAAAAAGGAAGGAATAGGCGACTGGCAACTAACTCTCAAATAAACGCTATCATAAGAGTTCTCCACATGTAATATATAGAGTTCCAAACATGTAATATGATGTTTCGTTTAAGCTACTGCTAATTTGAGTGAGCCTGTCGGCTCACCCAAATATAAAGAGAGTACTATTAGGATAATCATTTGCCATGGCATAGTCAAACCTACTCAACAAAGAAATTAAGATTTTCCAAGGCCAACGAGCAACTAGGATTCCGAATTGTGACCAGTGTGGCTCGAGTGGTCGAAAACTACTAGAAAGTAAGCTTTATTCGCAGTGTTGATAATCCCCATTTTTCATTTTACTTAGTCTTGAATTTCTTTTTCTTAGTCTTGAATTTCTTGAACTATTCCTAGACAAGTGACGCTATATGTATTGACGAATCATACTAAACTTTTACAGTAACAAATGCAGTAATTTCGTATTAGTTTCTTAAACAACCCAACTATTCATAGAATGGATCCTGCTTATTTGAATGCTTATTTGAACACATAATGAAACAGCATCATGTACTATTTTGGTATAGAAAGCTACTACTCTGACAATCTGATAATATTGACGGGCTATTTCTAACCATGCGATTTTTCAATCAATAAGTGTTTTATATAAAATATGCTGTGATGGTGTGTCGATCTACAGTTAAAATTTTACTGTCCATGATAGTGCTGTCGGGAAAGCATTTTCTTTTGGTATATTGTGACCATCTGTTTCACTGGGACTACGATTTAGGGTGCATTGCCCTTCATGCGTAAACTATCTTTTGCATTGGGGGATTGTAGTTCAATAAAAAAAAGAACAAAAAGAAAAACGTTTGGATGTCTTTCTTATTAGCATTAATTGTACTGTTCTGCATTTCTTAATATATGCAACCAGGTCCTTCAATTTGTTCTAGCGACACAATTAGCCCTTCCGCCCTCCATTACTGTTCTTAATTTCACCAATTTGTCCATGCGAATATCATGGGTTGGTGTGAACGGCTCATACTTAAATCCCTCTCGGCGAACAAGGACAGAAGAACAAAGGTTCCAAAAAGGACAAAAATTCGAGAAGAGTCTGAGAGAGTTTTCTGTAGAAATGAAGGTAGTGCATCTGCTTCTCCTGTTGGCCGTGGCCTGGTGGTTGTGGCAAGGTGGCGCCGCCACCGTGGCTGGAGACTGTCTACACGCGTGCGGGGGCGTGTCCGTACCTCATCCGTTCGGCCTCGAACCCCTGTGTGCGAGTTCCATGGAGTTTTTGCTCAATTGCACAACCCCCGAAGGGAGCCATCCTCGACTCCTGTTGGGGAACATTACGGTACGCAGGATCTCAGTCGAGGACTCGACCATGGTCGTCAGCCTCCCCATATTAGACGACTGCTCCGACCACCCCGCACACGTAACCGATTATCTGGCCATCAATCTATCTTCATATCCACAGTACACACTGTCGGACACCCGGAACAAAATCACAGTCCTCGGCTGCGATACCTACGCCCTCACGTCCTACAACGATGGGATGTTGCGGAGCGGCTGCATCTCCTACTGCAGCGACCCCGTTGACTTCTCCAAGGAGACCACTTGCTCCGGTCTCGGTTGCTGCCAAGCATCCATTCCCAAGGGGCTCAAGACACTCCGGATCAGGGTCTCCTCCTTTGACTCGCACGTGTCGGTCTCGAAATTCAACCCCTGCGGACTGGCCTTCGTCGGGGACAAGAATTGGTTCGATATCTCCAACTGGACACTCCCCGGCTTCAAGGATTTGGGCAAGAGGGCGGACCTCGTTCTGGACTGGATGGTCGGATGGAACACGACCTCCAAACAGGCGAACCTGTCGAGCTATGCCTGTGGCAACAACACTTACTACGAACCCGTCGGGAATGGAACGGGCTATCGTTGCTTTTGCAAGGCTGGGTACGACGGAAATCCCTATAGTCCCCCCCACGGCTGTCAAGGTAATGAACACTTTCCAAATGTATCTGTGCATTGATTCCATCTAGTTTACCCATTTACGCACCTCAAAAAAGAATAATATTTTCCAACCACGAAAGAAACACCTTCAAAAGTAAGAAAATTATTTTTTTTAAAGAAAAATATTTTTCCTCATAACTTTTTTCTCCTGTCATTCACATTTATTTTCTTTTTAATTATTTTATATGTTTTTTTCTTTTCTTTCTTTTTTAATATTTTTAAAAATATATTTTTTTAGCATTTTTTCTATTTTTTTTCCTTTACCTATTGTGGGTGAGGTTGAGCTCTCCCTAGGCTTGACCTTGTTGAGACTGGTGAGCTCAACCTTGCCAGCCCCGAGTGAAGCCAAGTCTCGTCGAATCTAGCAAGGTCAAGCCACTTCAACCTTGGGCAAGCTCGTCCCTCACCTATGGATGATATCCCACAGTCACCATGGCCGATGATAGGCATATAAAGAAAGAAAATAAAATAAAAAATTTTCAAAAATAAAAAGTTATTAAAAATTCTATTTTTCTATAAAATTTATAAAAATTATTCATGTTAACTTCGGCCGTACTATGGAAGACAATTGGATTCATGTCGACAATTTCCGACCAAATGACCATGCAGAAAATTAATGAGATTTTTCTGACCAAGCAAGCGAAATTATTTTTTCTTTTATTTTCTGATCTTTAACCGAACAAAATAACAATGTGATATTTTTCGTGAAATAAAGAGCGGTAATGGTCCCCGTTTGGTTTGTGCCACCCCTCCTCTCTCTCTCTCTCTCTCTCTCTCCTCAACATCTACCTCTACTCTCTGGCTTGACAAATTATTTGCAAACTGCCACGTCATAGCATGTTTTCCTTCCTTCCGTTTACAGATGGGCACGTGGCTATGAGGCTAAAAAAAGAGAGAGTATTTTTATGTAAAAATTTAGCAGTCTTGAAGAAATTGAGAAAAAGAGAGATGAGATTTTTGGGTTTCTATGGGCGGCGGTCGGCAACGATGCCTCCAAATCTGGATGGCTGCTCTTCACGGGTCTAAAGACATGCAAGTGTGACCATGGACGGCGTTACGACACGCCGTCCATAATTTGCACGAAATTGTTAATGGGAAGGGGAAGATTTTGAGGGAATATGAATCCCAAAGTCGAAAGATCCCGCCGTTTTGAAAACTGCTGAGAAAGAACTTCACAGGACAATGACCATTGAATGGGTCAACTGAATCAAGACATACCCTGCAAATCCTCCTATTCTTGTCCCGCCAGTGCGAACGAGCGCTTCATCTTCTTCTGTTTGTCCATTACCAGCTGCTCGTTGCCAAATCTGTGAACTACCCGTGTTGCTCATGGCCATGGCTCCAGATTTGGAGCTCGTCTACTTTCTGCTTGCAGATCTAGAGTTCTTTCAGAAACCACGCTCGCTACCATGGACGGTGGCTCGAGTCATGGCTCCAGATTTGAAGTTATTCCACGTACTACCCCAAATCTGGAGTTCTCTTGGTTTTTGAATTCTTCTTCCTCCTTCAGATTTGAAGTTCTTTCGTAGTTTTTGAAATCTTCTTCTTCTTCATCCTCCTCCGTGTTGTTCTTCCATTTACAATACTTCGGTGTGTTTTTTTTTTTGAGGGAAAAATCTACATAACAATGAAAAATGATTTTTAGGAAAACATTTTCTCAAAAAAATAGTAATTTTTATTTTTTTGATGATATGTGACTAGGGACCTTTTTTGGGATCTCGATTGAAAATGATTTAAAACTTAATAGGAAATACTGTTTGGATTGGGCCACGAGTTCCACGAAACATACATTCACAATTCACCATTAATTCTACGTCATATAGACATCGATGAGTGCAAGGATCCACAACAATATCCATGTCACGAAAAGTGCAAGAACACGGCCGGGAACTACACATGCAAGTGCCCATTTGGCATGATCGGCGACGGTAGATCTGGCTGCCAAATTTCTCGTCCTATCATAGGTAATTCTTACTTCCCCTGTGATTGTTGCTCCGGAAACTTAGATGTTCTTTGCTTTAGGCTAGGAGTCCACTTGCTATTGATCTGGCTAATGTTAAGATGTTCTGAAATTTGTGTCCGATTCTACTTTACAACCGATTTGATCATTGGTCACCGCTCAACGACCATGGCATAAAAGGAAAAAAGAAGTAAGTCTCGCCTGTTGATCATAAATACGGTAAGTTGGCGCATCCCACCATATTTTATTGTAGGAATTACGAAAACTTGTAAGGAGTTACGATCCACATTACGGCTCGAGAATCCATTTCAGGTACTATAGAATTGTCCCTTGTCTGAGATTTTTTTTTTTATCTTTCTCAATATTCACTAAGAGATGCACAGAGCGACGCTATGTTCTTTTTTTTTTTTGCCACCCTAAAACATGACCACTAAAGAGAGAGAGAGAGAGAGAGAGAACAAAAGGGATTTGTGGGCGCTTCCATGACAACGGTGTTACTTAGAGGTATCAAATGGGTGGATTGGATTGGGTTTGGGTCAAGTTGAATAAGTTTCAACTCATATTAATCCGTCTAACCCGTTTTGATCCATATTCAATGATCCGTACTTACCTTGACTCATAATCAATCCATACCCAATCCGATCCATTTTGACATATATTACCAAATCACCGAGTTCCTCGTCCCACCTTAGCTGTTGCAGGTAATTCCATATATATCTCCCCTGTAGGAACCAAAAAAGAAAAAAAAAAGGAAGAAGGAATTTTTGCGGAAATTGAGAGGATTTAATTTTAGAGAGAATAACAAAAATACAAATGAGAGAACAAAACTACAAAATACCTTTGCCAAGGTTTTACACAAGGAACAATACAAGCTTTGCTCTAAGTTTCTTTTCAGAAGAAACTCTCAACTTTCTCTATATTTCTTCTCCTCCTCGATAATTCTTACAAGCAAAACCCACACATATTTATAGCTAATTTTATGCCTAATTTTGTCAAACTTAAGTGTATTTATTTGACTATACACCTAATTATAAGAGTTAAAAAGGAACAATTAGGCATACCTAATTTTGACTAGCCATCAACTTGGACAATGAATGCCTCATGTTGGAATTTCTTCCAAAATTGATTTTATTATTATTTTCAATAGCCTCCCTTAAAATTGATTTTGGAAGTCCATTACGCCAAGCATCGTCTTCAATTTCTCGAACGAATCCGCCTTCAATGGTTTTGTCATGATATCTACAATCTGGTCTTCGAACCTACAAAAATCAACTTCAATCTCGTCATCTTTGACTAGCTCACGAAGATAGTGATACTTGATGTCAATGTGTTTGCTCATGCCATGGAAAACAGGATTTTTGGCCAATGCAATTGCCGACTTGTTATCACACATCAATTTGGTAGTACCGTTCTGCTCATGCATCAGTTCATTGAGCATCCTACGAAGCCATATCGTTTGACAAGCCCCTGAAATTAATGCCATATATTCTGCTTCAGCTGTCGAGAGTGCAACAACTTGTTGTTTTTTCGAGTACTAAGAAATCACTCCTGATCCGAGAAAGAAAGCATATCATGAAGTACTCTTTCAAGTTTCAGTATCACCTGCCCAATCGGAGTCTGTATATCCAACTAGACCAAAGTTATCAGTATAAGAATATAAAATTCCATGGTCACGAGTTCCATTGACATACTGTAAAATCCTTTTTGCTGCTTGCAAATGTGATTGATACGGTTTTTCCATATATCTGCTAATAATTCCCACTTCATAGGTAATATCTAGCCTTGTAGAAACCAAATATCTCAAACTGCCAACAATGCTTTTGAAATAAGTTGGATTTATCAGCTCACCAGTTCCTTCTTTCTTCAACTCCAATTGTTCTAACATGGGAGTCCGAATTGGTTTGAGCGACTCCATTTTCAATTGCTTCAAAATATCATTAATATATTTTTTTTCTATGAAATAAATATGCCATCATCTTTCTGCTTCACTTCAAGGCCTAGAAAATATGACATCAATCCCAAGTCCGTCATTTGGAACTGACTTGTCATAACCTCCCTGAATTCAGCAAACATTTCTTGACAGTTTCTTGTAAATATCAAGTCATCTACATAAAGCCATATAATGATGAGATCACATTTATTATTTGACTTAATATACAGTGTATGCTCATATGGGCACCTTTGAAAACCATGATTCAACAGGTATGTGTCGATCCTCGTGTACCAAGCTCGAGGCACCTATTTTAGCCCATATAATGCTTTCTTCAACTTGTAAACTTGATTTTCGCGCCCTTTCTTCTCATAACCTTGTGGTTGCTCCACATACATTTCCTCATCATGGAAACCATTGAGAAATGCGGATTTCACATCCATTTGATGAATCTTCCAATGGTTTTGAGCTGCAAGGGCTAAGATTATTCAAATGGTATCCATTCGGGCCACTGGTGCAAATACTTCAAAATAGTCAATACTTGACTTTTGCTTATAGCCTTTCACGACCAACCTAGCTTTGCAACGGTCCACTCGACCATCAGGTTTGTACTTCGTCTTGTACACCCACTTGACACCAATGGCCTTTTTACCAGGTGGTAAAAAGGTTAATATCCACGTGTCGTTCTTTCCAATGGAGTGGATTTCTTCATCCATTACTTGGATCCACTTCTCATCTACAACTGCTTCATCATATGTTATAGGATCACAATCAGCAAATAAACAGAAATTTACTAACGTTTCATCAGTGATTCCGTCACCATTACTATCACCGTATCTTGTGACAACATAATCTCTGAATTTTGCTGGCGTCTCTTTCAGTCGTTGTGAACGACGAAGTGATGGTTCTAAAGCTGATGTTGGTGAAGATGTACCACTAGTTGAAAGTGATGGAGGTTATTCTACTTCTTTCTCTAATGGTTCATCTTCGATGGTGATACTTTTCTGGTCACCCTTCTGGTTCCAGTCCCAAGCTTCATCTTCAAAAAACTGGACATCCCTACTAATGATTGCCTTTTCAGTGATTGGGTTATACAGCTTATAAACCTTAGTCACCTCACTTTAACCAATGAAAATGCACTCCTACCTTTTGTCGTCCAACTTTTTCCTTTGTTTGTCTGGTATATAGGGATATGAGACACACCCAAATACTCGTAGGAGCGTAACATCTAGCTTGTTGCCAGTCCAACTCTCTTTTGAAGTTTTTCTAAGAACACTCCTTGTTGGACACCTATTTAGGACAAATACAGCACAAGTAATCCTTCTGTCCAATACTTCTTTGGTAAACCTTTAGCCTTGAGCATATTTCTTGTCATTTCAAAAGTCATTTTTATTCTTTCTTTATGCTACACCATTTTGCTGAGGGGTATAGCTAGCAGTCAATCTACATTTTACTCCATAAATTTTATAGTAGTTGTCAAATTCATTGGAAGTAAATTCTCCACCTCTATCTGATCTCAACGTCTTTAGATTAAATCTACTATATTTCTCAACATAGACTTTAAATTTCTTAAATTTTTCAAAAACTTTAGACTTTTCTCTCAAGAAATATACCCATGTTTTTCTGGTAAAATTATCGACAAAGATTAATGCATGCATTTTTTGTCTAACTAATTCTACCTCAATCGGGCCACAAATATCTATATGCACAAATTCCAAAGGTTGCTTGGCTCTTCTAGCTTTTCCAATTGGAAAGGATTCTCGATGTTGTTTTTCGACAAGACATCCTTCACATGGACGATCTGGACATTCAATTAAAGGCATGCCAGTCACCATCTTTTTCTAGAACAATAGTTTTAGTCCATGAAAATTTAGATGACCATATCGAAGATGCCACAACCAGTTATTGTCTTTCATCATCGCTTGAAAACTCAAGAGATTCTTCGTCTAAAGAGTCATGGGAAACATCCGGTTCTTCGTCATCTGCACTGTCGTGATCAACTTATTGTCGACACTTCTTATGGTGCAAACTCCATTTTCAATGTGAACTTTGTGGCCTTTTTCAGAAAGTTGCCCAACACTTAGCAAATTCCAAAAAAGTCATGGCATAAAGTAAACATCTACAATAGCAACATTAGTACCATCTTTTAACTTGATATTAATGTTACCTTTGCCCATCACGGGAATTTTTGATTTATTCCCGAAGTTGACTTCACGACGACTTGTTTCATCTGATTGCGAGAATAATTCTTTCTAGCCAGTCACATGATTGCTGCAACTAGTGTCTAAATACCATATGTTGGTGTCTATAGTGCTTGAGTCATCCTTCGTACATGTTAGCACCATGTATTCTTCAGCATCGGTGGTATGTGCATGCTCCGCCTGCTCATACGTCGCCTTTGCATGGCATTCGGATTTGTAATATTCGAATTTATTGCACTTAAAACACTTGACTTTTGATTTGTCTCGTGTTTTAAATTTTCCGGCGAAATTAGGATTTCTACCTCTTCCTCGGCCTCCTCCGTGACCTCGACCACCTTGATAGCCTCCTCGACTTTGCAAAGCTTGCTCAGGATATGAACCGACAGACTTCTGATTCATTCTTTACTCATGCGAGCATAATGAACCCATCAACCGCTCTAACGTTATGGTTGATATATCTTGGCCTTCTTCGATTGTCGCAATAATGTAGTCAAATCTTTCAGTTAAAGACCTCAAGATTTTTTCTACAACTCGTACATCTTGGAGTTCTTCACCATTAACGCTTAATTGGTTGATGATGGTTTGCACACGATCAAAGTATAAAGAGTTAGATTCAGAATCATTCATGCGTAAAGACTCAAAATCACCTCGAAGTGTTTGAAGCCGAACTCTTCGAACACGATCGTCGCCCTTGTAGGATTTCTACAAAGTATCCCACGCTGTTTTGGCAGTCTCGACATTCGATATTTTTTCAAATATCGTTTCATCCACGGCTTGAAAGATCGCATATAATGCTTTCTGATCTTTCTTTCGGGACTCCACCAACGAATCCTTCTCCTCCTTTCTTAAAGTGTTGAATTCTTCAGCATCGGCTACTTCGGTGTAGCCATTCTCCACCAGGTTCCACAAATCTTGTGATTTGAACAAAACCTTCATCTGGATGGACCAGTTGTTGAAATTTTTCCCATTCAACTTTGGAAGTTGAAATTGAACGAAATTGGAGGATGCTATAACTTGGCTCTGATACTAAATGTAGGAACCAAAAAAGAAAAAAAAAGGAAAAAGGAATTTTTGTGGAAGCTAGGAGGATTTAATTTTGGAGAGAATAACAAAAATATAAATGAGAGAACAAAACTACAAAATACCTTTGCCAAGGTTTTATACAAGGAACAATACAAGTTTTGCTCTAAGCTTCTTTTCAGAATAAACTCTCAACTTTCTATATATTTCTTCTCTTCCTTGATAATTCTTACAGGTAAAACCCACACATATTTATAGCCAATTCTATGCCTAATTTTACCAAACTTAAGTGTATTTATTTGACTATACACCTAATTATAAGAGTTAAAAAAGAACAATTATGCATACCTAATTTTGACTAGCCATCAACTTGGACAATGAATTCCTCATGTTGGAATTTCTTCCAAAATTGATTTTATTATTATTTTCAATATCCCCATCATTCACGTGATGGCTCATATTCTATGAATCCATTCTTGATTTTGCAGTAGGTTTGACGTACACGTTTTGAGGATCATTATATTGTACTTAGCCGGTGGAATCCCCGATAACACACGCCTGGCAAAAGCTGTTTACATTTCCCTTTTTTTTTCTTTTAAATTTCCCTCCTCGCCCTTTTTTTTTACTTTTTTTTTCTGAAGCTAAACATTTTAAAACTGCATTTGTAGGAGGATACGCAGCCGATCTAAATGAAAGTTCCTCCTCTAACCAAACCTGCAAATCTTGGGCCAAAAAGAACAGCTAGACCTGCAGATTTCAAGAGGAAAAAACCCTAAAATTGTCGAATGGTCATTTAGAAAGTGGTTCAGTTCTTTTTTAGAAAAGGAAAATTCTATGGAAGAGGCCTCACATGGGATGGCGGCATTTCATTTTAAGGAGTGGGGACGAGGGACATGATCTCGTCCCAATCCCTCCTCGTGTCCGTCCCCAGTTAATACTAGTTTTAGGGAAATAGCCAATCTGTAAAATATGAATGGCTGCTTATTCTTTCATCTTTACTTAGAGAAAAATGTCTTTTAATGAAGTGTATAATTGGTGGGTTATTCATAATATGAATTATTCAAGTGTCGACTTAACTAACTAAATATAAATTTAGGCGATACACATTCGTAACCTGTCAATTAGAGTTTCCACCAATAGAATGGACGAAAAAGACAATTAATCATGATATTATAAGGTACATAATTGGTTAAGAAATTCCCCTAAGCTTTGATACCATTTGTAGATGGAAAGATCTAAAACAATGTGAGGTGAATGCCTTCTCATTCTCTTTTATTTCAAACCTTCTTCATTCTAATCAAGGGAAGACGCTGGTATTTAAATTTAGTTCAGCTGATTACTTATTTACTCTATAGTGACATGTGTCAAATTACAAATAAAAGACTTTTTATTGTTACATGATATATAATATGCGTAACACATTTGTCACAGAAATAATTTCTATCGCTGTTAAATCGGGTAGCTTATATATTGAAAGATTGACTTATCATCCAAATCAATGGTGATGGTTATGGATTATATTCAAAAAAGATTAAATGGGTTGTATGTTTGAAATTAAGTTTTCTAATGAACTGTGTGGACCGGACAAGGTTACATGCTCGGAGCAGTAATCTAGTAAAATCTAGTAACATGTTTTGTTAACAAATAAAAAAGAAAATCTAGTAACATGTTTTACTTGGCAGCGATTTCTGTGTCCGTCGTGTGCATAAATGTTGGTGCTTCAGTCTCCATCACGTGGAAGTGGAGAATCAAGAAGATAAACTTCAGACGAAATGGAGGAAAGCACTTGAAACAACAAAGAGTTAGAATCTTTACGAAGGCGGAGCTGGCCAAAGCAACTGGCAACTACGATGAAAGCAATAAGCTCGGTGAGGGCAGTTTCGGTACTGTCTATAGAGGGCGAATAGCCGGGGACGCCGATGCCGACGCCGAGGTCGCGATCAAGAAGCCTAAAGGTGTGCACAAGTCTCTAATAAAGAAGGAATTCCAGCAGGAACTTCAAACTGTGTTGCAGATAAACCACAAAAATGTGGTGAAGCTCCGTGGCATATGTTTGGAGACTAGAATACCATTGCTGGTTTATGACTACATTCCGAATGGCACCCTCTTCCAACACCTCCATCCGGATGCGTCGACCATCTTAAAATCATGGAAAAACCGGCTCAGAATAGCTGCCGAGGCTGGTCTTGCACTCAAGTGTATGCATTCCAGGGCAGAACGCACGATCGTTCACGGCAGCATCAAGTCTGCAAACATACTTCTGGATCAAAATTACTCGGTGAAAGTATCTGATTTCGGAACTTCAGTTCTTATCTCACCAGAACATAGTCATACGGTAGCCACTGAAATAGAAGGCACGTTGGGCTACATCGATCCGGAATACTTAACCACTGGTAAGCTAACAACTAAGAGCGATGTGTACAGCTTTGGAGTTGTACTCGTGGAGTTGCTCACGGGAAAGAAGCCTACAAGTTATATTACTAAGTCCGGAGAGCCGATCAGCATCATCCATTGTTTCATCTCTTCCGTGAAGGATAAGACACTCTCTGACGTCATAAACTTTGAGGCCGCTAATGAAGATGATATCAAGAAAGTAGGAATGGTTGCTGAGATTGCAGTGAAGTGCTTGGACCAAAGCGGCGTGAAGAGGCCGGCAATGAGGGAAGTGGCTCAGCAGCTCGCTGGAGTTAACCCGAGCTCGACAGATGAAGAGAACAATGAAGAGAACGAATACGAAGATGAAGAAATCAGCCGCCCCGTTAAGGTTTCAATTACTGACGAGGTGAGCCAACAAGGAACGTCAAACTGTCTTTCCTGTCTGGGAATGGATTCAGCATGTTCCTGCATCTGATCCTTTATCACCATAGTAACATGTTTAAGGACTTCTAGGGTTGATTGGGTATTCTGAATGTATTTTATGTTTGCGAATTTGATTTGGACCTATATTTGTGCAAGCATCTTTGTTATTTTAAGTGTGAGAAATGTAATATAACGTATGTAAAGCTGTGCATTGAAGTGGACCTATGGCCTTTGACATTATCATGATCTGTCTTCCAGTTTATCTTCCTTCTTTTTCAGAATTTCCTTACATTATTTTAGTTAATTGGATAAGAACAAAAAGTTATCATCCAAGCCTTTATTACAGGATCACAAGATCAAGAAAGAGGAATCGGGGAATTTTACATTATAATAACTTTACCTTTGGCTTAAAATGTTAATAAAGAATTTACAATATGAAATTTGATCCGACGACCCCTCTATCCAAAATTTGGATGTTCTCTCTTTTTGTTTTAAATGAAAGCTTCTTCGTTCTACGGATTGGAAATTTTCCCTTAGGTGAACTGATTTGGACAAAAATAATGCATAATTTTAAATTTTCCCTCCCTTTTTCCATTTCAAGATTGGAAATTTTCAAGCTTTTCCACTCAAATTTTCATGACCTCCATTTTCCCCTATCTCCCAAATATAGCAATATTGACAGTGAAATTAGAACCATTAATGAATAGAATGAAAATAAAAATATTATTTTGTAGAAAAGTAAAAGCTCGAATCAAAACTTAACAAAAGCTAAAGAGAACATATTTAGTGGGAACCCATTATCTGGTGGCCGAGTTGATTTGCGCTCAGTTCGTTTCACGAGAGGTCCTAGGTTCAAAACTTCTTGGCGCTAGATGACTTAACCGGGGGCCCGTGGTTGTGGGGTCTGCGGGTCCTCCCGAGGACTAGTCGTGCTTCACCGTTGGTTTGAGCACAAGCTCGACAGCTGCGCGGACACCTTAGTTGTAAAAAAAAAACATATTTAGTGGGAATAACTTATTTTGACTTTTAGTTTATGAATAAAGTGTAAAACCTCACATGAGGTTCGGTGATGAGTGAAAGATGATGTTCACTAAAAAGAATTACAATTGCTTGTTAAATATCAACGCTTAATTAACAGAAAAATTAATAAAAGAATGCTGAAATTAGTATAATCACCACAATGAAAGACAAAAACAGAAATACGTGCGAGAAACCTCATTCAATGGGGGAGAAATCGACCACAAAGAAGAAATAATTTTCCTGAATTTAAGTATTAATTTTTTGTTGACTTATTTTCCTAGCTGGTCCAAACTCCAAAAAATGAGAAAATATTTTTTCATGGAACAAATGGAGCCTAAAAAGAAGGCATCCAACAGAAGCAATTGAATGGGAAAATATACTTAAATTATGCAATTGATTTTGGAGGCAACAGGGGGAAACAAGAGATCAAACAATAAATAGACAGAATAAGAAAATAAATGGACATCAGATTTATGTGGTTCAATCGTAAAAACCTACATTTACGGGGAGAGCGGTAACAAATTCCATTATAAATCAAGCGATATAATGGAGATTATAAACTACACTCGAGTCACTTAAACACATATTGTGTTAAGCCATCAATTTCTCATGAAATAATCTTTTAATTTCACAAAGAAATTATACAAATCTTAGCTGGGGATTTATTACTTGAACACTAATTCTTCTTGGATGGAACTCACGAGCTAAAAAAGCCTTGCCTTGCATTGCGTGCCAACCAATATATGTTGAGTGCACACCCGGACGACCAAAGCCTTCTCAAGGGTCTGCACCAACACTAAAAACAATCTGGCCAAAAGGGAAAACATATATAATTTATATCTTCAAGGATACGTACGGAAGCCAATAATGATGGAGAAAAACCCATGTGACTTTTGTGAATCCAACTTTCTCCTTTTAATTTTCTTGTTCTTTTTCTTTTGCTCAATATTTGCTATGTCCACATAGTCCAACTTTCGGACTCTTACACCGAACAAATAACATGGATTTCCATGGCACATTTAATGTCAGAAAATTATTATTGATCTTAGGTTGGGCATCGTACACGAACTCAAACTTGATATATATTCTAACAATCTCCATCTTGGCTCAATATTTAAACAAATCACAAACGCTTCGCTAATAATTCAAACTTTATCGCTACTACTCTCTCAAAGCCTTAATGGGCTCAACTGCTATAGACGTCTTCCAAGTCCAAGCCGCACTTGAATTTCGCCATAATCGAAAACCTCATCAGAACACCAATTGTACATGCACCTTTAACTATTCCTTAAGTACTTTCCGATACAAGCTCTTTTATCATAGATAAAGAAAAACCACTATTGTATTCATATCTATGAAGAGATCAAATATGTGCTTTGTCAATATCAGCAATTATATCAACCATTGGCTCTATAGACTCCGCCTCGCTATGAGCGCCATCTATATCGATTACCACACTAGTATTTGTTAGCTTAAGAGTTTTCTGTTGGAACTCTACCTCTCAAGCTGAATACCATCCATATCCATATGAATATTGCTATAATCAATCATAGCTAGAAGTACCAGAGACTCATCAAATATAACTTCTCTATTGATAAGAGATGAATTTAATTCTGGGAATCACAATCGATAACCACATTTACCTTATGCATGGCCTAGGAACATGAACTGTCTTGCCTTTCCATTGAACTTATCATTACTAACTCAAACATAACATTAGCAACTAAATATTCTAATACCAAAATTATCAGCAATGTTACCCGACCATATTTCTTCGGAAGTCTGACATCCAATCGCAGTTGATAGGGATCTATTCACTAAGAAGCTCATCGTACTAATCGTATCTGCCAGGAATTTCCTAACCATATCAGTACTAGAGAGTATTTTATAGGCTGCCTCTAGTAATATTCGGCTCATTAATTTTACAATATGTTGTGGTTCATTGGCACTAGTGAGTGTCTTACTATACCTTCTTTCATGTAGTGTTCATTTAACAACTTCGAGCAGAACTCCATGCTTATGTCAATCTACATATGCTTGATCGTTTTACTAGTCTCTTTTTTTTTAATCAAAACTCTCAACTGTCTGGTCCTAACAATAGCATCAAACTTATGCCGAAGCATAAACACCCAGGACTTCCTTGAGTCGTAATCAACAACTGTTAACATAGCTCTAGTGCTCTTTCTTGAAGGAAATTGCGATAACCTGAGAACATATAAGTGAAGTAATTTTGCAATTTCCATAGTTTCTCTAACTGTAGCACTAAACTGTACTTTTACTGTTGATCTAAATCATAGCACCTGCATACATTCAGTTCGTCAGCAATATAATCACATAATAAATTTCTCTCACTTAGAATCTTCAAGCTTCTCTCTCTAATGTACCTCAAATGCATATGCCACAATTCATACTTCCAAACATATGCATCCGACGTTTCTATATCAAAATCTATCACCATCTCACCTTAAAGCTCATACAGGCTATTGTGCTTGATTCCTTTCATTATCATCAAAGCACCTCGAATAATTTTCCAAACACTACATTTTGAAGAATATTGATAACAAGTTGAATCTAAGGCACTCGGGGAAATTAGGTTTTTCTTCAACTCTGGAACATGTCTCACTCTAGTCAATGTCTTCACCATACTTTCATGCATTATGATTTTAATATTACCAACACCTATAACATTGCATTCAGTATTGTTTCCCAACTACACTTTACTATTATTCATCCACTGATAAGTAGTAAATCAGTTCCTATTTGGTGTAGTATGAAACGAACATCTAGAATCCATAATGCATTCGTTAAATGACGAATCCTTAGTAACAAATAAGAAAAATCAGCATTATCAGAATTATTATCAGTTATAGCTGCAACATCATCTGCAGATTCAACTCTAGTTTCCTTACACTTCTCATTTTTCAA
Organism: Psidium guajava; assembly: GCA_016432845.1. Taxonomy (NCBI): domain Eukaryota; kingdom Viridiplantae; phylum Streptophyta; class Magnoliopsida; order Myrtales; family Myrtaceae; genus Psidium; species Psidium guajava. The sequence goes on from CM028226.1 coordinate 36,628,069, forward strand.
TTTAAGGCAATCCTTTCTAAAATGTCCGCTCTTGCTATAATCCAACAGACATAATCACCAATCTTAGACTAACTATGTATGTTCATGTTTATACTACTTCTATTAATATGAGTACGAGTTTTTCTTCTATTTTTACCTACTAAAGTAGTTGACACATATTCGATAGATTCTTTTTTATGGATGTTCTTACTTACTTAAATCTCAAATCCCATCAAATGTTAAACATGTTGATCTAAAGCAATTTCCAACATTAATAACAATAGTTTTTCAATTATCAGGCAATGATGATAATAGAATCAAAGTACATACCTCATCTTCAAAATTAATATCAACCAAACTCAATTGACTAACAATCATATTAAATTCATTGATATAATTAGCAACTAACACACCTTTGCCCATCTTTAAATTAAAGAGATATCGTATCAAATAAATCTTATTGATTGTAGATGGCTTCTTATATATATTTAATAGGGCTTTCATCAAACCCGTAGTGGTCTTCTCTTTAATGATATTAAGCGCGACGTTACGAGCCAAAGCAACTGAATAACATCCATCGCATGAAGATTGGTTAGTTGATCTGGGGGTAAAGAAATCTAAAATGGGTTTGACTAGTTTATTGTTTGCCATTTCCTTTTGGGGGGGGGGACTTTTTTTTTGGGAATTTTCTAATTTTTCGTATACTTTATTTTTTATTTAATTATTTTTTATTACTTTTTTTTATTTTTATAATTTTTTCTAATTTTTGACGGTTTTTTAGTCATTTTCCTATTTTGACTTTTTTTTATTTTACTATTAATTTTTATTTTTAAAAAATTATCTAGGCTGAGTTAACCCAACCCAAATCATAAGGATTCTGGGTTGGCCCATATGACCCCATTTTTCAAAAAAAAAATCATTTTTTTAATTTTCAAAAATTCCCCGATACATGTGGCCAAATTGTGTCTATTTGAACATCTTTTCGGTGAAATGAGATGTACGGCTAACATGACAGCCATGTGGATTCATTGACTAATCAACGAACACACCAGAGAAAACAATCGGCAACTCGCCGGAACAGTCATTATTCTGGCAAAGTCGTCAAAATCTCGCCGGACACTCCAAACTGAGGCCAAAACTTGTCATTTTTTTTCCGACCAGTTCACCCACTCCGTTCCCCAACAACTCAGAAGACCATTTCATCTCATAACAGCCCTACCCGATGCTCGAAGGCCTCTCGAACAGGCATGTACAATACCAATTCCGGCGAAAATTTTCAAAACAATTTTTCTACTTTCAAACTTAGTCTTATGCATCTCACAAGCATCAAAGGCATCTTAGAACACTTACCTGAGCTCTGTCATGGGCTGATGGAGGTTTAACTAGCAGTTCTGAGCTCGAAGCTCAGACCGAGCTCCATAGAGATCGGGTCACCATTTTCAGTATAAACCAATGCAAAACCAAGACATGGGGAGGCTTAGAGTTGGTTCTAGGAATGATTCAAGGCAAAAGAAATGCGAACAGAGCTTGAAAACGGCACAATCGAGAGCTAAAAAAAAATGAAATAATCCCGAAGACATTTCGTCAAACAGTTGATGTGCATTCAAACAATCACAGTAAAACACTGAATCGAGACTCGATGACCAAAAGTGAGACAAACAGCCGTTTATACATGACCGTAGGGAGAGAATGATGTCGGGATGTGTTCGCGCGATCTGTGATCGGGAATATCTTTCACCGAAATTCGTACTTTGGTTTTTATTAAGAAGGGTTCTGTGGCTCTGTTCTGAATGAGAAAATGGATGAACTGAGTGAACGGGGTAATGACTGATGGAAAGGTGCAGAAATTGGGACGATTTGCAACTACAATACTCCTACTTGCAAGAATTGGTAAATAGACTACTGGAATCTGAAAGTACAGGTAATGAAAAGTGCGAAGAAAGCTAAAGCTAGGCTGCAAACGGGTACGAAAGCTTAAAACTTCAAGGAAAACAGAGTGTTTTTTCTGGATGATTATGGGCTCCTCCTCCTTCCTTTTTCCTGGATACTTATTCTTCTCGTGCTCATAACCATTCGAATAGTTATTCTTTGATTTCAAACCTTCGAATTTTAGTGCCACTACTTGTCTTTTTCAAGCCACGATCCTCAAAACTGATTCGTGAAAATTGGGACTCATGTTCTTCGTGGTTTACATCTACACAAGTAACTTCCCCTTTTTTTTTAAAAAAAAATACTATCTTTCCACTTCAGAAACCTGTTCGCGCCCATGATTTTTGCTTTGCACTCCCCGTCTTTCGGTATGAGGTTTTCACACTGTGTGATATGCTGAACTCAAGTACAGCATTACTTTTATTCGAGAATATCCCTCAATCTTCCCGAATGTTGCGCACATCCCGAACGATAATGCGTCGGCTTGTTACTTTATATAACACTCTCTTCTTGCTTTACTTCGGGATCCTATCTTTCAATTCTCCCGAATGACGCATACATCCCGAATGAAAAATGTCAGTTTATCTTCCAGCATAACGTTTTCTTTTCATCGTACTTAGGGATTTATTGATGGTACTCCTTTTCGTACACGTCATCTCCAAGACACCGAATTGGGCGGCAATTTTATGGTGTCAACATATGCCCCCTTTTAAAAGAATTAAAAAGTTTAATTCTTTTAAACTCTCAACACGCTCCTCTTTCCCGAACGGTGTTTTTTCTTTTTCTTCTGACAATGTCTTTCTTGTCATCTTAAATACATATCTTGTCAACTTCTTTCTCCAAACGATGTATCTCGCGTCGTTTCTTCAAAATTCATTTTCCTTCTTTGCATCAAACGACGCTTTTCTCATCGTTTCATCGACCCTTTTTAGATCAGCTATAAAGCTGTTTGTCTCCACATAATCAAATTTTTGTCCTATTCTCATTACCTTCGTTTCGTTTTCGCACTCTCGCCTGATCTTCCTCTTCTCCTCCAGAGCATCCTATCAAAACCCTAACGTCAATCCCTCATTCTCTCATCAGTGGCGTCTCAAGCTTCAAACTTTTTCCATGCAACGGCCCTTGACCACTTTTCCGACTTCGTGGAATCAGACGATTTGGATGACCGTCACTACTTCTCTCTTCTGAATAATGACGGTACTGATTCCTTCGTCCTGGGTCCTGCTGTTTACAATCACTTTTTACTCCTCGAGAGCTTCTCTGATATTTTCCCTCGACACATAACTGAGGTTCTTCCTATCCATCATCAACCGATTCAATTTCATCATTGGGTTTCTCAGCCTACTCGATTTAGGGCTTTTTTCCCTTTTGACCAGTCATTCTACCAATGGTATTCCCGACTTTCTGCTTTTAAGGCTACACTTTGGGATGAACTCCAGATTCACAATGCCCTTCGCTTTTCCCGTTTTGATTTCCGCCTGAACTTTGAATTAATCGGTGCCCTGTCCAGTTTTTGGTCATCATCCACAAATTGCTTCTTTTTCCCTTTCGCCTCCATGACTGTGACCCTTCTGGACTTGGCTTGTATTACTGAGCTTAGCCTTTTAGGAGAAGACATCGCCACCCTTTCTGTAAATGCTCATCCAGAGTTTCGCTTACTCTCGGATTCCGACCTGTCCTATGGGACTTTTCTGAACAAATACTTCAAAAAGGAAGGGGAGGTTATCGAAGAAGAGCACATCGCCTTTTTGCTCTACTGGCTGTGCAAGTTCCTTTTTTGTCACCCTGTTATAAGGGTTTCCAAAGATTTTTTATACATAGCCACTGCTTTAGCCGCAGGAACCAAGTTAGCTTTGGGCAAGACAGCTCTTGCTCTTCTGTATAGGGGTTTATCTCATGCTGCTTTAGTCACTTCCACTGGTATCTTAGGGGTTTTCGATGGCCCCCTCTGGATTCTGCAAGTCTGGGCTACTTTTTATTTTCCGTCCTGGTTTTGAGAGTCTCGATTTGGCCAGCCCCTTTCCATCTCTGTACCAGATACCCCTGCTTGCCAAGCATTCAGTCGGGAAGTTGCCCCCCTTAATACCAAATTTTCTTCCTATTTTCGGTATTTCATTATGCAACTTTACTCTATAGACGTAGAGGCTTTTGATTTTGCCCCTTTTCTTTCTCCCGAATTCCATCGGTATCTCCATGGGTTTTCCAATAACCGCAGTGAGTACTGGCAAGTTGTGTTAACTTCCATCGACCTTCCCCTCAAGATTTCGTTCAAAGGTCGACTTATTTCTGGTTTTGAAATTTACTCTCCCCAATATTGCGCTAGGTAATTTGGGCTCACTCAGGGGCCTCGTGTCCCAGCACTCTATACTTTCTCATTTCCTTACATTCCCGAAAATGTCACTTGCAAATCTTCAGACACTTCTGCCTTCGTCGAGCTTAAAGTCGTAATTCGGAGAATATACCGAAAACTTCCTGTATTTCGGTACGAACCAAAACTCGACTATACCACTCCCAATTTTGTAATCTGGTGGGATGACCATCGTTCCCGTTTCTTTTCGGAGAGTGAGAATCTAGACTCATTCTTGGATCAGAATCTGTGAATACCAGATTTAACCCCTGCAACCGATATGGCACCTAAAGCACTCCCGGCACCAGCATCTGCGGGAGATTCAAAGAAAGGTTAATTAACCTCTCTCTTCTTCATGTGTAAGTTATAGGTTTACCTCTTACTTCACATTATTAAGTACGTTTACAGATAGCAAGAGGAAAAGAACAGCGTCACCAAAATCCCCTGCTCCCCGAAAGTTATTTCAGAAGAAACCATCACAGAGGACAGGCATCCACATTTCAAAACCTTCATCTGATAGTTCAGTTCTCGAAGTGCCAATTCGGCTATTGAAGAAACCTCGATCAGGTACGGGTAGGTATTTATATTTTCTCGAATTTTATACCGTGGCTATTAAGCTCATCATTTCTAATTTCATTCTTTTGAATATTAGTTCCCACGCAGAAAATACCTACCTCCTCTACTTTTGAACCTGCCTTTGAGATCTCAGTCGGGACATCCAGGACTCCTGCTCATCCACTTTTGATTGAGCTCGACCCTGTGGAGCCTGAAGTTACTCACCCCGATTCTCCAACGGCATCAGACAGGCTTGCAATTACACTCCTGGGTTTCCTTCCCGAAGAATCTGTTCCTCACAGGGAGCTTACTCTGACTGAAGAAGTTCTTCCACTTTGTGTGTATTTCTTAACCAACTCTTTCTTTAAAAAAAACACTACACCTCTAACTGCTGTTAGGATTCCCAATTTCAGTGATTTCTCTTCCTTCTCTCCGAATTGAAGCCGATTCAGATATACCCCAACTCACCGATTCAGCTCCAAATGCTCCTATAGAATCTCCTCGCGCTCAAAGTATGTAAAATTCATACTTTACCGCAATTAGAAGCTTTTCAAATGTTTACTAACTAACTCCTTTGGATTATAGGACTTCGATCCTTGAAAGCAAAGAAACTAATTTCAACTGTTGAAGTTGTAGATCCCGAAAGTCCTCTTCCTCCGTTGACGCAACCCTCATCATCTCCAAGAGTGTCTGACATCCCGTCTTCCTCAGAAATTGCAAGTTCGCTGAAAGAGAAGATTCCTCCTCTATCTAAGCAAGAGAAAGCCAGGCTTGAAAAGGTTTCTCAGTTTGACGTAGGGGGACCTATCCCGGTTCTACTGCAAAATATCTTATTGGCAACTTCTCCAGTTTCCGCTCCGGTTGCCAAGGCTAAATGGCAAGAATTCTTAGACCTCCTGGAGCCTGGTTACAGCGAGCTGGTTGTGGATTCCAAGAAAGAACGAAGAGCCAGGATGCTTGTCCAAGAGATTTTCTCGGGTAACCCCTCCTACATGCCTTCGATAGAGCTTCAAAACGCCAATGAAGTATTCCAACTAGGTTTTGTCGAAGCAATAGACACAATACGGGTTAATATGCACACCCTGCCGTATTTTCTTTCCATGGAACAACCACATCTGGCCACTGAAGATGAGTTGCTCGCACGACGGAATAAGACACTCTCGTTCGTCAAAACCTATAACGCTCTGGAGCAAGAACTTGAAAAACTCAAGAGGAGGAAAGAAGATCTCGAGGCAGCACTCAAGAAGACTGAAAATGAAATTCGTCTTCAAGAAGCGAAGAAGGAAGAAGCCTGTGTTGCCTGCCGACGGGAGTTCAACAAGTTCACTGAATTGACCAAGGAATATGACGCCGGCAAGCACAAGAATCAGGTTGCAGAGAAGAGAAGGAAAGAAATGATGGAACAGAACTTCAACTTCGAATTTCAATTGCGAGCTTTTGTACAAAGAGCTAGACAATTGTTGGATGAGGCTGAATGGTGATTTTATTGATGAGTTCTGCCTTCCCGAATTTTATAATGTTCCCAGTCTCGTGCCTCTAATGCTTTCTCTGCTTTGCTACATCATAACTTCTTGATAACTTGACTTCGAGAAGATAACATAAAGGATCAAATCCCTTTCTCGAAAGTTTTCTTCACCTTATCCTTTTCACAACTCAGAGTCAAAAAGATAACAATAGTAACAGATACTGAAACCCTTTTCCCGAAAATTCTCGCATAACGAATGAAATTCGGGATCATAATGCCACAAGGGAACAAACCTTCTTCCCGAAAAACTGTTTGGCTTGGGCATCCTTGGTTTGCTTCAAATCGGGAATGCGACACTGAGATGAATCAGAACATATTTATGAGATCGTTTCACTTTACATTCGTTTGTAACTGAGATTTGGGAAAACGATTCCGCACCGATCAATGGAATTCCCGAAGATGCTTCAACTAACAACTCGAGTAACCTAATTTCGGTACATTAACCTCGCGCGTAATTACTGCCGCACCGAAATCTCTTCCTATAGTCTCCTCAACCTAAATCTTGAATAACTTGAATTCGGGAAACTCACCATGTTAATAACTGAATATTCTCCACACGATCTCACGCTTCCTTGCTATTTCACTTATTCTCAAAGACACCCCCACGTTCTGATAACTACTTCATTGTCTTGTCCATATATCATCTAGTCATTCTTTTTCAAAAGTATCTCAATCTGAACGTCAGCTTCGATCTTTATTCTACCATGTCTTCCAACGGTTATCATTCCAGTCATGGAGGTAATATTCAGCAACAATCCTTCATCTGCTTGTTTTATGCTTTATCCGTGATCCATGTTTGATAAATCCAAACAATCACGATTTGATCTTTTCAGGTCCATTTCCTGTTAGTCATTCACCTGATGACAACCGTGATGTCTGGAGATGCATTCACGAACTTCTTTCTCACGGTTATAGTGGCATATTCAGATCTCCTGAATTTAAAGAAGAAGTGAACAATCTGACCAATATGCTTCGGGCCAAACTTTTCTTGTTTGCCGACCTATACTTCCTCGATTTGACATGGGAATTTTTCTGTCTTTTTCCTTCCAGCTTGTACACTTCTCGTCTGATTATTGAAAAAATTCATAATCTCAGTCCCATTGTTCAGGAGTCTAACACCATTGGAGCTCGTATCTTCAATGAATCAATGGAATTATCCATCTTGAGAAAGGAGCATCGTAGAATTGGTCAAATTAATTCTCAATTCCACTTGGACGTAGATGCTGCTGCCAACATCCGTGATTTCTTTTCAGGGCTTATCCTCGAATATGGAGATTTTCCAATGCTGAGAGATGCCTTGACATAAGCTGAACATTTGGCTGACCACACGTTCAATTTGTATGAAGACACGATCCATGAGATGAATAGTCTTGCATAAATAATCCAGACCAAGACGTATCGCTTGGCTGATTTGGAAGTGCAACTTTCTACTCTTCAACATGATCTATGCTATCATGCCCATCTTTTAGCTGATTTGCGTATTTTGGAAACGGACTTGAAAGTCCTATCGGCTAAAATTGGAGCATATTTCCATTTTGCATAACTGTACTCATGTTATTGCTGCATTTCCCAAATCGAATGATAATATTTCTTTAGATATTTCCCATTGATTGACCGAAGTAACTCTTCTCCATCAATATCCATCAATCTGTATGCATTCCCACTCATCACTTCGGTTACTAAATACGGTCCTTCCCAATTTGGTGCCCATTTGCCGAACTCTGAATCTTGTTGATTAACTGGTAAAATGGTTTTCCATACCAAATTACCAATAGAGAACCGCTTCTCTTTTACTCTTTTATTATAAGCTCGAGCTACTCTCCTCTTTTGTGCCAGTAATCTGTCCAAGGCCATTGCTCGAACTTCATCTTAATCGTCAATATTAATATGCATCCAGTCAAGATAGTTTTCGGGAAGTAATTCGCTTTGAAGTTGAACCCTTAAAGACTCCACTGTGATTTCCATTGGTAGCACAGCTTCTTGTCCATATGTAAGCATATATGGACTAACGCCTGTACTTGATCTTCTAGAGGTTCAGTAAGCCCACAACACTGTTGACAACAGAGAATCTCACTTTCTTGGGTTTTCTTCTAGATGCCTCTTGATCAACCCCACAACTATCTTATTTGTAGATTCGGCTTGTCCATTAGCCTGCGGGTAGTATAGTGTCGAATGCAACATCTTGATTCCTCTTGACTGAGCGAAATTCACCACTTCTCGTCCAATAAACACCGTACCTTGATCTGCTGTGATAGTCTCAGGCAACCCGAATCAGTGAATGATGTTTTCTTCAATAAATTTGATTATCGTACCGACTTATGCTCTTATATAGAATTGCCTCCACCCATTTCGTGAAATAATCTGTAGCAAGCAATATGAAACTATGTTTATTAGAGGATGGTGGATAGATTTTACCGATTATGTCCATTGCCCATCTTCTAAATGGCAACGGTTTTATGATCGGGTTAAGCTCCACGAATGGTCAATGTTGCAATGGTCCATGTCTCTAACAGGAATGACACGCCTTAGCATATTTAATGCAATCTTGCATCATTGAAGGGCAATGATATCTGTGTCTTTTCAACAACCATCTCATCTTTATCCCAGCCTGATGTGCTCCACATATTCCTTCATGTACTTCTGCCATGACCAATTTTGCATCGCTTTCGTTCAAGCACCGCAGCAACAAACCATCGGAAGATCTGTAATACAATTCTTCTTCCATCAAAATATATTTCTGAGCTTGCCTTCTTAACTTTTAGTCTCTTAAGTTAGGCTCCTTGAGGTATGGGCTTTCTCCAGTCTTCTTTCGGGACTTCTTCGCTCATGGCTATCGGTATCTCTCTTTGCTTAATGGAAGGTACTGATAGCACGATGTTTGAAACCATGCCTGCCGGTTCTTTTGATATTTTATATCCCGAAGCCATCTGTGCTACCTCATTGGCTTCTCGATTCATTTTCCTCTTAACATGAACCACTTCATAGTCTAAGAACTGACTCAATTGTTTCTTGGCCAAATCATAATAGCCAATCAAATTTTCATTCAAGCATTGGTAATCTCCATTCAGCTGTTTGATCACTAGTTGGGAATTACCAATTATTTTAACAAACTAGGCATGTAAATCACTTAATATTCCCAACCCGATAACCAGTGCTTCATACTCGGCTTGATTATTTGAACATTCAAAATCTAACTTACAAACGCACCTGGTATATTCTCCCCTAGGAGATATTATGACCAAGCCAACCCCCGAATTGTTGTTAGCACATGACCCATCAAAGTACATGATCCATGGCATAACGCAAGCGAAATGTTGTTCATTTTGTTCACTTTCTCCCATTTGCAAACATGGACATTCGGTAAGGAAATTAGCTACGGCTTGCCCTTTCATTGCCTTTAGTGGGACGTATACCAGATCAAACTTAAACAAAATGAACGCCCACTTAGCTACCCGACCATTTATGATAGGTCGAGACAACATGTATTTTATCACATCCGTCTTGGCAAGCACATATACAGTAGTTGGCAACAAGTAATGTCTTAATTTCACAGATGCAAAATACAAAGACAAACATAATTTTTTTAGCACGGTATAACGTTTTTCAACATCAGTCAACGTCCTGCTCAAATAATATACCGCTTGTTCTTTTCCTTCATCATTTTCTTGTGCCAAGATACTCCCGATAGTATTATCGGTAGCTGATATATACAATTTCACCGGCTTACTAAGCTTTGGTGACACTAGAACAGGGAGCTTTATTAAATAATTCTCGATCGCATCAAAAGCTTCCTGCTGCTTCTCACTCCAGACAAACATGTCTTTGTCTTTGAGTCTTAGAAGCTGTGACATCAATTCAATTTTCCCAGATAAATTAGCAATGAACCGACGCAAGAAATTAATCTTTCCAAGTATCATCTGGAGCTGCTTCTTCGACTCAGGTGGTCTTAATTCCATGATGGCTTTCGCTTTGTGCCTATCCACTTCAATTCCTCTTTGGTTAATAAGGAACCCCAAGAAATTCCCAGCTTGCACACCTAAGGCACATTTAAGTGGATTTATCTTTAACTTATATTTTCTCATGCGGATGAAGGCCTGCTCCAAGTAATCCAGATGATCATCCCGAGCTGACTTCACAACAATATCGTCAATGTAAACTTCCATAGACTTCCCGATCATGTCATGGAAGATAAAGTTCATTGCCCGCTGATACGTTGCTCCCGCATTCTTTAACCCGAACGGCATGACAATCCATTGGAAAGCCCCAATGGCCCTCGGACACCTAAAGGCTGTTTTCGGGACATCTCCCGAGCGATGAATATCTGGTTATATCCCGAATGTCCATCCATTAGAGATAACATCTCATTTCCCGATGCTGAGTCAATTAACATGTCTGCTATGGGCATGTGGTACTCGTCTTTCGGAGTAGCAGCATTAAGGTTCCGAAAATCAATACACACTCGTAATTTCCCATTCTTCTTTTTCACTGGAACTATGTTAGAGATCCATTCCACATACCTGGCTGTCTCAATAAATCCCGCCCTCAGGAATCTTTTAATTTCCTCCTTAATTTTGTCGACCACATCTGGGGCGAACCTCATCGCTTGCTGTTTATGCGGACGGAATCCCTTTTTAATTGGTAACCTATGCTCAACAACCTCTCTTGATAATCCCGGCATCTCATGGTAATCCCAAGCGAAGCAATCCTTGTATCAGGTAAGCAACTCTACCAACTCATTCCTCATGCCCCTTGGTAGAAGTGCACTTACAAATATGGGTCAGTAATGCTCATCCTTCCCGATATTTATCTCAACCAAAGGGTCTTCAATCTCTATGGACTTGGCCTCCTCTTTAATCAGTGACTCCTCCCATTCTTCGATGCAATCTGATGCTTTCTGATCTTGCTGAGCCATTTCAGCCAAATATGCCCAGTACCTTGTTTCAGTTCCTGGTAACGATGTATCGACTTCCATAGAGATCTTTCAAGTCTTGAGATGCCAAGCTCGATTTAGGGATCCATTCATTCCTTCCCTTACCAAAGCGGCAAAATGCATAAAACCGTGAATCGATCTCGGGAACTTCCAAAACTCGGTTTCCACTCAAGTAGTCTTCGTCTTCTCGATAAATCTTTGTCCATCATATCGGGATGACTTTCCCGTCTGCCTTGACATACTCTACTTTCTCTCCATTCCAAAATGCCAGCATCTGATGTAATGTAGACGGCACACACTGATTAGCATGAATCCAATCCCTCACAAGCAACAAATTATACGTGCCATCAGACTCAATCACGAAGAAAGTAGTCCTTGTCGTTTTGGACCCAATAGTAAGATTCACCACAACAGCTCCTTTCACGCTTGTCATTTCTCTCAGAAAATCGGATAATTGTACATTCGACGGTGTGATCTCATCGTCTTTCTTGCCCAACTTTCTAAAGTATCCGTACGATATTAAATTCAAAGTTGCCTCGGCATCCACAAATATCTTGCCTACGGGTCTTCCATCCACTTTACCAGATATAAGCAATGATTTTAGATGTTTAGCTCTCTCAACTGGGACTTTCTCAAACTCCATTACTTCGTCCTCAGAAAAGTGAAACTCTGCCATAGCCACTTCCCTCTTGGAAATATGTCTCAAATCCTCTTCCACCGTTAAGCTTATCCCGAATTCAGGTGGGAGTTTCGCATTTACCATCCCTATTCTTTCTGGATAATCACGCTCTTTTGGCATCTTAGACTTCCCTTTTCGGAGTCGATTAGCTTCGTTGCTTTCAGGCTTTATGCAATCTTGCCTGAAATCACGTTCATGCTTAGGGGCTAGCTCTACTGTGAACTGTCCAAAATCTAATGTTGGCCGTTCTTCTCGAACTTTCTTTCCTTGAATCAGCCCTTGGTTTGAACTTTCTCCTTGTTGGTTCGAAGTCACAGCCTCTCCTTCCTTATTTTTCTCTATTTCGGCATCACTACGTTTCCAAACCCAATTCCTCTTCCAATGATTCGGGACCTTCCTCTCGCTCCGAACCTGTTCAAAATACCTCTGCTTGCTCTTCTGCCTTTGGTCCCGCCTTTTGATAGTTGGGTATGAGGCTTGGCCGGGTGGTTTTACTTCCTTCCATTTTTCTTTGGGAAGATTGTGAGGAATTTTGTAGGTCTTCTTCTTTTCAAGCTTGAGTGGAATTGGTTGCGGCACTGGATAATCTTCCCTCTCTTTAATAAAGCCATGTTGGGCTTGAGAGATTCTATTCTCCTTGACTTCTCGTGGTACAGGCTTAGGCGTTGAATCATCAAATTCTTCTCCCCAACCAGACGGTTCAACCGGCAACTGTGGTTCTTTGAGATAGTCGAGCTTTCCATAATACACAACATACTCGAACTTTCCACTAGGTTCTCCAAGAAGACCAACTTTGGGATCTCCATCTTGGTAACACTGCCATAAACTCTTTTCCTTGGTTGATTTGTTTGAAACCTTATTGTTCTCACCCCCTTGATTATTACTCTGGCCCGCTTGGACCTTCTTGTCTTGGGATGCCTCGGGACTATCTTTCTTCTCAACTTTCTCCGATGGGGGAGGTAGTTGGTCATCAAATTCATCCCCCCAACCAGACGGTTCAACTGGTAATGATGGACGTGTGAGGTATTCCGGCTTACTATAGGACAAGACATAATCATATTTGCCACTTGGTTCTCCAAGAAGTCCGACATCTGGGTCCCCTTCCTTGTAACGCTGCCACAAACTCTTCTTTTTTATCGGCTTACTTGCAGTTTTACCTACTTCGTCACTTTGGGATTTGCCTTGACTCTTATCAGATTCCCAAACTTGCTGATAACAAAGCTCTTTCTGGTGCTCACAACGTGCTAACTCTTGCCAATCTCCCAATTTTAATTATGCGCACTGACCGTCCCTCACATGCTCTTGAAAAGAAGTGTTCGGAACTACAATATCGGATTTGACTTTACTTACCTGTGTTTCCTTTTCAGGTTCACAGCAAAGATTTTGTATCTGAGTTGGCTTTTCTGGTGCTTCAAGCATCCTCCATGTCTGGTTTTCCTTTCTGGGATAGAATCTATTTCTATATCCTCCCCTAGTCCCACGTACTAAATGACTCATGGAACCATGTCCAAAGCCTCCTCGGGATCTATTATTTCCCCGAATAAATGAGCCTGAATGGTATCTTCCTCTAATTTCGCGGACCGGATGACTTATGAAATCATTTATACACTCTCTTCGGGGTCTAATACTTTCCCGAATGAAAGAACCTGATCGGTATCTTCCTCTAGCTCCTCGGACAAACCGATATTCCGACCAGTATTGGTCTTGACGATTCATGTCCTGGTGACAATGAGAGCATACACCTTCAGTTTGATAACCCGACGAGGTATGAATATTCACCATTCCCGTCATTGTCTTTCTAAAGACAATACAGTTTGCAGTGTTATGGCTAACCGAATGGTGCCATTTGCAGTATCTCTTATCTACCAACTCTTCCTTAGATGGGATTTTCTGTCCTTCAGCCAATTTGATCTTCCTGTCTTTCAGCAACAGATCAAGTATTTCGTCTAACTTGTAAATGTCGAACGAATAACTATTTGATTCTTTTACTTTTACCATTGCAGGCCCCTTCATTCTCACTAGTTTGAGAGCTGGGCACATATACGGTTTATCCAACACCATTGTTGCCACTGCTATCTCTTTTTCCTCTTCTTCTTCCATCGGGATGTCCACTCCGGGGTTTTCCAACTCCATCAGAGCCTGTCTATTTTCCTTCATTGGCCTTTTATCCTTCTCCTTCAGGAGATGCTCATACTTTGAGACCCTGGTCGTTAACTGAAAAAGGTCATCAAACGTCTGGCCTTCAAAACGCTCCCAAAGATTAAACTTCAATCCATTAAACGCAAGATCGGTAAATTCTTTCTCTGTGAGGGATGTCAGGCATCAGTTCCTTGACTTCTTAAACCGAGCAATGAACTGATATGCAGTTTCACCACCATACTGGTGCATTCTCGTTAAATCAGCTACTGACACTTCGGGTACTGACCGATAAAATTGAGAATGGAACTGCCTTTCCATTTCAGCCCATGTCTGGATCGAGTTTGCTGGTAAATTGGTGTACCAGGTAAATGCTGTCTTAGACAATGACAGGGGAAATAGCTTGAGCCTCAAGTACTCATTTGTCCATGCTTCTCCACACTGTGCTAAGAATCGCCCCATGTGCTCCACCGTTGACTGGTCTTCTTCCCCAGTAAAAACAACAAAGTCTGGCGTTTTAAATCCCCTCGGGTAAGGGATATTATCTACCCAATATGGATGTGGCTTCCTATAGACTGGCCTCGGAATACCCCTGTCTACCCCCAACTATTGGAGTACTATCTCTGCTACTCAATCGGGATTCCATGGTCTCCCGTTCTGCTGGCCAACCCATGCCTCTTGCCCCCTAGGATCAACCGGTATAGGTCTATCAGCTCCTTGATTCTCTAGATTAAGGTTAACCGGTGGTACTGGTCTATAAGGTTGATTCCCGATACCATACGGATATGCTGGGATTCCCATAGGCCTTATCGGCTCAAGATTGGGTACATTCGGCATCGGATGTATATTCTGGACATTTGGGTTAGTTGCATTTCCTTCGGCTGGACCACATTATGGGAAGGTATACCCACTTACTCCATTTACTAGATTCACTTGAGTTGGATTCTCTGGTCTTGGTATGATCCTAACTGGAGAAGGTTGAAAAGGAAATCCTGCGCTACCCTGACCAGCAATAGGTGGGCCATACATTAGGGGACAAGGCATAGCCATAGAAGTGTTTACTTGAAAAGGAGGTCCTTGAGACGATGAACCCGGTCGCGATATGACATCATTTATCGCATTGACCACCATTGGTTTGATAACATCAGTGACATGGTGGACCATATAGTTAGTCAATTCATTCTGCTACTCTTCAAACATTCGCTTCATTATGGCTACCAGTGTAGCGTCTGGTGCTAATACGCGAGCCTGATCATCCGTCAACTGCCGTGGTATGTCAGCATTAGTTCTACCTACTACGTTGGCTACAGAATGCTCCGACCGGTTACCATCACCTGGATTGTTACTATTGTCATTCTGACCATCCAGTTGATTCCTTGTTCTCACCATTTTCTCAAAAACTCACTACTCATGTCCCACCAGGCGTGCCAAAAATATGTTCGCGCGATCTGTGATCAGGAATATCTTTCACCGAAATTCATACTTCGGTTTTTATTAAGAAGGGTTCTGTGGCTCTGTTCTGAATGAGAAAATGGATGAACTGAGTGAACGGGGCAATAACTGATGGAAAGGTGCAGAAATTTGGACGATTTGCAACTACAATACTCCTACTTGCAAGAATTGGTAAATAGACTACTGGAATCTGAAAGTACAGGTAATGAAAAGTGTGGAGAAAGCTAAAGCTAGGCTGCAAACGGATACGAAAGCTTAAAACTTCAAGGAAAACATAGTGTTTTTTTTCTGGATGATTGTGGGATCCCCCTCCTTCCTTTTTCCTGGATACTTATTCTTCTCGTGCTCATAACCGTTCGAAGAGTTATTCTCTGATTTTAAACCTTCGAATTTTAGCGCCCCTACTTGTCTTTTTCAAACCACGATCCTCAAAACTGATTCGTGAAAATTGGGACTCATGTTCTTCGTGGTTTACAACTACACAAGTAACTTCCCCTTTTTTTTTAAAAAAAAATACTATCTTTCCACTTCAGAAACCTGTTCGCGCCCATGATTTTTGCTTCGCACTCCCCGTCTTTCGGTATGAATTTTTCACACTGTGTGATATGTTGAACTCAAGTACAGCATTACTTTTATTTGGGAATATCCCTCAATCTTCCCGAATGTTGCGCACATCCCGAACGACAATGCGTCGGCTTGTTACTCTGTATGACATTCTCTTCTTGCTTTACTTCGGGATCCTATCTTTCAATTCTCCCGAATGACGCATACATCCCGAATGAAAAATGTTAGTTTATCTTCCAGCATAACGTTTTCTTCTCATCGTACTTAGGGATTTATTGATGGTACTCCTTTTCGTACACGTCATCTCCAAGACACCGAATTGGGCGGCAATTTTATGGTGTCAACAGGATGCATTTGGTTTGGCTCCGTTTGACAAAAAATCAAATGGGGCCAAACTCACAATAAACACAGGCGACAAAGAGAATAAGGGATGCGGAGGCCGAGAATAAACCAACATTTTAGGCGGTATCGGCGATGGCTGAACCTCCTGTGATGGTACGTTTGTCACCCTCAAGCTCAGAGATGCTCGCTGGAGCGTGGGCACTGCTCGGATTTCTCTCTTACCGTTCTCTTTAGCTCTCGATCTCTCTCATTTTTTTTTATAATGGAAATTCCACCTAGCCATTTCTCTCTTTCTATATGTAGTAGCGACCTGGGATGGGTGAGTCATCGTCCTTGCCCTTGTACCAGCCTCCTCTCGTACGCACACCCGTCTATTACAACCTATAAATTCCCATGCTAACCAATTTCTCCTCTCTCCTCAAACGGTCATTTCAACTGCCCCTTTTCTTCGTCTTTTTGGGCATTAGAGGACGTGAATTTTGTCCTTATTGTGAGCGGAACTAGAATGTTGACAATGCCCACCCCTCTCGCGCTCTGATCAAGTCCGAATTTGTCCTCAGTTTGGCCTCTCTCTTTATCTTTTTTGGCTCAATTTTCTCAGCACTCCGACGAGTATGCGCCGTGGCACAAACTGCATTAGTCATCCCCAGCTTCGACGTCCTCAAGTCGCGAGAAATGGTTCGTTAGAACCAGAACTCCACTGGCCACAAATCCCATCCCTTGATGCATCGATTTAGGATCATTTTAGTGGTCAACTTGGTCGATTTTTGTCCAGTGATCCTTGAATCTCTGTCGAGTGTGTGCCGGATCACAAAATGAGTCTGTCATCACGGCTCCGATGACTTCGGCTTTAGAGAATAGGATCAATGGAACCAGAGTTGAGTGGTCTACAAGGCCCACCCATCGAGATCTCCAATTAGTTGCCAAATGAGCTTTAATTTTGGTCATCTCGGAGCGGTCTTCAAACCTGTGCGCAGAAGGGAAAAAATGGGGAAGATAATGAACAGTAAATCGGGTCAACAAGTCGGATCCGCTCGACCCGACTGACTCGGTTGCTCCAATTCTACCAAATTAGACCCAAAAAAGACCATTCTTTGAATTAAAGGTTAAAATTTAATTATACACCAAGAATATCATCTAGGAATGACAAGTTTGAGTGCCACTGGCTCATTTTTACGCAAAAACCCTAAATCCAAAAAATAACCCAAATAGGAGATTTGATCAATTGAGGCATTCAATGAACAAATTATGCCAAAATGATTGCCCCAATGAGCTCAAAACATCGAAAAACCTTTGGTTAAGGGTTTCGATTGGCATGAAATTGTCCAAAAGGTGATCGATTGATCTCAATTTGGAAGTGAGGGACTAAACTAAAATTTTGATTAGGTCGATTTCCCAATTCGTGCAATCCATGAAAGTTATTGGACCAAAATGGAATTAAATGTGTAAGAATGAAATCAAAATGAAAAGATGGCTAGAAAGGACTCAATTTGAGATTCTTGGATGGATTAGGGACCTGAATGCAAAAACTTTGAAAATCAATGACCCAATTCGAATTTTCACCATTTAAAGTGACCAAAATGAAATTGAAATTAAAATAAGACTAATGAATGTTTTCCACCTTTTTCTAATCATGAATGCTATTTTTTTCTATTTTTGGAGTATTTTTAAATTAAAAATAATATTAAAAATGATGAAAATTGCTAAAGTTATTTTTTTTTATTTAAGAAATGGTTCCTTAGAGTTGGCCATGGCTTTCAAAGTTGATTTTCTAAATTTGTGAATTTTTATAATATTTTTAATTGATTATCTAAAAATAAAAGAGATTAAAAATTAGTTGTCAATAGTAAGGCTACGACGGCCTTGCCCAAGAGCTTTGTAGTAGCCTCATCAGCCACTGTTGCCGAAGCAAAAAAAAAAAAGAAAAAATAGTAAAACACATGTAAAAATGAAAAATATTTTAAAAACGTATGATGATTTGCTGGAAATGGTACTCAACTGAACTATTTTAGTCATGACCCGCTCCTGATAAGAACGGCACCGATCAACAAGGTCAACAATCACTTCATCCTTCAAAACCTCAAGTTTCTTAGCATCAACTGCTCCAAGCATTTCCATCAAATACATCAGCAACCCCCACGAGCATTTTGTATCTCTGATAAGCTAAGACCAGAAGCATCAGATTGAAGTGAGGCTTGAATAGCAGCATCTTCAAATTCTGGAGCAGGGTAAATTATGGGTTAAGTTTGTGGTGGCGTGAACGAGGGAACGAGCATTTTCCTCTCGTGGTGGAAATTCAACTCCAGCAGTCCCCAAATCATTATAAGCTGCATAATATTGGGGATACCTTCCCCGAGGTCCACCAAAAGCTTCCTGTCATGCGTCAATTAGAAGCTGCTGCATTACTAGCCATTAATAGGGCTGTCAAAAAGGCCCACGCCGACTCGACCCGGCCCGGCCCGAAAATTTAGGAAATTTTCGGGCCTGGCCTTGGTACTGTTTTAGAATAGTACCGGTACTGTTTTGAAACAGTACAAGTACTTGTTAAACCTTCGCGGAACAGCATGCTCCCCAGATCAGCTTCTTCGACTTCACCGCCGCCCCTTTCTCTTTCATAGCAGCCTTGATCTGAGATGACCCAAACCAAACTGATTGTTAAGGCCATGATGATGGTTTTTTCCCCAAGTTTAGAAGAGTGTGCACATGGGGATCTGGTCAAGCATCGAGGGAGCGACCCACCCAGATGGCTCGTTAACGAAAATAGATGATTTCATCCTTCTTATCACCGGCAACCATCTGGTCGCAGCCGAGGGCGGTTCTCGGGCTTTGCTTTGGAGGAAGAGAAACGAAAGCAGCAAAGATGGAGCGACGGAGTGGCTTCTTCGAGGATCGGGGTGACCCTTCTTCTGGTTGTGTTTGCGAAGCTTTTTTAGGGAGAGAAAGAAGAGAAAGAGAGAGAGAAAGGGCGCACATCGAGGAGTGATCCTTTCAACTGCAACCCAATCAACAGAAAGACCATAGCTTTTTCATCCCATCAGATTCTTTTTCGTCTTCTCTCTCCCCTCCTCCCACTTTCCTTATTGTTGTTCCCAGTATTATTTTATCCTTTTATTGTTTGATTCGTGCTTGTGAGTTCTCCCCCACCCACTTCTGTTCTCTTGGGAAATCCTTCTGCGTCTCTCCTGCACCGGCTAAAGAAGAAGAAGGAGAGGAGCCTTGGTTCTTCTTCTCGCTGGCGGTCCTCGAAGAAGCGATTCAACTTGGAGTTATAGCCAATTTTTCTGCAAGTCCCATCTTTGACTAAGCCATTCACTAATCAACCCACGCTCCCAAACCAATAATGACACAAAGTGATGTCAAATCGTGGAATACAAACAAGCCAACTATGGGGGGAAGAGAGGGACTGGATTTTTTTTATTCAAAAATAATAATAATGAAAGTAAATAAAAAACCAAAACCGACCCGAATACTGTCTAAGATTTGGGTCTCGGGTCGGCCCGGGTCGGGCCGAGCTTGGCGCTGTTTGGTTTCAGGCCGGGTCGGGCCTACATTAAACCCGGCCCATTGACACCCTAGCCATTAATTCCTGTCTCTTTAATTTCGGTCCTGTTTATTCACGACAACGGCGAAGGAGATCAGGAAGCAGAGCGAGACGGAAGAATGAAGAAGAACAAGAACAAGGAAGATGAGGATGAGAAAGACGATGGCAGCTGGAAGAAAGGCTGTTCCAGCGAGCTCGAGTTGATGTTCCGGTGATTGGTTCTTGAAGAACCAGTACATGAAGAGGGAGGACTCGCGAAGAAGAAGGTGTGCGCTGGCATTCCGGGCCAGGCCGGGTGAGTTGTCTCTTCCTGATGGGCTTGGCCTACTTATCATTAGGTTTGTTTGTCTTAAAAATAAGTGAGAGTTGGGCCTTAGCAGTTTTGGGCTCAATTTCTTTTGTTATTTTTTTTTACGCATCGGAATGGGCTCACGCCGAGGGCCCAATTGGTGTACGTATCCAGACCGAAGAAGCCTGGGTTTAGCCCAGTTTGGGTCGGGTTTCGTGACCCGGCCCGATCCGTTTTTCATAAAAAAAAAATGACATTAAACTAAATTAAAGTAAAAGATCAAAAAATTCATAAAAATAAAAAAAATTCTAAAAAATTCCAGAAAAATTAGAAAAAAATTCTGAAAAATTCTTAAAATTGTGTAAAATAAGGAATGACTACATTCAACTGGTTAGACCTGTTTTTTTTTTTTTTGATAACCGAGGTGTCCGCGCGGCCGGCGAGCTTGTGCTCAAACCAGCGGTGAAGCACGACTAGTCCTCGGGAGGACCCGCAGACCCCACAACCACGGGCCCTCAATTAAGTCACCTGGCGCCGAGAAGTTTTGAACCCAGAACCTCTCGTGAAAGGAACTGAGCGCAAACCAACTGGGCCACCAGATGGTGGGTAACTGGTTAGACCTGTTTTCACTCTTTGGTCCTTAAAAATGACCATTTTACCCTTCTAGTCAGTTTGACCCAAATCTAACCTTGCCTTCTCAAATGATTTTTCATGAAATAAAAATAAAATGGTACCGAAAGGGCGTTAGATTAATTTAACGTAACCAAGTCCCCGAACTCATTTTCTCTGGTTCGCAGAAATAAATTAATTCTCTCGTTAATTTATTTAAATGTCTGATCAGCCTACAAAAAAATGATTAGTGGCGACTCCAAATTTTGAAATCATTTGAACAAAAATCAAAGTTGCGATTAAGTAGGGCTTGGGAGCGTCCGCGTTAGGTTAGTTAATCTAATTAACCTGATAATCTGTTCACCCGATCGAAAATTAAAATTTTTCGAATCGCGACAGTACTACCATGCACGCCCTTAGTTTCCATAAACCCTAATTAAAATGTAAAGGGAGAGGGTGAATGGGCTTTAGTGGCTAATCCTAATAAGCCACTAGACTAACAATAAAAAAAAAATATATAAGCGGGGATTTTCCAGGGCTAGGCACTACCCTTACATTATAGTAACTAAGGGCATTAATGGCTTTTGGTAGGCCCAATGTGGTTTCCTCATGGATACGAAGAACAACAAGCCAATGATGCCCAGGTTGAAGAAGAGATTTCATTTTGTGGTGAACCAAATGGGAACTGTTGGGGGGTTTGCTTATATGCAAAAGAAGTTTTGATGTCAATAGACTATTTCTCTACTGATTTTATTTAACGTTACATGTAGATGGGAGGGAAACAAGATCGTTATGCCAAATACTTTTGTGCAAGCACCATATACATTGCAGAAAAGAATGTTATTTTGGGACGAATTGAGATGCATTAACTCCCACAACTCCTGTCATTGCATTTTCCTTGGCGAGTTCAACAAGATTCTCTACCATTGAGAGAAGGTAGGAAGGAAAATGGCAGAACATTATAGGCTGGTGGCTTTTTGAGACTTCCTAAATGACTACTCTTTGATGGATTTGGAGTATAAAAGGATGTGCTTTCACTTGGGCTAATAACTAGGAGGGAGAAGCTTTTATCAAAAGAAAGACTAGACTAAGCCTTATGTAATGCAGAATGGACAGTTTCTTTCCCAAAACCTTTAGCATTCATTTCACCAGCAGTAGGTTTTGATCAGAGCCCATTTATGTTGTCATTGTTGGCCGAGATGATGAAATAGAAAAAGGAGTTCAAGTTCGAAACTTTCTGGCAGGAAGATGTTGAATACGAGGGAATTATTAAATCGTCCTTGACTGATCAAAGAGTGGCTAATTTGAGTTTGTCGCCAAAATTGCAAAAGTTCACAGGATTGCCGCGTGGAGTTAAATTTTATCAAATGCTCAATAGATTTGGGCCTTGAAAACTGAACTTCTATCCATCACAAATGCTGGGGAGGCAGAGTATGGTAGAGGAAAAGTCCAAAGAGTCCAAAGATAGATTTTGACATTATCATAATCTCTGTTTCCCTTTGTCTTTTCTTTGTTGTCTTTTTTCTTCTTACGTATAATAATGGGTCAGAAAAGTAATCAACTTGCTCCATTTTATCCTTCTTTTTCTTGTTAAAATCCTTGTTCACTTTTATGGCAAGTAAAAATCCCCATTCACTTTCAGTCTTAACTTTTCCCTAATTATATAACAATTAACCGTAAAAGGATGAAAGTATTATTATAGGCCAGAAAAAAATTTCTACTTTCACTCTTTCGTCCTTTTTTATAATTTGTTCTTGATTTGATATGATGGTGGAAAAAGAAATCTCAATTTGCTTTACTTTCTCTTTATTCCTAGTTCATTTAAAGGCAAGAGAAAAAAAGGAGTACTTTTTCTTGCTTTCTACCTAAATTTTACTAATTAATAGCTTAGAGTAAATTAATATCTTAGTCATGGACGGTGGTTCTGTATCATATCTCAAACAATAGTGTAAATAAGTAGTCTCAAACTCTATTTTTAATTGATTTGCAGATGTAAATAGGGTCTGGCATTATTTTTTGTGTTATTTAGAAAACTCTTATCAAAAGATTGAAATCAAAAGTATTTTATGTAGTTTACCTTTGCGTAATGCATTTTTGCCCCATCTGAAAAAGGGCTACCCTTGTCTGGTGAGGGCGGTTGTCACCCACATAAGCTAGGCGAGGGTGGCCCTCGCCTAAGGCCGGCGAAGGGAAGAAAGGAAGAAATAAAAATTAAAATAATATATATAAAAATTCGAAAAGTTATGGACATCAGTCGTCAATGATTTTTGGTTGCCGATGTTGTTGAATGGTCGGAGACATATTTCGTCATTGTGAAATCTCCCACATGACGTCCTCAATTCACGTCATTGAGAGGATAAAGTTGAACCCCACAACGTCTCTTTTCTGTTATGCTTTTTTTTTTTTTAAATCTTATCTGGTATGTCGTCCTGTTCTTCGGAAGACTTCGAGACGACTTTGAAGTCTTCATGTCGCCATCAATCACCAAGCTCACCAGATGTTGGGCCCGGTGGCTTTCGTGCGGATCCAAGCCACAACTGCATGAGCCATGTGCACAAATTTCAACCGTTAGATGAGAACGTGAATCACGCTCCTGATAAAAGCGAACCTCAAAATTTGGATTTGGCATATGTTGGTTGGACAAGGAACGAAAATGTTTGGAATCCGGCTCTGCTTTTGTCGATGACATCTGATTCTTTAGTAAGGTGAGGAAAATGAGTGATTTGAATAATATTTTTAAAAAATAAACGATCATATCACTTATAAAAATAAATTAAATAATATTTTTTGATAATAAAAATATTTTTCATAAACTATTTATTTTGAGCAATACTTGAGATCACTTTTAAAAATGACTTAGTTTTTGCGAAATAAATTGAATATTAATCTTATACGGGCTCACATAAATCAACATCAGAGATCGACTAGACTCATTTACATGCGAAGAGCCTTATTATTATTATTTTTGGCTTGGGTCCAAGGCCGGATCAGCTAGGTCCGAAGCCAGCATAAAAATGGGAAGACCTCCTCCCATGATCAAAGGTACTTTTTTGGTATTTAAATTTTTGTGGGCAACATGTGTTACTTTACAGAACCAAAAAAAAAATGCATTACTTTAGTTGTGGTCGAGAAGATGGGCGTCATGGACGTTGAATCTAATATAAAAAAAAAATGACTCTTCGAAAGCATTCTATGATTTTCGACCAAAAAAAAAAAGGCTCTATGATCCAAAAAGAAATTTGGTGATAACTTCCATTCAAATTTTTGTTTTACAATCTCGAATTATTGATCAAGTGATTAAGTGTTTATTTTATATGCAATGAATTCCGTCACGTCATCTCTCATTCAGTATAAGTCTCGCAAGCCATATTGTGATGGAGCTTTACTAGATGCATATGAATAGGCAAATTGCATGTGTTTATGATAGTTGTTTAAGTTGAACCATCCGGATATTTTGAATTATATATAATAAAAAAGGCCAATAACAAGTTTTGGACTATGTGTCAAGATTTTTTGGGTTGTGATAGCAAGTGAATTACCCTTTTATAATAAGATTATTTTAATCAAAATTAAAATAAGAACGTTATTCTATTCACTGCATAAGTAGGGCTTGTCCTGTCAATAATCTTAATTACTACACATTGTACCACTTTTAGGAAAAAAAAATTAGATTCCACCTTCATGCTCTACATTTATTTTAATTGTCAGATATTAAGAAGGCATCACTCTCATGAGACTTGTTAAGTAACAAAAATTGTGCGCATAAATATATATTTATATATATAACTCTTACTTTTCTTTGTTGTATGTGTAATTACTATTTATAAATCAAATCTTTTTCCATTACGAGATGCCATTATCTTTTCAAAACTCAAACAAAAAGTTGAATGGAATTCGTATGACATAGATATTGTGATTGACTTGTTACATCATATTAGTATGAGACCGATCTATGATATTAACAAGAAAATTCTAGGAAAAGGGATAGTATTCTATCTTACAATCATATTTAATCTTTCAAATATTGAAATATTGCACATAAAGGACAGACTCCTATGTTCATTGCCTATGACCTCTAAATTCCAACAAAAACATTACAATAAATAAAGAATCTTTTGATTGGTCCATCGGCCCAATGCAATTATAACCACTGATCATGCGGAACTCACCTGCGCTATCCGTGCTATCAAGGGCTATGATAAATCTAGTCATGTGGTCTTAGGTGCATGAAAAAAAAAATTGCTAGTAAAGAAATACGTTTCATAAGTCGTCCCTCACTAGAATCATGCAGGCGTAAGGGCCCGGAGGATTTGGTGCGGATCAAGGCCAGACTTGCATGGACCGAATTCACAAAAATCCTAATTACTTTCAGCAGTTAGATTGGTTCGGTTGACATGGAGCCCACATAAGTCAATGTTGGAGATCGAATGGAATCGTCCGTGTGCGGAGCATGTTGTTGATGTTTGGGTACAGGGTCAGGCCAACACGCGAGTTTAGCTTGGTCTCGATAGAGACGCTTGTGAATAGACGAATGATCAGAATAATTTATCGACAAACTTTCCTCTCAGCCAAATCATTTTAATTTAAAAGCTCGAATAATTGTGGAATGATTAAATTCCTAATTTGAAAACGAGATGTTCCATCCCAGGGTCTCGTATTCGGAATAACTCTCCAGTATTTTTAAGAATGGAGCTTTACTGAATGTTTGTGAATAGACGAATTGCACACATCCGTGACATTTGTTTAAATTGCACAGTACGAATTCTTTATGTTACACACGAAAAAAAAAGACTATCTTATTTTGAATTATGTTCAAGATTTTCGGGATTTTGATGGCAAGCCAATCATCATTTAATGTAAGATGACTCCACAATTCAAATAAAGGTGTTGTTCTATTCCTTGCATAAGATGGGTTTTGTCCTATAAATATCTCAATTACACGACATAGCAATTAATTATAATTTAGAGATTTAAATTGCACCAGCATGCGATACAATTATATGAACTTTTACATATTCAAAAGGAGTCATCCTTATTACACTTATTAAGTAATCGAACAGAAAAAGAAGTATATTGATGATATTAGATATTGATTTTTATTCTAATAGGTGTATTTAAGATTTATAAAACAAATATTTTTTCATATGGTATACTTCTCCATCGTCTTAAGAAATCATTAACAAGATTTCATATGTTTATTTAGGGCAATGGCTTAAAGCTCTTTCTCGCACCGTGTATTCACAATAAAAATCCAAAAAGAACACCATGACTACAAAATTTTCACTGTCAGAGTTCAAATGATTAACTTGTGTTCTCAGACCATGTTAAACTTACCGTTTTACTGAAAAACTTGAACTACTAAAACCTTGTCAATAATTTATTTATGACCAACCAGATTACAAAATAATGCGTCATCACACATTCTTGTGGTCCATTTATTGCTGAAAGCATGAGACCCAAGACAAAGTGTGCCTTCATTTGATTATCCAGCTATTACATAGTACATCTTATGGCAAGTATAGTTCACTATGTATTTTTGGAAAAATAGATCGTACATCGCCAGTATAATGGATAGTTTCACATAAGCAATCTCATTTATGGTGCATTTGTTTGAGTGGAAGTGTTTTTTGTGATTTTTTTTTTTTGGACTTTCACCCGTTTGATTTGCGAAAAATAACTTAGTCAATAGAAAACACTTACCGATCAATGGAAAATTCATGCACGATATTAAAAAAGTGAATTCTTAAATCTAAAGATGTGAAAACACTTTTTAGAAATGCTCCTCTCTAAATTTTTTTACATTTTATATTTAATTTTAATTTTATTTTTTATTTTATTTTTTCTTCTCCCCCCTCCAGTCACCAGACCTCGGCAACAACCAATCAGCCACTAAGCCTCAAGCTCACTAGGTCTCAGCTAGCCTAAGCTCACTCAAGGCTCGCTAGTGGCTACCGCCAGCTGATCACAGTGGAGGAGGAAGGGGAAAAAAAAGAAAAAGAAGAAAGAAAAAAATATTTGTAATTTTTTTCATGAGATAAAGTGATATATTGAAATCATTTTCTAAATGAGATCTAAATATCTGAAAACATTTTCGGTCACATATCACCAAACATAGAAAAACTAATCATTTTCTTGTAAATTTATTCCTTGGAAAATATTTTCCTTTTAACATGAAATTTTTTCGTAAAATAAATTACCCTTATATTCAATTTGAAGATTATAACTACCAACCTTTCTGTTGATCTTTCTATTTTCAGTACTCCATACGATGGATGTTTAATCCAATAAGTTGTAAACTAGACTTTTGATTCTATAACATTAAATTCTTTTGACAAATTCGCGAGACAAAGCATAAAACCCTAGAGTGACGGTAATTATAGACTTCTAGATGCAATGATAAGTGAACTTGTTTTTCAAGAAAGAGAGCTATGTGCGTTTAGCATAAGATGCAATGTCATTTTTTTTTTTTGGGAAAATGTAGTGAATTGAATGAGAACAAAATGGAATCAGATTCTAAGATGTAATAACACTCTTTTTAAGAAATTATTTGCCACATAAAGTTGCTAATGGTTACCGATAAAAATTCTCCAAGACATAATAGAGTGAGAATATCATATAGCAATTCTTACATTTTTTCAAGAACTTTTTAGGAAAACAATAAAAAAAAATGCCGTATATCTTTTAAAAACGAAAATGGAAGTTGTTATGTGAAAATGAACATAATAACATGTATATATAAGCAAAAATACACAACTCTTCATTTCAAAAAATGCAAATTCTGACACAACTTTTTGTGTCTGAATAATGGTATGTTCGGACACACCTCTTCATGTCCGAGTAACAATTTCGGACACACCTATTCATAGGTTGTAAGAGTCATCATAACCATTCGTCATAAATAAAATTCAAAATTAAATAATTAAAAATTCTCTATTAAGATAGGACTGGTGAACTGTCAAATATGTTATGAATCAAGATGATCATATATGAAAGCACAACAACAATCGAAAAGCAAAACTGTCCAAGACCTGGTGTTGCGGCTTTAATTATATTCGGTCCTCGTTGCACGAAGGACCCAAAGGCATTCAAGAAGTACTTTTTTCTGCTTGGAAAGCAACAACTTATATCATTGAAAAAGTTGCAAGCAGAATGTCGGTCTTGGTGCTAGATGTACTTATGGCTTTTGAGCACCGTAAAAAAAGGGCGCTCAGCTATTATTAGAGGTTTCACGAGTCTAACTGGAATGTCCTGATTGTGCTAGCTGCTATGACGATCTTAATGCACTATCTTTGTGCAACTGACACAATATCTTGATGGGAAAAAAAAAGATAATGAAATCTGCTAAAGTGAGAATCACTTCCATGTATTTACTGAATACATATCCAACCAGCATGTCTTGCATGATCCCTACCATATATGAAAAAAGAAGGGAAACATTGGGGTCACGTTTAAGAAATTTAAAAAAAAAAACGAAAATTGATTGGTCCGATCCGATCCTGTACCCCTAGAACCGAGAATCGGACCACTCGAACACTGGTTTCAATTTTAAGGACTGGAAACCGAATTGCCACCCACTGGAATCAAGAATCGGATCACAGGTTCGGACAATTCCCGATTCGGTCAATCCAACTTGCTCACTCCTAACGTGAATAATCGCATCTTAATGTCCGATTAACAGCTTCGGACACACCTATTCATAAGTTGTAACGTTCCTTCATAACCATTTGTCATAACTGAAATTCAAAAATAAATAATTAAAAAATTGATGTTAAAATTAATAATAATAAATAATAACTCCTACGTGAACAATTGCACTATTTAGCTAAGAATAACAATTTCGAAAATAAAAAAATAATAATTGTGGTGCAACTGCATCAGCATGCAAGTCTAGTGAGGTATAGCCCATTTACTCGTTTTCTTATTTGAAAGGTTGTAATAGCTTTCTAATTAATAAAATATTTTGCACTCTCCCATCTTTCCTATATGGGACAAGGAAAATGCACTTTTTGTTTCTTTTACAAATAAACATCAATAATTTTACATTTATGCAAAGGTAATTAAATTAAATATCTACTTTAATTCTAACTATGCAGTACAATACTTGTGTATTCTTTACGAAATATTAGATGTAGCATTTTAATTTAAATGGTTAATACTACGAAAAATCTCAAACTGATATACATGTAACAAATTTATTTCAAATTATTTTTTCACCACAAAAACCCTAAACTAGCATACCTTTGACAAATTTATCTCAAACTATTTTTTTGACCATTAAAAACCTCCAACTAGTATACTTGTGACAAATTACCTTAAACTGATTGTTTTACCACCAAAAAATTATAAATT
Organism: Psidium guajava; assembly: GCA_016432845.1. Classification (NCBI taxonomy): domain Eukaryota; kingdom Viridiplantae; phylum Streptophyta; class Magnoliopsida; order Myrtales; family Myrtaceae; genus Psidium; species Psidium guajava. Next base: position 36,657,295 of record CM028226.1, read on the forward strand.
GGTACACTTATAACAAATTTACTCTTTGTTAGTTTTCCTTAAATTGGATTAATACCACAAAAAATCTTAAACTGATATACTTGTGACAAACATAGGATAAAAATCACATTTGTCACAGGTAAAAATCCCAAATTGATATATTTTTCAATTGTCATGTGTCGTCCAACTTAGCAATTTGATGATAAAATTAACGAAAAACTATTGAAGATAAAATTGTCACAAATGCAAAAATTTGGGGCAAATTTATCACAAGCATATTAGTTTGAGATTTTTCGTGGTAAAAAAAATAGTTTATGATAAATTTATCATACGCATATCAGTTTAAGGTTTTTTGTGGTCAAAAAATTAATTTGGGATCATTTTGTCACCAATGTACCGGTTTAGAGTTTTTCGTGATATTAATCCTAATTTAACAAATGTCACAACTCAACTCCAAATGACGTGGCCATCCTTCCGATGGTAAGACACAACCTCAAACATAAATTGACATCTCGTTATCAAAATATATATCTCGGTTCATATAAATATATCTGACAAAATTTGGTGCTCGGATTTTACTGTAATGCTCTGATTGTAGTGTAATCTGGTCTCGGGTGGTAATAATAAGATAATGTCTATTGTTGCCCCAAGACAGCTCAGATTACCAATTTTTTATTTACTATTTTAATTTATTCATTGCTTTACTTACTTTTGAATGTTTGATATATTATCAAAAATGCTTGATCATGTAGATGCATGTAAGGAAATAAAATCGATGAAGACTGTATGAAAACTTTCCTTAAATGAAAACAGGTGCGGATTGCGTAATTTTCTAAATCATAGTAAGTAAAGAGATCTCTCACGTTATGCTCGGTTTCTATCCGGCCTACAATAGGGTTGGTCGCGACTATCAACTCTATCTCTCTATGATTAGATATAAGAAATCAAATTGCGATCAATATGGCTTAGGAGAGCCTGTGCAAAACGCAAATGCCCCTTTGCAAGATGCTTATTCGCGCCCATATAGCAACTGGTTAGCTTCTTCAATCTTGCCAGACGTAATGTGGTCACCTGGTGATGGGGTCCGGTTGTTTTAGTACTAATCCAAGCCGTACTTGCATGAACTAGACACACAAGATCAAAATAAATTATGACCATTAGACGATGTTACTCTCATATGGAGCAAATATAATGTCACGATCCGAACCCGACGGACACGGAACACCCCTCTTTATGACTGATCGATTGGTCGAATTTAGAGTTCGCGACGCCCGGGAATTGTTGCCAACCAATGATCCTCAGAGTTATCGCAATAGCAGAAGGCCACACATACCCAGACATGCATAGAAAAGGGGTAGAGAAAGAGAGGAAACAATCATACAATTATCTCTTTATAGAAACCTCAAAATGTAGTTTGACAATTTACATCGACAGGGATTTCCCTAAGGTCCCAATATAGCCAAATACTAACTTCCCTAACAAAGGCCACAGCCAATCGGAAAACACGCCAAGATAGTCTAAACCTCCTTCACCTCGCTACTGCCCAAATAACTAAGACTTCTCCGGGACGGGGACCTGAAAGGGCGATCAGCCACACAGCGTGAGTCGAGAGACTCAGCAAGCACATGCCTAAACCGGCTTAGAACAAAACTTACACGGGATCGACCCTAAACATGCAATTCTAGGGTATTCCATCTCTATAGGCAACCAAACTCGATAGCACCACGATAAGGCATAATCAAACAAGTTCAGGGACAGTCAAGCAAACATGTGATCACACAATACAGTCGTACTATTAGTAATAAATTCTCATGCAGGCATGCCAAGCGCAGTTATTCATTTCGCATTGCGAGGATTCAACTCGACCCGCATTAAACGCATCAGGTCTAAAGCTCATACATGCCATGCCTCAGTGCTCAATTCTCGATATCAAAATATCACTCGACTCGTGTTAAACGTATCAGGTCTAATGCTCATGCATGTCATGCCTTAATGCTCAATTCTAGGGATCCTCTGGTGGCTCTCTAGGTACTGCCGGTCCTTCCCAGCATTTGACAAATGCAATATGCTCAATTCATCATTCACATATCATGAGTTCAATTCATATGGATGCAGCATGCTCATATGGTTTTCTTGGGGTCCCCGGTGGCTCAATGGGCACTTCCAGGCTGAACCCACCCCGATGGCTCTCTGAGCACTTTCGGATCTGGCCAGTGTTTCATATGCCTTCAGGCCTGTGCGTCGGACTCATGTCTCATTACATCAAGTCGCCACCCTTATCACTTCAAGTGCCTCGTGCCAAGTATGTAATAGGCGATACAACGCATGACCCACACTCTCAATAGCAGACTCATTAGCATCTCCTTATCTCTCCACATTCCAGTGGCTCTCTAGGCACTACTGGCCTGCCTGCATGGTTCTACATACTCCGCCAAATGCAAGACCCAATGCCAGCATGCAATTTATCGATGCCATAACTAGGCAATTCAACAATGTTCAATACTCAACGTATGCCATTTCGTGTCACACCCACAATGCGCAAATATCAATGCATCATTATGCAAGCACACATTTACAGGCCATAAGTATTCATGTAAGTCTACTTTATCACATGCATTGCTTTCACCAACAATCACCGTAGCACACATATTCACATCAAAGTACATTGAACATATTAATCATGGATTGTGCCATAAAACAAGCATTTCAAGACTCGAGTTGCTTTCTAAGTCAGCTAAACCTCAAGGCAAACATTCGGGGTCTCATGGCCAATTCTAATATTCGCCGAATCATCATATTCCACCTATGGCCTACCCTCATTCTGTCGCGACCCTCTGAAAATATTTTTATTATTTCTAGGGGTTAACGGATTATTAGGTTAATTAGATTTGACTAACCTAACGCGGACCCTCCCAAACCCTACCGAATCGCAACTTTGGTTTTTGTTTAAATGATTTTGAAATTTGGAGTCGCCACTAATCATTCTTGGTAGGTCGATTAGAAACCTAAATAAATTAGCGGGAGAACTAATTTATTCCTGCGAACCAGAGATTAGGAGCTCGGGGACTTGGTTACACTAGTTAATTAAAACTAATGCCCTTTCGGTACCTTAATTTCATGGATATCCTAATTCGGTAACTCAGGCTTGGTTTATTCCTAAGGCTCTAGTAGGGTATTCTCTTTTGTATTTTCACTTTTTAAATAGGATGCATGGATGATATATATTTTTATTTGTTATATTTTTTTAAGTGTTAAAGATTCCCTGAAGCCAAAAGAGGGAGTGTGTTAACGACTTCTGTGCAATATTACAACCTACTTATCTTTTAGGTCTGATGATTCAAAAATTAAATTATAGGAAGTACATGAAAATGAATAAACACCTCCAATGGGAGGCCTAGCATTGGCTTGGCTCTTCCCTTTGGGATTTAAGGTATAGGTATTTAAGTTGCAGGTATTTAACTACTGTAAGTAAAAACCTCCAATGGGAGGCCTGCATTTAACTACTGTAAGTAAAAACCTCCAATGGGAGGCTAAGCATTGGCTTGGCTCTTCCCTTTGGGATTTAAGGTACAGGTATTTAAGTTGCAGGTATTTAACTACTGTAAGTAAAAATCTCCAATGGGAGGCTAAGCATTGGCTTGGCTCTTCCCTTTGGGATTTAAGGTACAGGTATTTAAGTTGCAGGTATTTAACTACTGTAAGTAAAAACCTCCAATGGGAGGCTAAGCATTGGCTTGGCTCTTCCCTTTGGGATTTAAGGTACAAGTATTTAAGTTGCAGGTATTTAACTACTGTAAGTAAAAACCTCCAATGGGAGGCTAAGCATTGGCTTGGCTCTTCCCTTTGGGATTTATGGTGCAGGTATTTAAATTGCGGATGGACTTTGTCCTCTCCATTCTGGGGTATGAATTCTTTAAAATGAAATACAACGAATTGATTCAACAATTTGAAATTTGTTCGCGCTTGAGGACTCCTCCAAGCCGATTTTGTGCTTCCATAGGGTTGACCATTGATATAAAGCTGCGGCTTCCTGACATAAAATAAAGTGAAGTGTCAGTATACAAAATATGTGCTAATCTGCACCTAAAACCAGAAGAGTGGAAAGAGTACTTATCTCCCATTTTTTTGGGAGGGATTTCTATAATTGATTTTCGCTCTCTATGTTCCCAATATAGAGAGTTTCTTTTGAATTAAGAGGGACTTTTAGTCACAGATCAGTTGAGAAATCGGTGGACAGCTTAGGAGCTTGTCTGGGCCGATTTTTGCATCTCTACGAGATTTTTGCTGTTGACGTAGAGATATCCTTCTCCTGACATAAAATATGGGGAAAAAAAAGAGATGGAGAAAGTGTATACAATTTGTGCTAATTTGCGAGTAAAATCATAAATAAATGAATAAATAAAAACACTTAGCTCGAATTTGCTTGCTCGTTGACGAGGATGAACTCTTGATTTATATTGATCGATGAAAGAATTTGTGATGATAACCCCTAGCTTTAAACTCCCATCATCTTCAAAATTCTCTCTCTTTTGATATTTTCTTTTTCTCAAATTTTTTTCTTCAATCTCCCAAAACTCTCTCAAACATCCAAAATTTCCTCTCCAAAAAATTCTCCCAAACACTTCAAATTTTCTCTTCTAAGAATTCCTTCTCTCAAGCTCACTTCTTCCTCCTTTTATAATCTACTCATCTATCTCCCATTCTAATTTTTCCACTAACTCTATCTCCCATTCTAATTTCTCCACTAACTCTTCTTCATTTTCATCTTCCATTCTCCATCTCTATCTCACATTCTAATCTCTCCACTAACTCTTCTTCATCTTCATCTTCCCTTCTCCATATTTATCTCCCATTCTAATTTCTCCACTAACTCTTCTTCATCTCCATCTTCCCTTCTCTATTCTTATCTTCCATTCTAATTTCTCTACTAACTCTTCTTCATCTCTATCTTCCCTTCTCTATTCTTATCTTATTTTCTCCATCTATTCTTCTCCAACTTCTCTTCTTCATCTCCTCTTCTCCATCTTCCCTTCTCTATTCTAATTTATCCACTAACTCTTCTTTTTGTTATTTGTAAAATAATCCTTCAAGAGTTAAGTATTTGCACTCTAGTCCTTGAATTTTAAGTATTTACAATTTAGTCCCTGAAAAAATATATTTCTTTAAGTCCAAATCTCCTCACAATTTTTGACACACCAAAATTCACCACATGTCAAATTTAAGCTCATTTCTTGCCGTTGAAAATAATGCAGAATTTAATTAAAGCCCTTTTGCAAAATTAAGTCATTCTGGGTATAATTGGGCCAAGATGAAAATTTAAAATATTAGAAGACAATGTCACAACTCATAAAAAGTGAAAATTAAAAATAAGTTGACTCAAATTAAATTTTTTTAGGCCCGATTCAAGATTATACTCGTGAAGGAACACGTGACTCGAATTGGATTTTTCTGAATTTGCGATGGCCAATATGAAAATAGATTTAAAATAAAAATATTAACTATCTTTGTGTATTTTTTTGGCCTCAAATGTTATTTTTCCAAAATTTTCAAGTATTTTTGTATTTTTTTTAAAAAAAATTAAAAATATATATATAATATGAAATTTTATTTTTTGTTCAAAAATGGTTGCCTAGGCTTGGCCAAGGCTTCCAAAGTTGATTTTTCAATTTTCTCATTTTTTCTTCATTTTTTGTTTTATGAATTTTCGAAAATAAAAATACCGAAAAATACTGAAAATATGAAAAATCGTTTTTTGGTCCAAATTGGTTCCCTAGGCTTGGCTAAGGTCCCCAAAGTTGATTTTTCAATTTTATGAATTTTTATGCATTTTTTATTGCTTTAGCAATAGAAAAAATGATTAAAAATCAGGTGTCAACAGCTGCCCCTCTTTGAAAGGAAGCTCGGTAGAGGTTCATTTCAAAGACGAGATGACACCTGAATTCTAATCGACTCAATACAAGGAAATAAAAAGAGTCGTGACATGAATGTTCCACTGAAAATGAAATGAGAACCTAAGGATTCGTTATATAAAAAAACTTTAGGGTGGTTGAACTTGAACCCGTATGGTGGATCAACCCATGGTAGATTCCTAATAAAAGGATTCTACTGATTAAAAATTGAATTAAAATTTGACCCGTATGGTGGGTCATACCATTTGACCCGTATGGTGGGTCGTACCATGGTAGATTCCTAATAAAAGGATTCTACCGATTAAATTTTGATTGAGATTTGACCCGTATGGTAGGTCACCCTATGGAGATACCTGTAAGAAGGACTTGGTGCCTGTAGAAAGGACTTGGTGTCTGTAAAAAGGACTTGTGCCTGTAAGAAGGACTTGATTTGCCTGTAAGAAAGACTTGATTTGCCTGTAAGAAGGACTTACTTTGCTTGTAAGAAGGACTTTGTGCCTGTAAGAAGGACTTGCGTTGCCTGTAAGAAGGACTTTGTTTGCCTGTAAGAAGGACTTTGTTTGCCTGTAAGAAGGACTTGATTTGCCTGTAAGAAGGACTTTATGCCTGTAAGAAGGACTTGGTTTGCCTGTAAGAAGGACTTTGTGCCTGTAAGAAGGACTTGATTTGCCTATAAGAAGGACTTGGTTTGCCTGTAAGAAGGACTTAGTTTGCCTGTAAAAAGGACTTGATTTGCCTATAAGAAGGACTTTGTGCCTGTAAGAAGGACTTGGTTTGCCTGTAAGAAGGACTTAGTTTGCCTGTAAGAAGGACTTGATTTGCCTATAAGAAGGACTTTATGCCTGTAAGAAGGACTTGATTTGCCTGTAAGAAGGACTTTGTGCCTGTAAAAAGGATTTTGTACCTGTAAGAAGGACTTGATTTGCCTGTAAGAAGGACTTGTTTTGCCTGTAAGAAGGACTTTGTTTGCCTGTAAGAAGGACTTGATTTGCCTGTTGCCTGTAAGAAGGACTTTGTGCCTGTAAGAAGGACTTAGTTTGCCAGTAAGAAGGACTTTATGCCTGTAAGAAGGACTTAGTTTGCCTGTAAGAAGGACTTTATGCCTGTAAGAAGGACTTGGTTTGCCTGTAAGAAGGACTTGGTTTGCCTGTAAGAAGGACTTAGTTTGCCTGTAAGAAGGGCTTGGTGTACCTCAAAGGGTGTCATTTTGAAATCTGGGGAGACCAGGAATCCTACGGAAGCTCAAACCCAAATTATATTCTCCTGTCGCTTTAGGAATAAACCAAAGAGGCAGAGATCAAAAGGTCTCGAACATTTCTGTCCTTGAGACAAATCATGCTTTATTGAAGAAGGTGGATACCTATATATACCGCAATGGATTCGAGTACCCCAACAACCGTCAGAATTCATTCTCTTGAAAGGTTCAGGTTGAAGATATACTTACCTGAGAATTTGGAAGAAATGCTTGGTGGCTTCTCGACAACCAGGCTTGTTCATTCAATAATCGCCGAATGAATTTCAAGACTTTGGAAGGTAACTCAAACACCGGGAATGTGTTGCCTGTCAGGCAATGTCAGAGCTAACATGTGCAAGCATTTTCATCAATGCGTTCATTGGTTCATACAAAATTGTTCAGCTAAGTTGGCAATGATTAGAAGTAGTCTGTGTGATAACTCATGATGCAATCAATCAAAATGTGGATCATGCAAAACTATTCTAGTCAAGTTTGCATTACCAATTCTATTTAAGGAGGTTCTCATAATATGAACGCCTCGAATGTAATCTGAATGGGGGACTTTAGTCCGAAGGGGCTTTCTCTCACTCTAGAAAAAGGCTGTTTATCTGTAGATTAAAATGTTAGACCCGTGTGTAGAAATGGTTTAACTTTCCTCATTCTGTTATGCCCCATTTTGCATATTTGATGTCTCCTATGCAGTTTATGCTCTAAGTTGGAGTTGGTAAATTAAACATGCGGAATAATCATACATAATTCGTGAAATGTGTAAACACAATGCCGATGTGACAATTTTTAGCATCATGTGTATTTATATAATGTGCAAACATGGGCGGATTTGAATTGCCCCTGGTATGTGGGTGGATTGAATAAATTGGGAAGCCCACTCCTTATGTCGAGGAGCGGTTTGTCTCAAGTTTTGCCCCTGCACGATGAGGCATATGGGTGAGGGAGCATTTTGGTTTGTTTAGTGACAGCGACCGCCATGGTTTAGCAGTTAAATGCCCCCCATTTTTCACCAGAATAGATCTTGTCAAATGATCATCATTTTCTTTTGGATTTGTCTCCTCCAACATGTTACATGTTAGTATAAATATTTCCTGTAACAAGAAAAGGAGACATGTCAACCGGTATTAAAAGGGATAAATTGGAAACGATACTAATTTACCCTTCATCTTGAATGCCTTGGACAAGTCTTTTACCAATTTTGCTGGGTTGAGTTTTCTTCGACTTTTGTTGGATGCTTCACCATTAAGCCGAGAATGTGGCAAAATATTGACTTCGGTATTACTCGTCGAGTATTCCTGCATTCGGTCCATTGGACCATAGGTGTCCATGGGGTTTTCTTTTCAAAGGTTAATCCTTGGGGATAACGCGGCCCTGTTGTATCACCTTGGGCCTTGTTACGATATTTCTCGAGGTAATTTGCAATCCCTGTTAAGAATGGAATAAAAAAATTCAGGACTCGAGATGATTATGTGCAAATTAGAACGATACAGAATTACCCATGTCTGAGATTGTTCGGATCTTTCGCTTGTATTTTTCTTTAACCGAAGCTGTCCATCCCGTGGTAATGTCCATGAGTTGATTTGCCCCCAATTTAGCCCGACCAGGAAATTTGGTTTTTGGATACAACTGTATTCTCGAGTCGCTTTTGCAAATTCCTGAAAATAGAAGGGATCAAATTTAAAACCGGAGTAATTTAAGGGTAAATTGGAACGATACGGATTTACCCTTCAAATTTACGCAGATTTCGTCTCGATATTAATTTTTTCGAGTTTGGTGCGGTTAACGGCTCCGAGCATTTAATAGGGGGAAAGGGAAATGATTACTTCTAGCTTGTGCATTAATTTTGGACATCGACAAAAGGCGAGAACGTGCGATGAAACTAAGTAGACGTATTCGTCTAGGTTTAATCTTCTTCATGATGCTCTCGCGGGTTGCGGTAGACGATGATATCAAGAACATTAGAGAGGCATTCAGTGTGGCTTTCCACCAGCCGCCTAGAGACCCGCGTTCAATCATGTAAATTAATAAAGCTACCACCACTTAATTAGTGTGCCAATAAATTCGGCCATTTGTTGCGTGCCCCACTTCAACCGTGTTTTGTTTCTTTCGGTGCCCACTTGCTCTTGTCGGGCGCCTGTAGCATTGGGAGAAATACTTGTGGGTCACATTCATTAATAGAACCTCGGTCCTCTAAAACCCTCCGCGTGTTTCGGATCCGAGGAAATTTTAAGACCGGTCTCTGGTTGATTTAATCAGGTTAAGGTACTTATTTCATGGTTTCTGATTATATAATCCATATTGTCTTTCAAAAGACGCGGGATCCTCTGTAATACATTAAATATGCCCCCGTGTTTAATCAGTATAAGTCCACCGTCATATCACAATACACTGCCCATACAAGTTTACGGATTGACACAACTCTATCTGTCAAAGATGGACAGTGTTCGTTTGCCTCCCTGAATTAACGGTTGAAGCCTTGGTGTTTTTCGTCTTTTGGTATTTCTGAAGATGATTCTTGATATATTATTGAACTTAATTTTTACACCCGTCTGGGGTATCTAGGATCTCCCTGCAAAAGAAAAGGATATAATTAGTATGCGACACAAGGAATGTCGGTCCATGACTCATATATTAGTCCAATTTTATTTTTTCTATTTTATAGAGAAATCAGAAAAAAAAATTTCTTTAGGAAGAAATGGGTTAATTTCTGATACAGAATTTTTTTTGCATATTTATTACTCTTTTTTTATTGTTTTTTTTAAAGGAATGTGACAAAATCTCTTGATGTTTACTAAAATCTTTGAAGGAATTTCCTTTTTATCGAAATAAATTTTCAGAGGTAAATTTATCAGGAAAATTTTATTTTTATTGAAGCAGGAAAGACATAACAGAAATCCTTTATTGGTTAACAAAATTCCCCCGAGACATTAGTCTAATTTTATTTAGAGAAAATTTTCTTAGAAAAACATGAGCGAATTTCTCGAAAAGAATTTTTGTTGCAAGTTTTTATTATTTGAAAGAATGTGATAAAATCACTTGATACAAGATAAAATTAGAGAACTTACTTTTACCTTGGAGAAATGCAAATCACATAGTCATGCGCATGACTCAAGTGAGGAGTGGACTCTAGAAAATAAAAGAAGGAGAGACAGGGTATGGACCTAAAAGGCCCCCACTATCTGAATTGACAACCTTACCCTCCGCGCAATCAAATCACAATGGGAAGAATTGTCAATTCAGATAATGAGCGGGATAAAATATGGTCAACCCAAGCGTAATCAACGCAAGAGCTTTGCATATTCGATCCCTATCTATGGTTACCTAGGAAAAATTTCGCGACTTGGGTTTAGACGCTTGTGTGTGCAGGTGTTGTGATCCTCAGAATATGCAAGACATGCACAACAATTGATATCAAAACAGCGCTTCTAAAAATGTGTGAAATTAAACATAATCCCAACACCGAGCCTGCAAAACAAATGGGTTAGCCAAACACTCCGCCCCTTATAACTCCCATCCTGCAAAAACATATAACACCTATAGAATGAGTCCCAAGCAAGATCGCCAGAAGCGAGATATCCATGAAATTTTCATTGGCCTAAGTCCACTAAGACTTTTAAAATTTCGAAAAAATTTAAGTATTCCAATTGGTATCTTTTTTCGAAAATTAAAAATCTCTATTCCCCAGCGGAGTTGCCAGTCTGTCGCGACCCTCTGAAAATATTTTTATTATTTCTAGGGGTTAACGGATTATTAGGTTAATTAGATTTGACTAACCTAACGCGGACCCTCCCAAACCCTACCGAATCGCAACTTTGGTTTTTGTTTAAATGATTTTGAAATTTGGAGTCGCCACTAATCGTTCTTGGTAGGTCGATTAGAAACCTAAATAAATTAGCGGGAGAACTAATTTATTCCTGCGAACCAGAGATTAGGAGCTCGGGGACTTGGTTACACTAGTTAATTAAAACTAATGCCCTTTCGGTACCTTAATTTCATGGATATCCTAATTCGGCAACTCAGGCTTGGTTTATTCCTAAGGCTCTAGTAGGGTATTCTCTTTTGTATTTTCACTTTTTAAATAGGATGCATGGATGATATATATTTTTATTTGTTATATTTTTTTAAGTGTTAAAGATTCCCTGAAGCCAAAAGAGGGAGTGTGTTAACGACTTCTGTGCAATATTACAACCTACTTATCTTTTAGGTCTGATGATTCAAAAATTAAATTATAGGAAGTACATGACAATGAATAAACACCTCCAATGGGAGGCCTAGCATTGGCTTGGCTCTTCCCTTTGGGATTTAAGGTATAGGTATTTAAGTTGCAGGTATTTAACTACTGTAAGTAAAAACCTCCAATGGGAGGCCTGCATTTAACTACTGTAAGTAAAAACCTCCAATGGGAGGCTAAGCATTGGCTTGGCTCTTCCCTTTGGGATTTAAGGTACAGGTATTTAAGTTGTAGGTATTTAACTACTGTAAGTAAAAACCTCCAATGGGAGGCTAAGCATTGGATTGGCTCTTCCCTTTGGGATTTAAGGTACAGGTATTTAAGTTGCAGGTATTTAACTACTGTAAGTAAAAACCTCCAATGGGAGGCTAAGCATTGGCTTGGCTCTTCCCTTTGGGATTTAAGATACAAGTATTTAAGTTGCAGGTATTTAACTACTGTAAGTAAAAACCTCAAATGGGAGGCTAAGCATTGGCTTGGCTCTTCCCTTTGGGATTTATGGTGCAGGTATTTAAATTGCGGATGGACTTTGTTCTCTCCATTCTGGGGTATGAATTCTTTAAAATGAAATACAACGAATTGATTCAACAATTTGAAATTTGTGCGCGCTTGAGGACTCCTCCAAGCCGATTTTGTGCTTCCACAGGGTTGACCATTGATATAGAGCTGCGGCTTCCTGACATAAAATAAAGTAAAGTGTCAGTATACAAAATATGTGCTAATCTGCACCTAAAACCAGAAGAGTGGAAAGAGTACTTATCTCCCATTTTTTTGGGAGGGATTTCTATAATTGATTTTCGCTCTCTATGTTCCCAATATAGAGAGTTTCTTTTGAATTAAGAGGGACTTTTAGTCACAGATCAGTTGAGAAATCGGTGGACAGCTTAGGAGCTTGTCTGGGCCGATTTTTGCATCTCTACGAGATTTTTGCTGTTGACGTAGAGATATCCTTCTCCTGACATAAAATATGGGGAAAAAAAGAGATGGAGAAAGTGTATACAATTTGTGCTAATTTGCGAGTAAAATCATAAATAAATGAATAAATAAAAACACTTAGCTCGAATTTGCTTGCTCGTTGACGAGGATGAACTCTTGATTTATATTGATCGATGAAGGAATTTGTGATGATAACCCCTAGCTTTAAACTCCCATCATCTTCAAAATTCTCTCTCTTTTGGTATTTTCTTTTTCTCGAATTTTTCTTCAATCTCCCAAAACTCTCTCAAACATCCAAAATTTCCTCTCCAAAAAATTCTCCCAAACACTTCAAATTTTCTCTCCCAAGAATCCCCTCTCAAGCTCACTTCATCCTCCTTTTATAATCTACTCATCTATCTCCCATTCTAATTTTTCCACTAACTCTATCTCCCATTCTAATTTCTCCACTAACTCTTCTTCATTTTCATCTTCCATTCTCCATCTCTATCTCACATTCTAATCTCTCCACTAACTCTTCTTCATCTTCATCTTCCCTTCTCCATATTTATCTCCCATTCTAATTTCTCCACTAACTCTTCTTCATCTCCATCTTCCCTTCTCTATTCTTATCTTCCATTCTAATTTCTCTACTAACTCTTCTTCATCTCTATCTTCCCTTCTCTATTCTTATCTTATTTTCTCCATCTATTCTTCTCCAACTTCTCTTCTTCATCTCCTCTTCTCCATCTTCCCTTCTCTATTCTAATTTATCCACTAACTCTTCTTTTTGTTATTTGTAAAATAATCCTTCAAGAGTTAAGTATTTGCACTCTAGTCCTTGAATTTTAAGTATTTACAATTTAGTCCCTGAAAAAATATATTTCTTTAAGTCCAAATCTCCTCACAATTTTTGACACACCAAAATTCACCACATGTCAAATTTAAGCTCATTTCTTGCCGTTGAAAATAATGCAGAATTTAATTAAAGCCCTTTTGCAAAATTAAGTCATTCTGGGTATAATTGGGCCAAGATGAAAATTTAAAATATTAGAAGACAATGTCACAACTCATAAAAAGTGAAAATTAAAAATAAGTTGACTCAAATTAAATTTTTTTAGGCCCGATTCAAGATTATACTCGTGAAGGAACACGTGACTCGAATTGGATTTTTCTGAATTTGCGATGGCCAATATGAAAATAGATTTAAAATAAAAATATTAACTATCTTTGTGTATTTTTTTGGCCTCAAATGTTATTTTTCCAAAATTTTCAAGTATTTTTGTATTTTTTTAAAAAAAAATTAAAAATATATATATAATATGAAATTTTATTTTTTGTTCAAAAATGGTTGCCTAGGCTTGGCCAAGGCTTCCAAAGTTGATTTTTCAATTTTCTCATTTTTTCTTCATTTTTTGTTTTATGAATTTTCGAAAATAAAAATACCGAAAAATACTGAAAATATGAAAAATCGTTTTTTGGTCAAAATTGGTTCCCTAGGCTTGGCTAAGGTCCCCAAAGTTGATTTTTCAATTTTATGAATTTTTATGCATTTTTTATCGCTTTAACAATAGAAAAAATGATTAAAAATCAGGTGTCAACACATTCCCCATAATTCACAGCTATTTGTCGACCATTTGACGTCCATTTTGGGGTTACAAGCTCTAGGACTCACTTTAGGCATGATATTTAGCATGATCAATTGCCTAAACTCCTAAAGTCCTCAAGATTATCATTTGCTCCACGAGCTCAACTCACATGTTGCACAACCATCACACTCAATCGCACAGCCGACAATATATATCAAGTCATCCGATGGTCAAGACACAATCCACTTGCCCTAAAACTTAAATTTCGGGGTTCAGTTCCCAACCTAAGTCATCTAAACCTCCAGACTTGCAATTCGGCACCCACGGCCATCACTAGAATGCACAAAAACACACTTTACCCCGCATGACCAGCACCTATCGCACAAGACCAGTAGCTATCGGGACACAAAACTCACTTTCCATGCCTCGGTTTTCATCCCAAGTTGTCTAGACTTCTAGATGTGCAACTTGATACACAAGACTAGCTCTAGGGTTCACAAGACGACCATTTTACCCTCGTGGACAGCAAGTATCACACACAACCAGCAGCATATGACGCGCTATCGGCGCCCAAAAGCACGACTTTCCACCATAAATTCAACCCTAGCACAAAACCCTAACATTGTTCGATGTTTTAAGCGAGGTTTAGGGACGGTGCTTACTCTAGTCGAAGTTCGATGCCGAGGATGGGACGGCACGAATGGTATCATCCATGAGAGTTAAGCAAAGCCAAGAGAAGGTCCCAGCGGTCCACGGCGACTCCGGCGAAGGCGGCGGCAAAAGTAGGCAGCACACACCTCTAGTTCAAATAGAATTTGGGAATGATTTAGAGCTCCGCTCGAGTTGTTTTTTGGATGAATGGAAAGAGGAGAGAGAAACAAAGATACCTACTCTAATTTGAGCTCAATCGAAATAGCGATGCTCCGGGAATCAACGAAACAATGTGGACCAAGATTGCTGGAAACCAAGCTGTACAGGGGTCACGGTTTTGCTTCGGTTCGAGGGGTTCTAGGTTAGATCTTGGGTAAACTCTTTCAGATCTTCGAAGCCCTTCATGTTACAGTCATGTGGGAGAAAACGAGGAGTCATTAGGACTCCGGACGAGGTCAAACGAGCCATTTTCCTCCGGGTACGCGCTGAAACCCGCAGAGACGGGAGAAACCCGAGAGAGAGGGAGAGGGTTTCGAGAGAGGTGAGGGTGAACCAAGATGCACAAAGGAGTGTGGGTGGTCAGTGGTAGCTCGAGGACGCCGGCGGCAGTCCGACATGGGTGGTGATGCTCTTGAGACGTTCGATCGATTGAGAGAGAGAGAGAGAGAGAGAGAGAGAGAGAGAGAGAGAGAGAGAGAGAGAGAGAGAGAGAGAGAGAGAGAGAGAGAGAGAGAGAGAGAGAGATGTGCGAGAGAGAGTGAGACGAGCGGGTGAGAGAGGGTGAGAGGGCTTGGTGGAGGGTTGATTCGAGATGCTAGAGGAGGTCTCAGGTATTCGCCGGTGTGAGGTAGTGGCCGGCGGTCAAGGTGACAGTGCCAAGAGGAGGAGGAGCCGACGGCGAGGGAGCTTGAGAGGGAGAGAGGTTTAGATAGAGTGAGGGATAAAAGAGAGAAGATCAAGAGAGAGAGTATGTTGTCTTCATCCTTCCAAAATTAACAAAATAAGATTAAAAAAAAAAGAAGTGACTTGCCATTATAAAGAGAGGATAAGGATGAGATGTGTTTAGTGAGCATTAATGGGATTAAGATAAAAAGCATGATTACATTGGATAAAGGGAAAAAGTGGAGATGTGACCCATTGTCACAAAAGTTGACATTTTGATTTTCCTTTGATTGATTTGACACTGACATTGATGTGACATTTCCCTCGGGTTGCGCGTTATTGGTACCAAATAAAACTCTACCGAGTGCAACACGATTTTTTAGGCTAACCCAGTCTAATATTCTATCCACCCAAAGCACAATCTAGCTATGATCCAGGGAGTCTAAAATGAGCTGGGGCGAAATAAATCCTTTTCCACGTCTACTTCATTTTTCAAATTTCAGAATGAACCAGTTAAATGCAGAACTCCTCAGATCATGTCCAAATCGCCACTACGATATTCCTGAAAGTTTGATTGTCCAAAATCGGAATTCTTGTGGCCCAATCCATACGATAGTAACTCTAGTAAATGCTCAAACTAACGAGTGGCTTTTGGGAATTACGCGTATCGACCATCAATTCGGTCCACGTATTTTAGTATCTCAAGTAGTTTTTCCTCTTTGGTTAGTCATCTCGGGATGGCCAATCATGAGCTAGATTTAAACTGGAGTGCATCGGCGAATCACATCCATTCTATTTACAAATTCCGAAAATGGATCGAGAATCCGGAAGGTCACATATAAATTGACGCTAGAGATACACTAGGGTTATCTACACACGGAGCATGCTATTATTATTATTATTATTATTATTATTATTATTATTATTATTAGTAGTAGTAGTAGGAGGAGGAGGAGGAGGAGGTCGGGCCAATTGGATCTAAAGCCAGCATAAACACAAATGGTCTCTTCACAGGATAATCCAAGCTATTTTTCTTCGATTTTACTAAATTATGACATGTTATTTTCATTTGGTCTCGATAGGGGAGGGAGGGGACTGTTGACACCTGATTTTTAATTATTTTCAAAAATTAATAAAAAATCCATAAAAATTCATAAAATTAAAAAATCAACTTTGGGGACCTTGGCCAAACCTAAGGAACCAATTTTGACCAAAAAATAATTTTTCGTATTTTCAATATTTTCTGATATTTTTATTTTCAAAAATTCATAAAACAAAATTAAGAAAAAATGAGAAATTTGAAAAATCAATTTTGGAAGCTTTGGCCAAGCTTAGGCAACCATTTTTTAGCAAAAAATAATTTTTTGTATTTTTTGTATTTTTTAAATATATTTTTTAGCAATTAGGAAAATATTTCATAAATAATAGCATTTGAGGCCACAAAATACATAAAAATAGTCAATATTTTTCTTTTAAATCCCTTTTCATGTTGGCCATCGTAAATTTAAAAAATCCAATTCGGGGTCGTGTATTCCTTCACAAGCATAATCTCGAATCGGGCCTAAAAAAATTCAATTTAAGTCAATTTATTTTCATTTTTCACTTTTAGGAGTTGTGACATTATTCTATAATATTCTAAATTTTCATCTTGGCACAATTATACCCAGAATGACCCAATTTTACAAAAAGATGCTTTAATTAAATTTTACATTATTTTTAGTAATAAGAAATGAGCTTAAATTTGACTTACGGTGAATTGTGTCAAAAATTGTGAGGAGATTCGGACTTAAAGAAATACTTTTTCAGGGACTAAATTGTAAATAATTAAATTTCAGGGACTAGAGTGCAAATACCTAACTCTTGAAGGATTATTTTGCAAATAATAAAAAGAAGAGTTAGTGGAGAAATTAGAATAAAAAAGGGAAGATGGAGAAGAGGAGATGGAGAAGAGAAGATGGAGAAGAATGGATAGAGAAAATAAGATAAGAATAGATAATGGAAGATGGAGAAGAGAAGATGAAGAAGAGAAGATGAAGAAGAATGGATGGAGAAAATAAGATAAGAATAGAGAAGGGAAGATGGAGATGAAGAAGATTTAGTGGAGAAATTAGAATGGGAGATAAATATGGAGAATGGAAGGTGAAGATAAAGAAGAGTTAGTGGAGAGATTAGAATATGAGATGGAGATGGAGAAGGGAAGATGAAAATGAAGAAGAGTTAGTGGAGAAATTAGAATGGGAGATAAAGTTAGTGGAAAAATTAGAATGGGAGATAGATGAGTGGGTTATAAAAGGAGGAAGAAGTGAGCTTGAAAGGAGGATTTTTTTGGAGAGAAATTTTTGGATGTTTGAAAGGGTTTTGGGAGATTGAAGAAAAATTTAAGAGGAAAAAAATACCAAAAAGAGAGAGAATTTTGAAGATGATGGGAGTTTAAAGCTAGCGGGTTATCATCATTAATTTCTTTATCGATCAACATGAATCAAGAATTCATCCTAGATTTGAAACTAAGTGTCCCTCTACTCTCTTTGATTTTTTAGTATAAACTAACCCAAATTTTCTACTCTTCTCCCATTTCCCCATATTTGATTTCAGGCAGAAACCAATTATATTCATCAAGCACTTCTTATAATGCCATTGAAACTAAGTGCTTCTTTCATTATTCTAATTTTTGATGTGAATTAAATCATATTTGCTCCATTACTCCATTTCTCCATATTTTTATATTAGGCAAAGGACAACTCCAAGTCAACGGTAAATCCCATGGAGGTGTAAGATTGGCGCTGATGAGCTCTTGAGTGTCCATTAAATTTTCAATTGATCCTTCGATGGATTTCGGCCCGAATTGTCAAATCAATTCGTTTTATTTTAAAGAATTTAAACCCCAGAATGTGAAGAGCAGAGCCCGCTCACTGGAGGTCATTTTAAATTTTTGCAATTTAAATTCATGTACCTTAAACCCCAAAGGAGAGGGCCAAGCCAAGGCTAAGCTATCCATTGGTGGTCTTTATTTATTGTCATTTACTTCCTGTAATTTAATTTTTGAATCACTAAACCCCAAAATGAATAGCTCGCAGCACTGCACAGAAGTCGTTAATTCACTCCCTCTTTTGGCTTTAGAGAAATACTTAATATTTTGAAAACGCAAAAAAAAAATGTCACTCACGTATATTCCATTGAAAAAAGTGAAAATACAAAAAGAGAACACTCCACTAGAGCCTTAGGAATAAACTAAGCCTGAGTTGCCAAATTAGGATACCCATGAAATTAAGGTACCGAAATGGTATTATTTTTAATTAACTAGTGTAACCAAGTCCCCGAACTCATAATCTCTGGTTCGTAGAAATAATTTAGTTCTCCCACTAATTTACTTAGGTTTCTAATCAACCTACCAAAAATTATTAGTGACGACTCCAAAATTTAAAACCATTTGAACAAAAAACCAAAGTCGCGATTTGGTAGAACTTGGGCGAGCTTAAACTAGGTTAGTTAATTTAATCAATTAATCTGGTAATCCATTAACTTAAAAAAATGAATTTTAGGTCGCGACAGGGCCTAATGGACTTTGCACCTAATGTGAAAAAATGATTGATCCAAAAAGTACTCCTTGATCAAAATAATTTGGGGCATAACCGACTTTGTACCTATTTGAAAAAATGATTGGTCAAAATAGTACTCCTTGATTAAAATAATTTGGTCCAAACTTTCGTCTTCATCAAACTTATTTTTTTAAAACATCGATTTATTAGTTGAGTGATTAAGCAGAAAATTAGATACGATAGGTTTTATCTCAACATCTCATGTTCAGAACGACCCTATTAGTCACCTTATTATGGATGGAGCTTGATTAGATGTGTGAGGACCGGCAAATTACTTCCATTCGTGACATTTATTTAAGTCTAATAGTTTGAACATTTGATATTGCCAAAAGCAAAGCTAATGACTTATTTTGGACTACGTGTCATGTTTTTTTGGGTTCTAATCTGAGATGATTTGAGGATTATAACAATACACTCTATTATAGACCCATAGAAGTAGTATAACTAAATTAACATTGACCCCACATGAAGAGAGCTCATTGGCATAGAAATAGGAATTGGGGAGTTGTCATCATCTTCTTCTTTTTCTCTTTTGGATGCCCCTTTACGTCATGGAGAAAGGTCCTCCTACGGTACGGATCCTCGTTCCAAGGTGCATCCCACTATCCATCTTTTCTTTACTTTTCTTTGGCATTTTGTCTTGTTCTTCGAAGGACTCAACACGACTTTGGGGGTCTCCCTGCAAGACATCATGTGGTTAGCTGGATTCCCGGTGGTTTTAGTGCGGGTCCGAGCCACACTTGCATGAACAGGATGCACAAAACTCCGATGAATTTCCACTGTTGGATGATGTCGGTCCCACGTGATGCCCTATGAATCCAACGTTGGATATTCATTGGGCTCATACACATGTGGAGCATGCTTTTGATATTTTCTTGGGTGCGGGTCGAGTCAACTGGATCCGAAGCTAGCATGAAAGCGAAAAGGCCTCTTGACAAGTTAGGTACTTTTCTAGGATTAATTTTTGTTATGCAACACAGTTATCTTTGTTTGGTTTTGATAGATGGGCATAATAGATTTGGATTTGACATCATAAGCGACAGTTCGAAAGGGGACTCAATAATCAAAATAATTTGAAATTTTAGTCAGATTATTCTATTTTAAAATCTTGAATTATTGGCTAGGTGATTAAACGTTAAATTTGAAAAGAATAGATTCTGTCATATCATCTCACATTCAAAATAATCTCGCTAGCGACACCATGCATGGAGCTTTATTAGATGCATGTGTGTGCATTGCTAACATTTTTTTTTATGACCGAGGTATCCGCGCGGCTAATGAGTTTGCACTCAAACCAGCGGTAAAGTACAACTAATCCTCGAGAGGACCCGTAGGTCCCACAACCACAGGCCTTCGGTTAAGTCATCTAGCGCCGAGAAGTTTTAAACTCAGGACCTCTCATAAAAGGAACTGAGCGCAAACCCATTCGACCATCAGATGATAGGTTGCTGATATTTTTTTTTAAGTCTAATATTCTAAAAAAAAAAGAGAGAAGAAGCTAATACTTTTTTTGAGGACTTGTTAAGGTTTTCGAGATTGTGAAGCAAGTCAATCAACCTTTTAATTTAGGAAGATTTCATCAACATTAAAACACGGCAGTTGTTCTACTCATAGCATTAGAAGGGTCTTCTCCAATAAGTGATCTTAATTACTATGCATACTTGACAAGTAATTTAGAGATTTAAAACTCTACTTTTAATTGATTTGTAGATGTAAATAGAGTCTAGCATCATTTTCAGTGTTATTAGAAAATCTCTTATCAAAATATTGAAATTAAAAGTGTTTCTTGTATTTTACCTTTGCGTCATGCATCTTCGCTCGATCTGGCGAAGGGTTGCCCTCGCTTGGTGAGGGTAGCCATCGCCCACCTAGGCTAGGCAAGGGTGACCCTCACCTAAGGCCATCAAAGGGAAGAAAGGAAGAAATAAAAATTGAAAAAATATAAAAATAAAATAGAAAATTTATTGAAATATTAGTATATTTTATCCATGATCAACATTCACGTCAATGATTTTTTTAAGAATGGTTAAATACACATTTCGTCATTGTGAAATCTCCCGCATGACTAAATTAATATCTTAGCCATGGACTGCAATTCTATATCATATCTTAAACGACGATATAAAAAAGTAGTCTCAAACTCTACTTTAAATTGATTTACAGGTGTAAATGGAGCCTGGCATTATTTTTAGTATTATTAGAGAAACTCTTATCAAAAGATTGAAATCAAAGTATTTCTTGTAGTTTACTTTTGCGTAATGCATCTTTGCCCAATCTGGCAAAGGGCTACCCCGCTTGGTGAGGGTGGTCATCACCTACTCAGGCCAAGCGAGAGCAGCCCTTGCCTAAGGAGTTGGAGGGAAGAAAAAAATAAATAAACAATTAGAATATATATATATGAAAATTTGAAAATTTATTGACATATTAATAAATTTTGTCCACGACTGATGTCACCTTAGTAATTTTTAGATTTGCCCTTCTTGAATGGGCAGAGACACATTTCGTCATTGTGAAATCTCCCACATGACGTCCTCAATTCACGTCATTGAGAGGATAAAGTTGAACCCCACAACGTCTCTTTTCTCTCATGCTTTTTTTTCGCCTTATCTGGTGTATCGTCTTGTTGTTCGGAAGACTTCGAGACGACTTTGAAGTCGTCATGTCGCCATCAATCCCCAAGTTCACCAGACGTTGGGCCCGGTGGTTTTCGTGCGGATCCAAGCCACACTTTCATAAGCCGAGTGCACAAATTTCAACCGTCAGATGGGAGAAGGGACAAGAGCAAAAGTATACAGAGAGAGAAAAAAAATCGCCCTAGGGCTGAGATTTAGAGGGCGGGTAAAACCGAGTCGTGACTCGGGCAATCGAACGAGAAGCTTCTGTGCAACTTCGCGAAATCAGGGACTACATACTTTGCCACTCTGATTCCGAGTCGCTTTGTATGGGTTCCTGACCTATCGTCGCTTTGGTTTGACGTCTTCCGTCATAGACTAGCAACATTTATTCATTTTGCTCCGAGGTCTAGCACTTTGCCTTGTACAAATCCACAAACGTCACTAGAATTGGCAATGTCAATTTCCCGCGATATTTGGACTAGGAACGGCACTAAAATATTTGGAATCCAGCTCTACTTTTGTCAATGGCATCTGATTCTCCAGTAAAGAGTGACAAATGAGTGATTTGAAGAATATTCTTAAAAAATAAGCGATCACATCACTTACAAAAATGAATTAAACGCATATTTTTTTGGTAAAGAAAATATTTTTCATAAATTACTTATTTTGAGCGATACCTGTGATCAATTTTAAGCAAATATTTTTCAAATCACTTATTTTTGCGAAACAAACAAAATATTAATCTTATACCAGACTTGCATAAATCAAAGTCGGAGATCGACTAGGCTCATGTATGTGCAAAGAACGTTATTTTTATTTTTTGCTTGGGTCTAGGGTTGGGTCAGCTAGGTCCGAAGCCAGCATAAAAATATAAAGATCTCCTCCCATAATCAAAGGTACTTTTCTACATTTAAATTTTTGTGTGCAACAAGTGTTACTTTACAAGGAAAAAAACATTGTGCTACTTTAGTTTTGGTCAAGAAGATAGGCGTAATGGACTTTGAACCTAATATATATGAAAAGAAAATGACTCTTCGAAATGACTCTATGATTTTCGACAAAAAAAAAAGGACTCTATGATCCAGAGAAAAAAAAATTGACTATAACTTCCATTCAAATTTTTGTTTTACAATCTCGAATTATTGATTGAGTGATTAAGCGTTTAATTTGTATGCAATGAATTCTGTCACAACATATCTCATTCGGAATAAGTTTTGCAAGCCACATTATGAAAGAGCTTTACTAGATGCATGTGACTAGGTGAACTGCACATGTTTGTGACGATTGTTTAAGTGGAACAGTCAAGATATTTTGAACTATAAAAGAAAGAAAAAAGGCCAATAACATGTTTTGGACTATGTGTCAAGATTTTTTGGGTTATGACAACAAGTGAATTACCCTTTTACAATAAGATGATTTTAATCAAAATTAAAATATGACAGTTATTCTATTCACCGCCTAAGTAGGGCTTCACCTATCAATAATCTTAATCACCAGACATTGTACCACTTTTAGAAAAATTTACATTCCATCTTCTGGTGCTACATTGAGTTTAATTGTCAGATATTAAGAAGGTACTATCCTCACGAGACTTGTTAAGTAACAAAAAATTCCATTTTTATATATAAACTTTTGATTTTTCTTGTTGTATGTGTAATTACTATTTATAAATCAAATCCTTTACCATTAGGAGGTGGCATTACCTTTTTAAAACTCCTACACAAAATTGACTGGAATTCATATGACATGGATATTGTGATTGACTTGTTACATTATATCAGTATGAGACGATCCATGATATTAACAAGAAAATCTAGTAAAAAGAATAGTATTCCATCTTACAAGCAATCATAACCATATTTAATCGTTCAAATATCGAAATATTGCATAGAAAGGACAGATTCCTATGTTCATTTCCTATGACCTCTAAATTCCAACTAAAACAATGTGTTAAATAAAGAATCTTTTGTCTAGTCCATTGACCCAATGCAATTGTTACCACTGATCATGCAAAACTTACCTGCGCCTATCTATATGATCGAAGGCTATGATAGATCTAGTCATGTGGTCCTAGGTGCATGAAAAAAAAAAATTGCTGATAAAAAAATACGTTTCACAAGTTGTTTTGCTGAAGAACATAGTTATGCCGAGATTGAAATAAGCAAATCCCTTTTTCATTTTTTACTCTTTGTTTGGACCTACTATTACAAATGTACTTTTGGATGCTTAGCTCATTTAATCAAATACTACCGCATATCATTAGAAAATTATTGATATTACTACAAGATTGTGATTTTTGATTATTTTATACGCTTTATATGATCCTAAATATGGTGACGAGTCCATGTTGAGCCGATGCCTTCGCATGCGCAATATTTATTTATGTACATAAAAGGGTACCACTTTTTTCAAACATTAGAACGTTATTATGTCGGTTATTCGAGATGTTTAAAGTAAATTCCTTTAGAAAACAACGGTTTCCGGAAATTAAAAAGGATCATACTATGTAGAAAGAAATCATAGTTATTATCCCACAATCTCTCTTTTCTTTACTTTTTTTTTCTCTCGCATTTTGCTGTGCTCTTCGAAAGACTTCGGATCGAGGACGACTAGTAAAGTCTTTGTGCACCAAGTCCTTCCCGGAAGAGAACCATGCAGGCGTAAGGGCCCGGAGGATTTGATGCGGATCGGGGCCCCACTTGCATGAACCAAACCCACAAAAATCCAAATTACTTTTGGTTTACATGGAACCCACATAAATCAACGTTGGAGATCGACTGGAATTGTCCGCCTGCGGACCATGTTGTTGATGTTTGGGTGCAGGGTCGGCCATAATGGAAAGGAAATAGGTTGGTAAAAAGGTGGTGAAGCACGTGACCTTAGCTTGGTCTCGATAGAGATGTGCAATGGATAATATAAAGAATGACGGCACGAAAGAGGGCCCAACGATCAGAATAATTTGTCGACAAACTTTCCTCTCGGCCAAATCATTTTGATTTAAAAACTTGAATAATTGTGAAATGATTAAATTCTTAATTTGAACATGAGATATTTCAGGGTAGAGTCTCATACTCATAATAACCTCTCCAGACTCTTTAAGGATGAAGCTTAACCAAATATATGGGATCAGCCGAATTGCATGCATCCATGACACTTGTTTAAATCGCATAGTGTGAATTCTTTGTGTTGTAAAAAAAAAATACAATATCTTATTTTGAACTATGTTCAAGATTTTCGAGATTTTGATGGCAAGTCAATCATCATCTAATGTAAGATGATTTGATTAAAATTCAAATAAAAGTGTTGTGCTACTCATTGCCTAAGATGGGCTTTGTCCAATAAGTATCTTAATTACTCAACATAGTGCTTAATAATATTTTAGAGATTTAAATTGCACCAACATGCGATACAATTATATAAACTTTTACTTTGCATACAAATTAAACACGTAATCACTCAATCAATAATTCGAGATTGTAAAACAAAATTTTGAATAGAATAATGGATGTCTTAGGCTCACACTTTTACATTATTGGACAAGGAATTTTATTATGGAAAAAATCGACGTCTTAGGCCCACAATTTGGAATCCAGCCCTGCTTTTGTCAATTGCATCTGATGCTTGGACAAGGAATGGCACTGAAATATTTTATTTTATTTTTTCCAAGCTAAAGGAGTCAAGAAAGTTGCTCTTTCAAGAGCGATAGTGATAGAAATTCTACTTTTCGATTTTGTAATGTTATTTAGTTGAAATCGGGTATGGCTGGCAAACGATGAAAACAAAAAATCAATGGTTCTTTTCAGTTTTCCTTCTCGAGCGACGTCTATCTCACACGGCACACGTTTCGTCAGCAAGAAAGGTCATCCTCCGAATGGATCTTGTTGAACCCCACGAGATCTCTTCCGTTGTGCTTTCGTTTTTTGGCTCTAGTATGTCGTCATGTTCTTTGAAAGGCAAGTCCGCTTGCCCACACCAGAGTCTCGTGTCGCCATCACCAGGTCTTCCCCTGTTCGTCACCAGGTGTTGGGCCCAGTGGTTTATTTAGAGAAAAATAAGTAATTTGAAATATATTTTTAAAAGTTAATTGATCATCTCACTTATAAAAATATTAAATACATATTTTTCGGTTATAAAAATATTTTTTTTTATAAATTACTTATTTTAAGCGATACATGTGATCAGTTTTAAGCAAATATTTTTAAATCATTCAGTTTTTACGAAATAAACAGAATATTAATCTTATATGGGGTTCGCATAAATCAAGTTGGAGATCGACCGGGTTGATTTACGTCCGAAGCCAGCATAAAAATGTAAAGATCTCCTCCCATAATCCAACCTACTTTATTATATTTAAATTTTGTCTGTCACATGTGTTACATTAGTTTTGGTCAAGACAGATGGGCATAAAGGACTTTGAATCTAATGTAAAAAATTACTCTTTGAAAGGACACTATGATCCAAAAAAAGAAAATGGCGATAACTTAGGTTCAAAATTTTGTTTTACAATCTCAAATTATTGATTGAGTGATTAAGCATCTTATTTATATGCAATGAATTCTATCATGATATCTCTCGTTCAAAATAATTCTCGCCAGCCACATTGTGAAGGAGCTTTACTAGATGCATGTGAGTAGGTGAATTGCATGTGTTTATAACCGTTGTTTAAGTCAAACCGTCCAGACATTTTGAACTATAAAAAAAAAAGGCCAATAACATGTCTTGGACTATGTCAAGAATTTTTGGGTTGTGACAGCCAGTGAATTACCCTTTTACAATAAGATGATTTTAATGAAAATTGAAATACGACCGTTATTCTATTCACTGTCGAAGTAGGGCTTCTCCTGTCATTAATCTTAATTACTAGACATTGTACCACTTTTAGGAAAAATTAGATTCTACCTTCATGCGCTACATTTATTTTAAAGGTCACCCACCCTCACGAGACTTGTTAAGTAACCAAAACTTGTGTATATATAATTCTGATGTTTATTGTTGTGTGTGTAATTACTATTTGTAAATCCAATCCTTTTCCATTACGAGATGGTGTTACCGTTTTAAAACTCATACACAAAGTTGACTGGAATTCATATGACATGGATATTGTGATTGACTTGTTATATCATATTAGGATAAAACCGATCCATGATATTAACGAGAAAATTATTCGATCTTATAAGCAATCGTAACCATATCTAATCGCTCAAATACCAAAATATTGCACACAGAGGACAGACTCCAATTCTCATTGTCTATGACCTCCAAATTCCAACCAAAACATTGCGATAAATAAAGAATCTTTTGCCTTGTCCATCGACCCAATTCAATTGTAACCACTAATCATGCAAAACTCACCAGTGCTATCTTTATTATCAAAGGCTATGATAGATCTAGTCACGTGGTTCTAGGTGCATGAAAAAAAAAATTGCCAGTGAAGAAATAAATTTCATAAGTTGTTTTGCTAGAGAACATAGTTACCCCTAGATTAAAATAACAAAATCCCCTTTTCAATTTTTTTTCCCTTTGTTTGGAACTACTATTACGAACGTACTTTTGGATGCTTCGCTCGTTTAATCAAATACTACCACATATCATTAGAAAATTCTTGATATTACTGCAAGATTATGATTTTTTATTATTTTATATACCTTGTATGACCATGAATATGGTTACGAATCGATGTCGAGTCTATGGGAAGGGGTATGCAATATTTATTAATGTATATATATAAAAAAAAAGGGGGGTACCAATTTTTGCAAACGCTAGAACGTCATTACGATTATTATTCAAGATGTGTAAAGTAACTTTCTTTAGAAAACAATGGTTCCCGAGTTTAAGAAAGATGATTCTATGTATAAATTAATCATAGTTATCATCCCAAAACCTCTCGTCTTTACTTCTTCTCTCGCATTTTGCTGTGCTCTTCGAAAGACTTCAGATCGGGGACGACTTGTAAAATCTTCGTGCAGCGTCATCAAGTCCTTCCCGTGAGAGAATCCTGGCCTGGAGGATTTGGTGCGGATCAAGGCCAGACTTGCACGAACCGAATCCACTAACATCCCAATTACTTTCAGCAGTTAGATCGGTTCCGTTTATATGGAGCCCACATAAATCAACGTTGGAGATCAACAGGACTCTGCGTGTGGAGCATTTTGTTGATGTTATACCGCCAATATAAAGGAAATTTTATACAAGCAACGTCGTCCACTCACGAGTTAAGAATTACAGCTTTACTGAATGCATGTGAACAGGCGAATTGCATGTATTTGTGACGTTTTTTAAATCGCATAGTACGTATTTTTTATGTTACGCAAAAAAAACAATATATTTTTTTGAAATATGTTCAAGAATTTCGAGATTTTGATGGCTGGTCAATCATCATTTAATATAAGATGATTCGACCAAAATTCAAATAAAGGTGTTGTTCTATTCATTATCTAAAATGGGTTTTGTCTGATATGTATCTTAATTAATACACATAGTATTTACTAATAGTAGGAATTTAAATTGCACAAGCATGCGATACAATTATATAAATTTTTACATATTCAGAGGGGGTCATCCTCATGATACTTGTTAAGTAACCGAACAGAAAAAGATGTATATTGATAATTTAGATATTGATTTTCATTCTAATAGGTGTAATTGAGATTTATAAATCAAATCATTTTCCATATGGCATACACACCATTGTCTTAAGAAATCTTTAACAAGAATTCATATGTTTATTTAGGGCAATGTCTTCCGCTCTTTTCTCCCTCTGTGTGCTCACAATAAAAATCCAAGAAGAACATCACAACTACAAAATTTTCTCTATACGAGCAATTTATATGTAGTTGACACGTGATTATTTTCCAACTAGATAATTAATGAATGGAAAAACTGACAAAACATGAGAATAATAGGAATAACAAGCAAGAGAAAATTGAGCCAGATTGTCGGAATGATTAACTTATGTTCTCACAACATGTTAAACTTACCGTTTTCCCGAAAACCTCGAACTATTAAAAACCATGTCAATAATTTATTTATGACAAACTAAATTACAGAATAATGCGGCATCATAAATTCTTGTGATCCATTTATTGCTGAAAGCATGAAACCCAAGACAAAGTGTGCCTTCATTTAATTATCCAGCTATTACATAGTACATCATACAGCAAGTATAATTCACTGCCTTTTTGAAAAAAAAAATCACATATCACCAGTATAATAGATAGTTTCACATAAGTAGTCTCATGTACGATGCATTTGTTTGAGTGAAAGTATTTTTTAAGAATTAATTTTCAGACTTTCATCAGTTTGATTCGCCGAAAAGAGCTTAATCAACAAACAACACTTTCTAATCAACAGAAAATTCATACATATGGTTAAGAAAAGTGAATTCTCAATCAAAAGAAGTGAAAACACTTTCCAGATATGTTCATCTCCATTTTTTATATTTAATTTATATTTATATTTAATTTTGCTTTATTTGATGCTTGTGTTTCTTTTTTCTTTTCTCTTTGTCAGTTGTCAAACCTCAGCGATAGCCGATCAAGCTCACTCAAGGCTTGTCATTGGCTGCTGCCAATTGATCGTAGTGGAGGAGGAAGGAAAAAAGAAGAAAAAAATATTTACAAGTTTTTTTTGTCTAAGATAAAATGATTAGATCTAAATCATTCTCCAAATGAGATCCAAACACTAGAAAATATTTTCGGTCACATATCATCAAACAAAGAAAAACTAATTATTTTCCTATAAAATTATTTGCTAGAAAATATTTTCCTTTAACATGAATTTTTACATAAAATAAATGACCTTTATATTTAAATTCAAGATTATTACTACCAACCTTTTAAAACAATGGTGTATGCAGTCGATGGTGTAAAATTTTATTCACATTGGTTGCATAACCGATGTAGCTTTTCTCAATTTGCAATTACATATCTTTACAACAAGGATACCAACAGAAATAAGATTTAGGATTTCGCTAGCATAACTGTTTTTGATTGATTATAACAATATATTGTGAGTTATAAATTCTTAAAAGAGTGAATTCCATAATAATTTTTAATTAGTTCTTCATCATTATTTTTGTGGCCAAAATAGACCGTTAGCATAATAGTCCCAAAAAATTGTTATGTAATTAATTTTGTAAGATTTATAATTGTAGATCATAATTAGCATTACTATTGTAGTATAATTTGAGCAGTAAAATGGAAGGAATTGGCGACCATCACTAGCAACTAATTCTCAATAAACGCTATCAGAAGAGTTCCACACATGTAATATATAGAGTTCCAAACATGTAATATAATGTTCCGTTTAAGCTACCGCCAATTTGAGTGAGCCGATCACCGTCGGCTCACCCCAATATAAAGAGAGTATTATCAAGATAATCATTTGCCATGGCACTGCCAAACCTACTCAACAAATAAATTAACATTTTCCAAGGCCAACGAGCAACTAGGATTCCGAACTTGTGACCAATGTGGCTCGAGTGGTCCAAAACTACTAGAAGCTTTAGTCGCAGTGTTGATAATTCCAATTTTTCATTTTACTTCGTCTTGAATTTCTGGACAGTACTATTCCTAGACAAGTAATGCTATATGTATTGATGAATCATACTAAACTTTTACAATAATAAATGTGGAAATTTCATATTAGTTTCTTAAACAACCCAGCTATTCATAAAATGGGTCATGCTTATTTGAATACTTATTTGAACGCATAATTGAAATAGCATAATATACTATTTTAGTAAAGAAAGCTGCTACTTTAATAGTCTGACAGTATTGACGGTTATTTTTAACCACGCGATTTTTCAATTAATGAGTATTTTATATAAAACATGCTATGATGGTGTGTCAATCTATAGTTAAGATTTTACTGTCCATCATAGTGCTGTCATAAAAGCATTTCCTTTTAGTATATTGCGATCATCCGTTTCACTAGGACAACGATTTAGGGCGCATTGCCCTTCATGCGTAAACTATCTTTTGCATTGGGGGATTGTAGTTCAATAAAAAAAAAGATCAAAAACAAAAACGTTTGTATGTCTTTCTTATTTGCATTAATTGTACCGTCCTGCATTTCTTAATATATGCAATCAGGTCCTTCAATTTGTTCTATTGACACAATTAGCCCTTCCGCCCTCCATTACTGTTCTTAATCTCACCAATTTGTCCATGCGAATATCATGGGTTGGTGTGAACGGCTCATACTTAAGTTCCTCTCGGCGAACAAGGACAGAAGAACAAAGGTCCCAAAAAGGACAAAAAACCGAGAGAGTCTGAGAGAGTTTTCTGTGAAAATGAAGGTAGTGCATCTGCTTCTACTGGGGGCGGTGGCCTGGTGGTTGCGCCAAGGCGGCGCCCCCACCGTGGCTGGAGACTGTCTAGACGCGTGCGGGGGCGTGTCCATACCTTATCCGTTTGGCCTCGAACCCCAGTGTGCGAGGTCCATGGAGTTTATGCTCAATTGCACAACCACCGCTGGGAGGCATGCTCCACTCCTGTTGGGGAACATTACGGTACGCAAAATCTCAGTCGAGGACTCGACCATGGTCGTCAGCCTCCCAATATTACACGACTGCTACGACAAGAACGGCCAGTCCACAAACAAAAGCGATTATCTGGCCATCGATCTATCTTCATATCCACAGTACACATTGTCGGACACCCGGAACAAACTCACAGTCCTCGGCTGCGATACCTACGCCCTCACGTCGTACAACGATGGGATGTTGAGGAGCGGCTGCATCTCCTACTGCAGCGACCCCGTCGACTTCTCCAAGGAGACCACTTGCTCCGGTCTCGGTTGCTGCCAAGCATCCATTCCCAAGGGGCTCAAGACGCTCCGGATCAGGGTCTCCTCCTTTGACGGGCACGTGTCGGTCTCCAAATTCAACCCCTGCGGACTGGCCTTCTTCGGGGACAAGAATTGGTTCGATATCTCCAACTGGACACTCCCGGGCCTCGGGGATTTGGGCAAGAGGGCGGACCTCGTTCTGGACTGGACGGTCGGATGGAACGCGACCTGCAAACAGGCCAAGTTAAACCCGTCGAGCTTTGCCTGTGGCAACAACACAGACTGCAAAGACTTCGGGAATGGACCGGGTTATCGTTGCTTTTGCAAGGCTGGGCACGAGGGCAATCCCTATAGTCGCCCCCTCGGCTGTCGAGGTAACGAACATTTTCCAAAGGTATCTGTGCATTTATTCCATCTAGTTTACCCATTTACGCACCTCGAAAAAGAAAAATATTTTCCAACCATAAAAGAAACACCTCCAAAAATAAAAAATAAAAATAAGTTTTTTTTACAAAGAGAAAAATATTTTCCCTCCTAAGTTTTTCCTCTAATCATTCACATTTCTTTTCTTTCCAATTATTTTATATGTTTCTTTTCTTTTCTTTTTTTTCTTTTCTTTCTTTTTAAACATTTTTAAAAATATCTTTTTTAATCAGTTTTTCTGTTTTTTTCTTCCTTTGCCTATCAAGGGCAAGGTTGAGCTCCCCTAGGCTTGACCTCATCGAGACTGATGAGCTCAACCTTGCCGGCCTCGAGTGAGGCCAAGCCTAGTAGAATCTAGCGAGGCCAAGCCTTGCCGACCTGGGGCAAGCTTGTCCCTTGCCTATGGACGATCGCCCACAGTCATTGTGGTTGATGATCGACAAATAAAAAAAGAAAATAAAAAATTTCAAAAATAAAAATTATTAAAAATTTTATTTTTTTGTAAAATTTATAAAAAAAAATTATCCACATTAACTCCGGCCGTACCATAGATGACGCCTGGATTCATGTCAATAATTTCCAACCAAATGACCATGCAAAAACTTAATGAGATTTTTCCTATAAAATGAGGGAAAATATTTTTTCATTTTTTTTGTCTTAGCCAAACACCCAAAAATATTATCATTTGTCCAGTAAAAAAATTTTGAAATATATTTTTTGATAACGTTATATTTTTCGTGAATAATTGGGTCCCGTTTAGTTTGCGCCGTACTTTCTCTCTCTACTCAACCTCTACCTCCGCTCTCTAGCTTGAGAAAAATATTTGCTAGCTGCCACGTCATAGCATGTTTTCCTTCCTTCCATTTACAGATGGGCACGTGGCTATGACGCAAAAAAAAGAGAGTAATTTTTATGTAAAAATTTGACAGTCTTGAAGAAATTGAGAAAGGAGAGATGAGATTTTTGGGCCGCCGTCCATGATTTGCGCGAGATTGTCAATGGGAAGGGGAAGATTTTGAGCGAATACGAATCCCAAAGTCGAAAGCTCCACACGTTTTGAAAATTGCCGAGAAAGAACTCCACGGGACAATGGCCATTGAATGGGTCAACGAAAGCAAGACATACCCTGCAAATCCTCCTATCCTCGTCCTGCTAGTGCTGGGTGAGGTCGGCCATGGCCGAGCGCTTCATCTTCTTCTGTTTGTCCATCACCAGCTGCTCGTTGCCAAATCTGTGAACTAGCCGTGTTGCTCATGGCCATGGCTCCAGATTTGAAGCTCGTCCACTTACTGCTTGCAGATTTAGAGTTCTTTCAGAAACCACGCTCGCTACCATGGGCGGTGGCTCGAGTCATGGCTCCAGATTTGAAGTTAGTCCATGTACTACCCCAAATCTGGAGTTCTCATGGTTTTTGAATTCTTCTTCTTCCTTCAGCTTTGAAGTTCTTTCGTAGTTACTGAAATCTTCTTCTTCTTCATCCTCCTCCGTGGTGGTCTTCCCATTTACAATGCTTCGGGTACTTTTTTTTTTAGGGGGGAGGAGGAAATCTACATGATAAATGATTTTCAAAAAAGCATTTTTCAAGAAAATAGTAATTTTTCATTTGTTTAATGATATGTGACCGGGAACCTTTTCTTGGATCTTGCTTGAAAATGATTTAAAACTTAGTAGGAAAACACATCTCAGTAGTTGAACACCACAATGGTTCATCATCCTTCTTGCAGCTTTAAGATAAAATGACTTTGGTACTCATAATTGCAACATTATACATGATATCCAGTCTAGCATATGTCAAATATCTCATGGATGTATTAACCGGTGTACAATTTTTCTTATTGATTTGTTCAACGATATTTTCAGTAAATTCTTTTTAGGAAATAAAAATTTCATTTGCATTTTGCTTCATTTCTATCCCAAGAAAATAATTCATCAGACCATTATCAATCATCTCGAATTCCTTCAACATGGATGCCTTAAATGCATCAATTATCATTGGATTGTTTCCTATGAAAACAAGGTCATTGGCATATAAATAAGTCAATAGAACATCATCTTTTTTTTTTGTGCTTCAAATAAAGTGCATGCTCGTATGGACATTGGGAGAAATCATTTGACTTGAAATAGGCATCAATTCTGAAATTCTATGCTCTACCCATAGAGATTTCTTCAACCGCGACACTTTGTCTTCATGACCTTTGACAATGAACATGAATCTCCTCATCAAGAATGCCATTTAAAAATATTGATTTGACATCCATTTGAAGTGCAGTGGAAATGATTAATTTAATTGTTTCCATGCACATGACATGCACAAAAACTTCATCATAGTCGATACTGGCTTTTTGCATATGCCCCTTCATGACGAGTCTAGCCTCATACCTCATTACTGGACCTTTCTTCTCCTTATCGGCCTTGTACACCCATTTTACACTAATCGCTTTCTTGTCTTTCAAAGGATCAATAAGCTCCTGTTCATGTTTTTTTGCTATAACTTCAATTTCTTCATTTATGGTTTTCGTCCATTTTTCTTGGCAAAAGGACACCTCGAGTTATAAAGTTTGTGTATGGCGCTCACTTTGGTGCCAAAATTATTTTTTTGGATCACTCAAGTATCAATTTGTTTAAAAATGATTATTTGAGTGTCAACTCCGATGATTTTTGCCAGAAATCTTACATGGCTCGCTAGAAGATCACAATTGCAATAAATAAATAAAATTTAAAACTTAAAAAAATTGTGTTTAAAAACTGAAAAAATAAGCTAAATAAAAAAAAGTTGCAGTGGCAAAATTCTTGCTGTCGCCACCCCACCATCGCTGGTAATGGGTGGCAAATGGCTAAGGGGGGTCGCCAAGCCCCGACGCAGGGTAAGGTCGAGCCTTGCTGTAGGTTTGCGAGGTTTGCCAACCACGACTAGACCATGCCGATCCTATTGAGGGCTTGCTGGGGGTCGCCACGAGGTCGCCAAGGCTTGGCCATCCCTCACCCCCATTGGTCATTACTAGTGATAGTGGGGTGGTGACGGCAAGGGCTGTGCAACCCCTCACTGTTGCAAACAACCGAAACC
This sequence comes from Psidium guajava, assembly GCA_016432845.1. Taxonomy (NCBI): domain Eukaryota; kingdom Viridiplantae; phylum Streptophyta; class Magnoliopsida; order Myrtales; family Myrtaceae; genus Psidium; species Psidium guajava. The sequence goes on from CM028226.1 coordinate 36,692,181, forward strand.
TTTCTTTTCAGTTTTTTTTTGTTTTTAGCTTATATTTCTATTTAGTTTTAATTTTTAAAAAACTTAGCCTACTTTTAAGTTTAAAAGTCCATGTGGAGTGATCTTTTTTTAAATTTGCCACATAATGTTTGGAAATTAAAAATAAATGACACGTAATTAATTAGCCGAAACCTCTTACCATTGGCACTAAAGTAATCATTTTTTCTTCGATTAACACATAAGTGAACCGGTGAAAAGTTTTGGCACTAAAGTGAGCGTCGTACAGAAACTTTAGCACTGGAGGTGTCTTTCTGCCATTTTTCTTCTTTGGCAGCTTCATTGTAGACAAGTAGCTCACAATTGACAAGAAGACATACAAGATGAAGCTCATCAATAGCTTCATAAATTTCAAACAATCTCCTTGATCTTGGTACTATTAGTTCATCGTCATCGACTTCTTCAAACGATGAACTAGAAGAAGATATTGGAGAAGAAGGTGAAGATTGATCTTTCAACTCCATTTGGCTGGAATCACCATGATCATCAGCTTTAACTTCTGGATTATCTTCTCACATGTCTTCCTTATTGAATTTGACATCTCTGCTTATATACACTTTCAAAGTGTTAGGATCAAGTAATTATAAGCTTTCAATGAAGAGTCATATCTGATAAATATGAGCTTTCTGCTCATCTTCCGACTTCAATCTTTTCTAATCCAGGAAATGAGCATAGGCAATGCTCCCTAAAATTCTCAAGTGAAAAACACTGGGATTTCCCCACTATTTGCTACTTGTGGAGTTACACCTTCAAGTCCATAAGTGAGACATCTATTTTGTAGATAGACCACACACAAGACTGCTTCACACCAACAACACTTTTACAAATTCTTGCTTTTCAACATACTTCAAACCATGTCAAGAATGGTTTTATTTTTACATCCAGCCGCACCATTTTATTGAGGCCATCAGGAAACATCGAACACCCTGATCTTAATAAAATTAGTTGAATGTGACTGAAGTGAGTTCTCTTCCATGATCAGTCCTCAAGCTTTAATAAAATATCCTCTCATCTTTTCAACTCGGTAATTGCTTGAAACTATCAAAACCTTCTGATTTTTTTCAAAAAAAAAACCCAAATTTTTCGAGTGAAATCATCAATAAAAATAACAAAGTATCAATGATTACCATAGGACTGAGGAGTGATTGAGCCGCATATATCAAAATGAATCAAGTCAAGTGGCTTCTTTGCACAATAAGTTGCTTCCTTTTGAAACAAGTTCTGAAATACTTGCCAATGACACACTGTTCACATAATTTATCAGGATGATCAATATGTGGTAAGCCATAAACTATCTTCTTGCGAAAAAGCATATTGAGTCCACCAAAATTGAGAAGGCCGAACCTCACATGCTACAATCATGAAGGATCATCGACACATGCCTTCAAACACCAAGTTGTCTTGTTTTTATTTTAATAGTGAACATCATGTTCTTCGACATCTTCCAATTTGTAACAAGTTTATTACAGTCTCTTAGCACAAGGCTTAGATCTTTCATGTGGATAATGTAGCCTTTTTTCAGAAGCCGTCCCAAACTCAAAATATTGTTTGACATTTTCGGCATATAATAGACATTAGTAATAAATTGATGTGCACCATTTTTCAAATGATTAGAATTGCCCCTTTGCCTTCAATAGTAATTTTGGAGTCATCACCAAATGAGACTTTCCCCTTGATTTTCGGCAAAGATGTCCTTTGCCATGTCATTGCTTGCACCAGTGTTCAAATACCACATATCACTTTTTATGCCTTCATCTTCTTTGAAAGCCAATAAAAGAACTTGATCGATATCATTCACCAAATTTGCATTTTCATCTGTTCCGCTACTTTCTTTTTTCCAATTGTCAAAAGCATAATAACCAAGTTTACAACAATGATAACATTGAATTATAAATTTATCATACCATTGGCTGCTTGAGTTCTTTCCTCTTCCATGAATAATTCCTTGATTTTGGTTTCGAGCAATATCTCTTCTGCGTCGTCCACGACCTCTACCTTGAAAATGTCCTTAACCTCGATCTCGATCATTAGTCCCTTGTGTTTGCATGGGATCACTCCTTTGGTCCGTCTCATCTAGGATAGTCAACCGACTTTGGAGTACTTCCTCCATTGATTTATGCTTGTGTTTTCTGGGCCTTTCTTTATGGGCTTGCAAGGAACCCAGAAGTTCGCAATCGTCAAGGCACTGAGATCTTTGGATTCTTCAATCGGAATGCCAATGTGATCGTACTTCTTGTGTAAGGATCAAAGAATCTTCTAGACAACTCGAACATCTAGAACATCTTCAATGTTTCTTTCTATCTAGTTGACAAGCGCCAAAAGTTTTTGAAATAATTGACAATTGACTTAGATTCTTTCATATTGGTTGCTTCAAATTCGCCTCTTAAAGTTTGAAAGCAAGTCTTCTTCACTTATTGTACTCCTTGGTGTGTGTTGTGAAGGATTTCTCATGCCTCCTTAGAAGTAATTGCGTTCAAGACTCAACTATAGAATCATCTAAAGCTTGATAGATGATTGACAGGGCGTATTGATCTTTTTTTTTTTTAATCTTCTCAAAGGCATTCTTGTTATTTTGATTCAAGTTGGCTTCATCGTCAAGCTTATCATAGACAATGTTGACCATTTACCATACAACATAGGCGTCGAGTAGAGCTTTCATTCTAACAGCCCAATTACCATAATTTCCTTTAGTAAGACAAGGGTATTGAAGATGAAGCTAAGTATTTGTTGAGGCCACGATCACAAATCGTAAGCCCTAATTCCAATTTGTTGGGGGATAAGGTGAAGGTGAAACACTTACAAGATGACTAATTATGGAGAAGGAGACGGAGACGAATAGATTTTTCCATACTTCTTATTTTCACTCAGTTCACCAATATAGAAATTGTTATAGGTCTTGCCTTTATATAGGGTTATTACATGACTCTTGGTCTACCTCTAGAAATACAAACAATCTCGATGCATTTACATAACATCGAAATACAAATAGACTTTCGAGAAACTCACCTAATTATAGCACTAGTCTTGGAAGTCGAATAGGTATTGACATCGACATTGATTCTAGACGACGTTCATGAAATTGGTTTAATTGCTAATAGATCCAACAAGCCCATCGTATTAAGTGATAGGTATCCATATTAGCACATCCTCCTCACTCTTGCTTGTAAAGATCAATCTTCTCCTTCCTAAGTATATCATATATAGCAACAGCAACCCGTTGCCTCGCTCTTGCAATGTAGGGTTCATGCCTCATTGCAAAAGCTCGATTTTTCGCGAGTTCCATATGTTCCGCGCTCATGTGCCCTCTATGGTCTCGTACATAGAGTTCGAGGCAGCAATGATCTTTGTCAATGGCAAAGAACGACCCTATTTTTGAGCTCGGTTGGAATTTGTGATCCAATTTCTAGAAATACCTAGCATGGATAAGATATCTAGCATAAATATGTAGGGAGGGAAATAGTCTAGATATGTGTTGAAGTACCTAAGACATTTCTAGAAATGGTGTTGAGATATTTGTATAAAAGTCTAGATATATCTAGAAAAAAAATATAAGATATTTCTAGAAAAGACATACAAATATCAAAGATGTTTTTGGAGGCAAATAGGCTTAATGCTTATTCATATGGAGGTGTGGAGAGTCACCATGTGAGGAGCATGAAAATAAACTCCATATCATATAGCTCCGTCACCAACCCCTCCTCCAATAATTGTAATGCCAATTCTATCAACTAATCAAACTATCATTGTCTCATGAAACATTGCTAATTTTCTTGAAGTGTCCTACCGTTGTCCCTTCCTCTATATCAAGTAGGCCACATACACATACGCTTGCACACATCAAAACACGAACTATTTGCCGATGTTAAAATCATGCTTGCGCTCAGAGTCTAATTTTCAACACGGTAGCAGAGCTCCAAATTCCTAGCGCGGATTCGTCGGGGAGAGAGTCAAGAGAGTTGGGAAAGGACATATCTTAGAAGAGAGTGGACATGTGACAATACTGTGACCAAAACCTGAATGGAATAGCCTTGCCCGTCTAATAATCTATGCACCAACTTGCTCAATCTGTTTTTGCCATTAACCGAGATAAAGGTTCAATTTGTCTTCTGCATAACGTAGACATCAACAAGTGCAAGGACCCAGAGTACCCATGTCATGGAAAGTGCCAGAATCAACCCTGGAACTACTCATGCGATGGAATGATCGTTGAACAGTAAAGGCAGTCGCGGCCGCCATCACCACCGAAAAGATCGTCGCGCCTTAGTTGTTGCGGGTAATTACATATATATCTCCCCATCATTCACCTGATGGCTCATATTCTATGAATCCATTCTTGATTTTGCAGTAGGTTTGACGTACATGTTTTGAGGATCATTACACTGTACTTAGCCGGTGGAATCCCCGATAACACACGCCAGGCTAAAGCTGTTTACATTTCTCTTTGTTTTTCTTTTAAATTTCCCTCCTCGCCCTTTTATTTTCCTTTTTTGGTTTCTGAAGCTAAACACTTTAAAACTACATTTGTGGGAGGATACGTAGCAGATCTAAATGAAAGTTCCTCCTCTAACCAAGCCTGCAAATCTTGGGTCAAAAACAACAGCTAGACCTGCAGATTTCATGAGGAAAAAACCCTAAAAATGTCAAATGGTCATTTAGAAAGTGGTTCAGTTCATTTTTAGAGAAGAAAATTCTATGGAAGAGGCCTCGCATGGGATGGCGGCATTTCATTTTAAGGAGTGGGGATGAGGGACGTGATCCTCACCCCAATCCCTCCTCGTGTCTGTCCCTAGTTAATACTAGTTTTAGGGAAATAGCCAATCTGTAAAATATGAATGGCTACTTATTCTTTCATCTCTACTTAGAAAAAAATGTCTTTTCATCATGTGTATAATTGATGGGTTATTCATAATACGAATTATTCAAGTGTCGACCTAACTAACTAAATATAAATTTAGGCAATACCCATATTCGTAACCCGTCAATTAGAGTTTTGACCAATAGAATGGATGAAAAAGAAAATTAATCATGATACTATAAGGTACATAATTGGCTAAGAAATTCCCCCAAGCTTTGATACCATTGGTAGATGGAAAGATCTAAAACAATGTGAGGTGAATGCCTTCTCACTCTCTTTTATTTCAAACCTTCTTCATTATAAGCAAGGGAAGACGCTGGTATTTAAATTTAGTTCAGTTGATTACTTATTTACTTTATAGTGACATGTGTCAAACTACAATAAAAGACTTTTTTATTGTTACATGATGATGGGTTTTTGTTCGCGACAGAGTATCAGAACAATCACGATAAAGAAGAAGAAGAACGATGCACACAGGAGATTACCCAGGTTCACCCCAAAATTAGGGCTACGTCCTGCAAAGAGATTTCACTATGATTTCGGTTTACAGCCGTTCAACTCGTTACAATAATCAGAAAACGAGAAAAAATATATATATCCCCAAAACGGGCCCAAAACCTAAACCTAGAATTAATCTCTTAATCTCGTACTAAACGGGCCAGCGGAACCCCCGTCGGGAGGCGCTGCCCCCGAACCCCCGCCCGCTGACCGGGCAGCGGGGCACCCGTGTCGGGGGCGCTGCCCCCGAACCCCCGCATCCCGCACGTAGGGATCACATGTCGTTGGATAACACTTTAGTTTCCCTAAGCTCACGTGGGCGTACCCGGTGTGAGAAACAAGGGATCCCGAAGTATTCGCCAACTCCAACATTCTCCCACTTGGTGGATACTTCGCGCAAATGAGAGCCTTGACAATATCATCCTTCTTCAATCCCATCGCAGTAGAGCACCAGTCAAACTTCGCACCTGTGACTGCTTTAGTAAGGAAGTCAGAACTATTCTCTACTGTATCGACCTTTACAAGCCGAACCTCTTTCTTCTCTACCTTTTCTCGGATGAAATGATATTGTATATCAATGTGCTTTGTGCGTGAGTGAAATGCAGGATTCTTAGCTAAACAAATGGCCCCTTGATTATCACATCTCACCTCTATGGCACCTTGCTCAAAACCGAGCTCCAAGCACAACCGCCGTAACCATATGGCCTCTTTTCCAGCATGTGTAAGAGCCATGTACTCAGCCTCCGTAGAAGAGAGCGCTACCACGCTTTGCCTCCTACTCATCCAACTCAACGCAGCACCAAATAATGTGAAAACATACCCGCTAGTGGATCGTCTACTATCAATATCTCCACCCCAATCAGCATCTACATGGCCTACGATATCAAGCATATTTCCATTCCCTGTACCTTCAAAACATAGAGAGAGGTTATAAGTTCCACGAAGATACCTGAAAACTCTCTTGATCGCATTCCAATGTTCTCTACCCGGGTTGGACATATATCGACTCAGGACTCCCACTGCATGGGCTATATCTGGACGCGTGCACACCATAGCATACATCAAGCTACCCACTGCACTTGCGTATGGAACTCGGGCCATCTCCTCAATCTCCTCATCTGTTTTAGGGCACTGTTCCGCAGATAACTTGGTCCCTGAAGACATAGGGGTACCAACAGGCTTGCAGTCCATCATGTTGAATTTTTTCAATATCTCTTTTATGTATTTCTCCTGCCCTAGCCATAGCTTCCGTTTCTCACGGTCCCTTGTAATCTGCATGCCCAAAATAAAATTTGCAGGCCCCAAGTCTTTCATATCAAACTTCTTGGCCAACAAATTCTTCACAGATTTCACCATTTTCATGTTATTCCCAATTAACAGCATATCGTCAACGTATAATGTAAGAATAACAAACTGATCGCCCGCTCTTTTCACATAAACACAGTGGTCAGAATTTGACCGCACAAAATCAAGCTGGAGCATGTACGTGTCAAATTTCTGATACCACATCCTCGGTGACTGCTTCAGCCCATATAAAGACTTTTTTAACTTACATACCAGATTTTCTTTTCCTTTTGCTTCAAAGCCTTCTGGTTGCCTCATATAAATCTCCTCCTCCAAGTCCCCATGAAGGAAAGCCGTCTTTACATCCATCTGTTCCACCTCAAGATCATATGCAGCTGCTACAGACAGAACAAATCGTATTGAGGTTAATTTCGCTACAGGTGAAAATATCTCGTCGTAGTCAACCCCCTCGACCTGAGAATACCCCTTGGCTACGAGCCTAGCCTTGTACTTCTCCACAGTCCCATCTGGTTTCAATTTTCGCTTGAACACCCATTTACATCCAATTGCCTTTCTATCCTTAGGCAATTTACACAAGCTCCATGTGTCGTTATGATCAAGCGACTGCATCTCTTCTGTCATTGCGAGCTCCCACTGATTCGCATCATCCATGGATCTCGCCTCTTTTACAGAACTAGGATCATCTCCAGTAATACTCAAAGCATGAAATGTACTCAATGCACTAAGTGAGTATCGAAGTGGTACCTTTCTTTCCCGAGTTGATCTCCTGAGAGCAGGCATGCTATCTGTGTCCGGGTCCTCATCTGAATCTGCATCCTCAACTTCATTAACCAAGTCCTCTTGCTCTGGATCAGAATCAGAATCCACTGGTGTGCTTTGTGGAACCACCTCCACAGATTCAGCAATCGGGCTTTCTTCAAACATTATCACTTTCTTGGGCTCTTCATCTTCCTGTATACCTTTCTGGGACTGCGTTTCACGAAAGACAACATCTCTGCTATATACGATGTTTTTTGACTCTGGATTCCACAGCTTATAACCTTTGACCCCTTCCTTATATCCAACGAATATGTTCTTTTCAGACTTACTGTTGTCGCGACCCTCTAAAAAAAAATTTAAAATTTAAAAGGGGTTAACGGATTATTAGGTTAATTAGATTTGACTAACCTAATGCGGACCCTCCCAAGCCCTACCGAATCGCAACTTTGGTTTTTGTTTAAATGATTTTGAAATTTGGAGTCGCCACTAATCGTTCTTGGTAGGTCGATTAGAAACCTAAATAAATTAGCGGGAGAACTAATTTATTCCTGCGAACCAGAGATTATGAGCTCGGGGACTTGGTTACACTAGTTAATTAAAACTAATGCCCTTTCGGTACCTTAATTTCATGGATATCCTAATTCGGCAACTCAGGCTTGGTTTATTCCTAAGGCTATAGTAGGGTATTCTCTTTTGTGTTTTCACTTTTTAAATAGGATGCATGGATGGTATATATTTTTATTTGTTATATTTTTTTAAGTGTTAAAGATTCCCTGAAGCCGAAAGAAGGAGTGTGTTAACGACTTCTGTGCAGTATTACAACCTACTTATCTTTTGGGTCTGATGATTCAAAAATTAAATTATAGGAAGTACATGACAGTGAATAAACACCTCCAATGGGAGGCCTAGCATTGGCTTGGCTCTTCCCTTTGGGATTTAAGGTACAGGTATTTAAGTTGCAAGTATTTAAACTACTGTAAGTAAAAACCTCCAATGGGAGGCTAAGCATTGGCTTGGCTCTTCCCTTTGGGATTTAAGGTACATGTATTTAAGTTGCAGGTATTTAACTACTGTAAGTAAAAACCTCCAATGGGAGGCTAAGCATTGGCTTGGCTCTTCCCTTTGGGATTTAAGGTACATGTATTTAAATTGCAAGTATTTAACTACTGTAAGTAAAAACCTCCAATGGGAGGCTAAGCATTGGCTTGGCTCTTCCCTTTGGGATTTAAGGTATAGGTATTTAAGTTGCAGGTATTTAACTACTGTAAGTAAAAACCTCCAATGGGAGGCTAAGCATTGGCTTGGCTCTTCCCTTTGGGATTTAAGGTACAGGTATTTAAGTTGCAGGTATTTAACTACTGTAAGTAAAAACCTCCAATGGGAGGCTAAGCATTGGCTTGGCTCTTCCCTTTGGGATTTATGGTGCAGGTATTTAAATTGCGGATGGACTTTGTCCTCTCCATTCTGGGGTATGAATTCTTTAAAATAAAATACAACGAATTAATTCAACAATTTGAAATTTGTACGCGCTTGAGGACTCCTCCAAGCCGATTTTGTGCTTCCATAGGATTGACCATTGATATAGAGCTGCGGCTTCCTGACATAAAATAGAGTGAAGTGTTAGTATACAAAATATGTGCTAATCTGCATCTAAAACCAGAAGAGTAGAAAGAGTACTTATCTCCCATTTTTTTTGGGAGGGATTTCTATAATTGATTTTCGCTCTCTATGTTCCCAATATAGAGAGTTTCTTTTGAATTAAGAGGGACTTTTAGTCACAGATCAGTTGAGAAATCGGTGGACAGCTTAGGAGCTTGTCTGGGCCGATTTTTGTATCTCGACGAGATTTTTGCTGTTGACGTAGAGATATCCTTCTCCTGACATAAAATATGGAAGAAAAAGGAGATGGAGAAAGTGTATACAATTTGTGCTAATTTGCGAGTAAAACCATAAATAAATGAATAAATAAAAACACTTAGCTTGAATTTGTTTGCTCGTTGACGAGGATGAACTCTTGATTTATATTGATCGATGAAGGAATTTGTGATGATAACCTCTAGCTTTAAACTCCCATCATCTTCAAAATTCTCTCTCTTTTGGTATTTTCTTTCTCTCAAAATTTTCTTCAATCTCCCAAAACTCTCTCAAACATCCAAAATTTTCTCTTAAAAAAATTCTCCCAAACACTTCAAATTTTCTCTCTCAAGAATCCTTTCTCAAGCTCACTTCTTCCTCCTTTTATAACCTACTCATCTATCTCCCATTCTAATTTTTCCACTAACTCTATCTCCCATTCTAATTTCTCCACTAACTCTTCTTCATTTTCATCTTCCATTCTCCATCTCTATCTCACATTCTAATCTCTCCACTAACTCTTCTTCATCTTCATCTTCCCTTCTCCATATTTATCTCCCATTCTAATTTCTCCACCAACTCTTCTTAATCTCCATCTTCCCTTCTCTATTCTTATCTTCCATTCTAATTTCTCTACTAACTCTTCTTCATCTCCATCTTCCCTTCTCTATTCTTATCTTATTTTCTCCATCCATTCTTCTCCAACTTCTCTTCTTCATCTCCTCTTCTTCATCTTCCCTTCTCTATTCTAATTTATCCACTAACTCTTCTTTTTATTATTTGTAAAATAATCCTTCAAGAGTTAGGTATTTGCACTCTAGTCCTTGAATTTTAAGTATTTACAATTTAGTCCCTGAAAAAATATTTCTTTAAGTCCAAATCTCCTTACAATTTATGACATACCTTCCCTATACTTAGTCAAAATTCACCACATGTCAAATTTAAGCTCATTTCTTGCCACTGAAAATAATGCAGAATTTAATTAAAGCCCTTTTGCACAATTGAGTCATTCTGAGTATAATTTGGGCCAATATAAAAATTTGAAATATTAGAGAACAATGTCATAACTCCTAAAAGTGAAAAAATGAAAATAAATTGACTCAAATTGAATTTTTTAGACCCGGTTCGAGATTAGGCTCATGAAGGAATACACGACCCCGAATTGGATTTTTTAAATTTGTGATAACCAACATGAAAAGGGATTTAAAATAAAAATATTGACTATTTTTATATATTTTTGTAACCTCAAATGCTATTATTTATTAAATATTCTCATAATTTCTAAAATATATAAACAATATATATAAATACAAAAAATTATTTTTTTTGTTCGAAAATATTTGCCTAAGCTTGGCCAAGGCTCCAAACTTGATTTTTTAATTTTCTCATTTTTCTTAATTTTTTGTTTTTATGAATTTTCGAAAATAAAAATATCGAAAAATATCGAAAATATGAAAAATTATTTTTTGGTCAAAATTGGTTCCCTAGGCTTGGCTAAGGTTCCCAAAGTTGATTTTTCAATTTTATGAATTTTTATGGATTTTCTATTAATTTTTGAAAATAAATAAATAAAAAATACGTAAAAATACTAAAAATATGAAAAATCGTTTTTTGGTCAAAATTGGTTCCCTAGGCTTGGCTAAGGTCCTCAAAGTTGATTTTTCAATTTTATGAATTTTTATGAATTTTTTTATTACTTTAGCAATAGAAAAAATGATTAAAAATCAGGTGTCAACAGCTGCCCCTCTTTGAAAGGAAGCTTGGTAGAGGTTCATTTCAAAGACGAGATGACACCTGAATTCTAATTGACTCAATACATGGAAATAAAAAGAGTCGTGACATGAATGTTCCACTGAAAATGAAATGAGAACCTAAGGATTCGTTATATAAAAAAACTTTAGGGTGGTTGAACTTGAACCCATATGGTGGATCAACCCATGGTAGATTCCTAATAAAAAGATTCTACTGATTAAAAATTGAATTAAAATTTGACCCGTATGGTGGGTCATACCATTTGACCCGTATGGTGGGTCGTACCATGGTAGATTCCTAATAAAAGGATTCTACTGATTAAATTTTGATTGAGATTTGACCCGTATGGTAGGTCACCCCATGGAGATACCTGTAAGAGGGACTTGGTGCCTGTAGAAAGGACTTGGTGCCTGTAAAAAGGACTTGTGCCTGTAAAAAGGACTTAATGCCTGTAAAAAGGACTTAATTTGCCTGTAAGAAGGACTTGATTTGCCTGTAAAAAGGACTTGATTTGCCTGTAAGAAGAACTTGATTTGCCTGTAAGAAGGACTTACTTTACCTGTAAGAAGGACTTTGTGCCTGTAAGAAGGACTTAATTTGCCTATAAGAAGGACTTTGTTTGCCTGTAAGAAGGACTTTATGCCTGTAAGAAGGACTTGATTTGCCTGTAAGAAGTACTTTGTGCCTGTAAGAAGGACTTTGTGCCTATAAGAAGGACTTGATTTGCCTCTAAGAAGGACTTTGTGCCTATAAGAAGGACTTGGTTTGCCTGTAAGAAGGACTTAGTTTGCCTGTAAGAAGGACTTGATTTCCCTGTAAGAAGGACTTTATGCCTGTAAGAATGACTTGATTTGTCTGTAAGAAGGACTTTGTGCTTGTAAGAAGGACTTAATTTACCTGTAAGAAGGACTTGATTTGCCTGTAAGAAGGACTTACTTTGCCTGTAAGAAGGACTTTGTGCCTGTAAGAAGGACTTGCTTTACCTGTAAGAAGGACTTAATTTGCCTGTAAGAAGGACTTGGTTTGCCTGTAAGAAGGACTTTGTTTGCATGTAAGAAGGACTTTATTTGCCTGTAAGAAGGACTTGATTTGCCTGTAAGAAAGACTTTGTGCCTGTAAGAAGGACTTGATTTGCCTGTAAGAAGGACTTTATGCCTGTAAGAAGGACTTTGTGCCTATAAGAAGGACTTGATTTGCCTGTAAGAAGGACTTTATGCCTGTAAGAAGGACTTGATTTGCCTGTAAGAAGGACTTTGTGCCTGTAAGAAGGACTTGATTTGCCTATAAGAAGGACTTGCTTTGCCTGTAGGAAGGACTTTGTTTGCCTGTAAGCAGGACTTGATTTGCCTGTAAGAAGGACTTTATGCCTGTAAGAAGGACTTGGTTTGCCTGTAAGAAGGACTTTGTGCCTGTAAGAAGGACTTGATTTGCCTGTAAGAAGGACTTGATTTGCCTGTACAAAGGACTTGCTTTGCCTGTAGGAAGGACTTAATTTGCCTGTAAGAAGGTCTTGGTTTGCCTGTAAGAAGGACTTTGTTTGCATGTAAGAAGGACTCTGTTTGCCTGTAAGAAGGACTTTATGCTTGTAAGAAGGACTTGATTTGCCTGTAAGAAGGACTTTGTGCCTGTAAGAAGGACTTGATTTGCCTGTAAGAAGGACTTTGTGCCTGTAAGAAGGACTTTGTGCCTATAAGAAGGACTTGATTTGCCTGTAAGAAGGACTTTATGCCTGTAAGAAGGACTTGATTTGCCTGTAGGAAGGACTTTGTTTGCCTGTAAGCAGGACTTGATTTACCTGTAAGAAGGACTTTATGCCTGTAAGAAGGACTTGGTTTGCCTTTAAGAAGGGCTTGGTGTACCTCAAAGGGTGCCATTCTGAAATCTGGGGAGACCAGGAATCCTGTGGAAGCTCAAACCCAAATTATATTCTCTTGTCGCTTTAGGAATAAATCAAAGAGGCAGAGATCAAAAGGTCTCGAACAATTCTGTCCTTGAGACAAATCATGCTTTATTGAATAAGGTGGATACATGTATATACCGCAATGGATTCGAGTACCCCAACAACCGTCAGAATTCATTCTCTTGAAAGGTTCAGGTTGAAGATATACTTACCTGAGAATTTGGAAGAAATGCTTGGTGTCTTCTCGACAACCAGACTTGTTCATTCAATAATCGCCGAATGAATTTCAAGACTTTTGAAGGTAACTCAAACACCGGGAATGTGTTGCCTGTCAGGCAATGTTAGAGCTAACATGTGCAAGCATTTTCATCAATGCGTTCATTGGTTCATACAAAATTGTTCAGCTAAGTTGGCAATGATTAAAAGTAGTCTGTGTGATAACTCATGATGCAATCAATCAAAATGTGGATCATGCAAAACTATTCTGTCAAGTTTGCATTACCAATTCTATTTAAGGAGGTTCTCATAATATGAACGCCTCGAATGTAATCTGAATGGGGGACTTTAGTTCGAAGGGGCTTTCTCTCACTCTGGGGAAATGATGTTTATCCGTAGATTAAAATGTTAGACTTGTGTGGAAATAGTTTGCATTTCCTCATCCTGTCATGCCCCATTCTGCACATTTGATGTCTCCTGTGCAGTTTATGCTCTAAGTTGGAGTTGGTAAATTAAACACGCGGAATGGTCATGCATAATTCATGAACTGTGTAAACACAATGCGGATGTGACAATTTTTTAGCATAATGTGTGTTTATATAATGTGCAAATATAGGCGGATTTGAATTGCCCCTGGTATGTGGGCGGACCGAACAAATTGGGAAGCTTACTCCTTATGTCGAGGGGCGGTTCATCTCAACTTTGCCCCTGTGCGATGAAGCATATGGGTGATGGAGCATTTCGGTTTGCTTAATAACAGCGACTGCCGTGGTTTAGCGGTTGAATGCCCCTGCAAAAAGCAGAGAAATTATTCTTGAAATCAAATGAGATAAGGAAGACGTATTTGCTTTTTTTGCTTCAGAACTTGTGATTAATTTGCTCCATTTTTCACCAAAATAGATCTTGTCAGATGATCATAATTTTCTTTTGGGATTTGTCTCCTTCAACATGTTAAATGTTAGTATAAATATTTCCTGTAAAAAGAAAAGGAGACATGTCAGCCAGTATTAAAAGGGATAAATTGGAAACGATACTGATTTATCCTTCGTCTTGAATGCCTTGCACGAGTCTTTTACCAATTTTGCTAGATTAAATTTTCCTCGACTTTTGTTGGGCGCCTCACCATTATGGCAAGACTATGGTAAAATACTGACTTTGATATTACTTGTCGAGTATTCCTGTTTGCAAAAAGAAATGCACAAAAAGTTGTTTCATTTATTTATAATACTTACAACATTCCCCACCCTTGGGGATCGAACTCGGGACATTTCGGACCTACTGTCATCCCCTCATACCATTCGGTCCATTGGACCGTAGGTGTCCATGGGGCTTTCCTTTCAAAGGTTAATCCTTGTGGATAACGCAGCCTTGTTGTATCACCTTGGGCCATGTTACGGTATTTTCTCGAGGTAATTTGCAATCCCTGTTAAGAATGGAATAAAACAATTCGAGACTTGAGATGATTATGTGTAAATTAGAACGATACAGAATTACCCATGTCTGAGATTGTTCGGATCTTTCGCTTGTATTTTTCTTTAACCGAAGCTGTCCATCCCGTGGTAATGTCCATGAGTTGATTTGCCCCCAATTTAGCCCGACCAGGAAATTTGGTTTTTGAATACGACTGTATTCTCGAGTCGCTTTTGCAAATTCCTGAAAATAGAAGGGATCAAATTTAAAACCAGAGCAATTTAAGGGTAAATTGGAACGATACGGATTTACCCTTCATATTTACGCGGATTTCGTCTCGATATTAATTTTTTCGAGTTTGGTGCGGTTAACGGCTCCGAGCATTTAATATGGGGGAAAGGGAAATGATTACTTCTAGCTTGTGCATTAATTTTGGACATCGACAAAAAGCGAGAACGTGCGATGAAATTAAGTAGACGTATTCGTCTAGGTTTAATCTTCTTCATGATGCTCTCGTGGGTTGCGGTAGACGATGATATCAAGAACATTAGAGAGGCATTCAGTGTGGCTTTCCACCAGCCGCCTAGAGACCCGCGTTCAATCATGTAAATTAATAAAGCTGCCACCACTCGATCAATGTGCCAATAAATTCGGCCATTTGTTGCGTGCTCCACTTCAACCGTGTTTTGTTGCTTTCGGCGTCCACTCGTATGTATAGGGCACCTGTAGCATCGGGGGAGTGTCCGTGGGCCACATTCATTAATAAAACCTCGGTCCTCTAAAACCCTCCACGTGTTTCGGATCCGAGAAAATTTTAAGACCGGTCTCTGGTTGATTTAATCAGGTTAAGGTACTTATTTCATGGTTTCTGATTATATAATCCATATTGTCTTTCAAAAGACGCGGGATCCCCTGCAATACATTAAATATACCCCCATGTTTAATCAGTATAAATCCACCGTCATATCAGAATACACTGCCCATACAAGTTTACGGATTGACACAACTCTGTCTGTCAAAGATGGACAGTGTTCGTTTGCCCCCCTGAATTAACGGTTGAAGCCTTGGTATTTTTCGTCTTTTGGTATTTCTGAAGATGATTCTTGATATATTATTGAACTTAATTTTTACACCCGTCTGGGGTATCTAGGATCTCCCTGCAAAAGAAAAGGATATAATTAGTATGCGACACAAGGAATGTCGGTCTATGACTCCTATATTAGTCCAATTTGATTTTTTCTACTTTATAGAGAAATCAGAGAAAAAAAAAATTTCTTAGGAAGAAATGGGTTAATTTCTGATGCAGAATTTTTTTGCAGATTTATTACTCTTTTTATTTTTATTTTTTTTAGAGGAATGTGACAAAATCTCTTGACGTTTACTAAAATTTTTGAAGGAATTTCCTTTTTATCAAAATAAATTTTCAGAGGTAAATTTGTCAGGAAAATTTTATTTTTATTGAAGCAGGAAAGACATGACAGAAATCCTTCATTGGTTAACAAAATTCCCCCAAGACATTAGTCTAATTTTATTTAGAGAAAATTTTCTTAGAAAAACATGAGCGAATTTCTCGAAAAGATTTTTGTTGCAAGTTTTTATAATTTGAAAGAATGTGATAAAATCACTTGATGTTTATCAAAGTTTTTTTTTAAGGAATTTTTCTTTTTATCGAAATAAATTTTCAGAGGAAAATTTGTCAAGAAAATTTCATTTTTATTGAAGTAAGAAAAACATGACAAAAATCTCTTATTGGTCAATACAATTCCCCCGAGACATTAGTCTAATTTTATTTAGAGAAAATTTTCTTAGAAAAACATGAGCGAATTTCTCGAGAAGAATTTTCTTGTAAGTTTTTATAATTTGAAAAATGTGATAAAATCACTTGATGTCTACTAGAGTTTTTTTTGAAGGAATTTTTCTTTTTATTGAAATAAATTTTCGGAGGAAAATTTTTTTCAGGAAAATTTCATTTTTATTGAAGTAAGAAAAACATGACAAAAATCTCTTATTGGTCAATACAATTCCCCCGAGACATTAGTCTAATTTTATTTAGAGAAAATTTTCTTAGAAAAACATGAGCGAATTTCTCGAGAAGAATTTTCTTGCAAGTTTTTATAATTTGAAAAATGTGATAAAATCACTTGATGTCTACTAGAGTTTTTTTTGAAGGAATTTTTCTTTTTATTGAAATAAATTTTCGGAGGAAAATTTTTTCAGGAAAATTTCATTTTTATTGAAGCAATAAAAACATGACAAAAATGCCTTATTGGTTAATAAAATTCCCATGAAGGGATTTTTTCACATCATTTTTTCAAAATTTTTTTTAAAGAAATGAGGGACAAATTTAATTTTTATTTTCTTTTAAAAGAATGGTCGTAATATCAAACTCAAAAACTGACTAACACCTAGCATGGACCGACCGAAAATAAATACAAGATAAAATTAGAGAATTTACTTTTACTTTGGAGAAATGCAAATCACATAGTCATGCGCATGACTCAAGTGAGGAGTGGACTCTAGAAAATAAAAGAAGGAGAGACAAGGTATGGACCTAAAAAGGCCCCCACTATCTGAATTGACAAACTTACCCTCCGCGCAATCAAATCACAATGGGAAGAATTGTCAATTCAGATAATGAGCGGGATAAAATATGGTCAACCCGAGCGCAATCGACGCAAGAGCTTTGCATATTCGATCCCTATCTATGGTTTTCTAGGAAGAATTTCGCGACTTGGGTTTAGACGCTTGTGTGTGCAGGTGTCGTGATCCTCAGAGTATGCAAGACATGCACAACAATTGATATCAAAACAGCGCTTCTAAAAATGTGCGAAATTAAACAAATAAACCCAACACCAGCCTGCAAAACAAAGGGGTTAGCCAAACACTCCGCCCCTTATAACTCCCATCCTGCAAAAACATATAACACCTATAGAATGAGTCCCAAACAAGATCGCCAGAAGCGGAATATCCATGAAATTTTCATTGGCCTAAGTCCACTAAGACTTTTAAAATTTCGAAAAAAATTCAAGTATTCCAATTGTTATCTTTTTTCGAAAATTTAAAAATCCCGTCCCCAGTGGAGTCGCCAGTCTGTCGCGACCCTCTAAAAAAAAATTTAAAATTTAAAAGGGGTTAACGGATTATTAGGTTAATTAGATTTGACTAACCTAATGCGGACCCTCCCAAGCCCTACCGAATCGCAACTTTGGTTTTTGTTTAAATGATTTTGAAATTTGGAGTCGCCACTAATCGTTCTTGGTAGGTCGATTAGAAACCTAAATAAATTAGCGGGAGAACTAATTTATTCCTGCGAACCAGAGATTATGAGCTCGGGGACTTGGTTACACTAGTTAATTAAAACTAATGCCCTTTCGGTACCTTAATTTCATGGATATCCTAATTCGGCAACTCAGGCTTGGTTTATTCCTAAGGCTATAGTAGGGTATTCTCTTTTGTGTTTTCACTTTTTAAATAGGATGCATGGATGGTATATATTTTTATTTGTTATATTTTTTTAAGTGTTAAAGATTCCCTGAAGCCGAAAGAAGGAGTGTGTTAACGACTTCTGTGCAGTATTACAACCTACTTATCTTTTGGGTCTGATGATTCAAAAATTAAATTATAGGAAGTACATGACAGTGAATAAACACCTCCAATGGGAGGCCTAGCATTGGCTTGGCTCTTCCCTTTGGGATTTAAGGTACAGGTATTTAAGTTGCAAGTATTTAAACTACTGTAAGTAAAAACCTCCAATGGGAGGCTAAGCATTGGCTTGGCTCTTCCCTTTGGGATTTAAGGTACATGTATTTAAGTTGCAGGTATTTAACTACTGTAAGTAAAAACCTCCAATGGGAGGCTAAGCATTGGCTTGGCTCTTCCCTTTGGGATTTAAGGTACATGTATTTAAATTGCAAGTATTTAACTACTGTAAGTAAAAACCTCCAATGGGAGGCTAAGCATTGGCTTGGCTCTTCCCTTTGGGATTTAAGGTATAGGTATTTAAGTTGCAGGTATTTAACTACTGTAAGTAAAAACCTCCAATGGGAGGCTAAGCATTGGCTTGGCTCTTCCCTTTGGGATTTAAGGTACAGGTATTTAAGTTGCAGGTATTTAACTACTGTAAGTAAAAACCTCCAATGGGAGGCTAAGCATTGGCTTGGCTCTTCCCTTTGGGATTTATGGTGCAGGTATTTAAATTGCGGATGGACTTTGTCCTCTCCATTCTGGGGTATGAATTCTTTAAAATAAAATACAACGAATTAATTCAACAATTTGAAATTTGTACGCGCTTGAGGACTCCTCCAAGCCGATTTTGTGCTTCCATAGGATTGACCATTGATATAGAGCTGCGGCTTCCTGACATAAAATAGAGTGAAGTGTTAGTATACAAAATATGTGCTAATCTGCATCTAAAACCAGAAGAGTAGAAAGAGTACTTATCTCCCATTTTTTTTGGGAGGG
Organism: Psidium guajava; assembly: GCA_016432845.1. Lineage (NCBI taxonomy): Eukaryota > Viridiplantae > Streptophyta > Magnoliopsida > Myrtales > Myrtaceae > Psidium > Psidium guajava. Next base: position 36,711,227 of record CM028226.1, read on the forward strand.
ATTTCTATAATTGATTTTCGCTCTCTATGTTCCCAATATAGAGAGTTTCTTTTGAATTAAGAGGGACTTTTAGTCACAGATCAGTTGAGAAATCGGTGGACAGCTTAGGAGCTTGTCTGGGCCGATTTTTGTATCTCGACGAGATTTTTGCTGTTGACGTAGAGATATCCTTCTCCTGACATAAAATATGGAAGAAAAAGGAGATGGAGAAAGTGTATACAATTTGTGCTAATTTGCGAGTAAAACCATAAATAAATGAATAAATAAAAACACTTAGCTTGAATTTGTTTGCTCGTTGACGAGGATGAACTCTTGATTTATATTGATCGATGAAGGAATTTGTGATGATAACCTCTAGCTTTAAACTCCCATCATCTTCAAAATTCTCTCTCTTTTGGTATTTTCTTTCTCTCAAAATTTTCTTCAATCTCCCAAAACTCTCTCAAACATCCAAAATTTTCTCTTAAAAAAATTCTCCCAAACACTTCAAATTTTCTCTCTCAAGAATCCTTTCTCAAGCTCACTTCTTCCTCCTTTTATAACCTACTCATCTATCTCCCATTCTAATTTTTCCACTAACTCTATCTCCCATTCTAATTTCTCCACTAACTCTTCTTCATTTTCATCTTCCATTCTCCATCTCTATCTCACATTCTAATCTCTCCACTAACTCTTCTTCATCTTCATCTTCCCTTCTCCATATTTATCTCCCATTCTAATTTCTCCACCAACTCTTCTTAATCTCCATCTTCCCTTCTCTATTCTTATCTTCCATTCTAATTTCTCTACTAACTCTTCTTCATCTCCATCTTCCCTTCTCTATTCTTATCTTATTTTCTCCATCCATTCTTCTCCAACTTCTCTTCTTCATCTCCTCTTCTTCATCTTCCCTTCTCTATTCTAATTTATCCACTAACTCTTCTTTTTATTATTTGTAAAATAATCCTTCAAGAGTTAGGTATTTGCACTCTAGTCCTTGAATTTTAAGTATTTACAATTTAGTCCCTGAAAAAATATTTCTTTAAGTCCAAATCTCCTTACAATTTATGACATACCTTCCCTATACTTAGTCAAAATTCACCACATGTCAAATTTAAGCTCATTTCTTGCCACTGAAAATAATGCAGAATTTAATTAAAGCCCTTTTGCACAATTGAGTCATTCTGAGTATAATTTGGGCCAATATAAAAATTTGAAATATTAGAGAACAATGTCATAACTCCTAAAAGTGAAAAAATGAAAATAAATTGACTCAAATTGAATTTTTTAGACCCGGTTCGAGATTAGGCTCATGAAGGAATACACGACCCCGAATTGGATTTTTTAAATTTGTGATAACCAACATGAAAAGGGATTTAAAATAAAAATATTGACTATTTTTATATATTTTTGTAACCTCAAATGCTATTATTTATTAAATATTCTCATAATTTCTAAAATATATAAACAATATATATAAATACAAAAAATTATTTTTTTTGTTCGAAAATATTTGCCTAAGCTTGGCCAAGGCTCCAAACTTGATTTTTTAATTTTCTCATTTTTCTTAATTTTTTGTTTTTATGAATTTTCGAAAATAAAAATATCGAAAAATATCGAAAATATGAAAAATTATTTTTTGGTCAAAATTGGTTCCCTAGGCTTGGCTAAGGTTCCCAAAGTTGATTTTTCAATTTTATGAATTTTTATGGATTTTCTATTAATTTTTGAAAATAAATAAATAAAAAATACGTAAAAATACTAAAAATATGAAAAATCGTTTTTTGGTCAAAATTGGTTCCCTAGGCTTGGCTAAGGTCCTCAAAGTTGATTTTTCAATTTTATGAATTTTTATGAATTTTTTTATTACTTTAGCAATAGAAAAAATGATTAAAAATCAGGTGTCAACAACTGTCAAGCTTACCCCTCTTCTCCTTGGGCACGTGAACATATGCGTCGCACCCGAATACCCGAACATGTGACAAATTCGGCTTCTTCCCAAACACTGCCTCATATGGAGTTCGGTCCTTCACTGATGAGGTCGGTGATCGGTTCTTCAAGTAACAGGCCGTGGCTACAGCTTCTGCCCAGAATTCAGGTTCTAAACCTGCCCAACTCAGCATGCATCTCGCCCTTTCTAGGAGCGACCGGTTTAATCTTTCGGCCACCCCATTCTGCTGAGGCGTATATGGAGTCGTCTTCTGCCTCGCGATACCGTTGTCCACACAAAATTGCTCAAACTTATCCGAACAGAATTCACCTCCGTTATCCGTACGAAGTGTCTTGATTTTCCTGCCCAATTGGTTTTCAACCAAAGCCTTAAATTCTCGAAATTTTGCAAATACATCCGATTTACTTTTAATAAAATAAATCCAACTATATCTCGAGAAATCATCTATGAACGATACATAGTACCTGGATCCTCCAATAGATGAAACCGGAGTAGGCCCGAAAACGTCGCTGTGAATCAGCTCCAGAACCTCTGTTGCTCTTGCACCGGTGTGTTGGAAGCTAACACGGTTCTGTTTCCCATGAAGACAGTGTTCACAGAACCCAAAACCCATAGAGCAATCTGGTACTCCCTCTACCATTTGACTTGAAGCTAAGGTAGACAGTCCCTTTTCACCGATGTGTCCTAGCCTCTGATGCCATAACATGGACATATCACATCCATCTTCCTTTGCCTTTTCAGAGACTAAACCACGACCAGCAATCACCGTTTCCCCGAGCAACTTGTACAGCGTCCCATAACGAACTCCTCGTGCAATCACAATAGAACCTCGAGTCATCTTGCACGAATTTTTATCACAAGAGAAAGTAACTCCTGAATCAGCCATCGTACCAACGGATAACAGGTTTCTACTCATCAAGGGTATGTGCATTACATCCGGAAGAGTCTTCACTGTGCCATTGCTCATCCTCAGCTTCACCCTGCCACGCCCGACAATCTGAACTGCAGTATCATCTCCGAGCATGACATCTCCACCATTAAATTGCTCATATTCACAAAACCAGTGTCTATGAGGCGTCATGTGGTATGAAGCACCGGTGTCGATATACCAGATATCCTTATCTGACTGCGCCATACATACAGCAGCCACATACATATCTCCTGTCTCGACTTCCTTCTTCCCCGAGGATGATTCCGCTTCCTTTTTATAAACGGGCTTGTTTTTACAATCTCGCTTCACATGCCCCCACTCTTCACATCTCCAACACTGTACCCTCCTATCCTTACTCTTCGATCGCCCACGAGATTTGGATCTGGACCCTTTTCTATATAGAGTCTTCTCTGCTGGCCTACCCCTAGCCGCTAAAGCCTCTTTACCAGAACTTCCTGATCCTCTTCTTCGTGTCTCCTCTGATAACAAGGCAGCACACACAGTCTCATATGACAATTCCTTGTCGCCACCACCAATTACCACAATCAGGTTATCCCATGAATCCGGCAGTGAACAGAGCAATGTTATTGCCTTATCATCATCTTCAAACTTAACACCGATCGATATGAGTTGACTTATCAGCGTGTTAAACTCATGCAGGTGTGCAGAAAACGAGTCGCCCTCGTGCATCCGAAGATTATACAGCTTTTTTCTTAAAAACAGCTTATTAACCAACGACTTACTTTGATATAGCGACTCCAATTTCTGCCACAAATCCCTCGCTGTTGGTTCGCTCATCACGTTCGTCAGAATGTTATCTGCGAGACAAAGCCGGATCAAACCCTTTGCTTTCCGATCGATCCGATCCCATTCCTCAATCGCCTTTGGATCTGCCTGTTTCGAAGTTCCATCTGTTTCCTCGCCCGGTTTCCTGCCGATCACGACACCAACCGCCGCAGCAACAGGCCTCTCATTCACGATTGCCGTCCAGAGATCCCGATCACAAAGAAGATCCTCCATCTTCATCTTCCACAGATCGAACCGCTTCCCATCGAACTTTTCTATCTCAATTCGCGATCCTCCTGACATCTCGAATAAACCCTAATCCCTCGAACACAAGGCTCTGATACCAATTGATGGGTTTTTGTTCGCGACAGAGTATCAGAACAATCACGATAAAGAAGAAGAAGAACGATGCACACAGGAGATTACCCAGGTTCACCCCAAAATTAGGGCTACGTCCTGCAAAGAGATTTCACTATGATTTCGGTTTACAGCCGTTCAACTCGTTACAATAATCAGAAAACGAGAAAAATATATATCCCCAAAACGGGCCAAAAACCTAAACCTATAATTAATCTCTTAATCTCGCACTAATCGGGCAGCGGAACCCCCGTCGGGAGGCGCTGCCCCCGAACCCCCGCCCGCTGACCGGGCAGCGGGGCACCCGTGTCGGGGGCGCTGCCCCCGAACCCCCGCATCCCGCACGTAGGGATCACATGTCGTTGGATAACACTTTAGTTTCCCTAAGCTCACGTAGGCGTACCCGGTGTGAGAAACAAGGGATCCCGAAGTATTCGCCAACTCCAACACATGATACATAATATGCATAACACATATGTCATAGAAATAATTTCTATCGCCGTTAAATCGGGTAACTTATATATTGAAAGATTGACTTATCATCCAAATCAATAGTGATGTTAGAAATTAAGTTTTCTAATGAACTATGTGGACCGGATAAGGTTACATGCTCGAAGCAATAATCTAGTAAAATCTAGTAACATGTTTTGTTGACAAATAATAAAAAAAAAAGCTAGTAACATGTTTTATTTGGCAGCGATTTGTGTGCCCGTTTTGGGCATAACTGTTGTTGCTTCAGTCTCCTTCACGTGGGAGTGGAGAATCAAGAAGATGAACTTCAGACGAAATGGAGGAATACACTTGAAACAACAAAGAGTTAGAATTTTTACGAAGGCGGAGCTGGCTAAAGCAACCGGCAACTACAATGAAAGCAATAAGCTTGGTGAGGGTGGTTTTGGTTCTGTCTATAGAGGGCAAATAGCGGGGGACACCGATGCTGAGGTTGCGGTCAAGAAGCCTAAAGGTGTGCACAAGTCTCTAATAAAGAAGGAATTCCAGCATGAACTTAAAACTGTGATGCAGATAAACCACAAAAATGTGGTGAAGCTCCGTGGCATATGTTTGGAGACTAGAATACCATTGCTGGTTTATGATTACATTCCGAATGGCACCCTCTTCCAACACCTCCATCCGGATGTGTCGACCATCTTAAAATCGTGGAAAAACCGGCTCAGAATAGCTGCCGAGGCTGCTCTTGCACTCAAGTGTATGCATTCCAGGGCAGAACCCGCGATCGTTCACGGCAGCATCAAGTCTGCGAACATACTTCTGGATCAAAATTACTCAGTGAAAGTATCTGATTTCGGAACTTCAGTACTTATCTCACCAGAGCATAGTCATATCGTGGCCACTGAAATAGAAGGCACGTTGGGCTACATCGATCCGGAATACTTAACCACTGGTAAGCTAACAACTAAGAGTGATGTGTACAGCTTTGGAGTTGTCCTCGTGGAGTTGCTCACAGGAAAGAAGCCTACAAGTTATATTACTAAGTCCGGAGAGCCGATCAGCATCATCCATTGTTTCATCTCTTCCGTGAAGGATAAGACACTCTCTGACGTCATAAACTTTGAGGCCGCTAATGAAGATGATATCAAGAAAGTAGGAATGGTTGCTGAGATTGCAGTGAAGTGCTTGGACCAAAGCGGCGTGAAGAGGCCGGCAACGAGGGAAGTGGCTCAGAAGCTCGCTGGAGTTAACCCGAGCTCGAAAGATGAAGAGAACAATGAAGAGAACGAATACGAAGATGAAGAAATCAGCCGCCCCGTTAAGGTTTCAATTACTGACGAGGTGAGCCAACAAGGAACGTCAAACTCTCTTTCCTGTCTGGGAATGGATTCAGCATGTTCCTGCATCTGATCCTTTATCACCATAGTAACATGTTTAAGGACTTCTAGGGTTGATTGGGTATTCTGAATGTATTTTATGTTTGCGACTTTGATTTGGACCTATATTTGTGCAAGCATCTTTGTAATTTCTTCAATGCACAGCTTTACACACTTTATGATAACTTTACCTTTGGCTTAAAATGTTAATAAAGAAATTACAATATGAAATTTGAACCGGCGACCCCTCTGTCCAAAATTTGGATGTTCTCTCTTTTTGTTTTAAATGAAAGCTTCTTCATTCTACGGATTGGAAATTTTACCTTAGGTGAACCGATTCGGACAAAAATAATGCATAATTTTAAAATATCCCTCCCTTTTTCCATTTCAAGATTGGAAATTTTCAAGCTTTTCCACTCAAATTTTCATGACCTCCATTTTCCCCTATCTCCCAAATATAGCAATACTGACAGTGAAATTAGAACCATTAATGAATAGAATGAAAAAAATATATTATTTTGTAGAAAAGTAAAAGCTCGAATCAAAACTTAACAGAAGTTAAAGAGAACATATTAAGTGGGAATAACTTATTTTGACTTTTTTTTTTTATAACCGGGGTGTCCAGCCGTGCCGGCGAGCTGACCCTCAAACCGACGGCAACCGACTAATCCCCGGGGAGGCACCGCAGGACCCCACCACCACGGTACTCCGGGTAAGACACCAGTGAATGTGGGCGAGTAAGTTTCAATCCCAGGATCGCGAGTACTACTCAGCGGGGTCCCAGGAGTCTACTCCTTACCACGCGACCACCTGATGGGTGGGTACTTATTTTGACTTTTAGTTTATGAATAAAGTATAAAACCTCACATGACGTTTGGTGATGAGTGAAAGATGATGTTCACTAAAAAGAATTACAATTGCTTGTTAAATATCAACATTTAATTAATGTTGATATCTGATTTTTAAAATAGTTTTTTTTGGTAAAGTGATTTCAATTACTTTTCTCTTTTAAAATTAATAAAAAATTCACAAAAATTCAGAAAATTAAAAAAATCAACCTTTGGGACCTTGGCCAAGCCTAGGGAACCAATTTTGATCAAAAAATGATTTCCATATTTTCAGTATTTTTCGGTATTTTTATTTTCGAAAATTAATAGAAAATTCATAAAAATTTATAAAATTGAAAAATAAACTTTGAGGACCTTGGACACACCTAGGAAACCAATTTTGACCAAAAAATGATTTTTCATATTTTCAGTATTTTTCGGTATTTTTATTTTCGAAAATTAATAGAAAATCCATAAAAATTAAGAAAATTGCAAAATCAACTTTGGAAGCCTTGGCCAAGCTTAGGCAACCATTTGTGATTGAAAAATAATTTTTTGTATTTTTTGTATTATATATATTTTTTAAAAATTAGGAAAATTTTTAATAAATAATAACATTTGGGGCCTAAAAAATTCAATTTGAGTCAATTTATTTTCATTTTTCACTTTTAGAAGTTCTGACATTATTCTCTAATATTCCAAACTTTCATCTTGGCCCAATTATACTCAGAAGGACTTAATTTTGTAAAAGGGCTTTAATTAAATTTTGTGTTATTTTCAGCGACAAGAAATGAGCTTAAATTTGATATGCAATAAATTTCGACTAAGCATAGGAGAGGTGTGTTGAAAATTATGAAGAGATTTAGACTTGAAGAAATATTTCTCCAAGGACTGAATTGCAAATACTTAAAATCTTAGGGACTAGAATGCAAATACCTAACATTTGAGGGATTATTTCGCAAATAATAAAAAGATGAGTTAGTTGAGAAATTAGAATAGAGAAGGGAAGATGAAAAAGAAGAGATGGAGAGGGGAACATGGAGAAGAGGAGATGGAGAAGGAAAGATTGAGAAGAGGAGATGAAGAAAATAAGATGATAATAGAGAAGGGAAGATAGGATGAAGAAAAGTTAGTGGAAAAATTAGAATAGAAGATAGATGAATAAGCTATAAAAGGAGGAAGAAGTGAGCCTGGGAGGAGAATTTTTTTAAGGAGAAAATTTTGGGTGTTTGAGAAAGTTTTGGGAAATTGATGAAAAATTTGAGAAAAAAAAATACCAAAAAGAGAGAGAGAATTTTGAAGATAATGGGAGTTTAAAGCTATGGGTTATCATCACCAATTCCTTCATCGATCAACATAAATCAAGAGTTCATCCTTGTCAACGAGCAAGTAAATTCGAGCTAAATGTTTTTATTTATTCATTTATTTGTGGTTTTAGTCGCAAATTAGCACAAATTTTCTACACTACCCACCCACTTTTCTTTTCCCATATTTTATGGCAGGTAATAACGGCCCCATATCCACGGTGAATTCCACAGAAATACAAAGTTGACCCAGACAAGTTCCAAAGTATCCACCAAATTCTCAGTTGACCCGTCGAAGGATTTTGGTTCGAATTGACGAATCAATTCATTGTATTTAATTTTTGCATCTTCAAATCCCAGAATGGAGAGGGCAAAGCCCATCCACTAGAGGTCGTTTAATTCTTGCAATTTAAATTCATGCACCTTAAACCCTAAAAGAGAGGGCCAAGCCAAGACTGGGCCGTCCATTGGAGGTCTTTATTTATTGCAATCTAAATTCTTGCAATTTAAATTTTGCACCATTAAATCCTAAAGGGAAGAGCCAAGTCAATGCTAGGCCGCCCATTGGAGGTTTTACTTACCGTCATTAAAATTCCTGCAATTTAATTTATGCATCATTAAACCTCAAAGGGAAGAGCCAAGCCGATGCTAGGCCGCCCATTGGAGGTTTTACTTACTGTCATTTAAATTCCTGTAATTTAAATTCCTACACCTTAAACCCCAAAAGAGAGAGCCAAGCCAAGGCTAGGCCATCAATTGGAGGTCTTTATTTATTGCAATCTAAATTCCTGCAATTTAATTTCTGCACCATTAAATCCCAAAGGGAAGAGCTAAGCCAATGCTAGGCCGCCCATTGGAGGTTTTACTTACCGTCATTTAAATTCATGTAATTTAATTCCTGCACCATTAAACGCCAAAGGGAGGAGCCAAGCCGATGCTAGGCCGCCCATTGGAGGTCTTACTTATTGTCATTTAAATTTTTGCAATTTAATTCCTGTACCATTAAACCCCAAGAGAAGAGCCAAGCCAATGCTAGGCCACACATTGGAGGTTTTACTTACTGTCATTTAAATTCCTGTAATTTAATTCCTATACCATTAAACTCAAAAGAGAGGGTCAAGTCAAAGCTGAGCTATTCATTGGTGGTCTTTATTTATTGTCATTTACTTCTTGTAATTAAATTTTTAAATCATCGACCTCAGAATGAGTAGGCCAAGCCACTTATTGGAGGTCGTAACATTGCATAGAAGTCGTTAACACACTCCCTCTTTCGACTTCAGGGAATTTTAATACTTTGAAGATACCAAAAATATCATCCATGCATTCCATTTAAAAAAGTTAAAACACAAAAAGAGAACACTCCACTAGAAACTTAGGAATAAACCAAACCTGAGTTGCCAAATTAGAATATCCATGAAATTAAGGTACCGAAAGGGCATTAATTTTAATTAACTAGTGTAACCAAGTCCCCGAACTCATAATCTCTGATTCATAAAAGTCATTTAGTCCTCCCGCTAATTTACTTAGGTTTCTAATCAACCTACCAAAAATGATTAGTGGCGACTCCAAATTTTAAAACCATTTGAATAAAAATCAACGTTGCGATTCAGTAAGACTTGGGAGCATCCGTATTAGGTTAGTTAATCTTATTAACCTAATAATCCGTTAACCCGAAAATTTTCCATCATTCGAAAAAATTTTAGGGTCGCGATAGCTTGGCGACTCCGCTAGAGATGGGATTTTTTTAAATTTTCGAAAAGAAGACACCAATTGAAGTATTTGAATCCTTTCGAAATTTTAAAAGCCTTAGTGGACTTAGGCCAATGAAAATTTCATAGGTATCTCACTTCTGGCGATCTTGGTTGAAACTCATCCTTAGGTGTTAAATGTTTTTGCAAATGGGAGTTATAAGAGATGGAGTGTTTGGCTAACCCCTTTGTTTTGCAGGCTCGGTATTGCGATTATTTGTTTAATTTCGAACATTTTAGAAGCGTTGTTTTGATATCAATTATTGTACATGCCTTGCATATTCTGAGGATCACGATACTTGCACACACAAGCGTTTAAACCCAAGTCGCGAAATTTTTCCTAGGTAACCATAGATAGGTGACCATATTTTATCCCACTCATTATCTGAATTGACTATTCTTCCCACTTGTCGTTTGATTGCCCAGAGAGTAAGGTTGTCGATTTAGATAGTAGGGGCCTTTTAGGTCCATACTATGTCTCTCCTTTTTATTTTCTAGAGTCCACTCCTAACTTGAGTCATGCGCGTGTCTATGTGACTTGCATTTTTTTTCAAGGTAAAAGTAAGTTTTCTAACCTTATCTTGTATTTATTTTTTGTTATTGACACCTAGTTTTTAATCATCTTTTCTCTTTTAAAATTAATAAAAAAATCCATACAAATTCATAAAATTAAAAAATCAACTTTGGCGACCTTAGCTAAGCCTAGGAAATCAATTTTGACCAAAAAATAATTTTTCGTATTTTCAACATTTTTCGATATTTTTATATTCAAAAATTCATAACAATTCATAAAATTAAAAAAAATCAATGTTTGGGACCTTGGCCAAGCCTAGAGAACCAATTTTGAACAAAAAATGATTTTTCATATTTTTTATATTTTTATATTTTTTTTAGAAATTGGGAAATATTTAATAAATAATAGCATTTGAGGCCACAAAAATACATAAAACAATAGTCAATATTTTTCTTTTAAATCCCTTTTCATGTTGGCCATCATAAATTTAGAAAATCCAATTCGGGGTCGTGTATTCTTTTACAAGCATAATGCCGAATCGGGCCTAAAAAATTCAATTCGAGTCAATTTATTTTCATTTTTTACTTTTAGGAGTTGTAACATTGTTCTCTAATATTCTAAATTTTCATCTTGGCCCAATTATACCCAAAATGACTTAATTTTGCAAAAGGGCTTTAATTAAATTTTGCATTATTTTCAGCAGCAAGAAATGAAGTTAAATTTGACATGCGGTAAATTTCGACTAAGTATAAGGGAGGTGTGTCGAAAATTGTGAGGAGATTTGGACTTAAAGAAATATTTTTCCAGAGACCGAATTGCAAATACTTAAAATCTCAGGGGCTAGAGTGTAAATACCTAACTCTTGAGAGATTATTTTGCAAATAACAAAAAGAATAGTTAGTGGAGAAATTAGAATAGAGAAGAGAAGATGGAGAAGAAAAGATGGAGAAGAGAAGATGGAGAAGAATGGATGGAGAAAATAAAATAAGAATAGAGTATGGAAGATGGATAAAAAGAAGAGTCAGTGAAGAGATTAAAATGTGAGATAGAGATGGAGAAGGGAAGATGAAAATGAAGAAGAGTTAGTGGAGAAATTAGAATGGGAGATAGAGTTAGTGGAAAAATTAGAATGGGAGATAAATGAGTTGATTATAAAAGGAGGAAGAAGTGAGCTTGATAGAGGAATTTTTTTGGAGAGAAAATTTTGGATGTTTGAGAGGGTTTTGAAAGATTGAAGAAAAATTGGAGAGAAAGAAAATAACAAAAAAAGAGAGAAAATTTTGAAGATAATGGGAGTTTAAAGTTAGGAGCTATCATCACCGATTCCTTCATCGATCAACATAAATCAAGAGTGCATTCTAGTCAACGAGCAAGCAAATTCGAGCTAAGTGTTTTTATTTATTCATTTATTTGTGGTTTTAGCGGCAAATTAGCACAAATTGTCTACACTCCTCCTCTCCATTTTTCCAATATTTTATGTCAGGTGAAGGATAGCTCCACATCAAAAGTAAAATTCCGAGGAGATGTAAAGTTGGCCCAAACAAGCTTCAAAGCGCCTACCAAATTCTCACCCAATCCGTCGATGGATTTTAGCTTAAATTGTCCAATCAATTTGTTATATTTTATTTTAAAGAACTCAAACCCCAGAATGGAGAGGACAAATCCCATCCACTAGAGGTATTTATTTACTGCAAGTTAAATTCCTGCAATTTAAATTCTGCACCATTAAATTCCAAAGGGAAGAGCCAAGCCAATGCTAGACCGCCCATTGAAGGTTTTACTTACCGTCATTTAAATTATTGCAATTTAATTCCTACACCATTAAATTCCAAAGGGAAAAGCCAAGCCAATACTAGGCCGCCCATTGGAGGTTTTACTTACCGTCATTTAAATTACTGCAATTTAATTCCTGCACCATTAAATCCCAAAGGGAAGAGCCAAACTAATGCTAAGCCGCCCATTAGGGGTTTTACTTACTATTATTTAAATTCCTGTAATTTAATTCCTGCACCATTAAACCCCAAAGGGAAGAGCCAAACCAATGCTAGGCCGCCCATTAGGGGTTTTACTTACTATTATTTAAATTCCTATAATTTAATTCCTGCACCATTAAACCCCAAGGGGAAGAGCCAAACCAATGCTAGGCCGCCCTTTGGAGATTTTACTTACTGTCATTTAAATTCCTGCAATTTATTTCCTGCACCATTAAACCCCAAAGGGAAAAGCCGAGACAATGCTAGGCCGCCCGTTGGATGTTTTACTTATTGTCATTTAAATTTCTATAATTTAATTCATGTACCATTAAACCCAAAAAGAGAGGGCCAACCCAAGGCTGAGCCATCTATTGGTGGTCTTTATTTATTGTCATTCCTATAATTAAATTTTTGAATCATCACCCCTAGAATGAGTAGGCCAAGCCACCTGTTGGGAGGTCGTAACACTGCACAGAAGTCGTTAACACACTCCCTCTTTCGGCTTCAGGGAATTTTTATACTTTGAAAATATCAAAAAATACTATCCATGCATTTCATTTAAAAAGTGAAAACACAAAAAGAGAACACTCCACTAGAGTCTTAGGAATAAACCTAGCCTGAGTTGCCAAATTAGGATATCCATGAAATTAAAGTACCGAAAGGGCATTAGCTTTAATTAACTAGTGTAACCAAGTCCCCGAATTCATAATCTCTGGTTCGTAGAAGTAATTCAGTCCTCCCGCTAATTTACTTAGGTTTCTAATCAACCTACCAAAAATGATTAGTGGCGACTCCAAATTTTAAAATCATTTGAATAAAAATCAACATTGCGATTCGGTAGGACTTGGGAGGGTCCGTATTAGGTTAATCCGTCTAGCTAACCTAATAATCCGTTAACCTGGGAAATTTCCATCTATCGAAAAAATTTTCGGGTCGCGACAGCTTGGCGACTCCACTGGGAACTTGTTCTTAATTTTTGAAAAAACTTAAGAACCTAGTGGACTTAGGCCTGAAAATTCATGAAAATTCATTTGATTTGGCAATTGCTTGGATTCTAACCTTTAGGTGTTAAATGATTTTGCATATGGGAGTTATAAGGGGTGGAGTGTTTGGCTAACCCTTTGTTTTGCAGGTTTGGCGTGTGAGAACTGTTATTTAATTTTTGAAATATTGAAGCGGTGTTTGCGTTTAATTATGGTGCATGTTTAATTGTTTTAACACTACACCACACACGTCCTGTGGTCGGACCTGGGCCACTAGTTTTAGGATGGTATTGTGATTTGGTTCTAGCGTTCGACATGAGATTACGTCGAAAGTTAGTCCAAATTCAATCCCAAACCTCTTTTAAAAAATGAGTTTTAAAAGTTAGGCCTCGGACTTGGTAAGATTACTGAAGCGGTGGTTATAATTTTTGACTCGATGAGCCAAAGTTGGAAAGCTCGGCTAATCGTAGTTACATCGTGGGATCACAGCTAATCTTGATTATGTGTGCGAGATTGTCGTCATATCGTAAGTCTTTTGCTTCAATTTGTGAGCCTTTAGGATAGATAGACTAAGATTTAAACGCACGATTCATGTGCATGTCTGTGTGATTGGCATTTTCTTCAAGGTGAAGGAAGTTCTCTAACTCTATCTTACATTTATTTTTGGTCGGTCCAGCTAGGTTTCAGTCAAATTTTGAACTTAACATCGTGATCATTTTTTCCAAAGGAAAATACAAATTAAATTGGTGTCCTATTTTTGAAAAAATGAATGCAAAAAAATCGCTTTGGAGAATTTCGTTGGATAATAAAGGATTTTGTCACATCTTTCCTGCTTCAATAGAAATAAGATTTTCTTGACAAATTTACCCCTGAAAATTCATTCTAATAAACGAAGAAAATTCCTTCGGGAAGTTTGCTAAATGTTAAAGGATTTTGTCACATTTTTATTTAAATTATAAAATCCGCTAGAAAATCCTTTTTGAGAAATTCACCCATGTCCTCCTAAAATTTTTTGTCTAATTTCTTTAAGATGAAAAATAAAATTGGACTAATATAGGAGTCATAGATCGACCTCTCTTAGATCACATAGTAATTATTTCCTTCACTTTTGCAGGGGATCATAAGTACCCTAGTATGGAGCAAAATTTGGCTCGTCGATGATAGAATATCCGAAATAACCGTGAAGAATTACCGATGTCATGGCCAATAACCTTGGGGGCAAATAAAGGGATCAATCCTCCCGGAATCAGAAACGTGTCAATTAGTGGACACGTATGGGCTTTATATTTTGATGGGGCCCTAAATTTATCCAGATCGGACATTGGGACACTTTTAATGTATTAGAGGATTCTTGTATTTTTGTTGAAAAGGCATAGATCGTGTAATCAGAACTCATGAAACAGGTGTATTGACACGATCTTACAACGCCTTCCCGATTAAATCAACTAAAGGCTTGTCCTTTTAACTTCCTTGGATTCGAACAACATGACGGATTTTGGAAGACCGGTATTTTATTGCTGAACATGGGCCACTGACGTTTCTCCCAACCCTACAGGCGACCGACACCAATAAATGGACGCCGAAAGACAACATGAGCAAAATAGGGGCACACAACAGGTGGCCTTATTTATTTATTGGCGCACTGACCGAGTTATCATAATTCACGTGACTAGCTCACGGGTCTCGATGTGGCTAGTGGGTCCGCTGTCAAAAGAGTCTTTAATATTTTCGATATCATCGTCTACAGCAGCAAACAAGAACATCAGGAAGGATGTTAAGCCTCGATATTTCCTGTACTTTGAATCGATCTATCATGATATATGAGAAAAGAGATAGTTGGCAAATTAAAGTACAAACATGCGAAACTTTCTTTTCATTCCATTCATCAACAAACTCTACAACAGTCACTAGGGAGGAAAAGTAAAGCCAAATTGAGCCATAATGAGCATCACAAAGGAGCTCAACTGACTCTCCATGAAGTTAATACTTTGCCTACACTGAGCGATCTGGGATTCGAGATCTGCAAGCTTGAAGAATAGGCGAGTACATTTTTCCTTATGCCCGGCCGCATTAATCTCATGATGTTCGGCGGCGAGTTTCAGATTGACAATCAAATCCCTCTCGAAAGCTATATCCGCCATTAAACCGTTGAGCCTTTCCTCCAGCCACTTGCATCTGAATTTCATCACTATATCGCTTGGATCATGCTCAATGTATGTCTGGTTTAAAGAAAGGCGCTCCACCAGCTTCTCTCTCTCGTGAATCAGCAGTGAGACCCGTTCATCAGCAAACTTAATGGTCTTCTTGTACCGAACAATCGAGTGTTTTGCAAACGCCAAGCATTCTAATCGATCCTGATAGCGAGCTTTCACGATGCAGGATAAGGTGACCGTTTCCTGAGTGTTCCGGTAAGACTATAGAAAGTTGATGAAGACATGTGGGAACGCCCTGTATTCCCTCTCCAAGTTGGTGCATTCAACTAAAGAAGCATTTATCTCCCTGAACAGACCGAGGATCTCAGTTCGACACTCGGATGATGGGCTATGTAAATATAGCCTCGGCCAAGAAAATGATAGAGTCTCTCCCATTTGAACATAACGTCGACTGGGAAGATGTGGGTAGGGAAATTGGCCATTATCAAGGAAGAAATCAAGGCAGACGAGCGGAACACCAAAGTATTGGAGGAGAGAGTCAGGCCAAACGATTGGAATATGAAGGTGGTAATCCGCTTCGCACTAAATATTGACTTCACAATGGCAATATCTATCGGTTAAATTTTCCTACCGGCTATTCCCTTTCGATGTCGTCTTTGTCGGCCCAAGTCCCTTGTTAGTGTGCAGTTTCGAGCCAAACAAATCCAATATCTTTGTAGAAAAGGCTTGAGGTGATGCCACCGTTTCGAAAAAGAAGAAGAAAAAGACAACCTAAGTGCGGGACAAAGAAAATTTGCAGCGGAAAAGAAGATGGGATCCGTCTTTATGGGAGAACGCACCAGCAAAATCAACGATGGAGATAAGCGGGAGAGATAACGACGAAGACCCCTACCAAAAAAAGACGAAAGAAAGCAAACCCTGCAGGAGACATGGTAAAGAGGTTGAAAAAGACAGAATTCTCGGGGTGAGCAATACAATTTCTAAGCCCACGCGTAGATTTTAAAAAGAGCCATTCTCCTGAAAATCTTCATCCATGCTTAGAAGAAAGCTCTAAAAGCATACACGGTCGCATAGAAAAATTCAGAGAGAGTGTAAATACTAGAAGCGAGTAGCAAACCTTGAGATTTCATTAACTAAATCGAAGATATCTCAACTCAATACTCTTGAGAGCTATCGTTACTTGCTGAATATGGGAGAGGAAGAGATCGAAGCCATGTTTGGGATTGAGCCCATGGAGCCTGCCCCTTCCACTGACGACGTCCAAGATCTCAGTAAAAATAAGGACAACAATAGTAAGGGTTAAAGGAAGCATTACCGTCGCCATACTGAGGAGCAAGTACAAAGGCTTGAAGATTTCTTCATAACGTGTCCTATACCAGACAGCAGACAGAGAATGGAACTGAGCCAAGAGTTAGGACTGGAATTTTTGCAGGTCAAGTTCTGGTTTCAAAATAGGCGAATCCGAATGAAGACTCGATACGAGCGCAACGAGGTCAAGTTTTTAAGAGCTGAAAACAAAAAGCTCCGAGTGGAGAATAAGATGTATAAAGAAGCTTTTGACTCCGCCACATGCCCCAACTGCAATAGCCTCCTCACCCTCGACGAAAGGCAATATCTGAGGGTTGAAAATGCCCGTTTAAGAGGTGAGTTAGATTGTTGACATCTGATTTTTAATCATTTTTTCTATTGCTAAAGTAATAAAAAATTCATAAAAATTCATAAAATTGAAAAATCAACTTTGGGGACCTTAGCCAAGCCTAGAGAACTAATTTTGACCAAAAAATGATTTTTCATATTTTCAGTATTTTTTAGTATTTTTATTTTCGAAAATTCATGAAAAATAAAGAAACAATGAGAAAATTGCAAAATCAACTTTGGAAGCCTTGGCCAAGCCTAGGCAACCATTTTTGAACAAAAAATAAATTTTCATATTTTATATATATATTTTTTAATTTTTTTTAAAAATACAAAAATACTTGAAAATTTTGGAAAAATAACATTTGAGGCCAAAAAAATACACAAAGATAGTTAATATTTTTATTTTAAATCTATTTTCATATTGGCCATCGCAAATTCAGAAAAATCCAATTCGAGTCACGTGTTCCTTCACGAGTATAATCTCGAATCGGGCCTAAAAAAATTTAATTTGAGTCAACTTATTTTTAATTTTCACTTTTTATGAGTTGTGACATTGTCTTCTAATATTTTAAATTTTCATCTTGGCCCAATTATACCCAAAATGACTCAATTTTGCAAAAGGGCTTTAATTAAATTCTGCATTATTTTCAGCGGCAAGAAATGAGCTTAAATTTGACATGTGGTAAATTTTGGTGTGTCAAAAATTGTGAGGAGATTTGGACTTAAAGAAATATATTTTTTTCAGGGACTGAATTGTAAATACTTAAAATTCAAGCACTATAGTGCAAATACCTAACTCTTGAAGGATTGTTTTACAAATAAAAAAAAGAAGAGTTAGTGGATAAATTAGAATAGAGAAGGGAAGATGGAGAAGAGGAGATGAAGAAGAGAAGTTGGAGAAGAATGGATGGAGAAAATAAGATAAGAATAGAGAAGGGAAGATGGAGATGAAAAAGAGTTAGTGGAGAAATTAAAATGGGAGATAAATATGGAGAAGGGAAGATGAAGATGAAGATGAAGAAGAGTTAGTGGAGAGATTAGAATGTGAGATAGAGATGGAGAATGGAAGATGAAAATGAAGAAGAGTTAGTGGAGAAATTAGAATGGGAGATAGAGTTAGTGGAAAAATTATAATGGGAGATAGATGAGTAGATTATAAAAGGAGGAAGAAGTGAGCTTGAGAGGGAAAATTTTTTGGAGAGAAAATTTTGGATGTTTGAGAGAGTTTTGGGAGATTGAAGAAAAATTTGAGAGAAAGAAAATACAAAAGAGAGAGAATTTTGAAGATGATGGGAGTTTAAAGCTATGGGTTATCATCACAAATTCCTTCATCGATCAATATAAATCAAGAGTTCATCCTCATCAACGAGCAAGCAAATTTGAGCTAAGTGTTTTTATTTATTCATTTATTTATGGTTTTACTCGCAAATTAGCACAAATTGTATACACTTTCTCCATCTCCCATTTTTTCCCATATTTTATGTCAGGAGAAGGATATCTTTATGTCAAAAGCAAAAATCTCATAAAGATGCAAAAATCGGCCCAGACAAGCTCCTAAGCTGTCCACCGATTTCTCAACTGATCTGTGACTAAAAGTCCCTCTTAATTCAAAAGAAACTCTCTATATTGGGAACATAGAGAGCGAAAATCAATTATAGAAATCCCTCCCAAAAAAACGGGAGATAAGTACTCTTTCCACTCTTCTGGTTTTAGGTGCAGATTAGAACATATTTTGTATACTGACACTTCACTCTATTTTATGTCAGGAAACCGCAGCTCTATATCAATGGTCAACCCTATGGAAGCACAAAATCGGCTTGGAGGAGTCCTCAAGCGCGCACAAATTTCAAATTGTTGAATCAATTCGTTGTATTTCATTTTAAAGAATTCATACCCCAAAATGGAGAGGACAAAGTCCATCCGCAATTTAAATACCTGCACCATAAATCCCAAAGGGAAGAGCCAAGCCAATGCTTAGCCTCCCATTGGAGGTTTTTACTTACAGTAGTTAAATACCTGCAACTTAAATACTTGTACCTTAAATCCCAAAGGGAAGAGCCAAGCCAATGCTTAGCCTCCCATTGGAGGTTTTTACTTACAGTAGTTAAATACCTGCAACTTAAATACCTGTACCTTAAATCCCAAAGGGAAGAGCCAAGCCAATGCTTAGCCTCCCATTGAAGGTTTTTACTTACAGTAATTAAATACCTGCAACTTAAATACCTGTACCTTAAATCCCAAAGGGAAGAGCCAAGCCAATGCTTAGCCTCCCATTGGAGGTTTTTACTTACAGTAGTTAAATACCTGCAACTTAAATACCTGTACCTTAAATCCCAAAGGGAAGAGCCAGACCAATGCTTAGCCTCCCTTTGGAGGTTTTTACTTACAG
The DNA here is from genome assembly GCA_016432845.1 of Psidium guajava. Lineage (NCBI taxonomy): Eukaryota > Viridiplantae > Streptophyta > Magnoliopsida > Myrtales > Myrtaceae > Psidium > Psidium guajava. The sequence goes on from CM028226.1 coordinate 36,730,586, forward strand.
TAGTTTAAATACTTGCAACTTAAATACCTGTACCTTAAATCCCAAAGGGAAGAGCCAAGCCAATGCTAGGCCTCTCATTGAAGGTGTTTATTCACTATCATGTACTTCCTATAATTTAATTTTTGAATCATCAGACCCAAAAGATGAGTAGGTCGTAATACTGCACAGAAGTCGTTAACACACTCCCTCTTTCGGCTTCAGGGAATCTTTAACACTTAAAAAAATATAACAAATAAAAATATATACCATCCATGCATCCTATTTAAAAAGTGAAAACACAAAAGAAAATACCCTACTAGAGCCTTAGGAATAAACCAAGCCTGAGTTGCCGAATTAGGATATCCATGAAATTAAGGTACCGAAAGGGCATTAGTTTTAATTAACTAGTGTAACCAAGTCCCCGAGCTCATAATCTCTGGTTCGCAGGAATAAATTAGTTCTCCCGCTAATTTATTTAGGTTTCCAATCGACCTACCAAGAACGATTAGTGGCGACTCCAAATTTCAAAATCATTTAAACAAAAACCAAAGTTGCGATTCGGTAGGGCTTGGGAGGGTCCGCGTTAGGTTAGTCAAATCTAATTAACCTAATAATCCGTTAACCCCTTTAAAATTTAAAATTTTTTAGAGGGTCGCGACAGATTGGCGACTCCGCTGGGGACGAGATTTTTAAATTTTCGAAAAAAGATACCAATTGGAATACTTGAATTTTTTCGAAATTTTAAAAGTCTTAGTGGACTTAGGCCAATGAAAATTTCATGGATATCTCGCTTCTGGCCATCTTGTTTGGGACTCATTCTATAGGTGTTATATGTTTTTGCAGGATGGGAGTTATAAGGGGCGGAGTGTTTGGCTAACCCCTTTGTTTTGCAGGCTCGGTGTTGGGTTTATTTGTTTAATTTCGCACATTTTTAGAAGCGTTGTTTTGATATCAATTGTTGTGCATGTTTTGCATACTCTGAGGATCATGACACCTGCACACACAAGCGTCTAAACCCAAGTCGCGAAATTCTTCCTAGAAAACTATAGATAGGGGTCGAATATGCAAAGCTCTTGCGTCGATTGCGCTTGGGTTGACCATATTTTATCCCGCTCATTATCTGAATTGACAATTCTTCCCATTGTGATTTAATTGCGCAGAGGGTAAGGTTGTCAATTCAGATAGTATGGGCCTTTTTAGGTCCATACCTTATCTCTCCTTTTTATTTTCTAGAGTCCACTCCTCACTTGAGTCATGCGCATGACTATGTGATTTGCATTTCTCCAAGGTAAAAATAAGTTCTCTAGTTTTGTCTTGTATTTATTTTCGGTCGGTCTATGCTAGGTGTCAGTCAGTTTTTGAACTTGACATTACGACCATTCTTTTAAAAGAAAATAAAAATTAAATCTGTCCCCTATTTCTTTTAAAAGAAAAATTTTGAAAAAATGATGTGAAAAAATCCTTTCGGGGGAATTGTATTGACCAATAAGGGATTTTTGTCATGTTTTTCTTGCTTCAATAAAAATGAAATTTTCCTGACAAATTTTCCTCTAAAAATTTATTTCGATAAAAAGAAAAATTCCTTCAGAAAAAAAAGAAAAAAAAACTTTGGTAAACATCAAGTGATTTTATCACATTTTTTTCAAATTATAAAAACTTGCAAGAAAATTCTTTTCGAGAAATTTGCTCATGTTTTTCTAAGAAAAATTTTCTAAATAAAATTAGACTAATGTCTTGGGGGAATTTTGTTGCCTAATAAATGATTTTTGTTATGTCTTTCCTGCTCCAATAAAAATGAAATTTTCCTGACAAATTTACCTCTGAAAATTTATTTTGATAAAAAAGAAAATTCCTTCAAAAAATTTTGGTAAACATCAAGTGATTTTATCACATTTTTCAAATTATAAAAACTTGCAAGAAAATTCTTTTCGAGAAATTCGCCCATGTACTAATTATATCCTTTACTTTTGTAGGAAATTCCAGGTATCCCAGACGGGAACAAAATCGGGTTCAACATTATACCGAGAATAAACTTGAAGAATGCGAAAGAATCAGAAATTGCCGATGCCTTAGCCAATTACACTGGGGCAAGTGAAGAAGTCCCGGGGACAGAATCGTGTCAATCAGTGGACACCTATGGGCTTTGTATGTAGATGGGGCCGTGAATGTATTTGGGTCAGACATGAAGACATTTTTAATGTATTCGAGGGATTCCTGTATAATTAGAACCCATGAAGCCAGTATGTTGATCCGACCGTGCAATGCCTTTCTGATTAAATTGAACAAAGGAATTTCTCCCGATGCTACAGGCGACCGACACGAGCAAGTGGACGCCGAAAGAAATAAAATATGGATTAGCCAATTACACTGCTCCAGTCTCTCTGTCAATCCTTGTTACCGTATTAAGAAAATGCCGGTATAAGGTTTTAGCTCAAGCAAAAGCGACAGAGGCCTTAGAAGTATTAAGGAGAAGTAGTGACCAGTTTGATATCATCCTCACCGCCATGGTAGGGATTGACATGGATGTTTTCGCTCTCTTGGAAGTCATCAATTCTGAATTAAACATGCCAGTCGTCGTAGTATCGGCAAGCGATGATCAGCAAGCCATAATGAATGTCGTCTTACACGGGGCCCAAGACGTCGTATCGAAACTAGTTAGGGTTCAGATGCTTCAAAACATATGGCAGCACGTGGTAAGGAAGCAATTGCACGATCAAGAGAACAATCATCAAGCCTTCAATATTGTTCCAAGCGACTGGAAAAAGAAGATGAGTTGGTCTCCCGAGCTGCATCGTATGTTTGTTAATGCAGTTCAGCAGCTAGGAATCGATTCGGCACAGCCGCAACATATACTGGAAATTATAAAGGTAGAGGGACTCACTAAAGGGAATGTTTCGAGTCATCTTCAGAAGTACAGAAAAAGAGTGAGAGAAAACAATGCAGCTCAGAATCAAGAAAACCAAGGCGGGACTGATCCAAGCCTGAACGTCAAGTCTCCTCGCCACCATAAGTTCCGCAGGTTAGCATGGGGCAAGCCACTTCCCATCATCAACCAAGCCAGTAGCCGTGCCATCAATCCCCCAGGCGTTAATCAAAGTATCCCCCAGAATCACCCTAATGCTCTTCAAGAGTATAGACCGCAGGAGCAGTGTGTTCAGATTCCTTGGTCTGAGCACCAACCTGTGACTAGAATTCATCCCACGATCAGCGCGCATGCGCAGCCAGAGAATCAGACAAGAAGTTATCCTAAGCACTTCCACTTCTCTAATCCTCGAATGGATGGAGTTTTTGGCAGCAGGAAAGTTGGTGATCCCCACACTTTCTCGAGTAATGATGAAGGCTCCAGCTCGAGAAGTCAAATTGCTCATGGCGAGGACAGAATGAGAAATCTACCGCCAGCATTTGCCAGCAACAATGCCCAATTCGAGCATCAGTCGCCGGAAGGTTCAAGAGATTACCTAGATGATGAGCTTACTGCCCTGGTCAACCAGTTTAGGGTTGACAAACGTCCGAAGCCACGATCAGGAGCCAGCGAGTAGGGACTCTCAAACATCGGTCATCCACACCCGAACCAGCACGAGACTAGCTGATTATCGAAGAACCGCAGGAGAGGAAGAACTGACCTTGAATAAGTGCACCTTTCTTTTCATGCTTAATTCCCCTGCGTATAATATTTCCCAGCTTTCTAGGTGTCTAGATTTAATTTAGGGGCAAGGGGGTAATTTATTTTTTATCCCGTCGAATGCGTGAATCCCTTTTTATGCTAGACTCAGGACGGATCAATTTGTGGCAACGTCGCTGACTGCCATAATGAGAAATGTTGAATGGCCTCACGTAGGGAAATTTCAAGTGAAAAGCCCAGGTGAGCTCGAAGACGGGTAATTGTGTGTCGTTCCAATTTACCCTCAATCGTTGCAAAATGCTAAATTGGATTTGTTCCATTCTCACCCAGGGGATTGCAAAGTGCCTCAAGAGTGTCGCAAAATGAAATGACGCAATGGAATGCGATAGGACTCATTTGCCTTGAAGGTAACCTTCAAATTAAAGGAGCCCTCCGGTCCACGGACCCGATGGCATAGAAAATGATGATGGTCCAAGGCAACCCAAAAGAAAACAAAGCCCAACTAAGCAAAGCACTTATGTGGCAAGCTCAAAGTGAAGGGCAACTCGAGACATACAATTCAATCCAGTCCAAATGAAGGAACTTCCTCAATTCAAATTCAGTGGAAGTACACACAAGGGTAAAACAGTATCGTTCCAATTTTTCTAGAATATGAAGAACATATACTGCCGCATTCTCTTTCATTTTGCAGGGGAAGTCTCTACTGGCCAGATTTTCCTGTCTACCATTCCCTATCAGTATCACCTCCACTACTCGTCTCCAATCTCGAGCCAAGCAAATCCGACGTCTCTACGGAAAAGCTGGAGGGGACGCCACCACTTTGAAAAAGAGAGAAGAAAAAAATGAGCCGAGTGGCAGACAAAGAAATTTTCAGCAGAAAAGAGGAGACGGCTCGTCTTTATTGAGGGACTCGCCAGCAAAATCGACGGTGGAGATAATGATAGGGGCCCCCTATCACGAAAAGATGGAAGGAGACGAGCCGAGCAAGAGACACGATAAGAAAAGAGGATTGAGAAAGGCCGGACCCTCTGGAGAAGCAATACAGTTGCTAAACCCACATTTAATTTTAAAAGAGACGCCATGCTCGGAAGAGGGTCTTAAGGCATAGGCAATCGCTCAGAAAAATTCAAAGAGAGTGAAAACACCGAAAGCGAGTAGCAAATCTTGAGAAATCATCAACCAAATCGAAGATGTCTCAACCCAATACTCCCGAGAGCTATCATTGCCTGCTGAATATGGGAGAGGAAGAGTTCAAAGCCATGTTTGGGATCGAGCCTATGGAGCCTGGCCCTTCCGCTGACGACGTCCAAAATCTCAGTAAAGATAAGGACAATAACGGTAAGGGTCAAAAGAAGAGTTACCGTCGCCATACTAAGGAGCAAGTACAAAGGCTTGAGGATTTCTTCAGAACATGCCCTATGCCAGACGGCAAACAGAAAATGGAACTGAGTCAAGAGTTAGGACTTGAACCTTTGCAAATCAAGTTCTGGTTTCAAAATAGGCGAACCCGAATGAAGGCTCGTCATGAGCACAACGAAGCCGAGTTTCTAAGAGTTGAAAATGAAAACCTCCGAGCGGAAAACAAGATGTATAAAGAAACTTTTGACTCCGCCACCTGCCCCAACTGCAATAGCCTCCTCCTCACCCTCGATGAAATGTATGATCTGAGGATCGAAAATGCACGTTTAAGAGGTGAGTTAGACTAGTTTATAACAGGATCGAGTTCTGTTGGAGCAGGGTACAAAAGGACCAATGATACTGGATCAGCATCAATACCTCTCGAGGAAGAAGGGACAGATCACCACCAAGTGGACATTGACGATGATCTTTTCGCCATAATCAACCAGTTTGATATCGGTAAAGCATCGTGACTGTGATGCACTTGTTCAGCCAGTAACCACCAGACCTTCAATATGGCCGATGCATACCTAATCCGGGATGAAGCCAGCTGATCATGGGAGAGCCTGCAGAGGAAGCAGAACCGATCCTGAATGAGTGAATGTGTTTTGTTTCCTTGCGTGATGTGTTTTTCTGCTTTTGTGAATGTGTAAAAGCAAGGAGTAATAATCCGACTTCCCCCTATTAAATGCTCGAATCCGCCACCTCACCAACCTCGCGACGAATTGATGGCAAGTAAAAATCTGCATAAACCTGAAGGGTAACTCCGTATTGTTTCAATTTACCCTCAGTTGCTCCAAGTTTTAAAATTAAGCCCCTCCTATTTTCAGGAATTTGCAAAAAGACCCAAAAATGAAATTCCTTGGTTGGACTAAATTGGGGCAAATCAACTCGTGGACATTACCACGGAATGAACAGCTTCAGACAAAGGAAAGTGCGAACGAGAGACCCGAACAATCTCAGACATGGGTAATTCTGTATCGTTCTAATTTGCACATAATCATCTCGAGTCCTGAATTTTTTTATTCCATTCTTAACAGGGATTGCAAATCACCTCGAGAAATACCGTAACAAGGCCCAAGGTGATACAACAGGGCCGCGTTATCCCCAAGGATTAACCTTTGAAAAGAAGCCCCATGGACACCTACGGTCCAATGGACCGAATGGAATACTCGACGAGTAATACCGAAGTCAATATTTTGCCACATTCTCGGCTTAATGGTGAAGCATCCAACAAAAGTTGAAGAAAACTCAATCCAGCAAAATTGGTAAAAGACTTGTCCAAGGCATTCAAGATGAAGGGTAAATCAGTATCGTTTCCAATTTATCCCTTTTAATACTGGTTGACATGTCTCCTTTTCTTGTTACAGGAAATATTTATACTAACATGTAACATGTTAAAGGAGACAAATCCAAAAGAAAATGATGATCATCTGACAAGATCTATTCTGGTGAAAAATGGGGGGCATTTAACCGCTAAACCATGGCGGTCGCTGTCACTAAATAAACCAAAATGCTCCCTCACCCATATGCCTCATCGTGCAGGGGCAAAACTTGAGACAAACCGCTCCTCGACATAAGGAGTGGGCATCCCAATTTGTTCAATCCACCCACATACCAGGGGTAATTCAAATCCGCCCATGTTTACACATTATATAAACACACATGATCCTAAAAGTTGTCACATCGGCATTGTGTTTACACATTTCACGAATTATGTATGACTATTCCGCATGTTTAATTTACCAACTCTAACTTAGAGCATAAACTGCATAGGAGACATCAAATGTGCAAAATGGGGCATAACAGGATGAGGAAAGGTAAACCATTTCCACACAGGTCTAACATTTTAATCTACAGATAAACAGCCTTTCTCTAGAGTGAAAGAAAGCCCTTTCGGAATGAAGTCCCCCATTCAGATTACATTCGAGGTGTTCACACTATAAGAACCTGCTTAAACAGAAGTGGTAATGCAATACATGATTCATATGTTGATCGATTGCATCATGAGTTATTACACAGACTGCCTTTAATCATGACAAACTTAGCTGAACAATTTTGCATGAACCAATGAACGCATTGATGAAAATGCTTGCACATGTTACCTCTGACATTGCCTGACAGGCAACACATTCCCGGTGTTCGAGTTACCTTCCAAAGTCTTGAAATTCATTCGGCAATTATTGAATGAACAAGCCTGGTTGTCGAGAAGCCACCAAGCATTTCTTCCAAATTCTCAGGTAAGTATATCTTTAACCTGAACCTTTCAAGAGAATGAATTCTGACGGTTGTTGGGGTACTCAAATCCATTGCGGTACATACAGGTATCTACCTTCTTCAATAAAGCATGATTTGTCTCAAGGACAGAAATGTTCGAGACCTTTTGATCTCTGCCTCTTTGGTTTATTCCTAAAGCGACAGGAGAATATAATTTGGGTTTAAGCTTCTGCAGGATTCCTGGTCTCTCCAGATTTCAGAATGGCACCCTTTGAGGTACACAAAGTCCTTCTTACAGGCAAATCAAGTCCTGCTTACAGGCAAACAAAGTCCTTCCTACAGCCAAAGCATGTCCTTCTTACAGGCACAAAGTCCTTCTTACAGGCACAAAGTCCTTCTTACAGGCACAAAGTCCTTCTTACAGGCAAATCAAATCCTTCTTACAAGCACAAAGTCCTTCTTACAGGCAAATCAAGTCCTTCTTACAGGCATAAAGTCCTTCTTACAGGCAAATCAAGTCCTTCTTACAGGCATAAAATCCTTCTTACAGGCAAACAAAGTCCTTCTTACAGACAAATCAAGTCCTTCTTACAGGCACAAAGTCCTTCTTACAGGCAAAGCACCAAGATCTTTTTACAGGCACCAAGTCCTTTCTACAAGCACCAAGTCCTTCTTACAGGTATCTCCATAGGGTGACCTGCCATACGGGTCAAATCTCAATCAAAATATAATCAGTAGAATCCTTTTATTAGGAATCTACCATGGTACGACCCACCATACGGGTCAAATGGTATGAACCACCATACAAGTCAAATTTTAATTCAAATTTTAATCAGTAGAATCCTTTTATTAGGAATCTACCATGGGTTGATCTACCATACGGGTTCAGGTTCAACCACTCTAAAGTTTTTTTTTTATATAACGAATCCTTAGGTTCTCATTTCATTTTCAGTGGAACATTTATGTCACGACTCTTTTTATTTCCTTGTATTGAGTCGATTAGAATTCAGGTGTCATCTCGTCTTTGAAATGAACCTCTACCGAGCTTCCTTTCAAAGAGGGGCAGCTGTTGACACCTGATTTTTAATCATTTTTTCTATTGCAAAAGTAATAAAAAAATCCATAAAAATTCATAAAATTGAAAAATCAACTTTGGGGACCTTAGCCAAGCCTAGAGAACTAATTTTGACCAAAAAATGATTTTTCATATTTTCAGTATTTTTTAGTATTTTTATTTTCGAAAATTCATGAAAAATAAAGAAAAAATGAGAAAATTACAAAATCAACTTTGGAAGCCTTGGCCAAGCCTAGGCAACCATTTTTGAACAAAAAATAAATTTTCATATTATATATATTTTTTAATTGTTTTAAAAAAAATACAAAAATACTTGAAAATTTTGGAAAAATAACATTTGAGGCCAAAAAAATACACAAAGATAGTTAATATTTTTATTTTAAATCTATTTTCATATTGGCCATCGCAAATTCAGAAAAATCCAATTCGAGTCACGTGTTCCTTCACGAGTATAATCTCGAATCGGGCCTAAAAAAAATTTAATTTGAGTCAACTTATTTTTAATTTTCACTTTTTATGAGTTGTGACATTGTCTTCTAATATTTTAAATTTTGATCTTGGCCCAATTATACCCAGAATGACTCAATTTTGCAAAAAGGCTTTAATTAAATTCTGCATTATTTTCAGCGGCAAGAAATGAGCTTAAATTTGACATGTGGTAAATTTTGGTGTGTCAAAAATTGTGAGGAGATTTGGACTTAAAGAAATATATTTTTCAGGGATTGAATTTTAAATACTTAAAATTCAAGGACTAGAGTGCAAATACCTAACTCTTGAAGGATTATTTTACAAATAACAAAAAGAAGAGTTAGTGGATAAATTAGAATAGATAAGGGAAGATGGAGAAGAGGAGATGAAGAAGAGAAGTTGGAGAAGAATGGATGGAGAAAATAAGATAAGAATAGAGAATGGAAGATGGAGATGAAGAAGAGTTAGTAGAGAAATTAGAATGGAAGATAAGAATAGAGAAGGGAAAATGGAGATGAAGAAAAGTTAGTGGAGAAATTAGAATGGGAGATAAATATGGAGAAGGGAAGATGAAGATGAAGAAAAGTTAGTGGAGAGATTAGAATGTGAGATAGAGATGGAGAATGGAAGATGAAAATGAAGAAGAGTTAGTGGAGAAATTAGAATGGGAGATAGAGTTAGTGGAAAAATTATAATGGGAGATAGATGAGTAAATTATAAAAGGAGGAAGAAGTGAGCTTGAGAGATGAACTTTTTTGGAGAGAAAATTTTGGATGTTTGAGAGAGTTTTGGGAGATTAAAGAAAAATTTGAGAGAAAGAAAATACCAAAAGAGAGAGAATTTTGAAGATGATGGGAGTTTAAAGCTAGGGGTTATCATCACAAATTCCTTCATCGATCAATATAAATCAAGAGTTCATCCTCGTCAATGAGCAAGCAAATTCGAGCTAAGTGTTTTTATTTATTCATTTATTTATGGTTTTACTCGCAAATTAGCACAAATTGTATACACTTTCTCCATCTCCCATTTTTTCCCATATTTTATGTCAGGAGAAGGATATCTCTATGTCAACAGCAAAAATCTCGTAAAGATGCAAAAATCGGCCCAGACAAGCTCCTAAGCTGTCCACCGATTTCTCAACTGATCTGTGACTAAAAGTTCCTCTTAATTCAAAAGAAACTCTCTATATTGGGAACATAGAGACCGAAAATCAATTATAGAAATCCCTCCCAAAAAAACGGGAGATAAGTACTCTTTCCACTCTTCTGGTTTTAGGTGCAGATTAGCACATATTTTGTATACTGACACTTCACTCTATTTTATGTCAGGAAGCCGCAGCTCTATATCAATGGTCAACCCTATGGAAGCACAAAATCGGCTTGGAGGAGTCCTCAAGCGCGCACAAATTTCAAATTGTTGAATCAATTCGTTGTATTTCATTTTAAAGAATTCATACCCCAAAATGGAGAGAACAAAGTCCATCCGCAATTTAAATACCTGCACAATAAATCTCAAAGGGAAGAGCCAATCCAATGCTTAGCCTCCCATTGAAGGTTTTTACTTACAGTTGTTAAATACCTACAACTTAAATACCTGTACCTTAAATCCCAAAGGGAAGAGCCAAGCCAATGCTTAGCCTCCTATTGGAGGTTTTTACTTACAGTAGTTAAATACCTGCAACTTAAATACATGTACCTTAAATCCTAAAGGGAAGAGCCAAGCCAACGCTTAGCCTCCCATTAAAGGTTTTTACTTACAATAGTTAAATACCTGCAACTTAAATACCTGTACCTTAAATCCCAAAGGGAAGAGCCAAGTCAATGCTTAGCCTCCTATTGGAGGTTTTTACTTACAGTAGTTAAATACCTGCAACTTAAATACCTGTACCTTAAATCCCAAAGGGAAGAGCCAAGCCAATGCTTAGCCTCCCATTGGAGGTTTTTACTTACAGTAGTTTAAATACTTGCAACTTAAATACCTGTACCTTAAATCCCAAAGGGAAGAGCCAAGCCAATGCTAGGCCTCCCATTGGAGGTGTTTATTCACTGTCATGTACTTCCTATAATTTAATTTTTGAATCATCAGACCCAAAAGATGAGTAGGTCGTAATACTGCACAGAAGTCGTTAACACACTCCCTCTTTCGGCTTCAGGGAATCTTTAACACTTAAAAAAATATAACAAATAAAAATATATACCATCCATGCATCCTATTTAAAAAGTGAAAACACAAAAGAAAATACCCTACTAGAGCCTTAGGAATAAACCAAGCCTGAGTTGCCGAATTAGGATATCCATAAAATTAAGGTACCAAAAGGGCATTAGTTTTAATTAACTAGTGTAACCAAGTCCCCGAGCTCATAATCTCTGGTTCGTAAGAATAAATTAGTTCTCCCGCTAATTTATTTAGGTTTCTAATCGACCTACCAAGAACGATTAGTGGCGACTCCAAATTTCAAAATCATTTAAACAAAAACCAAAGTTGCGATTCGGTAGGGCTTGGGAGGGTCCGCGTTAGGTTAGTCAAATCTAATTAACCTAATAATCCGTTAACCCCTTTAAAATTTAAAAATTTTTTAGAGGGTCGCGACATAGATCAATTCATAACATGATTAAGTTCTGTTGGGACGAGGTACGAAAAGACCGAGTCTACAAAACAAGCATTGATGCATTCTAAGGAGGAGGGGATGCATCATCACCGAGCAAGTAACCTCGACGATGAGATCGCCGCCATGATCAACCAGTTTGATGTTGATGAAGCACCGGGGCTTTAATGTGCACACGGAGTCTGTATTTCGAACCTGGTAATCACGGATCCTGCAACATGACCGATGTGTACTAAATCTGGAACGAAGCTGGCTGATCACTAACAGACCCACAAAAGAAACCGAGCGGATCCTGAACAAATGCATAAGTTTTATTTCCTGGCAGGGGATGTTATTTACTTTTATCAACGTCCTGAATTAATGCAAAAGCAAGAAGTAATCATTTCCCTTTCCCCTATTAAATGCTCGGAGCTGTTACCGCTCCAAACTCGAAAAAATTAATTACGAGTAAAAATCCGCGTAAACTCGCAGGGTAGCTCCGTATCATTCCAATTTACCCTCAATTGCTCCAGTTTTAAATTGAACCGCTTCTATTCTCAGGAATTTGCAAATTGGTCCGATAACGGTCATGCCCAAATGCGAAGTTCTCGTATTGAACGAGACTGGGGCCAAGTCAACTCGTAGACATTACCACATGACGGACAGATTCGAATAAAAAAAAACATGAGCAAAAAATACAAGCAATTTCCAAGATGGGTAATTCTGTATCGTTCCAATTTACCCATAAACGCCTTGAGTTTTGAATTGATTTATTCTGTCTTAACAAGGACTGTAGATTGCCTTGAAAAGGACCGTGACGTGAAATTACCCAGGGCAAAACCATGTCATCTCGAAGATGAACCCTTAAAAGAGAACTTCCTTGGACACTTAAGGCCTTGTAGGCCTGATGGCACAGAAGTGACAGTGGTCCAAAGCAATCCAAGTTCGATCTCCAAGCCTTGGCCCAAATGACAAAGTGTCCAACAGAAACTGGAGACAAACTCGACCCAATGAACCTAATAAAGGGATCATGCGAAACATTCAAGATGAAAGGTAAACGAGTATCGTTTCCAATTTATCCCTTCTAATACCGGCTAACATGTCTCCTTTTCTTTTGACAGGAAGCGTTAATACTAACATTTAACATGTCGAAGAAAACGGCCCCAAGGGGCGAAATTATGATCATCCAATAAGATTTATTCTGATGAAAGTGGAGCAAATTGATGGCTACCCTGGATTGAAAAATGGACGTTCAATCGACAACCGTGACGGTTGTTAACATTGAAAAGGCCCAAATGCTTCACTTAACCCATGCTTTTTGTTGCACAAAGGCAAAGTCAGATACGGGCCATTCCTCGACTTAAGGAGTAGACTCCCAATTTGCTCGATCTACCCACATATCCAGGGGCAATTCAAATTCACCCATTTTCTTCCACGCTTGCATTTTTGGTGAACACATATAAGGCTGAAAACTACTACATCTGCATTGCGTTTACACATGCCACGATTCATGTATGACTATTCTGCATGTTTAATGCGCCGATTCTGACTTAGAGCATGATCTACATATGATGTATCGAATGTGTAGAATGAGGCACGACAAGATGAAGAAAGGTGACCCCATTTTCATACACGTCTCATATCCACAGTGAGTGGTGTGCCAAATAGGTTTCGCATTCCCTAAGGCAATGGTTTTTCTCGCGAAAGGTACGATACCGAAAGGAATGAGGCATTCATTTCTCTATCCTAAACACTATAGGTGACCATTGATAACCCATTTGAGCGACAATTTCATTTTGTAACCCCTGTCAAGAACCACCCACACATCGGGGCTAAATGGAAGTAGTTCCAACAAATAGCACGAGGTAAAAGGTTAGAAATTTTCTTACTCAGATTAACATCAATTTTCGAGTGTTCCTTTAATTTCAGCCTCGTACGGTAACTCAAGTGCCTTAAGACGACGAAAAGCATTCGTTTCTCTATCTAATACACTCATATCCTTTGCACTACCCAATTGAGCCTGCATATTCTTTTCTTAAAACCCCGTTGGTGATGATTGCTCATTACAAGATAAAGATGGCACTACCTCAAAGCAAAAGAACTCAGAAGAAGTAAGGTCTACACAAAGTTCCTGAGTCAACTCTTCAAGTATGCTAGACCTTTGATATGTATGTGCATGCAACACAATCTTTGAAAATTCCGTTTCCTAGACAGAATAAAAAAAGAAAAGGCAAAAGTGCAAAAGTGCCAGTCAAAAGCAAGGCCAATGCCCATTTAAATCAATGTCCATGTACACTCGGTGAAAACATCTTGTCTTCTGTTGTAAATTCCCAATGAGATTTGATTGCCAAAGAAGACTCTTCGAATGGGTCAAATTGTAAAATATACTCAGGTGAAGTTTATACCGTTCAGAAGTGACAACGGTATCGGCAGAAGTTGACACCTTCCTCATACAACAACGGTGTCCTCTGAAGGCTATTCTAAGGGCCGAGACTTGCGACAAAGATATGATGATCACCAATATCAAACCCAACTCATATATCTTCTGGGCCAAAATAAGCCTTTTTATTTTCTTGATCTCCAATCCCAACCTACGTTACAACACGTGAAAGTCTTTTCTAATTAAGGTGCTTGAATTAATGTAGAGTTGAATGACTTTAAGCATCGCTTGAAAAGGTACGAGCAAGAATATTTCTCTCTCATTTTTGCAGGGTACTTGACTTGTAAACCCGGAGCAAATGATGAACACTTTTTGTCGATGGCATTGACTCAAAAGAGTCCCCTTTGTTAAGCCTTTGTTAAGACCTCCAGATCGACGTGGTCGTACTCATTGCGAGATTACTCAGACCCTTGTTGAATGCGATGATGGTAAGATCGAACGATTTCTCTTCAATCCTGGAGTCAAGATAAATAGCCTTTCTCGAGAGTGAGAGAAAGCCCTTTTGGACTGAAATTCTCCATTCAAATCACATTTAAGGTATTCATACCATGATAATCTCCTTGAACAGAATTGGTAATGCAAACTGGACATAATAGTTTTGCATGATCCACATTTTGATTGATTGCATCATGAGTTATCACATAGACTGCTTCTAGTCATTACAAACTTAGCTGAATAAGTTTTGCATGAACCAATGAACTCATTGACGAAAATGCTTGCACATGTTATCTCTGACACTGCCTGACAAGTAGCACATTTTCGATGTTCGAGTTACCTTCCTAGGTTTCAAAATTCATTTGGTGATTATTGAATAAACAAGCCTAATCGTCGAGAAACCACCAGGCGTTTCTTCCAAATTCTCAAGCAGGTATGTTTTCAACCTGAACCCTTTGAGGTAACTTAAGTCGGGTTTAAGCTTCTGCAAAATTCTTAGTCTCCGCAGATCTCAGAATGGCACTCTTTGAGGTAAGTTAAATTAGGTTTGAATTTCTGCAGGATTTCTGGTCTTCCCAGGTCCCAGAATGGCAACGTTCAAGGCAAGTAAAATTGGGTTTGAGCTTCTACAGGATTTCTGGTCTCCCTAGATCCCAGAATGGCACCCTTTGAGGTAAGTTAAATTGGGTTTGAGCTTCTACAGGATTCCTGGTCTTCCCAGATCCCAGAATGGCACCCTTTAAGGTAAGTAAAATTGGGTTTGAGCTTCTGCAGGTTTCCTGGTCTCCCCAGATCTCAGAATAGTGCCCTTAGAAACACAAAAGTCCTTCTTACAGGCACAAAGTCCTTTCTACATGCACACCAAAGTCCTTTTTACAGGCACCAAAAGCCCTTCCTACAGGCACACAAAGTCCTTTCTATAGCCACACAAAGTCTTTTCTACAGGCACCAAAGTCCTTTGTACAGGCACACAAAGTCCTTTCTACAAGCACCAAAATTCTTTTTACAGGCACACCAGAGTCCTTCCTACAGGCACACAAAGTCCTTTCTACAGGCACCAAAAGTCCTTTCTACAGGCGCACAAAGTCTTTTCTACAGGCACCAAAAGTCCTTTCTACAGGCACACCAAAGTCCTTTCTACATGCACCAAAATCCTTTTTACAGGCACCAAAATCCTTCTTATAGGCAACCCAAAGTCCTTACAGGCAACACAAAAGTCCTTCTTACAGGCAACCCAAAGTCCTTTTTACAGGCAACACAAAAGTCCTTCTTACATGCAACCAAAGTCTTTCTTACTAGCAACCCAAAGTCCTTCTTACAGGCACCAAAATCCTTCTTACAGGCAACCCAAATTCCTTTTTACAGGCAACACAAAGTCCTTCTTACAGGCACAAAAATCCGTCTTACAGACAACCCAAAGTCTTTTTTACAAGCACCAAAATCCTTCTTACAGGCAACCCAAAGTCCTTCTTACAGGCACCAAAATCCTTCTTACAGGCAACCTAAAGTCCTTCTTACAGGCAACACAAAAGTCCTTCTTACAGGCCACTAAAGTCCTTTCTACAAGTACACAAAAGTCCTTTTTACAGGCACCAAAGTCCTTCTTACAGGCATCAAAGTCCTTTCTATAGGCACACCAAAAGTCCTTTCTACAGGCATACAAAGTCCTTTTTACAGGCACACCAAAGTCTTTTCTACGGGCACCAAAATCCTTTTTACATGCACCAAATTCCTTCTTACAAAAACCCAAAGTCCTTCTTACAGGCAACACAAAAGTCCTTCTTACATGCAACAAAAAAATCCTTCTTACAGGCAACCCAAAGTCCCGGCCACCAAAGTCCTTTCTAGAGACACACAAAAGTCATTCTTACAAACACCAAAGTCCTTTCTATAAGCACCCAAAGTCCTTTCTACAGGCACACAAAAGTCCTTTTTACCGGTACCAAAGTCCTTTCTACAGATACCCAAAGTCCTCTCTACAAGTACACAAAAGTCCTTCTTACAGGCACCAAGTCTTTTCTACAGGCACAAAGTTCTTTTTACAGGCATTTCCATGGGGTGACCCACTATACGGGTCAAATCGTAATCCATTTAATCGGTAGAATCCTTTCGTAGAAATCAACCATAGGGTGACCTACCATACGAGTCAAATTTCAATCAAAGTTTAATCAGTAGAATCCTTTTGATAGGAATCTACCATGGGTTGACCTACCACACGGGTCCAAGTTCAACCACCCTGAGGTTTTCTTATAACGAATCCTTAGGTTTTCATTCCACTTTTAGTAGAGCAATCATGTTAGGCAGCAACCATACGATGAGCAAGTAAGCTGCAGGTAAATCCCTTACCTATTTATATCTCCCTCACTTCATAAGAGCTTCCTCAAGCCCAGCCTGGATCAGAACTTACACAGAGAGGTATTAGAGATCAAATGTCACGACTTTTTTTATTTCATTGTGTTGAGTTGATTAGGATTCAGGTGTCATCTCGCCTATGAAATGAACCTCTACCGAGCTTCCTTTCAAAGAGAGGCAGCTGTTAACACACGATTTTTAATCATCTTTTCACTTTTAAAATTAATTAAAAAAATCCATAAAAAAATTCATAAAATTAAAAAATCAACTTTGGCAACCTTGGCTAAGCCTAGGAAACCAATTTTGATCAAAAAATAACTTTTCATATTTTCAGCATTTTTCGATATTTTTATTTTCAAAAATTCATAAAAAAAATCATAAAATTAAAACAAAATCGAAGTTGGGGACATTGGCCAAGCCTAGAGAACCATTTTTGAACAAAAAATGATTTTTCATATTTTTTGTATTTTTTTATATTTTTCTAGAAATTAGGAAAATATTTAATAAATAATAGCATTTGAGGCCACAAAAATACATAAAAATAGTCAATAGTTTTCTTTTAAATCCCTTTTCATGTTGGCCATCATAAATTTAGAAAATCCAATTCGGGGTCGTGTATTCTTTCACAAGCATAATCTCGAATCAGGCCTAAAAAATTCAATTTGAGTCAATTTATTTTCATTTTTTACTTTTAGGAGTTGTGACATTGCTCTCTAATATTCTAAATTTTCATCTTGGCCCAATTATATCCAAAATAACTTAATTTTGTAAAAGGGCTTTAATTAAATTTTGCATTATTTTCAGCAGCAAGAAATGAAGTTAAATTTGACATGCGGTAAATTTCGACTAAGTATAAGGGAGGTGTGTTGAAAATTGTGAGAGGATTTGGACTTAAAGAAATATTTTTTCAGGGACCGAATTGCAAATACTTAAAATCTCAGGGACTAGAGTGTAAATTCCTAACTCTTGAGGGATTATTTTGCAAATAACAAAAAGAAGAGTTAGTAGAGAAATTAGAATAGAGAAGGGAAGATGGAGAAGAAAAGATGGAGAAGAGAAGATGGAGAAAATAAGATAAGAATAGAGAAGGGAAGATGGATAAAAAGAAGAGTTAGTAGAGAGATTAGAATGTGACATAGAGATAGAAAAGGGAATATGAAAATGAAGAAAAGCTAGTAGAGAAATTAGAATGGGAGATAGAGTTAGTGGAAAAATTAGAATGGGAGATAGATGAGTTTATTATAAAAGGAAGAAGAAGTGAGCTTGATAGAGGAATTTTTTTGGAGAGAAAATTTTGGACATTCGAGAGGGTTTTAGAAGATTGAAGAAAAATTAGAGAGAAAGAAAATACCAAAAAGAGAGAAAAAATTTTGAAAATGATGGGAGTTTAAAGTTAGGAGTTATCATCACCAATTTCTTCATCGATCAACATAAATCAAGAGTTCATTCTCGCCAACGAGCAAGCAAATTCGAGCTAAGCGTTTTTATTTATTCAATTATTTGTGGTTTTAGTCGCAAATTAGCACAAATTGTCTACACTCCTCCCCATTTTCCTAATATTTTATGTCGGGTGAAGGATAGCTCCACATCAAAGGTAAAATTTCGAGGAGATGTAAAGTTGGCCCAAAGAAGTTTTGAAGGCAAATCTCACCCAACCCGTCGATGGATTTTAGCTCAAATTGTC
Organism: Psidium guajava; assembly: GCA_016432845.1. Taxonomy (NCBI): domain Eukaryota; kingdom Viridiplantae; phylum Streptophyta; class Magnoliopsida; order Myrtales; family Myrtaceae; genus Psidium; species Psidium guajava. The sequence goes on from CM028226.1 coordinate 36,748,840, forward strand.
CAATCAATTTGTTGTGATTTATTTTAAAGAACTCATGGAGAAGGCAAATCTCATCCACTGGAGGTCTTTATTTACTGCAATTTAAATTCTCCACCATTAAACCCCAGAGGGAAGAGCCAAGCCAATTCTAGGCCACCCATTGATGGTTTCACTTACCGTCATTTAAATTACTGTAATTTAATTCCTGTACCATTAAATCTCAAAGGGAAGAGCCAAGCCAATTCTAGGCTGCCATTGGAGGTTTTAATTACCGTCATTTAAATTACTGCAATTTAATTCCCGCACCATTAAATCCAAAAGGGAAGAGTCAAGCCAATGCTAGGCCGCCCATTGCAGGTTTTACTTACCCTCATTTAAATTCCTGCAATTTAATTCCTGCACCATTAAATCCCAAGTGGAAGAGCCAAACCAATGCTAGGCCGCCCATTGGAGGTTTTACTTACCGTTACTTAAATTCCTGTAATTTAATTCCTACACCATTAAACCCCAAAGGGAAGAGCCAAGCCAATGCTAGACCACCTATTAGAGGTTTTACTTACTATCATTTAAATTCTTGCAATTTATTTCCTGCACTATAAAACCCCAAAGGGAAGAGCCGAGCCAATACTAGGCCGCCCGTTAGAGGTTTTACTTACTGTCATTTAAATTTCTATAATTTAATTCCTGTACCATTAAACCCCAAAAGAGAGGGCCAAGCCAAGGCTGAGCCATCCATTGATGGTCTTTATTTATTGTCATTCCTGTAATTAAATTTTTGAATCATCGACCCCAGAATGAGTAGGCCGAGCCACCTATTGGGAGGTCATAACACTGCACAGAAGCTGTTAACACACTCCCTCTTTCGGCTTCAAGGAATTTTAATACTTTGAAGATACCAAAAATCCATGCATTCCATTTAAAAAGTGAAAACACAAAAAGAGAACACTCCACTAGAGTCTTAGAAATAAACCTAGCATGAGTTACCAAATTAGGATATCCATGAAATTAAGGTACCGAAAGGGCATTAGCTTTAATTAACTAGTGTAACCAAGTTCCCGAACTTATAATCTCTAGTTCGTAGAAGTAATTTAATCCTCCCGCTAATTTACTTAGGTTTCTAATCAACCTTCCAAAAATAATTAGTGGCGACCCCAAATGTTAAAATCATTTGAATAAAAATCAACGTTGCGATTCGGTAGGACTTGGGTGGGTCCGTATCAGGTTAATCCATCTAACTAACCTAATAATCCGTTAACCTAGGAAATTTCCATCGATCGAAAAAAATTTCGGGTTGCGACATCGGTCGGTCCATGCTAGGCGTCAGTCAAATTTTGAACCAAACAGCATGGCCATCTTTTTCAAAAGAAAATAAAAATCAAATTCACCCCTTCATTTCTAAAAAAAATGTGAAAAATCCCTCCAGGGAATTTTTGTTACCACTAAATAATTTTGTCACCTCTTTACTATTTCAATAAAAATGAGATTTTCCTGACAAATTTACCTCTGTAAATTCATTAAAAAGAAAAATTCTTTCAAAAAATTTGAGAAAACGTCAAGTGATTTTATCACATTTTTCAAATTATAAAAACCTGCACGAAAACTCTTTTTGAAAAAAAATATACCCATGTTTTTCTAAGAAGATTTTTTAGTTTTGCAAAAATAAAATTGAACTAATATAGGAGTCATGGACCGACCTCTCTTTTGTCATGTACTAATTATGTCTTTTACTTTTGCAGGGAATCCTAGGTACCCCTGGGTGGGAGTAAAAATTAGGCACAGCAATACACCTGGAATAATTTTCGAAAATACAAAGGGATGAAAAATACCGAGGCGTTAATCGTTAATCCAGGTGACAAGCGAAGAAGTCCATCTCTGAGAGACAAAATTGTGTCAATCACTGAACTTATATGGGCTGTGTATTCCGATACGACGATGGATTTATACAAATCAAACACGATGCCATTTTTAATGTATTGAGAGGGGTTCCTGTATTTTGTTGAAGAAAAAAATACATAAACTGTACAATCATAGTCCATGAAGTGAGTATGCCAACTCAACCTTGTAATGTCTTTCCAAGTAAATCAACCAAAGTCTTGCCTTTTAGCTTTCTCGAATTCGATCAACATAGAGGATTTTGAAGGATCGGCATTTTATTGCTAAATATGGCCCATAGACATTTCTGCCGACATTTCGACCGACACAAGCAGGTGGACTCCAAAAGATAACATCAGCAAAGCAGGGGCACACAACAGGTGGCCCGATTCATTTATTAGGACACTGATGGAGTGGTTACGACTTTAGTAAGTTACACGATTAAGCGCGGCTCTCTAGGCTGTTGGTAGAGGCCACCGCTGAATGCTTCTTTAATATTCTTGATATCATCGTCTACTGCGGCTAACAAGAACATCAGGAAGGATGTTAAGCCTCAGTATTTCCTGTGCCTTGAAACGATCTATCGTGATATACAGAAGAAGAGATAGATGGAAAATTAAAGTACAAACATGCGAAACTTTCTTTCATTCCATTCATCAACGAGTTTTACAACAACTCACTGGGGAGGAAAAGTAAAACCAAACTGAGCCTTAATAAGCATTACAAAAAAGTTTAACTGACTCTCCATGAAGTTGATGCTTTGTCTACACTAAGCGATCTGGGATTCAAGATCTGCAATCTTGAAGAAGAGGCGGGTACACTTCTCCTTGTGCCTGGCTGCATTCATCTTATGGTGTTCAACGGCGAATTTCAAGTTGTCGATCAGATCTTTCTCGAAAGCTATATCCGCTGTTAGATCATCAAATCTCCTCTCCAGCCACTCACATCTGAACTTCATTACAACATCCCTTGGGTTATGCTCAAAGTACGTATGATTCAAAGCCAAGCGCTCCACCAGCTTCTCTCTCTTGTGAACTAACAACGAGACCCACTCCTCAGCAGACTTGATAGCCTCTTTGTATCGAGCAACTGAGCATTCTGCAAACTCCAAGCATTCAGATCGATCCTGATAGCGAGCCTTCACGACACGGGCTAAGGTAATCGTTTCCTGGGTATTTCGACAAGCCTCCAAGAAGTTAATAAAGACGTGTGGGAACGCCCTGTATTCCCTCTCCAAGTTGGTGCTTTCGATTGAAGAGTTGTTCACTTCCCTGAACAAACCAAGGATTTCAGATTCAACACTCGGATGATGGGCTATGTGAATATAGCCTCGGCCAAGAAGATGGTAAAGTCTTTCCCATTTGAACATAACTTTAGCCGGGAGTATCTGTGTGGGAAGACTGGCCATTTTTGTTAAAAGATGGAGGAGAAAATCAGAGCCGGCGAGCAGAAAACGAAAGAAAGGAGGAGAGAGGTGAAGTAGATGATCAGAATGCGAAGGTGACAATCTACTTCCAATTAACTTTGGACTTCACAGGGGCAGTTTTTATTTGGCCAGATTTTCCTATCCATCATTCTCTGTCGGCAACACCCCCGTTGGCTCGAATTCCAATCAGGCCGCGACCTTGAGCCAAGCAAATCCGACGTCTCTGCAGAAAAGTTAGACGGAATGCCACTATTATGAAAAAAGAAAGAATGAAAAAACGAGCTGAGTAGGAGACAGAGAAATTTTCGGCAGAAAAGGAGATACGACTCGTCTTTATCGGAGAACTCGCCAGCAAGTTGATGGTGGAGATAACGACAAGGGGGCCTCTACCATGAAAAGATGGAAGAAGATGAGCCAAGTGAGAGATACGATAAAAAAGGAAATGTGAGAAAAGACTGAACTCTCGAGAGAAGCAATACATTCTTCCAACTCCACACTTGAATGGATAAAGGAGACATTCTCCTGATAATCTTCATCTACGCTCTGAAAAGAGTTTCAAAGACGATCGCCCGGAAAAACCCAGAGAGATAGTGGAAATACAAGAAGAAGTAGCAAACCTTGAGGAACCATTAACCAAATCGAAGATTTCTCAACCCAACACACTTGAGAGCTATCGTTACCTGCTGAATATGGGAGAGGAAGAGTTCGAGGTCATGTTTGGGATTCAAACCATGGAACCTGGCCCTTCCGCCGACGATGTCCAAGATCTCGATAAAGACAAGGACAACAAGAGTCAAAGGAAATATTACCGTCGCCATATTGAGGAACAAAAACAAAGGCTTGAGGATTTCTTCAAAATATGCCCCATGCCAGACGGCAAACAGAGAATGGAACTGAGCCAAGAGTTAGGACTAGAACTCTCGCAAGTCAAGTTTTGGTTTCAAAATAGGCGAACCTGAATGAAGACTCGATATGAGTGCAATGAGGTCGAGTTTTTAAGAGCTGAAAATGAAAAACTCCAAGCAGAGAACAAGATGTATAAAGAAGCTTTTGATTCCGCCACATGCCCCAACTGCAATAGGCTCCTCACCCTCGACGAAAGGCAGTATCTGAGGGTTGAAAATGCTCATTTAAGAGGTGAGTTAGATCAGTTTACAACAAAATCAGGTTCTGTTAGAGCGAGGTACGAAAAGACCGAGCCTATGGAGCCAGTATTAATGCCTTCCAAGGAGGAGAAGATGTATCACCACCGTGCAAGTAGCGTCAACGACGAAATTGCCGCCATGATCAACCAGTTTGACGTTGATGAAGCACTGGGGCTGTAACGTACATGGAGCCCGTATTTCGAAGCTGGTGATCTCAAGACCTTCAACATGGTCGACGCGAACCTAATCCGGAACAAAGCTAGCTAATTCACTCAAGAGCCTACAAAGAAAGGAAGATCAAACTTGGATGAATGCATCTGCTTCGTTTCCTTACTCGTTTTCCATTTTTATCAATGTCTGGAATTAATGTAAAAGCAAGAAGTAGTAATCTCCCTTCCCCCTTGTCGCGACCTAAAATTCATTTTTTTTAGGTTAATGGATTACCAGATTAATTGATTAAATTAACTAACCTAGTTCGAGCTCTCCCAAGCTCTACCAAATCGCGATTTTGGTTTTTTGTTCAAATGGTCTTAAATTTTGGAGTCGCCACTAATCATTTTTGGTAGGTTGATTAGAAACCTAAGTAAATTAGCGGGAGAACTAAATTACTTTTACGAACAAGAGATTATGAATTCGGGGACTTGGTTACACTAGTTAATTAAAACTAATGCCCTTTTGGTACCTTAATTTCATGGATATCCTAATTTGGCAACTCAGACTTGATTTATTCCTAAGGCTCTAGTGGAATGTTCTCTTTTTGTATTTTCACTTTTTTAAATGGAATATACGTGAGTGACATTTTTTTTTGCATTTTCAAAATATTAAGTATTTCCCTGAAGCCGAAAGAGGGAGTGAGTTAACGACTTCTGTGCAGTGCTGCGAGCTACTCATTTTGGGGTTTAGTGATTCAAAAATTAAATTACAGGAAGTAAATGACAATACATAAAGACCACCAATGGATAACTCAGTCTTGGCTTGGCCCTCTCCTTTGGGGTTTAAGGTGCAGGAATTTAAATTGCAGAAATTTAAAATGACCTCCAGTGAGCGGGTTCTGCCCTTCACATTCTGGGGTTTAAATTCTTTAAAATAAAATGAATTGATTTGACAATTCGGGCCGAAATCCATTGACGGATCAATTGAAAATTTAGTGGGCACTCAAGAGCTCGTCAGCGTCAATCTTACACCTCCACGGGATTTACCGTTGACTTGGAGTTATCCTTTGCCTAACATAAAAATATGGAGAAATGGAGTAATGGAGCAAATATGATTTAATTAACATTAAAAATTAGAACAATAAAAGAAGCACTTAGCTTAAATGGCATTATGAGAAGTGCTTGATGGATATAACTGGTTCATGCCTGAAATCAAATATGGGGAAATGGGAGAAGAGTAGAAAATTTGGGCTAGTTTATACTAAAAAATCAAAGAGAGTAGAAGGACACTTAACTTCAAATGTGGGATGAATTCTTGATTTATGTTGATCGATGAAGAAATTGATGATGATGACCCTCTAGCTTTAAACTCCCATCATCTTCAAAATTCTCTCTCTCTTTTTGGTATTTTTTTCTCTCAAATTTTTCTTCAATCTCCCAAAACCCTCTCAAACATCCAAAATTTTCTCTCCAAAAACTTTCCCTCTCAAGCTCACTTCTTCCTCCTTTTATAACCCACTCATCTATTCTAATTTTTCCACTAACTCTATCTCCCATTTTAATTTCTCCACTAACTCTTCTTCATTTTCATCTTCCCTTCTCCATCTCTATCTCACATTCTAATCTCTCCACTAACTCTTCTTCATCTTCATCTTCCATTCTCCATATTTATCTCCCATTCTAATTTCTCCACTAACTCTTCTCCATCTCCATCTTCCCTTCTCTATTCTTATCTTATTTTCTCCATCCATTCTTCTCTATTTTCTCTTCTCCATCTCCTCTTCAACATCTTCCCTTCTTTATTCTAATTTCTCCACTAACTCTTCTTTTTGTTATTTGCAAAATAATCCTTCAAGAGTTAGGTATTTGCACTCTAGTCCCTGAATTTTAATTATTTATAATTTAGTCCCTGAAAAAATATTTCTTTAAGTCCAAATCTTCTCCCAATTTTTGACACAATTCACCGCATGTCAAATTTAAGCTCATTTCTTGTTACTGAAAATAATATAAAATTTAATTAAAGCCTTTTTTGTAAAATTGGGTCATTCTAGGTATAATTGTGCCAAGATGAAAATTTAGAATATAAGAGAACAATGTCACAACTCCTAAAAGTGAAAAATGAAAATAAATGGACTCAAATTGAAATTTTTTATGCCCGATTCGAGATTATGCTCGTGAAGGAATACATGACCCCGAATTGGAGTTTTTAAATTTACGATGGCCAACATGAAAAGGAATTTAAAAGAACAATATTGACTATTTTTATGTATTTTTGTGGCCTCAAATGCTATTATTTATGAAATATTTTCCTAATTTCTAAAAAATATATTTAAAAAATACAAACAAAATATGAAAAATTATTTTTTGCTAAACAATGGTTGCCTAAGCTTGGCTAAAGCTTCTAAAGTTGATTTTGCAATTTTCTCATTTTTTCTTGATTTTTTATGAATTTTCGAAAATAAAAATATCGAAAAATACTGAAAATACGAAAAATCATTTTTTTGGTCAAAATTGATTCCCTAGGTTTGGCCAAGGTCCTCAAAGTTGAGTTTTTAATTTTATGAATTTTTATGGATTTTCTATTAATTTTTGAAAATAAAAAAAATAATTAAAAATCAGGTGTCAACAGCTGCCCCTCTTTGAAAGGAATCTCGATAGAGGTTCATTTCAAAGACGAGATGACACCTGAATCCTAATCGACTCAACACAAGCAAATAACCAGAGTCGTGACATTGATCCTCCATACCCCTCGGTGTAAGCTCTGATTTAGGCCAGATTTGAAGAGGCTCCAATGAATTGAAGGAGAGATTTGGAGAGGAGAGTTTACCTGGCACTTACCTACCTGTCATCTGGCGGTTGCCTGACACGCATGCTCTACTGAAAATGGAATGAAAACCTAAGGATTTGTTAAGAAAACCTTAGGGTGGTTGAACTTGGACCCGTATGGTAGGTCAACCCATGATAGATTCCTAATGAAAGGATTCTATTGATTAAAATTTGATTGAAGTTTGACCGTATGGTAGGTCACCCCATGGCAGAGTTCTTAATGAAAGGATTCTAGTGATTAAGATTTGACCCGTATGGTGGGTCGCCCCATGAAAATGCCTATAAGGACTTTGTGCCTGTAGAAAGGACTTTTGTGTGCCTGTAAGAAGGACTTTTGGGTGCCTGTAGGAAGGACTTCGGGTGCCTATAGGAAGGACTTTGGTGCCTGTGGGAAGGACTTTGATGCCTCTAGGAAAGGTTTTTGGTGCCTGTAAGAAGGACTTTTGTATGCCTGTAGAAAGGACTTTAGGTGCCTGTAGAAAAGACTTGGTATGCCTGTAAAAAGGACTTTTGGGTGCCTGTAGAAAGGACTTGGTGCCTGTAAAAAGGACTTAGTGCTTGTAGAAAGGACTTCGGGTGCCTGTAGGAAGGACTTTGGAGTGCCTGTAGAAAGGACTTTGGGGTGCCTGTAAAAAGGACTTTGGTGCCTGTAAGAAGGACTTGATGCCTGTAGGAAGGACTTTGGGTGCCTGTAGGAAAGACTTTGGGGTGCCTGTAGAAGGGACTTTGGTGCTTGTAAGAAGGACTTGGTGCTTGTAGGAAGGACTTTGAGTTCCTGTAGGAAGGACTTTAGTGTACATATAGAAAGGACTTTGGGGTACCTGTAGAAAGGACTTGGTGTTTTGAAGGGTACCATTCTGGGATTTGGGAAGACCAAGAATCCTGCAGAAGCTCAAACCCGGTTTATATTATCTTGTTGCTCAAGTATAAGTCAAAGAGGTAGAGATCAAAACATCTCGAACATTTCTGTTTTTGAGACGAGTCATGCTTCATTGGAGAAGGTGGATACCTTTATGTGCCGCACTGGATTCGAGCACCTTGGCAATCGTCAAAATTCATTCAAAGATTTAGGTTGAAGATATACTTACCTGAGGATTTAGAAGACTGCCTAGTGATTTCTTGACAACCAGGCTTGTTCATTCATTAATTGCCGAGTGGATTTTGAGACTTTGAAAGGCAACTCGAACATCGAAAATATGTTACCTATCAGGCAGTTCAGAGGTAACACATACAAGCATTTTCATCAATGCGTTTATTGGTTCAGCAAAGTTTGCAGTGATTAGAAGCATTCTATGTAATAACTCATGATGCAATCAATCAAGATGTGGATCATACATGACTATTCTGTCGAGTTTGCACTACCAATTCTGTTCAAGGAGGTTATCACAGTATGAATACCTCGAATGTAATATGAATGGGGGACTTTAGTCCGAAATAGCTTTTTCTCACTCTCGAGAAAGGATGTATATCCTGATTGCAGGATTGAAAAGAAATCACTCAATCTCACTATCAACGCATTCAACAAGGGTTGGAGCAATCTCGCAATTGGTACAATCAAGCCGATCTGGAGGTCTTAATTAGGACCGTAATGTAGGTTGGGTGAAAGGTTTACTAAATAGGACTCTTTTGAGTCAAGGCCATCGACAAAAAAGTCTTTCATCTGCTTCGGGTTTACAAGTCAAGAACCCTGCAAAAATGAGAGAGAAATAATCTTGCTCGAACTTCTTCGAGCGATGCTTAAAGTCATTCAACTCTTACATTAATTAATGTGCTCTAATCAGAAGAGACTTTCAAGGGTCGTAACGTAGGTAGGGATTTGGGTCTGAGAAACGAAGGGTTCGTTTTGGCTCAAAAAAATATACGAGAAGGGTTTGGTGTTGGTGATCATTGCAGTCTTGTCACCGATCTTTGACCTTTCTGAATTCGTCTTCAATGAATACCACCATTGGCTGAGGGGTGGTAGTTCTTTTACACTTTGCAAACTAACTTCTTTGGGGATCCTTTTTCGGGAATTCAAAATGTATGTTCGAAGTCAGAAGTTTATTACAGATATATGGGCATTGGCCTTGCTTTTGATAGGCACTTTGCTCTTTCTGCCCGAGATTCTTTGGAGTAGCCTTTGCTTTTCTTACTCGCGACTCCCTTTTGTTTGGAAGCAGGCCCATTTTCTTTAGGCTACACTTGTTTTCCTTTTTCTTTTGTTTAACAATCTTGTGATTTTGAATTTTAGCAACAAGATGATTTTCAACAAATGATACTAGACATTACATGAAAGTCTAGCATATGAAATGGGCTAATTCGAGAATTCTCTATTGGCCCGATTTTTTCAATTCTGCTTCTTGGGGGAAGGTATCGTCGTTACCTTGAAATGAGCAAGGATCACCAACATGGGCTTGAGAAATGAATTTGCAGGCTCAATTGGTTATGCAAAGGATGAGTGTGTAGGATAGAGAAAATAAATGCTCTTCGTCATCCTAAAGCACTTGAATTAAAATTCGAGTATCATGCAAAGAAACACTCGAAGATTGATGTTAGTCTAAGCAAGAGAATTTCTAACCATTTATCTCCTGATATTGTTGGAATTACCTCTGTTTTGCCCTAGTGTGGGGTGGTTCTTAACAGGGTTGAGAAAATGAAACCGCCGCTCAAGAGTTTTGCAATGGACACCTGTAGTGTTTGGATAAAGAACTGAATGCCTCTGTCACTTTGGCTATCGTATCTTCTTGCGAGAAAACCCATCGCCTCGAGGAATGCGGATCCTGGCTACCGCTCATCTCACTGGGGATTAGATTACAGGACGTGTATGGGAATGGTTTGCCTTTCATCATCCTGTCATGCCCCATTCTGTACATTCGATGCATCATATGCAATTTTATGCTCCCTATTCAAATTTGGTAGATTAAACATGAAGAACAATCATGTATGAATCACACAATGTGCGATCATTTTTCAATCAGGCAGATGTAGCAATTAACAGAATTGTCATGTTTCTCAAAAACAGATGAGGGGGAATCTAAGTTGCCCCATGACAATGCGAGCGGATCAAATTAGTCGGGGGCGAGGACGAGCTCATTCTCATGTTTGCCCCTAAAATATGCTCGCCCTAGTTGTGATATGGCGAAGACCAACGTGGTTGGTCGAATGCCCTTGTTTGCCTCATTTCCATCAGGATGGAACGCATCAGGCGATCATGGCTTTTGCCAAAATTGGGAATTGCCCCAGATATAGTCACTGCTGGGAATTTGATTTTGAGTTTTGGCAAATGACTCGTTTCCACATCGAATCCCGCATGAGAAAAATGTGCATGAAATAGGATCTTAAGATGATGGAGAAACTTCGATTTTGATTTGCTTCAGTGGTAACAATCAAAGACATGTCTTCTAGCTTGGCACCTGCAAGAAGAAAATTGGGTGTCACTTTGGAAGACATATGAGAAAGAGATACGACACTTCCCTTTTTTCCAAGTTGGAGCTCGTGTCAGTTTGCTCCGTTCTCAATTAGGCCAGGCTTTGGCAGAATCCAAAATTGCCCCTGTACATGCCCCAACTGGAAATTTGACTTTGGGAATTTGGTGGACAAGGACTTTTCAATTTTCCCGGTGTTCCTTTAGCTGATGTCGCATGGTCAAAGGGTCGGTGAAGCAAAGATTTGCTTTGATCGATTGATATCAAATAACTCATGAGATTTTTTGTGAAAATCTTGATAAAAAAAGTCATGCAAGAATGCAAGAAGACTCTGGGGATCACGAGTTGTCTTTGTCCATGTGAATAAGTTGTAGAAACTTTGGCATCTGCTTTGAGAATTCCAAGATTTTTCTTTTGATTTTATTGAGTTTTAAGGGGAAGGGATACTTACCTATCCGGCACAGTGATGACCCCTGCAAAAATGAAAGGGAATGCGTCAATATATGTTCTTCATATTTTGAAAATATTGGAACGATACTGTTTTACCCTTGTGTGTACTTCCATTGAATTAAGGAAGTTCCTTCATTTGGACTGGATTGGATTGTATTTCCCGAGTTGCCTTTCACTTTGAGCTTGCCACATAAGTGCTTTGCTTAGTTAGGCCTTGTTTTCTTTCGAGTTGCCTCGGACCATCATCATTTTCCATGCCATCGGACCCGTGGATCGAAGGGCTCCTTTAATTAAAGGTTACCTTCAAGGCGAATGAGTCTTATCGCCTTCCATTGGGTCATTTCATTTTGCGACACTATTGAGGCAATTTGCAATCTCCTGGGTGAGAATGGAACAAATCCAATTTAGCATTTTGCAACGATTGAGGGTAAATTGGAACGACACACAGTTACCCGTCCTCGAGCTCGCTGGGCTTTTCACTTGAAATTTCCCTACGTGAGGCCGTTCAACATTTCTCATTATGGCAGTCAGCAACGTTGCCACAAATTGATCCGTCCTGAGTCTAGCATAAAAAGGGATTCACGCATTCGACAGGATAAACAACAAATTACCCCCTTGCCCCTGAATTAAATCTAGACACCTAGAAAGCTGGAAATATCACACGCAGGGGAATTAAGCATGAAATGAAAGGTGCACTTATTCAAGGTCAGTTCTGCCTCTCCTGCGACTCTTCAATAATCAGCTAGTCTCATACTGGTTCATGCATGGATGACCGATGTTTGAGAGTCCCTAATCACCGACTTCCGATCATGGCTTCGGATGTCTGTCAACCTTAAACTGGTTGACAAGGGCAGTAAACTCATCATCTGGATAATCTCTTGAACCTTCCAGCAACTAATGCTCGAATTGGGCAATGTTGCTGGCAAATGCTGGCGGTAGATTTCTCATTTTGTCCTCGCCATGAGCAATTTGACTTCTCGAGCTAGAGCCTTCATCATTACTCGAGAAAGTGTGGGGATCACCAACTGTCCTGCTGCCAAAAACTCCTTCCATTCGAGGATTAGAGAAGTGGAAGCACTCAAGATAACTTCTTGTCTGATTCTCTGGCTGCGCAAGCGCGCTGATCGTAGGATGAATGCTAACCACAAGTTGGTGCTCAGACCAAGGAATCTGAACACACTGCCCCTGCGGTCTATACTCTTGAAGAGCATTAGGGTGATTTTGGGGGATACTTTGATTAACGCCTGGGGGATTGATAGCACGGCTACTGGCTTGGTTGATGATGGGAAGTGGCTGGCCCCTTGCTAACCTGCGGAATTTATGGTGGCGAGGAGACTTGACGTTCAGGCTTGGATTAGTCCCGCCTTGGTTTTCTTGATTCTGAACTGTATTGTGTTCTCTCACCCTTTTTCTGTACTTCTGAAGATAACTCGAAACATTTCCTTTAGTGAGTCCCTCTACCTTCATAATTTCCAGTATATGTTGCGGCCGTGCCGAATTGATTCCTAGCTTCTGAACTGCATTAACAAACATACGATGCAGCTCGGGAGACCAAATCATCTTCTTTTTCCAGTTGCTTCGAACAATATTGAAGGCTTGATGATTGTTCTCTTGGTCGTGCAATTGCTTCCTTACCACGTGCTGCCATATGTTTTGAAGCACCCGAACCCTAACTGATTTCGTTATGACGTTTTGGGCCCCATGTAAGACAGCCTTCATTATGGCTTGCTGATCATCGGTTGGCGATATTACGACGACTGGCATGTTTAATTCAGAATTGATGACTTCCAAGAGAGTGAAAATATTCATGTCAATCCCTACCATGGCAGTGAGGATGATATCAAACTGGTCACTACTCCTCCTTAATACTTCTAAGGCCTCTGTCGCTTTTGCTTGAGCTAAAACCTTATACCGGCATTTTCTTAATACGGTAACAAGGATTGACAGAGAGACTGGATTACCGTCAATGGCCATGACCGGTAAACCCTCAGGGTAAGAAACTTCATCAGCTTCAACCTGGGTTGAACATGCGCCCGTTTCCCTAATGCTCGACATATTTCTGGATCTAGGACTGCTGACTCGAGACCGCCTCAGGATGTCTTCTTGAGGGATCACGGGATCGTCGATGGCTTCTCGTAACAGGCTTTGAAAGTCGATGCTTTAATGGTGAAGGTTTTGAATTCCTCTCCCACAAAAACTCCTTCCTCTCTATCTTTCTCCTGCGAGTTCTTGCAGATGAGCTCTCACTATCAGATGAGGACAAGTTCTCTCTCTGGCAATAGCAACGACTTCCCTCTTCACGGGCAGCGCTATTAGATTTACCGAGGGAGAAAATCTGACATTCAGCTTTTGATCAAAAGGGGAAAACCTAGTTTCTCGCTCAGTTTGTCTTCTTCTTCTTCTTTTTTCTTTTTTTTTAATGTGGTGGCCCCCCCGAAATCCTTTCATAACTTTTCTTGTGGATTTGTCGACACCCAAGACTGTAGATCAACAGTAAGCCCACGATTCTCGATTTACACGTCATTTTTCTCCAAACTGTGATTGTGCTTGGGGCACGAGATTCGATTTCTATCTGGGGTTGCTCGATGAAGTTGGAGTCCCATATATGATTCTAATACGGTATTTGCACATTTGATGGGAAAAAATTGAATTACTCCATTGCTTAACCCTAGATACCGAGAAAGCAAAAAATATCCCACGCAGGGGAATTGGGCATGAAATGAGAAATACATTCATTCGAGATTGGTTCTGCTTTCCTTGAGGGTTCTCTACCAACAGACTAATTTCAGAATTAGATCAACTCCGAATTAGATCTGGTACAGATGATCGAGGATTCACAATCACCGGCTTCGGACCATGGACTTCATTATAGATTCGGAGTTTCGCCAGGGTTGAACTGGTCCATCATGGCAACAAGCTCACCCTCAAGGCCATTCCACTCGTGGTGTTGCATGTCTCTTCCCTCAGGAGGTACCGATGTTGATCCAATGAGATCGGTTCTCCCATGCGCTCCTTGAACAAAACAAAATTGTGTTGGGAATTGATTTGAGGGTTGGAAAGGTAGTGGAGGAGGAATATAGGGGCTGTCAGAAACCAACGGCTCCTCGTCATTCTTCGTAGCAATAGCGAAAATCTTTTCTAACCGCTCCTTCAAATGAGCATTTTCATCCCTCAGGCGTCGGTTGTCGAAATATAGCTCGGTAAAAGCGGTACGGCCACCACAGTTATGACAGGTGGTGGTGGCAAGAACGTCTGCCCAGAGCTTTTCATTTTCAGCCTTTAGAAACGCATTTTCATGGCGTTCATACTGAAACTTCATTCTGGTTTGCTTATTTTGATACCAGAACTTGATCTGCCACGGCTCCAGCCCTAGCTCTTCACTCAGTTCCATTTTCTATTTGCCATCCGGCATATGGCACGTTCTGAAGAAATCCTCAAGCCTTCATATTTGCTCCTCAGTATGGTGACGGTAACGCTTCTTTTGACCTTTACTGTTGTTGCCCTTATCTTTACTGAGATCTTGGACGTCGTCAGCGGAAGGGCCAGGCTCCATGGTCTGAATCCCAGACATGGCCTCAAATTCTTCATTTCCCATGTCCAGCAAGTGGCGGTAGCCCTTATATATGTTGGGTTGAGACATCCTTGATGGGCTACTGGTTCCTCAACGTTTGCAGCTCTCTCTTGTATCTTTACTCTCTCTGAGCAAGCATGTATGCTTAAAAACTCTCTTCTGAGTATGGATGAAGATTACCAAGAGAACGCCTCTTTTAAAATCTAGGCGCGGGTTCAGAAATTGTATCGCCCCTCTCGACATTTCTGTTTTTCAGACGAGCCTTCACTCTGTCTACAAATGGAGACAATTCTTCTCTTCTTTTCCGCTAAAATTTACTTGTCTCCCACTTGGCTCGTCTTTTTCTTCTTCTTTCACGGTAGGGGGGGCCCTGTCGTTATCTCCACCGTCGATTTGCTGGCGAGTCCTCCAATAAAGACGAGTCATATCTCTCTTTCTGCCGAAAATTTCTTTTTCCCCCACTCAGCTCATCTTTTCGTTCTTTCTTTTTTTCAAAGCAGTGGAGTCCCGTCCAGCTTTTTCACAGAGATGTCAGGTTTGTTCGGCTCGAGGTTGCCGCTTAACTGGAATTTGAGCCAGCGGGGGTGTTGCCGACAGAAAATGGTAGATAGGAAAACCTGACCAATAAGGACTACCCTTGTGAAATCAGTATTTAAATTGAAGCAGATTATCGCCTTCGCATTCCGATCATCTGCCTCAACTCACTCCTCCTTTCTTTCGTATTCTGCTTTCAAAAATGGCTAATTCTCCTAACCATACCTTCTCCGCCGAAGTCCTGGCTAGGTGGGAGAGACTCTACAATCTTCTTGGTAGAGGTTACGCTCATATAGCCCAAAACTGGGGAGGGAGTATCGGAACTTCCCGACCCTCTTCATCAATTTTCTGGCCGCCTATAACCGCGCTTATGAGACGGTCCTTGTGACTGCCGTCGTGAAAGCTCGTTACCAAGACCGGCACGAGCGTCTGGAAACAGTCACGTTTATGGCTGATAATCACAAGAAGGCCCTCAAGTTTGCCAACGATCAGCTTTTGTGGCTGGTTCGTAAGAGGGGAAAGTTGGTGGACCGTCTGGCCTTGGTCCGAACTTACGCCGAACAGGAGCTAGGCAATATTATGATGAGGTGAAAATGCGGTTGGCTGCAGGAGAGACTTGATGACATTACGGCAGACATTGCTTTCGAGAGGGTGGTGATTCCGGACCTGGAGTTTGCCGTTGAGCATTACGAGGCCAGTATGGCCCAGACTAAGGAGAAGTGCAATCGCCTCTTCTTTAGGCTCGCGGAGCTTGATCCCGAGAACGCCCGGTGCACCCAGAGCATTAACTTCATGGAGAGCCAGCTGAGCTCCTTTGTGATGCTTATTAGGGCTCAATTTGATTTCACTTTTCCTCCCCAGTGAGTTGTTGTAAGGTTTGTTGGTGAATGGAATGAAGAGAAAGTTTCACGTGTTTGTGCTTTTCATTTTCCTGCCATTTCTTCGCTTATATAGCATGATAGGACAATTTACGATACTGAAGACGTTGATGCTTAACACTCTTCTTGGTGTTCTTGTTATCTGCTGCCGACGATGATATCAAGGACATTGACGAAGGGTTCGGTGGCGGCCCCCACCGGTCGCAGCGATACCCGTGAGTCAGTCGTGTAAATTATTGCAAATCGACCACTCGATTAGTGCTCCAATAAACAAACCAGGCTTCCCGTTGCGTGCCCCACTTTACTCCTGCCTATCTCTTTCGGCGTCCACTTGAATGTGTCGGTCGCCTGTAGCGTTGAGAGAAATGATTGCGGGCCATGCTCGGTAATAAAATACTGGTCCTCCAAAATCTTCCATGTGTTTTGAATCCGAGAAAGGTAAAAAGGCAAGCCTTTGTTCAATTTAATCAGAAAGGCGTCGCAAGGTCGGGTTCATAATCTTGCCCCATGGGTTTTGATTACACAGTCTCGGCTTTGTCAACAAAAATACATGAACCCTTCTAATACATTAAAAATGTCCCCATGCCTGATCTGGATGCATTCACTACCCCTCATCAAAATACATAGCCCATACGTGCTGACTTATTAACACGATTCTGTCTCCGGGACCTCTTCACTTACCCCCAGTGCAATTGGCTAAGGCATCGACAATTTCCATTCTTACATATTCTTCAAGATCATTTATGGCGTATTGTTGCACCCAATTTTACTCCCGCCTAGGGTACCTATAATTCCCTGCAAAAGCAAAGGACACAATTAATATGTGATCTAAGAGAGGTCGGTCCATGACTCCTAGATTAGTCCAGTTTTATTTTTCTTAATTTTATGAGAAATTAGAGAAAACTTTCTTTGAAATATAAAGGTGAATTTCTCAAAAAAGGGTTTCTTGCAGATTTACAGCTTAGCAAAAATGTGATAAAATCCTTCGGTATTTAACAAATTTCCGGAAGGGATTTTTTTTTTTTTTACTAGGATGAATTTTCATGGATAAATTTATCAAGAAAGTCTGACTTGAAGTAGGAAAGATGTGACAAAATTCTTTATTAGTCAATAAAATTCCTTAAAAGGATTTTTTTCACATTCATTTTTGAAAAATAGGACAGCAATTTAATTTTTAATTTCTCTTGAAAAATGACGATGATATTAAATTCAAAAACTTACCGACACCTAACATGGACCGACTAAAAATAAATATAAGATGAAGTTAGAAAACTTACTTTCACCGTGAAAAAAATACCATGCAAATCATATAGATATGCACATGAATCGTGAGTTTAAATCTTAGCCTATCAACTCTAAAGGCTGACAAATTGAAGCGAAAGACTTACGGCAATGCGACAATCTCGCGCACATAATCAAGATTAGCCGTGATCCCTCGACGTAACCAAGATTAGCCGGGCCTTCCCACTTCGACTGCTCGAGCTAAAAATTAAAACCACTGCTTTGATAATCTTACTAAGCTTGAGGCCTAACTTTTAAACTCGTTTTTGAAAAGAGATTCGAGATTGAATCTGACCTAACTTTCGACATGATCTCACGCCGAACGCTAAAACCAAATCACAATACCATCCTAAAACTAGTGGCCCAGGTCCAGCCACAGGGCGTGTGTGATGTAGTGCTAAAACAATTAATCATGCACAACAATTAATAGACAAACACCGCTTCAAAAATGTGCGAAATTAAACAAACAATTCCAACACCAAGTCTGCAAAACAAAGGGTTAGTCAAACACTCCACCCCTTATAACTCCCACCTGCAAAACCATTTAACACCTAAAGATTAGAATCCAACCAATTTAGACCAAATGAATTTTCATGAAATGTTTCTAGCCTAAGTCCTCTAGGTTCTTAATTTTTTTCAAAAAATTAAGAACAAAGTCCCCAGTGGAGTCGCCAAGCTGTCACGACCCGAAAAAATAGGTTTCTCAATTTTTAAAGTTAATGGATTACCAGATTAATTGATTAAATTAACTAACCTAGTTCGAGCTCTCCTAAGCTCTACCAAATCGCGATTTTGGTTTTTTGTTCAAATGGTCTTAAATTTTGGAGTCGCCACTAATCATTTTTGGTAGGTTGATTAGAAACCTAAGTAAATTAGTGGGAGAACTAAATTACTTTTACGAACAAGAGATTATGAGTTCGGGGACTTGGTTACACTAGTTAATTAAAACTAATGCCCTTTCGGTACCTTAATTTCATGGACATCCTAATTTGGCAACTCAGACTTGGTTTATTCCTAAGGCTCTAGTGGAATGTTCTCTTTTTGTATTTTCACTTTTTTAAATGGAATATACGTGAGTGACATTTTTTTTTTGGCATTTTCAAAATATTAAGTATTTCCCCGAAGCCGAAAGAGGGAGTGAGTTAACGACTTCTGTGCAGTGCTGCGAGCTACTCATTTTGGGGTTTAGTGATTCAAAAATTAAATTACAGTAAGTAAATGACAATACATAAAGACCACCAATGGATAGCTCAGCCTTGGCTTGGCCTCTCCTTTGGGGTTTAAGGTGCATGAATTTAAATTGCAAAAATTTAAAATGACCTCCAGTGAGCGGGCTCTGCCCTTCACATTCTGGGGTTTAAATTCTTTAAAATAAAACGAATTGATTTGACAATTCGGGCCGAAATCCATCGACAGATCAATTGAAAATTTAGTGGGCACTCAAGAGCTCGTCAACGCCAATCTTACACCTCCAAGGGATTTACCGTTGACTTGGAGTTATCCTTTGCCTAACATAAAAATATGAAGAAATGGAGTAATGGAGCAAATATGATTTCATTCACATTAAAAATTAGAACAATGAAAGAAGCACTTAGCTTCAATGGCATTATGAGAAGTGCTTGATGGATATAATTGGTTCATGCCTGAAATCAAATATGGGGAAATGGGAAAAGAGTAGAAAATTTGGGCTAGTTTATACTAAAAAATCAAAGAAAGTAGAAGGACACTTAGCTTCAAATCTGGGATGAATTCTTAATTTATGTTGATCGATGAAAAAATTGATGATGATGATCCTCTAGCTTTAAACTCCCATCATCTTCAAAATTCTCTCTCTCCTTTTGGTGTTTTTTTCTCTCAAATTTTTCTTCAATCTCCCAAAACCCTCTCAAACATCCAAAATTTTCTCTCCAAAAAATTTCCCTCTCAAGCTCACTTCTTCCTCCTTTTATAACCCACTCATCTATCTCTCATTCTAATTTTTCCACTAACTCTATCTCCTATTCTAATTTCTCCACTAACTCTTCTTCATTTTCATCTTCCCTTCTCCATCTCTATCTCACATTCTAATCTCTCCACTAACTCTTCTTCATCTTCATCTTCTATTCTCCATATTTATCTCCCATTCTAATTTCTCCACTAACTCTTTTTCATCTCCAACTTCCCTTCTCTATTCTTATCTTATTTTCTCCATCCATTCTTCTTCATCTTCTCTTCTCCATCTTTCATTCTCTATTCTTATCTTATTTTCTCCATCCATTCTTCTCCATCTCCTCTTCTCCATCTCCTCTTCTCCATCTTCCCTTCTTTATTCTAATTTCTCCACTAACTCTTCTTTTTGTTATTTGCAAAATAATCCTTCAAGAGTTAGGTATTTGCACTCTAGTCCCTGAATTTTAATTATTTATAATTTAGACCCTGAAAAAAATATTTCTTTAAGTCAAAATCTCCTCCCAATTTTTGACACAATTCACCGCATGTCAAATTTAAGCTCATTTCTTGTTACTGAAAATAATATAAAATTTAATTAAACCCTTCTTTTGTAAATTTGGGTCATTCTAGGTATAATTGTGCCAAGATAAAAATTTAGAATATTAGAGAATAATGTCACAACTCCTAAAAGTTGAAAATGAAAATAAATGGACTCAAATTGAAATTGTTTAGCCCGATTCGAGATTATGCTCGTGAAGGAATACATGACCCCGAATTGGATTTTTTAAATTTACGATGGCCAACATGAAAAGGGATTTAAAAGAACAATATTGACTATTTTTATGTATTTTTGTGGCCTCAAATGCTATTATTTATGAAATATTTTCCTAATTTCTAAAAAATATATTTAAAAATACAAAAAAAATACGAAAAATTATTTTTTGTTAAAAAATGGTTTCCTAAGCTTGGCTAAAGCTTCCAAAGTTGATTTTGCAATTTTCTCATTTTTTCTTGATTTTTTATGAATTTTCGAAAATAAAATTATCGAAAAATACTGAAAATACGAAAAATCATTTTTTTGGTTAAAATTGATTCCCTAGGTTTGGCCAAGGTTCCCAAAGTTGAGTTTTTAATTTTATGAATTTTTATGGATTTTCTATTAATTTTTTAAAATAAAAATAATAATTAAAAATCAGGTGTCAACACCCCTATTAAATGCTCGGAGCCGTTACCGCACCAAACTTGGAAAAATTAATTGCAAGTAAAAATCTGCGTAAACTCGCAGGGTAGCTCCATATCGTTCCAATTTACCCTCAATTGCTCCAGTTTTAAATTGAGTCCCTTCTGTTTTCAGGAATTTGCAAACTAACCCAAGAACACAATCATACCCAAATGCAAATTGAACAAAATTTGGGCAAATCAACTTGGGGGCAAATCAACTCAGGGGCATTACCTCAGGATGAACAGCTTTAGACGAAGAAAAATGCGAACAAAAGACCCTAGCAATCTCAGACATAGGTAATTCTGTATCGTTCTAATTTGCTCATAATCATCTCGAGCCCTGAATTGTTTTATTCCGTTCTTAACAAGGGGAATGACATTGAAAAGAACCGGAACGTGAAATGGCCCAAGGCAATACAATAGGGCCTTGCTATCCTAAGGATCAACCCTCAAAAGGAAAGCCTTATAGACGCTTACGGTCCAATGGACCTGATGGCAAAGGGAATGACATTGATTCGAAATGTAAGCAACAAGAATACTCGATGAACAATACCGAAGTCAGTATTTTACCACGATCTTGGCTTAATGGTGAAGCATCCAACAAAGGTCGAGGAAAACTCAATCTAGCAAAACTAGTAAAAGACTCGTGCAAGGCATTCAAGATGAAGGGTAAATCAGTATTGCTTTCAATTTATCCCTTCTGATATTGACTGACACGTCTCATTTCCTTTTTACAGGAAATATTTACACTAGCATTTGATATGTTGAAGGAGACAACCCCGAGGGGTAAAACTATGATCGTCTGATGAGATTCATTCTGATGAAAATGGGGAAATTTGACCGGACATTCAACCGATAACCATGGCGATCGCCATCATTAAACAAACCCAAATGCTCCCTCACCCATATACTTCATCACACATGGGCAAAGTTTGAGACAAACCGCTCCTCGACATAAGGAGTAGGCTTCTCGATTTGTTCGATCCGCCCACGTACCAGGGGCAATTCAAATTCGCCATCCTTGCACATTTCGTAAACATGCATGATGCTTAAAAATTGCCACATCTGCATTGTGTTTGCACATTCCATGATTTATGCATGACTCTTCTGCATGTTTATTTTACCAATTCTGACAGGATGATGAAAGGCAACACATCTCCACACACATCTTACATCTACAGTAAATTGAGTGCTAAATAGGTTCCGCATTCCCCAAGACAATGGGTTTTCTCACAAAAGGTACGATAGTTGAAAGGAATGAGGCATTCATTTCTCTATCCTAAATACTACAGGTGACCATTGATAACCCATTTGAGTAGCGGTTTCATTTCATAATCCCTATCAAGAACCACCCCGCTTTAGAGCCAAATAAGCGTGTCCCAGCAATATCATGAAGTAAATGGTTAGAAATTTTCTTGCTTGGACTAACATCAATTTTCAAGTGAGTCTTTGCTTTCAATCTTGCACAATAATTGAAGTTCCTTAAAAAGACGAAAAACATTCGTTTTTCTATCCGATACACTCACATCCTTGCATCGCTCAATTGACCCGGCACATTCGTTTCTTAAAACCCCGTTGTGATCATCGCCCAGTCCAAGACAAAGATGGCACCACCTTAAGGTAGAAGAACTCAGAAGAAGTAGGTCTACATAGAAGTCCCGAGTCAACTCTTCAAGTGCACTAAATCTTTGATATTCATGTGTATATGGCACAATTTTTAAGAAATTCTTTTCCTAAACAGAACAGAAAAGACAAAAAGGTAAAAAAAAAAATTGGGACCAAAAGAAGAAAAGCCAGTCCCTGGGCATGAAAAAGCAAAGTGCCAGTCAAAAGCAAGGCTAATGCCCATTCAAATCAATATTCATTTTTGAATGCCTTTGAAAACACAGGGAAAACATACCATCTCCTTCGATAAATCCCCAATGAGATATGATTGCGAAAGAAAATTTTAGGAGGAGTCAGATTGCAATATACACAGTTGAAATTTACACCGTTCGGGAGCAACGACGATATCAACAGAAATTAACACCATCCTCATACAACGATGGTGTTCTTTGAGGACTATTCCGAGGGTTGAGATAAGAGACAAGAATGCGATGATCACCAACTATTGACACCTGATTTTTAATCATCTTTTCTCTTTTAAAATTAATAAAAAAAACTCCATAAAAAATTCACAAAATTAAAAAATCAACTTTGGAGACCTTGGCCAAGCCTAGAGAACCAATTTTGAACAAAAAATAATTTTTCATATTTTTAGTATTTTTTGATATTTTTATTTTTGAAAATTCATAAACAAATCAAGAAAAAATGAGAAAATTATAAAATCAACTTTGGAAGCCTTGGCCAAGCTTAGGCAACCATTTTTGAGTAAAAAATAATTTTTCATATTTTTTGTATTTTTTATATATTTTTTAGAAATTAGGAAAATATTTAATAAATAATAGCATTTGAGGCCACAAAAATACATAAAAATAGTTAATATTTTCTTTTTAAATCCCTTTTCATGTTGGCTATCGCAAATTTAAAAAATCCAATTCGGGGTCGTATATTCCTTCACGAGCATAATCTCGAATCGGGCCTAAAAAAATTCAATTTGAGTCAATTTATTTTCATTTTTCACTTTTAGGAGTTGTGACATTGTTCTCTAATATTCCAAATTTTCATCTTGGCCAATTACACCCAAAATGACTCAATTTTACAAAAAAAAAGGGCTTTAATTAAATTTTACATTATTTTCAATAGCAAGAAATGAGCTTAAATTCAACATACGGTAGGTGTGTCGAAAATTGTGAGGAGATTTGGAATTAAAGAACTATTTCTCCAGTGACTAAATTGTAAATACTTAAAATTCAGAGACTATAGTGCAAATACCTAACTCTTGAAGGATTATTTTGCAAATAACAAAAAGAAGAGTTAGTGGAAAAATTAGAATAGAGAAGAGAAGATGGAGAAGAATGGATGGAGAAAATAAGATAAGAATAGAGAATGGAAGATGGAGAAGAGAAGATGAAGAATAATGGATGGAGAAAATAAGATAAGAATAGAAAAGGGAAGATGGAGATGAAGAAGAGTTAATGGAGAAATTACAATGGGAGATAAATATGAAGAAAGAAAGATGAAGATGAAGAAGAGTTAATGGAGAGATTAGAATATGAGATAGAAATGGAGAAGGGAAGATGAAAATGAAGAAAAGTTAGTGGAGAAATTAGAATGGGAGATAGAGTTCGTGGAAAAATTAGAATATGAGATAGATGAGTGGGTTATAAAAGGGGGAAGAAGTGAGCTTGAGGGGGGGATTCTTTGGGGACAAAATTTTGGATGTTTGAGAGGGTTTTGGGATATTGAAGAAAAATTGGAGAGAAAAAAAATACCAAAAAGAGAGAGAAAATTTTGAAGATGGTGGAAGTTTAAAATTAGAAGTTATCATCACCAATTCCTTCATCGATCAACATAAATCAAGAGTTCATCCTCGTCAACGAGCAAGCAAATTCGAGCTAAGTGTTTTTATTTATTCTTGTGGTTTTAATCTCAAATTAGCACAAATTATATACATTTTCTCCATCTCCCTTTTTCCCATATTTTATGGTAGGTAAAAAAAAAGGGACAACTCCGTATCAACGATAAATTCCATGGAGGTGCAAAGTGAGCCCAAACAAATTCCAAGGTACCCATCAAATTTACAGCCGACCCGTCAAAGGATTTTAGTTCAAATTGTTGAAACAATTTATCGTATTTTATTTTAAAGAACTAAAACTCCAGAATGGAGAAGCAAAGCGCATCCACTAGAGGTCGTTTATTTCCTGCAATTTAAATTCCTGCACCATCAAACCCCAAAGGGAAGAGCCAAGCCAATACTAGGCCGCCCATTGGAGGTTTTTACTTACTGGAATTTAAATTCATGCACCATCAAACCCCAAAGGGAAGAGCCAAACCAATGCTAGGCCGCCCATTGGAGGTTTTTACTTACTGCAATTTAAATTCCTGCACCATCAAACCTCAAACGGAAGAGCCAAGCCAATGCTAGGCCGCCCATTGAAGGTTTTTACTTACAGTTATTTAACTTTCCACAATTTAATTCCTGCACCATTAAACCCCAAAAGGGAGAGCCAAGCCAAGGCTGGGCCATCCATTGGAGGTCTTTATTTACTGTCATTGACTTCCTGCTGTTTAATTTTTGAATCACCAGATCCCAAAATGAGTAGACTGTAACACTGCACAGAAGTCGTTAAGACACTCCCTCTTTCAGCTTTAGGGAATTTTTAACACTTTGAAAATAAATAAAAAATATCACCCCTGCATCCTATCTAAAAAGTGAAAATACAAAAAGAGAACACCTCACTAGACTCTTAGGAGTAAACCAAGCTTGAGTTGCCAAATTGGGATATTCATGAAATTAAGGTACCGAAAGGGCATTAATTTTAATTAACTAGTGTAACCAAGTCCCCGAACTCATAATCTCTAGTTCGTAGAAGTAATTTAGTCCTCCCGCTAATTTACTTAGGTATCTAATCAACCTACCAAAAATAATTAGTGGCGACTCTAAATTTTAAAACCATTTGAATAAAAACCAAAGTTGCGATTCGGTAGGACTTGGGAGGGTCCGTATTAGGTTAATTCATCTAATAAACCTAACAATCCGTCAACCCGATCGAAAAACATTCTTGGGGTCGCGACAGCTTGGCGACTCCACTGGGGACGAGATTTTTAAATTTTCGAAAAAAAAAAGACACCAATTGGAATACTTGAATTGTTTTCGAAATTTTAAAAGCCTTAGTATACTTAGGCCAAGGAAAATTTCATGGATATCTCGCTTTTGGCGATTTTGTTTGCAACTCATCTTTAAGTGTTAAATGGTTTTGTAGATGGGAATTATAAGAGGTGGAGTGTTTGACTAACCTTTCATTTTGCAGGTTTGGTGTGTGAGAATTATTGTTTAATTTTTGAAATATTGAAGCGGTGTTTGCATTTAATTGTTGTGCGTGTTTAATTGTTTTAGCACTACATCACACACGTCCCGTGGCCAGAACTAGGTCACTAGTTTTAGGATGGTATTGTGATTTGGTTCTAGCGTTCGGCATGAGATAACATCGAAAGTTAGTCCAGATTCAATCCCGAACCCTTTTTCAAAAATGAGCTTTAAAAGTTAGGCCTCAGGCTTGGTAAGATTACCAAAGCAGTGATTTTAATTTTTAGCTCGAGCAGCCGAAATGGGAAAGCCCGGCTAATCCTGATTACGTCGTGAGATCATGGCTAATCTTGATTATTTGCGCGAGATTGTCGCCTTGCCGTAAGTCTTTCGCTTCAATTTGTCAGCCTTTAGAGTAGATATGCTAAGATTTAAACTCACGATTCATGTGCATGTCTATGTGACCTACATGGTATTTTTCACGGTGAAAGTAAGTTTTCTAAATTCATCTTGTATTTATTTTTGGGTCGGTCCATATTAGGATTCAGTCAAATTTTGAACCTAACATCGTGATCATTTTTTCAAAAGAAAAGAAAAATCAAATTGGTGTCCCATTTTTGAAAAAAAAATGAAAAATGATGAAAAAATGAATGTATATGAAAAATCCCTTAGGGGAATTTTGTTGACCAATGAAAGATTTTGTCACAGTTTTCCTTAAATCTTTAATGGACGCGAGATTTCCTTGACAAATTTATCATTAAAAATTTATTTTGATAAAAACGAAAAATTCCTTTGGAAAATTTGGTAAACGTCAAGGGATTTTATCACATTTTTCAATTTATAAAAACCTGTAAGAAATTTCTTTCTGAATAAATTCACCTATGCCTTTCTAAGAGAATCCTCTCTAATTTCTCATAAAATGAAAAAATAAAATTGGACTAATGTAGGAGTCATGGACCGACCTCTTTTGGATCACATACTAATTACTTTCTCTACCTTTGCAAGGAATCACAGGTACCCCAGGCAAGAGCAAAATCGGGTTCAACATTATATCGGGGATAATCTTGAAGAATGCGAAAAGGATAGGAAATGGCCGACATCGCAACTGATAATCCTGGGGGCAAACGAAGAAGTTCCGGAGACAAAATCTTATCGATCAACGAGCACGTATGGGCTATGTATTTTGATGAGGCCATAAATTTATCTAGATTGAGCCTGGGGGAATCTTTAATGTATTAGAATGGTTCCTATATTTTTATTGAGAAGGCATAAATTGTGTAATCAGAGCCCATGAAGCAAGTTTATTGCCTTTTTACTTTTCTCGGATTCGAAACACGTGGAGGATTTCGAAGGACCAGTATTTTATTGCTGAGCATGGCCCACGGGCATTTCTGCCAACGCTACAGGACATTCTGCCAACACTACGAGCTGCCGACACAAACAAGTAGACGCCGAAAAAGATGAATATGAGCAAAGTGGGGCACGCAACAGGTGGCCTAGTTTATTTATTGGTGCACTAATCGAATGGTCGAACTTGCAATAATTCACGTGGCTAACTCACGGGGCTCAAGGTGGCTAATGGCGTCCGCTGTCGAAATTTTATTCAATGCTCCTGATATTATTGTCTGAAGTAGCTAATATTGAGAAAAATGTTAAGCATCAACGCCTCCAGGGTTTTGAACCGTTCTATCATGCTATACAGAAGAAGATATGGCAAGAAGATTACAGCACAAGAGATGCGAAACTTTCCTTTCATTCCATTCATCATTGAGTTTTACAACCACTCACTGGGGAGAAAAAGTAAAACCAAACTGAGTCCTAATAAGCATCATAAAAAGAGCTCAACTGGCTTTCTATGAAACTAATATTCTGCCTACACTAAGCGAGCTAGGATTCAAGATCTGCAAGCTTGAAGAACAGGCGGATACATTTCTCCTTTTGTCTGGCTACATTGACCTCGTGATGTTCAACGGCGAATCTCAGATTCTCAATCAAGTCTCTCTCGAAAGCTATGTCTGCCGTTAGATCATCGAGCCTTTCCTCCAGCCACTTACATCTGAACTTCATCACGATATCACTCGGGTCATGCTCAAAGTAAATCTGGTTCAAAGCTAAGTGTTCCACCAGCTTCTCTCTCTCGTGAACCAATAGCGAGGCACGTTCTTCGGCAGACTTGACGGCCTTCTTTTACCAGGCAGCTGCTTGTTCTGCAAACTCCAAGCGTTCAGATCGATCTTAATAGCGAACTCTCACGACGCGGGCTAAGGTGACCGTTTCCTGAGTGTTCCGGCAAGTTTCCAGAAAGTTGATGAAGACATGTAGAAATACTCTGTATTCCCTCTCTAAGCTGGTGCCTTCAACCGAAGAAGCATTTATCTCCTTGAACAAACCAAGAATCTCAGCTTCAACACTCGGATGATAGGCTATATAGACATAGCCTCGGCCAAAAAGATTGTAAAGTCTTTCCCATTTGAACATAACATCGACTGGGAAGATGTGGGTAGGGAGATTGGCCATTATCAAGGAGGAAGGTAAGGCAGACGAGCGGGATACGAAAAAAAGGAGGAGATAGGTGAAGCAGACTAGCAAGATGCGAAAATGGTAATCTACTTTGAAGTAAATATTGATTTCGTAGTGACAGTATCAACCAGTCAAGATTTCCCTATCTACCATTCTCTATTGGCACCACCACCGTTGGCTCGAATCCCCGTCGGACGGCGATCTCGAGCCGAGCAAATCTGATATCTTTGCATAAAAGGTTTGACGTGATACCACCGCTTCGGAAAAGAAGAGGAAAAAGACGACCTAAGTGCGAGACAAAGAAAACTTGCAGCAGAAAAGAAGATGGGATCCCTCTTTATGGGAGAACGCACCCGCAAAATCAACGGTGGAGATAAGCAGGAGAGATGACGACGGGGACCCCTACCATGAAAAGATGAAAGAAAGCAAACTGTGCAAGAGACACGTAAGAAAGATTGAGAAAGATAGAATTCTTGGGAGAAGCAATACAGATGCTAAGCCCACGCCTAAGTTTTAAAAGAGACGTCTTTCTGGTAATCTTCATCTATACTCTGAAGAGAGTTTCGAAGCATACCCAGTCACTCAGAAAAGTTCAGGGAGAGTGAAAATACAAGAAAAAATAATGAACCTTGAGAAATCACTAACCAAGTCGAAGATGTCTCAACTCAACACCCTTGAGAGTTATCGTTACTTGCTGAATATGGGAGAGGAAGAGTTCGAAGTCATGTTTGGGATCGAGCCCATGGAGCCTGGCCCTTCCGTCAACGACATCCAAGATCTCAGTAAAGATAAGGACAACAACAATAAGGTTCAAAGGAAGCGTCACCGTCGTCATACTGAGGAGCAAGTATAAAGGCTTGAGGATTTCTTCAGAACGTGCCCTATGCCAGACGGCAAATAGAAAATGGAACTGAGTCAAGAGCTAGGACTTGAACCTTCGCAAATCAAGTTCTGATTTCAAAATAGGCGAACCAGAATGAAAACTTGTCATGAGCACAACGAAGCCGAGTTTCTAAGAGTTGAAAATGAAAACCTCCGAGTGGAGAACAAGATGTATAAAGAGGCTTTTGACTCTGCCATCTGCCCCAACTGCAATAGCCTCCTCACCCACGATGAAATGTATTATCTGAGGATCGAAAATGCGCGTTTAAGAGGTGAGTTAGACCAGTTTATGACAGGATCAAGTTCTATTGGGGGAAAGTATGAAAAGACCGAGCCTACGAGGTAAGCAGTGAAGCCTCCCGAGGAAAGAGAGATGTATCACCACCAGGCAAGTGGCATTGATGACGAACTCATCGCCATGATCAACCAGTTCAATATTGATGAAGCACTAGGGCTGTAATGTGCACACGGAGCCTGTATTTCAAAGCTAGTGATCACAGGACCGTCAACATGGCCGATGCATACCTGATCCGGGATAAAGCTTGCTGACCACTGGAGGGCCTGCAGAGAAAGAGAAACTAATCCAGAATGCATATGCTTTCATTCCCTTGCATGGATATTTTCTACTTCAATGAATGTATGGAATTGACGCAAAAATAAAAAGCAATCATTTCCATTTCCCCTGTTAAATGCTCGAGTCCGCCACCACACCAAACTTGGGATAAATTAATTGTGACTAAAAGTCCGCGAAGACCCGAAGGGTAATTCCGTATCGTTTCAATTTACTCTTAATTGCTCCAGTTTTAAATGCAACCCCTTCTATTTTCAGGAATTTGCAAAATGTCTCGAGAACACAGTCATACCCAAATGCGAAATCCCTTTGTTGAACGAAACTGGAGGCAAATTGATTCGTAGATATCGCTACTCAACAGACGACTTCGAATGAAGAAAATACAAACGAAAGACTCGTGCGATCTCAAAGAAGGGTAATTTTGTATCATTCCAATTTACCCAAGATTGTCTCAAATTCTGAAATACTTTCTTCCGTCTTAACAGGGATTGTAAGTTGCCTTGAAAAAAATCGACACATGGAATTGCAAAACCAAGTCACCTCAAAGATCAACCTTTCAAGGCGAACGTCCACGAACGCCTACGGTCTTGTGGACCGGATGGCATGGGGAATGACAGTGGTCCGAAACATCCCGAGTTCGATCCCCAAAGTTAGGGAATGTTGTAAATATTGTAAATGAATAATACAACCTTTTGCACATTTCTTTTTGTAGAAGGAAACAGAAATTCTAGACGAGCGATACCAAAGTCAATACTCTGCCACAACCTTGGCTCTAATGATGAAATGCCCACCGAAAGTGGAGACAAACTCGATCCGGTGAAGCTGATAAAAGGAGTCACGCAAAATATTCAAGATGAAGGGTAAACCAGTATCGTTCCAGTTTATCCCTTCTAATACTGGCTAACACATCTCCTTTCCTTTTTATAGGAAATATTTATACTAATATTTAACATGTTGAAGGAGACAACCCCAAGTGGTAAAATTATGATCATCTGAAGAGATCCATTCCGATTAAAATTGGGCAAATTGATGGCAAATCCTAAATTGAAAAAGAGAGTATATCTCCTTTAACTCATTTGATTTCAATGATAGCCTTTCTGGTTTTCTTCTTGCAGGGGCATTCGACCTGCAACCAAGACGGTTGTCAAAATTAAGCTAGCCCAAATGCATCAAACCTCTACTCGACTCCTTTACCCATGCGTTTCATTGTGCAGGGGCAAAGTCAGAGACGAGCTACTCTTGACCTAAGGAGTAAACTCTCGATTTGTTTGATCCGTCCACCCGTCCAGGGGCAATTCAAATCCTCTTGTTCTTGACAATGTTCTTCTATACTTACACACTTCGTAAACATGCATGATGCCAAAATCTCCATATTTGTATTGTGTTTGCACATGCCATGATTCGTGCATGACTCTTCTGCGTGTTCAATTTGCCAATTCTAACTTGGAGCATAATCTACACATGATGCATCGAATGTGTAGAATGGGGCATGACAGAATGATGAAAGGCGATCCCATTTCCATACACGTCCCATATCCATAGGGAGTTGTGTGCCAAATAGATTCCGTATTCCCCAAGGCAATGGGTTTTCTCGCGAAAGGTACGATACCGAAAGGAAGAAGTGTCGCGACCTAAAATTCAATTTTTAGATTAATGGATTACCAGATTAATTAATTATATTAACTAACCTAGTTCGAGCTCTCCCAAGCTCTACCAAATCGCGATTTTGGTTTTTTGTTCAAATGGTTTTAAAATTTGGAGTCGCCACTAATCATTTTTTGTAGGTTGATTAGAAACCTAAGTAAATTAGCGGGAGAACTAAATTACTTCTACGAACCAGAGATTATGAGTTCGGGGACTTGGTTACACTAGTTAATTAAAACTAATGCCCTTTCGGTCTCTTAATTGCATGGATATCCTAATTTGGCAACTCAGGCTTGGTTTATTCCTAAGGCTCTAGTGGAGTGTTCTCTTTTTGTATTTTCACTTTTTTTTTTTAAATGGAATATACGTGAGTGACATTTTTTTGGCATTTTCAAAATATTAAGTATGTCCCTGAAGCCGAAAGAGGAAGTGAGTTAACGACTTCTGTGCAGTGCTGCAAGCTACTCATTTTGGGGTTTAGTGATTCAAAAATTAAATTACAGGAAGTAAATGACAATAAATAAAGACCACCAATGGATAGCTCAGCCTTGGCTTGGCCTTCTCCTTTGGGGTTTAAGGTGCAGGAATTTAAATTGCAGAAATTTAAAATGACCTCCAGTGAGCGGGCTCTGCCCTTCACATTCTGGGGTTTAAGTTCTTTAAAATAAAACGAATTGATTTGACAATTCGGGCCGAAATCCATCGACGGATCAATTGAAAATTTAATGGGCACTAAAGAGCTCGTCAGCGCCAATCTTACACCTCCATGGGATTTACCGTTGACTTGGAGTTGTCCTTTGCCTGACATAAAAATATGGAGAAATGGAGTAATGGAGCAAATATGATTTAATTCACATTAAAAATTAAAACAATGAAAGAAGCACTTAGCTTCAATGGCATTATGAGAAGTGCTTGATGGATATAATTGGTTCCTGCCTGAAATCCAATATGGGAAAATTGGAGAATAGTAGAAAATTTGGGCTAGTTTATACTAAAAAATCAAAGAGAGTAGAGGGACACTTAGCTTCAAATCTGGGATGAATTCTTGATTTATGTTGATCGATAAAGAAATTGATGATGATAACCCTCTAGCTTTAAACTCCCATCATCTTCAAAATTCTCTCTCTTTTTGGTATTTTTTTTCTCTCAAATTTTTCTTCAATCTCTCAAAACCCTCTCAAACAACCAAAATTTTCTCTCCAAAAAAATTCCCTTCTCAAGCTCACTTCTTCCTCCTTTTATAACCCACTTATCTATCTCCCATTCTAATTTTTCCACTAACTCTATCTCCCATTCTAATTTCTCCACTAACTCTTCTTCATTTTCATCTTCCCTTCTCCATCTCTATCTCACATTCTAATTTCTCCACTAATTCTTCTTCATATTCATCTTCCCTTCTCCATATCTATCTCCCATTCTACTAACTCTTCTTCATCTCCATCTTCCCTTCTCTATTCTAATCTTATTTTCTTTATCTTCTCTTCTCCATCTCCTCTTCTCCATCTTCCCATCTTCATCTCCTCTTCTCCATCTTCTCTTCTCCATCTTCTCTTCTCTATCTTCCCTTCTCTATTCTAATTTCTCCACTAACTCTTCTTTTTGTTATTTACAAAATAATCCCTTAAGTGTTAGGTATTTGTACTCTAGTCCATGAGATTTTAAGTATTTGCAATTCAGTCCCTGGAGAAATATTTCTTTAAATCCAAATCTCCTCACAATTTTCGACACACCTATCGCATGTTGAATTTAAGCTCATTTCTTGCTATTGAAAATAATGCAAAATTTAATTAAAGCCCTATTTGTAAAATTGAGTCATTCTATGTATAATTGGGCCAAGATGAAAATTTGGAATATTAAAGAACAATGTCACAACACCTAAAAGTGAAAAATGAAAATAAATTGACTCAAATTGAATTTTTTTAAGCCCGATTCGAGATTATGCTCGTTAAGGAGTACACGACCCCGAATTGGATATTTTAAATTTGGGATGGCCAACATGAAAAGGGATTTAAATGAGAAATATTGACTATTTTTATGTATTTTTGTGGCCTCAAATGCTATTATTTACTAAATATATTCCTAATTTCTAAAAAATATATTTGACAAAATACAAAAAAATATGACAAAATTATTTTTTTACTCAAAAATGGTTGCCTAAGCTTGGCCAAGGCTTCCAAAGTTAATTTTACAATTTTCTCATTTTTCTTGATTTTGTTTATGAATTTTCGAAAATAAAAATATCAAAAATACTGAAAATATGAAAAATTATTTTTTGATCAAAATTGGTTCTCTAGGCTTGACCAAGGTCTCCAAAGTTGATTTTTTAATTTTATGAATTTTTATGGATTTTTTTTAATTTTAAAAGAGAAAAGATGATTAAAAATCAGGTGTCAACAGCTGCCCCTCTTTGAAAGGAAGCTCGGTAGAGGTTCATTTCAAAGACGAGATGACACCTTAATCCTAATCGACTCAACACAAGGAAATAAAAAGAGTTGTGACATTTGATCTCCAATACCCTCCGTAGTAAGTTTCGATCCAAATCGGACTTGAGGAGATTTTTATGAAGTGAGGGAGCGATAGAGGAGCGAGCTTACTTGGCACTTACCTGCCCGTTGTGTGGCAGTTACCTGATATGGATACTCTACTGAAAGTGGAATGAGAACCTAAGGATTCGTTATAAGAAAACCTTAGGGTGGTTAAGCTTGGACCCGTATGGTAGGTTAACCCATGGTAGATTCCTAACGAAAGGATTCTACTGATTAAATTTTAATTGAAATTTGACCTGTATGGTAGGTCACCCCATGGAAATGCCTGTAAGAAGGACTTTGGGTGTGCCTGTAAGAAGGACTTTGCGTGTGTCTGTAAGAAGGACTTGGTGCGCCTGTAAGAAGGACTTGGTTTGCCTGTAAGAAGGATTTGATGTGCCTGTAAGAAGGACCTAGTTTGCTTGTAGAAAGGACTTTGATGCCTGTAAAAAGGACTTAACGCCTATAAGAAGGACTTGTGCTTGTGGAAAGGACTTTGATGCCTGTAAGAAGGACTTGATACCTGTAAGAAGGACTTGTGCCTGTAGAAAGGACTTTGTGCCTGTAAGAAGGACTTTGGGTTGCCTGTAAGAAGGACTGTTGAGTTGCCTGTAAGAAGGACTTTTGTGTTGCCTGTAGAAAGGACTTTGGTGCCTGTAAGAAGGACTTTGGTGCCTGTAAAAAGGACTTGGTGCCTGTAGGAAGAACCTTGGGTACCTGTAAGAAGGACTTTTGTATGCCTGTAGAAAGGACTTTAGGTGCATGTAGAAAGGACTTGGTATGCATGTAGAAAGGACTTGGTGTTTTGAAGGGTACCATTCTGGGATTTGAGAAAACCAAGAATCCTGCAGAAGCTCAAACCCGATTTAATTTATCATGAAGGGTGCCATTCTGGGATCTGGGAAGACCAGGAATCCTGCAGACGCTCAAACCCAATTTCTCTTACCATGAAGGGTGCCATTCTGGGATCTGGAGAAACCAAGAATCCTGCAGAAGCTCAAACCCAATTTTTGTTGTCCCATCACTTTAGGAATAAACCAATGAGGCAAAGATCAAGAACACGAGAGTTGGTCAATCATGATTTGATAAAACTTGAGAACACGAGATTATATTAATCGTGAGCTGATGAAGACTTCATGAGAGCATGTTGATCATGAGTCGCAAGGGTTCAGAAGATTTACCTGGATCTTTTGAGTTAATGATCGAGGCATAGACAGACTGATTGTATCATGTTTGCTTGCTCACTGAATGACCTTATGTGCTGCAATGGATTTGAGCACCCAGACAATCATCAGAATTGAAAGGTTCAGGCTGAAGATATACTCACCTGAAAATGCTTGGCAAGCATTAGCCAACAGGGCTTGTTTGTTCAATAGTCTATAGATGAATTTCGAGACCTCGGAGGGTAACTCGACTATCAGGAATGCATTACCTGTTAGACAGTGTCAGAGGTAACATGTGCAAGCATTTTTATCAATGAGTCCATCGGTTCATGCAAAACCATTCAGTTGAGTTTGCAGTGATTAAAACCGTATGTGTATGCTCATAATGTGGATCATGCATGACTATTCTGTCGAGTTTGCATTTCCAATTCTGTCCAGGGAGGTTATCATGTCATGAATACCTCGAATGTAACCTGAATGGGGACTTCAGTCTGAAAGGGCTTTCTCTCACTCTCGAGAAAGGCTTGTTTATCCTGATTGCAGGATTTGAAAAGAAATCACTCAACCTTACCATCATCGAATTCAGCGAGGGTCTGGGTAATCTCGCAATTGATACGATCAAGCCTATCTGGAAGTCTTGATTAGGACCGTAATGTGGGCTGGGTCAAAGGCTTATTAAAGGGGACTCATTTCGAGTTAAGGCCATTGACAAAAGAGTCTTCATCATCTGCTCCGGGTTTACAAGTCAAGAACCTTGCAAAATGAGAGATAAATAATCTTGCTCGAACTTCTTTGAGCGATGCTTAAAGTCATTCAACTCTTACGTTAATTCAAGTGCTCTAATCAGAAGAGACTTTCAAGGGTCATAACGTAGGTCGGGATTTGGGTCTGAGAAACGAAGGGCTCGTTTTGGCTCAGAAAAATATATGAGAAGGGCTTCGTGTTGGTGATCATTGCAGTCTTGTCACCGATCTTTGACCTTCCTGAATTTGTCTTCAATAAATACCACCATTGGCTGAGGGGTGGTAGTTCCTTTACACTTTGCAAACTGACTTCTTTGGGGATCCTTTTTCGGGAATTCTCAAAATGTATGTTCGAAGTCAGAAGTTCATTACAGATATATGGGCGTTGGCCTTGCTTTTGATAGGCACTTTGCTCTTTCTGCCCGAGATTCTTTGGAGTAACCCTTGCTTTTCTTACTCCCGACTCCCTTTTGTTTGGAAGCAGGCCCATTTTCTTTAGGCTACACTTATTTTTCTTTTTCTTTTGTTTAACAATCTTGTGATTTTAAATTTTAGCAACAAGATGATTTTTGACAAATGATACTAGACATTACATGAAAGTCTAGCATATAAAATGGGCTAATTCGAGAATTCTCTATTGGCCCAATTTCTTCAATTCTGCTTCTTGGGGAAAGGTGCCGTCGTTACCTTGAAATGAGCAAGGATCACCAACATGGGCTTGAGAAATGAATTTGCAGGCTCAATTGGGTTATGCAAAGGATGAGTGTGTAGGATGGAAAAAATAAATGCTCTTCATCATCCTAAAGCACTTGAATTAAAATTCGAGTATCATGCAAAGAAACACTCAAAGATTGATGTTAGTCCAAGCAAAAGAATTTCTAACCATTTATCTCCTGATATTGTTGGAATTATCTCTGTTTTGCCCCAGTGTGGGTGGTTCTTGATAGGGTTATGAAATGAAATCACCGTTCAAATGTGTTGTCAATGGTTGCCTGAAGTGTTTGGAATGGAGAATAAATGCCTCCTTCACTTCGACTATCGTACCTTTTGCGAGAAAACCCATTGCCTTAGAGAATGTGAAATCTATCTACCGCTCAACTCACTGTGGATTAAATACAGGACGTATATAGAAATGGCTCGCCTTTCATCATCCTGTCATGCCCCATTATGTACAGTCGATGCATCGTGTACAGTTTATACCCCTAGTCAAAATTAACAAATTGAACATGTAACAGTCTGAAAATTCGACCCAAATATCGGAATTTCTAAAGGAATGGAAACACTTCGTTAATACCCTCTGATCGACGCTCACTCAGGATTAGCTACCCTGAGATGACCAACCGAAGGGGAAAGGCTAACTGGGGAGAATTTTCCAAACAGCCGCCCGTTGGTCTGAGACAGAGACAGAGTCGTAAATTAATGAAATTGACCACGAAATGAAATCCGACTTCGGACAATCGAATTAGTAAGACAAACACAATTAAGAAATAAAGTCAGTTTCAGAAATGTCGCCAGAAGGGCAGACAGCCGGTGTACGTCGAGAAGCAAGACGTCAATGGAAAATTACCGAAATGCCCCCGGTAAATGCTCAGTCCTTAGGATTATTAGAATTAGGATTTTTGAGAGTAGATTCGACTAATCGAAATCAAATCCTGTCTAAAATTCGTTCGCGCTCGAGACCCGATCGGTGCATTTGGCACGCAAATCGAGGCAAGTCAAATCAATTGTCAAATCAATCAAATGTCTTGTCAATCAATCAGTCACATCATGGCACAATTTCCAAGACAAGTCAATCATGGTTCAATTCCCTAGAATGTCAATCAAATCATGTCAAAGTACAAGTCTCATCACCTACACTATTCTACACTATTCAACCTAACCCATTATCTTATTTTGAATTTTGGCATTCTCTCTCTCTCTCTCTTAAAGTTTCGGCCGGCCCTCCCCTCTCTCTCCTCTCCTTCATTTTTTTCTTCTTTCTCCTCTCTCCCTCATTTTCTCTCTCGGCTCACTCCCCCTCCGCCCGTCCGTCCGCCTCCGCCGGCCGTGCCGCCGCCCTTGCCGTCGTCGTTGGCCATCCTTCGTCGTCTCCTCACCTCTTGGACCCTTGGAACTCCGTGGAACAGCCGTGAGCAGCCCCCGTGCCGCCGTCCCTTCCCGTCGTCCGTTGAACCCCACGGACCGCCGGTACTCTCTCCGTCGTCGCTGCTCGTTCCTTCCCGTTTTAGGTAAGCTTTACTACTAATTCTAGTTTAGGTTAGTAGTATATGCATGTGGAAGGGTGTGCTAGAGATGGTTAGGCTTGTTATGTGGCTAAGATGGGTTTAATGTACAAATTACCTTAAGCTATCTTGTGGAAATCATGTTTGGGCCAAAGTAGGGGGCTGTCCATGAGTTATTAAGGCTTGAAAGTATTCCATATGGGCTGTGAATGTTGCTTTAGGCGTGTGGTAAAGAGGCCGTGAGGTGCAATTGGGCTTGGAGGGCCTAAATCACACTAATTTGATCAAAAACGAACTATCGGGCCAAGATACAACTAGTAGGCTTGCTTGGACGTGAATAGCAATCTAATGGGGCCTTGAAAACATGGTTAGTGGGCTGCAAATGTGGGCTTAGGCGTGTACCTAATGGGCCAAAGGACAATAATGGGCTTGGAAGCCTTAAAAATTTAGTAATTGGGCCAAAACTAATCAGAATGGGCCAAATCTAGCTAGCGGGCCACTAATGGACGAAAATTCATTTAAATTGGGCCTAAATTAAGTCCATGAACATTAAAGAATGAAACCCAAAAATGTATATGGGCTTGGGTAATTGAATTGGGCTTAAAATGACGAATATGGGCCTGAATAGTAAACCTTTAGAAGTGGGCCTGGGCCTTGCACGAAATTAATAAAATAACAGGCCCAACCCATATGAATTAATCTAATAATTAATTATTGGACCTCAACTATTGAAGTGGGCCTTTGGTCCAGTCGAACTTGACTTGATTAACTAAGACCCTTAATTAGATTAGACCTCGGGTTATATGGACTTGAATTATGGATTGGCCTTGGGTAAGTAATTGTATGATGGAACCTTGTACAGGTTGTAAGGCAAGGTTAGACGAGCAATAGTTCGCGAGTAGAAGTATTTGATCTTCGTATGTACAGTAAGGTGAATGTGAGAATCAATGATGATTGATTAACGTGCTCCACCTTGCGCTCATGATTGTCTGCATGCATGCTCTGTGTTGAATGATTTGATGTGATCATCTAGGCCCTGCATACATTCAGAGCATTGCATGAGTCACTGGAGATGTGACATGAGATTGTGCCCCGAGGGGAAGTGGAGAGAAAAGGGAGACCAACGTAAGGCGTCAGAAACGCAGTGTGGTACGGGCCTATGTGGTACCGAGATTTATGCCGTGTGGCACTGTTGGTAGCGCCCTGATGGGAGATGGAGAGAAAAGGGAGGCCAGCATAAGGCGTCCGAGACGCAGCGTGGCATGCCGTGTGGCACTCTTGGTAGAGCCCTGATGGGAATTGGAGTGATAGGCGGGCTGATCCGTGGGATCGATGATGGCCGTTTGAGGCCTGTGGCATTTGCATAATGTTATTGATGATTGTTGATATTGCCCGTCTGTATTGCATGAATTGTTGTGACGAAACTCGTACCGACTATATGAGGTGTGATGAAAACTGGGGAGATCGAGAGCGTTGGACTCCGGGTACCAAACCCTAGTTACTGGTTAGGACCGACCCCACTTGTATATCCTACCCTACGCTAGGATTAGTGGTGAGCTTGCTGAGTCCTCGACTCACTGGCGTTGGTTGCCACCTTTTTCAGATCCAGGTCACCACTGATGGATGTGCCACCGATGCTTTTTGGTCTGCCGATCCAGATGGACACCCAGGTTACCCTCCATTTTGATATGCACGCCACCCTGTGGCATAGGCATGTGACGACTGTGCTCGTAGATCAGGGAGGTCCTTACTTAGTGCCTTATAGATTCGAGGCTTGGTTTAGAGAGGGCCTACATGGCTTTGAGGGACCCCAGAGAGATTCCCCGATTCCCATGGAGGAGGACCCGTTTTGGCTCCAGCCTGCAGAATATGGAGG
Source organism: Psidium guajava (assembly GCA_016432845.1). Lineage (NCBI taxonomy): Eukaryota > Viridiplantae > Streptophyta > Magnoliopsida > Myrtales > Myrtaceae > Psidium > Psidium guajava. The sequence continues at coordinate 36,788,563 of CM028226.1, forward strand.
CCAGGTGATCGACCCCGACCCGAAGCAGGAGTTGCCGTCTCCAGGGCGCTCCGAGATAGATGGCCACGAGGAGGGCGATGCGATGGATACCGAGGAGGAGGATCCAGAGGAGGACCCTGTGGAGGATTCCGACGAGGAGGACTGAGTTATGGCAGAATCCCGATGTTTTGAGGATTGGTAGAGCGTAGGATGATCTGTAGCTAGTGGTTTCTTTTTGGGAGTCTGTACCTAACGCTAATCGTATTTATGAAATGTTGTTTATGTTTATCTTGTCCATGCTACCCCTTTGCTATGTATGCTTGTGTGTATGGATAGGAGGCACGCTTCCGCAGGTATGAGAATTTGGCGCAAGTTGCGTCGTCTGGTCGCGACGAAGAGAAATTTTCCCTGGGCCGTCGCTTATCGTGAACCAGTCGAGCGCGAGGCGTATCTTGCACAGGAACGGGATGCCGCGTTCCTGAGGAGGGATCCGGGGCGTGACATCCCCGTTCGAGTGGTATCAGAGCAAGGTCAGCTCGATACGAGACCGTTCGAGGTTTGGAGTGATAAGGCTGATGATTTTGGGGTAGTTAGATAGATAGACCCTAGACCTAAGGATTAGGAAGGGTAGAATGCATGATTTGATTGGCGCATGTGATTGCCTAGCAGAATCGATTGTTTAGAGTAGCCTTTGGATAAGGTGTTTTATGCTAAGCTGCAGGTGCGTCAGGACCTGAGGTAAGGTTCTATGGCAGAGCCCCATGAGTTGGGCGTTTGGATGTTGATTGCTGAATGCTAGTCTGTGAGGTATTGCATGTGGTTGTATGCCTAGTCGGCTGTCGCGCGCTGCTTGACCATCATGCATTGCATGATTTCTGCACCGAAAGCAAAATGGTTTAGAAATGGAAAATCATTGTTGAAAAAGGAGATTTGGATTTTGAAAGAAATGCATGCATTCATGTTGTTGGATTTGGTGACCGTCAGCCTGGTATGGGACAGGATTGACGGGACGTCTAAAAACTGTGATGAAGCGTGGTATGGGACACGTGGAGTGGGATTCTCTTTGTCTATGAATTTCTTAGGACAACTGTTCGCACCAAGAAACGATGAGGGCGGGGAGTGGTCGCCGGGGCAGAGACCTGATCAAGGAAGCGGCTCCCGACAGGCTTCTAGTTGAGGTTGCGAACAGAGTGGCCTGGGTTATGCATTTGCAGGGTTGAGTCTAGATGTCAACCGGGTTCAACTGCATTTAAGCTGCAGCGATTATTTACATGCATAAACATGTCAGTGGACGCGACAGTAGACGAAAGCTTGGTTGCTAGACTTAGAGTTCCGGATTCCTGAATGGGAATTTCGTTTGTTTTAGGTGTGAGTTTTAGCGAGGATGAGCAATAGGGGCAGAAGACCGACTGCCGGTGCATCGAGCTCGAGGGCTCCTGAATCTGAAGGGGACCCTAGGATCGAAGAGATGATGAGAGTCCTGACTGAAGTGAGTAACCTGATGGCTAGGCAAGCTACTGAGAGAGCTGCCACTGTTGCCCAAGCAGCTGAGGCCGCCTTGGCCGCTGCGAATGGTGCCAATGGAGGCAATGGGCATGGAAATGGTGGACGTCAGACTCATCATATGGTGGAGCAATTTCTGAAGTTACAGCCGTCGAAGTTTGATGGCAGTGGTGGTCCTGAGGTAGCTGCCTTGTGGATCGAGCAGTTGGAGAAGGCTTTCTCCGTGTTGGGTTGCGCAGACGAGGAAAAGGTTTCGCTGGCAACTTATCAACTTCAGGGTACTGCAGACGATTGGTGGAAGGCCACCAGAGGACGAGTCTTCCCGGATGGCATGAGGCCAAACTGGGCTGCTTTCTGTGCAGCATTTAACGGCAAGTATTTCTCTGAGGCAGCCCAGGAAAGGAAAATGGAAGAGTTCATCAGGCTCCGCCAAGGATCGCTGACCGTGGATCAATATGAGGGCGAATTTGCCAGGTTGTCCAAGTTCGCACGAAGGCTGATCGACGACCCATGGGACAAGGCCAGGAGATTCAGAGAAGGATTGAGGCCCGAATTGAAGAGCATGATCATCGCCACTGGGCTAAGGGACTACAATGAGATTTATGAGCGTGCTCTGGCGATAGAGCGAGATCTGCAGGAGAAGGCCGCCGCATCTGGATCGCGGTTCGTGCCAAGAGGGAACTTCAGAGATTTTGGCAAGAGGCCAATGAAGGACAACCGCAGGTTTGTCCCACCTGCAAGGAGAACCCTGGGAAAGCCATCATTCCCTGGGAACCAGGTCTGCCGTGACTGTGGCAGGAGGCATGGGAACAGCCCTTGCCCGAGGAAGACTGGAGGCTGCTTTGGGTGTGGCCAGACGGGGCATATTCTGAGGAACTGCCCGAGCAAAGGTCCGAGACCCCCGTTCCAGCCGCAGCAGCAGCCGCAGATGGTGAACGCTCCGCAAGGAAACCAGAACCGTCCGCCTGCTCAGGGACGAGTGTATGCAATGGCGCGCAAGGACGCTGAGAATGCGCCAGGGGTGATCACAGGTACCGTTTCTCTCTGTGGTCATACCGCTTATGCCTTGTTTGATCCGGGAGCGTCGCACTCCTTCGTATCTGCACGTTTCGTTGAGTTGTCTGGGATGAATGTTAAGCCATTGGATGTGACCTTGCATGTAACCACCCCGCTGAAAGATAGAGTGATTGTTGCGTTAGGATGTAAGGGGTGTAAGTTAGCTCTGGGCGATAGAGAGGAAGAGATTGATTTAGCTGTTTTGCCTATGTATGATTTTGATGTGATTGTTGGCATGGATTGGCTAGTTAGGCATGGTGCAGTGGTAGACTGTAGTAGGAGTATCATACAGCTAAACCCAGTAGGCCACCCTGGGTATGAATTTAAGGGAAATCGTGGAGGAACGTCGATTCCTTGGATCTCATCTTTAGAAGCGACCAAGTTGATGGATGAAGGTTGCCTGGGATTTTTGGCATCGGTGTTGGATTCGACTGCTCAAGAGATGAAGTTAGAAGAAGTGCCTGTAGTAAGTGAGTATCCAGATGTATTTCCTCAAGAGTTGCCTGGATTACCACCTGAGCGTGAAGTAGAATTTATGATCGAATTGGCACCGGGAACGGAGCCGATCTCGAAAGCACCGTATAGAATGTCGTTGTCTGAGCTAAAAGAGTTGAAGGTACAGATGCAAGAACTATTGGATAAAGGATTTATCCGCCCCAGTGCTTCACCATGGGGAGCTCCGGTGCTGTTTGTTAAGAAAAAGGATGGATCACTAAGGCTGTGCATCGATTACAGACAGCTGAACCAAGTGACGATCAAGAATAAGTATCCTCTACCAAGGATTGATGACCTGTTTGGCCAACTTCAAGGCGCTTGTGTGTTCTCCAAGATAGACCTAAGGACAGGCTATCACCAATTGAGGATCAAGAAGGAGGACGTGCCCAAGACTGCCTTTCGGACGAGGTATGGGCACTATGAGTTCACAGTTATGCCGTTTGGATTGACGAATGCTCCAGCCGCATTTATGGATATGATGACTCGAGTGTTCAAGGAGTTTCTGGATCAGTTTGTGATAGTCTTCATTGATGACATATTGGTGTATTCGAAGAGTTCTGAGGACCACGAGGAACACTTAAGGATTGTCCTGCTGACGTTAAGAGAACACTCGCTGTATGCGAAGTTTAGTAAGTGTGAGTTTTGGTTAAGCAGAGTGGCGTTCCTTGGACATATAGTATCTGGAGAAGGAATATCAGTGGATCCAGCAAAGATAGAGGCTGTGGAGAAATGGCCGAGACCTACGACCGTGACGGAAGTACGAAGTTTCCTTGGATTGGCTGGGTACTATAGACGCTTTGTGGAAAAGTTCTCTGTGATAGCGTCTCCTCTAACGCGTTTGTTGAAGAAGGAAACAAAGTTTCAATGGACTGAGAAGTGCGAGGAAAGTTTTCAGGAGTTGAAGGATCGATTGACTTCCGCACCAGTCTTAACTATTCCGTCTGGACCAGGAGGATTTGAGATATACAGCGATGCGTCATTAAGAGGATTGGGGTGTGTCTTGATGCAGCATGGACGAGTAGTAGCTTATGCCTCTAGGCAGTTGAGGCCGCATGAGATGAATTACCCGACACACGACTTGGAGTTAGCGGCGATTGTCTTTGCATTGAAGATTTGGAGGCATTATCTGGTGGGAGAGAAATTCCAGATTTTTACGGACCATCAGAGTTTGAAGTATCTGTTCTCGCAGAAGGAGCTGAATATGAGGCAGCGTCGTTGGATGGAGTTGTTGAAGGACTACGACTGTGATATCCTGTACCATCCAGGAAAGGCGAATAAAGTGGCAGATGCTCTGAGTAGGAAGTCGAGCGTTGCGCATATGATGGTCAAGGAGTGGACATTACTGGAGGAAATCAGAGATTCTGAGTTCAAGGTCGAGGTAGGAAACCTCTCGAGTCTAATGGCTACGTTGCAGATCGAACCAGAGATTCAGCTAAGAATCAAGGAGATGCAGTCTACGGACCCAGACATTCAGAAGATTGTGATGATGAATGTAGAGGAGAGAAAGGCTGAGTTCCAAGTGACTGCTGATGGAGTATTAAGGTTTAAAGGACGTCTGTGCGTACCTAATGACGAGGCACTGAAGGAAAAGAATTTGTCCGAGGCACACAGAAGTAACTACAGTATTCATCCAGGGAGTACTAAGATGTATCAGAATTTGCGTCAGCACTATTGGTGGAATGGAATGAAGGTGGATGTGGCTAAGCATGTAGCTAAGTGTCTGACGTGTCAACAGGTAAAGGCACAGCATTGTAAGCCTGGAGGATTATTACAACCATTGGAAATCCCAGAGTGGAAATGGGAGCATGTCACCATGGATTTCGTGACAGGACTACCGAGAAGTCAGAGAGGCAATGATTCGATTTGGGTAATAGTGGACAGACTGACGAAATCAGCTCATTTCATTGCAGTACGAAAGGACTCTACCTTGGAAAAGTTGGCTGAGTTGTACGTAAGGCAGATAGTGAGATTGCATGGGGTACCAGTAAGTATTGTATCAGACAGAGATCCTCGCTTCACCGCTACATTTTGGAAGAGTCTGCAGGGTGCGCTGGGAACAGAGTTAAGATTCAGTACAGCTTACCACCCTTAGACAGATGGTCAATCGGAAAGGACGATACAGACTTTGGAAGACATGTTGAGAGCTTGTGTGATTGATTTCAAAGGAGGCTGGGAAGAGCAGTTGCATTTGGTGGAATTCGCCTACAACAACAGTTATCAACAGAGTATCAGGATGGCACCATTTGAGGCACTGTATGGAAGGGCCTGTAGAACGCCCATCTGTTGGGACGAAGTTGGTGAGAAAAGCATAATCGGCCCAGAATTAGTGCAGCAGTCAGTCGAGGCAGTCAGAGTGATTAGAGACAGACTGAGGACCGCTCACAGTAGGCAGAAGAGTTATGCAGACAAGAGACGTAAGCCATTGGAATTCCAAGTTGGAGATCATGTGTTTCTGAAGGTGTCGCCGATGCGAGGACTATCTCGGTTTGGCAAGAAAGGAAAGCTGAGTCCAAGATTTGTTGGGCCATTCGAGATCCTGGAGAAGATCGGGACACTGGCTTATCGTCTAGCATTGCCGCCGAACTTATCGCAGATTCATAATGTGTTTCATGTTTCGATGCTTCGAAAGTACGAGCCGGACCCTGGCCATATACTCGATCATGAAGTCATTGAAGTGGATGACCGCGTCTCATACGTGGAAAGACCAGTAAGGATAGAAGATCGTAAGGAGCAAGTCTTGAGGAACAAGACAATACCGCTGGTCAAGGTTATCTAGGAGCACCATGGGACTGAAGGAGCCACTTGGGAAAGCGAGGACGAGATGAAGAAGAAGTACCCGTATTTGTTTGAGTAAGTCGTTGTAACCTCCGTTTTGTTGTAAGGATTGGTGGATGTAAATTTCGAGGACGAAATTTTTATAAGAAGGGAAGAATTGTAACAGTCTGAAAATTCGACCCAAATATCGGAATTTCTAAAGGAATGGAAACACTTCGTTAATACCCTCTGATCGACGCTCACTCAGGATTAGCTACCCTGAGATGACCAACCGAAGGGGAAAGGCTAACTGGGGAGAATTTTCCAAACAGCCGCCCGTTGGTCTGAGACAGAGACAGAGTCGTAAATTAATGAAATTGACCACGAAATGAAATCCGACTTCGGACAATCGAATTAGTAAGACAAACACAATTAAGAAATAAAGTCAGTTTCAGAAATGTCGCCAGAAGGGCAGACAGCCGGTGTACGTCGAGAAGCAAGACGTCAATGGAAAATTACCGAAATGCCCCCGGTAAATGCTCAGTCCTTAGGATTATTAGAATTAGGATTTTTGAGAGTAGATTCGACTAATCGAAATCAAATCCTGTCTAAAATTCGTTCGCGCTCGAGACCCGATCGGTGCATTTGGCACGCAAATCGAGGCAAGTCAAATCAGTTGTCAAATCAATCAAATGTCTTGTCAATCAATCAGTCACATCATGGCACAATTTCCAAGACAAGTCAATCATGGTTCAATTCCCAAGAATGTCAATCAAATCATGTCAAAGTACAAGTCTCATCACCTACACTATTCTACACTATTCAACCTAACCCATTATCTTATTTTGAATTTTGGCATTCTCTCTCTCTCTCTCTTAAAGTTTCGGCCGGCCCTCCCCTCTCTCTCTTCTCCTTCATTTTTTCTTCTTTCTCCTCTCTCCCTCATTTTCTCTCTCGGCTCACTCCCCCTCCGCCCGTCCGTCCGCCTCCGCCGGCCGTGCCGCCGCCCTTGCCGTCGTCGTTGGCCATTCTTCGTCGTCTCCTCACCTCTTGGACCCTTGGAACTCCGTGGAACAGCCGTGAGCAGCCCCCGTGCCGCCGTCCCTTCCCGTCGTCCGTTGAACCCCACGGACCGCCGGTACTCTCTCCGTCGTCGCTGCTCGTTCCTTCCCGTTTTAGGTAAGCTTTACTCCTAATTCTAGTTTAGGTTAGTAGTATATGCATGTGGAAGGGTGTGCTAGAGATGGTTAGGCTTGTTATGTGGCTAAGATGGGTTTAATGTACAAATTACCTTAAGCTATCTTGTGGAAATCATGTTTGGGCCAAAGTAGGGGGCTGTCCATGAGTTATTAAGGCTTGAAAGTATTCCATATGGGCTGTGAATGTTGCTTTAGGCGTGTGGTAAAGAGGCCGTGAGGTGCAATTGGGCTTGGAGGGCCTAAATCACACTAATTTGATCAAAAACGAACTATCGGGCCAAGATACAACTAGTAGGCTTGCTTGGACGTGAATAGCAATCTAATGGGGCCTTGAAAACATGGTTAGTGGGCTGCAAATGTGGGCTTAGGCGTGTACCTAATGGGCCAAAGGACAATAATGGGCTTGGAAGCCTTAAAAATTTAGTAATTGGGCCAAAACTAATCAGAATGGGCCAAATCTAGCTAGCGGGCCACTAATGGACGAAAATTCACTTAAATTGGGCCTAAATTAAGTCCACGATCATTAAAGAATGAAACCCAAAAATGTATATGGGCTTGGGTAATTGAATTGGGCTTAAAATGACGAATATGGGCCTGAATAGTAAACCTTTAGAAGTGGGCCTGGGCCTTGCACGAAATTAATAAAATAACAGGCCCAACCCATATGAATTAATCTAATAATTAATTATTGGACCTCAACTATTGAAGTGGGCCTTTGGTCCAGTCGAACTTGACTTGATTAACTAAGACCCTTAATTAGATTAGACCTCGGGTTATATGGACTTGAATTATGGATTGGCCTTGGGTAAGTAATTGTATGATGGAACCTTGTACAGGTTGTAAGGCAAGGTTAGACGAGCAATAGTTCGCGAGTAGAAGTATTTGATCTTCGTATGTACAGTAAGGTGAATGTGAGAATCAATGATGATTGATTAACGTGCTCCACCTTGCGCTCATGATTGTCTGCATGCATGCTCTGTGTTGAATGATTTGATGTGATCATCTGGGCCCTGCATACATTCAGAGCATTGCATGAGTCACTGGAGATGTGACATGAGATTGTGCCCCGAGGGGAAGTGGAGAGAAAAGGGAGACCAACGTAAGGCGTCAGAAACGCAGTGTGGTACGGGCCTATGTGGTACCGAGATTTATGCCGTGTGGCACTGTTGGTAGCGCCCTGATGGGAGATGGAGAGAAAAGGGAGGCCAGCATAAGGCGTCCGAGACGCAGCGTGGCATGCCGTGTGGCACTGTTGGTAGAGCCCTGATGGGAATTGGAGTGATAGGCGGGCTGATCCGTGGGATCGATGATGGCCGTTTGAGGCCTGTGGCATTTGCATAATGTTATTGATGATTGTTGATATTGCCCGTCTGTATTGCATGAATTGTTGTGACGAAACTCGTACCGACTATATGAGGTGTGATGAAAACTGGGGAGATCGAGAGCGTTGGACTCCGGGTACCAAACCCTAGTTACTGGTTAGGACCGACCCCACTTGTATATCCTACCCTACGCTAGGATTAGTGGTGAGCTTGCTGAGTCCTCGACTCACTGGCGTTGGTTGCCACCTTTTTCAGATCCAGGTCACCACTGATGGATGTGCCACCGATGCTTTTTGGTCTGCCGATCCAGATGGACACCCAGGTTACCCTCCATTTTGATATGCACGCCACCCTGTGGCATAGGCATGTGACGACTGTGCTCGTAGATCAGGGAGGTCCTTACTTAGTGCCTTATAGATTCGAGGCTTGGTTTAGAGAGGGCCTACATGGCTTTGAGGGACCCCAGAGAGATTCCCCGATTCCCATGGAGGAGGACCCGTTTTGGCTCCAGCCTGCAGAATATGGAGGCCAGGTGATCGACCCCGACCCGAAGCAGGAGTTGCCGTCTCCAGGGCGCTCCGAGATAGATGGCCACGAGGAGGGCGATGCGATGGATACCGAGGAGGAGGATCCAGAGGAGGACCCTGTGGAGGATTCCGACGAGGAGGACTGAGTTATGGCAGAATCCCGATGTTTTGAGGATTAGTAGAGCGTAGGATGATCTGTAGCTAGTGGTTTCTTTTTGGGAGTCTGTACCTAACGCTAATCGTATTTATGAAATGTTGTTTATGTTTATCTTGTCCATGCTACCCCTTTGCTATGTATGCTTGTGTGTATGGATAGGAGGCACGCTTCCGCAGGTATGAGAATTTGGCGCAAGTTGCGTCGTCTGGTCGCGACGAAGAGAAATTTTCCCTGGGCCGTCGCTTATCGTGAACCAGTCGAGCGCGAGGCGTATCTTGCACAGGAACGGGATGCCGCGTTCCCGAGGAGGGATCCGGGGCGTGACAGAACATGCAGAACAGTCATGCATAAATCATGGAATGTGTAAACATCATGCAAATATGGCAATACAATGTACAAGTATGGAAATTGCCCCTGGCTGTGTGGGCGGATCAAACACGTTGGGGACCTATTCCCCGAGTCGAGGAATAGCTTGTTTCTGGTTTTGCCTCTTTTCGATCCAGGGTTCGCCATTGATTTCCCCTATTTCATCAGACAGATCGCATCAGGCGATCATAACTTGGCCCATCGGGGCTGTTTTCTTTAACGTATCAGATGTTAGTTTAACATTTCCTGTAAAAAGGAAGGAGACATGTTAGCCAGTATCAAAAATGATGAACTGGACACGATACTGAGTTACCCTTGAGTGCTTCGCGCAACTCCTTTACCAGTTTTACCACTCGGGATTTTCTCCGTGGGTATGTCAAGTTAGACATTTCCTGTCAAACAATGGAGAAGAAGACGTGTTAGTCAGTATTAGAAATGATGAATTGGATACGATACTGGTTTACCCTTCATCTTGAATGTTTTGCGTGACCCCTTTATCAAGTTCAATGGATTGAGTTTCCCTTGTCTTTGACTGGACACTTCAACATTAGGCTAAGCTCATGACAAAATACTGACCTTGGTATTGCTCGTCGAGTATTCCCGTTTCTTTCTGCAAAAAGAAATGCGAGAAAAAGTTGTTTTTATTTATTTACAATACTTACAACATTCCCCAATCTTGGGGATTGAACTCAGGATGTTTCGGACCACTATCATTCCCCATGCCATCCGGTCCACAAGACCGTAGGCGTTCGTGGAGGTTCGCTTTTAAAGGTTGATCTTCAAGATGACGTGGTCTTGTCGCATTGCATTAGGTGACTTCACATCACGATACTTTTCAAGGCCATTTAAAATCCCTGTTAAGAATAGAAGTAATTCAGAACTTGAGACGATTACAGAAAAATTAGAACGATACAAGATTACCGATCTGTGAGATTGCTGGGTCTTTTGTTTGCCTCTTTCTTGTTTGAATCTGTCCGTCTTGCGATAATGTCTATGAGTAGATTTGCCCCTAGTCTCCTTCAATATGAGGACTTCGCATTTGGGCATGAGCGTTATCGGGTTAATTTGCAAATTCCTGAGAATAAGAAGGGCTTAATTTTAAAACTTGGAGCAATTGAGGGTAAATTGGAACAATACGGAACTACCCTTCGAGTTTATGCAGATTTTTACTCGCTATTAATTCTTCCCTAGGGTTGGTGAGGTGGCGGATTCAAGCATTTAATAGGGGGAAGTCGGATTATTACTCCTTACTTTTACATCATGCAAGGAAATAAAACACATTCACTCATTCAGGATCAGTTCTGCTTCCTCTGCAGGCTCTCCCATGATCAGCTAGCTTCATCCCGGATTAGGTATGCATCGGCCATATTGAAGGTCTGGTGGTCACTGGCTAAGAATGTGCATCACAGCCTCGATGCTTTACCGATATCAAACTGGTTGATTATGGCGAAAAGATCATCGTCAATGTCCGCTTGGTGGTGATCTGTCCCTTCTTCCTCGGGAGATATTGATGATGATCTAGTAGCATTGGTTCTTTTGTACCCTCTTCCAATAGAACTCGATCCTGTTATAAACTGGTCTAACTCACCTCTTAAACGTGCATTTTCGATCCTCAGATCATGCATTTCATCGAAGGTGAGGAGGAGGCTGTTGCAGTTGGGGCAGGTGGCGGAGTGAAAAGCCTCTTTATACATCTTGTTTTCTGCTCGGAGGTTTTCATTTTCAACTCTTAGAAACTCGGCTTCGTTGTGCTCATGACGAGTCTTCATTCGGGTTCGCCTATTTTGAAACCAGAACTTGATTTGCGAAGGCTCAAGTCCTAGCTCTTGACTCAGTTCCATTTTCTGTTTGCTGTCTGGCATAGGGCATGTTCTGAAGAAATCCTCAAGCCTTTGTACTTGTTCCTTAGTATGGCGATGATAACGCTTCTTTTGACCCTTACCGTTGTTGTCCTTATCTTTACTAAGATCTTGGACGTTGTCGGCGGAAGGGCCAGGCTCCATGGGCTCGATCCCAAACATGGCTTCGAACTCTTCCTCTCCCATATTCAGCAGGCAATGATAGCTCTCAAGAGTATTGGGTTGAGACATCTTCGATTTGGTTGATGATTTCTCAAGATCTGCTATCTTCTCTTGTATTCTCACTCACTCTGAATTCTTCTGAGCGACCGGGTATGCTTTCGAAACTTTTTCTGAGCACGGATGAATGTTTTAGGAGAATGCCTCTTTTTAAAACTTAGGCGTTGGTTCATAAATCGTATCGCTCCCTCCAAGATTCCTGTTCTTCTCAACCTTTTGCCGTGTCTTCTGCACGGTTTGTTTTCTTTCATCCTTTTCATAGTGGTAGGGCTGCTGTCGTTATTTCTACCACCTATCTCAAGCATCGGCGTTGCAGGTGAGGACTTTTCCCCGTTCACAAATAAAGACAAGCCTTCTCTTCTTTTCGCTAAGATTTGCCGTGTCTTCCACTCAGCTCGTCTTTCCGTCTTCTTTTTCAAAGTAGCGGTGTCTTGTCAAACTTTCTGCGGAGATTTCGAACTCGCTTGGCTCGAGGTCGCCATTTGATGGGAATTCAAGCCAACGAGGGTGGTGCCAATAGAGAATGGTAGGGTGGTGCCAATAGAGAATAGTAGATAAGAGAAATCTTGACTGGTTGATACCGTCACTATGAAATCAATATTTACTTCAAAGAAGATTACCATTTTCGCATTCCGCTCATCTGCCTCACCTCTCTCCCCCTTTCTTTCGTATTCTGCTTTCAAAAATGGCCAATTCTCCTAACCATACCTTCTCCGCCGAAGTCCTGGCTGGGTGGGAGAGACTCTACAATCTTCTTGCTAGAGGTTACGCTCATAGAGCCCAAAACTCTACCATTGAGGCTGAAATCCTCGGTTTATTCAGGACCGTAGACGCTGCTTCTGTTGAGAGTACCCAACTGGGGAAGGAGTATCGGAACTTCTCGACCCTCTACATCAATTTTCTAGCTGCCTATAACCACGCTTATGAGACGGTCCTTGTGATTGCCGTCGTGAAAGCTCGTTACCAAGACTGGCACGAGCATCTGGAAACAGTCACATTTGTGGCTGATAATCACAAGAAGGCCCTCAAGTTTGCCAACGATCAGCTTTCGTGGCTGGCTCGTGAAAGGGGAAAGTTAGTGGACCGTCTGGCCTTGGTCCGAACTTACGCCGAACAGGAGCTGGGCAATATTGTGATGAGGTGCAAATGCGGTTGGCTGCAGGAGAGACTTGATGACATTACGGCAGACATTGCTTTTGAGAGGGCGGTGATTCCGAACCTAGAGTTTGCCGTCGAGTATTATGAGGCCAGTATGGCCCAGGCTAAGGAGAAGTGCGATCGCCTCATCTTTAGGCTCGAGGAGCTTAATCCCGAGAGCACCCGGTGCACCCAGAGTATTAACTGTTTGGAGAGTCAGTTGAGCTCTTTCGTAATGGTTATCAGGGCCCAGTTTGGCTTTACCTTTCCTCCCTAGTGAGCTGTTGTAAAACATGTTGATATATAGAATAAAAGAAATGTTTCGCATGTCTATATTTTTATCTTCGCGCCATCTCTCTGTTTCCTCACGAAATCAGAGTCAATACAAATATCCGACTTGGTTAGGATCAGAGCACCGTCTGGGAGGACTTTCTTTACGTCATATGAACCGTCATAGTTCGGTGCAATCTTCTCTTCTGGAAGAGGGACTGTTAGGCATAACCTTCGTAAGGTCATTCGCCTCTGCTAGATCTAATCCACCTCTATTAATCGTGCCTCCGAAAAAATATACAGTGAACATGCCCCAGCCTCAACTAGCAGGATAGCCTCAATCATATCTTATCTTGATAGGTGGTGACTGTAAAAATGATGATACACAACCTAATAGACAAAGGTAAGACGCCATCACTCCTCTCTGATGATGATATCGAAGACATGGAAAAAGAATTCGACGGCGGCCCCCACCGATCATAGTAAAACCCACAACTGGCCATTATTATCGTTCTGACCACTCGATTAGTATGCCAATAAACCTGGCCATCTGTTTCGTGCCCCAGTTCAATCATACTTTATTTCTTTCAGCGTCCACTTGTTCGTGTCGGTTGCCTGTAGCGTTGGGAGGAATGATTGTAGGCCATGCTCATTAATAAAATACCGATCCTCAAAAGTTCTCCACATGATTCGAATCCGAGTAAATTTCAAGGCAGACCTTTAGTTGATTTAATCAAGAAGGCACCGTGAGATAAATTTGCTTTATGAGTTCTGTTTACGCATTTCGTGCTTTTTCAACAAAAATACAGAAACCCTTCTCAATACATTAAAACGCCCCCAAGCCCGATAAATTTACGACCCCATCAAAATACATAATTCATACGTGCCCATTGATTGACGCAATTCTGTCTACAGGACTTCTTTGCTTGCCTCTAGGATTATCGGTCGAGGTATCGATGATTACCCATCCTTTCATATTCCCCATGATTATCTTCGGCGTATTGTTGAATCTAATTTCGCTCCCGCCCAGGGTACCTATAATTCCCTGCAAAAATAAAGGAAATAATTAGTATGCGATCCAAAAGCGGTCGATCCATGACTCTTAGATTAGTCCAATTTTGTTTCTTCGTTTTATTTGAAATCGGAGAAAATTTTCTCACAAAAACAGGGGTAAATTTCTTCAAAAAGAATTTCCTTGCAGATTTTATAACTTAGGAAAAATGTGACAAGTTCCTTTGATATTTACCAAATTTCTCGAAAAAATTTCCTTTTTCCTCAGAATGAATTTTCAAGGTAAATTTGTTGAGAAAACTTTGGGTCCATTGAAACATTAAGGAAAAATGTGACAAAATCTTTTTATCGGTCAATAAAATTCCCCGAAGGGATTTTTTCACATTCATCATTTTTTAGAAATGGGATACCAACTTAATTTTTATTTTCTTTTGAAAAATGATGATGATATTAAGTTTAAAATTTGACCGATGCCTAACATGGACCAACCAAAAATAAATTCAAGATAGAGTTAGAAATCTTACTTTTACCTTGAAAAATACCATGTAGGTCACATAGACATGCAAATGGATCGTGAGTTTAAATCTTAGCCTATCTACTCTAAAGGCTGACAAATTGAAGCGAAAGACTTACGGCAAGGCTACAATCTCGCGCACATAATCAAGATTAGCCGTGATCTCACGACGTAATCAGGATTAGCCGGGCCTTCCCACTTCGGCTGCTCGAGCTAAAAATTAAAGCCACTGCTTTGGTAATCTTACCAAGCCTGAGGCTTAACTTTTGAAACTCATTTTTAAAAAGAGGTTCGGGATTGAATCTGGGCTAACTTTCGACGTGATCTCACGCCGAACGCTAAAACCAAATCACAACACCATCCTAAAACTAGTAGTCCAGGTCCAGCCACGAGACGTGTGTGATGTAGTGTTAAAACTGTAAACACATGCAGAACATTTTAATGCAAACACGGCTTCAATAATGTGCAGAATTTAAACAAATAATTTCCACACCAACCTGCAAAACAAAGGGTTAGTCAAACATTCCACCCCTTATAATTCTCATTCTGCAAAACCATTTAACACCTAGAGGTTAAAATTCACTCAATTCAGATGAAATAAATTTTCATGAAATTTTCTGGCCTAAGTCCTCTAAGTTCTTAAATTTTCAAAAATTAGGAACACGTCCCCAGCGAAGTCGCCAAGCTGTCGCGACCTAAAATTCAATTTTTAGGTTAATGGATTACCAGATTAATTAATTATATTAACTAACCTAGTTCGAGCTCTCCCAAGCTCTACCAAATCGCGACTTTGGTTTTTTGTTCAAATGGTTTTAAAATTTGGAGTCGCCACTAATCATTTTTGGTAGGTTGATTAGAAACCTAAGTAAATTAGCGGGAGAACTAAATTACTTCTACGAACCAGAGATTATGAGTTCGGGGACTTGGTTACACTAGTTAATTAAAACTAATGCCCTTTCGGTACCTTAATTTCATGGATATCCTAATTTGGCAACTCAAGCTTGGTTTATTCCTAAGGCTCTAGTGGAGTGTTCTCTTTTTGTATTTTCACTTTTTTTTAAAATGGAATATACGTGAGTGACATTTTTTTGGCATTTTCAAAATATTAAGTATTTCCCTGAAGCCGAAAGATAGAGTGAGTTAACGACTTCTGTGCAATATTGCGAGCTACTCATTTTGGGGTTTAGTGATTCAAAAATTAAATTACATGAAGTAAATGACAATAAATAAAGACCACCAATGGATAGCTCAGCCTTGGCTTGGCCTTCTCCTTTGGGGTTTAAGGTGCAGGAATTTAAATTGCATAAATTTAAAATAACCTCCAGTGAGCGGGCTCTGCCCTTCACATTCTGGGGTTTAAGTTCTTTAAAATAAAACGAATTGATTTGACAATTCGGGCCGAAATCCATCGACGGATCAATTGAAAATTTAATGGGCACTAAAGAGCTCGTCAGCGCCAATCTTACACCTCCACGGGATTTACCGTTGACTTGGAGTTGTCCTTTGCCTGACATAAAAATATGGAGAAATGGAGTAATGGAGCAAATATGATTTAATTCACATTAAAAATTAAAACAATGAAAGAAGCACTTAGCTTCAATGGCATTATGAGAAGTGCTTGATGGATATAATTGGTTCCTGCCTGAAATCCAATATGGGGAAATGGGAGAAGAGTAGAAAATTTGGGCTAGTTTATACTAAAAAATCAAAGAGAGTGAGGGACACTTAGCTTCAAATCTGGGATGAATTCTTGATTTATATTGATCGATGAAGAAATTGATAATGATAACCCTCTAGCTTTAAACTCCCATCATCTTCAAAATTCTCTCTCACTTTTTGGTATTTTTTTTCTCTCAAATTTTTCTTCAATCTCTCAAAACCCTCTCAAACAACCAAAATTTTCTCTCCAAAAAAATTCCCTTCTCAAGCTCACTTCTTCCTACTTTTATAACCCACTTATCTATCTCCCATTCTAATTTTTCCACTAACTCTATCTCCCATTCTAATTTCTCCACTAACTCTTCTTCATTTTCATCTTCCCTTCTCCATCTCTATCTCACATTCTAATTTCTCCACTAACTCTTCTTCATATTCATCTTCCCTTCTCCATATCTATCTCCCATTCTACTAACTCTTCTTCATCTCCATCTTCCCTTCTCTATTCTCATCTTATTTTCTTTATCTTCTCTTCTCCATCTCCTCTTCTCCATCTTCCCATCTTCATCTCCTCTTCTCCATCTTCTCTTCTCCATCTTCCCTTCTCTATTCTAATTTCTCCACTAACTCTTCTTTTTGTTAGGTATTTGTACTCTAGTCCATGAGATTTTAAGTATTTGCAATTCAGTCCCTAGAGAAATATTTCTTTAAATCCAAATCTCCTCATAATTTTCGATACACCTATCGCATGTTGAATTTAAGCTCATTTCTTGCTATTGAAAATAATGCAAAATTTAATTAAAGCCCTATTTGTAAAATTGAGTCATTCTGAGTATAATTGGGCTAAGATGAAAATTTGGAATATTAAAGAACAATGTCACAACTCCTAAAAGTGAAAAATGAAAATAAATTGACTCAAATTGACTTTTTTTAAGCCCGATTCGAGATTAGGCTCGTTAAGGAGTACACGACCCCGAATTGGATTTTTTAAATTTGCGATGGCCAACATGAAAAGGGATTTAAAGGAAAAATATTGACTATTTTTATGTATTTTTGTGGCCTCAAATGCTATTATTTATTAAATATTTTCCTAATTTCTAAAAAATATATTTAAAAAAAATAATAATAAAAAAATATGACAAAATTATTTTTTTACTCAAAAATGGTTGCCTAAGCTCGGCCAAGGCTTCCAAAGTTGATTTTTCAATTTTCTCATTTTTCTTGATTTTTTTTATGAATTTTCGAAAATAAAAATATCAAAAATACTGAAAATATGAAAAATTATTTTTTGGTCAAAATTGGTTCTCTAGGTTGACCAAGGTCCCCAAAGTTGATTTTTTAATTTTATGAATTTTTATGGATTTGTTTTTAATTTTAAAAGAGAAAAGATGATTAAAAATCAGTTGTCAACAAGGAGGCATTCATTTCTCTATCCTAAACACTACATTTGCCTATTCACAACCCATTTCAGCGACGATTGCATTCCGTAACCCCTGTCAAGAATCACCCCACATTGGGGCCAAATGGAAGTAGTCCCAGCAAATAGCACGAGGTAAATAGTTAGAAATTTTCTTGCTCGGACTAACAACAATTTTCGAGCGTTTCTTTACTTTCAGCCTCATACGGTAACTCAAGTGCCTTAGGACGACGAAAAGCATCTGTTTCTCTATCCAATACACTCATATCCTTTGCACCACCCAATTGAGCCTGCGTATTCATTTCTTAAAACCCTGTAGGTGGTCATTGCTCATTCCAAGATGAAGATGGCGCTACCTCAAAATAGAAGAACTCAAAAGAAGTGGGTTTACATGGAGTTCTCAAGTCAACTCTTCAAGTGTGATCTTTGACATACGTGTGTATAATGGCATAGTCTTCAAAAAAAAAGAAGAAAGGAAAAAGGAAAAAAGAAAAGAGCTAGTCCCGGGTATAAAAAGCAAAGTGCCAGTCAAAAGCAAGGCCAATGCCCATTCAAATCAATGTCCATGTGCACTCAGTGAAAATATCTTGTATTTTGTTGTAAATTCCCAATGGGATCTGATTGTAAAAGAAAACTCTTCGAGTGAGTCAAATTGTAAAATATACCCAGATGAAGTTTATACCGTTCGAAAGTGACAACGGTATCAGCAGAAGTTGACATTTTCCTCATACAACAGTAGTGTCCTTTGAGGACTATTCTAGAAGGTCAAGACTGGTGGCAAATATGCAATGATCACCAATGTCAAACTCATCTCATATATCTTCTGAGCCAAAATAAGCCTTCCTCGTCCGCAATCCTAACCTACATTACAACCTGTGAAAGTCTGTTCTGATTAAGGCGCTTGAGTTAACATAGAGTTGAATGATTCAAAGCATCGCTCGAAAAGGTATGAACAAGACTATTTCTCTCTCATTTTTGCAGGGTTCTTGACTTGTAAACCCGAAGCAGATGATAGAGACTTTTTGTTAATCACATTAACTCAAAAGAGTCCCCTTTGGTAAGCCTCTGACCCAGCCCACATTACGGTCCTAATCAAGACCTTCAAATTGGCTTGATCGTGCCAATTGTGAGATTATTTAGACCCTTGTCGAATGCGATAATGATGAGATTAGTGATTTCTCTCTTGCAATCAGGATAAACAACCTTTCTCGAGAGTGAGAGAAAGCCCTTTTGAACTGAAGTCCCCCATTCAAAATACATTCGAGGTATTCATACTATGATAACCCCCTCAAATAGACTTGGTAGCGCAAACTTGACAGAATAGTTATGCATGATTCACATTTTGATTGAATGCAGCATGAGCTACCACACATATTGTTTCTGATCATTGCAAACTTAGTTAACAGTTTTGCATGAACTAATGAACTCATTGATGAAAATGCTTGCACATGTTACCTCTGACACTGCCTGGCAGGTAACACATTTTCGATGTTCGAGTTATCTCTCAAGGTCTGGAAATCCATTTGGCGATTATTGAATGAACAAGCCTAGTTGTCAAGAAATCACTAGGCAGTCTTCCAAATCCTCAAGTAAGTATATCTTCAACCTGAATCGTTTAAAAGAATGAATTCTAAGGATTGTCAAAGTGCTTGAATCCAGTGAGGTACATGCGGGTATCCACCTTCTCCAATGAAGCATGATTCGTCTTGAAAACAGAAATGTTCGAGATGTTTTGATCTCTACATCTTTGATTCATACTTGAGCAACAAGAAAATATAATCCAGGTTTGAGCTTCTGCAGGATTCCTAGTCTCCCCAAATCCCAGAAATGGCACCCTTAATGGTAAGTTAAATTGGGTTTGAGCTTCTGCAGGATTCCTAATCTTCCTAGATCCCAGAATGGCACCCTTCAAGGTAATTTAAATCGAGTTTGAGCTTCTACAAGATTCTTGATCTTCTCAGATCCTAGAATGGCACCCTTTAAAACACAAAAGTCCTTCCTACAGGCACCAAAGTCCTTCTTACAAGCATACCAAAAAGTCCTTCTTACAGGCACCAAAAAGTCCTTCCTATAGGCACCAAATTTTTTACTATAGGCAACCCAAAGTCCTTCTTACAGGCAACACAAAAGTCCTTACTACATGCACCAAAGTCCTTCTTACGGGTAACCCAAAGTCCTTTCTACAGACAACCCAAAGTCCTTCTTACAGGCAACACAAAAGTCCTTCCTACAGGCACCAAAGTCCTTCTAATAGGCAACCCAAAGTCCTTTTTACAGGTAACACAAAAGTCCTTCTTACAGGCAACCCAAAGTCCTTCTTACAGATATGAAAGTCTTTCTTACAGGTACCAAGTCCTTTCTACAAGCACAAAGTCCTTCTTCCAGGCACTAAGTCCTTTCTACATACACCCAAAGTCCTTTCTAAAGGTAACCCAAAGTCCTTTTTACAGGCGACCAAAGTCCTTTCTACAGCCACTCAAAGTCCTTTCTACAGGCATCCAAAGTCCCTTCTACAAGCACGCAAAAGTCCTTCTTACATGCACCAAGTCCTTTCTACAGGCACCCAAAGTCCTTCTTACAGGCATGTCCATGGGATAACCCACCATACAGGTCAAATCTTAGTCCAATTTTAATCACTAGAACCCTTTCATTAGGAATCTACCATGGGATGACCCACCATACGAGTTAAATTTCAATCCAATTTTAATTAGTAGAATCCTTTCATTAGGAATCTATCATGGGGTTACCTACCATACAGGTGAAATTTCAATCAAAGTTTAATCAGTAGAATCCTTTTGTTAGGAATCTACCATGGGTTGACCTACCATACGGGTCCAAGCTTAACCACCCTAAGGTTTTCTTATAACGAATCCTTAAGTTCTCATTCCACTTTCAGTAGAGTATCCATATCCGGCAACCGCCACACAACGGGCAGGTAAGTGCCAAGTAAGCTCGCTCCTCTATCTCTCCCTCACTTCATAAAAACCTCCTCCAGTCCGATTTGGATCAGAACTTGCTCAGAGAGGTATTGAAGATCAAATGTCACGACTCTTTGCATTTTCTTAGGTTGAGTCGATTAAGATTCAGGTGTCATCTCGTCTTTGAAATGAACCTCTATCGAGCTTCCTTTCAAAGAGGGGCAGCTGTTGACACCTGATTTTTAATCATCTTTTCTCTTTTAAAATTAATAAAAACAAAATTTATAAAAATTCATAAAATTAAAAAATCAACTTTGGGGACCTTGGCCAAGCCTAGAGAACCAATTTTGACCAAAAAAAATTTTTTATATTTTCAGTATTTTTCGATATTTTTATTTTCGAAAATTCACAAACAAATCAAGAAAAAATGAGACAATTGTAAAATCAACTTTGGAAAGCCTTGGCCAAGCTTAGGCAACCATTTTTGAGCAAAAAATAATTTTTCATATTTTTTGTATTTTTTATATATTTTTAAGAAATTAGGAAAATATTTAATAAATAATAGCATTTGAGGCCACAAAAATATATAAAAATAGTTAATATTTTTCTTTTAAATCCTTTTTCATGTTGGCCATCGCAAATTTAAAAAATCCAATTCGGGGTCGTGTATTCCTTCACAAGCATAATCTCGAATCGGGCCTAAAAAAATTCAATTTGAGTCAATTTATTTTCATTTTTTACTTTTAGGAGTTGTGACATTATTTTCTAATATTCCAAATTTTCATCTTGGCCCAATTATACCCAGAATGACTCAATTTTACAAAAAAGGGCTTTAATTAAATTTTGCATTATTTTCAATAGCAAGAAATGAGCTTAAATTCAACATACGGTAGGTGTGTCGAAAATTGTGAGGAGATTTGGAATTAAAGAAATATTTCTCCGGTGACTAAATTGTAAATACTTAAAATTCAGAGACTATAGTGCAAATACCTAACTCTTGAAGGATTATTTTGCAAATAACAAAAAGAAGTGTTAGTGGAAAAATTAGAATAGAGAAGGGAAGATGGAGAAGAGGAGATGGAGAAAATAAGATAAGAATAGAGAATGGAAGATGGAGAAGAGAAAATGAAGAAGAATGGATGGAGAAAATAATATAAGAATAGAGAAGGGAAGATGGAGATGAAGAAGAGTTAGTGGAGAAATTAGAATGGGAGATAAATATGGAGAATGGAAGATGAAGATGAATAAGAGTTAATGGAGAGATTAGAATATGAGATAGAGATGGAGAAGAGAAGATGAAAATGAAGAAAAGTTAGTGGAGAAATTAAAATGGGAGATAGAGTTAGTGGAAAAATTAAAATGGGAGATAGATGAGTGGGTTATAAAAAGAGGAAGAAGTGAGCTTGAGAGGGGGATTCTTTGGAGACAAAATTTTGGATGTTTGAAAGGATTTTGGGAGATTGAAGAAAAATTGGAGAGAAAGAAAATACCAAAAAGAGAAAATATTTTGAAGATGGTGGGAGTTTAAAATTAAAAGTTATCATCACCAATTCCTTCATCAATCAACATAAATCAAGAGTTCATCCTCGTCAACGAGCAAGCAAATTCGAGCTAAGTGTTTTTATTTATTCTTGTGGTTTTAGTCTCAAATTAGCACAAATTATATACATTTTCTCCATCTCCCTTTTTTCTATATTTTATGGTAGGTAAAAAAAAGGGGACAACTCCGTATCAACGATAAATTCCATGGAGGTGCAAAGTGAACCCAAACAAATTCCAAGATGCCCATCAAATTTGCAGCCGACCCGTCAACGGATTTTAGTTCAAATTGTTGAAACAATTTATTGTATTTTATTTTAAAGAACTAAAACCCCATAATGGAAAGGCAAAGCGCATCCACTGGAGGTCGTTTATTTCCTGCAATTTAAATTCCTGCACCATCAAACCCCAAAGGGAAGAGCCAAGCCAATGTTAGGCCGCCCATTGGAGGTTTTTACTTACTGCAATTTAAATTCCTGCACCATTAAACGTCAAACGGAAGAGCCAAGCCAATGTTAGGCCGCCCATTTGAGGTTTTTACTTACCGTTATTTACATTCCCGCAATTTAATTCATGCACCATTAAACCCCAAAGGGGAGAGCCAAGCCAAGGCTGGGCCATCCATTGGAGGTCTTTATTTACTGCCATTGACTTCCTGCCGTTTAATTTTTGAATCACCAGACCCCAAAATGAGTAGATTGTTAAGACACTCCCTCTTTCGACTTTAGGGAATTTTTAACACTTTGAAAATAAAAAATATATCACCCATGTATCCTATCTAAAAAGTGAAAATACAAAAAGAGAACACATCACTAGAGTCTTAGGAATAAACCAAGCTTGAGTTGCCAAATTGGAATATCCATGAAATTAAGGTACCGAAAGGGCATTAGTTTTAATTAAGTAGTGTAACCAAGTCTCCGAACTCATAATCTCTTGCTCGTATAAGTAATTTAGCCCTCCCGCTAATTTACTTATGTATCTAATCAACCTACTAAAAATGATTAGTGGCGACTCCAAATTTTAAAACCATTTGAATAAAAACCAAAGTTGCGATTCGGTAGGACTTGGGAGGATCCGTATTATGTTAATTCATCTAATAAACCTAATAATCCGTCAACCAGATCGAAAAAAATTCTTGGGGTCGCGACACCAACGTAAAACCCACCTCATATATTTCCTCGGCCAAAATAAGCCTTTCACTTCCTTGGTCCTCAATCCCAACCTACGTTACAACCCGTGAAAGTCTTTTCTGATTAAGGCGCTTGAATTAACGTAGAGTTAAAAGATTTTAAGCATCGCTCGAAAAGGTACAAGCAACACTATTTCTCTCTCATTTTTGCAAGGTTCTTGACTTGTAAACCTGGAGCAGATGATGAAAACCTTGTTGTCAATGGCCTTGACTCAAAAGTATCCCATTTGGTAAACCCTTGACCCAACCTACATTATGGTCATAACCAAGACCTCTAGATCGGCATGATCGTACCAATTGTGAGATTACTCAGACCCTTACTGAATGCGATGACGGTAAGATCGAGTGAATCCTTAGGTAAGTATACCTGCAACTTGAACCTTTTAAAAGAATGAATTCTGATTATTGTCAAGGTGCTTGAATCCAGCGCGGCATATACAGGTATCCAACTTCTCTAATGAAGCATGATTCGTCTCGAAAATAGAAATGTTCAAGATGTTTTGATCTCTACCTCTTTGATTCATACTTGAGCAATAAGAGAATATAATCGGATTTAAGCTTCTGCAGGATTTCTGGTCTTCTCAAATCCTAGAATGGCACCCTTCGAGGTAAGATAAATCGGGTTTGAGCTTCTGCAGGATTTCTGGTCTTCCCAAATCCCAGAATGGCACCCTTCGAGGTAAGATAAATCGGGTTTGAGCTTCTGCAGGATTTCTGGTCTTCCCAGATCCCAGAATGGCACCCTTCGAGGTAAGATAAATCGAGTTTGAGTTTCTGCAGGATTTCTAGTCTTCCCAAATCCCAGAATGGCACCCTTCCAGGTAAATTAAATTGGGTTTGAACTTCTGCAGGATTTCTAGTATTCCTAGATCCCAGAATGGTACCCTTCGAGGTAAGATAAATTGAGTTTGAGCTTCTGTAAGAATTTTGGTCTTCCCAGATCCCAGAATGGCACCCTTCGAGGTAAGATAAATCGGGTTTGAGCTTCTGCAGGATTTCTCGTCTTCCCAAATCTCAGAATGGCACCTTCCAGGTAAGTTAAATTGGGTTTGAGCTTCTGCAGGATTTCTGGTCTTCCCAGATCCCAAAAAGGCACCCTTCAAGGTAAGATAAATCGGGTTTGAGTTTCTGCAGGATTCCTGATCTTCCCAGATCCCAGAATGGCACCCTTCGAGGTAAGATAAATCGGGTTTGAGCTTCTGCAGGATTCCTAATCTCCCTAGATCCCAAAATAGCACCCATCAAAGCACTCAAAGTCCTTTCTACAGATACACAAAAGTCCTTCTTATAAGCACCAAGTCCTTCTTACAAGCACACAAAAATCCTTTCTTACAGGCACCAAGACCTTCCTACAGGTACACAAAATTCCTTTTTACAAGCACAAAGTCCTTCTTACATGTACCAAGTCCTTTTTACAAGCACCAAATCCTTTTTACAGGCACATAAAAGTCCTTTCTACAGGTACAAAGTCCTTCTTACAGGCATTTTCATGGAGTGACCTACCATGCGAGTCAAATCTCAAGTAAGTTTTAAATCAGTATAATCCTTTCATTAGGAATCTACCATGGGGTGACCTACCATACAGGTCAAATTTCAATCAAAATTTTAAATCAATAGAATCCTTTCATTATGAATCTACCATGAGGTGACCTACCATACAGGTATAATTTCAATCAAATTTTAAATCAATAGAATCCTTTCGTTAGGAATCTACCATGGGATGACCTACCATACAGGTCAAATTTCAATCAAACTTTAAATCAATAGAATTCTTTCATTAGGAATCTATCATAGGATGACTTACCATACTGGTCAAATTTCATTCAAATTTTAATCAGTAGAATCCTTTCGTTAGGAATCTACCATGGGGTGACCTACCATACGGGTCCAAGTTCAACCACCCTAAGGTTTTCTTATAACAAATCCTTACGTTCTCATTCCATTTTTAGAAGAGCACATGTATCAGGCAACCGCCACACAATGGCCAGGCAAGTGCCAAGTAAACTCTCCTTTTTGTCTGTCCCTCACTTACACAGAAAAGCATTGGAGATCAAATGTCACAACTCTTTTTCTTTCATTGTGTTAAGTTGATTAGGATTCAGGTGTTATCTCGTCTTTGAAATGAACCTCTACCGAGCTTCCTTTCAAAGAGGGGCAACTGTTGACACCTGATTTTCAATTACTTTTTCTCTTTTAAAATTAATAGAAAATCCATAAAAATTCATAAAATTTAAAAAAAATCAACCTTGGGGACCTTGGCCAAGCCTAGGGACCAATTTTGACCAAAAAATGATTTTCCATATTTTCAGTATTTTTCGGTATTTTTATTTTCAAAAATTAATAGAAAATCCATAAAAATTCATAAAATTGAAAAATCAAATTTGAGGACTTTGGACACGCTTAGGGAACCAATTTTGACCAAAAAATGATTTTTCATATTTTCAATATTTTTCAGTATTTTTATTTTCTAAAATTAATAGAAAATCTATAAAATTGAGAAAATTGCAAAATCAACTTTGGAAGTCTTGGCCAAGCTTAGGCAACCATTTTTGAATGAAAAATAAGTTTTTGTATTTTTTGTATTTTATATATTTTTTAAAAATTAGGGAAATATTTAATAAATAATAGCATATAGGGCATAAAAAAATTCAATTCAAGTCAATTTATTTTCATTTTTTACTTTTAGGAGTTGTGACATTATTCTCTAATATTCCAAATCTTCATCTTTGCTCAATTATACCCGGAAGGACTCAATTTTGTAAAAAGGCTTCAATTAAATTTTGCATTATTTTCAGCAACAAGAAATGAGCTTAAATTTGATATGCAATGAATTTTAACTAAGTATAGGAGAGGTGTGTCGAAAATTATGAGGAGATTTAGACTGAAAGAAATATTTCTCCAGGGACTGAATTGCAAATACTTAAAATCTTAGGGACTAAAATGCAAATACCTAACATTTGAGGGATTATTTCGCAAATAATAAAAAGAAGAGTTTGTGGAGAAATTAAAATAGAGAAGGGAAGATGAAGAAGAGGAGATGGAGAGGGGAAGATGGAGAAGAGGAGATGGAGACGAGAAGATGGAGAAGAGGAGATGAAGAAAATAAGATGATAATAGAGAAGGGAAGATGCGATGAAGAAGAGTTAGTAGAAAAATTAAAATGGAAGATGGGTGAGTATGCTATAAAAGGAGGAAGAAGTGAGCTTGGGAGGAGAATTTTTTTTGGACAAGCAAAAATCTCCGTTCACTTTCAGTCTTAACTTTTCCCTCGTTATATAACAATTAATCTTAAAAAGATACAAAAGAATTATAATACGCCAAAAAAAGAAGTTTCTACTTTCACTCGTTTCTTCTTTTGTTGTAATTTGTTCTTAATTTGATGTGATGGCAAAACAAAAATAAAATCTCAATTTTCTTTGCTTTCTCTTTATTCCTAGTTTATTTAATCATTTTAGATGTTAAATCGGAGTAAAAGTCAGAAAGACAAACCGATTCAAAACTAAGAAAATACTACATCTTCCAACCTTGTTGCTATTACTCATAAATCTGATAAAAAGGATGAAAAACAATATATTAGTCTATTCATTAAAAAAAATCCTAGCCAAACCTATATGAGAGGATCACACGACCAATTAAAGTATGAGGGAATTTACTTGATAATAACTTTATTAGAGAACAAAGTCTTTTTATTTTTTGGGATGAAAGAACTTAAATTGTTTTGTGGGTTCCAGTAAACCATGATGAAAAACACAAGCGAGCAAGGAATATTTACCCTACCTTAAAGGCAATAGAAAAGAAGTAGCACTTTTTGGTACTCTCTACCTAAATTTTACAAATTGACTAAATTAATATCTTAGTCATGGATCACAATTCCATATCATATCTCAAACAACAGTGTAAAGAAGTAGTCTCAAACTCCGCTTTTAATTTATTTGCAAGTGTCAATAGAGTCTGGCATCATTTTCGGTGTTACTAGAAAAACTCTTCTCAAAAAATTGAAATCAAAAGCATTTCTTGTAGTTTACCTTTGTGTAATCCATCTTTGCCCAATCTGTCAAGGGCTGCCCTCACCTGGTGAGGGCAATCGTCGCCCACCCAGGCTAGGCAAGGGTGGCCTTCGCCCAAGGCCGGCTAAGGAAAGAAAGGAAGAAAAAAGTTGAAAAAATATTTAAAAAAAGTTTTGAAATGTTATTTAAATGTTAATAAATTTTGTCCATAGATGAATCCACGTCAGCGATTTTTGGGTGCGGCCATTGTTGAGTGGTTGGAGACAAATTTTGTCATTGTGAAATCTCCCAAATGACGTCCTCAATTCACGTCACTGAGAGGATCATGGTTGAACCCCATGACATCTCTTTTCCGTTGTTATTATATTTTTTTTTTTTCACTTCTCTAGTTGCCTTGTTCTTAGGAAGACATCGAGACGACTTTGAGCTGAGTTCACAAATTTCGACCGTTAGATGAGGTCTGTCTTATATGGAGCCATGGATCAACGTGGGAGATCAACTAGACTCGGTAGTTACAGTCACGCCGAGACTCTGTCCGTCGATCCGAAGCAATTGCAGCCGTGGATCGTGTCTTCTTAAATGCCGACACTAGTTTCAGTGACTCCCGACTCTTGAGGTTCCCTTTTTCACGTACTTAGACATCGGGAGGTGAATACAGGATAAGCTTACAATGCTTTGTGTAAAACAAATTTAATTTGTATCTTAATTCGTATCTCATTTACTGTTATCTTTTTCAATAAACAATAACTACTTACACCAAATGGGTGTCGTTTAATATATTTATTCAACATATTTATCTTTAGTGGACCACTCGTGATAGAAAAAATAAAACTAATTTTTTGAGAAATTGTTTTACTCTTGTAGGATTCCCTAAAAAAAAAAATTTCACATTTTCCAACTCTCTCCCTATCTTCAAGGAGGTCTTGTCAACATCAACCTCCCAAATTTTCTTTTGTTCGCGCATTAAACTCCCTCCGCATCTTCCATTCTCGATTCATCTCTCTCGCCACCCACTTGGACTCCACCGGCCGACGTGAACCGGCCTTGCGACTTCCGAGTTCGTCTGCTGTTTCGCTCTCCAGTCACATCGTCATTACTCCTGTTCATTAGCGAAGCCTGGTCTTTAGCTTTTCTCATTTCTCAGACCGATCGATAGTTGGCTCCGACATAGGCTTTTTACTCATCTCTCTTGGCGGAATGACGTGATTTAGTTATGGATCCATCGGCCGTTCAACGTACCATGATCTGCTTCCCGAATGTTTCCCTAATTGTTCATCTCGAGCAGAGAGAGAGAGAGAGAGAGAGAGAGAGAGAGAGAGAGAGAGAGAGAGAGAGAGAGAGAGGGGACACTGTGCTGGTTATGATGAAACTGAAGAGAGAAAGTGAAGGGTGGAAGTGCGAGCGAGGCGGAGGAATCGACCATGAGAAATTTAAGTAGTCTTGTCTCTTTCATTTATATTCAAAAAGGATTTAGCATGTGTCTGCTTTTAATAAAAGCAATTGCAGCCATGAATCACGCTCCTAATAAAAGCGAACCTCAGGAGTCGGGAGTCACTGAAACTAGTGTCGGCATTTAAGAAGACATGATCCATGGCTGCAATTGCTTTGGATCGACGGACAGAATGGCTGTATCTACCGAGTCTAGTCGATCTCCCTCGTTGATCCATGGCCCCAGTCAAGACAGACCTCATCTAACGGTCGAAATTTGTGCACTCAGCTCAAAGTCGTCCCGAAGTCTTCCTAAGAACAAGGCGACATACCAAAGAAGTGAAAATAATAATAATAATAATAATAATAATAACAGAAAAGAGACGTCGTGGGGTTCACCGTGATCCTCTCATGGCGTGAATTGAGGACGTCATCTGGGAGATTTCACAATGACAAAAATGTGTCTCCAACCATTCAACAATGGCCGCACCCAAAAATCACCGACGTGAATTCGTTCTTGGACAAAATTTATCAACATTTCAATCACTTTTTGAAACTTTTTTTTATATTTTTCTTTCTTCTTTTCTTTCTTACGCCGGCCTCAGGTGAGAGCCACCCTCACTTGACTTGGGTGGGTGATGATCGCCCTCACCGGGCGAGGGTAGCTCTTACTAGATCGAGCAAAGATGTAGTACACAAAGGTAGACTACAGGAAATACTTTTGATTTCGGTCTTTTGGCAAGAGTTTTTCTAATAACACCGAAAATGATGCCAAGCTCTATTTACACCTGCAAATCAATTAAAAGTAGAGTTTGAGACTACTTCTCCACATTATTGCTTGAGATATGATATAGAACCGCACGCAGTCTATGACTAAGATATTAATTTAGTCCAAGCCATTAATTTGTAAAATTTAGGTAGAGAGTACGAAAAAGTACTACTTATTTTTTATTGCCTTTAAGATAGATTAAATATTCCTTGTTAACTTGTGTATTTCATCGCGGTTTACTAGAACCCACAAAACAATTTAAGTTCTTTCATCCTGAAAAATAAAAAGAGTTTGTTCTCTAATAAAGTTATTATCAAGTAAATTCCCTGATACTTCTTTACTGATCGTGTGATCCTCTCATATAGGTCTAGATAGGTTTTTTTTTTATGAATTGACCAATATATTGTTTTTCATCCCTTTTATCAGATTTGTGAGCAATAGCATCAAGTTTAGAAGATGTAGTAGTTTCTGACTTTTGAATTGGTTTATCTTTCCCACTTTTACGCCGATTTAACATCTAAACTGATTAAATGAACTAGGTATAAAGAGAAAGTAAAGCAAATTGAGATTTTATTTTTGTTTCGCCATCATATCAAATTAAGAACAAATTACAAAAACGGACGAAAGAGTGAAAGTAGGAACTTTTTTCTGGCCTGTTATAATTCTTTCGTATCTTTTTAAGATTAATTGCTATATGAATAGGGTAAGGTTAAGACTGAAATCGAATGGAGATTTTTGTTTGCCATAGAAGTGCACTAGGATTATAACAAGGGAAAAAAAAAAGATAAACTGAACTTCTATCAAAAAAAAAATCACGCATATAAGACCATCGGACCAGATTCGCCATAGTCATTATCAATCTTTTTGTTTTTCACCCCGATAATCATTTCCATGGCACAGTCAAACCTAATCAACAAATAAATTAAGATTTTCCGAGGCCAACGAGCAACTAGGAAGTTTCGAACTTGTGACCAGTGTGGCTAGAGAGGTCCGAAACTACTAGGAAGTAAGCTTTACTCGCAGTGTCGATAATTCCTATTTTTCATTTTACTTCGTCGTGAATTTCTTGATAGTACTATTCCTAGATAAGTAATGCTATATGTATGGACAAATCATACTAAACTTTTATGGTAATAGATGTGGTAATTTCATATTAGCCTCTTAAACAAGCCAACTATTCATAACGTGGATCCCCCTTCTTTGAATGATTATTCGAATGCACAATTGAAACAGACTCATATACTATTTTGGTATATAAAGCTAGCAGTACTCTCAGTTATTTCTAATCACACGATTTTTCAATCAATGAGTGTTTTATGCAAAATATGTGATGACGGTGTGTGGATTTACGGTTGAAATTGTTAAGGAATGATTTTTCTTTGGTATATTGTGACCATCCATTTCACTAGGACAATGATTTCACACGTAAACTATCTTTTGCATCGGTAGATAGTAATAAAAAAATAACCAAAAGAGGAAAACTGTTGTACGCCTTTTTTATTAGCATTAATTGTACTGTCTTGCATTTCTTAACATATGCAATCGGGTCCTTCAACTTGTTCTATTGACACAATTAGCCCTTCCGCCCTCCATTACTGTTCTTAATTTCATCAATTGTCCATGCGAATATAAGGACACAAGAAGAAAGGTCCCAAAAGGGACGAGAAAAACCGAGAGAGTCTTGAGAGTTTCTCCTGGAAATGAAGGCAGTGCATCTGCTTCTCCTGGTGGCCGTGGCCTGGTGGTTGCGACAAGGTGGCGCCCCCACCGTGGCTGGAGACTGTCTACACGCGTGCGGGGGCGTGTCCGTACCTCATCCGTTCGGCCTCGAACCCCAGTGTGCGAGTTCCATGGAGTTTTTGCTCAATTGCACAACCACCGAAGGGAGCCATGGTCGACTCCTGCTGGGGAACATTCCGGTACGCAAGATCTCAGTCGGGGACTCGACCATGGTCGTCAGCCTCCCAACATTACACGACTGCTACGACCAGAACGGCCGGTCCGCAAACAAAAGCGATTTTCTGGCCATCGATCTATCTTCATATCCACAGTACACATTATCGGACACCCGGAACAACCTCACAGTCCTCGGCTGCGACACCTACGCCCTCATGTCCGACAAAGATCAGATGTTCCGGAGCGGCTGCATCTCTTACTGCAGCGACCGCGTCGACTTCTCCAAGGAGACCACTTGCTCCGGTCTCGGTTGCTGCCAAGCATCCATTCCCAAGGGGCTCAAAACGCTCCGCATCAGCATCTCCTCCATCGACGGGCACGTGTCGGTCTCGCAATTCAACCCCTGCGGACTGGCCTTCGTCGGGGACAAGAGTTGGTTCGACATCTCCAACTGGACACTCCCCGGCTTCAAGGATTTGGGCAAGAGGGCGGACCTCGTTCTGGACTGGATGGTCGGATGGAACACGACCTGCGAACAGGCCAAGTTGAACCCGTCGAGCTATGCCTGTGGCAACAACACTTACTGCGAAGACTTCGGGAATGGACCGGGTTATCGTTGCTTTTGCAAGGCTGGGCACGAGGGAAATCCCTATAGCCGCCCCCACGGCTGTCAAGGTAATGAATATTTTCCAAATGTATCTATGCGTTGATTCCATCTAGTTTACCCATTTACGCACCTCGAAAATAAATTATTTGAGAAAAATATTTTCCAACCATGAAATAAATTCCTTCAAAATTAATGAAAATATTTTTTTATTTTTGAAAAGAAGAAAATATTTTCCCTCCTAACTTTTTTCTCCAATTAATCATTCACATTTCTTTTCTTTTCAATTATTTTATATGTTTCTTTTCTCTCTCTTTTTTTCTTTCTTTTTATTTTTATTTTTTAATATTTTAATTAAATTCCATTTTTTTCTTCCCCTACCTATCGCGAGAGAGGTTGAGCTTCCCCTGGGCTCAACCTTGCTGGCCTCAAGTGAGGCCAAATCTTGTCGAATCTAGTGAAGTCAAGTCTCGCCATGGGTGAGCTCATCCCTTGCCTGTGGACGATCGCCGACCGTCATCGTGGCTGATGATCGGCAGATAAAGAAATAAAATAAAATAAAAAATTATTAAAAATGGATTTTTTTGCAAATATTATAAAAATTATTTACGTTAACGCCGGCTATGCCACGGAGAACATCCGGATTCACGTCGACAATTTCCAACCAAACAACCATGTAAAAAATTAATGAGATTTTTCTTACCAAATGAGGAAAAATATTTTCCCATTCATTTTCTGATCTTAGCTAAACACTCAAAAATATTATCATTTTTCTAGTAAAACAATTTCCGAAATATATTTTTAACAACTTACCTTTTTTTGCGAAACAAGAGTCTTAATGAGTCCCCATTTGCTTTGTGCCACCCTTTCTCTCTCTACTCAACCTCTGCCTCCACTCTCTAGCTTGAGAAGATATTTGCAAAAGGCCACGTCATAGAATGTTTTCCTTCCTTCCGTTTACAGATGGGCACTTGGCTGTGACGCTAAACAAAGAAAAAATTGAGTAATTTCTATGTAAAAAATTGACAGTCTTGAAGAAATTGAGAAAGGAGAGATGAAATTTTTGGGTTTCTATGGACGGCGGTGGTCGGCATGAACGGCAGCTCGTTCATCGGCAACGACTGCTTGTCCACAACGATGCCTCCAAATCTGGATGGCTGCTCCTCGCTACCATGGACAGTGGCTCAAGTCATGGCTCCAGATTTGAAGTTAGTCCACGTACTACCCCAAATCTGGAGTTCTCATGATTTTTGAATTCTTTCTCTTCCTTCAGATTTGAAGTTCTTTCGTAGTTTTTGAAATCTTCCTCTTCTTCATCCTCCTCCGTGGTGTTCTCCCATTTACAATACTTCAGGCCTTTTTTTTGGGGGGGGGATCTACATGATAAAGAAAAATAATTTTCGGGAAAGTATTTTCCAAGAAAATGATAATTTTTTCTTTGTTTGGTGATATGTGACCGAAAACTATGTTTTTAATCTCGGTTTAAAATGATTTAAAACTCAATAGAAAAACACATCTCAATCGTTGAACAACTCCATAGCTCATCGTCCTTCTTGCAGCTTTAAGATGAGATCACTTTGATTTCTCCATATATAGACTCACAATTGCAATACTATACATGATATCTGGTCTATTATATGTCAAATATCTCATTGATGTATTAACCGGTGTACAGTTTTTCATGTTAATTTTTTTGAGGATATTTCCAGTATAACCTTTTTGGGAAATAAAATTTCATTTGCATTTTCCTTCACTTCTATCCCAAGAAAATAATTCATTAGACCATTATCAACCATCTCAAATTCCTTCACCATTGGATTGTTTCCTATGAAAACAAGGTCATCGACATATAAACAAGTCAATAAAAATCACCTTTTTTTGCTTCAAATTAAATGCATGCTCATATGGACATTGAGAAAAGTCATTTGCCTTGAAATAGGCAACAATTCTAAAATTCCATGCTCTACCCATATAGAGCTTTCATCAATCACAACACTTTGTCTGCGTGACCTTTGACAATGAATCCCATGAGTTGCTCAACATAAATGTCCTCATCAAGAATGCCATTTGAAAATATCAATTTGACATCCATTTGAAGTGCAACGGAAATGATTAATTTAATCGTTTCCATGCAAATGACATGCACAAAAACTTCATCATAGTCAACACTGGATTTTTGCATGCACCCTTCATGACGAATCTAACCTTGTACCTCATACTTCACTTTTCTCGTTCTTATTGATACTTAAGTGAGCCGGCAAAAAATTTTGGCACTAAAGTAAACATTATGCACACACTTTGGCACTTGAAGTGTCCTTTTGCCATTTTTCTTCTTTAGCGACTTTATCGTAGACAAGCGGCTCACAATCAACAAGAAGACATGCAAGATGAAGCGTATCGGTAGCTTTATAGATTTTAGACAATCTCCTTGATCTTGGTACTATTGGTTCATCAACACCATTTGAAGAAGTCAATGATGATGAACTCGAAGACGATATTAGAGAAGAAGGTGAAGATTGATCCTTCAACTCCATTTGGTTGGAATCATCATGATCATTTGCTTCAACTTATGGATTGTCTTCTCACATGTCTTCCTCATTGAATTCGACATTCTTCTTAAGTACATTTTCGAAGAGTTGGGATCAAGTAATCACAGGCTTTTGATGAAGAGCGATACCTAATAAAGATGAGCTTTTTGCTCTTCTTTTCCAACTTCGATCTTTTCTGGTCCAGGACACGAGCATAGGCAATGCTCCCAAAAATTCTCAAGTGAAAAACACTAGGTTTTCCCCACTATATGCTTCTTGTGGAGTTACACCTTCAAGTCCATAAGTGCAACATCTATTTTGTAGATAGACCACACAAAAGACAGCTTCACCCCACAGCACTCTTGGCAAATTCTTGCTTTTCAACATACTTCAAACCATGTTAAAAATGGTTTTATTTTTACATCAAGCCACACCATTTTATTGAGGTCGTCAAGATACATTGAATACCATGATCTTAATGGAATTAGTTGAATGTGGCTAAAGTGAATTCTCTTCCACAATCAATCTTCAAGGCTTTGATAAAATAGCCTCTCTTATTTTCAACTAGGCAATTGTTGAAACTATCAAACACTTCATATTTTTTCAAAAAAAAAAATACACCCAAGCCTCAAGTAAAATTATCAATAAAAGTAACAAAGTATCGATGATTACCATAGGACTGAGGAGTGATGGGGCCGCATACATCAAAATGAATCAACTCATGTGGCTTCTTTGCACGATAAGTTGCTTCCTTCTAAAACAAGTTCCAGAATACTTGCCAATGGCACACCCTTCACATAATTGATCAAGATGATTTATATGTGGTAAGCCATAAACTATCTTCTTGCGAAAAAGCATATTGAGTCTGCCAAAATTGAGATGGCCAAACCTCACATGCCACAACCATGAAGGATCATCAATACATGCCTTCAAGCACCGAGTCATCTCTTTTTTTATATTGATAGTGAACATCATGTTCTTCAACATCTTCACATTTGTAACGAGGTTATTACTTTGGTCTCTTAGCACATGGCTCTAATTTTTCATGAGGAGGGTATAGCCTTTTTCAAAAGGTGTCCCAAACTCAAAATATTGTTTGACATTTTTGGCATATAATACACATTAGTAATAAATTGATGTGCACCATTCTTCAAATGAATTAGAATTGTAACTTTGCCTTCGACAGCAATTTTGGAGTTATCACCAAATGAGACTTCCCCTTGATTGTCATCCAATTCGGCAAACATCTCCTTTCGTCCACACATGTGTTTACTTGACCAATGTCCAAATACCTCGTATCACTTTGTCTTCCTTCATCTTCTTTGAAAGTCAATAAAAGAACTTGATCAACATCATTCAACAAATTTGCATTTTCGTCTGTTTCGCTACTTTCTTTGTTCCAACTATCAAAAGCATAATGACCAAGTTTATGGCAATGATAACATCGAATTTTAAATTTATCATACCGTGCTTGAGTTCTTTCCTCTTCCATGGATACTTCTTTGATTTTGGTTTCGAGCAGTATCTCCTCTTCTTCATCCACGACTTCTACCTTGAAAACGTCCTCAGCCTCAACCTCAATCACAATCTCGATTAGTCCCTTGTGTTTGTATGGGATCTCTCCTTTGGTCCTGCTCATCTCGGATAGTCAACCGAGTTTGGAGTACTTCCTCCATCGATTCATGCTTATTTCTTCTTAGCCTTTCTTCGTGGACTTACAAGGAACCCAAAAGTTCTCAATCGTCATAGCATCAAGATCTTTGGATTCTTCGATTGCAACACCAATGTGATCATACTTCTTGTGTAAGGATCGTAGATTCTTCTCGACAACTTGAATAACTAGAACATCTTCAATGTTTCTTTTCATCTGGTTAACAAGTGCCAAAATTTTTGTGAAATAATTATCAATTGACTTAGATTCTTTCAAATGGGTAACTCAAATTCTCCTCTTAAAGTTTGAAAGCGAGTCTTCTTCACTTTTTGTACTCCTTGGTGTGTGTAGTGAAGGATTTTCCATGCCTCCTTAGAAGTAATTGCGTTCGAGACTCGAGCATAGAATCACCCAAAGCTTGATAGATGTTTGACAGGGCATATTGATCTTTTGTTCGAATCTTCTCCAAGGCATTCATGTTATTTTGATTCAAGTTGGCTTCATCGTCGGGCTTATCATTGACAGTGTTGACCATTTCCTAGACACCATAGCCATCAAGTAGAGCTTTCATTTTAACAGCCCAATTACCATAATTTTCTTTAGTAAAGCGAGGGCATTGAAGATGAAGCTAAGTATTTGTTGAGGCCACGATCACAAATCATAAGCCTTGATACCAATTTGATGGGCATAAGGTGAAGGTGAAACACTCACAAGACGACTAATGAAGGAGAAGGAGACAAATAGATTTTTATATACTTCTTATTTCACTCAATTCACCCACACATAAATTGTTACAAGCCTTGCCTTTATATAGGTTGTTACATGACTCTTGGTCTACCTCTAGAAATACGAACAATCCAATGCATTTATAGAACATCAAAATATGAATAGAATTTCGAGAAACTAACCTAATTATGGCAGTAGTCTTGGAAGTCGAATGGATATTGACATTGACATCAATTCTGGACAACTTTCATGAAATTGGTTTAATTGCTAACAGATCCGACGAGTCCATCGTATTTAGTGATAGGTATCCATATTAGCACATCCTCCCCACTCATGCTTGTAAAGATCATTCTTCTCCTTCCTAAGTATATCATATATGGCAACAGCAACCCCTTGCCTCGCTCTTGCAATGTATAGTTCATGCATCATTGCAAAAGCCCGATTTTCTGCGAGTTCTGTATGCAGGATCCTTTCCATGCTCATGTGCCCTCTACGGGTCTCGTACATAAAGTTCGAGGCAGAGATGATCTTTGTCAATGGCAAAGAACGACCCCCCCCCTTTTTTTTTTAGATTTGTGATCCAATTTTAGAAATATCTAGCATGGATAGGATATCCAGCATAAATATTTAGGGAATAGTCTAGATACTTGTTGAAGTACCTAAGATATTTCTAGAAATATTGTTGAGATATTTGTATTCTAGATAGATCTAGAAAAAATATCCACGATAATTTTGGACGCAAATAGCTTAATGCTCATTCATGTGGAGGTATGGAGAATAGTCCTCCACCATCTGAGGAGCATGAAAATAAACTCTGTATCATGTAGCTCCGTCACCAGCACCTCCTCCAATAATTGTGATGCCGATCCTATCAACTAATCAAACGACCGTTGTCTCATGAAACATTTCTAATTTCCTTGAAGTGTCCTACCATTGTCCATTCCTCTATATCAAGTAGGCCATACACACATATGCTTGCACACATCAAAACACAAACTATCACCGACGTTAAAATCATGCTTCCGCACGCATTCTAATTTTCAATACAGAACAAGCGCGGATTCATCGGGGAGAGAGACAAGAGAGTAGGGAAAGGAGATATCTTAGAAGAGAGTGAACATGTGACAATACCATGACCAAAACCTGAATGGGATAACCTTGCTCGTCTAATAATCCATGCATCAACTCGTTCAATATGTTTTTTCCATTAACCGAGATAAAGGTTCAATTTGTCTTCTGCATAACGCAGACATCAACGAGTGCGAGGACCCAGAGAAATACCCATGTCATGGAAACTGCCAGAATCAACCCGGGAACTACTCCTGCGATGGAATGCACGGCGACAGTGAAGGCAGTCGCCGCCGCCATCACCACCGAGATGCTCGTCCCGCCTTAGCTGTTGCAGGTAATTACATATATATCTCCCCATCATTCACCTGATGGCTCATATTCTATGAATCCATTCTTGATTTTGCAGTAGGTTTGACGTTCATGTTTTGAGGATCATTATACTGTTCTTAGCTGGTGGAATCTCCGATAATAACCCACGCCAGGCTAAAGCTGTTTACATTTCTCTTAGTTTTTCTTTTAAACTTCCCTCCTCGCCCTCTTTTTTTCCTTTTTTTCTGAAGCTAAACACTTTAAAACTACATTGGTGGGAGGATACGCAGCAGATCTAAATGAAAGTTCCTCCTCTAACCAAACCTGCAAATCTTGGGCAAAAAGAACAGTTAGACCTGCAGATTTCAAGCGGAAAAAACCCTAAAAATGTCAAATGGTCATTTAGAAAGTGGTTCAGTTATTTTTTAGAGAAAGAAAATTTTATGGAAGAGGCCTCACATGGGATGGCGACATTTCATTTTAAGGAGAGGGGATGTGGGACGTCATCCTCGTCCCAACCCCTCCTCGTGTCCATCCCTAGTTAATACTAGTTTTAGGGAAATAGCCTATCTGTAAAATATGAATGGCTACTTGTTCTTTCATCTCTACTTAGAGAAAAATGTCTTTTAATCATGTGTATAATTGGTGGGTTATTCATAATACGAATTATTCAAGTGTCAACTTAGCTAGATAAATATAAATTTGGGCGATACACATATTCGTAACCCGTCAGTTAGAGTTTCCACCAATAGAATGGACAAAAAAGACAATTAATCATGATATTATGAGGTACATAATTGGCTAAGAAATTCCCCCAAGTTTTGATACCATTTGTAGATGGAAAGATCTAAAAAAGTGTGAGGTGAATGCCTTTTCATTCTCTTTCATTTCAAACCTTCTTCATTATAATCAAGGGAAGATGCTGGTATTTAAATGGAGTTCAGCTGATTAATTATTTACTTTACAGTGAGACGTGTCAAATTTCAAATAAAACTTTTTATTGTTACATGATACATAATATGTGTATTGAAAGATTGACTTATCACAAAAATAATTTCTATCGCTGTTAAATTGGATAGCTTATGTATTGAAAGATTGACTTATCATCCAAATCAATGGTGATGGTTATGGATTATATTCGAAAAAGATTAAATGGGTTGTATGCTTGAAATTGAGTTTTCTAATGAACTATGTGGACCGGATAAGGTTACATGCTCGAAGCAATAATCTAGTAAAATCTGGCAACATGTTTTATTTGGCAGCGATTTTTGCGCCCGTCTTGTGCGTAAGTGTTGGTGCTTCAGTCTCCATCACCTGGAAGTGGAGAATCAAGAAGATAAACTTCAGACGAAATGGAGGAAATCACTTGAAACAACAAAGAGTTCGAATCTTTACGGAGGCAGAGCTGGCCAAAGCAACCGGCAACTACAATGAAAGTAATAAGCTTGGCGAGGGCGGTTTTGGTTCTGTATATAGAGGGCGACTAGCAGGGGACACCGACGCCGAGGTCGCTGTCAAGAAGCCTAAGGATGTGCACAAGCCTCTTATAAAGAAGGAATTCCAGCATGAACTTAAAACTGTGATGCAGATAAACCACAAAAATGTAGTGAAGCTCCGGGGCATATGTTTGGAGACTAGAATACCATTGCTGGTTTATGAATACATTCCGAATGGCACACTCTTCCAACACCTCCATCCGAATGCGTCGACCCTCTTAAAATCGTGGAAAAACCGGCTCAGAATAGCGGCCGAGGCTGCTCTTGCACTCAAGTGGATGCATTCCAGCGCAGCGCCCGCGATTGTTCACGGCAGCATCAAGTCAGCGAACATACTTCTGGATGACAATTACTCAGCGAAAGTATCTGATTTCGGAACTTCGGTGCTTATCTCACCAGAGCATAGTCATATCGTGGCCACTGACATAGAAGCCACGTTGGGCTACACCGATCCGGAATACTTAACCACTGGTAAGCTAACAATTAAGAGCGATGTCTACAGCTTTGGAGTCGTCCTCGTGGAGTTGCTCACGGGAAAGAAGCCTACAAGTTATATTACTAAATCCGGAGAGCCGATCTGCATCATCCATCATTTCATCTCTTCCATGAAGGATAAGACACTGTCCGAAGTCATAAACTTTGAGGCCGCTAATGGAGATGAAATGGAGAGAGTAGGAATGGTTGCTGAGATTGCAGTGAAGTGCTTGGACCAAAGTGGTGCGAAGAGGCCGGAAATGTGGGAAGTGGCTCAGGAGCTCGCCAGAGTTAATCCGAGCTCGACAGATGAAGAAAACAATGAAGAGATCGAATTCGAACCGGATGAAGAAATCAGCCCCACCGTTGAGGCTTCAATTACTGGAGAGGCGAGCCAACAAGGGATGTCAAGCTGTCTTTCCTGTCTGGGAATGGATTCAGCATGTTCCTGCATCTGATCCTTTATCACCATAGTAACATGTCTAAGGACTTCTAGGGTTGATTGGGTATTCTGAATGTATTTTATGTTTGCCAATTCGATTTGGACTTATATTTGTGCAAGCATCTTTACAATTTTAAGTGTGAGAAATGTAATATGCCGTATGAATATATGTGCATTGAAGTGGACCTATGGCCTTTGACATTATCATAATCTGTCCTCCCGTTTATCTTCCCTTCTTTTTCATAATCTCCTTACATTATTTTAGTTAATTGAATAAGAACAAAAAGTTCTCATCCAAACCTTTATTACAGGATCATAAGATCAAGAAAGAGGAATCGAGGAATTTTACATGATAATAACTTTTTCTTTGGCTTAAAATGTTAATAAAGAAATTACTACATGAAATTTGATCCGGCTATTCAAAATTTGAATACTCTTTCTTTTTGTTTGAAATGAAAGCTTCTTCGTTCCACAGATTGGAAATTTTCCCTTAGGTGAACCGATTCGGACAAAAATAATTCATAATTTTAAACTTTCCCTCATTTTTTCTATCTCAAGATTGGAAATTTTCAAGCTTTTCCACTCAATTTTTCATTGCATCCGTTTCCCTTATCTCCTAAATATAGCATTACTAACAGTGAAATCAGAACCATTAATGAATAGAATGGAAAACAAATATTATTTTGCAGAAACGTAAAAGCTCGAATCAAAACGAAACAGAAGTTAAAGAGAACATATTTGGTGGGAATAACTTATTTTGACTTTTAGTTTATGAATAAAGTGCAAAACTTCACATGATATTCAGTGATGAGTGAAATATGATGTTCACTAAAAAGAATTGCAATCGCTTGTTAAATATCAACATTTAATTAATGGATAAATTAATAAAAGAATGCTGAAATTAGTATAATCACCACAATGAAAGACAAAGACAGAAATACATGCGAGAAACCTCATTAAGTGGGGGAGAAATCCACCACAAAGAAGAAATCATTTTCCTGAATTTAAACATTAATTTTTTATTGACTCATTTTCCTAGACGGTCCAAACTCCGAGAAATGAGGAAAATATTTTCCATAAAATAAATGGAGCATAAAGAGAAGGCATTCAAGATGGGCAATTAATTATGAAAATACACTGAAATTGTGCAATTGATTTTGAAGGCAACAGATATTGATGAATTGTTGGAAGCAAGCGACCGAATAATGAATAGGCAGGACAGGAAAATAAATGGAAACCAGATTTACGTTGTTCGGTCGTAGAGACTTACATATACGGAGAGAGCAGCAACGAATTTCACTATAGATCAAGCGATACAACGGCGATTACAAACCACACTCAAGTTACTCAAATACTCTCAATGTTTCCTAAACTGCGATTACATCCAATAACACACGCAGTATTTAACTTCTAATTTTTCATAAAATAATCTCTCAAATCTCACGAAGATTTTATACAATTCTTACCTCAAGATTTGTAAGATTTGTTTGATGAACACTAACTCCTCGTGGATTTAACTCCCGAGTGAAAAAAGGCCCCGCATTACATTGCACGCCGACCAATATATATTGAGTGTACACACGAACGGTCAAAACCTCCTCAGAGACTGCACCAAGACTAAAAACAATCCGACCAAAAAGGAAAACATATGTAGTCTATATCTTCATGGATACGTACAGAAGCCGACATCGATCAACAAAAACCCATGTGACTTTTGTGAATCTAACTTTACTCTATGATTTTCTTTTTCTTTTTCTTTTGCTTTTTCTTTTGCTCAATATTTGCGATGTCCACATAATCCAACTTTCAAACTCTCTCCAACACCGAACAAATAACATAAATTTCCATGGCACAGATTTCAACCGTCGACAAATTATAATTGATCTTAGGCTGAGCTTCAATCGCAAACTCTAACTCAAGACATATTTTAACATGGATATTACCTTGAAGTTTCTCAAAAGAGGGGCTATATTGAAGTTTTTCTTTTTCTTTTTGGTCAAAGGGCTATATTGAAGTTACATGGTAATTAGTTTGGCCAAACAGGATATTTAATTGAGAATACTTATTACAAAAATAAGGTTCCTCATCCGATAATTTTAAGTTTTGACTAGGAGTGAGCAAAAAAAACCAAAATCCAATCAAATTGAAACAAACCATATCCAACCGACTAATTTTGGATGGTAACCGATGGGTACTGGTTCGATTCCAATTTTCTGGAATCAGCGGATATCGATTTGGTTCCTGATTACAAGTGAGAACCAAAGAACCTATCCAACCCAACCAGGCCAATCTGACCCGTTTGGTTTCGTGGATCCAACTAAAACTAGACCAGAGTGGTAGGTTGGTTCTCGGGTGAATCTATGGAACGAGCAGATGGTTCATAGTTCTTATTTTGCGGAATCGGCCCCCTAGCGGGCGGTTTTTGGTTCTAGGGTAAAAATCACCCATCGTGAAATCAACCATCCTTAATTTTGACTGTTGTTGTCCTTTGATGCCGACTTTTTCATTCCGACAAAAAAGAATAACCACATAATTGACAATTTTATTTAATTGTATTTGGTATTCGGTTAAGGAAACAAGCATTAATAAAATATCTTCTGCATCGGCCTCGAATATGGCCAAACAACACACACGGCGCATCATTATTGGTAGATGTTACCACGTCATTGTTCATACCCACGTGGCGCGACCACAACTACTTCTTCCCAAATTTATGCGTCTATTTTGCCTTTATAGATAATCGAAGTTAATTATTGATTACACTAAAATAGCAACATACCATTGATCATTTTCATCGAAACTGCCTTATTTTTCTTTCAATGAGTACAAACACATACCCATTTATCTGAATTTTCTTGTCGAAGCAACAGCTCCGGTGAATATTAACAACATGAAGTCTTCTTGGGCGAAGCAATATCTTGACACATTTTTTCCTTTTATAACTTTTTTAATTCATCTATAACGTTTTCTTTTGTTATTTACTAATATTTATTTTGTTATGATTCTATAATGTTCATTTATTTGTAGAATATGTGCTATCAATTTCCTTGATGATGGACAAGTTTGTGATCGATACTTGTACAAATAGAAAAGTACAATCAAAACTTATCTCGTTAGAGTTATCTCTATGCATTCAATTACAAGAGTCATCATTAATTATGCACTTAGTCATATTTGTTTATGAAATAGGTTAAATTGTGTAATATATTAAAAATATTTTTTTCTCTGTGAACAACATGTAAAGATGGTTTTTGAATTCGCTAAAGTTTATTTTAACATACAACTTTTCAATAGTAACTACCAATCATCACTTATTATATTTCGTGTACTTATTGTCGAGACATACATAGTCATATAACAAATCCTCTAGACGCATGCTTTTGCACCTTCTATAAGGGTTCAATCAATCATAATTACTTGTAAAGCATGTTATATTTTAGAATATGTTCACTAGAAGTCCTAAAACCTGTCACTAAAGTGCAATTGAATTATAAAATTTGTAAAATATGCAATCGAGTCCTAAAACTTGTTAAATTGGTGCATTCGAGCCATAAAGTTAATCCCATCCAACTTGACTAACGAAAAATGCTAACGTGAATTTTTTTTTTTAATATATACTATGTTCTATGTGACGATGACGTGGCTGACACAACATTATTTTGGTCTGAATCTGATTTTTAGTATCTTTTTTACTTAAATTAATTTAAAATTAAGCTTTAAAAAAACAACAACCAACCAACGGCGCAAAGGCTTTGCAACCCTCGCCGCCATTGCCCCACCACTGTTGGGAAAGGCTAGCAATGATGGGGAACTTGCTGGCGACCCTCACCGATAATTTTTGTAAGCATTAGCATTCACGATCGAGCCAGAACAGAAATTTTTTGCTCCATGCATCAGATTTTTCCTAGGTGCTGGTTATATAGATTTTTATTCTTTTTTTCTTGGGCAATTCCAAAAACTGAGATGATGAAGGAAAGATTTGCTAAGCTGCTTCTTGGAGAAGATATGTCTGGAGGCGATAAAGGAGTGTGCACTGTTCTTACGATCTTGAACGCCATAGCTAATCTCTTTGACAAGTTCCCTACCATTGCCAGCCCTTCCTGATGGTGGTGGGGCAGTGGCGACAAGGGCTGCAAAGTCCTCACGCTGCTGGTTCTCTGCTTGGTTTTTTTTTTTAATTATGAATTTAACTTATTATTAAGTTAGTTCTCTATTGGTTTTTTAAAATTATGAATTTAACTTATTATTAAGTGAATTTAAATAGAAATTATACTAAAAATCATATTCGGACCAAAACGACATCTTTTTAGCCACGTCGTT
Organism: Psidium guajava; assembly: GCA_016432845.1. Lineage (NCBI taxonomy): Eukaryota > Viridiplantae > Streptophyta > Magnoliopsida > Myrtales > Myrtaceae > Psidium > Psidium guajava. The sequence goes on from CM028226.1 coordinate 36,833,371, forward strand.
GCCATGTATGAGAGAGAAAATATTTAAAAAATTAACATTTGTATTTTCCGTTAATCAAGTTGGACGAAGTTAACTTTAGGACTTAAATTACATCAAATTGACAAGTTTTAGAACTCGATTATACTTTTTGTAAATTTTAGGACTCTATTGTATTTTGGTGACCAGTTTTAAGACTTTCAATGAATATATCCCTATTTATTATTGTGATGATGGATATTCTCTACTAGGCTAGTAGTATTTATTTTTCAAGTATGAATAAAGTAAAAGATGGGTCTCCCAACATTCTGTACTCTTTCAAAACCTTGTCATAAATAATTATTTGAAAATAATATAGATAGGCACCTCAATTTTACATCAATTATAATTTCGCTACTAAACATATGCGGAAATAAAGATTTAACAAAAACAACCGTTAAAAGTAAATTACTTGATGAATCTCGTGCGTGAGACGTGGCTCAATCTTGTTCGATCTGTACCCACTGATGTATGTATGCAGGTATGTACGTATGTAAACTCCACAATAATGCTGCAAAGCTCTAGCAAAACCCATCTCACGAGGGATAGCTCTTTTTTACGGCCGGCTCGCTACGCCTGACGCCGACCCTCCTCTTTTACCCTGGCTTGGGACATGCTATGTAAGCATATAAAGACGGAGTTTGTTTTCTGCTGCAAAAGCTCTAGCAGAACCCATCAATTGGATATTTTCTGTTTCACCTGAGAAATCAGAGTTTGTTTTGACAATAATTTTTTCAAGAGTGCTCTCGGAAGATGCCAGTAAAGGCACATTTCCGACCGCATCTCATGTCCGGGTGAATCAATTTCATTTGTTTTTTTGGTAAGCGATGAAAGTGACTTGTTCATCTTTCGCGAAACAAACGGAGTTATCTCAACAACAAGGCCTTTGTCTCATAGGCCGAGAGAACAATAAAGCGAATTTGAATATTCCCCTCAAAATCACTCTCCAAGAGCTAACGGAAAAGAAAACAGAGAACTTCGCACTGTCAACTGGAAAAGCTTCAGGCGTGCCAATGAATTTGGTGAACGACTAGGCATATTACAGAGGATGACAAGACAATCTAGCATCTCCGGAGCTCATCAAGAAACAATTCGCCGTAAAGTTCCTATCCGTGCACCGCCCAAATGTCAAGGGTAGGGTGGTGCGACGCAATCTTTCGAAACACCCGATCGCAAGGCCGATCAGAATCCACCAGACCCAAACATGGTGATCGACCTTTTGCACCATGTAAGGATGCGACCGATCTATAGAATGACCGGAATCTTCATAGTCTTCGGCGCAGCCCTAAACACATTTGATCTTTAAATACAGTCCAACATTTTTACAATTGAAGGGCGTGACTCCAAGGTTTGCTGACTCAGGATGCTGGACAGTGGACTGGAACAGAGGCAATTTTTCCAACTAAAACGAAACACGACTATTGAAAGTCCAGTGTAGTAAAGGACGCAGATACATGCTGTCTGTCCAAAGTCCAAAAACAATTTCATGTCTTTTTCTCTAACTGCAGATAAATAAGCAAAAGATACAAGCACCAATTATCCAAACCAAGCACCCAAACGAAGTCACGAGCCGTCGAGATTCGGTGAAGCCAAGAGGAAATAAAACATATCGCAAGATTATACCCGAACAAATATTTTTTTTTTTTTACTAATAGAATAATATACAATAACCTCAACAGCCCTAAAGGAGTCGTGATCAACTTTACAGTTAAAAACAAACTCAGTTGTTCGTCCAGAGTCCGTATCGCTCGTTTAGCACCCACAAGTCAAAAAGTAATCAGAAACCAAAAACCCAACAAAGAACAGAATAATAACAGAAATAATAACAGCAAACATATAACTTACCACATTAGTACTTCCTCTATTGTAAAGAATTTTCTAGCTCATCCCCACTCTGCAGACATTCCCCCCTGATTTTGGCACTAGTTTCTTCACATGGTAAAGTGCATCTTCTCCGGCCCGCCACTTATATCCCGTCGTAAATCGCGCAACTTCCTCTCAACTCATTACCAAATAACTGGCATGCCACAATACACCGAGGTTTTAACTGGTTCGTATGTCCATGTGTTCTCCTGAACCACTAGGTCAGAGAAAACTTGATACTTCTCACATTCCAGCTCATTGAAAAGAGGGGTATGCAAATTCAGATATGCCGAACCCTGCTTAATTTCTTGATGGGCATTTGAAACCTTGTGCTTGCATAGTCATCTCGAAGCAGCTCCTCTCTAGATACAAATGCATTCTAGTCTGCCTTCATATTTACGTAAACTTCCTCTTGCTTCCTCTTTATATGTTATTAGATGTACTCTCTAAAATGCACCATAACCCAAATGTTCCCAATTGAAGGGAGGATTACCAACCTTAGGGCCACCTCGGAAGATGAGACAAACACAGACGCAGACAGCGGCAACAACAAGCATCGAATGGATATATGGCCGATGAAGCAGCCCGTGCGAAGCCTGAAATCTCCTACTCCTACCATATTTTGCTGCTGCAACCGCACATCTCATGCACGACCCCACACTTGACTGAGACTGGGCACGCTGGCCAGGCTCTTGCACAATGGACGGTTGCGATTCCTCCATTTCACTTCCAATTATCACAGAAATTTGACTGTTCTTCCTGTCAGTAAGTTTGCAGGACACAAGCTCATTGTAAGAGTTATTATTCCTCGTCACAGCATAGGAATATGGCGACTGCCCGTTTGCATCCAGAAGGGAGTTCCAGCAGTTTAATCCGATCTAGATAGGGATTTAAAAAAAAAAAAAAGTAAAGTTAAGTATTGAGGACCGATGGAAAGATCTAGCAATCACATGAGTGCGCACTTGTGTACCTAGCAATCACCTGTACATAACATCTGTCTACTTCATAAACCGGACTACCAAAATGAACAATTCAAAATATGCAATTAATACCGAAGTATTTAGCATCACATATGAATATACTGCATGCTATCTCGAAAGGGAAATGTAGATTATAGATTAGAGTTGCCCTACATGACTATGTTATAATACAACTTTGCATGCCACAAAAATATGACGATGTTGAATTTTAATACCTCTTGTGGATCATTTGTCAGGGCATCGACTATATCAACTGAGCCCGATGTACATGCAGCCACATGCAAAGGTGTAATACCACCAGGTCCCACCATGTTTGGAGTGAAAATGTATGTTCTGCCAGAGTCCTTGCTGCTGCTTATAGGGTAGTGCAGAAGCAGGTCGACCATTTTCCTGCACTTTCTTCTAACTGCTCGATTCAAGAGTTGAATGTCCAACAAAGCCTCCACAGGCTCACTAGATTGACCATCCCCATCTAAGTAGCTTGATACTGATATATCAAGGAGTGCCTTGACCAGGGCACAATAGTCCCTTTCGACTGCGAAAGTGAATAAATATTTGTAGCGGCGGAGAGAAGAATCAGGATCCCTAAGCATTGACGAGGTTGTATTCCTTTGAAATAGCCATCCAAGTTCATTTAAGAAATGCAGGATTTCGGCTCTCACGCTGCCCTGACAACCAGAATCTTGATTTCCCTCATCTGAACTGATGTCCCTCGATCTTGGCTCTTCCTCCAGTTCAGACTCTAGCAATCTCAGTTCCTTGCATATTTTAGCATCAGCTACTATCACAGGAAAACTGTTGCCTTTGAAACCATTTTCAACCTGTTGGTAAAATCAATGTGAAAGACACTACGAATATCAGAAACCAGCAAACTAAGCCCGCGATAACAATAACATGTCGAAGTGCAGAAACATCCACCCAAAACAACATTCCCTCAAATTAAAATAAATCAAAATAAGCCCCAAATGAGGGGCATAAATCAAATGGGAGAAGTGCTACCTCAATGAAACAGCGACTAAAAGCATTCGGCAGCCCGGCATTAATTTTGAAAGCCCCGACAGTTATTTCATCGAGGGTTCCCTGACTACTTACTTGAGTGACTTCTTTCGATATATATCCACCCTTGTAGGTCAGATGAATTCTGCACAAGTTGGATGTAAATATCTGGCACAATGTAGGAAATGTTTACGTAGGAGGAGCTCAGTGGCAAAACACATCCAACTTACTTCGTCCCGGGATTATCAAGATTCCTTCCCCGTAATAAAAGTGAAGTCTCTTGCCCACCCACAATGGCCAATGGAGATACTGACACCAATTCCGGGGAACAAGTCTTCCAGGATCTACATAGATGAAGTTTTCCTGAAAGTTACAAACAACAATGGTCAGGAATTCTGAAAATTGAAGGCAGTTGTAAACGAAGTGGCCCCTTACACAAAATATCCATCTCTATCGCTTCTCATTTTTATATGTGATATCACATTTAGCAACTCTTTTCCGAAGCCCTAAAATAATATAGATATTGAAGCAAAGATTAAGATTGAAAGCAACAAGATTCCCCTCTTCCTTTACTCACCCTCATTATGTGATGCTAACTTTTTGCCTGTATGCACTAAAAATCTTCCACTTCTCCAAAAGTCGTTATCTAAGTTTTGAACCAAACTCTGAAGGTGCTGGAGAAGGTTTCCTTCCAACTGCAATTTATCACAGAGTTAGACAATAGCTACATAAAATGTGGTTATCACCATGAAGAGAATTCACTCACTTGCTCCCAAGCAGCAGATGATATTGACAGATAGACAGAAAGAACCACACAACCAGGTCTTATGTAGCTCTCCATTTCCAAAGGACTATTAGAAAGCCAATTGAAGATCTGAAACAGGAAATTTGGCAATCAGAAGATAGATATCCCACTGGCTAAGAGACTATGACTGTACAATTGCAGTGTTTGCCAATTGAACAAGGTATAGCAACTTCAAGTGAGCTGCAAACACGGTACCTGTGACCGCAATGCCCCAGGCAAATGACTCGGGTCCTTGTCAAATAGCTTAAACATTATCCGGCCTGTCCGGTCCTGCTTAAAACACAAAAGAAACCACATAAAAATCAGTTTGATGTTTGCAGACCACCATTGAGAGAAATGACTGATGGAACTAAGCTACCTGGGAATCCAAAGTTAAGCTAGAAGGCGAAAGATCAGAACCAGATGAAGATGTATAACCAGTCTGATATGGGGAACTTTGATACAGGCCGCAGTCAGGTCCTTTATCAGAATCCCTAAAGAGCTCAAGAGGCACCGTAGGAACATTCCGAGTAAGCTCAATACTTCCATTTATCTCCGTGCTGGTTGACATCTTCTCAGATTCAATAGCTTCTTTCAAGGTCCGCATGGGAAACAGCTTCTGCACCATTGGAGGAGAAGATAATGGAGATCGCTCTTCAGTGGGATTACTGCTGTCAGAAGAGTAGTGCTTCCTAGAGGTCGCTAATTTCGTTGGGCTGTCATCCTCAGGTGATGAACTAAATAACTGCAATGGTAGATTAGGCCGCGTTTCTTGGATTTGGCAATCAGAATCTTCGACTGGAGATTGGTTACTGGAACTGCTCCTCTCTCCTCCGACCGAAGCTAAGTCAACAGTACCCCTATGCATGACAGCACCAGTGGACAGGTCAGGGCTTTTCAACTTAGTTCTATCAGAATCGCTGCTTTGGCTGCTTCCTTGAGATAAAGCTGAAAGTGCATTTGGAACAGTTGAACCAAGAGTGGCTGAAAACACTTGAAGCAAGTCCATAGTAGATGGTGAGGACATATCACGGTTTGATCCATCCTGATGCTTTGAAGATGTTTGCCCCATCACTGCCCCATTCAAGTTTTTGAAAGTGGAAAGCCTAGCGGCAAGGTCCCTCGGCAAAGTCAAGGAGTTCATCTTGCTAAGAATCTTCACAATATGTTCTTTGTCAGGAACTAACATATTATTGACGCTTATCTCATCAGTTGTCCCTACAGCACAAGGGACTTCACATTAAAATGAGAAATGTAGGTTCAAATGATACAAGCGGCTAAACCACTGAATTACCTTGGATGCGAGCTAAAGACGCTACCAAGTTGACAATATCTAAATTATCATGAGCAGTGCTCTCTCGATTTCCTTGGACTAAAGGCCTCGAATTGACATCCTCCGCTTGTGTTTTCCTTCTCCTACGATTGTGACCAGCAAGCCTGCGTCTACAACTTCTCTTTCCCTCATCAAATTCAGATAGGGGGTGGAACCTGTTTAGAAAATATTTTCCTTGTTACTTGCATCAAACCACAACAGGGAAAATGAGAGTGCAGCAACCCAACTTCCAACACCAAATAGAGCAAAAGTGCCAGAAAAAAAAGTAGTACATGTAATGCTACAGATAAAATATACAAACTATTCTATCATTAGGCTTCACGACTACATGATCAAGCAGGAATGTTGTCAATTTTCCTGTACCAGCCCTGTCAAAGAAGTGTTAAGAAACAGACTTACTTAGTTACGATCACCATCACCGCCATGAAATTAAACATCCAGGACAAATAATGGAACTATTTCATTAATACATAAGCAGAAATTACAAATGCATAACAAAGGGATCAATTAAATGCTCAACCTGCTACACTGTTGGCAAAACCTCTGCATCTGCTTCCCCACCAGGGCTTTCGCAGACTTGCTATGAAGCTCGCAAACTTTATGGCGCCGGTGATAGTCCTTGGCACTTGAAAGATCTTCACCACAGTCGTCCACCTGACACATTGGGTAGTTACTTCCCGGCGAACCAGACCGAACCCTTTTGTGGGGCCTCGAAACTGGCTCCTCCACATATTTCAAACCGCCGCCCAGATTCAACCTCAAGTTCTCATCCTCTTCATCTCCAGCACCAGCCTTTTCCAACCCATTACCCCTCTCTTTCTTCCTATGCTCAGCTGTCGCCGTGCCAGGCCGTAAAATCTCTGATTCCAGCGGCTTTGCCACAAACCTAACGCTGTCCCAATCCCAGGAATTGGGGTTCCAATTGTCTCCACGATCTTGACGCCGGGTAATTTGCTGTTGCATCTGCTCAGGCTGATATTGCTGATAAAGATAATCACGCTTCCTTGCCATAGGAGGAGCTTCACAGTATCTGCTGGAAAGAGCACTATGGACGTATATAGGAGCTGCTACTTGAGCTCCTACCTCCTCCATAGCTCAGAAAAATTGAACCTTTTTTTATCCCACCGACCTGGGCACGAGAAGAAAATTTCCTCATTGATTCTCCATCATGGGATGCCTCTCCATACATGGAAATTCATATCACAAACAAGAGGGAGAAACAATAAATCTGGTCTTCAAAACAGACCCGATATAGGACAAGTCAGAACTTTCAAGTCTATCTTTTTAGTACACCAAATTCAATCAGATTTGAGCGGCTTTGTTTCAGGCATACGTAAATACTGAGCACAGATTCAGCCTTTTCACGCAAAGGTCAAGTCTTGAACATTCCCAGAAGCAGATAAACAGCGGAAATCAAAGACAAAATCAACACATACCTCCAAGCAATCACAGAGACGACCGGTTCCACATCTTGCTCAGCACAAAATAACACGCTGCTTGAGCCCAGATCTAAAAATCCACACAAAACTCAAATCTGGAGCGTACCCTTCAAGCCTCTTGCTTCTCAGAGGCGGGGAAAGGAACAGAAAGTAAAGAAACAACGCCAGCAAAATGGATCGGAGCCCAGAAGAGGAAATCCCCCAAAACTTCCCAATACTTGACTGACAGAGGACCAATTCGTAAACGCTGGGGGCAAAAAAAACGCAACTTTGAAGGGACGAACCACCACCATCCACAGCAGCAGCAACTTTCTCTTTCGCTTTTTTTTCTCCCTCCTCCCTTCCTCCTCTCCTCTTCACTTTTTTCTTGTGTCTCCACCTTCCTTCCAACAAACTTCTCTTTCGGTGTGTGGGTGTGTGCGCCTGTGGGAAGGGGTGGCAGAAACTGTAAATTGAAGCAACAGCTGGGGCCTCTTAAGCTTATGCCGACCAAGGACGAACGAAGAATCCAAGAGCCTTCTCACACTCGCAAAGTCTCGTTGTGAAATTCCTTGCTTCTGGTCTGTTTTTCCTCCTTTTTCCCCCATGCACAGTAAAGTCTCAACCCTGCCTTTCTTAAACAAATCAAAAATCAAAATGGTAAAGAAAAGCAAGGAAGAAAAAAAAAAGCGATCTTTGACGAATACCCTTTACGCAAAAATTTAAGGCCCCCTATGCCATGATGATCGTACAAGCTCGGCCTGTACCGGTGTACTGGTCGCGTCGTCTCATTGGCTACATAGGTGGGGACAACACCTCGAATTAACATTAATTAATGCGTTCGTAATCCTAAATAATTAATGTGTTAGGTTTTCCAAGATTACGACTTTATTGCAGAGGAATCTTAGCTTTTGATATTTAGTAAATTGATGTCCAAGTGTTACTCTACTGCGGCCATTTAAAACTGTTTGACGTAACGCTAATGAGGCATTTCACGGCGTCGTGAATTTGGATAAGGTCAAGCCGTTACCGTTAGGAAGTATTTTTATTTTTATTCTTATTTTTTTGTCTTGCGTGGCATGAGCTTTTAAAAGATTAAGATGTGAATCGAGCTCTTGATCTCGTAGATCACAAATTACTCGTTTAGCCAACCAACTAGGACTTTGAAAGTGAAGAAAAGTGTGAAGTTCTTACATTCTTCCGATTTTAACCACAAAATAAAAGCCGAACACATTATAGTGAAAAGGATGCAATACTACTTTTAGATAAAACCCATTATTTTCACTCTCTTTTCCCGCAAGGTCATTTCGTATCTCTTCACTTTTCTTACATTTAGTTTCCAGTTTTAACATGCGGAAATTTTAAGATTTGAAAAATATTTTTCGATAAATGAACGTGTATATCGTTTACAAAAATGAATAAATATAGAAAAAATTCATCGCCCATGAAAGTAATTAGGCAAAAATTGTCATCGACTAATGAAAATATTTTCCATTCACGGATCTTTCTAAGAGATATAATCAATCATTTTTTTAAAAATATTTTTTAAATCTTGAGTTTTCCTTGAAATAAATGTAACCTACGATAGAATCATTTTCTTCTTTTTCATGTTTTTAACCTTTTACTTTTCTCGCCTATTTTTTTTGTTGTTGGAATATCGAGTTTAGTCAAGATCAACATGAAGTGTTAAAAAGCAAAGACTTCAATGGGATTTAGCTTGTCGAATAATGCAAACTGGAATTTACTTTACAATGTCTATTAAGTCAAAAGCTACACCGCATTTAGTAAAAAGGAGGTTATATTTCAGTCAACGACAAATATTTAGTGAAATTTTGATTATTGTGACTTAGCCACATCATTCCCAATTTCATGGTTGGCAAGATCAGTCCGATAATCTATGTTGTCTTTAAAGAGAGGGGTTGAAAATTCAAATGTGAAAGGGGAAAAAGGAATAACCATGACATATTGTTGTTTGGGAGACTTGATCAAAGAGAAGTCCTAAAATTGTATGGATGACTATTTTAGGCCACATTATTTTCACCCTTAAATGACTAAATCCACTCCCATTCACATTGAAAAGATAAACCCGCCCCCGATCTTTTAATTACAGTTTAAAGTGATGACCTCACTCCTTATTTTCTTTTTCTTTTTCTTTTTTCTTTATCTATTTGGGATAGTTACCAGAAATAAGCATTTTCACGTGTTTCGTTGAAAAAATTCATTCTCGGGTATTCCTATATCATTATATGCACTCCATGTAAAATTATCTCTCTAACGATAAGGAAAAAAAGATATTCTTTAATATATTATAAAACTGAAAAAAAATCTTTTTCATCATTGATCTTATATACTTCTATGTTTTGTCTCTCTTATCTTAAAAGCTCACTTTATTGTTGAATTTTTTTATTAATTTCACTAACCTGAAATATATATATATATATATATATATATATATATATATCATGTCTCTTTGTCATCTTTTTTTCCCTATTTTATTGGCGAGATACTTTTATACCGAGCATGTAAGACATTAGAGGAAAATTTCACACTACACTGAAAACATTACACACATTGAGATAATTTGATTTTTTTTTTCATAAACAGTTCATAGATGGTATAAATTTTTGTCAATCTAAAATAATGATATTTCATCTACGCAAAATTTTGGTTTAATTAAATTTCATCTACTTAACAATTTATCCATAAATGTGATTGACAACCCAAAAAGGAAGCATATTTCTTGGAAATTTCTCTTTTCAACAATTTTTTTTTTTGGAAGCAACATATGACAAATAAAGAAACACGACGCCATTAATATACATAGAAAATATACAATCAACAATAATTGTTGCAGGTAGAGCCTACGTACATATGGAAAAACTAAAAAAAGAAAAACACCAATTTAAAGTGCAATTGAGTGATAAAGGATTATTGTATCTTTTTGGTGAAAATTGATTGGATTTAGTAATATGAGGGGTGGAAATCACAACACCACTATATAATACCCTTCCAATTTATCATTTGTCTTCATTTCAAGGTTTATTTTGGAGCATATTTTCTTTAATTCAGAATGGAATATTGGTCGATTGAAGCATAATGGAATTATTTTTTTCCCCACATCTTTTTCTGCTTATTTTGGCCAAATTCAATACTAGTTGAGTACTTAGGTGTGGTTGGGTCATAATTATCTTGTTTTCATTTATAAATGGAAAAAATCAAATTATTTGTATTTAAACACGTCTTGATTAAGAAAATTAATGCTTGTTTACGCCATACGGTATATGTTTATCTAGTAACGCTTCACTAAATTTGTTTGTCATGTCTAAATCCCAAGTACACTTTTTATTTATAAGTCAAAATAAGTATCATCGAGTTAGAACCAACAAAAGCAGCATGTTTATTTATTTATAACATAAAAGGACTACTCTCCGTTCAAAATAACTAGCAAAAATACTTTGCTTGCGGGATAATGAATTGCCGAAGGAAATGAATCCATATTCTATAATATGACTATCACACGAAAAACATACGAAAATATGGCCAAAAGGGAACCAACTTGTACCACCAATTGGAGATCGCACGAAGGAATGTAACTTCTATCCATAGAATAAGAGCCTTCAACACACGGTCTTGCGAGAATCAAATATTCTAGAGTGAGGATGAGTTTGTTGATTGTTTTTCTCTGATTTTTCTGTCCATATGTAAAACTGACAGACTCACTAAGAGAAGAGGGGAAAATAGACGTGAAACCCAACAATTGTGTCGATTTTTATTTTTGAATATTCATAGCCATCTAAAGGTGTTTTCACTATTTTTTACTTTTGAAATAGAAAAAGGGCCTCTCCAAATGTATCCAGACGGCCTCTTTCTCGTGAGAGAAAAATGGCTACCATCGGCTTTTCTGTCCAAATAATCCTATATGGCAGATGATGGTGACTAATGGCACTGACATGGTATTTTGATTATTAAAATTAAAAGAAGTTCAATAGTGATTATAAAGTGAAAAATCATAATTTCTCTCTTTGCCATCCTGAAAACATATCATGTGCACTTCCTGTTGACACCTGATTTTTAATCATTTTTTATATTGCTAAAGTAATAAAAAAATCCATAAAAATTCATAAAATTGAAAAATCAACTTTGATGACCTTAGCCAAGCCTAGAGAACTAATTTTGACCAAAAAATGATTTTTCATATTTTCAGTATTTTTTAGTATTTTTATTTTCGAAAATTCATGAAAAATAAAGAAACAAAATGAGAAAATTGTAAAATCAACTTTGGAAGCCTTGGCCAAGCCTAGGCAACCATTTTTGAACAAAAAATAAATTTTCATATTTTATATTTTTTTTAATTTTAAAAAAAAATACAAAAATACTTGAAAATTTTGGAAAAATAACATTTGAGGCCAAAAAAATATACAAAAATAGTTAATATTTTTATTTTTTAAAAAATCTATTTTCATATTGGCCATCGCAAATTCAGAAAAATCCAATTCGAGTCACTTGTTCCTTCATGAGTATAATCTCGAATTGGGCCTAAACAATTTTAATTTGAGTCAACTTATTTTTAATTTTCACTTTTTATGAGTTGTGACATTGTCTTCTAATATTTTAAATTTTCATCTTGGCTCAATTATACCCAGAATGACTCAATTTTGCAAAAGGGCTTTAATTAAATTCTGCATTATTTTTAGCGGCAAGAAATGAGCTTAAATTTGACATGTTGTAAATTTTGGTGTGTCAAAAATTGTGAGGAGATTTGGATTTAAAGAAATATATTTTTCCATGGACTGGATTGTAAATACTTAAAATTCAAGGACTAGAGTGCAAATACCTAACTCTTGAAGGATTATTTTACAAATAACAAAAAGAAGAATTAGTGGATAAATTAGAATAGAGAAGGGAAGATGGAGAAGAGGAGATGAAGAAGAGAAGTTGGAGAAGAATAGATGGAGAAAATAAGATAAGAATAGAGAAGGGAAGATGGAGATGAAGAAGAGTTAGTGGAGAAATTAGAATGTGAGATAAATATGGAGAAGGGAAGATGAAGATGAAGAAGAGTTAGTGGAGAGATTAGAATGTGAGATAGAGATGGAGAATGGAAGATGAAAATGAAGAAGAGTTAGTGGAGAAATTAGAATGGGAGATAGAGTTAGTGTAAAAATTAGAATGGGAGATAGATGAGTAGATTATAAAAGGAGGAAGAAGTGAACTTGAGAGGAGGAATTTCTTTTTGAGAGAAAATTTGAAGTGTTTGGGAGAATTTTTTGGAGAGAAAATTTTGGATATTTGAGGGAGTTTTTGGAGATTGAAGAAAAATTTGAGAGAAAGAAAATACCAAAAGAGAGAATTTTGAAGATGATGGGAGTTTAAAGCTAGGGATTAGCATCACAAATTCCTTCATCGATCAATATAAATCAAGAGTTCATCCTCGTCTACGAGCAAGCAAATTCGAGCTAAGTGTTTTTATTTATTCATTTATTTATGGTTTTACTCGCAAATTAGCACAAATTGTATACACTTTCTCCATCTCCTATTTTTTCTCATATTTTATGTCAGGAGAAGGATATCTCTACGTCAACAGCAAAAATCTCGTAGAGATGCAAAAATCGGCCCATACAAGCTCTTAAGCTGTCCATCGATTTCTCAACTGATCTGTGATTAAAAGTCCCTCTTAATTCAAAAGAAACTCTCTATATTGGGAACATAGAGAGCGAAAATCAATTATAATAATCCCTCCCAAAAAAATGGGAGATAAGTACTCTTTCCACTCTTCTGGTTTTAGGTGCAGATTAGCACATATTTTGTATACTGACACTTCACTCTATTTTATGTCAGGAAGCTGCAGCTCTATATCAATGGTCAACCCTATGGAAGCATAAAATCGGCTTGGAGGAGTCCTCAAGCGCGCACAAATTTCAAATTATTGAATCAATTCGTTGTATTTCATTTTACAGAATTCATACCCCAAAATGGAGAGGACAAAGTCCATCCGCAATTTAAATACATGCACCATAAATCCCAAAGGGAAGAGCCAAGCCAATACTTAGCCTCCCATTGGAGGTTTTTACTTATAGTAGTTAAATACCTGCAACTTAAATACCTGCACCTTAAATCCCAAAGGGAAGAGCCAAGCCAATGCTTAGCCTCCCATTGGAGGTTTTTACTTGCAGTAGTTAAATACCTGCAACTTAAAAACATGTACCTTAAATCCCAAAGGGAAGAGCCAAGCCAATGCTTAGCCTCCCATTGGAGGTTTTTACTTACAGTAGTTAAATACCTGCAACTTAAATACCTGCACCTTAAATCCTAAAGGGAAGAGCCAAGCCAATGCTTAGCCTCCCATTGGAGGTTTTTACTTACAGTAGTTAAATACCTGCAACTTAAATACTTGTACCTTAAATCCCAAAGGGAAGAGCCAAGCCAATGCTTAGCCTCACATTGGAGGTTTTTACTTACAATAGTTAAATACCTGCAACTTAAATACCTGTACCTTAAATCCCAAAGGGAAGAGCAAAGCCAATGCTTAGCCTCCCATTGGAGGTTTTTACTTACAGTAGTTTAAATACTTGCAACTTAAATACCTGTACCTTAAATCCCAAAGGGAAGAGCCAAGCCAATGCTAGGCCTCCAATTGGAGGTGTTTATTCACTTTCATGTACTTCCTATAATTTAATTTTTGAATCATCAGACCCAAAAGATGAGTAGGTCGTAATACTGCACAGAAGTCGTCAACACACTCCCTCTTTCGGCTTCAGGGAATCTTTAACACTTAAAAAATATAACAAATAAAAATATATACCATCCATGCATCCTATTTAAAAAGTGAAAACACAAAAGAGAATACCCTACTAGAGCTTTAGGAATAAACTAAGCCTGAGTTGCCGAATTAGGATATCCATGAAATTAAGGTACCGAAAGGGCATTAGTTTTAATTAACTAGTGTAACCAAGTCCCCGAGCTCATAATCTCTGGTTCGCAGGAATAAATTAGTTCTCCCGCTAATTTATTTAGGTTTCTAATCGACCTACCAAGAACGATTAGTGGCGACTCCAAATTTCAAGATCATTTAAACAAAAACCAAAGTTGCGATTCGGTAGGGCTTGGGAGGGTCCGCGTTAGGTTAGTCAAATCTAATTAACCTAATAATCCGTTAACCCCTATAATAAAAAAATATTTTTAGAGGGTCGCGACACTTCCTTATCCAGATCCTCAAGTCTCGATGATCACTCTCAATCCTCAACAGAACTGGTCGTTACATAGGGGTTCATTGGCGACAAGAGCACCAAGCAATGGCGATGAGCGCACCAAGCAACGGCGACGCACGGCAAGGGGTTAAAGGCAAAGGAATTTGCTAGGTTAAGAATGAAGATGGGTTGAGGGATGCTCTTTTTTTTTTTAATCCTCAAAGAGAACTATTTTATTTTATTTTCAAATCATTAGTTTATTATATAATATTTTAGGTCAGCACATCGTGTCAATGCCAATTCGTGACCAATTGCTACCTAGGATCATATGTAGGGAAAGGAAATAGATGGCTTTTTTAAGGAAAAATTTCAAATAAAAACATGAACTGCTCTTATTTTCTCAAATAAGGGTTTGAAGTGCTCTCATTTTCTTAAATAAAGGCTTCGAGTAGATCTTATTTCAAATAAGAATCTGAAGTGTCATCATTATTTCAAATAAGGGCCTAGTCGAATGGCATTTTTGTCATTTACCCTTTTTTCAATTTTTCCATTTTGGTCATTTTCTTTTTCCTTTTCTTTTTTTTCTTTTTCTTTTTTTCTTTCTACCCTTCCCCTCCCTAGCCATCACCGGGCAACCGACAAAAATGAGAATATGAGAACACTTTAGACCTTTATTTGAAATTTCTCCTTTTTTATCTCCTAAATAAAAGTTCGTACTTTTTCGGGTCGCCTGAAAATTAGGTCATTTTTGTCACAAAGTATAAGTAGATAAATAATTTTTCTATTCGACGTCTTTTTTTCCTCCTCTCAAATAATGGAAATTACCCTACCAACTTTTCCACTTTTTTAAATTGGATTATTACCACAAAAAATTCTAAACCGGTATACTCATAATAAATTTATCTAAACTATTTCTTTTACTACCAAATACTCCAAATTGGTGCATCCGAGATAAATTCTCCATTTATTATTTTTTATAAAATTTTACCATCAAATTGCTGAGTTAGATGGCATATATCAATTGACAAGTGTACCAATTTGGAGTTCTTACCTCTCGTTTGTCATAGGTGCAGTTTGGGGTTCGTCGTAATATTGATCCAATTTAACGAAAAATAGCTGAGGATAAATTTATTATAGGTACGTCGGTTTAGAATTTTTAGTGGTAAAAAAATTAATTTATGATAAATTTATCACTGGCATCTCAACTTGAGATTTTTCGTGGTGTTAATTCTATTTAAATTCCATTCACAATCTCTCCTCTCCCGACATGATCTCAGCTCTTTTTTTTTCCTCGGGCCACCTGAAATAAAATGAAAAAAAAAACATGAGCAGTAATAAATGACAAAAAGTCGTATTTATTCTGGATAAGCCCGAGAATTTTGGATAAGTGAAAACGGTCAAAGATTTCACAACCCCGGCGGTGAAATTTTGCCTCCATTTGTTTTTTGTTTTTTTTTTCCCCTACGTCTGGTTTTTGATTGGGCAGCTAATAAATGTGAACGTGAGACTTCGCACAAAGGCAAAAAAAGATTACCAAAATTCCGAATGGGGGCAAAGCGCGGTTTCATACTTCTAAACGCCGACGGAGTACAGAGATATTAGGCCGACAAATGCTGACGTCAGTGTGACGTTATCTTGAAAAATGACCCCCTCTCGAAAGTCAAACGAGGATTTTTAATTCCAAAGGCCTCCTCAATGCCATCGTTGGCCATTCAAGTCCTGATTTTCACCTCTTTTTAAGATTTTTACTTTCTCACGTGATATTAAATTCGTTACAATAAATTTCGCGTATGTGCATTTGTAAGAGAAGGTGTTGAATTTTGTCCGACTTTTTTTTTTACCACGGATCTTATATACTCTCTATAATTACATAATCTCTCTCCGCCTATTAATTTATACTTTTAGGTTCGGCTTTTCATCAGATAATTGATATATATTATATTTTGAAGTATGAAAAAACGAAAAAAAAAATCCAAATAGTTGAATCAAAAGGTGAATAAATGTAGATTATCATGAGTTTCTGGTATGTGATTTATAGGATAATCAACTTGTGTTTGGCAATGATTTTGATCCAAAAAATTAATTCTAGTCAAAATTGATTTTTTATGATTCTATTCCATAGATGGGTATTAGAGAATTAAAACGCATTTGGTAACTGCACAAAATTTCTATTCCTGGAGTATAAATATGTTTAGTAACTGCATAACATTTCTGTTTTCAGGAATAATTTTTCTTTTCATTTTTTATTTTAGCCAAATAGTTAAATTTTATTTGGTCAGTGAGTCCTATTTTTTTTTTTTTAACTTCTCTGTGATCCTTGCCAATTAGGGTTCAATCCTTGGTGGTACCTAATTGATCTGAATAGAAAAGAGAACGCAAAAATCCTAAAATTTCTTAATCGATGAATCTCCACAAAATCAAGCTCACAATCTCTTTCGCATCATCAGTATCGCAAGTGCAAGCTTAAGTGCTTCCTTCGGCATACTGATCGATCTCAATCTCAAATAGCTTCTAGACCTCGCCTCTCTCCTTGACCTCCCTCCCTTTCCTTGCCAAGAACACGTCCCTCTCCTTTGCCTGACTCGAAGAGGATCAGCGAGATCTCGATTCCAATCCTCTCAAGCTCTAGCTTCGATTACGATTTTGACTGATTGTGGACGGGACGAGTAGTCGGAAAGTTCCTCGCTTAGAGAGGCTTCCGAGCAAACCTTGTTGTCCTTGCCGACCAAAGGTTGGAGCGCTTGCATATTCACCTCTTAATCATGACCTCGAACAACATGTTTGCCAACATCACCGTCGTCACGGTGATCGTCCCTGTTAATGTTATTAAGCTCCTTGATCTCGTTGAAATTGTCTTCGCTCTCATCCTTTGCATTGAAGCTCTAGCCATTTTTATTTTCTTTTGGGTCTTTTTAGGTGTTGCTCGAATTGCCTAAGAGTTTCCGGTAGGAACATGCCAAGATCAAGAGAGTCTATGAACATAAGCTGCCAGGCCTTCAAACAAGTATGACAGAGAAGTGTTGCGCAACGGTGTCCGTTGGGCGATAAATGGAAAGAGGAAGTAGAGAGGGGCAACGAGAAGAAGAAAAGCGGGACTTGCGAAAAAAAGAGAAAATAAAACAAACCGAACACCTCGTGCCCAAAAAGAAAATGCTTTAAAAGGATAGGTCTAATCTCTACGTCGCGAGAACATCTAAAATTTTAGATGTCTTCCTTTTTTTTTCGCCACGCTTCGTTGTGCCCCTTAAATTTTAATTGGGTTTTCGACCTTGCACAATGTTTTCGCAATTCGCCTAAACTCGAAAACTCTTTTCGTATACTCTTTTTACCCGAATGAGTCCTTGTCGAGACAAGCACTTGCCCAAATCTGAATCCACAAAGACGGCGAGAGTCCACCGTGGCTATCAATCATGCGCACGCCGCATGTGAATCTCACGTGAGGCTCGTACTTGTTTGGTCCCCGTGGATCAACGACTTTTCCTCCCCCCGGCCGAATGACTCGGGAAGGAATAAAAAGCGGAAATGACGAAACCGGCCTTTTGGTGCGGGTGGGGGGTTCCTTCACAAAAATGGACAAAGAAGGTTGGGTGGAAGGATGATGTTGCGATCTTATCGTCCGGACAAGCCAGAGGGAAACCAGCTGTATTAGCGTACGATCCTCGAATCCGGTGGATCTGGTCCGTTTACGTACATGTGCCCTCCCCCCTTTTTTTTACTTTGTTTTTTTGGGGATTTATTAACCAATCCTTCGTGTATGTTAAAATATTTAAATATTAAATCACGTTTTCATCTAATAACGTGTGATCGGGTCAAGAGTAACCCTCACCTCACCAAGTCTTCGCCGACGGTTGGCTTGGCTGGCCACCGGTGAAAAGCTAGGGGGGGCAAAAAAAGCAAAAAGAAAAGAAAAAAAAGAAAAATTTTACGAATATTTCAATAGTCATGTCCATCTTTGAAATTGAGGAGACATTTCATGCCCTTACGAAGCCTGGGCCTATGAAGAATGTGAACATTTGTCCTTTTTTTTTATGTTCATTTTGGCTAGCAATTACTTTTCGTAGTTAAACACCACCTTTTCTAGTTGACTTAGTGTTTGGTTTAAACACTAGTGTTAGTTCGCAGCATCTGCGATTTGAAAATCCAAGATAAATGAACCTGTCACCTGAACCCCACCAAGGCGCTAGCAACCGGAAAAGCTTCTCCACATGAAACATGTCGTGGTTAAGCCACGCGGCACAAAACATTTTGTATAGATTTTAAAAATTACCCGAAAAGGATTTGTTGTTGTCGATGTTTTCCTATTATCACCGGCAGATGAACGAGAGAATAACTTGTTCGCTGTCATTATAAAATCTCTCCGTGTCGGTATAGATTATGACATCGAGAATTGGGAAATAAGAATACGACTAAACCATGTCCAATCTGTTTGGGACTAATTCAGATGCGCAACTGCATGATGATAACGTCTCATCGGACATATGTTATTCATGGGCAATTAGGTAAAAATTTAAATATTTAAAGAGGAGAATTATGTAACCGAAAACTATTAAAGAAAAAAAAATAAAGGACTGATCTACACGCGGGATGCATGAACACACGTGCGCGCGTGCGAGCGTGGTAGTTTTCTCGACCAGAGCCGGACGGTCCTCGCTGTTTGGCACGGGACGAGGATGGGGTCCAATTTTTTTTTTTTTGGGGGGGGGTCAAAAGATGGGGTCCAATTGGCTTTCATCGATTCCGACACATTCCATTGTTGTCGTGTTCAACAAACGTGGTTGGCATATAGAACATATCCTCCCACCCAAAAATGAAAAAAAGAAAAGAAAATGAAATATCTCAAGATTTCACTATAAGGATGCTCAATGGAACAGTTTTCCCCAAAAAAGCAAGAGATATTTAGGGCCCGTTCAATAACATTTTTGTACTTTTATTTCTATTTTCCGGAACAAAATAGGATCGAAAATGTGTTTGATAATGCAAATGATCGAAAACGTGCTTTGGTTGTAAAACAAAAAAATCTCAAACTTGAAAATGCACGACATATTTATCCTTTGTCAAAATTTCATCAATGAGAACTATTAAAAATATGCCTACATACGCGCTAGAGAGAAAACGGTGTTGAAATTGTGCCCACACGGCTTAAGTCAAATAAAAACGACGTTAATTTGATTGAAAGATCAAAACAATAATTTCTCCAGGATCAATCGCCATGGCCATGCCACGGGTTCTAGGCCATACAATCTCATGGGTTTCTGTCTCACTGGCGCAAGTAGAGCGCCAACTGTTCTTCTTTGTGTTTATTATTGTAGGAACGAGTATAGGGAAGTGGATCATACGTAGGTCCACGTGGGGTCGAGTTGGCTCCATCGTCATCATTCAATTAGGTCAATTTTTTTGTTGGTTGAAATTCAATTATGTCAACTAGTTCCATGAAGAATCTACATGTAATGGGAATGCAATCGAATCAATGGCACATGGATGGTCATGGGACACAAGAAATCCGCGCCTCGAGGTGTCGAAGTTCTGTCACGAAGGCAAGAGGTTGGGCAGTTGGCGGCGCAAGGGGCAAGCGAGGCCAGTATTAGCCTTGCATTGTCTCGCCCCTCCTCCATCGACCCACCTCGTATAATGTTATAAAGAAAGTATGTTTTCACTTACTCTATTTAAGTTCTTGCAATACTGGCAAAATATGAAAACCTAAAAACCAACATTTTCTTCAAATAAGAAATCATGAAGTACAAGCCTTAATTTTGTAATGTAGAGCAAATTGTTTTCAATGTGTTTTATCTTCGTATTGTCCCACATCAACTCAGTGGAGAAGATTGAGTTTATTTGACTCAATAAACACGAGGCCACTCTTACACACGCCAATGAGAGCTATTTTGCTTACACAATATAAAAACACAATCTTATATTAATGTAATATAATAGAAAATTGCCAAGTAAAAACAAGAAAGGGATATTGAATTTTTTTGGGCAAAAAATTGCGCAAGTAGGGAGGTGCGGCGCGAGGCATCATTGCCAAGACAAATTCGCCCCGTTCTGCTTGGAGCGATGGTGGGGAGCGCAGGATGTCGATATCTTCACCTAGCAAAATTTTTAAGAGAGAGTCCGAATCCGAACTCGTCAACATATCAAATTAGATCCTTATTATCTCAAAAGTTTAAATTAATGAATTATGAGCTAATTATGATATATTAACATACTCTATATCACGCAAATTCTTCAATATGTGACTTCCTAACACAATTCGTGCACGCATACATCTCAACAATTGTCCCCTTATGTGCGAGTTCAATGTTAGGTCTACTCTCGCTTAATTCAAGTATTCTTTTGCATGAAAATGTCATAGTATGCCAACCGCAACAATAATGTCCACCTTCATCCATGATCTCTTTCTCTGGACCAAAGCCATTGGGATTGCATATCTACATTACAACGCCAATCTTCACTCCATGCCTCTTTCCCCAAAATCAAGAAGATTACTCAAAAAATCGCATTGGTTGGTCAAGTCATCAATACCAATACACATTGACTAATCACCAATCAACTATTGATTATGATATTATTCGTTAAGGACGTGCAGCATAAGCCTAATAACTTCACATGAGGAGATCATCGAGGGAGAATCCAAGTCTGAACCCATAAACACATTTAGTTGAATACACATTTACTCAAAATCTCAAGATAACGAACTATGAGTCAATTAGGACATATTAGCATGCTCCACGCGACACCAATTCTCGGTATGGGCCTTTCTAGCATAACTCAAACGTGCATCTCATTATCCCGTCCCGCGTAGGCCATGCCCAACTCCACGAACGTATCCTTCACCTATGATATTGAGGACTCATCGGAACTATCTACATCAAGTCCAAAATTAACTCCCAATTTTTTTTTTCATAAGATTTACGGGACACGCCCTTTGCCTTTTGAATAACTAAAGCGTTCAATATACCTTAAAAGAAAGATTTTAATCTCGACATTTATAAGTGCCTATAATTTTTCTAAGTTTTCAGAAACCTTAATGATATAATTTATTTTAAATTCCGAAGTAGAAATCGTAAATATGGAAGAGTAAAACCTTTTAAAATCATTTTATGATCAGTTATAATCAAAGCAGTAGAAAAATTTGGATTAACCGTGCGGGAGCGCAACTTGAACAAATCTCAATCGTCGTTGAATTGAATGGGGTCGGGATCGGTCGTCAAAAGTGGGGGCCACCTCAGGGCACCTCAACCTAAAAAATGCGGTACGGCTTGTCCCATCGAGAGCGACGCGCTCTTTGCGCGCGTCGTCCGGAAGGGCGGAAGTCAATGTCATCCTTTCCCCCGTTTCCTTTGACGGAAGGAGCACACAACGCGACGCGCAGTATTGCCGTACGCACAGGCCCTCCTTTTATTTATTTATTTATTTTCCAAATATTTTTTTTCCCGCCGGCAATGTGGGCCCCATGGAAAAGACGAAGCTTCGGACAGGGTTTTGGGTTTGGACCGAACCCCGACCTTTCGGCGCGGGACAACGTTGTCCTGAAATCTGGTCCGTCCCACGTGGCTCCCTTCTTTTGACAGGTTCCGCGAGATGGTGACACCTGACGGACGACGATTGGATCGGTAGGCTCCAAAGTTCCCGATGACATCTCTACCCTTTTTTTTTTTTTTCCCTTCCCCTTTCTTTTTAGGTCAAAAAGATATATTTCTAATTTCAAGATATTCGAAATTTGTAATTACCACGTCACCGGCCCAAGCCCCTTGCGTGAACTTAATCCAACTCCACTCAAAAGGCGACACATCTTTCGTCTTCGAAACGCTCGTGTAAAATTATTTTGCCCCGTCCGAAAATTTGGGATGCGTTCGCGAACGTTTTGTAAAGCGACAATTTTTGGAATTCTAAAGAAACTCTTTTATTTTTATTTTTGTATTTGGCTGAATTTGTGGGAGATGCTTTGAGTCGAAGTTTGGGTTGGTAGAAACCCAAAGCTCAAGGCAAGTGCCTCTTATATCGGATCTCGAGCATTTCATTTAAGGGACTTGAATGTACTTTCTTCCTTTTTGTCTCCCAACCTCGTGCTCACCGGAGTAATCGGAATGTAGATTTACCCTCAAGCCATGGGCAAAGAGAGAATTGGGACGGTGGCTTGAGGAGCTCCGTCGAGAGGTCGAGCCCCGACATGGGCGGCATTTTGTTGAGGAAACCGACGAGTCGTACTTGCAAGATTTGACGATGAGACGCTTTCGAGCCAAAGGAAGTGAGCAACCCCCCGCCTTGCAATAGCTGGCTGAGGGAAGACGAAAGAGACGACGGATGCGATGGAAGGGATGGATGAGCTAGATTTCCGATGGTCCATGCAACCCTAGTGTCGCATCGCTGGGGTTAACATAAAAAAATCGAGCTAAATCCGGAAAAATTAGGTAGCTAACATCAAAGGAATTATTACAATTCAAAATTAAATCTTGAATTTTCAATTCAAATCTCCTTCGGCCCTCAACAATTTAAACTCGTTGATTGAAATAATTCAAACCACATGTTTTACCATGGTCCGTTATTTTATTAGAAATTATACCCTATTACGGAGCCCCGAATGGCGATGAAAGCATACTTTCAAGGGAGGAAAATAACGCAGGGTTAGCGATTGCAACGAAGTCGCCACCTTTGATTTTCCAATTCAAAATCCTCATGTGTACAAGGACGTCGAAATAGGGGGAAATTCCAAGACATCCCCCTTTTGAATTTGGACCATATTTTTCAAAGTGTCCTAGAGATTGGACATTCGTTCAAATAACTCCCCTTGCGGACAACTTTGTCCCAAGTGACACCCAGCTTGTCATGGCTGAAATGTCGATCGGACGGCGAGCATGGTCCTACATAGGGAGCTAAAAAATTATGATCCACCCAAATTAGATCGGATCGTATCTAATCGATTAATTTTGGATGGAATTGGTGGGTGCCGATACGGTTCTCGATTTCAATTTTCTGGAACCTGCAGATATCGATTTGATTTGCGATTTCAGGTAGAAGCCATTCAACCGGCCCAATCGAGTCGGTCTCTTTATATAATACAAATATATATTCTTTTAATTGAAATCATATCTCTCAAAAGGGCCAGAGTCCAGACCCATTCGTAAAAAAAAAAAAAAAGAGAGAGTTTAAATTCAACTCATTTTCATGTGTGATTATATGTTGTACATTATATATACATTTGAAAACTTGCGTTAATTAATTGACCAACTACTATTGCATTTATCATGATACTCGATTCTATTGCTGATAATAATACTATCGCCTATAGAGACATTGTTACGTGATAATAATACTGAACGCAAATGTGGAGAATACGTTGTCAAAATCTCAAGTTGAGCCATGCTCCTTCAATTACTAAGGATTAGTTTCATTTTCTTTTCTTTTTTTTTTATCGATATTGGTGTTTGGTAAGATTGTAACAAGAATCCAATTAAGAACCAGATCGGACCGGTGATTCGGGTCTCGAGTAGATCTATGGAACGAACGAGCGATTCATGGTTCGTGTTTTACAAAATCGATATTTAGTGGGCGGTTCTCGATTAGGGTGAGAATCGCCCATCTTTAAAACCAATCATCCCTAGTCTTGTGTACGATTTGCGTGCATTCTCGAGGCGTTTTAGCTCGGAATCCGCTCACACTCCCTGATAAAAATGATAAATCCGAAGAGGGGACAAAAGTGCGAAAGCTTTCTGTTCTAAAACTTCTACCTTTGTCCGCGGAAAAATTGGTGCAGGCACGAAACGAGGGATGTGTCGCGGATCTTATAGATCGGTGCGAGCTCGACGCGCTTTCTTGCACGATTCACTTGCAATCGGGTCAAGTCAAACCCCCTCCCCCCCGCGCGTAATTTCCCGCGGACTTACAGAAGCCACAAAGAATGCGCGCGAAATGCGCACGTGACGTGACTTTGCCTTGTGTTCGCCGTCCTGTCAACATTTTGGCCGCCGATGAATTGGAGGGCGGCGGCGATGAGCAAAAGATCCAATTCCCAGGAGATCAGAATTGGAGAACCTTGAAGCCAATCCCCAAAGGGCGGTTGCTCCCAAATTTTCAGCGATTTGAACCGGCACTGCGGCAAAGGTCAAAAGGGCTTATCTTGTTCGGGAAGGAGACTGATAAATTAGTCATCGATCGACGTGCGTCATCAACGGTGTCACCTTCGATGCGACGTCTTGACTGAGTCGGCAACGAGGAACACCTAATTTTTTTTCCTCCTTTTTTTTTTTTATTTTTTGGCCCTCTCCAACCTCTAAACCGACGGTGGCCAAAAGGGTTTCTCTTTCCGGATGCATTCGCATTTTGCTTCGTCGTTATCTTATTCAACACGTGATGTCATTCCCAATCATGATTTGGAAAAGACTCATGTTTAACCTTTCGTTTACTCCGGAAAAAAAAAAAAAGAAGAGAAGAAAAGAATGAGTTCAAACACACATATATATATATATATATATTTTAAAAAACGGTTGCTTATATCACTGATAAGAATGAATGAACAAAAAATGTTTTTCATTACCACGAATGTATTTAAATACAAATTATTACTGACAATGAAAAAATATTATATTGTCTAATTATTTTAAGTGATGCATGCAAGCCATTGTTTTTTTTCTCGCTAAACAAATGGAACCTAAATGTGATTTGCCATGCTAATTTCCAACGAAGTCGCTTAATCAACCTCGAGTCACATCAATAAGCGTTAGCTTGTAATTCCATGGTAGGTGTGCTGAACACGGTGCATTGCAAAAAAGGGTGAACACATTTATATAATCACGTGAAAGAGATGGAGAATAAATTTCTTATAATGACCGTACATTTTTCAATTACTTTACGAAGCAAAATTAAATTTTTTAGAATCGGGGAAATTTAATTTTAATTTAGATGTATTCACAATATAGAGAGATCATAAGCATAGAAGTAAATTCCCTTCTTATTGTTTGCCCTTTCAATTGGGTGGGTTGCTCTTTTGAAACCTTACAGGCCTCCGTATGCTAAAATTACGGATTAGTTTGTTGTGCCCGATTAGCAATGCTTATCTATTTGCTGTAGGTAACCTCTTCCAGCACCTTCGACCAAAAAAAAAAAAAAATCTCCTTTGAGCATGGACAAAACACAAGGGGAATCTCCCAAGACAGCAAAATTTTCGAAGGGAAAACTCTCTGTTCTCAAATATTATTCACGTTTTTGTTTCGAAACACTAATTACTGACACCACCCTCCATGGCGAAAAATGAAAACCCAATAGGGTTTAATAAGACGCATGTTCACGTACTTTAATCTGTCTAATTAAATCCTTTTGCATTCACAAATTTCCTAATCGGGTCTTTCTGACACCATATCCGATCAAATTCAACTCATAAGATTGTGGGGGCAATGACGTGAATAATTTTTCTCTAATTAGACGATATACATTGGCTAAACTTTGTTTTCATATTATAGATGAATCTTTCCATCAATGTTCGTATGCGCATCCATACGATGTTTTGGTGTCACCCGATGGTCACATCGGCTGAATTTGATCGGCTTCAATAAGCACTGGCATGTTAGGGATGACTTGAGACCACTTTAAGGGAGTGGTCGTGGGAAACGTCGAAACGGGGAGAAAGAAAGAGGGGATTAGATTTATTGGGCCTGCATGGCCCACTCAAAAGACAAAGGTGGGTGACTGGTGAGAGTTCACATTCTGGGGGCCCATGTACCAACGATCTTCGCGGGTTCTCCCTGAACTTATCCTGTCACGACACTCCTCTACCAACGGAAGCTTTATCCTGTCGCATCGGCTGAATTTGATATTTTGGTGGATGAGGGAATGATGGAACCCGTAGACCGTACAAAGAGTTGGCGGTTTCCGCTAGTGCCACACTCGACGCTCAAAAACAGTATCCGAAAGCTTTACCATAGGACAAAAAAAGTAGGGAATTGATGCCCACGGGGCGTGTCGATCCGCATCAATCCGCGAGGCGCTGATCCTGTGGGGATGCCGTCGAATATGGACGCCATATGTCGTGGAACCGGAAGCCTACGCTGTTATATTGCTACTGGAACATTCAAGAAGTGACATGGTTTTTACGTGGGCGTCATGTGACCTGTATTCCTTGGACTGTGGATGAAGACCCAAACGTGCGCAGAAATTTTAAGTTGGACACGTACCCGCTTCAATGATGCCTGCAACAACCTCCCGCTATTCTCATGCGCAATGCTGTATGAAGAAGATATCAGGATTTGAATGGGGAAGAGAAACTCACGATTGCCGGAATGCTCTCTACCTGGGCTAAATCTAAAGTGATCTCTCGCGATACTTCCAGCTCCTCCGTAGCAGCTTTTGATAACTCAGTGCTCACGGCAGCCACCAAGAGAGAGCAAACTTTTACTGGCTAGTATTAAGTCCACTAGAAAAGCCTCAACTCGTCATTTCCATACACGAGGCGGGAGATAATGACCTCGTATCATCTCAAGATATTTACATGATTGGACTAATGCTTTACATCCATTTAAGCACCGAGAAAAGATTATTATGTAATGGATCCGAGATGTGCTCGAGTAGGTTCTGTATGGGGCCTTTACCTGTCAAAGCTGCTTGGACGTAAAACCCTAACCAGGCAACCATAGCCAAGCGCCCGTTCTTTATTTCTTTCACCTTGAGCTCCTCAAAAGTCGTGGGGTCCTCGGACAAGTTCAAGGGGTCAAAAAGGGCTCCACCAGGATAATTAATATCGCCTGGCAAGTAAATTCCTAGAGGCTCCAAAGCTTCAATGCCACAATACCTTGCATATTCTGGTCCAACCTATTAAGACAAGCAGGAGCATTCAAAACGCAAAAGCTATGAATTCTTAACATAATTTGATGAGCCTTAAACCCGAGCTAACAATTCTAACAGATACCCCACAAAACTTGTATTCGAAAATATCTCTAAACGTTTAAGATTATTGTATTTATCTTGATGTCTAATAGCTATAAATTGCTGAAAGCCCTACAAATAGGATCAAGTTACAAGTCACTTTACCTCCCCCATCTCACACGCACACATATGCCCACCCACCCCAAACCCCCACCACTCACACACGCACGCACGCACACCCCTCCCCCCAAAAAAAAAAAAAAAAATCGCCCCCGGTAAATGCTTTATGCTGTACAGGGATGCAACAAAGAATCACCTCAGTTGAGCGAAAGAAATAGTGAAAGAAATTTAGTCTACCATAAATTTACAATTTTCCTACAAAGGCATAATCGATTTTTTTTTTCCTTTCTTTTTACGAGAAACGTATGGAAAAGGTATTTTACGCGACAGATACACCTGAAAGCGATGCATGGTGTAATTGATCAATAAAATAAGAGACGCATGCATTAAGGTGTCAAATAGGATGAGATTCGTAGCACGTGGATAATGGTGATTGGATGGTTACACCATGTCGTCACTTCCACGTAGTAAATCCATCACACAAGATACTTTCTCAAAGAGCGCAACCAAATTTGATTCTTCAATTTATCCAACTAAGGCTTGTTACGCCAAATGACAGTATAAAGAATATTTGCAGAAGAAATACACTTAAGAATTGCAAGCAAAATTGAAAAGTACTGGGGTAAGAGAACATCTTGCAGCTAGAAAGCAAACGCTAGATATGGTTCTTACCATTAAAAGGGCCTGGCATATAGCTATCACTATCACCCCCTGGCTTCCAGCTAAATGGAGTCCAGGTATCCCTAAGTAGTCCAGTGTATCACCCTGGTATCATGAAAATGTGAGGCAAACTATGTATGTCATATGCTGCAAGCACATCTTGTCAAAGTGAAATTAAGATAAGCATATAAAAAAATGACTGTGTTGCACTTATGTGCTAGAAAATCTATGAAAAATTGATGGTGATCTATGTATTAGATTCAGATGATCGATAAACCAAAGCATTTTACCATGGACATTACAGCAATAAGCATTTACTGCTACGCTTACTAAAAATAAGTGAACAGGATTCCGCAGTCTTTCCATCTTAAGTGTCTTATCATGAGGTATACAATAGGCTGCTTCTAGGGAGTCAGAAGTTAAGTCTGAGGTCATGCAAGGACATGGAGGGAAGATTCTCGAGCTAGCAAAAGTGGAGCAGCAGTTATTTAGCGATAGCAACCCTAAAGGAAGTCACGTAATGATCTGACGAGGAATGACTTTTGCTGACACATTACATCATCTTTTTCTGTCAATGCCAGCAAATAAAGATAAATAAAACAAGAACCTAAACATGTAACTAGCCTGTCATGGTCCATGTCCAAAACAAACCCAGAGGCAGGAATCTCCACAAATTCTAAACAGGGGGAAGTAAATTGTTCCAAATTATGTCCCATAGGCTATGGGCCAGGGATTGCAGAACTTCAAACAAAAAAGTGATAAATCATCTTGGACGTCATTTGCATTAGACAAGAGCGGGGATTGGGGAGGGTAGTTCATACTTTTGTTCATCCGAACTGTAATAATGATCAGTGGAGCTCTATCCAGAGTCAGTAGGACATCAAAATAATACAATAATTTTTCATTAAGCTTCTAGCAAGCTAGATTATAGGAGGGAGCTAAGATCATGAATTTACCAGCAAAAATATGGATAGATTATAAATGGGAGTATTATGCAAAGAGAAAATGCAGACCTTCAGCTTTGAGTAGCCAACTCGCCACCAGACAGGTTCTACAAAGTGAAATGCTCCCACTATGTCTAATACTTCAGGAACAAGAGCCCCAAGTGCTGCAAGCATAGCCCAGCGTGCATGCAGTATCTCGAAGCTGCATACAAAATAACACGTCATCAAAGGAACAACGAATCCAAATGATATGTCAAAGCCATCCATCTCATTTGGGCACAAAGGATTACATGATAGCTTGCTATATCTTAAGTTCTGGATTGCGATCATGGGGAGCAAAGAAGCTAATTAAAAAATCACAATTCATACGTGTGAGACAGTTGATTGACCTCAGGCAAGATACTGTCAACACTACTCACGAGATAATGGCTTGTGTTTTCCACAGTACAGAGAGAGAAAGGTTACTTTTCAAAACTGAATTGCAGTTATACCATAAGTACCACCTGAGAGACATGAGAAATAACGATGAAGAGGCATCACATAAGAAAGACACAGAAATATCATGTCACATACTTGAAGTACTTCTGAAAAGCAGTGGGATCCCTGGCAAGACCTGCAATGTCAAACCCATAATCGCCAGGATATTCACCAGTAAGATATGCTGGATAATCATATGGGATTGGCCCAAGCCACTGAGGACGGTCTTCTCCATACCATGAACTGTTAAATGGCAAAAGGACATACTCCGGACTTAGTATGAACAAACAGAAACTAGTAGAATATAATCTGTCCACTTTGAATTTTAAGCAAGTTCAGGGTAGAGCTTCAAAAGTCAGAGCTCATATTATGACTCATCTGTATCAACTTTAAGTCAGCAAATGAAAGAGACAAAGGTAAGCCCAGAAAAGTTGCCGCAGACTAAGAAGATTTATTGTACAAAAAGAATGTACAAAACAGCACCACTATTGCCCAATGTTTCTGTAAATGCACCTCATTTACAAATTCCAGATAGGCAAGTGGAGAAGGGAAGCTATAAAACGAACCCAAGACTCTTACATCTTGGCAAGGATAAACCGTCTTGGAAGATGTATACAAGAATAACCTCGAAGCACCAACTATGGCAAGTGATCTTCCCGAACTATTGTTACAGTCGTGGAGGAAGATTTGCATGTTTAAATGTAGTTAAGAACATGAGGAAGGTTGAAAACTCTTCTCAAGATGTAATTTGGCCTAGCCCACTCAAATATTCACATAGTTGTAGGCTTGCTTTTACTTTCTCTGACTGCCTTCTATAACGAAGTCCTTTTTAACTGGCCATTAACATAGAAATATGAAGAACATATAAGAAAGCAATGAAGCTCATGCTTACAACAAGAACAACCGCCAGCTTGAATCAAGTAAATTAGGCAATTATACAAGTTGTACAGGAAAAGGCTGAAAAAAGATACCACATGTGAAACATACCAAATAATGATGAAGAATCTGATAATCCTGTGCTAGGACTGATATTTCTCCAATTATTTTCATTGAAAAGCTGGATGAATGCAAGCTTTCTCTCACAAGCATCGATTAATAACTACAAGAAGCTTAGTCCCATAGAAGAGTGTGTTCGGGAAATGTAATTCAAATTATGAAACATGCCAAGAGATGCATTTGTAGTGGGAGGAGCACAGCAGAAGGGGCTATAATGCAGTATAGAGAAGCCTTAACTGTATCTATGGATTTAGCAACTATAGCATCATGGCTTCCTCGTTCTGATAATTTCCTTGGTCTATTTGAAGGTAATGGGAGCCATAAAAGGAACTTGCTCTCAAAATTCTTCTAGTGATTGATTCTAAAGATGTAAGAAAGCAAACAATCTGAGCTCAATATGCCAGCTCCAAAAAACGAAAAACAATTGAAATGTAGAGTCATCGATCCAGGTTATTTACCGAAACTACTAAGCACATGTTTCAAGATGCTTCTCTAAAGCTCAATGCTTTCCATTTCATTTAAGGATACTTATCTACGCGCTCGATGCTAACTGGTTCACTTACTATTACTGTTGAAGTCCAAAACCAGATGCCAAAAATCCAACCGCGAAAAGAAAGAACTCAGCATCTATATGGCAACCTTCCACGAACAAGAACTGAAAACAGGAGAAATCACCGGCTTACCGTGGAGGATTACCTCTCTTTCCTCGCCTTCTCAGCGAGCGCCCGGAATCTCGACGAGTTCTCAACCGCGAACTTCTTCCTCTCCTCCATTCGTCTCTGCAGCGATTCTCCCAACGGACTGTTGGCGATCGCCTTCACCGCCGTAAACGGAATCGCCGAGAACACCAAAACGCCGGCGAGCTTCAACATCGCATCGCCGACGGAACCAAAGGAAAAGTGAGCAATCGACGCCACTTCCGTCCATAAAGAAAAGAGCCGCGAAATCAGGTAATTACCTCTTGCCACGACGCTTTGCAGACGGAAGCAGACTTGGGGAGCCGCTTACATCGCCACCTCGGAGGAGACAGATGAGCAGGCAGTGCGTGTAGAGGCGAAGCGAGAGCGAAGGAAGAAGATAGAGAAGGAGGCGAAACAGGGGATCGAAGCACGGCCATGGAGGTTGGTCAGCGAGGTTTCGCTTCGATGTGGCGCGAGAAGAGAACTGGGAAGGATCGGGGCGATGGTTTTTGTGGTGAAGAGCGCGATGCAACGCCCCAACGCTCACTGCTACCCAATTTGATTTACGACAATTTTAAAGTGGTCCTTATATTTTTATATAATGTTTAATTTAGGCTATTAAATTTTATTTTGCTGATTTCATCCTAATACTTTTTGTTCAAATTCAATTTGATCCCTAAATTACTGTTATGCATTGTGGTCTCTGATTTCATCCTTATACTTTTTGTTCAAATTCAATTTGATCCTTAAATTATTGTTATGCATTGTGGTCTCTTTCAATTGTCCGAGAGAACTTGGTTTGATCCTTCCATCAATTCGGTCGGTCATGTCGACACTTATTTTGCTTTCACGTGACAATCCATCTTATTCATGTCGGGATGAGTTTGCCACATCAACACAATGCATTTGTTTTGAATTTTTTTACCCCTCCAAATCAATAGGAACAATCAAATGTGATATATTTTTCAATCGATAAAATATCTGTAGGTTTATTTATCTATGATTCTGGAGATTTTACAACGCCGTTTTCCTTCAACGGCACAAAATAAAATCTGATGATGGAATCCTTTAGATAATTATTGCAATTAATTTATGTAAAGGCTACTTATTAAGTAAACAATTAAGAAATTCTCAATTAACTAGACTGTTATTATGTTTATATGTAGTTAATGTTTCGAGCAACTCCGTATCCATTGTACGTTAGTTACAGCTAAAGTTGGAGCTGAGATAGCGTTTGCTTTTGCGTTCACCACATGACACTTTACTTTGTTTTTGTGATTGTCGTGTGACAAGAGAAATGGCATAATTTCGACATAGCCAGCGGTAGACCAATAAGCTTTCGAGTCATTCTTATCTCATTTCCAAATTTTTGTCTTTTGTAAAATATATAATGGCGTCTCAAGGGGATTCATTAACATTGTATTTTTCCAATTAAGAAATATCGATATATTTTTTACCCAACATGTGTCGTTTATATAAGTAGCTTTAAAATTGTTGCGCAATCAAAGGTTGTGTTTTTTTTTTTGGGGTCATTGCTGCAAGTGTAACGTGATTTACATGATGTCTTTGTTTTCACTTAATACGTCATGACGGAGGAATCGTGGAAATTATTTTAAAAAATGATTAATTTACATTTGTTTAATGGTTGAAGGAAAACGATTTCTTTCTTCCTTCTTGCTAGAAGAGGAAGTCCTTTTTTCCCAATTAAATTTGTTGTTTTCGGTTCATGAAAAATATTTTTCGGTAAATTGATTAGTTTTTCATTGTCCAAATATCAAAAAGTGAGAAAATAGCTTCCCAAAAATAGTTTACCTTCAAACAAACAAATCCTAAAACATCTTGTGATTTACCCGGATGAGCACACCCATATATGTTCTGACCATAGTGAAGAAGGAAAATAGGAAAATTTCTATAAAGATCATCTAATGCGATCTGTTTAGCAAAATAGTGCACGTCAAATTAAGAAAATGTTTGTTCACATGGGCCGAATGCTTGACTCACCATTGATTTGTTTACTTGAGACGTGTATGATAACCATTCTAGTTCTCTCATTCTATTTTCGGAACAAAAAAGAGAGAGATAGGAATCATGTTTGATAAGGTAAATAATTCTGATTCTAATTCTATTATTGGGAATAGTTTTAGAGCAAAAATAAGAACAAAAAAAAGTTGATTCTAAAAAAAACACTTTTGATAATCACAAAATATAATGTAGTTCACGTATCTCATTTTTCTCTTTTAGTTCTCTTGTCACCTTTTTCTTGACCTAAAACAGAACGAAATCTTATTTTTAAAGAAAAGTATATAAGATAATAAAAAAATTTCCTAAAAATAGAAAAAGCTTAAATTAAGCCAATTTGACCTCATTTTCATAAACTTGGGCCTCGAATCCCTAGGTTTCATAGATTTTATTCTTTTTTAGAAAAATCATAAACACCTTTAAAATTAAATTCGAACCACATTTCTCTAAACCCTTAATAATTTTTTGTTTGGGTTTTATAATGCGGTTCATCAATACCATGGTCGGGAGAACATGCACACAGATCACCCTGTCACGGATCTTTTGCAGATGATGGGTCGTGCTAGCCGGCCATTGATAGACAACTCCGGAAAATGTGTTATCCTTCGCCATGCGCCTCGGAAGGAGTACTACAAGAAATTCTTGTACGAGGCTTTCCCTGTGGAGAACCATTTGCAGCGCTTCCTGCACGATAATCCGAACTCAGAAATTGTTGCTGGAGTTATTGAGAGCAAGCAGGATGCCGTGGATTTCCTCACTTGGACTTCCATGTGCAGGAGGCTGACGCAAAACCCAAATTACTACAATCTACAGTGGTTGAGCTGTAGGCATCTGTCTGATCACCTCTCCGAGCTTGCGGAGAATACTTTGAACGACCTGGAAGCTAGTAAATGCGTCCTTGTTGAGGATGATATGGACCTTTCTCCTTTAAATCTTGGCATGATAGCATCATACTACTCTATCAGTTATACTACAATTGAACGGTTCAGTACTTCCTTGACTTCTAAAACAAAGATGAAGGGTCTTCTGGAGATTCTGTCGTCTGCTTCAGAATATGCACAAACTTCCCATTCGACCGGGAGAGGAGGATGCTGTTCGGAGGCTTATTCACCATCAGAGGTTTTCCTTCGAAGACCCCAAAGCCACGGACC
Source organism: Psidium guajava (assembly GCA_016432845.1). NCBI lineage: Eukaryota > Viridiplantae > Streptophyta > Magnoliopsida > Myrtales > Myrtaceae > Psidium > Psidium guajava. The sequence continues at coordinate 36,867,849 of CM028226.1, forward strand.
CACACGTGAAGGCCAACGCTTTGCTTCAGGCTCACTTCTCGAGGCAGCCTGTGGGTGGCAATTTGGCATCGGATCAATGGGAGGTCCTCCTTTCTGCTAGCAGGTTGCTTCAGGCAATGGTGGATGTTACATCAAGCAATGGATGGCTGAGCCTTGCACTTCTTGCTATGGAAGTAAGCCAGATGGTGACACAAGGCATGTGGGAGTGCGATTCGATGCTTCTACAGCTCCCGCATTTCACCAAGGATCTGGCCAAGAAATGCCAGGAGAACCCCAGGAGAAGGGTATAGATATACCGTGTTTGATCTGCTGGAAATGGAGGATGTGGAGAGTCAAGAGCTACTTACAGATGTCGGACTCCCGGCTGCTGGACATCGCAAGGTTTTGCAACCGTTTCCCCAACATCGACCTCACGTATGAGGTACTCGATAATGAGAATGTTGGTGCGGGGACGACATAACGCTGCGAGTGACCCTCGTAAGGGACATGGAGGGGAGAACTGAGGTGGGCCCAGTCAATGCCTAGGTATCCCAAAGCCAAGGAAGAAGGGTGGTGGCTTGTTGTCGGTGACACAAAGACCAACCAGTTGCTTGCCATCAAGATGGTGTCTCTTCAGAGGAAGTTCAAGGTTAAGCTCGAATTCACCGCTCCTCCAGAAGCCGGAAAGAAGATGTGCAGCCTGTATTTCATGTGCGACTCGTACCTGGGCTGCGACTAGGAGTACAATTTCACGGTCTGACGTAGGTGAACCTATGCTGCCGATGAAGAGTGAGGACCGAGCAGAAAGATGATCACCGGTCCTTTATTTATTTTACCCTTTTCGGGTCCCTGATTGTATCCTTGGCTTGATCTCGAACTCCTTGAACTTTGTATCCTCTTCTTGCATCTGTTTACCCATATATGGATAATTTTGATCAGCCAGTTATTTACATTGAAGGTGTCACGTCTCGGATTCATCGTCTTTTGGGATTAGCCGGCATCGGTGCCCCAGCCATGTCCGTTGGTTTTTTAACAAGAAAATGTAGGATCCATCGTATCATCCGTGGAGAGGAAAGATGTTCGGAAATTTTGCTGTTTTTCATTAGGCAGTGTTCTTAGATACATGAACAAACATCAGTACGCAACAAAGCATTCGGAGCTTATTCCAGCGAAGCAATCTTCGAAGCAGAGACGCTTCGATCTTCGATTCTTCAATCTTCATGGACGCGGCACTCGTCCGTCTCGGGATTCTGCTCGCAGAAGGACGCGAGAGGGTCCTGCTCCTCCAGCCTGAGCCTGAGATCGGCCTTCGCCCGGCTCACCTCCTCCACCTCGTCCCACGCCACCTTGCACCCGTCGGACCTCGCGTCCCCTTCGCAGACCTCCCTCGCCTCCCGTACCTTTTTTTCTGTCATCTCCGCCAGGCGCCTCTCCCTTGCGCGCGTGCCCTCGCACTTCGCCGGAGCCATCGCCCTCGCCGGGAGCGTGGCGGCGTTTCTGCCGCGGCCGACGCCCCTCGCGGCGGGAAGCGAGAAGACGAGAGGGCAAAAGGAGCGGCGGGAAGGGAGACGACGGGATCGCGCGTCTTGCTGACCCGCCGATAGCGACCGCAGAAGCGTAAGACGCCATTGCGACTGTCTCGATCAAATCTCAGTCAGTTGAGATATTAAATGGACTGTGAACATGTTCGCAGGCAATTGTGTGTCCTCCGGATGGGTCTTTCAATATTTCATTCGGGCCGGTTTGGGGTTTTCAGGCCTGAGATGCTTAGAAAAAAATAATTCAAAATCCAAAGGTGATTCATTTAATTTTAATTAACCTTCATAAGTTCCTAAATATAGGAAATTCACTATCAAAATTCAAATATATGCCATAAAAAATTATGTTGTGTTAAAGTTGAGATGAACGGTTTTTTTTTCCTCTACAGTAAAAATAATCAATTTTGAGTAAGTTCACATCCGTCAAAGTTTTGAAATATGATAGCATCTTTTGAAAAAACTAACGGAAAAATTGAGCTAAAGCTTGAAGCGGCCCAAATCGAATCGAGTAATAACAGTCTCGAGCCTTTTATTTTTTAGAGCCAAAGCTTTATTGACCGATCCCAAAAAAAGTGAGAATTGATCTATTTGGGTTTCGCCATCTCCCTAAACCCACCCCTGCCCATTTGCACCCCTTACGTAAAATCAAAGATCGTGATATATTGAGTTTGATAATTTCTCTAGCTCATGTGTAGTTTGACATTTCGGGAGTACAAAGTCTTTTATATGTGAAATTTAAAGAGATATACCAGTGGGTTTAAGATTTTTTTCGGGATGCTGTTGAATTTTAATGGATTTTTCGTTTGTTTTGAAGACGAAAATACTAGTTGATATTCAAAATGCATGCAAATCAGTCTAGCTAACAGAGGAAATGTCTAACTTATGGAACATACACAAGTTCATAAAGAGCGTTGGCGCACGTTCCTATAACCACGTTTGAAAAGGGAAAAAGTCTGAGATTATTAAACTCGAGCTCGTGTATCTAGATTTTCTATTTAGATCGAGCTCGAATTGAAAGTGTTGATACTTGTTGAGTTCAAGTTGGGATTTCAAGCTCTTAGTTGGCGAGTTGAGTCAAGTCAAGCATTTTAGCACTGGCATTGTATTGACTCAACAAGATTGAGCTCGATTAATCTTGATTGCACCCGTACCTCCGATCTATTAAATCGCAAAAGGCTATCATCTAATTCCTAAATTTAGATATAAATATGTCAGAGTAGATTTTAGGATAAGATGGCAGAGTAGTTTTTTTTGGCAGTAGTTGAATTCTTGCAATCTGAAAAAAAAAAATTTATTAGTTTGTGGGCCTTCTAAGCTATTTCGTTATACCATTCACACCTCTGGTCACGACGTATGTGTGGTATATATATTATGTATGTGTATGCATTTATAAATTGAGTCTTCAAATTCTAGAATAAGGTTTAATTTATTTTTAAAAAAGGGAATAATTTTTAAAAATGATCATTTTTCGTTTCAAATAATTAATTTATAAAATTATGTTTGTTATTGACAATAATATACATTTAAATATTTTTATGTACGATGAAAATATTTTTTTTATTTTTAAGTAATATAAGTATTATTTTTTGTAATTTTTTTTAAATTATTTATTTTTCGCGAAAAATTACACATTAAAAGTCTCAAATTCACTGCGAAAGAAAATTGCACAAACAAACCAAAGTCATCTAAACCCGGGTTTCTCCGAAGCTGCATGGAAATTTACGGAGCGGGGAGATTCCTGACGTGGCGGGAGCCAAGGCCATGATTTCCACGTGTCAAAATTTCATTGGACCGATGATGGCATCGCATCCGAACGCAGAAGATATATAAACTCCTTCCCCCTCCTCGTGCCTCTCTAGGATTCCATCGGTTTTCTTCGACGATGATCAATCAAAGTCGCTGAACAAACCCTCTCCCAAAACCCTAAATTTCCCAGATCGAATCTGAATCAGATGCTCTAGTAGACCTTTCTTCTTCTGTTTTCCTCTTTTTTCCCCATTTTTTGTTCCCTTGATCTTTGTTCTTTTTAGGCGTGTCATGGAGAATCTGGAGTTGCAGCATATGGACGACGACGTGATGTCTCACATCGATCTCGATTGTTTCTTCGACGACCTCCCGGAGGCCGGCGACGTGCTCGGCGCTTGCTCGTTGACGAATACGTCGTCTCCGGACTCGGGGCTCTCGTGGATCGGCGAGATCGAGAACATTCTAATGAAAGACGACGAGGGCGACGGAGTTGCTGGCGGAATTAGGGCGGAATCCAGCCAGGAGTTCTGCGACGGATTCCTCGCCGACGTGCTCGTTGACTCTCCTGGAGATGGATGCGGTGAGATAGTCGACGTGTCCAGCGACAAGGAGGAGCCGGGCTCGTCGGATGACGGTGGAGCCGAGGCTGCGAAGGCTGATGGGGCTAATGGTGGCGATGAAGCCAGCGATCCTGCGTCTAAGAAGCTCAGGAGGTACGTTGATTAGTTGGTACTGCCGAATTATTCAATTAGTACCGTCGTTTCAAATTCTGGTGGTAATTTTCGTTAGTTTGTCTTTCCGGAGAAGAAGCGGTTAAATTGTAGGATTTATGGTCATGCCTTTCGGCACATGTTAGTGGTATAAAACTGTGTTTAAATTTGGACGTTCGCTCACGGAATTGTGGACATTGAGACCTTGCCAAGGTGGAGTATTTCATAATTTCTTTCACTTGATTTAGGCATAAGGTCGTCCCCTGTATGGTTGAGTGATTGTCCATATCTTAAATGCTTTCATGTGATTTTCGAATTACGAATAGAACCGTCTGAGAATTTCTGTAGGGATATAAATTTGTAGAGACAAAAATTGCTCATGTGTTCATTAGTCGAAAGTTATTAAAGCCGTACCAACAAAAGGTCTTTTGATATATTTCAGGCAGCTGAGAAACAGGGATGCTGCTATTAGGTCAAGGGAGAGGAAGAAAATGTATGTCAAAGATCTGGAGGTGAAGAGCAAATATCTGGAGGGGGAATGTAGGAGACTTGGGAGGTTACTTCAGTGCGTTATGGCTGAAAACCAAGCTCTGCATCTTAGTTTGCAGAACAGTGCATGTGGTGCTAATGTGGCCAAGCAGGAGTCTGCCGTGCTCTCGGGTATGCATCTTGAACCTTGGAATTAGTAACTGAGCTTTTCAATCTCGATCACCATTTTCTGGCCTGATATGTTTTTTTGGTAAGGTTCTGGCCTGATATGTTCAAATGTATTTTTGATAAGAAGATTTGCTTGAATCCAGCTGAAATAAATCTCGATGATATCTTGCTGTGCATCTTTGTTGCCCTGCGTTGCAAAATGAAGGAACCGCTTTAAAGAGTAAACTAGAGGATTGTGCGTTACTACATATATGCCATTCATCTGATGCTCATCAAAGTCTTCTACCCCTTAGTTTTTCTTTTGTTTATATTGTCGTACATGTATCGTGAGCATAAAATTTTGGGTTCTGGCTGCAATTCAAATGTCATGAGTTTGTTCACTGTTGACATTAACAATCATAAGTACAAAGTACTTGCGCCAATGTCTTTCTTCTGGATGACTTATGGGTTTGATTGTTACTTACTGGCATCATCTTTATCCAAAATAATTCGATCTTTAGCTAGCAATATTCATTAGGGGCTTAGTGGGGATTGTGGGCATCTAGTATTAGGTCATGGGGTCGATCTCTGTGGAAAGCAAAAATCTTTTCAGAATAAAAAAGAGCAAGAGTTGTGTTGGAGGCCAATGCATCTTGAAGTTTGTTGTGAACAGCTTCTAGTTTTCGGGTCTTTCATTTTGTGACATTCCTGAGTTTTGGTTGACTATATACATTCTGTTTGTATGGTGTTCTTTGCTGATGGTGACCATCATATGTTGCGTATACTTGCGCCGATGTCTTAGCTGTAAGTGGATGGTAGATGATTGATGTGTCCTATTTTTAAGGGCCTTTTGGCTTCATCTTATGCACCAACATGTTTGCTTCGATAGATTTTAGTGCTGGAGGTCATTAAATCTGGAAGTTATTGTGAGCAGTTTCTAGTTTTTGGTTCTTTCATTTGTCAAGTAGCATAATCTTGGTTGGTTATAGACATTCTGTGTACATGCTGTACTCGCCTGTTGTTTATCGGTTCCTAGAAATTTCCTCTTGTCCTTCATGGAAGGAGAATTAAAGAGAAATTTGTGCTGCGGTCATTGTTTTGCACGTGGGCTGATATCAATTTTAACTGACGTGTTGCAGAACCCCTGCCGCTGGGTTCCCTGTTTTGGTTCCTATGCATCACATGCCTATGTACCCTGCCCTCGTCACTCCTGTTGGCACTGGAAGCAGTGTTGCAGGAAAACGCAGGAAAGGGAAATCCGAAACCTCTGGCTCCAACAAGAGGAGCAAGGAGTGAGATGTTTGGATCCTGTGGGGTACAAACTCGTGATAAGAGCAGAAAGTACAAAGCGTCGAGGACGAAGATGAAGACAGGATTTTTGTTGCCCCGAGTTTCGGCATAGGTCGATTCTCTTCTTCGTGACTTTCGACTGATTTTCCTGCACGGGGTTCGTCTCTGTTTCTCGTCCTGTGGTTTAAAATGGTTTGAGATATTGGAAATAATTGCTAGGAGATGAGGACTTTGATTAGAGATCCGAGCTTCTATGTAATTCCCCATGATCAGCCCGTATGATTTTTAGTAGTTTCCTTTGCTAAGTCGTTCATTTATTGGTCCAGCGCCTTTTTATGTATCCTTTCGCATTTGCTTGTCGTATGCTGTTCGAGGCCTTCCGAACTTATGAGGTGGCCACGTCTCTCTCTCTCTCTCTCTCAGACTAGAACTCAAAGTGGACCCGTCAGGGGTTCCGAGGCGGTCATAGCTTCTACGTGACCTGAACGGGGCGTGGTGGTCGCGGTCGTCTCTCTCTCTCCCTCTCTGGTGGAGGATCAGATTGTATCGCGGCGGCGGCGGCCCATTGCGACGGAAGACGACCACCATGGGGTTCATCATGGTGCTGGTCGCCATCAAGGAGGCCGTTGCCCTAGATTTTCTGATGCTGTCGCCTCGTACATCTAGCTTCCTTTGTGTTTGTTGGGTTTCTTTTCTAATCCTAATATTTTTGTATTCTAATTTCTGGCTAACTTATATTAGAGAACATCCATACTAGGATTTATAAGAAATGATTTATCAGATGTTTAGATATTTTACGAAAGGCAAGAAAGAAAAAAATTGAAGAGAGTAGGTCGTTTCGTCTTTGATTCGAGAACAGAAAAGTAAAAGAGCGCAATTCTATTTGTCAAGAGGCGTGATTGGAATAAAGATAAACATATTTTCGCCGTCATCACCACTCGGGAAGGCAATAATTTCAAGTCCTTTTTCTCCCTTTGCTCTAAGTTACCCTTATCGAACTGTTCTGACCAAAAAAAAAAAAGCAATATGTTTTTTTTCCTTTCATTCCTTAAAGGAGTTATCTGCCTCGCCCAACCTTCCTAACAAACAGGACCAAATCACGCTGAAGTCGCTGCCCGTGGTGGGTGGCAACCGTAGGTAAGGAGGCGGTAGTTCTTTCAAAACAGATTGGTTGGATTGGATTCATTAATCTACATCTGGCTCATTTATTTATGCGCAATCAATTCATTTCATATTACTAAGAAACTTCTACATTAATCCAATCATAGAAAACTCATTTCTAATAAATTTCTTTGAAAAATTATATTACTAAATCCTTTTGTCATTTTTTAAAATCTGATTTATTTTAAATTTTTTCTAATTCTTTTTATATTTTTAATTTTTCTTTCAAGACTAGTGACCCTCGCCGGCTTTGTAGGAAAAGAAAAAAGAAAGTAAAAAAAAAAAACGGTAGATGCCTTTTAAATGGATTGTCCTAGGTGGATTGTAAATAAATTCAAAATGGACCCATTTATAACTTACTTATTTTGGCTATGTATTTTGTAAATTCATTATGCTAGCATGTTAAGTTTGCTATGATCTAAGTAGCATCATCACCTTCGGCCAAAAAAAGAAGAAGTAATATCAGCATTGACATGCCATACGACATGCTGACACTTCATTTCTTGAAAGTAAAGAATTCCGACACGTTAGAACACATTGTATATTAAATATATATTTTTATATATACACGATAAATTATTATTTTTATGATTATGTCAATCAAGTTAATTTGATTCAAATTTACAAATAAATAAATAATAAAATTCTAGAATGAACTTAAACTAAAACCATTAATCCCCTATTTGTTAGAATCATTCATCGTTTCAAATTGAAAAATTCAACTACATTCCATTCTAGTCATCCATAAAACTTGAGGGGAAAAAAAAAAAACAATCAACCCACATTCCATTCTTACCATTTAACAATAAGTCCAAAGAAGAAACAATCCGCATTTTATCATTTTAGGTTTTGATATCCAATTGTATCCCTAGAATATCGATAATTCACAAGTGACCCCGCGGTGTTCTGAAATAGCATGTCGAAATTCCCGACTCACGTGTAACTACGTATCCGGTAGAGTTGATTATGTGTTGGAAGTCCAACACGTGCGGACCACGTGTCAGATGCGTGTTAGATATTGAATCCTGGGATTGGCCGTATTTGCTGGGTTATGATCCATTTATAATCTATTTAAATGCTTTTGGATTATTAAATGAGTTTTAAATTCAGAAATGCTTGCGAAAATCGCATGCTTTTGGACTCAACCGTGGCAATAATCCCACAGATGACGACGGGATTAAGATGGGGGCAGGACGACTTCCGGCTCGGTAGAGGAAGAGTCGTTGGCTTTTTGCGGCGGTAGTGGTGGTGGTGGAGTGTTAGGTGGGAGTTGACTCAGAGAGAGACCCATCGGTGGTTGGTGCTTGGTGGTGAGATCTCTCATCTGAATATCCAAGTCACCCACCCTTTTGCAGGAATGTCCATTATCCAGATGCTCTCTTCACAAAAAGTTGCACCGTCCCCATCTAAAATGACCCAAAAAAAAAAAAAAAAGAACTATCGACATCCATCCGGATGTTTCGACATTGTTATCCGCACAGCTAATCTCGCCGTGTTAAAATCTAATTAACTCTTTCTCGTTATATTACCGACTCTTATTTGAGTCCGTCATCGACATTTATTTGTTCGTTTTGAATTTGCCGTTCCAAGCCAATAGCCACTTTGACTTGTTCGAGTTTTTGTTTCTTTTAAAGTCGTGCTACTGACTTTTATTTGGTATTTTCAAAATTACCAACTTGGTAATGAGATACTCACGTAGGGTTAGAAAGGAAAGTGAATCAGAACGGAGTAAAAGAAAAGTGAAGGAGACAGCCAACTTTTGGCAACAAATAAATTATCTAAATATCAACTCATAACATAAAGGTTCTTAATCCTTCAAATATTGACAAAAGTAAACATTATCATATAGAATCCTGATAAGATAATATCTAAATCCAAAAGATAAGGAAATTCAATCAAAATGTCATATGGATTTGGATTTTCATCATTTACCAACTTTTTATTTCTGTAACTTACGAATTATTAAAATTACTCGTCGAATTTTAGAAAATTTCACGGCATTCAAATACCAACACACTCGCACGATCATTTGGAATTTGTTTTCATAAGTATTCGAAATCAATAGTGTTTTTTTTATTTGCCCTTTCAGAATTTCATTGGAAGAGCATATACCAATTGCAAAGATTAAAAAAAAATAAATCTACGAAAAAAAAAAATATAAATCCACGACCACAGTAGTTGTCCGGGACCGCGACGTGGCTGAAACCCGAATCACATTCGGATCCTTTTTCTTTCCCTTTTTTTTTTTCCCATTTTGCCCCCACAATATCCTCCTACTTTCTTTCTCAATATCTTCCCTTCCTCGTCTTTTTTTCCCCCTTTCCTAGGGGAAAAAAAAAGAGAGAAAAGGAAAAAGAAAAATATCGGCCTGCGCTGCTTCTGCTCGTTGGTCTCGACGCCCGGTCCGAAACCGAAGCTCGCGTTGTCCTAATTTTCTCTCCCCAAACCCACCCCCCCAACCACCCACCTGACCATCGTCACATAAAAACCGTCACTCCTGCTCGTTGGTCTTCTGCTTCACTTCTTCGCTCAACTACTTTCTCTCTCTAGAAAGCTCCGTCGAATCGGAGATGGAGTCAGACTACGGCATTCCCAGAGAGCTCTCGGATCTCCAGAAGCACCGATCTCTCTACCAGCCAGAGCTCCCTCCTTGCCTCCAGGTCCCCCTCTCCTTCTCGCGTTTTCTGATATGCTTGTGCTCGGACTCCTCTTTTTTTTTTTTTTTTTTTGTGGCTACCGGAGCCGGCCGCGGCTTCCCAGCCGAACCGGAGTTTCGATTTGAGTTCCGTCGCTCCTGAGTTGCGATTTTCATTTTCTCTCTTCCTTTTTTTGCGATCGTGGTGGTTGTGTGTCTCGGTTTTTGCGGATCTGGTCCTGAGCGGACTGAGCTGAGTTTCTGGAAATGATCATGGTTGGATCAAGTTGTCGTTCGTATCGTTTTGCGGCAATCTGTCGCCAACTCCTCGTGTTAATCGTTACTGTCGTCTCTTGCAGTCCTATTGTCTTGCGAGTGAATTGCAGTAGTGGATCACAGGGGTTGAGAAGCGACTCTACTGTTTTCTTGAACGTTTTAGCTTTAGCGCGTACTGCCTGCTTCCTGAAGAAGGAGTAAAGAGACTAGAATTACTGACGACGCGAGCATTTAGTTTTTCACTTGGGCCGATAGGACTTTAGTCAACGAATTGTCTCGGCATCCGCTTGCAAAAGCTTTCGGTACTCTAGACAGTGTGTGGACTTAGTCAAACACTGGTCATGTTAGGTCTTTAAACGTTGAAAGTATGGCAAGTTTGTATTTTGACACAAAGCTGTTGTGCAGGGGACAACTGTTCGCGTAGAATTTGGTGATGCTACCGCTGCTGCAGATCCAGCTGGTGCTCACACCATTGGCCGAAGCTTTCCGCACACCTATGGTCAGCCTTTGGCTCATTTCCTTCGGGCAACTGCCAAGGTTGCTGATGCTCAGATTATCACCGAGCATCCTGCTATGAGGTGCTTAGTTCGATCATTTTCGACGTCGTTTTGCTGCATAAATGCAAGCGTTGTGATTTCCGGGAAATGTTTCTGTTTCCTCTTCTATACATCTGAGTATCATGACGCTTGATATTGTTTTATTTCAGTTCATATATGCAAATAGTTTAGGTCTTGTCATCTGAAGATTAATTATGAGATTTAGAAACATTGTTTTGTCCTGTGGCATTCCATGTAACAGTTTGACCCTCCTTGTTTATGTTTTTTGCTTTGCATTAATCTCGCTAGGTCCTTTTGTGCTGCCTACCTGACCATCCCTCCCTATAGCTATAATACGTTTCAAAAGAAAAAAAATTGCATTGCTGATTTTCTAGCAATTACTAATTTCACATAGCTTTTGCTTCCTATCACAAAAATTTTCTGTATATTTGACTGCACATTCTCATGTAATTATTTCCCATCAGAACAGTGGACTATATCAGTGCTGCAATGTATTTTTCTTTCTTTAACTTGATTGTCCCATGTTTCAAACTTTGATAGGGTTGGAGTAGTCTTCTGTGGGAGACAGTCTCCTGGAGGACATAATGTCATATGGGGTCTCTACAATGCTCTCAAAATCCACAACCCTAGTAGTGTCCTACTTGGTTTTTTGGGTAAGTTGCATTTTGCATCTGATCTTCTATGGATTAGCTAATCCACAGATGCATGTTCAAATAGTGTGGAAATTGAGTCCTTGAAATTTCAGGACTCAATTTCATTTCCATCTAATGCCAGCATAACAAGGACAAATTACCATGTTTGGCTTTTTAACTTAAGCTATTGACTTTGTTGAAGCGTATATAGTGTTTTCCATAATGCTTGCCTGAGAAGATGGGAATCCTCTGTATTGGTATGTAAAAAGAAGTTCTTGTCAAACTAATGAGTTTGAGGATGGATGATGGATCTAAAATCGGGTATTTTTTTCTCTTTGGAAGGAGTAGGGAGTTCATTCTAATGTTAATGATATCATAATTCGATATAAATTTTTTGTGAACGGATACAATTTTGATGCTGTCAACGGTAAGAGAGAACATAAAATTCAACGTCCTTGGAACTTGGGGATTATCAAAGGAAAATAGAAATAACTTGCTTCCATTACTTGAGAATCTAATTCAAGTATTTATTGAACTATCACAATTAAATGGAACCGTACTTCATCTATTTGGGGAATAATATGTCCAAACATTTTCAGCTCCTAATGATCTAAATCCACTATGCCAATACATATGATGCATGCCATCCTCATTGGCCTCTGAGATTTCTTTCTACTTCACTAATTTTTTTTTTTAAATGCTTATGTAGTATTCTGTCTGATCTTTGCTTTATGAAGCAGTAATCTGATTTCATTAAAGCCTAGCCAGCAAGGAGTGCAACTATTGCTTGTTTGATCTGCTGAAATCAGTTACGAGGTACTTTTTATGTCATCTGTCAACAGGTGGCTCTGAAGGTTTGTTTGCCCAGAAAACTCTAGAGATCTCAGATGAAATTCTCTCGACCTACAAGAATCAAGGTACATTCTAGGGAATATCATCTGATGGATATTGTAGTGTACAGCGTTTCTCATGTTGATATGCTTGTCAAGGTGGTTATGATTTGTTGGGCCGTACAAAGGACCAAATAAGAACAACCGAGCAAGTCAACGCTGCACTGACGACATGCAAGAACTTGAAATTAGATGGTCTTGTTATTATTGGAGGTAACGGACCATATGGTGCCTCAAATTATTGATTTCCTACCACTGAAAACTTGGGGTCTAATTATAGATGTTTGATGCTTTTGAAGGGGTCACGTCAAACACAGACGCAGCTCAGCTTGCAGAAACATTTGCTGAAGCCAAATGCTCAACAAAGGTACTCCGGTTATATTGAATCTGGTGGAAGTTTCAAAGTAACAGCACAATGCAATAGTCTCTCTCTCTCTCTCTCACACACACACACACACACACCCATGCACGCACATGCGTGCCCAATAACACACAAGTATAGATACGTGCAGACATATCCACGGATGTCTCGTGTGCTTGTGCTGCCTGTGTTTTTGAGCATGGACTCATTCTCAACATGTGTTTGTTAGTGTTAATAGTTAAGTATTGTCCATCTAATCTTGAGTTTCTTAAGGCATCTGTCATACTAATAATTTGTTTGGATGATTTAGGTTGTTGGTGTTCCAGTTACCTTAAATGGAGATCTCAAGAACCAATTCGTGGAGACTGACGTTGGTTTTGATACTATTTGCAAGGTACTAAATGGGCCATCTTGATTGTGTGCTTGGTTTTGTTTGAAGTGGCTTTTACTTTTAACTTTTTTTAAATTTTGTGGCTCTCAGAATATGACTTTTATTTTACATGGAGCACCTGAAACTCTTTAATATTAGCAAATATTGACATAGAGATACATACATTGTTTTTTTTTTTCAGTTTTTAGAGCTCAAAGTAACATAGTCAATTTTAATTTTTTGGGGGAAAGTAACAGTAAGAAGAAGTATTTTTTAAAGCCTAAACAAACTTCGACCCTTCCCTCCTCGTGGCAAAAAAAAAAAAAAGGGCTAAGAAAACACTGTAAATTTTATGTTACCAATTTACATTCGAGTTCATATCTTCCTTGTCTTAAGAGTTTCAAAGGCTGTGGAATCATCAGTTAGATGGAAGAAACAACACTTCAAACTGGAGGCATCTTAATATTGTAAATCTGTACTTGGTCCCATTAATAATTTAGCTTGAAGTGCGCGATCTTGCAAGGCAAGTGATGTGCTTGACTCAGTTTGAAAGGGGAAAACAGTTTGCCAATTTAAATTCTCCTCAGGAGGAAATTCTGAGAGCAGAGATGCCCTTGAAAATGCATCTGCATAGTGCCATGAGGAGTAGTTTCCTCGCTTATAATGATTTCTGAGAATTTCTTCTCATTTCTTTGTATCCAGGTAAATTCCCAGCTCATCAGCAATGTCTGCACAGATGCTCTTTCTGCAGAGAAGGTAAGGATCGCAGCTTTCAGACTTGCAGTTGATAAGCTACCTTGAAATTCAAATATTGTCAAGCTTCAAGTATGTTTTGCTCTAATTTATCATTGTTCTATCAAAGAGATGCTATGGCATGTCTGTTGTAGCACATCACCAGCCTACAAGGCATCTCTAGTCAGTAGTCATTTCACTTAGATGTTACATATTTATTCTGGCCATAATCTTGTCTTTAAATGCCTTTCTAAACATCTTGCCATCTCCTTTTAACTATTTGCTTTTCCTTTTATTCTCAGTACTATTATTTCATTCGGCTCATGGGACGAAAGGCATCACATGTGGCCCTGGAATGCACTTTGCAGTCTCACCCTAATATGGTAGCTATTTTTGGCTTTTCTAAGTCAGTAATCACTGATCTAGCATTGCTGTTGATGATGGATTTCATTAATCTCTGTGTTTGCCTCTTATCCCTTCATATGTAGGTAATTCTTGGGGAAGAAGTGGCTGCGTCAAAGCTTACGCTATTTGATCTGGCAAAGCAGTTATGCGATGCTGTTCAAGCTAGGGCAGAACAAGGTTTCTCAGACATCTCTAGAAATGCACTTGTGTTTCTGAATTCACCTATTGACTCAGTTTATGTTTTGATAGATAAGTACCATGGGGTTATCCTAATACCAGAAGGGCTCATTGAAAGTATTCCTGAAGTCTATTCTCTGTTGAAGGTAATGCATCAGTCTTCGCACTTTTACGAAAAAATGAAATGAGTGTTCCCATTTGCAATTGTAAGAAGCACTAGTTGCTTGTTCTTTGCAGGAAATTCATGGATTGCTCAGGCAAGGTGTTTCCGTGGAAAAAATTTCCTGTCAACTCTCTCCTTGGGCATCGGCACTTTTTGAATTTTTACCACCCTTTATCAGGAAGCAGGTTGTAATTATGTTTTTTTTTTTCAATGCTTTGCTATTCAAAGACAATCACACCATTCTAAAGGTCTTTCTTTATCTGTCCTTTTGCCAGCTGCTCCTTCATCCTGAATCAGATGACTCCGCACAGTTATCCCAGGTACTGGATAGGCCACTGAGTTAAATTTTATGTGAAGGTTAAAGCATTTTTCACTTGAGACTAATGAGAGGAATCTTTTCTCCATTTATCTAGATTGAGACAGAGAAACTGCTAGCTCATCTCGTGGAGGCAGAAATGAACAAGCGGATGGTATGCCAAAGTTACCTTGCTATGTTTGGCATGTTCATTCTACTCTCTGAATAATTGGTCCTTTTCCAAAACTTCATAGTCATTTTCTATCTTTTGATGAACATGAATTTATACTCAGATATTGATTTCTTCAAGCAAGGATGAAACTATCCATGTTCTCCTTGTATTTAGCTTAGCTGGGGAAGATCATCCCTCTTCGTTGAGAAAAACGCTGCTCAATATGAGTCATGTGGTTTAAATCTTTTGCCAAGAGTATGATCTTGCTGGAAAACTATTCCGCTGCTGGTTCTCATAATTGCTGCTGCATGTTTCACCAAGGTTCAATACATGGATTCAGTATTCAGCATCCCTAGAGAACATCAAACTCTGACCCAGTTTCCATGAGCACTGTTTCTTTTATCTCCTGAACCAACAAAGAAGATTGAATCTGAACCTCCATTAAGTCCTTTTTCCCAGTTCTTCCTTTGACACTTCTTTTATATTGTCTATTTAAGGGGGACCTTCTTTTAAGTATTGAAATGCTCTGTCATTGTTGTTGGTGCTTACAGAAAGAAGGAACATACAAGGGGAAAAAGTTCAACGCTATATGCCACTTTTTTGGCTATCAAGCTAGGGGGTCCTTACCGTCGAAGTTCGACTGTGATTATGCCTATGTATGTTCCTTACTAACAGTTGCATCACTGCATTCAGTAATGCCTTTTCCATGACTAAGATTTATTTCAATTCAGGTTTTGGGGCACATTTGCTACCATATACTGGCTGCTGGTTTGAATGGATACATGGCCACTCTAACTAATCTAAAGAATCCAGTGAATAAGTGGCGCTGTGGGGCTGCTCCCATAACGGTACAACTTTTTCTATTACCCCTCTAAATCTTGAGCTTGTCAATTTGGATTTCTACAGAGAAGTTTGTATTGCTAACTTCTTCAATTGCTTGTTGACTTCAGGCAATGATGACTGTCAAGCGCTGGGCCCAAAATCCCAATTCCTCATTTATTGGTAAACCTGCCATCCATCCAGCCAATGTTGATTTGAAAGGCAAAGCATATGAGTAAGTTCAATGAGAATGATTTTCTGGAACGATCTTTCCTTCTTTTTACACACAATAATATTTGTCCTGGTTATATGACATATCTACCTCGTACGGGAAAGAAGTGTGTACAATATATTGGTGATGGTATGATTCTCTTCTGGTTGTGTAGGTTGCTGCAAAAGAATGCGGTCCAATTCTTGATGGATGACCTCTACAGAAATCCAGGCCCTCTTCAGTTTGATGGTCCTGGTGCTGATGCTAAGCCTGTAACTTTGTGCGTGGAAGACCAGGACTACATGGGCCGTATCAAGATGCTTCAGGAATACCTTGACAAGGTGCTTATCTTTCCACTGTATCCTTCGTTCCTCCTTTAAAGTCTTGTAGTTTGACTACGTAGCTTAATCTCTATATTTGCATGGGATTTACATATAAAGAGACTTTCAAATGGAGTCAGCTATCAAATGAGTGAGTTTGTGATGTTTATGGGGGAGGAAATGATGAAATCAGTCCTTATGGAGCGTCAATCTTAGTAAATGAAACCCAGGCCAAACTAGGATGGGGATGCAAAAGTTTGTGGTAGTGCTCGGAATGACATTTCAATTCCTTTGGATGTGAGGAAAGAATCACGTGGGAACAGGGCGAATCATTCTCATACTTGTGTTTGGTTTGCCATTTGAACTCTGGATAGGAGGGGACGGACGCAACAAATGTTAGATTTGTCCTTCAAATAAACATGAGGAAATGATGTGGTAACAGGGTGAATCATTCTGGAGTTTGGCTTGCCATTTAAGGCCAGAGAGTCGCCATTCCTTGGCTGGAATCGAGAGTGTACCAATTCTACTTGTTACAGAATTTGGCATAGTTATGTCCGTTTTGATTGTTCTGTTCTCTAGGATGCTGTTCCATTCTTTTCAGGTTTCAATGCTCATGTATGCTTTAGTGGTGCTGGGCAACTCATGTAACAATTTCATACTCATGTTGTTAAAGCAATGCTCCTTTTCCAGTTGATTTGATTTACGGCGTCTCTTTTCCAGGTCCGCACCATTGTGAAACCTGGGTGTTCGCAGGAAGTTCTCAAAGCAGCTTTGAGTTCCATGGCATCTGTAACCGAAGTCCTCTCTGTCCTGTCCGCACCTTCATCCAACGGCATCAACCACCTCTGAGCACACCTCACAACTAGAAGCTGGTGAACTTCCCTCGGGCCCCCCACTTTTTCTTCTCAACCTATTATCGACTTGCAGGGCAGATACTATGTGATGAGAAACAATAAAAAGGAGGCATTCTCCTTCTCGTGCTACTTTACGCACATGTGAGGATAAGATTAGTCTTAGAAGTTTTTCTTTTTTGGTCAGAAGTCTTAGAAGTTTGAGGGGTTGAAGTTTTGTTTTTCTTCTAATTTATAAGCCAGTCATGTTCTTTTTCTTGTTTTCCCCCCCTTCTCGGTTTCCTTAAGTTCTAGGCAGGTGGTGCTGTGTTTTGTTTCCCAATAATCTGTTCGCTGAAAATTGTTTTGATTTTGGGGTGTTGTGTGAGCATCTCAATGCAGCATCATTGGATCCTTCCGACCGGGATTTGCATCTCAATGTATCTGGTATGCAGAAGAGTATCTAACTCATATGTAGATGACTTAGGGCGCGCATGACAATGATTTTATTTCTCTGTTTCTGTTCCAAATCTATTCTAGAAATAGGTTTGGAACACGCAAATCTTTTTTTCTATTTTTGAAACAAAAATCTGTTCCAGAAATAGATTTTGGCCTAAAATCAGAAATAATTTTTTTTTGTTTTTGGAAAAAATAGAAAAATCTATTTCTGTTCCAGAAATTATTTCTGGAACAGAATGGTCCCGATACCTTTGATTTGGTGCGTTTGATCCATTTGAAATGGTGAATACATTTCGACTAATTTGTGCTAGGGGTGAAACCGAGTCAAGTTACTTATGAGAAGCTTGGATTCAGCTCAATGACTACTTGAGACAGACTTGCCTAATTTTGAGTTGAGCTTGAGCTCGAGCTATGTCTTGTCAAGTAAAGATTGAGCTTGTGAATACTCAGTTTGATCGGCGTGTGGGCCTCATTAAGCATAAAATCAAGCCTTCATTATTGTTTAAGAAGAATATGTTAACATCGAAAAAAATGAACACAAAATTCGATGCTTTGAATTGCATAGCGTCCAAGATTATTGAAGTCAAGCTTTTTATGTATTTAGTTATAAATGAATCAGGCTGAACGGAGCTCGGCCAAGGTGATGCTCTGACAGTGTATTGACTATTATAGTTGTCGAGACGAATTGCCCCGCCCGTGGCCTATAACGTGATGGCTTATTGACATTTTTTTTTTCATTCCTGCTTCACTGTTTCTAACAACATAGACATTAACAGCGTCTCCTAAACTTATGATTCCAAAACCATAAAATTTTACTATTCATACTTGGTTTTCAAAACCAGGGATACAGGAAATTGGGGAAAATATTTACAATGGTTTTATTGTTTTCCCCTTATAGCTGACCCAACATTTGGACATCCACTTCTTCTATCTTGTAAAAGTTATCCACATTTTAGCAAATGTGGAATCCTTAATACAAACCGACTTGATCAAATTTTATTGGGCTGTCCCCAAAGAGACATAAATAGCATCAACAATAATAATTGGGGTTAAGCAAGATGGATTGACTTAATCGAGAATTGCCCAAATCGGCACGGTTTCGTTCGATCCTTGGAGTGCCATTCTAGTTTTTGATTTCATAAAATTGGAACCGTTGATTTTTAATCTGATTTCGGGCTCTTAAATATAAACCTAATACTCTATCGATTATTATTATTTATTTCTTAAATACAAAACCTAATTAATCAATAAATAAAACTTAAACTATGGATTGCTTGATCTTACTAATAATCCATCAGTTCCATTGGACCGTCCGAAAATCAACAGAATCAATCTAGTTCTCATCCTCAAAATTGGAAATCGATCTTGCGGGTCTAATTTTTTATTTTTAAATGGAACTTGCTCGGACCGAGAACCAATCACATTTAATAATAATAATAATAATAATAATCGTCTTCACAATTTCCTGATTTTGCATGATATTTATCATTTCACGAAGAAGACGACGACGTATCACAACACGGAAGTTCAAGATTGTAGCTAAGTGGAGCATGAAGCGAAAAAAAAAAAAAAGGCAATCTGGAGGGGAACAAATTCATGGCGTCCGTTGCTTCTTGTTCTTCACTCAACGCTCTGTCCCTGCGACTTCGCTCCTCATCCAACAAGAAAGGTCATCGGCACAACTCAATTCCATCCAGTTTCATCGTTTCGCCTTTGCCTTTTTATTTACCCATTCAGATTCAGAAACGAGAGACAAAAGCCATTGAAGCGCTCTGTATTGTGTTTTTTCTCCAGACTATGAAGCAGGAAGAAGATCCTGTTTGCAGTGTTGCTTAAACGATAGGCAACTCCAAGCACCGTAAATTTCTTGACTTCTGCCGCTTTTTTGCAGGCATTTTTATCAAACATTAACAGAAAAAATAATTTTCTTTTTGTTCATTTGGATTGTTACTGTCATTGGGTTAGTTCCGGCTTGCACGTGCAAGAACAGTGTGGAGCTAAGAGGAGAGAGATTGTGTTGCAGTTGGGTTATGCTGCACTTTCGCTGCAGAGTGTTGCTTCAGATGCATTGGCTGAGACTGGTGCTGTGTCGTTCTTTTTGCCTAAGCCAATGTTTAGGATATGTGGTTGGATTTGAGGGTTCTTATTTGGACACAATTGGGAGTTTCAGGTGTAAAAGAGGATTTGCAAGTTTATGTGGATGATGTGAACAAGTTCAAGATATCAATTCCTCAAGGTGAAATGAAATGACCCATTAGTTTGAACACCAAATTGCATATTTTCTGATAGCTTTGTTCACAGCAAAAGGAAAAAAAAAAATTGCAGAATTTCTCATTTAATTTTTGATCTGTTATAGTTCATTTCACCTTTCTATTGTTTGATGTATTAATATCCTGAAAGTTGAAGCCCTTGCTGAAGGGAATGAAATGGAAATCAATGCCAGCAAACCCACGACGTTATAATTTTCAATGCACGATCTAAGTCATGAATGATACAGCACCAATTTTGCTGATATGCATCATAATGAAGGCAATTACCTAGTTTATTCTGTCTCAATATCAAGACGCGGTGCGCTGGAGATTTAGAATTGTTCCATCTTCTTGCATAAAATCTTTACCGTCTCAACGTCGCCGGCTTTACTTTTCTGCTCGTACTCTTTCTAGTGGATGAGAATGTGATGACAGTCTGAAGTACTGAATCCTGTCTATTCAGATTGGCTGGTGGCTAATGGTGAGCCTAATGGATTCAAATCCGTTACTGCTTTCTATCCCAAAGAAGATTCAACCTCAAACAGTTATGTTTTCCTCTGCTTCACACTAGATTTCATCTCTCATCATCCTCTGGTTCATCTCTTCACTATTTTGAATCCTGATGATTCGTCAAATTGCATCTTGTTTCTCTTAGTCAGTATAGCTATCACCGGTATTGGCCCCGACTTCACAAAAATGGGATCTTTTGGCAAAGTCGACGCTTTTGCCGAGAGCCTGGTAAACATCATCTTCCAACTACTGAAAGCTCATTCATCTGCTACCTTTTTTTTTTTTTTTTCGCTTGAAATGCTTCTAAATTTCTGCTAGCTGTTGAAGGTGAACGGTTTGGACAGAAGCTGGCGGAGGCCTCCTGGTGTGGCGGCTAAACTCATCGATTACCGAGATGCCAATGGTAGTAGTCTCTCAAACTCAAATCTTCTCTAGCTAAACAGAACTCCCCTTTCTCACACAAAAATGTCGAGTCCATCTGCATCCGCATCATGGCCTTCGCTCCTATACTTCAAGTGATTGCCTTGATCTGAATTTTTCTGTAGTGCATATCATCTCCCTGAAAGAATTGTTTTTGATCAGGATTCTATTATATCGAGTATTCGCTTCAAAATCCCGGGGAGAGCCAGAGACATATATATTCAGCAATCGGGATGGCATTCAACGGTTGGTACAACAGGCTGTATACAGTGACCGGACAGGTATGACGGTATTAGATCTCAGGAGAGTAGGATTTGCCATCTTCACGATTCATCCTTTTACTGGAGCCCAAGGAACTAAATTATATGTTCTGTATTCTTGTAGTTTGTGGAAGAAAAGTCCGAAGCATACAGATCAAAGATAGAAGAGGTAAATTCATTCAACCCAAGAAGAACTTTATAATCCTGACTACATCTCGTGCTTCGTCATAGATTCATAAACTAATTTCTTATCCAACACGGAACTGCAGGCAGTTGCTTCCTTCCGATTTATTTGAAATCAAAAGAAGATGAAAGCGGGAATAGTTCGTGCTCAAAGAGCTGTAGTTGATATGGAGTTGTAACGCCATCCGTGTATTGCACACTCCTAACCATTTTAAGTCCACTGGATCCACCAATGGCAGCTTGTGTATTTTGTCAACAAGTTAATGAACAAAAAATACGCAGCAATTAAGAACTGAAAAAGTAATTTTTCCGCGAGGATTAGAGGGCATCCGCGAAAGAGCAAGTATCGCCGTTTCAATTAGAGTGCCTTGTCATAGGATGAAATTACATTATCAACCAGTTCTAAGAATCTCCCTTGCACCCTCTCCATTTTTAGATGCAGCATTTTTATGTAATAACAGGGAGAGCTGGTCAACAAAGAGTGTACTCTTCATTTGCTCCAACTGTTGCCTCTCTTTCTCCATCAGTAGATCCAACTCCTCAAAGCGAACTATCTTGTCATGAATTTCCTTCATCTGGGAACCATGACAGCAGTGTAAGAAAGTGCACTTGTCAGTGAATCGTCACCAAACTCAATCAAAATTTTCATTCTGTACTCTACAAAAAAGGTGATGGCGGGAGCAGTTGGAACTTGGAGGGGTAAGCAAATCTAATATGCCTGGCATCTGCTGCAAGAATGCGGATCAAGGAGTGGGAAAAGACAGAAGTAGTAGACGCCTGCTTTGAAAACACCGTATCCTTCCAAAGAGCAAGACTAGAGCTAATTTTTTTTTATTTGCACCAGAAAATGACGCCATAATTTAATTTCAAGGCAAGACAGATGATGACCAAATGCCAAAACAGGAGAATCCAAGCAAATCTTTCAGACAATTCCTTTTCCACCATTTTTTCTGAATAACCAAGCAAGTCATTTCAATCGGTAGTCCAAGGTAGACATCGAACCACCAAAAATATTGACAGATGTTATCAATATTAGAGCATGGTAGATCATTTATATATTTGGACCTCCATTTTGTTGTCAGATGGACCAAAGATCAAAATACACACTAGCACAATTATCTCTAAGACTTTTTAGTAAGAAAAGCAAAGCACACACCTGCACCTCCACAATGTCAGATAAAGCTCTCTCCAGATCAAGCTCTTCCTTCTCAAGCATTGAATTTGCATCCATAAGAGCTCCTTCTAACGCATTTAGGGCTGTCTCTCCATTGGCAGAAACTTCAGCTTCTGAAATAAACTTACGAATGAGGTCATTGGACTAAAAAGAATGGGACTATTATCCAATGCTCAAGTCACCCATCGGTGAGACCAAAATAACTTTCGGACAAATGTAAAAGATAAGTTCTGTGCACATGCATGGTTAGAAACAAAATTTGCAACAAGAAGCATAGACAAGACCATGCATGCTTCACGAACTCAATATATGCCGTTTCATAATTCAGAATTTATGAAAAATTGCACACTAGATGTCTAACCCAAAAAGTCTTCAACAACCAGAACTATGGAGAACATCAAATGGAAGAAATGAAGTCATCAAAGTGTAAGAAGTGTTACGAAAATCTCGAGAATTACAAATGGATATGTAGAAAAAGAAAAAGTTTGAGGTGAGCAAGCACTATCCTCAAAGATAATTTTCACCCTTCACAAAGTGCAAAAGATGTGCTGCATCTACCCTCCAAGATACACGAACTGTCTAAATAGCGTGCACCTCGCTATATAGATTACACAGAAACAGTAGAATTCTTTTGATATCCAGAGCTTCTCTCTCTAGACACTTGAGCTTAAATCTAGAATTAATAAGCTAGCTACTTCTTAAACACACGTTTTTCCTAGAGAATATTTTAAAAACAACATATATTTGTAGAACTTCAAGACCGACTACAGATTGCTTTGTTTCAAGTAGCCACCAAAGCCTAATTTCATTGCATTTTATCTTTGATGGCTTCTCAAGTTGATATACATCTTTGACTTTGCTTTTTCTTGCTTGCGTGTGTAAGCTTGCCACTGCCTAAATTTGCTTCATAAAAAATTATACTTGGACTTCAAGCAGGTAGGCTGCACATTCAAACCGCCATAGCCTCAAGATTTCCACCGCCAAAAATACATCAATGACATGCAAATTCCAGCTAATAATAGTCCTTTTGTATTATCTCTCTTATACAACAAGAAGTAACCAAGAAATTGTTAATAGGACAACTGGAATTGTAAAAGCCCAAGATTGAGAAAATAGTCCTGCTTTTTTAGCTGAAAATTGTGGACATGAAATTTACTCATGCTGCCAATGGATCATCATAAAGTCAGCTTAAAGCTACTTGATTTGTATTCATTGCTCAATATTTAAGGTTTATCATTGGGAAGCTATAAACATGTGTTGATGTATCACCAGCAAAAGATCCAAAATTACCTCTGCTTACTCCATGCTCAACCTCAGAGAGGGTCGTCACAGCAGCTTGAGCAGCAGCTTCTGCAACTTCTACACCAGCCAAAGCTGACAAAAAAGCAGCCTGCAGAGATGGTTTGATTGTCAAAAACGAAATTAGGACAGCAATGACCCTATGAAATTCAACCTCTTATTAAGCTATATGATGGCATATTTGATAACCTTATTAAGTGCTGAAAAAAATTAAAGGCCTGTTTGATTACCTCAAATTAAGCGGTAAAAATAAAAAAAAATTAGCACTTAATGAGATGCTTGTTTGATAAACCAATAAGCATTGCCTTAGAAATTTTCAATTCAATTAAGTAAAAGATTCTATTAATTTGATACGTAAGGAAGAAGTTAATTCATTCGCTAGAAAAATAGCAAATAATAATAAAAATCTGCCATTTATATTGTAAAAATCTACTAATAAAGATGACGGTTTTCAAAAGCCCAGTCTTTCATGCAAAAATGGTAGAAAAAGCCAAAGATACAAAGTATAGTTCCGTGACCTTTACAACAGTCAAACATGTAAGCAAATAGTGTCCTAATTCTATCCTAGGAAGTTTAACATCATGGGTCAGATATGCATCACACACAGTCTTACGACAATGGAAAACAATATGTGACATTTGCCAAGGACAGACTTCCTACAAACTTTCCAAACCAGTGCCCTTTTATCTATGCTAATAGTGTGATCTTCTAAACCCCCAAAACACAAGCACACAAGATTGAAAAAAGAACTTTCAACAAAAGGAAGAAAACAGAATTCTGTACCTGTGCCATTATTGGATTGCTTGCATCGGCCAGAGGTGTGAGACGCATTCTTTTACTGGGTGCCGACATTGTGGAGCTTTCAATTCCAAATTCAACATCATTATGGTCCTTCACAGTATTATACTTCCCATCAATTTCTCCAGAGTAAGGATCGCTGATGAGTTCTTCGGCAAAGGGAAGTCTAACAAATTTAGTGACACATTCTTTCTCACTTCTACCACCAACATGGTGAGCAACCCTCTTCCAGTCATCACCATAATGCATTAAGGCTTCAAGGAGATGCAAAGTTTCTTTCTCTGTCCAATCTGCCTTCATGTCTTCGTTGATCTCAACACGCCTAAAATCAGAAGAACTAACGCCAACCCTATAGTTGCCTCTAACATAGCACCTTGCACAGAGAGTCAAATCATACTGCCCAACACAAGTAGGTTTTAAGGTAATAGTCAGCCTCAATAATCTTCCAGCCAGTCAATCATCTTCCCCTATGGAGAGATATATAATCCATATCATAGAGACAAAGCTGAATGCAAATGAAGTAAACATACTCCTAAATATATGCTGAAAGCTCTACTATTTGGCAAGTAATCATCTTGGAGGTATTTAAAAACTTACTATGCAGCCAGAGAGTGCTCAATGTGCATGACAGTAGCCTTTAAGCGACAATAAGAAGACTCTTTACTTTACCAAAGAGAAAATCTACAGCACACCAACATCTTAATTTTGTCGAATCAACAAAATTTCTCATCCTAGCACTAACAAAATGATACCATATAAGCATATGCTAAAAAGCAAAGAATGAAATCACGGTTTTCAGCTGTTGTATCTAAAAATTGGGGCCTTCTATTGTCCATCAGGGAACCAATCCCTCATCATAAGTCTGTCATAATCAGTTGATTTTATCGCGACTCCTACACAAAATATTATAACACAGAAAAACTCAAAAGATTTATGATGAACGGATGAGAGTTGCTCTCATAACGATCACCACTTCTTTGAGATATCGAGGATCTACAGAAGCCCCTTAAAACATCGTCTTCAATAAAGAAGAAGTTAAACTCTTCTACCAAAAAACCAAAACATGAAGTAAAAACATCACCTTTTCACAAGCAAAACAAGCAATAGTGCACACAGACTTGCAGCTATTGCACAACCTCTTCGACACCTGCCTATTCAACCCAGTGGAGTCCACCGCATTACCCCCACCATTACCAGCGCCGGCGGTCTTACTGCTCTCCTTATCATCCCATTTCAATGGCTTGCTCGGCGCGGACCCTGAGTAATTGACCAGCCCCCAGGTCTCCAAAAAATCAAAAACCCTACGAATCGACCCGACGTCACCGACCAACGTCTTCCTCACATCGGTGAACGTGATCTTCCTCGAAGGATTTCGCCTGTAGAGCTTGATCATGGAGTTCCGGTAGTACATGTAAACCCTAGGGTTCTTCGACGGCGATTTCCCATCAAAGAACTCGGGGAGGAACCGGAGCTCGCACTCGTGTACGTCGCTCCATGAGAACCACCCTAACAATCCGCATTGCACATACTCAATCGTCGGCGCTGGAAGATTACTTCAAAGGGGAGAAAAAAAAGCAAGACCATTTTTCGGGTTTTAGAGACTTACTGGAGTAGCTAGGAATGAAGATGACTTCGGCGTCAGTGACGGGTGGCTCGGACGGAGGAGGCGGAGGAGTGGCGGGGGCGGGGGCGGGGGCGGGGGCCGCGGCGGCCGTTGGTTTGGGAGGCTCGGCAGATGGCGGTGGTTCGGGCTTGACGGGAGGAGGGGCGGTGGCGGGGGCTGAGGTGGACGGAGGTTCGGGTCCATGTGCAGGCACCGGTTCGGGTTGGCGAGGTTCGGCGGAGGGACGGGGAGGGTCTTTGGCGGGCGAGTGGGTTGCTGTCGTCTCCATAGTGACTCGAGAGAGGCTTGAGAAGGGGCGGGTTCATGTATGAGCGGTCCGATTTCGCTAAATCGGTTCGGGGGTTCTCATTTTTTGGGGCTTGTGACCCGAGTGGGGGCAACAATGTGATGGGACATGGGCTCTTTTCTTGCGGGTCAGGCCTGCTGCGGCTCTCTACTGGCCCGCCCGCTCCGAACCGAGAGTTGGTTTATTCGGGCCGGGCGAAGAGTTGGGCCACTTTGGCCCTAGAGTGGAGGGGTCCGCTTGAGGCTGGCTTCTTAGAGGAGCAAAAAGCCTCCCGCTCTCGATAGTGGAAGGAGAATGGGCCAGTGCCTCTCGGGTCCATCATACCTCAATGGACTGAACACTCTGAACCACCACTTTTTAAAAAAGTTCAAACAACGAATGGGTAATACCATGATAAGACCTCAAATTGGTATATTTGCGATAAATTTATCTTAATGTAATTTGAGTCACAAAAAACTCCAAACTAAACCACTTATGATAAATTTACCCAAAAATAACTTTTAGGCCATAAGAACCCCAAACTGGTCCGTGACATACTTTCCTTTTGTTAGCTTTTGTCAAATTTTATCGTAAAATTGCTGAACTGGATGATACATG
This sequence comes from Psidium guajava, assembly GCA_016432845.1. Classification (NCBI taxonomy): domain Eukaryota; kingdom Viridiplantae; phylum Streptophyta; class Magnoliopsida; order Myrtales; family Myrtaceae; genus Psidium; species Psidium guajava. The sequence continues at coordinate 36,894,613 of CM028226.1, forward strand.
AAATAACTCAATTGACATGACAAGTCAATGCGAAAATCCATATTATTTGGGAGTAAATTTGTCACAAATATAATAGTTTTTGGTAAATTTATCACCGATGTAACATCTTGGAGTTTTTAGTGACTCAAAATTAGTTAGGATAAAATTGTCACAAGTGTACTAATTTAGGGTTTTGTACAATAAAGTGATGTTTTGTAATTTCAAAAGTGAATTATGATGTTTTGTAATATCAAAAGTGAATTATTACTATTGATGGCCAAAATTAATGAAAAGTACCTAATCTAAATATTTACAAAAATTATAGCTACTAGTGCTTTTTGGCCATTAATGAATCACAGTCAATGAATTAATATTTCCCTTTTTAAATTAATGACGAAAGAAAGCCTTACTGCGTTTTTCAAATCTCATCCATCTAACCCGAGCTTTCTATCGGGATAGACTTTCCTCCATCTCGGAAAGCACATGCAACTTTTAAGCATTCACTTTCTCCGAAGACGTCATAACACCACCCTCACTCTCCTCATGGAACATTCACCAGTGTCCTGTCGAGATTCTACAGAATTAAGTTGTCATCTTACATGTTTAACCACGTGAATGATGAAGCAACAAAATGGAGATCATCTCCTTTGGCAGTCTTTAAATCCTTCTTATATACTTCCAAGTTCTTAACAAGCCATTGGATAGTCTTCATCATGGTCAAAGACCCGTTGGACACAAGATTTGACCTGCAGCCTATCCATACAAAGTGATATGGCCCATAAAAGAGAGGTTTCCTGAATAGGAGTCTTTTGCCTCTCTCAATTATTTAACTCTCTAAGGAGAAAATACTAGGTTTGTTGAGCAGTTTAATCCATACAGACAGTCTATAGTTCAGATTGTGTATATTATCCATAGCATCTAACTATTGGAATAAGTCCTTTCCATTTCCAAAGCTAAGGAACAAGCCAATGTACCATATCAAATGAAAGCTTCCACCCAAACAATAGGCCAATGAGCGTAATTGTCCACATCTTCACAACGACATAAATGGTAGTGGATGAAATGACAAGGGATTTATCCCTCCACAACCAAGCCCATTAGAACAGATTCGACAGTGGATCATAAGTCCCTGGCCTACTCCATTTTTTTTTATCATATAGAAAAAAGGTTTTTTCCACTTTCCTATAAGCAACAATCACTAAAAACTTATGCTGGTACAAAAAGGATATCAAAGATTTATCTATATCATCTACAAATATGGCATGTGCCTCTGGCACAAAAGATTGAACACCGTAGTTCCTAATAAAATACCTCCAATTTGATGCAACACTACCTAGGCCTTCAAAGTCGGTATTCCAGCAATATTCATATCTAAAAATCAAGCACAATAGTGATTATGCAATTAACTAACACCAAAATAAGAAATTCCAAAATTTTCAATCAGGGGTAATACAAATCATGTTTTAAACTTAAAATGTCCTAGGGCGCCATCCTTTCTAAGTTAATCACGATCTGCTTTAATCTAATATTATGTAAAGAAAATGCCACCAAAAACCCTAAACTATACTCATTGTGACATATTTACCCTAAACTTTTTTTGTGACATCCAAAACCCCAAACTTGTATAACATGACATATTTACCTTCAGTTAGGTTTTTAGTTAAAAATCTCCACTAAAATCTGACGGGGCTGTATTTGCGTGACACCACATCAGAAAAAATTGAAACCAAGTTATTGTAGATCGTGATTACTGTTCATCGTCTTCAACCTCGCCATTCCTCAGCCAAAAATCTTCTCGAGCTCGTCCATCGCTGCCACTGCAACCTGGACCTCCGGGATCTTCGTTGTCGCTGCTGGCCATGGCGATTGTGAGTTTTGAGGTCGGATCTGGTAACCACCATGGCTACTCAAGCTTGAAGCACGAGAGGGTGGTCGATCACTACAAAAACCCTCGTAACACCAGATCCTTCGAGAAGGACGATCTCGCGGTCGGCACGGGCCTAGTTGGAGCGTCGGCGTGCGGCGACATCATGAAGCTCCAATCAAGGTGGACGAATCATCAGAGAAGGTCGTCGAAGCTCATTTCAAAAATTTCGGGTGTGGTTCGACCATCGCTTCTTCCTCTGTTGGTGCACCACCTCCTACTTATCAGTATTATCTTCTGTCTCTTTCACATTTTCGTTCTCAGCTCGCGATTGGTTGAAGAAATGCTTTTGGTTTGGTAAATACGCATAATCGAGCATTCTTTCAGAGATAAGGGAGATGAGAAATTGGAGAATTGTGAGTTTTTGTCTGACATTGCTTCTTAAAATCCTGTAGATATTCTAAAAAAAAACAAATCTTGTAGATCTGACTCAGGCCAAGCTTCAAGCTTGAAAGGCCATGGCGGTTGCTGGCTCCGAAGCAGATCCGACCTCAAAACTCACAGTAGCCATGGCCAGTAGCGACGAGGAAGCTCCCGGAGGTCTAGGTTGCAGTGGGCAGCGACGGACGAGCTCGGGAAGATTTTTGGCCGAGGGATGGCGAGGTTGAAGACGATGAACAGTAATCGCGATCTACAATAACTTGGTTTCAATTTTTTATGATGTGGCGCCACGCAAGCGCCGCCACGTCAGATTTTAGTGGAGATTTTTAACTAAAAACCTAACTGAAGGTAAATATGTCACATTATACAAGTTTGGGGTTTTTGGTGTTACAAAAAAAGTTTAGGGCAAATGTGTCACAATGAGTATAGTTTAGGTTTTTGGTGGCATTTTCCATATTATGTATAATAATAGATGGTGTATACCAATACTTGGTGAACTAAAAATAATTAGCGATGATACAATCACTTACAAGTGTACTCTAAAAGGCGTAGGCACAATGCCTTACTCATAGGGTTCACTAATCTGTTCCAATCACACAATCACGACAATTCATACACGACGGAAACATCTGGGTCTCTCTCTCTCTCTCTCTCTCTCTCTCTCTCACACACACACACACACACACACACACAAAAGCTAGTTACATTGTTTTTTCATCAGGCAAAACTACGGAATGCACTGGGAGGATTCAAAAGGATAGAATCTACTTCGAGGTGTTATCTGCCGTCACCATCGGTGTGCTCCAACCCCATCATCCCTATCCAATACTTCTCAAATGGTTAGCTTATCTGAAAAGGATTAATCAATGGGTGTGAGCTTAAAAGCTTACCTAATAGGATGTTCTAAGCTAATCCACTAAACCATCCATTCGTCAGTATACATGCCAAGCAAGCCTTAACACGCATACCACACACGAGACACCGATGAAGAACAAACAATCATAAGCATGAATAAGACTCGACAATGACACCATACATCGCGCAATAAAACTTTCGTGCACGTGAGCATACATATGACCACATGCTTGGTTTTCATTTTCCACTTCATCATCGATTTTTCATGGGACACAGGATGGTTACTTGAGGGATACATGCCTCAATTTTCATTTTCGAGAGATATAGGCCTCAATTTTGAGAGATAAGCACCTTAACTTTTCGTTCATGAGATATCAGCTATAGGAATCATGAGGGACACGGGGCCTTAACTCTCCTTTCCGCCAAGGCTTTCGAGGGACACAATCTATAGGCATTCCATTTCAATGTGACACAAGCCGTGAACTTCTAGATTTTTCTCTGGCTCCCATGGGGTATCATTCGAACATTGACGGATATTAAACGTCCTCTTCGGGACACAGGCCAATGGGATCCTCAATTCATTCATCTCATTTATTTAATGCAGACCAACTATTAATCTCACACACAATCAACATACACAATCTATATTGAAAGTCGTTAGGCAAGGCATTCAACCACACACATGTTTTGATACTTACGTGTAATGCAACTGACCACATGACTTGACTACCCAAAGCCATAAGACCTCACTTTCTTCACCATTTTCAATAGGTAAATCCCACACATGTTACCCATATTACATAGCCACAAAGTCAAACACTCATACACAAAAAAAATAACCAATCATGCCACAACAATGACAAGCAATATAATCATCCCAAAAAATTACCCCATCCCAGACCAAACGACATTAGCCTAATCAAAGGGTTCAACATGCAAATAAGTTTCTCACCCACACAAGTTGATTCTTCAATTCGGCATATCTAATAACAAACAGTACCGTGACACCAAATTAGCAATCTAATAGACAATCTAGTGAAAGGATTAAAGGTTCTACTTGCCTTTAGTCCAAAGCAAAGTAAATTCGAGGTCGAATTGTCATCGTCCTTCCTCCTTCCTTGGCTGTGTAGCCAAGTACCCATATACGCTCCAAATTCCATTCATCGCAGATTGACGACAAATACAATGATCAAACTACAAAACTAGCTTACTCAAGATCCTTAGACACTAAGTTAAGTAATAGATCGAATATATAAACCTATCTTCCTTGACATGCAAGTTGAACTTCACTTCTTCGTACCTATTTTCAAATGGTAAGTTAAGCTAGAATGAATAATCATCGGAGATACTAGTGGTTTGGATAAATACACTATTTACCTTAGGATGACTCTTGGAGAAAACAGGATCAATTCAACATCAAACAGAACTTGAGTTGCCTCCTCCTCCTATAGGTGTTGTATCGTCTAGGGGAGACGATCGAGCTATGAGCGGTTAGTCGATGGCTATGATGGACATGAGTAAGGGACAAGGAGAGCTTAAGGCATTGTCAATCGAGCTTGGAAGGTCATTGGCACAAAGTGAAAGTGTGAGGGAGTGATAGGAGAGAGAGAGAGAGAGAGAGAGAGAGAGAGAGAGAGAGATGAGGGAGAGAGAGAGAGAGAGAGAGAGAGCTCTTGAGTGGAAAAGGTGAGGGGGACAGGTGGAGTGCATGAGGGAGCCAAGGTGAGGAGAGAGAGAGTGGTTTCTTAAAACACGAGAGAGAGAGAGAGAGAGAGAGAGAGAGAGAGAGAGAGAGAGAGAGAGAGAGATGAGGGTTTATGTGAGGTGTAACAAGGAAGGGGTGAGGTGGCTATTTAGACATGCCTTCGCTATTCCACCGCGAACCAAACTTGCACCAGGACCAATCCTCTATAATATTGTTCAAAAAATTACCAACAATCCGATACAGTTATTGCACTTGACTAAAATGTCAAACTCCATTCGTTTGTCATTATGTGAACAGTTTGATAAAGTCACAATTGCCAATATACTAGAAATGAGTAGAAGATAGAAGATTGAAGTCAATATCCAACAAGTAGTGTTGATAGAGTCATCGGATCATCGGCCAGAGTAGCTACCTCTATCATATAGAGTACAAAACCTTATTCTGATATCACTTGTAGGGTATGTGGAAGCATTGGGATGACACACATGAGAGAATTGTAATAGAAAATTCAAGACAAATTTGTTATGCCAAACAACTATACAAATACAACACTAAAAAATCTTCACTTTCAATATATTTTTTAACATCACATTCAAAGCGCTCAAATTAATAATCTATTTTTTTTAATCTCTCACCCTCATAGAAGAACATCTATGGTGACTCACTTCAAAACCTTCACTCTAAGCTTTATTTATATGCTCAAGTTTCACCATCTTATAAAGTTATTGAAATCTATTTACTTATTAAACAAGTTGGCAAATTGCAAGTGCCATCTTGTTGTTAGCATAGCACTTAACACAAATTTGAATTGTTTTCCTTTGCCGACTTCATCATGAAATGGAATACGGAGAAGAGTTTCACATCAATGTTGACTTTTCTTCTTTTGCCAATTGGAGAAAGAGTCTAATTTCTTGTTTTACGTTCACATGGAGTCTTACTGCACAAGAAATTCAAAGGCCGTCTTTCATTTCTCTTCTTTCACCTACTTAACATATGAATATAATATTTTCTTGTTTCAATATTAGGTGTTGATTACAACACCCCTTAGATTTCATCAACACCATTTCAACTTGCATGTCAGTCTCTTTTTCCTTCCTCGCAGTCTCCATACTCAAATGTTTCTCAAAAGTTTTGAGAATGCAACTCATGTGGTTAAGCCTCTCATTCATGATTTTTATTTCGTGCTTAAATGGATTCAATTCCATTTTACTTTTTCTCTACACTCTTCTGTTTATTTTTTTCCCTTAGGATCTTTTTCTTTGGGCAACATTTCTTCAGGTTCTGCAACTTCTTGAGTTGATACTAGAGCTTATAGTGCTATCTTTATCCTTTTGCTCGTAATTTCATTTCTCTCTTTTAACATCTCTTGCATCTCCTGTGGTTCTTTCTCAAAGCTACTTGTTGAATCTGCCACTTGCTTATTGGAGTTTCCCCTTGGCTTGCTCTTCTTTGGGGATATCTCAATGGCTATTACATCCTTTGTCTCATTGATATTGGTACTGCGAGCTCTTCTGGATCATTTGTTCCAACAATCGCTTCAAGACTCCATTCTTCTTTACTATCATTCTCATTCCTGGTAAAAGATGTGTCATTTTCTTTTACCTACTTGAACAAAAGACTCTAGCAAAGTAACCTACTTTTCCACAAATGTAGCACCATTCGCTACGCCTTTTGATGTCCTTGTCGCGATCTTTTTGAGCTCTCCCTAGTTGAGTGCTTCTCACTGCTAGTTGCCTCTGCCAATCTCTAGGTCTTATCCATTGTTTGTCATCCCTTGTGTCGGTACCATTTATCATCTGGCTCTTAAAATCTCTTTTAGTTTGAAGAGGGAACTTTCATCATCCATGGTACATGCTAGCACCATGTCTTTGTCATCATTAATGGTATGTGATATTTTGTCACCTTTGCTTGACATTCGGATTTGTAGTTTCCAAATTTATTGCACGTGTTATGTATTTTATACTTTTTAGTGAAACTCACATTTTCACCTCCAATTTGGGCACCTCCTTAGCTTTGCCCACCTTGATAATTTCCTCGACTTGAGTGAGTAACTTGACTCTGTAGTACTTGCTTGGGATTCAAATCGATGAACTTCTAATTTATTCTTTGCTCAAGCTAGCATAATGAACCTATTAATCACTCCAATGCTAGGGTTGATATATCTTGGCAATTTTCAATTGCTGCGACAATATAGTCAAATCTTTTGATCAAAGACCTTATGATTTTTTCTATAACTCGAACATCTAGGAGTTCTTCACCATTAACCCTCAATTGGTTAAGAGTGGTTTGAACACGATCAAAGTACGATGAGATACATTCGGAATCATTCGTGCAAAAAGATCATAATCTCCTCGAAGTATTTGAAGCAGCACCTGTTTAACAAGGTCATCACCTTTGTAGGATTTTGCAAAATATCCCACATTGTTTTTCCAGATTTATGTGCTCAATATTCTTTCAAATATCGTCTCCTCCATAGCTTGATAGATTGTATATTATGCTTTCTAATCTTTCTTCTATGTTTCCATCAATATATCCTTCTTCGTCTATCTTAATGCATCGTATAGCAATTCTCCACCAGGTTCCACATATCTTGCAATTTCAAAATAACCTTCATCTAGGCATAATCGTTATTGAAATTGCTTTCGTTCAACTTTAGAAGTTGTAATTGTACAAAACTAGTGGATGACATTGCTAGCTTTGAGTTTATAATTGTTGACTGTTTGCTCTACATTCTTGAATTCCTAGCCCTTATACGATCCTTGGCCTACGAGCTTTGATACCAAGTATAGAGTATACAACCTTACTCCGATACCACTTGTAAGGTATGTGGAAGCATTGTGATGGGAACACAAGTTAATATGCATTTGTTATACCAAACTGCAATACAACATTAAAAAATCTTTCTTTCATAGTTATTACAATATATTTTCTCACACCACACTCAAAGCACTTAAAGCAATACTTATTTATACATAGGCACTCTCAGTTAGTCTATTTATCTCTCACCCTTATAGAGGAACATCTCTCTCTCTCTCTACTTAGGCTACATTATCCCTCTCTTTCTTGAAGCTCACCTTGCACATGGTGACTTACTTCGAAACCTTCACTCCTAGCCTTATCTATAGGCTCGAGTTTCACCCTCTTGAGAAGGCAGTGAAATTCATTTAATCATTAACAAATTGGCAAGTTACAGGTGCCATCTTGTTGCTAACTTATCACTTGAAAACCGTCTGTCTTCCTTTGTCGACGTTGTCATGTAATTGACTATGGACAAGAGTTGCTCACCTAACTTTTCTTCTTTGGCCAATTAGAGAAAGAGTTTGACTTCCTTTTTTACATTCACATGTGTAGTCTTACTGCATAGGAAACTTGAAGACCATTTTTGAGTTCTCTTCTTTTATTGACTTAAATTTTGAACACAATCTTTTCTTATTTTAGTATTAGGTGTTGATTCCAACATGTCAGATAACATGGAATACATGTGATGTATTTCTACCAACTGGAGAAGAGGACTCGAACATCTTTCCAATTTGATTTGAATTCAAAATGGTGTTTATCTCTAGAATTCACAGGGGATGGATTGGAGTTGAGTCGAAGCAATTTTGTCATATATGGGCAGGCAATAGAGATGATAGACTTTAGATAGAAGTAACATGTTTTTGGAAAATTGTCTCTGTTAGAGTAATAAAGAGATGTTTTGCCTCTACTAACGGTAAAACCAATGGCTCCTCGAGTGATTTGAGTTTGAAATGGTCATCTGGGGTCGGTTGACTATAAATTCCAATCCAAGGGAAGTAGTGGAGTTGGGCGGAAACGAAAAAATTTTATTGGTAAAAGCAGTGCATTTCTGATTATATTCACTATGAGGTTGCTTCAATCTATAAACTGGGAAGAAAGGATATTACAGTGTTGCTAGAGGTGCTTATGTATTGATAATATCATCTACCAGCGCCAAGTAGAAAGAACACCTACTACAAACTGATAATATCTCTTGAGATTATTAGTAGATTTTGGCTTTGTTGTGGCTGTTTGTCTCGGAGAGTGAACGTAGGCTTTATATAAGCTGAACCATTATTTTTTTGTGCATAATATTTTCTATTTATTTAATTGTGCATATATTTGTTTGATAGAAGCACTTGCATTTGATATTATCAATTTGTTCTTGCATTTATCAACCATGAAAATTTATCAAGTTTTAAATCAACTTATTCAGTCTCCTCTAGATTGTGTTGTTATCCATAACATAAACTAGTTTTTAGATAAAGATAGAAGTAAGTACATTTGTATATGAATATGGCATTCAAAATGGTTACAAAAGAGTCGAGTTGGCTGGATATTGAAGGATCTTATTGAAATTAATGGATTTGGTTTTGGCCTATTTGGGCTTTAGCCCGAATTATGTTATCATTTTGAAAAAGAAAAATTATACGTGATTGTCAAATAACCACAATGGCTTTCCTTAAAATTCATGCATTTAATCAAAAGAAATGAAATTCGCACATGTCAACTTTAACATGGCATAACTTTTCATGGTCCGTTTGAAGTTGGACAATTAATCGTAGCTTAATGATTTTATTGAGATATAAAAATAATAAACGACTTATCTTTAACTTTCAGTCTTATTCTTCTTTTAGTTTACATATTACATTTTATTTGTTCAAAACAGTATCGGGCCAATTTGGGCCCAAGCATGTTTGGCCCAAAAACCCACACCTCCTTGGATGAAAATTCAAATACCCGCCTAAAGACTAGCTCTATCTTAATCTAAGCCTAAAATTTGAGCCGATTAGGTCGGGGCTGGTCCAAATTTCGAGCTTTCTAGATTATTTTGCACCCATAGCATATAACCATAGCTAGGATCATGGGCCCTTCGGTTAATGGGCCTGCCCAGGCCTAGCTCCCACAACAAGGGCCAGCTCTGGGCAGGCTTGAACAAGTGCCCACGGTTACAAGGCCCAGCCCATTGGGCCCTAGTGCTTTGTTTGGAAATGGAGGAAAAGGAGGGAAATGAAAACGAACGTGCAGAATTTGAGATTTTCAATTTTCAATACAATTAGTACACATAACATGGGAAAACAGTGTTGGATACTCGTTAACAAAATTTATTTTATTAGCGGAAACCAAACAAGATAATCCTGAATATTTTTATTATCGATAGTTAATCTGGAATACCATTAAGCAACTTTTGATAGTTTTTCATTTTACGTGACGCTACTTCAATTATTATAATTTTGGCCGGACTTATCAGCACTCGTCAAATTAGAATTGCCAAAATCAGAGCCACAGGGATATAATTGAAAAATAGTACTAAAAGTTCAAGAATTTAACGTTAATACAAGATCGAGAACCACATCGAGAAAGATGGTGCAAAATGTATATTTTGACACGGTAAATCTTATCGCATGCTCTTCAACCCAGTATCCAACATCTTTTTAATTCAATCAAGAAACTCGACTTGCAAGACCACTGTTAGAATCAGACCAAAAAAATGCCAAATTGGATACAAATTTTAAAAAATAACTATTAAATTGATCATATTTATATCATTTTATGAATTCTAACTTCTTGATTTGAATATTCGAAGTATCGGGTAAGAAAGAAAGATCCAAAATAATTAGGAGTCGAAAATCCTATTTAAGTTTTCCATATCTTGATTTTTATTGAACCTATTAAAAGATATAAGAGCTGAGGAATTAGAAAGAATTAATTAAATATAAAAAGTTTTTTTTATATGGAATATACATATCAATATTCATGGATTATATCCTTACCAATATATATATATATATATATATATCTACACATTTATATTCATGGATTATACACTGATCACATTGGAATCCAATGTGAACTCTTGTAATGATGCCACGTCAATAAACTTTTGCTTAGCGAGCAAGCCATGTCAGCAAATGGGCTTAACCAGCCAGTCACGCAGCAAAATCACATTACACAACAATTTATTAAATGCGAGCCTTAAATTGAGCTAAATTTAAAATTGACGTACCTCACAAAAATTCAGATACTTGCAGTATTATTATTCCAAAAAAAATGAGGAGGAAAATTGTGCATCTCATGCTTCTCAGGTTCATCTCGTTACATGGTTCATATCTCCAATAGGAGCTCCTAGTTCTACTATGCACACGCTACTCAGAAACAAGTATTTACAAAGTACCATGTACACACACCAGATGTTGTGACTGTCCTTAGGAAAAATGAATCATATCTTGATTCCAACATGTAGATGCCATGGCTAACACCAGAAAACCACTTCCAGTGACCACAGACCACCCACCAAAGGGAATGTGAATTCTCGCAACACATACACAGCACAAGCGGAGAGTTTTAGCTCTGCAAGAACGAGGAAGAGACGCTACACTCTCCCATGCCGCTCCGAAATCAGGAGCTGTTCAGACATTTGACTCCCTGATGAGGACTATGTATGACCACCTGCAGGTTGCGACAAATGGGAGAACGAATCAATGCAAAGCAGAGCAGGATGCACGAAAATGGGTTTGCTTTTCGGACAGATAGATGTCGATAAGATTTCCCCTCCAGACATAAATCAACCAATTCACAAAAAAATCACAGAAGATCAAATAGGTGGCCACAGAGAATCGCCAAAGGTCCGAGTGACTACACTCCTAACGGGAACTCCAGCTTACAATAGCCTTATTGGCATATGTGATGCACGTTGACAAACAGTAACACGAGAGACAGGATCTGATCGTACCTAAAGAACACGAAATTATAGACTTTGGAAGGCAAAAGGAAGAAGCCTGACACTGACGTAGCAGCATGACTACTCTTAGTCCCCGTACGTTGAAGAAAAACTGTGGATCGACAGCAACCAAGCATTAGATAGACAGCGGAGTGAAAGGCAGGCAAATTTATAACATCCTATTTAAACCTTTAATTAAGCGAAAGGAAAAGCACACCCCGATTTTTCTTCCTCACCCAGATGTACCATTGGAACTGCTACTCTGCATAAACTTAGGAGGTGTGCTAGGAATGATTATTTGTGGTTGTGCTGCAAGAGCTGTAGCTACGCCTGTCAAGGAAAGCAAGAAAATGATGTGCAGGCAAGAATTCTATTCTCTTCCGATTGGTCTGAAGAAAACCTTCATTCAATCAATTGTTCAGGGGGAGTTCTTGGAGTCCATGCAACAATATGATTTGATGGAAACAAACCAAACCATGCAGGATATTACTTTACTGACTTATTCTGCATTTCATAAGTTCTGTATTATACAATAAAGCTTAATGCATATGTTTTCTAAAATCCAAATTACGAGTCTTTACCGGTATGATACATTGTGTGTATTGTGGGTATTTGTGAGGTTGTCATGGCATCAGCACTGGGGCCACTGAGCTGCACGATCTGATGGCTTGGCGTTGAGTACGGTGGGATGGTACTGAACCCATGACTGCTGGAAATGCTCTGACCCATCTGGCTGTAGGGAAAAATAGCTGCTTGAACTCCATACATCTGGAGGTATTGCTGACCCATGTATGGACTATAGACGCCCTACTAGAATGAATACATGTGGATAAAATAGGGTCAGTGAAACAATAAATTACACGCAGAGCGATCTCCCTTTTGTCAAACCTAATCAAAGTAAAACTGTTATTTAGGATCTCTGCAAGGAACGGTTTTGAGTCTGGTACCTGCATGTAGGCATACTCAGGGCCCTGTGCTGAATATCTGCATGGTAAAACAAAAGTAAAAATGTGTTAAAACTTGAAAAATCTCGGAGCGAGAGAGTTCTAGTGACAAAAGCAAAAGTCAAACAGCATTGTAGATTTTATTACACCTCAAGGGAAGTACCCTAGGCACGTTCACTACAGTCCAACCTAAAAGGATGTCACGTCACTGCAGTTTGAAAGGTTTCGGTATACAATTGCCAAGACAATCATACATTGCGTGTATACTCGTAAACTTATTATTGTGGACTGCTGAAGTGCTGATGCAGAAAGGCTATTGTGCTTTAGGTTAATAGCCAAGGAGACAAAAATCTAGTATATAAATATCCAATCATGCAAAACACTGAGCACAGCCCTGCAACTGGTGCTTGTTCTAGGGAACCAAAAGAAGATCATTCCAGATGAAACTAAAAAGATCCTAGAAATCAATGCAGGTGCTTTCCAGCAGAAGGAGCCATACCAACATTTCCTTCAGTGGCAGAAAAATCCAAGAAGTACCAGAGTAGGCGAGAGAAAAGAGTACACGAAAGTAAGTGCATATACCCAAATAAAGTAAGAGATCAGACGTTTGGTCTTTTATCGAACATGCTAAAACATTCCATGTTTACCTAACAAAACTAACATAATTTTCAGTCACACACAAGCTAAATGAAAACAGGCACGAATTGAAGATTGACATTCTCATGGAAGAAAAAAGGGGATTATAGAGGAAAAAGGAAAAGTAACACATCCGGTCAATACAATCATTCGGTCTTCACAATAACACCTAAAAGACACAGAACACTATTGATGCCTATTTTGACCTTCTAAAGACCCATGACAGTTCAAGCGCAGGACCCAGATGGAACCCAAGTAAAATTTAAGTTTGAACACATGAATAATCTGTAAAATAATATACCTATAAGCAGGATAAGTATATCCATGTTGGTAGCTGTAGTAAATGGGTTGCTGGTAGCCGAAATTCCCCGTATAAGCTCCCTGGTAGGGTTGCACGCCTCCTCCATACAGTCCTGCTGATCTCTGGTTTCCTACGAGAAACGGAAACATACAATTGATACATTGATGGACTAACATAGACAGTGTATCAAAATTGTAATACAATCGACGAGAGGTTAAAAAAAGCAAATAGCACAGCTGTGCCAATTCAAATAAAGGGTTTATTTAAAAGGTTTTCACATAAATAGGGAATGTACAATTCTGTCATACTCAAAGTACATAATTAGTGTTCGACCAAAATAAAAAAAGTACATAATTAGTGACTCCACTTTTTCTGATAAATTAATGAGAAACGTCTGTTTAATGCATTTCAAAACATCTCAATGACAGCGAACATGCTACAAAGTTTTTAACAAACAGCAACGTAAATTCAATCAAATCAAGCACGGAAGTCACCTTGAGAGAAAACAAATCTTTCCTAATACTTCTAGCTTAAAACTTCGCTACTTATTGTGCTTTCAGATTTTCAATATATCATTGTAACGGAAAGAGACTTGCCAAAAGAAAACCAATGAAGATGATCATACATCAGATAGACCATTACATAACGCAATATTGTAGACCAGGAAGCCTAGGGAGACGTATTACCAAAAGAAGGAGGCGGGCGGGCTCGTCCAAGTGAAGCCAAATTGCAATTTGCGCGCCTGCCGTCAATTATCGGAGTGGGATCTGCACAGGCTCTCCTAGCAGCCTCAGCCTCCTGGAAAGTTACCTACACTCTCCACATGTAGATGTGCAAATAAACTTACAAGCAAAGAAGACGAAGAAATTACGAATCCCCCAAAAACACAAAAAACAAAAAAAAACAAAAAACAAAAGAAGAGGAAGAAGAAGCACAAAGACAAGATCACTAGACAGCAACCTAGCGCAACAAAACTCATTGCCCACATGGAGTAGCCCAGACTTCTGAAAAGCTAAGTAGTCAGAGAAACGTATGATTATCGTTATCATTCAACTTTCGGATCAACCGTTCCACCAAAAGATGGAACAATCCTATTCGAATATACTAGATTCCATGGTTAAATTACAGAAACGATCTTTTTTCCTTGTCAAATTCGAAAACCGTAAAAAAAAAAAAAAAGGATACTTACAAAAGAGATGAAGTCTGATTAAGTATCTTCCATATCAATGCATAAGCATTAAAATCATCCCCAGCTAACATAGAAGGAAGAGGAACAGATGAGTGAAAAGACAAGTACGCACAAAACCGTATCCTTTTGATCGTCCTGTGGTCTTATCAGCAATCACGACCGCCTCCAGAATCGGACCAAACTGCTCGAAGTGTTGCCTCAGTGTCTCGCTTTGCGTCTCCCAAGCCAAACCCCCAACAAACACCTTGGTGTAAGTGGTGTCTCCAAAAGCAGGATTCGCGAATTGAAATCCAGAGCCCGAACTCTGGTGATAATCCATGGATTTCAGGAAAAGAAAACACCACCCAACAAAGACACAACAAGAAAGATGACAGCTTTGACAAAATTAAGCGTTGATATGGCCAAGGGAATGCAGATTACAGAGTGTCGCTGTCATACACTAAGAAAACAGAGTGAATTTGAAGGAATGGACAAATGGGTATTCTAATAAAGGGTGAAATAGAAGGGATCAAGAAGCAACGAGGCAAGAATCGTGCAGTAGAGAAAGATTTATGTCCTAAAAAGAGAAGGCCACAAACAGAACGAAGGAAAGAGGAAGAGTGGAAAATCAAAGGAACTTTGCGAAGCTATGGTCCTGAAAGCAGAGAGACAACCGTACTAGAATGTCAAGCGATCATAGATAGCGTAAGGAGGGAGGCAGGGAGAGAGAGAGAGAGAGAGAGAGAGAGAGAAGTTGCTTTTAAATGATGGTGGTTATGGTATGTCGCCGAAGAAAATGGATGGCAGAGAAGAGAAGGGAATGAGAAGTTGGTATGATTTCCGTAGGAAAAGAGGACACGCACGAACGAAAAAAAATGTTGAAGTGAAAGGACATGAACAATGAAGTCGACTGAGAACACGAAGTAACCGCAAAGCCAACCGAAACACCCTCCTCTGTCTTCTCCTCCTCCTCCTCCTCCTCCCTACTTCCCTCTCTTCTGTCTTTTCCCGTATTAATTAACTCAAAAGAAAAATTCAAAAACACGCCAACTTGCGCAATAATCTATCTGAATTTTCATATTAGTATATTCGTTATATGCTGCCTTGTATATAAAAATATACATTATTTATGTATGGAGAGGTGGGCTAATAAGCAAGGATATGGAGTCATGGCCATGGTTCCGAAACCCCAAGCTTCGGTTCATGAACCGGAGGAGGAACCTATCTTAACCTTAAGTGGCTGTTCCAATTCCTTGTTGAGGGTCAAAAGCTTTTTGAGTTTAAAGATTAAATTATAATAAATTTGTAATCAAATTATCGAATAATGAATTATTAAATAAAAATTGTAATCAAATGTATGAAAAAAAAAGGAAGGAGGCTTTAACTTAATGAATTATCCTTAAACGCATATATATTTTATTAGGGATAGAAAAATCAAAACCCCGTGTAGTTCTCTTACCTTCACTAATCTCGAATGTCATTTATTCAAAATATTACTTCGAACGCTAAATGTTTTTTCTACCGCAACTATTGAATAAAGGGTTGCTAAAATTTGTTTAACAATCAGAGTAAGAATTGGATATTGGATAAAATGTCTCTTCTATCAATCCAATATTGTAAAATTCGTGCAAATTAAAAAAAAACGATTAGATAACTCTCTATTTTAGAATTACTTCATATTACTTCTTTTCTCCTTTTGTGCCTATACAACTAAAGTCGATATCCCCTACTAATTTTATGACATAATACCCAAAAAAACTTCAAACTTTAGCTTTTGTCCCAATTATACCCAAAACTTTTTTTGTCTCATAAAAAACCCCCAACTTTGGGCTCAATACCCAAAAAAACCTTAAACTTTAACCTTTATCCTAATTATACCCAAAACTTTTTTTTTGTTTCATAAAAAACCCTAAACTTTTATTTTTATCCCAATTCTACCGGCCTAACACCCAAAAAAATCCACAACTTTAGTTTTGTCCCAATTCTACCAACCTAATACATAAAAAAAATCTATTAACTTCTTTTATATTGTATACTTCTCCTACACATTATCGGAAGATACAGAGCCACTTAAGGTGGTGTGTTTCGGATTCTACCCAGCACTCAACAACCCAAAAATGGCTAGTCGTGAAGATTTGATTATCTAGATAAATAATTTCAAATCTTGCTATCCTTGAAATCTGCTATTTTTGAATTTAAAAAATTTATTGGTAAGTTTGACAAAAAAAATTCAAGCCACGTAAAATTAACTAATAGTAATTATAAACAGAATGCTGGTCGTGGTAGAATTGGGTCAAAAGTAAAAGTTTGAGATTTTTTTATGTGATAATTTTCTTTTTGGATATAATTGAAACAAATGCTAAAGTTGAGGGTCTTTTTGAATATTAGATTGGTAGAATTGGGACAAAAGTAAAAGTTGTAGATTTTTTATGAGACAAAAAAAAATTTTGGATATAATTGGGACTGAGGCCAAAGGGGGTTTTTTATAAGACAAAAAAAAGTTTTGGGTATAATTGGGACAAAGACTAAAGTTTGAGGTTTGTTTGGGTATTAGGCCCTAATTTTACATATGTTCCTACTTTGTAAATCTCTAGATTGAGGAGATCCACATCTGCTATCACTTTGATTATATCTTCTACAAAATTTATTATATAATTCTATTATTACATTTTTAACTCTTATTTATATAGTTCTAATATTTACCGTATCAATTAAATGCAAACATTCCTAGTACGTATTCAAATAATCATCTAAACCATCTAATTCACAATGTATATAAAAAACAGAAGTAACTAAATAAATAATAGGACTTTTTCCATAACAATGTAATCATTTTGTTCACATTGTTTTAATAGTATCACATAAATTCTTATCATTTTCATTTTCTTCAAAACTGCAACAATATTAATATATTCTATTAAAAATAAACGGGTAGTATGATAATAAATACCGGATAAAGTGTAAGTTGCGTCATTGAAAACTTTTAAAATATCTAAAAAAATTTTGTAACTATCCCATTCTTGTGGATATAAATTAATTTTGAGCTATATTATCTGTAATAAATGCACATTATAAATCTGTATATGCAAAAGATTCATTAAGCAACTCATAAGTAGAATTTCAATGATTTGAAACGTTTGTAGAAAATCTTTTTAGTTTTTTCTCATTTGCTGTACAAATTTTAACTACTCTTTCATTATTTGGGAATGTTTCCATAAAAATTGATTTGCTATTTTTATTGGTATGAGGAAATATCTAGAGTTTTTAAATCATCTTGTAAATATAAATTTAAAACATGAAAAACACATCTAACATGAAAAAATTATCCACCAAAAGCGGGTTTGTAAATCTTTTCCAGTTCAACAATTGAGGCAATATTTGTTACGATATTAGCAAAACCAATTGAAAAAAATTTATTGAACAAATAATATTCTTCTAAAATTTTCCTAACTAAACTATAAATATTATTTGCCGTATGCGTATTATCTAAAACTCTAAATGCAATAATTCTTTTTTAAAATATTCTAATCATCATCTATCCAATGATATGTTATACTTATATAAGAATTAATTTGCCAATGATCACTCCAGATATCGCTATCTATATGCACATATCAATTAAAATTCATAAAAAAAATTAATTCTTTTTTCCTTTTTTTAATAAAGAATGTTGATTTTGTGTTTAATTGTGTTTCTATGAACAAGTTTTGCTTGTGGAATACATGCATTTTGTACAAATTGATTAAAATCAAAATTTTCACCAAAACTAAATGATAAATGTTCAATGGAAATGAATTTAAATAATTCTTCTTTATAAGTTTTTTCATTTAAAGAAATAAAGGAGAAGTGTTAGGATTAGCGTACCCACAAATTTGTTGTTGCTTCATGTCAATTCCCGCTTCAGTTGGATATCTCGTCCTAAGATGCCGATTAAACATTCCATATTTTTGTCTACTTGTATATTTGTATTTTTTTAACACAATGTTTACAAATTATTTCATACTTTTTTGGACCTTCCTCAAAATTTTCCATCTTCATGAAGTGGTTCCATATGTCGTATGTATTCTCTCACTCCTTTGTTGTTGACATTTCTTCTGTATCGATAGAAGAATGAAGACTCTTGTGTATGAACTTGCTCTATATTAGGGAAAATATTGATTTCATCATCTACATTAACTCGCCAATTTGCATAATCATGAGAATCAAGATGATGAGGATAATCGGATTCCCACATTGTGCTTTTGCCTTTGCCACTAACTGTACTTCCACTTGCCTTTTTTTGGATATAAAAAGGTATATGATATAATGAAAAAATATATATAGGGTATGAAAAAGGGATTTGAAATAAAAAATTATTAAAAGAGATAATAAACAAAGAAAACAAGAAATTAGAGAATCAAAAATGTAATTGAAACTTGAGAGTTATTTGATTCATTCGGCATATCACAAGGATAATCAATAGATTGGATACTATAATTGATCACACGTGTTATGCGGAAATAAATCATAATATTCTAACAAATCCAATAACCTATGAAAAAACTATATTTCGATATTACATCAAAAGTCGGATGCTTTTACGCTGACTTACTGAGCATAAATATCTCACACAACTATCTGGACAACTAATTAATAGAACGTAATAATATAAGGGATAATATCATGAAAAATCCTAAACTAGTATACATATGTCAAATTTACTCCAAACTATTTTTTTTTACCATGAAAAATCTCAAACTGTTATACATATAATAAATCTACCTCCATTAACTTCCGTCAAATTTCACCATTAAATTTGCTCATGTGGATGACAAATATGACTTGATACGGTGACAAGGACTAAGTCTAACAAAAATCTTAAACTGGTACACTTATGATAATTTTACCTCAAATTAGTACATTGATGACAAATTTACTCCAAACTGGTATATTCTCAAGTCGAACTTGATCATCCCATCTTTGCTCGTTATCTTTGAAAGGTTTTTACAAACTAATTGATTTTTTGGTTGTTCTTTTCCATATGTCTAACGATTTACTGTTGTACTTAACCTAAGTGGAGTTATGGATTTTGGAGACATCACTAAGTACATAGGCTTCCATATAGAATATCATCATGGTTATAAGTCAATGTGAACGAACTACAATGCAATTGGTAAAGCTATTATTGGTTTAGGATACACAGTTGAAAAGTTGTTTGGCACAAATAAACATGAATGATCAATTCGGAGTTTTTGATGGTCGAAAAATATAATTTGGATAAATTTGTTAAAGGTGCACCGGTTTGGGAGGTTTTTGGTAATTGAAAATTTTAGTTTAAGGTAACTTCGTAACAAATATACTTGTTTGAGATTTTTTGTAAAATTATTAAGGTAACTTCGTAACAAGTACACTAGTTTGAGATTTTTCGTAAATATTATTAACCTTATGAGATTTCCACATAGACTTAGTCCACGTCATTGTATCAAGTCACTGTGTCATATACGTCAGCAAATTTAATGGTGAAATTTGATGGTTAAATTTATCATAAGTGTACCAGTTTGAGATTTCCACCGTACTCAAAAAAATAATTTTGAATAAATTTATCACAACTGTACTAGTTTGAAGATTTTTTGTGGTATTAACCCATTATATAAACAAGACCTCTAGCAGAAGGCCCATCTGATGAAATATTTAAGCTTGGAACAACTTATTAAAATAAAATTAAAAAGTAATAGAAAAGAAAATTTTCAAATTTGAAGCAGCTTAAATGAACAAACTCACAAACATGACGTGATCACCCATTTTATGAATCCTTTATTAAGTTTCATATTTATATGATCTATGAACGTCGTATGTACTATGTAGTAGTGATTAACATGTATTTTGTGCGACATTTTATCACATATGAACGGGTAAAATAAGCAATGACTGAAAATGAGAGTGTGTGTGTGTGTTGAGAGCTCGTCTTGATGCGGTGACTATCCAATAATTAAAAATTAAAGATAAGGAAGATCTCCGTCAAAATTCTCCGTTCCAGATATAAGAAAGAATTACCAGCAAAAATGTATATATTTTATATTGTAGAGAGAGGGTTTCATATTTTTCTGCTACAAAAAGTGAATTGCTCGGAATCTCTCTTGAATCTTCAACATAGTCTCACCTCAAATCAAAAGGAACATATACGTAAAAGACAACCATATCACCTTTGTCAATCAAAATCATGACTTAATGAGAAAATCTTCTGCCCAAATGGAAAAAAAAAAAGGCCTATAAATGTAAGAAAATAAGGGAAAATGAGATTGACAAAAGTAGGAAAAAATGAGAGAAGTAAAGACTAGTAGTGCTAGATGAAGTAGAAATGATAACAAAAGAAAAAAAAAAGGGAGATAAATCGAGAGACGGAAAAGGGTAGAAAGGAGGATAGAGACTATTGCGATAGGTATATTGTTGAGAAAAGACGAATGAATTTACTACCTTAATGTATATCAATACGGTGGGTATTAATAGGCCGTTGATATGAAAAAGAGTTAACGAAATAAATCACTACAAAGAAATTAAAAAAAAAAAGATTACTTACTATGGTAGGTTCGATTTTAGTTGGCATCGACTGTTCATTTAAGTGAGCCCTTTACCGATATCCTATCGCGATGTTAATGGGAATATGGGTGAGTTATTCTATAGCACGGCACGGGCGAACCCAATTCGACATTGCACATGAGTTGAGATTTCCCGATATCGAGGAGTGATTGACGATTATAGAACATTTAAATAATTAAATAACTTTTTTATTTAATAGTTTAAATTTTTAGAATAGTCGGCGACGGATTTCAAATTTATGATCAGGGCTCAACACTTGGCAAAGCTATAACTTATTGAGGAATGTTCCTTCGTGCCCATTTCGCGCCAAATTCACATATTTAATTTCAGACCCCAAGAGAACAGTTCATTTTCTTGGTTAGTTGAATTGATTTTATAAATTGATATATTAAATAACGTTTCGAACTAAGAATGGACATTTTTAAAAATGAGATGCATCTACCGCTCTAAGTAAAATTGAAAAAAATTATCAAAAAAGTCTTAAACCTATTGTAATTATGTCAATTCAGTCCTAAAATTTTTGTAATTATATCAATTCAGTACATCCGACTAATTTTGGCTAGTTGGCATTGACGTGAACGTCATTTGACCGGAGAAAAAAATAAAAAAAAAAATAAAAATATGTATTATGTCGTTAGCTGGTCGAGATTCACGTCAGCGCCGGCAGGTTAAAATTCGCCGGATAAACTGAATGGGCACAATTGCAAACAGATTTATGATTAAATAAAAAAAATTATAATTGAATTGACACAATTGCAATTGGTTTAAAAATTTTTCGATAATTTTCTCGGTAAAATTATTTAGGTCGAATTAAGATTTTCGCCATGGAATGTCTTCTGAATGCAAATGTTATGACTTTTTTAACACGTTAAAACTTTTCCTATGACACGAAATCCAACATGTCCTCACGGAATACGTGAATTAAGTGCTCGTAATGCACTATCATGTCATGATCCGTCATTTCTTTATATCTTTAGCTAAGCAAATTTGACGGCCACTTCAATCCAAACTTTTACAAAACAAAAAGGTTCGGCGAAGACTTCATGCATTCGTTTAACTTTGACCACGCATGACTATGGATGGACAAAATTATGATTTACGATAATTAAGTTAATTGGCAAGTCATCAATGAATTTCTTATCTTCCAAATTTAAATTTCAAACTTCACACGAAAGAATTTGAATTCAAAATAACCGTTGAAACTTCAACTATCCCGCAAATCACTCATCCTTCTTTTCATGATAGTTTAAACCGTAAGGTAAGATGGATCAAACCCTTTACATATCAATTTATTCTTTACTAAAATTACTTCTTGCGAGATCGTCCAGATTCCTCCTCCTCCTCTTCTTCTTCTTCTTTCAAAAGCTCACGAAATCTTACACCTCCAACAATGCACAAATCATGGTTTGCATCCGCTCAAAACCACCAAGTGAGCGACCATAGCTTCCGAGATCTCCAATCGAGCAGACATGGCGGTTGCGATATTACGCTTGAAAGGCCATGGGCATCGCGAGCTTAGAAGTTGAGCTCTTGACCATGCTGGATGTGATGGACTAAATCGGCATCAAAAAAGGAATTAGGAATGAATTGTCACAAATATAAAAGATTTAGAATTGAATTGGCAAAATTAAAAGATTTAGAACTGAATTGACAAAAATATAATAGGTTTAGAAATTTTTTTAATAATTTTCCCAATGTCTTCCCACCCCTCCCCCAAAGCCTTTTGTGTTGCGTAGTGCGGCCCTTATTTCGGGCCATATAATAATTTTGGGCACATTATAACATAGCACGTGCATTGTGACATCCATTTCAGCAATCCGACGAGTAAAAATAGACTAATAAAGAGAAAATATTATAATTGAAGGATTAACTATTATACTTTTTAAAAAGTAGAAGAACACTTTTGTGTTGAAATGCGGTTTATACTCCCTATCAACAAGAAAGTATGGGGATCTTCTAGACGCCATGATGTTTTTGTAATTTGAGCTCGTATTTTAATTGGTAATTTGGGCTTGCTACTGTTATATACGATCACTTTCTCCTATAATTGAGAGTTGTAAGATAGAGTTGGATTGTGCTAATCATAGTGAAATCATATGCTAGATGTAGCCCTAATTTAAAGGTAAATTAAGATAAACATTTGTGTCTCGATTTCTCTTTCCCATCTTTACTCTTTATTTCGTTGTAATTATGCACATAATTCCCACATTTCGAATAAAAAGGGCGATCATATGATTTTGATTTGCGAATAGGACTACCGGAAAATCTTCGATTGAAGTGGTCCCAGAAAATTGGAATGCACCAAATTATACAGAAACTCTTTGGCGGCTGTAGGAGTAGTGTCGAGAGTAGACCGACAAAAATTGTGGCCCGCAATGGGAAGGTTGGAATCTTCACCCTTTGACCTTTCACTGGATATGATTGTTGTCTCTACAGACGGATCCTGGAATCTTCATGCTGGGGAATCTTAGATGTGTTTTAATTGGATTTGATGTAAGTATTTGAGTGAAAAAAACAAAAACATGTTTGGTAATTTAATGTACTGATTATATACGATCCAACATTTGTGGGATTAAATTTACTACTTTGTCCCTAGATCATATCTAATAGAGAATGATCAATTAATTCCCCTTTGGCAAAAGATTAGTTTTGTCACAAAAAGTCCATGTGGGTTATAAGTGACTTTTGATCTATTACATGCTACATTCACATGCAAAAGAAAAAAACAATTTAAAGAACTAAGGGCCTGCATGGTAACCATTTTGTTCCAAAAAGCTGATTTTGATTAAAATGACTTTTTTTTTATTCTATTCTTGAATGAGTTTTAGAGAATCAGAAACACGTTTAATAACTGCACAAAATTCTATTTCAAAAAACTATTGCTCTTTCTAATTTTTTCACTTAAGTCAAATAATTATGTAGTTACTTTGTAAAATTTCATTCTAAATTGAAGACTAATTTCCTATGCACACTAAAATAATTTAAAATACATTTATTTTTTTAGCATCTCATAAATGAAACACAAATTTTAATATATGACGTTTGAAGTTCGATTGAAACATAGGACAAGTTCCAATATTAAGAACTTAATTTTTTTTCTTTAAATGTTGCGTTGTTTACATACATACAAACATAATGGCCGAATAACCAAATTATCCACTAAAAAAAATTATCCTCCTTGATACGAAGTACAAGTCCTTCACTAGTTTCATGTGTAGATGATCATATTTTGTAACGAATGGCTATGAGTATATATGTTACCATACGCATGTTGGATGCCCTCATATTCTGCAATATCTTTTTCTAGAAGAGTGAAATCTATAAAATCTAGGAAATTTAGGTCCAAAATTATGAAAATGAGGTCAAACTAGCTTAATCTAAGCTTCTTTTATTTTTAGGAATTTTATAAATTTTTTGTGATTTTTAAAAAATTTCCAATTTTTTAAAATTTAAAATTTTTATTTTTATTAGGTTGAGGGAAGAGTGACTAGAGGATTGAAAGGGAAAAGTGAGAGATATGGGATTTCATTCTGTTTTGTGATTCTCAAAATTGATTCTTTTTTTAGAACCAACTTTTTTTTTGTTTTGGATTTTGCTCTAAAACTGGTTCTAATTCTCTAAAACTGATTCTGGGAACAGAATCGGAATTATTTGCGTTACGAAACATGATTCTCGTTCTTTACTGTTCTCGGGAACAGAATTAGAGAATCAGAATGGTTACCATGCAAGCCCTAAGTCTCCCTGTTTGACCCCCCCAAAAAAGAAGAAGAAGAAGAAGAAATAGGTCTCTCTATTTATTTTATTTTCCTTTGACTAACGTAGCATCAAAGCACAACCGGCCGTAGATCACCGAATCTCGCATGAACATCAATTATGAGCATACACTGAGATTTCCTTCTCCAGTTACTACGGCTTTACCAAAAAGCAGTGCTCGCCTAAGTTCTGCATCTCTAGAACAGAGACAGCAACACCAATATTGAAATAGTGCAGAAAACACATTGTAAATTCCAAATTTATTTTTAAATTAGAATAAAATGCACTCAATCTAAATCTAATTTTAGATTGGGAGAGAAGACTTGTAAATGATATATCAGTTAATAACAAAATTACTTTTAGATAAGTCGACAACTAAAGGCGGCAACAATATAGGATCCTCATAGACTCACAGAGCACTCGACTATATGGAGCAAATACCAAAGTCGGAGTGAGTGAGCGGATCTGGAATAGCAGATTCTTTCGAGACGCTTGCACTTCAGACTTCTACAGAACTATCCACATGAAGAAAGTCAACGGCACCACACGAAATCAATGAGGAAATATTGAAGATGAGGATGTAGAGATAAGCAAACAAAGAAGGAGAGGAAGAAGGAGAGGGGGATGGACTTCCTAAAAAAAAATTGCCATCGGAGGTTGTCTGGCGGCTTTAGGAGAGGAGAGAAAACCCTAGTGGAATAAGAAGAGAGGTTCGTCTGCACATTTTATTGCATGGTAGTCTAGATTGAAGAGCATGTGTAAGGGCATGCATGATAACCATTTTATTTTTTTATTTCTATTTCAAACATGTTTCTAGAACAGGTTTGGAATAGAAACTCGTTTAGTAATGCAATTCTTTTTTTTTTGGAATAATTTTTTGTTTCAAGAATAGATTTAAAAGAGAAATGAGAAACTAAAAATTGTAATTTCTATGTTCTAGAAATAGAAATAAGAAATAATCTATCAAAACCCTTCATTTTTTTTCTCAAGTTCTCGTCGCACTCTCTTTGTAACGCTTCCTTTGTCGATCACCACCTATCGTCACCAACCGCGGACCCCACCGACCTCCTCTGGCCGTCCTTGCCCACCACCGGCTGTCGTCGATCCTTGTCACCAACCGCCACCCCCGCTGACCTCCTGTGCCCACCCCCCCCAAATTATTGACCGTCATTGACCCTCACCGCCAATCGCCGACCACCACAACAACCACTACTTGCCGCCGCCGCCACTACAACCACCATCGACCGCATCCAACCATTGACCCTACCATCGCTAACCACTGTTTGTGTTGCCCATCACCATCCATTGTCCTTCGCCGCCGACCCTGCCTCTACCACTTCTTGTCTCCATAGCCCCTGCTACACCTCTTACCATTGCCACCCATTACCACCCACCTACCCTGTCGCCAACTACTGATCACCGCCCACCACCACCCTTCGCTAGTCACTGCAACCACGCTGACCATCAGAGTAAAAAATAAATATTTTTTTTATTTTTAAATAGTAAATAATATTTTCTTAAAATAAAAATTGTTTTTAAAGAAATTTTAAAAAATAAAAAATGAGGTAGTAATTTTTCATAGGAGATTTTTTGTTAATAATATTTCGGAAGTATAAATTTCAACCATTATCAACAAATTTCTGTTCCAGGATTAAAAATTCTATGTCGTTATCAAACATGTTATTTTTTTTTTTTGCTCAAAAACTCATCCAGAAATCAAAAATAAAAAAATATATTTTTAGCTAGAAATTGATTTTAAAAATAGAATGGTTATCGTGTACGCCCTAAATTGCCTAATATGAAATTGAAAAACCACAACCAAAAGCCATAGAAAACCCTTCTTGCAAACGAAGACATAATCATCATGGAGAACAAGAACCCATGCCGTCGAAAGACAAACCAACTCGATCTACCATTTCAAGGTTATGAAATATCCTCAAAATACCATAAAAAATAAATAATAAATAAAAAAAAGGTCGGATCACGTCTTAAGAAAGTACACTCCCCCCCCCCCCCCCCAATTCATTCCGAAGATCTCGATCGAGGAAAAAAAAAAAACCCATCTTACCGTCACCTTTTCTCAACAAGGTATCCTTTTTTTTTTCTCCACGAGATATGTCAAACAACCAATAGGTCTTTGGGTATTGGATAAGGCCGACTAGATCTATCCACGCATTGCCAAGCTAATTGGAAAGGGACCCTCCAAGAAATGGCATGATAACAAACAGGTTTGTGACGGGGACATTCATTAGCATGCATCATTGTCACCTCCTCTACTGATTAACTTAAATCTTTTCGTTTTTCAAGACAAAAAGAAAACTCATCTTATCGTTCACTAATAATAATATACAAAATAATAATAATAATAATAAACAAACAAACAAACAAATCAGAAGGCTCGTGCAATTGCTAGGAACGCGTTCATGGCGCCGCCAGGAAAGTCCCCGTGGCTCTCCCAGGAACCCGAAAAGAACGGGGGAGGGAGAAGGGTGAGGAAAAAGGAGGTCGCGTTCCCACTGATTTGATTGGACACGAAGCTTCGGGTCACGCCGGGTCAAGTCGGGGGTGAGGGCCCGGTGGGTCCCGGTGCGCGCCCACCTGTGGGGGCGGCCGCCACCGCGCACTCGAAATTGCAATCCGATTAAGGAAACTGTGTGCGCGGTTGGGGGGGGACCGCTGTCCACTTATTGTTTCTTCTTCTGTTCTGCTCCTTCGATTCGGAGAACGCGACGTGAGGGAGGGTGGGTGGGTGAGCAAAACGTAAAGAGATTACGGAGAATGACAGCCGATGTTTCCTTCCCCTCTCTCTCTCTCTTTCGTTGTCCGTCGCGAGTTTTGAGAGGAGTCGACATGGAGCCAACGCACAGAGAGGAACCAAAAGGAAGGACACTAGGAACAGAGGATGCCTGTTGGTCTGTTTGCTGTGGATGACCTTGTCTGCTTTGCCTTAGACACCCCGCCGACTCGCTCGCATCGCGCAGCTCGGTACCGTGATCGATAGTTGTATCGATAACTAATTCATATGCATTATGGGGATTAATCACACTTATGAACATACATCTTACGATCTTATTTGGTGTTGAGCCGCCATGAACACTTGTCATTATTTTCTCAACATCAACACGGTACCAAAGTAGGAAAACGCATTGATTTCTCCGACATTTCTATCCAAACTCAACACTTCCTTTGCTCCAATAGCTATCTCAACAATGTCCCGTCCATTTTCGATATTTTCCCTTTTGATCGCTGCGCTGCCAAGGAAATTCGACTAGAACTTAACATTCTGAATGCCGCCGTCAAGAAACCCCGTCAATTAATGTCTGGTTAACTTTGACATCTAAAGTCCGCAATTAATCGCTTCGTCTCTGATAAGGACTTGGTGAGTCAATCCCTCAGTAGGCTCCTGTCTGAGTATGATCGCTTCGTCACTATGATCACCGATAACCCCCACAATTCTTTATCTGCAGTCATCTCCTCGTCCAAGGACTTTCCCGAAAATCGAATGCATCATCTTCATCTGATATTTATTGACCAGTCATACCACTTCACCCACTGCACCGTGTTCAAGGGTCTGGAGATGGATTCCATTCTAGGGGCCAAAAATATTATCAGTAACAAGGTGAACAGTTCTCTCGTGATCGACCGAGTTGCGGATCCTACTAGGATTGGCTTAGTTTGCAGTCAACATCCCTACCCCTACTCAAGAGGGGGATTGAACAGTCATGCCAATTCACCCAGTCCACCGTTTTCAAGGGCCTGGGAATGGACTCAATCCTATGGGCCAAAAATATCATCGGTAACAAGGTGGATGGTTCTCGCGTGATCGACGGAGTTGGCAATCCTCTTACGTCTGGTTTAGCTTGCAGTCAACATCTCTACCCCTACTCAAGATGGGGATTGACTGGAGATGGGAATCAACTACAGCAGATTAGTCAGAGTCGAGTTCATCCGTTGCATGCAATGGTTGCTCGACTGTTTGCAACGTTTGCTCCAGACACAGGTCACAACAAGACAGAAAAAAAAGAAGCAAAGGTCCGATTACTAGAATATCCATTACGTGCATTGTTTCAAGTCCAAGTACGTAATCACATGAATATCATCTGATTAAGGGGAAAGCATTCCATCTCCTAAGTGGCAAACAGCCCAAGGCGCTGTAAGGTCACGACTAATGCCCAGTTCGCACAACCATGTATATGAATGGGATGTTGCCTCCAGGCCACAGGTATAAGCTCGATAGTCGCTGCTGCACCACCCCAAGGTCACCTTCTTTTGATTCGGGTGGAACGAATTCAATTCTTTCTAACTTGTCCAAAATTTGCAATCATCATGCACTTTAGTAATTGCGGAACTGCATGTACCCAAACTATCAATAGAAAGGTGATTAAGATACAGCTGCATATGTAAAAGGAAGGGGACAGTAAAATAGAGCTAGTTCAGACAGAATAGATTACTTTAATTTGGGGTTAATTTTTCAGAATGGCATAATTAACAAGTCTTCAAGAAATTATGGCTCTACACGAAACAAACAGAGCCTATACAATGCATAATGCCAGCGCTGAATCCTCATTACAATAACCAAACAATTTCATCAGTAAATGGTACCTTCCGAAAGAAACTGTCTCCAACATACCAAGGACTCCAAATAAGCCGCAAACCGTGTACTATTGCCCACCGCTGAAACAACCAAGAATTGCTACTGCGTCATGCATGATGAAGATATGAAAATAAAGTGATTTTAGGTTGACAAGCATGTAAAATCATTATAACCTGAGTTATTTGCTGTTCAACAGTCCAGCCTTCTGGTAGCTTTCTATGGAATCAACCAAAGTTTCCTCCAGTGGCCTGTAAGACCAGCCTAGTCTCTGCAGTTTTGCCGAGCTCAGCCTATCTTCTTCATCAGTCTCACTAAAACTAGAAGCAAGTAACAAAGTAAGACAAGATTACAAAATCAACGGGAACAGAAACAAAGTTGGGCAACTTGCAAGGTAATGGACAACGTTGCACAAATCAGACATTATCAAGACAACTTGCTTCAAAAAATTCTTTTATAGTTTCCAACAATACATGGGAAAAATGAAAGCAAAGTTAGCATTGCTGCGTTACTGTTATATATAGATCAAATTGTCGCGTTGATCCCCTGTTAAGTATCGTTCAGAGATAATTGGTTCTCGGGTGATCCAGTTCCCACTCCGCAACAGGGAACTGGACCAGAGGGACTAGTTCCCAGTTTTTGGAACCAGGACTGGTCCGGCACCCAGGTGGGCCAATGGAACCAGTCGAATGCTCTTTTTTTGTCATGTCGTTATATTCTCTCTATTTGCTCTTTCTGCTCTCTTTTTCTATTCAATGTGTTCTCTATCTACTTATTTCCATTTTTGGGTGACATTTTCTTCTGTAAACCAACCATAAAATTTCCTGAAATTGCTGGACCACACGCCATGTGCTGCGCTTAGTTTAGAAAGCTTAGATTAGCACTTAGCAGAACAAATTCTTCAGCATTTAATCTAATTTGGTGCTCGAGATGCTACACTTCAGAGAAAAGCAGCTTAATTATGTACCCCACCCCACCAAAAACAAAATGGAAAGAAGCTTGGTACCAAGTATAGCCAGCCAATCAAGCAGCAGGTCTTGGAAGAAAATGAATGAATTTTCCCACTCAAGCCAAAAAAAAAGAGAAAAATCGGTCCGGTTTGGGTGGGCAGTTCCACCCATGGAGCTAGAAGCAGGACTAAAAATCACTGGTTCCAATTTTTTGGAAATCAAGAACCAGACTGGTGACCCCAGGAAGAGCATAGAACTGGGCAATCCGGCAGTTCTTTTTGCTCACCCCTAGTGTTATTCACCATAAAGCTCGTTTCCACGAGTAAATTGCAAAGTGATCTCAGTTGGAATCATGAAGAAAATAAAGTCACCTAAAAAAAATCAATATTCATAACACAACTGAAAACGGTTGAATGTAAGTTAAAGTCTAGACCCAATTCAATTTGGAATCAACTTAAGATTGAAATTCGAGAACACCCCAAGCAAGTGAGTTCAGAGTGTGTGAAGACATGAGTCGGACGTCCTTAGTTAAGGAAGGAACTTATGCAATGAAGAAGCAAGGATTGGCAAGTACTGTGCTTTTGAATCGATGCTCACATCTGGTGACATCCAACCTTGTATTGGCTACGCAAGAAAAAAGGACTTAACCATTTGACTTGGCCAGTGAGAATGTCCATCGCACTTCAGGAGAACATCTGAATGTGCAAGGGATTTACATTAAAAGTGGGTTTCAACCTAATTTTGTACAAACGTCAAGCCTAAATCAAGATAAAGCTCAGGACGCCATCATGGAATGTGAGTGTGTAAGGTAAGCGCTTTGTATCTCTTTGATTTGAGTTTATGAGGCTTTCCAAGAATATTTTAGGTTTGGGAAACACTTGAGTGTGTTTCGAGCCATTGTCATCACCATAGTTCATTATAGGACAACATCCCCTCAGTCTCTCCCCATGAAGTAGCCACACCCCACTAAACCATGTAAATCCTGTGTTGGGTTTATTTTTTGCATTTATTTCATTCCATTGTGTGTTGTTCCACACTTCTGCTGTTTTGCATAACAATTTGTTATCAGAGCTTTACGTTATTGTTGAAACTAATTGTTCTGGGTATATCCATCTACAATTTCTCTCTGGGTTCTTTGAAATTCGAGTAGGAGGAAAATTCTGGTCAAAATAGTTTTAATTTGAGGCAGTGCGTGCAGTTGAAGACACGAACTTAGATTGGCATTACAGGATAGAAATAGTCTAAGGCCGACTATGGAGGAAGCCTAGGGAGATGAACAAGGGATGGAAAGTAGATGAGTTTGATAAAACTATTATTGGCTTGAGTAGGGTAGATGAGAGGTTATCTAGGAACAGCCATTGGAAATCGAGGTCTAATGAAGGAACCATCAATAAATGGTCGTGAGTAAGGGCATAGAAGATCCTACTTGATGAAGAAGGGTAGAGGAGCTGATGTGGAGTCTATAGAGTGCAGTGTGGCTTCTATAGCGGATGATAGTTCTACAGACGCCGAGTATATGTTAGCAGTCACCACGATTTCATAAGGTGATGAGTGCGTGCTGATTCTGGATGATCTCATCACATGACATCTTATAGTAATTGGTTTATTACCTATCCACCTATAGATGGTGCCAATGTATTTATCGGGGATGGAGCTGCATATGGAGTAGCGGGATAGGAATGGTTTAGATCTAGATGCACGATGGTGTGTTGAGGACGCTGACTGGGGTGACGCAAGTATTAGATTTGAAGAGATACCTTATCTCGTTGAGTACCTTCGATGATATTGGATACCGGTTCTCCACTCATAGTGGAGTATTGCAAGTTTTGAAAGGTGTGCTTACCATGATGAGAGGAAAAAGAGACCAAGGGTCATACTTTCTTCAAGGGATCGACAGTCCTGGTCTTGGTGATCTTCCGGATCTACGAATCAAGAGGTGACACATTTATGGCACCTGCCATTGGAGCATATACCAAAGAGAGGCATGAACATACTGAGTGAGAAAGGTTTTTTGTGTGGCCAAAAGATGGGGAAGCTGGACTTTTGCGAGCATTGCAAGCTTGGCAAGTAGCACAGGCGCAATTCAGTGCAGCAAATCCCAGAACCCAGGTACAGTAGACTACATTCACTGAGATTTATGGGGCCTTCTCAAATGCTGTCGAGTCTATGTCATTTTCTCAAGTATGAGGGCAAAGTGCTTGGTCAGCTCACCATATGAAGGCAATGATTGACGAGCAAACAGGGAGGAAGATCACGTGTCAGAAAACTAACAAAAGTTGGAGTTATGTTCAGAGGAGTTAAGACAGTTTTGTGCACGAAAAGGCAAGGTAAAGCATTGGACTGTTGCCAACACACCACATCGGATCGAACTCACAAAATACATGAACATAATCATATTGGGGAAAGCTCGCTCTTTACTATCCAATAGTAGATTTGGTGAGAATTTCTAGGCTGAAGCGGCTACCACTTGTTATTTAGTGAACCAATCACTATCACCAATAACTGGGTATAAAACTCACTAAGAAACATGGTCAAGTAAGCCAACTGACTACCTCAGACTGAGAGTGTTCCATTCCCCTGCTTATGCTTGTGTAAGTGAAGGCACCTTGGAGTAAATGGCAAGGAGGTTCATACTCAGCCTTGCAAACAGCATCAATCCGTCCGCGAGTCTGCTCCATTTCATCATAGGGGTGAGGGATCAATTCTAGAGAGAGATTTGGACAGTATTCAGAAACAAGTGGGGCTTTGTAAGAGCCTAGAGATAAGGAGAGTGTTAGAGAAGCGATGGTTTCTCCATTGTCGCCAGATTCCCTAGCAAATTGATAGAAGTTCTGAGGTAAGAACTAAGTGGAAGCGGTCAGCGGAGGTGGATGAGCTGGAGCTATGGTTGAATAATGCAATTATGGAGATGGATGATTTGGGGGAGCTCCGGGGAAGTGTCAGGTATGGAGATACAGAGAGAGACCAAGGTTGAGGTGTTGCGAGTGACTCGGGGAAGTTACATCAGCAAAGTTTTGAAACGCTTCAGTATTCACTAGTCAGAGGACCTCATTTGCTACATGTTATAAAGCACGTAAGCTACCACAGTGCACTGAGCTGAAGGTGGAGGATTTGTCCCACGCCACGCTTCACATGTTGGTACTACTGATTGTTGGTATAATATTAAGCCAGAATTTTCATGTTGCTGGGGGAATGCATGCAGCTAATCCACGCATGTACAGTGAAGCTATGAAATTCCTCCTAGTTTTGTTGGGGACAACTGTTTGGTCGTGTTTCAGAGAAGACAATTCAGGTAGAGTGACAGTACCTTGGTGTGTAAACCCGTGTCATGTGCTTATCTTGGTGGATGGCCAATCTCTAAGGTGTATGTCTTTGCTTCTATGGGCTGTGCCATGAGTTTGAGGAAGCCGTCCCAGGACACAATACTTTTGTCAACCACTGAGGCCAGACATATAAGGACAAAGGAAGAAGTCATGCAGGTAGTCTGGTCAAGCGAATTGGTGGGATGATTATTGCTTGGAGCAACGAGCTGATATAGTGTTCAGGTTGAGCCACAGACATTGTGGCAAAACCGAGTTTAATGAGGACCAACACCAATGGATTTGAGATAGCATGTCAAAGGGCGGATGAGAAGACCGAGTTTGTTCCTCAAGGGAGTCCATGCATAGCTCAGGCTCAACAGTTGTTTGTGGAGATTGAACGCCCCTCAAAGGGGGCTCGGGAGAGATGAGAATCAATGAGGTAGAAGTTCAGACTTCTCACCAAGGTGTATGTAGCTCAAAGTTTAGAACCAATTTGATTTGGAATTGACTCAAGATTAAAGTTCAAGGACACCAGATGGTTCAGAGTGGGTGAGGACGTGAGTTGGACATCCGGAATGAAGGAGCCAGGAAAGGCAGCTATTCTACGCAACCAGACGTTGCTGAGGGACATTAACTCTAACTCAATAGTCAGACCAGCATTAAAAAAAAAAAAAAAGAGACTAACTCAAGAGAGATCAAGGAGCCGTGATGGAATGTCAGCGTGTAAGGCAAACACTTGTATCTATTTGACTTTGTGAGTCTTTCCAGGTGTACCCGGGTCTGGGAAACACTTGCAAACTGTGTTGCAAGCAATTGTAATCTCCTCTTGTTGATTATAGTGGAACATCCCATCGATCTCTTCTCTTGGAGTAGGCACACCTGGCCGAACTACTTGAATTCTCTGTGTTAGGTTTATTTCTGCATTTTTTCCTAGCTTGTTTGTATGCGTTTGTGCCTTGCTTCCACTGTTTTACATAACAAAAACAATCTCGAAGTTATTAGGAAGTCGTGTAAGTTTCCCACCAGTTATGGATCGTAATGTTAGATAAGGATGCAGCATCTGATTGATATGCTATGTCACAACTTCACTTAAGAAATAAAACCAATTAAGAAGGTATTAGCATATTCATTCTGAAATTATAGAATTGGCAACTTACTTTTGTGGATAACTGTAATTTGGGTATAAACTCCTTAGCTTGATCACCAAATCACGAGTCTTGATAGCATGTGCCATGCATATGTAACGCCCTTCTGCCTCAGGTTGTTCATATCCCAGAAGTACAGCTGCAGCTACATCACGAACATCCACTAGATTCCTGAGCTTGTTTGGCATGGAATCATCCCCATCTGCGTATTATGACGTCAGGTTGGCCATTATCCTATATGGCAAGTTCTCATGCATATTTGCAAAGTTTTTTCATGAAAAGCCGCAACATATCTTTAGCAACCTCCATGGTAAATGTTAGACACGAGATGAAAATGCTCATAGTCAGCATACACCAAAAAAACATCTATCTGAAACAGAAAGAAACAGGACAATCAAGAGGCTAAGGCCTTTTCTGTCATAGCTTTGTTGTTTTAAGTTCTCATTTTCGAAGCATGTCAGACCAGTTCTTCTCGACTGCATGGACCGGCTCTTAAAAGCCCACTATAGAAGCATGCAGGCATGAAACGGCAAATGACAAGTGCATGATGAGTTTCGTTAGATAAAACTCTTTTTGAAATACGGAGAAATAAGAAAAAGCTCATCAACCCCTGCTTCCTTGATCTTCAATCCAGTAATATGCAAACCAAAGCATGAAGATGAAATAGCACTACCTGGTTTCTACAGAATTTCTAGCCTCATATTACCCCCACTATGCCTGGCGATACCACCACCATGGTAATTGCAAAGTGGAATTTTTCTTCAATCACTTGTCACAAACTACTCATGGGAGACTCATACAAAGGCACCCTTTGTAAGTAATAAAAACTGGTAATATAGAAGTATTAGATAATTCATGACATCTTTGGGTATGCTACTAAAGACATCAGAAAAAACACGCATAATGGGTACACATCAGTCATATTCATGCTCACACACACACGAATGCCTACAATTTTCAGAGATGAGTCAAAGTGATGTCGACAGTTGTAAGAGTATAGCTTGGCAGAAATAATTACCATTAACGAGCCTCAGATAAGTGCCTTCTATAAGCTTTGCGAGGACCAAGCTGCTTGCATTCACCGTGGACTGTAGAAGAGGCCCAAAAACAAGGGCGGGGCAAATGCTTACCATATCAAGCCCATTTTCTTTTGCAAACTCAACAGCAGCACGTTCTGCTTCCCTCTTTGACAGGCTATACCAGTTCTATGGCATAAGTAGAATAGCTGTTAATGCAGTTATAAATGCATGTGTCTCAGACTTATACCTCAAAATGGCATGAGAATAAGGTAAAGCTATATTCCCCTAACAAGAAAGCATATTGATGAATCACTCAAAACTGAGAATTTCTACAGATAGTAAAACAAAAAGAATGCCTCATCAGTCCTTCAAACTGGAAATCATCAAAAGTACTATTAGGGGTGCTCAAAAGTTCATGGCAAACTATGGCAGATACAAAGAAAACTTGAGAAGTCAAAACATAGAAGATATACTCCAACTTGTAATTATATCGAGGTGATAGATGAAGGACAGCATGAAACTTAAGGAAAGAACTAAGTATAATATCCCTAAACAAAGCAAACCACGGGAATGCATATCGTTCTCGCAATCTATGTTTACAAAAGGGAAATTTAAGATTTCCCTGAATTTTCGCCCATTGCCAAAAAATTCGATTTCTGGCAGATTGCCTTGTGAAGTTTTATTTATTTATTCAGATACATTTTTATATTAGATGAAGCTAAAGCCTCAACCGCCGATGCAAACTTGGTGGTATTTTGATCACGTGACGTGCAGCTGTAAGCGTTCTCAGCATAAATTTCCCACCAGATGTCAATTTTGACTCATTTCTTTCGATTCCACTCCAAGCAGATAGCATGATCCCGAATTGCACATGATATATCTCTTCATTAAAAAAAGGGTTAATACCACGAAAAACCCTAAATTAGTACACCTGTAACAAATTTATCCCAAACTATTTTTTTTATCACGAAAAACCCCAAACTAGTATACCTGTGACAAATTCACCCCAAACTATTTTTTTGACCACGAAAAACCCCAAACTGGTATATTAGTGACAAATTTACCCTAAACTAATTTTTTTTAACCATGAAAAATCCCAAATTATTACATCTGTGACAAATTTACCCTTTGTTAAATGGGTTAATTCTACGAAAAACTCTAAATTGATACATCTATGATAAACAAATGGTAAAAACCCCAACCGGTATACCTGTGAACTGTCACGTGTCATTCAACTTAGCAATTTGGCGTTAAATTTAACAAAACCTGACGGAGGGTAAATTTGTCACAAGTGTACAGTTTGAGATTTTTTGTGGTCAAAAAAATAGTTTGGAGTAAATTTGTCATAGGTGTATTAGTTTGGAGTTTTCCGCGTTATTAACCCTAAAAAATGACAGTTCATGTGGCAAAATTGACCTCAGAGATATTATGGTTGAAAGCCATCTAATCTAATCCGTTAAATAGAGACCATCAAGGAAGTTGAGGGGTGATGTTGGGAAAATTAAGAGAGCTTTGGGGCCAGAAATCAAACTTGTGGCAAAATGAAACAAGGTAAAAGTTCAAGGGACAATCGCTAATTGCCTCTAAAGAAAATGCTCTTTACCAAACAAGTTATTCCAACAAGATTACAGAATCAACATGGTCCTGGAGCAGGAAGAAATACCACTTCTCCAGGAAAATTATGCATGCGAAGCATCCATCTGGATCTGATTACAATTTTAAAGTTTGTAAACAAGTTATTCGACATAAAAGTCTTAATTTTGTATTCCCACTTATAAAGGAACATGATTGCTCAAAAAAATATCAGCGGAACTGAAGATACCAGGAAAGTCCAGACAAAAAATTCAGTAGTTGTGTTGCGAATAGATCATGTGACTAAAGCCCGTAACATAAGAGAGTCGGTTACAAGATACCTTGGTGGTAATGCAGTATTCCTTGTCTGACCAACAAGTTTCATCCTTCACTTGCTCCTTTGGCCACATTGGATTCATTACAATTGCAGAGATAGATGATACATAAACAACTCGCTTCACTTTTGCTTCGCAACATGCCTTGAGAACATTTAGTGTTCCCTTTACGGCAGGTTCAAGCAGTTCTATCTGTGACAAGTTAATTAGATGTGTGAAAAGGACAAGAAAGATCCTATTCATTAACTTAAGCAGCTTAAATGCACAAAGGATTTTTAACATGCAGTAAATTCCTTCCAAAAGCGATAAGGACAGCGATGAGCATGCAATGCTTGTGGATTACATGCTAAAACCAACTTAGACAAGTACAGTACTCAGCTAGTGCTGGATGGACATGTTCTTGCCTCAGGATTCTGTATAGGGGAGGAAGGAACTGGACTAGCAACATGTAAAACCCCAGTACATCCTCCAATAGCAGAAAGAAGAGAATCATAATCCAGCAAGTCTGCTTCAAAGAGTTTCAAGTTTTCAGATGCATTCTCAAATTTGTTCAAGTGGTCGTGCTTCCCGTCTGCACAAATACCCGAGATAATATACAGATAATTAAAATAAAGGATCATGTAGACAACAGAACGGAAGAAAATCAAACCAAATTACCGTAAAAGGCTAGACAGGCTTTACATAACATGCTCCAATGAGACTTTGTATATTCCTAGCAGATTTCCTTTACGTGGTTAAGGTAGCTTAACTGTAAATTCTCACTCCACGCTGCATATCCTTGCTTCGTATTATCTAAACGCAACAGCGTGCGTTTCGAAGCCACGGAACATCATGGAACAAGAAGGCAAAAGTTGTTCTAACAGGTACGCGTTGACCCAAAAGCCGTGGACTCACGGATGTTGCTCTGACTCAGAAATTTAGCTCTAGCAAACTAACCGTCAAATATGGCAGTAGCCACAGTCAGTGACTACTACATCTCCTGTCCCAAATGCGAAATCCCACATAAGATTGCAAGGGTAGTCAGGGGTAGAACCAGTGGAGCGCGAAACGATTACGTAAATGTCTCTCACCATCCATAGCGGATAAAGGCAAAGCGCCAGTTCAAGACGAGGAACACAAAAGTAGGGAGAAATAGGGAAAGAAATTGAAGAGAGAGAGAGAGAGAGAGGAGGAGAGACCCAGTTGTCGAACGGTTCCATGAACGATGTAGTCTTTGGAGAGGAGGAGCTTGACGATCCACGAGGCGACGAATCCTCCCGCCCCGGTCACGCACACTCCTTCCTTCTCCATCCCTCTCTCCCTGAAACGTCTGGGTTCGCTCGCTGTGGGGCGGGAGAAGAAAATGACCAAATCATACTGAAACTTTTACCCAAACAATAATGGGGTGTACTTTTAATTTATTTAATATAATTTTTAAATTTTAACGTAATATATAATATAATTCTTAAATTTTTAATTTATTTCAAGGGTTTTTAAATTTTTAATGCATATTCAATTTAGTTTCTGCACTATATAAAAATATCATTTTTTATCTGATTCTATCTTATATTACTTCACTATACAAGTCACACCACGTGCACATTGTACTATTTGTAGATTGTGAAATTTTCCTTCATCCTCACCCATCGTCATTCCACTTTCTTGAAAGTGGAAATTCGAAATCCATCTCCCTCTTTTTAAATGGGAAGAGTGGCCACTGGCCGGTGGTTAAAAAAAATATCCTTAAATTAATGGAGTGATAATGTTAAATAAATTTATGCATATCATAGACTAAATTGAATATATGTCAAAAAAATTTAGGGATTATATTGAGAAATTAAGAATTTAGGGACCACATTATATATTGAGTACCAAAATTATGAGGTTTTTTGTATTTGGAAAATTTTCAAATAATAACTAGAAATGCCCTCATTTTCTCATATAAAAACTTAAAGTGAACTTTGTTTCATATAAGAGCCTGAAATACTTTTTTCATTTCAAAAAAGAGTATCATCAAGAGCATTTTCATGGTTTATATTTTTTTCCTTTTTTCTTGTCTCATGGTTTTGCCAGCTGGCCAAGCCAATGGCGAGAGCTGGACAACCTCACTTGGGGCTATCGAGGCGAGGCGAGGCGAGGCCGCCCTCAACAACCGCGAGGGACAGCCTCGCCCTGCCCAAGTGCGAAGAAACATCCTTCGTCCCTCGGCGGCGCTTGTCGTGCACCACCTGCTTCGAATGGTTTTGCTATTGTTCTGTCTCTCTCTCGAGATTGAAAAGAGAGCTTTGGACGAACGACCTACTTTGTTTTTGGCCTTGCGTACCTTGAATTTCTATTCTTTTGTTTTCTTTTTTCTTGCGATTCTACAATTCTAGGTGATTCTATTGCCGCAGCTCCAGTTCGTCAAATGCAGCCACACTACGGGCTGGGGGTCCTCGACAACTGCTTTGGAAAATGGAGTATCGTCATGGACGGCTGCAAGGGTGGCTTGGCCCTGCCCAAGCGAGGTCGCCTCAGTTGGGGTTGCCAAGACAAGGCCACCCTCGCTAGCCACAAGACGAACCCTTACCAGATGTGGAAGAGGACTCACCTCTCCCGCTACGCGTGACCGTCAAGGGAGGCCTCGCCTCAAAGGCCAACCAAGCCGGTCAGCTAAACCAAGGGAGAAAAAAATGAAAAAAAAAAAAGGAAAGGAAAAAAAAAAGCCGATGACAAAATACCCTTGATCATGCCATTTTTTTTAAAAAAATAAAGAATGTATTTCATGTCTTTATTTTTAAAAAAATAATGATATTTCAAATCATTATTTGAAATAATATACAATTTAGGCCTTGATTTAAGAAAATGAATCTACTTTATCCCTCATTTGAAATTTTCTGTTTTATGTGGTTACCTAGTTAAAAACGAACCATGCCAAACGACACTGCGTCACAAGCCGTGAGTTAGGACTTCAGGTGGTGAAACGGAGTAGCTCAGAAGAAGCCCAAAAGGCTGATTTTTCAAGATGAAAAGATTGGAAGGAAAAATTTTTCGATTTTCCCAACTCACCAACCTCGACACTATTTCTTTTTTAACCACAAAAAACTAAAAAAAAACCACGACATCATTCCGACAAAAAAAAAAACCCCACGGCATCACTTGCGGCCACTATCTACGACATCGCCCGTGACCGTGATTATATGTGGTCCCCTTACTCATCTCATGATCACGTTTGAACGAGTTTCCTGTCATAATCTTTCGTTTTGAGGAAGCGGTAACTATTTTGCCTTTTTTCAATTTTAATGACTCAACCTCCTTTATAAACGAGTTTGCTGTGTTGTTGTCACCCGTGATCCGTTTGATAAAATGAGAGTCCAGCGCGGATTGTTCGAATAATCAAATTTTAGGTGCAGATTACTTTTAATCATTGAAAATAGAAAATCAGAAGTGCCTCCTTTTTAATTAACTTCATAGTTTCTATTGTCGGAATTGGGCGGTGAAAAAAAGCAGTAAATAATATATTACGTGAGTGGAAAAGATCCGGCATAGGAAATTGCTTTTCTACCATTGTTTATACAAAAAAAAGTCGTTGGAAATATTTTAAACTTTCACAACTGAAACTTATTAAAACGCGAATTGCTTTTCGCCAAAGCGAGACCCACGGGCGCTTTACTTGTTAGTTGTTACGTAGCATTACGGGAATTACGTTTTACATCTTGGGCGGTTACAAACGACGTTTACTTTTTGACAAAAAGAAGAAGTAATAACATAATCACAAACGATGTTAAATTAGTAATATGGAAATTTTAAATAAATGCCTGCATCTTATTTTAAAAAACGACCTAAAGTGTACTCTTTATTTCAAAGGAGTGTCTGGCATTG
Organism: Psidium guajava; assembly: GCA_016432845.1. Lineage (NCBI taxonomy): Eukaryota > Viridiplantae > Streptophyta > Magnoliopsida > Myrtales > Myrtaceae > Psidium > Psidium guajava. The sequence continues at coordinate 36,936,307 of CM028226.1, forward strand.
TCATTATTTTTTTCTTTTTTTCCTTTTCTTTCTTTTTTTTTTCTCGTTCCTCCTTGCCGACCAGCAAGGGCTAGCCTCGCCTGGGCGAGGCGAGGGTTGCCTCAACAACCATAGGCGAGGCCGACTGGCCACCAACGAGGAGGAAGGACAAAAAACAAAGGAAAAAAAATGACGAAAATGCCTTTGGTCAAGCTCCTCTTTAAAACAAAACTAGCACTTCAAGCATTTATTTAAAATAAAGTTTACTTCGTGCATTTATTTTAAAAAAAGAGGACACTTCGGGTCTTTATTTAGAATTTTTCCTTCGTAATATGACTAGTTTAGCATTCTACGCTAATTGCCTCCTATTTTAAAAAATTATTACAACAAAATTAGGCATACACATCACCCTTTGGGATAGCTAGTTTTCACAAAAAGTCATTTCCTCAGAAAAGCGAAGAGATGTTTTTAAGTAGCACCAATACGGACACGCGATACGATACGATACGTGGATATGTCATTTCTAAAAAAATAGAAAATTTTGAAAAATTAAGGCACGGTATATATTTATATATGTATGTCAATGAAAAAATATTTTGTTGGTCATGCTATATATATGTGGATGAAAAATTATTTTGTTGGTCAGCGGCAATTTTAGGGTAGTATAAAAGAAAAATCTCACTTTTTTAGAAATTCTTTTTTTTAGAAATCTAAATGAAAAATATTCATAATTTTCTCAAACTTTCTTTAACCCCTCACCATGTCTTGTCACCATCAATCCTCTCCAAGACTTGTCAACACTACTCCCGAGACTTTCATTTTGCTAGCATTAAACTCCACTGCATCCGAACAAAAAAAAAAGTCCTTTTTCATCTTTCATCTCCATTCATCTCTCTCGACAAAAAAAAAAACTTTCGTTTTGTCCTTCACATGTTTTTTTTTTCATAACAAGATGATAATAACAACTTTGGCATGACGTGAGACATGATCCTAAATTTTAGCCCAACCTCATGTGCCGTCTTTGAATTTTTTATTTCTACGATATGATCAGTGAATTTTTTACATATGTTCAATTTAATCTATGAACTTTATGAAAATATTTAATATTATCTTTTCATTAATTGAAATTCAAGTACAATATTAAGAGTTTGCATATAGTCGATAGACAAAATTTAACTCGTGTCAAAAATCCAATCATTACGTTGAATAAATTAAAAGTCCATGGACAACATTTCGAATTGGGTAAAGTACGAGGACCACAATAAATGAATTTAAAGTTAAAATACCACATTGCACATCATATCAAAATTCAGTAATTATTCGTATCACTTACCATTCTCAATAAATCAAGCATTTCACTAACTATCGGATTAAGGGCCAATAAATTATAAAGTCACTCGTGGAAAATCAGCACTTTGCCATCTTTTTGGAAAAAAGTGGCACAAATAGCCAAGAAAGCTTGGCCCCATAGGGAATGTCGCCTTTGGATTTTTACTTCGCTCAATATGATTTTTGAATTATTTATAAATATTCAATCTAGTTCATGAATTTCAATCTAATCTCCAACATTTTCATATCGTGGAGAAATACTTGCCGACTTCGATGATTTGAACCTGGGGAATTTGTGGACCCCCCCCCCCGGGTCTAATGACATTTGACCAGTTGGTAAGGTTTAATGCCGTTTAATTACCTTAATTAAGACATAGCTAAACGCCAAGAGATCCACGTAATATTACGTAATTTACATTTTTTTGCCGCTGTGTGAATTGGGCAGACAGTACGCCGGAGTTGTCGCGTCGGTTCTTGTCTGTAGCCACGTTATGCGAAGACCGGGGAGGCCCACGTGCATTTCCAGCGATGATGATTGGCAGATTACAATAATAATCACATGATCGATGGCGAAACAGAGGCCGACCATTTAATCAGACGTCAATCACGCAAAGGCCAAAAAAAAAAAAAACATGGCGGGGACTCATAATCCTTTTAAAAGGAGTAAAATAAATTAAAAAAGGGGTTAGGAAAAAAAAACAATCTAAGCAAGCAAAAACCCCTTTACTTATTCTTCTCCTGCTCCTCCTTTCCCTTCTCTCCCGGGAGATAATGAAGCTTAGACCAACGGACCGGATCGGACGATGCGTATAATCTATGACCGTCCGATTGAAATTGAGTTAGGGCACGTATTACAACGTTTCTATTTTTTTTATTTTTGTTCCAAACCTATTTCATAAATGAATTTGGAACAAAAACTCGTTTGGCAACGCAAATCTGTTTTTCTATTTCTGGAATAAAAATCTGTTCCAGAAATAGATTTTGGCCCAAAATCAAAAACAAAATTTTTTTTGTTTCTGGCAGAAATAGAAAAATCTATTTATGTTCCATAAATTATTTCTAGAACAGAATGGATCTCATGCGCGCCCTTATGCTCGAGCTATTTGAATTAGAAAAAAAAGGCGTGATTCCCCCTTAGGAGCAGCATAAAATAATAATAGTAAAGTAAGAAAGGAATAGTATTTTCGAAGCCTAAGGGAGTGCATGAAATGGGTAAGAAAGAATGGCCGGATGTAAATAGATTTAAGCTAATCCTACTGCTACTGCTAATACCATTACTATACCCCTAATGCGGTGTCAATTTCACTATTGGATTTTTGAATGAATGCTGGACTCAGCCACCTCGAATGCCATGTGCCGCATCTTGCAACATTAAATTGAGTGAACGCGGAAATGGTCAAGATGCAAGAAATCTAAAAAAAGAAATGTAGAAAAAAGACAAAAGACAATAAAAAAAAATCGATATTCATAATTACATATGAAATCTCGTCCAAAACACTAGGTAATTGATTGACAAAAAAAAGTTTATCCAATACATTAATTGCAAAGCACGGAAAAACACTGCGTCGATCGACTTTGCTTATCGAACAAAATCGTAATCTCAATTTTGCGTCCCATTTTTATTGAAAATATTAAAATAAATTTTGGAAGAAAGTCAAAAAAAGAAGAAGCCTCAATTTTTGACTATTAATGGACAACTTAGGTGTGCTTAAGCCTCAATTTTTGACTATTGATTGTCAAAAATGGACAACTTAGGTGTGCTTGAATTTGATAAAATTAAGTGTAGTCAAATAAAGACATTTAAGTTTGACAAAAATTAGGTATAGAATTGGCTATAAATATGTGTGGTTTTTCTTGTAAGTTTCATATTAAGGAGGAGAAGAAATAGAGAGAGAGAGAGAGAGAGAGAGAGAGTTCTTGTAAGAACAAGCTTAGAGCAAAGCTTGATTTTATTTGTGTAAAACCTTGGCAAAGGTATTTTGTAGTATTGCTCTCTCATTTGCATTTTTGTTATTCTCTCCAAATTAAATCCTCCAAGCTTCCGCAAAATTCCTCCTTCCTTTTTTTATTTGGTTCCTACATTTGGTATCAGAGCCAAGTTATGGCGTCCACAAGTTCCGTTCAATTTCAACTTCCAAAGTTGAACGGAAAAAATTTCAACAACTGGTCCGTCCAGATGAAGGTTTTGTTCAAATCGCAAGATTTGTGGAACCTGGTGGAGAATGGCTACATCGAAGTAGCTAATAACGAAGAATTCAATGCCATGAGAAAGGAGGAGAAGGATTCGTTGGTGGAGTCCCGAAAAAAGGATCAGAAAGCATTATATGCGATCTTTCAAGCCGTGGAGGAGACGATATTTGAAAAAATATCGAATGCCGAGACCGCCAAAGCAGCGTGGGTGTTGACACCTGATTTTTAATCATTTTTTCTATTGCTAAAGTAATAAAAAATCCATAAAAATTCATAAAATTGAAAAATCAACTTTGGGGACCTTAGCCAAGCCTAGGGAACCAATTTTGACCAAAAAACGATTTTTCATATTTTCAGTATTTTTACGTATTATTTATTTATTTATTTTCGAAAATTAATAGAAAATCCATAAAAATTCATAAAATTGAAAAATCAACTTTGGGAACCTTAGCCAAGCCTAGGGAACGAATTTTGACCAAAAAATAATTTTTCATATTATATATATTTTAATTTTTTTTAAAAAAAATACAAAAATATTTGAAAATTTTGAAAAAATAACATTTGAGGCCAAAAAATACACAAAGATAGTTAATATTTTTATTTTAAATCTATTTTCATATTGGCCATCGCAAATTCAGAAAAATCCAATTCGAGTCACGTGTTCCTTCACGAGTATAATCTCGAATCGGGCCTAAAAAAATTTAATTTGAGTCAACTTATTTTTAACTTTCACTTTTTATGAGTTGTGACATTGTCTTCTAATATTTTAAATTTTCATCTTGGCCCAATTATACCCAGAATGACTTAATTTTGCAAAAGGGATTTAATTAAATTATGCATTATTTTCAGCGACAAGAAATGAGCTTAAAGTTGACATGTGGTAAATTTTGGTGTGTCAAAAATTGTGAGGAGATTTGGACTTAAAGAAATATATTTTTTTCAGGGACTGAATTGTAAATACTTAAAATTCAAGGACTAGAGTGCAAATACCTAACTCTTGAAGGATTATTTTACAAATAATAAAAAGAAGAGTTAGTGGATAAATTAGAATAGAGAAGGGAAGATGAAGAAGAGGAGATGAAGAAAAGAAGTTGGAGAAGAATGGATGGAGAAAATAAGATAAGAATAGAGAAGGGAAGATGGAGATGAAGAAGAGTTAGTAGAGAAATTAGAATGGAAGATAAGAATAGAGAAGGGAAGATGGAGATTAAGAAGAGTTAGTGGAGAAATTAGAATGGGAGATAAATATGGAGAAGGGAAGATGAAGATGAAGAAGAGTTAGTGGAGAGATTAGAATGTGAGATAGAGATAGAGAATGGAAGATGAAAATGAAGAAGAGTTAGTGGAGAAATTAGAATGGGAGATAGAGTTAGTGGAAAAATTAGAATGGGAGATAGATGAGGAGGTTATAAAAGGAGGAAGAAGTGAGCTTGAGAAGGGATTCTTGAGAGAGAAAATTTGAAGTGTTTGGGAGAATTTTTTGGAGAGAAAATTTTGGATGTTTGAGAGAGTTTTGGGAGATTGAAGAAAATTTTGAGAGAAAGAAAATACCAAAAGAGAGAGAATTTTGAAGATGATGGGAGTTTAAAGCTAGGGGTTATCATCACAAATTCCTTCATCGATCAATATAAATCAAGAGTTCATCCTCGTCAACGAGCAAACAAATTCAAGCTAAGTGTTTTTATTTATTCATTTATTTATGGTTTTACTCGCAAATTAGCACAAATTGTATACACTTTCTCCATCTCCTTTTTCTTCCATATTTTATGTCAGGAGAAGGATATCTTTACGTCAACAGCAAAAATCTCGTCGAGATGCAAAAATCGGCCCAGACAAGCTCCTAAGCTGTCCACCGATTTCTCAACTGATCTGTGACTAAAAGTCCCTCTTAATTCAAAAGAAACTCTCTATATTGGGAACATAGAGAGCGAAAATCAATTATAGAAATCCCTCCCAAAAAAATGGGAGATAAGTACTCTTTCTACTCTTCTGGTTTTAGGTGCAGATTAGCACATATTTTGTATACTAACACTTCACTCTATTTTATATCAGGAAGCCGCAGCTCTATATCAATGGTCAATCCTATGGAAGCACAAAATCGGCTTGGAGGAGTCCTCAAGCGCGCACAAATTTCAAATTGTTGAATCAATTCGTTGTATTTCATTTTAAAAAATTCATACCCCAAAATGGAGAGGACAAAGTCCATCCGCAATTTAAATACCTGCACCATAAATCCCAAAGGGAAGAGCCAAGCCAATGCTTAGCCTCCCATTGGAGGTTTTTACTTATAGTAGTTAAATACCTGCACCTTAAATCCCAAAGGGAAGAGCCAAGCCAATGCTTAGCCTCCCATTGGAGGTTTTTACTTACAGTAGCTAAATACCTGCACCTTAAATCCCAAAGGGAAGAGCCAAGCCAATGCTTAGTCTCCCATTGGAGGTTTTTACTTACAGTAGTTAAATACCTGCAACTTAAATACCTGTACCTTAAATCCCAAAGGGAAGAGCCAAGCCAATGCTTAGCCTCCCATTGGAGGTTTTTACTTACAGTAGTTAAATACCTGCAACTTAAATACCTGTACCTTAAATCCCAAAGGGAAGAGCCAAGCCAATGCTTAGCCTCCCATTGGAGGTTTTTACTTACAGTAGTTTAAATACTTGCAACTTAAATACCTGTACCTTAAATCCCAAAGGGAAGAGCCAAGCCAATGCTAGGCCTACCATTGGAGGTGTTTATTCACTGTCATGTACTTCCTATAATTTAATTTTTGAATCATCAGACCCAAAAGATGAGTAGGTCGTAATACTGCACAGAAGTCGTTAACACACTCCCTCTTTCGGCTTCAGGGAATCTTTAACACTTAAAAAAATATAACAAATAAAAATATATACCATCCATGCATCCTATTTAAAAAGTGAAAACACAAAAGAGAATACCCTACTAGAGCTTTAGGAATAAACCAAGCCTGAGTTGCCGGATTAGGATATCCATGAAATTAAGGTACCGAAAGGGCATTAGTTTTAATTAACTAGTGTAACCAAGTCCCCGAGCTCATAATCTCTGGTTCGCAGGAATAAATTAGTTCTCCCGCTAATTTATTTAGGTTTCTAATCGACCTACCAAGAACGATTAGTGGCGACTCCAAATTTCAAAATCATTTAAACAAAAACCAAAGTTGCGATTCGGTAGGGCTTGGGAGGGTCCGCATTAGGTTAGTCAAATCTAATTAACCTAATAATCCGTTAACCCCTAGAATTAATAAAAATATTTTTAGAGGGTCGCGACAGCTTGGCGACTCCACTGGGGACGGGATTTTTAAATTTTCGAAAAAAGATACCAATTGGAATACTTAAATTTTTTCGAAATTTTAAAAGTCTTAGTGGACTTAAGCCAATGAAAATTTCATGGATATCTCGCTTCTGGCGATTTTGCTTGGGACTCATTCTATAGGTGTTATATGTTTTTGCAGGATGGGAGTTATAAGGGGCGGAGTGTTTGGCTAACCCATTTGTTTTGCAGGCTTGGTGTTGGGATTATGTTTAATTTCACACATTTTTAGAAGCGCTGTTTTGATATCAATTGTCGTGCATGTCTTGCATATTCTGAGGATCACAACACCTGCACACACAAGCGTCTAAACCCAAGTCGCGAAATTTTTCCTAGGTAACCATAGATAGGGATCGAATATGCAAAGCTCCTGCGTCGATTGCGCTTGGGTTGACCATATTTTATCCCGCTCATTATCTGAATTGACAATTCTTCCCATTGTGATTTGATTGCGCGGAGGGTAAGGTTGTCAATTCAGATAGTGGGGGCCTTTTAGGTCCATACCCTGTCTCTCCTTCTTTTATTTTCTAGAGTTCACTCCTCACTTGAGTCATGCGCATGACTATGTGATTTGCATTTCTCCAAGGTAAAAGTAAGTTCTCTAATTTTATCTTGTATTTATTTTCGGTCGGTTCATGCTAGGTGTTAGTCAGTTTTTGAGCTTGATATTACGACCATTCTTTTAAAAGAAAATAAAAATTAAATTTGTCCCTCATTTCTTTTAAAAAAAATTTTGAAAAAATGATGTGAAAAATCCCTTCATGGGAATTTTATTAACCAATAAGGGATTTTTGTCATGTTTTTATTGCTTCAATAAAAATGAAATTTTCCTGACAAATTTACCTCTGAAAATTTATTCTGATAAAAAGGAAATTCCTTCAAAAATTTTAGTAAACGTCAAGAGATTTTGTCACATTCCTTAAAAAATAAAATAAAAAAAGAGTAATAAATCTGCAAAAAAATTCTGTATTAACCCTTTTCTTCCTAAGGGAATTTTTTCTTTCTGATTTCTCTATAAAATAGAAAAAATCAAATTGGACTAATATAGGAGTCATGGACCGACATTCCTTGTGTCGCATACTAATTATATCATTTTCTTTTGCAGGGAGATCCTAGATACCCTAGACGGGTGTAAAAATTAAGTTCAAAATATATCAAGAATCATCTTCAGAAATACCAAAAGACGAAAAACACTGAGGCTTCAACCGTTAATTCCGGGGGGCAAACGAACACTGTCCATCTTTGACAGACAGAGTTATGTCAATCCGTAAACTTGTATGGGCAGTGTATTCTGATATGACGGTGGATTTATACTGATTAAACACGGGGGCATATTATGTATTGCAGAGGATCCCGCGTCTTTTGAAAGATAATATGGATTATATAATCATAACCCATGAAACAAATACCTTTACCTGATTAAATCAACCAGAGACCGATCTTAAAATTTCCTCTTATCCGAAACATGCGGAGGGCTTTAGAGGACCGAGGTTCTATTAATGAACGTGGCCCACGGGAATTTCTCCCGACGCTACAGGCGACCGACACGAGCAAGTGGACGCCGAAAGAAATAAAATATGGATAAAAGTGGGCACACAACAGGTGGCCGGATTTATTACCAGCGCACTGATCGAGTTGTCATAGCGTTATTGTTTGTGATCTCAAGATGGATAGTGGGGGCCACCGCCGAACCCTTCATCAATGTTCTCGATATCATCGTCTGGAGCAATTAAACAAGAACATCAAGAAAAACATTAAGCCTCGACATCTTCGGTACCTCAAATCGTTCTGTTATGCTATGCGGAAGAAACGATAGCAGGAAAATTAAACAAAAAAAAACACGTGAAGCTTTTCTTTCATTCCATTCATCAAAGAGCATTACAACAGCTCACTGGGGAGGAAAAGTAAAGCCAAACTGAGCCCTGATAACCATTACGAAGGAGCTCAACTGACTCTCCAAACAGTTGATACTCCGGGTGCACCGGGCGTTCTCAGGATCAAGCTCCGCGAGCCTAAAGAAGAGGCGATCGCGCTTCTCCTTAGCCTAGGCCATACTGGCCTCGTAATGCTCGACAGCAAACTCCAAGTCCGAAATCGCCGCCCTCTCGAAAGCAATATCTACCGTAATGTCATCAAGTCTCTCCTGCAGCCAACCGCATTTGCACCTCATCATAATATTGCTCGGCTCCTGTTCGGCGTAAGTTCGGACCAAGGCCAGACGGTCCACCAACTTTCCCCTCTCACGAACTAGCCACGAAAGCTGATCATTGGCAAACTTGAAGGCTTTCTTGTGATTATCAGCCATAAATGTGACTATTTCCAGACGCTCGTGCCGGTCTCGGTAACGAGCTTTCACGATGGCAGTCACAATGACCGTCTCATAAGCGCGGTTATAGGCAGCCAGAAAATTAATGAAGAGGGTCGGGAAGTTCCGATACTCCCTCCCCAGTTGGGTACCCTCAACAGAAGCAGCGTCTAGGGTCCTGAATAAACCGAGGATTTCAGCCTCAACGGTAGAGTTTTGGGCTATATGAGCGTAACCTCTACCAAGAAGATTGTAGAGTCTCTCCCACCCAGCCAGGATTTCGGCGGAGAAGGTATGGTTAGGAGAATTGGCCATTTTTGAAAGCAGATCATGAAAGAAAGGAGGAGAGAGGCGAGGCAGATGATCGGAATGCGAAGGTGATAATCTGCTTCAATTTAAATAATGATTTCACAGGGGCAGTCCTTATTGGTCGAGTTTTTTCTATCTACCATTCTCTGTCGGCAACACCCCCGCTGGCTCGAATTCCAGTCAAGCGGCAACCTCAAGCTGAGCAGACCCGACGTCTCTGCAGAAAAGTTGGACGGGCTGCCACCACTTTGAAAAAGAAAGAATAAAAAACGAGCTGAGTGGGAGACAAAGAAATTTTCGGCAGAAAAGGAGATACGACTCGTCTTTATTGGAGGACCCGCCAGTAAATCGACGGTGGAGATCTTGACAAGGGCCCTCTACCACGAAAAGAAAAAAGGAAGACGAACTGAGCGAGAAACAAGGATTTCCCCTTTGATCAAAAGCTGAATATCAGATTTTCTCCCTCGAAAAATCTAATAGCACTGCCCGTGAAGAGGGAAGTCGTTGCTATTGCCAGAGAGAGAACTTGTCCTCATTTGATAGTGAGAGTTCATTCGCAAGAACTCGCAGGAGAAAGATAGAGAGGAAGGAGTTCTCGTGGGAGAGGAATTCAAAACCTTCACCATCAAAGCATCGGCTTTCAAAGCCTGTTACGAGAAACCATCGACGATCTCGTGATCCCTCAAGTCCAAGAAGACATCCTGAGGCGGTCTCGAGTCGGCAGTCCTAGATCCAGAAATATGTCGAGCATTAGGGAAACGGGCGCATGTTCAACCCTGGTCGAAGCTAATGAAGTTCCTTACCCTGAGGGTCTACTGGTCATGGCCATTGACGGTAATCCAGTCTCTCTGTCAATTCTTGTTACCGTATTGAGAAAATGCCGGTATAAGGTTGTAGCTCAAGCAAAGGCGACAGAGGCCTTAGAGATATTAAGGAGGAGTGGTGACCAGTTTGATATCGTCCTCACCGCCATGGTAGGGATTGACATGGATGTTTTCACTCTCTTGGAAGTCATCAATTCTAAATTAAACATGCCAGTCCTCGTAATATCGGCAAGCGATGATCAGCAAGCCATAATGAAGGCTGTCTTAAATGGGGCCCAAGACGTCGTAACGAAACCAGTTAGGGTTCAGATGCTTCAAAACATATGGCAGCACGTGGTAAGGAAGCAATTGCACGACCATGAGAACAAGTATCAAGCCTTCAATTTTGTTCCAAGCAACTGGAGAAAGAAGATGAGTTGGTCTCCCGAGCTGCATCGTATGTTTGTTAATGCAGTTCAACAGGTAGGAATCGATTCGGCACGGCCGTAACATATACTGGAAATTATGAACGTAGAGGGACTCACTAAAGCAAATGTTTCGAGTCATCTTCAGAAGTACAGAAAAAGGGTGAGAGAACACAATGCAGCTCAGAATCAAGAAAACCAAGGCGGGACTGATCCAAGCCTGAACGTCGAGTCTCCTCGCCACCATAAGTTCCCCAGGTTAGCATGGGGCGAGCCACTTCCCATCATCAACCAAGCTAGTAACCATGCCATCAATCCCCCAGGCGTTAATCAAAGTATCCACCAGAATCACCCTAATACTCTTCAAGAGTATAGACCGCAGGAGCAGTGTATTCAGATTCCTTGGTTTGAGCACCAACCTGTGGCTAGAACTCATCCCATGATCAGCGCGCCTGCGCAGCCAGAGAATCAGACAAGAAGTTATCCTGAGCACTTCCACTTCTCTAATCCTCGAATGGAAGGAGTTTTTGGCAGCAGGACAGTTGGTGATCCCCACACTTTCTCGAGTAATGATGAAGGCTCCAGCACGAGAAGTCAAATTGCTCATGGCGAGGACAGAATGAGAAATCTACCGCCAGCATTTGCCAACAACAATGCCCAATTCGAGCATCAGTTGCTGGAAGGTTCAAGAGATTACCCAGATGATGAGCTTACTGCCCTGGTCAACCAGTTTAGGGTTGACAGACGTCCCAAGCCGCGATCAGGAGCCAGTGAGTAGGGACTCTCAAACATCGGTTATCCACACCCGAACCAACACGAGACTAGCTGATTATCGAAGAGCCACAGGAGAGGCAGAACTGACCTTGAATAAGTGCACCTTTCATTTCATGCTTAATTCCCCTGCGTATGATATTTTCCAGCTTTCTAGGTGTCTCGATTTAATTCAAGGACAAGGGGGCAATTTATTTATCCGGTCGAATGCGTGAATCCCTTTTTATGCTAGATTTAGGGCGGATTAATTTGTGGCAACGTCGCTGACTGCCATAATGAGAAATGTTGAATGGCCTCACGTAGGGAAATTTCAAGTGAAATGCCCAGGCGAGCTCGAAGACGGGTAATTGTGTGTCGTTCCAATTTACTCTTAATCGTTGCAAAATGCTAAATTGGATTTGTTCCATTCTCACCCAGGGAATCGCAAAGTGCCTCAAGAGTGTCGCAAAATAAAATGACCCAATGGAACGCGATAGGACTCATTTGCCTCGAAGGTAACCTTCAAATTAAAGGAGCCCTCCGGTCCACGGACCCGATGGCATAGAAAATGATGATGGTCCAAGGCAACCCGAAAGAAAATAAGGCCCAACTAAGCAAAGCACATATGTGGCAAGCTCAAAGTGAAGGGCAACTCGGGACATACAATTCAATCCAATCCAAATGAAGGAACTTCCTCAATTCAAATTCAATGGAAGTATACACAAGGGTAAAACAGTATCGTTCCAATTTTTCTAGAATATGAAGAACATATACTGCCGCATTCTCTTTCATTTTTGCAGGGGAAGTCTCTACTGGCCAGATTTTCCTGTCTACCATTCCCTATCAGTATCACCTCCGCTACTCGTCTCCAATCTCGAGCCAAGCAAATCCGACGTCTCTACGGAAAAGTTGGACGGGACGCCACTACTTTGAAAAAGAAAGGATAAAAAATAAGCTGAGTGGGAGACAAAGACATTTACGGCAGAAAAGAGATACGACTCGTCTTTATTGAAGAACTCGCCAGCAAATTGACGGTGGAGACAGCAACAAGGGGCCCCCTTCCACGGAAAGATGGAAGGAGACGAGCTGGGCGAGAGATACGATGAAAAGAAAATCGAGAAAGCCAGAACACTCAAGAGAGGCAATACAGTTGCTAAACCCACGTCTAATTTTAAAGGAGACATCTTCTTGATAATTCTCATTCGTGCTCGAAAGAGAGACTCTTAAAGCATACGCAGTCTCCCAGAAAAATCCAGAGAGTGAAAATACAAGAAGAGATATCAAACTTTGAGAAATCGTTAACCAAATCGAAGATGTCTCAACCCAACACACTTGAAAGTTATCGTTACTTCCTGAATATGGGAGAGGAAGAGTTCGAAGCCATATTTGGGATCGAGCCTATGGAGCCCGGCCCTTCCACCGACGACGTCCAAGAGCCCGGTAAGGACAATGACAACAACGGTAAAGGTCAAAAGAAGCGTTACCGTCGCCATACTGAGGAGCAAGTACGAAAGCTTGAAGCTTTCTTCAGAACGTGCCCTATGCCAGACGGCAAACAAAAAATAGAACTGAGTCAAGAGTTAGGACTTGAACCTTCGCAAATCAAGTTCTGGTTTCAAAATAGACGAACCCGAATGAAGACTCGTCATGAGCACAACGAAGCCGAGTTTCTAAGAGTTGAAAATGAAAACCTCCGAGCGGAAAACAAGATGTATAAAGAAACTTTTGACTCCGCCACCTGCCCCAACTGCAATAGCCTCCTCCTCACCCTCGATGAAATGTATGATCTGAGGATCGAAAATGCACGTTTAAGAGGTGAGTTAGACCAGTTTATAACAGGATCGAGTTCTGTTGGAGCAAGGTACAAAAAGACCAATGATACTGGATCAGCATCAATACCTCCCGAGGAAGAAGGGACAGATCACCACCAAGCGGACATTGACGATGATCTTTTCTCCATAATCAACCAGTTTGATATCGGTAAAGCATCGGGACTGTGATGCACTTGTTCAGCCAGTGACCACCAGACCTTCAATATGGCCGATGCATACCTAATTTGGGATGAAGCAAGCTGATCATGGGAGAGCCTGCAGAGGAAGCAGAACTGATCCTGAATGAGTGAATGTGTTTTATTTCCTTGCGTGATATGTTTTTCTGCTTTTGTGAAAGTGTAAAAGCAAGGAGTAATAATCCGACTTCCCCCTATTAAATGCTCGAATCCGCCACCTCACCAACCTCGCGACGAATTGATGGCGAGTAAAAATCTGCATAAACCTGAAGGGTAACTCCGTATCGTTTCAATTTACCCTCAGTTGCTCCAAGTTTTAAAATTAAGCCCATTCTATTCTCAGGAAATTGCAAATCGACCCGAGAACGCAATCATATCCGAATACAGGTTGGATAAAATTTGGGGGCAAATCAACTCATGGGCATTACCACGGGATAGACAGCTTCGGACAAAGGAAAGTACAAGCGAAAGACGCGAACAATCTCAGAAATGGGTAATTCTGTATCGTTCTAATGTGCACATAATCATCTCAAGTCTTGAATTGTCTTATTCCATTCTTAACAGGGATTGCAAATTACCTCGAGAAATACCGTAACATGGCCCAAGGTGATACAACAGGGCTGCGTTATCCCCAAGGATTAACCCTTGAAAAGAAAGCCCCATGGACACCTACGGTCCAATGGACCGAATGGTATGGGGGATGACAGTAGGTCCGAAATATTCCGAGTTCGATCCCCAAGGGTGGGGAATGTTGTATGTATTATAAATAAATGAAACAACTTTTTGTGCATTTCTTTTTTTACAAACAGGAATACTCGACGAGTAATATCAAAGTCAGTATTTTACCATAGTCTTCCCATAATGGTGAGGCGCCCAACAAAAGTCGAGGAAAATTCAATCCAATAAAACTGGTAAAAGACTCGTGCAAGACATTCAAGATGAAGGGTAAATCAGTATCGTTTTCAATTTATCCCTTTTAATACTGGCTGATATGTCTCTTTTTCTTTTTACAGGAAATATTTACACTAACATTTAACATGTTGAAGGAGACAAATCCAAAAGAAAATTATGATCATCTGACAAGATCTATTCTGGTGAAAAATGGGGCAAATTGATCACAAGCTCTGAAGCGAAAAAGCAAATATGTCTTCCTTATCTCGTTTGATTTCGAGAATAATTTCTCTGCTTTTTACAGGGGCATTCAACCGCTAAACCGTGGCGGTCGCTGTCATTAAACAAACCGAAATGCTCCCTCACCCATATGCTTCATCACGTAGAGACAAAGTTTGAGACGAACCACCCCTCGACATAAGGAGTAGGCTTCCCAATTTGTTCGGTCCGCCCACATACCAGGGGCAATTTAAATCCGCCCATATTTGCACATTATATAAACACACGTAATGCTAAAAAATTGTCACATCTGCATTGTGCTTACACAGTTCATGAATTATGTATGACTATTCCGTGTGTTTAACTTACCAACTCCAACTTAGAGCATAAACTGCACAGGAGACATCAAATGTGCAGAATGGGGCATGACAGGATGAGGAAAGGCAAACCATTTCCACGCAAGTCTAACATTTTAATTTACAGATAAACAGCCTTTCCCCAGAGTGAGAGAAGGCCCTTTCGGATTGAAGTCCCCCATTCAGATTACATTCGAGGCGTTCATACTATGAGGACCTCCTTAAACAGAATTGGTAATGCAAGCTTGACAGAATAGTTTTGCATGATCCATATTTGGATTGATTGCATCATGAGTTATCACACAGACTACTTCTAATCATTGCCGACTTGGTTGAATAGTTTTACATGAACCGATCAACTCATTGATGAAAATGCTTGCACATGTTACCTCTGATACTGCCTGACAGGCAACACATTCCCAATGTTCAAACTACCTTCCAAAGTCTTGAAATTCATTCAGCGATTATTGAATGAACAAGCCTGGTTGTCGAGAAGCCACCAAGCATTTCTTCCAAATTCTCAGGTAAGTATATCTTCAACCTGAATCTTTCAAGAGAATGAATTCTGACGGTTGTTGGGGTACTCGAATCCATTGCGGTACATACAGGTATCCACCTTCTTCAATAAAGCATGATTTGTCTCAAGGACAGAAATGTTCGAGACCTTTTGATCTCTGCCTCTTTGGTTTATTCCTAAAGCGACAGGATAATATAATTTTGGTTTGAGCTTCTGCAGGATTCCTGATCTTTCCAGATTCCAGAATGGCACCCTTTGAGGTACACCAAGTCCTTCTTACAGGCAAAATAAGTCCTTCTTACAGGCAAACCAAGTCCTTCTTACAGGCAAATCAAGTCCTTCTTATAGGCACAAAGTCCTTCTTACAGGCAAATCAAGTCCTTCTTACAGGCAAAACAAGTCCTTCTTACAGGCACAAAGTCCTTCTTACATGCAAATCAAGTCCTTCTTACAGGCAAAACAAGTCCTTCTTACAGGCAAAACAAGTCCTTCTTACAGGCAAATCAAGTCCTTCTTACAGGCATAAAGTCCTTCTTATAGGCAAACCAAGTTCTTCTTACAGGCACCAAGTCCTTCTTACAGGCATAAAGTCCTTCTTACAGGCAAACCAAGTCCTTCTTACAGGCAAACCAAGTCCTTCTTACAGGCAAAACAAGTCCTTCTTACAGGCACAAAGTCCTTCTTACAGGCAAATCAAGTCCTTCTTACAGGCAAAACAAGTCCTTCTTACAGGCATAAAGTCCTTCTTATAGGCAAACCAAGTTCTTCTTACAGGCACCAAGTCCTTCTTACAGGCATAAAGTCCTTCTTACAGGCAAACCAAGTCCTTCTTACAGGCAAACCAAGTCCTTCTTATAGGCACCAAGTCCTTCTTATAGGCAAACTAAGTCCTTCTTACAGGCAAACCAAGTCCTTCTTACAGGCACAAAGTCCTTCTTACAGGCAAATCAAGTCCTTCTTACAGGGACAAAGTCCTTCTTACAGGCAAATCAAGTCCTTCTTACAGGCACAAAGTCCTTCTTACAGGCATAAAGTCCTTCTTACAGGCAAACAAAGTCCTTCTTACAGGCAAATCAAGTCCTTCTTACAGGCAAAAAGTCCTTCTTACAGGCAAAACAAAGTCCTTCTTACAGGCAAACAAAGTCCTTCTTACAGGCAAATCAAGTCCTTCTTATAGGCAAAGCAAGTCCTTCTTACAGGCACAAAGCTCTTCTTACAGGCAAAGCACCAAGTCCTTTTTACTGGCACCAAGTCCTTTCTACAGGCACCAAGTCCTTCTTACAGGTATCTTCATGTGGTGACCTACCATACGGGTCAAATCTCAATCAAAATTTAATCAGTAGAATCCTTTTATTAGGAATCTACCATGGTACGACCCACCATACGGGTCAAATGGTATGACCCACCATACGGGTCAAATTTTAATTCAATTTTTAATCAGTAGAATCCTTTTATTAGGAATCTACCATGGGTTGATCCACCATACGGGTTCAAGTTCAACCACCCTAAAGTTTTTTTATATAACGAATCCTTAGGTTCTCATTTCATTTTCAGTGGAACAATCATGTCACGACTCTTTTTATTTCCTTGTATTGAGTCGATAAGAATCCAGGTGTCATCTCGTCTTTGAAATGAACCTCTACCGAGCTTCCTTTCAAAGAGGGGCAGCTGTTGACACCTGATTTTTAATCATTTTTTCTATTGCTAAAGTAATAAAAAATCCATAAAAATTCATAAAATTGAAAAATCAACTTTGGGGACCTTAGCCAAGCCTAGGGAACCAATTTTGACCAAAAAACGATTTTTCATATTTTCAGTATTTTTACGTATTATTTATTTATTTATTTTCGAAAATTAATAGAAAATCCATAAAAATTCATAAAATTGAAAAATCAACTTTGGGAACCTTAGCCAAGCCTAGGGAACGAATTTTGACCAAAAAATAATTTTTCATATTATATATATTTTAATTTTTTTTAAAAAAAATACAAAAATATTTGAAAATTTTGAAAAAATAACATTTGAGGCCAAAAAATACACAAAGATAGTTAATATTTTTATTTTAAATCTATTTTCATATTGGCCATCGCAAATTCAGAAAAATCCAATTCGAGTCACGTGTTCCTTCACGAGTATAATCTCGAATCGGGCCTAAAAAAATTTAATTTGAGTCAACTTATTTTTAACTTTCACTTTTTATGAGTTGTGACATTGTCTTCTAATATTTTAAATTTTCATCTTGGCCCAATTATACCCAGAATGACTTAATTTTGCAAAAGGGATTTAATTAAATTATGCATTATTTTCAGCGACAAGAAATGAGCTTAAAGTTGACATGTGGTAAATTTTGGTGTGTCAAAAATTGTGAGGAGATTTGGACTTAAAGAAATATATTTTTTTCAGGGACTGAATTGTAAATACTTAAAATTCAAGGACTAGAGTGCAAATACCTAACTCTTGAAGGATTATTTTACAAATAATAAAAAGAAGAGTTAGTGGATAAATTAGAATAGAGAAGGGAAGATGAAGAAGAGGAGATGAAGAAAAGAAGTTGGAGAAGAATGGATGGAGAAAATAAGATAAGAATAGAGAAGGGAAGATGGAGATGAAGAAGAGTTAGTAGAGAAATTAGAATGGAAGATAAGAATAGAGAAGGGAAGATGGAGATTAAGAAGAGTTAGTGGAGAAATTAGAATGGGAGATAAATATGGAGAAGGGAAGATGAAGATGAAGAAGAGTTAGTGGAGAGATTAGAATGTGAGATAGAGATAGAGAATGGAAGATGAAAATGAAGAAGAGTTAGTGGAGAAATTAGAATGGGAGATAGAGTTAGTGGAAAAATTAGAATGGGAGATAGATGAGGAGGTTATAAAAGGAGGAAGAAGTGAGCTTGAGAAGGGATTCTTGAGAGAGAAAATTTGAAGTGTTTGGGAGAATTTTTTGGAGAGAAAATTTTGGATGTTTGAGAGAGTTTTGGGAGATTGAAGAAAATTTTGAGAGAAAGAAAATACCAAAAGAGAGAGAATTTTGAAGATGATGGGAGTTTAAAGCTAGGGGTTATCATCACAAATTCCTTCATCGATCAATATAAATCAAGAGTTCATCCTCGTCAACGAGCAAACAAATTCAAGCTAAGTGTTTTTATTTATTCATTTATTTATGGTTTTACTCGCAAATTAGCACAAATTGTATACACTTTCTCCATCTCCTTTTTCTTCCATATTTTATGTCAGGAGAAGGATATCTTTACGTCAACAGCAAAAATCTCGTCGAGATGCAAAAATCAGCCCAGACAAGCTCCTAAGCTGTCCACCGATTTCTCAACTGATCTGTGACTAAACGTCCCTCTTAATTCAAAAGAAACTCTCTATATTGGGAACATAGAGAGCGAAAATCAATTATAGAAATCCCTCCCAAAAAAATGGGAGATAAGTACTCTTTCTACTCTTCTGGTTTTAGGTGCAGATTAGCACATATTTTGTATACTAACACTTCACTCTATTTTATATCAGGAAGCTGCAGCTCTATATCAATGGTCAATCCTATGGAAGCACAAAATCGGCTTGGAGGAGTCCTCAAGCGCGCACAAATTTCAAATTGTTGAATCAATTCGTTGTATTTCATTTTAAAAAATTCATACCCCAAAATGGAGAGGACAAAGTCCATCCGCAATTTAAATACCTGCACCATAAATCCCAAAGGGAAGAGCCAAGCCAACGCTTAGCCTCCCATTGGAGGTTTTTACTTATAGTAGTTAAATACCTGCAACTTAAATACCTGCACCTTAAATCCCAAAGGGAAGAGCCAAGCCAATGCTTAGCCTCCCATTGGAGGTTTTTACTTACAGTAGTTAAATACCTGCACCTTAAATCCCAAAGGGAAGAGCCAAGCCAATGCTTAGTCTCCCATTGGAGGTTTTTACTTACAGTAGTTAAATACCTGCAACTTAAATACCTGTACCTTAAATCCCAAAGGGAAGAGCCAAGCCAATGCTTAGCCTCCCATTGGAGGTTTTTACTTACAGTAGTTAAATACCTGCAACTTAAATACCTGTACCTTAAATCCCAAAGGGAAGAGCCAAGCCAATGCTTAGCCTCCCATTGGAGGTTTTTACTTACAGTAGTTTAAATACTTGCAACTTAAATACCTGTACCTTAAATCCCAAAGGGAAGAGCCAAGCCAATGCTAGGCCTCCCATTGGAGGTGTTTATTCACTGTCATGTACTTCCTATAATTTAATTTTTGAATCATCAGACCCAAAAGATGAGTAGGTCGTAATACTGCACAGAAGTCGTTAACACACTCCCTCTTTCGGCTTCAGGGAATCTTTAACACTTAAAAAAATATAACAAATAAAAATATATACCATCCATGCATCCTATTTAAAAAGTGAAAACACAAAAGAGAATACCCTACTAGAGCTTTAGGAATAAACCAAGCCTGAGTTGCCGGATTAGGATATCCATGAAATTAAGGTACCGAAAGGGCATTAGTTTTAATTAACTAGTGTAACCAAGTCCCCGAGCTCATAATCTCTGGTTCGCAGGAATAAATTAGTTCTCCCGCTAATTTATTTAGGTTTCTAATCGACCTACCAAGAACGATTAGTGGCGACTCCAAATTTCAAAATCATTTAAACAAAAACCAAAGTTGCGATTCGGTAGGGCTTGGGAGGGTCCGCATTAGGTTAGTCAAATCTAATTAACCTAATAATCCGTTAACCCCTAGAATTAATAAAAATATTTTTAGAGGGTCGCGACAGTGGGATATTTTGCAAAAATCCTACAAGGGCGACGATCGTGTTCGAAGAGTTCGGCTTCAAACACTTCGAGGTGATTTTGAGTCTTTAAGCATGAATGATTCTGAATCTATCTCTTTGTATTTTGATCGTGTACAAAACATCGTTAACCAATTGAGGGTTAATGGTGAAACACTCCAAGATGTACGAGTCGTAGAAAAAATCTTGAGGTCTTTGACTGAAAGATTTGACTACGTTGTTGCGGCAATCGAAGAAGGCCAAGATATATCAACTATGACGTTGGAGCGGTTGATGGGTTCATTATGCTCGCATGAGCAAAGAATGAATCAGAAGTCCGTCAGTTCATATCCCGAGCAAGCTTTGCAAAGTCGTATCGCTCCATCAAATCGAGGAAGCTATCAAGGAGGTCGAGGTCGCGGAGGAGGCCAAGGAAGAGGTGGAAATTCCAATTTCACCGGGAAATTTAAAACACGTGACAAATCAAAAGTCAAGTGTTTTAAGTGCAACAAGTTCGGACATTACAAATCCGAATGCCATGCAAAGGCGACGTACGAACAGGCGGAGCACGCACATACCACTGATGCTGAAGAATACATGGTGCTAGCATGTAAGAAGGATGACTCAAGCACTGTAGATACCAACATATGGTATCTAGATACTGGTTGCAGCAATCATATGACTGGCCGGAAGGAATTATTCTCGCAATTGGATGAGACGAGTCGTGGTGAAGTCAACTTTGGGAATAAATCAAAAATTCCCGTGATGGGCAAAGGTAACATTAATATCAAGTCAAAAGATGGTACTAATGTTGCTATTGCAGATGTTTACTTTGTGCTAGGACTTTTTTGGAATTTGCTAAGTGTTGGGCAATTTTCCGAAAAAGGCCACAAAGTTCACATTGAAAATGGAATTTGCACCATCAGAGGTGTCAACAACAAGTTGATCACAACGGTGCAAATGACGAAGAACCGGATGTTTCCCATGACTCTTCAGACGAAGAATCTCTTGAGTTTTCAAGCGATGATGAAAGACAACAACTGGCTGTGGCATCTTCGATACGGTCATCTAAATTTTCGTGGACTAAAACTACTGGTTCAGAAAAGGATGGTGACCGGCATGCCTTTAATCGAATGTCCAGATCGTCCATGCGAAGGATGTCTCGTTGGAAAACAACATCGAGAATCATTTCCAGTAGGGAAAGCCAGAAGAGCAAAGCAACTTTTGGAGCTGGTACATACAGATATATGTGGCCCTATTGAGGTTAAATCAGTCGGACAAAAAAGGTACATGCTGATTTTTGTTGATGATTTTACCAGAAAAACTTGGATATATTTCTTGAGAGAAAAATCTGAAGCATTTGCCAAGTTCAAAGAATTTAAAGTCTATGTTGAAAAACATAGTGGCTTTAATCTGAAGACGTTGAGATCGGATAGAGGAGGAGAATTTACCTCAAATGAATTTGACAAATTTTGTAAAATTCATGGAGTAAAACGTCAGTTGACTGCCAGCTATACACCTCAGCAAAATGGTATAGCAGAAAGAAAGAACAGGACAATTTTTGAAATGGCAAGAAGTATGTTAAAAGCCAAAAATTTGCCTAAGAATTTTTGGGCAGAAGCGGTTGCTTGTGCTGTATTTGTACTAAACAGGTGTCCAACAAGGAGTGTTCTTGGAAGAACCCCAGAAGAGGCTTGGAGCGGCAACAAGCCAGATGTTTCGTTTCTACGAGTATTTGGGTGCATGGCATATCCCCATATACCAGATGAACGAAGAAAGAAGTTGGATGACAAAAGCGAGAAGTGCATCTTCATTGGCTATAGTGACACAACTAAAGGTTATAAGCTGTATAACCCAGTCACTGAAAAGGTAATTATCAGCAGGGATGTCCAGTTTTTTGAAGATGAAGCTTGGGACTGGAACCAAAAGGGTGACCAGAAAAGCATCACCATCGAAGATGAACCATTGGAGAAAGAAATAGAAGAGCCTCCATCATCTTCAACTAGTGGTACATCTTCACCAACAGCAGCTTCAGAACCACCACTACGTCGTTCACAACGACTGAGGGAGACGCCAGCAAAATTCAGAGATTACGTGGTCACAGGAGGCGATGGCAGTGATAATAACGGAATCACTGATGAAACATTGGTAAACTTTTGTTTGTTTGCTGAATGTGATCCTGTAACCTATGATGAAGCAGCTGCAGATGAAAGGTGGATTCATGCAATGGATGAAGAGATTCACTCCATTGAGAAGAATGACACATGGGTGCTAACTTCTTTACCACCTGGTAAGAAACCCATTGGTGTCAAGTGGGTGTACAAGACGAAGTACAAACCCAACGGTCAGGTGGACCGTTACAAGGCCAGACTGGTTGTAAAGGGCTACAAGCAAAAGCCAGGTATTGATTATTTTGAAGTATTTGCACCAGTGGCTCGGATGGATACCATCCGGATGATCTTAGCACTTACAGCTCAAAATCATTGGAAGATCCATCAAATGGATGTGAAATCAGCATTCCTCAATGGTGTTCTTGAAGAGGAAGTCTACGTGGAGCAACCACAGGGTTATGAGAAAGGGCATGAAAATCAAGTTTACAAACTGAAGAAGGCTTTGTATGGGCTAAAACAAGCACCTCGTGCTTGGTACACGCGTATCGACACATACCTGTTAGAGCGTGATTTTCAAAAGTGCCCGTATGAGCATACACTGTATATCAAGTCAAATACTAACGGTAACATAATAATTGTGTGCCTTTATGTTGATGACTTGATATTTACAAGCAGCTGTGAAAAAATGTTTTCAGAATTCAGGGAGGCTATAACTAGCCAGTTCGAGATGACTGATTTAGGATTGATGTCCTATTTTCTTGGGCTTGAAGTGAAGCAGACAGATAATGGCATATTTATTTCACAGCAGAAATATGCTAATGATATTCTGAAGCGATTAAAAATGGAATCGCTCAAACCAATTCGAACTCCCGTAATTGAACGTTTGGAGCTGAAGAAAGAAGGAACCGGTGAATTGGTAAATCCCACTTATTTCAAAAGCATTGTTGGCAGTTTAAGATATTTGGCTTCTACAAGACCAAATATTACCTATGGAGTGGGAATTATTAGCAGGTTCATGGAGAAACCATACCAATCACATTTACAGGCGGCAAAAAGAATTTTGCGGTATGTCAGTGGAACTCGTGATCATGGAATTTTATATTCTTATACTGACAACTTTGATCTGTTGGGGTATACAGATAGTGATTGGGCAGGTGATACTGAGACTCGAAAGAGTACTTCAGGGTATGCTTTCTTTCTTGGATCAGGAGTAATTTCTTGGTCTTCGAAAAAACAGCAGGTTGTTGCACTCTCGACAGCTGAAGCAGAATACATGGCATTAGCTTCAGGGGCTTGTCAAGCAATATGGCTTCGATGGATGCTGCGTGAATTGATGCATGAACAAGCAAGTCCTACTAAATTGATGTGTGACAATAAGTCAGCTATTGCATTAGCCAAGAATCCTGTATTTCATGGCAGGAGCAAGCACATCGACATCAAGTATCACTATATTCGTGAGCAAGTCAAAGATGGTGAAATTGAACTTAATTTCTGTAGATCAGAAGACCAGATTGCAAATATCCTGACAAAACCATTGAAGGCTGATTTGTTCGAAAGATTGAAGACGATGCTTGGCGTTATGAACTTCCAAAATCAATTTTAAAGGAGGCTATTGAAAATATTAAAATAAATTTTGGAAGAAAGTCAAAAAAAGAAGAAGCCTCAATTTTTGACTATTAATGGACAACTTAGGTGTGCTTAAGCCTCAATTTTTGACTATTGATTGTCAAAAATGGACAACTTAGGTGTGCTTGAATTTGATAAAATTAAGTGTAGTCAAATAAAGACATTTAAGTTTGACAAAAATTAGGTATAGAATTGGCTATAAATATGTGTGGTTTTTCTTGTAAGTTTCATATTAAGGAGGAGAAGAAATAGAGAGAGAGAGAGAGAGAGTTCTTGTAAGAACAAGCTTAGAGCAAAGCTTGATTTTATTTGTGTAAAACCTTGGCAAAGGTATTTTGTAGTATTGCTCTCTCATTTGCATTTTTGTTATTCTCTCCAAATTAAATCCTCCAAGCTTCCGCAAAATTCCTCCTTCCTTTTTTTATTTGGTTCCTACAATTTTGCTGCTTTTCATTGAGATTGGACATTTATGTCTCTCAGATAAGGGCACCGGTCTCATCCCATCGTGAAAGATTATTTTCTGGCAAAATGTTGCTGCATATCTAGAAACTTTGGCCATGCACAACTTCAACAATTTGTGAAAAAAATATTTAATTTCTGACTAAAGTATATCGATTACAAAAGGAAAGACAAGTTTTATATATTTGGGTAATTAAAACTAATGACCAACCGCGCGATCGTAATATGCATTATAATTCGTAACATCAATTGCGATTGATTTAGATGGGAGAGGGGCAGCTTGTCCGACTAAAGTACATCGACTGCAAAAGAAAAGATTAAAGTTCCGGATCATGTGTTAACGAGTGTCTCTAGTAAATAAGTTTTTTTCTTGGCAAAAGGACACATATAATGTTAATATTTATGTACGGTGCTCAATTTGATGCAAATATTTTTTTTTGATCAGTTAAGTGTCGAATCTGAAAAAAAAAATGATTACTTCAGTGCCAACAAAAAAAAATTATAGCCAACTAATTAGGTGTCATTTATTTATAATTTTTTAACATTACATAGAATTTATAAAAAAAAAATCATGCCATTTGGCATCCGTGTGGACTTACAAACTTAAAAATAAGTTAAAATTTTTTAGAAACTAAAATTAAAAGAGAAAAATAAGCTTAAAAAAAGAAGTTGTAATGGCGAGCGCTTGCAAGGAGGGTCCTGGAGACCCCCGCCGAGGACCGCAGGCTAGAGACGGCCCGGGTCAAACCCGGAACCGGAACCGGCCCTCGTGGGACGGGTCGGTTCCCGGTTGTAATTTTCCCAAACCAGCGGTTCCGGGCCGGTTCGGAACCGGCCCGGCCCAAACGGCTATAATATAGCCGTTTATTATTATTTTTTTGTTTTTTAATAATTATTAAATAATTTTTTTTAATTTAAAAAATAACTATAACCATTATAAATATCCATCTTCACCTTTCATTTTTCCTCACAACTTCCCTCAAATTCTCTCATTTCTCAAATTCTCTCAAATTCTCTCAACTTCGCTCAAATTCTCTCAAATTCGCTCAATTTATTCCGCTCAATTCTCTCAAAAAATGGCTAGTGGAAGAGGAAAGAGCCCGATGATTCCCGAATAATCCAATTATTCTCATGATCCTCGTGAGTATGCACATTGGGGATACGATGACGAAGATGATATCAACGTTATTCCTAATGTCGAGCACATCCCGACGTAAGAAAGTCTACAACCAACTACCAATACCGAAGAAGCATCAACAACAAAAGAAATGAGTCGAGGGAGTGCATCCATCATATGGCAACACTTCACCAAGCAACATTTAGAAGGTAACGACTACAATCTCATATGTAACCATTGCAAAAAAGTATACAGGTTTACAACTGGAAGTGGCTATGGAACATATCGTCGACATTTGGCGTCAAAACATCCAACGGAATTCGGGATCGACACGAGGCAACAACAAATTCCCAAGTTTGTCGATTCTAACACTTCTAATTTATTTCGTTACGATAGAAATAATTATGAGGAAGAACTTGCTAAATTTACTGCCGTTGAACATTTAGCGTTTAATTTTGGTGAAAATTTTGGTTTTAATACTTTTGTACAAAATGCATGTACTCCACAAGCAAAACCCGTTTCGAGAAATACAGTTAAACGCCAAATGTTTAAACTTTATAAAAAAGGAAAATATGATTTGAGAAATTTTTTTGCATTTTTCAATGGACGTGTGAATATAGGTAGTGACATTTGGAGTGATCCTTGGCAAACTCATTATTATATGGGTATTACATGTCATTGGATAGACGATGAATGGAACATTCAAAAAAGAATTATTGCATTTCGAGTTTTTGATGAATCGCATACGGCACATAATATTTATAGAATAATTAAGCAAGTTTTAGAAGAATATTTATTGGTTAATAAAATTTTTTCAATTGGTTTTGAAAATGCCGCGTCAAATACTGCTTCTGTTCGCGAGTTAGAAACAATTTGTAAACTCGCTTTTGGTGGAAATTTTTTTTACATTAGATGTGCTTGTCATGTTTTAAATTTATGCGTACAAGATGGTTTACGAACTCTTGAAGATGCTCTTCGTCCAATAAAAACAGTAATTACATATTTATGGAAACATTCCCAAGTTATGAGAGAATGGGGTAAATTTTGTAAACAAAATGGAAAAAAACCAAAAAAATTTCCAAGAGATGTTCCACATCGTTGGAATTCTACATACGAGTTGCTTAATCAATCTTTTTTATATAAAGAATTATTATGTACATTTTTTGCGAATTATGTTCCTCAAAGTAATTTATACCCACAAGAGTGGGATATTTGCAAAAGAATTTTAGATTTGTTAAAAGTTTTTAATAATGCAACTTATACTTTATCCGGTATTTATTATCCTACTACACATTTATTTTTAACAGAGTGTCTAAATATTGTTGATATTTTTCAAGAAAATGAAGGCGATAATCAATTAGGTCCAACTATTATAGCAATGCGAACGAAATGGATGCAATATTATACCAAAATTCCTATTATCTATTTGGTTGCTTGTGTTTTGGATCCACGTACGAAAATGGAGGGCTTACTTGATGATTTGAATTCATACTATGAGTGTTTACATTTGATTGAAACCGTAAATATTAGAGATATAGAAAAAGAAGTTAAAGATATAATAGTAAAATTGTATAATGATTTTTGTAATAGATATAATATAGTTTGTGATAGTGGAACTTCTTCCCAAGTTAGTGGCATGCAAGGTAAGCACCTAAGTAGAGGGTCTAGAAATCTAATAAATAGACAAAAAAGACAAAAGGGAATAATGGGAAATATTTCTAAAATAGAAATTTATTTAACTACTGAATTTAAGTTTCCTCAATCAGACGGCATTGATTTTCAAATTCTAAAGTGGTGGAATAATCATTCAACTCAATTTCCAGTATCAGCTCACATTGCAAAATAGATTTTAGCAACCCCTTACTCAACCGTTGCGGTTGAACAAGCATTTAATATTGGAGGTAATATTTTAGATGATTGACGTTCGAGATTATCTCCGGATTCAATTGAAGTTCAAATTTGTGTCGATAATTGGACAAAGGCGGCATATCGACAACAAGAAATGGATCGCAACAACGAAGCCGAATTCTTCAATGACGAAGATATCACCGCCATGGGTACCACCGCCACGGGTAGCGACGATTGATGATGAGGTAAGTATGGGGTTATCAAAGGTAAAAGAACTACATGGGGTTTGATTCTTCTATCCCAAAGAAGATATGTAGGCGCTTAATGATAATTCATTAAGTTCAAGCCCTTTCTTCCCTCCCTTTTTTTTTTCCCCGATCCATAAATTTGATTACAATTTGTATTTGAAATTTTATTATTTCATAATTTTATTTTTTTTATTTCATAATTCATTATTTAAAATTTTTTTATTTCTTAAAGTTTTATTTGAAAATCGATTTGAACCGAACGGAACCGGCCCTTGAACCGGCCCGAACCGCCGGTTCATGAACCGGAACCGACGGTTCCAAACCGTGGCCACCTCTACCGCAGGCTGCCGGTGGTGCGACCCCACCATGGACCCATGGGAACCCGCTCCCTCTAAGGGGTTACTTCCACAACAAAAACCAGAAGTTGCTCTTCTATCATCACATGCCCTTGGGAAGCTACTAGCACAAATTGCTTTGATACAAAGAATCTGGACGGACTTCCTTCACCTTATACCGATGGTGTGACCACTTGCGGAGGGTCGTCGGCCCATGGCAGGGGCCCGGTGACCGTCACCGACCACTTCCCCACCATCGTTGGCCCTTTTCGAAGATGGTAGGGCGGTGGCAGTGAGAGCTTCATCCCTTGTTGCTGGATTTTTTTAAGCTTATTTTTTTAAAATTAATTTAAATAAAATTTATCTTAAAAATTAGAATATGGACCAAAATGACGTCATTTTAGTCACGTCATTACCACGTAGGAAAGAGGAAATATTTAAAAAATTAATGTCGACATTAAAATGACGTCGTTTTGATTCTTTAAGCTTTTTTTTTTTAGTTTTTTAGCTTGCTTTTAATTTTTTAATATGGCACGTAATTTTTTTTATTAATTTTTATCCTTTTTTTTATAATAATTGCTGACTGAATCCTCCGACGAGTCACGTAAATGTCACATATAATTTCTGACAAAGCTTACCGGAGTTGGCATAGAAATAACCGTTTTTCAAAAAATTATTACTTAAGTGATTAAAAAAAATATCGATATCAAATTGAGTGCTATACATAAATATTGACACTCCAAGTATTCTTTTTCCCTTTTTTTATTTTCAATATTACCGATTGCAAAGTACGGGAATACAGCGCATCGACGGACTTCGTTTGTCAAAACGTGCGTCCCATTTTTTTGCCGCTGCTCTTTTAGTTGTACATATTTGGGCAATTAGAGCTCAAGCTGAGACACACGATCGTAAAGTCCGTCACACTTCAGTAACAAAAGTATCCCTACTCAGTTTTCAACTAACGTTTTCACTGTTTGGTCAATATAATTATGGTTAATACCACGAAAAATCCTAAACTGATATCTCCGTGACAAATTTACCCCAAACTATTTTTTTAACCACGAAAAACTCCAAACTGGCATATTTGTGATAAATTTAGCCCAAACTATTTTTTTTACCACGAAAAACCTCAAATTGGTACACCCGTGATAAATTTACTCCAAACTATTTTTTTACCATAAAAAACCATACATTGGTACATTTGTGACAAATTTACCCCAAATTATTTTTTTACCACGAAAAACCTCAAACTATTACATCTATGACAAATTTACCCTTTGTTAAATTGGATCGGTACCATTAAAAATCATAAATTGATAAACCTATGATAAACAGAGGGTAAAAATTTCGAACTGGTATAATTGTGAAGTTCCACATGCCATCTAACTAAACAATTCGACGTTAAATTTAACAAAAATTAACGGAACGTAAATTTATCAAAAATATATTAGTTTTTGGGTAAATTTGTCACAAGTGTATTAATTTGGGGTTTTTTGAGGTAAAAAAAAATAGTTTGGGTTTGGGGTTTTTCATGGTCAAAAAAATAGTTTGGGGGTAAATTTGTCACAGACGTATCAGTTTGGGGTTTTTCGTGGTATTATCTCATATAATTATATAAATGTCTCCTAAACAAGCACGGCGGGCACAAAAATATCGAATTTCAAAACTTACTATAATGGAGCCAAGGATTTTAAATAAGGCTCGCGCTACTTTCACTTATTTATTTGGCTCATGATACCCCTGTCACGTTTAATTGACCACATTATCTATCGCGGCTCCCATTCTTGATATAAAATTACTTTTTACCCTTTTTTTTTCGTGTTTCTTTTTTTAATTTACTAAAAAGAAAAACTTACCCACGTCCATTCCCAATAACCTTGTTTTTTTTTTCATCCGAGCTGCTTTTTCCACACGCATTATATTTCAACTTTCCTCCCGTTTAGCTTCTTCTGAACTTATTCTCCTCTATTATAATCCAAGCAAGCACTAATCCTATACTAAAGTAAAAAAAAAATTGCTAGCTTTATTTTGCAAATTGTTTACTAGATTACCTTAGATTATTCTCATAATTGCAAATTTTTTGACTTTGATTTTTGGATCGAATTTACGACGAGAATCTACTAAAAAATGAAATATTATGGTTGATGTGGCATTATAGACAACGCACTCATGGATTATCATCTTACTCGTGCTCAAATTATTTTTTCAATGATAGTTTCCTATTACAGAAAATAAAGAAATATACAACTCATTAATAGAATAATTATTAATTTTTTTCAAAAGTACAATAATTAGTTAGCTGTCTATCAAATGGAGAAAGAAAAGGCAAAAGGCAAAAAAGGAAATAGAAGGCAAGCATTAGTGTTAGATCAAGAGTGCGCCGCCTCATCTAACTTTAATAAATATTGTTTGAGGGAAGTGCGAGTAGTCTCACCCCTAATAAAATTGAAACAATTGAAAAAAAAATGGTAAGAGATAATTTTAAATCAAAAGTGGAATCCGTAAGGACAATGTAGTTAAATTGGTGTCGGATTAGCCTTTTGAAATTTAAAAGATAGATGCCTATTTCGGAGACGAACTTAAAAAAAAAAAAAAGCCGAACGTACGTATGAGGGATTGGAGCTCCAAACGAATCAAAGTGGCAAGAGTTTCCAAACGAATCAAAATTGCTTTAGCCCAAATTGAATCAAATTCTGGGATTATGCTTCCCCAATCCTGCCGCATTATCTATGAAATTTGGATATTCGCTTCATTGTTTTCCTTCTACTTTCTCTGGCGAAAATTCGTTAAATAAGACGTGGCGGAGGGGGCAAGAGTGGAAATTACGCACGTCCCCGGCACGTGTGCATCTCCCCACCCCGCGTGAAAGCGAGGAAAACATGGAGACGACATCCGACGGTGCTGCTTCGCACGTGTCACCGTGTCCAATTTCCTGCCATTTGGAAAGAAAAAAAAAAAAAAGCTTCTGAAGACTTCCTCTTCCCCCTCTCTCTCTCTCTCCAGCTCATATACATTGTCCACGTTCTCCCCCTCTCTCTACGCGAGTTTCGGAAGGTTATTAGAAGGGCGATCTCCTCCCTCTTTCGCTCTCGACCTCGCCGCCGGTGATAGCGATGGACGTCCGCCGGCGGCAACCGAAGCCCTCGCGGGGCGGCGATTCCCGCGGCCGCCACCATCACGACGACCGGAAGGGCCGCCGGTTCGCGGCGCCGGCCGTCGGTCATCGGGAGCCTACGTCCCCGAAGGCATCGGACGCGCTCCCGCTGCCGCTGTACCTCACGAACGCCGTCTTCTTCACGCTCTTCTTCTCCGTCGCGTACCACCTCCTCCACCGGTGGCGCGACAAGATCCGCAGCTCCATCCCCCTCCACGTCGTCACCCTCCCGGAGATCGTCGCGATCGTCTCCCTCATCGCCTCCTTCATCTACCTCCTCGGCTTCTTCGGCATCGGCTTCGTCCAGTGCTTCATCTCCCGCGCCTCTCACGACGGGTGGGACATCCTCGACGACGAGGTCGCCGGCGACGACTTTCTCCCGGAGGAAAACGACCCTCGTTGCGCCGCCATTGCTTGTCTTCCTCCGAAACTGGCCGAGCCCGAGCCCATCGACTCGACTCTGTCGTCCGTCGAGGACGAGGAGGTTGTGAAGTCCGTCACGGACGGTCAAATCCCATCGTACTCGCTCGAGTCCATGCTCGGGGACTGTAAAAGAGCCGCTTCCATTCGGCGCGAGGCGCTGCAGAGGACGACCGGGAGGTCACTGAAGGGCTTGCCTCTCGAAGGGTTCGATTACGACTCGATTCTGGGGCAGTGCTGCGAAATGCCGGTTGGGTACGTGCAGATTCCGGTGGGGATCGCCGGTCCGCTGCTGCTCGACGGATTGGAGTATCCTGTGCCGATGGCGACCACCGAGGGTTGCTTGGTGGCCAGCACGAACAGGGGGTGTAAGGCGATCTATGCATCCGGCGGGGCCACGAGCGTCTTGCTGAGGGATGGCATGACGAGGGCGCCGGTTGTTCGGTTCGGTTCTGCCAAGAGAGCGTCGGAGTTGAAGTTCTTCTTGGAGGATCCGGTCAATTTCGAGACTTTGGCTATGGTATTCAACAGGTAAAGTGTTTCGTGGATTCTTTGTTTTGTCTCCATCCTTTTTTTTATTTATTTCTTATTTAATCATTTTATCTCGGGTTTTAGGTTGTCTTGTGCTTTGTTTTGTTGGGTGGAGTTATGTGGATATTGTGTTTGTCGCTTTTTTCCTTTGATTTTCTGTGTGTTCTCCAATTATTATTGACTCTAACCTGTTCCCACGTCGTGGTTTTCTGATGTCGATAGATATATTTGATGAGAATTGTTTCCCTTTTGAGTGATGAGGTCAGAGATTCTGACGTCGATAGATATATTTGATGAGAATTGTTTACCTTTTGAGTGATGAGGTCAGAGAGTTTGAATGTCCAATAATGTTTGTATATTCAAAATGTCAAGTGATGTAAATCCAACTTGTGACGGCGACTTTGTGGCAAGCATTTGGATAGTTTGATAACCCAGAATAGGTGGAAAACAAAGAGGCTTTTAAATCAACACGAGCTATCATTTTCCTGGAAAAAAGGCTTTTTAAATTTTTCTCCCCAAAATTGCTCTTTCGAAAAAAAAGTTGTTGCCTTTTCTGAGGATTGATTACCTTTTTATAACGATGATACCGGTTTTTCGTTCTGCAGATCGAGTAGATTCGCAAGGCTCCAGACTATAAAATGCTCGATTGCTGGAAAGAATCTTTACATGAGATTCACCTGCAGTACAGGTGATGCTATGGGGATGAACATGGTGTCAAAAGGGGTTCAAAATGTGCTGGATTTCCTTCAAAGTGATTTCCCGGACATGGATGTAATTGGCATTTCTGGTAAAGTTTATCTTAATTCCTAATGTGTCCGTAAAATCGAATCTTGTCCTTGAGTTTGTCATTGGCTGTCAGAATAGTAACTTGGAAATATATATATATATATATATATGTATATGAGAGTACCTCCGCTGATCCAGAGATGCCTGTGTGCAGCTGGTAGAAAGCTTTGGACAATCCAACACGTCTGTCTAATTCCCATGCAACATTATGATTTTAATACATGCCCCCAGGAAATGCAGATGATCAAAGAAATTTCAGTCTCCTTTATTGCTTGATCAATTTGCTCTACAGATGTAACCAGGACGCTAATATACTATAGGAAGTGTTGAACTATTTTCATAATGGTATCGACCAAGTTGAAATTTTTTCGAACATTCTGCATTCTTAAGGACCATTTCTACTTTTGTCCCAAAGCTCTCTTTCTTGATGTCTTCATGCAGCCAAATTCAAGTTTCTTGATGATCATATAAATGAATTCATCTCAATGTTCTAGACCGAAGGGAAATACTTTAGTACAATGAATACAGGAGACTTGGGTCCTTGGAAGGGTTATGGAGTTATTATGTAGTACTTGATTCATGGAAAGGGGGACGTATATGGTAAAAATATCACACCTACTTCTCGTATTGTATTGACAGCAGTACGGATTTGTTATTTATTACCAATGCTCATTTTCTCTTTTAGAGTTCCATGTGGTTGTATGCAAGAAGCCAATCATATAGTCGTTTGATGACCGCTTTAGCTATTTCCTGATTCTTTTTCTGGGGAAAGGTCGGTTGTTCTAGGAAATGTTAACTGCTGAAAATCAAATATCACTTTAAGATTGGTTTACTTCATTGCCATTAACTTTGTTGTTCTGCATCAGGAAACTTTTGCTCCGACAAAAAGCCTGCTGCTGTGAATTGGATTGAAGGGCGGGGAAAATCAGTTGTTTGTGAGGCAATTATTAAGGAAGAGGTGGTGAAGAAGGTTTTGAAAACCGCTGTACATTCATTAGTTGAGCTCAACATGCTGAAGAATCTTACAGGATCTGCTGTTGCTGGTTCTCTGGGTGGATTTAATGCCCATGCGAGCAACATCGTGTCCGCTATATTTATAGCCACTGGCCAGGATCCAGCACAAAATGTAGAGAGTTCTCATTGCATTACCATGATGGAAGCTGTCAATGAAGGAAAGGATCTTCATATTTCTGTTACCATGCCCTCCATTGAGGTAAATAACTTCTTCTTTTCCTTTCAAACTATTTTAGGTCGTGTTTTTTTTTTCCCCATGACTAGAAGGAATGTGGTCATTGTGAATTGGAAAATGGAATGGAATGAGAGGACATAGAGATAGTTACTAATGCAGGAAAGGAGAGCAATCAGTGTCAAAATGTTAAAAACTTCAGGAGAAAATAATGCAGGTTTTATTACAGTTTTAATATGTTTGTTGGAGACTAGAAATGGTATCAAATCAAAAAAGGGTAAAACCCCATGGAGGATAAGTGATGCAATCAGTCCTATGGTCTCATTCCATGATTTGTGGATCTTCCCTTAAGCTGAATTTCTCTTCATTAGGTGGGCACAGTTGGAGGCGGGACTCAGCTGGCTTCCCAGTCTGCCTGCCTGAATCTGCTTAGTGTCAAGGGTGCAAGTAAAGAGTCACCGGGAGCTAACGCGAGGTGCCTGGCCACCATTGTTGCTGGTGCAGTTCTCGCCGGAGAGCTCTCCCTAATGTCCGCCATTTCAGCTGGGCAGCTTGTAAAGAGTCACATGAAGTACAACAGATCCAGCAGAGACGTCACAAAAGTCGGATCTTAGATGAAGTGAACATGGCCTGTGTGTTCGAATATGGGAATAAGCGCATGCGACCAAGAGGAAAGGGTAGCTGCAAATTCAGTTATAGAAAAGGACTTTGGAATGTTAAAAACCCCACGATGGATTGTTTCTAGTGGTATCTGTTGCAGCGTGGACATGGACCAGTTGGGCGAGCCATCTTCTTACCCTCCTGCCTTTTATTGCACACTGTAAAATCGCTTCTGTGGTTAACCCGTGAACAGGCCGTGCCCCTACGCATCTAGATGTTCGATCTGTGGTCGTAACCTAATTGCAGAACGCTGTCTTCGTTTTTATTGTTGTCAGTCCAGTCTTGTGTCTTGTAGTTGTTTGTAGCTGGGCAGAGGATCCTCTTTCGATTTGCTCCGAGTGAGATCTGATCTTTACTTGGGGACCAGGTGATAGCATTCTCGGTCCTTTTCTTAACAAGCAGGTCTATCGTTTTCCTTTTGTTCGTTTGTTGGTGCACATGTGATGGGACCTCCAAATTGATTGCTTTTGAATATCACATGTCACCATGTGAATGAAATTTGCTCTGTTCTAATGCTGTTTTGCTGAAATTGCTCGACAATGAAAGACCTTTTATCAAATTGGTTCTTCGGTTTTTATTAAGAAAAGATGATTTTTGTGTTGATTTCGGTTACAAGTTTTAATGAATTATAAGGAACAAATATATTTCATTGGAATTTAATCGACGATGAGATTGAAACTTATTTTGTCGGAATTTTACCGATAACAAAGACATTTGAAGTTTCAGAAAAAATAAATTACGGGAAATTGTGACTGATTGAAAAAGTCCTTGGAAAGAGTATGCTTATGGTGTTTATAAATCTTTACAAACATGTGGTCACTGTATTTAAATAATTTCATTTTCGATGGTTATCTAAAGATACTTCATGAACGGATATGACATAATGCTAATCAATAGTTATTTTCATGTCAGTAGTTATCTTTGTGTCAGTTGCTCACAATCAATATTAATGACTTTATTAAGAAATTTCAAGAGTGTTGTTGATAAATGCATGTTGAGTTGTCGACGTCTTCATTGACAAATTGTTGATTCCCTTCAAGTTGTCGATAATTCTATTCACAAATGACCAAATTTTACTCTCGTCAACTAAGTCTATCACTTTTCGATAATAACCAAAAGTTTGCCATTTCATGGTTTAAACATATGCCCCCTTTAAAGAATAGAATGATTTATAGATCATTTAATTCTTTTAAATTAGATGATCATGGGTCAAATGTGTTGAATGTT
Source organism: Psidium guajava (assembly GCA_016432845.1). NCBI lineage: Eukaryota > Viridiplantae > Streptophyta > Magnoliopsida > Myrtales > Myrtaceae > Psidium > Psidium guajava. The sequence continues at coordinate 36,972,179 of CM028226.1, forward strand.
ATGTTGGTCAAATTCATCGTTTGCCATGCTCTTTCACGAAAGCCACGTTTTGTGTAAAATCTTCTTGTGGCCTTGTATCTTCATCCTTAAGTAGTTGCTCGTGCTTAGACACTTGTGTTGCCAATTAAAATAAATCAAGAAAGTTTTGGCCTTTGAATCTTACACTTAGATTGAATTTCAATCCATTGAAAGCTAAATTCATGAATTCTTTCTCTAGAAGTGTAGTAAGGCATCTATTTCTAGCTTTTTTGAATCGAGCAACAAACCGACCGGCCTACTTATTATTGTATTGATAGAGTGCATCCAAATCAGAAATCGATACCTTAGGCATTTTTCTATAATATTGCAAATGGAATTGTCTCCCCCATCTCTGCCCAACTACACATCGAATTAGAGGGTAAAACGGTGTATCAGGTAAAAGCATTTTTTGATAGAGACAAAGGAAATAACTAAGTCTTAAAAACTCATTTCTCCATCCTTCTCTACATTGGGTTAAAAATCAACAAATATGTTCAATAATCGATTGTTCATCTTCATCAGTAAAAATGGCAAATTCATGAATTTCAACGCCTCTTGGAAAATGTGGTTATTGACCCATTCTGGATGTGATTACCTAAAAATAAGTATGATAATGCCCTTGTCCAAGCCAAATTGTTGTCAAAACTTTTTCAACAAACTTGCTAGGTCCAACTGTCGATTTGGTTGGCCATTTTGCCCTCTAGGTAACATCTATATTGGGTGAAACCGTCCTTATATCTTCAACATTTGGTAATTGAACAGCATGTTGACCAATTTGATTTGCCAAATTACTACAACTAATTTGGTTATTTTGACTATGATTGTTACCCTCGGCATTGCTAGGCTCTGCATGATTCCTTTTGCTCTCGACATTCAATTGCCTCATTGTAATTGAATAGACGACGAAGTTGAAAAATACTTTGCCAGAATTTAATCGACGACGAGGATATCTAAAACTACAACCAAGGTACAAGAATTGAAAGGTACATGAATATAAAGTTGCAGAAAAGGTATATTATGGAAAGTAAAGATAGAAATAAAGAACTTTGATTTCTGTGATTGATTGAAGGGGCCCTCGAAAGGAGCACGCTAAGGAATTTTATAACCTTTGCAAATGGCGACTACACACGACGGTTACTAAATTTGAAAAAATAACTTGTGATTACCTAAAGTTACTTCACAAACGAATATGACATAACTAACCAACGGATATCTTCATATTGGTGATTATCTTCGTGTTAGTTGCTGATCGTGAATATCGATGACTTTATCGAGATATTTCAAGAATGTTGTCGATAACTGCAGGCTAAGTTGTCAATGACTTCACCAGCTAGTTATCAATTCCCTTCAAGCTATTAGTAATTCTGTTCATATGTGACCAAACTCTGTTTTCATCGGCTAAGTCTATCGGTTCTCGATAATAACCAAAAATTGGTCTTTTTTTTGTGTGTGTCTGTATCGAGATGCTTATCATAACATGCGATGATCTTCACTCTTTTAGGACCTGGATTCCCATGAGAGAATTTACTGGTGAACAGCTCTCAAAGGCGTTGCACAATGAAGTTCCGATCTTGCAAAGAAGGATGTAACGTTCACGAATTCAAGTTGGAGGAAATCTTCTCTCACCCAAGCTCAAAATACGACGGAAGTCGTAAATTAACGATCTGCACCAATTTTCCTGTTGGCCCTTCCAGAACAGGGCAAACCAAAGCTTAAAGGCTCAGGCCCAAAAAAGGGAAGCATAGCTGAAGCTTTAAGCATAACGAAAGCTTTAAGACAACATCTCCGATTCCAGGGATCATGCCCATTGTCGTTAGCTGATGACGATCCCCCGACCCACGATAGAGAAGAGCAATGATGTACTTCTGATCATTGAGTGATGCGCCACGTTTCATTTGATGTTATGAAGCCAATTTATAATGTTTCCATCGCGTATCATGCTCGTTTAATTCACTGGTTACCGTTCGTAGTTCAAGTGGACACACTTGGTCCTGGACATAGACGATCTCTAAGGCCGCAGACGATAATAACCATTCTATTTTCTTCTGGGCGCCCAATTGTTCCGGTATTTGGTAAAATATCTCAAGGAAAAAAAAAATTTGGTGATCAACGCGATTTTCAGATAGTGGGTGTTGTGGTGTAACAATGGGAGCCCAATGGCAGATTTCATGATTAGTTCTAAAGAAAGAGACCGCAGATGGAGTTGGGTTTTTTCCAGCTGGTGACCAACCCAGCAACGCGGGGCGCAATGGCAGACTTGTTTGGTCTAGAGAAATAGACTAAGGATGACAGACTTCACGGTTCGTTCCAGAGAAAGAGATCAGAAATGAAGTTGGGTTTTTTCTAACTAGTGACTTGTTCAGTCTAAAGAAATAAACCATGGATGGCAGACTTCATGATACATTCTAGAGAGACTAGGGATGAAATTTGGCTTCCTACACCTGGCGATCAACCCGATTTTCGAGCAGTGGGCTTTGTGATGTAGCAACGCAGGCTCCAAATTTATTCAGTCTGGAGAAAGAAACTAGGGATGAAGTTGGACATTGATGATATAAAGAGATTAGGGATGAAAGTGCACTTGTTCCGCTACATCCGGATTGTTAAAGAGTGCCACGGAGGAACTCATCAAGCAAACAAATACAGACATAAAAATTTTCCAACGCACAAAACCGTTAGTTTGAAAATTGAATATTTTCTTATTAGATATGCTCATTGACAAGACCTTAATATCAAAGAAATCATTCCACATATCATATGTGGAATTAGCTCATGGCATCTTCGTAGTTGCAGGGCACGAAATTAGAATAAATATAGATTGCATGTAACGCTAGGTACATTCTCAGATCATTAAAAGGATCCTCATTTTTTCTTCCCTTCTGAAGAATGAGGAGAGTCAACGTGATTTGCAAAACTGACATTCATCCTCAATCTGCTCTGAGACAGCCCTTCAAGCAAATAACAAAGGACACAACTTAAATATCATATATCAAGTTAAAGCTGATCCTTGTTCGAAGGGAACGCGTACAAAGAGTCTGCCATGAAGGCTAACGACGGCTGATGTCTGCAGTGGATCGATTCTTGATGGTAAGCTCACAACCTGAAAATCACAATTCCATTAGCTTCTGAAATTCAAATCCTCAATGGTGATTCTAGACAATTTTCATGGCGTGAATGTTTTCCACTGTGTACGACAAAAAAGGTATATATTCTACTGGCTGTCAGTATTGCAGCTATTAATTTGACATGGACATATTGGTGCCTCCGATGGTTCGAATCCATTGGTCTAAGGGGCTAGATCCCCAGTGATGAAAGGCAAAGAGCCAAACAAGAACACCCTCGCCCGTGATATACCTTTCAAAAAAGAAAAAACCAAGAACCATGTAGAGCATTCATTATCTCACTTATTCTAGTAAGTCTCAACTTTTAGGATTCAACAAAAACACCTTTTTAAAGGGTGTGATGCCCCAAGGATTCTCGAGCTGTTCTGGTTGACCTGTTATAACTAGACGTCCAGCTGGATCTGACTGAACTCGCACCTGAGTAGACAAAATGAGAAGGTCAACCACAAAAATATACTTCTGCTTAAAGTTTATAAATCAGCCTCATCTAAAGAATTGCAAGTGCGAGCATGTTCAAAATGAAACAAAGTTCCATTAGAAGGCATGATGCGAATTTTATGAGGTGCCCCATTGAGTGCTATCTTATCACTTCTCTTATATGACCATAAACAAGAGCAAGAAATGAGAACATGATGTAACTCAAGATACAGCAAAGAACAGTTACTTCCTTTTATGTGCCCTTGTCTCAGTAATTGTGACTATGACTTATCCAGAGTAACCTTTTCATATGACATTGCTAGTTCATCAGACAAGAGTTCCTGGAGTTCTTACTTCTTCACGCAAAAGGCCAGGGACCAGAGCATATACTTCGAAGCAATCTTTCTGCAAACAGGAGAGAAGCATTCAATATATACTGAACCGATCTCCACTGATCTATAATTCGAGAGTTAGCACAAGCCCCCGAGAAAGGAAAAAAACATACAACTTCCCGAACACTGATCTTCACCCAATCAGCAGGAGGTCCAACATCAACGACACTCGTCATAATCCTAGCAAAAGGAAATCATTAAAAGCTTTTAGAAACCAGACATATCAAGTTCAATCAGTTCCATTCCTCCTCTTAGCATTAAAGGCTGCATTTGAGGTCAAAAAGTTTAACCAAACCTCATCAGACTAATATTGCACTTGATGCACAGGAGGATTGTTATGATGAGACAAAATAGAAGACAAGGGAAAGAAAACGGAACTGCTTATCTGCCTCGTGATGAACAGCTCTCTCCCCATGCTCCACATTAGTTGCCGACTTCTCTCTAGGTAAACCTGTCTCCATGGATGACAGATACAATATGAACATATGCTGGCATCACATATTTATTTAAAAGGAGAGATCTTCAGGGAGGCATATCTTGCAAATTATGTGGTACACATCATAATAATGGCACTTGCATGATCACGGATGTTTGGAAAGGAAAGATATTGAGGAAAGTAACCTATGCTTTTGAGATTCCTTTCACGCTTCGTTGTAGAGGTGAAGTTTTTGTCCTATAAAAGGACATTGATAAAGATTAATAACAAATAGGTATCTTTCTGTGCTGGATTTTTCAAAGAAAGAAACATATTGCAGGAAATAATTGCTGTATGCTATAGCAACGGGCTTGCTAACCTCGCCATATTCAAGATAGCGATGGGATTGCCAACCCTTCATAGCACGTGATGCAGCACCCCTACGTGCCCGGTTTGACCCCGCAGCTTGGTTTGCCTGTGCCTGAAATTTCAGAATAAGGGAGGAGAAAAAGACGATACTTGCCATCAGAACAGATTTCAAGCTAATCAGTGTTCTTCTAATCGGCACTCACTTTACCGATCAGCCTTCTGCTTTAAAAGTAAGAAGTCAATAGTGCCCTAATCAAAGTTTTATAACTCAAGATCAAGTGAGCAATTATAAGTCCCCAGTCCCATAAAATTGTCTTAGAATGTCACACAACGCAGAGAGTTTTACTGTGCTAATGGCACCAAAATGAAATTATTCCACTTTCTAAAGGTTTAACTAAAGTAAAGATTGCGCATTTTAGCCCAAATACACTTTTACATTGCCAGCAAGTACGCAGTTAAGAAGTTATATCTGGTTCCTTATAAACCCAGCGAACTACGTATGAACACAACTCTCTCCACCTAATCATTATTGTGGAAATGAAACTAACCAGCCAGTTTGACCTCTCGATCCCTGAATTGTGCTTAAGTCTGATCAGGTTGAACCTCTTGATCTATAGTTACTGAGAACCAGTCTTACACAGGCACCAGCTGGCCAGGCCGATCACCGGTGAATCTACACTAACCAGGTGGCATTTACAATAAATGGGACAAGAATAAGTAGAGGACACATGAACCTTTTAGCCAAAGATTCAGAAGAGAACAGAATTGGATTTCGATAGGAATTAAGATTCGATGTCTTCCATTTAATTAAAACTTGAGAAGACATAAGCATCTCCACTATTGAGAAAATCCACCTGATTAATACTCTAGAAATTAGGGCCTTTTTACCAGCCATATGGCCTTCTAAGACAACACAAGGATTTTCTCAAATCTATTACTATCCTACGTCAGCTACCAGCCAAGCAAGTGAGAGAAGAAAATGTACACCAAACGAAGAAGTCCGAATCACCAAGATCCATTAAAATTTAGTGGAGGAACATAAATCAACCATAAAACGTATACCTCCTTTTCAATGCTTGCAGGTTGCAGGATGGGTGCAACAGGTAATTGGAGTGCACCGGTCTGTGTTTTATGCCTTTCATATTCCAAAAGAGCCTGTACTAATCAAATAACATTAGAAGGTGGAGACTTCCAATCATCAAGAATAAAGATATCATAAGAACTCATTCATAAAGGGTGAAGACATTTAGGTGCTTACAAAAGTTTAAACAACCAATAAAGTTGAACATGGCGGTATAAGACCATTAGCTATGTTTAAGAAAATCAAAAGAGTGGTGGATTGAAAATAGAACATAGTAACTGGATAATTAATTGTGTCAACTGTCCTATGTTGTTCATCGGATATGGAAGTACAAGGATTGTGTGAACATGTCCCCTAAAATATCTTCATCGCGTAAGTTGATATCAAGAGACACATGAAAGATATTTAACTCGTATAGCATTTGAGAACAGGAGCTGGCTCGAACTCTCTGTGGCATGAAATTAATCTAATATATGGGTTAAACTTACATGAGCCGAAGCCATTGATTCTACTATAAGAACACTGAAAAAAAAAATTATGCATTTTACCATAACGACTAGCTTTTCATACAAAGCACACTTACACGTTGAAAGAAAATATAGCTCTTCATCATGTGAGCCAAGAATTTTCTGATTCTAATGGATAAATGTCGGTTCATCGTAGAAGTTTCCACTAATAACTCAGTTATTGCAGAACTGGAAGCATGCCATTTAATTTCCCTTCCTAAACCATCTTGCAAAGCAAACGAGACCCAAAAACTGATTAGAGCATTACCTTCTCATAGAAAATTCGAAATGTCCAAGAGATTGTCGTGCAGGTCCTGTGAGAGAGATATCATTAAATTGGACATGAACGTGTGAGAAACAACATGCCTTGCCATGCAAACTACAAGTTTAAACATGGAAGTGGGAGCAAGAAATCTGACAAAAATCAAATTGCAAAGGCACAGAAGGCGTTTATGCTGCTAATAACAGTCTTATATGCATAGCACCTGAGGCAATTTAACTCGATTATATCAACTAAATGAGATCCCCCGAGAAACAGTCAATTAGTGGATTAGATGGTACTCTTACTTTGGGGGATGGAAAGACTCTCCTACTATACGCCACAACTTGGATCCAGTCACCTACGAAAACCCATCCAGTGGCAGCAGGTAAGTCAGCTGTTGCCAGAACTACTATTGAAAACTATCAAGGAGTAATTGATCCTGGCATTACTTTATCAAAGTGGAAGAAAGCCATCAAAGAACTAAATGTTCAAAGATGCTATATGATACGAAATTTTACTACAGTATGATAACATTCGCATGCAAAAAGAAGAAACAATCTATAAAATATGTGATCCTTAAGGGGAAATGACAACCGCCAAATGACAGGATGCAAACAAAAAGTTCTCCAGTGTGAAAACAAAAAAAGTTTGTGAGGCTGAAATGGACCCCAATAAAATACTTTTTTTCATACAAGGCTCATATCCCCAATCTCCAAATAGATTTTTTCATCCCGTATTGAAGAATTGATAACATTCTAAGCCATATTATTTTCAAAGCCATTTACATCTTCAACTTTCAGTGATAAAACAATTAAGGAATGGGCATAATATTTGGATTACGTAGACCTATACACAACAAAACCATTATTTTTATGTCGCATTGGGAAATGTAGCATATTCAAGCCTTACAAAAGATATAGCTATCTGGAGCACTTTGTGTGTCGTTAGCTTTGATAGCTGGTCTAGTCAGAATCATGATTTAGTCCTGCTAGCAGAAGGATTGACTGTACATCCACATCCATTTCAATTCTTAACTAAATCATGCAAGAACCATCCCACTAGAATTTCGGTGTTCATGTCCATACTTCTTCAGCCATGCAATATCGTTTGAAATCATGGCATCCAAAGACGTGGGTAAACAGAATACAGAGCTCAACATGAGAAATTAAAAGAATGTATTGAATAAAACAGAAAGGCCAAATTATAGGAAAAATTACGCACCACGTCATAGCCACCGAGGTTAATGACAGCTCTCCATAACCTACTCCAAGAAAAAGGATACAGCTAGGCACTCAGAAAAGCAAACTTATTAACTTGCTTCAACAAAAAAGAAAATGTACTAACTTCAGGCAATTCAGTGGCTCTCCATAAAACTTAGGTGGTTTAAATTCCAAGGCCTTGTCCTTGTGAAACCTTTCCAGTTCCTTCATAAATGCCGCTTGCTCCTCCACAGTCCCGGATGCATCCACATTCCCCATCTGTAATTGTAATCAAGTAAACAAAACCAGCTCTCTCTGTTTAGACTAAAAAAAAGTAGGTTCAATAGCTCTGTCAGATTTGACCTGAAATACCTTGGGATCAATCAACCAATTGTTAGAATTTCTTGTGCTCTCAGCCTCAGCTTTTGCAGTTGCTCCTTCCTCAGCTTTTGGAGTTACTACTTCCTCATGGTGAAGTTTTTTGGAAATTTCTGACTGATTCCGGTCTTGGTCGCCTGTTACGCCCTCGTTTTTATTTTCCTGGTTTTCATCTAGAGGCCTGATGATTTCCTTAGCACCATTAGCAGCAGTAACTTCATCATCAGCCTTTTCAGGCATTTCCTGACTTTCTTTCATACGGATATCACTTGGTAATGTAAGAGTCTTGTCATTGTCAGTCTCCAGAACATCCAATTGCCCATTCGTGCTACGGTTTTTATCCTCTTTATCCTCGCTCACAAGGGATGACTCTTGTTGTTCTATGCTGGCATCAACAAGGTTGGCAACAGACTCATCTGGCAAAATCTCTGCTGGCTTCTCAGTGACGTCCATCTCTTCTGTTTTTTATTGTACTCACTCTATAATGTAAGGCACGTTATTATGCCGCACAATTAAACCAGTGAACAAAGAACGAAACACAAATTCGGGTTTATTTGCAAAGAGGTAACTTAAATGTCATAGATACTTCAAATCTATCGCGAGGAAAGGGTAAAAATAAGTCATCTTGCAAGAAGAGCAGCAAAGTAAAAAAGCCCAAGCAGATATCAGTCAAATCAAATAAAAATATTCCTCCTTTACCTTCTCTAAGCAAAATGCATATTACACCTTTTGCAAAGGGTATACCTTACTTTCTGTTCAAGCCATATTCTAGAGTGCGCCTTAAAGGTTTAATTAGACAACAAGTTGAGAAAATTATGCTGAAGCTTAATCAGATTCCGCTCCGCACAGAAACTGAAATGAATCTACCCAATTAGCAGTCCTGGGCATGGAACCATCCATGGACATCTGATATGTGTCCAACTATCACCATTTACAGCGTATACTCGACAATCAAACTCGTCATGACCAGAATCATATTTGGAAACCAAACCACGTGTCCAAGACTTGTCATTATCAGGAAAATAAATACCTCGCACTCAAAGCAGTCAATCATGCATTCTCTCGCGTTTCTTCAAAGAGACACTAAATAATGCTTCCATCCCCTACCCCCAATCCTCTTCCCCAAGCAAAAGCCCGAAAAGTGCCCGGAAAACAATCTAAAACGGATTCAGACAAGGCATTTTATAAAAAAAAAAAAATTAAGGATCTTCGCACACCGGGCGATCCCTTCATCTAGCCAACTGTGTCTACCCTACAGCTCCACCATATCTACGCAATCACCAAGTGAAAAGGACATAAAAGCGACTGCTGGAACCTGAACGCCCTCGCCAGCGAAGCTCGAAGAACTCAGAGCCCCTTGCGTCGAAAGGAGACGGTGTGAGGCAAAACACGAGCGGCGTCGCGGAAGGATTTATTCAGCAAATCCGGAATGAGACCGAGACGGAACCTGGCACGGAGAGTCGGGGTTCGAACAGTAGGCGAGAGCGAAGTAGAGAGGAGGCGCGAGCTCAATTGGAGTTTGGTTTCCGGCGAGGCAGAGAGAGAGAGAGAGAGAGAGAGAGAGAGAGAGAGTGAGCTGAGCCGAGCCGAGCTTTAGAGTTTCGGGGACAAGGCGGATTGACTCGGCAAAACTCGACACCTGGACTCACCTTACGCGGCGGAATTACCGAAAAGTCCTTCCTAGGATTCGAATCTCCGCACCGCGGATCGCCGATCAACAGGCACGGCCCCGGCGGTTTTTCAGTAATTGGGAGGTTTTCGTGGTAAACTTTTTATTGCGGAAAACAAGGACACGTAATATTGTTAGAGTCGAGAAAAGTACGAAATCTTCAGGCAATTATTAAATGTTAATCCCCCATTAAACGGCTATTAAATCTCTTAGTTTATTAGAAACCCGTTTGAGCATTTTTCTAAAAAAATATTTTCCTCAGAGCCTGTATGGGAAAATTAGGAATATCTTGTTCTAGGATATCTGCATTCATTCAAGAAGTTGATGCTAGGCTGTTTCAGGAATGTTCATTTATGATGTTTCCTTACCGGTATATGACTGACAACCATATCATACTGAAAGAGATCGATCATAGAACTTTGCTAGCATAATAGTCCTTGAGTAGGTGATTGTAAGAATAACAATATGTTGTAAGTCACGTATTCTTAAAAGAATGGACTCCGCAATAACTTTTAATTAACTATTATGTTTTCGTGGCCCAAAATAGAATGTTGATATAACGGTCAACTAAAAATTGTTATATAATCAATTCTCAAATCGGTTATTGCGATGGGCACCTTTAGAATTGGTTCGAATTGCTCGTAGAAAGATGAAAAATCAAAGAATTAAAAATATCAAATAAAAAATGTGTATGTTAGCTTTTCCATCTAGCTATCCAATACATAACAATTGGCACATATTCATAGTCTTTGTACACTTCAATTTTTTTTACGTTTTACCCTATTTATAAGGATATTAAAATAACCATTGACCCTAAATTAATTTTGATGCTTCCAAAACATATTTATTAATTATTTCAAGTTTCACATCCACGTCTCTGCAATATTGGCTGTGGCAATCATTTTGTAATCGAATATTAGTGAATAATTGTTGGGGAGAAACGGGCGACACTTGATCACAAATTAAGCCAATCTAGGATCGGAATCTCCCCTGAAAGTAAACTACTTAATTAAGCAACAACCAACAATATATATCCAGCAAAACAACCTCACAGCAAATGAATGTAATTACGGAATGATAAAGAGACAACACACCAAAATTTACGTGGAAAATCCAAAACATGAAAAAAAAAAATCGTGGAAAGCCAAAAAAACTTTCACTAATCATCAAGAATAGTAAGACATACAAATAGTTTCTCTCTAGTTACAAATTAGAGACTCAACATCAAGAATACAAGAACATTTCCATACCACAAAGCTAGAATAATACAAAGGGGATAAGAAAATCATGATCGTAGTTGGAGAATTCGAAGATGAATCTCAATAAACGAAATCGATCAATGCGTAGCTCTCGATCTCACAAGCAATATACTAAAATTTGATTCGATTTCGATAACGTTTAGCCGTCAAAACCTCACCAGAATCACTGCCTCTTTTATCTCTCTCTCTCTCTCTCTCTCGCAGGTACAAGGCCATCCACGAAGAATAAATAGCCCCATCTTTTGTCTTTTTTTTTATCCTTTGTTTATCTTTTATCTTTATTTGCTAAGTGGATCTCACATAAGCGGTCCCACCAACAAATCTTCCCCTCCCATTATGTGGGGAGTGCCATCATGCCTACGCTTTTTTTTTATGAGAATCAAGTTTTACCGTGAGTAATTTTGGAAATCATCATCACTAGCATAATCGAAATCTAAATGGCCAGTCAATTCAGGTTTTCTATTTTCATAACATAAATAGAATTTGGAAGTGCCTCTAAGATACCTCAAAATCTATTTCATAGCACTCTAATGCTCTTTAACTGGATTTGAGAGAGACCTACTCACAATAATATGATATTGTGCATCTCATGTTAAATTATGTTCTTGTGCCTTATTGTTGTATGATAACTTAGACAATGAAAAGAAAAATAAAAAGAAAATAATAATAAGGAAAAGCTGTTGTCCACACATTGGTGGCGACATTGCCCCAGGCATTGGAATTTCCTATAAATCGGGATGCCTAAGAGTGTTTGGGATGCCTTCAAGTGAGAAGCCCGTGTGACAAGATGCCTGGTGGGAGGGGGTTGCGGGATGCCCAGGAGTGTTCAAGATTTAAAAAAAAAAAAAAGAGTAAAGAAAAATGCAAGTTTGTAAATATAGCTTTATGGATGATGATAAGTCACCAAATGATATTGATTGCATTATAAGATTTTATGACATTTGTATTCAGTGTTGATTGCGTTTGCATGAAATATATCTAACGAAGGTAAGGCGTTCGATCATGCATTTATGTGATGATATGAATGTTGTATTTTATTTTTATCCGAGTGGGTGCGAAGGTGAACTTCTATTTTACTACTAGAGATTTCATTTATTAGGCTTTAGCTCATTCCTTTATTTTACAGTTTTATAGGATTATTTGGGGGCCCTAACTCATATAGAGTACGCATATGAAGATGTGATGGCGCCCAATCTAGATTTTATATTTGTTAAATGTACTACTACGGTGTGGATTAACGTGGGACTTGATGAGTGGGTTCCCCATTAGTATATAGTTTGGTCTATCATATTTGCAAACATATGGGTGGGACCGCATGGAGGCTTCAACGGTCCTTTAGGATACATTGCTGTATGCAGTTTTTTGGATCGATGAGGATGTAATAATAAATGGAGATAGGAGATAATGAACCTTTTTCTCAGGTTATTTTCTTTTGGGGGTTGTATTAAAGTGATATGGAAAAAAAAAACAATGTTAATGACTAATGATGCATTTGTATGTTTTGATATGTTGTGACAATGTTTTTATCGCTTCCGCGCAACTATTAATAATGATTAACCTATAATTAATAAATAAGAATTAACGAGATACGCATAGTGCCGTGACGTTTTGGGCATCACAATTTATCTCTCTTTAGTTGACAACACTATTTGGCATAATGTCCCATTTTGCCATAATTGTAACACTTCACAGTCCTCCTCGGCCTTAACTTCGACCTTACTCTTGACTTGCTCTTATAAGCCTTTGATCTAGAAGCATAATTTAAGCATTTTCTTCTTTTTTTTTTATTCATTAAACAAGTTTTCTTTAACCATACTTATAGAAAGCATATCGAAAGGAGCCGAGTTGTTTAATGTCACAACCAAGATATCCCAACTATTGGGAAGAGTACCAAGTAATAGACATGATTGCAATTCATCACCAAGGTCAATTTTAAGATTTGTCAATTGATTTACAATATCTTGAAATTCACTCAAGTGTTCCGACATGGTACTTCTCTCTTTGTATCTCAAATTCACAAGCCTTTTAACTAGAAAAGCTTTATCTTTTGGGATTCTCTTCTCACAAAGATCTTGTAGTTTCTTCTACAAAATATTCGCTTTCGTTTCTTGAGTAATATAATGAAACATACTATCATCAATCCATTATCGAATAAACCCAACCGTTTTTTATTTAAATTCATTGGCTCTTACTTTTTATCTTCTTTGTCTCCTTGAGACTCATCATCGTCGATAGGATCAAATAAATTTTTGCAATATAATATGTCTTCCATCCGAGACTTCCATATGGAGTAGTTCGAGGCATTTAACTTAAATTCAGTGTCACTTGATTCCTTCATTTAACACTAGAATTTCAGCATTAGCTTTGATACTATTTTATTGGGGGAGAAATAGGCAGTACTTAGCCACAAACTAAGTCAATTAGGATCAAAATCTCTCTGGAAACTAAACTGAATTAATCTAGCCACAGTCAATAATATATATGTAGTAAAATAACCTCATAACAAGTGAATATGATAGTGGAATAATAAAGAAAAAACATATCAAGATTTTACTTGGAAAACCCTAAACGGGAAAAAGAAAAAAAAAATCACAGATGGTCCAAAAACTTTCATTAATCGCAAAAAATAGTAGGACATACAAAGAGTTTCTCTCTACTCACATATTAGAGGTTCAACATAAAAAATGTAACAACATTTTCTTACCGAAAAATTAGAACAATACAAAAGGAGTAAGAAAATCCTATCTACAATTGGAGAATTCGAAGATAAATCTCCACAAACGAAACCAATCAACTCATAGCTCTTGATCTCATGAACAACATACTAAAATTTGAGCCGATTCTGATATCGTTTGGCAGTCGAAACCTCACCAGAATTGCCGCCTCTTTTCTCTCCCCTGCGTGCACATTTTCGCCCTCTCTCTTTCTCACGGGTACAGGGCCGTCCGCGAAGAATAAAGCAACCCCTCTCTTTGTCCCCTTTTTTTTTTTCTTTTTTTTCTTTATTTGCTTGGTGGATCCCACAAAGCCGGTCCCACCAGCAATAATTTGGTATTAGAGTAAGATATGATTGAAACAAGGTATCTTCGCAACATTGGCGGTACACGAAGCGTTGGACTCCAAATCTTCCGACGGTTGTGATGAAGCTTTTGACCAGAAGATCCGATACAACTCTCCAGAGGATTCAAAAAGGAGAAGGCACCAATTTAAAGCCGAATTGCTATTATATTATAGATTAGCAGCATTTCTCTATCCCTTTCAATTTTTATTGTACGCACGCCGCGTATTCTAGAAATTGTCTATTTGTTACATGTGCTAGAATTGCTGAATATTTTAGCTCATTTAGTTGATTATCTAGCCGAACCCAAGCAGAGAACTTCTATGGCAGGCCAAAGGATTGAACAACTTCTATTCTGGCCAAAGGATCTCTTCTAGCCGAACCCAGTGCCCCCCCCGTGCACGAAGGACAGTCCTTACTTCATCTGCTGAAGCTGGTGAAAAATACTTGCGTCCAGTATCATTAAAAAAGAAGGGTCGTTCTCATCAAAATGTACTTGAAACCATCAATCGACACAGATTGAGATAAATATAAGTGCGCAGATGCACTAACCACTACTTAAGATTGGCATCAATCGACCCAGAAAAGATATTCAACTGACAAAGCACATGGTGCACAAAAAAGGTCATGCTTGAGGCAAGCAAATTAGTTTCCAGTACATGTTATATCTTTTTAGTTCACTGAAATTCCAAATCCCGATTCCTAATCTACACTTTGCGCAGTCTCATAGGCAAGTCTTGTTGACGTCATCAAAGTAAGGATGTTCCATGGCCGCCTTCGCAGAAATCCTCCTTGAGGGCTCATAATGCAGCATTTGCTGCAGAAGATATCAAATTTCAGTTAATCATTGAACTGACATTAATTATTTCACTAGTTGAACGCATAAGCAGTGTCAACTTACAGAAAGCAGATCCAACCCATCCTTGTCCAGATTAGGAACCACGGTGGTCAGGCTTTGAGGTTTCCACTGTGGATACTCATGCCAGTTCAACAAACTGCTAACCCCTGGCCACACCTTTTCATTTGGAGTTCCCAACAGTCTGCGCACAATCACAAATATGAACACTATTCTTTGTTCTTTTGGCTAAGAAAGGGAAGTCACGTTAAGCAGTTTTACAAAGAGGACAACTGGGATGGATTATCCTAGCTAACCTGAAAATGTGTAGGAGCTGTTGCAATTCAGAATCTCCAGGGAAGAGTGCTTGATTGTTGACCAACTCAGCTGCAATTCATGTCATCAATAAACATGGAGTAATCGCTAAAACAATATACACACTATAATGCCCAAAGAAGCACAAAGAGCAAAGAGAATCAGTACCAAATATGCAGCCGACAGACCACATATCAACTGCGGTTGAATAGTGAGTAGCCCCCAAAAGAACTTCAGGAGCTCTATACCAAAGAGTCAATATCTGTAACAACAAGAAGCACTCGTATTAGCTAATGCAAAAAGCAGAGGTGACTCAAAATCAACATAAAAGAGGAAGAGGGGTTTGTCAATTTACCTCATGAGTGTATTTTTTGATTGGGACGGTGAATGCTCTGGCAAGTCCAAGATCCGCTATTTTGAGAGCCGTTGTCTTCTTGTCCATGAGGAGATTGTGAGGCTTAAGGTCCCTAGAAGAGAATCAATTGCGGGAATGATAAATGACTGTTTCATGGTTAAAAAAACACGGACATTTGAATGGAAATGACAGATTCACCCTACCTGTGCAAAACCCCGTGCCCATGGCAGAAAGCCACACCCTTGCAGAGTTGGTACATCAAGCTCTGAATTAGGAGCAAAATCAGAAAAGATTAGTTCCAAAGCCAATTTGGTGCGAAACCTTTAAGTTTGAAACAAATGCAAGTACCAACAACCTTAACGATGGGGACAGGGATAGTCTCTCCAGCACCGCGGAAACTGCGGATGTACTTCTTCAAATCAGTGTCCATATACTCGAACACGAGGTAAAGTACCGTCTTGCCTTCTTTGTTCTGACTTTGCTTGACATCCATCAATCTGTGGATTAACCATAAACCCCCTCAATAAGCCAGAAGAAACAGAGAACAGTCCAAGGCTCCCCCACTTTCAGACCACGAAACAAGCTGAAAACAGTACGGCAACAGCGCTGTACGTCTGCAATCACCGACTAGCTTAAAAGGTCTCGCAAATGGAAGCACAGCGTAGCCACATCAAACCCTAGTTCGAAACCCTATGAAAACGCAGATTATGTGCAAAACCCTAGAAATTCCAACCCAAGGAGCGAACGATAGGATCGAACACCAAATCAATAAACAGCAAAAGCAACACAGGTTTCGTATAATCGAGGCTCTGAATACACAAATCGAAGATCGATTGCACTAGACAAAATTTGGTTCCTTTCGAGAGCGAGATCTGAAAGAAGACGGACCTGACGATGTGAGGATCGCGGGAGAGCATGCGGAGGATGGAGATCTCGCGGAGGGTGGTGGGGGGGACGCCCTCCTCGTCCTCGTGGAGGCGAGTCTTCTTGAGGGCGACGATCTTGCCAGTCGCCTTCTCTCGGGCCCTGTACACCTTCCCGTAAGTCCCTTCCCCTACCTTCTCCAGCTTCTCGAAGGCCTCCATGGCCGACACCGCGGTCGCCGGTTTCTCCATTCTCTCTCTCTCTCTGCGCGAATGGATGAAGAGGAAGAAATGGAGTAATGAATCGGAGGCGGAGTCTGTTATAGCAGGACGATAAAATAACCGTTGAAGGGCAGAGGCTAAAGAGGGCACCGTCGAGCAAGCGCAACGGCACCAAAGTTTTGAAATTCAAAACTGAGATTTGAAGCTGCGGGGGTGATTTCGTAATTTGAGGCACTACGCCACGTAGGCCCAGGGGAGCGCCTGTTCAATATTTAAGGTAGTCGATCCCATTTAAACATAAATAGATATCTGTGACGTCATTCCACATTCCAAATTTAGTATGTTAATCTTAATACGGCCAGTATCGATCTTCTTCCCACGGTAGTTGGCCTAGCAGGGTGAGGATTATTTCGATCGGTATGTTTGTCACCCGAAGACCACTTCGTCCATGACGTGTCATGGCGTGGTATAACATCAACATTACTCTCGTCATATCATTTGCACCGTGTGGGCTCACTCCAAACGAGCAGTAATTATCATATGGATAAAATATTTCGTTGTGAACATTTTCGTTTAGATATCAAGTCCTGAATATGTTTAATGATGTAAGACCGGTTGAAGTTAGAGAATCGAATTCGCTTGGAACAAGGTGGTTCATTGGCATGGAATGCTAAGTCAAGGTCCACGCTCCCAAGAGTTGAGAAAATGAAAATTCACTCAGTAAATTAGTTGGAGTAGCAGCAATAATCAAGGAGAAAATGAAAATTCAGCTTTCAAGTGGATAATTGTATAGAATCCTCCATAATAAATTGAACAAGTAAATTGAAAACTCCCTATGCATGAATTTACTTTGATTTTTTTTTTATCGAAAGAAAAATTTTCATTTCACCTCAAACGGAGATGCATACTTTCAAGAAAAAGATGCAAATAAAACAAAGTAAGTAAATCTCAAAGATAAAACAAAGTAAGTAAATCTCTATAAGCTATGGCTTTTCCAAAAGGTGTTATACACCTAGGTTCGGTGTCCAAGTGCCATCACTATATAAAGACAACAGTAGCCCCAATAGTTTTTTTTTTTTTGAGGGGAGGAGGGGGTTAAAACCCCAATAAGTTGAAAGAGTATAAAAAACACCTAAATCCCAATTATATTATTAGAATGGATTATAAGAACACCCAAATCTAAATATAATTTTAGATCAGGAGAGATGATCTGTAAAAGAGTTATTAGTTGATTACAAAATTGCTTTTGGATAAGTTGAAAGTTAAGGTAGTAGTCAAGGAGCCTTGTAGATTTGAGAAATGCTTGACTATATCGAGCAAGTGCCAAATATCATAGATTCGAAATAATAGATTCTTTCGAAGTGCTTACCTTCGAACTTCTACAAAAATCTCCTAAGTCCATAACCTCCCATGAAATCAATGAAGAAATCCCATAGATAAGAATATATGGATAAGAAAACAAAGAGGGAGAACTAAAGGGGAAGCCCTACTTAAAAAGATCTAATTTACTTTGACTTTACTAGTATATAAGATGCACAGATTGCTAGAAAGTTCACACCTTGGGGCCTAGAATTATTTCATTGATTTGTTTATTACCTTATTCAACACACACACATATATATAGTCCCCCATTTGCCTCACACTACCAATTTAGATTGGGTTCCAACTTCCACTAGTATTTCTTCGTTTTCATTTAAAAAATAAAAAATAAACACGCCAGCTTTCAGGCCATACCCAATCTGGCCCCGTCATCGATCCTCCCTCCAAAGTTGCCGTTGACTGTCCGACATGTCTATTCCATGTGGAGACGTGTACATCTCTCTTCCTCCCCATGTTATTCCACGTCATTATATATTTTTTTCTTTTCCTTTTTCAACTTCTGTGCCCGCCGCTCGGGCTGCTTGTCTACTTATAAATTACAAGGAAATTTTTAAATAAGAACATGAATTGAACTTATTTTCTCAAATAAAAGCTAAAAGTATATCTTATTTCAAATAAGGACTTCAAATACTTAAATTGTTTCAAAGAAACATATGACCAAATGGCATTTTCGGCATTTATTTTTTTTAATTTTGATTTTTCTAGTTTTCTTGTTACCTTTTCTTTTCTTTTTATTTTTTTTTCTTCCCTTCTCCTCCACATGCCATCGCTAGCATTAGGCGGAGGCCGCCCTCGCTTGGGCCGACACTGGGTGAGGGCCACCCTCACCTGGGCAAGCGAGGGTGACCCTCGCCAGGGCTGGGGAGGTCAAGAGTTGGGCGAGTTGCCCTTGTCGGATCTGGCAAGGGTCATCCTCCCCCACCTAGGAGAGGTCCGCTCTCGCTTGCCAACCCAAGCAAGGGTAGGCCTTGCCCAATGCTAAGGATGGCTCAAGGAGGAGAGGAAAAAAGAAAAAAAAAAGAAGGAAAATGAAAATGAAAAGAGTAAAAGTAAAAAAGTAAATGATGAAAATGCTATTCAACTAGACATTTTTTTGAAACCTTTTGAGCACTTCACGTCCTCATTTGACATTTTTACTAAGTTATAAGTGCCTAATCATTATAGACAAGACAAGTGCTTAATATGTGCCAATATTCATGGACTCGGTCTTGTTCAGCCTGCTTCACACCGAACCCCTCGAGCTCCATCTGGAGAAGCAGGATGGGCACACGCGAGGCTGTCATCGATGGCGTGACTAGGGCTGTCAAAAAAACCCGCGCCGGTCCAACTCCACCATTTTCGAAATAGTAAACCCCCCTCCTCTTCTTCTACATCCACAGTGGTGGGTTATGCATGCAATCCGCCTTCTCCCGTCAATACCACAACTTCGTCAGCACGGTCGTGACCAAGGTCGGCACGATCGCCGTCTTTGTCAAGTACGGGCTCTTCCCATCTTGCCCCTTATCTGCCTGCTATGAGGACTCTTGGGCCGCGCTCTGGTGGTTAGCGGGACACGTCGGGAGGGGGGGGGGACGGGGCGGAGCCATGGTTGAATGAGTATGCCGACTTCGGGCGGGTCGTCATCGATCGGGACAGCGCCGGGGGCAACATATCGCACAAGCTGGCCACCCGGGTCGGGTCGATTGGGCTGTCACAAGGCGTGAAGGTGGTGGGGGTCATATTGGTGCACCCGTACTTTGGAGGGACGGAGGACGACCAGATGTGGCTACACGTGTGCCCGATCAACGGCGGGCTGTTGGATCTGAGGCTAAAGTCGGCAAAGGAGGACCTTGCGAGGTTGGGGTGCGAGAAGGTGTTGATGTTCGTGGTGAAGAAGGATCACTTGATAGAGATGGGAATTTGGTACAGCAAGGAATTGAAGAAGAGCGGGTGGAGAGGGAGCGTGGAGTTGGCAAAGAGCATTGCTTTTAAAACAGTATTACCTCCTGAATTCTCCAAATTCGAAGAGTGCTCACATCAAAGGTTTATAACAATAAAAATCAAAAGGGAAGAAGGACGGCTAAGCTTTGATTTTTATTTTTGAAAAAACTTTTTTGAAGTTTGATTTTAAAAAATAAATAAATAAACGGGCCGACCCGACTTGACCCAACTCGAATATCTTGAGCTTATATGATTCGGGTATTGGGTCGGGCCGGGCCGGGCCGAGCTTCGTACTGTTTATTTTCGGGCTAGGTCGAGTCTAGGTGAGACCCGGCCCATTGACATCCCTAGGCGTGACGGTCCAAAGAAGGTGCAGCGAGTGCCGTCCTTCTCATTGTCCCCGTCGTTCTTGCCGACGAGGATCCGTGGCGCTCGACGATGGAGTTGTTGTCGTAGACAGTGAAGTTGGAGGGGGGAGGGCGGTAGTCGTCGACCTTGGCGTCGGTCCGTTCGGGGAGGAGGCATGGCCCATGTATTGGGGAAAATCGGGCAGCACTTCGCCTCTAATTAGGTCAATCCAGGATCAAATAATATTCCCCTAATTTCACAGATTTAATCCAACAACAACCAGCATTATATCCAGACAAATACCATCATGCGAAATAAAAATAACACTCCAAAATTTAAGTGGAAAAGCCGAAACGGAAAAAATCACGGCCGACCCAAAATCTTTCACTAATCACCAAGAAATAGCAGGTATACAAAGGGTCTTCGCTCTAGTCACACACTAGATACTATACATCAACAATACAACAATACTTCATTACCACAAAGGTGAAATACTACACAAAGGGGTAAGAAACCCTAACCGCAATTGGAAATTCGGAGGAGAGTCTCAATGAACGAGAACAATCACCATGTAGGTCTCGGCCTCACGAACAACATATCCAAATTTGAGAAAATTCCGTCAACGTTTGGCCCTCAAATTTGGACCGCAAGTATTCTCTCTTCCTCTCTTCTCCTTCGCAGACGCTCTCTGTAAACCCCCCTCTTCGAAAAACTCTCTTTCACTTGCTAATTTTCTTTCTTCCGAAGACCACCAGGAACTCACGCATCCATCCACACACAAAAGGAAAACACACATTAATTCTCCTACATCATTATGTCTCCCACATTTTCTTTTCTTTTTCTTAAACAAATAAGAAAGTAAAATTGGTGGGTCCCTCCCCACATGAGAGAGACCCACCCAACAAATCTCCCCCTCTACCTCATGTGGGGAGTTCTATCATGCCTGCTTTGCTTCGACGGGAGTCAAGTTATATCACTGGCAAGGCGTTAGTCATCATATCAGATTCGTTGTCGTCGGTATGGACTTTCTCAAGCAGAAAGAGTTTTTCTTCGGCAGAAGGACACTTTTAGTGCCTTAACTTGTGTACGGAGATCACTTTGGTGCTAAAAGTTTCAAACGGATCACTTTAGTGCCAAGTCGGAAGAAAAAGGATCACTTTGGTGCTTCCGGCAAGAATTTCCGGCAAAAAATAATACGTGGATTTTTGAATAATTATTAAATGCTGAGCTGTGAAATTTTGAGGAAGCCCATCCACGTGGAGCTTATGAAACGACGCCATTTCATCCGACGTAGCACCACGTTTGGAAACGACTTCATTTGCTACAATAAGATGATAAAAAGAAGCCCAAAGACGTCGTCTTCTCCATTACATCTCCTCCATCGCGAAAGAGAAGACCTTTGTGTTCTTCATCGGTGGCTTCACAGTCCTGTCGCACGTTGTGAGTTGGCCGTCATCGCTCGCCATCACTACGGTCGCTCGCCGTCGCTCCCCATCGGCAACTTTGATAGGTATGTGGCTTCCCCCATTTGTTGCGAAATTAATTTGAAAAGGAAAATTAGGGCTCCGATTGAATAGAAAAAATGAGGGCTTTCAGAAGTGGAGCAAAATTAGGGCTTGGTAGGGCTTTCTCCATCTCTATGGTAGACTGAGAGAGGACTATGGCATTATGGGCGCATTGCGTAGTACTGGAGGGTTTCGATGGGACCTCTATGTGAAAAAAATAGGATTTGGTGATATACCCAATTTGTTGAGCAGAACAGATAGAGTTCAATATGGACATCGGGATAACTTTTTTGGTGTTTGTGATAAATTTTTGGGGTTTTTTTGCTTTGTATGGACCTCCACGTCAAAAGAGTCCAATGCCGTGCCAAGGAAGAGTGCTCCAAAGAAGAAAAAAGCTGTTGCAACTCCAAAACAGCCACCAACTACTAGAGCTGCTGTAGCTCGTGCAAAAAAGGTTCATGGAACAACAAGGGCAATTGAAGTACCTACATTAGTTGAAGAACTTGCACGTGACGATGATCAAATACCTGCAAGCCCAGTTGAAGAACCTAGTCGATGGATTAGAAAGAGTGCAAAGATCATGAATAAAGTGAAAAAGCCATCAAAAGGAAAAAAAATCTGGGTGGTGGTCCTTGTTGACTGAGTTTGATGTTGTTATGTCTTTTTTGTTGCCTTTTGACATGTTTGATGGGAGGTGAATGAAGGTGGATAGCATTACCGATTGATGTTCTTGTTTGTGAAGGATCGGTTGAATATCAATGGCAATGAAATTTTTATATGTAGCTTACATTTTTGTTGTCGTGTTGTTCTTGGCTGATGTGATGTTGCTAGTGTTATGTCGTTGGTTAATGTTGCTGAAGTGCTGGAGTTTTGTCTGTGCATATTGAGTTATGCTGGTGCATCTGTAGCTTCGAACAGCGCACCAACAGTTGCTAGTGCAAGCAGAAGCAGCAGAGCAGCTGCAGTTGGTGCAAGGTGGTGCACCAATTTCAGCTGCTGCAATGGCTACTGGTGCACTAGCTGCAACTGCTGCAATTGGACCTCCAAGTTGCTACTGATGCACCAAGTTCGACTAGCACTGAACTGGTCATCTTGTAACCAATACTGGCACTGAAATGGCTATTTTCACTAAAACTTGGCACTAAAGTAATCATTTTTGATAAAAACTTAACACTAAAGTGATCACTTCAGTCAAAAATTGATACTGAAGTATTATTTTTTTAAAGCACAATTGGCACTACATTGATCACCTTCAACAAACTACTGCTCTTTCATTTGACCATCGATTGCAGCAAAAATTGCAGCAAACCAGCAAATCACCAATAACTAACATCTCATTCACAAACAAAGCAAAGGAAGTTCACAATGCACAACAATTAATCTCATCAAAACTTGTAAATGTGCACATGCAGTGAATGCCAACATCGACTTCAATAAGAAACTTTTATTCCATGCAACAAAGGGAAACATCAAACCAACAACACAATTACAAATTGCCTTTTACAAGTACATATTTCATTCATCTTCAACTATGGTAGACTAGGAAACCTATTCTCACCGTTCCCTTTACATGCCCATGAAAAAAGCTATACAACAAAATAATAAGATAATCAACGCTCGACAACAAATTCTTTCAATTTTCATGCTTGCAACTTTCTTCTTCAAATGGTTGGCCAAAGATGCTAAAGTTTTATTTTCGGCTTGCATTGACTGAACATCAACATCATCCAACTCATCCACTAATGTAGGTAAAGGTTGATGTCGTCCTTCAAGAAGCTCTAATATTACCTCAGTCGCTCGTTTGGAAAATTTTGAATCAACCCATTTGAAATATTTGCACTTCAAGCCTTCTTTATACCTAGCACATCCATTGAATCGTCTACCCGGATTCAACCTAGTCCAAGATGTTCTTATTGGACTCGATAACCCACAATAACAATAACATTCACCTTCTTCGGTTCGAGAAGAATTAGGGTTAGGGTTTGAGGCGTTGCTAAAGTCGCTGGTGTCGCTCGTGAAGCCCGCCATTTCCAACTCCGATCTGTCTTTGTTGTTCTTTGAAATTGGGGATTTTCTTGAATTGACTGGTTTAGGGTTTGAGGTGCTATTGAAGCCGCTCATGAAGCCCTCCATTGACACTCGTGAAGCCGCTCTTGAAGCCCTTCACGCGCTGCACAAGGCTCTACTGATTTAGGGTTTCAAATTGGGGATTTTTCTCTTCAATCGGCTGATTTAGGGTTCTTATTTGAAGAACCATGTCCAAAACGACGTCGTGAAGGCTTCAGTTACTGACTAGACTCTCCGGCGGCCACGTTAACTTCACTTATTCATAAAATAAGGCCACGTCAGAAATCTGGCGGACTAAATCGGAGTTAGCACTAAACTGATCGTTTTTTCAAAAATTTGGCACCAAAGTGATCCGTTTGAAACTTTTGGCACCAAAGTGATCTCCGTACACAAGTTAAGGCACTAAAAGTGTCCTTTTGCCGTTTTTCTTCTAACTTTTCTCGGACCCAATGATACTTCACATCAATATGCTTCGATCTTGAATGCAACACTGGATTCTTGCTAAGATAAATAGCACTCATGCTATCACAATATAAAACAAACTTCTGTTGCTTCAAGCCTAACTTTCGTAGGAATTTCTGCATCCACAAGAGCTCCTTGCCTCTTTCGGTAATAGTAATATACTCCGCTTTAGTTGTAGACAAAGTAATACATTTTTGCAATCTTGATTGCCACGAAACTGCTCCCCCTGCAAAGATCATCATATAACCTGATGTAAACTTTCAAGAATCACTGTCACCGGCATAATCAGAGTCTGAATATCCATTCAACTCAACCTTTCCATTTCCATAACATAAGCGAAATCTGGAAGTGCCTCTGAGATATCTCAAAATCCATTTCACACCGTTCTAATGTTCTTTACCTGGATTTGAGAGAAATCTACTCATAACACCAACTGCATGAGCAATATCTGGTCTTATACAAACCATGGCATACATCAAACTACCCACGACAGATGCATGAGGAATTTTCATCATCTCTTCCTTCTCTTTCTTACTCGTAGGACACTCATTACTACTCAACTTATAGTGACCAGCAAGTGGAGTACTTACCAGTTTACATGTGCTCATATTGAATCTTTCAAGCACCTTTTCAATATACTTCTCTTGAGATAGCCAGAGTTTCTTGTTCTTCCTATCACGAGTAATTTGCATACCAAGGATTTGCTTAGCCGATCCAAGATCCTTCATCGCAAAAGCTTTACTCAACTCATTTTTCAAGCTCTTGATTTTATTAGCATCATGCCCAACTATCAACATATCATCCACATAGAGTAGGAGGATAATAAAATCATCATCTGAGAATCTTTTCACAAAGACACAAGAGTCAGAGTTGGTCTTACCATATCCATGATCTTCCATGAATGAATCAAACTTCATATATCACTGTCTTGGCGCTTACTTAAGACTGTATAAACTCTTTTTCGATCTGCATACAAAATGCTCCTTGCCTTCAACTTTAAAACCCTCCGATTGCTCCATGTACATCTCTTCTTCTAAGTCTCCATGAAGAAAGGCTGTTTTTACATCAAGTTGTTCAATTTCTAAATCCAAACTCGCGACTAACCCAAGAACAACTCGAATAGAAGGTATTTTTACAACTGGTGAAAAAATTTCTTCAAAGTCAATTCCCTTCTTTTAACGAAAGCCCTTCACAACAAGCCTAGCCTTATATCGTGGTTGTGAACTATTTTCTTCCGTCTTCAACTTGTACACCCATTTGTTTGTGAGTATTCTTTTGCCCTTAGGCAACTTCACTAATTTAAATGTGTGATTCTCATGCAAAGATTTGACCTCATCTTGCATAGATTCATGCCACTCATTCTTCTTATCACAAGATATAGCCTCTTCATATGTTTCTGGCTCTCTTGCATCGATGAGTAATACATATTCATGCCGTTGATATCTTTGTGATGGTCTACGCTCTATTTCTGATCTTCTAACTTGAGGTAGAATCGGTTCTTCTTGCTCAATTGGTTCAACTGGTTGCTCTTGCTCAACTGATTCACTCGGCTTCACTGAAGAATCAACATTTTGTGAGGATTCATCATCTTCATGATTTTCATGTGCTTCTCCCCCTTGATTTTCAACCAATACAGTCGGAGGATTTAGGCTAAAATTAACCCTCTATTGATCTACATTCTTTGGGTCTCTCTGGCTTGTTGATATCTTCAATGGTTTGATGCTCAAAAAACACCACATCTCGACTTTTGATGACTTTCTTTGTAGCTGGATCCCATAATCTGTAACCAAACTCTTCATGTCCATAACCCAAGAAGATACACTGTTTAGACATGTCATCAAGCTTGGATCTCTCATCTTTTGGAATATGTACAAATGCCCGGCAATCGAACACTTTCAAATAATTGTAGGAAACATCTTTCCCACTCCAAATTCTCTGTGGAACATCCCCTTTAAGAGGAACTGATAGAGAAAGATTTATCAGGTCTACGGCCGTTCTCATTGCTTTACCCCAGAATGATTTTGGCAACTTCGCATGAGATAGCATACACCGAATCCGATCATTAATCGTCTGGTTCATTCTCTCTGCCACTCTATTCTGTTGTGGTGTTTTCGGAACAGTCTTCTTAAGCTTGATGCCATAATCCCTGCAATAATACTCAAACGGGCCTCTATATTCTCCACCGTTGTCGGCTCGAACACATTTCGACTTCTTCCCGGTTTCTCTTTCAACGTTGACATGAAATTGTTTGAAAGCCGCAAGCACATGGTCTTTAGATTTCAAAGCAAAAGTCCATACTTTTCTAGAGCAATCATCGATAAATGTCACAAAATATAATGTACTACCAAGTGTTCTGGCATCCATACAACAAACATCAGTGTGAACTAGATCAAGCACATTAGATTTTGTGTGTGGAGAGGAACTCTGAAATGAGAATCGATATTGCTTACCCATTATGCAATGAGTACACTTTGTTAGATTTTTCTCCTTCAATGGTAGAAAATTCTTTCTAGCAAGAGTCTCAAGTCCTTTCTCGCTAAGATGACCAAGTCTCATGTGCCATAAATCAAATGAGGAGTCCTCCACTGCATTTACCTCTTCTCTGATCAACTTTGCTTCCATGATGTAGAGAGTGCATGTCTTCTTGCCTTTTGCCACTACCATAGAGCCTTTAGTCAATTTCCATTTACCATCATAAAAGAAACTGCCGTAGCCATCGTCATCTAAGGCACTTATAGAGATCAACTGCAGTCGAATATCCGAAACATGTCTCACATTTCTTAGAAACAAATTGCATCCCACATCAGTCTCCAAGTGAACATCTCTCATGCCAACAACCTTAGAAACACCACTATTTTCCATTTTAACACAACCGAAATCACCGGTGCGATAAGATGTAAAATAATCACGCCGTGAAGTGACATGAAAGGAAGCTGCAGAACCAACAACCCAGCTAGAGTCTTGACATGTAAGGTTTACATAACCATAATCACAAATGAAGACAATATCACCGTCGGATGCAGCTGCTGTTGTAACTTGATTTTCTTCTTTCTTTTTATCTCCATTTCTATCATGGGATTTATCTCTCTTTGGTTGCCAACACTCTTTAGCATAATGTCCCATCTTGCCACAGTTATAACATTTGACACTTCTCCTCGGCCTGGACTTCGATCTTCCTCTTGACTTGCCCCTGTCATTACTTTGAAACTTTCTTGATTGACTTCTGGACCTGTTTTCTATGACAAGTGCCTCCGATCTAGAAGCATAATTCAAACCTTTTCTTCTTGTTTCTTCATTGAACAAGCTTTCTTTAACCATGCTCATAGAAAGCACACCACCAGGAGCTGAATTATTTAACGCCACAACCAGTGTATCCCAACTATCAGGAAGAGTACCAAGCAACAAACATGATTGCAATTCATCACCTAAGTCAATCTCAAGATTTGTCAATTGATTTACAACATCTTGAAATTCACTCAAGTGTTATGAAATACTACTTCCCTCCTTGTATCTTAAGTTCACAAGTCGTTTGACTAGAAGAGTTTTATTTTGCGGGGTTCTTCTCTCATAGAGATCTTGTAGTTTCTTCCACAAGGCATCCGTTTTGGTTTTTTGAGCAACATGATGAAATACACTATCATCAATCCATTGCCGAATAAACCCAACCGTCTTCCGATTCATTCGCTCCCAGTCTTTATCTTCCTTGTCTCCTTGAGCTTCGTCACCGTCGATAGGATCAAATAAGTCCTTGCAATATAACATATCTTCCATCCAGGGCTTCCATATAGAATAATTAGAGGCATTCAACTTAAACATTGTGCTACTTGATTCTTCCATCTAACACTAAAATCTCAACACAAGCTTTGATACCACTCTGTTGGGGAAAATCGGGCAGCACTTCGCCTCTAACTAGACCAATCCAAGATAAAATAATATTCTCCTAATTTCACCGATTTAATCCAGCAACAACCAATAATTATATCCAGACAAATACCATCATGCGAAATAAAAATAACACTCTAAAATTTACCCCGCGCTATATCCAACCCGACTGACCCGGTTGACCAAATTTCCTCAAATTAACCCTCTAAAGGCCAAAATTGAATTCTATGGCATCAAATACATTAGGAAAATGACATTTCATGTCAATTAACTCAAAGATTAATGTAAAAATCCAATTTCTAAATTCGACCCGATAACCCATTTTGCAAAATCCAAAGTCTTAGGGCCTTTTTTTGCAAAAATTATTGCCACCATTGAATTCAAAGGGTCAAAAACTATGGGGTGACGTCGCCCTATTTTCAATTTAGTCCCTAGAAAAATTTTAATTTCATTTTTAGTGATTTTAGGGACTAATCTGAAAAATCAGAAATCGCACTTTGGTCCTTTTTAGCGAAATTGGACGATTTTGAGGGATTTTGGACTTGATTTTAATTTTTAAAAATAGAGGAGGATGACACGACTCTAAAAACGCAAAAACCAAAAATTAAAAAGCTAAAATGGAATTTCTATAATTATTTAAATAATCTTAAAATTGAAATTAACAAGGAAACACCAGATTCCAGACTTTATTTTTCAAAATGTATTCATTAAAAATGAATATAAAATTATATAAAAAATATTGACTATTTGTTGGTAATTTTCTGGCTTTAAATGCTATTTTTTATTAATTTTTTTTATTAATTTCCTAATTTCTGAAAATATTAAAAAATGCAAAAAATAAGGAAAATTGTTTTTGTTCAAAATTGGTTCTCTAGGCTAGGCTGAGGTCACCAAAGTCGATTTTTCAATTTTCTCACTTTTTATTTATTTATTTTATG
Organism: Psidium guajava; assembly: GCA_016432845.1. Classification (NCBI taxonomy): domain Eukaryota; kingdom Viridiplantae; phylum Streptophyta; class Magnoliopsida; order Myrtales; family Myrtaceae; genus Psidium; species Psidium guajava. The sequence continues at coordinate 37,001,413 of CM028226.1, forward strand.
AATTTTTTAAAATAAAATGGAGAAAAATATGAAAAATAAGGAAAATTATTTTTTGCTCAAAATTGGTTCCCTAGGCCAAACCAAGGTCCTCAAAGTTGATTTTTACAATTTTATGAATTGTTATGAATTTTCTAAAAATTTTGAAAATAAAATTGGCCAAAAATCAAGTGTCAACAAGGCGTCATATGATAAGAATACCCCGAATCTAGCACTCATTCGTCTCTTGACAAACCTGTAGTCACACATAGAACAGCCTCTATATCTCTAGTGCTCTTCTCAGTAAAGTTTGCCACACTACTTGTGGCTTTCTGCTTATCACCTCTATTTCTCAACTTAGGACAATCTCTCCTAATGTGCCATTCTCGTGACACTCAAAGCATTTCACGTATCCCTTGGACTTTCCATGGCGTAATTTAGATCTACTTTTACCACTACTGCTACTAGGCCCTCGATATTGCTCTCACCCTCGAATCATCAGTCCCCGCGCTACAACCAGCATTATATCCAGACAAATACCATCATGCGAAATAAAAATAACACTCCAAAATTTAAGTGGAAAACCCAAAACGGGAAAAATCACGGCCGACCCAAAATCTTTCACTAATCACCAAGAAATAGCAGGTATACAAAGGGTCTTCGCTCTAGTCACACACTAGAGACTATACATCAACAATACAACAATATTTCATCACCACAAAGGTGAAATACTACACAAAGGGGTAAGAAACCCTAACCGCAATTGGAAATTCGGAGGAGAGTCTCAACGAACGAGAACCATCACCACGTAGGTCTCGGCCTCACGAACAACATATCCAAATTTGAGAAAATTCCGTCAACGTTTGGCCCTCAAATTTGGACTGCAAGTATTCTCTCTTCCTCTCTTCTCCTTCGCAGACGCTCTCTATAAACCCCTCTCTTCGAAAAACTCTCTTTCACTCACTAATTTTCTTTCTTTCGAAGACCACCAGGAACTCACGCATCCATCCACACACAAAAGGAAAACACACATTAATTCTCCTACATCATTATGTCTCCCACATTTTCTTTTCTTTTTCTTAAACAAATAAGAAAGTAAAATTGGTGGGTCCTTCCACATGAGGGAGACCCAGCCAACACCATGTTGACGGGGCGGAGGAAGAGCAGCTTGGACACGGGAGAAAAAACGGAGGAAAAGAAAAAAAATTGGCGAAGGTCCGGGGTGAAGGGAACAGCGCGGTTCTTCGTCGTCGTTGATTGTTATGTTGGTCGCGTTGCTCGCGAAGATTTCACCGGAAGAGCACCGAGGCTCTTCGCTGTTCATATTCTCCATCGCAAGGACGAGGCTCCTCACTGCCCGGCCACCGTTTTTCCTCGTCTTTGTTCTTTTCTTCCTTCCATCGTTTTCTTTTCTTTTTTTTTTTTTAAAGAAAGGAAGCCTAAAACCTTAAAAAAAATCAATTTTATTTCAGTCTCAACTTTCGGTCTAGTTCGACCAAAAAAAAAAGAAAAACTTTAGGTCCAGTTGTAATTCCATCTTAAACTATTTTTTGTCTAATAAAAAGTCTTCAACTTTAGGTCGTCTCGATCTTCCATGAACTCTTTTTCTCCTTATAAAAAATCATCAGCATTTTCTTGAGTTCTAAATCTGCCCCGTTACAACACGTCCAAAATTTCCAGGCAACCGAGAGATGGAAGACTCCTTAGAGCCAACTCTCTGACCACCACGAGAGATAGAAGACTCCCAAGCACAAGAAATTAAATACTGAGAGCACAATTGAAGATCCCCAAGCAAGATGGAAGAAAGGTGTTCTTAAAAGTAAAAGCAATTGAATAAGGCTTACCTTAATTGCTAGTATACACCCTCATATCCAAGAAGACCTGACTTGGTATGACGGCAAAATCCATCTTCAAAAGACTTTTTCTTGAACTTAAAATTCTTGGGGAAAAACTAGAACAATGATTTGAAAATGTCACATGACTAGGGCAAAATTGGATGAAGTGTCAATGGGAAAAATACGAGACTCGGGTAAAAATTAGTGATTTTTTTTATGAGAAAAAAGGTTCATAGTAGAATTGAAATTCGACCTAAAATTGAAATTTCTTTGTGAGATAAAAAAAGTTTAGGATGAAATTATGATTGAAGTTAAAAGTGGGATTTTTTAGGTGAGGAAATTATAAAAAAAAAACCATAAACCTATTGTAATTATGTCAATTCAGTCCTAAACTTTTTTTTGTTAATTCCGTCATAACCTTTTGCATTTGCGCCAATTCAATCCTAAATCTTCTTCATTTGTATAAATTCAGTCTTTTCAGCCAAAATTGGTTAAAAATCGTTGACGTGATAATTTTTAATAATATTTTAATATTTATCAAATTTTCTCTTCTTTTTTTTTTCCTTTCGCTTCTTCCTCGACTACACCTTTAACGAGAGATGTGGCCTTGTGAGGGGCGGCGAGGCTCGTCCTCACCAAATCTGGCAGGATGTCCCTCGCCCAACCTCTCATGATTGCCTAACCATTGGCGAGGTCGACCTCACTGCCTCAGAAGTGTTGTTGGTCAGAGGTGTGGCTGAGGAAGAAGAAAAGCAAAAAGAAATAATTTGAAAAATATTAAAAAAATTTGGAAAATTGTCTTTTAACCAAAATTGGATAGAAAGACTAAATTGACACAAAAAAAAAAGATTTTGGATTGAATCAACATAATTACAATATACTTAAGATTTTTTTTTTGGCAATTATCCCTTTTTTAGGGTACTAGGCCAAAAATGGAAAAGGCAAAAAAAAATGGACACGTGGAGAGAGAGATAGAGACGGACACGTGAAAATGACACGTTGGACATTTATTAGCCACGTTTTTTTTTATTGTCGGAATACAACCACATTGGATGGGGAGTTAACAGGATCAAACTATCGGGTTAGGATTAGTACCCCAACTAAAATTGATTTTCTTAAGGGGATTAGGCTTGATATAAGAGCGTCGTAATAAATTTAAACTTGCAATTGTTTCCCTGGCATGATCTATTAACCAAGTTAGTAATGAGGGGCAAATCTACATATTTTTAAGCCTCGTTAGATTAGAAAGTCACCAAAAAATATTCATGGGTAGCATGATATTAGCACAGTGACGACCGTGACCCTGTAAAATTTTATTAACCAAAATAAATAAATAAATCACCCACGATATATGAATTTCGAAAGAATTTAACTCGAGGGAGAAAGACACACATCTGGCCGTTGTTGTTCAAGCAAAGATCTTGAATCCTCAGCCTTTACGCCTTCTTTCTTACGTTATGATTACAGGTGATTGTCCTAAAAAAGCCTAAAGGTATTTCATTTTGACAAATTTAGTCATAAACATTTCAATTTTGTCATTTGAGTCATAAACCTTTTGACACTTTATTAATTAAGTCAATCCGATCGCTGACGCAGACGTCGAATGTCTTACGTGACACAGCTGATGTTGACATGGATAATTTTTATTTTTCATTTTTCATTTGTCTTTTTATGCTCTCTTTTCCTTTTTCTTCCTCTAAAGCCGATGACCCGCATCGATTACACGTCAGCGTTAGCCGTCCTATGTGACACCACCAATGTCCAACTTGGCGATTTTCAATTAAAATTAGCCAGATGGATCCAATTGGTAAAACTATCAAAAGGTTTAGGGCTCGACTGATAAAGTTTAGAATTAAATTGGTCAAAGTGCGGTAGAATTAAGATTCTTGGACAATTTTCACGTCAAATAACTTGATGCAACGTGACTTCACAGTAATCCATTTGTCATTTATATCGATTAGGCCTGGGACACTTTTTTGCGTATTCATCTAAAAAGCTTTCCTTTTTTTGTTGGGAACACGACGGGCTCCCTAGCGGTCGTACGTTCCATAATCAAGATGCAAACGATGCGGTGCATTTAGTCGGAGGCTCAATAGCGCACCGACCAGCGACCGCGACCCGATCTGCGTTCCGTCCGTGTAGATCGCGAAACGATGCATCCGAGAGCGAAGCGACGTCGCTTTTCCTAGTCTTCAACACGGAAAAGGAATGGACAAGGAAATGGGAAAAATTATCAAAAAAGTTCTAAATCTATTGAAATTATGTCAATTTAATTTTAAATCTTTTTTTACCATTCCAATCCTAAATCTTTTGTAATTGTGTCATTTCGATCCATCCGACGAATTTTGGTCGGTTGACCCTGACATGAATGCCGAGCGATCGGTAATCGAATATTTTAATTTTTTTTTTTATGATTTTAATTTTTCTTTTCTTTTTTTCCCCCAACCCTCCCCCTTCCTCAGCCGGCGAGGCTCGACTTTGCTGTCGCTGTCTCGCCTAGTGATGACGAGGTCGAGCCTCGTTAGGGGTCGGGCAAGGGTTGACCTCGTTGTTGCCCAGCGAGGTAGCAGAGGGGGCTCGCTCCCCTAGAGATCGATACCGAGGACCATCATCACATGGAAGCCACGGATGGCTCTGGAGGGAGCTTGCGCAGTGAGCTCACAGTGAAACCCGACAAAGGAGCAGATCGGCATACGGGAGAGCCTCTATAGCAAGGGATAAGGTTGCCAACGGCGGACCATACACAACAAACAATGGGGAGGCTCAAGGAGTATGGCCACATCGAGGGCAAGAGTGTGTTCTAACCACAAGGCCCGCTAGCACCAAAAGGAGAAGTAGGAGAGCCTGGCTTACCTCAACCACTACTTCCACAAGTCTACTCGTCCCGCCCAAATGGTCCATTGGCAAGCCACCTCCGGAGCTGCCCAGCCCAAATCTGGGCTTGCAAGGTTGAACCTCCCCCAATCATGGCAGGGCTCGACCTTGCTGTCGCCCCCTCGTCGACCTAGCGACCAGCTAAGGAAGGGGTTGGGAAAAAGAAAAAAAAATATTAAAAAACATAAAATATTAAAAAAATTAAAAATATTCGATTGCCGACATCCACATTAGCACTCGCCGATCAGAATTCGTCGAATGGGCTAAAATGATACAATCATAAAAGGTTTAGGACTGAATCGATAGAAAAAAAGTTTATGACTAAATCGATATAATTATAATAGATTTAAAAGTCTTTTGATATTTTTTTTTTCAAGAAAACGCTGATCCCTTCGAAGCGATTGTCATAGCTCATGACTGGCACGATAGAATGAGGGTTGGATTGCGGATTTTTGTTTTTTCTTGGGGTTGAAGATGGATCGCGGATTAAGTTTTTGCTTTTGTTGCTTTTATCTTCAATTATGTAATGATGAGAGATCAATTATAGAGGGCCAAAAAAGTAGAGATCGAGGGTTGATTTTTGTCTGCTGCTTTTGTCATTTATTGTTAATTAAGATTCCTGATTATTCACCCCCACTGTTGGCCAAAAAATAAAATTAAAAACAAACACCTTGCTGACTTTTCAGCCATCCACTTTCAATAAAAGTCCTGCTCCTTTCGTCTTTGTTTATTTTTGTTCTACTAGGACATGAGAACGTTTCTTTTTCGTTATTTCTATTTTAAACCTATTTCAGAAATAGATTTGGAACAGAAACTCGTTTGGCAACGCAAATCTGTTTTTCTATTTCTTGAACAAAAAACTGTTTCAGAAATAGATTTTGGCCCAAAATCAGAAACACATTTTTTTTTATTTCTAGCAGAAATAGAAAAATCTATTTCTGTTCCAGAAATTATTTCTGAAACAGAATGGTTGTCATTCTCTTCATATTGTGGCAAACCAAAAATCTAGTTTTTCTTTTGCCCACTTATAATTTTTCTTCTCTATGAAGCGGACCTATAGCCTGGAAAACCAAGAAGGGCTAATCCCATTGAAATTCTGCCGTCTGTTACAAAATCTCGAATGAGCACCACACGACTTATTTACCTTAAACTAAATTTCACATGACAATTGATACTTCCAATCTAAATTTATTCCACGTTATCCCTTTATAATGCATCATTGATATTGATTTTCCATGCAGGATCTGTCATTTCTCAAGTTAAATCCATCTCGCAATTGCTCGCCGTGCATTTTAATATGATGCTGGCAAATGCTAATGGACGGTAGATTTAAGTTCTAGGTATCGATTTGTGATTTTTCACAATAAGATATTCGTTTGTGATGTGAGATAAAAACTTCAATTTTGGATGAATGTATAATGAGATGTAGGAATTTTCAACTCGATAAAGCTCTCAGTACACTAAAAGAGAAAAAGACATATTCACTATAACAACACTCCAAAAAATGCTTACATAATAGGTCTTGCCTTTGAGGAAAGATTACTGTGGATGCTAAGCCAATAGAGTGCTTAGATAATAATAATTATTGAAGGGTTCGCGGAAAAATGAATATATTAGAAAACATACGTCTTGTAAAAACAAAATATTTGTATCACCAACACAAATGAATCAATTGAAAATATTTTTCCGTCAATGAAGTTGTTTAGACACCGGAAAAAATATTATTCAAATTATTTTTATTTTCACAAAACAAAGCACTTTTAGATTAAATGAGAAAGAGAAAAATCCTCGAAGTATCGAAAAAAAAAGAAATCAAAATTAGAGAAAGGGATAAGAAAATGAAAAAGATTAAAAAAAAAACGGCAGTAAAAAGGTTGGTATGCAGAGTGCCTCTGCAATTTCTGAGCTTCTACTAATGTCGAATCGCTTTTATGGACCAACCACCTTCTTACCTAATTTCCCAGGACAACCATAAATCCGCCTGTCGGAATTATCTCGTCTTATGATGTTTGTCTTCTCTCTAATCCTTAGAGATTACGAACTAATCAATCAAATCATTCCCACTCGGCAAATATAAGGGGAAGTTGAATTATCCACAGCTTCATTAAAAATTAAGTCGCTCCAGGCATTGTAATTTTCAGGAGAAATACTGCCGGCAAGTCCGGTGATCTAGGCGACATGGAAAAGGTCCGTCGTGTTGGTGTCGTTGCTCGGCAAGATTTAAGATTTTCGGCGAGTCGATAGAATTCCAGAGGTATTTGTGTTTTTGAGGTGTATAATTTAGTTTTTTATTCGTTATATTACCCCTAATTTTTAAAATAAGTATTTAAATAAAGTATTAAATTTGAAAATTTCCTTGCTTCCCGAAATCCATTTGAAAATTTGACTGACGGTAGAGTCAGAGCTGGTCAACAATAAAAGGCTTTAATTTTACGTGCCTTTTAAAAAAATATATTTTTCTAAGGAATTATTGGGTAACTTTTTATGTATAGACCATATTCCCGACAAACTTAGATTATATGGCATTTGATAAGTAGTCCCGGTTTGTTTCCCCTAGATTTGAACAGAAAAGAAAAAATTACTTTTTTTTAACTTCGCCGTGAGAATATAAATTATATGAACGGATCACACGGGAATTTACGCATTGATATTTATGTGCCGTTTAAAGTTGTATTTTTCAACTAATAGTAAAGTACACATATGCCGTGAGAATTTCATGTACTTTTTTTTTACGATAATTAGCTAAGGTGAATATAGTTGTAAATACCAAATTAAATGGGATCTAAAATATTAAAATACTAATCCTATTTTTTGCGATAAAAAAATAAAAAAAAACTATTCCTAACATATCCAATTCTTTCAATAGAGAAATAGTGACAAATGATTCGTCAATTTTAATATGTTATAAAAGTTCAGTTATCGTATTGGTCAAATTAAAAATTTAAAAAATATAAGGTTAAAAATTTAATATTATATTGATCAAATTAAAAAATTAGAAAATACACTATATATTAAATTAAAGTTTAAAAATTATTTATGTCATTTTGCTTTTAATAGACTGAAATTTATTTCGTGGAAGAAAAAGAAAAAGAAAAAGAATCTGAAATAAATTGATTGCTTCCTTAATAGCTCGAATTCAAATTATCACTCGCATTTGTCGCGGACCATCTCCTTCCTTCGGCCATCTTTGCCCCGCTCTCTCAATTTCTGGGTCCCTGCAACTTTTTCCTCGATTTATGGTGAGCTCATGGTAGTTTTTTGCGCTTTTTTTTTTTTTCACCCGGCAATTTATCTCCTTCAATTTTCCCGGAATAAAAACGGTTTTTTTTTCCGGGAAAAAAGAAATCTACTCTCTCTGGAATCTTCAGCTTTGAGTAGTTACTTCTGTCGGTTTAAACACTGTTTTTGTCGATGATCTTCGGTTTAGGTTGGGGAGGGGGGGAATCTCTGTTTTAACTCGGCGTGAAGTGAAAATCGACTCAGTGTCTATGATTTTTCTCTCTCTAGTTGGCTGTGCTTAGGGTTTTCCTTCGATCAATTCGCACCGGGAATTCGAGAATTAGCTCGCATTTGGAGCTGGGTTATGCTTAATTTTCTGGTAAAAATCACTTTAATCTCGATTAGTTTGGTTAATTCCGTGGCTGGTTTCGAGTCCTTGTATCGTGAAGTGTAGTTGCTAATTTTACTTTCAAATTCCTCGGTTTTTACTTGTGTTGTTCCTCCTTTTCGAGCTATTCGCACTCTCGTGATTGGGGTCTTTGGGGTCGTAATTACCTTTCTGGAAGGACGTTCTCTGTCGCCGATCTCGGGCATGTTTGATGTTGCAGGTTTGATGGGATTTTAGTGGGAAAAGTAAGAGGTGAATCGGAGAAATGTCGGGAGAGACCTTCAGTGCGAGCCTCCAGAATCCCCCGGCTCCGCCGCCGCCGGTGATGGATAGCTTGCGCTTGGCCTTCGGCGGCGACGGAGCAGTTTCCTACAAGCCAGCCACGGCACCTGCTCCGGCCGCCGTAAACGGCGAGATAGGCGGCCCCGCGGCGGCGGAGGGGCTGAACATGAATGTGGTGGGAGAGCCGGTGAAGAAGAAGAGAGGGAGACCGAAGAAGTACGGGCCGGAAGGATCGATCGCGTTGGCTCTCAACTCTGGGAGCGCAGGTCATGCGGCTTTGTCGCCTCCCGGCGGAGGATTCGGGTCTCCACCTCCTCCGCCGTCTCACGGCGGTTCTCCTACTTTTGCTGGTCCTCAATCTGGAGATTCAGGGTCGGCTAGTTTGACGAAGAGAAGGGGCAGGCCTCCTGGATCTAGCAACAAGAAGCGGCGAGTGGGAGCTCCGGGTAACTTTCTCCGACGTATCAATGTGAATGAATTTTCGTGGGTCTCTGTTTTTTCCGTCCGGATTCTTTGGGCTTAGTTTCGAGTAATGGAACGCTTGTTCTGAGTGGAGTGCTGAGGATGCTTGTGCCCATGTTTGAGATTTTGGCTTTTATAATGTTAAAGCAGCAGGTGCTTTTTGAATGGATCTCTTGCTTTTGCCTATCTGCATCTTGTTTTGCTTGTGGGAATTATTTTTTATGCCTTAGCCTCTCCCTCAGTCTGGGGATTGTTGTTTCTTATACATATTCTATTCTGCTATTTCGGACATAGTTATTCTGCTATTTCGGTTTCCCAGGAGGGTTATGTCCGGTCGTGCTTAAATTCTTATTTTGAATTACCATTGTACCCTTTTTGTGTTCTTAGCGCTCTTTGCCAGTAGCCACTTTGGTTGGATTTCTCTCCAATTTTGTGTTAGTTTAATTGATTTTCCTTCCTGCATAACCAGGACGCGGTCCTTAGGCTTTTGCATATTATTTTCTTTTCAGCAAAAATCGGTGCTTTCTTTTTTCCTTTGACTGACAACGTACACGGTCACTTTTCTCAATGTCTCCATTTTTTTTTTTCGATTTCAATTTACTTTTCAGCATGCTAAAAATGATCGCAGAACTGTAGATTTTCTTTGATTGGTGCGCTTCTGACCACATCCACGCGTATGCATTACTTATTTGAGGTTTATCACCTCTCGTCGACTCCCCAACGGGCAAGAAGGTAATCTTGTGCAGATTTTGTCTATGTGAGGGATAAGGCCAAATTTTGGGAAAACTATCACGTACTCCTGGCTTAGGTTAGTCCACTTAGCATGAACCATTAGATGATGTGGACCTTTGTGGTACCCACTTCAACTGGTTAATGAGGCGTGGGCAGAATAAAGCAGCTTCAAATTTGGCCCACTCAGCTGCTTAACCGCATGTCGTAGAATGGGTTGGACAGTGCTTCTTTGTCCCCTTTGCCTATTTTGATTTGTAAGAAGCTCGGACATATTTGGTTTTTGGATTGGTGAACACTCACTTCTGCTTGCCATTGCCATGAGGGTTGGCACTTTGGCGAGAGCAATGACACAACAGTTAATACTTAATCTATAGCCAGGTGACCTTGTCACATATGGTGTTTGAAGCTGAGATAGATCTTCTCTGATGCATTTACTGAAGAATTCACCAATCTATCTCAGAATGAAAGGATTATACTTTTGATCCTTTATCAGCCAAGAATATTCTAATAATAGAGACATCAATTTTGAGAAGTTTATTGCTTGATCTTGCACAAGAAAGGGAGTGGACTTAACTGATCTTCCGTGTCTATTTACCTTTGCTTCCTTAGGGACAATTATTATGTAACTGGTTTAACTAGTGGCTATATCATTTCTCATGAGCAAAAGCACACGAAAATCATTTTGTGAATGTCCTCTTGATTTTGATTGGCATGGCGTATAATGGAGAGAAAGTAGCTAATACTACTATGTGTGCAGGATCTTGTGGAATGGGATTTACGCCACATGTGATCACTGTTAAAGCTGGAGAGGTCCTTCCTTCTTTTCCTTCGAGTGTTCTTTTCCATATTGCATTTGATTGTTTCATCCTTGTATGAGGTATTACCTCGAAAGAAGTATTGCTTATAGATGCCATCACGGAAATGGTAATTTGATTAAGGGATAAAGGCACCAGTAGTTCATGAACTTTTTGCATTTGTGTAATCTAATCCCTAAACTTTTTATGGCTAATTGAGTCCCTTATCTATATTATTTTTTGTTCGAATTGGTTATCTGTTTAAATTGACTATAGCTATATCTTTCAAGCGTGAAATGATATAAATATGTTGGATTTGCTTGTGACCCCAGCAATTCTGTTTCTAATTGCTTTCTTTTAGCCCAATTTTAAATTATTTAAAGGGATATGATAGTGAGTAAAAAAAACTAATGTTAACTTTAATTGGAAGTAACAATGTACTTAATGATTCATTCTTCATATATTCTGTATATATATTTCAGATAAATAATATTTCTGTTTTATCTATGTTGTGGTGTCCCATGCATCGCATGGGTTCAATTCTAGTGTTTTTTATGATAGAGTGGGTTTGACTTTTGAGAGCCAAAGAAAGGAGGAAATAGAGCTCTTGGCTTTGAAAGCCTTTAGAGGCATCGGTAATCCTTTCACCACATTTTTTTATGCGCTTGATGGACTTTTTATAGACTTAGAGAAATGGAATTCTATAGAATAAATTACGGAAACCATCCCTTACTTTCTAATTAATTTCACTTCACATCTTCTAGTTTGGAAGTCTATACTTCGCCCTCTGGTTTCAAAATCCCATTTGCATTTTGTGGTATCAAAAAGTTATCTAGACTTTGCACCCTCTATTTTCTGTAGCTCCTTAAATCCGAAGTGTAAAGTTCAGGATTTCAAAATCTCTAGTTTCAATGTGTGTAAAAATAAAAGTAGAGTAAATGGGAAATATGGTTCATGCTGTTCGTCAAATCTGAATGAAGCATGTGGTATCCCATTGTTCAGCTGAATGTCTTTGGAGAGAAATTTTTTGTTCTGACCATGAATAATGTATAGCTCCGACACTGTCCTTTGTCTGAGACTTTCCACACTTGGCAAAAGGGAAAATGAATGAACCGAGTTAACTGAATTAATATTTGTGATTGTCATGTTAGGCTATTGGAAATACAGTATGGTCTTTGATGTATTGATATAACCTGCTATTTTCATGATGGGGAAGGATTCATCTGAATATTTGGATCAGGCTGCTAAACTTATTATCGATTGAGAAGGAAAAAAAAAACTGAAGCTCATAATGGTATTTCACCATGCATCGATCCAGCATAACAGCATTACTGCGAGGCTTATGCTTCTATTTGGATCATAAGTCCTCGTTTGGATTTTCTTTCATCAAGTGCTTCTTGTTTCTACTATTTAATCTAGATACGTTGATGAGTCTTCAGGTTTTGCTGATGATTCAGCCACTCTCTTTGGTTTGCCAGGATGTTTCATCAAAAATAATGTCATTTTCCCAGAATGGTCCAAGGGCTGTTTGTGTACTGTCTGCAAATGGAGCTATATCTAATGTAACACTCCGTCAACCTGCCACTTCTGGTGGTACTGTGACTTACGAGGTTTGTCAGACTGCTCCTCGGCCTTAACATGAGAAGAATAGAAATTGGTTAGCACTCGTTATAGGAGGAAGATTGTCTCTGAGGATCCCAATGTAAAAGCCCAACTCCGGTTTTGATTATCAAGTACTTATCTATAATGTTTAGGTACTTGGACATGTAGATATTACTAATGCACTAATCACTGAGTAAATATGAGGCTGGAAACTGAGGGCGGCATTGAGAAGTGCCTCGGTTGGCTTCACCCAGGAGTATTTGGTAAATGCATGATGAATGGAGTACTGTTTCTCTTTCTTTGGTTCAAAGCACTCATCAGCAAGTTACTGTGATACATAATCGTGATTTGTTTAATTTTGTATGTTGATTTACTGTAATTCACCTATGGTTTAATTTTGCAGGGGCGATTTGAAATACTATCACTTTCTGGATCATTTCTGCTATCAGATAGTGGTGGACATCGCAGCAGAACTGGAGGTTTGAGTGTGTCTTTGTCTGGTGCAGATGGTCGTGTTTTAGGTGGTGGAGTGGCAGGTCTTCTAACTGCCGCATCCCCTGTTCAGGTGTACTTTCACTCTTTCCATCAGTTCCTCTTTTAGTCTTACAGAGAGATTGTTCCAAATACCTTTCCTTGTGGCTTTGTTCTGGTGGCCTAAAGCAATTACCATAGTGCTGGAATCGAACAAAAATTACATGAGGACTTAGGACTTTTCTTCTTCCAAATCTGGGAAATCCCCTAGTATTCATGTGGCTTCGTGGATGGAATAGGAAAAAATTACTATTTTGACTTGCATATTTTACCAAATTTGGGCAAATCCCGAGTGTAGGTGGGGTTTCTAGAGAATAGTGGTAGCAAAACTGAAGATTTCCTCTGAGCTTGTTTACTCATGTAAACAAGTGTACAGTCAATTGATGGGTCCCACTTCTTGTCTTTGTTAGTTGATGACAATTAGTACGGGATTTTGGAATGTGAAACCAATGAGGAGAGCATGGATATCATCTTCATAGATATGATCTAGATTTTTACAGAAAGAGGCCATGGCTCTGATCACATACGCTTGGTGTCTTTGTCTATTTTGAATCTATTAGCAAGAGAAGAAGAAAAGTCAATTATCCATGATGACATTAAGCTTACAAATTTAATGCAGGTGGTCGTGGGCAGTTTTATGGCTGAAGGTCATGCCGGAATGAAACCGGCAAGCCAAGTTGAGTCTTTTATGGTTCCAGGAAAATTTGCCTCCGGAGGAGCGCCAGTCGGGCCTAGTAGCCCACCATCCCATGGGACCATCAGTGAATCATCCGGTGGGCCTGGGAGTCCACTGAACCAGAGTCAAGGCGTCTGCAATAACAGTAACTCACAAGGCATGCCTAGCATGCCGTGGAGGTAATCTGAATTTGAACTGATCCTGTGTCCAGTGTAGTGCCATAAGTTGCTGACCCTTGTGTTTGCTGATGTTGTAAGTTAGGGACATGTAGCCCTTTAGGAGATTAGTTTAATAAGGACTTGAGTCCTTGAAACCAGATTTAGCAAAAGTCCCTCTGTACTTCCGTCATTTAATGCCTTAGGAACTTGTCGGAATGCTCTTATTATCACTAGGAAAGAACTTCTAGGCAGGGCGTTATCATTTTGTTATGCTTGAGTCTGTAACCTTCGAAGTGGGATCGTACTGCAATAGACATGAATCATTCGTCTATCCCTAATGGCTATTAAAAATGATTAAAAAATCATCTTGTGCGGAAGATCAGCTTGATATACATGTTTGCCGGGGTGCATGATGCTTATCCAGGAATGATCCGTGTTCTTGAAAGCGAAACTGTAGCTGAGCTTACCCCCCAAAGATGGCCTTTGTTCAGGGGGCCGGGCCAGTAATACTTTTATATAAGGTCGCAACGAAATGGTACAGGCCAGTCCGTGACATCTCACGGTTGTGGGCCAGCTAGGCTCATGGGCCTGTGCCGCCGAATCCTCGAGTTATATTATAGTCACTGTTAATCATGATATATACCGCATGTATCGTCTTAGGAGAATGCTGCTTGTGCCGTAACATTTTTGGGTTCTGGAAATTTCTAGTGAAACCATTGCACCGTTTCTATCACCGGAGTACAAGTTGTTCCCGAAACCTACTTAGCTCTCTTCAGCAGAAAACGCAATGAAAAGATCCCGAGCGCGAAAGTTTGCCAAAACCATCCTCTTGCATTAGCAGGGTCGACCCTCTTGGCTAAGTGCCAAGCGTATGCGGCCTCCCCGACATGTGCTGCCACAGCTGCTGCAAGCACGAACCTAACCATCCACATTGACCGGAAAAAGAAAAGGCTGAGGGCTCTTAAGTATCTCACGGGCCCTATCTCTGGTAAGCAAGCGGCTGCAAATACCGAAGCCATGCCAATTATGCAGAATAGCCATGCGTTAATGGTAGGGCCATCCAGGCTCTTCCGCTTCCTTTCTTGCAAGTATGCTATCGTCGAGGCCACACCTTGACGAGGAGACACCATAGGGACATAGCCAAGCTCTTCTCTAGCTTTAAGAAATGAGAAGTAGTGGGTAACGCCTACCTGTTCATTGAGGGAGATGCCAGAAATCGAAGGTGAAAGCGGATTAATGTCTGACATGCTGAGATAACTTCGAGAAAAACAAACCCAAACATATAACTCCACAAATGAAAAGGAGAAAAATATAATGACCGCAACTACTCTACTATAAGAGAGGTTTGACTCATTTAACAAAATGTCTTGAAAGTATTCCCAAGGAAAAGGAAGCTACGTCATACTAACAGCAATTTTTCGTTTGATGCCCGAATTTGCCAACCAAACGAAAGAACCAAACTGTCAACCAAGAATTAATGAATCCTAAATACTAGCAAACGTTTTTGTTGGAACTAGATAATTTCCAACTCTCTCTTGAGTCAGAAATAGCTTTGGCGCATGAGAACGTTTCTGTTTCGCTATTTCTGTTCTAAACCTATTCCAGAAATAGGTTTGGAACAGAAATTCGTTTGGCAACGCAAATCTGTTTTTCTATTTCTGGAACAAAAAACTGTTCCAGAAATAGATTTTGGACCAAAACCAGAAACAAAAAATTAGGAGTATTTTTGTGGCAGAAATAGAAAAATTATTTTTGTTCCAGAAATAATTTCTGGAACAAAATGGTTGTCATGCGCGCCCAACAGCTTGCCCATCCTGTGGCATAGCCTTTTGGCAGCATGAAATGATCTTCTGGATGTTTAGTTAAATTTTTTAGCAGTCGTAACTCGGAGTATTTACAGGTAATAGCTGATATTAAAATAATATGTTGGCCTTACACGGCTGTTCCCCATCATGTCAAATATCTACGCTTTCACAGTGCGGGGCATAAGAGAGTAGATTCATATATTGGAGATCAAGAGCAGCGGATACTCTTGCAAGATTTAGAAATCAATAGTTTTAACTTTGAAGGCAGCCAGGATTCCAACCTCTGGCCTTCTGAGACTGCTAAAAATAGAAGAAGAGAAAAATCAATTTCTGACATTGACATCTCTGTATTGGAAGATTCTACCCTGCAAAGACTAGGATTGACAGAACTGAAGGTTTTAGACTGAACAACTATAGACCATTTCACTCCAAGTCCCAATCCCCAACAAGAATGAGGACACATCAGGCACCCACAAGCAGAAGAGCAGCTCAGGATAGAGACACTTACCTTATATACTTCTGCTGGAAGGATGAGAGGCTGCGGAAGCCACCACCTATTCAACCATGGATACAATATGGTATAGACAGCCTCAATAACCTTGCCCAAAGAAAGAGCATGAGGAACAGACAGGGAAGCCTTGGGTACATCATAATCTAGACTTCGAAGAATAGGTCGCAAGAATTCAAAAGTGTTAACTGGAGATCCTGCAAGTACAAAGAGTCAGTTTTTCTTTTGCATTATAAGAATTATCTAAAGGTCCAAACCCATCAGATATACCATAAGTACAGCTAGAAAAATTATTATCAGAAAAATCTCCTACAAGACCCACCAAATTGATTTTCTTCACAAGATACACTAAAAACAATCCAGATGATTAACGTGGGATTCTCACCATCAGATACAAAATATGGTTGGCCAGCAGCTACTGGTTGTCCTTTAGCCCCAGGAATGTCATCCAAAAGCCCCATGCTTGCTAATACAAGAGCAAGGACAAGATTATCGACATAAATCCAATCTGTCTTCACGGTGGGTTCACCAACTTTGAATGCGAGGAGACCCAACTTCGCCAGTGATACAATTCTAGGAAGGTGTCTGTCTTCACCTGGACCATATATTGCAGCTGGACGGATAGCACATGTATAGAGATTTTTCCCCTTCTTTTTCCTGCATAGAATAGTCATATCGGAAACTGCTATGATCGAACTTGGCAGGCTGTGGAAAGACACTAAAAAGCAGCCAACACCTATATTGAGATTCCATGCAAAGTGATGCAGCCAATTTGCCAATCTAGCAGCAGGCAAGACAAAATTGACTAATCTAGCAAGTGTTCGAGAAGCCAAGACTTAGCTTAAACCAAAAGGCCATGAAATCCCCTCCAAGAATAACTAGTATATAAGTCGATCTGTTTTACGTGAATTATATTACTTTGCCAAAGGTCATGCAAGGGAAGTTGGACTCAACATCCACAGTAAAAATAGTAAAAAGCACACACAAGACACAATTAAACCAAGGTCTTGCACAACGTGGAATTCAGTATCGCTTACTTTAGGGGACGACCGTTGCTCTTCAAAACCAATTGTTCTGCAATTGACTTACTACGACCATAAGAATCTACATGCTCGTCCAAAGGGAAATAAGGCAAGCTTTCATTGCCATTCACAATCTCCTTCCCCCCATACACAACATTATACGTGCTAACATAGACAAGCCTTCGAATCCCCAACTCAACACAAGCTTCCAGAACATGGCAGGTGCCATTTATGTTCACCTCATCGACTCGACCAAATTGCAACATCTCTTTGCCTGACATTCCACACGAAGCAAGGTGGAAAACACAGTCAGCACCACGCAGAGATCTTTCGACATCGGCTTTGCATGCAACATCCCCTGTAGATGCAGAAAATTTGACCCCAATCAGCTTTCAACTCTTAAAAAAAGATCACTGACGATAGCTCAAGACAGCTGAAGCTGAAAGTTCATGCATCATGGCAATTGAGTTTTAGTAACGACATCCACCAAAAGCACCTATCCATCTGGACTTGTTAACTAGTTTAACTGCAATCTCTAACTGTAAGCTAGGGCACTACAGCAATTCAGCCTGAGAAAGCACCGAAGAATCAAAATCCCATATTAATGTAATGACACATAACAGACTAAAAGTCCAGCGAGCTTGCAGTGGTCTCCTAGCCAAAATTTTCTGCAATCTCCTCGCACTTCAACTTGCTAACGGCATTTTGCATCACCTCCAAAGCAAGACAATCGATCGTCGGACATCGGCATGATAACAGAAATCCGGACGCCAATAAGCTATTCAACAGATCCGTACAAAGTATCTACTTAAGAATCGCTCCAGCAACACCAAGCCGCAGGTCAACTTTTTGGGCCGATTAGGAACCAAAGCCAGAACTACCTAAGCCAACGTCCGTAAAATCTCCGGAAAGGGCGCGATTGGACCTACCACGGATACAGCGGACTCCATGATCCTTGAGATCGCGAGACCAGGGGGAGGTGAGCCGGAGGTCAAAGCATCGGACCTCGCGAGCGCCCCGCCGGACAAGTTCCTTGCAGAGCGCCGCTCCGACGAAGCCCAGCCCGCCGGTGACGACGAAGACGACGTCCTCTATTCCCTCATTTTCGCTCAAATGCATTTTCTTCTTCTCCTCCTTTTTAATTTTTCGAGTTGGGAACTTGGGAAGAGCGTTCAAGGACGATCGTTCGCTTCTGTTTAGACTTTAGAGCTGGGTAGCCAAGTAGCAAAGAAGAACCAATTAGAGACCCCATATGATACGGCATGATATGCCGGCATATTATTTCAAAAAAACTAAAGAATTTTGATATATTAACTATATATTTTTATACGTACATAATAAATTATTATTTATATAAGAAAAAATTTTAAATAAAAATCATAAATGCTTTTATTTTCTTAAAAAAGGGGATTTAAAGTTGACCTTAATTTAAATAAAAGCTTAAAATGCACATTATTTCAAATAAAAACAGCAAGCCTAAGTCACTTTAGTTATGAAAATTTTAGTCATTTGATATTTTTTTTCTTTTTTTCAAAGAGATTTTAAAAAACAAAATAAAAAGACACAAGTGGGAGGATTGACTTCTTGTCTGTGATCGCCACCCCACCATAAGTGGGGTGGCAACCCCGATGGCCATAGGCCGAGCGTCAACGGCCATTGTTTGGGACCTAGGTAGGCAACCCTTGCCGAGGCATCGGGGCAGTGGCCATAGTCGTGAGGTAGGCTTCGGCCTGATTTTTTCCTTTTGAATTTTTTTTAATCTAATTTAACAAAAAAAAAGATTAAATTTACATTTTAACAAAAATTTCCTTGATTGGCTAAAAAATTTAGCCACTGGCATTGAAATAAAGTCTATTTCATGTTCTTATTTGAGAAAATGAAGGCACTTGGGTCCTTTTTTGAAATTTTCCATTTATATGACTTTTTTTTAGAAAAAATTTACAAAAAGAGCTCTTCTAATAAAAAAGAAATTTTCGGCGCTCGATACTTTTGTAATTTGATCAAAAGCCTAGCCTTCTGAAAAAAAAGTAAAAAATAAAATTAAATTGCGATTGCGATCGGTGCTTTTTTTTTTTAAGTGTGGCCTCGGGAATCTTGTCCTTGGTCCCCACCAATTTTATGGGAGACTTAAATTGCACCAATTTGTGGTTATTGAAGATCGTGTCACCCCTCACTGGTAGTGACGCTTCAACCTCCCTTCCATTCTCTCTCTTTCTCTAGATTTAAGGTTTTACACTATCCTTCTGCTCTCCGTCTTATCCTTCTCGCTCTGCTTTCCCCTTCTTCTTTTTCCATTTTCCTCCTCATCTCTCTGAGAAAATATTGGGTGCATTAGATCTACCATGTAGATTGTGCATTGAACCATTCATTGGTTGACACGTGGCAGATCGGGCCCACCCGTCAGAGATTTCAAAAAGACAAGCGCGAACGTGCCTCCGTTTCTTCTCCGTTCCGTTTTCTCTTTTCTCTCTCCACCTTTCCAAGTTATCTTCCTCGACTGCTCTCTCTCTCCCCAAGTTCGCCCTCTTCCTCTCTCCTTCCAGATCTTCGCTCCGACCAACACCAACCCAGTCCGTCGACCAAAACCACGCCGTCTCGCCCTTCGCCGTCCCAGAGCCCCTCTGCTGCCACCTTGTCTCTCGGACGGTTTGCTCTACTCTCTCCAAGTTCACTCGTCTCTCGGACGGTGCTCTGCTCCCCCCAAGTTCGCCCTCTCCCTCTCTCCTTCGACCAGATCTCCGCTCCGACCAACACCAGCCCAGTCCTTCGACCAAAACCACGACGCCGCGGGAGGCCGCACCTCCTCCTCCAAGCCCCTTACCAATGCCTCTGCCTCCTCGGCCCACTCCGATTCGCCGCCGACCCACAACAACTCGTCGTTGAACTCGCCGAGCTCCCCCGCGCTACAGCGATCGCCCACTTCGGTCGCCGCAAGCATGATGAAGAAGGCACTGGGGCTAAAATCCCCAGGCTCGGGCTCCAGGAGGAACCCCGGGTCGGGCTCGGGGTCGGGCCACGGGAAGCCGAGGAAGGCGGTGGCGGTGGGCGAGCTAATGAGTGTTGACACCTGATTTTTAATCATTTTTTTTAATTGCTAAAGTAATAAAAAATCCATAAAAATTCATAAAATTGAAAACTCAACTTTGGGACCTTATCCAAGCCTAGGGAACCAATTTTGATCAAAAAACGATTTTTCATATTTTCAGTATTTTTACGTATTTTTTTATTTATTTATTTTCGAAAATTAATAGAAAATCCATAAAAATTCATAAAATTGAAAAATCAACTTTGGGGACCTTAGCCAAGCTTAGGGAACCAATTTTGACCAAAAAATGATTTTTCATATTTTCAGTATTTTTACGTATTTTTTATTTATTTATTTTTGAAAATTAATAGAAAATTCATTAAAATTCATAAAATTGAAAAACGATTAGTGGCGACTCCAAATCTCTGGTTCGCAGAAATAAATTAGTTCTCCCGCTAATTTATTTAGGTTTCTAATCGACCTACCAAGAACGATTAGTGGCGACTCCAAATCTTAAAATCATTTAAACAGAAACCAAAGTTGCGATTCGGTAGGGCTTGGGAGGGTCCGCGTTAGGTTAGTCAAATCTAATTAACCTAATAATCCGTTAACCCTTTATAAGAAATAATCCAAGAAATTTTTTTTAGATGGTCGCGACAATGAGGAATCAGATGAGGGTCCCAGAGAGTGTGGACTCTAGGGTTCGAAGAGCGCTTCTGAGGATGTTAGCTAAGCAGGTGAATTTGGATTTTGCGAAATTTCGGAAATGTTCCTTAAGTGCGTGTTTGTGGGTGATGACGATGTGTAAATTGTGTTTCTGGGCGGCTGATTTGAGCGTGACTGCGCGTCTTTAGTGATGATCTCAAATAAGCGAATTTAGCGTAATGGAGATTGTCGGTAGTTATGTCATGCTACTTATGTAGTTGTGGAATATTGAATGTGATGATCTGGTGTTGGTTTAGAGTCCATCAGTTTTGATTGTGATTGTGATTGTTTTTGTACTCTGCTCTGTGGTTTGCAATCCAAAATTGGGCGAGATAGAATGTGTGAGGGCTTGCTTCTATATTCTGGTTTTTTTTACCTAAGTTGATGTAGCTCACAGTAGGATTGATACTTACATTAGGTCATCATTGCACACTGCTTTTACTCAGGCAAGTTTCATAAATTATAATCTGCTTCAGGGCAGCCTTACAATGAGATCTGTAATTTTGGCTAACATGATAGCCCATGAGAACATTTCATTCAGTTATATGCATTCTTACTTGACTATGTCAGTTAATGAACATGATCTCTCCGTCGGTAATTCATGCGCTTATAGTACTATCGCTTTACTATCAGGCTGGCAATATCAGCAGTCTCCACCCACCATACAATGTATCATGGGAAAAGCCTTGACTCGAATCATAAATGTGGAAAGAGAGGATCTCCACCTGGTTGGTGCAGGCAAAACAGATGCAGGAGTTCATGCCTGGGGTCAGGTCAGGCACTATTGTGCTAATGAAGTTTAAACACAATTCACCCATCAAAGGTCGAGGACAAACTTTCTGGTCATTGATATTTCAGGTAGCACACATTGTCACACCTTTCAATTATGACAACTTTTTGGTCATTGATATTATAACTTGTTCTTTATTGTTAGGAAATGTCATAACATGACTGTTGTCTTTCATTTTTTCTTAGGATTGAGAAATACATATATTCCCACAATGCCAGCACTAACCAGATGTGATGTGGGATCCAAGTTTCAAGGATTTGGGAAGAAGAAAGACAAGTCACCAAGTATCTCGAAGAGGAACTCTCAGGTTGCGACAAAGAATGGTGACATATGAAGGATGTCTCATTGTGTTTCATCTGAAAGTGAGAGGGTTAGTGTAAAGTATTCAGTGATCTAAAATTCATTTGCTTTTTATGTAGCTAATATGACTGTCAGGAAGGACATAGGAGTCATTTTTCTTTTGCTTTGGTTTTTTGAACGGTCATTTTAATAATAGGGACTATCCTATCCTCCAAAGGTTTCCTGATGATGTCCACTTCTCTCTCCTCAGCAATCTAGGTCTTGGTAGATCCCAGAGCCCGTGGTGTCTTTTAATTCGAGAATTCAAATGCTCAAATGTCAGGTCCAAGTTCTGAGCCGAATGTTGTTCGGTGTTCTGATGATCCTCACCATCGATTGTTTGCTCCTTCAGCGCTCCACAACTTCAAACCAAACAATGCCGATCACTTTTCTACATTTACTGTTGGGAGTGGCTTGTGGATTTGCAGGAAAGCTCTGAGTCGACACTTTGGGAGTAAGCGGATATTATTGGCTTGTCTTTTGGGACTCTTTGCTTTCTACATTTCTTGTCGAATATATGGACACCATAATTGGTTGTCATTCTCCATGGGCACGTTTCCACGTCCCAAGGGATGAAGAGGGATGCGGTGATAGTTCCATACTGGATTCAGCGGGGTTTATTCTATGATGTTGTTTTAATCTTTCTGCCTTTGTTTTGTGGTCTTGTTCCATTTGCGAGTCCAGTTGAATGGAAGGATCATTTCTCGCAGCTCATCGGGGATCGTTTGTCTGATAATAGCGATGGTGATCGGAGCTAGCAGCAGCAGTTGGAGGGTGTAAGAAGTTCGAGTATGGTAATCATATTTATTATAGGGCTCATTAGGTGGGGTTTGGATTGTAACTTCTTGTAATGGGTTGTGTTGTAATCATATTTATCTTATTTAGGAAGAAGGGGGACATAAAGACCATAAAAGAAAAGTGGGGCTGTAGAGGGTTGAATTATAGGATAAAGCTTAGGGAGCTCGTGTCTTGGTCTCGTGTCTTTGTCTTGTGTCTTGGTCTGCATTATTACAATGACGAGGTGTAATCCTTTCAACTTTTGTGCAATACTGCAATCTGTTCTTATTCTTTTAGGGATTTGATTTGTGATTCCCTTTTTCTCTTACTTCGACTATTTGGTGAATAAAGTAAAAGTGATGAGAAGTGCAGTGACTTGAATCATCCCATAGGCGCGGCTTTACATTGAGAAGTAACCAGAATGCCAATAATCTTGCTTTCAGACTAAAGCCCAAGCATGGCAGCAAATGCACTGTTCAGATGAAGACATCGGAGAGTTTTGTCTAGAGTTTACGCTCAAATGTCGGCTGAAAAGATCCTTGCATAAACAAACTGAACATACATAACACTTGAATGTACATAATAAAAATATTCGATTGCCCCTTGCGGTTCACAGAGTCTACATTAATTTGAAACACAAAGGAGCAGAATCCCGAAGCATTCCATTTGTTTGAAAATAAACTCAACATAGAACTATTTAAACAAAACCCACGTTGGTGTGGTTCTGATGACTCTACAATATGAAAAAAAAAAAGTTTCTTGAACATAAAAGTTTTCAATTCCGAGTGAGATGAGTAAGGAGGGCGTGCATTTACGTGTCTTGCCTATAATAAACCCTTTTTGTCCTTGGACACTTCCAGTCTTCACTATGCCTGGATGGACTGCATTGATGGTAACTCCCACTTTGCTTGCCTGCGACGTGAGTTGAAGCGTGAGATGGGATGGAGCAATTGAAGGAAATAATAGGAAATGACTCTCGCCTCTTTGAGCCAATTTTTTTTTTTTTTATACCTTGAGCTGTCTCGCCATTTCCTCGACATGCAGAACATTGGATAACTTCGACTGAGCGTATGCACGTGTTACTTATTTTTTGGTCGAATTGAAGCCGTCCGTGGTTTTTTTTTATAAGAACATTACGCGTTACTTCGTTTTCGGTCGAACTGAAGCCGTCCGTGTTTTGTTTTATACTAACATTAGACATTATTTCGTTTTCGGTCGAATTGAAGTCGTCCGTGGTTTTTTTTTTATAAGAACATTACGCGTTACTTCATTACGCCAAAAGGTACCCTGATGGCGTCAATCCCTAAATATTTATCAAAGAAAATATCACGTTTGAGTAAGTAGATGTTCACCAATGACACGCGAGTAATACACAGTTCTTTAATATTAACATATATAGATGCATCTTCTGTCAAACACTTAATCCGTTTATAGCTAAACCTATACAAGACACTTAGTAAAAATGAACAAGTACAAACAGAATCACACTAAAACATAAGTTCCTTTGACATACATTAACGAAATTGTGCACAAATATCTAGAATCTGTGCGCATATTGCCGGATAAGTTAAACTACCAAATTCTTCTTCCTTGTCATACCTATATAGTAACAACATTTTCCACCACCTGCTCCTCGTTCTTCTCCTGTACGATTACCCTTTGACCACTACAGATCACAAGGAAAGTGCATATAAGATTAAAAGGAAAACATAGAACAACATTTACATGAATAGATAAGTGCTGACACAGAAAGCATGAAGGCTCGACTTCAATAAAATTTGTCTCAACACATTAATCAACACATGACTACATGTCATAAAACATGGCAATGGATGATAGAACTTCATGATGGCAAAACAATCTTGTTTACCTTGTAGTTTACTCTTTCAAAAAATTATAACCCCTTTACGCACAATGCCTCTTGCTAGAATCAGTCACATCATGAAGAACCAACACCAATGCATCATGTGCCGCCAGAAATAGGCCTTGTTTTCTTTCACTTATCTATCCAAACCAATCATGAAAAAGTATCAGTACCAATGGAAAAGGAGATTCATATCTAATGCAAATTCAAGCAAAAAGAGAGTGCAAAAGAAAGTTAAAATCATTAAATTTATCGCAAAGCAAATTAGAAAGTACAGGACCACCTAGAAGAACATTTGAGACAGCGCTGGCAGTTCCGTCTCTGTTAATGTGTTTGGCTAGCAAGTTAAAGCTAAGGCAGTACATTTCAATTTATAACAAGTTAGGAAAGGTAAAGCTTAGAAAAGCAACTGGGTTCTATCGTGACAGCAGAATATATGGAGCAAGTCAGGAGAAAGAGCTACAAACGAATCAAATGATGTGAAATACTCGGTTAAGTACTCAGCAATAACAACAATCTAGCAAATTTCCAGAAAAATAAGTATAGACAGAGCCCGAAATTGCTGCAACAACAAACTAATGGCTGCTTCCTTCCAAGAATTGAAGCCCCAAAAGGCTTCAAAGACGTACTAGACCCACCACGAGCAAAGTCCACGAACACTCGAAGCAAGAAGTGTTAGAGTTTTCCGTATGTGGGCTCGCCTTAATTGTAATTGTAATTGATCGTATGCGGTATTAATTTACCGTATACGGTATTGATTTAATAAAGTAGGATTTAAGGATTCTTAATGGGCCGTATATGGGCCTGGCTAGTGTGGGCCGAATTCCGGCCCGGCCCGTGATGGAAGGGCCCAGCTGGAAGTTAATATAAGGCAAGGACCCCCCTTTAGCCCTAACTAATGCCATTTCTCCTCTTCTTCTTCTCCATACGGCTTGTGGGAGAGAGAGCCACGAGGTTGAGGTCGTTCCATCGACGCCAAGCGACTCCGAGGGCATAAAGGGAAAGTTCCGAGCCCGTCTCGCCAAGATTCCAAGGCCCGTTCGTCGGTTTTCCGCGTCGCGCGAAGATGGATGCTAAATCAGGTACGCAAGCACGATCTCATGGTTATTTTGTTGTTAGAATACGACTACGGAGGTCCTAGGGTGTCGGGATCGCCGGCCTTCAGTTGGTATCAGAGCCGCCGTAGCTCGGTTTTAGCACATACGGGTTCTGCCATGATTTCGTGATTTTTGGTATGGTAAAATTGAATTTTGATGGCATGTTTGCGTTCGTCTCGTCGAGACGAGCGTTTTGATGGGTCACGGGCCACCGGAGGACGCCGTATGTGCTCACACGCTCCGCCTGAAGTTTCGCCGCCGCGGCGCGTGGCTCCGTTGACCATTAGCTGGCGCGTTGACCGTTAGACGCTGACCGATAGTTGATAGTTGACCGGCAGTTAGTTGTTGACTGTTGGACGTTGACTGGCTGTTAGCGGTTGACCATAAGACGTTGACTGGTTAGTTGTTGACCATTGGACGTTGACTGGCTGTTAGCGGTTGACCATAAGACGTTGACTGATTAGTTGTTGACCATTGGACGTTGACCAGTTAGTTGTTGACCGTTGGACGTTGACCGGCTGTTAGCGGTTGACCATTAGACGTTGACCGGTCAGTTGTTGACCGTTGGACGTTGATCGGCTGTTAGCGGTTGACCGTTGGACGTTGACCGGTCAGTTGTTGACCGTTGGACGTTGACCGGCTATTAGCGGTTGACCGTTGGACGTTGACCGGTCAGTTGTTGACCGTTGGACGTTGACCGGCTGTTAGCGGTTGACCATTGGACGTTGACCGGTCAGTTGTTGACCGTTGGACGTTGACTGGCTGTTAGCGGTTGACCATTGGACGTTGACTGGCTATTAGCGGTTGACCATAAGACGTTGACCGGTTAGTTGTTGACCGTTGGACGTTGACCGGCTGTTAGAGGTTGACCATTAGAAGTTGACCGGGGGTTAGCCGTTGACTGTTAGACGTTGACCGGTCGATTGACTATTGGTCCGATTGGGGTGATTTTTTCACCATTGTGCTCGTATGGAAATTCTCTACACTGTGGTATGCTCAAATTAATTTTTTGAGCCCTCTAAGGTCTTGGAAAATGCGAAAAACCCTTGCTCCAGTATGTAATTCAGGGGTATTTTCGTCATTTTCATTTTGTGAAATTTTTTCCATACGGTTTTTTGGGAAAAATAAGGTTGGCTCATTTATGAAATACCACATGAGGATTGTGTAGAGCATTAATTGAGCAATGACACGTGTGGGACCCACACATACAGAAAACAATACTATTGGCAATGATTGTGATTTTAATGACAATTGCCCATGTCGTCAAGTTTAAAATCACACGGTATGGTAAATGTGAGCCATAAAGTTTATATCCCTAGTGTGAGAAAGTTTCAAAGATTTAATTGGGTTGTGACCGCCGAAGTGGCACACTCAGTCAAATTGGAGAAATATCAGTCTCACATTGTGGTGGGATGTCTCCTGTTTTGATATATGATTATACTCCCGAAGGAGGTAATTGTATGTCAGATTATGGAGGGATACATGAACAACATATGATTGGGAGGTGACCAATTCTAGTGATTCATACACCCAAAGGTGGTGTTTCACGAAAAATTGGAATATATTCTCATGGTCGTTGTCATGTAGAGAATTTACAATTGCATGTCATGTATTCTGCCCTAAGGTGATTATATGATGATGTGTGTAATTCTCTGAAATGTGTACTTTTAAGGATTTAAAGTTACACTATGCTTACATAATGCTAATGGTGAATATTGTTTAATTTTCAGTCGCATTTTCTGTGAGTGGCAACTCTGTAATAGAGGTTCTGAATGGTTCGAATTTCAAGAAATGGAGGTAGGATTTTCTGTTTGCCATGGAAATAGCCGATGTTCATATTGCCCTTACTGAAGATAAACCTGCTGTTCCCGAGGAGACCAGTGAAGGGTCTGAGAAGGCGCATTTGGCTGCCTGGGAAAGGAGCAATAGGATCTGCTTACTGTCAATGAGAAGATCAATCCAGGAACATATGCTGAGTGGCCTCCCAACTGACTGCACCGCAAAACAAATGATGGAAGCCCTGCAAGCCAGGTACCGAGTATCATCTAATGCTCAGGTTGGAACACTCATCCAGCAGCTGTTTAATATGAAGTATACGGGTGTGGGAGGTGTAAGAGATTACATCCTAAGAATGCTGGATTTGCACACAAAAATAAATGCCTTAGGTTCTGTAATCGCTGAAGATGTGCTGGTACACCAAGCCCTAAACACCCTTCCCTCTGAGTTTGGGATCCTTAAGACCAACTTCAACTCTCAGGATGAAAATTGGTCTATAAATGATTTGATCTCAAGAGCAGTTTCAGAGGAAGAAAAATTGAGAAAGGATACGGGAAACCTTGCCTTGGTTGCCTCCAGTTCCACCAATAGGAAAGGTAAAGGTCTTAAATCTCATACTCATAAAGGTACTCATCCTACCACTGGTCCATCAGGAAAATTGGGTCCAAAGAAAACATCCTTTAAGAAGGGTAGTGACCGCTATTTCTTCTGCAAGAAATCGGGTCACATGAAGAAGGACTGTGCTAAATATAAGAACTGGTTATCTAAACGTGAGCAGACAGGTATTGATTTTTTGGCACTGGTTTGTGAATCCAATCTATCTAAAGCCCCATCTAGTTCTTGGTGGCTAGATAGTGGTGCGACTAATCATGTTGCATTTACCATACAGGGGTTCATAAACCGGAGGAAGTCAAATCATGATGAGTCAAAGCTCATAGTTAGAGATAATAATAAAGCTGCTGTTGAGTTCGTGGGAGATGTCATTTTAATTCTAGAGTCTGGTTTTAATTTGATGTTAAGAAACACTTTCTATGTACCTTCCTTCAGACGGAACTTAGTTTCTGTATCATGTTTGGACATGTGTGGTTACTCCTTTGAAATAAAGAACAATGTGGTTTCTATGTTCTATAATTCAAATCAGGTTGGGTACTGCAATATGTCCAATGGATTGTACAGATTGTGTTTAACTCCCAATGAAATATACGCAGCTTATACAGCCGAAAGAGTTGTCTCCAAAAGGCCTTTACCTAAAGAGCAGTCTTACAAGTTGTGGCATAAACGTCTTGGTCACATTTCCAGGGAAAGAGTAGAAAGGCTTGTAAAAGCTGACATTTTACCTACTCTTAAAGATGACCTGGAAACTTGTATAGACTGTTGTAAAGGCAAGATGACCAAAATAAAGAAAAAGGGTGCAGTCCGAACTTCTGGCCTATTGGAGGTCATACATACAGATATAAGTGGATCCTATACTCTAACCTTGTGTAGAAATTATTATTTCATCACTTTTATTGATGATTATTCCCGATATGGTTATCTGTACTTGATTAAAGAAAAGTCTGAGTCTCTTGATAAATTCAAGATATTTCGGACTGAAGTCGAGAAACAGTTGGGGAAAGTCATCAAGGTTGTGAGGTCTGACCGTGGTGGTGAATATTATGGTAGACATGGCGATGCTGGACAGCTTAAAGGGCCATTTGCCAAATACTTAGAGGATTCTGGGATAGTAGCTCAGTTTACTATGCCTGGGAGCCCTGAGCAAAATGGTGTGGCCGAAAGGCGAAATCGTACCCTAATAGATATGATGAGGAGTATGATAAGTAGGACCAATCTGCCTAAGTTCCTTTGGGGTGAAGCTTTGAAGACGGCTCTATACATACTGAATCGAGTTCCCACTAAGGCTGCTCCACTAACTCCTTTTGAATTATGGACTGGACGGAAACCTAGCCTGAATCATCTGAAGGTCTAGGGTTGTCCTGCAGAGGTGAAGCTATATAATCCAGCTTTGAGTAAGTTGGATCCTAAGACCACAAGGTGTTATTTTGTATCCTATCCAGATCATTCTAAGGGATACAGATTTTACAATCCTAATGGAGGCCAAAGGATTGTAGATTCACAGACAGCCAAGTTTCTGGAATTTGACATAGCCGAAAAAGGTACCTGTTCAGAGACTATTGAAAGTGACAGTACGGCGGGAAACACTGCTTCATCGTCTCTACCATCACAGACTGTTATGGAGCTTCCCATACCGGAGACTGTGCCTGTTGAGCTTCAGGATCCTATGGTTGATACCGTTCCTGATGAAGTAAATCAAGCCCCACAGCCACAGATTCAAGTTGAGGAAATTCCACTAAGGAGGTCTATTAGGCAAAGACGATCAACGATTCCACCGGATTATATGGTCTACTTAGGTGAACAGGATTATGACATTGGCTGTGTAGTTGATCCAGTTACTTATAAGGATGCTATTAGCTGTGAACATTCAGACCTGTGGTTGGATGCTATACAGGATGAGTTGCAGTCCGTGAGGCATAATGGAGTTTGGGATCTCGTCAAGTTACCTGCAGGTCATAGGGCGATCGGCTGCAAATGGGTCTACAAAACGAAGAAGGATTCCAAGGGAAAGGTAGAGAAGTTCAAAGCCAGACTGGTAGCCAAAGGTTTCACTCAAAGAGAGGGAGTAGATTATGAATCAACATTCTCTCCTGTCTCTTCTAAAGAATCTTTCAGAGTGATTATGGCTTTAGTAGCTCATTTTGATATGGAGTTACACCAGATGGACGTCAAGACTGCTTTTCTGAATGGGGATCTTGAAGAAGAAGTCTATATGATTCAACCTGAAGGTTTTGAGGTTGATGATTCCAGTGACCTTGTATGCAGATTAAAGAAGTCGATCTATGGCCTTAAACAAGCATCCAGGCAGTGGTATTTCAAGTTTCATAGAGTCGTGACTTCATTTGGCTTCGTGGAAAATAAAGTGGATCAATGTATATACTGCAAGGTCAGTGGGAGAGAGTACATTTTCCTTATTCTCTATGTGGATGACATTCTACTGGCAAGCAGTGACGTTGATCTGTTACATGAGACGAAGCGCATGCTGTCAGATAATTTTGACATGAAGGATCTTGGTGAGGCGTCTTTTGTCCTTGGTATTGAGATCCATAGGGATCGTTCACGCCATATTTTGGGATTATCTCAGAGGTCATATATAGATCGTATTCTGGAGAGATTCAACATGCAGGATTGCAAGCCGAGAATAGTTCTTGTCTGTAAAGGTGATAAGTTGAATCTTTCGCAGTATCCTCAGACTGAGATGGAGAAATGCCAAATGCAGAATGTACCTTGTGCTAGTGCACTTAGGAGCATCATGTATGCTCAAGTTTGTACTAGGCCGGACGTCGTTTTTGCGACAGGACTTCTAGGCAGATACCAGTCGAATCCAGGACATGCTCATTGGATTGCTGCCAAGAAGGTCTTGAGGTACTTGAAGAGGACAAGGGACTACATCATGACATACAGGCGTGTTCAGAACCTGCAGCTTATTGGATACTCGGATTCAGATTTTGCGGGGTGTCAGGACGACAAGAAGTCGACTACAGGCTACATATTCATGTTAGCGGGCGGTGCAGTATCTTGGAAAAGTGAGAAACAGAAATCTATATCCTCCTCGACCATGCAAGCGGAGTTCATAGCGTGCTTTTCAGCAGCTACTCAGGCTATTTGGCTCCGGAACCTCATCAGGGAGTTGACCGTATTTGATTTTGTTGAAAGACCCATACAGTTATACTGTGACAACAGTTCTGCAGTGTTGTTTATTAACAACAACAGAAGTCTTAAGGGGTCTAAACATATGGAGGTCAAATTTCTGACCATTAAGGAGTCCGTACAGAAAGGCGACGTTGCAGTAGAGCATGTTTCTACAGATGATATGGTTGCAGACCCACTAACTAAAGGAGTTCGCCCATGTGTTTTTGAACGACATGTCATTAGTATGGGCTTAGTGGCATCATTGGATGCTGTGTTTTAGTGGGAGTCATATTTCAGTTTGCTCTAATAAAGTTTACATCTGTATTTTATTACATTTTGTAATATAAAGATATGTATTGAAGTGCCTGCGGTACTATTAATGTTAAATACATATTCTAGTAAATCTTGAGATATGTGTAAGTCTCGAGTATTGGCTATGGGCATTTGGATATTAGCCATGTTTATATGTCTTGTTACACATAAAGAAAAGTTAACTATAAAGCTGAGACATATGTAGGTTCATTGGAACTATACAGATATTCTCTAGTGGTACGTCAGGTTTAGTGTCACATAAAGAAAGAGAATAGTGTCCGACAAACTGGATAACACATGAAATATATCTCTTTTGAGGTGCTATCCAATTGCCACGCTACCATATTAAATCCATATCAGTAAAGGTAAAAACATTCGTGACCATGGTTAGCTCTGTGTCTGGTGACGTAGTTACTGGCATGATCCGATGTTTAAGACTTTATAGGATCGGATTGGCCGTTAAGATTAATCCTTAAACCAATATAAAGGCGCGCACTAAAGTACAGTTTCAATTAAGGCTCGCCCAAGTGGGAGAATGTTAGAGTTTTCCGTATGTGGGCTCGCCTTAATTGTAATTGTAATTAATCGTATACTGTGTTAATTTGCCATATATAGTATTGGTTTAATAAAAGTAAGGATTTAAGGATTCTTAACAGGCCGAATATGGGCCTGGCTAGTGTGGGCCGAATTCCGGCCCGGCCCGTGATGGAAGGGCCCAGCTGGAAGTTAATATAAGGCAAGGACCCCCCTTTAGCCCTAACTAATGCCATTTCTCCTCTTCTTCTTCTCCATACGGCTTGTGG
This sequence comes from Psidium guajava, assembly GCA_016432845.1. Lineage (NCBI taxonomy): Eukaryota > Viridiplantae > Streptophyta > Magnoliopsida > Myrtales > Myrtaceae > Psidium > Psidium guajava. The sequence continues at coordinate 37,033,509 of CM028226.1, forward strand.
GAGAGAGAGCCATGAGGTTGAGGTCGTTCCATCGACGCCAGGCGACTCCGAGGGCATAAAGGGGAAGTTCTGAGCCCGTCTCACCAAGATTCCAAGGCCCGTTCGTCGGTTTTCCGCGCCGCGCGAAGATGGATGCTAAATCAGGTACGCAAGCACGATCTCATGGTTATTTTGTTGTTAGAATACAACTACGGAGGTCCTAGGGTGTCGGGATCGCCGACCTTCAAGAAGTCCCAACAAGCAAATTAACATGAATAACCAAGAATTCATATTTCTGCGTTGAAAAAGAAAATAGCCGATGTGGAATCAAATATTGAGAGCAGAGTAAGCCGTGAGGTTTTGGTCGAGGGACAGCAAAGAGGAATTCAGTTTGTGCATTGAAAACCCTAACCTGAGGTCGTCGGACGCAAAGGACAAATCAAAGCCGCCAATGGGGTTCTCGGAGGTAACGGCTGGGGCGGCGGCGTGGTTCTAGTCGAGCGAAGCATTTTTGTCAAGGGAGAGGGCGAGAGAGTGAACTTGGAGAGAGCAGAGCAAGCCGTGAACTCGGAGAGAGAGGGGGCGGCAGCAGAGGGGGCTTTGGGGCGGCGGAGGCGTGGTTTTGGTTGATGGAATGGGCTGGTGTTGGTCGAGCGAAGACGCGGTGTAAGGAGACAAAGATGTGAACTTGGGGGGAGAGAAAGAGAGCAGTCGACTAGGCGGCGGCAAAGGGGACTTAAGGACGGCGGAGGTGTAGGCGTAGGCGGCGGCGACGTGGTTTTGCCCAACAGACTGGGGTGGTGTTAGTCGCAACAGAGATCTGGTCGAAGGAAGGAGAGCGGGCGAACTTGGGGAGAGAGAGAGCAGTCGAGGAAGATAACTTGGAAAGGTGGAGAGAGAAAAGAGAAAACGGAACGGAGAAGTAACGGAGGCACGTTCGCGCTTGTCTTTTTGAAATTTCTGACGTGTGGGCCCGATCTGCCACGTGTCAACCAATGAATGGTTCAATGCACAATCTACATGGCAGATCTAATGTACCCAATATTTTCTCCTCATCTCTCTTGGCGTCTCTCCTTCATCTCTCTTGTGGCCCAATAGCCTAAGTTGTAGACACCGTCTTCCCTCTCTCCCTCGATCACTGCCCTCCAGATTCCTGCTTTCTTCGGCGAGATCTGACTCGCACCACCGTAGCAATTGTCGAGACCATCTCCGGGAAGCCGATGAAGCATATAAGGAGTGTTCTTACTAACTCACTGACTCGCAGCGTATTGCTGGCATTGGCCACGTGTTAGACCTCTGACACACGTTGACCATGTGTCAAACACGTGTTGGACGCGTGTCTGTTCGGCACTAACGCAATGAGTCCCTCTGCGTGTCCTTGCTTCATAGGTTTAGAGTGAGTGGCCGAGTTGGACAACCAGTTACGACTCTGCAAGGTTAGCAACGGCAATTATTCTGGTCGGACCGTTGGAATTTCCCTCAAAGGTTTTCTAAGACATGAGGAAGAATCTCTCATTTTCAAGATAAAAATTAATTTTACCATAAAAAAAACGTCTTTTAGGCCGAATAGTTAATACAAGTTGGAGGGGGAATTAAGAAAATCGAATCTCTTAAACCGGAGCAAATTGATAATATGAGAAATTAACATCACGCCAGTAGTTGATAGGGCGAGACATGAGCATGTTTTCTTTTTTTGGGAACGGAGATATGAGCATGTTAGAAAGTTAAATGCTGGATATTTTAACACCACGCTCGCGTACAAGCGAGCTGTCGGGTGAAATTGGACGAATAGGTTAGACAGACATGCGGGATAACCTAAGAGAGATCAAAAGTTTAAATTGATAAGTAAATGGTAGCTATATATATAGAGAGAGAGCTTATAAACCTCGTAGCAAGATGGATTTTCTAAATGTGGGTGTTTTTCTTTGAGAATTTTTTTTGTGTTAATTGTACGGCTAACTAATGTGAATCAATCTATGAATGCATCATGTTTGGACAACAGCACGACCTTTCGTTTTTAGTTTATGCAAATGTAAGGAAGAAATAGTTCTCTAAGCTAATATTTTCATTTTATGTGTCCCATTATTAGTAGATCAGTCAAAATACCCATTGTTTAACCCATATATGGTGGGATCTGATTTAAAAAACCCATTTATGAAGGGTTAATTTGTTATATGAGTTAGTTATGTTTAGTAAATGAGTCATAAATATATTTAGAATGTAGAGCCCAACATAATATGTCTATTAAATGATTTTTCAATTTATTTAAACCCAACCTATTTCTACGACTATTTATTCTCTATTGCTCTCATTCGATTTTGTGCTTGCTCACTTCATACTCTCACCTTAGTTTGGGTATGCATTTTACTAGATTGAGTTAAATATGTTATTATTTTAATAATATGGGTCAGGTTGGGTATGCATTGTGCATGAATCGGATTGAATACGAGTCACTAAGTTTGTATTCCATAAAGACGGATTAACGACTCTATTTGGGTCGGACCACAATTGACTTGACCCACGCGTTTAACGGATCTATCTGTGAGACATTACACATTCCATTAAGCATGTCCGTGGAACCTATGACTTCAAATCCAGTATACTAGAAGTGCCAAAAGTTTGAAAATGGCCATTCAAATGCCAAAATCGAAGAAAAACGATTACTTCAGTGTCAAAATGGAGAAATTCTGATCAAATTAATTACGTGGCCTTCATAATTATAAATTTTATGCTTTGGCCACGTGAGCTTTAATGTAGACTTTTAAGATGATTTTTTTATTATAAAAAGACTAAATTAAATAAGAAAATAAGCTAAAAGCTAAAAAAAGGCTTTTTTTTATGCAATAAGGATGGGGGATGGTCTTTGAGCCCCGACCAGTGGCCAGCGACCCCTACCAATCTTAGGCGAGGCCCACAATGAGGCTTGACCTCACAAATTTGGGTGACATTGAGCCTTGCTACGGCTGGGTTCAACCTCGCCTGTAGTCGGCGGTGGTCACTGGCCACTGCCCGGGGCTTGGCGACTGTCGGCCATCCCCACTGTCGTTGCCTGAACAAAACCCATTTGGTATTGTTTTTCTTAAGTTTTTAGCTTATTTTTTTTATTGAATTTATTTATTTTTTAATTTTTAGTTAATTTTTAAGTCAAATCCATGTGGACTTCTAGCAAGCCATGTCGGCTCATATATTAATAAAAAAAAGGCCATGTAGGATTTCGAGCAAGAAGATTAGAGTTGGTACTTAAGTGATCGTTTTCTTAGGTTAGCATTTAAATGGCTGTTTCTAAAATTTTGGCAATAAAATAAGCGCAGTACACAACTTTTGACACTTCTGGCATACTTCTTTGGAATTTATTCCATGAAAATGTAGTCGCGTGTTCACGTCAAGATGAGATTATGATTTTTATTTAGTGACGCAGTGGAAGTAAATTCGACACGAATTAGTAAAATTAAATTCAAACACAAGTAAAAGAGACTTGCGAACATGGTGTTGAAGTGCACATGAACAAAATAATTCTTGATCATGTCGTGAAAAAAGTGATCTAAAAGTGGTAATATTAAGGAAAAACGACACATATAGTCCTTGAATTTTGATCTAATGTGTAATGTGATCCATGAACTTTTAATTTGACTAATATGATTCATGAATTTTTAATTTATTCAATTTAGTCCCCGAACTTTTGGAACATATTTAACTTAGTCCTTGAACTATAAAAAAATAGTTCAAAGTCATTATTGAACTTGAATTAATAAAATGACTATACTAAACATCTTCTTATAATTCAGAGACTAAGTTGAATATGTTCAAAAGTTCAAAGATCATATTAGTCAAATCAAAAGTTCAAGAATCACATTATATATTAGGTCAAGATTTAAGAATTATTTTGGTCAAATTAAAAATTTAGAAATTATATTGCATATTAGATCAAAGTTCAAGAATATCTTTGTCATTATCCCTATTATGAATAGGGCTAATACTACAAAAATATTGAATTGGTACACCTAAGACAAATTTATTCTCAAATGAAACACCCATAAAAAATTATCATTCGTTAGTTTCCGTTTAATTGTTGAGTTAAATGACACATAGCAATTGACGGGTGTATCAATTTGGTGTTTCTACTTTCCATATGTCACAAGTCTACTACTTTGGAGTTTTCGTAGTATTAACCAAATTTAATAAATCACGAAGGGAAAATTTGTTATAGATATACCAATTTGATTTTTTATTGTCAAAAAATTAATTTATGGTAAATTTATCTCAAGTGTACGAGTTTAAGAATTTTCTGTGTTTAGAAAATTTGTTTAAGGTTGATTTATTACAAGCGTACCATTTTAAGATTTTTCGTTATGTTAACCTTTACGAATATGTGGGCAAAAGTATATCGCGAGTGTCAAAACTTGTATACAACGTGCACTTTAATGTCAAAACTTTCAAAATGTTCACTTAAGTGCCAAGTTTGGAGTTATCGTTTACTTCAGTGCTGTCGCGACCCTAAAAATTTTCGATCGGTGGAAGATTTTCAGATTAACGGATTATTGAGTTAATTAGATTAACTAACCTAATACGGACCCTCCCAAGTCCTACCAATTCGCAATTTTGGTTTTTGTTCAAATGATTTCAGAATTTGGAGTCATCACTAATAATTTTTGGTAGGTCGATGTTGACACCTGAATTTTAATCATTTTTTCTATCAAAGTAAGTCCTTCTTACAGGCAAAATAAAGTCCTTCTTACAGGCAAATCAAGTCCTTCTTACAGGCAAAACAAGTCCTTCTTACAGGCAAAACAAGTCCTTCTTACAGGCAAATCAAGTCCTTCTTACAGGCATAAAGTCCTTCTTATAGGCAAACCAAGTCCTTCTTATAGGCACCAAGTCCTTCTTACAGGCAAAACAAGTCCTTCTTACAGGCACAAAGTCCTTCTTACAGGCAAATCAAGTCCTTCTTACAGGCAAAACAAGTCCTTCTTACAGGCAAATCAAATCCTTCCTACAGGCATAAAGTCCTTCTTATAGGCAAACCAAGTTCTTCTTACAGGCACCAAGTCCTTCTTACAGGCATAAAGTCCTTCTTACAGGCAAACCAAGTCCTTCTTACAGGCAAACCAAGTCCTTCTTATAGGCACCAAGTCCTTCTTATAGGCAAACTAAGTCCTTCTTACAGGCAAACCAAGTCCTTCTTACAGACACAAAGTCCTTCTTACAGGCAAATCAAGTCCTTCTTACAGGCACAAAGTCCTTCTTACATGCAAATCAAGTCCTTCTTACAGGCATAAAGTCCTTCTTACAGGCAAATCAAGTCCTTCTTACAGGCATAAAGTCCTTCTTACAGGCAAACAAAGTCCTTCTTACAGGCACAAAGTCCTTCTTACAGGCAAAGTAAGTCCTTCTTACAGGCAAAATAAAGTCCTTCTTACAGGCAAACAAAGTCCTTCTTACAAGCAAATCAAGTCCTTCTTACAGGCAAAGCAAGTCCTTCTTACAGGCACAAAGTTCTTCTTACAGGCAAAGCACCAAGTCCTTTTTACTGGCACCAAGTCCTTTCTACAGGCACCAAGTCCTTCTTACAGGTATCTCCATGTGGTGACCTACCATACGGGTCAAATCTCAATCAAAATTTAATCAGTAGAATCTTTTTATTAGGAATCTACCATGGTACGACCCACCATACAGGTCAAATGGTATGACCCACCATACGGGTCAAATTTTAATTCAATTTTTAATCAGTAGAATCCTTTTATTAGGAATCTACCATGGGTTGATCCACCATACGGGTTCAAGTTCAACCACCCTAAAGTTTTTTTATATAACGAATCCTTAGGTTCTCATTTCATTTTCAGTGGAACAATCATGTCACGACTCTTTTTATTTACTTGTATTGAGTCGATAAGAATCCAGGTGTCATCTCGTCTTTGAAATGAACCTCTACCGAGCTTCCTTTCAAAGAGGGGCAGCTATTGACACCTGAATTTTAATCATTTTTTCTATTGCTAAAGTAATAAAAAATCCATAAAAATTCATAAAATTGAAAAATCAACTTTGGGGACCTTAGCCAAGCCTAGGGAACCAATTTTGACCAAAAAACGATTTTTCATATTTTCAGTATTTTTACGTATTTTTTATTTATTTATTTTCGAAAATTAATAGAAAATCCATAAAAATTCATAAAATTGAAAAATCAACTTTGGGAACCTTAGCCAAGCCTAGGGAACGAATTTTGACCAAAAAATAATTTTTCATATTATATATATTTTAATTTTTTTAAAAAAAAATACAAAAATATTTGAAAATTTTGGAAAATTAACATTTGAGGCCAAAAAATACACAAAGATAGTTAATATTTTTATTTTAAATCTATTTTCATATTGGCCATCGCAAATTCAGAAAAATCCAATTCGAGTCACGTGTTCCTTCACGAGTATAATCTCGAATCGGGCGTAAAAAAATTTAATTTGAGTCAACTTATTTTAACTTTCACTTTTTATGAGTTGTGACATTGTCTTCTAATATTTTAAATTTTCATCTTGGCCCAATTATACCCAGAATGACTTAATTTTGCAAAAGGGCTTTAATTAAATTATACATTATTTTCAGCGACAAGAAATGAGCTTAAATTTGACATGTGGTAAATTTTGGTGTGTCAAAAATTGTGAGGAGATTTGGACTTAAAGAAATATATTTGTTTCAGGGACTGAATTGTAAATACTTAAAATTCAAGGACTAGAGTGCAAATACCTAACTCTTGAAGGATTATTTTACAAATAATAAAAAGAAGAGTTAGTGGATAAATTAGAATAGAGAAGGGAAGATGAAGAAGAGGAGATGAAGAAGAGAAGTTGGAGAAGAATGGATGGAGAAAATAAGATAAGAATAGAGAAGGGAAGATGGAGATGAAGAAGAGTTAGTAGAGAAATTAGAATGGAAGATAAGAATAGAGAAGGGAAGATGGAGATTAAGAAGAGTTAGTGGAGAAATTAGAATGGGAGATAAATATGGAGAAGGGAAGATGAAGATGAAGAAGAGTTAGTGGAGAGATTAGAATGTGAGATAGAGATGGAGAATGGAAGATGAAAATGAAGAAGAGTTAGTGGAGAAATTAGAATGGGAGATAGAGTTAGTGGAAAAATTAGAATGGGAGATAGATGAGTAGGTTATAAAAGGAGGAAGAAGTGAGCTTGAGAAAGGATTCTTGGGGGAGAAAATTTGAAGTGTTTGGGAGGATTTTTTTTGGAGAGAAAATTTTGGATGTTTGAGAGAGTTTTGGGAGATTGAAGAAAAATTTGAGAGAAAGAAAATACCAAAAAAGAGAGAATTTTGAAGATGATGGGAGTTCAAAGCTAGGGATTATCATCACAAATTCCTTCATCGATCAATATAAATCAAGAGTTCATCCTCGTCAACGAGCAAGCAAATTCGAGCTAAGTGTTTTTATTTATTCATTTGTTTATGGTTTTACTTGCAAATTAGCACAAATTGTATACACTTTCTCCATCTCCTCTTTTTTTTTCCATATTTTATGTCAGGAGAAGGATATCTCTACGTCAACAGCAAAAATCTCGTAGATATGCAAAAATCGGCCCAGACAAGCTCCTAAGCTGTCCACCGATTTCTCAACTGATCTGTAACTAAAAGTCCTTCTTAATTCAAAAGAAACTCTCTATATTGGGAACATAGAGAGCGAAAATCAATTATAGAAATCCCTCCCAAAAAAATGGGAGATAAGTACTCTTTCCATTCTTCTGGTTTTAGGTGCAGATTAGCACATATTTTGTATACTGACATTTCACTCTATTTTATGTCAGGAAGCCGCAGTTTTATATCAATGGTCAACCCTATGGAAGCACAAAATCGGCTTAGAGGAGTCCTCAAGCGCGCACAAATTTCAAATTGTTGAATCAATTCGTTGTATTTTATTTTAAAGAATTCATACCCAAGAATGGAGAGGACAAAGTCCATCCGCAATTTAAATACCTGCACCATAAATCCCAAAGGGAAGAGCCAAGCCAATGCTTAGCCTCCCATTGGAGGTTTTTACTTACAGTAGTTAAATACCTGCAACTTAAATACCTGTACCTTAAATCCCAAAGGGAAGAGCCAAGCCAATGCTTAGCCTCCCATTGGAGGTTTTTACTTATAGTAGTTAAATACCTGCAACTTAAATACCTATACCTTAAATCCCAAAGGGAAGAGCCAAGCCAATGCTTAGCCTCCCATTGGAGGTTTTTACTTACAGTAGTTAAATACTTGCAACTTAAATACATGTACCTTAAATCCCAAAGGGAAGAGCCAAGCCAATGCTTAGCCTCCCATTGGAGGTTTTTACTTACAGTAGTTAAATACCTGCAACTTAAATACATGTACCTTAAATCCCAAAGGGAAGAGCCAAGCCAATGCTTAGCCTCCCATTGGAGGTTTTTACTTACAGTAGTTTAAATACTTGCAACTTAAATACCTGTACCTTAAATCCCAAAGGGAAGAGCCAAGCCAATGCTAGGCCTCCCATTGGAGGTGTTTATTCACTGTCATGTACTTCCTATAATTTAATTTTTGAATCATCAGACCCAAAAGATAAGTAGGTTGTAATACTGCACAGAAGTCGTTAACACACTCCTTCTTTCGGCTTCAGGGAATCTTTAACACTTAAAAATATATAACAAATAAAAATATATACCATCCATGCATCCTATTTAAAAAGTGAAAACACAAAAGAGAATACCCTACTATAGCCTTAGGAATAAACCAAGCCTGAGTTGCCGAATTAGGATATCCATGAAATTAAGGTACCGAAAGGGCATTAGTTTTAATTAACTAGTGTAACCAAGTCCCCGAGCTCATAATCTCTGGTTCGCAGGAATAAATTAGTTCTCCCGCTAATTTATTTAGGTTTCTAATCGACCTACCAAGAACGATTAGTGGCGACTCCAAATTTCAAAATCATTTAAACAAAAACCAAAGTTGCGATTCGGTAGGGCTTGGGAGGGTCCGCATTAGGTTAGTCAAATCTAATTAACCTAATAATCCGTTAACCCCTTTTAAAATTTAAAATTTTTTTTAGAGGGTCGCGACAGACTAGCGACTCCGCTGGGGACGGGATTTTTAAATTTTCGAAAAAAGATACCAATTGGAATACTTGAATTTTTTCGAAATTTTAAAAGTCTTAGTGGACTTAAGCCAATGAAAATTTCATGGATATCTCGCTTCTGGCGATCTTGTTTGGGACTCATTCTATAGGTGTTATATTGTTTTTGCAGGATGGGAGTTATAAGGGGCGGAGTGTTTGGCTAACCCCTTTGTTTTGCAGGCTCGGTGTTTGGTTTATTTGTTTAATTTCGCATATTTTTAGAAGCGCTGTTTTGATATCAATTGTTGTGCATGTCTTGCATACTCTGAGGATCACGACACCTGCACACACAAGCGTCTAAACCCAAGTCGCGAAATTCTTCCTAGAAAACCATAGATAGGGATCGAATATGTAAAGCTCTTGCGTCGATTACGCTCGGGTTGACCATATTTTATCCCGCTCATTATCTGAATTGACAATTCTTCCCATTGTGATTTGATTGCGCGGAGGGTAAGGTTGTCAATTCAGATAGTGGGGGCCTTTTAGGTCCATACCCTGTCTCTCCTTCATTTATTTTCTAGAGTTCACTCCTCACTTGAGTCATGCGCATGACTATATGATTTGCATTTCTCCAAGGTAAAAGTAAGTTCTCTAATTTTATCTTGTATTTATTTTCGGTCGGTTCATACTAGGTGTTAGTCAGTTTTTGAGCTTGATATTACGACCATTCTTTTAAAAGAAAATAAAAATTAAATTTGTCCCTCATTTCTTTTAAAAAATTTTTTTGAAAAAATGATGTGAAAAATCCATTCATGGGAATTTTATTAACCAATAAGGGATTTTTGTCATGTTTTTATTGCTTCAATAAAAATGAAATTTTCCTGAAAAAATTTTCCTCTGAAAATTTATTTCAATAAAAAGAAAAATTCCCTCAAAAAAAAAACTCTAGTAGACATCAAGTGATTTTATCACATTTTTCAAATTATAAAAACTTGCAAGAAAATTCTTCTCGAGAAATTCGCTCATGTTTTTCTAAGAAAATTTTCTCTAAATAAAATTAGACTAATGTCTCGGGGGAATTGTATTAACCAATAAGAGATTTTTGTCATGTTTTTCTTGCTTCAATAAAAATGAAATTTTCCTGACAAATTTTCCTCTAAAATTTTATTTCGATAAAAGAAAAATTCCTTCAAAAAAAAAACTTTGGTAAACATCAAGTGATTTTATCACGTTCTTTCAAATTATAAAAACTTGCAACAAAAATTCTTTTCGAGAAATTTGCTCATGTTTTTCTAAGAAAATTTTCTCTAAATAAAATTAGACTAATGTCTCGGGGGAATTTTGTTAACCAATAAAGGATTTCTGTCATGTCTTTCCTGCTTCAATAAAAATAAAATTTTCCTGACAAATTTACCTCTGAAAATTTATTCTGATAAAAAGGAAATTCCTTCAAAAATTTTAGTAAACGTCAAGAGATTTTGTCACATTCCTTAAAAAAAAATAATAAAAAAAGAGTAATAAATCTGCAAAAAAATTCTGTATTAACCCATTTCTTCCTAAGGGAATTTTTTTTTCTGATTTCTCTATAAAATAGAAAAAATCAAATTGGACTAATATAGGAGTCATGGACCGACATTCCTTGTGTCGCATACTAATTATATCATTTTCTTTTGCAGGGAGATCCTAGATACCCTAGACGGGTGTAAAAATTAAGTTCAAAATATATCAAGAATCATCTCCAGAAATACCAAAAGACGAAAAACACCGAGGCTTCAACCGTTAATTCCGGGGGGCAAACGAACACTGTCCATCTTTGACAGACAGAGTTATGTCAATCCGTAAACTTGTATGGGCAGTGTATTCTGATATGACGGTGGATTTATACTGATTAAACACGGGGGCATATTTAATGTATTGCAGAGGATCCCGCGTCTTTTGAAAGACAATATGGATTATATAATCAGAACCCATGAAACAAATACCTTTACCTGATTAAATCAACCAGAGACCGATCTTAAAATTTCCTCTTATCCGAAACATGCGGAGGGCTTTAGAGGACCGAGGTTCTATTAATGAACGTGGCCCACAGGAATTTCTCCCGACGCTACAGGCGACCGACACGAGCAAGTGGACGCCGAAAGAAATAAAATATGGATAAAAGTGGGCACACAACAGGTGGTCGGATTTATTACCAGCGCACTGATCGAGTTGTCATAGTGTTATTGTTTGTGATCTCAAGATGGATAGTGGGGGCCACCGCCGAACCCTTCATCAATGTTCTCGATATCATCGTCTGGAGCAATTAAACAAGAACATCAAGAAAAACATTAAGCCTCGACATCTTCGGTACCTCAAATCGTTCTGTTATGCTATGCGGAAGAAACGATAGCAGGAAAATTAAACAAAAAAAAAAACACGTGAAGCTTTTCTTTCATTCCATTCATCAAAGAGCATTACAACAGCTCACTGGGGAGGAAAAGTAAAGCCAAACTGAGCCCTGATAACCATTACGAAGGAGCTCAACTGACTCTCCAAACAGTTGATGCTCCGGGTGCACCGGGCGTTCTCAGGATCAAGCTCCGCGAGCCTAAAGAAGAGGCGATCGCGCTTCTCCTTAGCCTGGGCCATACTGGCCTCGTAATGCTCGACAGCAAACTCCAAGTTCGAAATCGCCGCCCTCTCGAAAGCAATATCTGCCGTAATGTCATCAAGTCTCTCCTGCAGCCAACCGCATTTGCACCTCATCATAATATTGCTCGGCTCCTGTTCGGCGTAAGTTCGGACCAAGGCCAGACGGTCCACCAACTTTCCCCTCTCACGAACTAGCCACGAAAGCTGATCATTGGCAAACTTGAAGGCTTTCTTGTGATTATCAGCCATAAATGTGACTATTTCCAGACGCTCGTGCCGGTCTCGGTAACGAGCTTTCACGACGGCAGTCACAATGACCGTCTCATAAGCGCGGTTATAGGCAGCCAGAAAATTAATGAAGAGGGTCGGGAAGTTCCGATACTCCCTCCCCAGTTGGGTACCCTCAACAGAAGCAGCGTCTAGGGTCCTGAATAAACCGAGGATTTCAGCCTCAACGGTAGAGTTTTGGGCTATATGAGCGTAACCTCTACCAAGAAGATTGTAGAGTCTCTCCCACCCAGCCAGGATTTCGGCGGAGAAGGTATGGTTAGGAGAATTGGCCATTTTTGAAAGCAGATCACGAAAGAAAGGAGGAGAGAGGCGAGGCAGATGATCGGAATGCGAAGGTGATAATCTGCTTCAATTTAAATAATGATTTCACAGGGGCAGTCCTTATTGGTCGAGTTTTTTCTATCTACCATTCTCTGTCGGCAACACCCCCGCTGGCTCGAATTCCAGTCAAGCGGCAACCTCAAGCTGAGCAGACCCGACGTCTCTGCAGAAAAGTTGGACGGGCTGCCACCACTTTGAAAAAGAAAGAATAAAAAACGAGCTGAGTGGGAGACAAAGAAATTTTCGGTAGAAAAGGAGATACGACTCGTCTTTATTGGAGGACCCGCCAGTAAATCGACGGTGGAGATCTTGACAAGGGCCCTCTACCACGAAAAGAAAAAAGGAAGACGAACTGAGCGAGAAACAAGGATTTCCCCTTTGATCAAAAGCTGAATATCAGATTTTCTCCCTCGAAAAATCTAATAGCACTGCCCGTGAAGAGGGAAGTCGTTGCTATTGCCAGAGAGAGAACTTGTCCTCATTTGATAGTGAGAGTTCATTCGCAAGAACTCGCAGGAGAAAGATAGAGAGGAAGGAGTTCTCGTGGGAGAGGAATTCAAAACCTTCACCATCAAAGCATCGGCTTTCAAAGCCTGTTACGAGAAACCATCGACGATCTCGTGATCCATCAAGTCCAAGAAGACATCCTGAGGCGGTCTCGAGTTGGCAGTCCTAGATCCAGAAATATGTCGAGCATTAGGGAAACGGGCGCATGTTCAACCCTGGTCGAAGCTAATGAAGTTCCTTACCCTGAGGGTCTACTGGTCATGGCCATTGACGGTAATCCAGTCTCTCTGTCAATCCTTGTTACCGTATTGAGAAAATGCCGGTATAAGGTTGTAGCTCAAGCAAAGGCGACAGAGGCCTTAGAGATATTAAGGAGGAGTGGTGACCAATTTGATATCGTCCTCACCGCCATGGTAGGGATTGACATGGATGTTTTCACTCTCTTGGAAGTCATCAATTCTAAATTAAACATGCCAGTCCTCGTAATATCGGCAAGCGATGATCAGCAAGCCAAAATGAAGGCTGTCTTAAATGGGGCCCAAGACGTCGTAACGAAACCAGTTAGGGTTCAGATGCTTCAAAACATATAGCAGCACGTGGTAAGGAAGCAATTGCACGACCATGAGAACAAGCATCAAGCCTTCAATTTTGTTCCAAGCAACTGGAGAAAGAAGATGAGTTGGTCTCCCGAGCTGCATCGTATGTTTGTTAATGCAGTTCAACAGGTAGGAATCGATTCGGCACGGCCGCAACATATACTGGAAATTATGAACGTAGAGGGACTCACTAAAGCAAATGTTTCGAGTCATCTTCAGAAGTACAGAAAAAGGGTGAGAGAACACAATGCAGCTCAGAATCAAGAAAACCAAGGCGGGACTGATCCAAGCCTGAATGTCGAGTCTCCTCGCCACCATAAGTTCCGCGGGTTAGCATGGGGCGAGCCACTTCCCATCATCAACCAAGTCAGTAGCCGTGCCATCAATCCTCCAGGCGTTAATCAAAGTATCCCCCAGAATCACCCTAATGCTCTTCAAGAGTATAGACCGCAGGGGCAGTGTATTCAGACTCCTTGGTCTGAGCACCAACCCGTGGCTAGAATTCATCCCATGATCAGCGCGCATGCGCAGCCAGAGAATCAGACAAGAAATTATCCTGAGCACTTCCACTTCTTTAATCCTCGAATGGAAGGAGTTTTTGGCAGCAGGACAGTTGGTGATCCCCACACTTTCTCGAGTAATGATGAAGGCTCCAGCACGAGAAGTCAAATTGCTCATGGCGAGGACAGAATGAGAAATCTACCGCCAGCATTTGCCAACAACAATGCCCAATTCGAGCATTAGTTGCTGGAAGGTTCAAGAGATTACCCAGATGATGAGCTTACTGCCCTGGTCAACCAGTTTAGGGTTGACAGACGTCCCAAGCCGCGATCAGGAGCCAGTGAGTAGGGACTCTCAAACATCGATCATCCACACCCGAACCAACACGAGACTAGCTGATTATCGAAGAGCCACAGGAGAGGCAGAACTGACCTTGAATAAGTGCACATTTTATTTCATGCTTAATTCCCCTGCGTATGATATTTTCCAGCTTTCTAGGTGTCTCGATTTAATTCAGGGACAAGGGGGCAATTTATTTATTTTTTTTTATCCCGTCGAATGCGTGAATCCCTTTTTATGCTAGATTTAGGGCGGATCAATTTGTGGTAACGTCGCTGACTGCCATAATGAGAAATGTTGAATGGCCTCACGTAGGGAAATTTCAAGTGAAATGCCTAGGCGAGCTCGAAGACGGGTAATTGTGTGTCGTTCCAATTTACCCTCAATCGTTGCAAAATGCTAAATTGGATTTGTTCCATTCTCACCCAGGGAATCGCAAAGTGCCTCAAGAGTGTCGCAAAATGAAATGACCCAATGGAACGCGATAGGACTCATTTGCCTCGAAGGTAACCTTCAAATTAAAGGAGCCCTCCGGTCCACGGACCCGATGGCATAGAAAATGATGATGGTCCAAGGCAACCCGAAAGAAAATAAGGCCCAACTAAGCAAAGCACTTACGTGGCAAGCTCAAAGTGAAGGGCAACTCGGGACATACAATTCAATCCAGTCCAAATGAAGGAACTTCCTCAATTCAAATTCAATAGAAGTACACACAAGGGTAAAACAATGTCGTTCCAATTTTTCTAGAATATGAAGAACATATACTGCCGCATTCTCTTTCATTTTTGCAGGGGAAGTCTCTACTGGCCAGATTTTCCTGTCTAACATTCCCTATCAGTATCACCTCCGCTACTCGTCTCCATTCTCCAGCCAAGCAAATCCGACGTCTCTACGGCAAAGCTAAACGGGACGCCACTACTTTGAAAAAGAAAAGATAAAAAATAAGCTGAGTGGGAGACAAAGACATTTTCGGCAGAAAAGAGATACGACTCGTCTTTATTGAAGAACTCGCTAGCAAATTGACGGTGGAGACAACAACAAGGGGCCCTATCACGAAAAGATGGAAGGAGACGAGCCGAGCAAGAGACACGATAAGAAAAGAGGATTGAGAAAGGCCGGACCCTTGGAAGAAGCAATACAGTTGCTAAACCCACGTTTAATTTTAAAAGAGACGCCATGCTCGGAAGAGGGTCTTAAGGCATAGGCAATCGCTCAGAAAAATTCAAAGAGAGTGAAAACACCGGAAGCGAGTAGCAAATCTTGAGAAATCATCAACCAAATCAAAGATGTCTCAACCCAATACTCCCGAGAGCTATCATTGCCTGCTGAATATGGGAGAGGAAGAGTTCGAAGCCATGTTTGGGATCGAGCCTATGGAGCCTGGCTCTTCCGCCGACGACGTCCAAAATCTCAGTAAAGATAAGGACAATAACGGTAAGGGTCAAAAGAAGCGTTACCGTCGCCATACTAAGGAGCAGGTACAAAGGCTTGAGGATTTCTTCAGAACATGCCCTATGCCAGACGGCAAACAGAAAATGGAATTGAGTCAAGAGTTAGGACTTGAACCTTTGCAAATCAAGTTCTGGTTTCAAAATAGGCGAACCCGAATGAAGGCTCGTCATGAGCACAACGAAGCCGAGTTTCTAAGAGTTGAAAATGAAAACCTCCGAGCGGAAAACAAGATGTATAAAGAGACTTTTGACTCCGCCACCTGCCCCAACTGCAATAGCCTCCTCCTCACCCTCGATGAAATGCATGATCTGAGGATTGAAAATGCACGTTTAAGAGGTGAGTTAGACCAGTTTATAACAGGATCGAGTTCTGTTGGAGGAGGGTACAAAAGGACCAATGATACTGGATCAGCATCAATACCTCCCGAGGAAGAAGGGACAGATCACCACCAAGCGGACATTGACGATGATCTTTTCGCCATAATCAACCAGTTTGATATCGGTAAAGCATCGGGACTGTGATGCACTTGTTCAGCCAGTGACCACGAGACCTTCAATATGGCCGATGCATACCTAATTTGGGATGAAGCCAGCTGATCATGGGAGAGCCTGCAGAGGAAGCGGAACTAATCCTGAATGAGTGAATGTGTTTTATTTCCTTGCGTGATGTGTTTTTCTGCTTTTGTGAATGTGTAAAAGCAAGGAGTAATAATCCGACTTCCCCCTATTAAATGCTCGAATCCGCCACCTCACCAACCTCGCGACGAATTGATGGCGAGTGAAAATCTGCATAAACCTGAAGGGTAACTCCGTATCGTTTCAATTTACCCTCAGTTGCTCCAAGTTTTAAAATTAAGCCCCTTCTATTCTCAGGAAATTGCAAATCGACCCGAGAACGCAATCATATCCGAATACAGGTTGGATAAAATTTGGGGGCAAATCAACTCATGGGCATTACCACGGGATAGACAGCTTCGGACAAAGGAAAGTACAAGCGAAAGACGCGAACAATCTCAGAAATGGGTAATTCTGTATCGTTCTAATGTGCACATAATCATCTCAAGTCTTGAATTCTCTTATTCCATTCTTAACAGGGATTGCAAATTACCTCGAGAAATACCGTAACATGGCCCAAGGTGATACAACAGGGCTGCGTTATCCCCAAGGATTAACCCTTGAAAAGAAAGCCCCATGGACACCTACGGTCCAATGGACCGAATGGTATGGGGGATGACAGTAGGTTCGAAATATTTCGAGTTCGATCCCCAAGGGTGGGGAATGTTGTATGTATTATAAATAAATGAAACAACTTTTTGTGCATTTCTTTTTTTTACAAACAGGAATACTCGACGAGTAATATCAAAGTCAGTATTTTACCATAGTCTTCCCATAATGGTGAGGCGCCCAACAAAAGTCGAGGAAAATTCAATCCAACAAAACTGGTAAAAGACTCGTGCAAGACATTCAAGATGAAGGGTAAATCAGTATCGTTTTCAATTTATCCATTTTAATACTGGCTGATATGTCTCTTTTTCTTTTTACAGGAAATATTTACACTAACATTTAACATGTTGAAGGAGACAAATCCAAAAGAAAATTATGATCATCTGACAAGATCTATTCTGGTGAAAAATGGGGCAAATTGATCACAAGCTCTGAAGCGAAAAAGCAAATATGTCTTCCTTATCTCGTTTGATTTCAAGAATAATTTCTCTGCTTTTTACAGGGGCATTCAACCGCTAAACCGTGGCGGTCGCTGTCATTAAACAAACCGAAATGCTCCCTCACCCATATGCTTCATCACGTAGAGACAAAGTTTGAGACGAACCACCCCTCGACATAAGGAGTAGGCTTCCCAATTTGTTCGGTCCGCCCACATACCAGGGGCAATTCAAATCCGCCCATATTTGCACATTATATAAACACACGTAATGCTAAAAAATTGTCACATCTGCATTGTGCTTACACAGTTCATGAATTATGTATGACTATTCCGTGTGTTTAACTTACCAACTCCAACTTAGAGCATAAACTGCACAGGAGACATCAAATGTGCAGAATGGGGCATGACAGGATGAGGAAAGGCAAACCATTTCCACGCAAGTCTAACATTTTAATTTACAGATAAACAGCATTTCCCCAGAGTGAGAGAAGGCCCTTTCGGATTGAAGTCCCCCATTCAGATTACATTCGAGGCGTTCATACTATGAGAACCTCCTTAAACAGAATTGGTAATGCAAGCTTGACAGAATAGTTTTGCATGATCCATATTTGGATTGATTGCATCATGAGTTATCACACAGACTACTTCTAATCATTGCCGACTTGGTTGAATAGTTTTACATGAACCCATCAACTCATTGATGAAAATGCTTGCACATGTTACCTCTGATACTGCCTGACAGGCAACACATTCCCAATGTTCAAACTACCTTCCAAAGTCTTGAAATTCATTCAGCGATTATTGAATGAACAAGCCTGGTTGTCGAGAAGCCACCAAGCATTTCTTCCAAATTCTCAGGTAAGTATATCTTCAACCTGAACCTTTCAAGAGAATGAATTCTGACGGTTGTTGGGGTACTCGAATCCATTGCGGTACATACAGGTATCCACCTTCTTCAATAAAGCATGATTTGTCTCAAGGACAGAAATGTTCGATACCTTTTGATCTCTGCCTCTTTGGTTTATTCCTAAAGCGACAGGATAATATAATTTGGGTTTGAGCTTCTGCAGGATTCCTGATCTTTCCAGATTCCAGAATGGCACCCTTTGAGGTACACCAAGTCCTTCTTACAGGCAAAATAAGTCCTTCTTACAGGCAAACCAAGTCCTTCTTATAGGCACAAAGTCCTTCTTACAGGCAAATCAAGTCCTTCTTACAGGCACAAAGTCCTTCTTACAGGCACAAAGTCCTTCTTACAGGCAAATCAAGTCCTTCTTACAGGCAAAGTAAGTCCTTCTTACAGGCAAAATAAAGTCCTTCTTACAGGCAAATCAAGTCCTTCTTACAGGCAAAACAAGTCCTTCTTACAGGCAAAACAAGTCCTTCTTACAGGCAAATCAAGTCCTTCTTACAGGCATAAAGTCCTTCTTATAGGCAAACCAAGTCCTTCTTATAGGCACCAAGTCCTTCTTACAGGCAAAACAAGTCCTTCTTACAGGCACAAAGTCCTTCTTACAGGCAAATCAAGTCCTTCTTACAGGCAAAACAAGTCCTTCTTACAGGCAAATCAAATCCTTCCTACAGGCATAAAGTCCTTCTTATAGGCAAACCAAGTTCTTCTTACAGGCACCAAGTCCTTCTTACAGGCATAAAGTCCTTCTTACAGGCAAACCAAGTCCTTCTTACAGGCAAACCAAGTCCTTCTTATAGGCACCAAGTCCTTCTTATAGGCAAACTAAGTCCTTCTTACAGGCAAACCAAGTCCTTCTTACAGACACAAAGTCCTTCTTACAGGCAAATCAAGTCCTTCTTACAGGCACAAAGTCCTTCTTACATGCAAATCAAGTCCTTCTTACAGGCATAAAGTCCTTCTTACAGGCAAATCAAGTCCTTCTTACAGGCATAAAGTCCTTCTTACAGGCAAACAAAGTCCTTCTTACAGGCACAAAGTCCTTCTTACAGGCAAAGTAAGTCCTTCTTACAGGCAAAATAAAGTCCTTCTTACAGGCAAACAAAGTCCTTCTTACAAGCAAATCAAGTCCTTCTTACAGGCAAAGCAAGTCCTTCTTACAGGCACAAAGTTCTTTTTACCGGCAAAGCACCAAGTCTTTTTTACTGGCACCAAGTCCTTTCTACATGCACCAAGTCCTTCTTACAGGTATCTCCATGTGGTGACCTACCATACGGGTCAAATCTCAATCAAAATTTAATCAGTAGAATCTTTTTATTAGAAATCTACCATGGTACGACCCACCATACGGGTCAAATGGTATGACCCACCATACGGGTCAAATTTTAATTCAATTTTTAATCAGTAGAATCCTTTTATTAGGAATCTACCATGGGTTGATCCACCATACGGGTTCAAGTTCAACCACCCTAAAGTTTTTTTATATAACGAATCCTTAGGTTCTCATTTCATTTTCAGTAGAACAATCATGTCACGACTCTTTTTATTTACTTGTATTGAGTCGATAAGAATCCAGGTGTCATCTCGTCTTTGAAATGAACCTCTACCGAGCTTCCTTTCAAAGAGGGGCAGCTATTGACACCTGAATTTTAATCATTTTTTCTATTGCTAAAGTAATAAAAAATCCATAAAAATTCATAAAATTGAAAAATCAACTTTGGGGACCTTAGCCAAGCCTAGGGAACCAATTTTGACCAAAAAAACGATTTTTCATATTTTCAGTATTTTTACGTATTTTTTATTTATTTATTTTCGAAAATTAATAGAAAATCCATAAAAATTCATAAAATTGAAAAATCAACTTTGGGAACCTTAGCCAAGCCTAGGGAACGAATTTTGACCAAAAAATAATTTTTCATATTATATATATTTTAATTTTTTTTAAAAAAAATACAAAAATATTTGAAAATTTTGGAAAATTAACATTTGAGGCCAAAAAATACACAAAGATAGTTAATATTTTTATTTTAAATCTATTTTCATATTGGCCATCGCAAATTCAGAAAAATCCAATTCGAGTCACGTGTTCCTTCACGAGTATAATCTCGAATCGGGCGTAAAAAAATTTAATTTGAGTCAACTTATTTTAACTTTCACTTTTTATGAGTTGTGACATTGTCTTCTAATATTTTAAATTTTCATCTTGGCCCAATTATACCCAAAATGACTTAATTTTGCAAAAGGGCTTTAATTAAATTATACATTATTTTCAGCGACAAGAAATGAGCTTAAATTTGACATGTGGTAAATTTTGGTGTGTCAAAAATTGTGAGGAGATTTGGACTTAAAGAAATATATTTGTTTCAGGGACTGAATTGTAAATACTTAAAATTCAAGGACTAGAGTGCAAATACCTAACTCTTGAAGGATTATTTTACAAATAATAAAAAGAAGAGTTAGTGGATAAATTAGAATAGAGAAGGGAAGATGAAGAAGAGGAGATGAAGAAGAGAAGTTGGAGAAGAATGGATGGAGAAAATAAGATAAGAATAGAGAAGGGAAGATGGAGATGAAGAAGAGTTAGTAGAGAAATTAGAATGGAAGATAAGAATAGAGAATGGAAGATGGAGATTAAGAAGAGTTAGTGGAGAAATTAGAATGGGAGATAAATATGGAGAAGGGAAGATGAAGATGAAGAAGAGTTAGTGGAGAGATTAGAATGTGAGATAGAGATGGAGAATGGAAGATGAAAATGAAGAAGAGTTAGTGGAGAAATTAGAATGGGAGATAGAGTTAGTGGAAAAATTAGAATGGGAGATAGATGAGTAGGTTATAAAAGGAGGAAGAAGTGAGCTTGAGAAAGGATTCTTGGGGGAGAAAATTTGAAGTGTTTGGGAGGATTTTTTTTGGAGAGAAAATTTTGGATGTTTGAGAGAGTTTTGGGAGATTGAAGAAAAATTTGAGAGAAAGAAAATACCAAAAAAGAGAGAATTTTGAAGATGATGGGAGTTCAAAGCTAGGGATTATCATCACAAATTCCTTCATCGATCAATATAAATCAAGAGTTCATCCTCGTCAACGAGCAAGCAAATTCGAGCTAAGTGTTTTTATTTATTCATTTGTTTATGGTTTTACTTGCAAATTAGCACAAATTGTATACACTTTCTCCATCTCCTCTTTTTTTTTCCATATTTTATGTCAGGAGAAGGATATCTCTACGTCAACAGCAAAAATCTCGTAGATATGCAAAAATCGGCCCAGACAAGCTCCTAAGCTGTCCACCGATTTCTCAACTGATCTGTAACTAAAAGTCCTTCTTAATTCAAAAGAAACTCTCTATATTGGGAACATAGAGAGCGAAAATCAATTATAGAAATCCCTCCCAAAAAAATGGGAGATAAGTACTCTTTCCATTCTTCTGGTTTTAGGTGCAGATTAGCACATATTTTGTATACTGACATTTCACTCTATTTTATGTCAGGAAGCCGCAGTTTTATATCAATGGTCAACCCTATGGAAGCACAAAATCGGCTTAGAGGAGTCCTCAAGCGCGCACAAATTTCAAATTGTTGAATCAATTCGTTGTATTTTATTTTAAAGAATTCATACCCAAGAATGGAGAGGACAAAGTCCATCCGCAATTTAAATACCTGCACCATAAATCCCAAAGGGAAGAGCCAAGCCAATGCTTAGCCTCCCATTGGAGGTTTTTACTTACAGTAGTTAAATACCTGCAACTTAAATACCTGTACCTTAAATCCCAAAGGGAAGAGCCAAGCCAATGCTTAGCCTCCCATTGGAGGTTTTTACTTATAGTAGTTAAATACCTGCAACTTAAATACCTATACCTTAAATCCCAAAGGGAAGAGCCAAGCCAATGCTTAGCCTCCCATTGGAGGTTTTTACTTACAGTAGTTAAATACTTGCAACTTAAATACATGTACCTTAAATCCCAAAGGGAAGAGCCAAGCCAATGCTTAGCCTCCCATTGGAGGTTTTTACTTACAGTAGTTAAATACCTGCAACTTAAATACATGTACCTTAAATCCCAAAGGGAAGAGCCAAGCCAATGCTTAGCCTCCCATTGGAGGTTTTTACTTACAGTAGTTTAAATACTTGCAACTTAAATACCTGTACCTTAAATCCCAAAGGGAAGAGCCAAGCCAATGCTAGGCCTCCCATTGGAGGTGTTTATTCACTGTCATGTACTTCCTATAATTTAATTTTTGAATCATCAGACCCAAAAGATAAGTAGGTTGTAATACTGCACAGAAGTCGTTAACACACTCCTTCTTTCGGCTTCAGGGAATCTTTAACACTTAAAAATATATAACAAATAAAAATATATACCATCCATGCATCCTATTTAAAAAGTGAAAACACAAAAGAGAATACCCTACTATAGCCTTAGGAATAAACCAAGCCTGAGTTGCCGAATTAGGATATCCATGAAATTAAGGTACCGAAAGGGCATTAGTTTTAATTAACTAGTGTAACCAAGTCCCCGAGCTCATAATCTCTGGTTCGCAGGAATAAATTAGTTCTCCCGCTAATTTATTTAGGTTTCTAATCGACCTACCAAGAACGATTAGTGGCGACTCCAAATTTCAAAATCATTTAAACAAAAACCAAAGTTGCGATTCGGTAGGGCTTGGGAGGGTCCGCATTAGGTTAGTCAAATCTAATTAACCTAATAATCCGTTAACCCCTTTTAAAATTTAAAATTTTTTTTAGAGGGTCGCGACAGACTGGCGACTCCGCTGGGGACGGGATTTTTAAATTTTCGAAAAAAGATACCAATTGGAATACTTGAATTTTTTCGAAATTTTAAAAGTCTTAGTGGACTTAAGCCAATGAAAATTTCATGGATATCTCGCTTCTGGCGATCTTGTTTGGGACTCATTCTATAGGTGTTATATTGTTTTTGCAGGATGGGAGTTATAAGGGGCGGAGTGTTTGGCTAATCCCTTTGTTTTGCAGGCTCGGTGTTTGGTTTATTTGTTTAATTTCGCATATTTTTAGAAGCGCTGTTTTGATATCAATTGTTGTGCATGTCTTGCATACTCTGAGGATCACGACACCTGCACACACAAGCGTCTAAACCCAAGTCGCGAAATTCTTCCTAGAAAACCATAGATAGGGATCGAATATGTAAAGCTCTTGCGTCGATTACGCTCGGGTTGACCATATTTTATCCCGCTCATTATCTGAATTGACAATTCTTCCCATTGTGATTTGATTGCGCGGAGGGTAAGGTTGTCAATTCAGATAGTGGGGGCCTTTTAGGTCCATACCCTGTCTCTCCTTCATTTATTTTCTAGAGTTCACTCCTCACTTGAGTCATGCGCATGACTATATGATTTGCATTTCTCCAAGGTAAAAGTAAGTTCTCTAATTTTATCTTGTATTTATTTTCGGTCGGTTCATACTAGGTGTTAGTCAGTTTTTGAGCTTGATATTACGACCATTCTTTTAAAAGAAAATAAAAATTAAATTTGTCCCTCATTTCTTTTAAAAAATTTTTTTGAAAAAATGATGTGAAAAATCCATTCATGGGAATTTTATTAACCAATAAGGGATTTTTGTCATGTTTTTATTGCTTCAATAAAAATGAAATTTTCCTGAAAAAATTTTCCTCTGAAAATTTATTTCAATAAAAAGAAAAATTCCCTCAAAAAAAAAAACTCTAGTAGACATCAAGTGATTTTATCACATTTTTCAAATTATAAAAACTTGCAAGAAAATTCTTCTCGAGAAATTCGCTCATGTTTTTCTAAGAAAATTTTCTCTAAATAAAATTAGACTAATGTCTCGGGGGAATTGTATTAACCAATAAGAGATTTTTGTCATGTTTTTCTTGCTTCAATAAAAATGAAATTTTCCTGACAAATTTTCCTCTAAAATTTTATTTCGATAAAAGAAAAATTCCTTCAAAAAAAAAAACTTTGGTAAACATCAAGTGATTTTATCACGTTCTTTCAAATTATAAAAACTTGCAACAAAAATTCTTTTCGAGAAATTTGCTCATGTTTTTCTAAGAAAATTTTCTCTAAATAAAATTAGACTAATGTCTCGGGGGAATTTTGTTAACCAATAAAGGATTTCTGTCATGTCTTTCCTGCTTCAATAAAAATAAAATTTTCCTGACAAATTTACCTCTGAAAATTTATTCTGATAAAAAGGAAATTCCTTCAAAAATTTTAGTAAACGTCAAGAGATTTTGTCACATTCCTTAAAAAAAAATAATAAAAAAAGAGTAATAAATCTGCAAAAAAATTCTGTATTAACCCATTTCTTCCTAAGGGAATTTTTTTTTCTGATTTCTCTATAAAATAGAAAAAATCAAATTGGACTAATATAGGAGTCATGGACCGACATTCCTTGTGTCGCATACTAATTATATCATTTTCTTTTGCAGGGAGATCCTAGATACCCTAGACGGGTGTAAAAATTAAGTTCAAAATATATCAAGAATCATCTCCAGAAATACCAAAAGACGAAAAACACCGAGGCTTCAACCGTTAATTCCGGGGGGCAAACGAACACTGTCCATCTTTGACAGACAGAGTTATGTCAATCCGTAAACTTGTATGGGCAGTGTATTCTGATATGACGGTGGATTTATACTGATTAAACACGGGGGCATATTTAATGTATTGCAGAGGATCCCGCGTCTTTTGAAAGACAATATGGATTATATAATCAGAACCCATGAAACAAATACCTTTACCTGATTAAATCAACCAGAGACCGATCTTAAAATTTCCTCTTATCCGAAACATGCGGAGGGCTTTAGAGGACCGAGGTTCTATTAATGAACGTGGCCCACAGGAATTTCTCCCGACGCTACAGGCGACCGACACGAGCAAGTGGACGCCGAAAGAAATAAAATATGGATAAAAGTGGGCACACAACAGGTGGTCGGATTTATTACCAGCGCACTGATCGAGTTGTCATAGTGTTATTGTTTGTGATCTCAAGATGGATAGTGGGGGCCACCGCCGAACCCTTCATCAATGTTCTCGATATCATCGTCTGGAGCAATTAAACAAGAACATCAAGAAAAACATTAAGCCTCGACATCTTCGGTACCTCAAATCGTTCTGTTATGCTATGCGGAAGAAACGATAGCAGGAAAATTAAACAAAAAAAAAAACACGTGAAGCTTTTCTTTCATTCCATTCATCAAAGAGCATTACAACAGCTCACTGGGGAGGAAAAGTAAAGCCAAACTGAGCCCTGATAACCATTACGAAGGAGCTCAACTGACTCTCCAAACAGTTGATGCTCCGGGTGCACCGGGCGTTCTCAGGATCAAGCTCCGCGAGCCTAAAGAAGAGGCGATCGCGCTTCTCCTTAGCCTGGGCCATACTGGCCTCGTAATGCTCGACAGCAAACTCCAAGTCCGAAATCGCCGCCCTCTCGAAAGCAATATCTGCCGTAATGTCATCAAGTCTCTCCTGCAGCCAACCGCATTTGCACCTCATCATAATATTGCTCGGCTCCTGTTCGGCGTAAGTTCGGACCAAGGCCAGACGGTCCACCAACTTTCCCCTCTCACGAACTAGCCACGAAAGCTGATCATTGGCAAACTTGAAGGCTTTCTTGTGATTATCAGCCATAAATGTGACTATTTCCAGACGCTCGTGCCGGTCTCGGTAACGAGCTTTCACGACGGCAGTCACAATGACCGTCTCATAAGCGCGGTTATAGGCAGCCAGAAAATTAATGAAGAGGGTCGGGAAGTTCCGATACTCCCTC
This sequence comes from Psidium guajava, assembly GCA_016432845.1. Taxonomy (NCBI): domain Eukaryota; kingdom Viridiplantae; phylum Streptophyta; class Magnoliopsida; order Myrtales; family Myrtaceae; genus Psidium; species Psidium guajava. Next base: position 37,059,520 of record CM028226.1, read on the forward strand.
CCCAGTTGGGTACCCTCAACAGAAGCAGCGTCTAGGGTCCTGAATAAACCGAGGATTTCAGCCTCAACGGTAGAGTTTTGGGCTATATGAGCGTAACCTCTACCAAGAAGATTGTAGAGTCTCTCCCACCCAGCCAGGATTTCGGCGGAGAAGGTATGGTTAGGAGAATTGGCCATTTTTGAAAGCAGATCACGAAAGAAAGGAGGAGAGAGGCGAGGCAGATGATCGGAATGCGAAGGTGATAATCTGCTTCAATTTAAATAATGATTTCACAGGGGCAGTCCTTATTGGTCGAGTTTTTTCTATCTACCATTCTCTGTCGGCAACATCCCCGCTGGCTCGAATTCCAGTCAAGCGGCAACCTCAAGCTGAGCAGACCCGACGTCTCTGCAGAAAAGTTGGACGGGCTGCCACCACTTTGAAAAAGAAAGAATAAAAAACGAGCTGAGTGGGAGACAAAGAAATTTTCGGTAGAAAAGGAGATACGACTCGTCTTTATTGGAGGACCCGCCAGTAAATCGACGGTGGAGATCTTGACAAGGGCCCTCTACCACGAAAAGAAAAAAGGAAGACGAACTGAGCGAGAAACAAGGATTTCCCCTTTGATCAAAAGCTGAATATCAGATTTTCTCCCTCGAAAAATCTAATAGCACTGCCCGTGAAGAGGGAAGTCGTTGCTATTGCCAGAGAGAGAACTTGTCCTCATTTGATAGTGAGAGTTCATTCGCAAGAACTCGCAGGAGAAAGATAGAGAGGAAGGAGTTCTCGTGGGAGAGGAATTCAAAACCTTCACCATCAAAGCATCGGCTTTCAAAGCCTGTTACGAGAAACCATCGACGATCCCGTGATCCATCAAGTCCAAGAAGACATCCTGAGGCGGTCTCGAGTTGGCAGTCCTAGATCCAGAAATATGTCGAGCATTAGGGAAACGGGCGCATGTTCAACCCTGGTCGAAGCTAATGAAGTTCCTTACCCTGAGGGTCTACTGGTCATGGCCATTGACGGTAATCCAGTCTCTCTGTCAATCCTTGTTACCGTATTGAGAAAATGCCGGTATAAGGTTGTAGCTCAAGCAAAGGCGACAGAGGCCTTAGAGATATTAAGGAGGAGTGGTGACCAATTTGATATCGTCCTCACCGCCATGGTAGGGATTGACATGGATGTTTTCACTCTCTTGGAAGTCATCAATTCTAAATTAAACATGCCAGTCCTCGTAATATCGGCAAGCGATGATCAGCAAGCCAAAATGAAGGCTGTCTTAAATGGGGCCCAAGACGTCGTAACGAAACCAGTTAGGGTTCAGATGCTTCAAAACATATAGCAGCACGTGGTAAGGAAGCAATTGCACGACCATGAGAACAAGCATCAAGCCTTCAATTTTGTTCCAAGCAACTGGAGAAAGAAGATGAGTTGGTCTCCCGAGCTGCATCGTATGTTTGTTAATGCAGTTCAACAGGTAGGAATCGATTCGGCACGGCCGCAACATATACTGGAAATTATGAACGTAGAGGGACTCACTAAAGCAAATGTTTCGAGTCATCTTCAGAAGTACAGAAAAAGGGTGAGAGAACACAATGCAGCTCAGAATCAAGAAAACCAAGGCGGGACTGATCCAAGCCTGAATGTCGAGTCTCCTCGCCACCATAAGTTCCGCGGGTTAGCATGGGGCGAGCCACTTCCCATCATCAACCAAGTCAGTAGCCGTGCCATCAATCCTCCAGGCGTTAATCAAAGTATCCCCCAGAATCACCCTAATGCTCTTCAAGAGTATAGACCGCAGGGGCAGTGTATTCAGACTCCTTGGTCTGAGCACCAACCCGTGGCTAGAATTCATCCCATGATCAGCGCGCATGCGCAGCCAGAGAATCAGACAAGAAATTATCCTGAGCACTTCCACTTCTTTAATCCTCGAATGGAAGGAGTTTTTGGCAGCAGGACAGTTGGTGATCCCCACACTTTCTCGAGTAATGATGAAGGCTCCAGCACGAGAAGTCAAATTGCTCATGGCGAGGACAGAATGAGAAATCTACCGCCAGCATTTGCCAACAACAATGCCCAATTCGAGCATTAGTTGCTGGAAGGTTCAAGAGATTACCCAGATGATGAGCTTACTGCCCTGGTCAACCAGTTTAGGGTTGACAGACGTCCCAAGCCGCGATCAGGAGCCAGTGAGTAGGGACTCTCAAACATCGATCATCCACACCCGAACCAACACGAGACTAGCTGATTATCGAAGAGCCACAGGAGAGGCAGAACTGACCTTGAATAAGTGCACATTTTATTTCATGCTTAATTCCCCTGCGTATGATATTTTCCAGCTTTCTAGGTGTCTCGATTTAATTCAGGGACAAGGGGGCAATTTATTTATTTTTTTTTATCCCGTCGAATGCGTGAATCCCTTTTTATGCTAGATTTAGGGCGGATCAATTTGTGGTAACGTCGCTGACTGCCATAATGAGAAATGTTGAATGGCCTCACGTAGGGAAATTTCAAGTGAAATGCCTAGGCGAGCTCGAAGACGGGTAATTGTGTGTCGTTCCAATTTACCCTCAATCGTTGCAAAATGCTAAATTGGATTTGTTCCATTCTCACCCAGGGAATCGCAAAGTGCCTCAAGAGTGTCGCAAAATGAAATGACCCAATGGAACGCGATAGGACTCATTTGCCTCGAAGGTAACCTTCAAATTAAAGGAGCCCTCCGGTCCACGGACCCGATGGCATAGAAAATGATGATGGTCCAAGGCAACCCGAAAGAAAATAAGGCCCAACTAAGCAAAGCACTTACGTGGCAAGCTCAAAGTGAAGGGCAACTCGGGACATACAATTCAATCCAGTCCAAATGAAGGAACTTCCTCAATTCAAATTCAATAGAAGTACACACAAGGGTAAAACAATGTCGTTCCAATTTTTCTAGAATATGAAGAACATATACTGCCGCATTCTCTTTCATTTTTGCAGGGGAAGTCTCTACTGGCCAGATTTTCCTGTCTAACATTCCCTATCAGTATCACCTCCGCTACTCGTCTCCATTCTCCAGCCAAGCAAATCCGACGTCTCTACGGCAAAGCTAAACGGGACGCCACTACTTTGAAAAAGAAAAGATAAAAGATAAGCTGAGTGGGAGACAAAGACATTTTCGGCAGAAAAGAGATACGACTCGTCTTTATTGAAGAACTCGCTAGCAAATTGACGGTGGAGACAACAACAAGGGGCCCTATCACGAAAAGATGGAAGGAGACGAGCCGAGCAAGAGACACGATAAGAAAAGAGGATTGAGAAAGGCCGGACCCTTGGAAGAAGCAATACAGTTGCTAAACCCACGTTTAATTTTAAAAGAGACGCCATGCTCGGAAGAGGGTCTTAAGGCATAGGCAATCGCTCAGAAAAATTCAAAGAGAGTGAAAACACCGGAAGCGAGTAGCAAATCTTGAGAAATCATCAACCAAATCAAAGATGTCTCAACCCAATACTCCCGAGAGCTATCATTGCCTGCTGAATATGGGAGAGGAAGAGTTCGAAGCCATGTTTGGGATCGAGCCTATGGAGCCTGGCTCTTCCGCCGACGACGTCCAAAATCTCAGTAAAGATAAGGACAATAACGGTAAGGGTCAAAAGAAGCGTTACCGTCGCCATACTAAGGAGCAGGTACAAAGGCTTGAGGATTTCTTCAGAACATGCCCTATGCCAGACGGCAAACAGAAAATGGAATTGAGTCAAGAGTTAGGACTTGAACCTTTGCAAATCAAGTTCTGGTTTCAAAATAGGCGAACCCGAATGAAGGCTCGTCATGAGCACAACGAAGCCGAGTTTCTAAGAGTTGAAAATGAAAACCTCCGAGCGGAAAACAAGATGTATAAAGAGACTTTTGACTCCGCCACCTGCCCCAACTGCAATAGCCTCCTCCTCACCCTCGATGAAATGCATGATCTGAGGATTGAAAATGCACGTTTAAGAGGTGAGTTAGACCAGTTTATAACAGGATCGAGTTCTGTTGGAGGAGGGTACAAAAGGACCAATGATACTGGATCAGCATCAATACCTCCCGAGGAAGAAGGGACAGATCACCACCAAGCGGACATTGACGATGATCTTTTCGCCATAATCAACCAGTTTGATATCGGTAAAGCATCGGGACTGTGATGCACTTGTTCAGCCAGTGACCACGAGACCTTCAATATGGCCGATGCATACCTAATTTGGGATGAAGCCAGCTGATCATGGGAGAGCCTGCAGAGGAAGCGGAACTAATCCTGAATGAGTGAATGTGTTTTATTTCCTTGCGTGATGTGTTTTTCTGCTTTTGTGAATGTGTAAAAGCAAGGAGTAATAATCCGACTTCCCCCTATTAAATGCTCGAATCCGCCACCTCACCAACCTCGCGACGAATTGATGGCGAGTGAAAATCTGCATAAACCTGAAGGGTAACTCCGTATCGTTTCAATTTACCCTCAGTTGCTCCAAGTTTTAAAATTAAGCCCCTTCTATTCTCAGGAAATTGCAAATCGACCCGAGAACGCAATCATATCCGAATACAGGTTGGATAAAATTTGGGGGCAAATCAACTCATGGGCATTACCACGGGATAGACAGCTTCGGACAAAGGAAAGTACAAGCGAAAGACGCGAACAATCTCAGAAATGGGTAATTCTGTATCGTTCTAATGTGCACATAATCATCTCAAGTCTTGAATTCTCTTATTCCATTCTTAACAGGGATTGCAAATTACCTCGAGAAATACCGTAACATGGCCCAAGGTGATACAACAGGGCTGCGTTATCCCCAAGGATTAACCCTTGAAAAGAAAGCCCCATGGACACCTACGGTCCAATGGACCGAATGGTATGGGGGATGACAGTAGGTTCGAAATATTTCGAGTTCGATCCCCAAGGGTGGGGAATGTTGTATGTATTATAAATAAATGAAACAACTTTTTGTGCATTTCTTTTTTTTACAAACAGGAATACTCGACGAGTAATATCAAAGTCAGTATTTTACCATAGTCTTCCCATAATGGTGAGGCGCCCAACAAAAGTCGAGGAAAATTCAATCCAACAAAACTGGTAAAAGACTCGTGCAAGACATTCAAGATGAAGGGTAAATCAGTATCGTTTTCAATTTATCCATTTTAATACTGGCTGATATGTCTCTTTTTCTTTTTACAGGAAATATTTACACTAACATTTAACATGTTGAAGGAGACAAATCCAAAAGAAAATTATGATCATCTGACAAGATCTATTCTGGTGAAAAATGGGGCAAATTGATCACAAGCTCTGAAGCGAAAAAGCAAATATGTCTTCCTTATCTCGTTTGATTTCAAGAATAATTTCTCTGCTTTTTACAGGGGCATTCAACCGCTAAACCGTGGCGGTCGCTGTCATTAAACAAACCGAAATGCTCCCTCACCCATATGCTTCATCACGTAGAGACAAAGTTTGAGACGAACCACCCCTCGACATAAGGAGTAGGCTTCCCAATTTGTTCGGTCCGCCCACATACCAGGGGCAATTCAAATCCGCCCATATTTGCACATTATATAAACACACGTAATGCTAAAAAATTGTCACATCTGCATTGTGCTTACACAGTTCATGAATTATGTATGACTATTCCGTGTGTTTAACTTACCAACTCCAACTTAGAGCATAAACTGCACAGGAGACATCAAATGTGCAGAATGGGGCATGACAGGATGAGGAAAGGCAAACCATTTCCACGCAAGTCTAACATTTTAATTTACAGATAAACAGCATTTCCCCAGAGTGAGAGAAGGCCCTTTCGGATTGAAGTCCCCCATTCAGATTACATTCGAGGCGTTCATACTATGAGAACCTCCTTAAACAGAATTGGTAATGCAAGCTTGACAGAATAGTTTTGCATGATCCATATTTGGATTGATTGCATCATGAGTTATCACACAGACTACTTCTAATCATTGCCGACTTGGTTGAATAGTTTTACATGAACCCATCAACTCATTGATGAAAATGCTTGCACATGTTACCTCTGATACTGCCTGACAGGCAACACATTCCCAATGTTCAAACTACCTTCCAAAGTCTTGAAATTCATTCAGCGATTATTGAATGAACAAGCCTGGTTGTCGAGAAGCCACCAAGCATTTCTTCCAAATTCTCAGGTAAGTATATCTTCAACCTGAACCTTTCAAGAGAATGAATTCTGACGGTTGTTGGGGTACTCGAATCCATTGCGGTACATACAGGTATCCACCTTCTTCAATAAAGCATGATTTGTCTCAAGGACAGAAATGTTCGATACCTTTTGATCTCTGCCTCTTTGGTTTATTCCTAAAGCGACAGGATAATATAATTTGGGTTTGAGCTTCTGCAGGATTCCTGATCTTTCCAGATTCCAGAATGGCACCCTTTGAGGTACACCAAGTCCTTCTTACAGGCAAAATAAGTCCTTCTTACAGGCAAACCAAGTCCTTCTTATAGGCACAAAGTCCTTCTTACAGGCAAATCAAGTCTTCAGGCACAAAGTCCTTCTTACAGGCACAAAGTCCTTCTTACAGGCACAAAGTCCTTCTTACAGGCAAATCAAGTCCTTCTTACAGGCAAAGTAAGTCCTTCTTACAGGCAAAATAAAGTCCTTCTTACAGGCAAATCAAGTCCTTCTTACAGGCAAAACAAGTCCTTCTTACAGGCAAAACAAGTCCTTCTTACAGGCAAATCAAGTCCTTCTTACAGGCATAAAGTCCTTCTTATAGGCAAACCAAGTCCTTCTTATAGGCACCAAGTCCTTCTTACAGGCAAAACAAGTCCTTCTTACAGGCACAAAGTCCTTCTTACAGGCAAATCAAGTCCTTCTTACAGGCAAAACAAGTCCTTCTTACAGGCAAATCAAATCCTTCCTACAGGCATAAAGTCCTTCTTATAGGCAAACCAAGTTCTTCTTACAGGCACCAAGTCCTTCTTACAGGCATAAAGTCCTTCTTACAGGCAAACCAAGTCCTTCTTACAGGCAAACCAAGTCCTTCTTATAGGCACCAAGTCCTTCTTATAGGCAAACTAAGTCCTTCTTACAGGCAAACCAAGTCCTTCTTACAGACACAAAGTCCTTCTTACAGGCAAATCAAGTCCTTCTTACAGGCACAAAGTCCTTCTTACATGCAAATCAAGTCCTTCTTACAGGCATAAAGTCCTTCTTACAGGCAAATCAAGTCCTTCTTACAGGCATAAAGTCCTTCTTACAGGCAAACAAAGTCCTTCTTACAGGCACAAAGTCCTTCTTACAGGCAAAGTAAGTCCTTCTTACAGGCAAAATAAAGTCCTTCTTACAGGCAAACAAAGTCCTTCTTACAAGCAAATCAAGTCCTTCTTACAGGCAAAGCAAGTCCTTCTTACAGGCACAAAGTTCTTCTTACAGGCAAAGCACCAAGTCCTTTTTACTGGCACCAAGTCCTTTCTACAGGCACCAAGTCCTTCTTACAGGTATCTCCATGTGGTGACCTACCATACGGGTCAAATCTCAATCAAAATTTAATCAGTAGAATCTTTTTATTAGGAATCTACCATGGTACGACCCACCATACGGGTCAAATGGTATGACCCACCATACGGGTCAAATTTTAATTCAATTTTTAATCAGTAGAATCCTTTTATTAGGAATCTACCATGGGTTGATCCACCATACGGGTTCAAGTTCAACCACCCTAAAGTTTTTTTATATAACGAATCCTTAGGTTCTCATTTCATTTTCAGTGGAACAATCATGTCACGACTCTTTTTATTTACTTGTATTGAGTCGATAAGAATCCAGGTGTCATCTCGTCTTTGAAATGAACCTCTACCGAGCTTCCTTTCAAAGAGGGGCAGCTATTGACACCTGAATTTTAATCATTTTTTCTATTGCTAAAGTAATAAAAAATCCATAAAAATTCATAAAATTGAAAAATCAACTTTGGGGACCTTAGCCAAGCCTAGGGAACCAATTTTGACCAAAAAACGATTTTTCATATTTTCAGTATTTTTACGTATTTTTTATTTATTTATTTTCGAAAATTAATAGAAAATCCATAAAAATTCATAAAATTGAAAAATCAACTTTGGGAACCTTAGCCAAGCCTAGGGAACGAATTTTGACCAAAAAATAATTTTTCATATTATATATATTTTAATTTTTTTTAAAAAAAATACAAAAATATTTGAAAATTTTGGAAAATTAACATTTGAGGCCAAAAAATACACAAAGATAGTTAATATTTTTATTTTAAATCTATTTTCATATTGGCCATCGCAAATTCAGAAAAATCCAATTCGAGTCACGTGTTCCTTCACGAGTATAATCTCGAATCGGGCGTAAAAAAATTTAATTTGAGTCAACTTATTTTAACTTTCACTTTTTATGAGTTGTGACATTGTCTTCTAATATTTTAAATTTTCATCTTGGCCCAATTATACCCAGAATGACTTAATTTTGCAAAAGGGCTTTAATTAAATTATACATTATTTTCAGCGACAAGAAATGAGCTTAAATTTGACATGTGGTAAATTTTGGTGTGTCAAAAATTGTGAGGAGATTTGGACTTAAAGAAATATATTTGTTTCAGGGACTGAATTGTAAATACTTAAAATTCAAGGACTAGAGTGCAAATACCTAACTCTTGAAGGATTATTTTACAAATAATAAAAAGAAGAGTTAGTGGATAAATTAGAATAGAGAAGGGAAGATGAAGAAGAGGAGATGAAGAAGAGAAGTTGGAGAAGAATGGATGGAGAAAATAAGATAAGAATAGAGAAGGGAAGATGGAGATGAAGAAGAGTTAGTAGAGAAATTAGAATGGAAGATAAGAATAGAGAATGGAAGATGGAGATTAAGAAGAGTTAGTGGAGAAATTAGAATGGGAGATAAATATGGAGAAGGGAAGATGAAGATGAAGAAGAGTTAGTGGAGAGATTAGAATGTGAGATAGAGATGGAGAATGGAAGATGAAAATGAAGAAGAGTTAGTGGAGAAATTAGAATGGGAGATAGAGTTAGTGGAAAAATTAGAATGGGAGATAGATGAGTAGGTTATAAAAGGAGGAAGAAGTGAGCTTGAGAAAGGATTCTTGGGGGAGAAAATTTGAAGTGTTTGGGAGGATTTTTTTTGGAGAGAAAATTTTGGATGTTTGAGAGAGTTTTGGGAGATTGAAGAAAAATTTGAGAGAAAGAAAATACCAAAAAAGAGAGAATTTTGAAGATGATGGGAGTTCAAAGCTAGGGATTATCATCACAAATTCCTTCATCGATCAATATAAATCAAGAGTTCATCCTCGTCAACGAGCAAGCAAATTCGAGCTAAGTGTTTTTATTTATTCATTTGTTTATGGTTTTACTTGCAAATTAGCACAAATTGTATACACTTTCTCCATCTCCTCTTTTTTTTTCCATATTTTATGTCAGGAGAAGGATATCTCTACGTCAACAGCAAAAATCTCGTAGATATGCAAAAATCGGCCCAGACAAGCTCCTAAGCTGTCCACCGATTTCTCAACTGATCTGTGACTAAAAGTCCCTCTTAATTCAAAAGAAACTCTCTATATTGGGAACATAGAGAGCGAAAATCAATTATAGAAATCCCTCCCAAAAAAATGGGAGATAAGTACTCTTTCCATTCTTCTGGTTTTAGGTGCAGATTAGCACATATTTTGTATACTGACATTTCACTCTATTTTATGTCAGGAAGCCGCAGCTTTATATCAATGGTCAACCCTATGGAAGCATAAAATCGGCTTAGAGGAGTCCTCAAGCGCGCACAAATTTCAAATTGTTGAATCAATTCGTTGTATTTTATTTTAAAGAATTCATACCCAAGAATGGAGAGGACAAAGTCCATCCGCAATTTAAATACCTGCACCATAAATCCCAAAGGGAAGAGCCAAGCCAATGCTTAGCCTCCCATTGGAGATTTTTACTTACAGTAGTTAAATACCTGCAACTTAAATACCTGTACCTTAAATCCCAAAGGGAAGAGCCAAGCCAATGCTTAGCCTCCCATTGGAGGTTTTTACTTACAGTAGTTAAATACCTGCAACTTAAATACCTATACCTTAAATCCCAAAGGGAAGAGCCAAGCCAATGCTTAGCCTCCCATTGGAGGTTTTTACTTACAGTAGTTAAATACTTGCAACTTAAATACATGTACCTTAAATCCCAAAGGGAAGAGCCAAGCCAATGCTTAGCCTCCCATTGGAGGTTTTTACTTACAGTAGTTAAATACCTGCAACTTAAATACATGTACCTTAAATCCCAAAGGGAAGAGCCAAGCCAATGCTTAGCCTCCCATTGGAGGTTTTTACTTACAGTAGTTTAAATACTTGCAACTTAAATACCTGTACCTTAAATCCCAAAGGGAAGAGCCAAGCCAATGCTAGGCCTCCCATTGGAGGTGTTTATTCACTGTCATGTACTTCCTATAATTTAATTTTTGAATCATCAGACCCAAAAGATAAGTAGGTTGTAATACTGCACAGAAGTCGTTAACACACTCCTTCTTTCGGCTTCAGGGAATCTTTAACACTTAAAAATATATAACAAATAAAAATATATACCATCCATGCATCCTATTTAAAAAGTGAAAACACAAAAGAGAATACCCTACTATAGCCTTAGGAATAAACCAAGCCTGAGTTGCCGAATTAGGATATCCATGAAATTAAGGTACCGAAAGGGCATTAGTTTTAATTAACTAGTGTAACCAAGTCCCCGAGCTCATAATCTCTGGTTCGCAGGAATAAATTAGTTCTCCTGCTAATTTATTTAGGTTTCTAATCGACCTACCAAGAACGATTAGTGGCGACTCCAAATTTCAAAATCATTTAAACAAAAACCAAAGTTGCGATTCGGTAGGGCTTGGGAGGGTCCGCATTAGGTTAGTCAAATCTAATTAACCTAATAATCCGTTAACCCCTTTTAAAATTTAAATTTTTTTTTAGAGGGTCGCGACAGTCGATTAGAAATCTAAGTAAATTAGCGAGAGAACTAAATTACTTCTACGAACCATAGATTATGAGTTCGAGGACTTTGTTATACTAGTTAATTGAAACTAATACCTTTTCGGTACCTTAATTTATGGATATCATAATTTGGCAACTCATGCTTGGTTTACTTCTAAGGTTCTAGTGAGGTGATCTCTTTTTATATTTTTACTTTTTAAATGGAATGCATGTGAATGATATTTTTTTGGTATTTTCAAAGCATTAAAAATTCCCTGAAACCGAAAGAGGGAGTGAGCTAACGACTTTTGTGCAGTGTTGCGACCTCCGACAGGTGATTCGACCTACTCATTCTAGGGTTTGATAATTCAGAAATTCAATTGCGAAAAGTAAATTTAGCAAATGAAGGACCTCCAATAGGGAGGTTCTGCCTTAGCTTGGTCTACCCTTTCTGGGGGTTTAATGATGCAAAAATTAAATTGCAGAAATTAAATGCAGTAAATAAAAGACCTCCAACAGGGATTTGGCCTTGGCTCGGCCTACCTATTATGGGGTTTGATGGTGCAAAAATTAAATTACAAAAATTAAATACGGTAAATAAAGGACCTCGAACGAAGGACTTGGCCTTGGCTCGGTCTACCCATTCTGAGGTTTGATGGTGCGAAAATTAAATTGCAGAAATTAAATGCGATAAATAAAAGACCTCCAATGAGAGATTCGACCTTGGCTCGATCTATCCATTCTGGGGTTTAATAGTGCGAAAATTAAATTGCAGAAATTAAATGCGATAAATAAAGGACTTCCAATGAGGAATTCGGCTTTGGCTCGGCCTATCCATTCTGGGGTCTAATGGTGCGAAAATTAAATTGCAGAAATTAAATGCGATAAATAAAGGACCTCCATCGAGGGTTTCGACTTTGGCTCGGCCTACTCATTCTGGGGTTTGATGGTGCAAGAATTAAATTGCAAAAAATAAAGGTAATATATACAAAACCTCAAATGTGTGAGTCAGTTTTCCCATTCTGGGGTTTGGATTTGTTAAGCAAAAAATGCAGAAAATTGTAGTACGAATGCGACATGTGGATATGGAGACATACGAGTACGATATGACATAATCGAAATTTAAATCAATCTATTTGGGCAACAAAATTCTCAAAGATTTTAATAGCTAGGATCGTTACCTGATTTGATGAATTTGATTGCCGAATTCAGAACTCGTATCACCTTGTGGATTAAAATTACAGCTCGAATGAAGAGGATGAACTCTTGATTTGTGTTGATCGATAAAGGAATTGGTGATGATAACCCCATAGATTTAAACTCCCACCATCTTCAAAATTCTCTTTCTCTTTTTGGCGTTTTTTTTTCTCAAAATTTTCTTCAATCTCCCAAAACGCTTTCAAATATCAAAAATTTTCTCTCTCCAAAAAAATCCCCCATCTTGAGTTCACTTCTTCCTCCTTTTATAACCCACTCATCTATCTCATATTCTAATTTTTCCACTAACTCTTCTTCATCTCATCTTCCCTTTTCTATTCTCATCTTATTCTCTTCATCTTCTCTTCTCCATCTCCTCTTCTCCATCTTCCATTCTTTATTCTAATTTCTCCACTAACTCTTCTTTTTGTTATTTACAAAATAATCCCTCAAGCGTTAAGTATGTGCACTCTAGTACCTAAGATTTTAAGTATTTGCAATTCAATCCCTAGAGAAATATTTCTTTAAGGCCAAATCTCCTCACAATTTTCAACACACTTCCCCTATGCTTGGTCAAAATTCACCGTATGTTTAGTTCAGTCGCTTGTCAAATTTAAGCTCATTTCTTGCAGCTAAAAATAATGCAAAATTCAATTAAAACCCTTTTGCAAAATTGAGTCATTCTGGATATAATTGGGTCAAGATGAAAATTTCGATTATTAGAGAACAATGTCACGACTCCTAAAAGTGAAAAACAAAAATAAATAAACTAAAATTGGATTTTTTAGGCCCGATTCGAAATTATGCTCGTGAAGGAATACATGAACTCAAATTAGATTTTTCAAATTTGTGATGGCCAACATGAAAAGGGATTTAAAATAAAAATATTGACTATTTTTACGTATTTTTGTGGCCTCAAATATTATTTTTTCCGAGTTTTTAAGTATTTTTAAATTTTTCGTAAAATATTAAAAAATATGAAAAATTATTTTTCTCCAAAATAGTTCTCTAGGCTTGGCTAAGGCTTACAAAGTTGATTTTTTTTTCATTTTCTTTTTTTTTTATTTTCTATGAATTCTCAAAAATAAAAATACTGAAAATATGAAAAATCATTTTTTAGGTCAAAATTCGTTTCCTAAGCTTGGCCAAGGTCCCCAAAGTTGATTTTTTTTTAATTTTGTGGATTTTTTTAAAAATCTTTTTTAATGAGAAAATATGATTAAAAATCAGGTGTTAATAAGTGCCAATCCGACCAAATAATTTACGTGAATTTTACAATTTATTTTATTATCTTATATGGAAAATTTTTACAAATGGTTGCCACGATAGAAATCTGACATGGCTTGTGCAAGGGCAAAAATAACCTCGTTTGTGCTATGATTCACAAACGACATCACTCAATCATCTCTTACTCTCACTAACTACCCCTCTTTTGTGCGAAGGAGTGTCTCTCTCATGCACCCCGTGGAAATCCAATCGCTCACTCGTTGTCATTGGCCTTTGGTCAGCCATCACCGTCGCCCTCGTGAGGTATGCATCTTTGGCTGAAATCTGGCCAAATGAATTACCCTTGTACAGGAAACACCGTAAGAAGCTTCTTCGTTGCTGATCGACGCCAGAATTGTCTGTCTGCCATCTTCGGTCACCCATAGCCACCATCGAACCTCCGTCACTAGCCGCCTCAGGTTCGCATATAACGTAACTAGAGAACTACTCGCACAAAAAATCGGGCAAGGCGGCTACTCATGTTAGATTCTTCGATTACTGCAGTGGAATGAAGCTAAGTCGTCTCCTCTTGGTTGATTTCCATGAGCGATTCAATATGATTGAATCTCGATTTCTCTCTTTTCAAGTAGAGGAAGATCTTGTTGGTTTGGACTTCCTTTGCTCTTTTGTATTTCTTGGTCAGTGTGTTCGAAGTACTCAAAGCTGGTTTGTTCTTCCTTCATTGGCCCCAATCTTTAATATCGAAGCTTCCAGGACTTTCACCCCTTGGTTTGACCACAATTCGCAGAAAACTATTGTTCTTAGTTATTTGTCTGCTTTGGGGCCAAAACCGAAATAGGGAGTCAATTTCAATTCAACCGATTAGGATTTGCAATTTGGGGTTCAATTGGGAATTTAGAATTTATAATTAGGCAAATTAATCATGAATAATGTTGTTAGATCTTTAAATTGCTGAGTCAGCCTTCGATGAGTCACGTCATCCGAAGTTTTTAATGTAAAAAGTCCATGTAGACTTTCTGGTGTGCCACGTATGTTTCAAATCGAACTTGGTATTGAAATAAACGATTTTCTTCAAACTTGGCACTTAAGTAAATTTTTTGAAATTTTGGCACTAAAGTGTACACCGTATATAAGTTTTGACATTTGTGGTGTATTTTTGTCGAATATGTGCAAATAAAGACGCTTTCCGATTTGATGTCATGAATACGTAACTTCTCATGCATTAAAAGTTATCACATATTTATTATTGGAATGTTGCAGAAATGCTTGGGCTAGACTAGTGTTGGGATTTTGCTGATCAGAATGGTACAGAAAGTCAGCAACTTAGGTACATGACGACTCGATCCGACCAGCATTACTAACTAGACCGATCCAATGCACACACGAGAAGGGGTATGCCCGATAAATTAGTTTAAACAAAACGGGATGCCCGTCGATGACAATAATAGTGTATGTCATTAAGACTAATTAAACATAAACTCACTCTTTAGATTCCTCCATTGACTAGTTTATTTCGAAACAATTATAAAAAAATATCTCAAATATATTACAATTATATATATATATATATATATATATATATATATATTGATTCAATGCTAAACATTTTTGTAATTGTGCCAATTCAATCCGTTCGGTCAATTTTGGCTTGGCCAACAGTTACATGTATGTCGGCCATCCAGCAATTTTGAAATTTTCATTTTCTCTTTTTTTTTTCTTTCTTCCTATGGCTGATTGCTGACGTCCAGCGACGGTTGGCCTTAGGTGAAGCTCACTCCGCTGGCCATTGGCATATATGGGAACTAGATCCACGCGGATCCATAGCAACATACACCAATTTGACAAGCTTCTCCTTGAAAATAGAATACGAGAAGAGCTAATCGACGATGCCCTGCTTCACGCCACTCTACCCACCTTGAGTAGTTTCTCAAGTTCACATAGCAAGAGCAAAAGCAAGCTCGGGAATGAAAGAGGAGGTGGGTGGATGTGCCGGAGTTCCTCAAACACGAGCAACGAGGAGGTCGACCTTCTCAACCCACATCTGGCGCAGTGCTTGTGGCCAACAGCTACCTCCTCCGTCTCGGACAGCCGGCGTTGGTCGAGACCCAGGAATAAAACCCATATCTCATTGGGCCAAAACGGACAAACCGGTCCGAAATAGAGACCTTTCGGCTTAGGAGCTTGAGAAACTGCTGATGGTCATTGGGAGGGAGTTGGCGGTGGGGAAGAAGTACGCCGTCTGCCTCGAGGAGGTCGCCATGGCTAGGTGAGGCTCGACCTTGCTAGTGGCTAGCGAGGGCAAGCTTTGCTTGTGGCCGGTGAGGTTCCGCACCGACTAGAGGAAGGTTAGGGAATGGGAAGAAAAAGAAAAGAAAAGAAAGGAATAAGAAAATAAAGAATAAAAAATATTTTTTAAAAAAATATTAAAATATCATCTCGCGGGATAACTGACGCCCATGTCAGTGCCTGACCGAATTAATTGAATTGACATAATTGCAAAGGACTAAATCAGTAAAAAAAAAAACGTTTAGAATTGAATTGGTACAACTAGATTTATGACTACTTTTGATAAAATTTTCAATTTATTTTCCTTTTTTTCGATAATTCCATAGTTATCTTGGGATATTAACCGATTCATTTCGATTTTGGAAAGTTATCTACTTAGATATTTGGGACTTAGTGTGGTATTCATACTTGGGATTTTATAGTTTTCTCTGCGTTGTTGCCCAAGTTTGCGTGCTTGCGATATTTGCCACTCGAGTTGCTGATTTATCTATCTGTTTTACTGAGATAATTAGCCAAAAAGTCTTAAATTTATCATGCGAGGGCCAATCAGTTCTAATTAAACATTTCAATTATGCCAATTTAGTTTCAAAACTTTTGACTACCTGTCAATTTAGTCTTATACCTTTTAATTGCGTCAAATTAGTCCTAAAGCTTTTGAAAATTTGTCAATTTAGTTTTAAATCTATCATTTGAATGTTTGGTCGGAAGGATAACAAAGTAGCCTACCTAGGAGGAATCTGATTCGAACAAGCATAGGTAGGGAGGATCCACGATCTGTGCCCTATTCCAAACAAACATTGTAAACACCGACGCAAGGAAACTCCATTCAACCGCAAGAACCAACAAGCATGTCCAAACATTTTATGAGCGTGAAAAACAAGCCGAAGCATATCTCTTACTGTAAGAGCTTTGTGTGATTGGAGAAGATAATGATTTTGAACCTGACCTATATCCATGAAGCAGCAGGCTTCAACCAAGACAAGCCAATCTGCTCTGAAGCAAACATGGCTAGCATGTTTCAGCATTTTCAAATCTTTATTTATGAACGTTGGGAAAAAAAAAAAAAGAGAGTGAAACTGTTGGTGAGGGCGTTCCTTGCCTGGACTGGCGAGGGCGACCCCTGCCTGACACCAGCAATGGTGACCCTCGCCTAAGTCCGATGACCTCCGTCAACCATTGATGATGCCCAGCTGACGGAGGGAAGAGGGGGAAAAAGACGGAAAATGAAAATGTTCAAAAAATTCGAGAATTAAAATTCTAGCGTGCGAGGTGGGACATTTCTTTGAGACTAATATGGCATCTTCAAATCCTTATTTAAAATACGGTCCATTTTAGGTCTAATTCATACGGCGTAAAAGGATGAAAGTCAAACAATACGCACCGATAGCAAACCTACAAATTGTCAATATGAAGATCGATACCTAACATATATATTGGAAACCAAATTCTACGGGAGGTCTACATTCATGAAGCGGCAGGCTTCAACCAAGACAAGCCAATCTGCTCTGAAGCAAACATGGTACCATGTTTCGACATTTTCAAATCTTTATCTACGAACGTTGAAAAAAAAACGGGTAAAGAGTCACTTAAAAAGTTTGGAAGAATTTATGTGATTGGGGAAGATCATGAACCTGACCTAGCTAGCTTCCTACTCATAACATATTATATAAATGCTCAATCACGAAGTCATGTTTTAAGTCAGAGATCGCGACAAAGTCTGAAGGGAGGATGTGCTTTTTAAATTCGAGCTGACGGTCCAACCAAATCCCACGATTTTGGTCTCTCCAAAAGGAAAACGCCAACCGTGTCATTTGCTTCGACTGCATCCCAAACATCATCATCAGAGGAAACCACCTTGGCTGCTTCTCATGCGTTGACACCTGATTTTAGGGCGCGCATGACAACACTTCCACTTCAGAAATCATTTCTGAAACAGAAGTTGATTTCTCTAATTCTGCTTCATAATTAGAAGTTGATTTTTTCACTTCTGCTTCAGAAATGATTTCTGAACTAAAAAAAGGCGTTTGATAATAAAAAAAAATTTCTACTTCTGGCGGTGGCGGCGGGCGACCGGCGGCGGCGGCGGGGGGCGACCGGCGGTGGTGGCGGTGCATGATAACGTCAAAAGGAGAAGGCTACAAAAATGACTTCTGGTGGAGAAGCAACTTTTTTTTACTTCTCAAAACTTCTTCAAAAATGACTTCTGGTGGAGAAATTGATTTCAGAAGTAGAAATTTCATGTTACGAACCAAACGGATTTCTGCTTCTGAAGAAGTTTTATCAAACGGATTTCTGGTGATTTCTCTTCCAGAAGTTGATTTCTCTACCAGAAGTTACTTCTGGCAGATTATCATGCGTGGTCCCGTATTCCATTTTCTTTGTAAAATAGAATATGTTAAATTTGTGTAATATGCATATTTTCTTTGAAATAAAAAAAATAAAAAAAAAATTGTAAAAAAAATTTGGATCGGGCCGGATAGACCCGAAACCACACGGGCAGATCCGGCCCACGTTTTTCCCCTTCTCCCTTCCCTCTATTTTTCTTCCGTCAGCCCACGTATCTCCCGTTCACTCACTCAGTCGCACCTGCGCCCACATCCCTCACTTCACCACCACAATTAAGACTCGGACAGGAGGACAACTAATTTATTAGAACATAATGATTGTTGCCCTAGCTAGCTCTTGCTAACGACGAATCAAAACAATGCTCAAAATGACAAAAAAAGTCATAGTCGAATCGGAAAACAAAAGGGGAAGCAGAGGAATGGCCGACTGCATCCAAAAACAACATCGTCAAAGGAGGAAACCACCTTGTTGCTTCCCATGCATTCCAAACTGAAAAAAAATGACTTCGGTTAGCTTGCATTGTATCCTCCTCCGTCTTCATAACCCGATCAAAACTGTTTCGCAACAAAAGCATTAGATCGCTGCGTTCGAAGGTCGTTTTCTTGAAGGGGCAGAACTTCGCGACGAGCGATCATGCCGCTGAAAGTTCTGTCTTTGCTCGACGCCGCCAAGATACGGTACTACCACTTCAAGGCGATTATTGTGGCGGGTAAATTAACTTGCTTATTTCACGATTTCAATACCTGTAGTTAGTACTCACGACAAGGGTTGTATTGTTTCGTGAATCCGTTTTTAATTAGTTATGTTTCTCACGCTTGATGAAGGGATGGGGTTATTCACCGATGCCTACGATCTCTTCTGCATCCCGCCGATCACGAGAATGCTCGGGCACATATACTACAAATCCCACGACAACCTAATCCCGCGTGGCGTCGAAGCATCCATGCTGGCTGTTGCTCTCCTCGGCGCCGTGATCGGTCAACTCGTATTCGGCTGGCTCGGCGATCGTGTTGGGAGGAGGCGCGTGTATGGCCCCGCCTTGATGCTCATGATTGCCGGCTCCATCGGGTGCGGATTCTCCGTGGGCACGACACAAGGCCGTGTCCTGGCGAGTCTAGGGTTTTTCAGGTGATCGTAGTGCTGGAACCCGCCGTCTTATCGCATTATGTGTAATTTCAGTCCCTATGCAATTTTTCCGAGTACTCATGAGACGCGAGCATCACTCTTTAAATTCTTTTCAGGTTCTTGCTCGGGATAGGGATCGGAGGAGATTACCCGCTCTCGGCGACGATCATGTCGGAGTTTGCTAACAAGAGGCTGCGCGGTGGATTCATAGCGGCCGTCTTCTCAATGCAAGGGTTTGGGATCCTGGCGAGCTCGATTGTTACGATGGTGGTGTGCACCGCATTTGGCCTGAAAGATCCCAAAACAAATGATGCTGATCTCGCCTGGAGGTTGATATTGATGCTGGGTGCCGTTCCTACAGCATTAACATATTACTGGCGGATGATGATGCCTGAAACTGCGAGGTGTGTATATACATTTCCTTGCTTGATTTATTGTTTAAATTGATTTATTTATTGATCGTTTCATTTTGTTCATAGAGAGTGGTTTGGTCTATGGTATTCACGGTTATGATCAAGCATATCTCTCTTTGGTTGCTGGAATTGTTGGGACAACCGACGTGGGATAACCCCAACAGGAATTGTCCCCTCAACAATTCTAAGGATCAATTGCGGGGTGCTGCTGAATAGGATAGGTTACCCGGCCAATGACCGAAAATACAAAACTAGAGTTTGGCCAGTCGTGCCAAACAATTCAGTGCCAACCGTCGAGAGTGTGTCATTTCAAACCTCTACATTTTTACTGAATTAGAAAATATTGAAGTATTTGCCTGTATCAGCTTCCATGTCTTAAAATTGCGCCATGATCGATCAGTCCCTTAGGAAAACACTTGTGCAAAATGGGTTTCGTGAATCATGGGCATCATCATAATTATTGAAGAACTTTCTGTAGCGACTCATTTCTAGACCTCTACGAGATAGACAGAGTTAAACATTACAATGTATCTTGATGGTATAATTAGGTACACCGCTTTGGTGGAGCTAAATGTGCTCAAAGCTGCCCGGGACATGGAGCCCGTCCTAGACGTGTCCTTGAGCCAGATTGCCGAGGACCATCCTGTCCCGCCGAGCCCGCCATCCTACACACTCTTCTCCAAGCAGTTCTTCCTCCTTCACGGCCGCGACCTCCTTGCCTGCTCCGTCTCGTGGTTCCTCCTGGACATCGTCTTTTACATCAATAACCTCTGCCAACCCCACATCTACAAAATTAACGTGCACGACGAGAAGGCCGGTGAAGCGCTCACCGCCTTCGATGCCGCTTTTCAGGTCGCAAAGCTCCAGGCTATTGTGGCGGGCTGCTCCACCATCCCTGGCTACTTCGCTGCCGTCTACCTCATTGACCGTGTCGGGCGGGTCAGGATCCAAGCGGTCGGGTTCCTCTTCATGGCCATCGTGTACTTCCTCATCGGAAATATAGGTTGGAAGCACCATGGGAGGCTTTTCATATTCGCGTACTGCCTGACCTTCTTCTTCTCCAACTGCGGGCCCAACACTACCACGTTCATTGTGCCGGCCGAGCTGTTCCCCGCGCGGTTCAGGTCGACATGCCACGGGATCGCCGGGGCCGCGGGGAAGGTCGGGGCAATGATCGGCGCCGTGGGGTTCTTGATGGCGACACATAATGACGACGAAATTGGGTATGACACGAAGCCGCGCATGAGAGTTATGCTGAACATATTGGGTGGGACTTGCGTGGTGGGGATGGTGGTGACCATGTTGTTCACGAGGGAGACCATGG
The DNA here is from genome assembly GCA_016432845.1 of Psidium guajava. Taxonomy (NCBI): domain Eukaryota; kingdom Viridiplantae; phylum Streptophyta; class Magnoliopsida; order Myrtales; family Myrtaceae; genus Psidium; species Psidium guajava. Next base: position 37,080,377 of record CM028226.1, read on the forward strand.
GAAGATCGCTCGAGGAGAATGAGAATGAGAATGAGTCTGTTCAGGCAAATGCTTCCCATAATTAATGATTTAAATGCGATCATGTCGAATGACTTTGCACTGTCCTATTGTTGACCCTAGGTCCAAAACCTGAGCCCATGTGTAAAATATTTTTTTTGGGGTCGAACATGAATAAAATAGTGAATGGCTCAAAAGAAATTATGGAAACTACACCATCCATAGAACTCATTAATCGAATGCTAAAATAGGCTTACCACATGAAAGTCATAACGGTACAATCAACGAAATCCATCGATGAAATGCCTATGGATGCAATGCCCAAATTAACTCATCAATCGAGAAGGATGTAACGGAACAATTCACTAAGTCCCAACAATGGAATACTTAATGAACTCATCGATTGATTATGAGTTTCCAACAAACAGAGCTTAAGGGAAGTATACGAAATGTGACCACGACCGTGCGCACGAGTTAAACTTTGATTCGGGAGCAGTAAGAAATCGTCTCTAAAGTAGTGCACGAGTCGAGGCAGTTAGAGATTGTTGCAGAAGAATATCATGATGCATAGTGAAATGGCTCGATAAAAATACGAAAGGAATTAATGTAAATATAACTCTGGATATCCCTCGACACATTCCGCATAGACAATACACTACAAGTAAGAAACACATAAAATGAGTCAAAACATCATAAACTAGGAAGAGTTCATCCGAGGTTGAACAGCATAATATCACTTGTAACACATTGATATTTGTATCAAATTCTAAGTTGGAATTTCAAATTCGAATTAGATTTTCCTGTTTCCATTATTAGTCTTTTGATTATGAAAGCTTTCTAGTCGTGTCCTGTAAACTTTGCACGTTCTCTACACGCTTCATTCATCTCCATTAACGATTGTATATTCAATTTCAATCCTCGAGTAACCACGACATCCAAGAAAGCAAGTCAAATGTTGATTCGATGAAGTCCCTTGCGATTTCTCTATTTGTGACTATCTCGCATTAATTTAGTAATTCACGCTTTACAAGGACCCTGTGGTTTCGAGGCATATTAGGATCCATTTGCTTCTGATTCGGCATTTAGTCCAATACTTTAATCGGTTATCGATCATTCTCGATAAGAAGCCATCTTATTGATGTGATGCCCCAGAGACCCTCATGCTTTCATGTATACTCTTCGGCCTCATATATACCTTCAACCTTCAATGATATACTCTTCGGCCTTATATATAGCTAGTCGATCAGGTCGAATTGCCTGTCCATGCCCATTCAAAAGATCGGTCATGCGGACCATGAGCACATCACTTCGGCATCGACTGTGTAGGTTCTAGTTACATTACATTGTGCTGTATGAATAGAACCTAAGGGACGGAAGCCGTTACGGAAACAATCTATGTTTTCAACTTTTAGATGCAATGGATCCAATGTGACGTGGTGCTTGCAATGTATCTAACTCCAAGGACCAAGAATTGATGATAATCCCTGATTTTTCTTTTGAGGAATAGCATGACATAATGAAGGGCGTCTAAACAATTGAATAATAGAAACAACGTAATGAACACGCTGTAAGACTGGAAGTATTTGCCTGATGTTCAATGGCCACGCTGGCAGGCTACTTCGCCTGTGCCTCTAGGAGGCTCCCTTCATTGTTCTAGGCACGTCGCGGTGGCCGTCGACTGTCACTACCTCCGTTCGATCGGGTGGATGGAGAACAAGACGAATTAATCTCCTTGATTGTTCCAAATAATTGCTCAATTCAACTTACGCATGTTTTGAAGCTTTTGGCTCTAAAAGTACATACCTTGGTCGTCTCATTGGTACCTTCATCCATGATATGAGGGTAGTCCTGTTCCCTGAGGATTCCGCCATTGGACACGATGAACAAGAATGCGTAGTCCATTAGACCCTTATAATGTGGTTTGTCATAGGGATGAGCAAGGTGGACCACCTGGATCGGGAATCGTCTGGACCGAACCAACAGGTTTGTTCTGGTTCTTGAGGTCGCCGGTCCGATCGCCGGTTCCTCAATGTGGAACCGATATCCGAGTGGTCCGGTTTCCAGTTCTAGGGGGGAAGCGGACCAATGGACTGCCCACTTAGATTGACCAAGTTTTATTTTTTAAATACAAAACTTAATTTTGAAATTCTGAACCCGATATTTTAGAAGACTTTTGATTCCTGACTTAAACATAATCAATTGAGGATGCATTTGGGATTGTTGTTGTGAATTTGGAGCATTAGCAAGAACTTTTCAGTTTGAGAGCCATTTCATACGATGAAGATGATGACTTTTCAATAGGGATATTTGCGAGAGCCAATTTTAGTGCTTTATGGGGGCAATTGGTATGCGTAGATGACTTTTCATTTTGGTATACATGATGTCCTTGAAGGCCCAAATTACCTCGTCAAACTCAAGTTTCTTATCTGTGTTTTCATTTTACTTTTTATTTTCATTTTAACGGTTTCATTGGACCTCCCGAAAAATCGAACTGGACCGGTGATCGGGTCGGTCCACAATTCCAAGGACATTTGGTCTGATCCACAGTACTTGAAATTGAGAACCCGTACCATAGTTCTGGTTCACAGTTCTTGAGGAAATTGGACCAACCCGGACTATGCTCACTCATAGTTTGTCACAATCAACTCGGATAACGTTGTCAAGTTTCCTATAACTATTTTGTTTATGCTCTATTCCATCACTATGGTAGAAAATGGCCAACAATTGCCTCAAGCTAAACAATGTGAAATTTCTATAAACACTTCTATAATCACTCCTACATAGAAGTAGCGGAGATTGTCTAATATAAGTTCTCTACTGTCACATGCGAATTTAATTTTGGGCACCAAAACCCAAAGCTTTGCTTACCTTATGCATAGCCTAGAAATATGCACTTTTTTATTACCCTATCGAGTTTACTGTCACTCAATCAAACATAACGTGGACAATCAAATATTACAAAAATAAAATAATCAACAACTTTATCTAATTAAATTTCTTCAGGAGCCGGACATCCACTCGCAGTTGATGAAAATTTATTTATTAGATAGCTCGCAGTAGTTAGCCCGTCCGTTAGGAATTTTCTAGCCATACCAGCACTGAGAGTATTTTATGAATTATCTTTAGTAATGTTTTGCCAATTAATTCTATAACATGTTGTGGTTCACTAACACTAATGAGATGTTCAAGCAAAACTACATGCTATTGTTAGTGCACACATGCGTGATCATCTTACTAGTTTCAATTTAGTATTGAACTTGTCTCAGCAACATACTAGTTTCAATTTAGTATTGAACTTGAGTCTCAACAACAAACATCCAGGTATTCATCTAAGTCGTTTTCCACAACTATTAGCATAGACTTGCCACTCTTTTTTGAAGGAAATCACGACAACCTACCAACATACAAGTGAATCAAATTTTGCAATTTTATGACTTTTCTCGCTGATGTGCCCTTAACACATAGACTCTCGAATTGATGCATCAGACATTTCCGCAACAAAGTACATCACTATTTGACCTTAAAGCTAATATAGGCCATTGTACGTATTTTTCTCAGTATCATCTACGCATCTCAAACGACCTTCATTACTCTACCTTTTGAATTATACCCATATCTTCTAGGGCACTTCTTTAATTTTGAAACATATCTCACTCTAATCAATGTTCTCACAATGCCTTCATGCACTATGATTTTGACATTTTCAACACTAACATTGTAATTAGCGTTGTTTCCCAACTGCACTTTCCCACAATCGATGCACTGACAAGTAGTAAACCAGTTTTTGTTTGATGTAGCATCAAACAAACACCCATAATCCATAATTTATGATCCATCTGTCAAGTTATGAATCCATAGTGATAGACAAGACATAATCAACATTATTTAAGACACCATAAACAAGTAGCAATATAATCGGTACACTCAACTCTAATTTCTTGCCCTTCTCGTTCTTCAACTTAAAACAATTACTTTCAAGATGCACTCTCTTGCCAAAATCCAACAAATAACACAAAAGGTCCTTGACTGGCCACGTTTGTTCATATTTGCACTACTATCGCTAAACCAATAGGCAGAGGTTCATCAGATTCTTTTCTATAGATGTCTCCACTCAATCAAATCCCAAACCTCATCAAATATCATATACTTCTTAACTCTAACTATTTGGCAATGATGTGACAATAGATCAAAATATGCACCTCGTCATTTTATTCACACACGAGTAAAGGAGAATTGCCAACTTGCTGTCGAACTGTACAATAACAAGAGATTTTTTTTTTTAGTTGTGTCATGAAAAAATGATCTATAAAGTTGTCTTATGAATATATGCAAACAAAGACGACTTCTGTCGGATTAAAAGTTATGATATGTTTATTACTAGAATGCTGCAGAAATGCTTGGTCTATACCAGTGTTGGGTTTTTGCTTATAAGAAATAGAATGCCTCAGAAAGTGAGCAACTTAGGTCCAATGTACTCACGAGAAGAGATATGCCCAATAAATTAGGTTAACGAAAGCGAGAAGCACGTCCATGGAATGATAGTGTATGTCGTTAAGATTAATTAAACATAAACTAACTCTCCTGATTCCTTGATCCACTAATTTATTTCCTTTTTATTTTTTGCAATAAATCTACAATTATGTTGAGATTAAACAATTCGTTTCGATTTGTGGAAGTTACCTACTTAATATATTTGAGACTAAGGGTGAGCAAACTGAACCAGACCGGCCTGAACCCAACGAGGATTGGATCAAACCGGCCGAGTTGGTCCGATCCTTAAGGGGTGCAATCCAGTCCTCAGTTCCATGCTGGAGAGGATTGGACCAGCCCGCCTTATATAATATATATATATTTATATATAGAGAGAGGAAATTTTTGAAGAATTAGTTAACCTAATTTCTCCTTTTTCTGCTCAACATTCACTTCTCTCTTCTCGTTCGTTGCTCATGTCTTACCTTCGTAACGTAGAATCCGATCGTGTTTGTCGATATGCAATTTTTTATCATGTTTTGTCTTGATTCAATTTGTGTTTTGTCTTAAATATATTATGCAAACCCATTATTTTTTTCGCACTTAGATTCAGTGAAGTACATGTGTAATCCCACTTTAAGCTTGATTCTTGATTCTTTTTAACTCAAGGAAAATGATGCAAAACCATCCGTTTTAGTTGTTTTTAAGTGTTTTTCTTTCTAATTTAATCTTTTCTCATTATTTTAGGACTATAAATACTCATGTGATGGTTGTACAATGATTATATGTATATTTTATTAGATTGGATTGTTGAGATTGGAAAGATTAGATTTCTATAAGTAGATGGTATTAGTAGTTTCACTGGGACCGGATCAAGACCAGACTGGATCGCCGATCTCGGGCCGATCCGGTCCTAGTTCGATACCTAGTCTTGAAAATTTAGGGATTGGGACTACTGGTCTGGTCCCCGGTTTTACCCCGGGATCGAACCGGCCAGACCATGCACATCTTTATTTGAGACTTAGTATGATAGAGTTTCTTGTCGTCTTTGATTTATTTGTTTCATGATTTCAACTAAGCATTTTAGCGTTTTCTCTATGTTATTGCCCAAGTTTGCATGCTTGCAATTTGCCACTCGAGTTGCAGATCGATCAATTTATATTTATTAATCCAAAAAGTCATAAACCTATTTTACGGCAACTAATTTAGTCCTATGCTTTTTCATTGTGTCAATTTATTCTTAAATCGTTTGACAATTTGTCAATTTAGTTCTAAATCTTTTAAAGATTTGCCAATTTAGTCCTAAATCTCTTTTTTTTTTTGTGAAATTGGCTTAAAGGACTGTATCCACAAACCAGCCTATTTAGAGGGAATCCGATTCGAATAGGGATGGTAAGGAGACGACTTTGGAAGTCGGTACGAAGGTCGAGCCTTCAGCTTAGACATACGGAGGATTGATGATCCATGTCCTGTTCCAAACAAACATCATAAACGCTTACGCGGGGAAACTCCATTGAGTCGCAAGAACCGACAAGCATGTCCTAACATTTTATGAACGTGAAAAAAACAAGCCGGAGCATAACTCTTATTCAGAAAACTTTGCAAGAGCTGTGTGTGATTGGAGAAGATAACGATTGCTGACCTTGCTACCAATGAACTAAACAATGCTCAAATGACCAGAAGTCACGTAGTACGTCCCGAAGTCATCATTGTCCAATCAGATTACGGTCTCACCAAATCGGAAGCAAAGACACCGCCAACTCATGCGGTTCGCTTCGACTGCACCCAAGACACCGTCGTCGAAGGAAACCGCCTGGCTGCTTCCCATGCGTACGCTACGAACAGTGATTTGACTTCCATTGGTCTGTATCATCTCCTCCATCATCTTTATAACCCGACCATAACTATTACGCAACAAAAAGCATTAGATTGCTGCATTCGAAGGTTGTTCCTAGAAGAAGCAGAACTTAGTGACGAGCGACCATGCCGCTGAAAGTTCTGTCTCTGCTTGACACCGCCAAGACACGGTACTACCACATCAAGGCCGTCGTTGTGGCAGGTGAACTGATCTGTGCATTTCACATCTCAATCTCAATAATTAGGACACACGACATGGGTTGCATTATATCATGAGTTTGTGCACAACTTATAATCGATTATCTCGCTTACAAAAAAAGCATCATTCTGTTTCGCTCAATGTGATTCCGAATTCGTGTGTCTTGTGCTTGATAAAGGAATGTGTTGCGAAAATCAAATGAAGAACAAAAGTGGAACAACGAGATTTACGTGGTTCGATCAGATTGATCTACGTCCACGGGCGAGGCAAACAAAATTCCACTATATCAAAAGGAGACAGTGCACCATTATAAAGTCGATCTTGTCGACAACTCCAAACCCCTCACAAAACTCTCAACGCCAACACCAACAAGAAAACCCTAACGACGCTATATATATAGTGTCTCAAACAACAAAGGAAAACCTAGTTCCTCTGGTTTGGGCCTACGGCCCACTCAAATAATATGTCAAATAAATTCAAGACATATTTAACAAATCTCCACCTTGGCTTGAATTTAATCAGTCAAGAAGCCGAACATGTTCTTCTGGCATCCCTAAGCCTACGTGAGCTAACTCGGTGTAGGAAACAAGGGATGTAACAAAAGGAAAGAATATGTCCTCTTCAAACAAAGGTAGAATTTCCTTCACCTCGCCACCAAGCCCCAGAAATGGGCAAAACTCAACCAAGCATGCCAATCAAGTTCAAGCAATGCTTAAACTTGTTGGCGGGGATTGGCTTGGTCAACATATCAGCAAGATTGTCAGCAGTATCAATCTTCTTTACCATCATATTTCTCTCAGGAACTTCTGCTGTCGTGAGAGCATAAGCCACCAGATCAGAGTATCCATATTTTTGAGGAGGTCGAATCTGCCTCCTTTCTCTGCCAGTAGCAATAGAGTATGGCTGCTCCACCTCATCTGTAGCTTCCTCATCTGAACTTGAATCAACAACAGCACTTTGCTTGCTCAAATCATTCTGAGAGGTCTTCTCTGGAAGCTCCACCTGAAGCTCCACCTCATTCATATCACTCTCAAATTTTCCTACAGACTCATCAACAATCTTCCTTTGATCAAGCATAAGCATTTCATTAAAAGTAACATCCCTACTAATAATGAACTTATGCGAGTTGGATTCCTGACACCACAAACGATACCCTTTTACACCATCAGCATATCCAACAAAGATGCATTTTCTTGCTCTAGGTTCTAACTTACCATCCTTAACATGATAATAAGCAGGGCATCCAAAAACCTTTAAATTAGAGTAATCGCAAGGCTTACTTGACCACTTCTCAAAAGGAGTCTTGCAGTCTATTGCTGTTGAAGGAGAGCGATTAACCAGATAACAGGCTGTGTTAACAGCTTCAGCCCAAAAATCTTTTTCCATGCCAGCATTAGAGAGCATGCATCTTGCTCTCTCCAAAAGAGTTTTGTTCATACGTTCTGCCACTCCATTCTGCTGAGAAGTGTGTCTAACTGTACGGTGTCGAACGATACCAGCATCTGCGCAGAATTCATTAAAATCACCACTACAGAACTCAAGACCATTATCAGTCCTAAGACGTTTGATCTTCTTTCCGGTCTGATTCTCAACAAGGGTTTTCCACTTCTTGAAGGTTTCAAATACATCACTTTTTTTCTTCAGAAAATAAACACAAACCTTCCTGAAATAATCGTCAATAAACGTCACAAAGTAAAGAGCACCACCCTTAGATGGAACCTGTGCTGGTCCCCATAAATCAGAATGGATGTAGTCAAGTGTGCCCTTTGTTGAATGTGTGCCAGTACTGAAGCTAACTCTGCACTGCTTGCCAAGAACACAATGCTCACAGAAATCTAGTGAAGTCGTCTGCTCTCCACAAAGTAAACCACGTTTACTCAAAACTGTCATGCCACGCTCACTCATGTGGCCCAAACGCATATGCCACAATTTTGTTTTATCATTATCAGAAACAGAATTAGATGTGCCAACCGAAAGACCAATAACAGTGCTACCCTGTAGATGATACAAGTGATTTACCTTGCTTCCTTTCATCATAACCAGATTGCCTTTGGAGACTTTAAGAACTCCACCTCCACCTGAGTATACACACCCAATGGAATCCAAACTGCTCAACGAAATAAGATTTCTCTTCAAGTCCGGTATATGTCTAACTTCAGTCAAGGTTCTCACTACCTTGTCGTGACATTTGATCCGAACAGTACCAATGCCCATAACTCTGCATTCAGCATTATTACCCATCAAGACTGATCCATCATTTATTTGCTCATACGTGGTGAACCATTCCCTATTTGGGCACATATGATATTATGCTCTAGAGTCCAATATCCAAACATCATCGGACAAACTAACAGCAGAGCATGCAGAAAGAACACTATCTAACACATTAGACTCATCTTCGCTAGCAACATTCACCACATCTAGTCTTTTACTATGCTGCTTATCCTTTCTCTTGAGCACAGAACAATCTGACTTGTAATGTCCCCACTTGTGACAATAATAGCACTCGACATTCATCTTATCTCCAAGTGGCCTAGATTTTGAGCGACTAACAGATTTCCCTCGAGGAGCTTTATCCCTGTTCTTGTTCCTGTCTCTCACAAATAAACCATCTGCTTTATTTTCACTAGTATTCCCATTCAGTTTCGTTCTCAATTCAGCAGAATTCAAAGATGCTTTAACATCCTCCAAAGTTATGGATTCACGTCCATAAAGCATCGAGTTCACAAAATTCTCATATGATGCAGGCAGTGAACATAACACAATCAAAGCTTGATCTTCATCATCAAGTTTAATATCTAAATTCTTCATATCAAGAACGATTTTATTAAACTCATCCAAGTGTTCCTGAACAGGCGTACCTTCGCACATCTTTAGGGTGTAAAGACGCTGCTTCAAATAAAGTCTCGACGTCAAAGATTTCTTCATGTAGAGACTTTCCAGTTTGCTCCAGAGACCCGCAGCTGTTTCCTCATCGGCGACTTCTCGTAGAACGTTGTCATCCAGAGATAACTGAATCGCGCTATGCGCTTTCTCGTCCATCTCTTCAATTTCTGCCGAGGTCATGTCGTTTGGATATTTTCCGTCCAGCGCCCTAACCGTACCCTCTCGCCTCAATAAAGCTTTCATCTTTATTCTCCATAATCCAAAATTATTCTGTCCATCAAAAGATGAAATCTGAAACTTCAGAGATGCCATCTAAAAGAGCCCTTTGATTTGGTATCGGGTCGTCGGGGGTTGTCAGGACTGTTCTGGTCTGGTCGCCTGGAGGTGGCCGAGAAAAGTGGCCGAGATAACGGGCCGAGGCCGACGGAAGTGGCCGAGGACACGGGTCGAGGCCGACGGAAGTGGTCGAGATCACGGGTCGTGGCCGACAGAAGTCGCCGAGAGCACGGGTCGTGGCCGACGGAAGTGGCCGATATCACGGGTCAAGGCCGACGGAAGTCGCCGAGAGCACAGGTCGTGGCCGATGGAAGTTGGCCGAGATCACGGGCCTTGGCCGAGTGAGTTGGCCGAGCGTAGCGGACGTGTGGTCGGCCGACGCAAAACTCTCACAAAACGCCGCCCTCTTTCTTCTTCGTCTCTTAACCTGGCTCTGATACCAATTTGTTGCGGAAATCAAATGAAGAACAAAAGTGGAACAACGAGATTTACGTGGTTCGATCAGATTGATCTACGTTCACGGGCGAGGCAAACAAAATTCCACTATATCAAAAGGAGAGAGTGCACCATTACAAAGTCGATCTTGTCGACAACTCCAAACCCCTCACAAAACTCTCAACGCCAACACCAACAAGAAAACCCTAACGACGCTATATATATAGTGTCTCAAACAACAAAGGAAAACCTAGTTCCTCTGGGTTTGGGCCTACGGCCCACTCAAATAATATGTCAAATAAATTCAAGACATATTTAACAGAATGAGGATATTCACCGATGCCTACGACCTCTTTTGCATCCAGCCGATCACGCGACTGACATACACTACAAATCCCATGGCAACTGAATCCAGCCAGGCGCCAAAGCAGCCATGCTGGCCATCGCTCTCCTCGGCACCGTGATTGATCAACTCGTATTCGGCTGGCTAGGCGATCGTGTTGGGAGGAGGCGTGTGTATGGCCTCACCTTGATGCTCATGATGGCCGGCTCCATCGGGTGCGAATTCTCCATGGGCATGACATGGGATCGCATCCTGGCGAGTCTAGGGTTTTTCAGGTGATCGTAGTGCTAGATCCCACCGCCGTGTCTCATTGTATGTAATCAGTCTCCATTCAATATTTGTGAGTAGTCACAAGACGCGAGCATCACTCTTTAAATTCTTTTCAGGTTCTTGCTCGGGGTAGGGATCGGAGGAGACTACCCGCTCTCGGCGACAATCATGTCGGAGTTTGCCAACGAGAGGACGCGCGGCGCATTCATTGCAGCCGTCTTCTCAATATAAGGGTTTGGGATTCTGGCGAGCTTGATTGTCACGATGGCGGTGTCCATGATATTTGGCCGGAAAGATACCTGGACAAATGATGCTGATCTCGCCTGGAGGTGGATGTTGATGCTGGGTGCTGTTCCTCCCGCATTAACATATTACTGGCGGATGATGATGCCTGAAACTGCACGGTATGTGTATACCTTTCTGTGTCGTGTCAAACCTCTACAGTTCTGCTGAATTAGAAATAATGACGTACTCAAATTCGCGTCGATTCGTGTTGTTATTGAAATAGTTGCTTGTATCAGCTTCCACAGTCCCTTCAGTAAACGCTTGCCCAAAATTTTGATTAACTTTCTATTGCGACTCATTTCTAGACTTCTGCGAGATACACAGAGCTAATCACTTTGATGGTTTAAATAGGTACACCGCTTTGGTGGAGCTAAATGCGCTCAAAGCTGCATGGGACATGGGGCCAGTCCTAGACGTGTCCTTGAGCCGCAGAACCGAGGACCATCCCGCCCTGCCGAGTCCGCCATCCTACCCTCTCTTCTCCAACATTGCCGCGACCTCCTTGCCTGTTCAGCCGCGTGGTTCCTCCCGGACATCATCATTTACAGCAGCAACCTCTGCCAATCCCACAGCTTCGAAAAACATCATAACGCCTTCGAAGCTGGCACTGCCTTTGAGGCCGCCTTCAAGGTCGCGAAACTCCAGGACATAGTGGCTTGCTGCGCCACAATCCCCGGCAACTTTGCCGCCGTCTTCCTCATTGACCGTGTTGGGCGAGTCCGGATCCAAGTGGTGGGATTGGTCCTCATGGCCGTCCTTTACTTCTCCGGCGCATGCATATACTGGGAACACAAAACGGGCAAGCTTTTCACGATCCTGTACGGTCTGACCTTCTTCTTTGCCAATTGTGGGCCCAACACGACCACATTCATTGTGCCGGCCAAGCTGTTCCCTGCGCGATCCTGGTCGACGTGCCACGGGATCGCTGTGGCCGCGGGGAAGGTCAGGGTAATCATTGGCGCCATGGGGGTTATTCGTGGTCTTGAAGGCGTCGACCAAAATGGGTATCAGATGACGTTGAGCATGAGAGTCATGCTGATCATATTGGGTGACATTTGAGTGGTGGGGACGGTGGTGACCACGCGCTATTCACGAGGGAGACTATGGGGACATCGCTCGAGGAGAATGAGTATAAAGATGAGTCTGATCGAGGCAAGTGCTTTACATAGTTAATGGAAAAGGATTTAGCTAGCATAATAGTTGAGTAGTGCTAGGAGAACAGTCACAGTTAGCAATCGTGGCATGTGAATGTCGAAAACGAAAGGGAGAAAGGGCTAAGTGAACCATTACGGTTCTCCTCCGCCATCAAACAGGTCGCCAATGATGGCCAGTCTTGCCAGTTATAGACCGGCCATCATGGGCAATTGAAATTTTCTCAAGAGGGAAAAAAGTTGAAAGAGCGAGGCAAGGTCCAAACGTGATGTCATGTGCAGCGGCTTCCCTTGCTTCGGGTCCGTCGAGGGCATTTCCCACCAGAGACAACACCAACCGGACCAGAGCGAGGATTGAGCATGTTGACATCGTCTGTCTGTCTGTCTAGTTTCATGTTTCACATTCAAGAAAACTTGTTGGAATGGAGTGCATATATCATTTATTTTTCATGTCATATGGAGTCTTTTAAGAGTTTAGCTCTTTTAGCTGGCTTTGGATCTCCTCACGATCGTGTCAAATGAGGACCTGCGAACTACCGAACGACAGACTGCAAGGAACATGGTTCACCTAGGATTCCCCGGTCTTACAAGGGGTAGAGACCATCATGGAATTTTTTGCAGAGAGCCACGAAGTCAAGTTGAGTGACAAATCAATCACCTTAACCTACTGGGGAAAGGGGGGGAAAAAAGGTTTAGCTTTCACAAACGACCACACCAGAACTTGTACAGCACACACGTCAAGGCATATACAGTAAAAATACTTTGCTATATTCACCTTTGCCGCTTGGATATGATGATTGAAGACGTCCTAACAAAAACATTGAGCAACAAGAAAGATTAAGAACTAAGAAATTGGGTACCTACACAATATCTGGAATGTCTATGCAATTCATGGTGATCGCAAGTCATCTGAATTATTAAGTGCCATATTTCACAGAAATGTAAAGCAAAGTTTGACCGAACATCAAAAGTTTGCATAGTGGCCCAGACCACCTGCAGTGAAAAGATGCTGAGCCGTCAGCCAGAAACACAGCATACCTCCCTCTTCCAAAGATCAACCACGGGATGCATGCTCCATCCACCTTCATCCATTAAAAAGAACAGGATTATGCAATGACTAACCACTCAGGTGTAATTACGCAAGGAGTATTATACAACAGCAAATGGACAACCCCATAGCAGCGCTGTGTAGCAGAGAGGCGATTCCTTTGTAAGATGCCGCAATGTGGACAAGAAGCAATACGATGAGCATTTAAGGCATGGCTACCGAAATACCAAACATATAATGGCGATACCACATTTCATGGCAGAAATTCATCTACTCGCAAAAGTGTCCCAGAAAAGTTTAGGTACATGATATGCAATCCCCAGTATTGCAAGTAAAACACGAGACAGTGATGTCTATTTAATGTTCTCTTTTAAGATAAAAGGATCAATTAGGGCAGCAAGGGGGGAGGGGGGGGGGGGGGGGGGGGTGGGCAAACGCATATGCAAAAAGAGCGCCCAAAACTAAAGCCATATATAAAACAGCTCCAAACGCCAAAAGGGAGCTCAAAAACAGGACAAATCATCAACTATAAAACCCAATGCATTTACATCCTAAGAGTTGGTGATGACCAACACATTGTCAATCTGAAGATTCAATATCAAACATATAGATTGGAAACCAGAGTTTGCGGGAGTTTGACATTCATAAAGTGGCAAGCTTCAACCCAGACAAATCAATCTGCTCCGAATCAAACATGGTGCCAGGTTTCAACATTTTCATATCGTCCATCAAACAACAAGGATGTGTGGAACCGAAGATAACACAAGCCTCTAAATTATATCATACACTTCCACTGGGATGAGAGAAGCTGTTTACATATTCCCATGGGTAAAATACGAAAAACTCAACACTGAACTCTCATCACCTAAGAGGTAAACCATTGACTTAATGCAAAAAAAAGCCACCAGGTTTCTACATCTACGGTCTCATAGTGCTCCCTCACTTCCATTCATCAATGAACACCCATTTACCACGACACCCAAATAGAGAGTACCGATACTCGAACGCTGCAGTCATCATGATGACTGCTGAAAATCTCAATCAAACACTCATCGCATTTGCTTCTAATGAGAAAACAGAAAGCATCTACGTGCATTCCACCAACTCTCAATCCCTCGCAGAGGAGGAGCCAAAAGAGGAAGAAGGAACTGTGAAACACGACAGGCTTCGGTCCTCCAAAATCTGGGATTTCACGAAATGATTACAATCAAGGGCTCACAGTCAGACATACTGAAACATCCATATCACCAATCGGATGCCAAAGGTTCGATTCGGATCTCAATTTAAGAGAGAACCAAACACGCGAAATCGAGGCGAAGTCAAGAGCGCAAACCGGCGAGGAGAAGGGGATTATTTGGGGGATTTGTCGTCCTTATTGGAGGAGGAAGCGTAGTCGGGAGGCGAGTAGATGACGGCAGCCGCCATGGCACCGGGAAGAACCACGTACTTGGCCAGCACCGCCAGCTTCGCAACCAGCGGCTCTCCTTTCATGAACATCGCTATTTTGCTTCTTCTTCTTCTTCTTCTTCTTCTTCTTCTTCAAGATCGATGCACTTGATTCGATGTACTTACTGCTGGTGCTAAATCGCAGAGGGATTTGAGGTTCGATCGGGTGAAACCACGGAACGACGACGGCGCACCGTCGTTTTGACTCCGACGCCTTTATCTGTCGCCACGTCACCGGCTCCTCCAAGTGGTTTACGGGCTTATATTGGGCTTTGAACGGGCCCATCAGGCTGCAATACTAATACTCCAAACTTGTACTAATACGTATTTTAATATATGGTTTCATAAAATAAAAAAAAAGTTCATGATGTTTTGAGATTTGAAAATTACCGCATGGAAAAATTCATGATGAAGAAAAAATTTCTTTTCGCGAAAATTATTTTCAAGAAAAAATGATTAATTTTCGTTTGACAATGTCTCGTAGTTGGTAGTATCGATGGGGAAGACATGTTAATCATTCTCGTATTGGAACGGTAGTTGGGCCTGAGCAACTGTTTACCAAAAACACGTATCTACAGAGGAAGACCCATCGGCCTGTGGGAAGAACCAGGGGACGAAAGTTATGGGTTTTCGTAGCGAGGTAGAGCTATGGAGGTGGACTCGCCAGTCCTTGGACTCTTGTGATCTGGACCACTAGTTAATTATGGCTTGAATTGAAAATTTGGTGCATCAGAGCAAAGAATCCTAAACTATTGAGGAAAAAAATTATCAAAAAAAAAATCTAAATTTATTTCACTTATGCTAATTTAGTCCGGAAGAATTATCGAAAAAGTCATCAACTTATTTCACTTTTGCCAATATAAATCTTTTTTTTGTGTTAATTTAGTCCTAAATCTCTTGCATTTAAGCCAATTCGGTCTATTTAACCAATTCTAATCGGCCAATGCTAACGTGGACGTTAGCTTGTGTTGAAAGGAAAATTTTTAATTATATTTAATTACTTTTCCTTTTTATTTCCTTTTCTAATTCATCTTCTTTCTCCACTGAGGTCTCACTAGCCTCTAGAGCCCCTCCCATAGAGCAAGGCCAATACTACTATTGTTGAGCGAGTCGGCCTTGCCCAAATCTGGGGAGATCGTAGGGTTGCTCAGCCTCGCCAGATTTGGGGGTGGCAAACCTCATCTAGCTATGGCATCCCATCGCTATTGCTGGGTGAGCTGGGCCTCACCCGGCGACGGCTTAATCTTGTCATCGCCCAATCATGGCTTCGCATGCTTACTTGTGCACTTTGTCATGATTCTTATGATCACGACCAAAGGGTAATTCAATTCATTTAATTTATCCAATTTTGATCAGTCAGTACTAATGTGGATGTTAGCCTGTATTGAAAGGGTAATTTTTAATTATATTTAATTTTTGCCTTTTTATTTTTTTTTTCCTTTTTCTTTCTTTTTCTAGTTCATCTTCTTCCTCCACCGAGGTCTTGCTAGCCACTAGCACCCCTGTCGTTGAGTGAAGTCGGCGCTACTGTCGCTGGGCAAGTCAGCCTAGCCCAAATCTGGCGAGACTATAAGGTGGCTTGGCCTTGCTAGATCTGGGCGAGGTAAACCTCGTCAAGCCATGGCGTCCCGTTGCTGTCGTTGGGTGAGCTCGGCCTCACTCCGTGATGGTCGAGCCTCGTCATCGCCCAGTCATGGTTTCAAGTGCTTACTTCTGTACCTTGTTGCGATACTTGCGATCTTGATCAAAGGAATGGGCAAAGCTACTCACCTTGTCAATTTTTGCAAGTGCCAACCATGCGTATTGCAAGTGCTTGGCTGTCAACTTTTGGAAGTGCTTGGCCGAGCTCACCTAGAGATGGCGACACGACGCCATGGCTAGGCAAGGTTAGATGAGCCCAAATCTGGTGATGCCGAGCCTTACCGAGCCATAGGGTGGTTTAGCCTCACTAGATCTGGGTGAGGCTAACCTTGCCTAATGGTGGAGGTGCCGGTCTCACCCAAGGACAGCGTTTGTGGTCAGCGTCTCAGTCGATTAAAGAAAATGAACAGAAAATAAAAAGAAAAAGGCAAAAAATGATTCGGGAAGAAGATAAACAAAAACAAAAAGGAAAGGAAAAAATTTAAAATTTAAAAAATATTAAAATATTATTACCAATTTTCTATCAATGCTAGTCGGGTCCATGTTAGCGCTGTCAAACCAAAGTTAGTTGGATAAACTAAATTGGCATAGATTCAAAAGGTTCAGAACTGAATTGGTACAAAAAAAAAGCGGCTTAAGACTAAATTGGCACAAATATAAAGAGTTCAGAATTGAATTGACAAAATAAAAAAAAATTAAAACTGAATTGGCAAAAGTGTAATATGTTTAAGATTTTTTTTATAATTTTTTCAATTCAGTTTCAAAACTTTTAATCGTGCTAATTTTTTTTTGTAAGGTTTTTAATTGTGCTAATTGAGTTCTTGATATTTTCATATTTTTCAATTGAGTTCCATTTAATCAATTTTGACAGGAAATTAATGATATAGACGCAGGCCGTCTTACGTGACACGGCGAGGGCTAGATGCCTTCCTTGACCCTTGGTGAGGCGTCACGGCCTAAACCAAATCGGGGGATGCTGTCGTGGCCCTCGTCGAGCCTACGATGGTCTCGTCCTATCCGGTGCCGCAACCCAATTCTTGGCAAAGGTGTCCTGGCCCTAAGTTAAAAATACATTCAAGCTCCAAAATTTGTTAAAATATAATTAAAAAAAATGCTCATGCTGCCGGATATGCCACGTAAGATTGCTTGCGTCCAGGTTAGCAATATCCGGTCAAAATTGACTGCATTGACTAAATTGGCAAAATGTGAGGAAGTTTCGGACCTAACCGACACAATTAAAAGATTTGTAATTGAATTGGCACAAATGCAATAGGTAAGTGACTATTTTTTAAGCTCTCCCACTATTGAGGCGTCGCTAATGCCGATTGCATTTTCTTTGGTTCTTTTACTTGTAATAAAAAAAAAAAAGCGAATCGCATATCCTAACGAATAAACTTCTTTGTAGAGTCGCTTCGCATGACAAACAAACAAAAAAAAAAACCGAGGGAAACGTTTTTCAAAAGTCGATCTCCAATCGCTCCGCATCCGATCGACATCGCCAACTCCATTCCGAGTAATAGACACGCGTCATGCTCTTGACAATGCACTCAAACTATTCAACCAACTCCTGTACCACGTCGCGACCGTCAAATTCCAAATCTCAGGCGACGAAAACGACATCGTCACGAGCCTAACATGACAAGGCCGTCAATCAAGGAACAGAGAAGCCCGACATCTTCTCCTCTTCCCACATGCTCGATCCCCCCCCCCCCCCAAACGGTCGCTCAAGTTGATGTGAATCGGTCGACGTGGCCACGACAGTTGTTGCGTACGTATCCGTACATGTTTGGTTTTGAACGAAGGCAACGTGACGGTTAAATGTTTGCGATGCATCAGCAATGACTGGTCACCTTCTTTTTCGATTAAATGTTTGAGGCACCCCGCTACATGGGACGTGTGAACCATGTCCGGATGTCCGGTTTTGTACTTAGCTCCAAGATAGTGGCAGACCCCATCGATAGAGACAGTGGTCCTGATCAATTATGGATTGTGCTGTTTAATGGCATTCTTCTTTTGCCCTCCGAAACTGGACCTCTTTGCCCATATGAACAACATTGATTTGGACAGCATAGAGCGATAGAGCAACCGTTTCATAAGAACTAATTGCCTCCAACTGCATCCCTCGCGTAGTTAACTACCACGTGAGATAGTTGAATATAAAGGAAAAATGAACTACTTCAAAAAAGAAGAAGAAGAAGAAGAAGAGAACACGGTACTGCTTTTGATTTCAACGAATATCGATGAGCATGACTCTCGAAGGTCAGTATAGTTGATCAAGGCGCCGAGGGCTTTCAATTCAGATGCCACAGGTCACTTGTTTAAATTAGGAGTGATCGGCTGCCGATCCGGTCCGATTCTGAAGCGATTCCCTTATATTGGTAACGTAAAAAAAAAAACATGCAAATTTGATTGATGAAGCAAATGACGGTGGGCACACGACATCATTCAGACTATTGGATTGGTTCTCTTTCCTTGTACATGCTTGGATTGGTTCTTTCTCCACATTTATGCAAAAATGTGGATAAATTCTTTTTCTTTTTCCTGTTCATGGATCGGTTCTACTATAATTTGTGAATAAAAAAGTCAACAGTCCGATCCGGCCCTATGTCTTTAAAATCAAGGAATCTGACCGTCTAGTCACCTATTCCAATTTTGGGAATCGAGAACCAGATCGAACCCCTTTGGAATCAGGGAATCAGATCACTGATCCAGTGGTCTCGGTCCAATCGATCCGATTTGCTTACTCCCAGTTCAAATCGGTGATAATTGCATGCAGACTGTTCTAGATTGCACGAGCCAAAGGTCTGGGCTTAGCCAGTTCACTTGGCATTCCATTACCAAACCTGCAGATAGTTCTGCGCTCATATTTTGAGATAACGATTAGGGAAAAAAAAACATCGACATGGCCCCCATAAAAATATTTAATCAGATACCTAAGTTTGGCATTTCATATCATCCAATTAAAGACACTAATCGGGCACATGAAAAAATGATAATGTTGGACTTCGTCTCTATCCTCAACGAACATGGCTGGCGCAAGATAAAGACATTTGCGCCGGATTGAGTGTTGGATTCGCAGCTCCACATGAATCCCCAATTTCCCAAGGAAGAAAAAAAAAATTTGGTGGTGGTGGCGTCGCTCCCCACGGAATTCAAACTTAAATAGCTAATGGTCCTTGGTTCTTTTTGACTCTTTTGCCCCTCAGATCTGGTCTCGATGTCCCCCCGCCCTCCTTGCCGCCTTCTTCTTCTCCAATGGACCTTTGACGCGTAGCTTCTTGAATTGGAATAATGGAAATTGGATTTTCAATTTGAAAGCTACTTCGATTTTAGTACGTTCTTGTTCTACCCATCTCTCCTTTTTATTTTCCAGATTGCCTCGTGAAGAGGCAGATGGAGAGAGACGTTTTGCTGCCTCTGTCTGTGGTCCACAACATTGATCAGGTTAAATTATGACCGGGGAAACCATCTCAATTCGTTGCTTTTGCAATTTCAAATTGCCATAGAGAAGAAAAAAGATATGGCACCAAAAAATAATAATAATAATAATAACTGGGTCTATACCTTGTTGATTTTTTCAAGCGATCTCTTTAGACATATATATGAATTGTGGGTCATAGGTTACGAATTTCGATCGAATGCAGATTTAGTCGATAGCAAATGTGGATGATATCCGCATGTATAATTTATCATTTTGATGCCCTGAAGGTCGAAAAAAATGGAAACCTTTTGGGAAAATAAACTGAGGGAGAGGATTGTGATGTGGGCACATGTGAGAAAAAAAAAATTTCTACTTTGGATTTCGGGCGCATACCACGGATGAAGATCCTGCCACTACAAATTCCTATTGGTGCATTGTGCTGAGACCCTTAGGGCATTCCTCTGAATCTGTTTTTCGTAACGAAAAAAAAAATCAGAAACATGTTTGGTAACATAAATGATTGTAATTCTGATTCTGTTCCTGAAAATATTCTTGAACTAAAAATAATAAACAAAAAAATTGATTTAAAAAAAACACTTTAAAGAATCATAAAACAGAATGTAGTCTTTGGTCTTTTAAAAATATTAAGTCCACGTGAACTTCTAAACTTTAAAAAAAAACTAAAACTAGATTTGAAAATTTACTATGGACTAATTTTTTCAAACGCATTTTTAAAAAAATTAATTTAAAGATAAACTCTAAAATTTAACCAAAAAAAGTTAAATTTTTTAAAAGGGCGAAGTTTAAAATATAAAAAAGAAAAAAAAGAAAAAAAATTAAAAAATAAAAATGGGGGAAATTAAAAAATGTAAAATTTTAAAAATTTTAAAAATTTAAAAAATTTTAAAAAAATTTTAAAAAAATAGTTTAAAAAGATGAAGTAATTAAAAAAATTCTCGCTACTTAGTTATTTTTGACAATAAAATTTTTTTGTGATTATCAAACTGTGTCCTGATTTTTCTAAAAAATTATTATTTTTAATCGGAACCGTTATTGTATCCTTCCCTTTGACTTGTGTCCTTTAGCGGATCTTTTCATTTGTCTCCTGGCGCCCCTGGATGCTTAGGGAAAACAACTGTCTCTGGAGACGCTAAAGCTGTCATTTTGATCGTCAATTATTGGCTGGATTTCCGAGGGTCGCTTTCCACTGGAAACTTGCAGAAAATGACGTAGCGAAGAAACAGGTCGGAAAAGAAGAAGAGGGCCCTTTCCAGATTTCTCTTCCCCGGTAGATTTGGGCGATGGGAAGTTGTCAAGATGGGGAGTCACTATTGCAAAGTGCAGAAAGCTTTGGCTCTCTTATACTAATTAATTAGAAGTTTCGGAGAGCCACGGCCCACACCACTAACCTTTCGCTATTGATTGATTTGACTGTTTGGAAGTTCTTGGGCTCTCTCTCCCTCTCTCACACGTGCAATTGCCGAAGCCATTGTTACGGTTTTCGTTCATTTTGCCACCACCATCTTTTATTAACTTCTGCAACAGCTACGTACATTTCCTTGAAATTCTTTCCTCTTGGGTGTGTTCTTGAATTTCTGTCGTTGTTTTTACTTCTGGGTCTTGTGGAATCAGTCCCTGAATTCATTCTTTTTCCTGCATTTCGCTGGAAAACGGATGAATGGGCTGATTTCAAGAAAGGTAACTGAGTTGGCGAGCAAAGTTCAGTTTGACTCGGGGTCAGCTTGTGTGGATTGCAGCGACGGTGTTGAAGGGTGGTTGGGCAGGCAAAGCTTGGATCTTTCGGTTTCTTCCGAGCACTTCTCGCTTTCTCAATCTGGCGACAAATAATTATTAAATCTCGCTCTCAAATATCAAGGCTGGAAATCTTCTCTCTCTCTTCTCACTACCATACCAAAAGATTCCTCCCCCAGTGAGCCAGTTCATCACGTACTGAGAGAGTGCGAAAGATACATTTATGGAATAAATATACAAGGAAAGATCACAGAGAGCACAGAGCTGTGCATTTAACGGTCACTAATTGCTCTCTTCAAATCTGACGAGACCCTTTTCTTGCTCTGCTTTTCCATGTATTGGTATTAGCATATTGGTCCAGATTCGGTCTCTTTCTGTGTCTTCCAACAGCTGACCATTGGGCTCTAAATACAGAGGTAAATACTCATGCTTTTGTGCTTGTGTTGCTTGGTTCTCCTTAGTTTCTTCATTGTTCTATGAAAGGATATCTATCAATTGATTGGTTTTAGCAGTCTCTGCATTTACTTGTTTTTTGAACTGACAAAACTAGTGGTTCACTAAGAACATGTAGGAAGATGCATCATATACCCGTATATGATGTATTGACGAGCGTCGTTTGATTTGTGCTCTGATGCAAGTTGTCTCGTCTCATTTCTATTTTTCCTCTGATTGGGGGATGCAATAGAGCCTGATTGGGGATTCGGTCCATAAGTAATCAAGATGAAAGGAGCTGTCTTGGTGGCCATTGCTGCCTCAATAGGAAACTTCTTGCAAGGATGGGATAATGCCACCATTGCAGGTAAATATTTCCGAAAAATGCGCTGGATCAATTTCTTTGCCTCTTCGTTTATGTCATGATTTGTGATTGGGTGAGTGCACTGATTCGTATTCCATTGAACCTTGAAGGGGCCATCGTCTACGTAAAGGAGGACCTCAACTTGGGAACAACGGTCGAAGGTCTTGTGGTGGCAATGTCGCTCATTGGTGCCACGGTCGTTACGACCTGCTCGGGAGCCATATCAGATTGGGTTGGTCGACGTCCGATGCTGATTCTATCATCGCTTCTGTACTTCATCAGTGGTTTGGTAATGCTGTGGTCACCCAATGTGTATGTCCTATGCATAGCTCGGCTAATTGATGGATTTGGGATCGGTTTGGCAGTTACCCTTGTTCCAATTTATATATCGGAGACTGCCCCATCAGATATAAGGGGTCGGCTGAATACCCTTCCGCAGTTCACCGGTTCTGCTGCAATGTTTTTGTCATATTGCATGATTTTTGGAATGTCGTTGTTGGCGTCGCCGAGCTGGAGGTTGATGCTTGGGGTTCTATCTATTCCCTCGATTATTTATTTTGTCCTCACAGTTTTTTACTTGCCTGAGTCGCCAAGATGGCTTGTGAGCAAAGGGAAGATGCTCGAGGCGAAACAAGTTCTCCAGAGACTGCGTGGCATTGAGGATGTCTCAGGTTTGTCCTTTACCTCTTCTTGTTCAGTACTAAGCATACCTTTTTCCATTTCATGTTCCGTTGCTTCTCCAAGGTACTTCAGCCAACAGAAGGCTGCGAATGGAATGCTAATTGGTATGATGAAGACTTAGGTATGTAATAGAAAATGTGAATATTACAGTGCGTCTCCTCAGTTAATCTTTTGCTGGGCAACGTCCTAAAGAAACTCTTAGAAATATTCACCATCTAACCTTACGTGAAATTGTTTAGATGCCTGCTAGTGCTCCAAGTTGACAATAATTCTTTGAGAAAAAATCTATGATGAGTTTGTAGTGTGCTTGTAACGTATTTGTACACTAAGCTTGGCGTTCACATTGGCTTTGTGTGATGCAGGAAAGCATGAATCTATTATCTTCTTACTAATGCTTGATTCTTTTGTCCGCGCATGTCATGAGGATGTGCAGCAAGCAAAGTAGATGACTACTTGTAGTTCAGCGTGCTATCAGGCTGTTCCTTACTTGAAACTGTGTCTCTGTCTAAGCTGCTTTGCTTTTTTATACAATGGTAATTGCTGGTACCAACCAGTAAAGAGATAGGCATTCTTTTGGGGGAGATAGTTGGGTTATGCGAAGAAGTTTTGCATCTTTATGTCACTTGCAGAAGTTTCCGGTGTTCATAGAAAGGTGCCAGTGCAATAACAAGTGAAGCTAGATTACAAAATGTACAGTGCAAACGTCCTTGGCATTTTGCTTTTGACAGTTTCCATGTCAATCATTTGTTGCTTTTGAAGTTTCTCATGCTGCTTCGACAGCCTTATTTTTAACTGTTTTGTCTGTGGGCCCTGAATCTGTTTTTCGTTCGTGAAAGATTTTCTGCATCATCTTCTGATTCACTGCAAATTTTATGGTTCCAGAGCAGCAGTCTATCCGAAAACAAGAGTAACGCATTCCATTACCAAATATGGAACATATGATGGAGGTGTTTCAGTTAACCTGATTGAAATGATGAAGAATCTTATCTTTTTATATGGCTTTCCACTACAAAAAAAAAAAGAAAAAGCTCTTTAAATTCCCTCCTTTTAGCTCACCTTTTTTCCTTACAGCATTATCTGGAGTTTTCCTTTGATTTTGTGTGCATTAACTTTGCTGTTTAGAATACTCCATCGTGAACAACTATGGTCTTAGGGACTGTATGATTCATCATCTATCATCTTGGTCATCGTATCTGTACGTTGCATTTTACCTTTTGTTGTTTATGTGTGAATTATCAAGGCAGCAAATAAATTAAAATTACCCTCTATAACAAGTGCTGTGCACTTTAAACTTTTGTGACTTCTGTGACCGAATTTAGTCTTTAGCTTCTCCATTTTTAGTAAACTAGCTAAAGAGAAAAGATGATTCTTCTTGCTCCTGCTGAAAATCATCCTGTCACAGGTGAGATGGCTTTGCTAGTTGAAGGGCTTGGAATTGGGGGCGAAACATCCATTGAAGAGTATATAATAGGGCCAGCTGATGAACTTGCAGATGACCACGACCCAGATCCTGACAAAGACAGGATCAAACTATATGGACCTGAGCAAGGCCAGTCCTGGGTCGCCAAGCCCGTCACTGGACAGAGTTCTCTTGCGTTAGTCTCCCGTCATGGAAGCATGGTGAACCAAAGCATGCCTCTCATGGATCCACTTGTGACTCTCTTTGGCAGCGTCCACGAAAAGCTCCCGGAGACAGGAAGCATGAGAAGCATGCTCTTTCCCAATTTTGGTAGCATGTTCAGTACTGCAGACCCTCATGGTAAAGAGGAAAGGTGGGACGAAGAGAGCCTACAAAGGGAAGGTGAGGGTTATGCATCCGAGGCTACAGGAGGAGATTCTGATGACAACTTGCATAGTCCATTAATCTCTAGGCAGACGACAAGCATGGATAAGGACATGGCCCATGGAAGTGCTCTGAGCATGAGACGCCACAGCAGCCTCATGCAAGGAGCTGGAGAGCAAGGTGGAGCTACGGGCATCGGTGGGGGTTGGCAGTTGGCATGGAAATGGTCAGGACGAGAAGGCGAGGATGGGAAGAAGGAAGGGGGATTCAAGAGAATTTATTTGCACGAGGAAGGTGTCCCGGGATCAAGACGTGGGTCCCTTGTTTCGCTTCCCGGGGCTGACGTTCCGCCGGTTGGGGAGTATGTTCATGCCGCTGCCTTAGTTAGTCAGCCTGCTCTCTATTCAAAGGAGCTCCAGGATCAGCACCCAATTGGGCCGGCCATGGTTCATCCTTCTCAAACCGTCTCAAAGGGGCCGATCTGGGCTGCTCTTCTTGAACCAGGAGTTAAACATGCGTTGATTGTTGGAATTGGAATCCAAATACTTCAGCAGGTATTCACGCTGTTACATTTCTTTTTCATTGGCTTTATAATGTCAATGTCAAGTCATGATGGATTTCCCTTATCATCTGATCACTTTCTCTCACGAGATCACAATACTCTGTGCATGTGGAACCGTCTTTGAAACAAGTATTTGGCATAAGTTGTTGCAATCTATTTGAGGTTTTGGGCAGTGATGGTTGGATTTGATTTGCAGAAAGAAGAGAATGGAAAGCAGTAACAGGACAAGTATTCCAAACCTACCTAAGTACCAAAGGCTTTTCTCATAAGTATATTTACCTTTGCACTTTCCAAGCCGGAATAAAAAGACATGGTCAAAAGTTTGCCTCTCATATAAGCCAGCGGATCCTCTCTGGTATGCTGTGTTGCCTGTCTTAGAGTTCTCAGAAACTCGAAAAAGCCTTAAGTCATTATACCTACTAGTTTTATAGGATTTTAGACCATTAGAAAGATGGAATACATTTTCCCACAAAATGATGCTCGTGTTAGTTCTCGCCTCAATAACTTTTCACCAGTAAATTCTTGAACTCCAAGCACTGAGTCATTGGTTGCGACTCGTACTAGGCGGCAGAGCACTCCATTGTTTTATAGTGGCATTTCAATTCATCTAAGGTTTATTTCCAAATTTCCACGCCATGCGCTTTTCTCTAAAATATCCTCACCCTATTCGGTTAATGAAACATGCAGTTCTCGGGCATAAATGGGGTCCTTTATTACACCCCTCAAATTCTTGAAGACGCTGGAGTCGAAGTTCTTCTTTCGAGCATGGGCCTCAGTTCAAACTCTGCTTCATTCCTTATCAGTGCATTCACAACCTTGCTGATGCTTCCTTGTATAGGCGTTGGCATGAGGCTTATGGATACATCTGGAAGAAGGTATGTTCTAGTTCTGCTACTGTCCGATACCGTTTTTACTTC
Organism: Psidium guajava; assembly: GCA_016432845.1. Lineage (NCBI taxonomy): Eukaryota > Viridiplantae > Streptophyta > Magnoliopsida > Myrtales > Myrtaceae > Psidium > Psidium guajava. Next base: position 37,106,593 of record CM028226.1, read on the forward strand.
CATGGCTGGAAGCTCTGTTCCTACTCTTCATAAATCAGATTTTTTTTTTTTTTTAGATAAGTGAACCCCCCTGTTTGGGCTAGTTCATGTGTGGTTTATGTTGCATCATGAACCGTAATCCTGTTGAGTCTATAAAGTGTACTCTGGGCCAATCATCTTGAAAATCATATGTAATTGATTTTGCCTAGCTATATTTGCTTTCACTTGTATGGCTTTTTGGAGTTTCTTTTGGTGACCGGTCAAATTTTATTGAAGGAAATGTAAGCATGGCCTGGTTTTTGATTTATCTATGCTTCTTTGGATCATGATTGCAGGACGCTACTGCTCACTACGATTCCTGTGCTCATCGTGACGCTGGTGGTTCTGGTCATCTTTGAACTAGTGACCATCAGTACGGTCGTTAATGCTGCGATTTCGACCGCTTGCGTGATAATTTACTTTTGCTGCTTCGTGACGGCATATGGGCCTATTCCCAACATCCTCTGCTCCGAGATCTTCCCCACGAGGGTCCGTGGCCTTTGCATTGCCATATGCGCACTCGTGTACTGGATAAGCGACATCATCGTCACCTACACTCTACCCGTGATGCTCTCTGCCTTTGGCCTGGCAGGTATCTTCGGCATTTATGCGGTTGTCTGTGTAGTCTCGTGGGTCTTCGTCTTCTTGAAGGTCCCTGAGACCAAAGGCATGCCCCTTGAAGTCATCACAGAGTTCTTCTCTGTTGGAGCAAGGCAGGTTGCAGCTGCCAAGAACGAGTGACCGAATGTTTGTCCGGTACGCTCTTATCCCAACTCCCGGTTAGCACTCTCGAGAAGCCGATCAAGTTTGTGGTCAGAAAGTTTTGCAAATTATCCTTGTATTCAAGTTCTCACCATGCCTTCCAATTCAACTACGATTATATATTATCCCTTTTGTTTTTCCTTCTAGTGATCTTGCTCAGGAGGAACTGAAAATTCCATCATTTAAGAGCACAGCATGAAGAAGTATACTTCTAGCCAATTTCCCTTACTTGATTCCCAAGAAAAGAGACACCCTCATTCCTTTAATTTGTTCAAGAACTGGACAGCACTGTCCAAAAATACTCTTCTGAGATACACTTTTTCGACTATGCGACAGACACATCAAGACGGATTCGAAGGTGTTCAGGTTCGTCGCCGCCTTGATAGCAATACCATCGTATTTATGTGCGAGTTTTGTTTAGATAGGGGAGACCGTAAAAGGTTATTTCCACATTTTCTATTTGCCTTGGAAATTTAAGGATGCCTGCCTTTGGTGGTTGAATCTTTTTCAGTATCCTGTCCAGAACTCCTTACAAATTTAGAAAATGCGTCGACGAAACCTCGAACGTAGTCGGATGTTGCTTTTCCTTGTTTCCCAAGTGAGAGAAGTGAATTGAATTTGCAGTGCCATTTTTCTACACCTAAAATTGGATCAAGATTCAGGAGGCATCATATCTCTAAACCCTTGGAGGCAAAAATCAATGAAAATAGGATCTTAAAATTCCAAATTTTGAACCTGCCTTCCACAACAATTAGGGCCTAAAACAAGCCCACTCCGCCCTGGGCTTGGGCCTTCCCGGCCCATTTCAGGCATCGGCGGTGGGCCATTCTAGGCTCCGTCGCTTTGCCCTGGCCAAGGAAGGCATTTCACCTCTCACGTTCCCTCTCTTCATCCGCACACGAAGCTTGGCGTGAGCCATTGCAAAAATGTATCGACGAGTTTTCATTTCGTGTGAACTACTAGAACTTGCAAGATCTCCCTCTTGGCATGAAATGTTTCTTGCGTGCACAAATCGCGTCGTGCATGCCACGAAAAATGGGGTACCGATGACTCGATCGAGCGGTCCCATCGCCATCCTAACTGCCAAGGCTTGGGCGCACATGCATTCGGCACACCCAGATAAACCTGGGTTCGATCCCTTTTCTTCTCCTTTCCGTCAATGTTGCCAATTCCCAGAATACTAATGTACCCCTCGTGCATACAGTAGCCGAACTACCACCACCACATCTGCACCGCCATTTCTCTTGTAACTGTAGCATCGACGTTCCGTTGCTTGGGAAAAAAAAGAAAAACAAAATTCAAACTGCCCTTTAACAAATTGCTGATGAGATCTACCAAACTAGATGCCCATGGAGTCCAAGTGGGTCAACATCCTGACTCTTCAGTGTCGTAATATGATATTTTAATTTAAGTGGACGGCTCCTAAGAGGAAGGAATATGGTTTTTTCCCCCCCACTAATTTTTAATGATGTTGGCTTAAACAGTCCGAGAATCAACTTAGATGTTTCAAATGGGGTCAAGAAAAGAAAGGAAGACGGTCGCCCCTAGCTCTACACTGGCATATTCCTGGGATGAACCCTCTCTTAATCATATCTTCAGATATATATTAATTTATGCCGTCTCCACTAGTGGCTTATGTGGAACTTCTGCCGTCAAAATGTTTCCAATTTGAAGGATTGGCTTGTTGTTAATTATCTCAACCTAACCCATTAACCTTTCGTCGCACCAGCCATCATGTGCACCATGACATGTCTGACTTTTCAAGGGAAGAAAGGTACCCAAGAAGAGCGCCCACTCACTCGCTTTCCGGTACCATCATTAGTTTGGTCACGAGCTCCCTATCGAATTGATGCCCGATGCGCGTGGCGAGGACCCGATTTCCACCGGCGCAAAACGCTTAGTCGGTCGCTCGCCGTGGTTTCTCACTTGCAAAGTTGCGCGGCGGGCGAGCTGATACGGTTCTTCGCCGCCTTCCGAGAAAAAGGCCGCTCGAAGTACCAATAAGTGAAGGGATCGGGACTTGTGAATCGATAATTATGTGAAGTCCAGACAGAAGATCCGATAATTTCGATAAAAGGATTGACCTCAAAGTTGGAAGTGCCCAATGCTACTCAGGTCAACAGGTGCTAGGACTGCTAGTTATTGATTGCGCATGCATTTACTAAACATTCGAATAATTCAGTTTGGTGATCTATTCGCCTTGACACCTGAACTTCCTCGATTTTCCACTTACATATGAAAGGAGGAGCGCGACCACCGACTCGATGGCTCGGTGTAGGGGGCCGTGACCGTCGTTGCCGTTGCCGTGGCCCTGGCCCTGGCCCGTGGTGGATAGTATACATCGAGAAGCAACGTTACATCCGGGTATTTACCAGGCAATATGAAGAGATTTTCCGAATGATCCGATGCTATCTCGATCCATGTCCGGACGATCAAAAACGCAGACATCCCACGTCCGCAGCGGCTGAAAGTCGGGTCCAAAACGGCTAAAGCAAATCAAAGGGAAAAGGAAAGAACCGTAGAAAAGACAAAGGCATGTGGGATCAGCGGCTCAATCTTCACAGCCTCTCTCTCCACCCAAAGAGAGAGATTCCTTCCTTCAACGTTCGATGGCCATGGACTCTCTCTGTCTCTCTCTCTCTCTGCTCCTCCCAAAAAGCAAAAATGGGGTCCCCTGGTTCTGTTTTTTCTCTTGATCCCACTGGTCCACATGTAAAATAGACCCAAGCTCTCTCTCTCTCTCTCTCTCTCCACCCATCCATGGCTCCCACTCGAAGCTCATTCAATACCCAACCACTCGGAGGACACTTGGGGCAGACAGGTGGAGCCAGCCAACAGCAGCAGCCGCCATTGATGGTTTGTTTTCGTGCATCGAGATAAAGACCGGTCTGGTAATGTCCTCAGTCGTTCAGGAGAGTTGAAGCTCGTCAATGGCGAACACCCATCAACCAGTCCATCGATCAAGGAAGAGAAACAGAGGCGAACAAAACACATGATCTCGTGAATTTTCCATTGAAATTAAGCTTGGGATTCAACCCTTTTTCACTCGTGGTATGATGATTCCTATGACCATATGAAACTAACCTATCGTATACCGACATCAATGAACATCATCTTCGTACTAAAAGCTAAGCAAATCTATAGCAAACGCCCAAAGAGAAAAGAGGTAGAAAGGCCGCCCTTCATAGAGGGGGAATTCGTGTTACGGCAAAAACCTACTGTCGTTATCTTCTCTTTGCTTCATTCTGGACTCCTCCTCAGCTGCGCTGGAGATCGAGATCGAGCTCGAGCTCGGGGTCGCCGCCGGGAAATTGCCGCACTTCTCGCACACCGTGGGCGCAGCAACCAGGATCCGGCGGCAGGACGGGCAGGAGGAGTGCGATCCGAGCCACGGGTCGATGCAGGCCACGTGGAACGCGTGCCCGCAGTGGGGCAGCACTCGGATTTCGTCCCCGTCGGCGAAATCCGCGAGACAGACGGTGCAGTCGGAGAATCGGGCGGCGGATTCGGGGGTGAAGGTGAGCTTGGGGAGGGAGCGGAGGACCTTCTTCTTGAGGCCCTTGTTGGCCTTGGAAGGCGGAGGGGGCGGCGGGGGAGGAGGAGGGGCGCCGCCGGCGTTGGCCGTGAAGGAGGAGAGTCGGCGGAGCCAGGCGCAGCGGGCGACGGCGACGAGGCCGAGGACGCATATGAGGGCGCAGAGGAGGGCCGCGAGGATGACGACGAAGTCGGAGTCGACGGCGATGGGTTCCGGGGGCGAGCCGGCGGCGCCGAGGAAGCGGCGGCGAGTCATGAGAAGGGAGAGGGTGGGCGTTGGTTAGAGGATGGTGTTCAGTTTCTGTTGTCCGAAAGGATTAGGAGGAGCAGGGAGATGGGGGCGGCAACTAACAGCTAACCCCGCTGCTGATTTTTGTAATGCTTTAGATTCAGTCGGGTCGGGTCGGGTCGGGTCGCAAGGGGGTACTTTTCTGATTACTTTTGTGTCCTCCATTGCTGGTTATTGTTACGGAATCGTCCCTGCGCTCAGAAGAAATCCATGATCACGCCCCCACTCGCTGGTTAATGTCTTGCCATGATTGAGGATTCCCCACGGTTCGAGGGTCAGGTTTGGCATCACCCTTTACGCTTTCACTTTTACTTTTTTCCTTCCCACCCCCCCCCCCCCCTCCCCCAGTTTTAACTTGTTCAAAATTCGTCTTTCATTCGATGCCGAACACCTCAACTACTAAGAAGTGTATAATTTTCAAACAACAAAGAAAAGAAATAAAGAGAGACCACTTAAAGTTGCGAAATATCCTCGTAACTTTTTTAGATCTTATAATCACTTGCACAAAAAGAACGTGACATTGGGGGGGCAGCATGTCGCGCGAGTGGCATGTACGGCATGTTACAAGCTGTCTATGACGGGAAACAAGTCTTGTGTATGCCCCCCGCTGCAAGGAACCCCGTTCCATCTCGATTATCAGATCGTGCGAGGCCCCACTTAGGCTCACAACATTTAATGGTATAGAGAGAGAGAGAGTGAACTCGATTATTCGAGTAAGGTGGTGGTCGAGTGCCAACTTCTGGTGCCGAGAAAAGCTTTCATGGCGGGAAACAGGCAACATGCGAAAAGGGTTGTCCTTGCTTTTTTCAGGAACACTCCCCCCTCCCTCCCCCCTCTTGACGGATAATAGAATCAACCTGCATCTTGCTTAGGGAATTAATTACTCACGGAGTTTGGGTCGACACATTTACCTACTTTCAGAATGGGAAAACATGTGCCTCGAATATGAAATTACGTGACTTCGGATCACATCTACGTAAGAGCGAAGCCTCTGAATCCTCCTGACCTCATCCGCTCCGCACCAGAATGTCTCAGGGAGTGATTTACTTCTTCTTCCCCTATTGCCGTGTAGAAAGGAACTTAAAATGGCCAAATACCTTACTGGCCTGACGTCCATCGTCTCACCTACCGGATAGCCAGTGGCAGACTGTGATATCGATCAGTCAAAATAAAACAAATAATCAGACTTCTCATAACGCATCTTCATACTGAGTATGTAAGTAGCGCTTCGATGTGTCCTGCTCGAGGATAATAAGCGATGCCACGACAAATGGTCACTCCTTAAATGATGGGACCCTCCTAGAAACAGATTTAACATATGCTTCACTGAGCACGAAACGGTGCACGTTTCCATCTGTGCAATCTCAACTGAGCCTCGGTTAACAATGGAACTTCAACGCAACTTCCAACTCAAATTCGTAAACCTGCCTGCCTCGAGACCCAAATAAACAAGACATGCAGCAAATAACCACATTTATTAAAGAGCTCATTATCTACTCGTTGACTAATGAATGTAGCTCACCAGGTATCCATCGATACAGAAAACCAAAGGATATATGATTTCTGGTGTCACATATGCTAAAAAAGAATAGATCCACTTCCGCTCCTTCATAATCATAGGTCGTACCTCAAATTCCACCTACCATTTGTATCCGCATTGAAAGTCCAGTTGTTTTCCCTAACCTGCAGATATGGTACCTGGAAAAGTTTTTGAAGCCAGAGTCAATGACTGCACATAATTTTGAACTTGTTTGGAAGGATTAGGTTCAATGCGGAGCTGGGGCATTCCTTATGGGACCTTATACTGATTACAGACCACTTTTTAGTAGTAACATAGATGCACATGCACACATTTATAAAAAGACACATACCAAATAAATGGTTAATTAGAGCGGAGAGGGTCAATTGAAATGCCCGACTGTTGCGTTATGTTTTGTTAAGTTCATGGAGGCCTTATCTATCCCATAAGAATCACCTTTCCCCACCGCAACCGAGATCCACGACTCGTCCCTTACCCCTCCACTTCTGAACAAAGTAGATGCCATTAAAGCGACCTCTATTTGGGTTACAAGGTTCAGTTCTCAGAGCAAAAGCACTTTCTAGCTAGACAATCAAACATGCATAATGGCATCTCTCTTAAAGACCTGACACGCTCACAGTATCAAACTACAACCACTCCTTTAACGCAAAGGGGGAAAACTTCAAAATTAGTCCAGCATTAACTTGAAAAGAGAACCCAGTCACAAGCTTTGTACTCAGAAAGGCGTGCTGCATATGAACGTCTAATGAAGCCATCGAATAAACCGTTATATACCTCAAGAATTGCACAGAACTCAAACTTACCCAATATTTTTCCATCCACTAACTACAATCTAAGATTATGCTGAAAGGTCGCAAAACAAAAGCAACATTGGAAAACCAAATGACACAAAAAGGTACATTACTCCACGGTTCGTACCTGGTCGAACATTTCAAAGCCTACTTTGAGTCTAACGTCTTGGTCCTTCTGAAAATTGAAAATGTTCCAAGAAAATTCAGCACCTCCCCTGGACTTCCACTGTTATCATAACAAACATGAGTTGCAGTGAGAATCTGTAAAAGGCATAAAATTCTCACATTGACTAACATAATTGCTAAGCAGAACATATGGAGCAGGAGAGCCCAATAAAATAATATAAAACCGTTTTGCATTAAGCTCTGAATTAGCTTTAAGGTGTTTAGACATCGAGAGGATAACCAATCGGTCAAATTCGGACTTCTCACCCCATATCTAATCACACTACACCAAAGTCATGGCAAACATAAATAATCACGAACCTGCTTAAACTCTTTGTCAACATCGCACCGTCCTTTCACATTAAAGCTCAGTAGTCTGTCAGTAGTCACAGGAAATGCCTTCTTCGCACATACATTATAGCGAAGCTTCCCATTTTTATCATATTGCACTCCTACGCCGAGGCTAGCGGACAGCTACAGGACAATGGTGCAGATAGAAGCAAGCAAAGGTATAAGATGTGTCTAAATGTGCCACAAGAGATGTTGAGATTTGAGAACGAAGAATCCACGAGAATTAATCACTCACGTCCGGGTAGAAGTGTCGTATCACCGCACTAAGATAACTCGGAGCTCCCAATCTTGTGTCGAAATCTCCATGAAGCTGACATACAACAGGGGAGAGAACGTCAGCCTAGACCATTTAGAGCAGCAACTTTTTAAGCAGCAGTCGAGCATGAACTTTTGAGGCTTCTTCTCGTGCTAACACCAACTGAATCTCTGCTAACTACGACGATACGTTTGTCCTCATAACAGCATCAGTGACTGGTTAAGCCAAAATCAATTAGAGAACCCGGACAGGTCGGATACATTTCCCCTCCACTCAGCCAATCTTCTCACTCTCTTCTCTATCCTGCACTAATTCCTTCCCGTGGATTTCATAAGACCTCGCACTTCGCTAATCAGACATCCGACTATCTCGCGCGACTCTCCGACACTCTACAGACCAATACAAGCGAGAACGTCGCAGCACAGGTAACACCGAATTGAATACTAAACCAGAAAAAGAGCAGAGAGAGAGAGAGAGTGATTGCACCTGCAAGAAGGTGTTGGAATCGATCGGAATCTTCTCTTTGGCGTGGATTCTGAGAGCCTTGGCATCGCCCCCGTATCTGAGAGACGTCTCCATTTGCGAAGAAATGCGAAGTTATGGATGGGTGGACGCGACAGCGAAGACGATAAACCCTAACTGTAAGGTCGGTAGCCACCCGCTCGTCGCCGGTCGCCGGAGAACGCAACGTCGTTTTATCGCTATCTCTCGCAACGCCCGTCTCCACCGAGAAGACTATTATATATGCTCCCGGGGATAATCGCGTCTCGCTTGGCCCAATGGAAAAGGCGACACGTGTCCGCTTTAGCCATGGGCTTCTGGGCCTCCGTACGCTTCCATCTTGCTGGGGGCCCGCAGAAGGAGGCAAATGCAACGGCGCCGTTCCTCGCGAGACGGAGATTCATGCGACGGTTCGTTACGGCCGGTGGGACCCGTGAAATTAAGACGGGAGGAGTTCACGACATATGACGAGTGACTGTGATCGGTCGATTACGATATTTTCTCGGGACGCCGTGCCAACGAACGGCTCGATGGGCACGCACGGGATGCATCAGGCACTTGATCAATCTCCGAGCAAAGATGCTCGAGTTGGTTGGTGCTCCTCGCACGATCGAGATGGTCCTTTCATGTTTGGCGTTATCGCGTTTTTGATTTGATGTAATTTTTTTTGTTTTCCCAACTTCGTAGATCGTCGGAACGAGATCCATACTGAAAGTTTGTCTTTCCGACCGAGTATTTATGCTTGTGTTAAAGAATGCAAGTTACGTATTGAATCTTGAGAGTACAATATGTACAATATGATACATGGAAATAATTGATTTTACTCGCATAACATCCCCCATACGATCAATAATTTTACGCTAAGTGTGAAATGATGGAATCAGACAAAAAAAAATCGAATGGCATATGCATTGTGATTCTTGTATTTGTTTATTGCGCATGAAATGAGATGAAAAGAGCGTTTGGAAGATTTTGGAATGGAAATGACCAGCATTAAAACGTCCTAAAAAATGTAACACGCGATGAAAAATATAAGAGGTGCGCTTGAAATTACGTCGACAAGCTTTACATTTTTTGGAAGAAACAAACAGGGAAATTGACACGTAACCCGAATTAACGAATCCATTTCAGATCGAATCCATGTGCTTTTTAGATTACACGAGATATATGTCCATATCATAATTATAAGCTTGAGATAAGAGACGGATCATCGAATATCGTTCTGATTTCGCCCGTGATAAAATTTCATATCTATGAAGAGGAGAAAAAAAAAAGGCATAAGATGTTTGAAAGATTATGTTAAAAGTCTCATATGTAAGAAGTTATGCTTTCCTTGGGTGATCTAAAAGCCATGTTATTAAGAATATCAGATGTAAGAAGTTATGCTTATCTTAGATGATTCAAAAGGGATGTTACTAATATCGACAAAATACGTATCATCTATTAAAAAAAAAAATTGTGCCATTTTTAGAACACAAGTAAACCGTTGAGCATTTTTCTACTTTTGAAAAAAAACCGCTTTCCATATCAACTAGAATCACATAGCCGAAATGACCAAATTGCCCAAACTTAAAAATAAAATAAAATAAAATAAGATAAAAAATCCATCCCAACTCTCAATTCACCCAACATAAACCGGTGATTTTCTAATAGAGGTTTTGCTTCAGAAGGTTGGGGAATTTGGAAGATTGTGCAGAGGGTACTTTGCAAAGAAAATTGGTGATTTTGTAAATAAATCTAAGTTGTCAACTAAAGAGGGAAGCAATTTAGGACAAGAATGGGAACACTTCTACTTCGAAAATCAACTTTTGACTTGAAATTGAGTTTTATATCTGTGTTTTTGAACAGAAGCTGATTTTTGTACTTCTATTTCATGAGTAAATTTCTGATCAAAGAAAGACATTTGATAACATGACAAAATTTCTGCTTTTGGAACAAAAATTCATTTGATAACGATTGAAAATTCTACTTCCGAGACATCATTAACACAAAATCTTCTACAACAAATTATTGATCCTAACCTAAAATGCATATTTTTCAATAAAAGTGATATGCAAATACTAATGAATTTATATATAATTTGTCATTTAATTATTTTATGCAAATGAGGAATAATTTTATGAGAAAAATTCTATTAATGAATATGATGACTCAGCCGATATATCCACTCTAAAAGCACGAGTAGTTCCGATGCTTTCTCACCTATGCTTCTAGCGCGATTTACATTGCAATTGGTATAGTATATAAACCTTTTTCATGCCTAAACCGTCTCTAGTTTAGAAGTGCATCATGATAAATTCAGTAAACCATATCATTAGACATTGATTTATGACAAGGAATAATTTTTTTCAATAATTTGATCTGGTACTTGTTAAGAACCTAAAGAGAAATTCCAATTGAGTGCATATGAAAATGGCATTCACAAACCCAGTGCTTTGAAGGATGTGAAAAATATCGGCAAATAAAAACGTACATGCATTTTCTCTTCTCAATATAAATTTCCTTACTTTTAAAATTCTAAAAAACAAAATATATGACTTGATAAGTTCAAAGACGACAACAATAACGTAATTATGTCTTTATGAAATTTCTCAATCCAACGTACAATAATCATGGGATGCCATTTAACCAACTTGGTTTAATTGCTCGATCCACTTTGCCATAATTGATGCCATTTAACCAAAGCATAAAACATTTATTTGTTATGATTCGTTAAAGTAATGATATTGCTAAAATATTTTTATGCAATACAAATTTAATGAAAAATTATTATAATTTTTTTAAAAATATATTTTTTTTATTTTTTAATGATCGAAGGAGACCTGCGGCGACAGAAGGCGGCAGCAAAGAACAGTCACCAACGGCAGATTGTCTCTTTTTGATTTTTAACTTTTGGATAGGAGTAACGTTTTTTCATTTCTAAAAGTAGCTCTAAAAAAACTTCCAAAGCAAAAAAAATTGCTTCAAAAATAGAAACATGAATTTATGTAACCCAATGAATTTTTTTCTTTAAAAGTTACATTACCAAATAAATTTCTGCTTCAAAAGTGTTATCATGCACGTCCTTAATGTCCAACATTATAAATAGTAGAGGATGGAAAATTGGTGAATTTGGCCAATCTACTTATGAAAAAAGCAAACAATAAAAGGAGAACTAAAAGAAACGTTTGCGGTAAAAACACAGATGACATTCTAAGATGGGAAAGAAACTGAGTTAAATTTCCCTAATCACAACAAAATTTCTCCACTGTTCTTAATATCGCCTATCAGGCCCAAGCACAAAGAAAATGGTAAGTCTCCCACCTACTTACTAGGGATGTCGAGCAGATGACGTAATAATGAGTGATGGACAATAGTTGCTACCGGGATTCATAATTCATCAATGAAGTCCAGAAGATCATCAACCTCCTGTCTCACTGCATTTATCTTGTTCTGCTGCGAAGCTATCCGGTTCTCAATTTCCCGTCCTGAAACCTTCTTTTCATAACAGTCTACCACGGTGGTGTGCTTAACCATCAGCTTATCTTGCAACTCTCTCTCCCTGACCACCAGTTCTTCCACCTACAAAAAGAAAATCAGCATATATTCCTCTTAATGCAACCAGATAGTTTCCCATCAAGAAACACATTGGACATTCTTCGTTTAACAGATCACAACTACGACCATGTATATGCATGACAGCTTTGTTTTCTCATAATGTGTTAAAGATACAGGTAATTAAGATAGAAACTTGATTTGCTTGAACCATTTCTAACACAAACCTAATAGATCTGGACATCCAGATCCAATTTCTCTCTCGATACTCTCAATCGCTCTGCTCTCTCTAACTGCACACCAATGGGACTCTAGTGAGTCCAACCGCAGGAAACCCCTTTTCAAACCATGTCAGCGTGCCAACTTGTTGATGGCTCAACCACTAATCAAACCAGTTCAAGCAGTCTCAATCAGTTAGTGTCCACCTCTGTAAAAACATTCTATCGCTAAAATCTGTTGTTTGTGGGCTTGCTGGGGGGTTTTAAGCTCCTGGACAACCTTTTGAACAGATTATGATCCATCAACCAAATGTTCAAACAAATTCACTCAAATCTGGTAGCTGCAGCAGAATACCAATGTTCTGCCAGCGACGCAAAAGGCTCCAATAAATTAAAAGGTGGAACAGTAGCAGACTAATCCTGAATTTTCTTGCCATGACAGATTGAGAAGAAATGGCATATCTAACCTTGGGCAATATCTGAGCAGCCTGGGGAGAAGTTTGCAAGATCAACAGCAAAGGTTTTAATTCCTTAGAGAGCTCTTTCAGCAGACCATCCGCGTTTTTGCGTGCTGCCTTACAAGCTTGAACATCACCCGTCCTAGAAAGATCACGCAGAGATGCATCCAGCTTGTCATGTACCATTAAGCATCGGTTAATGAGATTGTTAACTTGCTGAATCACAGATTGGACCTGCAATATAGAGTCTGAAGTCTTAACTCCATGCGCTCTCTTGCATTGCAAACAAAAGCATGAACTAGAGGCAAACTCCTTACCTCTTCCCATTGAAGCTTTGCCAAATATGATGGGGATGACTTGGAGATTGACAAGTCAGCATGCACATATACAATGCAAGCAACAAAAAGGACAAAAAATCCAGAAATCAACATCATTGGCTCCCTGAGCATTGAAATACTGTTAAACTTGTAATAAACCTGCAAGCAATTGGAACAATATCTCATTAGATGGGACATTTCAAATAATTCCACTATTTTGTATAGATGGTCAAGAACCCAAAGAATGAAATGCTTGAAACAAGGAATTCATTCATATTCACTGCACTAATATTTTGTTGAGCCTCTCCTGAAAGAAGAAAATTCATTGAGTTCCCTATAGTCCATGAGAAGGAGAGATTTATTTCACAGAATTGAATAATCCGGATGTCCAAAGTAAAGGATTAACAACTGTATTAGCGCTGATTTTGCTCTCCCTCATCACACTAATCTCATAATCCAATAACCTGTTCCAGTGGTAACATCTAAATCTTAATTAATGCAAATAGACTGCTATGCTGACATAATAACCTGAAAAATACATATGCACCATTAGTTAGCATTTTGACTTCCACGTGTGTGAGGTGTTGTATTTAAAATATCAGCTTCAGGCAATTCATTATCTCGGGAAGATGCAAGTGTACCTGGAAATACTGATCATGCTCTGGCACAACATTACTCTTTTCCAATGCTATTACTGGTCTGCCAATAACATCCAAGTGGGAAAATTTTGTCTGCATAAAAACATGCTCTATCTTTTTAGTGAAGGATCCAGAAAAAGAGAACATAAGAATCAGAAACATAGGAACTCACTTCAGAACAAAGAACAAACAAAGGGTGACCACTTAGAAAGAAATACCTCTTGCCATTGCTTAACAGGAAATGGTGCAGAAACAGATATATCTCGAGATCCTTCAGGCAAAACAACCTGCACTTCACAAGCATTTAAGGACTTATAAGAATATCAATGGAAGTGTTCGTAGATTATCTCATTTCTATCATTAGGTGAAATATGCAGAGATGTACTCGTTAGAATCTTCATAATGTATGTGTCCATGTGCGGACCTACGAGACTGTCTTCAAAGAATGGGTCACAGAGAGAGAGAGACAGAGTTTCCTCAAACAGGAATCCCATTTTAAGTACTGAAGACGCTATAGGATCCATATATCTCAGGTCCCCCTCATTCGTGCCATTTATGCTACCTACCTTCTGCATGTTCATCTGTTTGTACTGTGTAATGCAAGCTAAGTATGAAACTACCGTCTTCAATGACTAGTATCAGTGGGCTTTCTTGACGTCCAACCCTCTATCACCATTCCCAACAACTGATATTAAGTGCGGATCTAAGAGCAACAACAAAATTCACCTTTCCGAGTCAGTTTTGCTCCATGCTCTTGCTGCTGTCATTTTCTTTTCAGTGGTTGGGGATGGCCTTAATTAGTTGCAGACCGAAGGACTTCTATTTCCATTTTCACGTAAATGAATTTTTTGTTGACTATTTGAGAAATTGTGAAATCAAAAACAACTTACCTTCACAATGAGGGTGTCAATAACGATTTCATTTATAGGAGAGCCAAAGGAGATATTGAGGAGGCGTTTTCCTTCTGATTTGAACAAAAAATCCTGAAGAGGCAAGCCATAGCCAATTGTGAACGCAGTCCTCCAACCACCAAACATCGGGTACCTAGGTTCAATTTCCAGCTCTGTCTGTAACCACAACAAATAATGTGTGAAAATCTCATAAGTTACGGAAGAAAATATTGTGAATATCAGCTTGTCTACCTTTCTAGAATCACCCCAAAGATGAGAAGTTGAAATGTTGCCAATTGCATCCCTGTAATAAACAGAATGAGCTCTTGGAGGCAACTTTGCAACAAGATTTCTGAAAGCTGATGCACCTCTAATGTGTGGTCTGGCCTGGTAATCGAGCCTGCAGGATGAAGGAAGTAGCTTACATTAGGCACAGAGACCAAACTTGGAAAAAAAAAAACACGAAAAGCATAATCAAACCTGGAGAATTCCCCCTTAATTTGAGAACCACCATGAACGAGGTTATAGTTTTCAGTAACCTGCACATTACCCCAGTGGGAAACTTCTATTTCTCGCACCAATTCTCGAGCAACAACAAAGGGTTGGTTGCTCTCAAAATGAACATATATAGCTGAGTATGAAAAGGGAGCAAGATCCTCGTAAGGACCATATTTGATCTCCGAACCTTGAATCTTTGTGTTTTCTAGTTTTGTGTAAGATTCAACTCTTGGATGAGGCAGTTTAACAGTGAGAGACTGGATCTTGACAGCATAAGGAGAGAGAAAG
This sequence comes from Psidium guajava, assembly GCA_016432845.1. Lineage (NCBI taxonomy): Eukaryota > Viridiplantae > Streptophyta > Magnoliopsida > Myrtales > Myrtaceae > Psidium > Psidium guajava. Next base: position 37,121,641 of record CM028226.1, read on the forward strand.
TACGCACTCTCTTCAAATACAAGAAGCTGAGTATCAGCCTGAGTAATTTTTTCAGGAAAAGGTTGCAGTGAATGAGTAAACACAGCTGACACATCAAAAGTAAAGCTCTCCCCCTTCCCTAGTCCACCCTCGGGCAATGACACTGAATAAGCAACCAAGGTCGGAGGCATTCCTTTACTGTTGACATTTTCAACAGGAAGATTGACAGCAGAAGCTTTTGTTTTCCCTTTCCCCGCGCTAGATACAGCTGTCAAGTATGCCAAGTTTTTTGCCTGGCGTTCAGGAAAGACCAACAGAACCTCTGATACTGAATCCTTTCCAGTGTTCTCGACCTTCATTAAACAGTGAAAAAATTCAAGTAAGAGAAACCCATTAGTTGAGGTACTAACAAGTTCAACATGATCATTTGCCTAAATCCACAGCTTCAGATAAGGAGTTTCAGGATACCAAGAAAGTCAGAGCAACCCCCTACTGATGAGATCTAGAAGGAAAAGAGCAAAAATGCAGAAAACATAACAATGGCAATGCAATCAGAAGTGACCGCACCTTTAGTGTTGAGGCAATCCGCAAGATGTGAGAAGTCAAATCAACCTGCAAGAGAAGACGAATATCATTAGTCAGCTAAAGATTGGGAAAAAAGAGAACTAAACCAACAAGCCACATTTCCACTTTCTCGGGTCGCACAGATATCATATCTAAACCGGACAGAACTCATTGGAGCCTTCAACCAGCAAAAATCCTTTAAATTCCGGGAAGCCCATTCACTCAGCACAATCTCTCATCATCCTCCGGACAAGAAGATCGTTAAAACCGACCACCCGAGTAAAAACAACTACCAGACAGCCAAATCATCCAACGTGACTTCAACTCCTCTAAAATGCAAACTAACTAAAAAACTACACATCCTCAGAATCCGCCTTGTCGCATCTGATTCAAACATCAAGGCCCCAACAGCGCATCTCGACACTCCATTCGCGAATCGAGTATCAACGACGCTGATGCATCGGAACCACCTCAAACTTCACAGCAAAAGCAATCACATCTCAAAAAAAAAAACCTGCTCGATACGAGCCGGATCAAAGAGTAACAGCCAAGAGCTCGCAGGGAGAACGAAGAAGAGAGAGACTCACACGTCGATCGACCCTGGTCAACACCAGATCGGAGAGCACTGGAGTCGAGAGCAGGGCCACCGCAAGGACCAGCAGGTCGAACCTAAACCCCATCCTCGTGCGCGAGAATCCGATCGTCCCTCGAACCGGCGTGTGAATTTGTGACTGCTGACTCTAGCGAGCGTCGAGACTCAAGTCTCAAGACCATGAGTCCTACCGGGGATGATTGCATAATGCCCCCTAGTTTTTTTGGGGTTGTGGCAATTTGCCCCAGGTATCTCAATTTTTGCAATATCCAACCCCCAGCGCTCTGAAATCAGTTGCGGTGAGGTCACACTAGTTAAATGTCAGCGCGAATAGTAACTTCTAAGAGGAATACTACTTTTTGGCCTATTAATAGTTTAGAGATTAATAATAAATTTACCCCAAACTAATTTGTATCGTAAAAAACTCTAAAGCAGTACATTCCAAACTAATCTTTTAACTGTCAAAAATATCAAATCGGCACATTTGTAATAAATTTATCATCCGTTAATTTTCGTTAAATTTATCATCTGTCAGTTTCCATCAATTTTTACATTAGTACACATGTAAAAAAATAAATGGTAAAAATCGCAAACTGGTAACTCATCAATCGTCACATGTTGTCTAATTAGTGATTTGATGGTAAATATGTCGATGATATATCGGTTTGAATTTTTTGTGGTTAAAAAATTAATTTGGACTAAATTTATCATAAAAATATTAGTTTATAGTTTTATGTGATCTTATCCATAGTTTATTAATTTCTCCGTATGATTAATAGCATACGTATAAAAATTGGGCACGTGACTATACCTTAGGGACGAAGTCAGAGTGCTGCTCCCTCAAGAAAATACTATATGTAGTCCGTCTTTTGACATGGCCAGTAACTTTTCACCACGTAAAGTAGGCATCTGCATTTATTTCGAGGAAAAATTACAAATAAAAAGATGAAATGCTTTCATTTTTTCAAGTAAAATTTTAAAATGAACTTTTTTTTTTCCAAATAAGAGCCTACAGGATTCTCGTGTTTCAAATAAGAACTTAGTCGAGAGTATTTTTGTCATTCATTTATTTTTCCCTTTCTTTTTCTCGTTTTTATTTTTATTTTGTTGGTAGGTGGCCGGGGAGGGTGGACCCTCGCCAGCCATTGGAGAGGGCCGATAAGGACTCACACGAGTGAGGCTTTCCCTTGTGGCCATCAAGTGTTGCCTAACTTCAATGGCTGGTGGCTGGCCATTGCCTAAGACGCAACCAACGAAAAAAGTAAAGGAAAAAAAAAAACAAAGAGATAGATCACGAAAATTTCAGACTCTTCTCTAAAACAATGAGGGCAATTAATGACTTTTTTTTTTTAAATAAGATTCACTTTAGGTCCTTATTTGATAAAATGAGAGTACTTCGGGCTTTTTATTTGGAATGTATCCCCGTTTCAACGGCCACCGATTTTGCCCATGATGTAAGGTAACTTTTATTTTCAGATTCTTTAAGAACTGAGCGACTTCTCTCCGCTTGATAGCTAATTTTAATTTGGAGAAAGTAAGTTTGAGCAGATTGGTGGCCAGTAATTTCGTGACATATTCAGTAATCTTTCCCTTTGAAAAATCCAGTACATGCGTTCACAGTGTTCCCCCTAAACCAGTCTCGGAGCATCCCTCCTCTGCACATCAAGAGTCAATGCGTCCTCGAGTTACTGCATAATTCGATGGTAAGTCCGAAAGGTATGTGGCATCCTTAATCACACACCAGACGCAACAACATTGCTTGTACTTGACTGAACGTAGCTCCAGGAATGCAGTTCAATTCCTGACATCGGATTACTGCGAACACGGCAATCGCGCGCCTGCTCGCAATCGATCCGCAGAAACAAAGCTTTCCTTTACATAAGGCGTTCCGATGGCTAATCAATCGCCGTTTGTCGTAACGAGCAACGTACAATGGAAAGAGAAAGAACAAGAAAAGGGACAAGTGCGTTGGAGATCTTAAGACTTACGGTAAAAGTGCAATTGAATCCTAAAAATTTCGAAAGAATGGAAAGAGAAAGAACAAGATAAGGGACAAGTGCGTTGGAGATCTTAAGACTTACAGTGAAAGTGCAATTGAATCCTAAAAATTTCGAAAGAATGACGAGTAAGTCCTAAGACTTATCAGGAAGTACAATCGAGTCCTAAATCTTTTAAAAAGTGCAAAATTGATGACATCAAGTTCTTCTGTTGATTACAATTTTTGAAAGTTTTAAGACTAGATTGTACTTTCGTGACAAATTTTAAGACTTGATTACATATTCTGAAAGTTTCAGGGCTCAATTGCACTTTTGTTACAAATTTTAGAACTTTCTATGCATTTATTTATTTAAAAAAAAAAAAGAAGCAAGACAATTTATTTTTGATTCATTTTTATATCATATGGCACCAAATCAGAGTTTCTTAAGTAAAACAAAAGTGCCGAGGAGCATGCAAGTTTAGATATGTACAGATGCAGATGACGAGAAATCATGGACTATGGTCTCAAGAGAGAACAAAATGATGGATTCTCTTTTCAGTTAAAGAATTTACCTGTCTGCTTCCATTTGCCTAAACAGCACTGAGCAGCTAACAGTAGTTCATCTTCTCCATGGAAGCCCAATGCAAAGAGTTTCTCCCTAATCTGGTGCACCCGATTTGCAACTCCGCCGGTGCTCATTCGTCTTCCGGGCGCTTCTTCTGAACAAGCAACTCCAATATTCTACACCATAACCAAACACTCTTGAAATATGACAATCACTTTCGGAAAGTTGAGGACTATAGGAGCCCCAAATGGCTCTCTCTTTCTTGAAGCAGAACACTGTCCGTGATTTCGAGCACTCCCTCGGGCAAAGCTGTTGCCACAAAACCGTGAAGAGTCAAATTGTCTCCGAACGTGTCATCGACGGGACTTAGTCTTTGTGAACATATCTAGCAAGAGAATGCCGTAACTACAGACGTCGCCTTCTCCTGAAACACCGCGTCCCATTGCATATGCTACCACATATTTAAATCAGGGTGCAGGTCAAATTTGGAGTACGGATCGGCAATCATAATCTAATGTGCGTGAGATCATAAGAGTTATTATCCACTACTAAACTTCAGACAAGAAGATCCATCAATAACCTTTTTGCGTAAAAAAACTTTCTTGGTTTGGGAGAGACAGAGAGAGATTACCTGGTGGTGCCTAACCAATTGTCCCTCTAAAACTCATAGAGCTCATCTGATTAGCTGTAGTATTAGGGGATGATCCAATAAGGAACTTTGCCACTCCAAAGTCGCCAACACGAGCGACCATCTCGTCATCTAAGAAGATATTGCTTGGCTTTAGATTACAGCGAATGATGGAGATGTGGCCTTGGTGGTGGAGATAAGCCAGCGCAGAAGCAACATCAATAGCAATATTTATACTCCAAATGATATTCAGCCTTTTCGGAAGCTCGGTGCCCTGAGATGATGTTGCACTTGGGTGTAGCCACTGTTCCAAGCTTCCATTGTCCATGAATTCATAGACTAAGGCTTTAAGATCGTTTCCTCGATAATCACTACTAGAGGCTAGAGCAAACTGTCAATAACTTCAAAAGATTTCGATATTTGATGTTCTTTAGTACCTCGCACTCGACTATGAAGCCCTTCAAAGCACCACGGTGAACTAAATGAAGCACCTTCATGGCAGCAATAGTTCCACTAACCTCGAGCATACCCTTGTAAATAGAACCAAAGCTTCCAACACCCATCAAATTCATTGAAAATCTTTTGCAATCATTACCAGCTTCCTTCGGCTTTGAGTCATGAACCCTGCAAGCATTAGTTTTGCAGAGTTTCGATCGTGCTGCTTGCTTCTTGGTATTGCTCTTGCATCGTGCTTCAGTCGAGTATCCACCACCACCAATAAAACAGACAAACTCGCGCTGCTTGCATTTAAAGCCGGCATAGCTGAAGATCCTTTCAGGGTACTCAGCTCATGCCACAATAGCATCGGGTTCTGCGGGTGGCATGACGTTGGCGTTACTTGCGGCCAGAGGCACCAAAGGGTCACCGTCCCTCCATGCAATCGGCAGAACCCGATGCTATTGTGGCATGAGCTGAGTACCCTGAAAGGATCTTCAGCTATGCCGGCTTTAAATGCTAGCAGCGCGAGTCTGTCTGTTTCATCGGTGGTGGTGGAGACTCGACTGAAGCACGGTGCAAGAGCAATACCAAGAAGCAAGCAGCACGATCGAAACTCTGCAAAACTAATGCTTGCAGGGTTCATAACTCAAAGCCGAAGGAAGCCGGCAGCTAGGAAAGCAAGGCAATAAGAAGGAAGAGGCCGGGCAATCCCATCTTGAGAAAAATGAAGAGATCGTTGGAGTAAATGATCTTGACTCAGTAGTCCTTGAACAGCGAAGCCGCCCAATCCGATCTTCTACCGGTGGCTCTGACTCTGACTCTGGAGAAAACTTCGCGTGGCCATATATGCATGAGAGTCTCTCTGATGTGCACATGTTGTGGACTCTTTTGGCCAACACATAAGAAGTTGGGCTGCAGCTTTCTTTATCTTCGATATTAAAAGATTTCACATTTGGATTAGTCGACATAACTAGCTAGTAATGACCTCTTTGAACCAAATTTTAAGTATTTTAGCGATATGTGCGCCGCTAAAACTTATCGTAATTGAGTGCTAAACCTTGCAAAAAAAATATATATATGCAGTCAGATCCTTAAACTTGTCAAATTTGTGCAATCCAACTCTTCCGCTAAGTTTGTCCAAATTGGCTAACATAGCTTTTTTAATTAACTATTTGATCTTATGTGGCGATAACGTGGCTAAAATACGAAATTTAATACTAGAATGATGTCATTTTAGTCTAAATATAATTTATAATACAACTTTTACTTAAACTAAAATTAAAAAAATATGCTAAAATTTAAAACCAAAGACCAAAAAGATGAAGAAGAAGAAGAAGAAGAAGCAAAGGGCCGACGATGGTGGGTAATGATTGGCAAGGGTCACCGATCCCCTACACGAGGCCCCGACCCTCGCCAACCACTGTCATTTAAATAACATCATATTAGCAATCAGACCTGGATCAAAACGACATTGTTTTAACCACGTTATCGCCATGTAGGAGAGAGAAAATATTTTAAAAAAATGTACGTCGGCATTTTTCATTAGCCAAATCGGACGGAGTTAACAAAAAGACTCAATTGCATCAATTTGATAATTTTTATAACTTAATTGCACTTTTTGCAAGTTTTATTATTTAATTGCACTTTCCTAACAAGTTTCAGGATTTTCAGTGAGCATATCTTGATATTTTATTAGGAGCATTAATCCTGAATAAGTAATTTAAGCTTTTTCATCTAATTAATGTAAGAGAAGTGGAGGAGAATGCTTTGAGATTAATGGGGCTCAACCACAAAGCTTCATTCTATTCAACTTTAGCACCATTCATCTCTAGATGATAAATGACTTGTTGATGCTTTCAATCGCGGGACTAGATGAGCCCTTGTCAATGTTCCTGGCTGTTCTTGGATGCTTCGACTGACATCTGAAAAAGAGAATCGTTTCAAAATGGTATCTACTCGTGTCTCCGAGGAACTAAAATTACATGTAGATATGTAAAAAACCCAAGAACAGTATAGGAACGAGTTTTGTCTTTGGAGATTCTTGAGAATGGAACTGTAAGGGTCCTCTCGCCTGGTGATTTTAGTGCAGCAGTGGATGCTGGGCTGTTCCACATCTCCGAAACAATGTCTTAATCTAAGGATGGACAGACCAGTTGGTCAGCAAACTCGTTTAGGATTCTGTTATTCGTTACACATATGTGGCTATGTTCGGTTCAGGAAGCTGGACATATCCTTTCATTTTTTCGGTGAACATATTCAGCCCAAGTGGTACCCGGATGTAACATAGTTCGGACTTCTGTTTGCCTAGGGAAGTCGCTGCCGATCAAGACACGGCATTTGATTGAAAACATCTATGCAGTGCGCCGGAGAGGCAGCACCGCAATGAACAATTAAGCTAGGAGCGGCTGTAATAACAGGATTACAAAGTTTGTCAGATGACTCCCCCTTATAATGCAAATACTCACAGTTGAAATCTGTCTTGAACCATCTGCTTCCATCTCTCATTCCTTCCCTGTTCTTCTCTTCCTCTACTGATTTTTGGCTTCGGTTATTCCTCCAAGTACTGCATGGTCAACGATGCTCGAGATGCATTTTACGGGTAGACTCTTGTTGTTAACGATTCAGCTTCATTTAACAGCACCTAGATGCGAATGAGAACGAAACTGCACGAGATAGACGATCACAAGCATTTCCTTGTGGACTGTTCACTGTTGCTCGGATTTACAGTTCTCCATCAGTTGCTCGGATTTATCGCATGTTCGATCGTTGCACACAATCAGATGCAAGCGCAACGCCATGCTTGCATACTGTTTTGGCTCCCGTGGTAACTTTTCTACAAGATCATTAAGGAATTTCATAGGCTGCAGATTGTCTACGCTGGAATCACCCATCATTATAGAAAAATATGCCAGTAATTCCAAAAAAAAGAGAGAGAGAGAGAAAGAAAGAAAGAAGACCAACAAAGGACACAGCGGAAAATCCATTGTCGTCACAATGTAAGGGGAAAACGTAGAAGTATTACCTCCTTCGACCATAAGCATACAGTTTGGTTGCAACTTGCTCTTCGTCCTTTTAATTTTTGCTATTTATTACACAAATGTTCAAGGTTGATATGACACTGCTCCTGACTATTGATTAACGTACCCCTCTCTCTGTCGTCCCATTACTTGTGATGGATAAATCAGAACTTGTCGCAAATAGGTGCTGATCTTCTTGTTGTTCAAATTAATGGGAGCGAAGTTCGGATAAATGTTAGAGTCTCTACTCATGTGGTCAACAGTCTTATTTATACAATAGTATATCAGTGAATTTGCAGCATTGGAAGCAAGAATATCGGCCTGAGAATACAGTGTTTCTGCTTCATCAGGCTTTGTAGTAGACGAAGAGGAAGGAGATATACATAGAAACTAGCGAGTAACGAATTCAACCTGACTTATCACTCTGCACATGATGATTCCTCAGCTGACTTATCTGCCTCCTATTAGAAAATTTCAGCACAAAATTTCAGCATCGCATCAACTCCATCACCTCATGGCCCTCCTCACCCGATACTAAGTCTGCTTTCCTTCAGGCGGTTCTACTTGCAGAAGCTCAATATTCAATTCAAATGTAGCTCCTGGCTGGAAAAGGGAAAGCACAAGTAGTCTCAGGAACACAACTGGTTTAACTCTCAAGCACATGTAATGAGATGCCTAGAGGTGCAACATGCAAATAGATAGGAAACCTCTATTAGGAATGGAGTAGAAATCTTAAAAGAGGCATAGAAAATTTCCAGCAAGCTCTAAGAACCAGGCATCTAATGGTATGTTCAGCTCCTAATTGCCAATGAATCAAGAATACAAAAACTACCGGTATCTCATTCATTCCCCTCTGACCATAGCCAGCCTCTGGAGGAACGATCACCGTTCTCTGAAAAAGGATGAATATTCAAGAACAATGAGGCCATTGAAGAACAAGAGAAGATGGGGCACGGAAAACACAACAGCACTAGCTTTAAGTGTTAGCAATTCAGTTACTGAATGAAAAATTAGCCCTGTTGACGAACATTTACTGCCGATAGCAGTTGAGATGATCACCTTTCCACCCACTTTCATCCCTTCTGTTATCGAGTACATAGCAAGTGGAGGCTTGGGAGCAGCCTGCGCTGAAAATAATCCATTTGGATTATCTACAAATTCGCGCTTGCGTTCCTTTCCTGGAGGAGATCCTACCTTGAATACATATGGCTAGTAATGCCAAGCAAGCTTGCACATTAGCAAAGCATTGGTCCAGATAAGGCACGAGTCAAAATGAGGAGAATTCGTCTGAACTGGACATAGCAATATTATACGAGAAAAGAAAATCCAAAGCTTAAGACCTGAGCAATAATGCGATTTCCAGCTAAAAGCTTAGATTCCCGACTTGATATAGCTGTAATACCACGATAGAGACAGTCAAAATGCACCTGCAAAAGAGGATTCAACACAGAATATTACTGGCTCATATATTGCCTGAGGAAACATAAACAGAAAACCGACATCAACAAACCTGGACTGTTGATCCTTTTTCAGCTACTGGACCCTTTCCCTCGATTATATCATAGTATTTCACTCCATCAGCTGTTTCAAGGATTGGAATTGCTTACTAAAACAAAAAGGATAGCAAGCTAAAATGCAACTTTCTCTCGTGAAACACGAGAACCTTTTTTCCCCACAAATCTGGCAGCTGAGAATTCAATTCTTTTCTGCTCTGTACGGGGAATAGGAGTTAACTTTATGTTTGAGCATCTATTGGAAAGAAACAAAATAATCTTTAGGAAATATTTTAAACTGACTAAATGCGTTGTAGAGGTAGTAAATGGGAAATAGGAGTGCGGGGAAAGAAAAATTAAGATAGGCCCTACGAAATGACGTGAATAAAAGGAAGCATTCCTCCCGCGTTCCATCAGGTATGATGACAAAGAGAAGTTAGACAAAGAGTCAAGATGAACTTCAAGATCTTAGCTTAAGCAGAATTAAATGACAAGCCCACAGAATCCATCGAATTGTAAAACCAAGACTCGAACTAGCGATTACTACCGGTTCTGAAGTTTTTAACTAAGAATATTGTAGTCATCCCTAAGGACGTTATGTGACTGAATCACATCCTTAATGCCTATCATATTCACTTCAACTGCATCATCATAGCAAGTGGCGGCTTCCAAAATGTCGATGCTTCAACCATAAAGGGAATCATCATAGCAAGTGGCGGCTTCTAAAATGTCGATGCTTCAACCATAAAGGGAAAATCACAGAAGCACAATTGCACGCTACCGCCCCTCCAATCTTTGGCTGATGAATGGAACCGCAGGAACTGTTTCGCTGTAACTACACATCGGACTAGAATCCGCACAAATTACAAGACACAGGCTCCAACAAGTGACATAAAGTAAACAGCATTTTGACTCAAGTACTTCCTCACATCACTGGCATTATCATACCACTAGGCAGCTTTGAACTGCGCGAACAATGTGCCTGCCATTACACTTAACTACAACACGATTGCTCACTCAATCACCAAAACAAATGAAGCAGGTATTTCAATTTTTCAAGCACCCCATCACATATCGAATTCGGTGTGCATTTGTGCTCAATAATCATATGCAACTGCTACAAGAGGAAAATGCGAGCACCCCACGGCATGTGCGACAGAACGCGAGCGAATTCACACTCTCGACGCAACGAAAGAACGACGAACGAGAGAGAACGGAGGGCCCGGACACTCACGGCTCGTGGCGTACTCCTCGAGAGGGATGGCCTTCCGGTTGCGCCTCTCCCTGGCCCCCGACGACTGAGGCAGCGAGGTGAGCGCGAGCGGCAGCGAAGAGATCAAGATCGCGAACCTTCTCGAAGCGAGGGTCGGAGGAACGAGTTGCTTCGTGAAGTCCGGCGGCTGGTTCGAGGCGGCCCTTGGACGGAGAAGACGATCGTCGAGGGTCGGTTTGTGGAAGTTCCGGGCGGAAGCCATGGCCGTTGGGCTTTCTGCGGTTTGCAGATGCTCTTGGAGGAACCGCAAAACAATCGCATTCGCCTCCTATCCTTTCCCCGCCAATTTTACACCTCTGTCCCTTCTCCTTTGTAAAAACGAGTATTACTATGGTAAGATTGATTTTTACCTAGTTTGGTCTATGATAATTGATTATCTAATCGTTTTTGGGTGACTTTTATACTTAAGAGTCAAATTCAATCTTTGGCCACAAAATATAATTAACAATTATTTAAAAATTACTATGCCATCCACTTTTTTAAGATTTTATGGGTCACGATATATTGTTACTCTTATCATCACTCAAAAATGATTTAGTCTTTAATTTAAGTATTTAAATAAGTGGGATATATAAATATGATTAGAACAAAGTTAGAATAATCCACGAAATCGATTTATTATTTAAATGAGATGTCAGATTTGGTTGATTTTCTTAATAAGTGGTACTTACTCGGCTCCGATTTGACATATAATTACGTGACAATAAGAATAACACTTTTATTTTAAAAATTAACTTATAGACAGAAGTTGATTTTTTTACTTTTGTTCCAGAAGTTAATTTTTGATCAAAAAATTCATTCCGTAACAGTTGGAAAGTTGTACTTCCGAAATATTATTAACACAAAATCTTTTATGAAAAATTATTGTCGATAGGTGAAAATTTTCTACTTCAATTTTAAAAAAAATAAAAATAATTTTTACTATTAAAAAATATTATTTACTTTTTAAATTTAAAAATAATTATTTATTTTTTACTTCGGCAACTTAGTGATGTGGTGGTCGACAGTTGACGGCTATGGGAGGTGGCCAGCAAAGGTCGACAATAGGGGATGGTCAATGGTGGCAGCAATCGATGGTTGGTGGCAATCGATGGAAGTCAATGGTGGGCGATGGTTGGCCGTGGGTGGCACCTATCACAGGCAGCGATGGGCAACGGTCGACGAAGGTCTACGGTGGGTGGCGACAAGCGATGATCGATGATTGGCTATGATTGTAAGCAGAGATGGCCAGTGACCAGTAGAGGTCGACGATGGGCAGCAATGATTGATGGAGACAGTGGTCGGTTTTTTTTGGGGGGGGGGGAGGGGGTGGCGGTGGGTGGCGATGGGCAACTACAAAGGTCGACGGAGAGGGGCATGGTTGAAAAGAGAGTGAGAAGAGAAGTTCTTCTTGAGTTAAGAAATATTTTTTTTAACTTTTTAAATTGAGGAAAAATAATTTCAGAAGTGAATATTCACTTCAGAAATAGAAATTTCTTTTAAAAGTAAGATTTTTTTATCAAACGGATTTTTGCTCTAATTCAGAGCATTTTTGGAGCAGAAATTCACTTTTTGGAACAGAAATTCACTTTTAAAAATGTTATCATGCGCACATCCCTAAAAAGTTTTATCTGAATTCTAAAATGTAAAACTCAGGATAGTCCATCCTCGATTGGATTGTCATATTAACTACAAAAAGACTACATCGGTTCAAATCAAGTAGCAAAATTATCAAATTGTTCAATTGTAAAGTTTAAGGATCAAATTAAAGGTAGAGTAAGAGTTCGCAAAACCAATTTCGACGGGAGAAATGCCCTATTTACCCGGACCGGTTTACAAAATCCGTATTCCAAGTGATGTGGCATGTCGTTATTGGTGAAGTCCAAATCGCAAAGCTAGTAATCTAGGCGCGAAGCAGGTGATCGCACCGCTCTTCGTCCCTCCGTCTCTTCGACGGGTTCGCTCCTGGCGAATTGCATCGATACCATCGAACACCAGAACGAATCATCCCTTGTTAACTCCTCCTTCCATTCTCATTTCTCTCTCGAATCAAACCTCGTAGCTCTCGCACTTCGCCCTCCCGATCGTCACTCTCTCTATCTCCCGCTTCACGCCGGACGCCCACAAAGATGAGCGCAGTCTCGAGCTCTCTGGCTGCAGTGAGAAATCCCCGAGCGCAGCTCTCGTCAGGTAACGATCCCCTTTGATTTCGTCCTCTTCATTCGGTAGTGCTTTCGTAGCTCGGGATCCGCTTGCTGTTTTGCACTGATTGTTAGCTTTGATTCGTGTTCGATCCTAGCAAAAGATGAACAGACGATGTTTTTGGTGAGCGGCGAGATGAAGAGAAAGCGAAAAATGCATGTGAATCAGTGTTACTAAGTCTTTTACCAGTGTGCGTGGGTCTCTACTGTTGCATTAAGTAGCCTGCAATGAGTTTAGCGAGCTCGAGAATTGTGATTCATTTAGTGCAGATCACACTGAAGACCCGAGTTTTTGCGGTCGTCTGCCTTAGTATATTGCTTTTATCTCATAAAGTACTCGCATTGTGCGGCTTCTCATGGGTGTTGTCGCCTGCCTTATGTTTCTGATGAGTAGCTGTCTTACGTGCGACAGTCTTTCGTCTGATAGATATATCATATGACATGGGCGGCGTGGTGCTGATCTTTTATGCGCGTGCGAAAACTTGCGACTTAAACAAGAGTGCTTGATGGGTTTGTGCTACCACATCAGCATGACTCATGGTTTCTCACAAAAAAAAAAAAAAAGGTTCATCTTGTCGTGTAGGAATGAGTCTGCCCGATTGCTGAGCAGCGGTTTTGTGCATCCTCTATTTAGATATTGGAATGTTTCTCCCTTTCTTGATTTGAATGAGATGATGCACGAGTTATAGCTAAAGCACCTTTCGTTAGCTTCTGATACAATAAGATGTCATTCGACATTTTATGGTTTATGTTGCCATAATCTGACCACTAGATTTTAGAAGAACTTTGTTTCTTCCCTCGTTTTTGACCGGCAGTGGATATTTAAGGCCCGTTGTGCTTATAGCCTCGACTTTGCATTTAGTAAAGTGAACTTATGCTATTTATTCTGGAATGTACTGCAGTTTGTCCGCTCAAGCCGTCAGTCCAATGCCTGGGGAGTGTACGCAGTGCTAACTTGTTGTTTGCTACAAATCAAACTGGAATGCTGCAGCTCCACTCCTCAAGGCAACTTACTGTTAGTGCTGAGTATAGGTACTGTCAAGTATTGCGAGTGCTGGAATTTGGATGCAATTTCTAACTGGAAGCTTAATCAGCAGTCAATTTTTCTTCTTTTATTATCCCCCTTTTCCTAGCATTAGGCTGAATTATCTGTGCAGACCTGTATACACCTTATTTTGCAGAAATGGATATTCAAAACAAAGACACATGGAGTACTTGTCAAGATCTGGCAAATTTGCAAAATGTCGTGCGTGACAAAGAGGGAAAGGAAAAAATTGAGGGGAAAGGGGCCAGGGTAGGAGAGAAAGAGAGAGCCAGGACAAATTTATTTACTGCATTTCCTTGTCATGTTTCTCTGTTTCTGGCTTCCGTCCGTTGATGTGCACACATAATTTAGTTACTCAAAACTTGTAAATCCGATCAGCCTGGAAAATGTTTCTCTAAATCTATTTGGCTAAGGATGGATTCAGAAGATTTGTGCAGTGGAGACAAACGTATTCCATGATTGTAAATGTACCAACAATATCCATTTCAATATTAAATTCTTTCGTTTTATGCTGGAATATTAAATGGTTCAGCGAACAACAAGCAACTGTCCGTAATATTGAACTCTTTCCCTGTGTTTATAATCTTATGTGAAACTTTTATAATTCTATAAAATTGTGGCATAATGGCTATAGTGCCTAGTTGTGATCATATGTACCTGATCCTAGTTCTTTGCTTGCTTTTATGCAGAGATGGTGGAAGGCTGAGCAGTGCAAGCACCTTTGTTGGTGGCTTTGTCTTAGGAGGAATTATAGTCGGTGCCCTTGGTTGTGTATATGCACCTCAGGTACTGAAATTACCTGTAATACCCTATCCATTGTGTAGGAATCCACCTTCATTTTGGTTAAATTTTGTTTGAATTATTGAACATTAGATGTTCAATATTCTTTCCCAAAATTCTTTTGTGATCGTTTAGTTCAAGCAGTTCATGTAATTGTCGATGAATATTATAAGGTTGGCGGTTCAGCTGAATACTTTTTCAGCTCCATTATTCCGCGTGATAGTCCTGTGAATCTAGATGTGGAAACCCTGTCCCCTGAATTGAGTTATTCCTTTTCTCATCCTGGTAGATCAGCAAGGCACTGGCTGGAACTGACAGGAAGGATTTGATGAGGAAATTACCTAAATTCATCTATGATGAAGAGAAGGCTTTGGAGGTGACCTGTCCTTGTCTTAATTTTCACATCAATTATAATCTTCAAATATACAGCACCTTATAGTACTTACTGTGCCATGATTAAAATGATTTTCTGATCCTGGATTGTTGTGAGTAGAACAGTTTTTTACCTGTGTTTAATTTGATAAGTGACTGCTTTCATGTTTGCATATGAAGTCCAATGTATGCTTGCTAAATGCTGTGAAGAGAGTGTAGCAGTAAGATGGCCATCTGCGAAATGTGGATTCACCTTACAATCTGATGATTTCCAGAAAACGAGGAAGGTGCTTGCTGAGAAGATTGCACAGCTCAATTCAGCCATAGACGATGTATCTTCTCAGCTCCGAACTGAAGAATCATCGGATGAGATTGCTGCTGCCCCTGATGAAATTGAAGCTGTTGTTTGATGGCCCAAATCTACCAGGCCGAGGAACATGGTCATCCTCTGTTTTGGTACAATTGGCTCTCCCTTCTTGGTGACCTCCATATAACTGAATAATGGTTCATCTTGTAAAATGTCCTGTTCATTTCTAAAGACCAATGCACTCAGTTTCTTTTGACATGATCATCTCAATCGAGGAAATGCATCATGTGGCGGGGCTATGCACAATAACGCTTAGCTTGGCAGACTACGAGTACTAAATCATCACATTTTTCCTTCTTGTGTACGTATAAATCTAGAAAGTCCTCACCAGTCACGATTACATTACGGATAACGTGTGCCATCAGAGGGTACTACGATTAGTGTGATTGACATGGTGTCAACTTGAAAGACGATCGTCAACAATGGTACGGAGTGCCAGATAAGCAGATGGTCAGTACGATATTTTGCTCCAGAATGGCAAAGCAAGGCTAAGTTGTGGTCATCAAATGGTCCACGAACCATCCTAGCTGTGCGATGACACACTGACTTTCTATCGAACAAACCAGTTATGGACGATCTGGGAGGGGGAAGTTGAGAAATCTATCAAATAGAGTTTGGAGTGTTGGCCCTCTTGGGCAACACTTCTGTCACAAGCCGATCGATAATTGGAAATCAGATGTATTATTCCTGACCATTGCCTGCTCCGGAAAGGCAAGGCGGACATCATTTTCTGACGATTTCCACCATCAACTCTGCATCAACCTCCAAGCCAGAATTATACACACCCCATTTTCATTTTGGAAGAAAGAAAAGTATCCACGAAATGACACATATATGTTGTAGGCCCTCGTTGCATGTTAAAGGTTCAAGTCAATCTGTGGTTCACATTAGTACCTGGGAGATACCCAATAGAAACCTTATCCCGTCATATATCCTCACAACACCATATTCACCACTCGTTTCCATCTAATTGTCTTCCAACCATAATTCACAGATACACATGTAGTGACCAATGATAAAGGAAGGAAAACAAACAAACATTCAAAGCTAGTGCAGTGTAAATGAAACTGTGGAAGCAGGTGACTTGAGCTTTAGTTTCAGTCAGCCATGGCCACTCACGCAGCTCTTGCTCCCTCGACCCTCCCAACCAATGCCAAGTTCTCTAGCAAGAGTTCCTCTCACTCCTTCCCCGCTCAATGCTTCTCCAAGGTCTCTCTCTCTCTCTCTCTCTCTGATGCTCTCTTTTCATTTGTAGGGGAGCGTTGTGAGATATGTGTTTCGATGTTTCAGCAGCATTAGTGCTGATCACCATCGATGTTTGGAATGTTTTCTTTTTCCTATGTTCAGAGGCTTGAGGTGGCGGAATTCTCGGGCCTTCGTGCCGGGTCATGCGTGACTTACGCGAAGAATGGCGGGGAAGGATCCTTCTTCGATGCCGTGGCTGCTCAGCTCACTCCCAAGGTCGGATAATTAATTGGTCCATCACTACTCATCTTTTCTCTGCAGTGAATGTTTTGGAGTTAGTTTGATGGTTTCATTCGAACCGATCAGTGTTCATTTTGATGGTGGATTAAACTTCATGGAAATATACCAACCTTTTCAAGGAAAGATGTTTCGGGGACATCATATGACCGGTGATCGTTCATGGGAAATAGCATGATCATTTGCAAATGTTACAATTTTCCTGCATATTAAGGTACTCCTTAAGTAACTACTAATCATATCCGGCTTGATTCCCAAGGAATTCTCGGGCTGCAAGAATACCCATAATTAGCCAGAACACTGGACCATAGCACAAAGTTCGATAGTACAGGTTTAGCGATGGGTAAGCAGACTGTCTAGAGAACCAATAGAGGAAAACAAATTTATCTAGACCTTATAATCATCTCTTGCTGAGGTCTTGAAGTTTGTCTAAAGGCCTTCAGTGGATGGAGTGTGGCAGGAAACTTGAGGAAATATAGTCATACGAGGCTAACTGGGTAGGAGGACTCTTCTTGATTTCAAACTTGAGCTAGAAATTAAGACCTGCAATAATGACCAAGGAATTCGGTTTTGGGGGATGTGTATGCTACCATTTGTAACTCTGTATAACTAAAAGCACTTGTCTTGTGTGGATAGCTACTACTACATGCTCTGTTGGCGACAGTTGATCAAAAGTGAGGAAGTAGAAAATTGCAGAAGTTGTTTTGTCTCAAAGAGGCGGCTAAGAGTATGTGTATTGTAGAGGCAAATTTTTACTAGACTGGCTAAATTATTAAAGGACTGAGTTGCTGTCATCTAGAACAGCGCAACGCAACCTAGAATAAATAGCTCGACATTTATCGGCATCTTGGGATTCTTGACATGATATCTGTTTGCGGCATAGTCGATCTTTCTGGGTAACCTAGTCATAATTCCTATCAATGGTGAAAAACAGACTTCAGCACCAGCTCCGGCTAAGGGAGAAACTGTAGCTAAACTGAAGGTGGCAATCAATGGTTTCGGTCGCATTGGTCGGAACTTCCTTAGATGCTGGCACGGAAGAAAGAACTCGCCCCTTGATGTCGTTGTTGTCAATGACAGCGGTGGTGTGAAAAATGTGAGTAAAATTAGCGATAAGTAAGCTTCCGTAATTTTATTGGAGACACCCATTACCTCATTTTTAATCTGACAAGTAAACTTATTTGCAAGACAGGCTTCACATTTGCTGAAGTATGATTCCCTGCTGGGGACTTTCAAAGCTGATGTGAAAATTGTGGACAATGAGACCATCAGCGTCGATGGGAAGCCCATTAAGGTCGTTTCTAGCCGGGACCCTCTCAAGCTCCCCTGGGCTGATCTCGGCATCGACATTGTTATTGAGGTGAGCCTAATAATTCTAAACTAGCCACGTGAATTGATCAACTCATTGTAGAACTTTCCCTTGACATGGCTTGCTAATATGAATTGCAGGGAACTGGAGTCTTCGTGGACGGCCCCGGCGCTGGAAAACATATCCAAGCTGGTGCCAAGAAAGTTATCATCACCGCACCGGCAAAAGGTGCTGATATTCCCACCTATGTCTATGGTGTGAACGAGAGAGAATATTCGCATGAAGTTTCTAACATAATCAGGTTAGAATCTTTCTTGCAAGAACTAAGTTAAGATACTGTTGATCATAAGGGACTAAACCCATGAGCCTCTGGCTGATTTCAGCAATGCTTCTTGCACCACTAACTGCCTCGCTCCTTTCGTGAAAGTCTTGGACGAAAAGTTCGGTAAGGCCTCATCCACGATCTTTGACCACCGTTTTTATTCCCTAATGTGCGACTTACCTGTTCTTCGGACTATATCCTGAACTCCCATGATCACTTTTGTAGGCATCGTGAAGGGTGCAATGACAACCACACACTCCTATACAGGTGACCAGGTAATTGAACAAAGTATAAAGGAATCGTATCTGTCAGAACTTACTGGGAGACTTAAGGTTTTGCTCTAATCTAAGTATAATCGTTTCATTTACCCTGTATGATTCAGAGGCTCCTGGATGCTTCCCACCGTGACTTGCGGAGAGCCAGAGCTGCAGCGCTCAACATCGTCCCCACAAGCACTGGGGCTGCAAAGGCCGTGTCTCTTGTGCTCCCCCAGCTCAAGGGCAAGCTCAATGGGATTGCCCTCCGTGTGCCAACACCGAACGTCTCCGTTGTCGACCTTGTTATTAATGTTGAGAAGAAGGGCCTTACCGCCGAGGACGTCAATGGAGCCTTCAGAGAGGCAGCCCAAGGGCCGCTGAAGGGCATATTGGCCGTGTGTGATGACCCTCTCGTGTCGGTGGATTTCCGATGCTCCGATGTCTCTTCAAGTATCGACTCTTCACTGACAATGGTCATGGGAGACGATATGGTGAAGGTGGTCGCCTGGTACGACAATGAGTGGGGCTATAGGTGAGAACATTTTACTCATTTTATAAAGTACTAAGGGAGAAAGGCTCCAAATTTGAAGTTGCTCCTTCCATTTCTTGTTTCGAACGTATGATGCGATTTTATCTCCTCAATCTTTCAGCCAAAGGGTCGTCGACTTGGCGCATTTAGTAGCAATCAAGTGGCCAGGCATAGAGATACCGGGATCCACCGGAGACCCGTTGGAAGATTTCTGCAAGAAGAACCCCGCCGACGAGGAGTGCAAAGTCTATGAGAATTAGTTCATCGCATCCCTTTTCCGAATTCCTGGTGGATCATGCGAGGCAAGGTTTTTCTTTGTCTTTTTCGGTATCGACTTCCGCCGAAAGCATGATGTGCTGATGAGACAGCATCTGAGATTTGGAATAACCAGTTTTTGTGCTGATGAGTTTCATGTGAAGCTACTCATTTTTATCAAAAATACTTGTGATGAATGGATCAAACTGAGAACTTTTAGCATCTCTGCTATGGCGTCCGCATTTCCATTCCTAGATCGAACGAATAGATTCTTCGGATGAGCTTTGGACTGCGAACTATTCGAGCCTGTTCTGTTCGCCTTGAGCTTCGTCACCCCTTTCTGAAGAATTATCTGTCTAGTGTCCTCCTCCTACATCAAGCCGACAAAGAGTCCCCGTCACCCATGAACTGTGCCGGACCTGCCGGTGAGATCTACGAAGAAGACATCAACTTCTTCGACATAGTGCTTTCACACGCTGTGTAGAACTGCTCCTTGCAATATGCAACTGGTGATCATAAGTCTGATACTTAAAAAGTAATTTCACAGTGACTCCATCCTTCTTATGAAGTTCAATGCTCAGTTCATTTTATCAGTCTGAGCCATGAGGGACGTATATAACAAGATCTATTCGCCGGGACATGTTCAAACAAGTTGAACAAAGTGTTCTCCTTAGAAACATAGGATGCTACATAAAAACAGCAAAAGAATTTGCTGCAACTGTCGGGATATCTCTCTCTCTCTATCTCTATCTCTCGTATGTTCCGCAATGTTCACAGATGAAACAATCGTCAATTTAAGGATGCTGGTGGGATTCGATTCGCCTTTAAAAGCGTGGAAGCCGCTTCCTATGAGTCATGGTAAAATTATAAGATAAGTGCGCTGTAAGTCTTAAAATTTGCCACGAATATGCAATTTAGTCTTAAATTTTTCAAAAAATATAATCAAGTCCTAAAATTTGTCATGAAAGTGCAATCGAGTCTTGAAATGTTTAAATGGTGCAATGAAGTCTTAAAAACTTATCACGGAAGTACAATGAGTCCTAAAACTTTGAAAAATTACAATCGACAAAAGGACTTAATTTCATTAATTTGACGCGTTTTATGACTTAGTTGCACTTTTTGAAAATTTTAGAACTCAATTATACTACCATAACAAGTTTTAGATTTCACAATGCATTATCCCTAAAACTATTAAGCACTTCCTAGGCTGGCATAGGGGCGTGACATATTAGCACACAGCTTTTGAGTGAAGACCTTTTATTTGATGTGAATCATTTGAGTGTTTGTGATCAGGGTTCCATCCTCTTAGTCACTTTGAACTGTCATGTTTGGTAGTTAGGATAAAAATCGAGATAAGATAAAATTATCCTATCATGTGTTTGTTTCCTACTGAGGACAAGATAAAGTGGGATATAAGGGGAATATAGCCTAGATAAAATTATCTCATGAGAAAATGTGTGACAAAGGTAGATAGGATTTTTTCTATTCATGATAGCAAAATTATTTTTCTGAAAAACAAAGTTTTTTAAATAAATAATAATCAAATTTATATTGTATTTTAATTCTATTGTTAAAAAGAAAACTCAAAATAACAAAAAAATAATAATTTTCAATTTTATTTATTCTATTTTTATTTATATATTTAATTTCTTTCTATTTTATGTATATATACCTAGTATCTGTATCATTATTATATATATATACCTAGTATATGTATCATTACACCTTTTAAGTGTAATCGTATAGCTATCATTTTATTGAGAAATGATGGAAGGGAATAAATGTAATGATAAAAAGAGATTTAAATTAAATAATAAGTAAAAAAATGAAGTAGAGGAATTCATATTTCAAGTAAGCATATTCAAAAAAAAAATTGAAGTAGAGGAATCCATATTTCAAGTGAGCATATTCAAACTTGAAATGATCTTTCTAATTCTCAAAAAATAAGGGCAATGAAATCTCTAGAAAAACTAGCATCTCCATCTCTTGCTCCTATGTATCTTTGATTCATGTTGAAGTTTCGTTACTCCTTTGTGATTTTTTAGTTCGCCACACTCTACAAAAACAACGAGAGAGTTGAAACTTCTTTTCTTTCTTAGCTTTCTAGTTCGCGTCAAAATTTTATGAGTTAAAACTCATTCTCCTTCATAACATTATGGTTCATGTTAAAGTTTAACACAAGTAGTAAGAGAGGCAAAACTTTTCATAATAGCAAGTGAATGGTTTCATTTTCACTATCCTACTAGATTTGATAGTAAATTATGAGAGATTATTATATGTGTTTATGCATTTTCAAATTCATTTACATTGATATGTCATAAGTACCAAACAATAAACATAATAGGACATGAACATATCTAGCTTTATTATTGTAATTCACCAAATGATGGATATGATATGGTAAAATTTTTGGATTTCATATCATATCATATATAATTCTATCTTGATTAAAAATTCAAACAACCAAAAGCAACCTTACTGTATAATGTTCAGGACACCCACTTTACATAATGCACCACTAAGGTAGCCAATTGTTTTTCTTTTAACAAATTAGTCTTAGACATATTGTACAAATACCAATTCAACCATAACCTTTTCAATTTTGCAAATGTAATCCTAAACATTTGTGCAAAATTTCAATATAGCTCAGCCAATTGCGGTGTCTAGTTATTGCCATTCATTTTGTGTGGCACACTAACGCGAACAACTTTAATCATAACGACGCCTTACGTGGATTGCCGCGTTAATGATTTTCGAGTAGCAATTGACAGGAAGAATTACACAGGAATGTCTTAAAAAGGCTTAAAACTACAATAACAAAATTGGAAAACTTTCTATTGAATTAGCATTCATATAATAGATTTATGATTGAATTGACATCCGTATATCTTTTTTTGTTTCATCATTAAAAAAATTACGATTGTTTTATTTATGAATTTTTTTGGTTGAAATTTATTTATACACTCGATTGTTCATTTATTTATCACTCTATTTTGCTGAAAGGTTGTGTCCCTGAAGGACATGGATTTTGACCGTTTATACCCCGTAGTTTATTCTTTAAAGTATTGTGATTGGTGGCTGTTGATTCTCTTTTATTACGTTTCATTCTTTTTTTCTCATTATTCATTAGCTAACATGTAAGTTCCTACCGTTTGGTCATCTATTGATATGCAAATTAGGTCACGAAGAACATGTTATTTTTAAAAATATATATATAATAAAGAAAAACACTTTTTGAAAAATTTATTTTTAGAAAAATGTTTTTCACTTTTCAGATTAGAGATAAATACATTCTAGTTCTCTTAGCTGTCAAATCGACATTTTCTCTTCTTCTTTTTTATCTAATGCACTTCTTTTTTTTATTTTTTCTTTTTGGGTAGAAGAATACACTTTCTCTTTGACGTGGCAATAAAATGCTAAAAAAAAAATACAAGTTGATAGTTTCGAGTGAAAATACAAAAGCTTCATTTATTTCACGAGTAATTTGAAAAATATTTTTTGAAAAGTAATTGGTTCTGTCGTTTAGAAAAATTAGTTAACAAAAAATATTTTCATCGTCGATAACATCATATATCTAATTATTTTCGTAGGTGATTGAAAAAAATATTTTCAAATCACTCTTTTTTCGTGAAACAAACTAAACCAAAGAAAAAAAAGGCAATTACCTGTATGTTCCTCTTACGTTTGAGCCCAGTTGACTTCCGTCGTTGGATCAAAAGTCTAATGCGGGACCCGCGTGAGTGGGCGGATCGGATCAACTGAGCTCGCGCTTTTGATCCGGAGCGGCTAATAATGTTTCCTCAATTCACTTACCCGAGCAGCAAAAAATTGTAATTTCAGACCACTCACAGGTCGACACGTATGAGCCGCGGAGCATCCGAACCTTCCGCCACCGACCGTACCCTCTCGGGACCCCAAAGGGACAAGTTCACAAAAGGACGGATCCCCACCGTACGTACTCGCCACTCACGAGATCCGACGGCTGGGAGTCGGTTGCAGCGCCGAGGAGGAAGCCTCCCCTCCTATCTTCTCTGGAACGGCAGATCTGCCAACCACGGCGCGCCACGTGTCCGGCTCCATTTCCCCACCTCCGCTGACAGCTAGGCGACCCCATGCGATTTTACCTGGAATCGCCGGTCGCCAACCGTATCTCAACAAGTCCATTTCACTTCTCGTTCTCTCTCTCTCTCCCTTGCTAAATTGGGCATACGATTCTCTCCCCCTCTCTCTCTCTTCGAAAAGACTCGCATCTTAGGGTTTTCTTTTTGTTTTTGTTTCTTCCGATGGTTGATGATCGCTGATTCATTGGAGTCGTCGCCAATCGCGTATTAGGATCAGATATTCTCCCGGCTTTGTTCTTGTGTGAGCAATTCTCAACTTCGTGCTTTAGTTGGCGTTTTCGGCTATCGATTTTCGGAAGTTGATCGAATCTCGGTTGATTAGATCATTTCGTGCGGCTTTGCCGAGGGAATCGCTTTGTTGGCTGAAGCGGGTTGGAGGTCGATCTGGGAAGTGGTGCTGCGGAGGATGGTTTGTAATTGTTCCATTTGGAAACAAAATTAGCAGACGTGACGATTTTTGGGGTAACTTCTGATTAGACATAGACGGTTTAATTGGTTGTTCGTGGGTATTTTGGGTGGTGAGCTGATTTGGGTTTGCAACTGTTGGAAGATTGAATTTGGGTGCCGATTTATGTCAATTAGGAAATTCAGGGCTGATTTTGAAGTGTGTTAGACTTTACGTAATTTCAGGTTGTTAGTTTGCAAGAGGAAACAAGTTGGAAGCTTTTGGCTTTGCTTGCTGGACGTTCTCTGTAGTTGCTTGATAATACGAGGTATTTCCTTCTAAAGGGTAAGGTTGGTGGCTTTGGCCTGACAGTGAAGGTATTTGGGCTTTGGATTTTGGAATTTATTGGGGCACTTGCACGAAGTACATAAGTACATAAGGGAATCTGAAGCTTGAATTGTAAAGCAAGGACTTGTGAGTTAAGCAATTTTACTGGGGTTGGTTTGATCTATGATTTTGGAGGAAATATGGCTGCTGGTGCAGATTTATCTCATACATTCACGGTATTAGAAAGTGGTTGCAATAGGGAAGATACATCTGAAGATGAGAATTTGGAGAATGTGAGACAGTTGGCAAATGGGAAACCTCCGAGGCACCTCTTGGTAATGCGGCATTCTGTGGGCTCTGAGAGGTTTCTTGCTGCATCTGACTTTGTAAGTTAAATTATCGGTACTTGATGAGATTTGAGATCTATGATCATAGTGTTACAGTAAATTCTTTTCCCTAGTCATGACTATTTAGTTGTTAGACAATTAGAATGGTCATTAATTTCTTCTGTTTCCTACTGTTGGTGTCTATATCAACAGATACTGCTTTACATATGAAGTTTATTTGCAACAAAGTTTCAAACATATGTTTTAACGGAGCTTATGGCACCTTTGAAGGAGTCTGATGTGGGCATTTTTGGAAGTAAGTCTCCTGATGAAAAATCAGAATTTGTACCTGTGTTCCGCTCTGGAAGTTGTGCTGAAAGAGGGCCTAAACAATACATGGAAGATGAACATATTTGTATAGATAATCTTGCTGAACATTGTGGGACAATGGTGGGCTGCCCCCATTCTGGAGCTTTTTATGGGGTAAGTTATCTGTAAAATCTTTTCCTTGCACCTTTTGCATTCATGCTTCTTTGATAGGTTGGAGGATGCACACAGGCCATTTTCCATTAAAACAAAATTTAGGATTTATACTTTCTGGCATAGACTTTAGTTGCAAACATTTTAGAATAGGTTTTATTGCATGCTTGACTTTAATTAGGCACTGGATACATAGTCTAGTGCGATTGTGGTAAGGCTTTTGTGCTTCTTGTATGGACTTTAAAGGGTGACGATTAGTTGCCTTCCAAATGTGCACAACCAAAGGGAAGAGAACTTTGTCTCAAACCCGAAAAATGTATAATGCTGCTATGCAATTATTTATCAGGTGACTTTGTGAGGTCCCTGTTATGGTGGAATGGTCACCTTTTGTGACATCTTCAGAAGCTCATATATGGGCATGTTCATGCAGGTATTTGATGGCCATGGAGGTACTGACGCAGCACTGTTTGTTCGGGATAACATCCTAAGATTCATAGTTGAGGATTTGCATTTTCCAGCCAGTGTAGAGAATGCCATTAAAAGTGCCTTTTTGAAAGCCGATTATGACTTTGCTGATGCCAGTTCATTGGATATCTCTTCTGGCACCACAGCTCTCACTGCTCTGATTTTTGGACGGTAACTTGTTGACATTCTTGCATGGTTTTCTTTGTACATTAGCTTTGAAGTTGATTGTGATCACACCCCTCATTTTGGAAGATCGAGTTAGAGCTCGCTTTGAGTATATATCCCTCTTGTGTTAACAATTGTGTTAATAAATGCAGCATTTTGATACCTGTCTTTTGACCTGCCTGTCACATGGTTTTTATATTTACAGAACTATGTTTGTTGCTAATGCTGGGGATTGTCGAGCTGTTCTGGGGAAAAGAGGGAGAGCTATTGAGCTTTCCAAGGACCACAAGCCCAATTGCACATCTGAAAGGTTAAGGATTGAGAAACTCGGAGGGGTCGTTTATGATGGCTACCTCAATGGCCAGTTGTCTGTGGCACGTGCCCTTGGAGATTGGCACATGAAGGGCTCAAAAGGTTCTGCTTGTCCTCTCAGCGCGGAGCCGGAGTTGCAGGAGACCCACTTGACCGAAGATGATGAGTTCCTAATCATGGGCTGTGATGGCCTGTGGGATGTGATGAGCAGCCAGTGTGCTGTTACGATAGCAAGGAAAGAACTGATGTTGCACAATGATCCCGAAAGGTGCTCGAGAGAGCTAGTCCGGGAGGCACTAAAGCGTAATAGTTGCGACAATTTAACTGTCATTATCGTTTGTTTCTCCGAAGATCCTCCGCCACGGATTGAGATTCCAACATCTCGAGTCCGAAGGAGCATATCAGCAGAAGGTCTGAATTTGCTAAAGGGTGCACTGGATTGTAATGCATGAGCAACAGGAATTTGCCTAAAGCGAGAAGATCTGCAGCAGCTACTGAGGGGCTCATGCTCCCTGCTTTCACCACGGACGACACGCTGCAACTTGCACCAGTTAGTGTGACTGACATGAGAGTCCACTCAGAAACGAGCGAGATAATCCCTCTGAGTCAAATTCAATTCTGCAGCATCTTGAGAGTTGCCGCTCGTATGTGATTATTTATGTTGTAACGATTTGAATTCTTTTTCCCTCCCATTTATGTGGTTGCCTGAACCACAATGGGTGTTCACCATTTGAGCATTGTAAATAGCTGGAAGTTGAATAGCATGATGGCTCTGTTTTTCTGGTCTTCGATTTTTTTGGTATCCTACCTCTTCGTGATCCTTGTGATGGCTCATGGATTTGATGCATTTTACTTTTGTGGTGTTGTCAGCAATCGCAGTAATTACACCAGCCTATCGGACTATCATTACGTTTGCCTTGGTTGCACACCTTGTCCATGAAGATGATCTTGCATAACAAGAATTAACTAACTGGTACACAATAGTGGTCATTGGATTCGACTTGCCTAAGTGTAATCTGAGGAGGGAACCGACTTATAACATTCCTGTTTACAGATCTTTATACCTATCGCTGGACGCTGTTACATTATTAGCGTGTTGGCTGTTGATCTATTTGGTCGTGCCGTCTGCCAGATGAGGCTAATGGATGCATCTATCCACTCTGCAACGCCCAATGCTTAATCTTTAAATGTTAAGACGCTCCAGATTAAAATCCATAAAAGTTAATGCTAATATCTGGTCCCTTTTCTAGTTGGACCGTGAGCGGTCTAACTGATCGGCTCCAAGAACAGCCAAGAGAAGGTGATGAATCAATGCACTAAACAAGCGTTGGGTAGTTGATACATTTCTCAAACATAGTATACTGGTGAACCTCTTCCGATTTCAGGGCCTAGGAAGCCTGTGAAATGGCTTTGTCAGTGGATCACGAGGGCATCTCGGAGAGGGTTCCCTCAATAGTATACTTATGATGTCCCTCGGTAAGCACCAGGAATTACAAGTTAGTCCAGCATGTAATGTTCAAAAGACAGTTGTTGAAACACAATCCAAGAAACTGAAAGCAAAATCTGTGTTCCGAAGGAGAAAGAATTCTCGCAATCCCACTTTGGGAGCCGCTCGCTCCTTGGTTACGATCCCATTTTCCTTTCTAAATGCCGTTCAGTTGTACAGAATCAGTTCTCATAATTCTGAAAGACGAGAGCTTCCTTGTCATATTGAATCAGAGTTCTTCCTTAGCATCATCAGCAGGGCCATCCCCGTCATGAAAACCACTGCAGAGTGAACAAGGATTTAGATGCCTAGCATAAGAAAGAGCCATGAAACACATAAAGTAGATATGGCCATAAGCGAATAACATGTCGGTTTGAGAAATCCTTTGTTTTAAATCTCGAGACATTTCAATTTCACTCGTGCATAAGCTAGCTGTATTTGCTTGTGCAAAGTGGATGTACATAGAGGACACACTCCATAAATGAGTTAGAAAAGAGAAGCTTAGTTGATGGAAGAAGGGATGGAAGGGATGAGATAACTACCACCAGAATGGAAATAATTTTTCCAGAACAAGATCACTTTTAAAGAGAGATTTTGTAATGAGAGCAATCTATAGAACTTCATGGGCAAACTCTGGGAATAAAAACTACCACTTCTTTCTCTAATATACGGTAGAGATGAGATCTTTGCAAGCGTTTCCATTCAAAATTTGACTTCGAAAACAAAGGTTTAACTTCAAAGTTGAGGATGTAATACATTTTCTTCAGCTATTCTCTTGATGATTATAAGTGATAATCAACATATATGATGGTTTTACACAGCACAATCCACATGATCCCACCTAGGACTGATATTAGTTAAAGGTTACCTTGTCTGGCTGCAGTGCTTGCTTAAATCTTGACACAGAACCTTGGTTACACCTCCAACTTTCACAGAACCTTGTCTTACAAGTTTCGCCAACTGCAGTATACGTTAACAGGATTTCTAAATGACCTGTGAAAATGTGTTGAACTCATAGAAATGGACATAGGTAGCATGTGCTCTCACCTCATCCTCTGTCTCCTCAAGTAACCTGCAATGTTACCTAAAAGATCTTAGACTCGTGGATAGATAGAAACAAACTCTCTATTACAAACTTAAAGATTACTCAGGATGGCCATTAAAATGAAGCTCACCATGCAACAGTATGAAAAAGAATTCCTACTACTTATTTTCCTTTTTGTTTCCTTTAGTGAGCTTTTTTTTTTTCTTTTTTCCAGGGTGACCTCCTGATTTACTCACCTTCCACAATAAGTTGACATAGCTTTGGAATGTGCTCTAGCTTCCTGTTTGTCTAACACCACAACAGAAAGAGACCATTTCATATTCAGCACTTAATCTACAATATCATAAAGATTTGTGAGAATTTGAGAGACATAGGGACCATGACATGCTAATACAGAATTGATCAAGATTCAAGAAAGACATAGAACATAGAATGATTTGAATCAACATCGGCAGCATCCAAAGGACCTCCAAGTTTATTGAAAAGGATTATCCTAGTGTAAATAACTAGGCCAATTCAAGGAGAGTTGTCATCATCCTTCGTCTTTATCAGAAACTTTTGTTTTACTAACAACTAACAGCTATACATGATACCCTTACCAAAAAAAAAAAAAAACACCTATACATGATACACGCTAATATAACAGTCGATCCCCTTATATCATTGTCAATCTAAGTAAGATTATGAGTTATAGAAGCTTCTATAATAGTCATATGCATAATATGATCGGTTGATGACATTGGCGTTGTAAATGAACAAGTAACCGATTAGTTGATAACCCTGTTTTACTTTAAGATATATGATCCTTATTTGATACTTCTGTTGATTGATTCAAGAAGAACGAAACATAATCCACAGGAGTACATGCCATAGGCCAATTTATTAAGTCTAAGAAATTCATTCCAAACATTCACAAGATCAAAATTTGCAGTTAAGCATACAAAGTCGATCCATGGAATGAAATATTCAAATAAAAGCAAGGTGTCAAGCACGGTATATATCTTTTCAGAGCCTTGAAAGGGTAACCTCGTCTTCGTAAATGGATTATTAATCATCATATGTTGTTATAAAGAGATTCATTGGTTTCGCTCATTAACTCTTTCTCCCAAGCATGCACTGAATTAAAACGCACATGTAGATGACAAACTGCTGCTGATAATATATACACATTAGAATGCTTCCCTCACTCTAGAGGTATTCTTGATCATAAGTTCCCTACCGACATAAATCATCTATTTGGCACTGATTTTCTCAGTTATTGTAAATATCAATTCTTAAATTGTGAGCCACACTCACAAAAAAAAAAAAGCACAATAAAGCCACTAAATACCAAACTTAGAATACATGAATACATACTGGTCTTCAATTGATCCCAGTCATCTACTTTCACCCACTCTAGTTGAGTAGAATCCCTCTGCAAAAATAAGCAATGAAGTACTTCAGTTCAGATGACCCCAGACAGGCATGAAGAAAATTTATACATCTGGAAAGATCGACTGAGTGGATTTTACGGCTTTCTAACAGTTAGCGAAACAGAACTGATCGTACTTATTCAAACTGCTAAATACCATACGAAAAATCAAACCAGGATGTTCCCATTTGGAAGGAATTTTCTTTTAGGGAAAAAAAGAAAATTCTTGTTCGATTACTCTTTTACCTGCAAATGCAATGTAAGCATTAGGTTCGGCAATAATGGTATCCCCCAACATCCCAGACCAACAGGAACAGACTGCCCACTAGAAGAAGGAACGTCTTTCCTTACCTGGTCCTTGTTTCTCGATTAAACTTTAGTAACAACGAAAATAAAAAGCTTAAGTAGTTTTCCCACCCTGTATTACAGTATTACTGCATCAAGAGTGAGCCAAGTGAGGCACCCTTGGTGCCTCATAGTGAATTTCTCTTTACTTATCACAAAAATTTATGAGAATTACCTTCTCGAGAGTATAATCTTGCATCTTTTCACATAGTCCATCCAGAAGTTCGACAACTCTCAGCTCGCTGACCCTGTTTGATATTATTACAGGTAGTGCATAACTATCAGCCAAATCTGATATAAACTTGACAATTACACGGTGCAAGACTTGCCTCTCTAACAAAGAAAGATATGAGTTCAGGAAACCGAGTTAAAATATAATCACACAATGCATGCCCAACGACATAAACAATAAAAGGGCATTACTTTACAAGCGACCTTGCATGATCCTAGAAAGAATAAGAATAAAAGTGATAAGCATTACTTATAATCGATGAGCTTTCCTTCACGTTGACCTTTAGAATCCAAGCGATGCCTCATATCCAAATGATTCCTCGGTTTTTCCTGGACATAACCAAGACAAGGAGGACAAACCAAAACTTTAGCACGGACTCTCTGCAGTTACTTGAATCCACGGAGTAAGCATCATGCACTCACTCACATTGGAAAGACCGATTTCCAGCTCTCCCTGCCAAAAACCATCGGCACCAAAGTTAGGTCGACGACCTACTCGAACTCGCAAAACTTAAAACGAAAACGGAAAATCGGCTTCTCAGTGAGAAGCGAGATTCGCCGGTTACAACAGCATAAACCAAGACGAAATTAGGAAACGATCCGTAAATCCTCGCCACTGAACTGAGCCACAGAAAGTACCGCGACGGCATTGCAAGCGGCGCATTTGTCGTCGATGCAATGAGCGAGGGAGAACACGGTAAGCATCGCGAGAATCCACGCCGCGGCGGTGACGGACTCCGCCATCTCCTCCTCCTCCTCCTCCGATCGCTCCTCAGAGTCTCCCGTTAGCTCACAATTAAGTGGTCCATCAATGGAGTTGACCAGTTCGGCAGTCGGGATTCTAGAAATTTCGCCTCTCAATCTACCCCAAGGACACGATGGGCCCAAGCGAGCCCAATTCCGTTGTTGGGCCTTGAATCGGCCCATGGGCCCCTCAGACTCGTCCTTGATCGGTTTTTTTTTGGGGGGGAGGAAGAGGAGATTTTCATTTCACTTAAAAAAGAAATACATGGTATCAAGAAAAAAGCAATCACAAAGCATTACAGTCACGTACAAATTCGAAGATAGATCAACTTGGTATTAGCTACAGGAACTCCTTCCTTCAACAAGAACGAATTTGTAATAACATCATAGCACACTCGATAGCCGATCACCAAAACTCGCATCATCATCGATGATGAGTAATTGTCAAAATCTTCATCTATAGTAACAATTTACTAAAAAATGGTGTGCGCCTAGATTTATCGTACCCAAACACCATCATCGTATAAAGATAACATCAAACACTAATATGTTGAAAAAATACAAATAAGGCCTTGTAAACCCAAGATCAATCTAGATCAAGATAGAAGAACTCCCAAATTTAGATCTAGATCGACTCCATTTGCTTTACGGAAAACAACTTCCTAAAAAATATTTTCTGGATTTTTTAGCGGTTGGGGGGCGAAAAATAAGCTAATCTTGAAAAATATTTTCCTCTTATGAAAAATAGAGAAAAATATTTTTCTCATCTTTTCTTTTTTATTTCTTTCGCACTTCTTTCTTTTTCTTTTTTCGTTCTTCCTCATTCGCTGATGTTCCTTCCTTCGCTATCGTCGCCAGTGGTCACTGCTTGTCGCCCGCCCGCCACAGCCGCCCGTCGATAGCCAAAAATCAATTTCTTAAAAAATGACGAAAATCATTTTCCGACTCATTTTTAAATATTGATCAAACATCGAAAAATATTATTTTTTTCTGGAAAAATAACTTCCTGAAAAATATTTTTCGAAAGTATCATGTTTTTCGCGAAACAAATGGAGCCTAAATCTTGAAGATTCTTGATACGAAGAGATAGGGAGATAAATAAGGGAACAAAGAGGAAAAAGGAAGGAGGGGAGAGAGAAGAGGTAGGGAGAGCTAGAGTCCCTCTCCCTCGAGGACGTTCTACAATGGAGGAAGGGGTTTGGTAGCTATGAGATGAAATAACCCTAGAAAGGGGCGGAGGGCGAGCCTTGTCCTTGATTAGTTGACAAAATTACCATTAAAGGAATGGATAATGATGCCAATGGTTCTTGAATTTTGATTCAATATGTAATATGATTATTGAAATTTTTCGTTTATTTGAACTTTAGTCAAATACGCAATATGGCCCCTCAAATTTCAATTCGTTCAATATTAGTCTATGAACTTTTGGTACATGTTCAATATTGATCTTGAACTATTTGAAAATATTTAATGTTGTTCCTTCATTAATTTAAGATGATTGGTAACTTTGAACATTTTCATATAATCCAACGGCTAAATTGAACATTGATCATGTTGAATAAATTAAAAGTTAATAGACAACATTATACATCGAGATAAAGTTCAAAGGTCACATGGAACAAACTAAAAGTTTCTAAAAATAATATTGCACATTGCGCGAAAGTTCGGGAGCTATCATTATCATTATCCCTTGAAGGAAAGCATCTCTAAATTGGCACGACGCCACTGACTTAGAAATTCAAATCAACGGTTGATAGAAAAACTCGTCGAGAGGAAAAAGCAAGATCCATCTCGACAGTCGAATCGCATCGGCCTTATGCGGGATCCACGACACTCTTACGGGTCGGGAGGGCCGAGCCAGACGCAACCCTGCGTCTTTCGATGGCGATCGACCGCGTCGACGGCCCGACGGGGAAAAGAATGTCCGGCAGGACGGGATGCAGGAGACAAACGACCAGGCTCCCTTGTATGTAGTCTCGAGTGAGAGAGATCAAGACGGACCCATGAAGGGCAGCCACAAAAAAAAGGGGGTCTTTGTTTTTGTTACCATGGGTCCAATGTTGAGACCGCTCCCCAAGCCAAAATCCCCAATCATTATGGACACATGTGGTAACCCCCAAAAAAGCTACTTCTGAGATTCATTAGACAGCCCGGTTTCGTGGTCCAATCTCAAAAAGATTTCTCCATCTGTTTTACCCCCCCTCTTCTCTTGATTATGCAAATTACCCGAGATTAATAAAATGATAATTCTACCGATTCGAATGTCATCTCGTCCCCCCTCGATACGATACGACACAGAAGCATACGAATTCACCAATTTTTCTTTTTGTGGACGGCGTTCCTCCTTTCGCTTTTCCTATAATGTTAGGGCTGAGGCCGGACAACCAATTTTGTCCGTCTGAACGACAGCTATTTTCCAAAAATTTTGTTTTTTTTTTTCGAAATTTTCGGTATTTGGACGACAGAAATGGAAGTCGTTTTCTTTACTTTCCCCAAATCTAAAGTCGGTATTTTCAGCTTATGGGGAGCACGTTTTCTATACCATCCACTAATTTTCTCAATATCCAAATATTGAAAAATCGAAAAATGAGTTTCTGAAAAATAATTTTCCTTCGAATAAACGAACTTTTGATACCATATTTTTTGTTTTTCCCTTGAACGAATTATACGGATTCATTTTGTTCATTCTCATGGAGTGAGAAATTGTAATTATCACCATCACTTCTTAATAGGAATTTTTGCCCCCTTTTTTTTCACTAAAAAGAAAAAGCGGAAAACCGATTATCACTTAATTGCCAACCAACCACCACACTCAACTTTGGAAGCGGGGGCGGGCAGCATAATAAATATATTTTATTAAGTAATAATGACATCCAGGACCGAAATCAGGCGATGGGGGCCCCACCATTTCCGCATTTCCTAAAACCACCCGAGGAAAGAAATTCATTTTCCTGCACTCCGTTTGGTGTCGCCGACCATTCCGCTTTTCTCTGCCCCGCTCCACCTCGCACGTGCAGCAGGCCGCCGGCACGTGCTGAATTGCTCGCTCCCCCTCCACCGCCCCCCGGTTTAGTATTTTCAAGCAAAACGTGAAAAACTTGTGTACTTTTCCCGTGGAAATTGAGGATATCATTCCAGTGTCTCAGAAAATTACAAATAAGATTGTGTAGCGAAATTATAGATCGATATTTGGGTATTACGGGAGTCTCGGGCATTTCAATTTTTTTAAAATATAAAAATGACCCATCACAAGATTAAGATTAAACTCAAGAAATGAAAATCTAAAAGCCATTTTAATGGGAAGAAACTGATTATCGCAAGGAATGAACCAACCATTCGAACCTATCGAATGATCAAACTTACTCCTATATTATATTTGTGCGATGCACCTAATTTTAACTTTCATTTTCGAGAGTTTTAATAACGGCATCCGTCTAAGATCGATGGATATTGATAACAGAATCGTGATATCTTTGTTGTAGTTAAATATAAACACGTAAATACAATGTACTTAATTGATATCTTGGATTCTAATGGGGAAAGGAAGAAATTAAAGTTCACTATTACCAACAAAACAGGGGGTGAGAGTGGTGGGGCGAAAAGGAGGAGGAGGAGGAGGTGAGGAGTCATTTTAGAGCAGCGATGCTGCGTCGCTTTACTAATTCCACTCCGACCCACCCAAATTTTGTTTGGATCAAGTAGAGCTCGAGGTTGAAGGTTCACACTCTCTCTCTATCTGAAAACTTTTCCCATTTAAGGACTCCCTCCCCACACACCCAGATTCCACCTTCTCTGTCTCTGTCTCTCTGTCTCTCTCTCTCTCTCACACACACAAAAGCAAGCGCCTTTGAGCTGAAGCCCAGCATGCCCCATTTCTGATGGAAGCTTTTCATCATCTCCTGATGCTTCCCAGGGAATTCGCCATCTGGGTTTCTCGGGCAACGTCTCTTTCAGGTGATTTTGGAAGTTTTTAAGAGTCTGATGGACTCGATCTTGTCTGAGGAATCGCTCTTAGGGTCGTCGCTTCCTCTTGTCATTGTGATCCGGGCCCTCTTTATTCCCCTGTTCTTGGGTTATCGTTGCTTGTCACCGTAACTTTTTGATTTGGACATGTTAGCGTGGATTCGAATGCTCTCCATGTGAGTCGGGTTTGATTCGTAGCTTTGTTCGGATGGATCTGCGGATCTGGTTTTTGGTGGTATTTATGGAAAGTTTGTTCCTGCATTTCCTCTTCTTGATTTGTGTTGAAATTCAAATTTTTTTTCATGGGCAGCAATTAATGAGGTCATCTAGTTGCTGGGACAAAAAAGGGAAAAAAAAATCAAAATTAGCTATGAAAGGATGAAGAATTTGAACTGTTGTTGTCATTTTTGGATTAATGCCCTTGGTGATCTCATACCAACATAAGGAACTTCATCACCTAAGCTTTGAGTGTGTATTGTTTTCAAAGTTGTTTATGCAGTGTGAGGTGTCTGTGGTTGCTGCATTCTCCAGGCTGATATGATTAGTCTTCCCCCTTGACTGTGGCTAGGATAGTGTGTTCAAAGTATTTCTTTCTCAGCTTAATTTCTTCGTGCTTTGCTTTGGAGGGTGGTAGATGTTATAACATGAATGAATCGTAATGTGTTACAGTGAGACAATGATTGCTTGGACCTGCAAAACGTCTGGTGATCAGCATGCTAAGTAGATGGCAGGCGAAAACTATTTGCGTCAAGATTTTGAGGCCTTGAGCGTATCGAAACGTCTCATGAGGAGTGTCAGTCACAAATTGAGGAAAAAGAGCTTCAAAAGTGAAGATGAAGATGATAATGTTGGAAGGGTTTCGATGAGATGTTTAACTTTATATGGCAGAGGGGGAGGTTGCAAGGTGGGTGCTGACACAGGTGAGGAATATGGGGACCCAAGTAGTAGGAGAAGGTCAAGTGCCAGTGAAGAAGGCAGAGGATATGGTACCATATGTGGTACCGAAGAAACTGGAGTGGACTGCTTCTCATATGGAGTAAAAGAGAGATTTTGGAAGAAAAATACCAGAAAGGATTTACAACTTGAAGAATCAACCTATAACAGCAGAATGCACATTTTTCTTCCAGATGATATTCTAGAGATGTGCTTGGTAAGGCTGCCACTAGCCAGCCTCATGAATGCACGCTTTGTGTGCAAGAAATGGAGAAACTTGACTTCTACTTCACGCTTCCTTCAGATGAGACGAGAAGGCTTGCACCATAATCCGTGGCTGTTCTTGTTTGGTGCAGTGAAAGATGGCTATTGCTCTGCTGAAATACATGCGCTGGATGTGTATCAGGATCAGTGGCACAAGATAGAAGCTGATATCCTAAAAGGAAGGTTCATGTTTTCTGTTGCTAATATCCTGGAAGATGTCTATGTCGTAGGGGGTTGCTCTAGCTTGACCAATTTCGGCAGAGTGGATAGAAGCTCATTCAAGACGCACAAAGGAGCCTTGGTTTTCAGTCCATTGACTAAATCTTGGCGTAAAATTGCTTCTATGAAGTATGCCAGGTCAATGCCTATCTTGGGAGCTTCTGAGGTCCATCCAGATTTTTTAGCGATTCAGGGCCATCAAATCCGGCAAGAGAGGCGTTTTAATAGGTCAAGGATGGGTGGTGGATCAGATGTTTATGAGGACCCTCACAGGCTTTCTCTAAGACGTCAACCCAGAAACACTTTTGATGAGAATGATTTGTCGTTTTTTCCTGCTAGAAAGCCACACAAGTTGGTCAGGCAAAAGATTGATCAATCAAGCACAAAGAGCTCTAGAAGGTTTGTGATTATTGCTGTAGGGGGGCTTGGCTCAGGGGATGAGCCATTGGATTCTGGAGAAATATACGACTCCGTATCTAATAAGTGGACAGAAATCCAGAAGCTGCCAACAGATTTTGGGATTGTTTGCTCTGGAACTGTTTGTAATGGCATTTTTTATGTCTATTCGGAGAGTGACAAGCTTGCAGGATATGACATAGAGAGGGGATATTGGATTGGGATACAGACTAGCCCATTTCCTCCACGTGTTCATGAGTATTACCCAAAACTTGTTTCTTGCGGTGATCGGCTATTTATGCTCTCAGTGTCTTGGTGTGAGGGGGATGGTCAAATAGGCAGGAGAAATAAGGCTGTGAGAAAATTGTGGGAGTTAGATCTCATGTATCTTGATTGGAGTGAGGTGTCTGTACATCCCGATGCTCCAATGGACTGGAACGCCACGTTTGTAGCCGATAGGAACTCCATTTTTGGGGTTGAAATGTTCAAAATATTTGGTCAGGTGTTGGATTTCATGACAATGTGTGAAGTGTCAGGAAAGGGCCCCAACTGGCGTCATATATCAAGGAATCAGATGGCTCATGAACTCGACGCATCATCTTGCATGACCAAGTCTCTGGCTGTGGTCTATTTGTGAAATCCCCCTAATGAAGTTGCTACTCACCCAGATAGTTTCTGATTTCTATTTATCATTGTGCAGAGGTTTTGAGCATGCATTGCAGATGCAACATTGAGTCCTGCATTTAATTCTTTGATGAAAATGATTTTTGCATGGGTGACTGCCTCCTGGTATGTCTCTCATCACTCTTTCCTCTTGTGCTGTGTTTCTCAGATTGATTGTACTGGAGGCGCGCCTCTCCCATGTGTAGCTTTTGATGTAAAATTTCATTTCTCCAGTGTCAGACTAATTTTGTACTTTAATTGTTACCTTCTTTCGCATTTTCTTATGCTCTCAATTGCTTCTTCACTTTGGTTGTGCTAGTTCCCAAATTGCCTACATGACCAGTGAAAACCTCATGCCAATCTGATCTAACAAAAGGCTAGTCTGGTATTGATGCTATTAAGTCCATCTAATAGAACACTGAAATGGGGTGTATTTCTGATCTGAGTGCCTGTGGCCGGAATCAGTGAGTTGCTCTTTGTACTTGTTTCCACATTGGCAGAAAGGGGGGCAAAGAGGAGTGATTATGATGACTTACCGAATACATAGTTCTATTGTTCATGTTATTTTCCATTGCCATTTAAATTTTTGTAAAGAAACGCGCTGCACGGATTAGTAGCCCACAGCTTGAAGCAGTCAGCAACTTGTTTATTGAATGTATAGTGAGGGTATACCATTTCCGAACAAGTGGGCAGAGTGTCTAATGGAGCCACCACAGGCATATTCCCCAAACGAGTAATTCAACTACTTTGGAATGCTTTGGCCTGTTAGCTATTCTGTTCAGACTTCAGGTTGCATATACTTGATTTTTCTCTTAGGAGGCTAGGAGCCATACAAACCAAGGCCTCGGAGTTGAGTTTCAGCACCAAGCCTTGTAAGACATGCTTGCTTGCCTGTGCAGCTATTGACGGAGCTTCTCCTTCTCGTCCCTTTTTTTCCCCCTCATTAGTGTTTGTTTATGTGTTTGATCTGAGAGTCGCAATATCCATGTCCAAAAGTATCATCTATTACAAAAATGCTACTCCTTGCTGATACCATACCTTCATCCAGAGCTATCCAGACAACATTTAGGTGTGAAGAATGCATGAGGCAATATCAAACAGATACCACCAAGTGACGTATAAATCTCTAGATACAAATCCACAATGCCAATTGTCGCTTGGGTTACGTACACTAAGTTGGGTGGCCACAAATTGTATTTGTGACAAAAAAAAAAAACCAGCCTTAGGGGAGCATCAATTGAATTTAATAGGATATTTGGCAGTACCCTTTTTCCATTCTGAACTTTGGAAAAATATAACAAGCATTTGGCGACATTGCCAAGTGGAATCGCCCATTTGTAAATGGAGGACTTGAGAGCTGGAACAACTCATCCATCAAGATTGTTAGCTGACTGAACCAATCAGAACTTGAGAACAGGCAATGCCTACAGTTCATACAAATGAAACAGGACGTATGATGTGCCGTGTTTATGCCATGATCAGGATGTGTTGCTGGGTAGGTGACAAGTTTCTTTCTTCTGTTACATTGCCTAGAAACAGGGACTTCCTCTGTCATTTGGCTTGTGGACAATTCTGACTTCACATCAAAATCCTTCTAGACAATTCCGGATATCGAAACACTCCTAGTTTCGACTCTTCAGGGCAATATGCTGGATGATTGGGACCGAAACGGCCCACATATTAGGTGGGATCGCACCGACAGGAATGTACATTTTTGAGCATGAATCACATGCTCTACGTCTTGCTGTCGTGTGTTGAGAGAAGGAAACAGAGAGAAACCCCTGCACGGATGAAAGTATATCATTCTCCAGATGCAGCCAGACTTTCTTCTTCTCTGACGACAACCAGAAAGAGAAGAAAGGAAGGCCATTACAATCCTACTTTGCTTTGCATGCTGCTTCTCATCACGACTTATGTAAGGATAAGCCAACATGCAGGATGACAATATAGATTTTCGGAACTTCCAGGAAACGTAGGTTCTATTATTCACCGGTTACACTATAAACTATTGTGGTAGAGAGGATGGGGATCATACGAAAAGGAGAAAAGCCCATTTCCGTGCATTAGTAGTTGACATATAATTCCCAAGAAAGATGAGAGCAGGAAGTTTACGGCCAAAACTTATCCAAGAGACATCACAATCAATACACATCCTCGAGGTGTAATAACCGTTGGACGATCTTGCTAGAGAGCCAAAGATTGGAACTGCTTGATCAGACAGCATTTGTGAAGCAATCTACAGCATAAGAGTCGGAAGCAAAAAGGCAATCCCATCATGATGATACATCCCCTGTTTTTTGTAATTAAATTCCAAAGTCAAATCATATACAACATCGACACTATGTTGATACGACAAATGCAGGTCATGTGAGAATACAAAAGATTGACAGTAGTGGCAATATATAAGACAAGTGGAAAGATCTAAAAACCCTCAAAAGAATTCTGTATAACACTGCCATATACCAAGGATCACAACTAATAAACCGGACCTCAAAATTGAAAGGAAGCAAAGGAAATTACATACAAGGTTGGAGAGCGTTGATCTCATGGGAAGTATCTAAATAGGCCTATCCCATGTTCGAGAAGATTCCCGAGAAGTTGGGTATCTTGTCGACATGCTTCAAGGCCCTCTCAGCAATCTGCCTTGTTCGGTAATCAGCATGTTGGAAAGCATCAACTAGTGCTGTACTCACATTAGGATCGCCAGAGACTTCATATGCTATATCCTCAGTCCGTAAGAGCCTCTCAACTGCCCAAACGGCCCATCTCCTCAGACTATCTGTTCTTTTCTCCATCAACACATTGAAAATAGGTTTAATCCCTTCCACCTCGCACAAGATGGCAACCCCTTGCTCAATATCAACCACATCCTCTAACAATGTGGTTATTGCTGCCAATGCTGCCTCGACCACTTTGTCATTCGTGTGGTCTAAAAGCGCCACCAATTTCTCTACAGCTTGTCCTTCAAGAAGACAAAATGTTTCTTTCAGCGAACATGTTCCTCGGTGAAGCCGACACAATCCTGTTATGGTGGGCTGTTTGCTAAAACATGGAAAGATTGAAGAACAAATTCCTGGTGGGGGCAATTCTGGCAATCTTGTTAAGTTTTGGGATTCTCTAGACAAGTTCTCCAAGGCCATGGCAGAAACCACCTGTACATTGTCAAGTCCATTCGACTGAAGCAATTCAATAAACAGTGCGGTGACATTGTGCTCGCGGCAGAGTTGAATGGCACCTGGTTCATCTGGTAGAATAAAAGTTATCCTCGCTAGGATTCGAACAAGCCCTTCTAGATAGGGTGTCACAAAGCGGATGCCCCTAGTCTCTCCCTGTCGGATCCTTCGCACTCTGTAAATGATCTGCTGAAAGGCACCCTCATCCAGCATCTGCCGTGTGAGGCCCAAATCCCTCTCCGGGAGCTCAGCCAAAAGTCCAGCAGCTACTGCTTGCTCTTCAGTTATGTCTAAATTTTCTGTGACCACTCTCATTAGGCTCCCAAGCTGGCCAACTGTGCCACGAAGGGCATCTGCTAACTCCTGGTCCATTTGCGGGGACAGGTTCTGCAGAAGTTTAACAGAAGCTAGACGCAAATCTCTCTGCGGAGCCTCAATAAACTGAACCAAGCTGATAATAGCACCAGAACTTTTGATGGCAGCTACGACGCTCAGAACAGTAGCAGGAGA
Organism: Psidium guajava; assembly: GCA_016432845.1. Classification (NCBI taxonomy): domain Eukaryota; kingdom Viridiplantae; phylum Streptophyta; class Magnoliopsida; order Myrtales; family Myrtaceae; genus Psidium; species Psidium guajava. The sequence goes on from CM028226.1 coordinate 37,163,030, forward strand.
ATTGGTGAGCCCAACAAGAACCTGAAGAAGCTTACACTCAATTGCTGGACCAGTATTGCTAATAAGGTGGAGCAGATTATGGATTATGTCTTCTGAGACTAAAGTCCGATGGTCTGGTCCCACAGGTATGCCATCAAAATCAATGCCTGAGCTGACAATGTGGGCAAGAATTGTTGCAGACACCTCTTTCAAGCGCATTGGAAGGTGATTTGCACCGACAGTGAAGAGATCTTTGACAAGAGGAGGAAGAATATCAGCATCTACCAACACCTGGGCACTTGCTTCACTGGAAATCTGGTTTAGAGCTTTTAAAGCAGCTTCTCTTGATGGAATGCTGCCGCTTTTCATTAGATTAATCAGCGCAGAGCCCACCCTTCTAGCTACAAGGACCTTGATATCGTTGTTAAGAGCCAGCTCACCCAGACAACTAGCCATGGAAAGTTTAGTCTCTTGAGACCCTGCATCCACAAATCAACAGCATATACATGCTCCCATTAAAATGGTAATACAGGATCATAGTTGCCAATGCAAGACAATAAAGCTCAGGCTTGCGTTAATAATTGACTAAGCAGATGCACAGTTCAAATCTGTTGTAACAACCATAGTGAAATCAACTTAAAGCAGAAAATTTAAGAATCTCCCGTTAGAAGCAGGGCTATCAGCTCATTAACACAGTCAGTCACAGAAGACACCAAAAGCAGGCACTGGATATAAAATATCTAAGATACGAGAATGCTAAGTGGTAATGTCTCCACCAGAATTTCTCTGTACTTAATTTCATCGAAAAACTAGACTGACCCTCACAGAAGTTATCTTGTTCTAATAATGTCCAAACTCCCTCACCTTTGTTCTCTCTGATCTCTCAGAAACCTAATGTTTATTTCAGCTGGGAGCTACAGACTAAGAATCATTAGGCATCATTTCATGCACCTTGAAATGGAGAGGATGAACTGCCTTAAAAACAACATAAGCATCAATTGATTTTTTGCGCGGACAAAACACAAAACTGATTCTTAAGAATCTCTGACAACCGGGGGGGGGGGGGGAGTTTATTCTTAAAAGCACAAGAAAAAGTTCGGTTCACAACTTCTTCAAGAAGCATCATCTTGTTTAATACCGTCAACAAAGAAACAAAGCCACTCACATAACTATGAGTATCCAGAAAAACACCTTCAAGCAGTTGTGTCAGAAGAGGCTGCAGTCTACCATTCGCAGCCATCTGCCGCACATTATTCTCACAACTCTCCAGATTCTCTAGCGTCCTCTCAGCCTTCTCAACAGTCAAAACATTTTCTGATTTGCTGCTAGACATTCCAACCAAAATGAGGATAGCCCCATTTACTGAGCCAATCTTTTCAGACAAGGCCTCAGATTTGGAGAGCTCATACAGCAAAGAAACAGCTTCTTCCCTCTCCTTAGACTGCTCATGAGACAAGAATTTAACTATTGTGCGAACAGTGTCCCCCTCGGCAATTATATCCTGCAAGACATCAGACAGGCAATGAAAATATGCAATAAAACAACAAGCCGTTAAATGTACTTGCTATTCCTAAAAGTCCACCAGTAATATATAAGATTAAAAACCTTAACATCTTCATCTTCCTCCGCCGCAATTCGAAGGGTTTCAAGAGCTTTGCACCGGACGCGACGACTACCGCTCTTCATCATTTCAACAATCATAGGTACGAGAGCTGCATTGCGCACTACATGCTTGTTTATTCGGCTTTTTTGACAAATGTGCTGAATATACCTCAGCGCCTGCACAATGTCACTTTCTGAACTACCCAAATTTAATGATCTCCTTGCCATATCAAGTTGAGCAGTTTCATTTCTAGCAGTCCATTCCTCGATTGTGTTCCTCAAAGCTATACTAGGTTTAAGCTCTGTGCTTCTCAGTTCCTTTTGTGTCAGTGGGCAAACCAACTTCCTTCCATTCTCTCTGCATTCTTTAAACCACTTCTCGATGGCCTCACGTTCAAAAGTTTGTCCATTCTCTAACGTCACTGGATTGTGCATAACTTGTTTAGTCAAAGGGCACACAAATGCATCATAGAGAGGCTCAATATGCAGTTTGTCAAACTGATGGCTTTCATCTGACTGGCTGCCAGTGTCATGGCTTCCATCCCAACTTCCTGCCATCCAATCCAAATCCCTAACTGTGCGAAATGAAGAGAAAGGCTGCATGTTAATTTCTTTTGACAATGAAGAAGAGTAGCAAGATTGTCACCAAATAAGATCGGTAAGGTGATAAATCCCGTTAAAGAAAAAAGTACAATAGCCACACCTGGTGCAAATAAAACGTCACTGATTCAAAACCACCATTTCTTCCCTTAAATGCAACGACACTTGCTAACAGAAAACTCATGCATTGATGAACACTCTATGGGTGGCTAATTGTAAGTCCAGCAGCCAGAGGTGTCATGGTCCATAGGCAAAACAGACATACACAGTAAATTTCTGGTTTGAGAGGTGCAAAACATGAGCAGCCAGATGTATAGTTAATAATGGCATGCATCAAATAATTTATCTGGATAAGTTATAGAGGCTGCTTAACGCTGGTATTAAACTATTTCGCCCATTGCAGTTATGCTATTCCTAAGTAGTGCGTACATATTGATGTGGACACAATTGCAGAAAAGTTCCTGAAGCAGTACAAGAGGCAGAACAAGGAAATAGGCCTGGCAGTAAGATGTGTGTACAACGGAGTGAACGGCTCATAACTTTTGATCAGGAAGGAGTTTCAGGTTCCATAAGGTAACCTCCTGGATCGTTAGTAAATTAAGCCTCAAATAGATAAGATTCCCCCAAATAGCCTTGTGTATATTATTCTTAGTACGAGATCAAATTCAACAAATAATATATACTATGCTTCTGTTGTGATTCTAATCAGGATCTCGATCCCCCTATTCTCCCTAGGTATACAAGCCTGGAAACACTATAGCTCATTCTCATAGCTGAGTAAGCGATCATCAACTGAAAAAGTAACGCACCGCCTTAGCTTAGGATCTAGCATTATAAGAAAGATACAAACTACAAACAGTACAACAGTGAATCGTATCTATTTTGCCCATTGCAGTTTTGCTATTCCTAATTAGTGCGTACACGTTGATGTGGACAAAATTGCAGAAAAGTTCCTGAAGCGGTACAAGAGGCTGAACAAGGAAATAGGCCTGGAAGTAAGATGTGTGTAAAATGAAGTGAACGGCTCATAACTTTTGATCAGGAAGGAGTTTCAGGTTCCATAAGGTAACCTCCCGGATCATTAGTAAATTAAGCCATGAATAGATAATATTCCCCCAAATAGCCTCGTGTATATTATCCTTAGTACGCGATCAAATTCAAAATAAATAACATATACTATGCTTCTGTTGTGACTCTAATCAGGATCTCGGTCCCCCTATTCTCCCTTGGTAAACAAGCCTGGAAACACTATAGCTCAGTCTCATAGCTGAGTAAGCAATCGTCCACTGAACAAGTAACCCATTACCTTAGCTTAGGATCAAGCATGATAAGAAAGATACAAACAACAAACAGTACAACAGTAAATCATACATGGTCAACCATGTTTATACCAGAGTCCAGTCACCATATTCATTATCCACGCACCTTGGCGCCACATCAATCATTCCATACAGCCTATCAAATATCTCAAACGACTACAAGAATTCATATACTTATACTTTTTAGGCTGCGTGTGTTCATGTAAACTAACATATGTCTCTGTATATAATCTTGCTTGCTACCCAATCAAATATGGTTAACATTCCAATCATACTGTACATAAACGAACCAATTTAGATGGTGGTAAAATGCACAATCATAATGTTTATGAAAAACACTGGAAGAGGGAGAATCACTTACACTACAGCCACATGTATGAACCATCAATATTTTATACAAAACTGATTCCTCATGCTCTCTCTCTCTCTCTCTCTCTCTCTCTCTCTCTAAACTTTTGCAGTTGTTTCAGGGTCTCAAAATCCATTAGTTCAAAATGTTTCGCGGAAATTTCTATTTTTGGGCTTGTTTTCAGCACTTTTTGACCCGTTTGTTATTTCTTTGTCGTTTTTGAGACTCTATATTACAGTAATTAGGTCAATCTTTGGTATTGACCTATGAATGTGCGTGCAAGTTTCCATTGTGTTGCCCATGGTCAGGCCAGACAAAATTATCAAGAGATAACAACTTATGATTCTTTAATAGACTTCCACATAAACATAAGAAACACAATATGCAACTGCAATATGATGCCCTTGCCACACGACGATATGATCATCAATGAATGGCCTTTTCCTGGGTAATGTGTGTTTACAAAGTTTACACAGGACTTTCCGCACCTTAAAGGGTATAAAGATAGGATAATGGTAAGATTCCATTCATGACTTTTAATTGTGTGAGTTGATGTGAATAACCCCAAAGAAGGGACAGATTTGCAGCCTCTTAGAAGAGAACCAACATGGAATGAGTTAAACCCAGCTACCAAGCCAAGGAAGGAAAACACCAGTACAAGGCAGCCGCCAGAAATCGGCTCAGCCTATCCATGGTCAGGCTTAATTTGCGGCTGAATCACTGCTTGCCAAAGCTAGAGCTAAAATACAGTCGAGTCAAGAACTAAGCTCTAGTCCCTTCCAGCTCAATCAATTAACTTTCCTCATCCGCGATTGCCGATCACAACTTCGATCGCCGCCACACAGCTAAGGTACAAGATTGCCTGTCTAGCGGACCAGTATAACCGTCACAAGTTCCCAATTCCAGTATGACGGAGGGGGGGGAAAAAAAAAGAACCCAAACTTTTCCAATCTCGTCGTAACCGCGGAAAAAGACAGAACTAGACAACTGGAGAGGACCGAAGTAGCGGGAATGCGATTACCTCGCTGCGAATTCCACCACGAGCGGCTCGGAAACCCTATTCTCAGCTCGATGATGCCGTCACATAGTCCTCAGGATAGAACCATCGCAAGTAAGCGCGGAGATCGCCGCAGCTCTTACAGCCGGGACTCGCACGTCGTCGAAGACAGAGAAGGAGGAGGAGACAAAGAAGAAGAAGAAGACGACGACGACGACAAGCTAAGCTGAAGGAATGGCTCCGATGATTCGCAATTACTGAGACGACGCAGGGGCGAGAGAGAGAGGAGAGAGAGGGTGGGGGAAGGAGGAGGTGCGAACAGTGGGTTGGAGAAAGCAACAAAGATGAAAAGGGCAAAAAAGGAGGAGTAATCCCCAATTTGACTCAGGATCGAGAGAAGGTTGACTCGGAGGGGAAAAGTTGTCGTTACAGCCTCGCGCACGGACAAACCAACAGGCTGGCTGGCTCCGCCGGGGGAATGGCTGGCAATCGTTATCGTCTTCCTCTTCCTTCTCCACGTCTTTTTAACTGCGACGGAGAGAATCAAAGGGGTGTGCGAACCGGATCAGATTGGGACTGGACCGGATCACTCAGGCTGGTTCAGTCCTTGACGAGGCAACTTGGGTCATTTGTTTCATGGTGGATCAGACTAGATCGGATCACCCCAAAAAATTATATATATATACAATTAAAAAAAATAGAATTTTTGAAAAGTTAGTTAATTTTTTTTTTCATTTTATGCTCGATACACATTCTTTTCCTCTCGCTCGACACTCGCGTCTCGCCTTCGCAACGCAGCACTACTCCTCTCGTCTTTTCCATCTTTGTCGATATGCATTTTCCGATCGTGTTTTGTCTTTACTCAATCTATACTTTATCTTGACTATATTATACGAATTCATTATTTTGTTCGCATTGAATTCAGTAAAATACAAGTGTAATCCCACTTTAACCTTGATTCTTTTCAATTCGAAGAGCACGATGTAACAGCATAATCCTATTTCAATTGTTTTAAGTGATTTTCTTCTTAATTTAGTCTTTTCTCATATTTTAAGATTGTAAGTACTCACATAATGATTGTATGATGATTATATGTAAATTTTATTAAGTTGGATAGTTGAGATTGAAAATTATTAATTTAGATTAAAGGGTTCCATGCACGACCCCGTAATCAACCAACCAGCCGCGGTGTCACCGCCTTCCCCCCCCCCCCTTTCTAGATGCACTCTTATTGCCCGTTTTACAAAATCTTACCCCTCCAGCAATCACACTATGGAGTGTTTACGTGGCGGTCATGAGGTCAATTGGGGCGCGCATGGCAACCATTCTGTTCCAGAAACTCATTCTGAAACAGAAATAGATTTTTCTATTTCTATTTCAGAATGAGTTTTTGAGTCAAAAAATTGTGTTTGATAACGAAACTAATTTCTAATCCTAGAACAGAAATTCGTTTGACAAAAATTGAAAATTTCTACTTTTCCTACGGGCGGCGACGGCCAGCGACCGGCCGGGAACAGAAATCAATTTCTGTTTCTCTGAGAAACAATAAATTTTTGTTTCTGATTTCTTGTCCAAATCAATTTCTGAAACACTTTTTGTTTCGAAAACAGAAAAATAGAAAGAATTTATCAAACGAATTTCTCTTCCAAAAATCATTCTGTTCCAGAATACTTTTCATGCGGGCGCTTGATCTCTTGAGAGACGCCATAGAAGTCACAGCATCCCCGCCCCGAACGGGGTGGGCCGGGGCCGAAAAATAGGAAGGGGGCGGGGGTCCAGGCCTTTCAAACGGGGTCGTTTACCCTAGTTCTTTCAGTGATGGTGAGCGGCCTGGGCGACTGGGGGGTGGTGGGGCTGAGCTAGTTGTTAGCGTCGATGGGGACGCCAACAACAAGAGGCGACGCTATCGGGTCGGCCGACGATCTTGCTGTCGAGGATGGTGCAGGAGCTCTGCCAGTCGGCTTTGCTGGAGCCAACGCCGTTGGGGTAGTGGACGGAGTCGGTCCGGGGCGGCGACCCGGGCGGGGGGTTCGTACGGATGACGGACCTGAGGCTAGTCAGGTTGAGGAGATAGAGACTGCATTTTCCGAGTACAGACAACCTCCGAACGAGAAGGGAAGAGAGGAAAACGTGACAAAAAAAAAAAGAAAACAAAGAGAAAATTACTTGACTAGAGAGATAAAGACAGCTTGGAGTTGTACGCTGACTCCAGTCGCCAACCGAACCTCCGGTCACCGAAAATCTCGCGACAGAAAGAGAGAAAGAAGACTCCCGTTTGCGTTCAGTCACGTACCTCCCGAACGTAGAGAAAAGTCAAGGAAAAGGAAAAACAGGTCGCCGGAACCTCGGGTCTTCGTTTTCTCTCTTCTCCGAACGAAGAAGAAGAAATGAAAAGTAGGGAGGAAGAGAGAGATTCTGCAACGCAGAAACGGAGGGAAGGAGAGAGCGAGAGAGAGAGAGACTAATGGTGACAGTGAAGAGGGGAAGTGATTGGACAGGTGGGACCCAGCTTGCCACGTGGCGATCTCCGAGAGGTCCGACTCAGAGATGCGCTGGCGCTCGAGGAGCACCCATTGTCTTCTCCCCCGTTATTCAAGCGTTAGTACGGGTCTGCCGCGTCTGTCGCGACGATGATAGAGAGAGAGAGAGAGAGTTGGAGTTGTATGGCATAATGCCGTCGCATTAATGAATGGGGCATGCCATGTGCTGAGAATGCAACCACCGTGCATAAGTGATCTCAAAACTTGGTGATATTGCGAATTCAGAAATCTGTCGGCTCGGCGACTAGCTCTCAGAACACAAAACCGACGCATCGGTACCAAATCGAACCCCGAAACAACATCTTCTGCAGGCGCTTTTTATCGGTGGCCTAGTCAAATGGGTTGAAAGGAGAACCTCAACAGAAGTTCTTGAAGATCCAAAAAAAGAAGCGAAAAAAAAGGAAAATTCCTAGAATCTAAAAGAGCATTCCACGAGGGAAGCTGCTCGAACCCATGGACATACAGCATGTGACCACATCATATCGGGCATCAGCAGATTTCTTCGGCGAATACGATGTCGTAGATGAATTGCACTGCAAAAAAAGAAAGAAAGAGAACAGACACCTTGAGTGGATAGCAATAAGGAGAAAGTTTAGACATGTTGAAAACACGACAACAAACAAATAGACCAACTACAAGCAATGGCAAGTGAAAATCCCAATAGCCATTCAAAAAAGGCAAGTGAAAATCCTAATGCTAACTAAATTGAAAGTTCAAGCTCAATGAAGCACAAGGATTTAGAAGCCGGAAAGACCATTATCGTCATCATTCTCGTCGTTCACACCTCAAGTTCTGTAGGTCGAGCGTCAGCTCTTGCGCCTCACTAGCACAAAATCAACAAACCTAGTTTCTCAGTCAAGGGAGAACTGTTGTACCCAAATCTTACCCAATCCGGACATGATTCAGTACTGTCAATAGCAGCTTTTCAGCTCAATTGCTCTGTAGTGTTTGAGATTACTGGGAGGATCAGCATAAGATGATAGCTCACCGTTCAAGACATACACCCAACATGAATACGTACCTTCCTCTATGGGAATGTTAGGCTGATCAACCAAAAGTTGCTGGAGAGCATGCAGGTCACTCACACTGCAGTGTGAACCGTACAAGAACAAATTATTAACAGCGTGTGCATATCGGGAATCTGTATGGTAATTGCAAACTCTACGTATTCCTTGGAAACCATGCATGAACATGAACAACTGTACATCAATATCCCTGGATGGAGATGATGGAAGAGGAATGAATGGCCAAATTATTGATATTTTCCATGCAAAAATATGACTATACAAACTTGAGATGATACAATACTCATTGCAGCCTCAGCCACTAGAAACAATTTCAAGTACCTTGGTTTCAAAACCAGAGTTGAAAGTGCTGATACAACTGAGGATTTCAGAAAATACCTGGCAAAACAAAGGAAGATGTTCTAATAAACATATCAACTTCGAATTGCATATACTTCGATGCTGGGGACCATAGGCTATGCTATTTGAGCATGTGAAGAAAGCCGAATGCTAGGACATAGATAATTATAAGAACTAAAAGAACCTCAGAAATGAACAGATGCGAGCATCTAATAAAATCATCTCGATTGGGAAAAAGTCATTGTGGTTGCTCAAGTGACTGATGCTGTACTAGACTCATATGAGAACTCATTCTAGCTGAAGCACCATATAGGTGAACAACCGTCTTCCGAAGTTCAAAACTCGCAATTTGCTTTATTCGTGGGAATACCACGACCCTGGCCTTGGAGGTTGGAACAAAATCTTGGGCTGCAGGATATATTCAAGCTCTGACTGCTTTGCTCAATGAAAACCTCAAGCATTTTTCTGCCAAAATAAGGTCTCTCCACTCCACAAACAAGATGGTTGTCTTTCCAGAAAGAGAAGTTGCATACTCGGAGCGGTGCATCTCATAGAGAATCATAAGTCCATCCAAGCAATCTTGAAGACATGGTTTCACTCCCACTCGCTGCTGCAGATGCTTGACACTGAGCTGGCCAGATCCCCCTTTAACAAGTTGCTTGCTGTCTCGATGGATCTTTTCAAGAGACATGACAACACCATGAAACTCCTCCCTGAAAATTTAACCAATCCAATGACATACAGCCAAATGAAAGTCACAACTAAAAGTATATATTGTCCTAAATCTGCATGGCTTGGTGGAAGCTAAAAGATTTTCCTGAATTCTTTCATTTTTTTATGGCTAAAAAAGTTTGGGAGTGACCTCACCTGGGTGTTACCACAAGGGTCTCACACCTTTATTAATATTTGGCTTGAGCCATACTACTCTGCCCCACATTTCAACCCAAAAGTCTGAAGCTCGCATGCCCATCACGGGCACCAAAATGCTAGCAGACAGAAAGTCTCTTCACGCGAGGTATGCTGCCACTAGACAACATAGCACAAGCCAGTTCAAAGGTCCGCTCACGACATAAATCAAACTCGTGACCTCATGGAAGACGAGTGACCGCTTACCACTAGACCAACTACCTAGCGGTAGAATTCATGAATTCAAGGTGCTAAAACCAGCACAGACATTTTGCCAAATATTTGGTGGGCATTGTCCAGACTTACATGGTCTTCCTCATTGAAAGCAAAGTGGTTTCCAATGACTCCATCTGCTTAGTCCAAACAGCTTCATCAATCCCACCAACAGATTTCAGGGCACCATAGTTTTTACCATCCCGAATCACCTAACAGCGAGATTACTAGTTTAGTTTGTCTGTACCATGGGAAAAATATTTTTTTCAAAAAAAACCGGGAACAAGAAACATTGAATTCACAGACAAAATCCAACGACAATACCTGTAATCTGTCCATAATCGAAGAGGCGTTTCTGAACTGCGAGACCAGACGAACTTGAAGCTCCCCCCAGCGACCCATTTCCTCCCGGACTTTCCTGAATTTCTGCTGGAATTTTCTTACCTCTGCCTCCATCCTTCTCTCGACTCACGAAGTTTTTTACATGCGCCGATCGGCAGTGTATGGAATTTGCAAAAGAAGCGAGAGATTCACAGCAATTCTCAGATGTTGGTTCAGGCTCCCGTCACGTTTAAGCCCTGTTCAAATGTCTCTTTCGCGTCGGCAGACCAAACTGCAGTATCCACAGGCACGCCGTGCATCAAATGACATGCAGCATCGAGGACTTCTTGACCGTAAATTTTCCGTGTCAGATACACAGCAACTTTTAGACTTGAACGATACTCCACGTGCAAAATGGGTGAATGGGTTCGGATTCGGCGTCGGGTCATAACTAATCCGGCCCAAATTGTTAATGATCCAATTGTGTGCATTACAAATTTCTTAACCCATATTCCACCCGTGCATTAACTAAAAACATTTCCATATGAAAATTTATGTCTTATGATTTTTCTAATAAAATTATATTATTAAAACACTCTCATACGATAAAATGAATATTTTTATAATTTAAAAAAAATTTCCTTTTTTCTTTTTTTTAATGTCAATCGAGGGTCACGGGCAGACCCATCTAAGATCCATTAAGTTTTTAAACAATCCATTTGTGATGCAGTCAAAATATGTTCTCAAAATAGATGTAAAGTTAATGCAAGAACTCGTTATGGATCAGCCTTTATGAGTTAATGAAATAAACACTTACAACTCTTAAAAAGAGATAATTTCCTAATCTGATTAACCCATAATGCAGAATCGACTGCCGAGGAATTCGAAGTAATAGACTTGTCAGTCCATTATCAACGAGATGAGATCGAAAAAGTCGATTCGCAATTCTCTGGGATTGTTTTTTCTGCTGAACTATTGCAGCCATTTCGCTTGGAGCAATTTGGAATGCTGATCTTGACACCTGAACTCCACAGTCACGTGCTGCCACAAAGCATGCATGCACGCCCGCGTGCAAGCACGGAGAAACGATGCAGGGGGGCAGGATGGATAGGAGCATAAAGATATCTTAAGACTAAGACTAACTGTGTTCTTTAAGTAGAGTTAAAGATCAGTAAATCACAGCAAGCTTGCAAATAAGATGCTGCACGTTCCTCTACGTGCATCTTTGAACAGTCCGTCCAGAAGCTAAGCCTATGAAAGTTGCCATTGAGACTCCAGAAATGCCAGCAAGAATTCCAGGAACATCCAAAGAATCCCAACCTTGTCGTAGGGCCTCCGATGTTGGCATTGGATGCCAAAGTTTAAAAGCTTCGGATCAAAGCGACACAGCTTTCCAAATCCTAGGATCAAAGCGAACATGAAGACGACAGGAGCTGTGTCGACGACATTCGAGAGGCCACCACTAGCTCCCACCGGGAATTGTCCAATTGCATTTGTAGTTGCTGTTGTATATTTCAGCAGTTTTTGAAATATTCCTTTTACAATGGTTTTGATAAAATTATGATCGCAATGATAGCAATCATTATTTTCAACGGTTGATTTTCTTACAATCGTATAACGGTTTTCTAATGATGAGCTCTAATTTTGGGGAGCTCAGAAGTTGGGAATTAAGCTCAGATATTGGGGAGCTCAGAAGGTGGCGAGCTTAAAAGTTGGCGAGTTCAGACTTTGAGAGAAGTCTCAAAAGTAACGGTTTTCTTAAAAGCTTTTTTTTAAACAGTTTTGTAACGTGTGATTTATTTCTTCATAAACTTTCCATTATTTTACAACGGCTTTATAACGATTCTATTTTGGTTGAATATAAATTGAATTTTAAGAAACAATCTTTGCAGAACTTTTTGTGAACTTCGCGTTATATTAGAGAGTTTTTTTTCCCTTCTTTCATTTTCTACTTTTCTAGGTTATACACATAGCATTGTTCATGTTCCTTCTAATATTCAGTGCAAAATATAGAATAAGGTCTGTTGTATCTTAGGAGGATATCTACTAAAAGCCTTACGCACCAAGTTTCATACTTTGATAGGCGAAATTATCTTTAAGAACAATACTTACACACCTCGGACAATTGTTCTTACGTTTTTCGTCTTTTCCAATAGATTTCTAATGATTTTTATTTTTGATTTTATCTATTATTTTTCCTGCAGTTACATCCAACAAAGAAGGCTTGAGATCGAAAAAAAATTTCACAAAGTTATACAGGGGAAGTGATGATAAATGGGAGTAACCAACCCCAGCTACTGCATTCTAGGATGTCAAATCCCCTAGATGTTTTGATTCAAAAGCTTATGCTGGGGAGAACTTCTGCCACCATCAAAAGAATCCCTGGGGCCATTATAAGTCGTAGCATCACCAAGTATACAAAGAATACATCATTATGAGTCGTTCAAAATAGCTGACAGATCTGTGTCAAGCAGCCCGAAACAGATGCATAAGTGCTGATGACATCCGAAGTAATCATTACGTGCTGCCTATCCTCGGGATCATAGTTCTTATTTAAATGTAAATGGACAAACAAAGGCAAGCTGAGCAGAATCAAAGCAAGTAGCACGTAGTACGTACACTACATACTGAAGAATATCACATTGAACTGCCGTCGTCAAAATGGAAACTTCAACCGGTGCTTGTTGGGAGTATGCAGGTTGATTCTCTATAATTTCACAGCAAGAAAGCTGCAGGTGTGCTGAATCGAGCATGTCAAGCACACAATCCGTAACGGAAGGGAACGTTTACCTAACACTTCCCGATTTTACACTATTGCAATCTGAATTCAACAATCCAGCCAGCCATTTTCACCCAGAAACAAAAATTGCAATTGTATGATTTACTTCCTAAATGAGTATGGAAATTTACTGATATTTTACTTCATAACATAACACCCATCCGAGTCACTAATAACAAGTTGAAATACTACAACAAAAGCCGTGTAGTCTGATCCGCAGTTATGATTATTGTGGTTAGAATTTTGGGTTCCGGACCGGATTAGTAATTTTTAAGATTTTATAGTGAAAGAATGTAGTTTTGCTTTGCTTGATGTGAAAATAGAAATCAATGTGTTTTGGTAATTTGATTGAAGACTTAATAATCAGCGAGTTTAAAGCAACGTGACCAGCTAGCAATTGACAAGGACAGTGTAATTTTCTTTTCTCAACATTGGCTTGAGCCCGTTTGACAGTCTCATTAAACGTTGAATGCTGATTTGACCCCACTTGATTCATTTCGGCATCAAATATTCAGCTTAATTCTCTTAAAAATCTTCAACTTTAGGTCGAGTCTCAAATCTATCCCCAACTTATTTTTTTTTTGTCTCAGAAAAAACACTAAACTTTATGTTCAATCCCAAATCCGCTCTGAACGTTTTTTTATCTCAGAAAAAAAAATCCTTAACTTTAAATCCAATTCCACATCTATCCCAAATTTTGTTTTTCTAAGAAAAAATCATCAATTTTTACTTTAATCCATAATTTCATATCCCAAAACCGTTTTAATTTGGAGAGTTTCTTTATTGGAGTGGATTTGTCATCCATATGAAAATGTCATATCGGTATGTACTTATCGCCCCATTACTTTGTTAGTGCGGGTTTTTTCATCAATATGAAAGTATCACATCATGTTGAGATTGGACCACAGGATAGATTTGAGAACATATTAAAATTTTTAGTTTTGTTTAGACAAAACAAAATTATGGGGGTAGATTTAAGATTGGGCCAAAAGTTGAAGTTTTTTTTTTAACAAAAAAAAAGTTCAAGTTAAATTCGAGACTAGACCTAAAGTTGAGATTTTTTTTACGGAGTACGCCTAAAATATTCACAAAATGAGAAATTCACTCGATGAGTTAATTAAAGAATGGATAACCTAATTTATTCTATGGGAGAGATATCAAACGAAAATTAGAATGTCATCAATTATGTTACTAAAACCGTCAATGCTATCCAAAATCCTATGTCTGGTAAAGGATATTTTTAATGCCAAAACTTATGTATGAAAATCAATTTAGTGCCAAAAATTCCTGTCGAATCACTTTAGTGCCAAGTCGAAGATAAAAGAATTACTTTGATGCCTATTTTAGCTAAAAGCGCCACGTGTAATTAATAAATATTTTTTAATATAAAATGAAATTTTAAAAAAAAGTCCTCGTTCACTTTAAAATAAATTAAAATACATCAAATTTAAATTTAAAAATTAGGTAAAACTTAAATTCCTTGAAAATAAAAAATGTATTAAAAATAAATTTAAAATGTAACAAAAAAAAACCTAAAAAATAAACAGGCGGCGAGGAAGCCCTCCCCACCAACTCCCCCACCATTGGTGGTGGGCCATGGCCCGAGGGTCGCCAGCCCTGAAAAGTCCTCACCGCCTGATTCTTTTTTTTTAAGGTTTTTTATTACATTTTTAAGCTTATTTTAATTTTAATTTTAATAATTTTTTATTTTAAACGAATTTAAATTTTAGCTAATTTTTAAATTTGAATTTGTAGTATTTTAACTTAAAAAGTTCAGAAGTTCGCTTGGCAATTCACATGGCACCTCACGTGAACTTATTTTTTTTTAACATCATTTTTACATTAAAAATTTATTTATTAATTACATGACGCTTTTGATCTAAATAGATACAAAAGTAATCCTTTTGCATCTAACTTGGCACTAAAATGAATCGACAAAAACTTTTGACATCAAAATAATCTCCGGCGATAATTTTTTGACATTAAATGTATCCTTTTTCCCAAATAACTGTAAGCAAGATACATGAAGCCCAACATAACAGGGCAAAGTCCGCACCGAGTCGAGCAGCGACCGAAGACAAATCGGAATATATATATCACAAGAGTCCGTACAATCAGTATTAGACACGCGAAAAGAAAGCAATTTTTCTTCTCGTCTCCGCATCCTACAATAATGAATACATCGTCCCTACGAAAAGCCAAGGCCACATCGAATCACATTACAAAAACCCAGCTCTGTTTTCCTGCTATACAGCATGAAAAAAACATTGGAAAAAAAAATTGGCATACGTAACAAGCTAAAAGGGGAAAAGACCCGGGGAAAAAAGACGAGGAACATTTCGTAACAAACAGGATGGAAATGGCCGGCTAGAAGGCGTTCCAGTTATCTGAACTTTTCTTCGAAGTCTGATTCTCCGAAGAAACCTTAAATGGACCGGAAGAACCAAATGGGTCTGAATCATCGAAAGAAGAGAATCCACGACTGTGGCCAAAGTCCTTGGCGCTATTAATGGAGTCAAACCTAGTGAACCTCTCGGGTTGTTGGGGATCTAATCCGCTGTCGTGGGTTCTGAAGGAATCGAACCTCGAGAAGTTGTCATAGTAGTGATCCCCTGCTTCGCTGTATCTCGGTGAGGAGTTGCCAAATCTAGATAGAGGAGTGGCTGGCACAGAATCGTCGAAGGCAAAACCACTCCTAGTTTGGAAAGCATTATCTGCTTGTGGGGAGCCTGTCCGGTTTACTCCATAGTCACTTGATGGAAATGAATAATCTTCATGTTTCGAGTCCTGCAATTCCTTAAGAAAGACAATTACAAGAGAGAAGCAAATTTTTCCTTTTTCGGGTAAAAGGGAGAAGAATTGGTTTTGAGTCAATCAGGATTGCAAACTATATCTTCTTTCTAGAAGGGTGCAATTGACTTTGCACAGACTAGAGACATCCAGAAATGTCATGCCAAAATACTCCTTGAGAAAACACATTAATTGAAGATGTCAGCTAGGTTGGACAAGCATAGATAGTGCTAAGGACCAGATTTCACGATCCCCCCTCCCCTCATTAGGGATCATAAGATTGTGAAGGGCCATCCCATTAAGTAGTCTAGTCACTTCACAGTGTTGAAATTGTTTTAGGACTCTCTAGAACGTGTTCAAGACAAGCAATAGGGATTGGGATGTCAATTGCGACGGATTGGGATGTCAAGTGCGACTGATTGGGATGTCAAGTGCGGCAGGTAGGGAAGAAACAACATAGGGTTCTGGCAAGGTATTTGCTTGTTCCAACAAGTACCTTTTCATAAAGAGACCCATCTTTAACCAGGTTGATTCAACAGATATTCAGTGGACATTAGGCTAAACACAATACGCACGACCAAACAGAAATATCCAACAGTTAGCACCGTCTCACCTTGGAACCAAATCCCCAGACTGAGTCCACGTCATCATTATTGTCAAAGGCACCCCAGGTTGATTCATCAAAGCTTCTGCTCCAGCAATTTAAGATATTCCCAGATCATCATGAGGCCAAATAGAAGGTTCAGTTTTAGGTTGCAAAGGCATAACATTCTCGTGAGGAAAAAATAGACAACCTACCTGTGTGTTTCAGCATCTGCATCAGGACTCTTTTCAAAATGCCCATCTGAAAATACTTGAGATGGACTCCCTACAGAAGTTCTACCTACCGGACTTTCCTGAGGGCTTCTTGCTGATTCATCTTCACTATGGGCGTATTGATATTCATCCTCAAAAGCATTTTCCACGGTACCCAAAGAGTTCCGAGGCTTTTCATCAGGATTTGAGATCGAATCATGGGCATAACCATTTTCCGTAGAAGCATTCTCTCTCTCGACGGATGCTGATTTTGTTTTTGAACTGATAGAGACGTTCTTCCCATCCAGATTCAAGTCATTGACAAAGCCTGAAGGAGAAAACTATAATCCTTAGATCACATGCTACTTAAAAGCCCACTTTTCAATGATCAAAAGAGCTCAAAATCAGTCTGTGAAGGAGAAGCAGACACTGCTGGAAGATTTGAAAGAACAAAGTCACAATCGGAAACCAATAATGCACCTTCATCTTCAAACTTATCCCAATCTTCATCCCAAACAGCAGCTCCCTCCTGAATCCCAGGCTGCCAGCCTGAAACATTAGTGCAAGTAAAATAGTGATCACACACTCTTGGTCAGTAATTTCAGTATGAACAAAAAAAAAATTCAGAGAAAATACAGCTAGTATAGAGATAGACAATTTAAATAGCAATCAGGGGTCCTATAATTCTTCCTTCGAGATTGTCATCCAAGTGAGTTGAGAAGGACTTCGTATGAAAAGCCACGAGAGTAATGAATGTCCAAGGAGAACTGTATCTATGAAATTGTTTAAAATATATATTGTTTGAACTGTTTACTTTCATCAATTAAACCAAAGAACAAGTCTTCTAATGCTGGTCCAGTTAGTACAGACCCATCCATTCTGCATTTAATGGAGAAAGAAAGGAAGTTCATCAACATGTATGAAAATATCAAGGTGCTCGCACACTTAGCATTGACAGAGAGAAAGCTAAAAACTTTCATATACACAAAAAAATGACCAACTTTGCTTGTTATGGTGGCGATCCGACATGAAATCAAAAAGGTAATAGACCCTGCAAGCCCAATTCAAGTAGTTAACGGTAAATCTTAACTGGGGCAATTCCTTAATTAAACATCATGCCAAAGTAGTAATACTATACATTGTGGTGCATTTCATTGATGAAACTGCTAGCTTTACTAGGCTACTCCTTTCAGCATCTAATTTAAAAAGGAAGCATGAACTTTCTAAGCATACTGCAATGCCAGAACGGATTCCTTATTAGTTAAGGAACAGAAGGCAAGATCAGATGGTAAAAAGAATCCAAACAAGTAAACCAATTAAGCAAAACATCATAAAAGGAAAACCTATTAGTTCCTTCCTCATGTAAACAACTCAAACCTATTAGTTAAGCGCCAAGCTTAAAAAGTACCGTTCGGAAGCTCAAATAGTGCAGTTGATTTGACATCTAGACCATGCTTCTTGCAACGTTCTGTCAAAGCCTTCATAAGCTCGTCAATATCTGATTGGATGCGTTCAGCTCGGACCTAATATGAAATGCTAAAGCGTTAGCAGAAAAGTTGCAGAGTATCCACAGAGAAAATCCTAAAAGCAAACAACTCGCAAGTATAGAAACATGTACCTGAAGAAGGCCATCTGCACTGCCGCCTTGTTCCACTGTGATAATGGCCTTATGCAACTCCATTTTCCTTTCCTGGAAGAGCAACAGATCAGAGACATGAAAATAGGGGAGAAATAAATGTACTGAATGTTAGGTCAATAATAGAAAAATGCAGGTTTTTTAGGAGGGCACAGGAATGATGCTTGCCAATTTATATAAGGGAAAAAAGAGAATGTAAGTTAAAACGCCACAAAAGAATATTGTTCAGCAATCGGAAAAAAGGAAGGACATTTTATTTAAAGAAAAGTCAAAGGGACAACTGTGTATAAATGCCATTTGCCAGAGAATTGTTAAAGCAGGAAGCAGAAACTACGGAAGCAATCTGCGAGAGATGGGGACAAGTAGTCACAACTAAATATTACCATTTTGGGGGGGGGGGGGGCAATTGGGACCACATGAACTAAAGAGAATCAATCACAGTCAATTCTATAAACCAAATATTAATTGAATTAGAATTTATCAGAATGACAAAGGACATGTAGGCACATTAGAGTAAAGATTAGAGCGTCTCGTTAAAAAAATAATACAATATGCAAAGACCTTGAACCCATTTCCTTTAGAGAGGGCTTATAAATTTACTATGGAAGCAAACCTCTAAAAGAATAGTATTCAGGGAGCAACCATTTATGTTCACTTTCAGGGAGCAACCATTTATGTTCACCATGAAAGCTCATATTGGTTTGTAAAAATTGAAACAGGCATCATCATGTATTGGTTATTCCACATTACAGAGATGCAACAACCACCACATTCCCAAATTATCAGTAGTAAGTAAACTACCTGAAGTTCACGAAAGGTTGCCTCCTCGATGGTTAACTTAGATGCTATTTCTGCGACTTGCTTGTACTTCTCTTCATACTTTTTGCCAAGTAACTCGGCCTAAAAAGTTACTCAAATAGAACGAATTAAATCAATTCAAAGAAACAATAATAAAGGAAAGTACATAAAACTGAGTGGAGGAAGTACCTCACGCTTATCTGCAGATGCCCTTTCTGTGATCTCATTCAGTTTATTATCACATCTGCTTTTATATAAAACCTGAGGAATGAAGAGCAAACATCAACAGAGGAAGCATAGGAACAAAATAAAAGGGAAGACAGAATAAAGAACAACTAAGTAAAAATAGAGCCCAGACACACAAGAATCACCATGAACTTTGCAGCACATGCAAGCAATCGTTTTTCGCTGACCAAAACACGTAAAAAAAAATTGACCGGTGAATTTCCAGATATAAAATTGGTAACTGAACATTGACTAGGTGAATTGTAATGTTCTTCTCAAATAAAGTGTCCGGATAGCTTAGTGCAAAGTGTTTTGCTAATGTCGGGACCCCATCACACAGAATTGCTGCGACAGAAATGGGGATCTGTACCGACAGCAAAGCTGCAAACAGGATATGAAGACAAAAAGCAGATCCTCCTTTACATCGAGATCATAAATTTGTGTCCTTTTTTTGTCACTCATCAGTTTAATGACCACATATGTAGTCAAAATGTACTCTGAAAAAAGGGGAAATGATGCCCACAAACTCCGCAACAGCAAGGCTTTTCCCACAGTATTTGCATTAAATATCATATTTTGACAGCACCCTACTCATAATAGGCAAAGAAATCAGGACAAGTTTGAGCAAACAACATGCAACCATAAAGTTTCAAAAATGTTCTTTCTTGCTTAAAATGAGTTCATGTAATATTACAGCAGCAATTTGTCTTGTGATGCATGTAAAATGATTTTTGGTATAAAGAAAACTGTCGAGATTTAAAAAAAAAAATCCACTGCGTTCCAGGCTTCTGCCTTCAAGTTCACTCAACCATACAAGATAAAATAAACTATGTGTAATTCAAAAATATAAAGTCAATACTGGGCAAATCTTCTACCGGGGCAAATATAGAACGAACAATGCAATAACCTCTGCATGATTTGAAACCATCAAGACTATACATTTCTCCACCTCATTAGCAAAATATTAACAGAAAATACTCACAAGGTCTTGCATTTTCGTGCGGTAAAACTCAATCTTCTCCCTTGAATCCAATATCACTTTCTCCTTTTCTTCCACCTGCCATCAGGAAAGAGTATTCCTTTCACTTCAAAAGAAAAGCAAATGGCCAAATCAATTCAAATCTGAAAAGGATTTAAATGACAGAAGGATGTAAAAAGACTCATAATCAATATTTCAATATCACATCATAATCCTTTCAACCAAAAGTGAATTAAAGATAAGCACAAGCAAATAAGTTTATTTGAGCAACATAGTTTATAAGATTATATTTGCTCTATCCAGAAAAATCTATTAGCTTTATGGAGAAATTAAAATATGATGCATATACTCTTACGTCGACATATATTAAGAGAAACACAACAATAAACAGGACACATTTGAGAGGATCTGTTATCTCGCGCTCTGCTTTGTGTAAGCCATTTCAAAAGCAGAACATTTAGAAGAGACTGAAAAGGGACAGGCATTTGACAAATTTTCTTTCCTTTTGAAAGAACATCTAGAAAAGAACCTAGATTTTTTTTAACACATCCAGCAACATCTCATTTGTCCGTCAATGTTTCAGCAACATCCCATACTTAAAGCAAGAATAAAAATTGAAGACGCATGTCAAAACACCAAAGAAAACACAGGCATTCGGCAAAGGTTAAAAAAAGAAAAAGGATTATAAGTGCATCAAGAAATAATGTGTATGCCTTTTTCTCCCCAGTCGTTGCCTCCTGAGGTGCTGAACCAACTGAATTTTGTTCAACGTTGCCAACTACGTTTGCAAATGGATCCCCTAAAGCTGGTCCTCTCAAGTCGTGCTGATTTGTTTGCTTCACAGTGTCTGCCTTAGGGGTAGGAACCTGCATTCCTGGCCTCAAGCCAGTTCCAGGAGCCAACGGTCGAGCACCTGGCATCCCTTGCTGTGGCCTAAAACCTAATATAGAAGCCACCAAACACCTTATCATCATATCCCTTGTCCAATAAAGGACCATCTCTAAAACAAGAAGGCAAATGTGGACAATACCTGAACCGGCACCCCAAGCAGTATTTCCATAAGCAACATTCGGTAAACCGGTCATTGACAATAGCGTTTCATCATACATGACATTACTAGGAAGAGCTGTGGGAAGAGGACGACCCTCCCTATGTCGCTCCATCATATATAGGGCAAAGCAAAACTCCCTCAAAGAGAGCATGCTGTCACTATCCTGATCAGACAAGTCCCACACCTGCTTTAAAACCTCTGTCACCACAAGGAGATCACATATCATATAGATGATACAAGACAATCAGAATCCTAAAAGAAGCATCAGAATTCACAGAGCTTATACAAGATCTCAGTGCAAAAAGCATGCATTAAGATTTCTATGAATGCAAAGCTGATAATAGTTTATAAAAATGTATTCTCTAACTTGACATTTTGCCTGCGTTCAACTAAAAGAATAACTTTGAACGCTGCAACTGACCTTCAAATGGTGGTTGATATATAACGAACATGGACAAAGCAAGGGTGTGAACAACTTTAAGCTTTTATATAATGACGATATTACGCAGCATCAGTCTTAAGTTTATACTTGCACTCAATAGATACAGCCTTTTAGTGATCATGCTAATTCACATGATGACTAACGGACATGGGTGATCATGCTGCCTAACATGATGGAGTAACACATACAAATATAATTGTGCGATGAAACAGAAGAGAAAAGGGGAAGGGGGGAAGTACTTTTATCTATCGCTTTCATATTCAAAATAGTAATTTAGAAATAACGGAGAAAGGAAAGAAAAAAAATGCATACAAACGACTAACCAACAGACTCAACTATTTCGACCAAAGGAACAAAAAAAAAAAAACAGACTCAACTACAAAAAGGTAGTTTCCTGAGGGCCCAACCACATTAGGGTTCCCATTGTCATAAGACCGAGGGATATGATGGTATCATAGCATGGATTCCATAGTTCCACCACGGACAAAGGGATTCAGTGATTTCAGCAAGCGAACAATTCTTTTGAAAGCTAGGAAGAGCAGCAAGACTGGACATTATAGATATTTAGCAAGAGGAAAGTCAACTACTCCCCCATGAATTCTGCCTCCTAAGAAAACTAATGCAACAGGAGTAGAGAAAAGAGATTGAGAGAGAGCATACAATTACCGAAATCTGACGTAAACATCCAAATTACGTTCCTATTTTGAATGTTGTAAAATTCTTTTCTTTTTCTGCATATTTCTTTTTGTCTATTCGGCTAAAAATCACATCTTTTCATATTCCCTGTGAGTGTTCCCTTCCAGATAGCAACACCTTTCAGGCTCTTGTTTTGGTTGTAAAACATGAAAGACGTTTTGATGATATCACCATACGTATGGTGGCACAACATCAAATGGAAAGTCCAACAAGACATTATCATAGGCACCAAAACTAGCAAATTGAGACCAACAAAATAAACAAACACAGAAAATGGAATATGTGAAATAGTTCACCTCTTGGTAGCCTCCAACTCAGAAATAAGTTGCGAGCCTGCTCGCCAGTAATCTTCCCATCTCTGTCTGTGTCTACTTCCATAAAAACCTTCATGTATTTTTGAACATCGGATGGCTTCATCTTTGGCCAATTAAGCTGATTATCACTGGAAGAAGAATTAGCTACTCCAACTGAAATTCCAGCCAATGCGAATGAGGAAGAACCTAGCGATGGAACCTGCTCTCGTGGGTTCGAAGGCAAAGGAGGACGTTGAACCTGACTGCTAGAAGAAGGCTTAGAGAATGAAGTCTGCAAAGCATCCAGTGCATTGGGCTTTACAGAAGGTTGGCCTCCAGAAACAGGAGTTATAGCAGAGGAGAGAGGTGCACTGACAGTGGGATTAGTTAGTGCAGAAGATTCTTGTTTAGATGGAGAGGGTTTTGCAGAAAACAAATCACCTCCAAAAAAAGAATCTGAAGAAGACCCATTTCCAGAAACAACTGGTACTTTAGGATCACTGGCCATTGCCTGTGGAGATAAAGAAGGTGGAGTCTGTGGTTTTGATAAAGCCGACAGAACCGAAGAATTAGTATCTCTGGATCCAACTGATGCCCCACCGCTCCTTCCACTGGTCCAATCGCTTGAAACGTTTGCGTTTGGAACACCAGGACCCATTAAACTACTTCCCATGGGAAATTGTGAACCCACATTGGCCTGTGGCGCACGGAAAGCACTAGGAGCAGGCATAGGTTGAGCCAGTCTAACAGGTGGTTGCTGTTGTTGTGAAGGAAATCCAAAGCCAAAACTCTGAGATGCTGGTTGAGCTGTCGCTCTCATCTGTGGGGTTGCCGCAACAGCTGTAGTGCTCACATGTGGTGCAGGTATGGCAGCAAGATTGATTTGTGGAGGGGGTATTTTAGCAGCAGCAGGGCCATATAATGCGGCCTTGACTATCTCTGCTGTTAATTCCCTTTTACTCTGCGCTACTGTAACAAGCTTCAAAGCATTGAAAAATTCAGCCCGACCAAGGAAGCCAGAATGGGCCTGATCAGCATGCATCCATATCTGTGGCAATGGTAACATCACAATAAGTCTCTGTTAGCATCAACGCAAAGCTCAATGAGTTCCTTGACAAACAAATGCTAGCTAATAATGCTAACAACTAAGTATTGGGAAAATCGAATGATCAGACCTGACTGAGGCAGAATGGGTAAACAAAGCAAGGAACCTTGTTCTTGACT
Organism: Psidium guajava; assembly: GCA_016432845.1. Taxonomy (NCBI): domain Eukaryota; kingdom Viridiplantae; phylum Streptophyta; class Magnoliopsida; order Myrtales; family Myrtaceae; genus Psidium; species Psidium guajava. The sequence goes on from CM028226.1 coordinate 37,186,928, forward strand.
TGCGGATCATAAAAAAGATGGATCCCCAACTGCCTCTTTTCAAATGTGTACCATGAATTCTCCATAAATTGACTGTATTTTCATAATGCATATTACTTGACACAGAAGAAGACCAAGCGAGCCTTGATCATTGGACCTAAAGGAAAGACCCATAACTTAACAAGCTCAAAATCCCTTACTACTAGGTTGTCCGACCATCAATCAACTAAGTTCCAGCATTGACGCGAGAGTTCGCAGATTAATCAAACGACCAGACAATCCAGGTCCAATTACAGTGATTCGAATCGAACGAAACTGGAGTTTCACCTCGACCATTTCAGATTCATCTCCTAATCCATCTACTGACGCAAATCAAGGGGGGGGGGGGGGGTGGGGGGGAAGGCCATCACCAAGACTCCCGAACAAAGCGATCGCAACAATGAACCAAGAACCGACCACAACGGGAGAAATCCAGTTGACTACCCAACACAGCGAAGACACAGAGGAGTGAGTGACCTGAGCAAGTACGTGCTTCGGCAAGTTGGATCCTTGGAAGAAGGCGACGGCTTCAGCCCCGCTGATCCTGCCATCCCCGTCCAAATCTGCTCTCCTGAAGTAAGCCTCGAATTGCTCCGTGCTCCCCGCCATTCCGCCAACTCGAACCCCGAATCCAGCCGGCTGCAACCCAACCGAATCGAATCGAGCACGCGCAATACAGAGAATCCTTACAAGGAGAAGCGATCGAATTGGAAGTGTTGTTGGGCCAGATCGAGGCGAGACGGCGGAAGAGGGATCGGATTGGGGAACGAATTCGTCTGGATTGGGAAGCGCAAATAGGGTTTTGGAGCTCTCTCTCTCTCTCTCGATCGAGGAGGGAAAATGGCGAAAATGGGAGACCGCCGACGGAGCAACTGCGGACGGTGGACGAACCTTTCCGAAAGTCGATAAAATCGGTAGCGAGATGAAAGACCACAGAGCAGAAATTCTCTAAGTTCGATCTAAAAGCAAGTCCACAAAATACCAAAATTTTGCCAGCTTACTTATAACGAGAACAACACATTTGTAATCAAATTAAGCTCCATTTATTTTACTAAAAATTATTATTCGCATAGATTGAAATAAAGGTCAATACCACTAAAAATCTCAAACTAATACATCTGTGATAAATTTATCCGAAACTAATACAACAGTGATAAATTTACCATCCGTTAATTTTTATCAAATTTTACCATCAAATTATTGAACTACATGACACATGATAATTATGAGGTGTATACATTATCCTCTTTTTTACATGCATATCAATCGAAGATTTTTCGTGATATTAACTCAATTTAACAAAAAGTAACAAAAAGTAATTAGTCACACGTGTACCATTTTAAAAAATTTTTGGTAAAAAATTTAATTTTGGACAAATTTATCACAGTTTTAATCTATAAAAAAAAATAATTCGAAACAAATTCATTACAAGTGTACCAATTTTGAATTTTTAGTGATAAAAAAATTTAAATAAATTTATCATAAATGTATCAATTTGATACTTTTCAAGATTTCAATCCTCAAAATAATCAATTAAATAAAAAATCTATATTTCAATCATTTACATTTAATATTTTTTAATAAACGACCAACATTTTTTTCCATTCATTTTTTAAGTAATACAAATGATTATTTTTAAATATATATTTTTCAAACCATTAAGGTTGTGTATGGTAACGATTCTGATCCCAAAAACTGATTCTGATTAAAATGAATTTTTTTTATTCTGTTCCTGGATGAGTTTTGGAGAACCAAAAACGCGTTTGATAACTGCACAAAATTTATTTCAAAAAACTGTTTCTCTTTTTAATTTTTTTTCATTTAAGTCAAATAACTATGTAGTTACTTTGTAAAATTTCATCCTAAATAAAGGCTAATTTCCAATGCACACAAAAATAATTTAAAATACATTTATTTTTTTAACATATCATAAATAAAAAAAATTTAATACATGATTTTTGAAGTTTGATTGAAGCATGAGACACGTTTCAATATTAAGGAGTCATTTTTTCTTTAAATGTTGCGTTGTCCAAATACATACAAACATAATAACAAAATAACAAATTATCTACTAAAAAAAGACCAAATTGTCTTTTTTCATATGAAGTACGAGTCATTCACTATCATTTTGCAATTTTTGTCCTAAACTCAAATGGGTGTTTGGCTCCAATTCCACATGTAGATGGCCACATTTTATGACACACGGCTATGATTATATATGTTACCATCCGCATGTTGGATGCCCTCATCTTTTGCAATATTTTTTTTTTGTAGAAGATTGAAATTTACGAAATCTAGGAAATTTAGGCCTCAATTTATGAAAATGAGGTCAAACTAGCATAATTTAAGCTTTTTTCTATTTTTAGGAAATTTCTAAATTATTTGTGATTTTTAAAAAATTTTCTAATTTTTTTAAAAAATTTTATTTTTATTAAGTTGAGAGAAAAGTGATGAGAAAACTGAAAAGGAAAAGTGAAAGATGTGAGATTTCATTATGTTTTGTGACTGTCAAAAGTAATTCTTTTTTCAGAACCAACTTTTTTTTTGTTCTGGATTTTACTCTAAAACTGATTCTAATTCTCTAAAACTGATTTTGGGAACAGAATCAGAATCAGAATTATTTGGGTTTACCAAACATGATTCTCATTATTTACTGTTCCAGAGAATAAAATTAGAAAATGAGAATGGTTACCATACACAACCTAAGCCTCCAAGTTTTCCTTTCAAATACAGCAAAGAGAGATAATACAATCTTTTTTAGCTCATGCGGACCGGGGCAATTTCTTCCCCTTTTCTTTTTTGAAAAGATAAATTAAATGACCAAGTTGAAGTAAAAACGATCTCACGGTTTATTGGGGGTAAAGATGCTAAAAAATCTTGAAGTATTTGCGACAATTTGGCCTTTGAGAGATTGAGCTCGAATGGCCAGACATTACCCCAGCGGCAATCAAGCACACACTTCGTAATCCAAACCAATATTTACTGGTGTTCCTTAGACATGACAAATCTGAATTACGAGTTCCCAATTCAAACATCATATTACTCCTGAGAGTGGATCATGGGATCTCGTATGATTCTGACGCTTTTCGAAACCAAGCAGATTGCTATCTTTCTTAAGAACAGCATGGCCAGTCCATACCTCGGACCGATGAATGACCGAAGCATCCATCTTCGTGTTTCCATTTTGCACACTGACCTGCAGTTTCTGCTCTAAAATTCTGAAGCAAAAACCGCAAAAACCAAAACCGTAAAATTCTCAGCAAGTGCGTCCTAAAGTACACACATGCTCCAAATGCTGGGGATATGTATGGTCGAAGACGTGGACCCAGATTTCAATATGAAAATGACCCAATTCGCCAATCTCTTATTGCCCTAAACATGTTTACGTTATTTTATGTTTCTCTTCTAGGGACTCACTTTCAGCTTTCTGCCTCATCATCGGGTTCGGCATTGGCTGCTGGCGCAAATACTTGCCTATCATTTCAAACTAGACAAAGCTACCATTGAGTACCATCACAGATGTGGCCATTTGCATGCTCAGGACGTGTACTTCCAGGTCGGGGGTCCTCCTGTTGAGGATGAAACTTGCTAGTCAATCCAAAGCAGAACCAATCGTTGACGGACATCTCAGAAATGTGGCTAAGCTTGCACGCCCAGTCATGACTGGTGGATCTTCCACTGCTGCCTTGAATCCCTGGTTGTTGATGAAGATTTCCCACTGGTCTAAGGGCCCAATGATACCTGAAAGTTACCAAAATTGCACACAGATGCCAATATAAATCAAAAACCTTAATTTGTGTAGGCAAACTAGGCGATTACGAAGTAATGAACTTGCTCAAATCGTGATAAACTTCGTGGCAAGTACCTCATGCGAAGAGAAAGACCAAGCTAAGCAGGCATTAACTCTAGTTATTCAAGAAAAAGAGGAGAGAAAATGCAGCCAACAAGGAAGGTTATTGTAAATAGACATTACCATAAATTGCTACACAGGAAAATATTAACACTAGATCTACAATATCCACATGGCAAGCCATGAAGACATCTAGTTAGGAATTTCAGCCCTAACAGGGGAATTAGTGCATATTTCCAAACATGAACTCGGGGTGCACCCACGATTCCCTAATACAGGTCAATGGCAGATGAAATTGAGGTACTAAATTCATGGTATCTTGAGTTCTGATACACACTACTAAAAAGGATACAAATTTGAGAAAACAATGTCAACATATTAGACCGAAGTTGAATCTTGTCAAAATCACAGTTTTCAATGGCGGCCTATTAAATTCGTAGATCCAAGACAATCACCAACAGTTGGTCTTTTCAATTCCACCAATGTTCAAAACATCAGCCAGACAACATTTAGCCTTTGTCGATCAAAAAACATTTAGCCTTTCCACTACTAACCTTCCTAACCATTCAAATGAACTTTGCTAGACATTTATATAAGTCGAAGCTTTTATATACCACCCTTCACTTGTTTTGTCTTTTTCTTCCTCTGTTGTGCTACTAATTTGAGCAAAACAGAGGCCACCGAATGACCATAAGATTTGACCCAAAAAAAAAAGTTTTTGACCATATGAACTTCTCACAATGGTGCAAAGACGCAAAGCATCAGCATGTAAACTTGTCAAACATGTGAACTTACCTGAAGTTCAGAGATCAAGTGTAAACCATCATATGCCCAGTCTTTGCACCATAAGGGGAAAAAAAAAACACTGATAAACTCAGGAATGCAGAAAAGTCCACATAGCTAGAGAAAACAGAAAACAAATAACATGATGGATGCAAGAAAATACCAACTGTTGCCAAAACTAACAAGTTTAATAATCAAAAGCACTGGATAGATTACATGCTAGAGCCTGATACTGACACAGCAGCAATCCTTGTACATGAGACCACCGGGCCTAACATTGAGTCAAAAATATATATAAATCAAAGAAGAAATCAATCAACTTCAATTAACCTAAACTATCGGATCATACTGAAACAAAAGAACACCACAAGGCAAGGTAAACAGAGATTCACGTATAATACAGCTCAGAAACATATATGCACTGGCATCGATGGTAAGTGACACGGGCCGAGGTCTTCATGCCCCAACCGGTCGATCATTTGGTCAAGAAATACCCCAGGACTTGCTATGTCTGGGTCCCCTAGGGTTTTTCTAGGGTTTTCTACTAGAGTTTTTAGAATACTCCGGAGAGGGGTAATCTTGTAAATATCTCTAGTTTCTGAAATGTTCCGTACTTATGACGGTGGTTAGGGAGTCAGTAGATGGATCCTGAGCCATCAGAGCCATCAGATCTAGGAGAGATTCAACGGATGTAATCCGAGGCCCTCTATTATATAAAGAGGCCTCCTCCTTTTCATTTTAAGGAACCGACAAAAAACCGACATAAAATACAAAGGCCTTCTGCCAGAGTTTCTCTCTAAAATCCTCTCTACGCGATCTGGGTAAAAATAAGCTTAGCTTGGGCGCTCCATCGATCCAAAGACACCTAAGTCGCCGCAGGAGTCGGCCCTCCGCAACCGGCCCTTGAGAGCAGCCCCGTAGAGACGACGGTTCATGAGATCGCAAAGCGTCAACCTGGTCAAGAGCATGGCCAACCAAGAAGAAGTTCAAACCAATATCGTGGAGGCAGAAAAACCCCAAGAGATAGTGCCACGGGAAAAACGTGAAAGATCAAGACGACGTGAAGAGTCAGCGGAAGCGTTAGCCGCGCTCAACGAAAACTTCTCGAAGATGAGAGCCACGATGATGGAGTTGGTCGATGGACTTGACGACGTCAAGGATCGGATCGCCGAAGTCGATAGAACGCTTCGCGACGACTTCTCCCTCGTGATGAACGGAGCGATCGGTCCACTCCAGATGAAAGATGAAGCTCTCGAGGCGTCGATCGAAGCCTTGAAGCTCAATTTACAGGAAAACGATATGTCCCATTAAGCGGAGATTGAATCGCTGAAGATTGAGATTCAAGGGCTCAAGACTGAGTTGGTCTTGTGCAAAACTAGCATCGCAAACGGTGCAACCACTACACAAAACGCCCCGAGAATTGACGTGCCAAGCCCGAAGGACTTCAAAGGCGAGCGATCAGCAATAGAGGTGGACAACTTCGTTTGAAGCATGGAGCAGTACTTCTTGGCCATGGGCATAAGCGACACTGCGGCTCAAGTACGAGTTACTTCACTATATCTCGCTGATAACGACATGTTGTAGTGGCAATTCATGCTCGATGAGGCGAGAAAAGGCTCATCCAGCTACATTGAAACCTGGGACGAGTTTGTCTAAGAGCTTAGGAATCACTTCTACCTTGAGCATGCTCCCAAGAAACTCGTAGCAAGCTGCATCGCCTAGAGCAGAAAAGAACAATCCAAGAGTACGTGAAGGCGTTTTTCGAGCTCAAACTCCAAATCCCCAATCTGGGTGAAGAGGAGACACTCGGAGCGTTCATGGACGGACTCAAGCCGTGGGCGCAGCTCGAGCTAAGGCGACGGGATGTGAAAAGCATTACAAAAGCCATCTCTGTGGCCGAATCGCTGGTCGATTTCCATAAGGCCGATCAGCACAATGGCAGCAGCGGGTGGAAGTCTGATCGTGGCACGGAGCGCAGGAACGAAGAAGTCAATTCCTACTGTGGTAAAATAGACCATGGTGAAAGAGAAAGAAACTGGGGCGAAGGTTCATCCAAGCCTTCCTACCAACACCGGGGTAGCCGACCCCAAAACTACATCAACCAGGAGGACAGGTTTAAGCATCCTTCCTCGCAGCCGTTCGGAATCTGCAAAGGCGGTCATTGAACACAGCTTTGTCCAAAGAAAAAGTAAGGTAAAACGCTATACTCCGTCGTTACCAAGGAAGGTAAGGAGGAGGAGCAGGAAAAAGAGGAACCGAGGGAAGTGCGGCTCGGTACGATTCAGAAGATCAACACCGTGTGGCCTAGTTCACCACCAAAACCATCTCCGAGCACGCAAACCCTATATTTTGTGGACGTCAAGGTATACGGGAAGACTCTCTAGGCCTTGGTGGACACGGGGGCGACAGACGTTTTTCTCTCGAGCGAGGCGGCGAAGTAGCTGAAACTTCGCATCGATCCATCCGATCGTTGGTACAAACCAATCAATGCGGATGACATACTAGCTACCGACGTTGCTCGAGGCGTCAAGATTGAAGTCGGCAACTGGATAGACAAGCTCGATTTCGAGGTAATCCCGCTCGACGACTATGACATGATTTTGGGGATGGACTTCTTTGACAGGGCTGAAGCTTTAATTGATTTGAGAACCAAGTCGATCATCATAACCGATCGCAAATGCCCGACCGTGGTGAGCCTGCGCACCGAGGTGAAGGAGCCAAAATGCATCTCCACGATCCGACTCGTGGATGCCAAGCGAAGAAATCTGATGCCAACCAAGCCGAAGCACGAGTTCCGAGCAGTGCAAAAGCTAGAGAAGATGCCAACCCAGGTGCTGTTTCCGGAGATGGAAGACCTTAGAGCTGCTAAAACAAAGGAGTCGCTGAAGACTCATACAGCGGTCGAGACACCGATTAAGACTCAGGTCCCGAAGCCGAAGAAGAAGCGCTCTCATGGACGAAAGAACAAGAATCAAAACAAGCCGACGACTCAAGAAAAGGAGGCGGGCGGCCAAAACAAAGCTGCTGCTGAAAAGTTCGACCCCAAGCGAGGAGCACCGAGAGCAGCGCTCAAATGGGTGGGGGAGAATGACACGGGCCGAGGTCTTCATGCCCCAGCCGGTCGATCATCTGGCCAAGAAACACCCAGGACTTGCTATGTCTGGGTCCCCTGTTTTCTACTAGAGTTTCTAGAATACTCCGAAGAGGGGTAATCTTGTAAATATCCATAATTTCTGGAATGTTCCGTACTTATGACGGTGGTTAGGGAGTCGGTAGATGGATCCTGAGCCATCAGATCTAGGAGAGATCCAACGGATGTAATCCGAGGCCCTCTACTATATAGAGAGGCCTCCTCCTTATTTCAAGGAACCGACAAAAAACCGACATAAAATACAAAGGCCTTCTCCCAAAGTCTCTCTCTAAAATCCTCTCTCTACGCGATCCGGGTCAAAACAGGCTTAAGCTTGGGCGCTCCATCGATCCAAGGACTCTCCCAGAGTCTCTCTCTCTAGAATCCTCTCTCTACGCGATTCGGGTCAAAACAAGCTTAGCTTGGGCGCTCCATCGATCCAAGGACGCCTAAGTCGTCGCAGGAGTCGGCCCTCCGCAATCAGCCCGTGACAGTAAGTCTGAATTGACATGTTCATAAATCTGCTACCAGTGAGAATGAGAACTTCAGACTGCGCGTCACACACTCCTAGAGAGAGGATGACAATTTTGGGGAATTTCTTGGGGGCAGCTTGTAGCAAGTGAAAACCTTACTAATTAATATAAAAGATCTTATTCAAGATAAAATATATCGAACACCAAAAAAAAGAAGATAAGTAGAGTTGAAACACCACAAAAGAATATTTCCAGCAATCAGAAAGGATAAAGGACATTTCCTTTAAAGAAAAGTCTTCAATTACAAAAGGAAATTCAAAGAAAAGTCAAACGAGCAATTGCATATTAATGCCATTTGCCAGAGAATAGATAAAGCAAGAAGCTGAAACAACATATGTAATCTGGGAAACAATGTGGACAAGTACTTATGCATACAAATTCATCAACATCAACATCACCTTTATCCCAAACCAGTTGGGGTCGGCGGTCGATGAACCCAAAGCAAAAAGCTTAAAATATACTAAAATAAAAGTAAAAATATGATTACCCAAAAATAAATAAATAAATAAATAAACAAACATATAAATAAATAGAAAGCACTAAACAGGGCACTCTGGAACATAGGAAATCCCCCCTTCTACAATGCGGATAGCTTTCCTCCACTCTGTCCCAAGGCAGACCATACGCCAATCTATTTCCCACTCTATTAAATCTTGTTTTACTACCTTCCCCCAAGTAAGTTTCGGCCGACCTCGTCCTTTCTTCATATCGTTTTCTCGGTAACACACTTCTATTTTTATCGGAGCATCTAAGGGTCTACGAAGAATATGTCCAAACCATCTCAATCTATGTTCTCTCATCTTCTCTGCCACCGGTGCTATTCCAACTTTTCGTCGAATATCGTCATTTTTTATCTTATCCATCCTTGTATGACCACACATCCATCTTAACATTCTCATTTCCGCTACTCCAATTTTATGCTCATGTTGCTTTTGTACCGGCCAACATTCAGCTCCATATAGCATTGCAGGTCTTATTGCTGTTCTATAAAATTTTCCCTTTAACCTAAGAGGGATTTTACGATCACACAAAAATCCGGATGCACTATGCCATTTCATCCAACCTGCTTTAATTCTATGGCTAACATCCTCGTCAATCTCTCTCCTCTTTTGCAAAATTGATCCCAAGTATCTGAAAGCATCTTTCTTAGGTACCTCCTGTCCAAGCATATCCACAGGTTCTTGATCATCTCCTCTTGTCGTGGCGAACTCACACTTCATGTATTCCATCTTACTCCGACTTAACGTAAATCCTTTGAACTCTAACGTGTTTCTCCATAATTCTAATTTTGCATTGACCCCAGCATTGGTCTCATCAATAAGGACAATATCATCTGCGAACAGCATACACCACGGCACCTCATCTTGAATATCTTTTGTTAGTTCATCCATAATTAGTGCAAAAAGATAAGGACTCAGAGCCGAACCTTGATGTAAACCTACTGTGATCGGAAAATAACTTGATGTGCCATCACAGGCCTTCACACATGTAGTAACACCATAATACATATCCTTGATTACCTCTACAAACTTTAATGATACTTTTTTCTTCTCAAGAATCCACCACAAAACTTTTCTTGGGACCTTATCATATGCCTTCTCGAGGTCAATAAATACCATATGTAGATCCTTCTTCTTTTCTCGATATCTCTCCATCAACTGTCGTATTAAGAAGATAGCCTCCATGGTAGATCTTTCTAGCATAAATCCAAATTGATTTATAGAGACCTTGGTTTCTACTTTTTGTCGCATGTCATCACAACTGTTTTTCCCACAAATTCATAAAGGTGGGAAAAACAGTTGTGACGACATGCGACAAAAAGTAAATCGATCACGGTGAATTCTACAAAAACAAACATAAATTGCATTAGAAATCTCATCAAAATGGTAAAGGACAAATGGGCAGATTAGAATAAATAGTGGAGAATCTATTGACAAGCATTATAAAATATGTAAAGATCTTGAACCTGTTTCCTTCATATAAAGCAATAAGATAAAGTACTTTAGAAGCAAACTTGAAATATATAGAAGTCAGGGAGCAACCATTTATGTTTACCATGAAAAGTCGTATCCATTTGCAGAAAATATCCAAGGGCAAAAACGCCGTTTTCATATATTTGTTTAGGTTATTCCACAGGACAAAGATGCAACCACCACCATATCCCCAGATTCCCAGTAAGTAAACTACCTGAAGAAAAAAAAAACTATCAAATGGTTGGCTCCTCTATTGTTAACTTAGATGCTATCTCTGCAACTTGCTTTCTCGTCATAATCTTTGGAAAGTAACTCAGCCTATGATGGTATTAAACATATAAAAGCGATTTAAAGGAAACTGTAATTAAGGAAAGTACTATACAACTGAGTGGAGAAAGGACCTCGCACCTATCCTCAGATACCAATTGGTAGCCTCAACTCAGAAATAAGTTGCAAGCCTGCTAGCCAGTAATCTTCCCATCTCGGTCCATGTCTACTTCCATAAATACTTTCATGTACTTTTTAACATAAGATGGCTTCATCTTTGGCCAAGGAAGCTGATTATCACTGGAAGAAGAATTACTGAAGTCCCAGGCAATGTGAATGAGGAATAACCAAGAGATGGAACCTGCTCTCGTGGGTTTGAAGGCACATAGGGATGCTGAACCTGACTGCTAGAAGAAAGCATAGAGAATGACCTCTGCAAAAACATTCAATATGTTAAAAAGTTCAAGCCAAAAGCTTAAGCTAATAGGTGGAGGGAGACCACATGAATATAAAGAGCATTTAAGACCTATTGTCAACCGATGAGGGACATACTTCAACACCCCCTCTCACGTGGATGTTGGATCACGAGCGGCACATGGAATTTTGACTACGCACATTCACATGGAATTTTGACCACGTACATTCATGTGAAATTTTGACCACGCACATTCGCGAAAAGGATAATCTTGCTCTGATATAATGCTAGAAAGTCCAACCCAAAAGCTTAAGCTAATAGGTGGAGGGAGACCATGAATATAAAGAGCATTTAAGATCCATTGTCACCTAATGTGGGACATACTTCAACATAGTGCATTGGGCCTCACAGAAGGTTGGCTTCCAGAAACTGAAGTAACAACAGAGGAGAGAGGTGCGCTAACAGTTGGATTAGTTAGTGCAGAAGATTCTTGCTCAGATGGACACAGTTTTGCAGAAAATAAATCACCTCCGAAAAATGAATCTGAAGTCCATTTCCAGAAACAACAATTTGAGGACCAACAGGGAACCAGTGAATATTTCCAAACAAGAACACAAGAGGTGTACCCCAATTCTTTAAGATAAGAACGGCAAATTTAGTCGAACACCTCCGACTCCAAGCCTCATAACCTCAAACACACTGTTAGCTAATAAACTTATGTCCAGCAAAAAGAGAACAAAGAATTATTCTACACTCAGCATTCCACTTGTTCCAAAGCAAACTCCAACAAAAAAATCACGTTACATAGACTTTGAATAAACAGAGGACTATAAGCTCAAAAGAAAGGAAAGGAAAAAACATCCTGCACATTTCTCTCTGATAAAGAAACCACCACAAAAATTCCCACGCTTGTCAGTGAGCAAAGGAAAAAAAACAGCATGTGACTTAGGCTGGCTGAGCGTGCTTCACCATCTTCTCATTCTTTTCTGCCTTTCCTTGCCCAAAAGAGTCTAGAATAATGCATAGAAAGCCAAATCACCCAAAAAATACATGATGACAATAAATAAATGAAGATGTGTATTCTGTTTATGTCATAAACAAAGATAAATATTCACATGGTACTAAAAAAAGAAAAAAAGCTGCAATGTTGACGTACTTGGTTTGATCTCTCAAGATGTTCCCGACCATGCCAGAATATTTAAGCACTGTGAAGATATACAGTGCAAGAGGTGCTAGACTAAATAATAGCAAGATTAAAAGGGTGGATTGCTGCGTTTTTTAGGAAGAGATTTATGAGATGATTACCTGGACAATTATCTCCTTCCCATGGACAAGAATATGCCTGAGAAGCAAAAAGAATCATGTTCTGGCACGCCAGAACCATAGGCAAACTTAAAAATGCCATCCCTTAGCACGCCAGTATCTGCTTGCATTATCATGGAGGCGTGCATGTTTAATCTTCAAAAACAGCTTGTAAGCTTTCTCTACATTGTTTGAAACCAATAATTTAGTATTTAGTTTGCTATAAATACGCCTGCTAGGGCAAAAACCCTTGCGCAGACACTCCTCCATGACAAGGACTGCATTTTCCAGCTGTCCTATGTTGCAAAGTCCATTGACAATGTACTCATAAACTTCCACATCCAATAAATGACCAGCCTCTTGCATTTCGTCCCACATAGTCAACAGCATTCCACATTTACCAAATCTAGAAAGCCGCATGAGTAGTAACTTGTAAGCTCTTAGAGAAACCATGCATCCAGCTTTCCTTGCCTTCTTGTAGATCATCAGTGCAGCATAAGGTGGACCATAACCACACAGAGGTTCAATAAATGAGGTTACCATCCCAGTAGTGGGAACAAGCCCTCTACTCAACATCTCATCAAACATTTCCAGAGCATCAGCCACTTTTCGAAACTTAAGAAAGGAGTTGATCAGACTTTTGTATGTATCCATATTAGGATTGCATCTTTCACTCAGCATGCTCCTATAATACTGGATACATGCATCAAAATCCCCAATGATTGCAAAATTATAAATCATGGCATTGTAAACGCTCAAATCAAGATCATAACCTTTCTCCTTCAATCCATCAAAAATATGGACAGCATCATCAATCTGACCGGCTCTCCCCAAACCCTGAATGAGATGTCCAAAAGTGGAACAATTGGGTGCAAATCCATCTGCAGCCATTGCCTCTAAATTCTTTTCAATGTCACCTACTCTACCCATCCTTGACCACCCACCTATGATAGTATTGTACGTTGTCATATCAAACGGTACCTTCCCCACCACAGATTTAAAAAGTGAGTTGGCAGCACCCACATGGGAACGTTGGCATAGCGTCTGCAAAAGCACATTTAAAGACTCTGTATCACGCTCCAATCCAAACTCTTCCAGCTTGCCAAAAAGTTCTATTGCTTTGTTCACTCGATGAGCACGCACAAAACTGTCCATTACAATTGAAAGAGTCTCTAAGGTGGCAGTTGTACCATTTGATTTCATTTCATGCATCATCTCCTCCATAAAACCAAAGTATTTTCTTCTTCCAAGTGCTTTCAAAATCACATTATAGCTATGAGTGTCCGCACTAATTGTAGGCTGTTTGAGCGCCCAGTTGAAAAACATTGTCATAGCTTTGCCTCCTAAGTTCCCTCGATTCACAACTCTAGCAACAATGTCAATGTTCAAATCAGCAGGAACATTTGTCAAAGCGTATTCCAAAGCAGTTTTGCTTCTCAGCTTTTGAAGAAAAACCCCCCGGAATTTCTCTTCGGGGGATAAGAAGCCATGATGTTCTCTACTTCCCATCTCGTTCTTTACATAATCATCATTACACACATTGGAAACAGCATTAGGCCAACTTATCGGCAACAACTCAGAGAGTTCATTGAGAATGTTCTTCTCGTCGGCAGGATGGCGATGCTTCACTTTATCACTATTACATAATTCGTTATGGTAGCAATTTGAAGGATCACCAGACATTATATTAGAAAATGATGCTGCAGAGGAAAGCAGATGTGGCATGTGAACATGCCTTCCTCCATTATAACGCACCCGAAGTACTGCAAGCTGATGAGACCAAAATTGAAATGCCATGTGAAGAGAATTTAGCTTGCAAAGCTACGCTGTGCCCTACAATGCTTTCATATGATTAAGAATTATCTTATGGGGCATCACTTGATCCATGTTGCTGTTGGGGAAAGGCCGTCTACCAAATATCCCATCCCATGCTGCTTTGCTACCATTTGCTGAAGGGGACATAAGTTATTTCTGTTGAACCTAATTAAACTTCGATTTGTCAAAACGCACAGCAACTTCACAAAAATGACAAGTTAATTTCCAGCATTAAAGGACCAATATTTAGAATGATGAGCTTAGTATTCAGAAGATAATAGCAATAAAAGCAAGCAAGCCATCTGTAAGTTGCAGATTTTGATGAATATTAAAAGTAAATATCCACTGCAGATGAAATTGAGGTACTAAATTCATGGTATCTTGAGTTCCAATACACTTCCAAAAACAACACAAATTTGTGAAAACCATGTCAACATACAACACTAGAAAGAAGTTGAATCTTGTTGCAATCACAATTTTCAATGGCCGCCCATTAAATTCATAGATGGAAGACGAACAGCAACAGTTGGCCTTTTCAATTGCTCTAAATGTTCAAAACATCACACCAGACAACATTTAGCCATTCCACGACTAACCTTCCAAAGCATTCCAACGATCTTTGTTAGACAAGAAATATAGGTCAAAGCTTCTCTATTCCAGCCTTTACATGTTTTCTCTATTTCTTACTCTGTTTGCTACTAATTCGAGCAAAACAGAAGCGGCAAAATGATCCAAAACGAACACTTCACCAAGGTGCAAAGACGCAAAGCATCAGCATATAAACTTGTCGAGCATATATTAACCATCATATGCTCAATCTTTGCACCATAGAAACAAAACCGCCGAAAAAATTCATGAACGCAGCAAAGTTCACATAGCAAAAGAAAGCAAAAAAAGGAAAAATATATATATGGTCGGTGCACGAAAATAACAATTGTTGCCGGAACTAACAAGCTTGAAGATGCAAAAGCACCATGATAGATTCCATGCAAGCGACCCGATACTGACAAAGGCAAGGATCCATATACAGGAGACAAAAGGACCTAACACGAGTCCCGAAAGAAGTGTAAATCAAAGATGAATTGCCATGACAGAGAAACATACATGGCGTTGAGGCTTTGACCGACAATATTCGCAGGTTGAAGCTGAAGTCCCCCGGATTCAGATATATAACGGCGCACAAGAACACAGCACGTGAAGGACATTTATCTGATCCTAAGGCGAGAACTGCGGACCTCAGACGGCCCGCCAGCGTTCGGACCTAGGAAATGCGCCGATGATTTCTGGAATTCGCCCTGATAGTCGACAGCTTCTCAAACATCTGCTGCATAGTAAGTCGGTACATAAATAACTATACAGACACTAACACGGAAGAGGAAATAGGCGCTTGTCGATTTCTTGGGGAGTTTCTTGGGCGCCCATAGACTCTGCTGAACGGCGACCGTCCTATTTGTTGCTCGCTCGCCGCTTCTCGTCTCCGCTCAGGCGGTCTCCGTCGGGGCTTGGTGGTGGAATGGCGAAGCGGCGATCTTGACGGCGTCGTGCTGGTGGGACGTCCTCCTGGGGGAGAGGGAGAGGGATTTCAGTGGGCGAGAATGCGAGGATCGAGGGCATTAGATGGACTGGGGCTGCCGGGCTGGGGGTGTCAACCGGTCGGGTCGGGTTTTTTGGGTTGGTGTTTTTCCTTTTTATTCGAGGCTTCGTTTGTAAGATGAATAATTCTCAAATTATGTGCTAATAGAATTACGAAAGTATTTTTCGTTTATTTATTTTCATAAAAAAATTTTTAAATAACAAATTATTTTTTTTTAGCAATACAAAGGTATCCTTGACATTTGATCATTTTCTTGGGACAAGATTAAAGTAACTTTGGCCCAATGGCCTAGCACGAGATAAGTCAATCCTAGTCCCAAAGAATTATATTTCCGCCATCTTTGGATTCGAAGGCTTTAATGCACTTCCCCATGTTTGGTCGCTCGAACCTAGATTGAGATCGGACAGAATATACACAGCCCCACATCTAATATTTTGTTCTGCGTAATTCGAATTACGGGGATAATATTTGATGGATCTAGAGAGGGAAAAAAAATAATTAGATCGCCAAAGCCGAAACGAAGACAAAAACTTCATAGCGGAAAATTGTTTAGAGGAGGAGACCATAGTGTCGCGACCAACCCAAAGCCGCAAGCGACCACATGTTGCTTTACTATCAATCACAAACATTCAGATCGATGACCCGCGCATCATGGCAAAAACTTGAGATGGCGACCACAGCCACCACCATTCTATCTCATTTCTCTCTCTCTGTTCGACGATTCCGGTGTGATAATCGCTTTCGTCACTTTTTTTTTGCCCTTTTATTTTTAGTCATAACAAGGCAATAGGAATTCCATCTTCGTATCTCTCCCTCCCTACGCGGGATTCTTGATCCAGACCGTATTCGAATTATATCCGGAGATACGTCGTATTTCACGTTGCATGAGACACCGAATAAGGTGAAGCTTATCTTATTCGGAACGAAATCCGATCCGCGCGACATGTCCCATGTGTGCCTTCGGACTCCATAACCCCACACTTTGTGAGAGCGATTCCAAACGAGAGGCGTACGAACATTCTCGATCCGCTGGCGACCCTCCCCGGGGCCCGGGGCAGGAGACATGGAGAATATAAGTGAAATGAGCGAGCGGCGGAATTGGATTCCTCGACGGAATATCTTTTACCGGATATCGTTCTATGATTTTTATCAGAGGATATAGGTTCTGTGGCGACTCCGAGTAGGAAATATCGCAAGTGAACGAGGGAATGCATAACTTTGCTTCGAACAAAACCGTACGGACACGAACCGTGCCTGAATTTAATCGATGACAAGGCTTAAGAAATACAGCTACTTGAATAGAAACGAACTTACGTAAATTACGTCGAAATTTGATTGACGACAAAGTTTGAGGACGCGAGGACGCAACGCCAAAATTTAATTGCCGATGGAACACCCAGAATAAATATGCAAGCCGAAATTTAATCGACGACTCTCAAGTAAGGAGACTAATTAAAACTTACAATCTATGATTACTGATGGAAGTTACAAATGAATGTTACATTCGGAAGTTACAATCGGAAACTGAAGAAGAAATGACCCCCTCCTCAAGCAAACATCCCTACCCGGCAGCCCCGTGAGAAGATGGGAAATCGAACTCCTTACCTTCCAAGTGGGAAAGGTGGCCACTAGAGTCTTGCCGTGTTTGATCCTTGCTTCAAAAATCGAATTATTTTAAATTAGATATGACTAAAATTAATCTTTTTTTTTTATCAACAATTGATAAGTTCATAGGAGAATTTGCACCTTGGATCCCTCCGAACTCGGGACATTGGCCCGTATGTAGTTTTCTATTTTAAGTGTATTTTAAATTTTTTTTACTAAAAATGTTAAACATGTAGAAAAGTACAAAAAGAAAAATATCTTAAACGCGTTATATTTGCAGCATATCAATCGTAAACCTTCTTTATATTGGTGCTAATTGAGTTCCTCCACTCCAATTGTCCGAAAATTACTGAAGTGAATACCGGTCGTCTTTCGTGGCACAATCGACACTGACGTGAACATTTTTAATGATAATTTCGTGAAAATTTCACTTTTTTATTTTTATTTTTTATTTTCTTTTTTGGCAAGGGCTGCCCATCAACCATAACCGGCCATAGTGAGGGCATCACAAACCTTGCCAAATCTTTGGCGGTTAAAGCTTGGCGAGGGCTACAATACACTCGTCGGCCAAAGCGAGAGCACATAGCCTCTCGCCCAAATCTAGCGAGGGCGGAGTGGCCGTCGCCGGGCTTGGGCGAGGGCAAGGCCGGCAACGCCCTTCGACCCAATCTAGCAAGGGCAGGGACCGACGGCCACTCCGCCCTTTGACCCGATCTAGCAAGGGCAGGGACATCCTCAACTAAAACTGAAAATTGCAGGGGATGCTCACGTAACTTGAGACCTCATGATAACACGTGGTCAAGTTAGTTTTAGAAATACTTACATAATTGATTTAGCATTGGAATGCTTTGGTAAATTTATTACATTTGCAGCATGTATACAGCGTAAATAAAATATGCATATGTCTTGTACGACAAGTGATTAGGCTTAGGCATTAAATTTAATTAATATGACTTGATTAGGTGAAGATTGGAAGTTAGAGCAATTAGGTAATTCTAGAATCCGAAATTATAGGATCAGTTTTTAAGTTGATGATAACGGTGAATCTAATGAAGCGGAACTTACATACGAAATGTAATCGCTTACTTCAAATTATAGAAGAACTTATTGTCTAAGTAAAATTCGTTTCGATGTTTTTTGAATCTGCGAAAGTGCTCTCTTAAACTATGATGACATGGAGAAAAGAGGGTGGATGTTTATATATTGAAATGCATGTAATTATTCTATTGCCAATAGATTAGTGTGTTATTATTTGCAATTGTGCTTATCGAAATACATGTGATGAATTGGAGGTGAATGGTGCCATGTACCGAACACCTATGCGACAACCTATTCGTCAAAGAGGGTAACTCCCTTGTATGTATGAGCATGTGTATATGACTTTAAAAAAAAATACATATGTTCTACCGTTTGAAAGGGGCCTCTGCAAGGTTGACACGACATAAGGTCCGAAAAAATATTGGGTGGTTCCGGCCCAATGCACCCCGGCCAATAAAGAGAGGATACGTGTCCTCTGCACCTTTGCCTCTCGTGTTTCGCAACCCATCTCTTCCGTTTCTCTCTCCTCTCTGTCCAATCAGGAGAGGACAAGTGAGTCGGAGTGCATTGGTCCCAACCCACCCAATATTTTCTCCAGAAGGTCCCATGATTTCTTATGTGTGATGGGCTCGTGACTCACGTACAAAAAATACTTGATATGGCTTGAGTCGGTCGTCGTCATATCCTCGCTAATGTGGAGAACACCCATGATGGATGTGTCGAGATGAGGTTGGATCAGTTTATGATTCCATCCCCATGCATTGGTGATATCATTGTCTCATTAATCGAGATCAGTCCTGACTACACACAAGTAGGGCCAGATGCAACTGTGTATATCGATGAGTTACATGTGCCAATTGGGCATCATGAAACAATATGCCACATGCTTGCATTTGAATGAATACTTTATAACATGTTGATGAGTTATTTTCATTGACATATATTAATGCACGCATCCGTCTTCTTTTTTAATATGTATGTTGTAATATAACGCGAGAACCAATCAAAATCTCGTAAATTAAGTCAATATGAAAAGTTGAGAGGAATAACGATGAATGATAAAGGACACCGGAGATTACGTTGTTCGATCCGAAAATTGGTATCTACATCTATGGTGAAAGCCAGCAGGAACAATCCACCATAATCGAGGAATCGAAATTACAATCGCTCAATACACTCGTGTTTTCCACACCTAAATTATACCCGAACCCAAAGTGTTTACACATAAAATAACTCTCAATTAGATATAGAACTCACGAAGCACAAATCTCATTTGCATCTGAAGAGCTCTTCTTGAGGCCGAACAAAGAACTCTTCGATTAAGTTCTCCGTAGGATCTTTCTCGTGCGGCTTCAGTCAAGAGCTTACTGTGTGGCCTCTCGTCTTCTTCCTTTTTATATGTAGCTTATAATTACTCTCTTGGCCCCCAAAATAAAAATATGAATTGAAGAAGATATGTGAGCCCTCTCTTCTTGTGTTTCGCCAAAAGAAGTTCCTGTATAGTGTACAAGACATTGGAGTTCACGATGTCAACATGGTCAATCTTGGATATTCACAAGATTTTATTTTTCTTTAACAAACCGATTTTTATCTGCAAACAATTTAAACTCAAGACATAAATTCAACAATTCTCCGTCTTGGCTCAATGTTTAAAATCGAGTTAATAGTGTTCATCATTTATGCTACTCTCCCAACGCGCCGAAGGATGTTCGCTTTCTACATCCGCCAATTGTGCTCAAGCAAAACTTGAGTTTCGCCAAAGAAACAAGCTTAGTTATCATGTCCACCAGATTCTCTTTCGCTAACATATCTCGAATGACGTAATACATGATGTCAATATGCTTCAGCTGCTCGTAATAAATCAGATTATATGCCAAATAAATCGCACTTTAATTGTCATGGTGTATATCAACATTTTTTTGTTCTGATCCAAAGTCCAAGAGCAAACATTTTTAACCATATCACCTCTTTAGCTATAAAGGTAAGTATCATGTACTCTGCTTCAGTCAACAACAAGTCAATGTGGTCCTCTAAGGACACCTTCTAACTAACTACATTACCTGCAAGCATAAATGCATACCTTGCTAAAGACCTCCACTCATCCAAATCACCTGCATGATCAGAATCCAAATAGTCTGTGGTCTCACTAATATTATTGTCCCTCTAGTATACTATACTAACGTATGCTATCCTCTTCAAATATTTAAGGATCTACTTGTTGACACCTGATCTTTAATCATTTTTTCTATTGCTAAAGTAATAAAAAATCCATAAAAATTCATAAAATTGAAAAATCAACTTTGGGGACCTTAGCCAAGCCTAGGGAACCAATTTTGACCAAAAAATGATTTTTCATATTATATATATTTTAATTTTTTTTAAAAAATACAAAAATATTTGAAAATTTTGAAAAAATAACATTTGAGGCCAAAAAATACACAAAGATAGTTAATATTTTTATTTTAAATCTATTTTCATATTGGCCATCGCAAATTCAGAAAAATCCAATTCGAGTCACGTGTTCCTTCACGAGTATAATCTCGAATCGGGCCTAAAAAAAATTTAATTTGAGTCAACTTATTTTTAACTTTCACTTTTTATGAGTTGTGACATTGTCTTCTAATATTTTAAATTTTCATCTTGGCCCAATTATACCCAGAATGACTTAATTTTGCAAAAGGGCTTTAATTAAATTATGCATTATTTTCAGCGACAAGAAATGAGCTTAAATTTGACATGTGGTAAATTTTGGTGTGTCAAAAATTGTGAGGAGATTTGGACTTAAAGAAATATATTTTTTCAGGGACTGAATTGTAAATACTTAAAATTCAAGGACTAAAGTGCAAATACCTAACTCTTGAAGGATTATTTTACAAATAATAAAAAGAAAAGTTAGTGGATAAATTAGAATAGAGAAGGGAAGATGAAGAAGAGGAGATGAAGAAGAGAAGTTGGAGAAGAATGGATGGAGAAAATAAGATAAGAATAGAGAAGGGAAGATGGAGATGAAGAAGAGTTAGTAGAGAAATTAGAATGGAAGATAAGAATAGAGAAGGGAAGTGGAGATTAAGAAGAGTTAGTGGAGAAATTAGAATGGGAGATAAATATGGAGAAGGGAAGATGAAGATGAAGAAGAGTTAGTGGAGAGATTAGAATGTGAGATAGAGATGGAGAATGGAAGATGAAAATGAAGAAAAGTTAGTGGAGAAATTAGAATGGGAGATAGAGTTAGTGGAAAAATTAGAATGGGAGATAGATGAGTAGGTTATAAAAGGAGAAAGAAGTGAGCTTGAGAAGGGATTCTTGAGAGAGAAAATTTGAAGTGTTTGGGAGGATTTTTTTTGGAGAGAAAATTTTGGATGTTTGAGAGAGTTTTGGGAGATTGAAGAAAAATTTGAGAGAAAGAAAATACCAAAAGAGAGAGAATTTTGAAGATGATGGGAGTTCAAAGCTAGGGATTATCATCACAAATTCCTTCATCGATCAATATAAATCAAGAGTTCATCCTCGTCAACGAGCAAGCAAATTCGAGCTAAGTGTTTTTATTTATTCATTTGTTTATGGTTTTACTTGCAAATTAGCACAAATTGTATACACTTTCTCCATCTCCTCTTTTTTTTCCATATTTTATGTCAGGAGAAGGATATCTCTACGTCAACAGCAAAAATCTCGTAGATATGCAAAAATCGGCCCAGACAAGCTCCTAAGCTGTCCACCGATTTCTCCACTGATCTGTGACTAAAAGTCCCTCTTAATTCAAAAGAAACTCTCTATATTGGGAACATAGAGAGCGAAAATCAATTATAGAAATCCCTCCCAAAAAAATGGGAGATAAGTACTCTTTCCACTCTTCTGGTTTTAGGTGCAGATTAGCACATATTTTGTATACTGACATTTCACTCTATTTTATGTCAGGAAGCCGCAACTTTATATCAATGGTCAACCCTATGGAAGCACAAAATCGGCTTGGAGGAGTCCTCAAGCGCGCACAAATTTCAAATTGTTGAATCAATTCGTTGTATTTTATTTTAAAGAATTCATACCCCAGAATGGAGAGGACAAAGTCCATCCGCAATTTAAATACCTGCACCATAAATCCCAAAGGGAAGAGCCAAGCCAATGCTTAGCCTCCCATTGGAGGTTTTTACTTACAGTAGTTAAATACCTGCAACTTAAATACCTGTACCTTAAATCCCAAAGGGAAGAGCCAAGCCAATGCTTAGCCTCCCATTGGAGGTTTTTACTTACAGTAGTTAAATACCTGCAACTTAAATACCCATACCTTAAATCCCAAAGGGAAGAGCCAAGCCAATGCTTAGCCTCCCATTGGAGGTTTTTACTTACAGTAATTAAATACTTGCAACTTAAATACATGTACCTTAAATCCCAAAGGGAAGAGCCAAGCCAATGCTTAGCCTCCCATTGGAGGTTTTTACTTACAGTAGTTAAATACCTGCAACTTAAATACATGTACCTTAAATCCCAAAGGGAAGAGCCAAGCCAATGCTTAGCCTCCCATTTGAGGTTTTTACTTACAGTAGTTTAAATACTTGCAACTTAAATACCTGTACCTTAAATCCCAAAGGGAAGAGCCAAGCCAATGCTAGGCCTCCCATTGGAGGTGTTTATTCACTGTCATGTACTTCCTATAATTTAATTTTTGAATCATCAGACCCAAATGATAAGTAGGTTGTAATACTGCACAGAAGTCGTTAACACACTCCTTCTTTCGGCTTTAGGGAATCTTTAACACTTAAAAAAATATAACAAATAAAAATATATACCATCCATGCATCCTATTTAAAAAGTGAAAACACAAAAGAGAATACCCTACTATAGCCTTAGGATTAAACCAAGCCTGAGTTGCCGAATTAGGATATCCATGAAATTAAGGTACCGAAAGGGCATTAGTTTTAATTAACTAGTGTAACCAAGTCCCCGAGCTCCTAATCTCTGATTCGCAGGAATAAATTAGTTCTCCCGCTAATTTATTTAGGTTTCTAATCGACCTACCAAGAACGATTAGTGGCGACTCCAAATTTTAAAATCATTTAAACAAAAACCAAAGTTGCGATTCGGTAGGGCTTGGGAGGGTCCGCGTTAGGTTAGTCAAATCTAATTAACCTAATAATCCATTAACCCCTTTTAAAATTTAAAATTTTTTTAGAGGGTCGCGACAGACTGGCGACTCCGCTGGGGAGAGAGATTTTTAAATTTTCGAAAAAAGATACCAATTGGAATACTTAAATTTTTTCGAAATTTTAAGAGTCTTAGTGGACTTAGGCCAATGAAAATTTCATGCATATCTCGCTTCTGGCGATATTGTTTGGGACTCATTCTATAGGTGTTATATGTTTTTGCAGGATGGGAGTTATAAGGGGCGGAGTGTTTGGCTAACCCCTTTGTTTTGCAGGCTCGGTGTTGGGTTTATTTGTTTAATTTGGCACATTTTTAGAAGCGTTGTTTTGATATCAATTGTTGTGCATGTCTTGCATACTCTGAGGATCACGACACCTGCACACACAAGCGTCTAAACCCAAGTCGCGAAATTCTTCCTAGAAAACCATAGATAGGGATCGAATATGCAAAGCTCTTGCGTCGATTGCGCTCGGGTTGACCATATTTTATTCCGCTCATTATCTGAATTGACAATTCTTCCCATTGTGATTTGATTGCGCGGAGGGTAAGTTTGTCAATTCAGATAGTGGGAGCCTTTTTAGGTCCATACCTTGTCTCTCCTTCTTTTATTTTCTAGAGTCCACTCCTCACTTGAGTCATGCGCATGACTATGTGATTTGCATTTCTCCAAGGTAAAAGTAAGTTCTCTAATTTTATCTTGTATTTATTTTCGGTCGGTCCATGCTAGGTGTTAGTCAGTTTTTGAGCTTGATATTACGACCATTCTTTTTAAAAGAAAATAAAAATTAAATTTGTCCCTCATTTCTTTTAAAAATTTTTTTTGAAAAAATGATGGAAAAAAATCCCTTCATGGGAATTTTATTAACCAATAAGGGATTTTTGTCATATTTTTATTGCTTCAATAAAAATGAAATTTTCTTGAAAAAATTTTCCTCTGAAAATTTCAATAAAAAGAAAAATTCCTTAAAAAAAAACTCTAGTAGACATCAAGTGATTTTATCACATTTTTCAAATTATAAAAACTTGCAAGAAAATTCTTCTCGAGAAATTCGCTCATGTTTTTCTAAGAAAATTTTCTCTAAATAAAATTAGACTAATTGACCAATAAGAGATTTTTGTCATGTTTTTTCCTCTCCAATAAAAATGAAATTTTCCCGACAAATTTTCCTCTGAAAATTTATTTCGATAAAAAGAAAAATTCCTTTAAAAAAACATCAAGTGATTTTATCACATTCTTTCAAATTATAAAAACTTGCAACAAAAATTCTTTTCGAGAAATTCGCTCATGTTTTTCTAAGAAAAGTTTCTCTAAATAAAATTAGACTAATGTCTCGGGGGAATTTCGTTAACCAATAAAGGATTTCTGTCATGTCTTTCCTGCTTCAATAAAAATAAAATTTTCCTGACAAATTTACCTCTGAAAATTTATTTTGATAAAAAGGAAATTCCTTCAAAAATTTTAGTAAACGTCAAGAGACTTTGTCACATTCCTTTAAAAAAATAAAAAAAAAGAATAATAAATCTGAAAAAAATTCTGTATAAGAAATTAACCCATTTCTTCCTAAGGAAATTTTTTTTTCTTTCTTCTGATTTCTCTATAAAATAGAAAAAATCAAATTGGACTAATATAGGAGTCATGGATCGACATTTCTTGTGTCGCATACTAATTATATCCTTTTCTTTTGCAGGGAGATCCTAGATACCCCAGACGGGTGTAAAAATTAAGTTCAATAATATATCAAGAATCATCTTCAGAAATACCAAAAGACGAAAAACACCGAGGCTTCAACCGTTAATTCTGGGGGGCAAACGAACATTGTCCATCTTTGACAGAAAAAGTTGTGTCAATCCGTAAACTTGTATGGGCAGTGTATTCTGATATGACGGTGGATTTATACTGATTAAACATAGGGGCATATTTAATGTATTGCAGAGGATCCCGCGTCTTTTGAAAAACAATATGGATTATATAATCAGAACCCATGAAACAAATACCTTTACCTGATCAAATCAACCAGAGACCGGTCTTAAAATTTCCTCTTATCCGAAACATGCAGAGGGCTTTAGAGGACCGAGGTTCTATTAATGAACGTGGCCCACAGGAATTTCTCCCGACGCTACAGGCGATCGACACGAGCAAGTGGACGCCGAAAGAAACAAAATATGGATAAAAGTGGGCACACAACAGGTGGCCGGATTTACTACTAGCGCACTGATCGAGTTGTCATAGCGTTATTGTTCGTGATCTCAAGATGGATAGTGGGGGCCACCGCCGAACCCATCATCAATGTTCTCGATATCATCGTCTGGAGCAATTAAACAAGAACATCAAGAAGAACATTAAGCCTCGACATCTTCGGTACCTCAAATCGTTCTGTTATGCTATGCGGAAGAAATGATAGCAGGAAAATTAAAAAACAAAACAAAACAAAACACGTGAAGCTTTTCTTTCATTCCATTCATCAAAGAGTATTACAACAACTCACTGGGGAGGAAAGGTAAAGCCAAACTGGGCCCTGATGACCATTACGAAAGAGCTCAACTGACTCTCCAAACAGTTGATGCTCTGGATGCACCGGGCGCTCTCGGGATCAAGCTCCGCGAGCCTAAAGAAGAGGCGATCGCACTTCTCTTTAACCTGGGCCATAGTGGCCTCGTAATGCTCAACGGCAAACTCCAGGTCCGGAACCGCTGCCCTCTCGAAAGCAATGTCTGCCGTAATGTCATCAAGTCTCTCCTACAGCCAACCACATTTACACCTCATCACAATATTGCCTGGCTCCTGTTCGGCGTAAGTTTGGACCAAGGCCAGACGGTCCACCAACTTTCCCCTCTCACGAACCAGCCACGAAAGCTGATCGTTGGCAAACTTGAGGGCCTTTTTGTGATTATCAGCCACAAACGTAACTGTTGTCAGACGCTCGTGCCGGTCTCGGTAACGGGCTTTCACGACGGCGGTCACAAGAACCGTCTCATAAGCACGGTTATAGGCAGCCAGAAAATTGATGAAGAGGGTCGAGAAGTTCCGGTACTCCTTCCCTAGTTGGGTACCCTCAACAGAAGCAGCGTCCACGGTCCTAAATAAACCGAGGATTTCAGCCTCAACGGTAGAGTTTTTGGCTATATGAGCATAACCTCTACCAAGAAGATTGTAGAGTCTCTCCCACCCAGCTAGGACTTCGGCGGATAAGGTATGGTTAGGAGAATTGGCCATTTTTGAAAGCAGAATACGAAAGAAAGGGGGAGAGAGGTGAGGCAGATGAGCGGAATGCGAAGATGGTAATCTGCTTTGAAGTAAATATTGATTTCATAGTGACGGTATCAACCAGTCAAGATTTCTCTTATCTACCATTCTCTATTGGCACCACCCTCGTTGGCTCGAATTCCCATCAGATGGCGACTGCGAGCTAAGCGAGTCCGAAATCTCCGCATAAAGTTTGACGAGACACTGCCACTTTGAAAAAGAAGACGGAAAGATGAGCTGAGTGGAAGACACGGCAAACGTTAGCGAAAAGGAGATACGACTTGTCTTCATTGGAGGACCCGCCAGTAAATCGACGGTGGAGATCTTGACAGGGGCCCTCTATCACGAAAAGAAAAAAGAAGACAAACTGAGCGAGAAACAAGGATTTCCCCTTTCATCAAAAGCTGAATATCAGATTTTCTCCCTCGGAAAATCTAATAGTGCTGTCCGTGAAGAGGGAAGTCGTTGCTATTGCCAGAGAGAGAACTTGTCCCCATTTGATAGTCAGAGTTCATTCGCAAGAACTCGCAGGAGAAAGATAGAGAGGAAGGAGTTCTCATGGGAGAGGAATTCAAAACCTTCACCATCAAAGCATCGGCTTTCAAAGCCTGTTACGAGAAGGCATCAACGATCTCGTGATCCCTCAAGTCCGAGAAGACATCCCGAGGCGGTCTCGAATCGGCAGTCCTAGATCCAGAAATATGTCGAGTATTAGGGGAACGGGCGCATGTTCAACCCTAGTCAAAGCTGATGAAGTTCCTTACCCTGAGGGTCTACTGGTCATGGCCATTGACGGTAATCCAGTCTCTCTGTCAATCATTGTTACCGTATTAAGAAAATGCCGGTATAAGGTTGTAGCTCAAGCAAAGGCGACAGAGGCCTTAGAGATATTAAGGAGGAGTAGTGACCCGTTTGATATCGTCCTCACCGCCATGGTAGGGATCGACATGGATGTTTTCACTCTCTTGGAAGTCATCAATTCTAAATTAAACATGCCAGTCCTCGTAATATCGGCAAGCGATGATCAGCAAGCCCTAATGAAGGCTGTCTTAAATGGGGCCCAAGACGTCGTAACGAAACCAGTTAGAGTTCAGATGCTTCAAAACATATGGCAGCACGTGGTAAGGAAGCAATTGCACGACCATGAGAACAAGCATCAAGCCTTCAATTTTGTTCCAAGCAACTGGAGAAAGAAGATGAGTTGGTCTCCCGAGCTGCATCGTATGTTTGTTAATGCAGTTCAGCAGCTAGGAATAGATTCGGCACGGCCGCAACATATACTGGAAATTATGAAGGTAGAGGGACTCACTAAAGCAAATGTTTCGAGTCATCTTCAGAAGTACAGAAAAAGGGTGAGAGAACACAATGCAGCTCAGAATCAAGAAAACCAAGGCGGGACTGATCCAAGCCTGAACGTCGAGTCTCCTCGCCACCATAAGTTCCCCAGGTTAGCATGGGGCGAGCCACTTCCCATCATCAACCAAGCTAGTAGCCATGCCATCAATCCCCCAGGCGTTAATCAAAGTATCTCCCAGAATCACCCTAATGCTCTTCAAGAGTATAGACCGCAGGAGCAGTGTATTCAGATTCCTTGGTTTGAGCACCAACCTGTGGCTAGAACTCATCCCATGATCAGCGCGCCTGCGCAGCCAGAGAATCAGACAAGAAGTTATCCTGAGCACTTCCACTTCTCTAATCCTCGAATAGAAGGAGTTTTTGGCAGCAGGACAGTTGGTGATCCCCACACTTTCTCGAGTAATGATGAAGGCTCCAGCATGAGAAGTCAAATTGCTCATGGCGAGGACAGAATGAGAAATCTACCGCCAGCATTTGCCAACAACAATGCCCAATTCGAGCATCAGTTGCTGGAAGGTTCAAGAGATTACCCAGATGATGAGCTTACTGCCCTGGTCAACCAGTTTAGGGTTGACAGACGTCCCAAGCCGCGATCAAGAGCCAGTGAGTAGGGACTCTCAAACATCGGTTATCCACACCCGAACCAACACGAGACTAGCTGATTATCGAAGAGCCACATGAGAGGCAGAACTGACCTTGAATAAGTGCACCTTTCATTTCATGCTTAATTCCCCTGCGTATGATATTTTCCAGCTTTCTAGGTGTCTCGATTTAATTCAAGGACAAGGGGGCAATTTATTTATCCCGTCGAATGCGTGAATCCCTTTTTATGCTAGATTTAGGGCGGATCAATTTGTGGCAACGTCGCTGACTGTCATAATGAGAAATGTTGAATGGCCTCACGTAGGGAAATTTCAAGTGAAAAGCCCAGGCGAGCTCGAAGACGGGTAACTGTGTGTCGTTCCAATTTACCCTCAATCGTTGTAAAATGCTAAATTGGATTTGTTCCATTCTCACCCAGGGGATTGCAAAGTGCCTCAAGAGTGTCGCAAAATGAAATGACCCAATGGAATGCGATAGGACTCATTCGCCTTCAAGGTAACCTTCAAATTAAAGGAGCCCTCCGGTCCACGGACCCAATGGCATGGAAAATGATGATGGTCCAAGGCAACCCGAAAGAAAACAAGGCCCAACTAAGCAAAGCACATATGTGGCAAGCTCAAAGTGAAGGGCAACTCGGGACATACAATTCAATCCAATCCAAATGAAGGAACTTCCTCAATTCAAATTCAATGGAAGTATACACAAGGGTAAAACAGTATCGTTCCAATTTTTCTAGAATATGAAGACCATATACTGCCGCATTCTCTTTCATTTTTGCAGGGGAAGTCTCTACTGGCCAAATTTTCCTGTCTACCATTCCCTATCAGTATCACCTCCGCTACTCGTCTCCAATCTCGAGCCAAGCAAATCCGACGTCTCTACGGAAAAGTTGGACGAGACGCCACTACTTTGAAAAAGAAAGGATAAAAAATAAGCTGAGTGGGAGACAAAGACATTTTCGGCAGAAAAGAGATACGACTCGTCTTTATTGAAGAACTCGCCAGCAAATTGACGGTGGAGACAGCAACAAGAGGCCCCCTTCCACAGAAAGATGGAAGGAGACGAGCTGGGCGAGAGATACGATGAAAAGAAAATCGAGAAAGCCAGAACACTCGAGAGAGGCAATACAGTTGCTAAACCCACGTCTAATTTTAAAGGAGGCATCTTCTTGATAATTCTCATTCGTGCTCGAAAGAGAGACTCTTAAAGCATACGCAGTCTCCCAGAAAAATCCAGAGAGTGAAAATACAAGAAGAGATATCAAACTTTGAGAAATCGTTAACCAAATCGAAGATGTCTCAACCCAACACACTTGAAAGTTATCGTTACTTGCTGAATATGGGAGAGGAAGAGTTCGAAGCCATATTTGGGATCGAGCCTATGGAGCCCGGCCCTTCCACCGACGACATCCAAGAGCCCGGTAAGGACAATGACAACAACGGTAAATGTCAAAAGAAGCGTTACCGTCGCCATACTGAGGAGCAAGTACGAAAGCTTGAAGCTTTCTTCAGAACGTGCCCTATGCCAGACGGCAAACAAAAAATGGAACTGAGTCAAGAGCTAGGCCTTGAACCTTCGCAAATCAAGTTCTGGTTTCAAAATAGACGAACCCGAATGAAGACTCGTCATGAGCACAATGAAGCCGAGTTTCTAAGAGTTGAAAATGAAAACCTCCGAGCGAAAAACAAGATGTATAAAGAAACTTTTGACTCCGCCACCTGCCCTAACTGCAATAGCCTCCTCCTCACCGTCGATGAAATGTATGATCTGAGGATCGAAAATGCACGTTTAAGAGGTGAGTTAGACCAATTTATAACAGGATCGAGTTCTGTTGGAGCAGGGTACAAAAGGACCAATGATACTGGATCAGTATCAATACCTCCCGAGGAAGAAGGGACAGATCACCACCAAGCGAACATTGACGATGATCTTTTCGCCATAATCAACCAGTTTGATATCGGTAAAGCATCGGGACTGTGATGCACTTGTTCAGCCAGTGACCACCAGACCTTCTATATGGCCGATGCATACCTAATTTGGGATGAAGCCAGCTGATCATGGGAGAGCCTGTAGAGGAAGCAGAACTGATCCTGAATGAGTGAATGTGTTTTATTTCCTTGCGTGATATGTTTTTCTGCTTTTGTGAATGTGTAAAAGCAATGAGTAATAATCCGACTTCCCCCTATTAAATGCTCGAATCCGCCACCTCACCAACCTCGCGACGAATTGATGGCGAGTAAAAATCTGGATAAACCTGAAGGGTAACTCCGTATCGTTTCAATTTACCCTCAGTTGCTTCAAGTTTTAAAATTAAGCACCTTCTATTATCAGGAAATTGCAAATCGACCCGAGAACGCAATCATATCCGAATACAAGTTGAACAAAATTTGGGGGCAAATCGACTCATGGGCATTACCACGGGATGGACAGCTTCGGACAGAGGAAAGTACAAGCGAAAGACGCGAACAATCTCAGAAATGGGTAATTCTGTATCGTTCTAATGTGCACATAATCATCTCAAGTCTTGAATTGTCTTATTCCATTCTTAACAGGGATTGCAAATTACCTCGAGAAATACCGTAACATGGCCCAAGGTGATACAACAAGGCTGCTTTATCCCCAAAGATTAACCTTTGAAAGGATAGCCCCATGGACACCTATGGTCCAATGGACCGAATGCAGGAATACTCGACGAGTAATACCGAAGTCAATATTTTGCCACATTCTCGACTTAATGGTGAAGCATCCAACAAAAGTCGAAGAAAACTCAATCCAGCAAAATTGGTAAAAGACTTGTCCAAGGCATTCAAGATGAAGGGTAAATCAGTATCGTTTCCAATTTATCCCTTTTAATACTGGTTGACATGTCTCCTTTTCTTTTCACAGGAAATATTTATACTAACATTTAACATGTTGAAGGAGACAAATCCAAAAGAAAAGTATGATCACCTGACAAGATCTATTCTGGTGAAAAATGGGGCAAATTGATCGCAAGCTCTGAAACGAAAAAGCAAATATGTCTTCCTTATCTCGTTTGGTTTCAAGAATAATTTCTCTGCTTCTTGCAGGGGCATTAAACAAACCAAAATGCTCCCTCGCCCATATGCTTCATCGCGCAGGGGTAAAGTTTGAGACAAACCACCCCTCGACATAAGGAGTAGGCTTCCCAATTTGTTCGGTCCGCCCACATACCAGGGGCAATTTAAATTCGCCCATATTTGCACATTATATAAACACACGTGATGCTAAAAAATTGTCACATCTGCATTGTGCTTACACAGTTCATGAATTATGTATGACTATTCCGTGTGTTTAACTTACCAACTCCAACTTAGAGCATAAACTGCACAGGAGATATCAAATGTGCAGAATGGGGCATGACAGGATGAGGAAAGGCAAACCATTTCCACACAGGTCTAACATTTTGATCTACAGATAAACAGCCTTTCTCCAGAGTGAGAAAAAGCCATTTCGGAATGAAGTCCCCCATTCAGATTACATTCGAGGTGTTCATACTATAAGAACCTCCTTAAACAGAAGTGGTAATGCAATACATGATCTATATGTTGATCGATTGCATCATGAGTTATTACATAGACTGCCTTTAATCATGGCAAACTTAGCTGAACAATTTTGATGAACCAATGAACGCATTGATGAAAATGCTTGCACATGTTAGCTCTGACATTGCCCGACAGGCAACACATTCCCGGTGTTTGAGTTACCTTCCAAAGTTTTGAAATTCATTCGGCGATTATTGAATGAACAAGTATGGTTGTCCAGAAGCCACCAAGCATTTCTTCCAAATTCTCAGGTAAGTATATCTTCAACCAGAACCTTTTAAGAGAATGAATTCTGACGGTTGTTGGGATACTCGAATCCATTGCGGTATATACAGGTATCCACATTCTTCAATAAAGCATGATTTGTCTCAAGGACAGAAATGTTCGAGACCTTTTGATCTCTGCCTCTTTGGTTTATTCCTAAAACGACAGGAGAATATAATTTGGGTTTGAGCTTCTGCAGGATTCCTGGTCTCCCCAGATTTCAGAATGGCACCCTTTGAGGTACATAAAGTCCTTCTTACAGGCAAATCAAGTCCTTCTTACAGGCATAAAGTCCTTCTTACAAGCAAACCAAGTCCTTCTTATAGGCAAATCAAGTCCTTCTTACAGGCAAACCAAGTCCTTCTTACAGGCAAACCAAGTCCTTCTTACAGGCACAAAGTCCTTCTTACAGGCAAAGTAAGTCCTTTTTACAGGCAAATCAAGTCCTTCTTACAGGCACAAAGTCCTTCTTACAGGCAAATCAAGTCCTTCTTACAGGCAAACTAAGTCCTTCTTATAGGCAAACAAAGTCCTTCTTACAGGCACAAAGTCCTTCTTACAGGCAAACCAAGTCCTTCTTACAGGCAAATCAAGTCCTGCTTACAGGCAAATAAAGTCCTTCTTACAGGCAAAGCAAGTCCTTCTTACAGGCAAATCAAGTCCTTCTTACAGGCACAAAGTCCTTCTTACAGGCAAATCAAGTCCTTCTTACAGGCACAAAGTCCTTCTTACAGGCAAACAAAGTCCTTCTTACAAGCAAATCAAGTCCTTCTTAAAGGCATAAAGTCCTTCTTATAGGCAAATCAAGTCCTTCTTATAGGCAAACTAAGTCCTTCTTACAGGCAAACTAAGTCCTTCTTACAGGCAAACCAAGTCCTTCTTACAGGCACAAAGTCCTTCTTACAGGCAAATCAAGTCCTTCTTACAGGCACAAAGTCCTTCTTACAAGCAAATCAAGTCCTTCTTACAGGCACAAAGTCCTTCTTACAGGCATAAAGTCCTTCTTACAGGCAAATCAAGTCCTTCTTACAGGCAAACAAAGTCCTTCTTACAGGCAAATCAAGTCATTCTTACAGGCACAAAGTCCTTCTTACAGGCAAAGTAAGTCCTTTTTACAGGCAAACAAAGTCATTCTTACAGGCAAATCAAGTCCTTCTTACAGGCAAATCAAGTCCTTCTTACAGGCACAAAGTTCTTCTTACAGGCAAAGCACCAAGTCCTTTTTACTGGCACCAAGTCCTTTCTACAGGCACCAAGTCCTTCTTACAGGTATCTCCATGTGGTGACCTACCATACGGGTCAAATCTCAATCAAAATTTAATCAGTAGAATCCTTTTATTAGGAATCTACCATGGTACGACCCACCATACGGGTCAAATGGTATGACCCACCATACGGGTCAAATTTTAATTCAATTTTTAATCAGTAGAATCCTTTTATTAAGAATCTACCATGGGTTGATCCACCATACGGGTTCAAGTTCAACCACCCTAAAGTTTTTTTTATATAACGAATCCTTAGGTTCTCATTTCATTTTCAGTGGAACAATCATGTCACGACTCTTTTTATTTCCTTGTATTGAGTCGATAAGAATCCAGGTGTCATCTCGTCTTTGAAATGAACCTCTACCGAGCTTCCTTTCAAAGAGGGGCAGCTGTTGACACCTGATCTTTAATCATTTTTTCTATTGCTAAAGTAATAAAAAATCCATAAAAATTCATAAAATTGAAAAATCAACTTTGGGGACCTTAGCCAAGCCTAGGGAACCAATTTTGACCAAAAAATGATTTTTCATATTATATATATTTTAATTTTTTTTAAAAATACAAAAATATTTGAAAATTTTGAAAAAATAACATTTGAGGCCAAAAAATACACAAAGATAGTTAATATTTTTATTTTAAATCTATTTTCATATTGGCCATCGCAAATTCAGAAAAATCCAATTCGAGTCACGTGTTCCTTCACGAGTATAATCTCGAATCGGGCCTAAAAAAAATTTAATTTGAGTCAACTTATTTTTAAATTTCACTTTTTATGAGTTGTGACATTGTCTTCTAATATTTTAAATTTTCATCTTGGCCCAATTATACCCAGAATGACTTAATTTTGCAAAAGGGCTTTAATTAAATTATGCATTATTTTCAGCGACAAGAAATGAGCTTAAATTTGACATGTGGTAAATTTTGGTGTGTCAAAAATTGTGAGGAGATTTGGACTTAAAGAAATATATTTTTTCAGGGACTGAATTGTAAATACTTAAAATTCAAGGACTAAAGTGCAAATACCTAACTCTTGAAGGATTATTTTACAAATAATAAAAAGAAAAGTTAGTGGATAAATTAGAATAGAGAAGGGAAGATGAAGAAGAGGAGATGAAGAAGAGAAGTTGGAGAAGAATGGATGGAGAAAATAAGATAAGAATAGAGAAGGGAAGATGGAGATGAAGAAGAGTTAGTAGAGAAATTAGAATGGAAGATAAGAATAGAGAAGGGAAGTGGAGATTAAGAAGAGTTAGTGGAGAAATTAGAATGGGAGATAAATATGGAGAAGGGAAGATGAAGATGAAGAAGAGTTAGTGGAGAGATTAGAATGTGAGATAGAGATGGAGAATGGAAGATGAAAATGAAGAAAAGTTAGTGGAGAAATTAGAATGGGAGATAGAGTTAGTGGAAAAATTAGAATGGGAGATAGATGAGTAGGTTATAAAAGGAGAAAGAAGTGAGCTTGAGAAGGGATTCTTGAGAGAGAAAATTTGAAGTGTTTGGGAGGATTTTTTTTGGAGAGAAAATTTTGGATGTTTGAGAGAGTTTTGGGAGATTGAAGAAAAATTTGAGAGAAAGAAAATACCAAAAGAGAGAGAATTTTGAAGATGATGGGAGTTCAAAGCTAGGGATTATCATCACAAATTCCTTCATCGATCAATATAAATCAAGAGTTCATCCTCGTCAACGAGCAAGCAAATTCGAGCTAAGTGTTTTTATTTATTCATTTGTTTATGGTTTTACTTGCAAATTAGCACAAATTGTATACACTTTCTCCATCTCCTCTTTTTTTTCCATATTTTATGTCAGGAGAAGGATATCTCTACGTCAACAGCAAAAATCTCGTAGATATGCAAAAATCGGCCCAGACAAGCTCCTAAGCTGTCCACCGATTTCTCCACTGATCTGTGACTAAAAGTCCCTCTTAATTCAAAAGAAACTCTCTATATTGGGAACATAGAGAGCGAAAATCAATTATAGAAATCCCTCCCAAAAAAATGGGAGATAAGTACTCTTTCCACTCTTCTGGTTTTAGGTGCAGATTAGCACATATTTTGTATACTGACATTTCACTCTATTTTATGTCAGGAAGCCGCAACTTTATATCAATGGTCAACCCTATGGAAGCACAAAATCGGCTTGGAGGAGTCCTCAAGCGCGCACAAATTTCAAATTGTTGAATCAATTCGTTGTATTTTATTTTAAAGAATTCATACCCCAGAATGGAGAGGACAAAGTCCATCCGCAATTTAAATACCTGCACCATAAATCCCAAAGGGAAGAGCCAAGCCAATGCTTAGCCTCCCATTGGAGGTTTTTACTTACAGTAGTTAAATACCTGCAACTTAAATACCTGTACCTTAAATCCCAAAGGGAAGAGCCAAGCCAATGCTTAGCCTCCCATTGGAGGTTTTTACTTACAGTAGTTAAATACCTGC
This sequence comes from Psidium guajava, assembly GCA_016432845.1. Classification (NCBI taxonomy): domain Eukaryota; kingdom Viridiplantae; phylum Streptophyta; class Magnoliopsida; order Myrtales; family Myrtaceae; genus Psidium; species Psidium guajava. Next base: position 37,223,123 of record CM028226.1, read on the forward strand.
AACTTAAATACCCATACCTTAAATCCCAAAGGGAAGAGCCAAGCCAATGCTTAGCCTCCCATTGGAGGTTTTTACTTACAGTAATTAAATACTTGCAACTTAAATACATGTACCTTAAATCCCAAAGGGAAGAGCCAAGCCAATGCTTAGCCTCCCATTGGAGGTTTTTACTTACAGTAGTTAAATACCTGCAACTTAAATACATGTACCTTAAATCCCAAAGGGAAGAGCCAAGCCAATGCTTAGCCTCCCATTTGAGGTTTTTACTTACAGTAGTTTAAATACTTGCAACTTAAATACATGTACCTTAAATCCCAAAGGGAAGAGCCAAGCCAATGCTAGGCCTCCCATTGGAGGTGTTTATTCACTGTCATGTACTTCCTATAATTTAATTTTTGAATCATCAGACCCAAATGATAAGTAGGTTGTAATACTGCACAGAAGTCGTTAACACACTCCTTCTTTCGGCTTTAGGGAATCTTTAACACTTAAAAAAATATAACAAATAAAAATATATACCATCCATGCATCCTATTTAAAAAGTGAAAACACAAAAGAGAATACCCTACTATAGCCTTAGGATTAAACCAAGCCTGAGTTGCCGAATTAGGATATCCATGAAATTAAGGTACCGAAAGGGCATTAGTTTTAATTAACTAGTGTAACCAAGTCCCCGAGCTCCTAATCTCTGGTTCGCAGGAATAAATTAGTTCTCCCGCTAATTTATTTAGGTTTCTAATCGACCTACCAAGAACGATTAGTGGCGACTCCAAATTTTAAAATCATTTAAACAAAAACCAAAGTTGCGATTCGGTAGGGCTTGGGAGGGTCCGCGTTAGGTTAGTCAAATCTAATTAACCTAATAATCCGTTAACCCCTTTTAAAATTTAAAATTTTTTTAGAGGGTCGCGACACTACTTCACAACTTTCCAAATGAATTTTACCAGGAAATATTAGGCTTAGTGCATACCATAGCATACGTAATACTAACTACTGCACTAGAATAAGGAACACGAGACATATGCTCCTTCTCTTCCTCAATCTACAGTGATAACTTAACTGAAAGTTTAAAGCACTTTGTTATTGGCGTACTCACAAACTTTGCTGACTACATGCAAAATCTTCATACTCAAAAATTTCTTTGCAACACCTAAATATTTCATATCAAATTCAGCACTCAACTACCTATTCAGCTTATCAATATCAAATATATAATTAGCTACTATCAACATATCATCCACATATAACAGCATATATATCAAAAACCCCCTATCCAACCTTCTAAAGTAAACACAACCATCTATCTGACTTTTTGAATAGTTCTGACTAGTCATGAAAGTATCAAAACGCTTATATCACTACCTAGGAGATTGTTTCAACCTATAAAAATATTTCTTTAACAAGTAAATGGTGTTTCTTACTCAAAATAGCAAATCCCTTTAGCTGCTTCATGTAAATTTGTTCTTCCAACTCACTGTAAAGAAACGTCATTTTTCACATCAAGCTGCTCCAATACGAGATCCTGTGCAGTAATTAAGGTAAATAAAACACGAACAAAAGTATGTTCTACGACAGGAGAGAACACCTCATTGTAGTCAATGCCCTCCCTCTGTGTAGTAACTAAGGTAAGTAAAACACAAATAAATATATATACATTTTTTTTGCAACAAGTCTCGCCTTATACCTTGCTGCCTTGACACTAAAAATGCCCTCTTTCCGTTTGTAAACCCATTTACTTTCAATAAACTTCTAGATCTTGAATACTTTTACTAGTCCACATGTCTAACTTCAATGGAGTGATTCCATCATTTTACTCCTGGTCATTATGACAACTCAAAACTAGCCGTCGCCTCAGAATGAGATAAAAGCTCATCTATCTCTACCTCATCACCTACAGTTAAAGCATAAGTAATATCTGTATAAACATAACGTATTGATGATTTAATCTACCTTCGTTGTGTGCCTGCAACTATACTATGCTGCGGCTCTACTGGTTCATCTATATCACAGACTTAAGGAACTGTGGCCTTATTTGCAATCTCAACCTCTATTACCTCCGAGGTCTCCGAAGTCTCCACCTTAAACTCCACCTTACTAGTGATGCCATGATCTGTTTAATCTGTTGGTAGTGTCTCAAGACTCCTCTGTCGAAGTATTGCAGTCTCGTCGAAGATCACGTCTCTTCTTATTGAAAAACTAGGTAACTTGGGATTAGTGCACCACAATCGGTATTTCATCTAATGTGCATAACCTAGAAATATGCACTTCTTCGACTTCGGTTCAATCTTACTATCACTCGCATAAACAGAAGCAAGACATATGAATACCCGTAATCTGGAGTAATCAATAGGTCTACCTTGCCATACTTTCTCTAGAGTCTTCCAGTTAATAACAGACGATGGAGATTGATTCATCTAGTAATATGCCATATTCATTGCTTCGGCCCAAAATTCCTTGTCTATTCTAGCATGCAAAACATGCTTCGAGCCCGCTCAAGTAAAGTTCTTTCCTTCCATTTTGCCATGCTATTTCGTTGTGGCGTCCCAAGTATTGTCGGTGTCTCACAATTCCTTCTCTCACACACAACTCAGTAAAATCTTTACCATGGAACTCCATGTCATTATCGATTCTCAAGCATTTGATTTGTTTATCTAATTGTTTCTCAATCAATACCTTAAATTTCTTAAATCGATCAAACACATTATATTTGTGCTTCAAAAAGTATACACATACCTCCCAAAATAATCATCAATAAAAGTCGACATATATCGAGCACCTCCCTTTGAAGGACAAGAGACAAGCCCCAGATGTCTGAATAAATATATTCAACTGGTTACTTAGTCAAATGAATACCTGTAGTAAACTTAATCCGCCACTACTTCTAAAAAATGCAATGCTCACATAAGTCTAACTTACCTGTCTTTTGACCCTTTTTCAACTCTTTGTCACTTAACATCGTCATTCCTACCTCATTCATGTGCCTCAGATGCATATGGCGTAACTAAGTTAAATCAAAATCTAACTCACCTAATGAAATCGTAACAGCTCTTGTCACGTCTCTCCCGATAAATGATAAAAAGAATTCATTTTCTTTCCTTTCATCACTATCATGACTCCTCGAGAGATCTTCAATACTTCACCTTTAGTGGCGTATCGAGTGTCCTTAGAGAAATAAGGTTCTTTTGAGCTCTTGTACATGCCTCATGTCTATCAATGTGCGTACCACATCATTATGCATCTGAATTCGAACTATCTCCATCCCCACAACCTTGCAGGATGCGTTATTCCCCATCAAAACTCTATCAACATTTGCAGTCTGGTAAGTAGTACATTAGTTCCTATGAGATGTCATATGATAAGAACGCTCCGAATCTAACACTCATTCGTATCCTAACAATCCTGTAGTCACACACAAAACAGCCCCTACATCACTAGTGCTCTCCTCAGCAATGTTTATCACGCTACTTGTGGCATTCTACTTGTCACTTCTGTTTCTCAACTTTAGACAATCTTCCCTAATGACGTCTCAAAGCACTTCACGCGTCCTTTGGACTTTTCTATAGTGTGATTTAAACATTCTTTTACCTCTGCTACTACTGGACCCCCGATGTTGCTCTCTACCTCAAATCACCAGTGTCCGTGCTACATTCTATGCTAGACTATCATCTCGCAAATTTTTCTACCATTCCTTAGAAAACAAGGTGGACCTTACCTTTTTCAAGATAATCAAAGTATGCCCCCGTAACAATGAATCAGTAAAGTGCTCCCATGACTCTGGTAAAGAGGCTAACGACATCATGCCTCGCTTTTTATCTTCAAGTGTCTTACCGACATTTTTCAAATCTATCATGAGTTTATTAAATCCATCTAGATGGATTCTGATAGACTTATCTTCGGTATATCTAAATTGAAACATCCTTTTCAACATATATAAGCGATTGTTCAAACCCTTCGTCACATAAAATACGTGAAGTTTTGCTCATAATGATGCGTTATCTTTCTCCTCGCCTACCTCTATTAACACTTCATTCGATAAATTCAACAGTATTAAACTCTTAGCTTTCCTCATGAACGCATCCTTTTCAACATCTCTCATTATTTCGGACAACTTAGCCTTGCCCTCCAATGCTTTTGCTAAACCTTGGGTTGTCAATAACGCCTTTGTATTGAGGCTTCATAACCCAGAGTTGTTCATCCCGTTAAACTTTTCAATTTCTATTTTCACTCTAGACGTAATTGCAATAACAGAATATTCAAATAATAATCACACAAGCAAAATCCCCAAATCAAAATTCAGAATATCTAATCCCAAGCTCTAATACTAATTGTTTTGATATAACGCGAAAACTAATCAGGATCTTGCAAATTAAGTCAATATGAAAAAGCACAGAGAAATAATAAGAAATGATAAAGGGAATTAGAAATTACATGGTTCAATCAGAAAATCGGTACCTACATATATAGGGAAAGCCAACAAGAACGATCAATTATAATCGTAGAATCGAAATTTCAATCGCTCAATACGCTTGTATTTTTCACACCTAGATTATACTCAAACTCAAAGTATTTATACATAAAACAACTCCCAATTGGATATAAAACTCAGCAAGCACAAATCTCCCCTGCGTCTGAAGCTCTTCCTGTGGCCGAGCAAAGAACTCTTCGATTAAGTTCTCTGCACGTTCTTTATTGTGCGGCTTCAGTCGACAGCGTACCGTGTGGATCCTCGTCTTCCTCCCTTAATGTGCGGCTACTGCAAGCTATCAAATAACAGCAAAACCTAAGCTTTTATTATCTTTCCTTGTAATTACTCTCTGGGCCCACAAGATTAAAAAAAAATCTAAATTGAAGAAGATATGTGAGTCCTCTCTTCTTGCGTTCCGCCAAAAGAAGTCCCTGTACAGTGTACCGGAGTCAATGTGGTCAATCTTGGATATTCACTAGATTTTCTTTTTCTTTTAAGGAGCCGATTTATATTCACAAACGATTTAAACTCGAGACATAAATTCAACAATACAAATATTTTAAACTCGTCATGAATTCATGTTATCTATATGATACATGTTCGAGTAATGAGATGGTTTCGTACCTTAAACCTGGAGATTTTTTTTTTTTTACAAAGCTTACACTTATCCTAAATATTTTACAGATTGATCGAGTTCGGAGCTCAGGGGACATTTGGATAAGTGCTTCCGAAGATCTCTTAAAATGCTTGATCATAGTGCCTAGCAGAGTAGGGGTATAACTCTGTACTTAGAGTTTCAACTATATGCTTGTGATCATCTTTCGAGAGTAAATAATTTGCATAGCAGACGTAGGGGTATAACTCTGTACTTAGAGTTTCAACTATATGCTTGTGATCATCTTTCGGGAGTAAATAATTTATTCTTTCAATGTTCAAATTGTATAAAAAAAATGGAGATCGCGACAGATGGGGAGGACATACACCAGTCTCGCCTCCTCCATGTCACCCCTAATGTCGATTTCGAATTGGACGGTGTCGATCGGCGCATGGCCCTCCTCTTTGGGAGGATTCAGGTGTACCAACAATCCGATGGGGGGTCCCTTCTTGGCCAATTTTGTTCTGCGTTCGTTGGCCAACCTAAGAAAATAGGAGCAATGGAGTTAAAATTGCTATCCAGCTCAGTGCTTGCAAAAGGAGAACTGCAATTGCTTTTCAAGGTCAAGGGCATTTTCGTCACCACAATCCATACACACATAGACCTGGGGCCCACTAACTCGAGTGGTGTTTGAACCCCCCTCCCAAAAGAAAAAAAAGAAAACTTGAGTTGTTCTCGACATACCTTCGGAAGTAAAAAGAAAAATTGTTTCTCTTTCATAAGTAGAAATATCTTGATATCAATATTTCTCTCACTTTTACCTATTTTCATTCTCAATCTCTCTCTCTCTGCTACGAATCACTCTCTTTACTTACTCCCAATCACGCCTCCACTGTTACCGCCCACTGTTGCCAACCATCGAACATCGCTACCCATTGCTGACCACCGCTGGAGTAAAAAATATATAACATATTTTTCTAGAAAGTAAACATATTTGCAATAATAAAAAATATTTAAAATAATAAAAATAATTTCAATTGCATGAGAGTTTTTTTAGCAATATCATTTTTCTTAATAAATAAATATTTTATGATTTGATTAAATATAAAAGTATTCAAGTAATACAAGTCAGGTTGAGTATGAATTGTTAAATTTATACTATATGAAAATGGGTCAACATGGGTCAGGCCATATTTAACCTGACCCAAACTTGACGCGACCCAACTGTTTGACATATCTGGACATAGTCAATGAGCACGAGAACTATCAATGCTTTTAGCGTGGATATATGAGCTCGGTCATCATATCCATTAATACAATTTTTCCCATAAAATTGGTCCCCATTTGCATAAATAATTAAATGACAAATTACGCGTAAATCCGTCGGTATTTGCATTTTACTTGTATTGAATAACATGTACTTTAGGTCATGACCAATAAATTTATAGAGAAAATTTCAAGTTAATAATGTTCCAAAAGCATACATTTTTAGCCGTTACCAAAATGATTTATGTTTCAGAAATAGAAATTTTGTCCTATTATCATACATATTTCTCTGATCAGAAAGAAACTTCCAGAGCAGAAATATAAAGATTAACTTATGGCAAGAAGTTAATTTTTAAAATAAAAGTGTTGCCATGCACTTCCTATAACTTCCCGTTAAACGATGCATAGTGACATCCATCGTGTAGCCATCAAAGAAGGCCACCAAGAAAATATATCTCTCTCTCTCAATCCATCGAACGAAAATTGCCAGCGACACGACCACCAATTGCGGCCAAGGACGGATTAGAAAATTATCAAATTCTAATCAGATGCAATTACTTTAAATCTTATTAGAATTTGATCGTTTTCTTTCTGATCTCAATCTTTTTCTTCCTTTTTTCTTTATCTTTATTCTTTTTATTTGCTCAATGCTAATCGGTTATCCATGTGAATTGCTTGAAATTTTCTTGAAGTTATGTGTAATTAAATTTTCATGCTTGCTGTCTAGAGCAAGCTTTACTCATCATGACAAAAAAATTTTGCATTCATGCGTTGGTCCCCCCAGCACTCATCCTCTAGATCCATCCCTCTTCGCGGCGGCAGCCCATCCCTGCGCCGCTCGCCGTCACACTTGAACACCAACACCGTCATGAAACTCGGCGCCCCACCATCTCCTTCTCATGGCCGAGCTCGGCACCAATGCCACCGCGAAGATCAACCGCCCCATCGCCCATCGAGATCTCTCTCTGTGTTCTCGGCAAAACGTTGTAGCACGCAACGAAATATGGGTATAAGGCACACAACCTTCATTCTGAGGGCGGCTTGACCGCAGGTTAGAATTTAGGTTACGGACGGCTATGTAACATCGGTGAAGATGCATGGAGAAAAAGAGAAATGGGTAGGGGAAATTTCTCCTGACCTGGAACAAAAGGACATAACAATGCGATGGTTCATCTCAATTTCAGTTCACTAAAGCAGAATCCGCATGATATGTGGCTGGATTTGGCCGAATGTCTTCATCGCACAAAATTGAAAAATTGAAGGACTAAATCAAGTCGAAGGACGACCCCAAGTTATTTCCTCAATTTATGAGGTCATAAAATCAAAATCATGTCCTCCTCGGTTAAAGATGACGCGATCGAATTAGCGGAAAGTTTCCACGAAGTTTTATCATTGGCCCTCGCACCTGTTTAATTCATGTCTCAAACAAACGTCCAATCCGGATGTCTTCTCTAGAATAAATCACGCTATAACAATAACTGATGAACATTAAAATTAAATTTTTTAAATTCCAAGCTGGGGTAAAAAAAAATAAATGAATAATGCCAAATTTAATGCCTAATTCATTCGCAGGCGTGATCTCCCGTCAAAGAAAGGACCCAAAATTTTTTTTTTAAAAAAAAAGTGGGAAAAGAGGGGAGTGAAGTGGACGTCGTGATGGCTTAGATCCCCATCATTTATAGACCATAAACAATCCAAATTAGTCCAAACCTCGTTTTTGTCTCCGCAGAAGTCAACATGGGAATCCAGACAACAACCAGATACGCCCTCTCTCTCTCTCACTCTCTCTCTAGAATGAGACTTTTCGACGAAATCCACCAATCACGCGGTGGATCACCGCGTACGTCACCGGATCAACCGGCTTGTCAACTCGCTCACATCAAAATGCGAATTTTTTTTTTCATCTTTTCTTTTTCTTTTTTTTTCCGTGGAGATCCCGATTTAGATGACAAGAGGGTTTGTTTCTCCTTCTTGAAATTCCACCATCGAACTTGGCTTAGAGTTGGAGCAAGTGAATCCGCGCATCCCCAAACCGACTCACGGTTGCGAAGATTGCGGAAACGTGAAGCGGAGAATTTTCTGTATCACGCGACGTATAGAAAAGAGTATATGAAAAGAGACTATTTATAGGCTCTATCAGAGGACCGTCTAAAAAAATCGAATTAGATATGTGTAGTTGAAATAAATATAGAAAATCACAGAAAATATCCTAAATATCTTTAAAAGATGTCAATAATATTGCCTAACGGACATAAAGATAGCGCCTGGAGGAGTGGACCTATGGTATGGGTGCTTGAAAATTAGGCCGACACTGGGAAATTAAAAATCTAGACGAAGACAGGAAAATCGCGATTAGTCCTAAAAATTAAACAATTCTCAATACTCCTTTTACACCTTTTTTTTTGTCGTTTGACCAGGGAGTCTTTTTGTAAATTTTTTGTAAAAAATAAATTTAATTAAACGATAAAAATATAGGGAAATATCTCAAAAATTGATTTTTTTTTTGTGGGCATGATCTTTTTTCTGCAATGTCGTGGTGAAGTAGTTTCTTGCCAAATTTGCCAAAACTTCGGTTTGACGAGATCGAAAGATATCGGTAGCCCGAGGAAAAGTAAAAAAAAAAAAGGGCTATAAAAAAGAATATTTTATTACAGGAAGCGACATGCAATCATTAGCCGACACCTGTCGGTCACAGCCACAGTCTAATCTAATCCAGTCCCCCCGGCGCGGAAGGAGCTCGAGGACAGTGTCAGCGTGGTAGATATCGGGAACTCCCGGGGGTAGACGAGTAATTTCGGACCCGTTCCCTCACCGCGCATGACGTTTAAACGCTCAAGAACCACTGGAGAAGAGAGAGAGAGGAGGAGTTAAAAAAACAAAGAGAAAGACAAAAGGAAATGCTGAGCAGGACGGAGAGCGACATGCACCAAGCTCACGCACATCCTCAGAAACATTAATGCAAGGAGAAAAAGAGGAGGAAAGAAGAGAGAGGAAGTGGGCTGTGGAGAGAGAGAGGGAGAGGCCCACGCGCTCGCATTTCGCCTTTACAACGTCCAGCTGGGAGCCGAACGTTCCCCCTGGGCAAAATTGAGGGAGAAGACGGCCTTCCCGAGTCGTGGCTGCGTCGTTGAACCGTGGAGGAAGGTGCTCGTCATTCCGATTCACGAGCGATAAAGGTGGCGGCGCGCGCGTCCGGAAAGGAGGGGGGACGCTCATGGTCGTCCATCCAAATTTTAGCCCCGTGATTTTCTCGCTTTTGCCCTTCCAATGCCAGCGCCCCCCCATGCGGTTTTTCAGTTTTTTTCCTCTCCCTTTTCTTCTTTCCGTTGATTCCTGGCATTTCTTTGATTAGCATATTCTGCGCGTTTGGACTTCTCCTACGCATATTATAATACGCGGGCTTTACTGGGTTTTTTCTTCTTCTTTTTTTCTTTCCTTGTGGGGGTTTGTAATTTCGGTTTGTTTGCTTTTTTTCTTGGGTATATACAATGAGATCCTAAAGGGCTGAGCTTTCGCAACGTTGATTTCCTTTCAGGGTTTCCTGCGTCTTGATCTCTCCTTTTTGCGGGAGGGGGTGGGAACGACGCTTCTCCTTTTGTGTTTGGAACTGGGCGTTGCTCAGTTTCTTTTGCTTTTTGGTCAGAATTCCGTTTGGGTTTTTTCTTTCCCCTCCCTTGTGAATCCCATTTGTTTAATTATGAGGCTCTGCTGCGATCGAGGATGGTCCTCGTTTCGGACTAGCGATTTGTGAGCGTTTCGTGGTTTGGGTGGCGTTTCTTCCGGGTCGATACGATTTGTTTACAGCTGAGTTTGGGACTGTGGAAATAGATGAGCTGCTTCTCTTGTCTTAGGCCTCGCCGTCGTACAGACGGTAGCAGGATTGAAATCGATAATGGCATTCGATCTAGCTCTCGCTACTCGGCTGATTCCTCAGGTTTTGCTCTAGTTTGTTTTAGCTTCCCATTTATATTTTTGTACCTTCTGGATGTGATTGAAACATAAATGGCCCGAGTGGATTTGCTATCTCATGGTAAATTTGATTGGTCAATGATTTGCAGGAAGCGGGAAGCGCAAAGGTTGTTATGATGAAGATGGTATGGTTTGGATGCCCATTTGAGAAAATTCAATACATTTCGCTTTTGAATCGTTCCAGATCTTATTTTTATGTATTGGTGTTAATTATGTGATTATATGTAGGGAGTGGAAGCAGAAAAGGATCCAGAAATGGCAAGAACAAGGATGGAAGTAGTCAAAAAGGCAATGCAGCACGGAGCTTCACATTTCGTGAATTGGCGGCAGCGACGAGAAACTTTAAGGAAGTAAATCTAATTGGTGAAGGGGGCTTTGGAAAGGTTTACAAGGGACGGTTGGAAACAGGAGAGGCAAGATTTCTCACATTATAAGTCTCTTCGTTCTCAAACTTTGCTTGTGTTGTGCTTGAGGTTTGTGTCCACTGCAGCTTGCTAGGTTGCATGAACACTTCTACTGCCATTCAAAAGTTGAAATTGTTCTTCTATCATGACTTATTAAGTCACTGCATCATCATTGGTTGACACAGATCCTTTATTTCTTCGGAGCAGGTGGTTGCAATAAAACAACTCAATCACGATGGTCTTCAGGGATTTCAGGAGTTCATTGTGGAGGTTCTCATGTTGAGCCTATTGCACCATTCCAATCTAGTGACTCTGTTTGGTTATTGTACTGATGGAGATCAAAGACTATTGGTTTATGAGTACATGCCAATGGGTAGCTTAGAAGATCATCTATTCGGTAAAGTTCTGTCTGGCACTTTTGTGTGCTTCTTCCATTATCTGCAGTTTTCCATGAACACTCCATTGAATGTAACCCCATGTTTCGGCCAAAAGTGTTGTCCCTGCTGTATAATGCCACTCTTCTTTTCAACTCCTATTGGGAAATTTTGTTCTAAAAACGTCCATAAGAAGGGGAAAATGTAGAAAATTTTTCCGCTTGTTTGAGCTATAGAATGATTTCAGTTGCCTTCAAAAGCTCAGAGTCTAGGAATAATCTTCTGTTTGGGAATTTAATTTCACTAGTGGATGGCTTGAGTTTTTCACTCAGACATAGATTTAATTAACCAGTAGACAATTGCAAATAAATCTCAAGGAGGTTATGCGTTACTGTTGCCAGATGACTGGCGATACAATTCTTTCTTCTACTTCTTGAAGTTGCATGTCATTCATCTCAGTAATTAGATGAAATGCTGTTGCAAACGAGTTCCACAAAGTTTAGGTGTGTTGCACTAACTCAACGAACTTATTTGATCTATACATTTGGCATGCTTGGCAAAATGAATAAGTTCAGTAAAGTGCCTAAGTACCTGCGGATTAAAATTCTAAAATTAATTTTAGGTTCTATTCGACATAGCTGGAAGAAGCATGGGAATGGGCAAATTCTTGCTGTAATATGCTTTCCACTTGAGTAGAGAAGTCTGATTGTGGCAACTAAAAAGAATGATGATCCTGAAACTCATGTATTTCCCCAGAAGCTTTTGAATCAGTATGTGTAGCATGGACTGTAATACGGTGTTAATCAAATTTGTCGATGTTGTATTGGCCAGACGTGGTAGGCACTCTTTCAAAACTGTAAATTATGACAGGCTAATGAATACTTACATAAAAATTTAGCAAGACTGTATGCTGTGTTCGAAATTTACAGCACTATAGAGTGAAATTTGTTGATTTATTTAAGGCATGGGCAGCATATTGATACACTGCTTTACCACCTAGTGTATCACGCAAACTTGATCTATTTTGGCTTAATAACTGGACTGAGTTGGATAGTGTACATTTTTTGTAGATTTCGATCCTGGGATAGCACCTCTTAATTGGAGCACAAGGATGAAGATTGCTGTAGGTGCAGCAAGGGGCCTTGAGTACCTACACTGCAAAGCAAATCCACCTGTTATATACAGGGACTTGAAGTCAGCAAATATCTTGCTTGACAATGATTTTAATCCAAAGTTGTCAGATTTTGGGCTGGCTAAACTAGGTCCTGTTGGTGATAATACTCATGTTTCGACGAGAGTGATGGGAACATATGGATACTGTGCCCCAGAATATGCTATGAGCGGCAAATTGACTCTTAAATCTGATATCTATAGCTTTGGTGTGGTTCTTTTGGAGCTCATTACTGGACGAAAGGCCATAGATTGCACCAAGAAGCCGGGAGAACAAAATCTGATTGCCTGGGTGAGTCCATAGTGCTTGTATTTCCTTTTTTCCAGTTTGCTTGTGATATTTGTAGCTGCTGCAATCAAAGGCGTCTCTATACCAGTCAATAGTTACTTGTGAAATGTCTATGCATTCATGTTTTTGACATGACGAAGCATGTAAAGAATGTGCTCTAGTCTATCTATGACTAGGCCCTATTCTTTCAACTCGACATAAAAGTGGGTTAAGAGATCATATGTCGTTTTCTTTGCTCCATTGTCACGATCTGTTGTTTCGAGTAAGATTTTTGTGCCTTTCTGTTACAATGGCAGTGATATAGGATGTGTGATGCGTTGTCTTGTTTGGACTACCATGGAATTGTTATGTTGTCAGCTGTCCTACCTTTTTTCTTTAGTTCATCTAGAATGTGTCCATAACTATTGTATTTGATAATTGAAGGATGATTCCGTTCCTCTACCCTTTTATCAAAATTGATGGAAGGCAGCTAGTATAATTGGCCATAAATATACTGGAAAGGACAATTCAGCTCAACCAGGCCTAAAATTTATAGACACAACAGAAGATTTTGCTGCTTGCTGCTTAGCCGTTGGTTCATCTTCCCTTTTCTTCCTTTTGCAGTCTAGGCCATATCTGAAGGACCGAAGGAAGTTTTCCCAATTGGCTGATCCTCTACTACAAGGACGGTTTCCTGTACGCTGTCTTCATCACGCAATTGCCATCACCGCAATGTGTCTCCAGGAACAGCCTAATTTCCGTCCACTCATTGGCGACATCGTCGTCGCACTCGAGTACCTGGCGACTCAAACTGGCAGTCACAGTCCGTCCTCGCAATCTCCCCATAGAAGATTGGATTCCAGAACTAGTTCGATCTCGGTTTGACAGGTCACGAGCTGCTGTCGTGTATGACAACTACATGTACATTTTGTTTTATAATTTGGTCTTCCTCTTTGGCTTGACAATGCTCGGCGCCTGGCGGTTGCCAAAGCATATGGTGGAGGGGCTTCCTGATGTGGTTATCGTATGGAAAAAGATTTGTGGAGAAGATAGGGCAAAGGATGGGTTGTTCATATCCCTTTGATTTCCCAATTATGTTTATATAGTGGCCTTTAGTTATTTGGAGCACTTGTGAATTCTTGCTCTTATGTCTGCATGAGTAAACATATAGGTCGAGTTCTGGTATTCGCTTTTTTCAAGAACCGAGCGTAGAGAAAAGAGCAAACAAGCAAATTGTGATCTGCAAAGGCTAATACCCTCGGTGGCCACTCTTTTCATTTGAAAAGAGAAGAGTGCAGGGTTCGAATCTTCTATCTTCAAAGAAATGAAAGGTGGGGGGAGGAGGAAAAGAGAAAAGTGCAGGGTTCGAATCCTCGTCTTCAAAGAAATGAAAGCGGGGGAGGGGGGAGGAGGAAGTAGGATTTTGCAATTTGCAGGTACCGCAGCGTGGCTTGTGTGGTACGGTAAGGTAGACTAGAATCATATAAAAAAAAAAAAATTGCAAAGTCTAGGGGACCAAACCCTCGTAAGTTTTCTGCGAGGGAGACAGAGGAGGAAAGTAGGCATTGTTCGCGTGTTGACTTTGACGATCTGTCGTGGAAATTTGCTTTGCTTTCCATGGAAGTCATGACGAGGGCGTCCCATCTACGAAAGGATGGACAAGACAGAAGGGGAAAAAAAAGATGTTCCTTTTCAGACGCTGAGAATGACTTTTGGTGCCGTATAACGTTACGTCGCAATAATCGAAACGGCATGTCGTAATAGTAGCAAGATTAGGGTAAAGTTAAGGACAGATGTTTCTTTGGAACGAGTCGTCTCCTATCTGCAGCGTCTATCGCTGTCCGGTGGATAAGAAATTCTTCACAACTTTGATGCGTGATTGAAACTACTTTGTCTATGTCCTAGATACGCACTTTTCATGGGGGCGAAAAAAGAGTCATGATTATGGATTTTATTTATTGGTGATACTGCTTTTCTCTCTTGCTTGTCCGACATATTTGGATTTTATTTGCCATTGAGCCCCTCCAGTCCTAAAAATTACCGGCATACTCCCCATTTATGTTCATTGAAATCAGCCAGAATAGGTTCGGAAATCCCCTGTTTTCCCCAAGTCTATATGATCGATTTTGGGGTGCCCCCATTTTCCACAGCTAGAATGGCTGGAGACACAGCTCTCCAATGGGAAAGAAATTAATTTCCAAATCTGCCCCTAAACTTTTGATTTGTCGATTTAGTTTTTAAGCCTTTCAAATTATATAAATTTAGCCTTGGGCAAATGTTGAGTTTTGCCGGCTACCGGTGAATCGTCAAAGAACTAAATCGGTACAATTGAAAAGTTTAGGACTCAATTGGCCCCCGCTCAAAATGTTTAGGACTTTTTGAACAATTTTCCATGGCTCCCAACTACTCTCTCTCTCGATCTTGCCATCATACAAAGGTTTTTCTCAGCGGGACACTTACCTTCTTCTCACGAGCATTATCGGGCACAAATGATTCAAGTCACGGGTCGATTGAGCAGTTGCAACTCAGAGCGTAAGAATCCTGCAATAACGCACGCGGTTCAATATCTACGTTGCAAGCGTTTTCCCTGCATGTAGCTTTAGGAAAAGACTGTCCAAAGTAATGTGAGATTTCTTACTTGTTTCACTTCTCGTTGGTCAACAACTTATGGGGGCCATTTCAATCTACTCTCGGGGACCCTTTTTTGGCCTGTACTTTGTGCATATCCATTTAACTCGTCACTTCCTTGTATCTAACTTTGCGAGTCCGAAGTAAGCCAAAATTGCCTTTACTTGCATGTCCTCGTTTGTAAGTCAATCGTACCTTTACAGCTACGATTCGTGGAGAAGCGGAAGCACGTGCTTGCCCTTCTTGGACCTAGTCTCTCTCTCTCTCTCTCTCTCTCTTTGTTTTTTTTTTTTTGGCTTGGCTTTTTGGACGACCAAGTCGACCGCTTTCTTTCGGGAGTCTTAAAGAATCTCTGGGGGTCGGATAGAAAAAGTCATAGAAAAAGTTGTTAATAGCACGAAAAGTCTCGAACCGCATAACTGTGACAAATCATTTTAAATTATTTTTTTATCGCAAAAAATCTCAAACTAATATATCTATAATAAATTTACCTTAACTATTTTTTTTCCTACTGCAATAAGCCTTAAATTGGTATTGATAAATTTAACCCAGAATTATTACTTTTTACTGCCAAACAATTCAAAACTACTGCATTTATGACAAATTTACCCTCAATTAGTTTCCGTTAAATTGGGTTAATGTCACGAAAAACTCTAAACATTGATTTGCTATTTAGTGCCTATCGTATGGCGCATGTGTTCCTGGAGATATTTTTGAAAAGGGCTTCCGTAATATGATTTGCACTTTTATATGTTCTTGAATGAATAGGATAAAAGTAACCAAAAACTCCAATTATGCTCATCATGACATATTTATCCTATTTCTTTTTATGACACCGACAACCTCAAACTTATACTTGTTTGACATATTTACCCCAAACTAATATTCGTGTAAAACATTTACTTCAAAATTTTTTGTTTGACACAAAAAATATCAAGCTTGTATTAATGTGACATATTTACCTCTTTGTGACACAAAAAATCACAAACTTAGACCTGTGCCACAAATTTATCTTTCGTCAAGTTTTTTTTTAAATTTATTTTTTCCCTCCTTCCTTCGTCTTCATCACCGTTGCCATTGCTATCGTACTCACCATCACCAAACCAAGGAAGAAAATGAAGGATGAAGTTAAAAAAAAAAGGTAAAAGAAAATGAGAAGAAGAAAAAAATAGAACGAGTTGACATGTTTTTGCCGGGAAAATTATCAAAAAAATTCCAAATATATTGTAATTGTGCAAATTCAATACTAAACCTTTTGTAATCGTGCTAATTCAATGCATTTGGCCTACCAACGTTAAAGTGGTAATTTTTTATTCACTTTTTTCTATCTTTTCTTTTAGGGTTTAGCCAACAGCCCTACCAACCACAAATTGATGATCGGCGAGATTACCAGCCCTCGACTACCGCTAGGTGAGGGCTCCCGACCCTTGTCCAGCCACAATGATGACTGGCGGTTGTCGGTCATATCTAAGCGAGGGCCGGGGTAGCCGTGGGGAGGGTCTCAAGCCCTCGCCGAGCTATGACTGAGGGCTTGAGACCCTTGCAGCCCTTGTTGTGCCTAGGCGACAGTAACTAGCAAGGGGCTTAGCAATCTCACATTGGGGGCAAGAGACCTCACCAGCCCTCAGCTAGTGGCCGGCAAGATTGCTGGCCAACCCCTTAAAAAAAAGACAAGTTAAAAAAAAGACAAAAAAAAGCTATTAAAAACTACATAAAAATAATTTAAAATATTACAATTATTTTAAAATTATTAAAAAAAATTGTCACATTGGCGCCAACAATGCCACGTTAGCATTGGCCGATCAAATGAATTGAATTGGTATAATTACAAAAGGTTTAGAACTCAATCGACAAAAAAAAAAATTTAGGATTGAATTGACACAATTGCAATAGATTTATGACTTTTTTGGAAATTATCCCTATATTTGCCATGTAAGTTATGTCCATACCGTTTTCTTTTCGTTGTCCATGTAGGCAACCACATAAGATTTTTAGCCGCGCTGGTTAATGGAATTTTGACGGAGGGTAAATGTAATCACACATGGACAAGTTTAGGGTTTTGGTATAAAAACATTATGGTAAGTGTGTCACAGTGGACACAATTTGGGTTTTTTTATGACTCTTTCCTAAATAACTAATATAAATTATAAAATATTGCATTTTGCATGACATCCCACAATCAGTTTACTAGATAAAAGCTTTCATTTTGTTTTTCCTGATGTTGAAGCCTTTTCCATCAAAGTATGGAGGTCTGGTGTTGCTTTAACCTTCCACAATTCTGCTTCAAGAATGCTAGCTATAAAGGATTATTAGCTTAGAAGTATACACTTCAAATAACAAGCCTTAGGCTCTAATACCAATTGTAAATTGCTAATAATATTACCTAGAGATAGCGAATAGGTGAACATAGGCACTATTCGGTTCAGCATTTGAAATAATCATTTTAATACCAATTTTATTTTTTGGCATTTGGTTACTTTTTTTACTCACTTTGGGAAAATGCAATTTCATCTCAAATGCTCTCCAAAGGACTTTAGCCCAAAGTACCTCATGAGGTACTTTGGGAAGTTGCATTTTCGAAATGTAACTATAACTTTTTATTTTTAATCTTTTTATTTTTTTTCTTTTTTCTTTTAAGAAAGTAATTAAAAAAATAAAATAATTAAAAATAAAAAATAATTTTTTTAAATAAAATTAAAATAATTTTAAAAATAGAAATAATTTAAAATATATAAAATATATAAAAATAAAAAATTGAAAAATAAAAATAATTAAATAAACTAATTAAAAATAAAAAATAATTTTTTTGAAAAAATAAAATAAAGTAATTATAAAATAGAAATTATAAAATTAAAAATAATTAAAAATAAAAAAATACTTGAAGAAAGTAATTAAAAATAAAAAATAATTTTTTCAAACAAATAAAATAAAAATAATTTAAAAATTGAAATAATAAAAATAAAATATAATTCAAAATTAATTAAAATAAAAAATATTTTTCTAAAAAATTATTCTAAAAAATTAAAAAATCAAATCATTTACAAAAGGTATTTTTTACCAAATGCATATACGTCAAAGTTGCATCCAAATGTACTTTTTAATTACAGTTTACCAAATAGTATTTGCATTTCACTAAACCCATTTAACTCAAAGGTATTTGCATTTTTCCAAAGTCTCTTGGTCAAATACTGAACCAAATAGGCTCGTAATCAAACTTGATAAAATAAAGCAGAATTAGAAACTTCAAATTTGACAGGAGTAGATAAAGTGAACAGAACCATATAGTACTTCTATCAAGTAGTTAATAGAGGCAAGTAGAGAGTAGAAAACAATGCACTCAAGATTATAGTGGTTTAGCTTTTGGTAAAGCCTACGTCCGCTCTCCCAAATTGACGGCCTATTAGCTGGATTCTATTAAGTAATCAAAGTAAGAGATTACAAAAATATGTGATTGCCACAAGCACTTCCACAAAAGCGAGTGCTACCTCTATTAAAGCCGTCTCACGCTACACACTTGACTTGTATGCTTTTCTTATAAGATTTCAAGTAAACACTCAAGTAAATAAATTTGAATAAGTAAAGCTCTCTTAAATAAGGATGATGAACTCTTGATGTCTCTCTTATTGTTCCTCAAACTTCATGCTCTTTATATACTCCTCCTCTTTCAAGCCTCTTGCTGGATAGAACCACGCCAAGGATCAATCTCCAAAAACTAGCCGTTGGTTGCGACCCATTGAGGTGAAAAGAATCAGAGATTTGAAAGGATTTGCTTACCTATACAATCAGATCCTACAAATCCTTAAATCACACTAATCGTCAATAATTTGTACATATCGCAACATCCGCATTAAGCAAAGAGTGAAAAAACTAAAATGTGAATAAAAAAAATGCGAGAAATTTGAGAGATGGTAAACGTAAGTAATCACACGGATACAAGTTTGGGCTTTGATATAATAATAATAGATTATGATAAGTGTGTCTGGACACAATTTAGGGCTTTTTGTGACTTCTTCCCAAATAGCTAATATAAATTATAAAAGATCGCATTTTTCAAAGAGCCGAGGGAGACCAGGTCAAGGATTCCGAGTACCATCTCAGCCCCTTTACCTTAGACGATTGTGAAGTAGATGTGGCCTTGACTTGCATGTCATAAACTGAACCTATTCCTGCGAAGCCGTGAGCAAATTTAGTGAGTCTAGTTTTGCACTAGCTCTTGCCAAGCATAAGAATTTATTTATCTCGGTGGACGAGGCTTTCAAGGTGATGTTTTTCTCTTATTGTACGTTTCTACGACCGTGGAACTATTATAGGTTTGAGGCCAGACTTGTGACTAGAGTTGAGCACAGTGGAATAGAATCGAGGATGGTCGATCGGAGACGATCGTGATAATTAGAGGGGTGAAACTCTGATACCACTGATCGATGTTGTGGCGGCACGAAGAGAGAGAGAGAAGTGTTTCTTGTGACGTGGTTAGATCTTTGACCATCGATTGCATTTCCATTAATACGTCCTTGACTTCGAAAGCTAAAGGCCCGTTTAGTAACGTTTCTATTCCTCTAAAGTAATTCTGATTAAAATCATGTTTTCTGATTTTATTCCCTTGATAATTTTTAGAGAATTAGAATACGTTTGGTAACTGCATAAAATTTTTATTCTCCAAACAATTAAGTGGCAAGAATTCTTTTTTTAGAATATTTCCTTTTTAAAAAAATTTTAAAAAATACATATTTCTGACTTCCCTCCATTTTTATTTTTAATTTTTTTTTCATTTTTATATTTTTAATTTCCCCCTTTTTAAAATTTTAAAATTTTTATTAAATTTTAAAGCTTATTTTAAATATAATTTTAAAGAATTGTGTTTAAAAAAATTAGCAAAAAATTTCAATTTCAATTTTATTTTTTTTAAAGTTCATAACTTCATGTGGAATTAATTTTTTTAAAAGAACTAAGATTTTGTTCTTTTTTATGATTCTCAAAAGTTTTTTTTTAGAAATAACTTTTTTTTTCGTATTTTTAGTCCAAAATTGTTCTGAGGAGCAGAATCAGAGTCATCTGCATTATCAAATATTTTTCTGAGGAATAGAAATAGAAGAACAAAAATGTTATCAAATAGGTCCTAAACAGAATTTTCAAGTCTTACGATATAAATTTCCAGAAATTATGGGAAAATAAAAAAAAATCTAATCGAGTCCGTGGTCAACGCAGCAGGGTGGATCGAGTCCGTTTTCACCGTTGATTGGGTCGGGTGTACGTGGGCCCCGCTTCGGGGAAGAAGGGGCCCACGTGGATGTCCAGCTCGTCGGAGATTCTGGCGCGCGCGAGGGATTCTCCAATCAAATCAAACGTTGATGTTTTTTAAGACAGCGCAGGCGGCCATTGACTTTCTCCCTCTCCATCTTCAATAGCTTTCACACAATTCAGCTCCATTCATGGGGCAAGAGACTCAAAGGAAAAAAAAAAAAGAACAGCAACCTCGATTTCAGCATCAAGAAGAAGTCTTCGCGCTGGTCTCCGCCTTCTCTTCGCCGCGCTTTCGTCCCCCGGGGTTCGCATTCAAAGCTTCAAGCTTCGTGCACGGAACAACTCGCTCGATACATCGCTTAAATCTCTCTCTCTCTCTCTCTCTGAGCTCACTTGAAACAAGAACCCCAGAAGGAGCCCAGAAAACGAGGAGAGCGTCTCGAGCGAGGATGGGGAATTGCTGGGGAGATTCGTCTGCCGACAGCGACGCCACGTACTCGTCAAACAACCCCCGCAAACGACCCCCACACCTTCCAGTTCCAGGTAATCCTGAATCGGGTTCGTGGGTTGTGTTCGAGCTCTGCTATCGATCAGTTTCTGTCGGATCTTTCAAATCGCGTTCCTACTGCTGTTCTTTCGACGATCGCATGTGAAGTGCGGAAAAGTCAACGCTCGGATAGATGATGATGATCAATGATTTTTATTACACTTAAACCGAAGTCTGATGCCCACCTGTTTTTAGCTGCACTAAGTAAATAGATCACGTCGAATCGGAAATAGCGGTTCCTTATTTCTCCCAAACCTGTCTTGGGATATGGACGCTCTCCAAGTTGCTTCGAAAGGACTCGTCTTTCTTCCTCGTCGTTAAGCTTTGATTTGTTCGACCTGATTCGATGCCCAAATGCTGCAGAAACAGTGAAGAGCTACGATAACCGCCACAAGCAAGACGCATCGCCGAGGAAAAAAGTCGGCGACGGCGGCAACTGTAGTCAAGACGGCGCGCCGAAGAACGGCGGCGGCGGTGGCGGGGACAACGAGAAGAAAACCCCGTCGTCGGCCGCCGTCCAGAGGGCATTACTGCCGAACTTGAAGATGTTCACGTTCGCGGAGCTGAGGAGCGCGACCCGGAACTTCCAGCCCGGCACGGTGATCGGGGAGGGCGGCTTCGGGAGGGTGTTCAAGGGCTGGGTCGACGAGGGGACATACAAGCCGTCGAGGGCCGGAGTCGGGATACCGGTCGCCGTCAAGAAGTCGAGTCCAGATAGCCCTCAAGGTTTGCGAGAGTGGCAGGTACATCTATCTATCTTGAATTCTCAACGTGGTGAATATCTTCCAGGTTCAAACATGATGGGCGCCGATTTGTTCAATAGTCAACCTCAGACAGAGAGAGAGAGAGAGTGAGAGACAGAGATTTGTTCTTGGTTTTTTTTTTTTTTGGAAGATTCACAAAAGGTTAATCAATTCTGAATTTGTGGGGGATTTTTGGTAGGCAGAAGTGAAGTTTTTGGGCAAATATTCGCACCCAAACTTGGTCAGATTGATTGGTTACTGTTGGGAAGACACACAATTCCTCCTCGTATATGAACACATGCAAAGAGGGAGCTTGGAACATCACCTCTTCAAAAGTAAGACATCCATTTTATTTTTTTAAATTTTTTTTCCATCTATTAATAATCATTATATAGATTTGTTGCTATTTAAAATCCGAACTGCCAATATGTTCTTTAGTCACTATGAACGTGCTAATTGAAAATATAAAACCCGTACGATGTTGCAGAGGGTGCGGACCGGTTGCCTTGGGACGTCCGGCTGAAAATAGCGATAGGAGCCGCGCGGGGGCTCGCCTTCCTTCACACCTCGGAGAAATCCGTGATCTACCGCGATTTCAAGGCCTCCAACATTTTGCTAGATGGGGTAAAGTTGTCATCTATCGCTATGTTATGTGTAGAAAAGGCTTGAGAGCAATCCCTTTTTCTTTTTTCATATGAAAAATATATATATTGAATTGGTTTTTTTTTTTTAAATTTTGAATCCGGGTGTTAAGTAGGGCATTGATTTTTCATTTTTTTTCCAGGAATTTAATGCAAAGCTTTCGGATTTTGGGCTGGCAAAGTTGGGCCCAGCAGATGGCGATACCCATGTCTCCACTCGTATAATGGGCACCTACGGCTATGCGGCCCCTGAATATATCGCCACAGGTATCCACCGAGTTGCTAATTTTATCCCCAGCCTTTCGACTCCGATCGGTTGGGTCGAGCTGTCGTGAGATCCATCAGATTCAACGATTGTATCAAATCAACGGATTCGGCTCACAAGGATCATGAGGCGATTGCGATTTCTGACATTTTTTTTTTTGGCTAGGTCATCTCTACATAAATAGTGACGTGTACGGATTCGGGGTGGTGCTCCTGGAATTGCTGACGGGCCTACAGGCCATGGACTCGAACCGGCCCAGTAGCCAGCACAACCTGGTGGAATGGGCCAGGCCATCCTTGTCTGAGAAGAGGAGGCTCAAGAAGATCGTCGACCCTAGGCTCAATAACGAGTACCCATCGAAAGCCGCGGCCCAGGTGGCCAAGCTCATCCTCAAGTGCCTCGAGGGCGATCCGCGGAAACGGCCCTCCATGGAACACGTCCTGGCGACCCTAGAGCTAGTCAACGTGATCAAGTTGAAGCCTGAGGAAGTTCGACCTAGGTCGGAGCAGCTCGCGGCGAGACAAGGCGACCATCGGTCGCCGTCACATCACAACCGCCGCCAGAACCACCACCATCACCGGTCGCCAAGGCGCCAGCGGGAAGGCCAAGAGGGCGGCCCTTCTCGGTGAGATCTCTCTAGAGACAGCGAAATCAAATGTACTAATTTTGGCATTACACGTATGCAATCCCCATATAAGAGTATTTTAGCGCGTGTTGGGTCATATCGGCCCCGTAATAAAGTGATAGGATGTACGATTGCCTGTATAGCGAAACGATTCATTCGGCGACTGCGGTCTCCTCCTTAGCAACAAAAGGCACCGCCCCTATGTCTGTCTAGACTAGCCTCCTCCTAATGCAAAAGCTTCCTAAACATAGTTGGTGTCTCTATTAGGGCAAGTTAATTTGGGGCTTTTACTCCAAGATAGAGAGCAATATAATGCACCAACAAGGCTCCTTGCAACCATTCGAGCAAATCGAGCTCATCTCTTAATCTACGTTGCTAGAGCGGTCCGATCGCAACCGGGTCGTACCTAATTTACGTTCATGAAATTGAAATATCTGACGAATAGAAGTCATATCGAAATACCCTCTCGACGTGTCCTCAAATTTTTGAGGCGCTACTTAGCGGACTCGAGATTTAGGGTACTAGATGCTCCGCTCGATTTGATCAGAGAGGCTCGCGAGGGTCGCACCTGATCGATAGGCGGGGCTACCATGGCTGGTCCGCCGATCGATGCCCCGGCCGGTTTTGGGCTTGCATGGCCGATCTCGAGAATGGCTCTCACAAGTGCTTGAACACACTTCCGATCCCAGTGCTTAGGTCTCTGATCGTTCAGCGCTTCATCATGGGTTGTTACTCAAAAAACGGGGGTGAACAGTGGTACCCCCTCTGATTTTCTCGAATTTGATTTGACCCTTGACAGCCGATCTTGTCGTGGCCTTGTCCCAAGGTTTACCAGAAAATTATCGGGGGTAAAAAAGAAGTTTTAAATTAATTATAAGTACGCCAGTTTAAGTTTAAATATTTTATAATTTTATCAATTTAATTCATCTGATCAATTTTATCCAGAAATTACTTATGTGCATCCCAGCCGTACCATGTAGAACAGTCAACTCTGGTGTGGACAAATTTTAATAATATTTTGATTTTCTTTTTCTTTTCAACCCTCCCTAGCTGGCCCTAAGCCAAGAAAAAGAAAAAGAAGATAAGAAAAAAATTGAAAAACTATTAAAATTTATCCACGTCAGCTGCCGAACTTGTCATATAGAACAGTCGGCATCCACGTCAGCGATTTTCGATAAAAATTTGTCGAGCAAACTCAATTGATAAGACGTGAAAATATTTAAAATTGAATCTACATGATTATAACAGGTTTAAAACTTTTTTGGAGAATTTTTCCAAGGTTAAGAATAGTCGGCATCCACACCGCAAGATTGCATGTTTGAGGTACATCGCTATGCAATAATCGACTGATTCTTCCTTGGTGCACTCATCGAGAGGGACTTTTCGCCTTCTGGCGCGTTGATAGAGTAACATCGACAGGCTCACCAGCTTCGGGGCTTTCTTCGAGTCACAAGTAGATCAAGCAGTTGCAAATCAGAGCGTAAGAATCCTGCAATAACGCACGCGGTTCAGTATCTACGTTGCAAGCGTTTTCCCTGCATGTATGAGATTTCTTACTTGTTTCACTTCTTGTTGGTCAACAACTTACAGTGGCCATTTCAATCTACTCTCGGGGGCCCTTTTTGGCCTGTACTTTGTGCATGTCCATTTAACTTGTCGCTTCTTTGTATCTAACTTTGCGAGTCTGAAGTAAGCGAAATTGTATTTACTTGCATGTCCTCGTTTGTAAGTCAATAGCGCCTTATAGCTACGAAATTGCCTTTACTAGTCTATCTTCTTCTTCTTCTTTTTTCCCTGGCTTTTTGGACCTAGTCGACCGTTTTCTTTTGGGAGTTTTTAAGAATCTCTGGGGGTCGAAAAGAGAAATTTGTTAACAGCACAAAAAATCTCAAACCCCATAACCGTGACAAATTATTTTATATTATCTTTTTATCACAAAAATCTCAAATTGATACGCTTATGATAAATTTACTTTGACCTTTTTTTTTCACTGCAATAAGCCTAAACTGGCATGCCTACGATAAATTTAACTCGATATTTTTTTTACTACCAAAAATTCAAAACTAATACATTTACGACAAATTTACTCTTGATTAGTTTCTGTTAAATTGGGTTAATACCACAAAAAAACTCTAAACTTCAATTTGTTATTTATTGCCTATTGCACGGCGCATGTGTTCCCGGAGATATTTCTAAAAAGGGCTTCCGTTCTATGATTTGCACTTTTTTATGGTCTTGAATGAATAGGATAAAAGCCACCAAAAAACTCCACGTATGCTCATTATGACATATTTATCCTAATATTTTTTTTATGATACCAACAATCTCAAACTTGTACCTGTATGAAATATTTACCTCAAACTTGTATCCATGGGACATATTTACTTCGAACTTTTTATGTGACAGAAAATATCTCAAGCTTGTATTGATGCGACATATTTATCCCAAACTTGTATCCATGAGACATATTTATCCCAAACTTTTTATGTGACAGAAAATATCTCAAGCTTGTATTAATGTGACATATTTACCCCTTTATGACACAAAAAATTACAAACTTAGACCTGTGCCACAGATTTATCCTCCGTCAAGTTTTTTTTTCCCTTCTTCCTTCGTCTTCATCACTATTGCCATTGCTACCATACTCGCTGTCACCAAACCAAGGAAGAAAACAAAGGATGAAGTTAAAAGAAAAAAAGGGAAAAAGGAAATGAGAAGAGAAAAAGATAGAATGAGTTGACGTGTTTTTGCCAAGAAAATTACTAAAAAAGTCTTAAACCTACTGCAATTGTATCAATTCAATCTTAAACTTTTTTTTTAACTGATTCAATCCTAAGCCTTTTGCAATTATGTCAATTCATTCCATTTGATCGGCTAATGCTGACGTGGTAATTTTTGAATAATATTTTAATAATTTTAAATTTTTAATTACTTTTTTATATTTTTAATAATTTTTTGCTTTTTTTAGGGTTTGGCCTGTAGCCTGCCACCTATCGGTCAAGGGTTGGCAAGCTTACCGAGTCCCTAAGCTAAGTTATCAACCCCCGACGACCATTGGGCAAGGGCTCTCGACCCTTGCCCTCACTCGGATTTGAGTAAGGGCCACAGCAGCTATGAGGAGGGTCTCAAGCCCTCAACCAACTGTAACCAAGGGCTCAAGACCCTCGCTGCAGCTATCGTAGCCGTCATCTAAGCAAGGGCTTGTGGCCCTCACCCAGATCTACATGACGGCCATGAGCCATCGTCGCGACTAGGGACCCTCCCCCAATAGCCGACAAGGGCTGTGACCCTCATCTAGGGGACTAGAGACCTTGCCAGCCAACCGCTAAAAAAAGAAAAATTAAAAAAAAAGATAGAAAAAGTTACCAAAAATATTCAAAATAACTAAAAATTCTAAAATTATTTAAAAAAATTGTCATGTTGGCACCATTGACTCTACGTCAATGTCAACGAGTTAAATAAATTGAATTGGTACAATTATAAAAGGTTTATGACTTAATTGACAAAAAAAAAGATTTAAGATTGAATTGACACAATTATCCCTATTTTTTCCACGTGAGTTATGTCAATATCGTTTGCTTTTCCTCATCCATGTAGACAACCACATGAGATTTTTGGCCGCATTGGTTAACCAAATTTTGACATAGGGTAAATGTAATCACACAGGGACAAGTTAGGTTTTCGATTAAAAAAATATTATGATAAGTGTGTCACAGTGGACATAATTTAGAATTTTGTTTGTAACTTTTTCCCGAATAACTAATATAAATTATAAAAGATTGCATTTTGCACAAAATCTCACATCAATTTACTTGATGAAAGCTTTCATTTTGTTTTTCGAGATATTGTTTTCCATCAAAGTAAGGAAGTCTGGGGTGTTGACACCTGATTTTTAATTATCTTTTCTCTTTTAAAATTAATAAACAAGATCCATAAAAATTCATAAAATTGAAAAATCAACTTTGGCGACCTTAGCCGAGCCTAGGGAACCAATTTTGACCAAAAAATGATTTTTCATATTTTTAATATTTTTACGTATTATTTATTTATTTATCTTTTCGAAAATTAATAGAAAATCCATAAAAATTTGTGAAATTAAAAAAATCAACTTTGGGAACCTTGGCCAAGCCTAGGGTACCAATTTTGACCAAAAGATGATTTTTCATATTTTTAGTATTTTATTATTATTATTATTATTATTATTATTATTATTAATCTATTTATTTATTTATTTATTTTGAAAATTCATAAAAAATAAAAAATAAAAAAATAAGAAAATTACAAAATCAACTTTGGAAGCCTTCGTTGCTTAAGCTACCATTTTTGAACAAAAAATTTATGTATTTATATTTATATGTATTTTAATATTTTTAGAAATTAGGAAAATGGTTGAAAATAAAATTGCATTTGAAGCTACCAAAATACAAAAAAAATAGTCAGCGTTTTCTCTTCACTTTGGCTGAAGAAGAGTAAAACAATTAGTTCAAAACTGTGATTTGCCCAGTTAATCACGTTTTTGAATTAATTACCAAAAATTCTGGAGAATTCATTTTAGTTCTGATTATTGGATTTCTAGAATCGTGATGTGATCCTCTAGTAGTCCAAGTGTTTCAATAGCCAAATGGTGCACTTTCCATTGTTGCGTTCGGTTTTCCGAATCCAATTTTTCATTCGTGTTTTTTTCCTCGATCTGTTGGTGTCAAGGCTAAACCAAATCAGGACAGACATAAGAGCTCATTGTTCTAGAGGATGTTCTTGAGAATGGCCTCGCTTTCATCCGAGACCAAAAGATGGAAGTCGTCAAAACGCGCAAAAGGAATGTTGATGGGGAAAGAATGAGAATGCAATCGAAGATAATTTGAGAAATCAAAGTCTGCGCATTCTTCAGCTTTTGCTTCGTTAAGCATTTATGGGATTGGTGTTGTCGGGTTATTTAATTTTTCATTTAAATGTTCTTCATGGTAATCCCTTTAAAAGGTCACTTACTCGGCGCTTTCGGACGACGGCGGTCAACGCATCAAAAGACAGGGTGCTAATCAAGTTAATGTGGTAAAAAAATCTGCAAGTGACTGAAAAGAAAAAGGAAGAAAAGTAAAGGCAAAGAGGATGAGGGTGGAATTTGCGTGGTTTTGACGAGCATTTCATAAAAAGTGGAAGGTCGTTATGGAGGGATAATATAAAAAATGATGGGGAGAAATTGAGTGGGGGAAGCATGATGATGGACTAAAAAAAAAGAGAGCACCTTTCGGTGCCGACAGGGGATGGTCTTAATGTTGACACCTAAATTTTGACTTTTTAAAATTCATTCACTTAAGTACATAAAAAAATGAGAATTTGTTCTCACCAAACATTAATTTTTTCATGCATTGCATATTTAATTTTTTGTCGGTCATGCATTTTATTATGGCTAACGACGGAGGATTTGAGCTTAAATTGACAACGATTGGATTGAGCGTGAGGGAGGTGTGCCGAAAGGCTTATGAAGTTTTGAACTTAAAAGAAATTTTTCCACAGGGACTGAATTGCAAATACATAAAACTTCAGGGGCTGAATTGAAAATACATAAAATTTTAGGGATGGTGGAGAAATTAGAAAGGAAGATGGAGAAGGGGAGATATAGAAGGGAAGATGGAGAAATTAGAAAGAAAGATGGAGAATGGGAGATATAGAAGGGAAGATGGAGAATGGAAGATGGTAGAATTAGAAGGGAATATGAAGAATTAGAATGGGAGATGAAAAGATTAGAATGGAAGATGGTGAATTAGAAGGGAAGATGGAGATAAAGAATGGAGGATGGTGGAATTAGAAGGGAAGATGGAGATAAAGAAGGGAAGATGGTGGAATTAGAAGGGAAGATGAAGTTAGTGGAAAAATTAGAATGATAGATGAAGATAGAGAAAGGAAGATGGGGGAGTAGGCTATAAAAGGAGGAAGAATGAGAGCCTTGGAGGGAGGACTTTGGAGATTGAGGAAAAAAATTTGGAGAGATTTCAAGAGAAAAAATTTTGAGAGAGAAAAATTCGCCGCAGTGGAACAAGCCTTGGCGACGCGACGGATTCATCTCCAACGAGCTCTAGGTGCATCAGCATGTGCAATTATCTGGTAACTCAATTTTTCATGTTTAGATGACGAAATCTCGAAAACAAATATACTGAACATTCGTAGATGACTTCGAGATCTTCGATTTGATATATTATGGTGTGAAAATGGACGTCGTTTGCTATGTCAAAAGGGTCCCGAAATGGAGAGCAGAAATCTGGAAATATGGTGATCAGAACCTGAGATGGAATTTTTATGATCTGACCTTTCACGTTAAATGATTTTCCATGGGTTATTCTAGACTTCGTTTCATAAAGACCTCTTCATGACATTTGTTCATAAGATCTTAATGCATAACATATAAAAAATACAAAAATGTTCATGCACGTTTCGTATTTTTAATGCATTTAATGAAATCATGCAATTCTGCTGGCGTCATTGAGTCTGAGTGTTTTTCTGTGCGTGGTCATATTGATTCGTAGTTATCTCATGTTTAGAGTCTTCTTTTGAAACTTCACAAAAAATGAAAGTTGTTCATTGGGGTCTTGTTTAGTAGACTGGAAAGTTTAGTGTATTAATTTTGAGATTTGAGTGTCCATTTGAGCTTAATCCTGAAGTATGTCTGTTCTGTGAAATTTGTTTGTTTGCTGCTGAGCTCTCAGGAAAGACCATTTTCTACACGAAAATGAGTGTCTCTTCAGTAAGAATGTAAAACATGAAAGTTATCAACGACACATTTTCCCATCCACATAAAAAACCTCAGAAGTTTTGCATACATTTCATTATTTCTTTTGTATTTTATGGTTACTGCTTTCTCCCTAAGAATGTTCATGGACAGTATGATTTAATTCGTATTTTTTTGTGTTAATGCATTGGAAAATGTAAAAAATGGTCTCAATGAAGTTTAATCAGCACGTGTTAAACTTTCTTTGAGTTTTTGAATTGTCTTAACTCATTGATGATTGTACATGTTCGATTGGATAAGTTCATTATTTTCATTTGGCTTTCGGCCCGATGCTTTGAAGACTGGAGGATGACCGATGTCCATTCCGGTTCATTTTGTTATACTCCCGACCCACGAGGCTTGGCGACGGGTGTTTGACCGATGTCCATTCCGGTCCATTTTTGTTGTGTTCCCGATCATGTCTCGGGTTTTATTTAATTGGTCTGTAATTATTCACCCGACGAGTTGCGGGTTTTATTTTCACTGTCCTTAGGATAGTTTTACTTTACCCGCTCTCTCTTCACATCTTCGTTTGCTTTGGGTGATTTTGCATTCTTTATAATACATTGAAAAATCTAAAAAAAATTCATAAAAAGAAAAACAAAAAAAAATTGCACCTTTGAACCTCAAGTGAAAATTCATCAAAATTGCAAAGTTGAACATTTTCATGAAATTGGTACCGAAAGGGCGTTAATTGAAAAATTAGCGTAATCAAGTCCCCGAACTCATTAATCTCTAGTTCGTAGGAATAAAGTATTTCTCCCGATGCTTTATTTAGGTGTCTAATCAACCTACCCAAAATGATTAGTGGCGACTCCAAGATAAATCCTTCTTTTGATGAAATTGAACCTAAGTCACGATTTGGTAGAACTCGGGAGAGTTCGAGCTATGCTAGTTAATTCAATTTAATTAACATGGTAATCCATTAACTTTAAAAATTGGGAAACCGATTTTTAGGTCGCGACAGCTTGGCGACTCCGCTGGGGAGTTGTTCTTAATTTTTGAAAAAACTTAAGAACTTAGAGGACTTAGGCCAGAAAATTTCATGAAAAATTATTTCATCTGAATTGGGTGAATTCTAACCTTTAGGTGTTAAATGGTTTTGCAGAATGGGAGTTATAAGGGGTGGAGTGTTTGACTAACCCTTTGTTTTGCAGGTTGGTATGGAAATTATTTGTTTAAATTCTGCACATTATTGAAGCGGTGTTTGCATTTAAATGTTATGCTTGTGTTTACAGTTTTAGCACTACATCACACACGTCCCGTGACCAAACCTGAGTCACTAGTTTTAGGATGGTATTGTGATTTGGTTTTAGCGTTCGGCGTGAGATCACGTCGAAAGTTAGCCCAGATTCAATCCCGAACCTCTTTTCAAAAATGAGTTTAAAAGTTAGGCATCAGGCTTGGTAAGATTACCAAAGCAGTGGTTTTAATTTTTAGCTCGAGCAGACGAAGTGAGAAGGCCCGGCTAATCCTGATTACGTCGTAGAGGATCACGGCTAATCTTGATTATGTGCGCGAGATTGTCGCCTTGCCGTAAGTCTTCCGCTTCAATTTGTCAGCCTTTAGAGTAGATAGGTTAAGATTTAAACTCACGATTCATGTGCATGTCTATGTGACCCACATGATATTTTTCACGGTGAAAGTAAGTTTTCTAAACTTCATCTTGTATTTATTTTTGGTCGGTCCATGTAGGTGTCGGTTAAATTTCGAACTTAACATCATAGCCATTTTTCAAAAGAAAATAAAATCAAATTGGTGACCCATTTTTGAAAAATTAAATAAATGTGGAAAAATTCCTTAGGGAAATTTTATCTACGAATGAAATATTTTGTCATATTTTTCCTTAACACTTCAATAGACCCAAAATTTTCTCATCAAATTTACCTTGAAAATTCATTCTGATGAAAAAGGAAATGCTTTCGAGAAATTTGGTAAATATCAAAGGAATTTGTTACATTGTTATTAAGTTATAAGATTTGCAAGAAAATTTTTTCTGAAGAAATTCACCCATGTTTTTCTAAGAAAATTTTCTCTAATTTCTCTAATTTTGTAAAAATAAAATTGGACTAATGTAGGAATCATGGGCCGACCCATCTTGAATCACATACTCATTATGTCCTTTTCTTTTACAACGGAATCATAGGTACCCCGGGTAGGAGCAAAATCGGGTTCGGCATTATACCGGGAATAACCTCGAGGTATACGAAAGGACGGATAATTGTTGATGTCTTAGCTAATGACCCAAGGGGCAAGTGAGGAAATCGATCTTCCCGGAGACAGAATCGTGTCAATTAACGATCATGTATGAGCTTTGTATTTTGATGGGGCCGTAAATTTATCCAAATCGGGCCTGGGACATTATAAATGTATTAGAAGGGTTCATGTATTTTTGTTGAGAAAGCCGAGACTGTGTAATCAGAACCCATGGGGCAAGATTATGAACCCGACCTTGCGACGCCTTTCTGATTAAATTGAACAAAGGCTTTCCTTTTTACCTTCCTCGGATTCAAAACACATGGAAGATTTTGGAGGACCAGTATTTTATTACCGAGCATGGCCCGCAATCATTTCTCCCAACGCTACAGGCGACCGACACATTCAAGTGGACGCCGAAAGAGATAGGCAGGAGTAAAGTGGGGCATGCAACGGGCAGCCTGGTTTGTTTATTGGAGCACTAATCGAGTGGTCGATTTGCAATAATTCACACGACTGACTCACGGCGCTGTAACAGGTGGGGGCCGCCACCGAACCCTTCGTCAATGTCCTTGATATCATCGCTGGCAGCAGATAACAAGAACACCAAGAAGAGTGTTAAGCCTCAACGTCTTTAGTACCGTAAATCGTCCTATCATGCTATATGGGCGAAGAAATGGCAGGAAAAAGAAAAGCACAAACACGTGAAACTTTCTCTTCATTCCATTTACCAACAAACCTTACAACAACTCACTGGAGAGGAAAAGTGAAATCAAATTGAGCCCTAATAAGCATCACAAAGGAGCTCAGCTGGCTCTCCATGGAGTTGATGCTCTGGGTGCACCGGGCGTTCTCGGGATCAAGCTCCGCGAGCCTAAAGAAGAGGCGATCGCACTTCTCTTTAACCTGGGCCATAGTGGCCTCGTAATGCTCAACGGCAAACTCCAGGTCCGAAATCGCCGCCCTCTCGAAAGCAATGTCTGCCGTAATGTCATCAAGTCTCTCCTGCAGCCAACCGCATTTGCACCTCATCACAATATTGCCTGGCTCCTGTTCGGCGTAAGTTCGGACCAAGGCCAGACGGTCCACCAGCTTTCCCCTCTCACGAGCCAGCCACGAAAGTTGATCGTTGGCAAACTCGAGGGCCTTTTTGTGATTATCAGCCACAAATGTGACTGTTGCCAGACGCCCGTGCCGGTCTCGGTAACGGGCTTTCACGATGGCGGTCACAAGGACCGTCTTATAAGCACGGTTATAGGTAGCTAGAAAATTGATGAAGAGGGTCGAGAAGTTCCGATACTCCTTTCCCAGTTGGGTACCCTCAACAGAAGCAGCGTCCACGGTCCTGAATAAATCGAGGATTTCAGCCTCAACGGTAGAGTTTTTGGCTATATGAGCGTAACCTCTACCAAGAAGATTGTAGAGTCTCTCCCACCCAGCCAGGACTTCGGCGGATAAGGTGTGGTTAGGAGAATTGGCCATTTTTGAAAGCAGAATACGAAAGAAAGGGGGAGAGAGGGGAGGCAGATGAGCGGAATGCGAAGATGGTAATCTGTTTCAATTTAAATACTGATTTCACAGGGGCAGTCCTTATAGGTTTTCCTATCTACCATTCTTTGTCGGCAACACCCCCGGTGGCTCAAATTCTAGTCAAGTGGCAACCTCGAGCCGAACAAACCTAACGTCTCTGTGGAAAAGTTGGACGGGACTCCACCGCTTTGAAAAAAAGAAAGAACGAAAAGACGAGCTGAGTGGGGGACAAAGAAATTTTTGACAGAAAGAGAGATATTACTCATCTTCATTGGAGGACCCGCCAGTAAATCGACGGTGGAAATCTTGACAGGGGCCCTCTACCGTGAAAAGAAAGAAAAAGACAAACTGAGCGATAAACGAGGATTTCCCCTTTAATCAAAAGCTGAATGTCAGATTTTCCTCTCGGTAAATCTAATAGCACTGCCCGCGAAGGGGGAAGTCGTTGCTATTGCCAGAGAGAGAATTTGTCCTCATTTGATAGTGAGGGTTTATCTGCATGAACTCGCAGGAGAAATATAGAGAGGAAGGAGTTCTCGTGGGAGAGGAATTCAAAACCTTCACCATCAAAGCATTGGCTTTCAAAGCCTGTTACGAGAAGCCATCAACGATCCCGTGATCCCTCAAGTCCGAGAAGACATCCTGAGGCGATCTCGAATCGGCAGTCCTAGATCCAGAAATATGTCGAGCATTAGGGAAACGGGCGCATGTTCAACCCTAGTCGAAGCTGATGAAGTTCCTTACTCTGAGAGTCTACTGGTCATGGCCATTGACGGTTATCCAGTCTCTCTGTCAATCCTTGTTACCGTATTAAGAAAATGCCGATATAAGGTTGTAGCTCAAGCAAAGGCGACAGAGGCCGTAGAGATATTAAAGAGGAGTAGTGACCAGTTTGATATCGTCCTCACCGCCATGGTAGGGATCGACATGGATGTTTTCACTCTCTTGGAAGTCATCAATTCTAAATTAAACATGCCAGTCCTCGTAATATCGGCAAGCGATGATCAGCAAGCCATAATGAAGGCTGTCTTAAACGGGGCCCAAGACGTCGTAACGAAACCAGTTAGGGTTCAGATGCTTCAAAACATATGGCAGCACGTGGTAAGGAAACAATTGCACGACCATGAGAACAAGCATCAAGCCTTCAATTTTGTTCCAAGCAACTGGAGAAAGAAGATGAGTTGGTCTCCCGAGCTGCATCGTATGTTTGTTAATGCAGTTCAGCAGCTAGGAATCGATTCGGCACGGCCGCAACATATACTGGAAATTATGAAGGTAGAGGGACTCACTAAAGCAAATGTTTCGAGTCATCTTCAGAAGTATAGAAAAAGGGTGAGAGAACACAATGCAGCTCAGAATCAAGAAAACCTAGGCGGGACCGATCCAAGCCTGAACGTCGAGTCTCCTCGCCACCATAAGTTCCACAGGTTAGCATGGGGCGAGCCACTTCCCATCATCAACCAAGCCAGTAGCCGTGCCATCAATCCCCCAGGCGTTAATCAAAGTATCCCCCAGAATCACCCTAATGCTCTTCAAAAGTATAGACCGCAGGGGCAGTGTATTCAGACTCCTTGGTTTGAGCACCAACCCGTGGCTAGAATTCATCCCATGATCAGCGCGCCTGCGTAGCCAGAGAATCAGACAGGAAATTATCCTGAACACTTCCAATTCTCTAATCCTCGAATTGAAGGAGTTCTTGGCAGCAGGACAGTTGGTGATCCCCACACTTTCTGGAGTAATGATGAAGACTTCAGCTCGAGAAGTCAAATTGCTCATGGCGAGGACAGAATGAGAAATCTACCGCCAGCATTTGCCAACAATAATGCCCAATTCGAGCATCAGTTGCTGGAAGGTTCAAGAGATTACCCAGATGATGAGCTTACTGCCCTGGTCAACCAGTTTAAGGTTGACAGACATCCGAAGCCATGATCGGAAGCCAGTGATTAGGGACTCTCAAATATCGGTCATTCATGCCTGAACCAGCACGAGACTAGCTGATTATCGAAAAGCCGCAGGAGAGGCAGAACTGACCTTGAACAAATGCACCTTTCACTTTATGCTTAATTCCCCTGCGTGTGATATTTCCAGCTTTCTAGGTGTCTAGATTTAAGTCAGGGGCATGGGGTAATTTGTTTTTTTATCCCGTCGAATGCGTGAATCCCTTTTTATGCTAGACTCAGGGCGGATCAATTTGTGGCAACGTCGCTGACTGCCATAATGAGAAATGTTGAATGGCCTCACATAGGGAAATTTCAAGTGAAAAGCCCAGGCGAGCTCGAAGACGGGTAATTGAGTATCGTTCCAATTTACCCTCGATCGTCGCAAAATGCTAAATTGGATTTGTTCCATTCTCACCCAGGGGATTGCAAATTGCCTCAAGAGTGTCGCAAAATGAAATGACCTAATGGAATGCGATAGGACTCATTTGCCTTGAAGGTAACCTTTAAATTAAAGGAGCCCTCCGGTCCACGGACCTGATGGCATTAAAAAATGATGATGGTTCAAAGCAACCCGAAAGAAAACAAGGCCCAACTAAGCAAAGCACTTATGTGGCAAGCTCAAAGTGAAGGGCAACTCGGGACATACAATCCAATCCAATCCAAATGAAGGAACTTCCTCAATTCAAATTCAATGGAAGTACATACAAGGGTAAAACAGTATCGTTCCAATTTTTCTAGAATATGAAGAATATATACTGCCGCATTCCCTTTCATTTTTGCAGTGAAAGTCTCTACTGGCCAGATTTTCCTATCTACCATTCTCTATCAGCATCACCTCCGTCACTCATCTCCAATCTCGAGCCAAGCAAATCCGACATCTCTGCCAAAAGTTTGACGGGATGACACAACTTTGAAAAAGAAGAAAGAAAGGTGACTTGGGTGGGAGACAAGGAAAATGGGATTCGTTTTTATAGGAGAACACGCCAGCAAATCAACGGTAAAGACGTTGATAGGGACCCTACCACTATAAAGAGATGAGAAAAGACGAGCCAAGCAAGAAACACGCAGGAAAGGTTGAGAAAGACAGAAATCTCGAGAGGAGCGATACATATGCTAAGCCGACGCCAAATTTTAAAAGAGACATCCTCATGATAATCTTTATTCATACGTTGAAGAGAGTTTTAAAGCATACACGGTTCAGAGAGAGTGAAAATACAGAAAGATATAGTAAACCTTGAGAAATCATCGACCAAATCAAAGATGTCTCAACCCAATACTTCCGAAAGCTATCATTACCTACTGAATATGGGAGAGGAAGAGTTCGAAGCCATGTTTGGGATCGAGCCCATGGAACCTGGCCCTTCCGCCAACGACGTCCAAGATCTCAGTAAAGATAAGGACAACAACGGTAAGGGTCAAAAGAAGCGTTACCGTCGCCATACTAAGGAGCAAATACAAAGGCTTGAGGATTTCTTCAGAACATGCCCTATGCCAGACGGCAAACAGAAAATGGAACTGAGTCAAGAACTAGGACTTGAACCTTCGCAAATCAAGTTCTGGTTTCAAAATAGGCGAACCCGAATGAAGACTCGTCATGAGCACAATGAAGCCGAGTTTTTAAGAGTTGAAAATGAAAACCTCCGAGCGGAAAACAAGATGTATAAGGAGGCTTTTGACTCCGCTACCTGCCCCAACTACAACAGCCTCCTCCTCACCTTCAATGAAATGCATGATCTGAGGATCGAAAATGCACATTTAAGAGGAGAGTTAGACCAGTTTATAACAGGATCGAGTTCTATTGGAAGAGGGTATAAAAGGACCAATGCTACTGGATCATCATCAATACCTCCCGAGGAAGAAGGGACAGATCACCACCAAGCGGACATTGACGATGATCTTTTCGCCATAATCAACCAGTTTGATATCGGTAAAGCATTGAAGCTGTGATGCACATGCTCAGCCAGTTACCACCAGACCTTTAACATGGTCGACGCGTACCTAGTCCGGAATGAAGCCAGCTGATTATAAAAAAGCCTGCAGATGGGGAAGAAAAATCAATCCTGAATGGATGAATATGTTTTATCTTGCATGGGATGTTGTCTTCTTTTATGAATGTCTAGAATTGGCGTGAAAGCAAGAAGTAATCATTTCTCTTTCTCCAATTAAATGCTCGAGTCTACCACCACACCAAACTCGTAGTGAATTTATTGCAAGTAAAAACCCGCGTAAACTTGAAGGGTAACGCCGTATCGTTTCAATTTACCCCCAATTGCTCCAGTGTTAAATTGGATCCCTGTTATTTTCAGGAATTTGCGAATTGACCCGAGAACACCGCCATACTCGAATGCGAAATCCTCTTGTTGAATGAAACTGGGGGGCAAATCAATTTGAGGATATTATCACTGAATGGACGGCTTCAAACAAAGAAAAATATGAGCGAAAGGCGCGAGTAGCTTCAGAGATCGGTAATCTTGTATCGTTCTATTTTTCCATAATCATCTCGAGTCCTGAATTACTTTCATTTTTAACAGGGATTTTAAATGGCCTTGAAAAGAACCAGGACGTGGAATTGCCCAATGCAAAGTAATAAGACCACGTCGTCTCAAGGATTAACACTTAAAAAATAGCCCTCATGGACGCCTAAGGTCCCGTGGACCGGATGGCATGGGGAATGACAGTGGTCCGAGATGTCTCGAGTTCGATCCCCAGGGTTTGAGAATATTGTAAATGTTGTAAATAAATAATATAATTTTTTTTGCACATTTCTTTTTTGCAGAAAGAAAGAAGAATACTCGACGAACGAGACCGAAGTCAATACTTTGCCACAACCTTGGTTCTGATGGTAAAGTGTCCAACGAAAGTCGAGAGAAACTCAACCCAGTAAAACTGGTAAAAGGATCGTACAAGGCATTCAAGACAGAGGGTAAACCAGTATCGTTTCCAGTTTATCCCTTCCAATACTGGCTAACACGTCTCCTTTCCTTTTGACAGGAAACGTTTACACTAACATGTCGAAGAAGACAACCCCCAGGGGCAATTCAAATTCTCCCATCCTTGAGAATTTTCTTCCATACTTGCACATTCTGCAAATACGCGTGATACAAAAAAAAAATCTTCACATCTGCATTGTGTTTACACATTCCATGATTTATGCATGACTATTCTGCATGTTTAATTTGCCAAATCTGAGACGCAATTCCAGATGTCGCCCACTTGACAGACATACAATTTGGTCCAAATGAAGGGATTTCTTCATTTCAAGTTCACAAGAAGCATATGCAAGGGTAAAGCGGTATCATTCCAATTTCTCTAGAACATGAAAACATACACTGATGCATTCCCTTTTAATTTTCTGTAGGGGTTACCACCGTGCCAGACAGGTGAGTATCACTTCCCTTTTAAAACTCAATAGAATCCAAAAGTTTTGGAATTCTCAGAGCAGATGCCAGAGTTTCTACAACTCATTCACATGAACATGGGCAACCCATGATCCCCAGAGCCTTCTTGCATGCTTGCATGATTTGTTCATCAAGATTTTCACAAAATCTCATGAGTTGTTGAAGGTTATTTCGTATGCTCAAAAATGCTCACACTTAGCATGGTTTATGCATGATTGTCCTTCATGTTTAATTAATCAACTCTACACAAGTGGTGTAAACTAAATGAGGTACATCAAGATATCGATCGATTAAAGTAAATCTTTGCTTCACCGATCCTTTGACCATACGACGTCAGCTAAGGGAACACTAGGCAAATAGAAGAAGTCTTTAACCACCAAATTCCCAAAGCCGAACTCCCAACTGGGGCATGTACGGGGGCAATTTTGGATTCTGCCAAAGCCTGACTTGATTGAGAATGGGGCAAATTGTTAGCGAGCTCCAAATTGGAAGAAGGGAATACCCTCTCTCTTTCTCATATGTCTTTCAAAGTGACACCCAATTTTCTTCTCGCAGGTGCCAAGCTAGAGGACATGCCTTCGATTGCTACTGCTGAAGCAAGTCAAAAGTAGAGCTTCCTAATATTCGTTCACTCCATCATTTTAAGGCCCTATTCATGCACATTCTTTTTATGCAGGGTCAATTGTGGGAACGAGTAATCAACTAGAGTTCAAAGTCAAATCCCCAGCAGTGACTATGTCTGGGGCAATTCCCAATTTTGGCAAAAGTCATGATCGCCTGATGCGATCCATCCTGATGGAAATGAGGCAAACAAGGGCATTCGACCAACCATGTTGGTCTTCACCATATCACGACTAGAGCGAGCATATTTTTATTCTGGGGCAAACATGAGAATGAGCTCGTCCTCGTTTGATCCACTCGCATGTCTTGGGGCAACTTAGATTCCCCTTCATCTGTTTTTGAGAAGCATTGCAATTCTGATTAATTGCTACATCTGCCTGATTGAAAAAATGCTTCTAAATTGTGTGATCTATACATGATTGTTCTTCATGTTTAATTTACCAACTTTGAATAGGGAGCATAAATTGCATATGATGCATCGAATGTACAGAATGGGGCATGACAGGATGATGAAAGGCAAGCCATTTCCATACACGTCCTGTAATCTAATCCCTAGTGAGATGAGCGGTAGTCAGGATCCGCACTCCTCGAGGCGATGTGTTTTCTCGCAAAAGGTACGATAGCCGAAGTGACAGAGGCATTCAGTTCTTTATCCAAACACTACAGTGTCTATTGCAAACCTCTTGAGCGGCGGTCCCATTTTCTTACCCCTGTCAAGAACCACCCCACGTTGGGGCAAGACGAGGTAATTCCAGCAGCAGCATGAGGTAAATGGTTAGAAATTCTCTTGCTCAGACTAGTATCAATCTTCGGGTGTTTCTTTACATTGAACTCGAACTTTAATTCAAGTGCCTTAGGATAATGAAGAGCATTCGTTTCTCTATCCTATACACTACATCCATTGTACAGCCCATTTGAGCCTGCAAATTCATTTCTTGACCCCTTGCTGGTAATCATTTGCTGATTTCGAGACGAAGATAATGTTATCACCAAAGACCAAAACTGAAGAGACCGGGGCAGTAAAGAATCCCCAAGTGAACTCATCTCATATGTTAGATTTCTCATGTAGTGTCTAACATCATTCCTTACAAAGAAAGAAAAAGAAAGAGATGTGTCAGAAAAATAGCTCTCTGTCAAGAAAGAAAATGGGAATCAGGATTAAGAAAAACAAAGGTTAGTCCCACAGAATCCCAGACAGTAAAAAGCAAAATGCCTATCAAAAGCAAGGCCAATGCCCATTCAAATCCTTGTTCATTTGTTTTAAAAATCCCAAATGACAGACTTGTAAAGAAAAAGCCTCTAAGAGAGTCAAATGGAAGTTGCAATCATCAGCGGAAGCTCCATCCTCAAGCAGTGATGGCACATTTTGAAATCAATTTCAGAAGGCCAAGACCGGTGATAAGACAGCAATGATCACTAGCATCAAGCCATTCTCATATATTTTCTAAGCCAAAGCGAGGCTTTCTCTCAGTCCCAAATGCTGACCTACGTTACAACCCTTCAAAGTCTCTTCTGATTAAGGCATATGAATTAACGTGGAGTTGAATGATTTTAAGCATCGCTCGAAGAAGTTCGAGCAAGATTATTTCTCTCTCATTTTTGCAGGGTTCTTGACTTGTAAACCCGGAGCAGATGATGAAGATCTCTTTCAAAAAGCCTTGACTCCACAGGAGTCCCATTTGGTAAACTATTGACCTAGCCTATATTACGGTCCCAATCAAGACCTCCAAATCGGCTTGGTCGTACCAATTGCGAG
Organism: Psidium guajava; assembly: GCA_016432845.1. Classification (NCBI taxonomy): domain Eukaryota; kingdom Viridiplantae; phylum Streptophyta; class Magnoliopsida; order Myrtales; family Myrtaceae; genus Psidium; species Psidium guajava. The sequence continues at coordinate 37,264,528 of CM028226.1, forward strand.
ATTACTCAGACTCTCGTTGAAAGCGATAATGGTAAGATTGAGTGATTTCTCTTGAATCCTACAGTTATGATGAATAGCTTTTCTCGAAGAGTAGGAGAAAGCCCTTTCGGACTGAAGTCCCCCATTCAAAGTACATTCGAGGTATTCACAATGTAATAACCTTCTTGAACAGAATTGGTGATACAAACTTGACAGAATAGTTTTGCATAAATCCACTAAGTGAATTTCAGCATACATGCCTGTACATGTTACATCTAACATTGTCTGTGCACATGCATTTCTGATATTCAAGCTACCTCATGAGGTCTTGAAATTCATCCAAGGATGATTGAATGAACAAGCCGTGTTGGCAAGTGCCCACCTGGCAAGCTTCCAAGCTCCCAGGTAAGTATATCTTCAACCGGAGCCTTCTGATGATTGTTAAGGCACTCAAATCTGTTGCAACACATACAGTCATTCAAATATTCGTCTTCTTCAGTGAAACGTGATTTTTATGAAATACATGTCGCATTAGCATTGATTTGGTCTATGCGCATAATTTTACTTCAAGAGAATAAGCAGGTATGATGCAGTCAGCCTGTCTACTCCTTGACCATTCGTTCAAAAGACCCAGGTATGTTTTCTGAACTCAGTTTTGAATATCTTGTGTTTACACTGACATGGCTTGTGTAGCACACCCTCTCGATGTGGTTACCGCCCTGTGAGATTGGCGGCACATCTCCCTTTCAGATCATCAAAGACCAGCTCTAATGATCTTGAAAGAAATCTACCTCTAAACTACCCAAAAAAACCCAGGTAAGTTTTCTGAACCCTTTTCAAAATCGCAAGCTTTGAGTTTGCACCAATGAGAAAGCACACTCCTTAATTTCATCCAGTTCATAATCGACATGCTCTTGTGATCTGCATGAAACATTTGTTCGAACCATGATCGACATGCTCTCGTGGTCTCGACAAATTTTATCAAAATCATAATCGACATGCTCTTGTGATTTTGGTACCCTATCAAGTTCATGATCGACATGCTCTCATGTTCTTGATCTTATCCATCCAGTTCATAATCGACATGCTCTTGTGTCTGGATGCTTGTGCGAACCATGATCGACATGCTCTCGTGGTCTCGACAAATTTTATCAAAAACCGTAATCGACATGCTCTTATGGTTTTGATACCCTTTCAGATCATCAAGGACCAGCTCTAATGATCTTGAAAGAAACTATGTGACTCCACTCGAAGAGATGCAGTGGACACATCCCCTTACAGATCTTGCGCTTTCTCGCATCAGGGGGAAACCTCTGGTAACGGATAGGCACCAGTACCTTAAGATTCTTGCATCCACAAAATGCCTGGAGCTTAAGGAAATCACCAGCATTATGAAGTGTCTGTTAAGACCGACATTTTATATGCGATCCATGTGCAGGTTTCTTTAATCCGTTTCCTCGAAGCAGAGAAATCTTAACACATGTTATTTACAGTCCTGCACATCATGCATCATTGCACTTACATATAAAATGGGATTAAAACTCCCCCACAAAAAAATCATCACCATTCATTTGCATTGTCAAAATTTAGGTTCAATTTTGTCTTTGAGCGAAACCTCTACGAGTCTCCGCTCAAAGAGGGGCAGCTGTTGACACCTAAATTTTGACTTTTTAAAATTCATTCACTTAAGTACATAAAAAAATGAGAATTTGTTCTCACCAAAAATTAATTTTTTCATGCATTGCATATTTAATTTTTTGTCGGTCATGCATTTTATTATGGCTAACGACGGAGGATTTGAGCTTAAATTGACAACGATTGGATTGAGCGTGAGGGAGGTGTGCCGAAAGGCTTATGAAGTTTTGAACTTAAAAGAAATTTTTCCACAGGGACTGAATTGCAAATACATAAAACTTCAGAGACTGAATTGCAAATACATAAAACTTCAGGGGCTGAATTGCAAATACATAAAATTTTAGGGATGGTGGAGAAATTAGAAAGGAAAATGGAGAAGGGGAGATATAGAAGGGAAGATGGAGAAATTAGAAAGAAAGATGGAGAATGGGAGATATAGAAGGGAAGATGGAGAATGGAAGATGGTAGAATTAGAAGGGAATATGAAGAATTAGAATGGGAGATGAAAAGATTAGAATGGAAGATGGTGAATTAGAAGGGAAGATGGAGATAAAGAATGGAGGATGGTGGAATTAGAAGGGAAGATGGAGATAAAGAAGGGAGGATGGTGGAATTAGAAGGGAAGATGAAGTTAGTGGAAAAATTAGAATGATAGATGAAGATAGAGAAAGGAAGATGGGGGAGTAGGCTATAAAAGGAGGAAGAATGAGAGCTTTGAAAGGAGGACTTTGGAGATTGAAAAAAAAAAATTGGAGAGATTTCAAGAGAAAAAATTTTGAGAGAGAAAAATTCGCCGCAGTGGAACAAGCCTTGGCGATGCGACGGATTCATCTCCAACGAGCTCTAGGTGCATCAGCATGTGCAATTATCTGGTAACTCAATTTTTCATGTTTAGATGACGAAATCTCGAAAATAAATATACTGAACATTCGTAGATGACTTCGAGATCTTCGATTTGATATATTATGGTGTGAAAATGGACGTCGTTTGCTATGTCAAAAGGGTCCCGAAATGGAGAGCAGAAATCTGGAAATATGGTGATCAGAACCTGAGATGGAATTTTTATGATCTGACCTTTCACGTTAAATGATTTTCCATGGGTTATTCTAGACTTCGTTTCATAAAGACCTCTTCATGACATTTGTTCATAAGATCTTAATGCATAACATATAAAAAATACAAAAATATTCATGCGCGTTTCGTATTTTTAATGCATTTAATGAAATCATGCAATTCTGCTGGCGTCCTTGAGTCTGAGTGTTTTTCTGTGCGTGGTCATATTGATTCGTAGTTATCTCATGTTTAGAGTCTTCTTTTGAAACTTCACAAAAAATGAAAGTTGTTCATTGGGGTCTTGATTAGTAGACTGGAAAGTTTGGTGCATTAATTTTGAGATTTGAGTGTCCATTTGAGCTTAATCCTGAAGTATGTCTATTCTGTGAAATTTGTTTGTTTGCTGCTGAGCTCTCATGAAAGACCATTTTCTACACGAAAATGAGTGTCTCTTCAGTAAGAATGTAAAACATGAAAGTTATCAACGACACATTTTCCCATCCACATAAAAAACCTCAGAAGTTTTGCATACATTTCATTATTTCTTTTGTATTTTATGGTTACTGCTTTCTCCCTAAGAATGTTCATGGACAGTATGATTTAATTCGTATTTTTTTGTGTTAATGCATTGGAAAATGTAAAAAAATGGTCTCAATGAAGTTTAATCAGCACGTGTTAAACTTTCTTTGAGTTTTTGAATTGTCTTAACTCATTGATGATTGTACATGTTCGATTGGATAAGTTCATTATTTTCATTTGGCTTTCGGCCCGATGCTTTGAAGACTGGAGGATGACCGATGTCCATTTCGGTCCATTTTGTTGTACTCCCGACCCACGAGGCTTGGCGACGGGTGTTTGACCGATGTCCATTCCGATCCATTTTTGTTGTGTTCCCGATCATGTCTCGGGTTTTATTTAATTGGTCTGTAATTATTCACCCGACGAGTTGCGGGTTTTATTTTCACTGTCCTTAGGATAGTTTTACTTTACCCGCTCTCTCTTCACATCTTCGTTTGCTTTGGGTGATTTTGCATTCTTTATAATACATTGAAAAATCTAAAAAAAATTCATAAAAAGAAAACCAAAAAAGAAATTGCACCTTTGAACCTCAAGTGAAAATTCATCAAAATTGCCAAGTTGAACATTTTCATGAAATTGGTACCGAAAGGGCGTTAATTGAAAAATTAGCGTAATCAAGTCCCCGAACTCATTAATCTCTGGTTCGTAGGAATAAAGTATTTCTCCCGATGCTTTATTTAGGTGTCTAATCAACCTACCCAAAATGATTAGTGGCGACACCAAGATAAATCCTTCTTTTGATGAAATTGAACCTAAGTCACGATTTGGTAGAACTCGGGAGAGTTTGAGCTATGCTAGTTAATTCAATTTAATTAACATGGTAACCCATTAACTTTAAAAATTGGGAAACCGATTTTTAGGTCGCGACACTTAAGGAGGAGGACCTTCGAAGAAAGGGGAGAGGAGGAGATATTCTCGGTGGAAGGAGGATCATGGGGAAGTCTTGGAAGCCAGAGGTGGAAGAAGGACTAGTGATTCAGAAACCCATGGAAGCCTGGAGGCGTGGAGAGTTCCTGTGAGGCCCTTAGTGTTACCATCTCTGAAGGAGCTGAGAGCAACGCCAAGCCAAATTTTTTTTTTCAGTGATTCGATAGACGAACTCAGCAATGCACAAGTAAAGAAACCTCACGTTGGTCTCCACTTCGGGGATTGATCAACAGAATGGAATCTTGAGCACCTTTCTTGCCTTTGCTAATCTCAAACGCTAAGTGCCAGAAGCCATTGTTTCGTGAATTACCATCGAGCCGAGTACCTTTGACTCCTTCCCCATGCCCACAAGTTTTTTTTTGTTTGTATAGATTGTTGGGGCCTTGCTGATGATTCATCCGCGACGAGTCCCCGTGACCTTCGCCCGTAAGCACCACTATGGGCGACACTCCCAATGGCGCAATGGACATCATCCAGAGACGTCTCATGTTCAAAGACAGGTGCATTTCGTTTGATGAAAATGATCAGATTGTTGGTCATGAATCGAGATATAATTATCACTTGATGATAAAATTGAAAAGAAGAATCTCCCGCATAAAGCTTCTCACTTCTTCTTTGCTCGGTTTCCCTGTTGCTATTTTTCCTATAGCATTGATCATTTTCCTTGGTTTCTGTCTCAATTCCTAAGTCTAACTCTTTCTATAACCATTTGGCAAAATAAAAGATTTATATTTGAGTCACCATACTGGGTTGTTCCATTCTGTTACAATTCATTTTTTTTCTTTTCCCGTTCACTTACGTAGATATATATATATATATATATATATATATTTTGGTCTTGCTTAGAAAATGTAACGTGAATACCGCTAGTCAATTAAGAAGAATAGAAAAGTGTTCATTAAAAGCAGAACTGAAAACTTAGAATCTTGTTTTTGGTGTCACAAAGCTTATATCGAACATAACGCTAATACTAGAGTCCAATAGCAAAATATGTGGAGTCCAAATAATAAAGGAAATGAGGAAATAATGTAGAAAAATGAAGAAATGGACATTTAGGTGGAGAACTGTGATGTTTTAATTCTCGAAGAAGAAACAGAAACCCTGGGTTATAGGAGGCACTCCCCACGTGTAGCACAGCCTCCCTTTTAGTACTAATATTGGACCCGGAACTCCTTTGCAAAACTGATAATATTTTATGCTGCAGTCACCACAAACACTGTTAGTTCACAAGCTTTGCAGTCGGTCTTTTTTTTATTTTATTTGGCACCCGCATGGATGTAAATTGGCTCATATTTGTCGAGACTTCTCCAGATTGTGTACATTTCATTTCCCTGATGTTTTCTCATGTCTTTCTTTCTTCCCTTCATTTAAGAATCACAATAACAGGCATAAATCCATATGTGAATCGAACTTTTTTTTTTCTTTCAAATTGCATCAGTTAACGTTCAACGTTACTTTTAGCACGTGAACTTCCAAATTTGACTTTTTTTTTTCTTTCCAATTGCTGGAGATTTTGGCCTCGATTGTTCCTTTAAAGGAGATACCCATTCAGTTTCATAATGCAATAGCCAATATGGATCAATTCTGCCGTGTGAATTAGTTTTGGGGACTTGTCTAGTTGTTCCAGTCCTTATCTACTTTTCAGTTGTTCCGTATATATTGCACGGAAACTCAATTGAAGGATTTGAGAATGACGCACTTATCAAATCAAGCAACTGGGAATCTCCAATCGGTGTCCATAAATTCGAGTGCGATACTTGGATGTGCAAATGACTAGCAATTTGAAGCTAAGTGTTTTTTTTTTTATTTTTATGATTTTAAATAAGTTCAGATGTTACACTCACTCCTTTTTTCCAATATTTTTATATCAGGTAAAAGAAAGACTTCACATCAACGATGAGTTTCACGGAGGTGCAAAATCGGCCCAGACTAGCTCTTAAGCTGTCCACCGATTTCACAGTTGACTCGTGACTAAAAATCCCTCTTATTTCAAAAAGGACTCTCTATATTGGGAACATAGAGAGCAAAAATCAATTATAAAAATCCCTCCCAAAAAAATGGGAGATAAGTACTCTTTCCACTCTTCTGGTTTTAGGTGCAGATTAGCACATATTTTGTATACTGACACTTCACTCTATTTTATGTCAGGAAGCCGCTATATCAATGGTCAACCCTATGGAAGCACAAAATCGGCTTGGAGGAGTCCTCAAGCGCGCACAAATTTCAAATTGTTGAATCAATTCGTTGTATTTCATTTTAAAGAATTCATACCCCAGAATGGAGAGGACAAAGTCCATCCGCAACTTAAATACATGTACCTTAAATCCCAAAGGGAAGAGCCAAGCCAATGCTTAGCCTCCCATTGGAGGTTTTTACTTACAGTAGTTAAATACCTGCAACTTAAATACCTATACCTTAAATCCCAAAGGGAAGAGCCAAGCCAATGCTTAGCCTCCCATTGGAGGTTTTTACTTACAGTAGTTAAATACCTGCAACTTAAATACCTGTACCTTAAATCCCAAAGGGAAGAGCCAAGCCAATGCTTAGCCTCCCATTGGAGGTTTTTACTTACAGTAGTTAAATACCTACAACTTAAATACCTGTACATTAAATCCCAAAGGGAAGAGCCAAGCCAATGCTTAGCCTCCCATTGGAGGTTTTTACTTACAGTAGTTAAATACCTGCAACTTAAATACCTGTACCTTAAATTCCAAAGGGAAGAGCCAAGCCATTGCTTAGCCTCCCATTGAAGGTTTTTACTTACAGTAGTTAAATACCTGCAACTTAAATATATGTACCTTAAATCCCAAAGGGAAGAGCCAAGCCAATGCTTAGCCTCCCATTGGAGGTTTTTACTTACAGTAGTTTAAATACCTGCAACTTAAATACATATACCTTAAATCCCAAAGGGAAGAGCCAAGCCAATGCTAGGCCTCCCATTGGAGGTGTTTATTCACTATCATGTACTTCCTATAATTTAATTTTTGAATCATCAGACCCAAAAGATGAATAGGTCGTAATACTGCACAGAAGTCGTTAACACACTCCCTCTTTCGGCTTCAGGGAATCTTTAACACTTAAAAAATATAACAAATAAAAATATATACCATCCATGCATCCTATTTAAAAAGTGAAAACACAAAAGAGAATACCCTACTAGAGCCTTAGGAATAAACCAAGCCTGAGTTGCCGAATTAGGATATCCATGAAATTAAGGTACCGAAAGGGCATTAGTTTTAATTAACTAGTGTAACCAAGTCCCCGAGCTCATAATCTCTGGTTCACAGGAATAAATTAGTTCTCCCGCTAATTTATTTAGGTTTCTAATCGACCTACCAAGAACGATTAGTGGCGACTCCAAATTTCAAAATCATTTAAACAAAAACCAAAGTTGCGATTCGGTAGGGCTTGGGAGGGTCCGCGTTAGGTTAGTCAAATCTAATTAACCTAATAATCCGTTACCCCTTTTGAAGATAAAAAATTTTAGAGGGTCGCGACAAACTGGCGACTCCGCTGGGGACGGGATTTTTAAATTTTCAAAAAAAGATACCAATTGGAATACTTGAATTTTTTCGAAATTTTAAAAGTCTTAGTGGACTTAGGCCAATGAAAATTTCATGGATATCTCGCTTCTGGCGATCTTGTTTGGGACTCATTCTATAGGTGTTATATGTTTTTGCAGGATGGGAGTTATAAGGGGCGGAGTGTTTGGCTAACCCCTTTGTTTTGCAGGCTTGGTGTTGGGTTTATTTGTTTAATTTCGCACATTTTTAGAAGCGCTATTTTGATATCAATTGTTGTGCATGTCTTGCATACTCTGAGGATCACGACACCTGCACACACAAGCGTCTAAACCCAAGTCGCGAAATTCTTCCTAGAAAACCATAGATATGGATCGAATATGCAAAACTCTTGCGTCAATTGCGCTCGGGTTGACCATATTTTATCCCGCTCATTATCTGAATTGACAATTCTTCCCATTGTGATTTAATTGCGCGGAGGGTAAGGTTGTCAATTCAGATAGTGGGGGCCTTTTACCATACCCTGTCTCTCCTTCTTTTATTTTCTAGAGTCCACTCCTCACTTGAGTCATGCGCATGACTATGTGATTTGCATTTCTCCAAGGTAAAAGTAAGTTCTCTAATTTTATCTTGTATTTATTTTCGGTCGGTCCATGCTAGGTGTTAGTCAGTTTTTGAGCTTGATATTACGACCATTCTTTTAAAAGAAAATAAAAATTAAATTTGTCCCTCATTTCTTTTTAAAAAAAAATTTTAAAAAAAATAATTGATGTGAAAAAATCCCTTCATGGGAATTTTATTAACCAATAAGGGATTTTTGTCATGTTTTTCTTACTTCAATAAAAATGAAATTTTCCTGACAAATTTTCCTCTGAAAATTTATTCCGATAAAAAGAAAAATTCCTTCAAAAAAAAACTTTGGTAAACATCAAGTGATTTTATCACATTCTTTCAAATTATAAAAACTTGCAACAAAAATCCTTTTCGAGAAATTCGCTCATGTTTTTCTAAGAAAATTTTCTCTAAATAAAATTAGACTAATGTCTCGGGGGAATTTTGTTAACCAATAAAGGATTTTTGTCATGTCTTTCCTGCTTCAATAAAAATAAAATTTTCCTGACAAATTTACCTCTGAAAATTTATTTTGATAAAAAGGAAATTCCTTCAAAAATTTTAGTAAACGTCAAGAGATTTTGTCACATTCCTTTAAAAAAATAATAAAAAAAGAGTAATAAATCTGCAAAAAAAAATTTGTATCAGAAATTAACCCATTTCTTCCTAAGGAAATTTTTTTTGATTTCTCTATAAAATAGAAAAAATCAAATTGGACTAATATAGGAGTCATGGACCGACATTCCTTGTGTCGCATAGTAATTATATCCTTTTCTTTTGCAGGGAGATCTTAGATACCCCAGACGGTTGTAAAAATTAAGTTCAATAATATATCAAGAATCATCTTCAGAAATACCAAAAGACGAAAAACACTGAGGCTTCAACCGTTAATTCTAGGGGGCAAACGAACACTGTCCATCTTTGACAGACAAAGTTGTGTCAATCCGTAAACTTGTATGGGCAGTGTATTCTGATATGACGGTGGATTTACATTGATTAAACATGGGGGCATATTTAATGTATTGCAGAGGATCCCGCGTCTTTTGAAAGACAATATGGATTATATAATCGGAACCCATGAAACAAATACCTTTACCTGATTAAATCAACCAGAAACCGGTCTTAAAATTTCCTCTTATCCGAAACATGCGGAGGGCTTTAGAGGACCGAGGTTCTATTAATGAACGTGGCCCACAGGAATTTCTCCCGACTCTACAGGCGATCGACACGAGCAAGTGGACGCCGAAAGAAACAAAATATGGATAAAAGTGGGCACACAACAGGTGACCGAATTTATTACCAGCGTACTGATCAAGTTGTCATAGCGTTATTGTTCGTGATCTCAAGATGGATAGTGGGGGCCACCGCCGAACCCTTCATCAATGTTCTCGATATCATCGTCTGGAGCAATTAAACAAGAACATCAAGAAGAACATTAAGCCTCGACATCTTCGGTACCTCAAATCGTTCTGTTATGCTATGCGGAAGAAACGATAGCAGGAAAATTAAACAAAAAAAAAACACGTGAAGCTTTTCTTTCATTCCATTCATCAAAGAGTATTACAACAGCTCACTGGGGAGGAAAAGTAAAGCCAAACTGAGCCCTGATAACCATTACGAAGGAGCTCAACTGACTCTCCAAACAGTTAATGCTCCGGGTGCACCGGGCGTTCTCAGGATCAAGCTTCGCGAGCCTAAAGAAGAGGCGATCGCGCTTCTCCTTAGCCTGGGCCATACTGGCCTCGTAATACTCGACGGCAAACTCCAAGTTCGAAATCGCCGCCCTCTCGAAAGCAATGTCTGCCGTAATGTCATCAAGTCTTTCCTGCAGCCAACCGCATTTGCACCTCATCATAATATTGCCCGGCTCCTGTTCGGCGTAAGTTCGGACCAAGGCCAGACGGTCCACCAACTTTCCCCTCTCACGAACTAGCCACGAGAGCTGATCATTGGCAAACTTGAAGGCTTTCACGACGGCAGTCACAAGGACCGTCTCATAAGCGCGGTTATAGGCAGCCAGAAAATTGATGAAGAGGGTCGGAAAGTTCCGATACTCCCTCCCCAATTGGGTACCCTCAATAGAAGCAGCGTCTAGGGTCCTGAATAAATCGAGGATTTCAGCCTCAACGGTAGAGTTTTGGGCTATGTGAGCGTAACCTCTACCAAGAAGATTGTAGAGTCTCTCCCACCCAGCCAGGATTTCGGCGGAGAAGGTATGGTTAGGAGAATTTGCCATTTTTGAAAGCAGATCACGAAAGAAAGGAGGAGAGAGGCGAGGCAGATGATCGGAATGCGAAGGCGATAATTTGCTTCAATTTAAATACTGATTTCAAAGGGGCAGTCCTTATTGGTCAAGTTTTTTTTTCTATCTACCATTCTCTATCGGTAACACCCCCGCTGGCTCAAATTCCAGTCAAGCGGCAACCTCAAGCTGAGTAGACCCGACGTCTCTGCAAAAAAGTTGGACGGGCCGCCACTACTTTGAAAAAGAAAGAATAAAAACGAGCTAAGTGGGAGACAAAGAAATTTTCGGCAGAAAAGAAGAGACAGCTCGTCTTTATTGAGGGACTCGCCAGCAAAATCGATGGTGGATATAACGACAGGGCCCCCCTACCACGAAAAGATGGAAGGAGACAAGCTAGGCGAGAGATACGATGAAAAGAAAATCGAGAAAGTCAGAACACTCGAGAGAGGCAATACAGTTGGTAAACCCACGTCTAATTTTAAAGGAGGCATCTTCTTGAAAATTCTCATTCGTGCTCGAAAGAGAGACTCTTAAAGCATACGCAATCTCCAAGAAAAATCCAGAGAGTAAAAATACAAGAAGAGATATCAAACTTTGAGAAATCGTTAACCAAATCGAAGATGTCTCAACCCAACACACTTGAAAGTTATCGTTACTTGCTGAATATGGAAGAGGAAGAGTTCGAAGCCATGTTTGGGATCGAGCCTATGGAGCCCGGCCCTTCCACCGACGACATCCAAGAGCCCGGTAAGGACAAGGACAACAACGGTAAAGGTCAAAAGAAGCGTTACCGTCGCCATACTGAGGAGCAAGTACGAAAGCTTGAAGATTTCTTCAGAACGTGCCCTATGCCAGACGGCAAACAGAAAATGGAACTGAGTCAAGAGCTAGGACTTGAACCTTCGCAAATCAAGTTCTGGTTTCAAAATAGACGAACCCGAATGAAGACTCGTCATGAGCACAACGAAGCCGAGTTTCTAAGAGTTGAAAATGAAAACCTCCGAGCGGAGAACAAGATATATAAAGAGGCTTTTGACTCCGCCACCTACCCCAACTGCAATACTCTCCTCACCCTCGATGAAATGCATTATCTGAGGATCGAAAATGCACGTTTAAGAGGTGAGTTAGATCAGTTCATAGCAGGATCAAGTTCTGTTGGATCAAGGTACGAAAAGACCGAGACTGTGGGACCAGCATGGATGCTTTCTGAGGAGGAGGTGAGGTATCATCACCAGGCAAGTGGCATTGGCGACGAACTCGCCGCCATAATCAGGCAGTTTGATGCTGATGAAGCACCAGGGCGTTAATGTGCATACGGATCCTGTATTTCAAAACTAGTGATCATGGGACCTGCGACACGGCCGACGTGTACCTGATCCGGAACAACGCTAGCTGATCATTCAAGAGCTTGCAAAGGGAAGAAGATCATGCCTGGACGAATACATCTACTTGGCTTCATCGCACGTTCTCACCTTTTATCGATGTCCAAAATTAATGCACAAGCTAGAAGTAATCATTTCTCTTTCCCCCTATTAAATGCTCGGAGCCGTTAACCGCACCAAACTCGAAAAAATTAATATCGAGAAGAAATCCGCGTAAATCTGAAGGGTAAATCCGTATCGTTCCAAATTACCCTCGAACTACCCAGGTTTTAAATTTAATCCTTTCTATTTTCAGGAGTTTGCAAATCGACCCAAGAATGCAATCATACCCAAATACAAGTTGAACAAAATTTGGGGCAAATCAACTCATGGATATTACCACAGAGTGGACAGATTCAGATAAAGCAAAATGCGAATGAGGGACCCGAACAATCTCAGACATGGCTCTGTATCGTTCTAATTTGCTCATAATCATCGCAAGTCCTGAATTGTTTTATTCCATTCTTAACAGGGATTGCAAATTACCTCGAGAAATACCGTAACATGGCCCAAGTTGATACAATAGGGCCACGTTATCCCCAAGGATTAACCTTTGAAAAGAAAGCCCCATGGACACCTACGGTCCAATGGACCGAATGGTATGGGGGATGACAGTAGGTCCGAAATATCCCGAGTTCGATCCCCAAGGGTGGGGAATGTTGTATGTATTATAAATAAATAAAACAACTTTTTGTACATTTCTTTTTGCAAATAGAAATACTCGACGAGTAATATCGAAGTCAATATTTTTGCCACATTTCGGCTTAATGGTGAAGCATCCAACAAAAGTCGAAGAAAACTCAATCCAACAAAATTGGTAAAAGACTTGTGCAAGGCATTCAAGACGAAGGATAAATCAGTATCGTTTCCAATTTATCCCTTTTAATATTGGCTGACATGTCTCATTTTCTTTTTACAGGAAATATTTATACTAACATGTTGAAGAAGACAAATCCCAAAAGAAAATTGTGATCATCTGACAAGATCTATTCTGGTGAAAAATGGGGCAAGTTGATCGCAAGCTCTGAAGCGAAAAAGCAAATATGTCTTCCTTATCTCGTTTGATTTCAAGAATAATTTATTTGCTTTTTGCAGGGGCATTTAACCGCTAAACCATGGCGGTCGCTGTCACTAAACAAACCAAAATGCTCCCTCACCCATATGCCTCATCGTGCAAGGGCAAAACTTGATATAAACCGCTCCTCGACATAAGGAATGTGCTTCCCAATTTGTTCGATCCACCCACATACCAGGGGCAATTCAAATCCGCCCATGTTTGCACATTATATAAACACACATGATACTAAAAATTGTCACATCGGCATTGTGTTTACACATTTCATGAATTATGTATGATTATTCCGCATGTTTAATTTACCAACTCCAACTTAGAGCATAAATGCATAGAAGACATCAAATGTGCAAAATGGGGCATAACAGGATGAGGAAAGGCAAACCATTTCCACACAGGTCTAACATTTTAATCTACAGATAAACAGCCTTTCTTTAGAGTGAGAGAAAACCCTTTCAGAATGAAGTCCCCCATTCATATTACATTCGAGGTGTTCATACTATAAGAACCTCCTTAAATAGAAGTGGTAATGCAATACATGATCCATATGTTGATCAATTGCATCATGAGTTATTACACAGACTGCCTTTAATCATGGCAAACTTAGCTGAACAATTTTGTATGAACCAATGAACGCATTGATGAAAATGCTTGCACATGTTACCTCTGACATTGCCTGACAGGCAACACATTCCCGGTGTTTGAGTTACTTTCTAAAGTCTTGAAATTCATTCGACGATTATTGAATGAACAAGCCCAGTTGTCGAGAAGCCACCAAGCATTTCTTCCAGATTCTCAAGTAAGTATATCTTCAACCTGAACCTTTCAAGAGAATGAATTCTGACGGTTGTTGGGGTACTCGAATCCATTGCGGTATATACAGGTATCCACCTTCTTCAATAAAGCATGATTTGTCTCAAGGACAGAAATGTTCGAGACCTTTTGATCTCTGCCTCTTTGGTTTATTCCAAAAGCGACAGGAGAATATAATTTGGGTTTGAGCTTCTGCAGGATTCCTGGTCGCCCCAGATTTCAGAATGGCATCCTTTGAGGTACACCAAGCCCTTCTTACAGGCAAACTAAGTCCTTCTTACAGGCAAACTAAGTCCTTCTTACAGGCAAACCAAGTCCTTCTTACAGGCACAAAGTCCTTCTTACAGGCAAACCAAGTCCTTCTTATAGGCATAAAGTCCTTCTTACAGGCAAATCAAGTCCTGCTTACAGGCAAACAAAGTCCTTCCTACAGGTAAAGCAAGTCCTTCTTACAGGCAAATCAAGTCCTGCTTACAGGCAAACAAAGTCCTTCCTACAGGTAAACCAAGTCCTTCTTACAGGCAAATCAAGTCCTTCTTACAGGCACAAAGTCCTTCTTACAGGCACAAAGTCCTTCTTACAGGCAAATCAAGTCCTTCTTACAGGCATAAAGTCCTTCTTCAGGCATAAAGTCCTTCTTACAGGCAAATCAAGTCCTTCTTACAGGCAAAACAAGTCCTTCTTACAGGCATAAAGTCCTTCTTACAGGCAAATCAAGTCCTTCTTACAGGCAAATCAAGTCCTTCTTACAGGCAAAATAAGTCCTTCTTACAGGCAAAACAAGTCCTTCTTACAGGCAAAACAAGTCCTTCTTACAGGCATAAAGTCCTTCTTACAGGCAAATCAAGTCCTTCTTACAGGCAAAATAAGTCCTTCTTACAGGCATAAAGTCCTTCTTACAGGCAAATCAAGTCCTTCTTACAGGCAAACCAAGTCCTTCTTACAGGCAAACCAAGTCCTTCTTACAGGCATAAAGTCCTTCTTACAGGCATTAAGTACTTTGTACAGGTACAAAGTCATTTTTACAGGCATCAAGTCTTTTCTACAGGCACCAAAGTCCTTTCTACAGGCACCAAGTCCTTTCTACAGGCACAAAGTCCTTTCTACAGGCACAAAGTCCTTTTTACAGGCATCAAGTCCTTTCTACAGGCACCAAGTCCTTTTTACAGGAACCAAAGTCCGTTTTACAGGCACCAAGTCCTTTCTACAGGCACAAAGTCCTCCTTACAGGTAGTTTCATGGGGTGACCTACCATACGGGTCAAATCTCAATGAAATTTAATTAGTAGAATCCTTTTATTAGGAATCTACCATGGTACGACCCACTATACGGGTCAAATGGTATGACCCACCATATGGGTCAAATTTTAATTCAATTTTTAATCAGTAGAATCCTTTTATTAGGAATCTACCATGGGTTGATCCACCATACGGGTTCAAGTTCAACCACCCTAAAGTTTTCTTTTTTTTATATAACGAATCCTTAGGTTCTCATTTCATTTTCAGTGGAACATTCATGTCACGACTCTTTTTATTTCCTTGTATGGAGTCGATTAGGATTCAGGTGTCATCTCGTCTTTGAAATGAATCTCGCCGAGATTCCTTTCAAAGAGGGGCAGCTGTTGACACCTGATTTTTAATTATCTTTTCTCTTTTAAAATTAATAAACAAGATCCATAAAAATTCATAAAATTGAAAAATCAAATTTGGCGACCTTAGCCGAGCCTAGGGAACCAATTTTGACCAAAAAATGATTTTTCATATTTTTAATATTTTTACGTATTATTTATTTATTTATCTTTTCGAAAATTAATAGAAAATCCATAAAAATTTGTGAAATTAAAAAAATCAACTTTGGGAACCTTGGCCAAGCCTAGGGTACCAATTTTGACCAAAAGATGATTTTTCATATTTTTAGTATTTTATTTTTATTATTATTATTATTATTAATCTATTTATTTATTTTGAAAATTCATAAAAAATAAAAAATAAAAAAATAAGAAAATTACAAAATCAACTTTGGAAGCCTTCGTTGCTTAAGCTACCATTTTTGAACAAAAAATTTATGTATTTATATTTATATGTATTTTAATATTTTTAGAAATTAGGAAAATGGTTGAAAATAAAATTGCATTTGAAGCTACCAAAATACAAAAAAAAATAGTCAGCGTTTTCTCTTCACTTTGGCTGAAGAAGAGTAAAACAATTAGTTCAAAACTGTGATTTGCCCAGTTAATCACGTTTTTGAATTAATTACCAAAAATTCTGGAGAATTCATTTTAGTTCTGATTATTGGATTTCTAGAATCGTGATGTGATCCTCTAGTAGTCCAAGTGTTTCAATAGCCAAATGGTGCACTTTCCATTGTTGCGTTCGGTTTTCCGAATCCAATTTTTCATTCGTGTTTTTTTCCTCGATCTGTTGGTGTCAAGGCTAAACCAAATCAGGACAGACATAAGAGCTCATTGTTCTAGAGGATGTTCTTGAGAATGGCCTCGCTTTCATCCGAGACCAAAAGATGGAAGTCGTCAAAACGCGCAAAAGGAATGTTGATGGGGAAAGAATGAGAATGCAATCGAAGATAATTTGAGAAATCAAAGTCTGCGCATTCTTCAGCTTTTGCTTCGTTAAGCATTTATGGGATTGGTGTTGTCGGGTTATTTAATTTTTCATTTAAATGTTCTTCATGGTAATCCCTTTAAAAGGTCACTTACTCGGCGCTTTCGGACGACGGCGGTCAACGCATCAAAAGACAGGGTGCTAATCAAGTTAATGTGGTAAAAAATATGCAAGTGACTGAAAAGAAAAAGGAAGAAAAGTAAAGGCAAAGAGGATGAGGGTGGAATTTGCGTGGTTTTGACGAGCATTTCATAAAAAGTGGAACGGTCGTTATGGAGGGATAATATAAAAAATGAAGGGGAGAAATTGAGTGGGGGAAGCATGATGATGGACTAAAAAAAAAGAGAGCACCTTTCGGTGCCGACAGGGGATGGTCTTAAGGAGGAGGACCTTCGAAGAAAGGGGAGAGGAGGAGATATTCTCGGTGGAAGGAGGATCATGGGGAAGTCTTGGAAGCCAGAGGTGGAAGAAGGACTAGTGATTCAGAAACCCAAGGAAGCCTGGAGGCGTGGAGAGTTCCTGTGAGGCCCTTAGTGTTACCATCTCTGAAGGAGCTGAGAGCAACGCCAAGCCAAATTTTTTTTTTCAGTGATTCGATAGACGAACTCAGCAATGCACAAGTAAAGAAACCTCACGTTGGTCTCCACTTCGGGGATTGATCAACAGAATGGAATCTTGAGCACCTTTCTTGCCTTTGCTAATCTCAAACGCTAAGTGCCAGAAGCCATTGTTTCGTGAATTACCATCGAGCCGAGTACCTTTGACTCCTTCTCCATGCCCACAAGTTTTTTTTTTGTTTGTATAGATTGTTGGGGCCTTGCCGATGATTCATCCGCGACGAGTCCCCGTGACCTTCGCCCGTAAGCACCACTATGGGCGACACTCCCAATGGCGCAATGGACATCATCCAGAGACGTCTCATGTTCAAAGACAGGTGCATTTCGTTTGATGAAAATGATCAGATTGTTGGTCATGAATCGAGATATAATTATCACTTGATGATAAAATTGAAAAGAAGAATCTCCCGCATAAAGCTTCTCACTTCTTCTTTGCTCGGTTTCCCTGTTGCTATTTTTCCTATAGCATTGATCATTTTCCTTGGTTTCTGTCTCAATTCCTAAGTCTAACTCTTTCTATAACCATTTGGCAAAATAAAAGATTTATATTTGAGTCACCATACTGGGTTGTTCCATTCTGTTACAATTCATTTTTTTTCTTTTCCCGTTCACTTACGTAGATATATATATATTTTGGTCTTGCTTAGAAAATGTAACGTGAATACCGCTAGTCAATTAAGAAGAATAGAAAAGTGTTCATTAAAAGTAGAACTGAAAACTTAGAATCTTGTTTTTGGTGTCACAAAGCTTATATCGAACATAACGCTAATACTAGAGTCCAATAGCAAAATATGTGGAGTCCAAATAATAAAGGAAATGAGGAAATAATGTAGAAAAATGAAGAAATGGACATTTAGGTGGAGAACTGTGATGTTTTAATTCTCGAAGAAGAAACAGAAACCCTGGGTTATAGGAGGCACTCCCCACGTGTAGCACAGCCTCCCTTTTAGTACTAATATTGGACCCGGAACTCCTTTGCAAAACTGATAATATTTTATGCTGCAGTCACCACAAACACTGTTAGTTCACAAGCTTTGCAGTCGGTCTTTTTTTTATTTTATTTGGCACCCGCATGGATGTAAATTGGCTCATATTTGTCGAGACTTCTCCAGATTGTGTACATTTCATTTCCCTGATGTTTTCTCATGTCTTTCTTTCTTCCCTTCATTTAAGAATCACAATAACAGGCATAAATCCATATGTGAACCGAACTTTTTTTTTTCTTTCAAATTGCATCAGTTAACGTTCAACGTTACTTTTAGCACGTGAACTTCCAAATTTGACTCTTTTTTTTTTCCAATTGCTGGAGATTTTGGCCTCGATTGTTCCTTTAAAGGAGATACCCATTCAGTTTCATAATGCAATAGCCAATATGGATCAATTCTGCCGTGTGAATTAGTTTTGGGGACTTGTCTAGTTGTTCCAGTCCTTATCTACTTTTCAGTTGTTCCGTATATATTGCACGGAAACTCAATTGAAGGATTTGAGAATGACGCACTTATCAAATCAAGCAACTGGGAATCTCCAATCGGTGTCCATAAATTCGAGTGCGATACTTGGATGTGCAAATGACTAGCAATTTGAAGCTAAGTGTTTTTTTTTTATTTTTCTGATTTTAAATAAGTTCAGATGTTACACTCACTCCTTTTTTCCAATATTTTTATATCAGGTAAAAGGAAGACT
Source organism: Psidium guajava (assembly GCA_016432845.1). Classification (NCBI taxonomy): domain Eukaryota; kingdom Viridiplantae; phylum Streptophyta; class Magnoliopsida; order Myrtales; family Myrtaceae; genus Psidium; species Psidium guajava. The sequence continues at coordinate 37,283,303 of CM028226.1, forward strand.
TCACATCAATGATGAGTTTCACGGAGGTGCAAAATCGGCCCAGACTAGCTCTTAAGCTGTCCACCGATTTCACAGTTGACTCGTGACTAAAAGTCCCTCTTATTTCAAAAAGGACTCTCTATATTGGGAATATAGAGAGCAAAAATCAATTATAGAAATCCCTCCCAAAAAAATGGGAGATAAGTACTCTTTCCACTCTTCTGGTTTTAGGTGCAGATTAGCACATATTTTGTATACTGACACTTCACTCTATTTTATGTCAGGAAGCCGCTATATCAATGGTCAACCCTATGGAAGCACAAAATTGGCTTGGAGGAGTTCTCAAGCGCGCACAAATTTCAAATTGTTGAATCAATTCGTTGTATTTCATTTTAAAGAATTCATACTCCAGAATGGAGAAGACAAAGTCCATCCGCAACTTAAATACATATACCTTAAATCCCAAAGGGAAGAGCCAAGCCAATGCTTAGCCTCCCATTGGAGGTTTTTACTTACAGTAGTTAAATACCTGCAACTTAAATACCTGTACCTTAAATCCCAAAGGGAAGAGCCAAGCCAATGCTTAGCCTCCCATTGGAGGTTTTTACTTACAGTAGTTTAAATACCTGCAACTTAAATACATATACCTTAAATCCCAAAGGGAAGAGCCAAGCCAATGCTAGGCCTCCCATTGGAGGTGTTTATTCACTATCATGTACTTCCTATAATTTAATTTTTGAATCATCAGACCCAAAAGATGAATAGGTCGTAATACTGCACAGAAGTCGTTAACACACTCCCTCTTTCGGCTTCAGGGAATCTTTAACACTTAAAAAATATAACAAATAAAAATATATACCATCCATGCATCCTATTTAAAAAGTGAAAACACAAAAGAGAATACCCTACTAGAGCCTTAGGAATAAACCAAGCCTGAGTTGCCGAATTAGGATATCCATGAAATTAAGGTACCGAAAGGGCATTAGTTTTAATTAACTAGTATAACCAAGTCCCTGAGCTCATAATCTCTGGTTCACAGGAATAAATTAGTTCTCCCGCTAATTTATTTAGGTTTCTAATCGACCTACCAAGAACGATTAGTGGCGACTCCAAATTTCAAAATCATTTAAACAAAAACCAAAGTTGCGATTCGGTAGGGCTTGGGAGGGTCCGCGTTAGGTTAGTCAAATCTAATTAACCTAATAATCCGTTACCCCTTTTGAAGATAAAATTTTTTAGGGGGTCGCGACATGGGGTTGTTTTGACCTCCACAATTCCTGATCTAAGAATGCTAGCCATAAAGGATCGTTAGCTTATCAATTAGGCTCTAATATCAATTGTAGATTGCTAACAATATCATCTAGAGGGATGAATAGGTAAATATAATCAAACTCGATAAAAAAAATAAAGTGAAATTAGAAACTTCAAGTTTAATAGGAGCAAATAAAGTAAACAGAGCTGTGCAGTGCTTCTATTAAGCAGTTAATAGAGCCAAGTGTCGAGACCTGACATAATTTTCATCATGCGAAAATTTTTAGGTTGACGGATTATCAGGTTGATTGGATTAACTTACCTAATACGAACCCTCCCAAGTCCTACCGAATCGCAACTTTGGTTTTTGTTTAAATAATTTTAGAATTTGGAGTCACCATTAATCATTTTTTGGTAGATTGATTAGAAACCTAAGCAAATTAGCAAGAGAACTAAATTACTTCTACGAACTAGAGATTATGAGTTTGGGGACTTGGTTACACTAGTTAATTAAAACTAATGCCTTTTCGGTATCTTAATTCCATGGATATTCTAATTTTGGCAACTCAGGCTTGATTTACTCCTAAGGCTCTAGTGAGGTGTTCTCTTTTTGTATTTTCACTTTTTAGATGGAAATGTACGGATGGTAATTAGTGCATGGATAAGCAAAACGTAAATATGCAAATATAGAGACGCGAACGTATACATGCGAACGTGGATATGCAATTATGAATATGCGAGCATGGATATACAAATATAACATACAAATATGAACGTACGTTACATGCGAACGTGGACACACAAATATGGCATACAAACATAGATATACAAATACAGCACATGAACGCAGACATACGTATGCGACATACAAATGCGGACATACGGACGCAACACGCGAATAAATCATCAAAAACAGGATTGGCTAGTCAAAATAACCCGTTTCCTACTTTTTAGGATTTTTCTGAATTTTCAGGATATAATTTGCCTATAAGTGGCAAAATCATCATTTTGAAAAGGTCAGGAAGGGAGATCATCAAAAATAGGATTGACCAGTTGAAATGGCCCGTTTCCTAGTTTTTGGCATTTTTCTGAATATTTTGAAATTTTTTAAGACAATTTGCCTATAAGGACAAAATCATCATTTTAAAAAAGATTAGGAAGGAAAATCATCAAAAATGGCCAGTCGAAATGGCCCATTTCTTAGTTTTTGGGATTTTTCTGAATTTTTTGGAATTTTTCAAGACAATTTGCCTATATGGGGCAAAATCGTCATTTTTGAAAAGATCGGGAAGGAAAATCATCAAAAATAGAATTTTTAGGATTTTTCTGAATTTTTTGAAATTTTTGAAAACAATTTGCCTATAATGGACAAAATCGTCATTTTGAAAAGATCAGAAAGAGAAATCATCAAAAATAGGATTAACCAATCGAAATGGTCTGTTTCTTAGTCTTTGATATTTTTCTTTTGATTTGTTTTTCATGAATATGCATGAATTAATGACAATACGAATACGTATACGGCATAGCAAAGTATGCATAAGCTATACTATATGAAATGCACATGAGTGACTTTTTTGTATATTCTTGAATTAAATAAGACTAACAATGCAAAATATTCTGAATATAAACGCAATATTAGAAGATGCGATATAAACAGCAGTCTATGAAGATAAGTATTAAAAATTTCCTGAAGCCGAAAGAGGGAGTGAGCTAACAATTTTTGTGCAATGTTACGACTTCCAGTAGGTGGCTCGGCCTACTCATTCTAGAGTTTGATAATATGAAAATTAAACTGCAGAAAGTAGAGTACAGGAAACAGTAAATAAAAAAACCTTCAGCATGTGGCTTGGCCTACCAATTTTGAGATTCAATGGTGCAAAAATTAAACTACATAATGTAAAGTATGGAAAGTACTAAATAAAGAACTTCCAGCATGTAGCTTAACCTACTCATTCTAGAGTTTGATGGTGCAAAAATTAAACTACAAAAAATAAAATACAGAAAGCAGTAAATAAAAAACCTCTAGCAAGTGGCTCAGCCTACCGATTCTAGGATTCGATGGTACAGAAATTAAACTGCTGAAAGTAAAATACAGAAAGTAGTAAATAAAGAATCTCCAACAGGTGGGTCGCCCTACCCATTCTGGGGTTGGATGATACAAAAATTAAACTACAAAAAGTATAGTACAGGAAGCAGTAAATAAAAAACCTCCAACATGTGGCTCGGCTCACCCATTCTAGGGTTTGATGTTACAGAAATTAAACTATATAAAGTATAATACGGAAAGCAATAAATAAAGAGCTTCCAATTGGTGGCTCGGCCCACCCATTTTGGGGTTTGATGGTGCAGAAATTAAACTGCAGAAAGTAAAATACAAGAGATATTTACACCACCAAATAGGGGGCAGAGTCTACCGCGGTCTGGGATTCGGATCTTTTAAACGATAAATGTAAAAAATTGCAATAAATAAAGATGTGCGGATACGAAGACATACGAATACAACATATGGATATGAAAATATATGAATATGATAAAACATAATCGAAATTTAAACAATCAATTTAGGTAACGAAATTCTCGAAGATTTTAATAGTTAAGATCCTTACCTGATTTGACGGACTTGATTGTCGAATTCGGACTTCGCATCACCTTATAAATCAAGATTGCAGCTCGAATGATGGGGATGAACTTGTGACTTGTGTTGATCAATAGGGGAATTGGTAATGGTAACGCCTAGCTTGAAACTCCCGTCATCTTTAAGATTTTTTTTTGGAAAAGAATTCTCTCTCTCCTTTTGATTTCTTCTTTCTCTTTAATTTTTCTTTAATCTCCCCAAACTCTCTCAAACATTCAAAATTTTCTCTCCCAAAATCCCCTCCTCTGTTGACACTTGATTTTTGGCAAATTTTATTTTCAAAATTTTTTAGAAAACCCATAAAAATTGAGAAAATTTCATAATCAACTTTGGGGACCTTGATTTGGTCTAGGAAACCAATTTTGAGCAAAAAACAATTTTCCTTATTTTTCATATTTTTCTGCATTTTATTTTTAAAAATTCATAAAAAAAATAAATAAAAAGTGAGAAAATTGCAAAATCAACTTTAGGGACCTTGGTTTGGCCTAGGGAACCAATTTTAAGCAAAAAATAATTTTCCTCATTTTTCATATTTTTCTGCATTTTATTTTCAAAAATTCATAAACAAATAAATAAAAAGTGAGAAAATTGCAAAATCAACTTTGGGGACCTTGGTTTGGCCTAGGGAACTAATTTTGAGCAAACAGTAATTTTACTCATTTTTTCATATTTTTCTGCATTTTATTTTCAAAAATTCATAAAAATAAATAAATAAAAAGTGAGAAAATTCAAAAATCAAATTTGGGGACCTTGGTTCAGCCTAGGGAACCAATTTTGAGCAAAAACTATTTTTCCTTATTTTTTTGCATTTCTAATATTTTCAAAAATTAGGAAAATAATAAAAATTAATAACAAATAGCATTTGAAGTCAGAAAATTACCCAAAAATAGTCAATATTTTTAATTTAATTTTATCTTCATTTTAGATGAATAAATTTTGAAAAATTATGTCAGGAATCTAGATTTTCTTTTTTAATTTAAATTTTTAGATTATTCAAATAATTCTAGAAATTCCATTTTAGCTTTTTAATTTTCCATTTTTACATTTTTAGAGTCGTGTCATCCTCCTCTATTTTTCAAAATTAAAATCGAGTCCAAAAGCCCTCAGAATTGTCCAATTTCGCTAAAAAGGACCAAAATGTAATTTTTGATTTTTCAATTTAGTCCCTAAAATCACTAAAAATGAAATTAAAAATTTTCTAGGGACTAAATTGAAAATAGGGCGACGTCACCCCCTTGATTTTGATTTTCTGAATCCAATAGTGGTGTCAATTTTTGAAAGAAAGGCTATTAGGACTTTGAATTTACGAAATGAGTTCTCGGGTCAAACTGGAAGTTTGGGTTTTTCAGGAGGAGGGCCATTTCCTGATACAAATCATCCTCCCAAAGTCAATTTTGAGATCAATTTTGCGAAATTTTGAGGAAATTAAGGTTAATTTTATTTTTTTAGTCGGATGGGTCAACCGGGTCGAGTTGACCCGACCCGGTCAATCCATTTGACCCATCTCACCTAGAACCATTTCTGGTTCTCCTTCGTCGCGCGAAAAGCAACTCAAACAGGGGAAATCTCAACTGAGAAATTTGGAGGCGATTCTGAGAGATTTGAGGGGGAGTTAGGCCAAAATTTGAATGGAACTGGAAGGAGAGGATCTCGGGGAAGTTCAAGGAACTGAAGCCAAGTTTAAAAGAGGGAGAGAGCAAGGGGAAAGCGGGGATTTTTGGGGGGGACCTGAAATGAAATTGACTGCAATAAAAAAATTAGAGAAATTGTGAGGGAATTAAGGTGCAAAATCGCCCCCTGAGGATTGCTAAAGTCCATTGAAGTCGGCGCGTACCAGTTTGAGAGCTCGCCGTTGATCAGAAAGGTAAGTCTCAAGCTCGAGCTTCAACTCTGAGCTTTAAAGGTGGATCATGATTCTTGCATGATTCCTTCTCTTTATGTGTGCGTTTCACTCCTCATGTCCTTCTGACCATATTCTCTTCTTCCTTTTGCATCAATTCCGCGCATAAACCCCAAGCTGAAACCCCAAACCTAGCTCATTCCGTCACAGCTCAATTAAGGTAATCTGGCGATCTAGGGCTTAATCGGAATCCCAGGTAAGCCTCCCCAACCTTTCGGGATGCTCGCATGTGAGTTTATTGAATAGTTATGCTCTGATTTGTTCAATTGAATCTGCCATGTTTGCTCTCTGTTACGACATCGATTGATTTGATTCATCTATTGGATTCGACTGATTTTTAGATATGTTGATCTCTGAATCTAGACGAATCGATTGAGACCGGTTTCATGTTGTTTAATTGAGATCTCACCGTTAGATCGCTATCGATGAGCGGCAACCGTTCATTTCAGTATAGTCTAGAGGTAGAAGACGATGCCCAGTCAGCAGTTGACCGAGTCAAGGTCTGACGTGTCGATGACGTGGCATTACACGTCGGACGCCACAAGGATCGGCCACTTAAATTGTCTTTGAATAATAATCTTGATCGAATGGGCAGGATTAGTCTTGGAATTCAATCTCGACCGTAGATTTCAGTAATCAGAATGGGTGGTCCAGACTGGTCTAAGCTAGATCCGACGATGAAGTTTAGTCCGCCGATCCAAGAGTTGTAGTGAAGCCACGTGGCAAGCCTTTTGACCGTAGGATTAGAAATAGGAGGAGAATAAATAAAACAGAATAAAAATCTGAAAAATTCAAAAAGATTTAAAAAAATTCCTAAAAACTACGTCGTTTTGCATTAAGGAATGGGTTTTGGGCCAAACTTGGGTAGTGGGCCAGGTCCATTTGACCCGGTCCGTATAACATAATTCAAAATAATAATAATAATCCAGAAAATTAAATGAAAATTAATTAAATAAAAAACGGTGTCGTTTTAGGGTTTTTAGGATTTAGTTCGGATCATTGGGCTGGGTTGACCCGACCCAGTCCAAAAAAATTAGAAAATAATAAAAATAAAAATAAACAATAAAATAATAATGATAAATAAATAAAAAATAAGAATAAAAAATTTTGAAAATCCGGTAAAAAATTTAGAAAAATCCGGGAATTATAGGAAAATAAATAAAAAAATATATAAATAAATAAAAATCAATAGAAAAATTGTAAAAATTCGTAGAAATATTAAAAAAAATTTAGAAAAAATTGTTAGAACATATAAAAAATGTTTGCAAAAATAGGAAAATATAGAAAATAAAAAATAAAATTCTAGAAAATATAGAAATATTTTTTAAAAAAATAGGAAAACTCCCAGAAATTCTTAAAAAATCCTAAAAATATAGGAAAAAATATTAGAAGGTAAAAATAAAAATTCCAGAAAATATATAAAATATTCTAAAAAATAGGGAAATCCCTAGAAAATTCTTAGAAACTCTGAAAAATTCTAGAAAAATTATAGAAAATTTCATAAAAATTAGAGAAATTCTTGAAAATCGTGAAAATTAGGGAAAAACCACATCCAACTGGTTTGACCTATTTTCACGGCTTTGAACTCCTGAGTCTTCCAAAATGACCATTTTACCTCTCTGGTCAATCAGACCCCAAACTATTCCAAACTATTCTCGAACCAAATTGGCATGTTTTCTAGGCTTTTCTAAGACCCTCCTAAGCTCGCTTTGATGTGGACTTAGCGTGTCTTCTCTGCATATTGGTTTCTTGATTGCGCACTTATTTTTATGATTGTGATTGATAGGATAGGTAATTCCATCTGCATGAATTCCTTAGACTAAGAAATCATTCAACTTAGGTACCGAAAGGGCGTTGATAACAGTATCAACGTAACTAAGTCCCCGAATCTAGATCTCTGATTTTCGTAGAATCGAGCGATCTCTCCCAATCGTTCGATAGGGTTTCTAGTCATACCCTCCAATAAATGATTAGTGACGACTCCTATGGCATGCACACTAATCACATGTCACCCGGCCACACTAAGGTCGACTTCGATTCAAATTTTCCTGACGCGATTTGGTATGGGCTTGGGAGGACCCGAGCTAAGCTTAGATATCCAATGGGCCTAGTAATCCATTAACCCCCTCGGGATCCTAGAAAATCTCGGGAGGGTTGCGACATCGTCCAAGCTCCCTTCTTCATCATTTTATAACCCACTCATCTATCTCAACTCTTCTTCATCTCTATCTTCCATTTTCTATTCCCATCTTATTTTCTCCATTTCCCCTTCTCCATTCTAGTTTCTCTACTAACTCTTCTTTTAGTTATTTACAAAATAATCTCTCAAGTGTTAGTTATTTGCACTCTAGTTCCTGAGATTTTAATGCAAAATTCAACTAAGACCCTTTTATAAAATTGAGTCATTCTTGGTACATTGGGTCAAGATGAAAATTTAAACTATTAGAGGACGATATCACAACTCCTAAAAGTGAAAAATAAAAATAAAATTACTCGAATTGGATTTTTTAGGGCCGATTCAAGATTATGCGCGTGAAGGAACACATGATCCTGAATTGTATTTTTCAAATTTGCGATGGCCAACATGAAAAGGGATTTAAAGAAAAAATATTGACTTTTTGTGTATTTTTGTAGCCTCAAATGTTATTTTTCTCGAATTTTCAAATATTTTTTTTTATATTTTTCGAAAAATATAAAAATATATATAAAATGAAAAATCACTTTTTGTTCAAAATTGATTCCTTAGACTTGGCCAAGGCTTTCAAAGTTGATTTTTCAATTTTCTAATTTTTTCTAATAAAAAATGTTGAAAAATATTGAAAATATGAAAAATCATTTTTTGTTCAAAGATGGTTCATAGGCTTGGCCAAGGCTTCCAAAATTTATTTTGTAATCTTATAAATTTTTATGAATTTTTTAAAGAAAAATATGACTAAAAATCAGGTATCAACACCAAGTAGAGAGTAGAAAACAATACATACGAGATTATAGTGATTCGAATTTTGGTAAAGCCTATATCCATTCTCCCACATTAACAGCCTACTAGCTGGATTCCACTAAGTAATCAAAGTAAAAATTATCGAAAGATATAATTGCCCTAAGCACTTCCACAGAAACAAGATCTCTATTAAAACTATCTCACTCTACACACTTGACTTGTATACTCCTCTTACAAGATTTCAAGTAAACACTCAAGTAGACAAATTTGAATAAGCAAAGCTCTTTTGAATAAGGATGATGAACTCTCGATCTCTCACATTGTTTTTCAAACTTGGTGCTCTTTATATACTCATCGTCTTCCAAGCCTCCTACTGGATAGAACCACGCAAAGGATCAATCTCTACAAATTAGCTGTTGGTTGATTGTTGAATAAATATCACGAGCTGTTAAGGTAAGAAGAATCAGAGATTTGAAAGGATTTGCTCGCCCATACAATCAAATCCTAGAATTCTTAAATCAAACTTTTAATGACGAAACTTATCTAGAAGATTACCAATCAATTAAGAATCTTCATAAGAAAAAAAATTTGAGAATTTATTTTTGATTAAAGGTCAATCAATTTAACTTAGGAACGTAATCCTAATCAAATAATTAACCGTTAGTGAGAAAAATTTAAATCTGCTAAGATAAGCAAGGATAAGATTGAATAAACGGTAAAGATTAATATGAAGATTCAAATATCCCTCTCGTGTGATCTTGTATGAGTTTGCCTCTATCACGGTTCCTACTTCTATCAAAATAAAATTATGAAACACACGAAGCACAAAAAGGTGTAGAGATATATTTGTAATAAATCCTCAATGTATAAATCAAATTCTTTTCAATAAAGTATAATAGTTTTGTTTCCTCCAAAATGAAATATGATTTCCCAACATACTGACCGCAACCGTCGCCCATCACTGCCATCGGCCAACTGCCACTTGTTGCCACCGCCGCTGACCACCGCCTAAACTGTCGCTGCTGCCAAAGTAAAAAGTAAAAAAAAATAATTCAACAAAATGAAGTGAAAATTTTTCAGCCGTCGACAATAATTTTTTGTAGAAGATTTTGTGTTAATAATATTTCAAAAGTAGAAATTTTCAACCATCACCAAACAAATTTTTTGAACAAAAATTAATTTCTGAAGTAAAAGTAGAAAAACCAACTTCTGGCTAGAAGTTGATTTGTGAAACAAAAGTGTTGCCATGCACGCTCTTAGAGGCTATTTCAATCTACTCTCGGGGACACTTTTAGCCTCTACTTCTTCACTTGCATGTCCTCATTTGTAAATTAATAGTACCTTGTAGCCACGATTCGTGGAGAAGGGGAAGCACGAGCTTGCCCTTTTTGGACCTAGTCTCTCTTCTTCTTCTTTTCTACTGGCTTTTTGGACCTAGTCGACCGTTTTCTTTCGGGAGTTCTAAGAATCTTTGGGGATCGGATATAAAAAACTATAACAAAAAGTTGTTAAGACCAGGAAAATCTCAAATCGTATAATTGTGATAAATCCAAACTAGTATATCTATGACAAATTTATCATAACTATTTTTTACCACAATAAACCATAAACAAGTACGTTTGTGATAAATTTAATCTCAAATTATTTTTTTAGCTATGAAAAATCCGAAACTAATATACTTATAACAAATTTTCCCTCCATTAATTTCCGTTAAATTGGATTAATACCACAAAAAAAACTCTCAACTTCAATTTGCTATTTAGTGTCTATTGCATGGCGTATGTGTCCCTAGAGATATTTTTGAAAAGGCTTCTGTACTATGATTTTCGCTTTTATAAATTCTTGAACGAATAGGATAAAACTTACCAAAAACTCCAATTATGCTCATTATGACACCAAAAACCTCAAATTTGTACTCATGTGATATATTTACCCCAAATTTGTACTTGTGTAAAATATTTCCTCCAAACTTTTTTATGTGAAACAAAAAATCTCAAGCTTGTATCAATGTGACATTTTTACCCGCAAACTTATTCATTATGACACAAAAAATCACAAACTTACACCTGTGCTACAAATTTATTCCCCATCAAAAAAAATTTTCCCTTCTTTCCTTCTTCCTTTGTCTTGATTTCTACCGTCCTCACCATCGCTATTGCTTTTGTACTCACCATCGCCAAACCAAGGAAGAAAATGAAGGAGGAATTTGAAAAAAAAAATGAGAAAACACAAAGATAGAATGAGTTAGCATAATTGTGCCACGTGAGCTTGCCAGTACCGTTTGCTTTTCGTCATCCATATTGGCAATCACATAAGATTTTTAGCCACATTACTTTACGTAATCACACGGCTACAAGTTTGGAGTTCTGGTATAAAAAAAAAAATAAGTGTGTTACAATGAACACAGTTTAGGGCTTTTTGTGATTTTTTCCCGAATAAATAATGTAAACTAGAAAAGTTTGCATTTTTCAAAGAGCCGAAGGAGACCCGGCCAAGGATTCCAAGTACCAGCTCAGCCCCTTTACCTAAGGTGTGGCCTTGACTTGCATATCATAAATTGAACCTACTCCTGCGTAGCCATGAGCAAATTTTTAGTGAGTCTAGTTTTGCACTAGCTCTTGCCAAGCATAAGAACTAATTTATCTCGGCCGACGAGGCTTTCAAGGTGAAATTTTCTCTTACCGTACGTTTCTACTACCGGGGAACTATTATTGGTTGAGGCCAGACTCGTAAATAGAGTTAAGCACAGTGGAATAGAATCGAGGATGGCCGATTGGGAGACGAGCGTGATAATCAGAGAGGCGAAGCTCTGATTAGGGGTGTCAACGGTTCGGTTCGATTTTCCTCAAAAACCGAACCGAAACAAACCGATCAGGTAAACAACTGAACCGAACCGAATTATTATCTGAACCGAATACGAACTGAATCAAAAATTCGATTCGGTACGGTTCGATTCGGTTCGGATTTTCGGTTTTCCTTCTTTTTGTATTTGCATTGAATGAAACCAATGAACAACCACCTGGACGAGGAAAATTGAGCAACAACCAAGAAAGAAGTACACAGATTCGAGCCACAGAATACTCCTGTTCGTGCTCGCAAACCTCAAAAAGAAAAATGGAGACGAGAATCAGATAAATACTCAGAGCTTCAACAGAAGCGACCGAGAGGGTAGAGTGTTGGCGTGGATCAATAGGGAAGAAATTGAAGCAGAACAACCCTTGAGTAGATGGAAAAAGCGGGGGGACCCTTAACATTTTGGATTGGTGCAAGAGAAAGCAAAGTAGAGGAGCCTTCAACTCCAACTCGAGGACAAGAACCGCCGGAATTGTTGACCTCAAGTACAGCAGTTGTCGTTCTCGGCAAGTAGTAGTCTCGGGTATAGAGCTGCAGAATTGGACGCCAGTGTTGAGCAACCAGAACATGAGCTGCAGCAGGCGCTGATGACAACAGGGGCAACGCAACAGAGGAGCAAAACAGAGTCGCTAGGGGCAACAGTAGAGAGGACCGTCGGGCTGAGCTGACCAAGCACACCGGCGGATACGAGCTCGGCGGAGGACAAACAAGGGTATTTTGCTCCTCTGTTCCTAAAATTTTCTCGATCGCTTCCTAAAACAAACAAATTCAAAGTTAGCTCATGGCCCAGACGAGCAGGGGTATTTTGTGGCTCAGAATCTGTGTCAAACACAAATCACTACACAAAGCGATCTACGCATACCAGATCAACAACACTCGTCAAGCAAAGGGTAAAAGAAGAAATGCAGAAATCCACCGCAAACAGCAACACATATCTCCTATTAGACATACTATTTCACTCTACTACCTCAAAATCCCAAGAAGCTTTGTCGTCTGCAGGAAGGCTCGACCAAACCCGTATCTCCCATCAGACATACCACTTCACTGTACTACCTCAAAATCCCAAGCTTTGTTATTTTAGAAAATGCGCGACTCAAAAACGAACACCCCACCTCAAAAAGATCACAACTTACATCGATCACCCAAAAAGCGAGCCAGCTGTGCGGCTGGATAGAGTGGAGCATGCGCTCCCAATCGACGTGGCGAACGCCTGGAGGACGTCCGCACCGTCGTCATCGGTTGAGGCAGCGGCACCGATAAAACAAAAATCACTACACAAAGCGAGTTTGGATCTGGAAGCGGGTTGGGAACAGCGTAAAAGCTAAGTCCGAAATTTTAAAGGTAAAGGATTTAGCAGAGAGAGAGAGAGAGAGAGAGAGAGAGAGAGGAGAAAAAAGATGAAATGTCATTGTGTGAAGAAAACATGGGGGTCATGAGAACAGGGAAGATTAAATATCAGGAAAATCTTGTGGTTCAGTTAACCAAACAATACCGAAGCAAAATAAACCGAACCGAGAGTGAAAATCGATTATTTTTCATTATTTGAATAAAAAACCGAACCGAACCAAAAATACATGAAATTTCGGTTCGGTTCGGTTTCGATTTCGGTGTTTCGGTTCGGTTTTTCGGTTCGGTTCTGACACCCTAGCTCTGATACCACTGACCAATGTTGTGGCAGCATGGAGAGAGAGGAGGGGGGAGAGAGAGAGAGACAAGTGTTTCTTGTGATATGGTTAGATCTTTGACCATCGATGTCCTTGACTCTGGAAGCTTAAGGCTTGTTTAGTAACGTTTTTATTCTTCTAAAGTGATTGTGATTAGAATCATATTTTCTAATTTTGCTCTCTAGATAATTCTTAGAGAAATACAATGCATTTGATAACTGCACAAAATTTTTATTCCCCGAAACAACCAAATGACGAGAATTCTTTTAATTTTTTAATTTTAAACTTTTTTAAAAAAATTAAATATATTTAATTTGGTCCATCTTTATTTTTTAATTTTTTTGAATTTTTAAAATTTTTCATATTTCTAATTTCCCACTTTTAAAAAATTTTAACTTTTTATTATTAAATTCCAAAGCTTATTTTTAAATTTAATTTTAAAAAAATGTGTTTAAGTAGTAAATTTCAAATCTAATTTAAATTTTTCTAAAAATTTCCGAAATTCACATGAACTTAATTTTTTTTAAAAGAATTGAGACTTTATTTTTTTTTGTGATTATCAAAAGTACTCCTTTGGTGGAGAAATAACTTTTTTGTTTCTTATTTTTGGCCCAAAACAGTTCTCGGGAGTAGAATCAAAATCAGAATCATTTACGTTATCAAATATTTTTCTGAGGAATAGAAATAGAAGAACAGAAATGTTATCAAATAGGTCCTAAACAGAGTTTTCAAGTCGTACGATATAAATTTCCAGAAATTATGGGAAAATAAAAAATCTAATCGAGTCCGTTTTCACCGTTGATCGGGTCGCGTGTACGTGGGCCCCGTTTTGGGGAAGAAGGGGCCCACGTGGATGTCCAGCTCGTCGGAGAATTCTGGCGCGCGCGAGCGATTCTTCAATCAAATCAAACGTGATATTTTTTCTTTTTTGACGAGCTAACGCGGCCGTCGACTTTATCCATCTCCATCTTCAATAGCTTTAAAACAATTCAGCTCCATTCATGGGGCAAGAGACTCAAGGTAAAAAAGGGCAGCAACCTCGATTTCAGCACCGAGAAGAAGAAGAATAAGAAGAAGTCTACGCGCGGGTCTCCGCCTTCTCTTCGCCGCGCTTTCGTCCCCCGCGGTTTGCAGTCAAAGCTTTCAAGCTTTCGTGCAGGGAACAACTCGCTCGATACATCGCCAAAATCTCTCTCTCTCTGAGCTCACTAGTAACCAGAACCCCACAAGGAGCTCAGATAGATAGGAGGGCGTCTCGAGCGAGGATGGGGAATTGCTGGGGAGATTCGTCTGCCGACAGCGACGCCACGTACTCATCAAACCCCGTCCGCAAACGTCCTCCACACCTTCCAGTTCCAGGTAATCCTGAATCGGGTTCATGGGTTGTGTTCGAGCTCTGCTATCGATCAGTTTCTGTTGGATCTTTCAAATCGCGTCCGTACTGCTGTTCTTTCGACGATTGCCTGTGAAGCGCGGAAAAGTCAACGCTCGGAATGATGATGATGATCAATGATTATTATTACACTTAAAACTGAAGTCTGATGCCCACCTGTTTTAGCTGCACTAAGTAAATAGATCACGTCGAATTGGAAATAGCAGTTCCTTATTTCTCCCAAACCTGTCTTGGGATATGGACGCTCTCCAAGTTGCTTCGAAAGAACTCATCTTTCTTCCCCGCCGTTAAGTTTTGATTTGTTCGACCTGATTCGATGCCCAAATGCTGCAGAAACAGTGAAGAGCAACGATAACCGCCACAAGCAAGCCGCATCGCCGAGGAAAAAAGTCGGCGACGGCGGTAGTCAAGACGGCGCGCCCAAGAACGGCGGCGGCAGTGGCGGGGACAACGAGAAGAAGACCCCGTCGTCGGTCGCCGCCCAGAAGGCATCACTGCCGAACTTGAAGATGTTTACGTTCGCGGAGCTGAGGAGCGCGACCCGGAACTTCCGGCCCGACCCGGTGCACGGGTTGGGCGGCTTCGGGAGGTTGTTCAAGGGCTGGGTCGACGAGGGGACGTACAAGCCGTCGAGGCCCGGAGTCGGGATACCGGTCGCCGTCAAGCAGTCGAGCCCAGACATCTCTCAAGGTTTGCAAGAATGGCAGGTTTGCTTCTGTCTATCTTGAATTATCAACGTAGTGAATATATTCCAAGTTCAAGCATGATGGGCGCCGATTTGTTCAACATTCAACCTCAAACCTAGAGAGAGAGAGAGAGAGAGAGAGAGGGATTTGTTCTTGGTTTTTTTTTTTTCCCTTTTCCTTTCAAGAGTCACAAAAGGCTAATCAATTCTGAATTTGTGGGGGGGATTTTTGCTAGGCAGAAGTGAAGTTTTTGGGCAAATATTCGCACCCAAACTTGGTCAGATTGATTGGTTACTGTTGGGAAGACACACGGTTGCTCCTCGTATATGAATACATGCATAAAGGGAGCTTGGAACATCACCTCTTCAAAAGTAAGACATCCCTTTTTTTTCTTTTTTCCATCTATTAATAATCTTTATATATGTGTGTGTATATATTCGTTGCTATTTAAAATCCGAACCGTCAATATGTTCTTTAGTTACTGTGAACGTGCTAATTGAAAATATAAAATCCGACGTCGTTGCAGGGGGTGCAGACCGGTTGCCTTGGGACGTCCGGCTGAAAATAGCGTTAGGAGCCGCGCGAGGGCTTGCCTTCCTTCACACCTCGGAGAAATCCGTGATCTATTGCAATTTCAAGGCCTCCAATATTTTGCTAGATGGGGTAACATTGTCATCTATCGCTAGGTTATGTGTAGAAAAGTCTTGAGAGCAATCCTTTTTTTTTTAAATATGAAATATATATATATATATTGAACTGGTTTATTTTTTTTTTAATTTTTAATCCGGGTGTTAAGTAGGGCATTGATTTTTCACTTTTTTTTTCCAGGAATTTAATGCAAAGCTTTCGGATTTTGGGCTAGCAAAGTTGGGCCCAACAGATGGCAATACCCATGTCCCCACTCGTGTAATGGGCACCTACGGCTATGCGGCCCCTGAATATATCACCACAGGTATCCACCGAGTTGCTAATTTTATCCCCAGCCTTCGACTTTGATCGGTCTGGTCGAGCGGTCGTCGGCTCCATAAGATTCAACGGTTGTATCGAATCAACGCATTCGACTGACGAGGATCATGACAAGATTGCAATTTCGACTCTCCTTTTTTTTGTGGGCCAGGTCATCTCTACATAAACAGTGACGTGTACGGCTTTGGGGTGGTGCTCCTGGAATTGCTGACAGGCCTACGGGCCATGGACTCGAACCGGCCCAGCGGTCAGCACAACCTGGTGGAATGGGCCAGGCCATCCTTATCCAAGAAGAGGAGGCTCAAGAAGATCGTCGACCCTAGGCTCGACAACGAGTACCCGTCAAAAGCCGCGGCCCAGGTGGCGGAGCTCATCCTCAAGTGCCTCGAGGGCGATCCGCGAAAACGGCCGTCCATGGAACACGTCCTGGCGACCCTAGAGCTAGTCAACGTGATCAAGTTGAAGCCCAAGGAAGTTCAGCCTAGGTCGGAGTAGCTCGCGGCGAGACACGACGACCGCCAGTCGCCGTCACATCACCACCATCGCCTGTTGCCAAGGCACCTCTGAGAAGGCCAAGAGGGGGCGGGCCCTCCTCGGTGAGATCTCTCTAGATGTGGAGAGAGCGAAAGCAAACGCATTAATTTTGACGTCACTTGTATTCAACCCCCATATAGGAGTATTTTAGCACGTGTCGGGTCGTATCGGCCACGTAGTAAAGTGATAGGATGTACGATTGCCTGTATAGCGAAACAACTCATTCGGCGACTGCGGTCTCCTCCTCAGCAACAAAAGCCACGGCCCCTACGTCTTTCTGGATCAGCCTCCTCCTAATGCAAAAGCTTCCTAAACATAGTTGGTGTCTGTATTAGGGCAAGTTAATTTGGGACTTTTACTCCAAGATTGAGAGCAATATAATGCACCAACAAGGCTCCTTGCAACCAGTCGAGCAAATCGAGCTCATCTTGCGATCTACTTTGCCAGAGCGGGTTCGATCGTAGCCGGGTCGTACCTAATTTACGTCCATGAAATTGCAATAGCCGACGAAATAGAAGTCATGCCGAAACACCCTCTTGACGCATCCTCAAAATTTTTGTAGCGCTACTCGGCAGACTCGAGATTTTGGGGTACTAGACGCTCCGCCCAGTTCGATCGGAGAGCCTTACGCGGTTGCCCCCGATCGATAGGCCGGGGCTACCATGGCTAGTCCGCCGGTCGATATCTCGGCCTGTTTTGGGCTTTGCATGGGCGATCTCAAGACCTCGCTCTAAAAGCCCATGTGCTTCTCAAGAATGGCTCTCAGGCGTGCTCGAACACACACTCCCAATCCCAGTGCTTAGGTCTCTGGTCATTCAGCACTTCATCATGAGCTGCTACTCAAAAAAACGTGGGTGAACAGTGAAATCCTCTCATATTTTCTCGAATTTGATTTGACCCTTGACAGCCGATCTTGTCCTGGCCTTGTCCCAAGGTTTACGAGAAACTTATCCGAGGGAAAAAAAAAAAGGAAGTTTTAAATCAATTATAAATATGCCAGTTTAATCTTAAATACTTTATAATTTTATCAATTCAATTCATCTGGTCAATTTTATTTAGAAATCGCTTACGTGCAATTTGCATCCCAGCCGTGCTACGTAAAACAGTCGACTTTGCCGTGGACAAACTTTAATGACATTTTGATTTTTTTTTCTTTCCAACCCTCGCCAGCCGCCCCTAAGCCAAGAAAGAGAAAAAATAATGAGAAAAAAATTTGAAAAACTACTAAAATTTATCCACGTCAGCCGCTGAATGTGTCATATATGACAATCGGCATCCACGTCGGCGATTTTCAATTAAAATTTATCGAGTAAATTCAATTGACAAGACATGGAAATGCTTAAAACCGAATCTACACGGGTTCGGAACTTTTTTTGGGGGAATTTTTCCAAGTTAAGAAGAGTACTTTCGTCGCCCATAGTTAGATCTTCGAAAGGTTTGGAAGCAATCCGAGCGAAGCGCTTAATTATTTAATCATGTCCTTCGTATCAAACGGAAATTTAAGATTAAAAAGTGGCACCGCGTGCCTCCTTTCTGCACCGTTGCTTTTGTTTTTTTCCCCCCCATCAGTACGGGAAAAAGCATGCTGTCGATTGCATAATTCGGCTGCCCCTACACGTGAAGGATCTACTTGCATGTAAAACCCTAATTTAAAATTAAAAATTCTGTAAAAAGAATAACACAATTATATCCCCAATTGAAAATTCTGGAAAAAAAAAATAACACAATAATCATTTATTTATGAATTAATGTCTCGAAAAATCTCGAGCCGGTACACCCGTGACAATCTTACCCGAATTATTTCTCATCTCAAATTAGTACACATGCAATAGACTTACCCAAAATTATTTTTTTGACCACCAAAAACCACAAAATGATATGCGCATGATAAATTTATCCCGAACTAATTTTTTTTACCACTATTGTGACAAATTTACCCTTTCTCCATTAGTTTTTGTTAAATTTTAATGCTTAATTAAGACGATACGTGGCAGTTGACGAGGTGTGCTCATTTGGGGTTTTTACGCTCTGTTTGCCACATGTATATCGATCAAAATATTTTTTTTTCGTCGTATTAATCTTTTTATTCATCAAGCACAGTGATTTCTGGGATAAGAAAACTAAAGCATGCAATATGATTCCTCATGCGGCACGCTGTCCAGCGTGTCGTGTCTCCCTGCTTTTTTTGTTCATCGCTTTTCTCAGGAGAGCGCCAACCACGATCATCATTGCTTAATATCATCAATCAACGGTCATGGCCGAAAATTAGAAATTTTTCAATCGCAAAAAATGAAAATAAAAAAAAATAAGGATAAAAAAAATTATTGAGGGTCTTCATTAGATTCTCCGTTGACTCACGAGCTCTTTTCTCTAATCTCCAGCATTATTTTCACTTTAATAATATCCTTAAAATGTGGGATTTTTTGTTTGTTTTTTGATGGATAAATATGTGGGGCTGTTGATTGGGTTCGGAATTTTAGGTTGGTGAGTGGTGTGACTTCAATGCTTTAATGGAAACTATGATGGCGGTAACCAAAAACGAATGCGAGGATGGATTAAACTCAATTTAGTTTTATTTTATTTTTTTCACTTTTGTTGGAAGCCAATAAGACATTAGTTGGCAAGTAAAAGTAACTTTAAAGTTCTAGATAAATGTGTTTTTTTTTCAAAAAAAATAATGACTCAAAAATCCTGCGGAGTCGCATGTACTCGTGCAATTTGATTGTATAGCCTTGAAATTTTTAATTTATTTAATGTGATCCGTGACCTATTAGTAAATGTTTTAGTGTACCCTTTTCATTTTTCAAACGACAACGTAAACGGTACTTGATGACGTGGATTGCATTATGTCGGGTAAAATTTTCAAAAACGATGAGTCGGCGTGTCCATGTTTCAATTCTTCTACTTTGGACAAGGAAAAAATAGATTAGGGTGTTAATGTGTGCATCATTATTCGATGTCATGGATTATTACATCCTGTTTTCAGATGAACATGCTATTTGGATTAACAGAAATATGATACCGAATATTTTTATATGATTTAGGGATTAAATTTAATATATAGTAATTAGTCCAAGAAAACTCTATTTGTGTCATTTCCCCCAAGAATTTTAAATACCCCAGTCGCATTGTCATAATGTGTGAATTAAGTGCTAATTCTGTCGGTCAGTCGCCCTAACTTTATGGATTGTTTTGGTAAATTCCCCTTGAACTCAGTCCAAAGTTCGAGATTGGCGGGCGATAGGACAAAACGCATTCTCCAAAAGAAAGCATTTTTTTTTTCACCTCGCCAGCTCGCAAGACGACAAGCAAAATCTCAGTCGGGGTAATAATTGTTTCAACGAAAACGACCCCAGGCCTGTTAAACTAATAATTAATTATGACAAATCACCTAATTAAGAATCATAATCATGGAAAAGTGCAAAAAAAGAAGAAGGGGAAAAGGGCTGAAGACAATAGAGCCTATTTGACGACGATCCTAGGAGGGCTCTAGTTCCTTGGATCTCTCAAAAAGAAAAGGCCTTTTCATTCTCTGTTTTTCCGGAGCTCTTGCGACCAAAAAGAAGAAAAAGAAAAGAAGAAGAAGCAATAATACAACTTTCAATAAAGAAATCGTAGGTGGACCCCACGTGGTACTCCTCACTTTTCCTGCCCTATGTCCTCCCGAATCGCGCGAGAAAAAAAAAAGAAGAAGAAGAAGATGAAATCGGAAATCGATTGGATCGGATCGAACCGGACCGGCCTATTTTGGGTGGTTCCAAAGAGCACATGTCCGATTTCCAATTTCATCAGCGGTTCCTAAGGGCGCTAGGCCGGTTCTCGATTTCATCAAATTGCATTGATGATGGACAATTCGATTTTCGATTTGACAGTGGACTAATTAACATTATACAAAAGTTGAGTTCTGGCTAGTTTATCGCTTGAGTTATCTCATATAATTTATCCACGGAATTTATATGTTTTTTTATATACACGTGATTTCTCTCTGTATATAAACTTCCTTAATCGAATAGCTGCTTTTCATATCATCAACATCCACAATTTAAAGAAGTTATATATATATATATATATATATTGGAAAAAAAAGTGGAATGGGAACTTCCTATACAATGTTAAGCTCCATGCGGACATGAAGGCCTATGATTGAATAGTTTTGTCGCATGCTTGGTTCGATCATGTGCCCGATTGAGTGACATCGTCACAATAATTGGCAGTGGGCAAATGAATAAAGAAGCGATTTCTCTCGGTCATCACATTGCCAACCGACTGTTGCTTAATTTGTCAGGCTTTGTTTGTGGGAGGAAGAAAAACCAAGAATGGCGACGTTTCGTTACGGGTCGATTGGCCAATGAGGAAGTAATTAATGTAATTTCGGTAAGTAAATGTATAAGCAAACTTTTAGGAAAACTGTTTTCGATAAATTATTTTCTGACTCTTCGCTGTTGTCGGTTTTTTTTTTGTCGAAAGAAAGATCTTTATTTCATATCAAAGAAATATACGTCCCTTCAAAATCAAAATGAAAATTTCACAAAGTAAGTACATTTGGAAAGTGAATCAACTCGAGTTAGCTCGTGAATCAACTGTTTTTCATAAATTATTTGCGGTGCCTTCATTGTTAGGAGGAGGACTTAAAATTAATTGATATACGGATAATGTTTTAGAAACAACAAGCTTAAATTGCGGGAAAATGATTCTCCCTTATGGCAAGAAGCCAATTACTTTTCTTAAATTACCAAACAAATGAAAACCAATCATGTTTCTTGAAAATTATTTCCATGGAAGGTTTTATCTACTTTAAAATGAAATTTTCAACGAAACAAACAGACCTTAAGTGTTTGTTTGAGTGAAAGAATTTTTCGCGAATTAGTTTTGTGGATTTTTACGCATTTAGTTTGTTGATAATGATCAATCAACGAAAAGTCATTGATCGTTAAAGAAAATTGTCTAACCTAAAAAAGGGAAGGTATTTTCATAGTAAATGATTTTTCAGAAAGCATTTTTTTTATCATGAATTTTCCTCAAAGTGAGCAGGCTCTATTACTTTCATAAAAAATAAATAATTTAAATAATATTTTCCTAAAAAATCATATCATAATATAAAACAAATAAATGAAAAAATATTTTCTATCGTCTAGATAGATATGCCTGGACCATACCGACATGAAATAGTGTTCGTTCCCATCAATGACGCCCAAAGGACCGAGATTAATTGATGTCTTCATCGTGATTCGATATGCATTGATGTTCTTGGCATTCTAGATGGGGTAGTTGAGCTGCTTTAAATGTAGTTCACAGTTTTTCAAATAGAAAAAGAAATCGCTCTCTCAGAAAAAAAAAATAAGATTAATATCATGAAAAATTTTAAATTAATATATTTATAATAAAATTATCTTAAATTATTTTTTGATCACTAAAAACTCTAAACTGGTATAGTTTTGATAAATTTATCCCAAACTTGTATACCTATAATAAATTTAACCTCTATTAATTTTCATTAAACTTTATCGTCAAGGTACTGAATTAGATGACACGTAACAATTGACGGATGTACACGATTGGGGTTTTTATCCTTTATTGTGTCAATTTGGAGATTTTCATGTTATTAATCTAATTTAACGAAAACTAACAGATAACAAATTTATCATGTGTACACCAGTTTGGGATTTTCGTTGGTCAAAATAATTATTTTGTGATAAATTTATCACAGATGTACTAGTTTGAAGTTTTTAGTAGTTGAAAAAATAGTTTGACGTATATTTATTAAAGGTGTATCAATTCGGGGTTTTTTGTAATCTAAAAAATAGTTATAGGTAAATTTGTTACAAATATACCAATTTGGGATTTTTCATTATATTAACCCAAAAAACTAAATTCAACATGCTTAATAAATAGATATTTCATTTTTGAAAATATCAATAGTGTATGATACGAAAAAAATATTTAGGGAACAATTTTTCAAGATAAAAGAAAGAGCAGTTGACGACATATTTTCCTGACTTATTTATGTGTTATTTAGCCTTTGCACAAAATTGTGACATTCGTCCTTTTTTCCTGTGCTAAATTATCGCGTTAGGAAATCCTCTTTTCCTTACTGTTCAGTTCACTTTAGATTCTCAAAAAGCGAAAGATCGTTTTCTTCAAACTTTCTCGTTGCGATTCAAAATATTGTTTGACAGTTAATTGGACATAACCACCTGTGCAAGTCTGCATGCTGGCGTCCGTATGTTGTGAAAATTTAGGCATTTCGGACTTTAAAAAAGGAAAAACACGACATGGTGCATGGGTAGTGTGATTTTAGATACATCGAATATTTCAAAAGTAAAAGTCAATTAAAATGCAAGTGATGGATATTGGTTGAACTTGAATTGAATCTCCTTTTGGATGGACGACTAATTCCATAATTCAGAAAGGGGAGGAATTTTTATAAGCCACTACTGAGGAAAGGGATTGTCGCACACCTGATTTAGAATCTTTCTTGATGCGAAACGATAACGATTATGTATACGGATCCAAAGATGTTAATGAACATCTTCTAAAAACTCAGTTGGTAATTGTTTCTATCCACTTTAAAACATGTACACGGTATATTTTAACTTGTGTATATTTTAAATAAGTTGGTTGGTAACTTATTTTGTTAATCTAAAATAAAAACTACCGATCAGCGTGTCAAAAGTTAGGAAGTCTCTTCATTTAAGGTAGTAAATGAGAAATGCGGAATTCTCCCGACTTAACTCGAGTATGTGAGTTGACGAAAGGCGGCACGACTTATTTGCCTCTCGCCGACCACGCCGGATGGAATGTCGGTCATAGCTTGGGAAGGCGTTGAACGTGGACTGAAAAATGGAGAGCACCAAGCACATTGTGGACAACGACGGCGCCCGGCGATGGAACATCCTGCTACGGCGGAGGAGGTGGGTGGCTGCTGCTGCGGAGGTGGCATTGATTTCTTGGTAAGCCCCACTGTTTACCGGATCGTGATGCATTGGCTCTGATAATTGCGATGATATACGTTGGAAGATTACCGTTGATGGTATAGAAAATAGCCGTCCTAGGATTGGAGTTAGTAGCAATCAGAAAAGCAGTTGACAGTTTTCTAGTTTAGGATAATTGCAACAGACTCTATTTTAGGAAACCTGCGACGGTCAGAGGAAGCGATCGCGGGAGCAATCCTGATTCTGTCTAACGGCCTCCAACGACTGTCAAACGGCCAGTTGGTTGTCCTTGAAGGCCACCAATAGACGGTTTGAAGATTTCCATATATATAAGGAGCAGCTAAACTGAGAAGATGGTTGAGCCCCTTGAATACTACACATACAACCTAACTTTGTTCTTAAAACCGCAATATAGATAAGAAATTGCACATCCACTAATATACTAAGGAATTATATTAACAAGAAAAACATTCTTTACCCATCGAAGTAGGATCCACTCCCGTCCATCCCAAATAAAAAAAATCTCCATTCCATTTCTCGAAATTTGAACCAAAAAAACCTCGGATCAAAATAGAGTTTCCATTTACAGAGAAAGTGGCTGAAAAACAAATAATGTGTATATTTAGCTTCATGTGAGTGCTAAACTTAAGAGTTACATACATCACTACATAAACACATTTGGACAAAATACTTTCCGCATGATAAAGGCTATGAGAATATTTTTCAACATTCACAAACTCACAGCCTTTGTGTGTTTAAGCCACTAAGATTAGATACTTCTCAAGCATACGTTGTACATGCATTCCTCCATAAATTACTACACAATCACTTTCTTCGGGAATATGATCGCGCATTAGAACGGGAGATATCCCACAATAATATGAGATCGATATTTCTCAAACTCAATCAAGTGTGCCACTTTAACCCAATTGAATCCTTGAAAATCTCCCACACTAGGAATATAAGCTTTGCGTATCACATCTATTAAATGCATGTCATTTTAGACTTAAAAACAGGGCAACATTTCTCTAAAATCACATGCTATGCTGATTACATTGTAATTGTATGAATGAATTAGCTCTACACATATTGTATGTGGTCATATGCATATGAGATAGCATCTGAATTTCCAAAACCATATGAAAATACGGGAAAAAATGCAAAAATACCCTTAAAATGATACGTATATAAGGTTCCTTATGCATTTTCCAACCTTAAAAACATCATACATGTAATATGAATATACCACAATATAGAGTAGAACCGTACGAGCACGACGGAGTCTATCACGCTCCTATAAAAGGTGGCACACGCCCTCTCATGCCCCTTGAATGCACCGTGCGTGAAGTGCACGGTTGGCACATGCATGAGTCTAATCCGGCTCAAAAGTTGATTCCATCAATTTGTCGATACAACAACTGACCTATCAAACCGATTAACGATCAATCGGGTTACGTCGAGTAAATAGTCAAATTGAGTCGAGGCCTAGTTCAACTCGAATCTCGAGTTGATGACTTCATGCTGACATCAGTGCGACAGTTCATGCCATAGGAGTGTGGCTACCACGCGCTACTAACACCTAGCGCATGTGTCGCTATATAGTGGCAACCGGTGGCATGGCACCACTCAAAACGAACTTTTCGATGAGACCTAACCAACTATGTAAATAGAAATAAATTTCGTCGTACAAAAAACATGAAAATAGGCATGAACAATAACGTTTGCCAGTGGTCGCGAACGCCTTCGCTGTTGAAGCGCGTGTGGGTGCATGTGGCATTCTTAGATATCTCCCAGAGGTGTGCAGCCACTCATTTTTCTTGTATCGAAAAGAAGAGTCCAAATATGTAAATCAAAAATAATTTTTATTGCACAAAACTATCGAAAACATGTCAAAATAGAAAGGTTTCCATTCTCGATTAGGTCCTAAGGATCGCCATAACTAGAATTAGAAACACAATACATGATAGAGAAAAGGGATTGATGCACACCTAATTTGGAGTCCATCTTGATTCAGAACAACAACAATTCTCGAAACAAGCCCCTCTCCTCTATTCCCTCTCGGTAATATTGGTCGCGTGAGACAACCACCCACCGAATGAAAAGATAGGCATTGTTTTTCTGTGTCAGAGGACCAGAGGAAAGATTTGAGCCTATTTATGGAGTTTTCGGCCGTGAACCCTCTCATCACAGGTCGTGCCTAACTCAGTTCACACTAGCCCTCTCATATTATTAATTTCAATTAATTTAGATCACGTTAGCAAAATTCTAACAATCGTTTCTTTAGCCACTTTGGTCCCATCACTAATGCCGACCATCGTAATCTATCTCAATGTTACGCTTTGAAAAACTAAGTACGCTAGAGAAAAGAAAAGAAAAATCTATTGCTTGTGTGGGAGTTAGGTTGAGAAGTGACACTCGTTTCGGTGATGTAGAAAAATTGCAACTTTCAGCCGCCCTGATTTTTATCGTGACATGTCAATTGCAATAAGAGTTTCGACCAAAAAAAAATTGCAATAAAAGAAAAATCACAAACTTAATCTCTCGTGACAGATGTAGCTTAACTTTTTCAATGACCTAAAAAGGCATCTTCAATCATAGGAAGTAGAGAAGACTAGATCCGGATGGCAAGATCCCTTAAAAGGATTAGAAACCCTAGCAATAAGAATGCCTCTTGAAGGGAATTTTAATCGAGGGGAAAAAATATCCACTGAATCCAAAAAGAAAGCGCGAACTTGTACCACCCAGACTAAATAAAATGATCCAATGATCAAAATTGCAACAAAAATAGAAAAAGAAAGTGAAGTTTATGGTTAAGGAACAAAAATGCACTATATTAAGATATTTAACTATTAAATCACATATTTGTCTAATTATTTATTTATTTTTTTGAACAATTGACAATAATCTCACAAAATCTTATACAGTATCAAAGCATTTGCCTTCCCTCCTCAATCATATACCTTCGATTTTTTTTAGGCTCCTGTGGTGCATTCTTTAACGCCAGAGTCCATATTAGCGCGAGGGTAGTATTATAATATTTAAATATCGATGGTCTCACAAAATCTCGTATCCTCCAAAGAAGCTTCATTGTAAATGACAGGGCTAAGGCAAATAACGTGTTTCACTTCAATTACAATCCATGATTCGCAAGTTTTGCTTTGCGATTGGTAGTTTGAAACCCTAATTTGCAAACTCCACACCTAAACTATAACTAACCTTCATGATAAGCTTGAACTACACAAAATTGCCCAAAATTAACAAGAACGAACTCAATTCAGGGCAAAGCCCCAGCCATCCGATTTGCCAACTCAATTTCAAGCTAAATACTTTCTTCCTTAGTTACCCGAAGAAGAGCCAAAATTCCCACTCAAAAATCCTAATTCGCTATAACATTTCGGGTCGAACTCGTCATTGCCTTAATTGTCACATAGCTTTTTTTTTTTTGGTTGGAAAAGTATGGTGAGTGTTTCCCTTAACCAGGCAAACGTTTGTAACTTTTTGTCAGTTGAAAAGCGGTATTCTTGAAAATATAAATTCATAGCACTTATATTAAGTTACCGAAACATCATCTAGCTGGTATGTAACATGGACCATAGCACTTAATATTGGGCACCCCTCAGCTAAGCCCTAAGAGAAGGGATATGTTTAGGTGCAAAAGCCACTTCGATCCGAATGATGCTTAAAATGGTTTTTTTTTCTTAGTTTTGAAGTCTAATTTCTTTCTATGGTTGGGTATGAGCAACTGATTAGGACTGTCCTCACCTACATTGTCCACCCTAACTTAGGTTAAGTAGATGGGAATATGGACACTTGGGACGGAAAGACGGATGAACAAACTCCAGACCCGCCACTTTGTTTTGGCTTTTGGTCCGCTACGATATGGGAGGACACAGCCCTTGGTGCTCCACCCATCCGTGGAGAAGGGGTTTGGGGCAGAAAAATCTTAGTCAGAAGTTTGATCTTGGCGAAGACTTCCCTTAGCCAGTTAGATTCATTGACGAGGAAGAAAATGATTTCTATGATAATATGAAAAGTCTAATAAGGAGAGGAAACGAGTATAAAAAAGAGTGAGTAAATGAGAAATAGAAAAAGTAGTCCATTTTCAGTCCTATCTTGACTTGGCTCAGCTCCAATCCAATAGTCTAGGATCGATCCGATCAAATGGTGAAGGCTTCGTCACCAGTCGGTGAATCAATCGAGGGGTCTCCTCTTCTCAGTTATATTAAGTTAATGAATGAGAAGATCCTATTTCGAATAGCTTCATACGTCTTGGGGGACTGAAGTTCCAACTAATGATTGGTTTACTTTGTTAATCCTTTTTTCAATATGAGCGGAAGGAGACTGACCTGGATTGGATCCGCAGCCGCAGCGGGACGGCAAAAGCTCGTCTTTCGCGACTCTCAATGATTAGACGAACAGTCCAAAGCATTATTCCAATCACGTTCGCGCCCGCTTTCCCTTTTCCCCCTTTCAAACGTCGCACTTTTCGCTAATCCCACCGCCCTATGTTGTCCTGTGGATTCACTAAAGCAGACCTATTTCTATTTTAACTTAAGCTTTTCACCCCCACCCCGATCCGAATGGGAAATTTCTGTTTCTATTTGCGTCGGGTCTCCTTCGGTTCGGACAAAAATTCAAAAAATCCGGGATAGCGTGATTGTTTCAGTGAACCCAAACTCGGTTGGAACCCTATATCTGTTATTTTCGTAACCCTAAACTCAGAGGTTGTCTTTATCGCAGTGACTAACTCATGCACAAGTTCTTCTCTTTTCTCATTAATTAATCAAATCAAGCAGATCTAATGTGAATTCGCTTCTCGGTGTCCTTAGCGGCGTCGGCCCCATTCACCCGAATCTTCGCTGTCGGTAGAGCCGTCAAATGGGCGACTAGGATTGGGTTGAAAATGTTATGACTCCTATCGACCCATGTAACCATTTTGACCTATTTTCATGTAACGCAAATCTAACGGCCTATACTTGATCCATATTGTTAAAACACTTTAATATTAAATTTAATTTAAAAAAAAATGCTTCTTATTAAAAAATATTTGAAAAATATATATTGCTGAAATACCGTGGACATATCAATAATTTGTTGAAAAGTATTCTCATTTTTCAATATTTTTTTCTTTCTTTCTTTATTTTCTTTTTCTTCTATGTCCAGCAAGGGTTGTCAATTGATCAGCGAGCAACGGTGGCAACCGGTGATCGACAGGAGAGGCGACGGTGGCGGCCGTGTCTGATTTCTTAGAAAAAAAGGAAAAGAATAAAAAATGACTTATTTATGACTCATTTAAACTTATCGTATAATTAACCTGTTCATGACCCATTTAAATCATCGACTTATTAATAAACCAATTTATAACCCATTTGAATTATCAACTTATTAATAAACTAATTTATGACCCATTTAAACGTGTTTTTCAAACACAAGACAATCCTTTTATATATCCCGTAATTAAAATATGAGTTAAATTTTTGCCACCTCTAGCCGTGAAAAAAAAAATAAGCCTCGATTGCTTCCCTCTCTTTCGTCGCCCTCATTTGCTTCGCCATCACACAATATGCAATAGCAATTCGCACGTTACTTGACAACCGATCAGTTCATTTGCTAGCACATAACCTTTGATTCTTGGTTTTAGTTTGGAGCTGATTTATTACTCGGCATAAACCAACAGCGACCTGAGTCTTTTCTCATGCGTATGCAAACTTGTAGCTATGTGAATATATGTTTTATCTATCAGTATTAATAATTATGATTGCTTTCTAAGTTTATAAATGCATTTGAGTATGCATTTTCAAATTTAATAGATTTTTCCAATAACATTAACAGTTTTTTTTCAGCTCATGATCATATTCTATAATTTGTGGTTATCTCTGTTTCTATATTTAATTTTCCTTGAAATTATCCATTTTCTCACGTTATTGTTTCTTCTTATGCATTGAAGAAATTGGATTTGGATAAGCGAGATTCGAGGAAATCCAATCGAATGAGACTTTTTACTTTTATTTTTTTCTGAACAAGTTTTAAAAAGAATGCCTGAAGTACCTTTATTTTCTTAAAAAATGACCTAAAGTCAATTTTTTTTTATTTTAAATAAAGGTCTGAAGTAATTTTATCGGTCTCAAAAAAGAGCTTGAAATGCCTTCATTTTCTCAAGGGCATAAAGTTAATTTTTTATTTCAAACAAAGGCCCGAAGTGATTTTATCGGTCTAAAAAAAAAAGCATGACTCATTGGTTAGTAGGGATATTTTGGTCATTTATTATTTATTATTTTGTTATTTGTTTTTTCCTTAGAAAACTGAAAATGAAAACACAAAGGAGGGGAAAACACAGGGGGGAGGGGAATTAGTTTGAAGTTGCATTTTGATGAAAATACTCCTGGTCGATCGAAATATTTAATTGACCGGCGAAGTCAGATCCTTATTTGAAACAGACATAGCCACTTCAGACCCTTATTTGAGATAGTGAGCATAATTCAAATATTTATTTGAAACAAAAATCATTTCAAACATTTATTTGAGAAAATGAAAGTACTTATTACTCAAATTTGAAAATTTCCATTTTTTCCTCAAAGAAAACAACTAAGGCTAATGGGAAAAAAAAAAGACTTAACGGATTTTTCTTT
This sequence comes from Psidium guajava, assembly GCA_016432845.1. NCBI lineage: Eukaryota > Viridiplantae > Streptophyta > Magnoliopsida > Myrtales > Myrtaceae > Psidium > Psidium guajava. The sequence goes on from CM028226.1 coordinate 37,313,663, forward strand.
AGAGTTTTTTTTTTTGGGGGGGGGTAGGAGGAGAAGTGACCGATCCTTTCTAGAACAGGAGACTTCCGCGTGAAAGCCCCCTGTCTCTATCCTTAACAGAAAAGTCTATACCACGTGGAAATACAACGGCCGCATGAAAAAATCCACCCGGAGTATGGAAAAATTCTTTGAAGTTTACTATTCTTTCCATATGTTCAACAAGATTAATTGCACAAACGAGGTGTTACTCGACATTAAGGATCCCGTTTATTTCGTAGAAAATAAATGATTTAAAAAATTAATAATACCTTGTATCGCTTAAGATAATCGGTCAGTAGAAAAATATTTTTATTTTTGGCAATAATCTTGTTTAAATTTTTTCGTTAAAATAAAAATACTTTTCTTAAGGGGCGAAAAATGAATAATTTTAAAATATTTCCTTACAAATGATAACTTGAAATAATTAGTAAGCAAAAACATTTTCATTACCGATAACAAGTTTTGTCTAATTTTTTTTTATGGACGACGAGAACATGTTGTTAATAATCAATAATTTTTACAAAAGAGTTTTTCAAATTATTAATTTTTCAAAAATCAAAGACATCTTGAATAAGAGGAGTAAAAATAGCATTCACAATTTTTGGAATGAATTAAAAAAAAAAGGCTCTTGCTTAATTTGAATCTTGCGATTTACTATTCTCTACACCAACATATCTCGAAACGTGAGTAGAAAAAAGAGAAGAAGAAGAAAAAACGGAAACAATTAAAGGTCCTAACCGTTAAAGGCAATACTTTTGCTTTAAAAATAAACTCCTAGCCAAAAGTTAATTTTTCCCTTTCTGGAGAGAGTAATTTTTTTTTTTACTTGTTCCATAGCTATTTTTGAAGCAAACTAAAGGAATTTCTATTTTAGAAATTATGTTACCAGATGAAATTTTATTCTAAAAAACATTTCTGACGTAGAAATTTCACTCCACAAATATAATCATAGATTTGCCTCGACAGATCGATCGGGAGTCGGATTAAGCCGCGAGGTGAGAACGTGGAAACTAATAAAAGTAAAGTAAAATGAAATGGAAAAAGCAAAACATGGATGGGGGTCGAACCGAGGAACGAGAGCATCTGCTTTTTAGCACGAGCGAGAGAGAGAGAGAGAGAGAGAAATGATTACGTCAGAGGATCCGCAATGATGACGCTCGCTGCTCTCTCTCTCTCTCTCTCTCTAGAATGGAAAATTTTGGGGAATTCCTGCTTTTTACTAACCTCCTGGTGAGGGGCCCACCCCCCCATCACTCCTGCCATCATTAATTCCACTCAGTCCCCCCATCCTCCCTCTCCCAACCTTAACCGTACCCACCCACCCACCTCCCTCCTCCCAACCAACGATCTGTTTCCGCCATTAAAATTAGCATTTAATTATCCTCATTTTACCAATTTGCCCCTGTCGTCGAATCGTTTTCCCCATAAAAGAAACGAGAAGAAAGCTCAATTTTCTCGAGAGGGGATTGCTTGTTTCGCTTATCGAGAGAAATAAACGAAAAGTATTTTGGCCGTCGTCGAAAGGAGTGCCGATAAATGAGAGTACGTGGAATGTATGTTGATGAATGAATGCAAATGTAGGATGAAATACGACCACCGTCAAGGCATCAAGGATGGACCATTGAACAAGAGTAATGACCGGGGTCGACGAAAGTTCATCATCGATGCATGAAAGACGAATCGGCGGCGGTCGATAATAAAAGACTTCGTGCTAGGAGAATCTTACCGTTCGAGCTTAAAGAACGCATCACCAAATGAGAATAAAGGGCTTCTTGACCTCACTGCTAAGGAGTAATTCTACCTCCAAAAATAAAGAAATCAAAAAGATGAGTTATTTACTCTTCAAAAATATTTGCTCGAACATACACAAATATTTAATATCCTCATTCATTAAAATCGTTTATCTTGCAATGAAGATTGCGCCTCTATTTATAGCGATATAGCTAAACAAAAGAAAAGGACTCTCTGAATTCTCAAAACTAAACGGCTCTTGGGGGAAATAACCTAGTTATGACTCTTGAAAGCAATACCACACTAAAGACTTTAAAAGAGCTGTACATTAAAAGACTTAATGCATGCGACTAATTATCATATGCATTAAAAATTGAAAATTCAAGTTGTTATCAAATGAATTTCTATTTCAGGAATAGAAATTTTGTGTCATTATCAAAGGTGTGCATATGCTCAAAAACTCGTCCAAAGAATATAAATAGGAAAATCTATTTCTAACTGGGAATAGGGCCTGAGAAAAAAATGGTTGTCATTCATGCCCTAAAGATCCTTCTTTTATCCATTAGTGGGAGTGCTATTTGGGGAACTAACTACCATATACGAATGCAAAAACCATATAGCAAAATCGACGAGACAATTCGGCCCGTCTAGTTCAGCATTTGGAAAGGGGTTTTGGGGATCTAAAATTCCTTGGTCGGATGCAAATAATATTTGGTTAGTTTTTTTTCTCAACTTTAGGGAAATACAATTGTATTTTCAAAAACCCCTAATGGTTTTTAGTCAAAATAACTTCAGAGACACTTTGAAAAGTTACATTTTTAAAATACAAATAAAATTTTTATTTTTTTAAATCTTTTTATTTGCTTATTTATTTTTCTTTTCTTCTTCTTCCTCCTCTTTTCACTTGCTACTCCTTTCTCTGCCAACCGCGGATCTTGGTGATGGCGACTGCCCAACGATTGGCCATGACACGCCGGCTAGCGAGCTCCAGGCTCGACTTCGCAAGCCTCAGCATCACTAGCCTCGAGGGAGGTTGAGCTTTGTTGGATTTGGTTTGGTTGGGCTCAGCCTTGCCAGATCCGGAGAGGTCGAGGTAAGGCCAAGTCTAGCTTGTGGTCCGTCGCTAGCTTGATTCAACTGGCTAAGAAGAAATTAAGAAAGGAAGAAAGAAAAAAAGAGAGATTTTTTTTTAAAGAAAGTAATTAAAAATTTGAATTATTTATAAAGGGGATTCTTTTAACAAACAACATTTATGTCAAAGTTCCTTTGCAATGTGTTTTTAAAATACACTTTATCAAATATTATTTACATTTCGAAAATTCTCTTAAACCCAAAGCTATTTGCATTTTTTCAATGACATTTCTCCAAAGCTGAACCAAACAGGCCCAACCCCACGATTTGGGTGTATTTATCATTTATACCGTTTGAAAGTTTAGAACCCGCCAAATTTAAGATTTCAAAATCCCACAAATATTTAAAATCTTGAATATTCGAATGCTAAGTGCATACAACCGCCCCGGGCTTTGAAAAGGGTTGACTGCTCTCCCGCATTAATTGACCTTGAAGTTGCCCAAACTTTGACTTTCAGACTTCATGTTTCAATTGCTCACCGAACCCAGGGGGTCCCAGGCTCCCAAAGGAGGCAAGACAACCTGATCGAGTCAAGATATCTGGGGTCAAATTGCATCGTATCGCGTAACGAGGAAGTAAATGTTTTTTTTTTGTTTTGGGACAATCATGTTTTTTTGGTCTCGCTTGCTAAATTGCCATGAGTACAAAGTTCATGCATGCGAAATCATACAACACAATATATTAAAAAATAAAAAAATGGCGACTTTTGGCACGACCCTCATAACAATGCAAAGGCCCCATGCAATGCAAATTGCAGGGCATGCCTCCTTTTTTTTGGGCTAAGCCTCTACACATGCACGATCATGCGTATCCTACCGCAGATGTCTAGGTAGGAGGTTGCGGCCCGGCACTCGCCTCCGGGCTAGGGTGGGAGCAGAAGGGTTCGATACCTACCGACATTTTACGAAATCTTGAAAAAAAAAATAAAGAAAAAAGTAATAAAAATAGGAAATGACCAAAATACCCCTATTAATGGGTGAGTCAGGTTCTTTTATGAGATTGATGAGGTAACTTCAGGTCTTTATTTAAAATAATATCAATTTAAGCCTTTATTTGAGACAATAAAAGCTTTTTAAGCTTTTATTTAAAATAAGATCAACTTCATGCCATTCAATTAAAAATATGATTGGTTCATCTATTTCGGTTAAATTGTTCCATGAATTCAATGTGGACACCCTTTGTGTCAAAATGTCGTTTTCCTTTACCAAACTCTATCCCTTAAATCTAAAGCCACATCAACCCCCACAATCTGCAAATCAAGGGTCGGATTTTGTGTTCTAACAACCGCACACGGCCCCAAAGATACGGAAAAGTACAGCGGCCAAAAATATAGGCTCTCTTTAGCGAGTGTTCACTAGAATTTTTTTGTTGATTTGAAAAGAAATAAAAGTTTCAATTTATTGTGGTACATATAAATTTTTAAGAATTAGTATCAATAAAAATCTCGAAATAGGACTCCATGACATAATTACCTTAAACTAATTTTCGTCTTACGAAAAAATCCCTAATCGATACCTCCGTGACACATTCACATCGAGTGAGATTTTCATCTCATGAAAAAACAGAAATTGGCGTCTCGATCCTAATTTGCCTTCCATTAGCGTTCTATGATATCTCATTGAAATGCATGTGTATGTACATGTTGCAGACAACGACTAGACAGATAATGACAAATCAATATCAACAACAATATCAATATGAACATCAATATCAATATCATCATTATCCAAAATCAGTTGGGATCGGCGGTCGATGAACCTGAAATAAAAAGATAAAATATACTAAAATAAAAACAAAGACGAGAATTAAAAAGAAAAAAGAAAAAATGACTAAACATGACAATCTAAAATATAGGAAATTCCACATCTCCAATGCGAATAGCTTTCATCCACTCTATCCTAAGACAGACCGTATGCCAATCTATTTCCCATTTTATTAAATTTTATTTTACTACCTCTCCCAAGTAAGTTTCGGCTAACTTCTTCCTTTATTCGTGTCGTGTTCTTGATAACAAACTTACGTGCTTACTGGAGAATCTAAAGATCTATGGAGAGTATGTCTAAATCATCTCAATTTATATTCTCTTATCTTCTCTGCCACCAGTACTATTCTAACTTTTCATCAAATGTTTTCATTTCTTATCTTATTCATTATTGTATGACCACACATCCACCTTAACATCTTTATTTCTGCTACCCTCATTTTATGCTCACGTTGCTTACAGATAATGACAAATCAATCTTGAAAAATCCGCATGTATCAACATGTACGTATTTTAATGGAGGATTGGGTGATCAATTTCAGATTTATTTTTTGCGACAAATATTAATCTGGGATAAATATATGTATTAATTTAAAAATTTTCATGAAGTGAAAATTAGTTTGATATGAATATTTCGTGGGTATAGGTAGGAGATTTTTAACACTGCTATTTTTTTTTTCCCTATGAGTGTCTTATGAAATGTGAATTAGGAGTGTGCAACCAGATCGGGTTTATCCGGAACTTGGATCGGATCATATAAAAATAGGATTGGGAATTGGTTTCTGTTCAAACGGGTTCGGGAACTAGTTTCAATTTTTGAGAACCAGTTGAAACCGGTATGGTTCTCAGTTCTAGGTGGTTTTTAGTTATTATTTTAAAAAAGAAACCCTAAGTCTCGCTTGCCAGCCTTGCCTCACATTTTCTGTTTCGTGGTTCCCATCTCATCGTGCGCTCTCTCTCTCTCTCTCTCTATATATATATCTCGTTATTGCCACCATTAGCTCGCCTCTTGTTGTCATCATCATAATAAGTTTTATTATTCGTATTTTACTTTGAATCATTTCATTTATACTCATACTATTTTGATGAAAAAATGAAATAACAAATAAAAAAAGAAAATAGGTTCTTGCTTGGAACCAGACTGAAAAACATGGTTGGCTCCAAAACAGGTTTCAGAACAAGTATGATAAGTTTTCGATTTAAAAAAATGGAGAACCGGTAATAAGAAGATTAATTTTACGATTAAAGTTTGGAGCTAACTTCTCGGCCATGCTCACCCTTGCTGTGAATTATTCAAGCCCGTGCCGCTGGTTTTGACAAAATCGAAAGGGGGAAGCAGATTCGCACCCGACAAACCAACCGAAAGCGAGGGGCATATCTGTAAATAACGCCAAGATCTATAATCTTCTGCCCCCGGTGAATCGGGAAGTTTTACTCCTCTCAACGAGCTACGACTCTGGCACACTCTTGCCACTGGGACCGAGTCCTACTCGGTTCAGTAACTATAAATACCCGCTTTTGACACTCTCTCTCCTGCTCTCTCTCTCTCTCTCTCTCTCTCTCTCCTCTCCTCTCCCCTGAAGGAGCACCCGCGGTTCGTGTTCGCGTTCGTCCTGGATGCAGAGAAGAAGCTCGCGACGCAGCGCAGCCATGGCTGTTCCCCCGCCGAGGCTTCTCGCGCTCGTCTCTCTGTTTCAGGAAATCTCTCGTCCCCACCCCCCCCCCCCCCCCCCCCCCCCCCCCCCCCCCCCGCGTCCTTTCCTTGCTCTCTTCTTTTTCTTTTCCTTACTCGAGTTTTTCGTTCGGTTTGGCTTTAGCGGCGTGAATTTGCCGTGTTCTTCCCAAGGAGGGAATACCGTCGGCCGCGATCATGTGATGTCGTACGTTCGTCGGTTACTGCTATTGCGCTTTCTAAGTTAGGAAATCGAGGCTCACTCTCGCTCTCTAACTCTCACTCGCTCACTCGTCCGTCGCTGTAGAAGTAGGTTTGGGCGAGAAGTTATCGAGAACTGAAACTCAGATTTCGCCTGAAAAAAGCGAGCGGACGGCGAGGTGTCGTCTCCCAGGACAACTTGGAATTCAGTGGTTGTGAGTTAAATTTCGAGGCTTGTTCGTTGGAATTAGAATTTCAAGAAGCGTTGTTGCATGGCTTGTGGAGGTTACGAAGCGTTTGTGTGTCTGGGCATTTAATGGGTTCTGTGCAGGATTGAAGAGATTTAAATCACGTCTTGGGGAGTTGACTGAATTCCCTTGTTTTGTTCAAGTGCAGGTTTTATTTGCTGCATTTACGATCAGCGCGGATAAGCCCGAGACACGGTTGCTTTTGACTTCAGATGCAACATCTGGGTGAGAGACTTAGTGCTCATTTGCTGGGTACAATTTCAATTGCCGGAAATAAGGGTGGATCCGGCTCAGTTGACTTGTAAAACAATAAGCGAGCTACTTTGGCACTTTAATTACGATTAGAGTTCGATTTCTTCAATTCTCAATTCATCCAAGTTTTGTGTCTTTCACTTGTCCACTGCTCATGATGCAAGTGTTCTTTGACTTGTAATTTGGACGATGAACACTTGATATCAATTTTCAGTCAATACAGTCCAGTTAAAATTTTCTATCTGAAGTTCAAGTACTTTATATTGTTGATTCATGATGCTCGATTTTTGACACACGACATTTTCCTTCCCATTGCGGGCATCACAGGCTAGAGCAGCTCCTCAACACAGTGCAGGCATCTCAACATTTTTTTTTCTCTTTTCTGTTATATTTTGCATGGTTGTGACAGATCATTTTGCCTTGTTTCAAGCCAGAGCAGAAATTGTTGTTAACTCATGCACTTGTTCAGGGAACGACACTCTGAAGAATATTGTGCTATGTATGACATCTGTGGAGCTCGATCAGATGGAAAAGTTCTGAACTGCCCTTATGGTTCTCCATCTGTGAAGGTATATTTAAGAATGTTAAAGCTGAATTTCTGAATTGATGCGTCATTGTAAAGAATTAAGATTTTATATATCTTGATGTTTTCACTCGCAATCCTCACATAGATTTTTTGTCGTTTTAGTTTGTTTTAACTTTTCATGTTCACTTTATGTTCTAGTATCCTGTTCATGTATTGGCTAGCTGATTAGGATGATGCAGGCAATCGGGCTTATATTAGTTCTTGTATTAATTAGCAAGGCCATCCATTTAGTTGGGATCTCACCTTATCTGTTTGGAGCAGTAACTTAGCTTCACTTGTTTTAATGCCTTCTATGACTTCAATGCATTTCATTTCAGCCAGATGATCTGCTCTCATCGAAGATACAAAGTCTCTGTCCAACAATTACTGGGAACGTTTGTTGCACAGAAGCTCAGTTTAACACACTACGGGCACAAGTCCAACAAGTAAGAGCCATTGTTCTTCATAAATGAATTTGCTTGAATACTTCAAGACCATTTACTCTTGAAGCCTAAAAGCCACTTTTTTAAGTATAGCTCAAGGCAGTATCGAATAGTCAACTATCTGGCCACAACTGACATTTCTTTCCAGCAAAAGAAAAAGGACCAACATTACTGCTACTGGAATCGACATTATTCAACTATATTCACTTCCTTTTTTTTGGTGATTTTTTTGGCATTTAGATTCGAATAGGAAATATGAATAAAGGTTAATTCTTTTATGCTACTTGGCAGGCGATTCCTTTTCTTGTAGGCTGCCCTGCGTGTTTGAGGAACTTTCTAAATCTCTTCTGCGAACTTACCTGCTCTCCAAATCAAAGCCGTTTCATCGATGTAACTGCTGTTTCAAAGGTGAGAAATCCTACACATTCTTCTGGTCATGTCTTAGGAGTGGTCTACCCCCTGCCTCAGTTTTCTTTTCCACAGTGAGGACTGATCTTTCTCTCAGTTCAGTTTTATTTATTGTATAGACACCAGAATATACTAATTTTCAAATTTCTTGAATGGGTTTTGAACTGTGTCTAATCCCTAGAACAACAGTTGGATTGTGGATGCTTATCTAGGGTGACTGCCTCATGAATGCCCTGTTTTATGTGTTTCTCCATGTTTATAAGTGTAGATAGGGTGGTGGACAGTAGGTGCTATGCTAAGTATGGCCTGTGTTTTCATCTACTTTCCTACTCTTAACTTTCAGTTTGTCTTTTGAAAGTCAAACTCCAAAGTTGCTCTGTTATAGCAGAATGTTGGGTACTTAGAGAACCTCAATGTGGTTCTCAGTCTCATACACATAATTGCAGTATCTAGGGAGCAAACATTACATTCCTAATATTCAATTTTTTTTCAGGTTAATAACAATCTGACTGTGGATGGGATTGACTTTTATATAACTGACGCTTTTGGTGAAGGGTTATATGACTCTTGTAAGGATGTGAAATTTGGTACGATGAACACTCGAGCTTTAGAGTTTATTGGCGCTGGGGCTCAGAATTTTAGAGGTATGTTATGTAAAGAAGTCGTGCCTAAGTCTCTGTGCGTGTGTGGATGCATGTTCATTACATATTTCCTGAAGCTAAATGTCTCCAAGTTGAGTAAACGAGCAAGATGTTGGCATATGAAATTGCTTGAGAAAAAATTTGCCAGAAAATGAGTTAATTTGTTGATAAACAAGCTGCCTAAACTGCATACAAAGACTTTTGCACCCATTGATATCAATTCACATCTTTAGGAGAACACGATAGTCATGATATTTTTGTTTTCTCACATGCATGACAGATGCTTAGGGAACTTGTGCCAGGTACTACACTACATAGTTTTTGATAATTAATTTGGCTTCTTAATGATGTTGTCAAATGTCCGGAGAGTTGATTTGATGCTTTTGATAATCTATATGAATGGCATGTTACTAATGTGCAATGTATCCTTAGCCCGTCATCATGTTCACTCAATTACATTGTGGATGGTTTTCCAAATGATATATTGTCAAGGAAGAGATAGGTTTGGGAATCTTTAGCGGGTGCCAATTGTTATTTCGAGAGATGTCTGTCTTTGGACTATCAACTTGTTGACAAAATTTTGGTAAGGGCAACTTGGTAGGAGGATTACCATGGCAGGCTTGATGGAACGATGGTAGCATTTCTTCTTTGCTGGCACGCAGAGAGTTGATATATGGAAGCTATCCTGATGTTGAAAGAGTCTTTAGTGGATGGAGTTCCTTCTATATTTCATGAGAATGATGTTGAAGAAGGATACTTATGAAGATAATATGTTGTTAAACTTGATTGGCGACGTCCTAGTGCAATGGGAAAATTTTCTTTTGGTAGCTGATGACGTGCTTATTTTCTTTTTATCTGAATCAGACTTAACTTTGAATGGCTTTGAGGGCAATGCTTGTCTGTTTTTGGTATAAAAACTGCAGGATGTCAATCTGTTGAGGGATAAATAGGAACAATTTACAATTGCTATGGTTTTTCATCGAATTCTCGCACTTATATGCGGTTAATTTTGGCAGAATGGTTTGCTTTTATTGGAAGACGAGCAGGCCTTAATGTTCCCGGTTCACCTTATGCCATTGCGTTCAGGCCAAATGTGACAGAATCTTCTGCAATGAAGCCTATGAATGTATCCACCTATTCTTGCAGCGATATCTCACTTGGCTGTTCTTGTGGAGATTGCCCCTCTTCAGCTGTCTGCTCAAATTCAGCTCCTCCTCCCTCACCTAAAGAAGGATCTTGTTCAGTGAGAATTGGATCTATTAAGGTGAGAGAATCACACACACACACACACACTTCCATTTTGGTGTGCAAGACTTCAACTACACGCGACTTACTTCCACGTATCCAACAATACAGGCCAAATGTATTGACCTATCCCTGACAATACTGTACATCATTTTACTCTCTGGGTTTTTTGGTTGGGGATATTTCCATCGAAGAAGAGAAAGGAACACAGCTATGAGGAAAGCATCATCAGATGTCATGGATGACCAGTATCGAAATATAGGTCGGCAAAAGAATGAGAACCTTCCCATGGAGGTGGGTCACTCTACGTTCCACCGAATTTGAAATTTTCACTGCATCTTGATGGTATATTTTAGTTTTCCTTTGCAGCACTAGTTCTTATGTCCACCGAGGCAACTCATTCTCTCCTGTGCTTTCTCATTTGCTTGGCTGTCCTTTGTACTGTTGAATTTTGATTAGTGAACTTGTTTTCAATTTGACCGCCATGGTATTTTCAGATATTTCTGTTTTGTAGCAATTGAAGGTGGTTCTACCGACAAATTATCTGCTTAGTTTTTGCTTGTCGTTTGTCAAGGAGAGTACAATCTGTAAGATTCTAGTAAAATGTTTTGGCCCTCTAGACTCTGGTGCAGATAGTAACAGTGAAGCAGGGTTTACAAATGGAGCTTTTCCATCATTGATCCAGTTCCTTGACTTCCCGTCCATTATGCCATTTTTCAGTTGTGTGTCTCTTTCATGCCTGGTTTCCCATACTGTTGTGACTCTGCTATAGTTACTCATGGTTATCGTGATGAGAGTGAAAATTCACACCGGTTATTTTTTATAGTTACCAGTGGGTATCGTGAAGATGGAGCCATTTGATTTTGTTAAGAAAATGGCCATCGATCACCATGCACAATCCAATTAAAATAAGCCCTCCAACTGCTGAATTAGCCATTTTATGTTAAAGGTGAAAGATAGAGATTGTTTAGCTAGAATCGTGTAGCACTTGAAGCTTAGGGTGGTCTTTCAATGTTCTGGTTTTAAATCTTCTTATGTGTTCTCATTTAGACTTAGAGAAGGTGCTTATCAATCTGCACATCATCTTAAAACCCTGCTTGCTTGTACATGTCGATGTTAGAACTGTTAGTTTGTGTGTCTCTATAACCCAACAATCCTCTCCACCCTTATGGATTTTAAAGTGTTCCAGTGTACTTATCAATAAACTTGATGCTAGTTCCTGATTTCTTATGTACATCGCTTCTTGTTCAATTATGTTCTCTTTGTGTCTTGATGTACTTCGCTATCTTGTTGAGTTGTACTTGTATGTTATCGTTTCATCCATGTGGTCCAGTCGGTTTGAGATTGGCTTCTGTGCTTTTTGGAAGACCCTGTTGTTGCTATCCCCTTTCATTCTAGGCAAATTTAAGAATGGTGTTTAATGCTTTATGGTTGATTGTCAGATGCTTGAAGATGCTCCCCACATAAGAAATGGGGTGCAACTGTCATTAGTGCAAGGATACTTGTCGAAGTTTTACAGGTCCTTTTCTATGCCACTAATACATGTAGGCTTCTGCACTCAATGACTTAGAAGTTCTGAGCAAGTGTTCAATTTCAGGAACTACGGCACATGGGTTGCTAGAAATCCTATCTTTGTATTATCCACATCGCTGGCTGCAGTTCTCCTACTTTGTTTAGGTCTAATACGATTCAAGGTGGAGACGAGGCCTGAGAAGGTGTGTATTAAGTGTCCTCTGGTTCTTATTAATAAGATTTTGAGTTTCAACTGTTTGCCTTTATATTGTAACTTTGTTGCTCTTTGTAGTTGCGATTATATTCCTTACTTTCACGTTTATGTTCCTAATGCTTGCCTCTTTCAGCTCTGGGTAGGGCGTGGAAGCAGAGCTGCAGCAGAGAAAGAGTTCTTTGACAACCATCTAGCTCCATTTTACAGGATTGAACAGGTTCTCACTGCTAGTTAGACCGAGGGTTCTGAATTTGAGCATTGAATTCGGTTTCTGTGAAGTGACTATATCTGCTGCACCCAGAACTGCTTCTTGTAAATTGATGTCATATAGTTTTCTTATTACGTAGATATAAAACAAACTTTAACAAGCGTGTTTTTGTTATGCTGCTTTGTGTTTCTAATTTAGTTCTGATAAACGATAGCTGACACCGTCATTCTCAGAGATGCAAACTCAGTGTGCAATTTTTTATTATTATCTGGTTCTTTGATTTAATTAGCCTGGCGCAGAACTGCTCTTTTGTATAGCCTAACTATGATTGAGGCTTCGGGAACTAATTGTCCTCCGTTTTTTTTTTTTTGCCCAGCTTGTCTTAGCTACTGTTCCAGATGGGATGCGTGAAAAATCTCCGAGTATCCTGACAGATGACAACATTAAGTTACTTTTTGAAATACAAAAGAAGGTAATTTATTTCCTTCAAAAGTGCGTTGTCTCTTGCCAATTAGTTGATCTTGTCTGTAGCTTTTTGACTTGCTTTTTCCCTGAGAATTTCCAATTTTGTTGTTGACCTTTCCAGATCGATGGTATTCGTGCCAATTATTCTGGATCTATGATATCATTGACTGATATCTGCATGAAGCCACTAGGCCAAGATTGTGCCACTCAAAGTGTCCTGCAGGTACAATTTGTCGTCATTGTACTCAAGGGAATGTCTCCTATTTGTGATTCCTGCCACATAGAGCCAAAAGAAAAAATCACATTGAATAGAGTTCTCAATAGTTTGGTAAATTAACCATAATTAATGAGTTAGGATTAAATCCGGCAATAAATTAGTGAGGATTGCTGTCTTCTTTAGGAAATGAATGATTTAAAAGGCTTGATGCCGCTTCTAACTGGTAGCAAACAACTTGCATCTTTTATTGAGCTAACAATATTTGACTGCTATTGCTTGCTGTACCCTCCGCGTGGTAATAAATTGATTCTCTATGCTCTCATTATTGCTTTTCTTATACCGCCTGGTATATTGCTGGGTATCTTTCTGAATGTCGGGGATGTAATCAGGTGTATGTATGTGAAAAAACAGATAACAATATTTGACTTGTGTTGAAGTATGTCCCACATTGCTTGAGAACGGGTTCTAAATGCTCTTCATATTCATGTGGCCTCCCTTCTCCTATTACCTTAAGCTTTTGGTTGTACTTCCTAACATGGAATCAGAGCTATTGCTATCCCTTTCGCAAATGTGCATGGTAAAAAATTACTCAAAAACTCCACATGAATGTGTGTAGTCAAAATTTCATGTGCCGCTCATAAACCGGCTTGCACGTGAGTGGAGGTGTTGAAGTATGTCTCACATTGCTTGACAACGGGTTCTAAATGCTCTTCATATTCATGTAGCCTACCTCCATCTATTAGCTAAAGCTTTTGGGTTGGACTTTCTAACAATTTGTTATTGCTTGCGGTACCCTCTGTGTGGTAATGGATTGGTTCTCTATGCTGTCATTATTGGTTTTCTTATAACATATGGTATATTTTGCTGTGTATCTTTCTGAATGTCGGGGGATTTAATCAGGTGTATGTGTGTGAAAAACAGGTTAGTTTGTTGACTTTTTTTTGTTGTTGATAAAATGGAAATTTAAATCAATTGGATAATGCACTCCAATTCTGAAACTGTTGACATTTGATGTGTACTCCATCATAGATTGTGTCCAAAAACCATGTGGTCCTCTACTCAGGATTTGGGAGTTCAAATTTTTGAAAGTCTTGTAGGTTTCTGCTGAGAATATGTACATGACCATCATGTGGGCGGTTAAATTTAGCTGAATTTCATCTTTACAATGCTTGTGCTACTTTTCTGGCCACATTTTTGCCTTCAAGCTGAAATTTACAATCAGCCACGCTATCTGTGGACATACAGAACTTTCATCAACAAGTTGTTATGGGTTAACAATTAATGGCGACATATAGAAATATTGTTGTTCTTATCAGTAGTTACCACTCATGGCACCTGTTGCTGATTGCGGCTAGTTGCTTAAATTTGTTCACTTGAGTGTTTCTTGACTTACTTGTCTTTTGGTCTTGATGATATATTGATGAAAGTTTGTATTTCTTCTTTACTGGCATACAGTATTTCAAGATGGATGTGGGAAATTTTGATAATAACGGAGGAGTCGATCATGTTAGCTACTGTTTTCAGGTACCTTGCCTGTTTTTCAGGTCTAATTTGTTGAAGTTACTTTGTTGGAATTTGGGGGTAATTATACCATTCTCAAATATTAAAAGTTCTTGGATTTTCTGCACAAGTTCACTGAACTTGATGAGCTGTTGACAAGTTACTCTGGACAACCAGTTGCACTGAGCCAGACAAGTTACTCTTGACAGCCAGTTGCACTCGCTTGCTGTTACTTGGGCTGTTAGGCAATAACTACCAAGAAGCCCTCCCTCAAAGAAAATGCCTACCATGATTCCTACTTTGGACCTGGAGAATGAGAAAATACATATCTGCCACCAATGCTGGTCAATTAGCTGATGCATTATGTAGTTTATTTCAAAATTGTTAGGCCCCCATATTAAAATCTGGCAGGAATAGTAGAAAACTGGAGTAATGTATTTCATGAGTTCTGCATTTTATTAGACAAGATTTTCATCACCATTGAGAGTTTGTGAAGGTCAGCGGTTGTATGAATAAGTAAAACGAAAAATAATCTTACTATTTGATGGTCGACCTTGGATAGAACTTTTTACGCAGACCCTCACCTGACCATTTGGATTACTAGCTTGGTTTTTCAAAATGCTAGGTTTTCTTGTGGAACCAGCTAAGGATTTGAGGAACTTTCTTTTCTATTTTTGTTCCAAAAAATTTTTGGTAACGAGTTAAAGGAATTCATGAGATACCTTACTGTGGAGAAAAGTTATGCCTTCTCAGCATTAAATTTAAAACATTCTAATTCCTGCATTATCTCTTTATTACTTAGATTGTACACTCGTTTCTAATCTTGTAGCATGTAGTTTTGGAGCCTGTTCATATTTTCAAGTGTTTACTCTCATCATTCGAGTATTCTGGCATATGCAAACCTTATAACTTAAAGCATGGCATATGTCTTTTTAGATGTTATTGATCATTGAATGTAGAATTTGAATACTTTTTGACATTTAAGGGGCTTTCTTTCAGCATTTTACATCTGCAGATGCATGCATGAGCGCCTTTAAAGCTCCCCTGGATCCAAGCACTGCTTTAGGTGGTTTCTCTGGGAATAACTATTCAGAGGTAACATTTGATTCTTTAAATGAGTTCAGCTATTCATTGGTCAGGGAAAAAGAAGGAAATGGAATAGGAATTAATGTAACACTCAAGCAATGTCTTTGAAACAGGCCTCTGCATTTATAGTAACTTATCCGGTGAACAATGCACTCGATAAAGAAGGCAATGAAACCGGGAAAGCAGTAGCTTGGGAGAAGGCCTTCATCCAGCTAGCACAGGTTTCTTTCAACTAATAAAAACTGAGAGGAACCTTTTTTCTCTATTTTGTGTTGGACACGGGTTTTCGACAGTGCATGTCAGAAGATATGTTATGATGGCAAACATTGATATGAGCTGTTCGTTATCTCTCTTGCAAAATGTACGCATGGCTTATATTAGCAAGGGTCACTAGTTTTTGCTGATATTTTTATCACTCTGGTACTCTTGATATATCAAATAGAACAGCACAGAACTTCGCTTGAAAGTTTCTAAGCATTTTTATGCATCTGGAGAAATTCACTATAAAAAGGCCATCCTTTTTACTAGTTGGATAACTAACGAATTTGTATTGTTCTCATTTTAACTGCCAATTAGGAGTTTAGAACTCTTTTCATTTTTTCCTCGTCTTATCTGTTGCATGGCAGGATGAGTTGTTGCAGATGGTGCAGTCCAAAAATCTGACCCTCTCTTTTTCATCTGAAAGCTCCATAGAAGAAGAATTAAAAAGAGAAAGTTCAGCGGATGCCATAACTATACTGGTAAAGTTTTTTCTCTAATAGAAACAAAACTGAACTTGGTAATTAATCCTTTTCTTTTTACTTTGTGGATGACATTGCCTATTTCTGCCTAGTTTTATTGTTGCCTTTGAATAATTCATTCTCGAATCAAGGGGTTGAATTTATGCTTCACTAATTCTTTTCATGTACTTTTCGTATCAGATAAGCTATCTTGTTATGTTTGCATACATATCTCTGACTCTCGGAGATACACCTCGATTGTCCTCTTTCTACATCTCATCCAAGGTATATCTTGCTTGTTGTACCGCCTATTGGCATAATTTACGACAGTAGGAGCGTCTAATTTTGATTTTGTTGATACTAACTTACAGCAAATAACTTGTAATTTGTCATATTATTTGTTGGAACAGGTATTACTTGGTCTTTCTGGGGTGGTTCTAGTGATGCTGTCTGTTCTTGGATCAGTGGGATTTTTCAGTATATTAGGGGTGAAATCAACATTGATCATCATGGAAGTCATTCCTTTTTTGGTTCTAGCTGTAAGTCCCCTTCTTCACATCCTTAATTTCATGATGCTTCTGAATTGAACTCAACGTTTGGAATGAAAAATGTATCTTACATTTAAGTATGAAGGTGAATCTCTGATTGAAAAAAGAACAAGTGCAATGAATGAGCATTTTAAGTACAATTGTACTCATTAAAGCTGATATTTGCTGACATTTGCTGCTGCATTAAGGCAGACATGTTTAGCATCAGAATGTGTCAGTGCAAGGACCACTTTGCATGTGTGCATATCCAGATGATTTGATCGCTTCATCTTTCTGAATTCCCAATATTTGTTTCTACTGCCAAACATTATAGTACAGCATCCTGGTACCCTCTTCACTAGCTTCCGTGAAACTTTTGTCTGTGACAAGCTTGACAAACTTGTTTCCAGTCAGCATGACCCTAGTAAATTGCTTCCCAGCTGTGTAATGCATGGTCCGGAAGCTGAATTTTGTTCCCCCTGTTTCTTTCACTGAAAATTTCTATGCCACATGGAATTAGAGTAGGAGGTCCCGAGTTTGAATCTTTGCAGGCCCCATTTGCCTCCCCAATTAAAAATGTCCACACCTAGTACTAGGCAAAAAGACGGGACTAAGCGTTAGGGGGGAGTGATAGAATAATTAAACATTAAACCGTGCCTTTATCTAACATCTTAAGCTTTTAGAATAGTTAGTAGTGGCTCCACAAAATCTCATGCTGCTCAAACAAGCACCAAGAAAAGATTTAACATAGTATCTCAAAATGTGTAACAATTCAAAGGTCTCTAGACTGTTAAAACTATTATTAACACTACAACCGCCAAGAGGTGTGTCATCCCACGTCATTTACATATAGGCTTTTAATGGATATGAATGTAGTTATCCTCCACCTAATGGTATTAACTTTTGGTTCGGACTTCTTAACATGGGATTAAAGTCTAGTTTCACATCTTTCATACTCCATTTTAAGTTTATTCCGCATGTGGTTCCCCGTTGTGCAACTCCGTGTGTTTTTCATATGATTCCAGTTTAGTTTGCAAGTGAGAGGAGATGTTAAATTGTTATCTCACATCGTCCAAGTACAGGTTTCAATGGGCCTTATATGCATGTAGTCTTCCTCCATATGGCTTACGTTTTTGATCTAGACTTTCTAACGATCAAGTCTTTTAGGGGCAATCTTCAAGTTCCATAATGTTATCTTACATATCCATATCTCAAGCTCTTTTGTTTTCTAAAACGATTGTTTGTATCGCTAAAAAAAAAGTCAATAGAAATTCTTCCATTTTCAACATCAATTATGCCTATATATTTCAACTTGCTGATCTTCTGCGAAACAAACACTCCCTTAGTTCTACTTAACTAACTGAATTAAAAGAAACTATTAAAATCGAGGGAATCCAAAATAAATTAGAAAGAAATTTAAGAAAAAGACTGTTCTTTTTTTTCCCCCTTATTACAACTCAAGGTAGATATTTACTCATTGGACTAGCAACTTCGCTGTGCTGAAGCTCAACCTTATTCTGTTTCAGGTGGGGGTGGATAATATGTGCATTTTGGTTAACGCTGTTAAGAGGCAGCCACTGGAATTGCCATTAGAAGGACGAATCAGCAATGCACTTGTTGAAGTTGGTCCTTCAATAACACTGGCTAGTCTGTCAGAGGTGCTAGCATTTGCTGTTGGAAGTTTTATACCAATGCCAGCATGCCGTGTGTTTTCCATGTTTGCAGGTTCTCTTTGATTTATAACCTACATTGAGTAGCACTAGACTAGAGTGACTTTTCTCCAAATACTAAACTAGATTGGCTTTTCTCCACTTGTGTAAACCTAAACAAGTTCAATGTCCGAAATATGTTCTTTTGCAGCATTGGCGGTTCTCTTGGACTTTCTCTTGCAAGTTACTGCCTTTGTTGCATTGATAGTTTTTGATTTTTTGAGAGCCGAGGACAACAGGGTTGATTGTTTTCCTTGTGTTAAGGTTTCTTCATCATATGCTGATTCTGATAAAGGTATCATCTGTTCTATCATTTTTCTTATTGGACATTTAGGTGCTAAAATTAAAATGCACCAATGAGTTTTCACTTACCTTTGTAAGCACTAGTTATGTCTCATTTTACTTTTGTTTTTGCTCTGAAATTTTGGCATGAAGTTTGACTGAATCAATATTATGGAAATGTAGGAATTCGGAGAAAAAAGATTGGATTGCTGGCTCGATACATGAAGGTAAATATCTGTTTAATCATAGTGTCCATATTTTTAAAAGGCTGCTGTCCTGCCAAAAGCTACTATTGTAACTATGCGAATTTGTTATTTACTAACCCTAACCCTCAATTAGGGGGAAAATAACTATGGGAGTAAATGTTGACTTTCTTAAGTTACACGAATATGACATTGAGAGTAGGAGGGGTATTCCTATTACCCATTTAGGGGACTGATGTGAAATGTGTACCTTAATTGTCATCAAGCATGAGATGCTTACTAATAAACAATATTCATCCTTGTCGCCGCTTCTTGTATTAGAACAGGTCTTATATTATTTATCCACTTAGTAAATCAATTTATTTTGTCCCTTAGTTCATATCGTCTATGTTTGGTGGGTCCTTTCTCAAAGGGTGCACGATGTATTAATACTACTTTCTGATTCTTTCAAAGGCAATTGTATATGTGATCAGCGACGTGAACACAACCAGAGACTGCATCTCTCTGAAATTTGAACATGTCTGCAGTACGGGGAGGAAGTCTAAATTTTCATTTATTAGCTAGGCATTTTTTCAAGTACGTAAATGTCAGTTATGACTTGCCTGGCGACTATTACTGTAGCTGTCATGAGTATTCATTAGAAGACCCTATTGCATCTTGCATGGAGACAAATGTAGATCACAGTGAGAGAACTTTTCTATGATGATTAATGAGCTCATACATTGCCTACACTAGATATCTGAATAGTTTCCTGTGCACCTCAGCATGCTTTACTAAGCTAAACCAAGATAGATTTTACTTCTTTTTGCACGCACACATGTAATTCACAGAAGGTCCTCTCTTTCATGTTTAGAAGCTGAAATTATTATAGTGATGTACTTGCGGCCCTCAAGGCAGAACTTTTGAGCAGAGGGGACCATGCTCACAACAAACTTTACTACTCTACTGACAAGTTACTGTCAGTTTTCACCTATCTTGATTATTCAAGATAATTATGTGTTCTTAATTGATGTTAATTTTCACAAGACATTAAATTGATTAGTTTACACCTGTCAGTGGTAGTGCTCCCTATACGCCATGTTGTTGTCTGCCTCAATTTCTTCATGGGGAGGAAATAGTTTTTCTTTAATGCAGAATGTGCATACAATGATTTACTTGTTAACGGCACTTGGTCTCAGCAATGTTTATATTCAGTGTATTCCAATTTGAATGAGCAATTTATGGAGCTCCATAGGCATTGACTAGTCATGCTTCAAAATTTTCTCTTCATACCAGCTATGCCATCTTTCTCTGATAAATTTTAAATTATTCTGCAGGAGGTCCATGCACCTATTCTTAGTCTTTGGGGAGTTAAATTTCTGGTTGTCTCAGTTTTCATTGCTTTTGCAGTAGCTAGTATTGTGAGTAGCTATGTTCTATCACATGACTCTTTTTCTTCCTTCTGGATTTTTACATTTGCATATGTAATGCAGTCTTACATGTATAGCATTTACTTTTTTCCTTCCTCTCCAGGCATTGTGTACCAGGATTGAACCTGGTTTGGAACAGAAGATTGTTCTTCCCCGAGATTCATACCTTCAGGTTTGACTTGTCAAAAACAATTTGATGCACAGAACTTGCTATAATGTGGTGTCTGGTACCTCAATCTTTCTTATGCCCCACAGGGATACTTCAATAACATCTCGGAGTATTTAAGGATTGGTCCACCTCTATATTTTGTTGTAAAGGACTACAATTTCAGGTATCTTGACAAGGGCTGACAATTTGTGCATGAGTCTATGAATAATCAGCTTTGCATTTCTTAGTATGTGGTTCAGTTGATGTGGCATCCTTAAAATGGATGGATATCATACTTACTACAAAACTTATTTCTCAGATTTGCTGGATTAAATTATTGTCATCTACTTTTTCTGTGCACCAATGCTTATGATAAGGCTATTCTTTATTGCATAATTTCAATTTTAAGATCCTTAAACAAATTTTGGATGCTTCTTGTTGGAGATCTATCCTCCTTTGATTTTGCTCGGATTTTCAGCTCGGAGTCAAGACAAACAAACCAGTTGTGCTCCATCAGCCAATGCGATTCTAACTCTCTTTTAAATGAGGTAAAGTTTTTTTTTTTCTCCTGCTTGTGCGGTGGTTTGGCTGTTGCTGATCATACTTCTCTTTACATATCACGTGCCTCTCTTCATCATTAGTCCATGCTGATCTCTTTCCTCATGCACAAAGCACAAAATCAAATCCAAATTATTTTAAGGCTGCTAGAGCTTCACATTCTTTCATGGGAGTTTCTTGTCTTTCTTTTCTTATTCTAATTTTGGGGTTTCCCATTCTTCTTGTCGCTCAATCCTTTGTTGGTTCTCTTCCCACCATTGGAGGTCAGGTGGCTGTGTAATCTCGTACCCGCTTTGTTGCCCAATTACGTTCAAGCATCATTTTGTGCATCACAGAACAACAATAAATTAGGCTTTATCCCTCCAAGTGGGGTCAATTGAGGAATGATTTTTATCCCATAGCATGTGATTTTTATCCCATATAATTTTTTTTTAATCAACTCTTCCTCATCTCACCCATGATTGGAGAGGCATCTACTTTTTCCTGGATGGATTCATTTCCAGTCTTTACTTTTCCAGTGTTTCTGCATATCCTGTGAAGCATTATCATCTCCGCAATGCACATTTTGTACACATGTTGGTGTTTATCTTCACAACATTCTGCAGCAATAAGGACAGCCTTATTGCCATCCTATAGAATTTTCCCTTAAGCTTGAGTGCCTTCGATTGTTGCACGGACACGAGATGCACTTCTTACTTTATCAGTCCAGTTGTTCTACTCCATGGATGTGATCTCTATTATTATTAATTTCTCCATCCTGTCATAAAACTGATCCAACATATCGTAGTGTTCACTTTTTAGGAAGTTCGAGTCTTCAGTTCTCACTAGGGTGTCATTTGAACTTCTATTCTTCCTTAAATTACAACGTTAGACATTCGTGGTTGTCTAACTTAAATGAAAACCCATACGTGTTGTCACTGTATGATATAGTGTACCTGAATATCATATGATGTTCCTGTTTTTCTCCACTCTCTTGCATTGAAGGAAGAAAGTTCTATTGGGATTTTTTTTTTTCATTATTTCATTTATAGACATAATATGCTCAAATGGTTGTGGACTTCCATATACGAACTTGCACATGCTCATAGGTACCTAGAGGAAATCATGTCCCTATGATAGAATCGTTAAATATTTAAATATTATGTCTCTAATAGCTTAAGCTTTAAGCTTTTAGAACATTTGGCAATGGTCCCATGAAATCTCACATGGTATCAGAACAAGGAGGTTTACTGTCAATTGTTCTAAAAGCTTTAGCTGTTAGAGAAAGGTGTAGTTTAACATTTAATGTTCTATAATTTCGACTCACGCTTAGTGTGGTCTTTTTATCTAGTACTAAACGTGGAAATATTTCATTGGGGAGGCAAACAGGGGTTGGAAAAATTTGAACTCAGGATCTCCCTTGATACCATGTGAGATTTTGTGAGACAATCGCCAACTAGTCTAAAATCTTACGCTGGTACAGGAAGATGTGGCTTAGTATTTAAATAGTCTTATCACTCTGAAGTTACAAAACATTTCATAAGACTGCTAATTGCTTTGATTACTATGATTCAAATCCTTCTTCAGTTTGATGTCACTGTTGCCATCATAATTTTGTCAAAAATTCATGGAAAAGGGTTGTGATTATTGGGATAAGAGATGTTAAAGAGAGAGTCTATATGCTGCATGAAATTCAGATTTTTAGGACACATCGAGAGATTCTGCGAACTTGGTGATTGGCAGTCAAAATTTCTTTGCAGCAAGCTCAAATCTTCCAGTAGTCTTTTTATCACTCTCTATATTGATGGCATTCACTTCAGTTTCAAAATTTGATTCTCCATGGTTTTTTGCTGAAGATTGCTAGGGCATCCTTGGCACCACAATCAAGCTACATTGCAAAGCCAGCTGCTTCATGGCTTGATGATTTTCTTGTTTGGATATCACCAGAGGCTTTTGGTTGCTGTCGGAAGTTTACAAATGGGAGCTATTGTCCCCCAGATGATCAGGTCTTCAACTATAATAAGCACATCATTTGACTAGTTCGGGAATGTGATGTAAATTGCGTAAAGGGGTCTTTTATAGTTTGCTATATAATGTAGGGTTGTGATTTCCATGAGTTGGGCAATTCATAGGAAGCCAACATTCTTCTGTTTATGGGACCATAGTCCACTGCTATGAATGATCATCTATGTAACAGTAGTCATTGGAGATGAGATGTGAATTTTGTTATATCAAGGGTTGAATGATAGGTCTATTCTAAGTTTGATTTAGACTTGGTAGTAGTTTGTGGGGATTGAAAAGAGTATTCATCTTATCATATTTAGAATTATCTGTACTTTTGTAGCATTAATATTCTATAAATTGCTAGATATATTTCAATTTACACAAAAGTATTTTTTTTTCCAGCCACCTTGCTGTCCCTCTGGTCAAACTTCCTGTGCTGCAGTTGGATTATGCAAAGACTGTACAACGGTAATGTAGACTAAATCTTGTAATAGGAGATTATTCTTATTTTATGTTTGGTTTTGACATTTTCAACAACGCAACAATGAAGGTGATAGGCAATTGGCATATCATACTCAAAATAAATGAAGTGGCATTTGCTTGTTTGGTATGTGTAACTGATAGGTATCTTTTGATGTTTGCAGTGCTTCCGTCACTCAGATCTTCAGAATGACCGACCTTCAACGTCACAATTTAAAGAGAAGCTTCCTTGGTTCCTTAGTGCATTACCGTCAGCTGATTGTTCTAAAGGAGGACATGGAGCTTACACCACCAGTGTGGAATTATTAGGTCTGTACTCTGTACAACTATACGTGGCCCTCAAGATAAACAACCAAGCTTGGCTGTGGAGTGAAACCAGCAATATGCACTTAATGACAATAACTGGCTATTAACACGTTTCTTTTAGGATACGAGAAGGGAGTTATCCAAGCATCTTCATTCCGCACATACCACACCCCGCTCAATAAACAGGTGTTAATTTGCCACAGCAGTTTCTAGCGAAGATCTTTCCAGTTGTTTTGCATTTATAATGGAATCTAGATTGAAAGTATCATCTATTGTAGGCTGATTATGTCAATTCGTTGAGAGCTGCAAGGGAATTCAGTTCAAGAGTTTCGGACTCCCTAAAGGTAACAACATGCACGGCGACAAAAAGTTTTCACAGCTATATGTTTTGATGGTAACTTGAGAATTAGCATTCTTGTTCAAATTACTAACCATATTTTTCCAAAGCAATCGAATATTAAATCCTTCTATGTCATGATTGGTTGTTTGTATAAAATGCAATGTTCTATCTAGCTTTTAAATTTTTCTTGTACTGCATATACCGGCATATGTTTGCAAGCTAGTGGAATTTGTGCAATATGCACTAATTTGAGAGAGAAAAATTATCTTGAAACTTTATTTTGGCATTTTAAATTGTTAAATAGGTTAAACTAAGTAAACACTGCACTTGTATGATGTCTGTTAAGATGAATTTGTATATTTCAATTAGATTATGAGATGAAGAATTAAATTAAAGTAAATTTTTTAGTGGGCCACTTAATTTAGTAGCATATATTTCAGTGCTTCTAAGTTAATAAACTGCACAATTAGTGCTGAATTGTATTAGTGGTACTCTTAATGGGGTAGTCAAGTCATTCTATTGTGTTTTTTTCTTAACTAATGTAAACACTAGTGAAAGCTCCATCCCTACAACTTTTCGTTTTCTATGCAAATTCGAGATTAGATTAGATAGAGTGAGTATGGAATATGATCAAGAAGGGCAAGCTTGAGCTTGTCAGAGAGAGAGAGAGAGAGCGAGCGAGAGGGGGAGGGAGGGAGGGAGGGGGAGGGAGGTTGGTAGGGGAGGGAGGGATGTGACTGATGGCTACTGGCACACACATTATGCAACAGCAATTGGCTCTGGCAACCCAGAGAGCTTTTGCTATTTGTTGCCATTGGCTCAGTGCACATGTACATGGGGACATCTCTCTCTCTCTCTCTCAACTTTTTCTCTAATCAGCGACTAGCATTCATTAGTTTCCACCCAATGGCTTGCAAGCAGCGGCGTGATGACGCACTGATCCCCTTTCTTTTCCCCGTGAAAAATTTGTTTACTTTTGACTGAAGTTCCTTTTTCTTTGAATTTGGGACCTATCCAAAACTAATTAGGACAGGCTCCGGTGATATTGTCATTCTCTGAATAGACAAGGGAGATCTTACTCAGTGCTATTCAATATTTATTGGAGGCACATCAAATAGGGTAGGACATGAGAATGTCTGGATATTCTCTAAACATGATATACTATCACATGAGATATTATCCTACCTTGTTCTGTCTTACTGGGGCTATGTATGGTACACCAAATGCAGCCACGGTACCAAATGCAGCCGTGGTTAGTTATCATGGACCAGAAGACTTGAACAAGAGTTGCATATTAGCAGCTTTACTCTGATCTGTTATGACTAATATTCCTTCTCTTTGCAGATTGAGATTTTCCCATATTCAGTCTTCTATATGTTTTTCGAGCAGTACCTTGACATTTGGAAGACGGCACTGATTAACCTCGCTATAGCTGTTGGTCAGTATAGTCAATGAACTCTACAAGCAAAGCTTCTATATGCATTCCTTCTTTCATGTGTAACCCTTGGATGCTCTTAATGACAAAGTTCATTTATCTGTTATTGAAGCATTTTCTCCGAACAGTTTTCACACTTACCCTTACTTAATGCTCTTTTTGTTTGGGTTTCATTATTGGTGCCTTTAGGTATGTCTGATTCTTGCAACAATCCGAACGTGTCAATATGGCGATAACCAAATATTCCGCATTATGCAATTCTTTTTTGAAAATGGAATTAGGCCAAGTCAAATTCGACACTTTGGAGACTTCCCTTTTCATGCTGTATTAGACATAGTTATATTACCTCTAATTATCTCTGCGTTGAACTTAATACTGATCAAATCTTCAATTCTTTTAACAGGTGCTGTATTCATAGTGTGTTTAGTTATAACTTGCAGGTAAATTATCAGCTCTTTGTTAAATTGTCCCTTAACCTCTAGGTTAAAAGGGGGGTTGTGACCAAACCGTAGTTGTAGGCTTGTGATTCTTCATACAGACTGCTAAATTTGACTCTCTGCAGTTTATGGAGTTCAGCGATCATCCTACTGGTGCTAGCAATGATTGTGATTGATCTTTTGGTACTATCTCTCTTCATTATAAATTTCTTTATCTGTGCGAAACAATGATAAGCCATTAAGCATAGTAGTTGTGTTTATTATGTTTTTGTTAACGGGAGCACTTACGAGATGGAAATCTGCAGGGGGTGATGGCAATTCTGAAAATCCAGTTGAATGCTGTCTCTGTTGTTAACTTGATAATGTCAGTTGGCATTGCGGTTGAGTTCTGCGTGCATATTACGCATGCTTTCTCGGTTAGCATCTGTATCTCTAACTGTACATCACTAATCAAATACTGATAGTGACTTCTCTGTCTTAGAGAAGGATTTGCACTGCCTCTGGTAGGCAAAGTTAATTTCTCTGAACAAACTTGATTAGAGATAGAGCCCTTGTGTTGCAGGTGAGCAGTGGAGATAAAGACCAACGCATGAAGGAGGCTCTAGTCACAATGGGAGCTTCTGTTTTCAGGTTCTCTTTCTTTTCTCTCCAAATGGATCCACCTATTTTTAACACCCGCCTTCTCTGCAAAGGAAAAAAAAAAAAACAAAAAGAAGAAAGAAAAAGAGAACAAAGATAAAATATAAGCTGCTTTTGCTGAATCCTTAACCTGTTAAAAAAAAAAAAAAAAAAACCATCGACATACTAGTTGGAGCCTTACACTGGAATATAGGTGAATTTATCAATGTGCAGAAACCTGGAGAGGGTAGAACTATGTTCTACCCTGTGACAGTGAATGACTTTATTGGCAGTTTCCTCCAAGCAGAAGGGGGGAAAAGAAAAGATGAGGAATAAGGAGGAAGAAATGCTTAAGTTGCAACTTCTTTGACATGTGATGCCTCTTTAGATTGTTAAATAGGTCATCCTTTCTATAGCTTGGCCGTTTCTTTGGTTCCAGTTTGGGCAATTTTTACAACTTACATCTTGAACCAAAGAATAATTTGCAGCCCTGCATTGGCATGTATTTACAAGAAACTCTTGGCTTGCTTTAAAGTGAAGCATTACACCTTATGTTGTGAAACGTTCATTTGCAGTGGAATCACGCTAACGAAACTGGTTGGGGTCCTTGTACTTTGTTTCTCAAGGACTGAAGTTTTCGTGGTGAGTAAATGTCATCGAGTTTTCAATATGACTGATCTGTCAAGATTTTCAAGAATTTTCTCATCTTTGCTAGCATCTTCACAGGTATACTACTTCCAGATGTACCTTGCACTGGTCCTCCTGGGTTTCCTGCATGGGCTTGTATTTCTACCAGTGAGTTTTTTTCATTGGTTTACATGCTTGATGCATTTCTTATCCACTTCCTTTTCCATGATAGCTGGGGCTCATCCGTATGACTTGCTAGAGAGAACAAGGAATTTATGCCCTCATTTAGAAACTTCTAATTAGTGTTGCAGCAAATAGGCAGAAATCATCTTCGTTTCTCTACTCACTATCGATCTGACCTTTATAATGTCTCCCAATAAGCAAGTACAGTCCCTTCGCTTCTGTGAAATGGCTGCTGTTATGATAGTGTTTACCTCCTTAAGAGGAGGAACCTTTTGTAACTTCCTTGAGCATCTTGCACCTTCTAATTGCAGGTGGTTTTGAGCATATTCGGTCCACCTTCTAGATGTGTGCTTATGGACAAGCAAGAAGGTCGGCCCTCGATTCAATCACTGTTCAGAACTTGATAGAATTGTTGCGACCGCCACTCCTTTTTTTTTTTTTTTTTTTGCAGCAATTACGTCATTCTTTTTCTTTCAATACATTGAGTTTTACTTGTATCATTAGAGATGAAAAGTCGGATATCTTCCAAAATGTAAATTATGTTGGAAAAAGAAATGTTCTCACATGAAAAAGGAGAGAAATGTATAGTCCCGCTGATAGTACTTCAGTGTCTCATTCTTTACCTTCTCTTGTAATGTCATCAGCTGTCCAGTTTCTTCAGCCGAAAGTAAAACGTATATATCAAAGACACAAAAATATCTGTCGGGTTTACGAAGCGGCCGGTCCAAGTTTTTTTTGCTGCAATAGAATGTTGGAAGGAGTGTCTTTGTTGTAATTCGCACCTATTGCGATTTCAAAGAAGAAAAGTATAACATATAAATAGGGTCTAGAACACCTAGAAAATAGCAATACATAGAAGTGAAAATAGGGACAGATTTCCTACTTAATTTTAGTGATCTATTACCTGATTCTAAGGATTCAGATTTAAAAGGAAATAAAATAGATGGAAACAACACAATTTCTTATCTAGAGAGTTTCTCGTAATTTTTTGACATCCCCTTCAAGTTGATGCGTATATATTTATTATGCCGAACTTGTTGACGAGAGACTTGAAGTTTTGAATAGTCCCTTTGTAAGAATGTCAATTATTTGTTGTGTTGTTGGCACAAATGACATACAAATAGCTCCTGGATTAATTTTTGATCTCAACATGCTTAGTTCTGTCATGTTGCATTGAATTATGTGCAATGTTGATTGCACCCTGTTGTCATAGTATAGCTTCGTAGGCATTTTCACTTTTCTTATAGTATTTGTGTTAGCCACAACATCTCATAGGTCACATGGGCCATTGCTTGATATTCTACTTTTGCACTGCTTCCTGCCACTTCGTTTTGCTTCTTGCCAAGGTGCTTGACAACAAAGACCCAACAACCACCAACCAATTGTTTATTAGGAGATAAAGGGACAAGCTCCCAAGTTTGATTATAATGTAATGCAACCATCTCGTGCCAGCTTGGAAAAGCCTCCCACACATTGCCTGCCATAGACATAGATGTAAGGGACGACACGAAGGCAGACATTTGAGGGATTAAGTTATGATAAGACACAAAATGAGAAGAAATGATAACAAGATCAAGTACGGTGAGTACAAAGATGAAAAACGAACATAATGTTGGGGGCAAACAATCAACATAGAAGAGTGGCTCTTCTAGAACCACTAGTACCACCACCACTAGGGGGCACCTCGACCTTGAAGACCATGAACACAATCAAGATTAGAATTATTAGAGTTCTAATTTACATGAGCTCCTTGACTACCACGAGCCACCATAGCACTACTGTTTGATATGGCTGAAGGTTTCGGACTAGGAGTGTAACAAGCAGCCTGAGAGTACACTTCCTCCATGGAAGGTAGGGAGCTAAGATAATTAATTTATTGGTGAAAAGCATTGCTATATGGACCAAGACTCTAGAGGAGGGCTACCAATATGTTTGCTTCTCATTGTTGCATTTGAGTAACTGTGGAAGATGGTGAAAAATGGGATTTGATACATTAGAACGAAGATGAAAAACAAGCATAATGTTGGGGCTAACAATTAACATAGTAGAGGGTTAAATAGGTTGAGTAGGGATTTATAAAATTTTTTGCGGAATGGTAAACAATCCCCATTGATAATAGCTACATGCATTGAACTAGTGTGTGTGACACTGTTAAGTAAAACAAACAGTAGCAGAGCAAATCACACACAAATGTATAGTGGTTCAAATTATGAGTAAGCCTATGTCTACTTTTAGACTAACAGCCTAACTGTGGTTGGATTCCACTAGTAATCAACACTTGTTACAAATAGCAAGTATCGTTCCTATATCATGATAAATCACACTATCAGGACATGAGCAGTGTTCTTACATTTGTATGAATACTCAAGCTATTACGGTGATTACAATCAAATACAGCGAATGAGTAGTGATTTTGGTTACACAAGGAGATTGAAAGTATTTGTAAGATTCCAAGCAGGTTCACTTGTTTCTTTCACACTCTTTGTATCACATTCTTTCTCCTTACATAGACCTTCACGTGAGCCATTAAAGGTCTTCAAGGATGTATGGCAAGCCACCAAGGAAAAATAGCCAGACAACAAGCACATTGGACATTCTTATCTACATGGGAAACAACAATCGTATTGATCCAGGTTAAAACCAAGGAGTATTGGTCCTGATCAGAGACAATCTATACATGATAGGTCAAGAGGTCAGGTAGTACATCTTTAGTTTTTGTCGAAAGATCAAATAGTACCGCTCCTATTGCATGTAGAAAATGATCTTGTAAGGTACACTATTCATCAATACCGTGTACAATGTTAACTTTCAACGGGCATTATGTATGTTCATCTATGGAAACCAGAGCGTTAAATGGCTATATTCTGAAGTATCAATAGTCATTCTAGTCAATGAATATCACATCATTGTTACGCTAATCTTGTTACTCTAAACCAACAAGTACACGCACCATCACCAGTGCTACTTACAAGTAACTTGGCGACCAGTGCTACTTACAAGTAACTGGGCGACAATCACCAGTGATGATGTCGGCCCAAAAATAATCTTATCACCTTTTATTTTTTTTTTGGTAAAGGTAAGAATATATTAGGCTAATCAAAAGCGTACACAAAAGAAATCGAAGCACAAGCACCCGTACAAAAACAACCCTTCACCACAAACGACACTAATGTTGTAGGGGGTGCAGGGTTGACGAGAGAATTGTGCCAACGGGAAACAGGACAAGCCACAAAGATGTCAAAAACAGATCGAGCAACGGCAAACTAGAAGCTAACAACAATACAACCTAGCAATAAAGATCAAACAAGAGTTGACAAAGAGCATCCCAAGAAGCTAATATACGCCGATTATGGTCATCATCAGCACCTTGTATAGTAAGTGCTTTGTCCTGGACAGCTTTTGATAGATGCTTCTTCATCACCATGATATCCCGAGTCTTGTTCCTGAAGTTAATGTGGTTACGTTCCATCCAAATTTGATGGAAAAGGGCTGCAAAAGCAAATCTAGCAATGCATTGATGAAGTTGCTGGCCACCACAATATTTAATGGCTCGATGAAGGTTTTCCGGCCACGTTCTGTTCGTCCAAGGGATGTTGTACTTAGTCGCCTAAAACCGCACCAAAGAAGCTGTGATATTATAACCAAAGAAAAGATGATCAATAGAGTCCGGTCTACATCGGCAAAATGGGCAAACCCCTTCAGTAATACGATGATAGTTCAACAACAACACTTGTGTGGGTAATCTGTTCAGCATAACCAGCCACAGAAGGAAGGAACAATACAGGGTGATATGCCTATCCCATATAAAACGATGCCATGAAACTTGCCTTCCTTTACGTCGGATATCATCCCAAGCTGAAGAGATGGAGAAGGTCCTCGAAGGGTGACAGCTCCAAACTAGGTTGTCGCGCCTATTAGGAATAAGGACAGATGGGAAATCCGTCATAGAATTCAACCGAGATAGAGTTGCTGAAGGAGCAAAATTCCCTTCACAAAAGTCGCGAACCGAGGCTTTGTGAGGGATTCTAGAAAGATAAATGTCCCTAGCCGAGAAGTGCAAGACGAGTGGCCCCCTCATGTGCCAAGGATCAAACCAGAATGAAACATCTCCCTCACCGATCCTCCATTTAGCCCGAGCAAGGAACATCAGTCTGAGCTCCAAGATTTTCTTTCAAGACCAAGAACAAAAGGTCGGCGCCTTTGTCACCCAAAAGTTCTTGTTCTTGAGGAATGTAGAGTGAATCCATTTGTACCATATTGATTCTTTATCCGAAAGTAATAGCCAAATATGCTTCAGCATCATTGCTTGATTGCAATCCAAAAGACATTGAATCCCCAAGCCACCTTCATCTTTGGGTAGACAAACTTGGGACCGGGGAACTTTGGCCCCTCCTGCACCAAGATTAGGACCCTTCCAGAGGAATTGCTGTATGACTAATTATCTTATCACCTTTTATTAGTACTAAAGACTTTTAAGAACACCATTTTGGATTGGTCTTTCCAAGCTATCATGATATTCCCTCTTGGCATTTGTTCACTCATCTGTCAGAATAAGGTTTCTTGTCTTTGCTAATGGTGTAAGATCATTGATAATGGTAACTAATATCACCATCTATATTTGTCATAATGTATATTAGAACTTGAGATGGTTTTGTAATCATCAAAATACCATAGATATGTTTTCCAACACATAATAGTTTGCCAACCCAGCATCACCAATTTTAGCTTTAAACAAAGTCTCTCACATATCGCAAACTCGACTCATATTATTCTGTTCTTAGAGTAAATCACATTTTTTCCACACTTCATAGTCTGTCGTACAATCCATGAAAAGATGACGGATAAATATAACCATATTTCTCCATAAAAGAATACACAACACAACATTAGTGACTAGAGTAGCTGAATCTATAGGTAGTTATACTTCAAGCATTCTAGATTGACGATTAGCATAAATAAAAGTAGCAAGATCCACTGACCAACAAGGATAATTAATACCACCCAACTTGATTAAGATAGTGTAAGCTTGTCATACCATAAGTAACACTATGATAAGCACCGAAGGATCTTGAACTAGGACTAAAAGTAGGGGAAATTACACCAAACCAATAGACAAAGAGATTGCCGGATCAGTAGACATACAATAAATAATGAATAAAACACAATGTGGCACCACAACACACTGAGACACTATAGGATGAGATTCAAAGAAACTTTCACTTTTCGGATGTACTTTTGATTAACTGTAATTGTCTAGTCGACTACTTGAACAACCCTTGCATATGAGTAGTCGACTACTTGGGACCTTGTTGATTAATCAAGAATCACAACGACAAAAATCGCCATGGACATACATGAAACTCACCCAAACTACCACAACTTGGTGATCCATTCACCACAAACAACTTAACACCAATCAAAACATACCTTGAAGAAACAAACTCAAGGGAGAAAGAAAAAGGATGAACGATAAATGACTTAATTGTGGATCAATTTCCAACTATCTCTAGAGTAAAGAGATGCCAATGAACACCATAATAAGCACCGGAGAACTTGTCAATAAGTCAGCAAGAGGCAAGAGAGATAGAAGGACAAAAGATTCTTTCTTGCTATCGCAGCAAGGGTAAGAATCCTAATGGCAACTATGTGGTCATACGTTCTTTCTCACATAGGAATGTTTTACTTTTGATACCATGTTGTCTGTAAAACAGAGAATTCTTTATTATTGAGATAAAAAAAAGTATTTATATGCTTAGGTTAAGCCTTATACAACTATATGGGTCACATAGATAAATAGGCCCAACTTACTAAAAATATAAAATAATAAATAATTATTGACACCTAAATTTTGGTAATTTTTAATTATTTATTAGGAACTAACTTCAGTCCCTAGCAAAAAAATTTAAATAAATTTTCATATAGATGAGTTTAATTTTCTAAATTCATACATTTGCATTTAATCGAATCGATGGCAAAAACGGACTTGAAATTGATGCACGAACAAGCCCAATTCCCATAGAGAAATTTGGTCATCACAAGGGGGATTAAACTACAAGGCCCTAGGGCCTACTTCAAGTTCAATTTAGCCTATTAAACTCCAATTATGGAAAATACCTTTTAATTAAAAGCCCAATTAATTAGAAAAAAGCCTAATTAAATCTGAAAAGAACAGATAAGCTTACCAAGGAGGCCACAAGCCAGCCAAGCCAACTCAATGCGTTGGCTAGCCATTTGAGGATCAATTGAAAAGAAACCTTTCCTAGTGACCAAATTGCAAATATCCCAAACGTGGGGGACTAGTTTGTAAATAATCAAAACTTGCGTGAAACCCTAAATAAGTCTATTTAATCGTGCTTAAGCCTAAAAAATAAGGGTGGGAAAAATAATTTAGAAAACACGAGAGAGAGAGAGAGAGAGAGAGAGAGAGAGAGAGAGAGAGAGAGAGAGAGAGAGAGAGAGAGAGAGAGAGAGAGAGAGAGAGAGAGAGAGTTGAAACCCCTCTCAACTGTGCTTCATGCTCAAGCCATTGCCTAGGGGTGTGCAACCGGATTGATTTTACCCAAAAATTAGATCAGATCACCTAAAATATAGGTATGAGAATCGATTCTTGTTCAAACCAGTCTAGGTATAGGTTCTAATTTTTGGAAATTGGTTGGAACTGATATGGTTTCTAGTTTCAAGTGTAGACCTGCTCGGGAACTGAACTTATTTTATAATCAATTTTTAGCTACTCTTTAAAAAAAAAAGACTTAGTCTCACATGCCTTACCTCTTCTATTTTTGGTGGATTGTAATTCAAGTTACTCATATTAAAGATTGTTGCTTTTGGTGGATAATGAGTTTCATTATTTATCTTTTACTTTGAATCATTTCATTGCTACTCATATTATTTTCTTAATAAAATAAAATCAGAAAAAGATAAAAAAAAGGGGATCTCGAGTAGATCCTAGAACCGGAGTGAAAAAACATAGTAGGTTCCAAAATAGGTTTAAAGACAAAAAAGGTAGGTTTCAAATCTCAAAAATTGAGAATCGATTCTAACAAAGTAGACTTCAGGTTCTGGGCTTGGAATATATCCACTCGGATAATGCTCATCGCTATCGCTGCCCACCGTTAACTAAGGTAGTCTTTTCCTCTCCGTCTTAGTTGTGACGTCACATCTCTAGCTTGTGATCACTGGCTAAGTCATGAGCCTCCAACGATGCCACAATGAGCTCTTGGTTGCGCATCACCTACAACACCCAAGTGGTGCTCCCTTTAAAGAATCTCCCTTCGATGGCGATGAAGCTACCGATTCATGGACCTAGATGAGAAGCTATTGCTCCGAGCCCTCCTTACACTAACCAGTCGATCTTAACAAGCTTGTTGTTTTCTATGGGCCACCAAATTGCAAGTCACTGAGCAACACAATAACCCATATCCTGTATTGTCATGTTTGATTCTTCTTACAGGTGATTCAACATGTAAGCATTGCCTTTTCTTGACTAGGTCAAATGAGCAGTTGAGATAGGACAAAAAAAATTGAAAACTCAAAAGCAAAAAGGGAACATTGGGTTTTAGCTCTTTAGTACCTAGAGCTCAGTTTCATTGGTGGAATAAAACAAGAACGAAAAGAACATAGGAAGAAGGAAGAAGAAAGAAGAAGAGGAGGAAAGAAAAAGGGAGGGAAAAGGAAAGGGGTTTTTGCCATACGTTTTGCCAAGCCGTTTTGACACTGATTTGTAACGTTCGGCAAGTAATCACACTGCTCATTCATCTTATTGGAGTAGTTTTTGGATTAGGGCTTGAAGCTTAAGTATGGTGAAAT
Organism: Psidium guajava; assembly: GCA_016432845.1. Classification (NCBI taxonomy): domain Eukaryota; kingdom Viridiplantae; phylum Streptophyta; class Magnoliopsida; order Myrtales; family Myrtaceae; genus Psidium; species Psidium guajava. The sequence continues at coordinate 37,348,952 of CM028226.1, forward strand.
TTGAGTTGTATAGTCCAATTTTTGAGTTTTTGAGCTTTACGTTCTCTAGGAATTGATAGATTATGGTGTCAGGGAGCCATGGATTTTAAAGAGAATGGTTTTGAAGAAACAGTTCGGTTGGAACGAGAATTTGAATGTTTCACGCTTGAGTTCACTTTGTGAGCGGTTTGAATAATCACTTTGGTAGTGCGATTTGTTGGCGTGTAAGGGTTTTTTTGTTAGTATTTAAGTTTAGTTTAATTTATTTTTCATTGAGATAGAGTTTTACTTGATTTTGACATTGTTCCTCACTTATTTGTTAGGATCATGAGTTTGAAGTTTTGAGTATCATTTGTTATTTAGTCATAGGGGGTCCCAGGTGAGTGATATTATCTTTTGTTTGAGTTCATAAAACTCATTATCGAAAGTGATATGGATTATGTAGGTATGAGTTACGAAATGACATTTTTATTGCATAAAAAGCTAAATTGGGCATTTGCTACTTCTTGGTTATTTACAAATGTTTTAGAACACGTATTATGCAAGGTGTTGTGAGGAAATGTATCGCTTGGCGAAATAGTTTATGAATGGATTTGCGGATGGCATGAGAGATGTTTTGAGACTAGTATTTCTAGCGGATGAAATGTATTATGATAAGGTTATGGTTTTCCATTTATGAAATGTATTATGGTTTGTGTGATCAACTATGTATTCATTTTATGGTAGTGAAGGACGGTGGTTGGGTGTTCATGATTATGATTTGGACTGATCAAGAACTAAGTATTATATGACGACATGCGTCTCGTGGGAGCTACTTCTAGAGTCTTGTGGTTAAGGGCTAAGCGCTACAGATGATGCGAGTCACGTGGGAGTTACCTCAAGAGTCTTGTACTATATATCTATTAGTCAAGGGTTAAGTGCTACATGACGATGTGAGTCTCGTGGGACTTACCTCTAGAGCCTCGTACTGTATATGTATTGGTCAAAGATTAAGTGCTACATGGTGATGTGAGTCTCGTGAGAGCCACATCTAGAGCCTTGAGTTGGGTATTGAGCATGGAATGGACCTCTGAAATGTAATTTGACGAGATTAAGTATTGAACTAAACCATTAATACTTGCTTTGATATTATTCTTGTAAGTTGGTTATTCTAATTTTGGTATAAATGAGCTATGTCTTAAGTCTTAAATGTGTGACGTGAAGGTTTGATCAATTTAGAAGAGATATATTACTCACCGGGTTATGGTTGCTCATCCCTCTCATCTTACTTGCTTTTCAGGTTCCTCGGTTAGCGGCGAGTAAGGTGAGAGCCTCGCGAGGACTTTTGGTGGTAAGATTTTGGGTATGGTTTCAGAGAGTTTTACGTATGGTTGTTGATAGTTTGTTGCATTAGCTGAGTTCTAGTTGTACATATTCTTTTGTTTATCGATAAAAACTCTGATGTTGTAACCAACATGTTGGTTTGTCATGTATATATAGTTGGAGATATATCTTTTGATAATAGCTTCTCTTGGTTATTTTGAGGCTGTGTCCTTCGTGTAGAAGGATGGCTGTAATATCCCCTATTTTTGTTAGTTTCGGGGTGTGACAAGATGAAGGCATCCGCAATTTTTTTTGTTGCAAATTTTAGCAATGCCAAGCAACATTACAAGTGCCCTTATAGTGAGGCCATGGGAGTTCAGAGTCATGACCAAGTGCTATACCATCCGATCTTGTTAGTGTCGCTTTACATTGTGTCTGATCCACCACCGCGGAACCATCGTATCCACCTAGCTGGATGCCATCGCCCACAAGCCCTATCGTTGTTGCAAGTCCGATGTTACCGAGAACCCGAGTGTCTTGTTGTGAGGCGGGCCCTCACCAAGAGTGATGGACCATCCGCCGTTGTCCAATCGCCCTATGATGAATAGAGAACCAGTCGAACTACCGTGAGCCCTGCTATGAACTATAGTGCGCTGATCGACCCCACTGTTTGCAATCCACAAGTCAATCCACTAAGGTTCAAACTTGGAAAATCATCAAGATAAGGTAAATTTCTCATCTCGTTTGATTCAAAGTATTTGGCTGTCTAATCTGAATAAAATCGTTATCTGACGAAATCTTTTAAGCCGTATGGGATCAATTAGGAAAATCTTTTCTAATTTACAATCGTACAAATGAATTTAAATCAATCTATAAGGCTATAGATAGAATTATTGACATAGTGGGTATTTCGAATTCGATAGGTTGATTGATAAGGCGTTAGATCAATAATCAATTCAAAAGAAATCGCAAAACTATTCGAGTTGATTTATCGGCTTTCCTTATTTGAATTGATTTGATATGGATTGTTACTTTTTTTTTTTGCATATTTGATTGCATGTTTAAAATTCAAACGATATTGTAGGTACATAACTACTGCATACAGATTACATAGCATATCATTCTAGTTAGAATTGCATGTTGACACTTGATTGCATTCTAGTAGATAGATTTTCATGCTTAAAATAGTCAATTGTTAACAGGTTACGGTTTAGGTCAATTTTGATCCCTAAACTACGCTAAATAGCTATAGTTTAATAGGTATGTCATTAATTCTAAAAATAATAAAAGAATGTCATCTTTGCCATGTATTGCACGTTAGGATTTTATCGAATCGTATGTCATTAGGATAGTCATGTAGTTTGATTAATTTCATATGTATTCTTAGGTTAGATTGCATTTATTCATGTCATTACATTTACATTAAACTCATGCATTGCATATAGTTTAGATTCTATTTAAAATGTTGTTGACACCTGATTTTTAATCATTTTTTCTATTGCTAAAGTAATAAAAAAATTCATAAAAATTCATAAAATTGAAAAATCAACTTTGGGGACCTTAGCCAAGCCTAGGGAACCAATTTTGACCAAAAAACGATTTTTCATATTTTTAGTATTTTTACGTATTTTTTATTTATTTATTTTCGAAAATTAATAGAAAATCCATAAAAATTCATAAAATTGAAAAATCAACTTTGGGAACCTTAGCCAAGCCTAGGGAACCAATTTTGACCAAAAAATAATTTTTCATATTTTCGATATTTTTCGGTATTTTTATTTTCGAAAATTCATAAAAACAAAAAATTAAGAAAAATGAGAAAATTGAAGAATCAAGTTTGGAGCCTTGGCCAAGCTTAGGCAACTATTTTCGAACAAAAAAATAATTTTTTGTATTTATATATATTGTTTATATATTTTAGAAATTATAAGAATATTTAATAAATAATAGCATTTGAGGCTACAAAAATATATAAAAATAGTCAATATTTTTATTTTAATTCCCTTTTCATGTTGGCCATCACAAATTTAAAAAATCCAATTCGGGGTCGTGTATTCTTTCACGAGCATAACCTCGAACCGGGCCTAAAAAATTCAATTTGAGTCAATTTATTTTCATTTTTTCACTTTTAGGAGTTGTGACATTGTTCTCTAATATTTCAAATTTTTATATTGGCCCAAATTATACCCAGAATGACTCAATTGTGCAAAAGGGCTTTAATTAAATTCTGCATTATTTTCAGTGGCAAGAAATGAGCTTAAATTTGACATGTGGTGAATTTTGACTAAGTATAGGGAAGGTATGTCAAAAATTGTAAGGAGATTTGGACTTAAAGAAATATTTTTTCAGGGACTAAATTGTAAATACTTAAAATTCAGGGACTAGAGTGCAAATACCTAACTCTTGAGGGATTATTTTACAAATAACAAAAAGAAGAGTTAGTGGATAAATTAGAATAGAGAAGGGAAGATGGAGAAGAGGAGATGAAGAAGAGAAGTTGGAGAAGAATGGATGGAGAAAATAAGATAAGAATAGAGAAGAGAAGATGGAGATGAAGAAGAGTTAGTAGAGAAATTAGAATGGAAGATAAGAATAGAGAAGGGAAGATGGAGATGAAGAAGAGTTAGTGGAGAAATTAGAATGGGAGATAAATATGGAGAAGGGAAGATGAAGATGAAGAAGAGTTAGTGGAGAGATTAGAATGTGAGATAGAGATGGAGAATGGAAGATGAAAATGAAGAAGAGTTAGTGGAGAAATTAGAATGGGAGATAGAGTTAGTGGAAAAATTAGAATGGGAGATAGATGAGTAGATTATAAAAGGAGGAAGAAGTGAGATTGAGAGAGAAATTTTTTTGGGAGAGAAAATTTTGGATGTTTGAGAGGGTTTTGAGAGATTGAAGAAAAATTTGAGAGAGAAAAAAAAATACCAAAAGAGAGAGAATTTTGAAGATAATGGGAGTTTAAAGTTAGGGGTTATCATCACAAATTCTTTCATCGATCAACATAAATCAAGAGTTCATCCTCGTTAACGAGCAAACAAATTCGAGCTAAGTGTTTTTTATTTATTCATTTATTTGTGGTTTTAGTAGCAAATTAGCACAAATTGTATACACTTTCTCCTACCTCCATTTTTCCCATATTTTATGTCAGGAGAAGGATATCTCTACGTCAACGGCAAAAAATCTCGTAGAGATGCAAAAATCGCCCAAACAAGCTCCTAAGCTGTCCACCGATTTCTCAGTTGATTTGTGACTAAAAGTCCCTCTTAATTCAAAAGAGACTCTCTATATTGGGAACATAGAGAGCGAAAATCAATTATAGAAATCCCTCCCAAAAAAATGGGAGATAAGTACTCTTTCCACTCTTCTGGTTTTAGGTGCAGATTGGCATATATTTTGTATACTGACACTTCACTCTATTTTATGTCAGGAAGCCGCAGCTTTATATCAATGGTCAACCCTATAGAAGCACAAAATCGACTTGGAGGAGTCCTCAAGCGCGCACAAATTTCAAATTGTTGAATCAATTCGTTGTATTTTATTTTAAAGAATTCATACCCCAGAATGGAGAGGACAAAGTCCATCCGCAATTTAAATACCTGCACCATAAATCCCAAAGGGAAGAGCCAAGCCAATGCTTAGCCTCCCATTGGAGGTTTTTACTTACAGTAGTTAAATACCTGCAATTTAAATACCTGTACCTTAAATCCCAAAGGGAAGAGCCAAGCCAATGCTTAGCCTCCCATTGGAGGTTTTTACTTACAGTAGTTAAATACCTGCAACTTAAATACCTGTACCTTAAATCCCAAAGGGAAGAGCCAAGCCAATACTTAGCCTCCCATTGGAGGTTTTTACTTACAGTAGTTAAATACCTGCAACTTAAATACATGTACCTTAAATCCCAAAGGGAAGAGCCAAGCCAATGCTTAGCCTCCCATTGGAGGTTTTTACTTAGAGTAGTTAAATACCTGCAACTTAAATACCTGTACCTTAAATCCCAAAGGGAAGAGCCAAGCCAATGCTTAGCCTCCCATTGGAGGTTTTTACTTACAGTAGTTTAAATACTTGCAACTTAAATACTTGTACCTTAAATCCCAAAGGGAAGAGCCAAGCCAATGCTAGGCCTCCCATTGGAGGTGTTTATTCACTGTCATGTACTTCCTATAATTTAATTTTTGAATCATCAAACTCAAAAGATGAGTAGGTCGTAATACCGCACAGAAGTCGTTAACACACTCCCTCTTTCGGCTTCAGGGAATCTTTAACACTTAAAAAAATATAACAAATAAAAATATATACCATCAATGCATCCTATTTAAAAAGTGAAAACACAAAAGAGAATACCCTACTAGAGCCTTAGGAATAAACCAAGCCTGAGTTGCCGAATTAGGATATCCATGAAATTAAGGTACCGAAAGGGCATTAGTTTTAATTAACTAGTGTAACCAAGTCCCCGAGCTCATAATCTCTGGTTCGCAGGAATAAATTAGTTCTCCCGCTAATTTATTTAGGTTTCTAATCGACCTACCAAGAACGATTAGTGGCGACTCTAAATTTCAAAATCATTTAAACAAAAACCAAAGTTGCGATTCGGTAGGGCTTGGGAGGGTCCGCGTTAGGTTAGTCAAATCTAATTAACCTAATAATCCGTTAACCCCTTTAAAATTTAAAAATATTTTTAGAGGGTCGCGACAGCTTGGCGACTCCGCTGGGGACGGGATTTTTAAATTTTCGAAAAAAGATAACAATTGGAATACTTGAATTTTTTCGAAATTTTAAAAGTCTTAGTGGACTTAGGCCAATGAAAATTTCATGGATATCTCGCTTCTGGCGATCTTGTTTGGGACTCATTCTATATGTGTTATATGTTTTTGCAGGATGGGAGTTATAAGGGACGGAGTGTTTGGCTAACCCCTTTGTTTCGCAGGCTGGTGTTGGGTTTATTTGTTTAATTTCGCACATTTTTAGAAGCGCTGTTTTGATATCAATTGTTGTGCATGTCTTGCATACTCTGAGGATTACGACACCTGCACACACAAGCGTCTAAACCCAAGTCGCGAAATTCTTCCTAGAAAACCATAGATAGGGATCGAATATGCAAAGCTCTTGCATCGATTGCGCTCGGGTTGACCATATTTTATCCCGCTCATTATCTGAATTGACAATTCTTCCCATTGTGATTTGATTGCGCGGAGGGTAAGTTTGTCAATTCAGATAGTGGGGGCCTTTTTAGGTCCATACCTTGTCTCTCCTTCTTTTATTTTCTAGAGTCCACTCCTCACTTGAGTCATGCGCATGACTATGTGATTTGCATTTCTCCAAGGTAAAAGTAAATTCTCTAATTTTATCTTGTATTTATTTTCGGTCGGTCCATGCTAGGTGTTAGTCAGTTTTTGAGTTTGATATTACGACCATTCTTTTAAAAGAAAATAAAAATTAAATTGGTCCCTCATTTCTTTAAAAATTTTTTTTGAAAAAATGATGTGAAAAAATCCCTTCATGGGAATTTTATTAACCAATAAGGGATTTTTGTCATGTTTTTATTGCTTCAATAAAAATGAAATTTTCCTGAAAAAATTTTCCTCCGAAAATTTATTTCAATAAAAAGAAAAATTCCTTCAAAAAAAACTCTAGTAGACATCAAGTGATTTTATCACATTTTTCAAATTATAAAAACTTGCAAGAAAATTCTTCTCGAGAAATTCGCTCATGTTTTTCTAAGAATATTTTCTCTAAATAAAATTAGACTAATGTCTTGGGGGAATTGTATTGACTAATAAGAGATTTTTGTCATGTTTTTCTTACTTCAATAAAAATGAAATTTTCCTGACAAATTTTCCTCTGAAAATTTATTTCGATAAAAAGAAAAATTCCTTCAAATTTTTTTTTTGGTAAACATCAAGTGATTTTATCACATTCTTTCAAATTATAAAAACTTGCAACAAAAATATTTTCGAGAAATTCGCTCATGTTTTTCTAAGAAAATTTTCTCTAAATAAAATTAAACTAATGTCTCGGGGGAATTTTGTTAACCAATAAAGGATTTCTGTCATGTCTTTCCTGCTTCAATAAAAATAAAATTTTCCTGACAAATTTACCTCTGAAAATTTATTTTGATAAAAAGGAAATTCCTTCAAAAATTTTAGTAAACGTCAAGAGATTTTGTCACATTCCTTTAAAAAAAATAATAAAAAGAGTAATAAATCTGCAAAAAAATTCTGCATCAGAAATTAACCCATTTCTTCCTAAGAAATTTTTTTCTCTGATTTCTCTATAAAATAGAAAAAATCAAATTGGACTAATATAGGAGTCATGGACCGACATTCCTTGTGTCGCATACTAATTATATCCTTTTCTTTTGCAAGGAGATCCTAGATACCCCAGACGGGTGTAAAAATTAAGTTCAATAATATATCAAGAATCATCTTCAAAAATACCAAAAGACGAAAAACACCAAGGCTTCAACCGTTAATTCAGGGGGGCAAACGAACACTGTCCATCTTTGACAGACAGAGTTGTGTCAATCCGTAAACTTGTATGGGCAGTGTATTCTGATATGACGTTGGATTTATACTGATTAAACACGGGGGTATTGTTAACACCTGATTTTTAATCATTTTTTTCTATTGCTAAAGAAATAAAAAATCCATAAAAATTCATAAAATTGAAAAATCAACTTTGGGAACCTTAGCCAAGCCTAGGGAACGAATTTTGACCAAAAAATAATTTTTCATATTATATATATTTTAATTTTTTTTAAAAAAAATAAAAAAATATTTGAAAATTTTGGAAAAATAACATTTGAGGCCAAAAAATACACAAAGATAGTTAATATTTTTATTTTAAATCTATTTTCATATTGACTATCGCAAATTCAGAAAAATCCAATTCGAGTCACGTGTTCCTTCACGAGTATAATCTCGAATCGGGCCTAAAAAAATTTAATTTGAGTCAACTTATTTTTAACTTTCACTTTTTATGAGTTGTGACATTGTCTTCTAATATTTTAAATTTTCATCTTGGCCCAATTATACCCAGAATGACTTAATTTTGCAAAAGGGCTTTAATTAAATTATGCATTATTTTCAGCGACAAGAAATGAGCTTAAATTTGACATGTGGTAAATTTTGGTGTGTCAAAAATTGTGAGGAGATTTGGACTTAAAGAAATATATTTTTTTCAGGGACTGAATTGTAAATACTTAAAATTCAAGGACTAGAGTGCAAATACCTAACTCTTGAAGGATTATTTTACAAATAATAAAAAGAAGAGTTAGTGGATAAATTAGAATAGAGAAGGGAAGATGAAGAAGAGGAGATGAAGAAGAGAAGTTGGAGAAGAATGGATGGAGAAAATAAGATAAGAATAGAGAAGGGAAGATGGAGATGAAGAAGAGTTAGTAGAGAAATTAGAATGGAAGATAAGAATAGAGAAGGGAAGATGGAGATTAAGAAGAGTTAGTGGAGAAATTAGAATGGGAGATAAATATGGAGAAGGGAAGATGAAGATGAAGAAGAGTTAGTGGAGAGATTAGAATGTGAGATAGAGATGGAGAATGGAAGATGAAAATGAAGAAGAGTTAGTGGAGAAATTAGAATGGGAGATAGAGTTAGTGGAAAAATTAGAATGGGAGATAGATGAGTAGGTTATAAAAGGAGGAAGAAGTGAGCTTGAGAAAGGATTCTTGAGAGAGAAAATTTGAAGTGTTTGGGAGGATTTTTTTTGGAGAGAAAATTTTGGATGTTTGAGAGAGTTTTGGGAGATTGAAGAAAAATTTGAGAGAAAGAAAATACCAAAAGAGAGAGAATTTTGAAGATGATGGGAGTTCAAAGCTAGGGATTATCATCACAAATTCCTTCATCGATCAATATAAATCAAGAGTTCATCCTCGTCAACGAGCAAGCAAATTCGAGCTAAGTGTTTTTATTTATTCATTTGTTTATGGTTTTACTTGCAAATTAGCACAAATTGTATACACTTTCTCCATCTCCTTTTTCTTCCATATTTTATGTCAGGAGAAGGATATCTCTACGTCAACAGCAAAAATCTCGTCGAGATGCAAAAATCGGCCCAGACAAGCTCCTAAGCTGTCCACCGATTTCTCAACTGATCTGTGACTAAAAGTCCCTCTTAATTCAAAAGAAACTCTCTATATTGGGAACATAGAGAGCGAAAATCAATTATAGAAATCCCTCCCAAAAAAATGGGAGATAAGTACTCTTTCTACTCTTCTGGTTTTAGATGCAGATTAGCACATATTTTGTATACTAACACTTCACTCTATTTTATGTCAGGAAGCCGCAGCTTTATATCAATGGTCAACCCTATAGAAGCACAAAATCGACTTGGAGGAGTCCTCAAACGCGCACAAATTTCAAATTGTTGAATCAATTCGTTGTATTTTATTTTAAAGAATTCATACCCCAGAATGGAGAGGACAAAGTCCATCCGCAATTTAAATACCTGCACCATAAATCCCAAAGGGAAGAGCCAAGCCAATGCTTAGCCTCCCATTGGAGGTTTTTACTTACAGTAGTTAAATACCTGCAACTTAAATACCTGTACCTTAAATCCCAAAGGGAAGAGCCAAGCCAATGCTTAGCCTCCCATTGGAGGTTTTTACTTACAGTAGTTAAATACCTGCAACTTAAATATCTGTACCTTAAATCCCAAAGGGAAGAGCCAAGCCAATGCTTAGCCTCCCATTGGAGGTTTTTACTTACAGTAGTTAAATACCTGCAACTTAAATACATGTACCTTAAATCCCAAAGGGAAGAGCCAAGCCAATGCTTAGCCTCCCATTGGAGGTTTTTACTTACAGTAGTTAAATACCTGCAACTTAAATACCTGTACCTTAAATCCCAAAGAGAAGAGCCAAGCCAATGCTTAGCCTCCCATTGGAGGTTTTTATTTACAGTAGTTTAAATACTTGCAACTTAAATACATGTACCTTAAATCCCAAAGGGAAGAGCCAAGCCAATGCTAGGCCTCCCATTGGAGGTGTTTATTCACTGTCATGTACTTCCTATAATTTAATTTTTGAATCATCAAACTCAAAAGATGAGTAGGTCGTAATACCGCACAGAAGTCGTTAACACACTCCCTCTTTCGGCTTCAGGGAATCTTTAACACTTAAAAAAATATAACAAATAAAAATATATACCATCAATGCATCCTATTTAAAAAGTGAAAACACAAAAGAGAATACCCTACTAGAGCCTTAGGAATGAACCAAGCCTGAGTTGCCGAATTAGGATATCCATGAAATTAAGGTACCGAAAGGGCATTAGTTTTAATTAACTAGTGTAACCAAATCCCCGAGCTCATAATCTCTGGTTCGCAGGAATAAATTAGTTCTCCCGCTAATTTATTTAGGTTTCTAATCGACCTACCAAGAACGATTAGTGGCGACTCCAAATTTCAAAATCATTTAAACAAAAACCAAAGTTGCGATTCGGTAGGGCTTGGGAGGGTCCGCGTTAGGTTAGTCAAATCTAATTAACCTAATAATCCGTTAACCCCTTTAAAATTTAAAAATATTTTTAGAGGGTCGCGACAGGTATATTTAATGTATTGCAGAGGATCCCGCGTCTTTTGAAAGACAATATGGATTATATAATCAGAAACCATGAAATAAGTACCTTAACCTGATTAAATCAACCAGAGACCGGTCTTAAAATTTTCTCGGATCCGAAACACGCGGAGGGTTTTAGAGGACCGAGGTTTTATTAATGAACGTGGCCCACGGACACTCCCCCGATGCTACAGGTGCCCGATACATACGAGTGGACGCCGAAAGCAACAAAACACGGTTGAAGTGGAGCACGCAACAAATGGCCGAATTTATTGGCACATTGATCGAGTGGTGGCAGCTTTATTAATTTACATGATTGAACGCGGGTCTCTAGGCGGCTGGTGGAAAGCCACACTGAATGCGTCTCTAATGTTCTTGATATCATCGTCTACCGCAACCCATGAGAGCATCATGAAGAAGATTAAACCTAGACGAATACGTCTACTTAATTTCATCGCACGTTCTCGCTTTTTGTCGATGTCCAAAATTAATGCACAAGCTAGAAGTAATCATTTCCCTTTCCCCCATATTAAATGCTCGGAGCCGTTAATCGCACCAAACTTGAAAAAATTAATATCGAGACGAAATCCGCGTAAATATGAAGGGTAAATCCGTATCGTTCCAATTTACCCTTAAATTGCTCTGGTTTTAAATTTGATCCCTTCTATTTTCAGGAATTTGCAAAAGCGACTCGAGAATACAGTCGTATTCAAAAACCAAATTTCCTGGTCGGGCTAAATTGGGGGCAAATCAACTCATGGACATTACCACGGGATGGACAGCTTCGGTTAAAGAAAAATACAAGCGAAAGATCCGAACAATCTCAGACATGGGTAATTCTGTATCGTTCTAATTTACACATAATCATCTCAAGTCTCGAATTGTTTTATTCCATTCTTAACAGGGATTGCAAATTACCTCGAGAAAATACCGTAACATGGCCCAAGGTGATACAACAAGGCTGCGTTATCCCCAAGGATTAACCTTTGAAAGGAAAGCCTCATGGACACCTACGGTCCAATGGACCGAATGGTTTGAGGGGATGACAGTAGGTCCGAAATGTCCCGAGTTCGATCCCCAAGGGTGGGGAATGTTGTAAGTATTATAAATAAATGAAACAACTTTTTGTGCATTTCTTTTTGCAAACAGGAATACTCGACAAGTAATATCAAAGTCAGTATTTTACCATAGTCTTGCCATAATGGTGAGGCGCCCAACAAAAGTCGAGGAAAATTCAATCCAGCAAAACTGGTAAAAGACTCGTGCAAGGCATTCAAGACGAAGGATAAATCAGTATCGTTTCCAATTTATCCCTTTTAATACTGGCTGACATGTCTCCTTTTCTTTTTATAGGAAATATTTATACTAACATTTAACATGTTGAAGGAGACAAATCCCAAAAGAAATTATGATCATCTGACAAGATCTATTTTGGTGAAAAATGGGGCAAATTAATCACAAGTTCTGAAACAAAAAAAGCAAATACGTCTTCCTTATCTCGTTTGATTTCAAGAATAATTTCTCTGCTTTTTGCAGGGGCATTCAACCGCTAAACCACGGCAGTCGCTATTATTAAGCAAACTGAAATGCTCCATCACCCATATGCTTCATCGCACAGGGGCAAAGTTGAGATGAACCGCCCCTCGACATAAGAAGTAAGCTTCCCAATTTGTTCGGTCCGCCCACATACCAGGGGCAATTCAAATCCGCCCATATTTGCACATTATATAAACACACATTATGCTAAAAAATTGTCATATCTGCATTGTGTTTACACAGTTCATGAATTATGCATGACCATTCCGCGTGTTTAATTTACCAACTCCAACTTAGAGCATAAACTGCACAGGAGACATCAAATGTGCAGAATGGGGCATGACAGGATGAGGAAAGGAAAACTATTTCCACACAAGTCTAACATTTTAATCTACGGATAAACAGCATTTCCCCAGAGTGAGAGAAAACCCCTTCGGACTAAAGTCCCCCATTCAGATTACATTCGAGGCGTTCATATTATGAGAACCTCCTTAAATAGAATTGGTAATGCAAACTTGACAGAATAGTTTTGCATGATCCACATTTTGATTGATTGCATCATGAGTTATCACACAGACTACTTCTAATCATTGCCAACTTAGCTGAACAATTTTGTATGAACCAATGAACGCATTGATGAAAATGCTTGCACATGTTAGCTCTAACATTGCCTGACAGGCAACACATTCCCGGTGTTTGAGTTACCTTCCAAAGTCTTGAAATTCATTCGGCGATTATTGAATGAACAAGCCTGGTTGTCGAGAAGACACCAAGCATTTCTTCCAAATTCTCAGGTAAGTATATCTTCAACCTGAACCTTTCAAGAGAATGAATTCTGACGGTTGTTGGGGTACTCGAATCCATTGCGGTATATACAGGTATCCACCTTATTCAATAAAGCATGATTTGTCTCAAGGACAGAATTGTTCGAGACCTTTTGATCTCTGCCTCTTTGATTTATTCCTAAAGCGACAAGAGAATATAATTTGGGTTTGAGCTTCCGCAGGATTCCTGGTCTCCCCAGATTTCAGAATGGCACCCTTTGAGGTACACCAAGCTCTTCTTACAGGCAAACTAAGTCCTTCTTACAGGCATAAAGTCCTTCTTACAGGCAAACCAAGTCCTTCTTACAGGCATAAAGTCCTTTTTACAGGCAAATCAAGTCCTGCTTACAGGCAAACAAAGTCCTTCCTACAGGCAAAGCAAGTCCTTCTTATAGGCAAATCAAGTCCTTCTTACAGGCACAAAGTCCTTCTTACAGGCAAATCAAGTCCTTCTTACAGGCATAAAGTCCTTCTTACAGGCAAATCAAGTCCTTCTTATAGGCACAAAGTCCTTCTTACAGGCACAAAGTCCTTCTTACAGGCATAAAGTCCTTCTTACATGTAAACAAAGTCCTTCTTACAGGCAAACAAAGTCCTTCTTACAGGCAAATTAAGTCCTTCTTACAGGCACAAAGTCCTTCTTACAGGCAAAGTAAGTCCTTCTTACAGGAAAATCAAGTCCTTCTTACAGGCAAATCAAGTCCTTTTTACAGGCAAATCAAGTCCTTCTTACAGGCAAATTAAGACCTTTTTACAGGCATTAAGTCCTTTTTACAGGCACGAGTCCTTTTTACAGGCACCAAGTCCTTTCTACAGGCACCAAGTCCTTCTTACAGGTATCTCCATGGGGTGACCTACCATACGGGTCAAATCTCAATCAAAATTTAATCAGTAGAATCCTTTTATTAGGAATCTACCATGGTACGACCCACCATACGGGTCAAATGGTATGACCCACCATACGGGTCAAATTTTAATTCAATTTTTAATCAGTAGAATCTTTTTATTAGGAATCTACCATGGGTTGATCCACCATACGGGTTCAAGTTCAACCACCCTAAAGTTTTTTTTATATAACGAATCCTTAGGTTCTCATTTCATTTTCAGTGGAACATTCATGTCACGACTCTTTTTATTTCCTTGTATTGAGTCAATTAGAATTCAGGTGTCATCTCGTCTTTGAAATGAACCTCTACCGAGCTTCCTTTCAAAGAGGGGCAGCTGTTGACACCTGATTTTTAATCATTTTTTCTATTGCTAAAGTAATAAAAAAATTCATAATAATTCATAAAATTGAAAAATCAACTTTGGGGACCTTAGCCAAGCATAGGGAACCAATTTTGACCAAAAAATGATTTTTCATATTTTTAGTATTTTTACGTATTTTTTTATTTATTTATTTTCGAAAATTAATAGAAAATCCATAAAAATTTATAAAATTGAAAAATCAACTTTGGGAACCTTAGCCAAGCCTAGGGAACCAATTTTGACCAAAAAATAATTTTTCATATTTTCGATATTTTTCGGTATTTTTATTTTCGAAAATTCATAAAAACAAAAAATTAAGAAAAATGAGAAAATTGAAGAATCAAGTTTGGAGCCTTGGCCAAGCTTAGGCAACTATTTTCGAACAAAAAAATAATTTTTTGTATTTATATATATTGTTCATATATTTTAGAAATTATGAGAATATTTAATAAATAATAGCATTTGAGGCTACAAAAATATATAAAAATAGTCAATATTTTTATTTTAAATCCCTTTTCATGTTGGCCATCACAAATTTAAAAAATCCAATTCGGGGTCGTGTATTCCTTCACGAGCATAACCTCGAACCGGGCCTAAAAAATTCAATTTGAGTCAATTTATTTTCATTTTTTCACTTTTAGGAGTTGTGACATTGTTCTCTAATATTTCAAATTTTTATATTGGCCCAAATTATACCCAGAATGACTCAATTGTGCAAAAGGGCTTTAATTAAATTCTGCATTATTTTCAGTGGCAAGAAATGAGCTTAAATTTGACATGTGGTGAATTTTGACTAAGTATAGGGAAGGTATGTAAAAAATTATAAGGAGATTTGGACTTAAAGAAATATTTTTTCAGGGACTAAATTGTAAATACTTAAAATTCAGGGACTAGAGTGCAAATACCTAACTCTTGAGGGATTATTTTACAAATAACAAAAAGAAGAGTTAGTGGATAAATTAGAATAGAGAAGGGAAGATGGAGAAGAGGAGATGAAGAAGAGAAGTTAGAGAAGAATGGATGGAGAAAATAAGATAAGAATAGAGAAGAGAAGATGGAGATGAAGAAGAGTTAGTAGAGAAATTAGAATGGAAGATAAGAATAGAGAAGGGAAGATGGAGATTAAGAAGAGTTAGTGGAGAAATTAGAATGGGAGATAAATATGGAGAAGGGAAGATGAAGATGAAGAAGAGTTAGTGGAGAGATTAGAATGTGAGATAGAGATGGAGAATGGAAGATGAAAATGAAGAAGAGTTAGTGGAGAAATTAGAATGGGAGATAGAGTTAGTGGAAAAATTAGGATGGGAGATAGATGAGTAGATTATAAAAGGAGGAAGAAGTGAGATTGAGAGAGGAATTTTTTTGGGAGAGAAAATTTTGGATGTTTGAGAGGGTTTTGAGAGATTGAAGAAAAATTTGAGAGAGAAAAAAAATACCAAAAGAGAGAGAATTTTGAAGATAATGGGAGTTTAAAGTTAGGGGTTATCATCACAAATTCTTTCATCGATCAACATAAATCAAGAGTTCATCCTCGTCAACGAGCAAACAAATTCGAGCTAAGTGTTTTTTATTTATTCATTTATTTGTGGTTTTAGTAGCAAATTAGCACAAATTGTATACACTTTCTCCTACCTCCATTTTTCCCATATTTTATGTCATGAGAAGGATATCTCTACGTCAACGGCAAAAAATCTCGTAGAGGTGCAAAAATCGCCCAAACAAGCTCCTAAGCTGTCCACCGATTTCTCAGTTGATTTGTGACTAAAAGTCCCTCTTAATTCAAAAGAGACTCTCTATATTGGGAACATAGAGAGCGAAAATCAATTATAGAAATCCCTCCCAAAAAAATGGGAGATAAGTACTCTTTCCACTCTTCTGGTTTTAGGTGCAGATTGGCATATATTTTGTATACTGACACTTCACTCTATTTTATGTCAGGAAGCCGCAGCTTTATATCAATGGTCAACCATATAGAAGCACAAAATCGACTTGGAGGAGTCCTCAAGCGCGCACAAATTTCAAATTGTTGAATCAATTCGTTGTATTTTATTTTAAAGAATTCATACCCCAGAATGGAGAGGACAAAGTCCATCCGCAATTTAAATACCTGCACCATAAATCCCAAAGGGAAGAGCCAAGCCAATGCTTAGCCTCCCATTGGAGGTTTTTACTTACAGTAGTTAAATACCTGCAACTTAAATACCTGTACCTTAAATCCCAAAGGGAAGAGCCAAGCCAATGCTTAGCCTCCCATTGGAGGTTTTTACTTACAGTAGTTAAATACCTGCAACTTAAATACCTGTACCTTAAATCCCAAAGGGAAGAGCCAAGCCAATACTTAGCCTCCCATTGGAGGTTTTTACTTACAGTAGTTAAATACCTGCAACTTAAATACATGTACCTTAAATCCCAAAGGGAAGAGCCAAGCCAATGCTTAGCCTCCCATTGGAGGTTTTTACTTAGAGTAGTTAAATACCTGCAACTTAAATACCTGTACCTTAAATCCCAAAGGGAAGAGCCAAGCCAATGCTTAGCCTCCCATTGGAGGTTTTTACTTACAGTAGTTTAAATACTTGCAACTTAAATACCTGTACCTTAAATCCCAAAGGGAAGAGCCAAGCCAATGCTAGGCCTCCCATTGGAGGTGTTTATTCACTGTCATGTACTTCCTATAATTTAATTTTTGAATCATCAAACTCAAAAGATGAGTAGGTCGTAATACCGCACAGAAGTCGTTAACACACTCCCTCTTTCGGCTTCAGGGAATCTTTAACACTTAAAAAAATATAACAAATAAAAATATATACCATCAATGCATCCTATTTAAAAAGTGAAAACACAAAAGAGAATACCCTACTAGAGCCTTAGGAATAAACCAAGCCTGAGTTGCCGAATTAGGATATCCATGAAATTAAGGTACCGAAAGGGCATTAGTTTTAATTAACTAGTGTAACCAAGTCCCCGAGCTCATAATCTCTGGTTCGCAGGAATAAATTAGTTCTCCCGCTAATTTATTTAGGTTTCTAATCGACCTACCAAGAACGATTAGTGGCGACTCTAAATTTCAAAATCATTTAAACAAAAACCAAAGTTGCGATTCGGTAGGGCTTAGGAGGGTCCGCGTTAGGTTAGTCAAATCTAATTAACCTAATAATCCGTTAACCCCTTTAAAATTTAAAAATATTTTTAGAGGGTCGCGACAAATGTGAAATCAAAAAGAGAATAAATTGCTTGGCGCATGCTCTCTGCATCCATTTATCTTGAGTTTTATGTGTTTTATTTAAGGGTTAATACCAAGGAAAACCCTAAATTGGTACACCTGTGACAAATTTACCCCAAACTATTTTTTTGACTACAAAAACCATAAACTGGTACAATTGTAATAAATTTACCCCAAATTGATGCACTTGTGATAAATTTACTGTCCGTTAGTTTTCGTTAAATTACTGAGTTGGATAGCACGTGACAGTTCATGGATATGACAATTTGAGTTTTTTTACCCTCTGCTTATTATAGATGTATCAATTTGATGCACTTGTGATAAATTTACTGTCCGTTAGTTTTTTTACCCTCTGCTTTTTAACCCAATTTATCGAAGGCTAAATTTGTCACATATATAACAATTTAGATTTTTCATGGTAAAAAAAATTAGTTAGGGTAAATTTGTCACAAATGTACTAGTTTAAGATTTTTTATAGTAAAAAAAATAGTTTGGGATAAATATATCATAAATGTATCAGTTTGGAGTTTTTCGCGGTATTAATCATTTATTTAATTGATTGCGCACACGCATGTTAGCCTATGCCCTAATGATTTACATTTATATAAATCAAGTTGCATACTTAAATATTTTCATAAACAAAACGAAATGCTACTGAAAGGGCGTTAGAGTAATTTGGCTCAATTAAGTCCTCAAATTCAAAATCTCTAGTTCATAGGAGTAGAATAGTTATCTCACTATTTTATTTGGGTGTCTAATCGACTACCATAAATAGATTAGTGCCGACTCTAAAGTTAGATATTTTTCATGTTAAGGCATAAATTCTAAGTTGTGATTTGGTATGGACTTGAGAGAGTCTAAGTTAACTTAATTGAATAATTAGCTTATGAATCCATTCACCTGAATTGAATGAAAATTTAGGTCGCGACAATAATAAACTCGACAAGCCCCAAAGATCATTGTGAGAGTATGAATAAAGGAAATGGTTTCGACAGTTTATAGGTTTGTGAGAGAAAATTGGTTCAATGATATTTGGCTAATTCACAAAATTCACACTAAAATAAAGATAGACTTTTATTTAAAAATAACTTTGGAAACAAGAACTTTAAATATTGAAAGTCGGATGACATGGCCTATAGTGCCACGGCATAATATCGTCATGCTTATGAACGGTAATAGATTCAAAATAACTACCCTAAACTTGTCTACTCGAACTTGTTCCATCTGGAAAGAAATAGAGTCATCCACTCTCTCTATTATTGCCAATTGTCTTTCCCAAGGTCAGGTCCTAAAACTTACAATAAGGTAAGAAAAAGAAAGCTTGACACTTTTGATTAGAGGTTATCTTACTAACAGGCAGTGAGTCACAAGAAAACTTTGGGACATGAAGAATATTATGAAGTGTGACTATAGGTGAGAGTTTGATGGATCTTGTTCCAGCTATAACCAAAAGAGAACCATCAGCAATTTTGATTTTTTTTTTATTTCCTGCACACTAACAATAGGTAGAAAAGTTCGTATGAACGCCCGCCCAGACACCTTCGATAAAAAAAAAATAGGTAGAAAAGAGTTTTGAATAACCTATCATATAATCGGTTGTTCTTGAATCGAGAATCCAAGGATATTATAAATATTAAAAGTTTTGTACGGCACTCACTTTTATATAAAAAATTTTCACTGGATTATTCAGTTGCCACATTGAAGAAAAATGATCACTTAAGTGCCGCCAACAACAAATTATGGCTTAAACGCCTACGTGGCTTTTTAAATTATTTTTTTGGCTCATGTGTGGCATCTTTAAAAGAAATTGAAGTCCAATGTGAAATTAAATTATTATTTTTTGGTTTTTGGGGATCTCTCTCTCTCTGGAGTTGAAAGAGAAAGCTCTGTTTTCACGATAAACAGAGCAAAGCCTCAGCCTATGATTCGCATCCATAATGCTCCATTCCTCGTTCGCCAAAGCTCGACGAAATCCGAAGCATGGGCGAAGCAGGGACCCGTTCTTCGAGCTTTGGAGGAGGAGGAGGCCCCTCGTAGTGAAGATGAGAGCATGAGGGGAGGATTGAAAACAAGGCTTTGCAGGGACGATGAAGACATGGCCGGCGAGACAAATCGGTTGAATCCACATCTTTGCGGAACCTCGAGGAGTTCTTGAAGATCGTGACATAGCCGATGGGCAACCGCATCGTCGACAACCACGAGAAGCTTTGCATAATGCTTCTCCCCTTGCTTTGCTTCAAGAATCACCTTGAACTAGAACACCAATCATTGAATTATTTAATGACCTCAAATCGATTTTTTTTCTCTCTCTCTCTCTCTCTCTCTTGCAGATAATTACCTGCAATTTTACAGGTAATTTCAATGTAAGATTAGGGTTTGCTTCGAGGCCTTTATTTAGCCCTACTTTGTCAATCTGGGGGAAAGAGCAAACAACGTTGTTGTTTTTCTTCTTGAAGAGCTCAAGTTGCGGCCGCCAAATTAGGGTTTATATTTTGGACGTCAAACATGTAAACAACATTGGTCGGGACTATTAAAGCTGACTGAGCATGCCGGCGAGTCAAGTGGGTCGAAAATTTTAATAAAATATGACTATGTCGGATTTCCGGCAACCTAAATCGAAGATAGCACTCAAGTGATCGTATTTTATTTTATTTTTATTTTAAAAATGGCACCTAAATGATTTGGGAAAACAAAAATTGGCACAAAAGTAACCGTTGTATGAAACTTTTGACACTTCTAATGTTATTATACTGCTTTTTATATGAGGACATCGGTACAAAGATAGTTGCCTTTATGGGCTAAAGAACTAGATGTAATTAAAGAAGGTTGAAGGAGTTTGCAAAGGTGCCTTAACTGTTCCTTTGTGAATAGAATCGAATCTGACTTGATTTGCTCTTCCTCACTTTGTCCTTGGAACTTACGACCATCGCTACTGCTTCTTCTCTTCCAACTTTCTTTCGTACAATTTCCCATACATTTTTCAATAGGTCCCTTTGGTATGTCATGATTTCTTACAATGTGCACACCATGGTTTCTTCCTCCTGAATTCCTCAAAATTAGGCCCACAAGATACAACTGCAAAATCTTTGGATATAGAGTTGACACTTGTTTCCAAATATATAGCATCCTTCACCTCCGAGATTTTTCCCTTCTAACTTCAGGGAAAATCTCCCGGATGGATTGTAGAGGCTTTTGACCAAGGCCTCTCACCTCATTCAAGCTTCGATTAAGGCTTGCTAGAAACATGTATACTCTATCATTCTCTTCTCTCTTCCTTTGTCTCTTACAATCAACAAGACTTTCCCATGTATCATCATGGCATTGATCAAATTAGAATACGTTTATCTCACATCGTTCCACATATCTTTAGCGGTCATAAGGAATAGGTGCGGTTTTCCAATTGCTGGCTCCATAGAATTTATTAGCAAACCATCGCTAAGGAGCTCTTTGATGTTTAAGTCTGCCAATAGAGAGTGCTTTCGATTGGTTCCATTTCCTCGTCCATCAAGTTGGCCTGGCTTCCCCTTGCCATCAATTACTGACTCACCGATTGAATCATTGAGCCCACTCCACTAAATCGGTGAACTGTTAATAGCAAGTTGCAATTCTGGAAGAATTGCTCTCCATCACTGCTCGATTGTGCAGAGAGATTAGTTGGGTTGTTCTCTGGCATGACACCCGAAGAAGCGGTGTCCCCACTAGCTTCGGTCATTGCCGTTTCCACCATAGTAGGAGCCATATAAATCTTCAGCTTTGATACCATGTGGATTTCAAAAAAGAAAAGTAATTTTCCTCTGTTCTTATTGCTTATCAAACTTAGAATATAACGTACAAATAACGCCTAGGAAGCAAGAAAATAGGAGCAGAATGGAAACAAATTTCCTATTTTCTAATTCTTGTGATTTACTGCCTTATTCTGAGGATTTAGAAATAAAAGGAAATATAATAAATGAAAACAAATTAACTTCCTATCTCGTGATTTCTCCTAATTCTTCCACACATATAAACAGACACCTCCACGTGGAGGATTTTATAACTGGTTGTATGAAAAGCGTTGGATTTAGGCGGCACGGAGAATCCAACGATTGGCGAGAACGGATCAATCACTGTCTGAATGTAAACATAAAGAATCCATCTGTTTCGCAAAAAAATTCATGTTTTGTAGCACATTTTCTAAATGGATGGACAAAAAATATGCTCATCATCTACGAAAAAAAATAGGCATAAATTATTGTCGATAAAGAAAGTTTGAAACAATTGGAATACCTTTTTAAAGCGTGCTTTTTCCAGTCTTATGGCTTGAACACTTCCACAAATAATATTCTGACCATATTACCCTTATCTTTTTCAAGTTTTTGCATGCTCAAATGTGGGGCCCATTTGGGGTTCGTTTTTTATTTATTTGTTTCTTACGATTTCTTCCACTTGTTTCCTTTTTCATGTCCTTCCATTCTCCATCGTATCCCCTGACATAGTGAAATTATATTAGGGGTAACATAAAGGATTAGGGCCGTCCAATTTAAAAATGGACGGCCCAAATTGATCGATTCAAAATTTTAAAATTCCCGTCGAAAATTTTCTCCTCTTTTAAAAAGCTAATGTGGATCAATTTGGGCCGTTCTAGGCCGTCCATTTTGAATTAGACGGTTCGGATTGGATAATGTTACCCCTAACATTATGTTAGGGGATCCAAACACATCATACTTCGCTCACATGCTTCATTCTCCTGGATCCGGATCCCCTGACATAGTGCAACTATGTTAGGGGTGACATAACAGATTGGGCCGTTCAATTCAAAAATGGACGGCTCAAATTGATCAATTTAAAATTTTAAAATTCCCGCCAAATTTTTTTTCCTCTTTTATAAAGATGATGTGGATCAGTCTGGGCCATTCATTTTGAATTGGATGGCCCAAATTGGATAATGTCACTTCTAACATTATGTTAGGGGATCCAAACACTCATTCTCCCTCTATAACGGCGTCATCTCTGGTCTTGGTTCTCTCGCTCCGCTTCTTCTTCTATGTCCACTGCTCGGCCTATCAAACAGCGAAGACCTACATCACCCGCGCGGGCTCCCATTCCAAGCCGTCCATTTCCCCACCCGCTACCACAGGTGCACCTCCGAGTTCCCTGATCACTCCCCCTGGTCCTGGAGAGCAACTCTGGGCCGGTGCCTTAATGCTGGAAGGGCGTTTGCCAAAAGGGTGTCCATTTCTCTTCGAGAACCTACAATCGAAAGATCGTCGGACCGAGATTTTTTTAATGGGATGAGGCCTCCAGAAGATCTGCAGATCCAGTGACTGGCATCGACCAGACGGTCAAGTTCACTTGATTCATTTGATAATTGGAGAGCATGAGATGATTTAGTCCCATACTGTGAAAGAGAATGTGAGTGAAGTACCGACAGAGAATAAGGTGAAGTGCCTTCTTGGTTGAGTAACGCGTCCTGGGATTTGTTTTCTTGGGATCAGTTTCCTGTGGATCAGATTCACTGGCAACTCAAGGTAAGGATCTCCACTGACGGCTGCGTCGGGGTGATGGAGGCCGTTTACCCGGCATCAATTCTAAAACCTGACGTCCGAGGTGCTCAAGCTCAGGCGCAACGCAACCAAAGGCCTGAAGGTGGAGAGGATAACCCCGGGTCATCTGCCGCTGGCCGATTCCACGTGAGTTTTTGGTCGGAAGACTTGGGTTTTATATCCAACGACTACTCCGAGCAACCTTATCCAGCTTTAGGATCGTACACAAGCTCAATGTCCGGTGGCTCCTGTGGCTGATAATGTGCACGAACAACCTAGAGATGTTCTTAGTCACGTTGATAATGGAATGGACTTTTGGCATGATCTTTTTTCTAGACATGGCCACGGGCCGGTTCCGGCCCGGGACCGGACCGGAACCGGCCCGTGAAAACCGCCGAACCGGAACCGGCCCGTACGGAACGGGCCGGTTCCGGTTCGTGGTTCGGAACCGGCGGTTCCGAACCGCCGGCCCAACGGCTGGGCCCAACGGCTACTAGCCGTTGGGTGCCGTTGGGGGGCAACGGCTATTTAGCCGTTGCCCCCTTTTTTTATTTTATTTTTGTTTTTTTTAAATTAAATTTAATATCAAAAATTTTCTTATAAATACCCCCCTCCCCCATTCATTTTATTCACAATTTCTCTCATTCTTCTTCTCTCAATTTCTCAAATTCTCAATCTTAAATTCTCTCAAGTCGCGATACTCGATCCACTTTCATTTCTCTCGAAATTCTTCATTTCTTTTTTGTTGGAAATTCTCGAAAAATGGCAAGTGGAAGCCGTGGCGGGAGGGGTAAGAGCCCGATGGCGCCGGTGGGATCGTCCAATTATCCTCAATCTCATAATCCTCAAGATTATGCATATTATGGCTTCGACAACGACGAAATTGAAATCGACAATATTCCAAATGTCGAGCGGCCCGTTCCAACACAAAGTAGCATGAATCCTCCCACCGAAGAAGCGTCAATAACGATGGAACGAGAGGGGTCATCCGTTTCCTCGATATGGGAGCACTTCACGAAGACGCACGTTGAAGAAAACAAATATCAACTTACTTGCAAACATTGTGGAAAAAATTACAAATTCGTAAGTGGTCAAGGCTATGGAACATATCAACGGCATTTGAGGTCAAAACATCCAACGCTAGCTGGGATCGACACTCGTCAACAATAAATTTCCGGGTACGCCAAAACTAACGCTCCTCCTTTATTCCGTTATAGCGAAAATGTTTATAAAGAAGAATTAGCTAGATTTACGGCCGTAGAACATTTATCATTTAATTTTGGTGAGAAATTTGGTTTTAATAATTTTATACAAAATGCATGTACTCCACAAGCAAAACCCGTTTCTAGAAATACCGTTAAACGCCAAATTTATAATTTGTATAAAAAAGGAAAAGAAGAATTAAAAATATTTTTTATGAATTATAATGGACGTGTGCATATAGGTAGCGATATTTGGACCGATCCTTGGCAAATTCATTCTTATATGGGTATTACGTGTCATTGGATAGATGACGATTGGAATATTCAAAAAAGAATTATTGCATTTCGAGTTTTTGAGGATAGACATACGGCAATTAATATTTATAGATTAATTAGACAAGTTTTAGAAGAATATTGTTTGGTTGAAAAAGTTTTTTCTATTGGTTTTGATAATGCCGCGGCAAATACCGCTTCTATTGAAGACTTGGAAAAACTTTATAAACCCACTTTTGGTGGAGAATTTTTTCATGTTAGATGTGCTTGTCATGTTTTAAACTTAAGTGTACAAGAAGGTTTACAAACTCTTAACGTTTTTCTCGACCCAATAAAAATCGCAATTCAATATTTATGGAGACATCCCCAAATTATGAAAGATTGGTGTAGATTTTGTAAACAAAATGGAAAAAGGCCAAGAAGATTTTCAAGAGATGTTCCAACTCGTTGGAATTCCACGTACGAATTGCTTAATCAATCGTTTGAATATAAAGATTTATTATGTGCATTTATTTCGACTAATATTCCTCAACTTGAGTTATTACCACAACATTGGAATATTTGCCAAAGAATTTTAGATTGTTTAAAAGTTTTCAATGATGCAACTTATACTTTATCCGGTGTTTATTATCCTACGACTCATTTATTTATAATAGAATGTGTTAATATTGCTGGTATTTTTGAAGAATATGAAGACGATGAACAATTAGGTGCAACTATTAACGCAATGAAATTAAAATGGCTAACTTATTATAAACATATTCTTTTTATTTATTTGGTTGCTTCTGTTTTCGATCCACGTACGAAATTAGAAGGCGTAAAAGATTTTTTGACTATGTATTATGGATGTCTTCATATAGAAATAGATTTAGATATTAATTTATTAAAAGGGATGGTTAGCAATTCAATAGTAGCATTATATAATGATTATTATAATAGATATAATACCACTGATATTGGATCTTCTTCTCAATTTAGTCGCGTAGAAAACGAGATCGGAGGTAAAATGAGTAGAGGGTATAAAATGCTAATGAGCAGGCAAAAAAGACAAAGGGGGCACACGGATATTTCCGAATTTGATCACTATTTAAGCACTAACTTTGAGACTAACTCATTTGCAAGTGGCACAGATTTTCAAATTTTAGAGTGGTGGAAGGAGCATTCGAGTCAATATCGAATTCTCTCTATCATCGCTAGACAGGTTTTAGCAACTCCTTGTTCAACAGTTGCGGTTGAACAAGCTTTTAGCGCTGGAGGCAACATTTTGGACGATCACCGTTCAAGATTATCTCCGCAGTCTGTGGAGGTTCAAGCTTGTGTCGATGATTGGACGAAGGCTCAATATCGACAACAAGAGATGGATCGCAACATAGAAGGATAATTTTTTGATGATGGAGCGAGCACCATAACGGGAACCACCGCCGGAAGCGACGATTGACGATGAGGTAAGTATGGGGTTATCAAAGGTAAAAGAACTACATAGGCTTTGATTCTTCTATCCCCAAGAAGATATGTAGGCACTTAATGATAATTCATTAAGTCAAGCCCTTTCTCTCTCCCTTTTTTTTTTACTCTAAGTTTGATTACAATTTTATAAAATTTTACTTGAAATTTTATTACTTAAAAATTTGATTTGATTTTGAAAATCAAAATTCCCAAAGTTTTCAAAAAGAAAAAATCGGGCCGGTTCAGGGTTCCGGTTCCGGTTCGGAACCGGAACCGGCCCGGAACCGTCCGGTTCGGAACCCGTGGCCATGTCTACTTTTTTCATTGGAGCTGGGAGCGCACAAGAATTGCCAGAATTCTGAAGAGAACGCAGAACAAAGCAAGAAAGTCAAATAAACTGTGCCTTGGCAGACTTTAAGGGAAGCGGAAGAAAAAAAGAAACATTTAATATAATAGAGAGACACTAAATGGGCCCCACATTTGACTTGAAAGAATAAGGGCAATATGGCCGGAATTCTGTAAAAAGGAGTGCATGAGCCATGCGCGGAGCGAAAAAAGTGCCACGCCTATGGCTATCTTTTGTAAGTTAATTATTTTAAGTGATATAACTTTTAGGAAATTTTTTTTTTGTATTACCATTTTTTACGGAAAAAAAAAAGAGAGAGGAGGGTCTATTCTATTTTTAAGTGCGGCTGATGTTTTAATTGCTGTGTCGGCTCCTTTCTAGGACATACTCATAGATGGATATATACATATGGCAAGTCACTCTCATAAAAAAAAAATGTCAAATTAGGGAAGCAGAATCCACTTGGCTTTCTGAAAGCATGATGGAGAGAATGACGGAACGTAGGACAACGGTAAAACTCCACTTTCAAGTGGAGAACACCTTGAGAGATGAAGGCACTCGAGTGCAGAATGAGTAATCTCCATTATTTATTCCAGGTTGCCCAAATCTTTAGCTTTCTAGATCAATGATTCGAGGGAAGAAAGACATGACGACAAGACCAGCAAGATGACAAGAAGACCCCTCAATCACCACACCCCATTCGAAAATTCAAAAGATGGGAAGATAATCCAATTTTCTCTTCTTTTTCTTTGGTGGCCAGAGAGAAAAACTTCATTTTCATTTCCCCGTAAGAATGCCTGACATCTTTACTTGACTTGATGGCAGTTGAAAGAACATACAATTTGAAACAAACAGAAAACGTATTTAGGGGAAATGTAACCGAAAGGTCTGTCTGTCTGTCCTAAAATATTCCCATGCCCATTCAAGACGAGAAGCCTCTTCGCTAGCCGATTGTCCTGCGTACCATGCCACTGTGTACAAACTTTACAATTCTTCTCCCGCGAGATCTTCAAAAATGCACATGGGAAGAACTTCTTCCAACCTTTTAGGAATATATACTTCAACCGGCAACTTCGACCGCAGACTCAGGAAGCATCTTACATCTGTGGAAGGCCACTGCTACCCAAAGAACTTGCTAGACGACGACGAAGAGGCTTTTGGACCGAGAGCTTGACCGTACTACCCGGGGATGACCTGCTGACATCTATGCACTCGTCCAAGTCGGCATCACAGGTCAGCAGTACCCACTCGGAGTCATCGTCCAAGTACTTGAGGTCGAACTTGCTCGTGTCCTCTATGTTAAACCGCCTTGCGATTTCTCCCCACAAGTCCTCGAGATCCCAATTCTTCTGCATGCGGAAGCGGATATTCTCGTTCGCATACGCCACTTTTACTCTCAGAGGATCCCCCTCTCGTGATGCCTGGCAACCATATTTGGGCGATGGTGCCGGATTCTCCATGTTGGGGTCGAAAGATCTATGGCTTCGGGATCTCGGCAGGAGCTTTTGCTCTTCCTGGCACGAGCCTTGTATTTCTACGTGACTTCGGGCCCTTTTCAAAGGACTAACATTCACGTTGTTTTCTGGAACTAAATGATCTCCCTCAGCGACGAGGTCCACTATGGACGGATGCTGCTTTCTCCCACTGGAACAGCACTGACTGGAATTGGAACTGTGACTGCATGACGATGATGCTGACTTTGACACAGGAGCCCGGGAATCAACGTTCAGGGCTCCAGGTTGCATGCTCAGTGGTTGCTGATGATCGCTGTGGTTTAAATTAGATAACGGACTGGTATTAGATAGATTTGGAGAGGCCAGCTCTGGGAAGGTTGTGTAGAAAGAACCGATTTGCAAAGAACCCGGCCCACCTTGGACAGTGTCCATTACAAGTTGAAGTTTCTGTAAGGAGTGACCGACCTTCTTGATTTTTCGAGACGGCCAACGTTTGATCCCATGTTGCCTGCATATCCTTTTCAAGGTCGTGGGGCAAACTGAAATCCAGAAAGAGAAAGCAGGCAAAAAATCAGCTGATGGCAATGGAATATTGAGAGAGGATGGAATGCATATCTATGAATGCCTATAACTCGAGTTTACAACTATCAGAAGCAATGCAATGATGAAGTGTTCTGTCAAAACTCACTCAATACGCACGAAAATGCCAAAAGTAAGTCCCCAAACATGTGAAAAAGGAAACATCACAATGCTCATATTATCATCCGGGAAGTGACAAGCTGATCATGAATCAAGACATGAATTTCAAGTGATGGCGTTGATAATTCTATTTTTTTCTCAAGTGCAAGCGGACAGAGATTGTAATTTGCAGAATAGAGAAGCATGTGTAAAGCAGAGAAACACTGCCAGTTAATTAACAGATGAAGTCTCCGATCATATTCACATAAATCTTGAGAGAAAGAGAGCGAGTCCCTAGCGCTTAAATAGTTTCTAAGCCTAGAAAATCATAGCTTATGAAGCTTATGGTGGCAGTCTTACCACCAAGACTTTTTGCAGCATCTTTAAGACTACCGGCAAAGTACTGACGGAGGACTTGCAAGCTGATGGCTTTCTCCGCCCTTGTACATTTCTTATCTCCTGTTTTTCCTCTGGCTCCTCTGGCTGCATCGGAGCAGGTTCCTTCACCATAAAAAGAGCAATCTTCACCACGTTCAGTACTCAAGTCCTGAAATTGCCTGAAATCGAGAGATTTCTCAACAAACAATTCCCCTGCTCTGGCCTTTTGGGTCTTCGAAGCCACTGTATCACTCTGCTGAACTTCTCCAATATGAGAGCTCCAGGACGAATCTTCTTCAGAGCACCTCTCCAAATGATTACTTTCCAAATCCAGCGACTGTTCTCCTTGAGGCCTGCCTTCTGAAGGCACTGGAATTTCTGGCAAGACAGTTTCCTCCTCCAGTTCCTCCTCGGTAACGACCCGCAAATTCTTACAAACCTGTTGAATAAGGATGGAGAGCGAACCTAGCATGTTTTTCTGTTTGTCATGATCCTTGCAGTCCACAGGTAAGAAGAACTCTAGCACAAAATCAGCTTTGCCAGTGTGGATGCTCCTTAGACGGATAGCGACTGCGGCACACAACCCAAACATTCTTGCATGGTGAGAGAGAGGGTATTCAGTTTTTCCCAAATAAGTTATGTCCGATGAAAAGCACGGTTGGTTGGTTAGAAACGCCCTCCCAGCAACCCCCTGACCTTTTAGCAAGTGATGCTCAGAACAAGCCTCATGAAATGGTTGGATGCAAGGATCAGCCACATGGCAAGCGTGGTCAATGGTAGAAACGCAGTGAACATAGTTCTCATCAGAGTGCCTACAACCTCCTTTACCTTGTTGGCTACACGGGGCCCACGTCTGGGCTAGTGGTA
This sequence comes from Psidium guajava, assembly GCA_016432845.1. Classification (NCBI taxonomy): domain Eukaryota; kingdom Viridiplantae; phylum Streptophyta; class Magnoliopsida; order Myrtales; family Myrtaceae; genus Psidium; species Psidium guajava. Next base: position 37,378,801 of record CM028226.1, read on the forward strand.
ATCCATGCGTCTCGCAGGCAGAGCTTAAGACTTCACGAATCTCGGGTATTGCAGCTTCATATGATTTCGAGGGTGACTGAATGGAGAACAAAAGGTGCTCAACCAAGGTGTCAAAAGAAAACTGTATTATCTCATCAAGAAGATTACTATGTTCGAAATCATCCAATTACCTCGACATTGTGATTGCTGAATACTTCAGAGATTCTAAGATCACAAGCCTGAAGTGGGAACAATTATTCCAGTAAGAAAAGGTTAGCATGAAAAGATCAATTCTTTTGGAATGATTCTGATTACCAATATAATATCATGAAGTGGATACAGTTCTGAAACAAACTAATCGGATAAGAAACGGGGCAATGGTGGAAAGGAGGATTTGTTCATATGTTCTTGTTTGAGATGATGCAATTCAAAACACAAACCAAGTAAGATTGCTGTTTCAAAGGAAGCCGTCTGGTGAGGTAGTAACAGCTGAAATATCGCGGTTTTTCTTCGCATATATAAAACAGAAGTCATGACTCACAACTTATGAAAGCTAAGACTTCCCAAAATGAATACTGGTTTTCAGGGTCCAGAACGGCTGCAGTTGGAATTTAGATAGTCATTAGTGTGAAGATCAGCATATGGAAATACTCAAGTATCATCTAACAACCATAAATGCCTTTCGAGAAATGAAAATATTTTAGACGTAACAAATTGTGCTTCGTGAGAATTCCACGAGGCACCAAAATCCGCAAGTGCACTATTACTTCAATAACAATCAGATTAAGTAACAAAATTGCAAATATGTCCTAAATCTGTCATATAATAAGAATCTACATGACACCAACGGAAGATAGTTCTTTTTCTAAATTGAGCGCAGATTCCTTTATTTGATCTGTTATCTCAAATAGCACTATCTATCTGGACAAGAAAAAACAATATTCGATAAGAGTACATGAAATATCACTTCGCGCAACGTAGTTAAAATATCTAAGCAAACATGACAGAAGATGCCTATTATTGGATTCATATATCTAAACAGGGATCTTTGTTAGCAGAGAAAGCTCCTTCAAATTCATTAGGAAACAAGTGGATTTTAAGTTGGTGCAAAAAGCAACTAGGAAAGATACCTTTGACAATCTTCATTTAATCAGTGCGCAACGAAAACTTAGGTAATGCAATGAAAAAGTTTCGACAAACCTCTAGTGCTTCGCAAACGATTTCAATGTCAGGTCGATACTGGATTTTCTGGGTCGTCATCACAACTTCAATAACACCCAAGCAAGTCCTGCTCCCTTGTTCAAAGACAGGAAGGGCAAGTGTTCCACGGACATCGAAATGCTGAGCATGATCAACCCTGGCATACTCGTCGCTTCTGAAGAAACGGACATCGGGAGTCCACTCAGGAACCTTCCTCAAAAATACCCGACTAGGTAATCCCATCAATTCCTTGGAATTCTCCTCGGCTGAGAACTGATAATTCACCGATATCTCCCTGTACTTTGAAAGCCTCTTGCTGCTAGGATTAAATGAAAAGGGCTGGTCGTTGGTTGTGAGAACACGTTTGTTGCCTCTATTAACAGGCACCCATATCTGGATGAGGACATCCTTATCTTTTGTTGAACGTTGAATGCAATCAAGAGCACGGATCAACCTATCCACCACAGAACTTGTTGGATCCGAACTCACCCTCGGCCCAATCCACCATTTTCTTCTGAAACCAGATCCTTCATTAACATGTTTATCCGACTGACTAGAACGCCCAACAACACTCAGAGACTGAGGATTATCGAGAGGTTTCGCTTGGCCTATTTCCGTAGGAGAATCTCTGGGAAGCAATCGTGTTTGCATATCCACTTGGTTGTTCTTTTGAAGCTGGGCAGCGCTGGAGTTGCCCTCAATATTTGCTGAAGCAGGCCATTGAAATGGAGAGTCAAATAAGGCACTAAAACTGGGAGGGCTCTGTTGGAGGAATTCAGATCCATTCATAGTCTCCAACCAGCATCCTTCTAGCAACAGTTCATCCATGTAGTCGCTGTCCATGGCTGAATCCAGAGCTGTGCCGGGCATTGGGATTGGTGAGAAGACAGCGTCTTCCATTTTTATTTTCCGTCACCTGGATGCTGTTCCATCTGAAACGCGCAGGAAATCACCCTACTGCTAAGATAAGCCCAAGAACATGCAATGTCAACAGATTGGTAGCTTGAATTTACCAACCAACCCAAGATAAATTAGACAATCCAACTCCAAAACCAAGAAAAGAAAAGATTCTCGGATCCGTCGAATTAAGACAACTTCATGCTTCTCTCTGATGCATATGCAGTTGGTGTCAAGCTGGGGAGAACCTCGGATTAAAGCAGCTGTTATTGACGCAAGAAGGAAAACATGGGTTCATAAAGTGTTTGGACAATCACAACGTTCGAGCGGCGAATCCCAAGGATTGAAAAGAAAGAAGAAGACGAGGCCATTTCTCCACATGCTCTCCGGAAGTAATCCGCTGATTTACTGTCATTTGATTCAAGCTCTATCAATCAGCAAGAGAGATTCAATTTTCCTGCCCTCCAAAAGCATAATCGAGGACTCAAATAAACCGAAGCAGACATGTCACAAACCATCAGAAAACAGACGAGCCCCATGAATCCGAGCCGCGTTAAATTACAGCATAAACAGACTTGACAGCTACAACAGAAGAATGAAATGAAACAGAAAGAAGCAACTCACACTATGAAGAAAGATTCCGGGAGATTCTCACAGGTTGTCTTTGGTCTTTTTTCCTGCTCTCCTCAAGTACTCACAAGCGAGAAACTCTTGCAAAAATCAAGATCTCATCTGATTGAAAAAGAGGAAGAGAGAGAGAGAGAGAGAGAGAGAGAGAGAGAGAGAGAGAGAGAGAGCGGGCGCGCGCTCCAAAAGAGGCTGTATGTCTCTAGCTGCGATATTCCCCGCACAAGAAAGGACCTCCCTTTAAGCCATAGTAATTATCTGAGTCTCCAAACGCTCTACGGAATTCTTCGCTATTGCGTGAGCCCAAGATTCTCCGAACTCCCGGGGGCGACCCCGCATAAGAAACAAGGCCTCTTTGGACTTTGGAGTACCCGCCATAACTTAGTCAACTCAGCCCTCAGAGAGAGAGAGAGGGGATGAACATCATCTGTCTGATGCTAGTTCTTGCTATTTTTATGTGGTGGAATCAGAACGCTCCGAAAAAAGAACGGCTTTGGAGGTGGTGTGCCAGCTTAGATCCCCATTTTCGGCACATAAACCCAAAATCATTTATACACAGAAAGAGAGAGAGGGAGAGAACGTGTACGAGTAGCACGATCTTTCTTTAAACAGGGTCTCTGTTTTCGTTTTTCTTTTCCAAATTCTTTTGTTCCCCTGTTTCACTGTTTCAGGAAGCCTTTCGTCTGAAACTCTCGATCAATCCTTCTTCACACACAACAATCATCGTCAACGAGGATGGATGGATAAAGATTGAAGAAAGAGTATTCAAACCCATCTACTTCACCTCCAGTTTACGACAAAGATGGAATCTTTATGGTTAGTAAGCCATCAGACCCTTCTTTTTATGTGGTGCCTACACCAGACTGGGTAAAAGAAGAAAAGTCCAGGTCCAACTGGCGTTTTAATTGTCCTTGAGGAAGGAGGAAAAACAAGAGAGAGGGGGCGTTGACAATGACGGAGAGGACCTTACGATGACCAATGGAATTTTCCTTTTCCCTCATCAGGAATTTTAAAGAATATAATGCCATCTTGTAAAAGATGCTTTACGTAACTCATCTGTCCACTGATTCCACTTAGAATTAGTGTGCAACACTAAAACTAGGTGCGACCTCATAACTATGAGTAGTATTTTCTTAAAGAGAAAGCTTTAAATACGAATTTAAAATGCTTTTATTTTTTTAAATAAGTGTCTGTAGTGCACATTATTTCAAATAATAATATGAAGTGACTAAATCATTTCAAATAAGTACCTAATGGATCTTATTTCAAATAAGAGCATGAAGTAGCCACATCAATTTCAAAGAAGAGCTTGACCTAGTAATCCGAAGGGCATTTGTGTCATTTATATTTTTCAAATTTTTTCTTTTTCTTTATCATTTTCCTTTTCCTTTTTATTTTCTTTTTTTGTCCCATTCCCTCCATCGGCCAATGGACCCCTCGCCCTCCTTGCCCAAGCGAGGGCAGCCCTCCCCCGATGCTAGCGGGGGTGGCCCTCACCTAAGGCCAATCACCTCCACTTGCAGAGGGAAGCGGGAAAAAGAAAAAAAGACACACGAGGGAAAGAAAAAGAAATAGAAAAAGAGGGAAAAAAAATTAGTATTTACTTGACCATAATACCTCTTCTCGAAGGCCGGATAGCTACATACTCGCCGGCCGGCCAAAAAGTCTTTATTTAATAATGATTTAATCACTTGGGGCTTTTCATTTGAAGTAATTTACACTTCATGTCTCTATTTGAGGAAAAAAGATGTTTTAAATTTTTATTTGAAAATTTTCCTTTTCTTAATGAAGTGCAGTCCTTTACGTCTGGGGATTCGATATTGGTTTTATCGCTCTCTTGTCGATGACTTATCCTTTAGAGAAACGATGAAAAGCAATTAGGGTACTAATCAAGAAAGTTTCGTCGACAGGAAACCAGATTAAAAAAGGCGACTTACGTGGCAAGCTTGTCCTCTTTTGGTAAACCCAATCTATCAGGCCAGGCGGGCCTTCAATTTTCTAAATAATGATGGCAAAAAATGACCCCAAAAAAAAAATGCAAAAAAGAAAAAGGCAAAGCAGGGGGTTTGATTTTCGATGTACATCACATTCTATTCATAGGTGTGTGTGGGGATAGGTCTACAGCAGCTCTGTCTTATCCAGTTCTTTGCCATGTGGGTTGAACAAATCGACCGCTGGGGCCTCTCCATTCCCAAGCCTCATGTTTCAGGGTTGATGTGGGCAATGATGCTCCTTCAACTTTTTCTTCCTCCGTAGATGGACAATCAAATAAAAGGACAAGACCGACAGGGAGAGCGTGTGGAGTTCACAAGGCTTAGGATCAATTCATTTTTAAACTTCTCGATTTTGCTAATTGAGCCCCAAATGTTTTCATAATTTGCTAGTTGAGTCCATCCGATCAATGGGACTTAATTGACAAAATATTAAAAAGTTTAGAAATGAATCAACAAAAGTATAATAAATTTAAGACTTTTTGAACAATTCTCCCAATTCCCAAGCGAGCCCCTTTGACGGCACCGAGGCCTGAGTTCAGTGTAATCGTTTGATTATGCGAGTTCCATGCAAGATATATATGTCGCTTTTGCTTGAGTGGGATGACAACTCTTGCCACGGTATTATAAGACGACATGAAATTAACTAGTTTTGATTAAGGCCAACCGTGTTCGAATTAATATTGTATGTGTCAATTCGGTTTTAAATCTTTTTCAAATTTTGTCAATTTTATCCTAAACTTTTTGAAGATTTTTTGACCTTCTAGTTAATCTTGATCGAAAATTGCTGACACGGAGGTTCAGTCAGCGATAACTGTGCTATGTCGTTTTGAGGAATTTTATTAGTTTTTGATATACTTTTTTTTCCCCTTTCGTTTCCTAATTTCCCATCTTCTCATTTCCCCTATTCCATTTGCTTTTTCCATGGCATTTGCTTTTAAGTCATAGGACAACGATAGCTGTCCTATGACTTACATTTATCCATAATGAAGCCTTAAAGCACAATCGTTGTTGCAAAAACCAAAGACAATGAAATTTTGATTTCTCTCCCTTAACTCTTTGTATTTTATGTTGTTCTGATTGAAAGAGACAACTGTACGTCGTTTTATTATTAACGTTACGTCTGTTCATTGGAGTTAGAGAGAGGACTGGACTTCCTTTTTGAAAAGAAAACGTTATCCAAGAGGCAACTCTTCAAGAGGTGCATTTCGTCAAAGCACATTAGATTCGTACCTTACCAATCGTATCTTTTCATAACCAATATAAATCAATTACAATATGAAATAATTATTAAATCATTATTAGAACATCATATGAACCACAATTATTTTACATTCTCCCACTTGGTCAATATGAGTTTCCTTTCACAGCTTAATAGATACCATAACGTGCACAATAACATCATGCTAAAACTTTTCTTTAAATTGGCTATCGCATAATAATCACAATAAAGTAAAGAAGACTAATGTGAGTCATAATGGTTGTGCATCATTAATCCGCATAATCCCTTCTATGTACTAAAAATATAACTCTCTACTCATCATGATTCATAAATGAGAAATATAACAACGATCCAACTATAATGTCTCTGTTAGAGACTATCCTGTCAAACATTCATTTACTTCCATCATGTATGCTAAGTAGAAAACAAGGTATATCAAAAACACACATAAATGAGCTCAGAATATAAACTTAATAGAGTCATGATACAATACCATTAGTGACGTCCAATAATGCCCGGTCTTTCAACATGTTCATTAAATGTTTTGGATGACAATCATTTTGTTAATGGATATGCAATCATAAGATTGGAGCTACTATGCTCAATTGACAGTCTGTGTTTCTAAACTTCTTCTTTAACAAACAAGTATTTAATTTTCATAAATTTAGCGTGCTTAGAATACTTGTTGTTCTTAATGAAGAAAACAACTGTAGAATTATCATAATATTCAGCGACCTGACTATAATTTCGACAATCACAAGCCCTAAAATAAAGTTTCACAGCCATAATCTATGAATAGTGGTCTTAAAGCATGCCACAAACTCAGCTTCCATAATGGATGCAGTAATCATTCATTGCACATTCGGTTAAGTCTGAATTTGAATATCCTATTATTTTAAGATGATTAGATCTTTTATAAGTGAGTATATGATTTTTTTTGTTCCTTACAAGTTTGGTCAAACATTAAGATCCCAACAACGTACGCATAAGGGATACCTTTCATCTATTATTATTCTAATTCACTTTTCGGACATTACGTAAGGCTAAGTTTGCCCCCTTTTGAATTGGAACAACTCCTACTGAATATTTATCCATATCGAATCTATTTATAATTTTATTAATATAAGATTTATGAGACAACCCTAACAATCTTTGTGATCTGCCACAAAATATTTTTATTCCCATCACATATGTTGCCTCACCCATATTTTTTATTTCAAAATTCTTAGAAATAATTTTTTTTTTCACGTAACAAACCAAGATCATTAGCAACAAGCAAAATGTCATCGATATACATAACTAGAAAGATAAACTTGCTTCCACTAACCTTTATATATATTCACGGATCAATGTATTTTCCTTAATCCCAAAAGAGGTTATGGTATCATTGAACTTGAGATACCATTGTCGGGAAGCTTGTTTAAGTTCATATATTGACTTCTTTACTTTACATATCATGTGTTTCTTTCCTTTAACTGAAAAGTAGGTTGGTCCATATAAATCTTTTCCTCTAAATTCTCATTAAAAAATGCAGTTTTCACATCCATTTGGTGTAACTCTAAATCGTAATAAGCAACCAAAGTCATAATAATTTTAAGTGAGTCTTTCTTGGATACTGGTGAAAAGGTCTCCTTATAATCAGTGCTTTCTTTCTGAGTAAAATCTTTAACAACGGGCCTGACCTTATATCGTTTGATATCACCTTTTGAGTCGTGCTTGGTCTTAAAAACCCATTTATATCTGACCTTTTTATATCCTTCAAGCAATTCAATAATATCCCAGACTTGATTTTGATCCATAGATTTTAACTCTTCCTTCATGGTATCAAACCACTTTATAGAATCACTACATTCCATGGCCAATGAAAATGAATCTAGATCAGTACCAATTCCTAAGTTAATTTCTAACTTTTATAGATAAACCACATAGTCATTAGAAATAGCTGACTTTCTATGTCTTTGAGATCTTCTTAATACTATTTCTTGTGGCTCAACTACTATAATAGGTTCATTGTCGACAAGTTCATTATGGAGCTTTTGATCATTTACTTGTTGTTCTTGATTAACTAAATTATTTATTGTTCTTGATTATCATTTAGTTGAACAATAATATCACGTACAACAATTTTAAAAGTTTTGGGTAAAGAAACCTCCACCATGACTTCTTGAATGCATATATCACACATTCTTTCACTCCCATTGATATCGCCATTCTTAATGAACCTAGCCTTTTCGGATCCAACAATTCTCGTATTATGATTAGGATAGTGAAAGTTATACCCCTTGAATTTTTCTTCATAACCAATAAAATAACCACTTGTCATTCTAAAATCTATTTTTTTTCATGTGGATTATAAATATAGGCTTCTACTGGACAACTCTAAACATGCAGGTATAATAAATTAGGTTTCGTACCCATTCATAGTTCAAAAGGAGTCTTTGAAACTGCCTTACTAAGAACCTTGTTTAATAAGTACATAAAAGTTTTTAATGAACACATCCATAAAGATAAGGGTAAAGATAAATAACTCATCATACTCCTAACCATTTTCATTAGAGGATGATTACACCTTTCTGCTATACCATTTTGTTGTGGTGTGCCTAGCATTTTGTGTTAAGCACAAATATCATCTTTCAAGGAATTTAGCAAATAGACCTAGACATTGTCCTAACTCATTATATTTTCTATAATAATCACTACCTCTATATGACCTTACTATTTTCACTTTTTTTTTAATCTAATTATCTCTCAAACTTTTAATATACACCTCAAGTGCATTCACAGATTGAGATTTATCACGCAATACATAAACGTAACCATAATGTGAAAATCATCAATAAAGATGATAAAATAACTTTCTCCACTAAAAGATGGAGCATTAAAAGGACCACATATATCACCGTGTATAATTTAAAGAAGCTCTGTGATTCTTATGGCACATCTTTTATATGTATTTGTTTATCCTTAATACAATTAATACACACTCTCAAATAAGTAAAATCCAAATTTGGAAGAATTTCATAATTACTAATCTTTGCATCCTTTCTTTGGATATTTGACCCAAATGTTTATGCCACAAATAATAAAAACTTCTCATCCACTAAACTACTTTTAGTGCCGACATTATGATGCAAGGTCAATATGGTCTCAACGAAGGCATTATCGAGTTTAAAATTGTAGAGACCATCGCATCAGATTTTAGTTTTACTAAGATTTTCATTCTTAAACAAACTAAAAGATCTACAACCAAACTAAAAAAAAAACCCATCATATCAAGTTTTGGCAAAGAAACTCAATTTCTGGAAAACGTAGGTACATGAAGGGTTCGAAAGAAATCCAAATAATGCCTAGTATCTAAAACTCAACAATAAGTGCCAATGCCTTCAATTGAAGCTCTATTTCTATTCATCGTGTACACATAGTTCTCATTTGGCTTTCAGGCTTGGATCATAAGGAATTCCTGCATCATATTAGAAACATGGGTGGTAGTACCCAAATCAATTCATCAAGTATTATGAGGAACTTTAGTAAAGTTTGATTCAAAACATAATAAAGCACAAGGCTTACCTTTCTTTTTGAACCAAGCTTTACGCTTTAGACAATCTTTCTTAAAGTGTTCAATTTTATTACAAAAATGACATTTAATAAGATTGTGTTCCTTCTTGTGGATTTGAGAAGCCTTAGAAGAGTCGTTTGGGATGTGTAATCCTTCCTTCTTGCTCTCTCTTCCTTTCCCACCTTTCCACTTGGAATTCTTTTCAGGCTCTTGATGAGTTAAGAGATGAACTAAATGAGCCTTTAGATTCTTTATCCTTGTGTCCTTTTGAACAAACATATCGGCCAATTCATTTACATTCCATTGATCTTTTATAGTGTTGTAATTCATTTGAAATGGCCTATATTGTTCATAAAGTAAGGAATTCAGTATAAACTAAAAAGTACTCATCCAAGTTCATTCCCAAATTCTTTTAACTTTGCTTCTAGATTTGTCATTTCAAGTACATATTCATGCATGGTATGTTAACCATCATATTTCATGGTGATCAAAGTACTCATCAATGTACTAGCGATTGACTTATCAATTGTTTGAAAGCACTCTTCCACAAATTTTATAAATTCTTTTGTATTGTCAGTTTTGAGAAGAGAGGTTTTTAAGTTGTTTGCTATTGTTATTTGCATGAACATTAAGCTTAATCTGTTCAATCTTTCCCAAGCTTTATGAAAAGACATTTCATTATCACTACTCTCGTCAGTAATATAGCCGATTCCTCAACTTGAAGTGCTAAATCAAGACCTAGGACACCTAAGTGAAATTGGACTTGCTCACTTCAATTAGAGAAATTCATTTCATTAAATAATGGAACAGACAAAACATGTGAATGAAGAGAGATGTGTACAGATACTGTAAGTATGCAAGAAAAGTCTCGTATATTAACGATTTGAGAACATCCAATAATCATATTCAATTTAACAATGCATGTATATCATAGTTCTCTTTTGAGAGATCTTGTGATACACATACATGCTAAAAATAATGATGCTAACAACTTTTAGTTGGCAATTACAAATATATCTCATTAAAATTTATTTGCTATCTTTGGATATACAAATAAATCTAAAAGATACATGAATTACCAACCACGACGTTCATAAATTATAAGAAATTGATTAATCTTTGGGTTAATCCCTAACTTCTTATAATAAATAAATTTCAATATATACCCATGACATCATTATGGATATGTTACATTTCATCTTCAATCATAGCATCAAATAGTCATGAGTTATTGAATAAACATTACAAAATTCAAAATTCAAGATACGTTGATGTTTGGCCACTTCTGTGACTAACAAACAATTCATAATTGAATTTTTGAAAATTGTAAAACACAATAATTATTTCATAATTTAATCAATAAAAGAATGGGGCGAAACTGTAAATTCATGCACCCAAGCGTAGGTAAATTAACATAAGAGGCAAAATAGTCAATTAATTATACAAGGGCAGAACGGTAATTTCACTATACATGGGCAAAACAGTGATTTCGGTCGCGAGAAGACAAAACAAGGGCAAAAACTATTATTTTTGCAGGAGGACAAAATAGGGGCAACATTGTAATTTTAATAAAAGGACAAAACAAGGAAAAAGACAAGACGGTAGAAAAAGACAAAAAGAAAATGGCAAAACTGTAAATACATGCGGCTAGTCTTCTTCCTCACGCGTTTTGCTTTCTCATGCACAATATGCCCTATCGCCGGATTGCGCCGGGTCTTCCTTCACCTGGGTCTCTTCCGGTAGCCCGGGTTTTGGAAACCACTCCGGCACGACCACATGGGCTCTTAAATGGGCGAAAAAAAGACTAAGAAATTTACTAGAAATGATGTAAAATTTGCTCAAACGTAAATCCTAACCGTCGAGACTTTCGTCGCTTAATTCGCCTCTACCAATCACCATGATGCCAAATAAACGTAAGGCTTTCGTTGCCCATGGTGATGCAATCATACTATACAAAGTTCGGGTGGTGGGCGGCCGAAATTTGGTAGGAATCGGCGTTTTCATTTCAGGACTAAAATTGATCCGAATTTGTTAATTCATCCAGAAAATCCCAAAAATTCACCCAACAAGTATTCAACAAGCCTCCCCACATACATAGAAACTTTATACATAATCGAAAAATCACGAGATCATAAACCTTGCTCTAATACCAACTGTAAAAAATTTTCGTAAACTACGCGAAAATTCATTACCAAAAGAAATCGTTGATCTTTATGATTTTCACGACCGATAAGGATAACTCACCTTTATCTATACCGAAGCCTCAAAGCACAATTATTATTATAGAAATGGGAGACGATGAAAATCTAATTTCTCTCCCTTGACTCTCTGTACTTTATATTGTTTCTAATAGAGAGAGACAACCGTACGTCGTTATGTTAATGCTACGTTTGTTCATTGAGTTTGAAGAGAGGACCTTTTTAAAGAGCACCTCATGTGTGTGGCACGTGTTCCCACAGGTGAATTATTTTGAGTATCAATTCCTTTCTCATTTCTTGGGTTCTAGCTTAGTCGAAAATCTGGCAGTGGTACTGCACTCCCCCTCCATTTCGATAATGTGGTCATGGTGAAGAGTTGTCATTATCTGAGGACGCGTAGTGACAATCTCAAAGGCAATATTGCACATAACAAACAAGCAGAAGAAAAGGCCCAATTTGGAAACGTAAGCTAATCAACCGAGCATTCAGTTTTTCTGCATTTTTGTTGTTCTTGTTTGTTGTTGTTATCAGTTTTCAAAGCTGAGTTCTTATCTTAACCTTGTTCCATCTTTTGATCCATATAAATTACGACCAATTACGCTTTCTGGCTCCTTCAATAGCTAACTGCAAGTTTTTTCAGTTTGTTTTGGGAGAGAAGCAACTTCAGGCAATGGGTACTTCGTTTGGTTCGATAGCAGGAGCGAAGGCCAAAGAGAGCTGAGATTGAGAGTAGGATTTTTTTCATTTTGGTTTGGGCTTTTTTTTTTCTGGACAGATGGTTAGGGCATTTGAGGGGATGGTTTCATTTTTTAAAAAATATACGTTCATATTATATAAAGGACCGGTTTGGCTACGCTGGTTGCATGGTTCCCACCAAAAATTAGTAACCGAATTGATACTTGCCGATTCTAGAAAATTGAAATTAGGAATCGAACTGTACCTACCTGTTATGATCCAAAAATTAACCTATTGGATACACTTCAGTCCAGGTTACGATCTAAAAATCAATCGATTGGGTACAGTCCAATCTAATTTGGTTGGATCATTATTATTTTTTTCTCACCCCTAATTGCAAGTGAATTCCATATTTTTTCTTCCCCTTGGCAACCTGCCCTATTAGAGTTTTGGAATCACCAAAACCACCCCGAAACCAGTAACCCAACCGGGGTTTTTTTTTTACTAAATAGGGTCTAAAAAAATGAAATTTATTGACTTGGGTCCCGTTTGATAAAAATTACGAGTTTGGGGCCCGTCCGATAGTCTCAATGCTGGATAAACCCCAGTTCGGCACTTTGAGTCCCCGGGTACCGAACAGAGCCAATTCGGCACTTGGCGAACGAGGGGGGGTCCCGTCCTAGTGCGTGGCCGTGGTCAGGCGCTAGTTTAGCAACACTAGTGCCGAACTAGGGCTGCCCCCTTTCCCCTGCACTTGGCCTTGTGCCAAGCACCTATTTCCTACGCCAAGCCTCTGTATACTAATGTAAATGCCTAATTTTTCATGTGAAGATTTTGCGTGAAGTTCTTCAAGTGTCCCTTCCCTTATAAAGGACACTTGAAGAAGATTATTTGAAGAAGAAGAAACAGAGAAAAGATTGAGAGAAAACAGAGATAATTGAGGGAGAAAACAGAGATAATTGAGGGGGGAAAATAGAGATTTTGAGGTTACTCGTCGATTCCCGGCATCTCTGTATCCACGGTCATTGATTCCATCTACATTTCCTCACCATCGAATTAGGTAACATTTCATTTTATGATATGTTTTCTTTTGCCCTTTGCGTTTTTCGTTTCGATGCATGTAATGTTAATTTTTTTTACACAGCAGAGAAATTAGAAGAGATCAAGTATCATTTTCTCCCATCTCGATACACACACGTTTTTTGGGTTAAGGTAATGCCTATATCTTTGCTAAAACATGCTATTTTAATCCTGTGCAGTCACTGTTTCGCTATTGTATTGTGATGTTTTACATGTTGTTTAGTTTGAAAAATATCTTATTTTTGTGTTACACGTCTGTCTATTGTGCACCAAAAAATATCTTATTTTTGCACTACTCATATCCCTATTTTGCATGTCGATACATATCTTACGAAATATTTTGTGCTTATTAAACTCGTATTTCATCATAATTTTTGAAATTTTGGAGAGTTAATTAGATATGATTTTCAAAATATTGAAATAATAACTGAATCTACATGTTTCATAAAAAAAAAATTTGTGGAAAATCCTTATTAGATGTAAACAGCATGAAGTGGTAATTAGATCGGATAGTGTAGATTTGGTCTTTGATTGAATATGAGTTGTTGATTTTAGTTGTTGAGCTAGCCACCTAGGCAAACCTTGATCATATGATTTGTTTGTAATAATAAAAATATCCCAAAACATAGAAAATTTTGAAAAATTGGAAAAAATAATTAAGAAATAATAATAACGTTCTTAAAATTTTATCGTTTTAGTCCCAATTCAAACCTTAGCGGGTTTGGGCCAGCTCTTTCAATTTGTGTGTTGGGTCGAACTGAATCGATCTAAAAAAAGAATAGAAAAAAGAAAAGAAAAATTAGAAAATAAATAGAATAAATAAAATAATAATAGAAAATATAAAAAAAATGGGAGTGGCATCGTTATTTAGGTCAAACCTTAGATCCGGTCTAAAAAATATAAACATTTAAATTAAAAATTCTGAAAATGAAAAATTGAAAAATCACAAAAAAAATTCAAAATAATCATAAAAAGTTCCTAAAAAATTGAAAAAATTCAATGATTTTTCATCAAAAAAGTTCAAAAGAATGTAAAACATTAGGATTTTTAATTAATTGAATAGAACTTATTCTTTTTCATTCATTCCTTTCTAAATGACGATTCTACCTCTTATGGGTAAATCGTCTCAGAAAAATTATGTGATATTTATGAAGTTCCTATGTTCCATTTTTAGACATGGCACAGAGAAATTTCATTCAATTGGGACCTGAGGATGATTTACTACTTACATGGTAGGCTCAACAGAGATCGCAGACCATTTGGGAGGTTGAGGTAAGTAATTAAGAAATTTATCAGTTGATCTGTTATTTGTAATAGTTATATCATAATAAAATTGCTATTAACAATTAGTGTAATATTTCATAGATAGATGCTGATGAAGCTCTTTGATATTAACGAGATGGGGCGATTCTACATGAACTTGAACTTGATCATCATATATAACCGTATGTTTGATCTTTGAGATTTTACAGAGTTTGAAAAATGGAAGTTTGGCAATTTGATCATCATTTGATTATAACTTTGATTAAGCAATGGAGGCTTGAAACTCGCACCTTCTATATGCCGAAAGGTGAATGCACCGTTACATTGCAGGATATCGTAGTTCTTGTAGGGCTTCCTATTGATGGAAATGCAGTTACTTGCCTTACGAATAGAAATTGGGGTGATGTTTGTGAGAACCTACTTGGTTATCGACCCCCACTTAGTCAAATATGTGGTTCGTTGGTAAAGATAACCTGGCTGAAAGAACACTTTATTGAAATTCCTGACAATGCCAATGAGGTTATCATACTGCAAGATGCGAGAACATTCTTTCTGCAATTGACTGGAAGATCTATATATTTCGGATAAATCATGTGCTAGGATTTGTTTGATTTTTCTTTCATTACTAGAGCACCTTAGGGATCCTATGCCGTACAGTTGGGGTTTAATAGCGCTTGCGTGATTGAATCGGGAGCTATGCAATGCCACCAATTTATCAGTGCAACAAATCAGTGGTGCCCTACATGTATTGCAAATGTAGGCATGTGATTGCTTAAGTCGTGTCTCACCATCCATCAGAAGTTAGGATTCTTTACCAAATACACCTCTTGACAGTTGGTATGTGATTATTTATTTTTTCAATTCGTAAGTGATAGAAAAATTTCCAATCTGTATAATATATGTAACTATTTTTTTTTCACCATTACACTACAGTGATGATTTTTTTCAGTGCGTATAATATATGTAACTGTTCTTTTCTTTTTTGATGGCTGGAGTCAACCCCTATAGATAACTAGGGTCCCCACACATAGTTTGCTATATCAATGCTACCAATTTGACAGAATGACATCCACAGATGTAAGTCATGATAGAAATCAAAGAGTTCAATGTAATGTTAGATTTTAAATTAATTCTTCGTTTAATTTGATATGTTTTAATATGATAACAGATTGTTTGGGAGCTCTATACTGATAAAATTCTCGAAACTCTATTAGATTACTTTCTAGAGGGAAGACACATTTGGACGGCTCGTGTCTCATTCATCTATTTTCACATAGTTGAGTGGCATTATCCGGACTGAGTGCTTTATCAATTTGGCATGCAACAACTAATACTGAATTCTCCCATTGATCATTAACCCTTTCATGCCTTTGAATTAGGCCAATTACAAGGAATTGGGTCGAAAAACATAGAGAATGGATTGAAATATGAAACAATTGTTTTAACTGTATAGTCTGATTTGATCCTATAACGGAGCCACTTCACTTCCATTTAGAATATATGGAGTGGTACCATGCATGCACATGGTGGTGGATTTCTTATAGGGGAGATACAGTAGTTAGTGCAAACACTTTTAATTTACTTCAGACTATTTTTTTTTTAGTTACAAAAATTGTTAACATTTGATAACTTCTATTGACTTTGATTTCATGAACAAGCTGATGGCGCGGAATAAATCCTATAATTATGCAGAGCTACATCTTAGGGGAACATGTAGAAGACCATGCGGAAGATAACAAGGATATCTATAGTAATGCTACATGCCTTCAATGAAGAGGACGGCTAATAATAGTTTCACGACCCCAATCAGAACCAATCACAACACCCATTGGATCACATGAAGATGACTCACCTCAAACTATTCAATCAATCTGGAGGATTACTAAAGTTCATCAAGATACATATGCCGTCCCTTATCCCATGATTTATCATATGGCAGATTTTACTCCTAGGTTCACTCCAGGGTTCGACCAGACAGACTTTGATCTACGATTAAACCAGTTCATTGGCTCATTTGATGAGGGATACCGTTCTTAGATTCCCACAAATTCTTCGATGGCTGGAGGATCTGATCTCCCTCCTTTTTTTTCAATATGCTTCTACACAATATATACCGTCTGAGCATGAGATGTTTGCTCAATTTGATGATGCATCACAGTCACGATCTTCATAAGAGTATATGCCTTCGTCATCTACACATCCCACTCATTTGGAATCATCATCGGTATAATACTAGACCTACCGAATGCTAGAGTCGACCTGCTTGCAGAACAGGAGACCACGTAGGGAGACGACTTTATCATTGAGTGTAATTAGGGTTGACAATTGTTATGTATTATTATAATTTTGAATTACTGAATTTTTTTATATCATAAATATGATATTACTATGTTGTTTGTGTATGTCTGGAGCTTTGATTTGGTGTTCTAGAGATTTGAGAGCATGTTTGGAGCTTCGATTTGATATATTATAGCGTAAAAATGGATGCTTTTACTATATAAAAAGGATCCTGTTGGGAGTAATTTGTGAATGTCTAGATTTTGAATCTAAGATTGAATTATCTGAACTG
Source organism: Psidium guajava (assembly GCA_016432845.1). Classification (NCBI taxonomy): domain Eukaryota; kingdom Viridiplantae; phylum Streptophyta; class Magnoliopsida; order Myrtales; family Myrtaceae; genus Psidium; species Psidium guajava. The sequence goes on from CM028226.1 coordinate 37,396,058, forward strand.
ACCTTTCATGCTCCGTGTTTGGTTTCAAAAAAAATCTTTTCATGAAAGTCATTCATAACATCCTGTTACATAACATAAAAAAAAATTCAAAAAAATTCATGCATTTTTAATATTTTTGGTGTATTTAATGTTATCGTGCATTTCTGTGACTGTTCTGGAGTTGGTGTCTTGTTGAGTGCATGTCTGTCTTAAGTTGCAATATCTAGTTGTTTAAATTCTTCATTTTCAAAATCACAAAAAATGAAAGTTGTTCATTAGGGTCTTATTTACTGGACTAAAAATTTTGATGCATTTATTTGACATTTTAAGTATACAATTGAGCTTAATCTTAAAGGGTGCATGTTCTATGAGATTTTTTTTCCCAGTATTTTGTGATTACCGATTTTTCCCTAAGCATGTTTTTCGGCAATAGGGTCTAACTTGTATTTTTCTGTGTAAATGCATTGGAAAATGAAAAAAAAAAGGTCAGCATGTCTTAATCTTTCCATGAGTGCTTGAATTGTCTTATTCGGACCTTGTCTTCATTAGTAGTTGTCCATGGCTTAATTAGCATCAATTTAATGTGATTTGTTAGATGTGTCAATGCATGACACGTGGGGAATCTAATGGGACCATTAAAACCTACATATTTTTCATAGCAATTACGGAAGACTAGAGGAAAATTGGGCATGAGGCAATTATGGGACTATTTTCAAAAGAGGTCCATGCGGCAATTTCATATTTTTTGTAAATATCAATTTTTTTTATTGGACACAACACCAAAATATATATAAGGAATTCGTGTGGCAAGTTACCTTAAGTTCATACACCGGAGGACAAGAGAGAAATTGGGCATTATTTTTATATCGTCTTTGTCAAAGTAAGAGACAAAACGTAATTAATGATTCCAATCTATTCTCAATGAGAGCTCGCAGAGCAAGTGGGGAATCAAAGGCATTTTCAATGAGATTCCCAAAATTACATACCGACATGATATCACATTTCTTTCTAAAATTACTTTTTACACTAATGAAACACATTAAAATGAGATTAGTAACTACACACTAAAAAGATAAATTAGCTAGACCTATTATCGAGTTCTTTGAATATAGCTTCACAATTAAAGTCACCTCATCCATAGCTTCTTTTAAGGTTTCAAGAAGGGAATAATCATCATTTGCCTCAATCCATTTTTGAAAATCTATAACTAAACAATGAAAATTTTATCGATGTCAATTATAAGCAACAAAAGGTGGAAATAGTATACTTTGTGGGATAAAAAAATATTATTGAATAAACAGGACAACTCGTAAATGTAAAGAACCTCCAACCGAGTTTGTCCTCCCTATTCATAACTATGTAGATAGAAAAATCAGAATCTCTTTAGATTGAAGAAGATCCTCTGCTTTCATTAGTAGTGATAAACATTAACAATGGCTACAATGGTTAGGCGAAGCTCTACTGCTTGGCATATTCCAGTCCATCTCAGTATGTATCCGTAATGCACGGGACCTTCCTTTCTTCCTAATACGATTCGGGTTTGGTACTAATGGTAGCTCATCAAGTTTAGGCTAGTAATCCGAATCCCCTAATGGATGAAACATGTATCGATAGCACCGCAGTGTTCTATCCAAAGTGTATTTTTGACATACTACAGTTATGCGGGAACATGGGATTTTCATCTTTTGAAATTTTCCACATGTGCATTTTCGCAAGTTTAGCTCGACCTTGTGTTTATGGCCCCTCATTCATCTGGATCTATCATATCCAGTTTTTACTTCAAAAATCAATGTATTGGAGCTGAACCATGTCACATCATGCCTATTTGTAGCTTCACTGTTTTTTTAGAGAAGCTTGCCCGCAAATTCAGTATATACCCATCCTCTGCCTTTTAAGCCATGTATATCGTTCTTCTGGTGTCAAAATAGGAGATCAATTAAAGAAAAATCTTATTCACAATAACTATTATAGACAGAGCATGAAATTCTTTCAGCATTTGGTTAACCGATTCGAATAAATTCGTTATCATCGATCCATATCTCTTTCCTTCATCATAAGCTTTCGTTCATTTCTCCCAAGAAATTTGATCATACCATTTAGCTGTTTGTGGATGTAATTTCCTCATTTGGTTCATGATGCGTAGGAACTTTTGCTTTTGGTTCTTGTAAGATATACATTACAATACTAATAAGTACTTATCACACAATTTTATAAATAAATATTTTCCTCAAATTATGTAATTTAGAAATTTTACCTGCCATCTGAATAGCTTCTTTGCCTTCGACATCTTTAAATTGTTTATTGTAGTTGTCGATAATATGCCCAATGCAAAATCTATGGTGGTCATGTGGAAGACGCTATCCTTTCGTCTCCATTGCTTTCTGAATCCTGATAGTCTATCTAATATTACACAAATATTTTCTCAACCATTAGTAACATATATCCATAATAGATCCACAAACTAAGATCAATTGTCAACAGTCTCCCGATCGATCACAGTAAATACCAACAAAAATATATGATTATTGTCATCAAATGAGGCCGCACAAAGGAGTGTTCCTTGATATTTCCCATCCAAAAAAGTTCCATTAACAAATATTATAGGATGACAACTTTTAAAGCCTTCAATCGTCTACTTGATTTCTATGATTATTTGTAATTTTTTAGTGATTTCCTTTTTTTTCCTGATTATTTTATTTTATTTTTCATATTTTTGAGCTTGATCGACGAGACACGAGTGCCCAAGGGTTTAACCCAAATAACAGCGCCGCTCCCTTTTTTTTTTCCTTCTATTATTATTATTATTATTATTATTATTATTATTATTATTATTATTATCTTTTATAATTTTATTTTTTCCTTTCCTTTTTTAATCTTTTTCTTATTCATTTTTCGATCTGGGTTGGTTCTACCCAACTCACAAACTCGAAGAGCCGACCCAAACCCACTTGTTCAATCGGGACTAAAACGATAGTGTTTTGGGCATTTTTTTATTTATCATAATTTTTTTTCTTTTTTTCCTAATTTTTCTATTATCTAGGAAATTTTTATTATTACAGATAGTTCATATGATCCAAGTTTGCCCACCTAGCTAGCCCATGTCCCATGAATTAGGTGACTAAAAACAACAACTCAGATCTAACTGATGACCAAATGTAAACCACATGATCTAATTACAACATATTCAATTAACTCTACAAAATTTCAAAAATGTGATGAAAATAGGGTTTAATACGCACAAAATTTGTGAGACATGTATCGACATGCAAAATACAGATATGTGTAGCGCAAAAATAAAATATTTTTTGAACCAAACATTATGCAAAAACATCACAATATAGCAACGAAACAGTAACTCAATAACACTAAAATAACATTTTTTTACACCAAAACATGTTCAAATTAATCATAATAATGATATATACATTATCTTGACCCAAAAAGCATGCATGCATCAACACGGGGGAAAAGGATTCTCGGGCTTCTCAAACTTCTCTACTCTTATCCATCTTCTTTGGTTTGTACAAAAAAAAAATTAACATGGCATGCAATTAAAGAAATAATGTGAAGGGTAGAAGAAAACATATTATAAAATAAATCATTACCTAGTTTAATTGTGAGGAAATGGTGCCATAATCAATGACCTCAGATATGGAGATGTTTAAAATTGACAAAGGATCTCCAAATCTCTCTTTTCTCCCTCAATTCTCTCTCTGCTTTCTCTTTGTTTCCTCTCTTTGTCTTCGTAAATTTCAATCTCGGATATAAGGTGCTTCAATTTGCCTTTATTAGAAGCTTGCAAAAGTGAAGAAGTAAGCTTCTGCAGGCTTCACGTGAAGCCATAGAAGCCTGAGGCTTTTACGGGCTTCACGTGAAGCTACAGAAGGGCCAGGCAATGTTAAAGAGTTTTTTTTGGGTTGGGAGGGGGGCTCATTGGTAGAGAGGGCCTAGTTCGATATCCAAGGGTGCCGAACTGAGGTTCGTTAAGCATCGAGACTACCGGATGGACCCCTAACTCATAAATTTTTTCAAACGGGATCCAAATTAGCAAAATTTCATTTTTTTAGACCCTATTTGGTAAAAAATCTCCCAATCAGTACTTGCCAATTTCAAAAAATTGAAACTGAAAACCAAATTGTACCTGCCAATTTTGATTCAAAACTCAATTGGTTAGGTATAGTCCAATCCAATTTGGTTGAATTATGATTTTTTTTTCTCATCCCTAATTGCAGGTGAATTGCATATTTTGTCTTCCCCCCTGCATCTTGTCTTATTGGAGCTTTGCAATCACCAAAACCCATGAGGATGATGATGAGTGAGATGTACCATGTGGAGAGAGCTATCTTTCAACTTTCAAGAAATAGAAAATATTGTAGCTGGCCGTGGACCCTAGTTATGCTTTGGCTATTCATATTCCTATGGGGCCCCGCTAAATGTCGAGCATATAAATGACTTCTTTTGTCTATGATTTCAGATGCCTTTAAGACTAAAGCAAAAATAGGCATATGTGGTTCTTGCTAGTTAGAGAATTCTGCATATTCATTAAACATTTGAGAAAGCATTTGATCATGAAGAAAAGGAAAAATGCTTAAAATTTTATTTTTGGTGCAGTAATTATAAAAAAAAAAAAAGAAGAGAAGTGGTCATTTACGTAACTCTTTAGAGGCAATGCTGAGTGCCTTCTGTTGACAACCTATGATAAAAAGATTGGCTTTTAGAAGGCATTAAGTTATTGGGGTACTTAATAATTATTTTTCATTATTTACCCTAGAATATAGTCAGTATAGAGGTTCAAAACAACAAGAGTCCTCCTTTGAAGTTTCCATAACCAACACGTCCATAGGATTTATATCAGTCTTATGTGGTGGCTATGATTTTAATCTTTATGCAGCAACCCAAGATCATCACATATAGATATACGAATTACTGTTTCATTAAGTAGAAGAATTAATGCACATTGTTTCAAATTCATCCACCATTCTTGATGCGGAATAGCGACAATCCAATGCTCAAGATCGTCTCCTCTATGAACCCCCTTTATGCACTGGCTTTGATGAGATGGCCCCTCACGTATTGCTATTTGATGACTCTTAATGTAAGGTTATGTGGACATTAGGGTTTAGAGGAGGGACTTCAGCTCTATTTATATAATCTGTAACTTATCCCCTCATTACGGATAAACAAATAAATCGGCCCATACTATGTAGTTTCATATCCAACTAGAAATGGAAAACTTGATGTCTTTCCTTTATTAGACCAAAAATAATTACAATAATAATTAATAAAGCCATATGAGACATATGAAATATATTCTCACATTCTTCTACTTGGGCTATATTAATTGAAATTGTATAGTAAATAGGCATCTTTATATTAGTCCAAAGATAATTCCTAAAAGTCAATTCGATCCTATAAATTCTTAAACAACGAATCATGGTAGTAATTGTATCAAAAGATACAGAGCCATCCATGGTCATAAATGTTCTTAACTTTACTGATATATATTTGATATGGTAATACGGGAAATGGATAATATCTCAAGTAATAGAGAAACTTTATATGTTATCTTTCTTGTGAATCACCATTCTCTCACTTTGTGTGTCACGAAATCTGAAATGCCACAAGAGAATATCCTTATGGTTCCAACGAACCCACGTATATCTTACCTTTATAGTTAAATATACTTTATGTCTAATGAGACATATTTTTTTTGGCTAAAAATAAATGCCCCTAACCATCACTCAAGGTTTACTCAATACCTTGAAATTTTAAATAGATATGTATTCAATCTGAAAATAACGCATTCATAAACACTTCATTGAATGTAAAAAAGTCAATATATATCAAAAATGTTACTAAATGTAATATAATATAGATATAAAATTCATTAGAGTAAAAATTGAAGAGCTACCACTAAACAATAGAATCCCATGATACTTCTAAGCCCATGTTAATGACAATTCATTCAAATACACAAGGGCGTAGACCTTTAGTCAGTGGATCAGCAATCATATTATCTATAGAAATATGCTCTATTATAACGTCATCATTCTGTATAGATTCCTTTATGGTCAAAAACTTAACCTTCATATGCTTAAACCCCTTAAGACCTCTGTTGTTATTAATAAATAACATTACGAAGTTATAGTGATAATATAACTATATGTGTTTATCGACAAAATCAAATACGGTCAACTCTCTAATGAGATTCAGGAGCCAAATAAACTGAGTAAGAGCCGAAAAACAAAACTCTGCTTGAATGGTAGAGGATGATATTATTTTTGCTTCTCATTTTTCCATGATACTGCACCACTTGCTCACATAAAGATGTACCCTGTTATTGACTTCTTGTCATCCTGACAATCAGTATAATATGAATCTGAATACCCCACTAGTTATGCAGGTTTTCAACATATCTATAAATCAGCATATAGTCCATTGTCCTTTTCAAGTATCTCAAAACCTTATTAGCAGCAACTCAGTGATCGTGTTCTGGATTTGACTAATATCTGCCTAGAAGTCCTATAGCAAAAATAATGTCTAGCCTAGTATAAACTTGAGCATAAATGATATTACTAAATGCATTGGCATAAGGTACATTCTTCATATGTACTTGCTCAATATCCGAATGAGGATATTGCGAAGGACTTAATTTATCGCCTTTACAAACAAAAGTAATTCCTGGTTTGCATCGTTACATATTGAATCTTTCTAAAAAAACGATGAATATATGCTCTTTGAGATAAACCCAAAATGCGACGAGAACGATCTCTGTAGATCTCAATGCCAAGGACAAAAGACATCTCACCAAGGTCCTTTATATCAAAGTTTTTTGAAAACATTCGTTTTATATCATATAGTAATTCAATATCATTACTTACAAATAAAATGTCATCAACATAAAGAATAAGAAAAATAAATTTCTTCCCACTGACCTTGCAGTATATACACTAATTTGGCTTGTTCTTAATAAATCCAAAAAAAGTAATAACACTATGAAACTTTAAGTACCATTGTCTAGAAGCTTATTTCAAATCATAGATAAACTTTTTCAATATGCAAACTAAATTACCTGTACCGCCTATTGTAAAACCTTCTCGTTGTACCATATAGACTTGTTCATCAAGGTCTCCATTAAGAACAGCAGTTTTAACATCTAGTTGATGAAGTTCATATCAAAATGAGATACTAAAACTCATTATCACTCTAAAAGAGTCCTTATAAAACATTGGAGAGAAAGTTGCCTTATAATCTACTCTTTCTCTTTGAGTGAATCCATTTACTACTAGTCTAACTTTAAATTTGTCGAGCTTTCCTTTGGAGTCTCTCTTAGTCTTATATACCCATTTATAGCCCATGGGTTTATAATCTTCAAGCAATTCAACAAGCTCCCAAATATTATTATGTTTTGTAGGCTGCATCTCATCTTTCATCGCATCTAACTATAAATTAGATTAAAAATAAGAAATAGCTTATGTAAAAGTTATCGGATCAACAACACAATCGATATCATAATCTTGCTCTCACAGATAGACTATATGATCTGATGGAATATCCGATCGTCTTTGCTTGACAGATCTCCTTAAAGTAGCATTTTCAACCTCATTCTATTCCTGAGAGGCTTGAGAAACTTCATCAGGAACTGCTTTAATAATAGGTTTCTAAACATCAACAGGTTCAATCTGTGGTGTAATGACCTCCAAAATTGTCTATGTAGGTAGAAAAAACGACATAGAAGTGCTCACCGTATTGTTATCCCCAATTATATGTGAGCATTCACCCTTTTCGGCCACATCTAACTCTAGAAACTTCGCTATTTGTGAATTCACAATTCTAGTACCTCTGTTAAGATTATAAAATCGATATCTCTTCAAATGATCTGGATAAGATACGAAAAAACATCGAGTGATTTTAGAGTCTAACTTCCTCAAAGTTGGATTATACCATCTTACTTCTGCAGGACATCCTAAATCTTTAAATGATTTAAGCTAGGTTTATGTCCGGTCGAAAATTCAAAAGGAGTTAGTGGAGCAGATTTTGTAGGAACAAGGTTTAAAATATAAAGCATTACTTTCAAAGCTTCACCCCACAACAAACTAGGTAAATTAATTATACTATTCATACTTCTCACCATGTCCATAAGCGTGCGATTACGCCTTTTTGCTACACCATTCTGTTTAGAACTCTCGAGTATAGTAAACTGAGCCACAATCCCAAAATTCTCTAAGTATTTAACGAATGACCCTTTAAACTATCCAGCATCACCATGTCGACCATATTACTCACCACCGCGATTAGACCTAATAATTTTTACGATTTTTCTTAATTGTTTCTTGACTTCTGTTTGAAAAATTTTGAACTTGTCAAGAGATTCAAACTTTTTTTTAATCAAGTACAGATAACCATATCATGAATAATCATAGATAAATGTGATGAAATAAAAATTTCTACACAAAGTTGCTATATAGGGTTCACTTGTATTTATATGAATGATCTCTAACAAATTAGAACTACGAACTGCAGTTTTCTTCTTTATTTTAATCATTTTACCTCTATAGCAGTCTATGCACGTGTCTAAGTCACTTTTAAGAGTGGGTAGAATGCCTGCTTTTATTAGTCTATCTACCCTTTCCTTAGAGATGCGACTAAAACGTTTATGCCATAGTGCGTAAAACTGTTCCTTTGGTAGAGGTCTTCTGGAAGCAACTTTTTCAGCTGTATAAATAATGTATATTTCGTTGGGAGACAAACATAATCTTACAATCCATTAGACATAGTGCAATACCCAACTTTATTTAAATTAAAAGAAATAGAGATTGCATTGTTTGAAATCTCAAAAGAGTAACCACACATGTCCAAACTTGATACAGAAATTAAAATTCATCTAAAGGGAGGTACATAATGTTGACACCTGATTTTTAATTATATTTTCTCTTTAAAAAATAAAAAATCCATAAAACTAGCAGTTCGGATTTAATGAATTTCTATTAAGTGTACGCACCTTTAATTAGTGGTCAATAACCAATTTCGTTTCGAAATGAAACTTGCTAATGCTAGACTTTATTGAACATTTATTTTTGCTTTTTGTACATATCTAACTGTTCTTGAAATACAAGGCAGGTGACACATGCAATAACACAATAAATCAATTAAACTTATACAGATCAGTTATTCAGAACAAATAAAGATGATTTAAAGCTTTTCTCATTCCATTTACGAAAGATTTAAGGATATTACTTTCCATTTTTCAACTAGCTTTAGTGGGGAAATTAAAGCATCCTGGGATGACTGCAAGTTCATATCTTTAATGACTAAAATTGATTAAAGTACTGTAAGTTTAAGATTATCATAATTTTTCAATCTATATAGTATATGCTTTGGGAATGCTTTAAGAAATTAACTAAGCCCAAATATCGTAAATAAATAAAAATGGAATTACCCATATGTCATAAATAAAATAGAGTTGTCACGCGTTGCAAATTGGCGTCTTCAAAGCTACAATTGTGCCTCCAAAATTTTCTTAAATATTGAATAGATGAACTCTGCCGGAAAACGACAGGCAGATGGCGGGACTCGTAAAGGTTGTGAACTGCATGCTTATTCTTTTGTTGTCATACTTGGTCGGATCTTTGCTCTTTGCTTTTGGCGGAGAGATTCGAGGCAAGTCAAGGCACCCTCGTGCGGCATCGGAAACTAGTCGAGATCCTAAATAGTGCTTTGCACTTCTCGATGTTTTGGAAATACACTTATCCTGTCCATCTCCTTGCTGAGACGTTCTGTAGGCACTCCAATCAGACGGTAAGAGTAACACATTCGTATTGATCAAATATTTAAAAAAAAAAAACAACTTCGCAAGATAAATAAAATGGTACGATAAGATATTAAATTTCATTATTTCTTTTTTTAACTGAGTCAAATCTTTTCATGTGGGCTTTTTTTTCCTCCAAAATTGTATTGGCAGTAAATCTTTTCGCTTGATTTCTCGAACCAAGGTCCAAACAGTTTCGCACCATCGAAGCCCAAACAATCCGATCAAAATACAAAGCAAGATATCATAATCCACGAGACCCTCTTAAATTAGATACAAGAAAACCATTTTTAAGTCAGAATGCTAGGACTAATTATAGCTCTTAATTTCGACAAAAAAAAAACTATAACCCTTAATCTTTTCGTTTTTACTAAGTTAAGAAGTCCGAGATAATTGACATTTTGGATGTGTTTTAACTTAGATAATACCGCAATTACACATATAAATGTTAAATTTAAACAAAATAAATTAATTAACAGGTTATGGTATACGATTTCGCAGTTCTTTTGGTTTCAAGAGGATTTGTCTGGTGTGTGAATAGTGTTTTTTTTCGTTCGTAAAAGTATTATTGAACCGGACCAAAAAAAAACCGGTTTGATATAGCAATTCGAAGGGAAAAGTACAAAAAAAGTCCTAAACCTATGGTATTTGTACCAATTCAGTCCTAAACTTTTCAATTGGACCAATTCAGTCCTAAACCTATTGTATTTGTACCAATTCAGTCCTAAACTTTTCAATTAGACCAATTTAGTCTAAACCTTTTTGTATTTGTACCAAATCAGTCCATCCGTCCAATTTGACCGGAAATTACTCACATGGACGCCGGCGATGCCACGTAGGATGACTGATGCTAGCGTTGATATTTTTAATAATATTTTTTACAAAAAAATTTAATAAATTTTGCCCTTTATTGTCCTGAACTTTAATTTTGCAGAGAAAGAGAGAGAAGGAAATGTGCAAAAATTCAGGGAAAAAAAGGAAAAAATTATTGATTTTTTTATAAAAATATTATTAAAAATATCCACGTCAGCATCATTCATCCTACGTGACATTGCCGACGTCCATGTGAGTAATTTCCGGTCAAAATTGGACGGATGGATTGATTTGGTACCAATACAAAAAGGTTTAGGACTGAATTGGTTCAATTGAAAAGTTTAGGACTGAATTGGTACCAATATAATAGGTTTAGGACTGAATTGGTCCAATTGAAAAGTTTAGGACTGAATTGGTACCAAGACCATAGGTTTAGGACCTTTTTGATACTTTTCCCGCAATTCGAACCGTTTTGATATGTGTGGAGCTTAAGGTTGGGGACTACTCGGACGTGTTCCCATTTGATATTTGCGAGTGCGTAAATTATATTATATTTCCCCTCAAACTTGTCCACTCCACATTCCATACGAGAATTATCCTTGAAAAATCTGCATTCAAAAACCTGAAGGAATTTCCAAATTGAGGCTTCAAGTTTGACCGTAAGTGATCATTTTCAGCAAATCAATCAAACGTTTGTTATGAAAAGCTGTTTTGATCATTGTGATCACAACACAGGGATTGGACAACCTCGGTGCATCTCAAGATATGGAATGATATTCATGATAGATATCAATATTCGTTTTCGCACCGTTAGAATAAAATTCGCGCCAATCTCACGTGATTGGGTAGCGGTCCCTATTGTTACTGGTCTTTCTATTTCGATCAGAATGTTGGCATCTTAATTGATTGTGTCTTCCTCTAATTTTTCTTTCACATGCCAATGTCTTGATGCTGAGTCGATAGCAATATCCCTTTTGCTACATTAAAAATGTCTAGATTCCAAGATTTGATTTGTCTACCTTCTTCGTTGTAGGCAAGCTCAATTACACTATCTTTTTCTTTCTTTCTTCTTTAGGCGCAACCAGCTATTGGAGTGACATCACCACCTTATCATATAAAAAGAAAAATATAAGAATAAAAATAAATAATATACTATAAAATAATATTATATATAAAAATAAAAAAAATCATATAAATATAAAAGAATAAGTAGTATAATATAAAAATTATTTAAAAATTCGAACTAAAAAGCGTACCAAAGCCAAATGCACCCATCGTCAATGCGAATGCAACTATGAATACGATATGAATACGATGAAGCTCTTATCGGGGGACGATCAATAAATTGGTATGGTAGTCTCTGCATTCTGCTTTCAAAGATGGGATAAAAGAGTTCAACAGTGCAATCAAGTCTTGTGAAAAATTGATGGAAACTAAGGTAATCTCTAGTCAGGGTTCGTTTGGTAATGTTTTTAATTCTCTTTTTTGGCGGCAGCGGCTATCTCTACTAATATTTTAATGATTAAGTTTTAAAAAAATATGAATAAAAATTTTTAGGTCATAATAAACGCATTTTTGTTCTTTTTCTATTCCGAGAATAGCAATTTTGTGAAGTTACCAAACTAATTTTCTATTTAGAAATTTTTTCTTGGAAAAACAATCAGAAAAAAATCATTTTTTTCTGAGAAATTGTTCCTGAAAATAGAAATGGTGCTAAACGCGCCCTTAAAAACTCTTGTTTCAAATGGGAAAAGAAGGAGACGAATGTGAATAACAATATGCAACAACACACTTTAAAATATAACAGATTATTGAACAGACACATTATAAAACAAAAATTGCAAAAAATAAAATTTTCCCTCAAAAGCATTAAAGATTATCATTTTATCCTTGAGAGCAAAAATAATAGGTAATATATATATGAAGGGTGTTCTAGAGGTCCAAAAACTTAATAGTAGCGGTTCGAGTTCAATGGACCTTTAATTAGTGGTCAATAACCAATTTCCTTTCAAAATGAAACTTGCTAATGCTAGACTTCATTCAAGAAGAATTTAATTCCTTTAAGAATTTTATTTTTGTACTATTCATGTCTACAGTGTCGTCATAACTCTAAAATTGGATGCAGGGCCGTCCACGACTACCATGGGTGAACCCGGTTTGCAAAACGTACCTATTGGCCTATCTCAACTTCCACAAAGAGGAAGTACTCATCGTGCGATTGGCTAAACTTGAGAAGAGCTTGTTGGAAGTGCGTCAGCCGCGGGATCTCAAGTATGCTCACATGATCAGACTGGAGGAGAGTCTAGAGCAGCAGCATCTCACTTCTCTTAAGGAGTTGAAACAAGCTAAGAATCGTTGTATCAGGAATGCCTATATCTCTGATAATGACTTGTTTGACTTTGAAATATTCACTACTCAGCATGATATTAAGGCTCTATTGTACCCAAGAGAAATCTTCATAGTAATAAAATCACCTTTCGGCTTTTAAGTCTTTGGAGTTATGCATGACGATCTTCTAGGCAGGAACTGAGATTCTTTGAACTTTCGAATTCCTCCAACTCATTTGATCCTCATTCGAACAATCAGAGCCCAAACAGTTAGCTGAAGTAGCCTATTTAAATCCGAGGTCACCCGTCTTGCAACCTATGTCCCCCATCCACATTCACGGACTGCTTTCCATGATACTTTCATTTGTTCTCATGCTCGGTCCTTCGACCTCCTGAAGTGGGTATCCCCTGTCGAGTTTGGCTTCATCGAAAGTCTTTGCTGTTTCTGGTTCTAGTCCTGCTCATTGCACTGCTTCTGTTGCCCTACTGACCATTTTCCATTACTTTGCTTGTTGTATGGATCTCATGGGTCTTCCTCCATTTGGGGAATTTATCGATTCTGACTTGCTGACTTGTCCGGACTTTGGTGACCTATCATGCGTCGATCTTCTGTACGAGGCTTTGGTGAACAAGTTTGCCAGAACGGAAAGGGGAATAACTTCCCGGAGATTATGCAGCCCACCATGGTGGGCACTTTGCATTGCAATTAGGATACATTTCATTGCATTTATCTCATACCAAGATCAAGATAATTAAGGAGATCTGGTTACCTTACGATTATTTTCATCTTGGTCATTTATCTCATACCTTGATCCAGAGTCCACCTAATTTTAATCTTTCAAGAGGGCATTGAAGAGATCTTGGTATCTCATCTCTCTCATGTTTTATCTCTATGGAAATCCTGATCATTTTAGGACCCTGATCATATAGCTTATAGATCATACATTAACTATGTTCATTTAAATGTTTTATTTATCACCATCTTCGTCATCACTGAGTAAAAAAGAAAAGAAAAATAAATATTAGCTTAGCATTCAATCTGCACCATGGAGCAATTTGTTTTGTTTTAGAAGTCATATTAGAGTCAAAGTTTGTCGAAACCCCTCTTTCGTAGGACAATAAATAAATAAATAGGGATTTCATTTGCTCATGCACTCCAGGTTCTTGTATATTTTCGGTATTGATTATTGAGTGTTATATCATTGTTTGTACATTATTCTGGTTGTTTTAGCTCCAAATGAATGTTGAGAAAATGATAAAGCATGCATTATTTAATACTTATAAAAAAAATATATACAAGACACTTTCTCCTAACCCCACTATCTGGAGTGGATGAAGCTGTGGCTTAGGGTGGAAAACTTGTTGCGGTCTCATCCTAATTCTACGGCTTCTCTCTCTGCTCTATCAAATTTGGCTTGCTTCTGATGTTCCCCAGGTTCGAACCCCGAAGCAGGAAGAAGCAACAACTTTGCTACAAATGGATACCGCGTTAAAAGAAATATAATACTATGTGTATTATCTAATAATTGTAAAAAGTAGAAGAATTGTCCTTCAAAGAAATTGAATAAAGAAAGGAAACAGAGCCACTGAAACATAAGCCGAACGATCAGCGTTTAAGTCGGACGGGCTTGAAAGAGACTGGGCCGGTTCAGGCCCACAATCAGGCCTAGCGATATCTCTCTCTGTCGAGGGGGGTCGCAGATTGGCCACCAGACGACGACCACCAACAGATTTCGTGCTTGATCACCTGAGTTCACTGTTGGGTGGCAAACTCTCCCATCAAAATCTGCCATTAATGGCCCTGCAGACTGCTGCTACCAACTCAGTCATTCAAAATCCGCTTTTCATGTGAGAGTAGGTGGAAGGCGGGAGAGTGCTGCAAGGAGTTAAATATTAGCTTTGATCAAAATAGGAGCAGTTAATATCAGCAATGATAAAAAATAAAAAAAATTGGAACTCTGCTGAATCTGTCTCGGTAACGAAGAATGGTCCCTTTTTTATGTGGGAGTAGGTGGTCTAGAGGGCTGCAAGGAGTTAATATCAAAACCAGCCGTACCATTATATTCATTTTTTGTGAGGGAGAGTGAAATTTACTGAACCTGGTAAATTGGTTCTAGAAATTGAGTTTCCCCTGTAGGGAAAGCTTCACTGTGCCTTCCCCCCATGAAAAAAAAAAGGGCTTTTTGCTTCTTCTTCTTCTTCTTCTGTCGAAAATTTGATATCTTTCCTGTATAAAGAAGAACATGAAATAACAACTTAACTCGGAGTGTGAGCCTAAGACAATTTCAGCCCATTTCCGAGCTCATTACTTCTTCTGTGCTGTCACTGTTGACAGGTCAAAGGAAAATGACTTCACTTAATAAGAAAACCAATTTCTTTTCAATAAAAATGAATTGAAGATTTTGGTTCATCAGAAACAGGGCCATCATCCATCATGTCCCTTATTCAGTCTTTAGATTAGTAGTTTGGGTCTTTGCTCTTCTCAAGGAGCCGAATCTTGTCAAGACGAGGTGCTTGAGATTGTTGTGAGTTATCCTGATGCGCTCGGTGGACCGATCAGGCTGCGTTTGGAACTGTTTTCCCGTGGGGTTTTGGGTGTTCCAGGCTCTTTGGGCCAAATATTAGGCATTTAGTAAAAAGTTTCCAAACATCCTTGGCCAAAAATAAGCCTTGAAAAAGCTAAAAGCCTAAGGTAGGCTGCAAACTACCTTGAGCTTTGAGCTTTGGGCGCCACCACCGTTGCAAGAGCCGCCATTGCCCTCTGCGCAACAACTACCTCCTCCTCCCCCATGCTGTCTCGCTCAACAATGGCGAGGTCGAGCCTCGCCATGGTCAAGCAAGGCTCAAACTCGCTGGTCACCAGACAATTGGAGGTAGGGAGGGGGTGGGGAAGGGAAAAAAAGAACAAAAATTATGAAAATTTTATAAAATATTAAGATATTTAATAGCTGGCTAG
The DNA here is from genome assembly GCA_016432845.1 of Psidium guajava. Taxonomy (NCBI): domain Eukaryota; kingdom Viridiplantae; phylum Streptophyta; class Magnoliopsida; order Myrtales; family Myrtaceae; genus Psidium; species Psidium guajava. Next base: position 37,411,941 of record CM028226.1, read on the forward strand.
TCAAAAGATTTTTCAAATTTATGTTTACCAAAGCCGCATTTTAATACATTTCTCAATTACAATTTACCAAATAATTGTTATATTTCATCAAATCCTTTTAGTCTAAAGGCATTTGCATTTTCCCAAATATTTTCTCCAAAAGTCTTTCCAAACGCACCCTGAGTCCCCTCCAGTCTCGAAGTCTCTCGGACCAGGAGACGAAGCTGAGAAACGGCAGCTTCTCTGAGCGTCCTGATGCCGACCGCACGCCAATCGACTGTAAGCTCCTTCAGGTTTTGAGCGCCCTGTGCTTGAAGAGTCGACGATTCCTCTCCTCATCCGGCGAGACTATGGTATATGCGGATGTGAAGCTAAACGACTTGAGGTTCGGGGCTGAAATCGCCAAAGCTATTTTATTGATCTCAAGCACGCCCGACGCCTCAAAAGTCTCGAGCTTAGGTCCGTGGGACAAGCTATTTTGTTTCTTCGTTTGACGTTTGTGAGCGTTCAATTTCTATATAAAGCTTTTAAGCTGTATGTACGAAGCCAAAGTAAAAGTATTCTCATGAAAAAAAAAAGAATAAATGACAAACTTTTATTCACTCCTGAACTTCTTTTTTTTTTTTTGCATATGTTCAAACTAATTTCTAGATTAATTTAAATTCAGACATAGACTAGCTTAAATGTGTACTAACAATTCAAAAATCCCATTGAATAAATTAAAACTTATGGACTATGCTTTGTTATACGATTTCCGGTACCCGCGGTTATTTGAACTTGAAATCCTTCTATGTAACTCTCTATCTCTAGTATTATTTTTCTTTAGACCTTGGTGATAATGTCCTTGTCCTAAGCACCTAAATGCAAAGAAATGCAATAAAGAATGCAAGCGCAATGTGAACCGAAACAATAGATAAGAAGATGAAAATAAGGGCTGCTTGTCCAATCTTTCTTGCTTTTTGGCCTGATTTGAGATTTGAGACGAGCCCCCTCTAAATTTTAGACTCCAAATAGTTTCTTTTTGTCAATTTAGCCATTGAAGAAAATTTTAAATTCATGGAGCACTTCATGTCTGGCATGTCTACACGTGGCTCTCTCTCTCTTTTCTATTCAACCCAATACCCAAAAAAAATTCAAATTTTAACATTTGCGACAATTTTATCCAAATTTTTTTATTTGATAAAAAAATCTCCAAATTTTGCTTTTTGTCCTACTTCTATTTCAACTTTTACTTTTATCTCAATTCTACCGGTCTAGTATCAAAAAAATCCTCAACTTTAGCATATGTTTCAATTATATCCAAATTTTTTTGTCTTATAAAAAAACCTTCAACTTCTTTTTTCCCAATTCTATTACCTTTAGTATTTCGTCCATAATTACCATTAGTTAATACTACGTGGCATTGTCATATGGTCAATGAATTTCACCTCAGTAAAGCAGATATGAAAAAACTCCCGAACTTCTCTTATGTTGTTTGCTTCCTCTACATATTGTTGAGAGACATAGAGCCACTCAAGATGACGTGTATCGTATTCTCTTCGGCTCTTAATAGCCCAAATAACGGCTAGACATTGAGATATTTGGACGAACGATTTAAAATCTCATCATCTCTAAAGCCTACTATTTCTAAATTTCAAAGAAGCCTTGGTAAATTGAGATAAAAGTAAAAGTTGAGTCTTTTTTATGAGACAAAAAAAGTTTCTAATATAATTGGGATGGATGGTAAAGTTGAGGGTTTTTCTTTAGTATTGAATTAATAGAATTATGATAAAACTAAAAGTTAGGATTTTTTATGAGGAATTTTTTTTAGATATAATTATAATAAATGTTAAAGTTGGATTTTTTTTTTTAGCATTAAGCCTTTTCAATTCACCATTTGCTTCTTCTTGCTTACAAAGAATAAGACATCGTTTCTTCGAAATCACATTTCAATTCCACATATTTCATTTCACTTTTCTTATGTAAATCCTTCTTCTTCTTATTTTAACCGTTTGATATGTTTATCAAATTGCATTTTTTTCCTTTTTTTAAAGAAAGTTGAGTGTGTACGCAATGCCTAGCCCAAGAAAGCTGGGCTTCAATGAGAAAAGCAAAAACCTGAGAAGAGTCTGGCTTGCGAGCTGCGCTGCAGTGATATTCATGGCCAAAATTGCCTTCTTGCCAGTTCGATTCCTCGATGACTAGATAAGTAAAATCCATACCGACACACGTTATTTTTTAAAAATAAAAAATTTCGACACATTGAGACATATTTTATATTAAATTTACATTTTATATATACATAATTATTATTATATCAGTGATGATTTTTTTCTTCTTTTATCAAGGATTCATCATTATTAATTAGAAGGCTGTTATGGTCTTTCAAAATAAAGAAATGTGCAAGTGCGCTAGCCCTCACTATACCCACGTGCGAGTGCCCATGTGATTGATCGATTTTGGGGCAATTATTAGGCACACTTAACACTTTCCACGCTTGCACGGTCGCGAGTAATTATCAATGATTATATTTTTATTTTATTTTTTATTTTTAATTTTTAATTTTGAAATTAAATTTAATAAATTTTAATTGTAACGTTCTAGTGAAACAGTATGACTGTTCACTTAAAAGTTGCGATTATTTTTAAATTAATTTTGAATTTTAATTAATTAAATGTCCAATAATTGTAACTTTTCAAATTTGACAATTTGATGTGAAGAATTGCATCCTTTCGAGATAGTAGTTTTAAACCTTCGGAAAGTTGCAATCTTTTATACAAAAACTTTTTCGAAAATTAAAAAGGTGTGATTGAATAAATTGTTTTGGACACGAAGAGTTGCATGAGAATTAACTACTTTTCGGATGCGAACAGATGTGTTTATTTCTCATCATATATTCAAGTGTTCTGTTCATTTAGGATACATAATTCTTCTTCAATTTTCTTTTTCAAAAACAAGATAATTACAACCTTCGTTTTTTATTATTTCGTAGAGAGTTCTTGGAGAAATATTAGAATTGCTATCTAATATTCTCGCTTGAGATATTATTGTATCCTGGAAGATTTTTTTTAGTAACCATTAGCAACTTTGTGAGGCAAATAATTTTTTAAAGAGAGTGCTATCACGCCTCAGAGTCCGATTCCTTTGTTCATCCGATTTTACCATATTTTGCCAACAGGATTCACCATTAGATTTTGTTTGGGCTGACTGAGTATATTAATCTTGGGATGACTAGATATATTACCTAAATATACATATTTTTGATAAATTTATATTTTTACCTCTAATTTATTAAAAATGCTTAAAATTGACTTCTTGCGTGTCAAAATGGGGTGTTTGTGATACTAGATTTGTGTGTTACTGGCGTGTCTGAAATACTGATAACGTACCAATCGCATATTAAAGAGTCATGAAAGCCTCCATAGAATGTTGGTAAAATAGTATTGTCCCATGTGCTAAAGTCCTCGAAACACAAAGAAAAAAGATTTAGAGTGGGCCAGTTGAAAAAATAAGATTGGCCAGCTGAAAAAAATTTCTAGTTGGATACGCGTAAATTAACGACAACACAAATATGAATGCGACAAGTGAATATGGAGACATATGAGTACGACATGGCGTAATCGAAATTTAAATCAATTCATTTGGGTAAGGAAATTCTTAAAGATTTAATTGCTAGGATTGTTACCTTGTGTCACCTTATGGATCAAGATTGCAGCTCGAACGATGGGGATGGACTCGTGACTTGTGTTGATCGGTGAAGAAATTAGTGATGGTAACACCTAGATTTAAACTCCCACTATCTTCAAGACTCTCTTAAAAAAAAAGGAATCTCTATCTTTTTTTATTTTTTCTTTCTCTCTAATTTTTTTTTTAATCTCTCAAAACTCTCTCAAGTATCCAAAATTTTCTTTCTCCCCAAAAGAATCCCCATTCCCAACTCTTTTCTTCTTCTTTTTATAGATAACTCATTTATCTCTCATTCTAATTTCTCCACTAACTTTATCTCCCATTCTCACTAACTCTTCTTCATCTTCATTTTCTTTTCTCCATCTCCATCTCAAATTTTAATTTCTCTATAAACTCTTCTTCATCTTCATCTTCATCTTCCTTTCTTCATCTCTATCTCACATTCTAATTTCTCCACTAACACTTTTCATCTTCATCTTCTCTTCTCCATATCTATCTCCTATCTTACTAACTTTTCTTCATCTCCATCTTTCCTTCTCTATTCTCATTTTATTTTCTCTATCTATTCTTCTCCATCTCCTCTTCTCCATCTTCCCTTCTCCATTCTAAGTTCTCTACTAACTCTTCTTTTTGTTATTTGCAAAATAATCCTTCAAGTGTTAAAGTATTTACACTCTAATCCTTGAGATTTAAGTATTTACAATTCAGTTTCTAGAGAAATATTTCTTTAAGTCCAAATCTCCTCATAATTTTCGACACACCTCCCCTATACTTAGTCGAAATTTACCTCATGTCAAATTTAAACTTATTTCCTGCCGCTGAAGATAATGCAAAATTTAATTAAAGCCCTTTTGCAAAATTGAGTCATTCTAGGTATAATTATGCCAAGATGAAAATTGAGTTATTCTAGGTATATTTTATGCAAAATATTCGAGAATAATGTTACAACTCTTAAAACTGAAAAATGAAAATAAATTGATTCAAATTGAATTTTTTTTACCCGATTCGAGATTATGCTCGTGAAGAAATACAAGACCCTGAATTGGATTTTTTTTTTAAATTTGCGATGGCCAACATGAAAAGGAATTTAAAAGAAAAAATATTGACTATATTTATGTATTTTTTTGGCCTCAAATACTACTATTTATTAAATATTTTCTCAATTTCTAAAAAATATATATAAAAAATGAAAAGAATATAAAAAATTATTTTTTGTTCAAAAATAGTTGCCCAAGCTTGGCCAAAGCCTCCAAAGTTGATTTTGCAATTTTCTCATTTTTCTTGATGTTTTTTTATGAATTTTCGAAATTAAAAATATCGAAAAATACTAAAAATATGAAAAATCATTTTTGGGTCAAAATCGATTCCTCAGGCTTGGTTAAGATTCCCAAAGTTGATTTTTTATTTCATTTTATGAATTTTAAAAGAGAAAATATGATTAAAAATCAGGTGTCAACAGCTGCCTCTCTTTGAAAAGAAGCTCAGTAGAGGTTCATTTCAAAGACGAGATGACACCTGAATCCTAATCAACTCAACATAATGAAATAAAAAGGAGTTGTGACCATTGATCTCTAATAGCCCTCTTTGCAAGTTCCGATCCAAATCTAGCTTGAAAAAGCTCCAATGAAGTGAGGGAGAGATAGAGAGGCCTGCGACTTGCCTGCTCGTTGTATGGCTGTTGCCTGACATGAATGCTCTACTGAAAGTGAAATGAGAACTTAAGGATTCGTTATAAGAAAACCTTATGGTAGTTGAACTTAAACCCGTATGGTAGGTCAATCCATGGAAAATTCCTAACGAAATGATTCTACTGATTAAAATTGGATTAAAATTTGACCTGTATGGTGAGTCTTTTCTGCTTTGAAAATCCAGATTCAAATCACAAATGCTGAGCAGACACCTGGTTCAATTGCAGCTACCCTTCACTACCAAATGGTATATAGGGTTCAAAACCATGCAATAGACTTGAACCTCCTAGGAACTGATGATGCTCTTATCATAGACGTCACAAATGACCAAACTTCTTGTATCTTTGTTCCCAAACAGATTCCTAGGGAAAAACTTACCAAGCTTCTTCCTGATACCTGGGTCACGAACTATGAAAATCAGTAGTTTAAACCCATCCAGAATGCTGATCCAAAGTACTCCCAGAGGTCTGATGGTTCTGTTGCTATAACATTTCCAAAGGAAACACCATCACCTTCGTTCCCGTCCTTACCAACCATTCTTTGCTTCACTCCGTGCCCCACTGAAACTGTTTCTGCGGAAGACCCAGATCCGAAAAAGCATATCCAGTCTTTTGACAGACTTGGAAGACCAACTCATGCTTTCAAGGATCCATCCGAACACTGTTATTGGGATCCATTCTGTGCATGTCAATCTTGCACGACTCCAAAACCGGAAAAGCCCAAGAGACCAAAGGACCCCTTTTACCAAAGGTACCAAGATGCAGATCCAACCATTGGTCCCTTAGGAGAAGATGAAGGAAAATACCAGTACATGGTGTCATACGACAGTCCAAACAGGAATCCAAGCTTGCAGTCCAAACCTTGGAAACCTACCACTTCTTCTTTTTACAAACCCATCCTTAAGTAGCACTGTTGTTCCCATGAGACTACTAAGATTGCTCTCCCGTCACCACCTGTTCCACAACCTGCACCCATGTACATGTTCAATCCTGAAGATTTCCCTCCCTTATCCAGGCCGCAGCCTTCCACCCAGGAACCACCGTTTCCTCCTGCTGAACCATTCAAAGATTTGGCCCACAAATATTTTCACTCCCAAAATTCCCCGGACAAATACAGTATTACCTGTTGAAGAAATTTGTCTCTCTGAATGTTTTGACTCTGACAAAACTTTCTGTTTCTTTTCAAGAATTAAGTTAACACATTGAAATTGCTTTTGCAGAAATGAGTTTGTAAAAAGAAGCTCATATAAATCCAAATCTGATGTTCAGACTCAAGAGAGAGTTGTCATGTATCTACTTCTAAATCTGTAGAAGTAAAGGTGTTCAGATGAAAGAGGAATTGTCTCTGAAGGATAAGCATTGTCTCTGAAGCCCTCAAATGAAGAAGAGTTCCGTTTAAAGACTTCAAGGAAGCTGCATCCGAATACCAATGGGCTAGAAGATTTATGTGACCCATCAGTAAGGATCCTTTGTCGCGACCCTCTAAAAATATTTTTATTAATTCTAGGGGTTAACGAATTATTAGGTTAATTAGATTTGACTAACCTAATGCGGACCCTCCCAAGCCCTACCGAATCGCAACTTTGGTTTTTGTTTAAATGATTTTGAAATTTGGAGTCGCCACTAATCGTTCTTGGTAGGTCGATTAGAAACCTAAATAAATTAGCGGGAGAACTAATTTATTCCTGCGAACCAGAGATTATGAGCTCGGGGACTTGGTTACACTAGTTAATTAAAACTAATGCCCTTTCGGTACCTTAATTTCATGGATATCCTAATCCGGCAACTCAGGCTTGGTTTATTCCTAAAGCTCTAGTAGGGTATTCTCTTTTGTGTTTTCACTTTTTAAATAGAATGCATGGATGGTATATATTTTTATTTGTTATATTTTTTTAAGTGTTAAAGATTCCCTGAAACCGAAAGAGGGAGTGTGTTAACGACTTCTGTGCAGTATTACGACCTACTCATCTTTTGGGTCTGATGATTCAAAAATTAAATTATAGGAAGTACATGACAGTGAATAAACACCTCCAATGGGAGGCCTAGCATTGGCTTGGCTCTTCCCTTTGGGATTTAAGGTACAGGTATTTAAGTTGCAAGTATTTAAACTACTGTAAGTAAAAACCTCCAATGGGAGGCTAAGCATTGGCTTGGCTCTTCCCTTTGGGATTTAAGGTACAGGTATTTAAGTTGCAGGTATTTAACTACTGTAAGTAAAAACCTCCAATGGGAGGCTAAGCATTGGCTTGGCTCTTCCCTTTGGGATTTAAGGTGCAGGTATTTAACTACTGTAAGTAAAAACCTCCAATGGGAGGCTAAGCATTGGCTTGGCTCTTCCCTTTGGGATTTAAGGTGCAGGTATTTAAGTTGCAGGTATTTAACTACTATAAGTAAAAACCTCCAATGGGAGGCTAAGCATTGGCTTGGCTCTTCCCTTTGGGATTTATGGTGCAGGTATTTAAATTGCGGATGGACTTTGTCCTCTCCATTTTGGGGTATGAATTTTTTAAAATGAAATACAACGAATTGATTCAACAATTTGAAATTTGTGCGCGCTTGAGGACTCCTCCAAGCCGATTTTGTGCTTCCATAGGATTGACCATTGATATAGAGCTGCGGCTTCCTGACATAAAATAGAGTGAAGTGTTAGTATACAAAATATGTGCTAATCTGCACCTAAAACCAGAAGAGTAGAAAGAGTACTTATCTCCCATTTTTTTGGGAGGGATTTCTATAATTGATTTTCGCTCTCTATGTTCCCAATATAGAGAGTTTCTTTTGAATTAAGAGGGACTTTTAGTCACAGATCAATTGAGAAATCGGTGGACAGCTTAGGAGCTTGTCTGGGCCGATTTTTGCATCTCGACGAGATTTTTGCTGTTGACGTAAAGATATCCTTCTCCTGACATAAAATATAGAAGAAAAAGGAGATGGAGAAAGTGTATACAATTTGTGCTAATTTGCGAGTAAAACCATAAATAAATGAATAAATAAAAACACTTAGCTTGAATTTGTTTGCTCGTTGACGAGGATGAACTCTTGATTTATATTGATCGATGAAGGAATTTGTGATGATAACCCCTAGCTTTAAACTCCCATCATCTTCAAAATTCTCTCTCTTTTGGTATTTTCTTTCTCTCAAAATTTTCTTCAATCTCCCAAAACTCTCTCAAACATCCAAAATTTTCTCTCCAAAAAATTCTCCCAAACACTTCAAATTTTCTCTCTCAAGAATTCCTTCTCAAGCTCACTTCTTCCTCCTTTTATAACCTCCTCATCTATCTCCCATTCTAATTTTTCCACTAACTCTATCTCCCATTCTAATTTCTCCACTAACTCTTCTTCATTTTCATCTTCCATTCTCCATCTCTATCTCACATTCTAATCTCTCCACTAACTCTTCTTCATCTTCATCTTCCCTTCTCCATATTTATCTCCCATTCTAATTTCTCCACTAACTCTTCTTAATCTCCATCTTCCCTTCTCTATTCTTATCTTCCATTCTAATTTCTCTACTAACTCTTCTTCATCTCCATCTTCCCTTCTCTATTCTTATCTTATTTTCTCCATCCATTCTTCTCCAACTTCTCTTCTTCATCTCATCTTCTTCATCTTCCCTTCTCTATTCTAATTTATCCACTAACTCTTCTTTTTATTATTTGTAAAATAATCCTTCAAGAGTTAGGTATTTGCACTCTAGTCCTTGAATTTTAAGTATTTACAATTCAGTCCCTGAAAAAAATATATTTCTTTAAGTCCAAATCTCATCACAATTTTTGACACACCAAAATTTACCACATGTCAACTTTAAGCTCATTTCTTGTCGCTGAAAATAATGCATAATTTAATTAAAGCCCTTTTGCAAAATTAAGTCATTCTGGGTATAATTGGGCCAAGATGAAAATTTAAAATATTAGAAGACAATGTCACAACTCATAAAAAGTGAAAGTTAAAAATAAGTTGACTCAAATTAAATTTTTTTAGGCCCGATTCGAGATTATACTCGTGAAGGAACACGTGACTCGAATTGGATTTTTCTGAATTTGCGATGGCCAATATGAAAATAGATTTAAAATAAAAATATTAACTATCTTTGTGTATTTTTTGGCCTCAAATGTTATTTTTCCAAAATTTTCAAATATTTTTGTATTTTTTAAAAAAAATTAAAATATATGTAATATGAAAAATTATTTTTTGGTCAAAATTCGTTCCCTAGGCTTGGCTAAGGTTCCCAAAGTTGATTTTTCAATTTTATGAATTTTTATGGATTTTCTATTAATTTTCGAAAATAAATAAATAAAAAATACGTAAAAATACTGAAAATATGAAAAATCGTTTTTTGGTCAAAATTGGTTCCCTATGCTTGGCTAAGGTCCCCAAAGTTGATTTTTCAATTTTATGAATTTTTATGGATTTTTTATTACTTTAGCAATAGAAAAAATGATTAAAAATCAGGTGTCAACAGCTGCCCCTCTTTGAATGGAAGCTCGGTAGAGGTTCATTTCAAAGACGAGATGACACCTGGATTCTTATCGACTCAATACAAGTAAATAAAAAGAGTCGTGACATGATTGTTCCACTGAAAATGAAATGAGAACCTAAGGATTCGTTATATAAAAAAACTTTAGGGTGGTTGAACTTGAACCCGTATGGTGGATCAACCCATGGTAGATTCATAATAAAAGGATTCTACTGATTAAAAATTGAATTAAAATTTGACCCGTATGGTGGGTCATACCATTTGACCCGTATGGTGGGTCGTACCATGGTAGATTCCTAATAAAAGGATTCTACTGATTAAATTTTGATTGAGATTTGACCCGTATGGTAGGTCACCACATGGAGATACCTGTAAGAAGGACTTGGTGCCTGTAGAAAGGACTTGGTGCCAGTAAAAAGGACTTGGTGCTTTGCCTGTAAGAAGAACTTTGTGCCTGTAAGAAGGACTTGCTTTGCCTGTAAGAAGGACTTGATTTGCTTGTAAGAAGGACTTTGTTTGCCTGTAAGAAGGACTTTGTTTTGCCTGTAAGAAAGACTTACTTTGCCTGTAAGAAGGACTTTGTGCCTGTAAGAAGGACTTGATTTGCCTGTAAGAAGGACTTTGTTTGCCTGTAAGAAGGTCTTTATGCCTGTAAGAAGGACTTGATTTGCCTGTAAGAAGGACTTTATGCCTGTAAGAAGGACTTTGTGCCTGTAAGAAGGACTTGATTTGCCTGTAAGAAGGACTTTGTGCCTGTAAGAAGGACTTTGTGCCTGTAAGAAGGACTTGATTTGCCTGTAAGAAGGACTTTGTGTCTGTAAGAAGGACTTGGTTTGCCTGTAAGAAGGACTTAGTTTGCCTATAAGAAGGACTTGGTGCCTATAAGAAGGACTTGGTTTGCCTGTAAGAAGGACTTGGTTTGCCTGTAAGAAGGACTTTATGCCTGTAAGAAGGACTTGGTGCCTGTAAGAAGAACTTGGTTTGCCTATAAGAAGGACTTTATGCCTGTAAGAAGGACTTGATTTGCCTGTAAGAGGGACTTGTTTTGCCTGTAAGAAGGACTTGTTTTGCCTGTAAGAAGGACTTTGTGCCTGTAAGAAGGACTTGGTTTGCCTGTAAGAAGGACTTGGTTTGCCTGTAAGAAGGACTTGGTGCCTGTAAGAAGAACTTGGTTTGCCTATAAGAAGGACTTTATGCCTGTAAGAAGGACTTGATTTGCCTGTAAGAAGGACTTGTTTTGCCTGTAAGAAGGACTTGTTTTGCCTGTAAGAAGGACTTGATTTGCCTGTAAGAAGGACTTTGTACCTGTAAGAAGGACTTGATTTGCCTGTAAGAAGGACTTTGTGCCTGTAAGAAGGACTTTGTGCCTGTAAGAAGGACTTGTTTTGCCTGTAAGAAGGACTTGATTTGCCTGTAAGAAGGACTTTGTGCCTATAAGAAGGACTTGATTTGCCTGTAAGAAGGACTTGGTTTGCCTATAAGAAGGACTTATTTTGCCTGTAAGAAGGACTTGGTGTACCTCAAAGGGTGCCATTCTGGAATCTGGAAAGATCAGGAATCCTGCAGAAGCTCAAACCCAAATTATATTATCCTGTCGCTTTAGGAATAAACCAAAGAGGCAGAGATCAAAAGGTCTCGAACATTTCTGTCCTTGAGACAAATCATGCTTTATTGAAGAAGGTGGATACCTGTATGTACCGCAATGGATTCGAGTACCCCAACAACCGTCAGAATTCATTCTCTTGAAAGGTTCAGGTTGAAGATATACTTACCCGAGAATTTGGAAGAAATGCTTGGTGGCTTCTCGACAACCAGGCTTGTTCATTCAATAATCGCTGAATGAATTTCAAGACTTTGGAAGGTAGTTTGAACATTGGGAATGTGTTGCCTGTCAGGCAGTATCAGAGGTAACATGTGCAAGCATTTTCATCAATGAGTTGATCGGTTCATGTAAAACTATTCAACCAAGTCGGCAATGATTAGAAGTAGTCTGTGTGATAACTCATGATGCAATCAATCCAAATATGGATCATGCAAAACTATTCTGTCAAGCTTGCATTACCAATTCTGTTTAAGGAGGTTCTCATAGTATGAACGCCTCGAATGTAATCTGAATGGAGGACTTCAATCCGAAAGGGCCTTCTCTCACTCTGGGGAAAGGCTGTTTATCTGTAAATTAAAATGTTAGACTTGCGTGGAAATGGTTTGCCTTTCCTCATCCTGTCATGCCCCATTCTGCACATTTGATGTCTCCTGTGCAGTTTATGCTCTAAGTTGGAGTTGGTAAGTTAAACACACGGAATAGTCATACATAATTCATGAACTGTGTAAGCACAATGCAGATGTGACAATTTTTTAGCATTACGTGTGTTTATATAATGTGCAAATATGGGCGGATTTGAATTGCCCCTGGTATGTGGGCGGACCGAACAAATTGGGAAGCCTATTCCTTATGTCGAGGGGTGGTTCGTCTCAAACTTTGTCTTTACGTGATGAAGCATATGGGTGAGGGAGCATTTCGGTTTGTTTAATGACAGCGACCGCCACGGTTTAGCGGTTGAATGCCCCTGTAAAAAGCAGAGAAATTATTCTCGAAATCAAACGAGATAAGGAAGACATATTTGCTTTTTCGCTTCAGAGCTTGTGATCAATTTGCCCCATTTTTCACCAGAATAGATCTTGTCAGATGATCATAATTTTCTTTTGGATTTGTCTCCTTCAACATGTTAAATGTTAGTGTAAATATTTCCTGTAAAAAGAAAAAGAGACATATCAGCCAGTATTAAAAGGGATAAATTGAAAACGATACTGATTTACCCTTCATCTTGAATGTCTTGCACGAGTCTTTTACCAGTTTTGTTGGATTGAATTTTCCTCGACTTTTGTTGGGCGCCTCACCATTATGGGAAGATTATGGTAAAATACTGACTTTGATATTACTCGTCGAGTATTCCTGTTTGTAAAAAAAGAAATGCACAAAAAGTTGTTTCATTTATTTATAATACATACAACATTCCCCACCCTTGGGGATCGAACTCGGAATATTTCGGACCTACTGTCATCCCCCATACCATTCGGTCCATTGGACCGTAGGTGTCCATGGGGCTTTCTTTTCAAGGGTTAATACTTGGAGATAACGCAGCTCTGTTGTATCACCTTGGGCCATGTTACGGTATTTCTCGAGGTAATTTGCAATCCCTGTTAAGAATGGAATAAGACAATTCAAGACTTGAGATGATTATGTGCACATTAGAACGATACAGAATTACCCATTTCTGAGATTGTTCGCGTCTTTCGCTTGTACTTTCCTTTGTCCGAAGCTGTCTATCCCGTGGTAATGCCCATGAGTTGATTTGCCCCCAAATTTTATCCAACCTGTATTTGGATATGATTGCGTTCTCGGGTCGATTTGCAATTTCCTGAGAATAGAAGGGGCTTAATTTTAAAACTTGGAGCAACTGAGGGTAAATTGAAACGATACGGAGTTACCCTTCAGGTTTATGCAGATTTTCACTCGCCATCAATTCGTCGCGAGGTTGGTGAGGTGGCGGATTCGAGCATTTAATAGGGGGAAGTCGGATTATTACTCCTTGCTTTTACACTTTCACAAAAGCAGAAAAACATATCACGCAAGGAAATAAAACACATTCACTCATTTAGGATCAATTCTGCTTCCTCTGCAGGCTCTCCCATGATCAGCTTGCTTCATCCCAAATTAGGTATGCATCGGCCATATTGAAGGTCTGGTGGTCACTGGCTGAACAAGTGCATCACAGTCCCGATGCTTTACCGATATCAAACTGGTTGATTATGGCGAAAAGATCATCGTCAATGTCCGCTTGGTGGTGATCTGTCCCTTCTTCCTCGGGAGGTATTGATGCTGATCCAGTATCATTGGTCCTTTTGTACCTTGCTCCAACAGAACTCGATCCTGTTATAAACTGGTCTAACTCACCTCTTAAACGTGCATTTTCGATCCTCAGATCATACATTTCATCGAGGGTGAGGAGGAGGCTATTGCAGTTGGGGCAGGTGGCGGAGTCAAAAGTTTCTTTATACATCTTGTTTTCCGCTCGGAGGTTTTCATTTTCAACTCTTAGAAACTCGGCTTCGTTGTGCTCATGACGAGTCTTCATTCGGGTTCTTCTATTTTGAAACCAGAACTTGATTTGCGAAGGTTCAAGTCCTAGCTCTTGACTCAGTTCTATTTTTTGTTTGCCGTCTGGCATAGGGCACGTTCTGAAGAAAGCTTCAAGCTTTCGTACTTGCTCCTCAGTATGGCGACGGTAACGCTTCTTTTGACATTTACCGTTGTTGTCATTGTCCTTACCGGGCTCTTGGATGTCGTCGGTGGAAGGGCCGGGCTCCATAGGCTCGATCCCAAATATGGCTTCGAACTCTTCCTCTCCCATATTCAGCAAGTAACGATAACTTTCAAGTGTGTTGGGTTGAGACATCTTCGATTTGGTTAACGATTTCTCAAAGTTTGATATCTCTTCTTGTATTTTCACTCTCTGGATTTTTCTGGGAGACTGCGTATGCTTTAAGAGTCTCTCTTTCGAGCACGAATGAGAATTATCAAGAAGATGTCTCCTTTAAAATTAGACGTGGGTTTAGCAACTGTATTGCCTCTCTCGAGTGTTCTGGCTTTCTCGATTTTCTTTTCATCGTATCTCTCGCCCAGCTCGTCTCCTTCCATCTTTCCGTGGAAGGGGGCCCCTTGTTGCTGTCTCCACCGTCAATTTGCTGGCGAGTTCTTCAATAAAGACGAGTCGTATCTCTTTTCTGCCGTAAATGTCTTTGTCTCCCACTCAGCTTATTTTTTATCCTTTCTTTTTCAAAGTAGTGGCGTCCCGTCCAACTTTTCCGTAGAGACGTCGGATTTGCTTGGCTCGAGATTGGAGACGAGTAGCGGAGGTGATACTGATAGGGAATGGTAGACAGGAAAATCTGGCCAGTAGAGACTTCCCCTGCAAAAATGAAAGAGAATGCGGCAGTATATGTTCTTCATATTCTAGAAAAATTGGAACGATACTGTTTTACCCTTGTGTATACTTCCATTGAATTTGAATTGAGGAAGTTCCTTCATTTGGATTGGATTGAATTGTATGTCCCGAGTTGCCCTTCACTTTGAGCTTGCCACATATGTGCTTTGCTTAGTTGGGCCTTATTTTCTTTCGGGTTGCCTTGGACCATCATCATTTTCTATGCCATCGGGTCCGTGGACCGGAGGGCTCCTTTAATTTGAAGGTTACTTTCGAGGCAAATGAGTCCTATCGCGTTCCATTGGGTCATTTCATTTTGCGACACTCTTGAGGCACTTTGCGATTCCCTGGGTGAGAATGGAACAAATCCAATTTAGCATTTTGCAACGATTAAGAGTAAATTGGAACGACACACAATTACCCGTCTTCGAGCTCGCCTGGGCATTTCACTTGAAATTTCCCTACGTGAGGCCATTCAACATTTCTCATTATGGCAGTCAGCGACGTTGCCACAAATTAATCCGCCCTAAATCTAGCATAAAAAGGGATTCACGCATTCGACCGGATAAATAAATTGCCCCCTTGTCCTTGAATTAAATCGAGACACCTAGAAAGCTGGAAAATATCATACGCAGGGGAATTAAGCATGAAATGAAAGGTGCACTTATTCAAGGTCAGTTCTGCCTCTCCTGTGGCTCTTCGATAATCAGCTAGTCTCGTGTTGGTTCGGGTGTGGATAACCGATGTTTGAGAGTCCCTACTCACTGGCTCCTGATCGCGGCTTGGGACGTCTGTCAACCCTAAACTGGTTGACCAGGGCAGTAAGCTCATCATCTGGGTAATCTCTTGAACCTTCCAGCAACTGATGCTCGAATTGGGCATTGTTGTTGGCAAATGCTGGCGGTAGATTTCTCATTCTGTCCTCGCCATGAGCAATTTGACTTCTCGTGCTGGAGCCTTCATCATTACTCGAGAAAGTGTGGGGATCACCAACTGTCCTGCTGCCAAAAACTCCTTCCATTCGAGGATTAGAGAAGTGGAAGTGCTCAGGATAACTTCTTGTCTGATTCTCTGGCTGCGCAGGCGCGCTGATCATGGGATGAGTTCTAGCCACAGGTTGGTGCTCAAACCAAGGAATCTGAATACACTGCTCCTGCGGTCTATACTCTTGAAGAGTATTAGGGTGATTCTGGGAGATACTTTGATTAACGCCTGGGGGATTGATGGCATGGTTACTAGCTTGGTTGATGATGGGAAGTGGCTCGCCCCATGCTAACCTGGGGAACTTATGGTGGCGAGGAGACTCGACGTTCAGGCTTGGATCAGTTCCGCCTTGGTTTTCTTGATTCTGAGCTGCATTGTGTTCTTTCACCCTTTTTCTGTACTTCTGAAGATGACTCGAAACATTTGCTTTAGTGAGTCCCTCTACGTTCATAATTTCCAGTATATGTTGCGGCCGTGCCGAATCGATTCCTACCTGTTGAACTGCATTAACAAACATACGATGCAGCTCGGGAGACCAACTCATCTTCTTTCTCCAGTTGCTTGGAACAAAATTGAAGGCTTGATGCTTGTTCTCATGGTCGTGCAATTGCTTCCTTACCACGTGCTGCCATATGTTTTGAAGCATCTGAACCCTAACTGGTTTCGTTACGACGTCTTGGGCCCCATTTAAGACAGCCTTCATTATGGCTTGCTGATCATCGCTTGCCGATATTACGAGGACTGGCATGTTTAATTTAGAATTGATGACTTCCAAGAGAGTGAAAACATCCATGTCAATCCCTACCATGGCGGTGAGGACGATATCAAACTGGTCACCACTCCTCCTTAATATCTCTAAGGCCTCTGTCGCCTTTGCTTGAGCTACAACCTTATACCGGCATTTTCTCAATACGGTAACAAGGATTGACAGAGAGACTGGATTACCGTCAATGGCCATGACCAGTAGACCCTCAGGGTAAGGAACTTCATTAGCTTCGACCAGGGTTGAACATGCGCCTGTTTCCCTAATGCTCGACATATTTCTGGATCTAGGACTGCCGACTCGAGACCGCCTCAGGATGTCTTCTTGGACTTGAGGGATCACGGGATCGTCGATGGTTTCTCGTAACAGGCTTTGAAAGCCGATGCTTTGATGGTGAAGGTTTTGAATTCCTCTCCCACGAGAACTCCTTCCTCTCTATCTTTCTCCTGCGAGTTCTTGCGAATGAACTCTCACTATCAAATGAGGACAAGTTCTCTCTCTGGCAATAGCAACGACTTCCCTCTTCACGGGCAGTGCTATTAGATTTTTCGAGGGAGAAAATCTGATATTCAGCTTTTGATCAAAGGGGAAATCCTTGTTTCTCGCTCAGTTCGTCTTCCTTTTTTCTTTTCGTGGTAGAGGGCCCTTGTCAAGATCTCCACCGTCGATTTACTGGCGGGTCCTCCAATAAAGACGAGTCGTATCTCCTTTTCTGCCGAAAATTTTTGTCTCCCACTCAGCTCGTTTTTTATTCTTTCTTTTTCAAAGTGGTGGCAGCCCGTCCAACTTTTCTGCAGAGACGTCGGGTCTGCTCAGCTTGAGGTTGCCGCTTGACTGGAATTCGAGCCAGCGGGGGTGTTGCCGACAGAGAATGGTAGATAGAAAAAACTCGACCAATAAGGACTGCCCCTGTGAAATCATTATTTAAATTGAAGCAGATTATCACCTTCGCATTCCGATCATCTGCCTCGCCTCTCTCCTCCTTTCTTTCGTGATCTGCTTTCAAAAATGGCCAATTCTCCTAACCATACCTTCTCCGCCGAAATCCTGGCTGGGTGGGAGAGACTCTACAATCTTCTTGGTAGAGGTTACGCTCATATAGCCCAAAACTCTACCGTTGAGGCTGAAATCCTCGGTTTATTCAGGACCCTAGACGCTGCTTCTGTTGAGGGTACCCAACTGGGGAGGGAGTATCGGAACTTCCCGACCCTCTTCATTAATTTTCTGGCTGCCTATAACCGCGCTTATGAGACGGTCATTGTGACTGCCGTCGTGAAAGCTCGTTACCGAGACCGGCACGAGCGTCTGGAAATAGTCACATTTATGGCTGATAATCACAAGAAAGCCTTCAAGTTTGCCAATGATCAGCTTTCGTGGCTAGTTCGTGAGAGGGGAAAGTTGGTGGACCGTCTGGCCTTGGTCCGAACTTACGCCGAACAGGAGCCGAGCAATATTATGATGAGGTGCAAATGCGGTTGGCTGCAGGAGAGACTTGATGACATTACGGCAGATATTGCTTTCGAGAGGGCGGCGATTTCGGACTTGGAGTTTGCTGTCGAGCATTACGAGGCCAGTATGGCCCAGGCTAAGGAGAAGCGCGATCGCCTCTTCTTTAGGCTCGCGGAGCTTGATCCTGAGAACGCCCGGTGCACCCGGAGCATCAACTGTTTGGAGAGTCAATTGAGCTCCTTCGTAATGGTTATCAGGGCTCAGTTTGGCTTTACTTTTCCTCCCCAGTGAGCTGTTGTAATGCTCTTTGATGAATGGAATGAAAGAAAAGCTTCACGTGTTTTTTTTTTGTTTAATTTTCCTACTATCGTTTCTTCCGCATAGCATAACAGAACGATTTGAGGTACCGAAGATGTCGAGGCTTAATGTTTTTCTTGATGTTCTTGTTTAATTGCTCCAGACGATGATATCGAGAACATTGATGAAGGGTTCGGCGGTGGCCCCCACTATCCATCTTGAGATCACAAACAATAACGCTATGACAACTCGATCAGTGCGCTGGTAATAAATCCGGCCACCTGTTGTGTGCCCACTTTTATCCATATTTTATTTCTTTCGGCGTCCACTTGCTCGTGTCGGTCGCCTGTAGCGTCGGGAGAAATTCCTGTGGGCCACGTTCATTAATAGAACCTCGGTCCTCTAAAGCCCTCCGCATGTTTCGGATAAGAGGAAATTTTAAGATCGGTCTCTGGTTGATTTAATCAGGTAAAGGTATTTGTTTCATGGGTTCTTTCAAAAGACGCGGGATCCTCTGCAATACATTAAATATGCCCCCGTGTTTAATCAGTATAAATCCACCGTCATATCAGAATACACTGCCCATACAAGTTTACGGATTGACATAACTCTGTCTGTCAAAGATGGACAGTGTTCGTTTGCCCCCCGGAATTAACGGTTGAAGCCTCGGTGTTTTTCGTCTTTTGGTATTTCTGAAGATGATTCTTGATATATTTTGAACTTAATTTTTACACCCGTCTAGGGTATCTAGGATCTCCCTGCAAAAGAAAATGATATAATTAGTATGCGACACAAGGAATGTCGGTCCATGACTCCTATATTAGTCCAATTTGATTTTTTCTATTTTATAGAGAAATCAGAAAAAAAAAATTTCCTTAGGAAGAAATGGGTTAATACAGAATTTTTTTTGCAGATTTATTACTCTTTTATTATTATTTTTTTTTTTTTAAGGAATGTGACAAAATCTCTTGACGTTTACTAAAATTTTTGAAGGAATTTCCTTTTTATCAGAATAAATTTTCAGAGGTAAATTTGTCAGGAAAATTTCATTTTTATTGAAGCAATAAAAACATGACAAAAATCCCTTATTGGTTAATAAAATTCCCATGAAGGGATTTTTCACATCATTTTTTCAAAATTTTTTTTAAAAGAAATGAGGGACAAATTTAATTTTTATTTTCTTTTAAAAGAATGGTCGTAATATCCAGCTCAAAAACTGACTAACACCTAGCATGAACCGACCGAAAATAAATACAAGATAAAATTAGAGAACTTACTTTTACCTTGGAGAAATGCAAATCACATAGTCATGCGCATGACTCAAGTGAGGAGTGAACTCTAGAAAATAAAAGAAGGAGAGACAGGGTATGGACCTAAAAGGCCCTCACTATCTGAATTGACAACCTTACCCTCCGCGCAATCAAATCACAATGGGAAGAATTGTCAATTCAGATAATGAGCGGGATAAAATATGGTCAACCCAAGCGCAATCGACGCAGGAGCTTTGCATATTCGATCCCTATCTATGGTTACCTAGGAAAAATTTCGCGACTTGGGTTTAGACGCTTGTGTGTGCAGGTGTTGTGATCCTCAGAATATGCAAGACATGCACGACAATTGATATCAAAACATCGCTTCTAAAAATGTGTGAAATTAAACATAATCCCAACACCAAGCCTGCAAAACAAATGGCTTAGCCAAACACTCCGCCCCTTATAACTCCCATCCTGCAAAAACATATAACACCTATAGAATGAGTCCCAAGCAAAATCGCCAGAAGCGAGATATCCATAAAATTTTCATTGGCTTAAGTCCACTAAGACTTTTAAAATTTCGAAAAAATTCAAGTATTCCAATTGGTATCTTTTTTCGAAAATTTAAAAATCCCGTCCCCAGCGGAGTCGCCATGCTGTCGCGACCCTCTAAAAATATTTTTATTAATTCTAGGGGTTAACGAATTATTAGGTTAATTAGATTTGACTAACCTAATGCGGACCCTCCCAAGCCCTACCGAATCGCAACTTTGGTTTTTGTTTAAATGATTTTGAAATTTGGAGTCGCCACTAATCGTTCTTGATAGGTCGATTAGAAACCTAAATAAATTAGCGGGAGAACTAATTTATTCCTGCGAACCAGAGATTATGAGCTCGGGGACTTGGTTACACTAGTTAATTAAAACTAATGCCCTTTCGGTACCTTAATTTCATGGATATCCTAATCCGGCAACTCAGGCTTGGTTTATTCCTAAAGCTCTAGTAGGGTATTCTCTTTTGTGTTTTCACTTTTTAAATAGAATGCATGGATGGTATATATTTTTATTTGTTATATTTTTTTAAGTGTTAAAGATTCCCTGAAACCGAAAGAGGGAGTGTGTTAACGACTTCTGTGCAGTATTACGACCTACTCATCTTTTGGGTCTGATGATTCAAAAATTAAATTATAGGAAGTACATGACAGTGAATAAACACCTCCAATGGGAGGCCTAGCATTGGCTTGGCTCTTCCCTTTGGGATTTAAGGTACAGGTATTTAAGTTGCAAGTATTTAAACTACTGTAAGTAAAAACCTCCAATGGGAGGCTAAGCATTGGCTTGGCTCTTCCCTTTGGGATTTAAGGTACAGGTATTTAAGTTGCAGGTATTTAACTACTGTAAGTAAAAACCTCCAATGGGAGGCTAAGCATTGGCTTGGCTCTTCCCTTTGGGATTTAAGGTGCAGGTATTTAACTACTGTAAGTAAAAACCTCCAATGGGAGGCTAAGCATTGGCTTGGCTCTTCCCTTTGGGATTTAAGGTGCAGGTATTTAAGTTGCAGGTATTTAACTACTATAAGTAAAAACCTCCAATGGGAGGCTAAGCATTGGCTTGGCTCTTCCCTTTGGGATTTATGGTGCAGGTATTTAAATTGCGGATGGACTTTGTCCTCTCCATTTTGGGGTATGAATTTTTTAAAATGAAATACAACGAATTGATTCAACAATTTGAAATTTGTGCGCGCTTGAGGACTCCTCCAAGCCGATTTTGTGCTTCCATAGGATTGACCATTGATATAGAGCTGCGGCTTCCTGACATAAAATAGAGTGAAGTGTTAGTATACAAAATATGTGCTAATCTGCACCTAAAACCAGAAGAGTAGAAAGAGTACTTATCTCCCATTTTTTTGGGAGGGATTTCTATAATTGATTTTCGCTCTCTATGTTCCCAATATAGAGAGTTTCTTTTGAATTAAGAGGGACTTTTAGTCACAGATCAATTGAGAAATCGGTGGACAGCTTAGGAGCTTGTCTGGGCCGATTTTTGCATCTCGACGAGATTTTTGCTGTTGACGTAAAGATATCCTTCTCCTGACATAAAATATAGAAGAAAAAGGAGATGGAGAAAGTGTATACAATTTGTGCTAATTTGCGAGTAAAACCATAAATAAATGAATAAATAAAAACACTTAGCTTGAATTTGTTTGCTCGTTGACGAGGATGAACTCTTGATTTATATTGATCGATGAAGGAATTTGTGATGATAACCCCTAGCTTTAAACTCCCATCATCTTCAAAATTCTCTCTCTTTTGGTATTTTCTTTCTCTCAAAATTTTCTTCAATCTCCCAAAACTCTCTCAAACATCCAAAATTTTCTCTCCAAAAAATTCTCCCAAACACTTCAAATTTTCTCTCTCAAGAATTCCTTCTCAAGCTCACTTCTTCCTCCTTTTATAACCTCCTCATCTATCTCCCATTCTAATTTTTCCACTAACTCTATCTCCCATTCTAATTTCTCCACTAACTCTTCTTCATTTTCATCTTCCATTCTCCATCTCTATCTCACATTCTAATCTCTCCACTAACTCTTCTTCATCTTCATCTTCCCTTCTCCATATTTATCTCCCATTCTAATTTCTCCACTAACTCTTCTTAATCTCCATCTTCCCTTCTCTATTCTTATCTTCCATTCTAATTTCTCTACTAACTCTTCTTCATCTCCATCTTCCCTTCTCTATTCTTATCTTATTTTCTCCATCCATTCTTCTCCAACTTCTCTTCTTCATCTCATCTTCTTCATCTTCCCTTCTCTATTCTAATTTATCCACTAACTCTTCTTTTTATTATTTGTAAAATAATCCTTCAAGAGTTAGGTATTTGCACTC
This sequence comes from Psidium guajava, assembly GCA_016432845.1. Classification (NCBI taxonomy): domain Eukaryota; kingdom Viridiplantae; phylum Streptophyta; class Magnoliopsida; order Myrtales; family Myrtaceae; genus Psidium; species Psidium guajava. The sequence continues at coordinate 37,434,368 of CM028226.1, forward strand.
TAGTCCTTGAATTTTAAGTATTTACAATTCAGTCCCTGAAAAAAATATATTTCTTTAAGTCCAAATCTCATCACAATTTTTGACACACCAAAATTTACCACATGTCAACTTTAAGCTCATTTCTTGTCGCTGAAAATAATGCATAATTTAATTAAAGCCCTTTTGCAAAATTAAGTCATTCTGGGTATAATTGGGCCAAGATGAAAATTTAAAATATTAGAAGACAATGTCACAACTCATAAAAAGTGAAAGTTAAAAATAAGTTGACTCAAATTAAATTTTTTTAGGCCCGATTCGAGATTATACTCGTGAAGGAACACGTGACTCGAATTGGATTTTTCTGAATTTGCGATGGCCAATATGAAAATAGATTTAAAATAAAAATATTAACTATCTTTGTGTATTTTTTGGCCTCAAATGTTATTTTTCCAAAATTTTCAAATATTTTTGTATTTTTTTAAAAAAATTAAAATATATGTAATATGAAAAATTATTTTTTGGTCAAAATTCGTTCCCTAGGCTTGGCTAAGGTTCCCAAAGTTGATTTTTCAATTTTATGACTTTTTATGGATTTTCTATTAATTTTCGAAAATAAATAAATAAAAAATACGTAAAAATACTGAAAATATGAAAAATCGTTTTTTGGTCAAAATTGGTTCCCTATGCTTGGCTAAGGTCCCCAAAGTTGATTTTTCAATTTTATGAATTTTTATGGATTTTTTATTACTTTAGCAATAGAAAAAATGATTAAAAATCAGGTGTCAACATCCTTCAGAAGCAAAAGTCGTTACTTAATTCTGAAGTGAATCAGAGGAACTTCAGTTGTAAACTGACTCTGAAGTATGTTCAGACACAATTTCAGACTCAGTCTTATAAGAGACTCTGAAGACCCACGTATAGCAGGTTTCCGAGACGGCTAGGATATCTATGGAAGTTTGTGTGATTTGATTGACTGGATTCTTGTCCCATCAAATCAGGAGAATATCTACAATTGGATGACACCTTCGATATACAAAGAATATTGAAGATTGGATTGACTCTACTTATGGAAAGCTGAAGTCTCAGTTGTATGGACGACTGACTCTGAAGCGTTCAGATTCTATTACAACGGCTAGAAGATCTTCTCTGATACTGTCTCCGTTAATCAAGGTTGATGACGATCAATCAATGATTGAGGAGCGATCCTTGAGACACCTTGACCAACGGCTCGTTCAAGGTTAGAGGAGTATAAAAGAGGATCAACGAAAACGATTGGGCAGTGTGACGAACAAAAAAAATTCCAAAGCTCTGAGCGATTCAAACTTGCGATTATTCTTTTGTACACGAGAGACACCACTTACATGTGTTGAGAGGCTATAGCGTTATTCATATGAGAAGCATACAGATTCTTGTAATCCTCAGTTATATATAGTGAAAATCAGCTTATCGGCTGTCAGCGTGGGACAGTGGACGTAAGCTTGATATAGGCCGAACCACTATAACTGTTGTGTGCAAGTTTCTATTTCTCATAACTCTGATCTTCGTGTTTTGCACGCCAGCCTTAGCATTCAGAATCTGCTTGCTCAGAAGTTGCATATTTACATTCAGATTTATAATTTGCTCACAATTAGAATCTCTAATTTCACTTGTTCAGATTTTGATTCTACATACATTTTGATTTAATTATTAATTTCGCATCATATCATCAAAATTGTTTTAAATCACCTATTCACCCCCCTCTAGGTGATATTGCTATATTATCAAAATTTACTTAGGTTTCTAATCAACCAACCAAAAATGATTAGTGACGACTCCAAATTTAAAATCATTTGAACAAAAAACCAAAGTCACGATTTGGTAGAGCTTGAGAGAGCTCGAACTAGGTTAATTAATTTAATCAATTAATATGGTTATCTATTAACCTAAAAAATGAATTTTAGGTCGCGACTGGCACAAATATACGTTGATGATATCCTACTTTATAGTATGATGAACAGTCACACCTGGCTTTGCTAGACCAGTTTGCACATATAACCCAAGATTATGGAATTATGTTATTTGAATCCAAAATGAGCTGAGCCCAAAAAGAAATCGAGTTCCTAGGAATGCAATTGGATGAAGGAGCTTATTGCCCCAAACCTCATATTGCGGAAGATCTTCTAAGGTTCCCTGACTCGAACTTATCCAGAAAAGAAGTAGAAGTTTTCCTTGGAATTGCGAACTACCTGAGAGATTTTGTGCCAAAGATTGCAGTACTCTTAAAGCCTTTGCAGAAGATGCTGAAGAAGGAGCCACCTCCTTGGAGCTCTAGTCAGACCAATTCGGTCAAAGTCCTCAAAAAGAAAATGCAGGACTTGCCTCCATTGACCATCCCCTCAGATGTGTTGACACCTGATTTTTAATCATTTTTTCTATTGCTAAAGTAATAAAAAATCCATAAAAATTCATAAAATTGAAAAATCAACTTTGGGGACCTTAGCCAAGCCTAGGGAACCAATTTTGACCAAAAAACGATTTTTCATATTTTCAGTATTTTTACGTATTTTTTATTTATTTATTTTCGAAAATTAATAGAAAATCCATAAAAATTCATAAAATTGAAAAATCAACTGTGGGAACCTTAGCCAAGCCTAGGGAACGAATTTTGACCAAAAAATAATTTTTCATATTATATATATTTTAATTTTTAAAAAAAAAATACAAAAATATTTGAAAATTTTGGAAAAATAACATTTGAGGCCAAAAAAATACACAAAGATAGTTAATATTTTTATTTTAAATCTATTTTCATATTGGCCATCGCAAATTCAGAAAAATCCAATTCGAGTCACGTGTTCCTTCACGAGTATAATCTCGAATCGGGCCTAAAAAAATTTAATTTGAGTCAACTTATTTTTAACTTTCATTTTTTATGAGTTGTGACATTGTCTTCTAATATTTTAAATTTTCATCTTGGCCCAATTATACCCAGAATGACTTAATTTTGCAAAAGGGCTTTAATTAAATTATGCATTATTTTCAGCGACAAGAAATGAGCTTAAATTTGACATGTGGTAAATTTTGGTGTGTCAAAAATTGTGAGGAGATTTGGACTTAAAGAAATATATTTTTTCAAGGACTGAATTGTAAATACTTAAAATTCAAGGACTAGAGTGCAAATACCTAACTCTTGAAGGATTATTTTACAAATAATAAAAAGAAGAGTTAGTGGATAAATTAGAATAGAGAAGGGAAGATGAAGAAGATGAGATGAAGAAGAGAAGTTGGAGAAGAATGGATGGAGAAAATAAGATAAGAATAGAGAAGGGAAGATGGAGATGAAGAAGAGTTAGTAGAGAAATTAGAATGGAAGATAAGAATAGATAAGGGAAGATGGAGATTAAGAAGAGTTAGTGGAGAAATTAGAATGGGAGATAAATATGGAGAAGGGAAGATGAAGATGAAGAAGAGTTAGTGGAGAGATTAGAATGTGAGATAGAGATGGAGAATGGAAGATGAAAATGAAGAAGAGTTAGTGGAGAAATTAGAATGGGAGATAGAGTTAGTGGAAAAATTAGAATGGGAGATAGATGAGTAGGTTATAAAAGGAGGAAAAAGTGAGCTTGAGAAAGGATTCTTGAGAGAGAAAATTTGAAGTGTTTGGGAGAATTTTTTGGAGAGAAAATTTTGGATGTTTGAGAGAGTTTTGGGAGATTGAAGAAAAATTTGAGAGAAAGAAAATACCAAAAGAGAGAGAATTTTGAAGATGATGGGAGTTTAAAGCTAGGGGTTATCATCACAAATTCCTTCATCGATCAATATAAATCAAGAGTTCATCCTCGTCAACGAGCAAACAAATTCAAGCTAAGTGTTTTTATTTATTCATTTATTTATGGTTTTACTCGCAAATTAGCACAAATTGTATACACTTTCTCCATCTCCTTTTTCTTCCATATTTTATGTCAGGAGAAGGATATCTCTACGTCAACAGCAAAAATCTCGTCGAGATACAAAAATCGGCCCAGACAAGCTCCTAAGCTGTCCACCGATTTCTCAACTGATCTGTGACTAAAAGTCCCTCTTAATTCAAAAGAAACTCTCTATATTGGGAACATAGAGAGCGAAAATCAATTATAGAAATCCCTCCCAAAAAAATGGGAGATAAGTACTCTTTCTACTCTTCTGGTTTTAGATGCAGATTAGCACATATTTTGTATACTAACACTTCACTCTATTTTATGTCAGGAAGCCGCAGCTCTATATCAATGGTCAATCCTATGGAAGCACAAAATCGGCTTGGAGGAGTCCTCAAGCGCGCACAAATTTCAAATTGTTGAATCAATTCGTTGTATTTCATTTTAAAAAATTCATACCCCAAAATGGAGAGGACAAAGTCCATCCGCAACTTAAATACCTGTACCTTAAATCCCAAAGGGAAGAGCCAAGCCAATGCTTAGCCTCCCATTGGAGGTTTTTACTTATAGTAGTTAAATACCTGCAACTTAAATACCTGCACCTTAAATCCCAAAGGGAAGAGCCAAGCCAATGCTTAGCCTCCCATTGGAGGTTTTTACTTACAGTAGTTAAATACCCGCACCTTAAATCCCAAAGGGAAGAGCCAAGCCAATGCTTAGCCTCCCATTGGAGGTTTTTACTTACAGTAGTTAAATACCTGCAACTTAAATACCTGTACCTTAAATCCCAAAGGGAAGAGCCAAGCCAATGCTTAGCCTCCCATTGGAGGTTTTTACTTACAGTAATTAAATACCTGCAACTTAAATACCTGTACCTTAAATCCCAAAGGGAAGAGCCAAGCCAATGCTTAGCCTCCCATTGGAGGTTTTTACTTACAGTAGTTTAAATACTTGCAACTTAAATACCTGTACCTTAAATCCCAAAGGGAAGAGCCAAGCCAATGCTAGGCCTCCCATTGGAGGTGTTTATTCACTGTCATGTACTTCCTATAATTTAATTTTTGAATCATCAGACCCAAAAGATGAGTAGGTCGTAATACTGCACAGAGGTCGTTAACACACTCCCTCTTTCGGCTTCAGGGAATCTTTAACACTTAAAAAAATATAACAAATAAAAATATATACCATCCATGCATCCTATTTAAAAAGTGAAAACACAAAAGAGAATACCCTACTAGAGCTTTAGGAATAAACCAAGCCTGAGTTGCCGGATTAGGATATCCATGAAATTAAGGTACCGAAAGGGCATTAGTTTTAATTAACTAGTGTAACCAAGTCCCCGAGCTCATAATCTCTGGTTCGCAGGAATAAATTAGTTCTCCCGCTAATTTATTTAGGTTTCTAATCGACCTACCAAGAACGATTAGTGGCGACTCCAAATTTCAAAATCATTTAAACAAAAACCAAAGTTGCGATTCGGTAGGGCTTGGGAGGGTCCGCATTAGGTTAGTCAAATCTAATTAACCTAATAATCCGTTAACCCCTTTTAAAATTTAAAATTTTTTTCAGAGGGTCGCGACAGACTGGCGACTCCACTGGGGACAGAGATTTTTAAATTTTCGAAAAAAGATACCAATTGGAATACTTAAATTTTTTCGAAATTTTAAGAGTCTTAGTGGACTTAGGCCAATGAAAATTTCATGCATATCTCGCTTCTGGCGATATTGTTTGGGACTCATTCTATAGGTGTTATATGTTTTTGCAGGATGGGAGTTATAAGGGGCGGAGTGTTTGGCTAACCCCTTTGTTTTGCAGGCTCGGTGTTGGGTTTATTTGTTTAATTTCGCACATTTTTAGAAGCGCTGTTTTGATATCAATTGTTGTGCATGTCTTGCATACTCTGAGGATCACGACACCTGCACACACAAGCGTCTAAACCCAAGTCGCGAAATTCTTCCTAGAAAACCATAGATAGGGATCGAATATGCAAAACTCTTGCGTCGATTGCGCTCGGGTTGACCATATTTTATTCCGCTCATTATCTGAATTGACAATTCTTCCCATTGTGATTTGATTGCGCGGAGGGTAAGTTTGTCAATTCAGATAGTGGGAGCCTTTTTAGGTCCATACCTTGTCTCTCCTTCTTTTATTTTCTAGAGTCCACTCCTCACTTGAGTCATGCGCATGACTATGTGAATTGCATTTCTCCAAGGTAAAAGTAAGTTCTCTAATTTTATCTTGTATTTATTTTCGGTCGGTCCATGCTAGGTGTTAGTCAGTTTTTGAGCTTGATATTACGACCATTCTTTTTAAAAGAAAATAAAAATTAAATTTGTCCTTCATTTCTTTTAAAAAAAAATTTTTTTTTTGAAAAAATGATGTAAAAAAATCCCTTCATGGGAATTTTATTAACCAATAAGGGATTTTTGTCATATTTTTATTGCTTCAATAAAAATGAAATTTTCCTGAAAAAATTTTCCTCTGAAAATTTCAATAAAAAGAAAATTTCCTTAAAAAAAATTCTAGTAGACATCAAGTGATTTTATCACATTTTTCAAATTATAAAAACTTGCAAGAAAATTCTTCTCGAGAAATTCGCTCATGTTTTTCTAAGAAAATTTTCTCTAAATAAAATTAGACTAATTGACCAATAAGAGATTTTGTCATGTTTTTTTTCTCTCCAATAAAAATGAAATTTTCCCGACAAATTTTCCTCTGAAAATTTATTTCGATAAAAAGAAAAATTCCTTTAAAAAAAACATCAAGTGATTTTATCACATTCTTTCAAATTATAAAAACTTGCAACAAAAATTCTTTTCGAGAAATTCGCTCATGTTTTTCTAAGAAAAGTTTCTCTAAATAAAATTAGACTAATGTCTCGGGGGAATTTCGTTAACCAATAAAGGATTTCTGTCATGTCTTTCCTGCTTCAATAAAAATAAAATTTTCCTGACAAATTTACCTCTGAAAATTTATTTTGATAAAAAGGAAATTCCTTCAAAAATTTTAGTAAACGTCAAGAGACTTTGTCACATTCCTTTAAAAAAATAAAAAAAAAGAATAATAAATCTGAAAAAAAATTCTGTATCAGAAATTAACCCATTTCTTCTTAAGGAAATTTTTTTTTCTTTCTTCTGATTTCTCTATAAAATAGAAAAAATCAAATTGGACTAATATAGGAGTCATGGACCGACATTTCTTGTGTCGCATACTAATTATATCTTTTTCTTTTGCAGGGAGATCCTAGATACCCCAGACGGGTGTAAAAATTAAGTTCAATAATATATCAAGAATCATCTTCAGAAATACCAAAAGACGAAAAACACCGAGGCTTCAACCGTTAATTCTGGGGGGCAAACGAACATTGTCCATCTTTGACAGACAAAGTTGTGTCAATCCGTAAACTTGTATGGGCAGTGTATTCTGATATGACGGTGGATTTATACTGATTAAACATGGGGGCATATTTAATGTATTGCAGAGGATCCCGCGTCTTTTGAAAAACAATATGGATTATATAATCAGAACCCATGAAACAAATACCTTTACCTGATCAAATCAACCAGAGACCGGTCTTAAAATTTCCTCTTATCCGAAACATGCGGAGGGCTTTAGAGGACCGAGGTTCTATTAATGAACATGGCCTACAGGAATTTCTCCCGACGCTACAGGCGACCGACACGAGCAAGTGGACGCCGAAAGAAACAAAATATGGATAAAAGTGGGCACACAACAGGTGGCCGGATTTACTACCAGCGCACTGATTGAGTTGTCATAGCGTTATTGTTCGTGATCTCAAGATGGATAGTGGGGGCCACCGCCGAACCCATCATCAATGTTCTCGATATCATCGTCTGGAGCAATTAAACAAGAACATCAAGAATAACATTAAGCCTCGACATCTTCGGTACCTCAAATCGTTCTGTTATGCTATGCGGAAGAAACGATAGCAGGAAAATTAAAAAAAAAACAAAACAAAACACGTGAAGCTTTTCTTTCATTCCATTCATCAAAGAGTATTACAACAACTCACAGGGGAGGAAAGGTAAAGCCAAACTGGGCCCTGATGACCATTACGAAAGAGCTCAACTGACTCTCCGAACAGTTGATGCTTTGGATGCACCGGGCGCTCTCGGGATCAAGCTCCGCGAGCCTAAAGAAGAGGCGATCGCACTTCTCTTTAACCTGGGCCATAGTGGCCTCGTAATGCTCAACGGCAAACTCCAGGTCCGGAACCGCTGCCCTCTCGAAAGCAATGTCAGCCGTAATGTCATCAAGTCTCTCCTGCAGCCAACCACATTTACACCTCATCACAATATTGCCTGGCTCCTGTTCGGCGTAAGTTCGGACCAAGGCCAGACGGTCCACCAACTTTCCCCTCTCACGAACCAGCCACGAAAGCTGATCGTTGGCAAACTTGAGGGCCTTTTTGTGATTATCAGCCACAAACGTAACTGTTGCCAGACGCTCGTGCCGGTCTCGGTAACGGGCTTTCACGACGGCGGTCACAAGGACCGTCTCATAAGCACGGTTATAGGCAGCCAGAAAATTGATGAAGAGGGTCGAGAAGTTCCGGTACTCCTTCCCTAGTTGGGTACCCTCAACAGAAGCAGCGTCCACGGTCCTAAATAAACCGAGGATTTCAGCCTCAACGGTAGAGTTTTTGGCTATATGAGCGTAACCTCTACCAAGAAGATTGTAGAGTCTCTCCCACCCAGCTAGGACTTCGGCGGATAAGGTATGGTTAGGAGAATTAGCCATTTTTGAAAGCAGAATACGAAAGAAAGGGGGAGAGAGGTGAGGCAGATGAGCGGAATGCGAAGATGGTAATCTGCTTTGAAGTAAATATTGATTTCATAGTGACGGTATCAACCAGTCAAGATTTCTCTTATCTACCATTCTCTATTGGCACCACCCTCGTTGGCTCGAATTCCCATCAGATGGCGACTGTGAGCTAAGCGAGTCCGAAATCTCCGCAGAAAGTTTGACGAGACACCGCCACTTTGAAAAAGAAGACGGAAAGATGAGCTGAGTGGAAGACACGGCAAACGTTAGCGAAAAGGAGATACGACTTGTCTTCATTGGAGGACCCGCCAGTAAATCGACGGTGGAGATCTTGACAGGGGCCCTCTATCACGAAAAGAAAAAAGAAGACAAACTGAGCGAGAAACAAGGATTTCCCCTTTGATCAAAAGCTGAATATCAGATTTTCTCCCTCGGAAAATCTAATAGCGCTGCCCGTGAAGAGGGAAGTCGTTGCTATTGCCAGAGAGAGAACTTGTCCCCATTTGATAGTCAGAGTTCATTCGCAAGAACTCGCAGGAGAAAGATAGAGAGGAAGGAGTTCTCGTGGGAGAGGAATTCAAAACCTTCACCATCAAAGCATCGGCTTTCAAAGCCTGTTACGAAAAGGCATCAACGATCTCGTGATCCCTCAAGTCCGAGAAGACATCCCGAGGCGGTCTCGAATCGGCAGTCCTAGATCCAGAAATATGTCGAGTGTTAGGGGAACGGGCGCATGTTCAACCCTGGTCAAATCTGATGAAGTTCCTTACCTTGAGGGTCTACTGGTCATGGCCATTGAGGGTAATCCAGTCTCTCTGTCAATCCTTGTTACCGTATTAAGAAAATGCCGGTATAAGGTTGTAGCTCAAGCAAAGGCGACAGAGGCCTTAGAGATATTAAGGAGGAGTAGTGACCCGTTTGATATCGTCCTTACCGCCATGATAGGGATTGACATGGATGTTTTCACTCTCTTGGAAGTCATCAATTCTAAATTAAACATGCCAGTCCTCGTAATATCGGCAAGCGATGATCAGCAAGCCCTAATGAAGGCTGTCTTAAATGGGGCCCAAGACGTCGTAACGAAACCAGTTAGAGTTCAGATGCTTCAAAACATATGGCAGCACGTGGTAAGGAAGCAATTGCACGACCATGAGAACAAGCATCAAGCCTTCAATTTTGTTTCAAGCAACTGGAGAAAGAAGATGAGTTGGTCTCTCGAGCTGCATCGTATGTTTGTTAATGCAGTTCAGCAGCTAGGAATAGATTCGGCACGGCCGCAACATATACTGGAAATTATGAAGGTAGAGGGACTCACTAAAGCAAATGTTTCGAGTCATCTTCAGAAGTACAGAAAAAGGGTGAGAGAACACAATGCAGCTCAGAATCAAGAAAACTAAGGCGGGACTGATCCAAGCCTGAACGTCGAGTCTCCTCGCCACCATAAGTTCCCCAGGTTAGCATGGGGCGAGCCACTTCCCATCATCAACCAAGCTAGTAGCCATGCCATCAATCCCCCGGGCGTTAATCAAAGTATCCCCCAGAATCACCCTAATGCTCTTCAAGAGTATAGACTGCAGGAGCAGTGTATTCAGATTCCTTGGTTTGAGCACCAACCTGTGGCTAGAATTCATCCCATGATCAGCGCGCCTGCGCAGCCAAAGAATCAGACAAGAAATTATCCTGAGCACTTCCACTTCTCTAATCCTCGAATGGAAGGAGTTCTTGGCAGCAGGACAGTTGGTGATCCCCACACTTTCTCGAGTAATGATGAAGGCTCCAGCACGAGAAGTCAAATTGCTCATGGCGATGACAGAATGAGAAATCTACCGCCAGCATTTGCCAACAACAATGCCCAATTCGAGCATCAGTTGCTGGAAGGTTCAAGAGATTACCCAGATGATGAGCTTACTGCCCTGGTCAACCAGTTTAGGGTTGACAGACGTCCCAAGCCGCGATCAGGAGCTAGTGAGTAAGGACTCTCAAACATCGGTCATCCACACCCGAACCGACACGAGACTAGCTGATTATCAAAGAGCCACAGGAGAGGCAGAACTGACCTTGAATAAGTGCACCTTTCATTTCATGCTTAATTCCCATGCGTATGATATTTCCAGCTTTCTAGGTGACTAGATTTAATTCAGGGGCAAAGGGGTAATTTGTTTTTTTATCTCGTCGAATGCGTGAATCCCTTTTTTATGCTAGATTTAGGGCGGATCAATTTGTGGCAACGTCGCTTACTGCCATAATGAGAAATGTTGAATGGCCTCACGTAGGGAAATTTCAAGTGAAAAGCCCAGGCGAGCTCGAAGACGGGTAACTGTGTGTCGTTCCAATTTACCCTTAATCGTTGCAAAATGCTAAATTGGATTTGTTCCATTCTCACCCAGGGGATTGCAAAGTGTCTCAAGAGTGTCGCAAAATGAAATGACCCAATGGAATGCGATAGGACTCATTCGCCTTCAAGGTAACCTTCAAATTAAAGAAGCCCTCCGGTCCACGGACCCGATGGCATGGAAAATAATGATGGTCCAAGGCAACCCGAAAGAAAACAAGGCCCAACTAAGCAAAGCACATATGTGGCAAGCTCAAAGTGAAAGGCAACTCGGGACATACAATTCAATCCAATCCAAATGAAGGAACTTCCTCAATTCAAATTCAATGGAAGTATACACAAGGGTAAAACAGTATCGTTCCAATTTTTCTAGAATATGAAGAACATATACTGCCGCATTCTCTTTCATTTTTGCAGGGGAAGTCTCTACTGGCCAGATTTTCCTGTCTACCATTCCCTATCAGTATCACCTCCGCTACTCGTCTCCAATCTCGAGCCAAGTAAATCCGACGTCTCTACGGAAAAGTTGGACGGGACGCCACTACTTTGAAAAAGAAAGGATAAAAAATAAGCTGAGTGGGAGACAAAGACATTTTCGGTAGAAAAGAGATACGACTCGTCTTTATTGAAGAACTCGCCAGCAAATTGACGGTGGAGACAGCAACAAGGGGCCCCCTTCCACGGAAAGATGGAAGGAGACGAGCTGGGCGAGAGATACGATGAAAAGAAAATCGAGAAAGCCAGAACACTCGAGAGAGGCAATACAGTTGGAAAACCCACGTCTAATTTTAAAGGAGGCATCTTCTTGATAATTCTCATTCGTGCTCGAAAGAGAGACTCTTAAAGCATACGCAATCTTCAAGAAAAATCCAGAGAGTGAAAATACAAGAAGAGATATCAAACTTTGAGAAATCGTTAACCAAATCAAAGATGTCTCAACCCAACACACTTGAAAGTTATCGTTACTTGCTGAATATGGGAGAGGAAGAGTTCGAAGCCATGTTTGGGATCGAGCCTATGGAGTCCGGCCCTTCCACCGACGACGTCCAAGAGCCCGATAAGGATAAGGACAACAACGGTAAAGGTCAAAAGAAGCGTTACCGTCGCCATACTGAGGAGCAAGTACGAAAGCTTGAAGATTTCTTCAGAACGTGCCCTATGCCAGGCGGCAAACAGAAAATGGAACTGAGTCAAGAGCTAGGACTTGAACCTTCGCAAATCAAGTTCTGGTTTCAAAATAGACGAACCCGAATGAAGACTCGTCATGAGCACAACGAAGCCGAATTTCTAAGAGTTGAAAATGAAAACCTCCGAGCGGAGAACAAGATATATAAAGAGGCTTTTGCCTCCGCCACCTACCCCAACTGCAATACTCTCCTCACCCTCGATGAAATACATTTTCTGAGGATCGAAAATGCACGTTTAAGAGGTGAGTTAGATCAGTTCATAGCAGGATCAAGTTCTGTTGGAGCAAGACACAAAAAGACCGAGACTATGGGACCAGCATGGATGCCTTCTGAGGAGGAGGTGAGGTATCATCACCAGGCAAGTGGCATTGGCGACGAACTCGCCGCCATGATCAGGCAATTTGATGCTGATGAAGCACCAGGGCTTTAATGTGCATACGAATCCTGTATTTCAAAACTAGTGATCACGGGACCTGCAACACAGCCGACGCGTACCTGATCCGAAACAACGCTAGCTGATCACTCAAGAACCTGCAAAGGGAAGAAGATCAAACCTGGACGAATACGTCTACTTAGTTTCATCGCACGTTCTCACCTTTTATCGATGTCCAAAATCAATGCACAAGCTAGAAGTAATCATTTCCCTTTCCCCCTTATTAAATGCTCGGAGCCGTTACCGCACCAAACTCGAAAAAATTAATATCGAGAAGAAATCCGCGTAAATCCGAAGGGTAAACCCGTATCGTTTCAAGTTACCCTCGAACTACCCATGTTTTAAAATTAAACCCCTCATATTTTCAGGAATTTGCAAAAAGACCCAAAAACGAAATTCCTTGGTTGGACTAAATTGGGGCAAATCAACTCGTGGACATTACCACGGAATGAACAGCTTCAGACAAAGGAAAGTGCGAACGAGAGACCCGAACAAATCTCAGACATAGGTAATTCTGTATCGTTCTAATTTGTTCATAATCATCACAAGTCCTGAATTGTTTTATTCCATTCTTAACAGGGATTGCAAATTACCTCGAGAAATACCGTAACATGGCCCAAGGTGATACAACAGGGCTGTTTTATCCCCAAAGATTAACCTTTGAAAGGATAGCCCCATGGACACCTACGGTCCAATGGACCGAATGGTATGGGGGATGACAGTAGGTCCGAAATATCCCGAGTTCGATCCCCGAGGGTGGGGAATGTTGTATGTATTATAAATAAATGAAACAACTTTTTGTGCATTTTTTTTAACAAACAGGAATACTTGACGACCTTACCAAAAAACAGGAATACTCGACGAGTAATATCAAATTCAGTATTTGCGATAATGGTGAGGTGCCTAACAAAAGTCGAGGAAAATTCAATCCAGCAAAATTGGTAAGAGACTCGTGCAAGGCATTCAAGACGAAAGGTAAATCAGTATCGTTTTCAATTTACCCCTTTTAATACTGGTTGACATGTCTCCTTTTCTTTCTACAGGAAATATTTACACTAACATTTAACATGTTGAAGGAGACAAATCCAAAAGAAAATTATGATCATCTGACAAGATCTATTTTGGTGAAAAATGGGGCAAATTAATCACAAGTTCTGAAGCAAAAAAAGCAAATACGTCTTCCTTATCTCGTTTGATTTCAAGAATAATTTCTCTGCTTTTTGCAGGGGCATTCAACCACTAAACCACGGCGGTCGCTGTTATTAAGCAAACCGAAATGCTCCATCACCCATATGCTTCATCGCACAGGGGCAAAGTTGAGATGAACCGCCCCTCGACATAAGGAGTAGGCTTCCCAATTTGTTCGGTCCGCCCACATACCAGGGGCAATTCAAATCCGCCCATATTTGCACATTATATAAACACACATTATGCTAAAAAATTGTCACATCTGCATTGTGTTTACACATTTCACGAATTATGTATGATTATTCCGCATGTTTAATTTACCAACTCCAACTTAGAGCATAAACTGCATAGGAGACATCAAATGTGCAAAATGGGGCATAACAGGATGAGGAAAGTTAAACCATTTCTACACACGGGTCTAACATTTTAATCTACAGATAAACAGCCTTTCTCTAGAGTGAGAGAAAGCCCCTTCGGACTAAATTCCCCCATTCAGATTACATTCGAGGCGTTCATATTATGAGAACCTCCTTAAATAGAATTGGTAATGCAAACTTGACAGAATAGTATTGCATGATCCACATTTTGATTGATTGCATCATGAGTTATCACACAGACTACTTCTAATCATTGCCAACTTAGCTGAACAATTTTGTATGAACCAATGAACGCATTGATGAAAATGCTTGCACATGTTAGCTCTGACATTGCCTGACAGGCAACACATTCCCAGTGTTTGAGTTACCTTCCAAAGTCTTGAAATTCATTTGGCGATTATTGAATGAACAAGCCTGGTTGTCGAGAAGCCACCAAGCATTTCTTCTAAATTCTCAGGTAAATATATCTTCAACCTGAACTTTTCAAGAGAATGAATTCTGACGGTTGTTGGGGTACTCGAATCCATTGCGGTATATATAGGTATCCACCTTCTTCAATAAAGCATGATTTGTCTTAAGGACAGAAATGTTCGAGACCTTTTGATCTCTGCCTCTTTGGTTTATTCCTAAAGCGACAGGAGAATATAATTTGGGTTTGAGCTTCCGTAGGATTCCTGGTCTCCCCAGATTTCAGAATGGCACCCTTTGAGGTACACCAAGCCCTTCTTACAGGCAAACTAAGTCCTTCTTACAGGCAAACCAAGTCCTTCTTACAGGCATAAAGTCCTTCTTACAGGCAAACTAAGTCCTTCTTACAGGCATAAAGTCCTTCTTACTGGCAAACTAAGTCCTTCTTACAGGCAAACCAAGTCCTTCTTACAGGCAAATCAAGTCCTTCTTACAGGCAAACAAAGTCCTTCTTACAGGCAAAACAAGTCCTTCTTACAGGCAAATCAAGTCCTTCTTACAGGTACAAAGTCCTTTTTACAGGCACAAAGTCCTTCTTACAGGCATAAAGTCCTTCTTATAGGCAAATCAAGTCCTTCTTACAGGCAAACCAAGTCCTTCTTACAGGCACAAAGTCCTTCTTATAGGCAAATCAAGTCCTTCTTACAGGCAAACTAAGTCCTTCTTACAGGCAAACCAAGTCCTTCTTACAGGCAAACCAAGTCCTTCTTATAGGCAAATCAAGTCCTTCTTACATGCACAAAGTCCTTCTTACAGGCAAATCAAGTCCTTCTTACAGGCATAAAGTCCTTCTTACAGGCAAATCAAGTCTTTCTTACAGGCAAACAAAGTCCTTCTTACAGGCAAACAAAGTCCTTTTTACAGGCAACGCAAGTCCTTCTTAAAGGCACAAAGTCCTTCTTACAGGCAAAGTAAGTCCTTCTTACAGGCAAATCAAGTCCTTCTTACAGGCAAATCAAGTCCTTCTTACAGGCACAAGTCCTTTTTACAGACACCAAGTCCTTTCTACAGGCACCAAGTCCTTCTTACAGGTATCTCCATGGGGTGACCTACCATATGGGTCAAATCTCAATCAAAATTTAATCAGTAGAATCCTTTTATTAGGAATCTACCATGGTACGACCCACCATACGGGTCAAATGGTATGACCCACCATACGGGTCAAATTTTAATTCAATTTTTAATCAGTAGAATCCTTTTATTAGGAATCTACCATGGGTTGATTCACCATACGGGTTCAAGTTCAACCACCCTAAAGTTTTTTTATATAACGAATCCTTAGGTTCTCATTTCATTTTCAGTGAAACATTCATGTCACGACTCTTTTTATTTCCTTGTATTGAGTCGATTAGAATTCAGGTGTCATCTCGTCTTTGAAATGAACCTCTACCGAGCTTCCTTTCAAAGAGGGGCAGCTGTTGACACCTGATTTTTAATCGTTTTTTCTATTGCTAAAGTAATAAAAAATCCATAAAAATTCATAAAATTGAAAAATCAACTTTGGGGACCTTAGCCAAGCCTAGGGAACCAATTTTGACCAAAAAACGATTTTTCATATTTTCAGTATTTTTACGTATTTTTTATTTATTTATTTTCGAAAATTAATAGAAAATCCATAAAAATTCATAAAATTGAAAAATCAACTTTGGGAACCTTAGCCAAGCCTAGGGAACGAATTTTGACCAAAAAATAATTTTTCATATTATATATATTTTAATTTTTTAAAAAAAAAAATACAAAAATATTTGAAAATTTTGGAAAAATAACATTTGAGGCCAAAAAAATACACAAAGATAGTTAATATTTTTATTTTAAATCTATTTTCATATTGGCCATCGCAAATTCAGAAAAATCCAATTCGAGTCACGTGTTCCTTCACGAGTATAATCTCGAATCGGGCCTAAAAAAATTTAATTTGAGTCAACTTATTTTTAACTTTCATTTTTTATGAGTTGTGACATTGTCTTCTAATATTTTAAATTTTCATCTTGGCCCAATTATACCCAGAATGACTTAATTTTGCAAAAGGGCTTTAATTAAATTATGCATTATTTTCAGCGACAAGAAATGAGCTTAAATTTGACATGTGGTAAATTTTGGTGTGTCAAAAATTGTGAGGAGATTTGGACTTAAAGAAATATATTTTTTCAAGGACTGAATTGTAAATACTTAAAATTCAAGGACTAGAGTGCAAATACCTAACTCTTGAAGGATTATTTTACAAATAATAAAAAGAAGAGTTAGTGGATAAATTAGAATAGAGAAGGGAAGATGAAGAAGAGGAGATGAAGAAGAGAAGTTGGAGAAGAATGGATGGAGAAAATAAGATAAGAATAGAGAAGGGAAGATGGAGATGAAGAAGAGTTAGTAGAGAAATTAGAATGGAAGATAAGAATAGAGAAGGGAAGATGGAGATTAAGAAGAGTTAGTGGAGAAATTAGAATAGGAGATAAATATGGAGAAGGGAAGATGAAGATGAAGAAGAGTTAGTGGAGAGATTAGAATGTGAGATAGAGATGGAGAATGGAAGATGAAAATGAAGAAGAGTTAGTGGAGAAATTAGAATGGGAGATAGAGTTAGTGGAAAAATTAGAATGGGAGATAGATGAGTAGGTTATAAAAGGAGGAAGAAGTGAGCTTGAGAAAGGATTCTTGAGAGAGAAAATTTGAAGTGTTTGGGAGAATTTTTTGGAGAGAAAATTTTGGATGTTTGAGAGAGTTTTGGGAGATTGAAGAAAAATTTGAGAGAAAGAAAATACCAAAAGAGAGAGAATTTTGAAGATGATGGGAGTTTAAAGCTAGGGGTTATCATCACAAATTCCTTCATCGATCAATATAAATCAAGAGTTCATCCTCGTCAACGAGCAAACAAATTCAAGCTAAGTGTTTTTATTTATTCATTTATTTATGGTTTTACTCGCAAATTAGCACAAATTGTATACACTTTCTCCATCTCCTTTTTCTTCCATATTTTATGTCAGGAGAAGGATATCTCTACGTCAACAGCAAAAATCTCGTCGAGATACAAAAATCGGCCCAGACAAGCTCCTAAGCTGTCCACCGATTTCTCAACTGATCTGTGACTAAAAGTCCCTCTTAATTCAAAAGAAACTCTCTATATTGGGAACATAGAGAGCGAAAATCAATTATAGAAATCCCTCCCAAAAAAATGGGAGATAAGTACTCTTTCTACTCTTCTGGTTTTAGATGCAGATTAGCACATATTTTGTATACTAACACTTCACTCTATTTTATGTCAGGAAGCCGCAGCTCTATATCAATGGTCAATCCTATGGAAGCACAAAATCGGCTTGGAGGAGTCCTCAAGCGCGCACAAATTTCAAATTGTTGAATCAATTCGTTGTATTTCATTTTAAAAAATTCATACCCCAAAATGGAGAGGACAAAGTCCATCCGCAACTTAAATACCTGTACCTTAAATCCCAAAGGGAAGAGCCAAGCCAATGCTTAGCCTCCCATTGGAGGTTTTTACTTATATTAGTTAAATACCTGCACCTTAAATCCCAAAGGGAAGAGCCAAGCCAATGCTTAGCCTCCCATTGGAGGTTTTTACTTACAGTAGTTAAATACCCGCACCTTAAATCCCAAAGGGAAGAGCCAAGCCAATGCTTAGCCTCCCATTGGAGGTTTTTACTTACAGTAGTTAAATACCTGCAACTTAAATACATGTACCTTAAATCCCAAAGGGAAGAGCCAAGCCAATGCTTAGCCTCCCATTGGAGGTTTTTACTTACAGTAATTAAATACCTGCAACTTAAATACCTGTACCTTAAATCCCAAAGGGAAGAGCCAAGCCAATGCTTAGCCTCCCATTGGAGGTTTTTACTTACAGTAGTTTAAATACTTGCAACTTAAATACCTGTACCTTAAATCCCAAAGGGAAGAGCCAAGCCAATGCTAGGCCTCCCATTGGAGGTGTTTATTCACTGTCATGTACTTCCTATAATTTAATTTTTGAATCATCAGACCCAAAAGATGAGTAGGTCGTAATACTGCACAGAGGTCGTTAACACACTCCCTCTTTCGGCTTCAGGGAATCTTTAACACTTAAAAAAATATAACAAATAAAAATATATACCATCCATGCATCCTATTTAAAAAGTGAAAACACAAAAGAGAATACCCTACTAGAGCTTTAGGAATAAACCAAGCCTGAGTTGCCGGATTAGGATATCCATGAAATTAAGGTACCGAAAGGGCATTAGTTTTAATTAACTAGTGTAACCAAGTCCCCGAGCTCATAATCTCTGGTTCGCAGGAATAAATTAGTTCTCCCGCTAATTTATTTAGGTTTCTAATCGACCTATCAAGAACGATTAGTGGCGACTCCAAATTTCAAAATCATTTAAACAAAAACCAAAGTTGCGATTCGGTAGGGCTTGGGAGGGTCCGCATTAGGTTAGTCAAATCTAATTAACCTAATAATCCGTTAACCCCTTTTAAAATTTAAAATTTTTTTCAGAGGGTCGCGACAAGATGGTAAAAGAATTCTCCAGACTGATGCCAGTGACCTATACTGGGCCGCTATCCTTATTGAAGAGAAAGACGGCGTCAGGCGCATCTGTGGCCACAAAAGTGGAAGTTTCTCTAAAGCGGAAGCCCGTTACCATTCTACGTTCAAGGAGATCCTCGCTGTAAAAAATGGTATCAAAAATTTTGAATTCCACTCGATCGGATTCCATTTTACAGTAGAAATGGCTATGTCCTCGTTTCCCCAGATGCTAAAGTTCAAGCAAAAGCAAATACCCCATCCTCAACTCCTCATATGGGCAGAATGGTTTTCGAAGTACTCTTTCGAGACCAAGTATCTGAAAGGAACCCAGAATGTTCTTGCGGACTTCTTATCTAGACCCAAGAAATTGGCACCTATAGGAATGTACGTAAAAAGACAATACAGTGGACTGCATGCGTATCAAACGCAAGATATTCAGAGAAGTTGGGTAACCTTCCAATACCCTCCAGAAGTGAGACACATCATCCAACAAGGAAGGTTTGAAGACCTACATGGTATTCTCCAACAATACCATGCGAATGTCATAAATAACTATCATGATGTTATGTTTGCTGAATTCACAGAGGCAAATACTCAACGCCCTTTTCTGAAACCATTTCAATGGAACGCCCAATAAGCCTTCCCGGAAGATCAAAAACGGCTATTTTGGTGTCTCATGCAATTCCATACCATAGCCATAGAATTTCCAACGGAACAACTCTTCTTGACCAACCGAAGGGTAATGCGAAACGAATATGGTTATCCGAGCAAGAAAATGTTTGTCCAGGTGCTCTTATGGTTCAACACTCTTAGCACATGGAACAGACTCATTACCACACATAACCAGATTGGACGTCCTGAACCAAAAAGGAACACTGTCATTTTATTCCATCGACCATGGACATTTGCGAATACCACAGGATACGGAGAAGTTTCCTCTGAACCGCCTCTCATGGGCATGGCAACTTTTAAACCTCAGCAAAATCTTCATACGATGATTATCCTCGAAACGATGGGGAAAATACTCTCAGATGATCTAGTTGAATATCGAGATGTACAGAGGGAACTGTGCCTTAGGAATGGTTATCTCCCAGATCATGTTTGGCCCTCAGATCCGACAGCCCCAGTACCATGGGATCCTCCTCAGCAACAAAATCTTGACCATGACCCGATGCACGACGACTCACAGGATCCATATGCATTGGATTCTCCACTCAGGCATCTTACCGACACTGCCTACACTACAGGACCAGCCCAGGATCAAGTTGCATCCTCATCTACTGCAAGACAACTTTCCGAAACCCAACACTACTGGTGGGACCAGTACCAAAGCACAAAGGACGGCCCAAGCAACAGCAAAAGGAAAGCCCCCATGACAAATCAGTCAGACTCTTCCTTTGGTAGTACAGACAATGATAATACCAAGGAAGGATTCAGCATCTGTAGTCCATGATCTCTTGTCGATCATTGACTCCTTTTCCTTTCCGGCATGTCGCCAATAATGGATCTGCATGATCCTTTGTATGTGTGCTTTTCCCTGTTATGGCGCTGGACGCCTTTTGTTTGTATCTCTCCTCCTCATCTATATAAGAGGATGGATTTGTGTAAACTGGGGCAGAAGACCCTTTAGAGAGTTTCTAAATACCAATTCAGCTTTCTCTCATCATGAGTTCCTAAACTCCTCCTTTCCCCTCGAGAATAGCCTCTTAGGTTTTAAATATTTGTGAAAGGCTAAGCGTGCTGTGGAGCATCCTAGTTGTATCCTCTGCACCCGCCAGTAATGGATCTCATGCATGATAAAGGGACTCCATATCCCATATTTCTTACTTGTGTTTAGAAGGGTCTGAGTGCTAAAAGGCAGTCCCTGGACGTCACCATTGTTGAGGCATTAAGTCGGGATAGCATACATGCACTAGACTTTTCTTAAACCTGTTTGATTTATGAGATTTTGGAACTCCTGACCAATGCAGAGGGTATCGTCCCCCAATGTATATGAAAGAATTCTACTGATTAAAATTGGATTAAGATTTGACCTGTATGGTGGGTCACCCCATGGAAATGCCTGTATGAAGGACTTTGTGCCTATAGAAAGAAGTTGGTACCTGTAAGAAGGACTTTTTGTGCGCCTATATAAAGAACTTTGAGTGCATGTAAAAAGAACTTGGTGCATGTAAGAAGGAATTTTGTGTGCCTGTAGAAAGGACTTCGGTGCCTGTAAGGACTTTCATGTGCCTATAAAAAGAGCTTGGGTGTCTGTAAGAAGGACTTTTATGTGCCTATAGAATGGACTTTGGATGCCTATAAGAATGACTTTTGTATGCCTATAGAAAAGACTTTGAATGTGTGTAAAGAAGACTTGTGTGCTTGTAAGAAGGACTCTTGTATGCCTGTAGAAAGAACTTTGGATGCCTGTAGGAAGAACTTGGGTGCATGTAAGAATGACTTTTATGTGGCTGTAGAAAGGACTTTGGATGCCTATAAAAAGGACTTGGGTACCTGTAAGAAGGACTTTTGTATGCCTGTAGAAAAGACTTTTTGGTGCCTGTAGAAAGGATTTGGATGCTTGTAAAAAGGACTTTTATGTGCTTGTAGAAAGGACTTTGAGTGCCTGTAGAAAGGACTTCAGTGCCTGCAAGAAGGACTTTTATGTGTCTGTAAAAAAGGCTTTGGGAGCATGTAAGGACTTTTTATGTGCCTGTAAATAGGATTTCGATGCATACAAGAAGGGTTTTTGTGTGGCTGTAAGAAGGACTTTTGTATGCATGTAGAAAGGACTTTGGATGCCTATAAAAAAGGCTTGGGTGCATGTAAGAAGGACTTTTATGTGCCTATAGAAAGGACTTTGGATGCCTAATAGAAATTTGAAAGTACTCGGGAGGTCCATGACTTGGAACCCAATGGAGAACTTTACTGGCCCAATTAGGACATCTAGCTCGATTTCACCAACCAAATTCTTCCTCATTATATCGAAAGCTCTAATTGTAGCATTGGAGGCACGGATGAGCTCCTCATTCACACCCAGGTTTCTGAGTGTGGCCAACAGATATATATTGAATACTTATCCATTATCAATTAACACGTGGGAGACCTGCTTGCCGTGGCTTCTCGCCGATATGTACAAAGCTTTATTACGGGCCCATCCATCCATAGGAATGCCCTCATCCGAGAAGGATATCTGGTCCTTTAGCAACATGGACCCCACGAAGTCTTCCAGTTGTACCTCATTGGTAGTTCTGGTACGTGTACTTCGTTTAGTATTTTCATCAGGACACTTTTATGCCTTTCCGAATTGATAAAGAAGTCGAGCAGTGAGATCTGAGCTGGCATTTTCCTTAGCTGCTCTGTTACTTCAAACTCACTTGTCCTCACGATGGACAACGCCCTCTCTGCGTCCTCTTTTGACACCTCTCTCTTCTCCGATTCACCTTCTCTTAATGGATAACACCTGCCAGATCTCATGACGACATTATCTCACCTGTACCGTAATCCCAAGAGACCGCTCTGGGATCATAATCCGATGGTGGATGGACCTTTATCACTATCTTTTCAACTCTTTCATCATGTTATGCCTTCCTCTGATCCAGTTTAAGCTCTACGAGGGAAATCACTACATGGTCGAGGGAACTACTCTTTACATTCTCCCTTTTGTCTACCACGTCCAGCTTGATTACAAAGGGGGCCTTTGATCCGATCACAACGATCAGCTCATCCTTTTCGATGTATTCAGAATCGTAGTCAGAACACCATGCTTCAGGCGACATCCCTAAAATGGCCATTTTAGCTAAATATTTCATTTTTTTTTCTCTTGAGGCTTTCCTATCGACGGGGCATAGCGACTAGATCAAACACCTCTTGCAGCTTCGTAACATCGACCATGAATTCCAATTCGTCCATGTCATTCTTATTCCATATGGCGTTTACCTTCTCATGATTTGGTAGGGCATTTTGCTGCACATACGGTTCTATCTTGTCAAACTCCAATACTCCTCCATCCATCAACGCCTGCACCTTATATTTGAGAACAAGATAGTTAAACTCCTCCATCCCCAGGCTTGGCCAAGCTCCTCAAAGTTGATTTTTTTATTTTATTTTATAAATTTTAAAAGAGAAAAGATAATTAAAAATCAGGTATCAACAGCCACCCCTCCCCCTCTCCCTCCAGTTCAGCACTTGCCAAACCACCGGCCCCCCCTTTTTCTTGGCGCCTCCCCACTTCCTTTTTCGCGCGCGACTTCAATCAGGTATCAGTTTAGTACTACGTCCCCCCTTTCCACACGTTTGGCACAAAAAGATGCCAAGAAAGCATGACTCTTCTCTGCGCCAAAACGTGATTCTTCACATGAAAATTGTTCGTAAGGTTCTTCAAATGTCTCTTATTTTGAAGAGCTTTCTTTGAAGAACCTCTGAAGAAGGAAAGACAGAGAAAGCATCGAGAAAAAGTAGAAAGAATCGAGTGCGAAAATTTTTGGAAGTCACTCGTCGATTTCCAACGTGTCCATATCCGTGGTCATTGATTCCATCAATATTCCCTCGCTATCAAACCAGCTAATTTTTCACTTTATGATTTTTCTTTTGCCATTTGCGTTTTTTGTTTCGCTACATATAATGTTAACTTTCTGTACTCGGCAAAGAAGGTAGAAGAGTCGAAGTATCATTTTCGGGTTAATGTGATGTCTATATCCTTGTTAGAACATGCTATTTTAGTACTATGCAATCACTGTTTCGCTATTGTATTGTGACGTTTTATATGCTGTTTAGTCCAAAAAAAATCGTATTTTTGCGTTACATATATACCTATTTTACATTGAGAAATAGCTTATTTTTGAGCTATTCATATCTTTATTGTGCATGTTGATACATGTTTCACGAAATACTTTGTGCATATTAAATCCATATTTCATCATGATTTTTAAAATATTATAGGGTTAATTAGATATGATTTTTAGAATATTAAAATAATAACTAAATCTAGACACTTTCATAAATTTTTTCGCAAGACATCTAGATTTATGGAAGTGTAGACTGTAATTAGATGTAGACTGTAGGAAGGGTTAATTCTTATTAGATGTAGACTGTATGAAGTGTAATTAGATCGGACGACGTAGATTTGATCTTCGGTTAAATATGAGCCATTGATTTTAGTTGTCTAATGTAACAAACGTGGGCTACACACTTGGATAAACCTTGATCATATAATTTACTTGTAATAATAAAAAAAATATCCCAAATAATAAAAAAAATAAAAATAATTACAACATTTCTAAAATTGTCATTTTAGTCTCGGTTCAAACCCAAGTGGATTTTCGACGACTCTTTCGATTTGTGATTTGGGTTAAACTGACTTGATTTGAAAAAAGAATAGAAAAGAAAGGAAAAAGAAAATTAAAAAACAAATAAATAATAATAATAATAATAATAGAAAAAAATAAGAAATAGGAGGCGCCGTTATTTTGGTCAAACCCTAGACCCGGCCTGGAAAAATATAAAAAATTAAATTTTAAATTTTAAAAATGAAAAACCGTACAATAATAAAAAAAAAAGGAAAATAATCATAAAAATTTTCATAAAAAATTAAAATTTCATGATTTTTCATTAAAAAAAGTTCAAAAAAATGTAAAAAAAATTAAGATTTTCGTTCATTACTTTCAAAATGACAATTGTACCTCTTATGGATAAAGCATCTCAGAAAAATTATGAGATATTTATGAAGTTTATCTGTTTTATTTGTAGACATGACATAGAAAATGTATAAAGAGCAGGTTGAACATAGATCACATGACATTTGGGAGGCTAAAATAAGTTATAAAGAAATTTATCAATTGAGCTGTAACATGTAACAGTTACATCGTAATAAAATTGCTACTAATAATTAATGTAACATTTCACAGATAGATGGCAATGAAGCTCTTCGATGTCAACGAGATGAAGCGACACTACACGAAGCTGAACTTTCATCATCGCATGAAATCATAGATTCAAGCTTCGAGATTTTATGGAGTTTAAAAAATGGGATTTTGACAAGTTGATCACCATTTGATTACAGCTTTGGTTGAGCGATAGAAGCTCGAGACTCACTTTTCATATGCCAGAAAGTGAATGCACTATTATACTGCATGATATCCAAATTCTTATAGGGCTTTCTATTAATGGATATGCAGCTATTTGCCCTTTATTAGGAATTGGGACGATGTTTGTGAGAATCTGCATGGTTATCGGCTCCCATCGAATCAAATACGTGGTTCGATGGTAAAGATAATCTGGCTAAAAGGACACTTTCATGAAATTCTTATCGATGCTAATGACGTTAAAGCGAGGCCACGCCCAAACCTGCAACACATGCAAGGCTTCGCTAATTAATTGCGCTGATGGATTGGTAGCATTGCATAGCTCTCGAAAGAACCATGCAAGAACTGTTGAACCCCAGCTGTACAACGTAAGATCCCTAAGGTTCTCTAGTAATGGAAGAAAAATTAAACTCACTCTAGCACTTGATATATCAGAAAATATAGATCCTCCAGCCATTTGCAGCATAAATACTCTCGCATATTGCAGTATGAAAACTTCATTGACATCATCAAGAATTTCACAAAAGCGTCTTTTTAGCCAAGTAATCTTTACAATCAAACCAAGTATTTGATTCGGTGTAAGCCGATAACCATACGGATACTCACAAACATCGTCACAATTCCTAATGAGGGGTAAATAACTGTATATCTGTTAATAGGAAGCCTTGTAAGAATTTAGATATCCTGCAATGTAATAGTGCATTCACATTCCGACATATAAAAGGTGTGAGTCTCGAGCCTCCATCGCTCAACCAAAGCTGTAATCAAATGATTATCAACTTACCAAAATCCCATTTTCCAAATCCCATAAAATCCCCAAGCTCGAACGTACGATTTTATGGGATGATCAAATTCAGTTTCGTGTAGTGTCGCTCCATCTCGTTAATATCAAAAAGCTTCATTGTCATCTATCTGTGAAATGTTACATTAATTATTAGTAACAATTTTAGTACGATATAACTATTACATATTACAGCTCAACTAATAAATTTCTTAATAACTTATCTCAGCCTCCCAAATGGCATGCGATTTATGTTCAACCTGCTCTGTAAGTAGTGAATTATCCTCACGTCCCAGCTGAATATACTTTTTTTGTACCATGCTTATAAATAGAACAGATAAATTTCATAAATACACCATAATTTTTTTGAGATATTTCACCCATAAAGAGTACGATCATCATTTCGAAAGGAATAAACAAAAAAGAAAAAAGTTCTTAATTGAAAATCATAATTTTTTTATATTCTTCTGAAGTTTTTTTACGAAAAATCATAAAATTTCTCAATCTTTACAAAGTTTTTATGATTTATTTTTGTGATTGTTCGATTTTTTATTTTCTAAATTTTTAATTCAATTTTTTATATTTTTCAAGTAGGATCCAAAATTTGACCTAATATTAGTAACGACGTCTCTCTCATTTCTTATGTTTTCTATTATTATTATTTTTTCTTAAAAAAATTTCTTTTTTATTTTTTCTATTTTTTTTTTTCAGACCGCCGACTCAGTACAACCCAACTCACAAATCAAAAGAGCCGGCTAAAACCCACTCAAATTTTAACCAAGACTAAAATGAAAAAATTTTAGAAATGCCGTAATTATTTTTTAAATATT
Organism: Psidium guajava; assembly: GCA_016432845.1. Taxonomy (NCBI): domain Eukaryota; kingdom Viridiplantae; phylum Streptophyta; class Magnoliopsida; order Myrtales; family Myrtaceae; genus Psidium; species Psidium guajava. Next base: position 37,461,199 of record CM028226.1, read on the forward strand.
TTTTCTCAATTTTTTGCAAATTTTTCTAGTCTCAAAGATATTTTTTTATTATTACAAACTAATTATATGATCATGGTTTGTCCAAATGTATAGCCACATTCGTTACATTAGGCAGATACATTAGGCAACTAAAATCAACCGCTCATATTTAACTAAATATCAAATGTACACTCTCTGATATAATTACCACTTCCTATGGTTTACACCTAACAATGATTTGTCATAAATTTTTTCGTGAAATATCTAGATTCGGTTATTATTTCAATATTCCAAAAATCATATCTAATTAAACCTCTAAAATTTCAATAATTATGATGAAATACGGGTTTAATATGCATAAAATGTAATTTTTTTACTTCAAATTTGTAAAAAGCCCCCTTGTCCCATCTCGCCATTCCATATTTCCGAGGGCCTCTATTGTCTTTGAATAGGAGTTTTGAAGATTGGCTGGTGAATTTCGTAACGGGAGTTTGGGTTAAGTGTGTGTGTGTGTGTGAGAGAGAGAGAGAGAAAGAGAGCATGCGAGTGAGTGGTCACGCTAGTGGGAAAAGCAGAGTAACAGTAGGCAGCTCCCTAGCTAAAAAAAGCAGAGCATTCGAGTGAGTAGCAAGGACAAAAAGCAGAGGCGGTGATCCCCACCGCAGATTTTGTGAAAAAGTGGAGTATCCGGTTTCCATGGTTACGCTAGTGGGAAAAGCAGAGTAACATTAGCTCGCATTGCCCCTTAAGCTGTCGATTCTCCACCCGAAACATAGCCAATGCAACAAAAATCCAACGTTACCATCACTATTGGATAGGCCAGTGATCAATGATCATCATGAAGATCGTCGTGTTTTCTCATTAGAGAAGAGGGTGAGAAGAGGGAGACATTCGCAATCACACGTCGAGTCTTTTCGTCGGTTTATTTGTTAAGAGCATGAAATGCATGGCTTATGCACGCACCTAACTGTCGCCCGACCACGAATTCGGGAAAAAATAATTTTCCATTTATGTCTAAAGAATTGGTTTGTGGAAGAGTAGAACACATTCCACTCTTATGCCCCTGGACGCAGCAGATATGGCAACAATTATTCACCAAGACAGAGAATACTCCTCACCTTCGGATGGAAGGTTGGCTCCAAGCGAGACTTGAAGATCCCAACCCTCAACCTTCTTTCGAGTTGATTGCATGCACTCTCTAGGATATCTGGAAGTCAAGAAACAACCTGGTGTTTAGAGGTCAAAAACCTCGAGCAGAAGCCCAGTTCTGCGAAGCGAAATGCGTTCTAGAGAACTACAACAAGTGGAACCCGAAAAGTCAAAGCCACACCACAAATAGAGGCTCCTTACCTCTCGGATGGAACCCACCGGGCGGAGCAACACCGAAGCTCTCAACATCGATGCATCAGGCGGAGGAAGGGAGGCTGAAGGAGCAAATTGCGGGTGTTCTCCAAGATTTCAGAGGGCTCCTTCTGGACGGCTTTGCGGATAAAATCAGATCTATGGTTGCAGGTCTTCGCTTCCTCTGTGACAAAAAGGAGATATCAGACGGGAAGCTTTTGGTGGAAATGGAGTCAGACTCCCTTGGGGTTATCCGCTGAAGCCCCTTATCTAGCCCGTTTTGTAAGCAACCCTTTGAATTGGTATTGCAAGTTTGCATTTTCGACCAAAAAAAAAAGAAATCTTCATCGATCCAAAATATTTTCTCTTTCTCGAGTCCGTGATACCCGTCACCATCATCATCAACCCCTCGAGCTCTGGTCCCTCGCCGGCCAACTTGAAACTTTTGTCGCAGCTCTGTTTCTCTTAACTGATCCATGTTGCCCGCCCATTTCGGTTTTGATATGTCCTAAGGATCTAATTTTAACTTTCAGTGACTAGTATTGCATGTGAAATTGTGTTTAATTTAGGTTTTGCATGGCATGCATTGTCATTGTTTTACTTAGGAACTTATACTAATTATAAGGTTAGCCATATTCACGTGGAATTTTAAGGGATTTAATTTTGTATTCATAAGAATGAAAAAAACCTTAAAAAAAACTAATTTAATGTCTCTTTTAAGTTATGTCAAGAGACACTTTTCGAAATTTGATTAAACCCTTAAAGCAAACTAGAAAATATTTCTCGCTAGAGTCTACTACATATAGTATTTATTCAAAATGGATCCCATCATATTCGTTTATCTCCCGATTGGAATAACACATTAGATGTAGATTTCCTATATGATTAAGTAAACAGAAAATTTCAAGCACGCGAAATTACATGAAGCACATACTACTTACTCGGAATCTTTCACTTTTGTGCCGTCTGATATGGCAATGGTTAGCAAGTTAATTCATATAAAATTCTTTGGATGGTAAAATGGTCTCTTTTCTATACGCCGTTTGCTTCTTCCTACTCACAAAGAATAAGAAATGATTTTTTAAAAATCACATTTCAATTTCATATATTTCAATTCGCTTTTGTTATGTAAATTCCTTTCCTTTTCTTTTAACCGTTTAATCTGTTTATCAAATTGCTTTTTTTCATTTTTTTTTTAAAGAAAGTTGAGTAGGTACTCAGCGCTTAGCCCAAGAAAGCTGGGCTACAATGAAAAAAAGCTGAAAACCCTAAAGTAGAGTAGTCTAGTTTGCGTGCCGTGCCGCAGTGTTCCAGTTTCAGCTTTTCCTGCATTTTTTGGAACGCTCTGTTTGTCTCCCTCTTCTAAACCAGGTCACGTTCTTGCCTTCGAGATTCAACTTTTCCGAGAAATCAAATCACGTCTTCTGCAACAAAATCTTCACTGGGAAAAGATGAAATCACTGAGAGAGAGACGTGATGACATTCGTAGCCAAAAGTTGCTTTCTTGCGAGCTCACTTCCTCAATGACCAGTCATGTCCCCTGAGGATGGAAAAAGATTTGGAAATCGCATCAAATGGTACCTTCTCCTAATGGAAGAGAGGCGAGGAGAGCGACCGTAATCGATCTAGAGAGAGAGATTTGTGAGAAAAAGAATGGCATATAGACAGTAACCAAAGAGGGGGAGGAGACAGGACAGCAGGAAAAGGACAGAAAATGCAAAAGCCAAAAGTACTTTTTAGTTTGATATTTCACGAAGATTGCAAGAGTATTCTTTTTTTTTTATGAAAAAATACACACGATCACAAAATCAGAAAAAATCCTAGATCGTCTTGTTTTTATATAAAAAAAATTTACTAAATTTGTATTGCATTTTTAATAATATCATTTTTAATTAAATTATTAAATATAAGTACTCTATATTTTGATTAAATATAAAATATTTAAATAAAGTTCTAAGTAGACTGTAATTATGAATTGTAGCTGTGAATGAATATTAATTTTTGCTTTTCTAGTCATTTTTTTGGATTAATACCATTGAAAAATCCTAAATTACTATATCTACGATAAATTTATCTCAAATTATTTTTCTACCACTAAAAATCTCAAACTTGTATATTTATGACGAATTTACTCTAAACTAATTTTTTTTACCATGAAAGACCTTAAACTAGTATACTTGTGATAAATTTTTCTTTTATTAAATTAGGTTAATACCACGAAAATCCTTAAATTGATATACCTATGACAAATGAAGGGCAAAAATTCTAGACTGAGATACTCGTGAACTGCCACATGCCATCTTGCTCAACAATTTGATATTAAATTTAAAGAAAGCTAATATAAGTTAAATTTGTCACAAGTATATCAATTTATGGTAAATTTATCATATTTGTATTAATTTGAAGTTTTTTGTGATCAAAAAATAATTTCAAATAAATTTATCATATGTGTATCAGTTTATGATTTTTTATGGTATTAATTTTTTTTTTCTATCTCTCACCTCACACGCTTTAGACAAGGGCACGCGCAAACCCTTTTCACTTTTCCATTAGATTAATTTTGTTCGAGTGAAGTCACTTTGCTGAATAAATAATAGCATCGGGATTTTCTATAAGCACAGAGATAAAGTTAACATAGGATTTAAATAGGCTTTGGAAACGGGATTCAAGGGGCCTTTCATTATTAGGCTACCTCGTCCCATCAAATATGTTAAACCCGGTTTAGAACAGGAAGTGAGACCGTAAAAGTTAGTGATTTGTCGGTAAAATGCTTGCTGAGTATTGCTTCATAAGTTCATTTTATTTTCAGTAACCACTCCATCTCACCTCGTTATAGTTTTTAACTCATCGGAGTTTCTCTAGCAGAAAGTTAGAAAAAGGTTCAAGCCTAGCTACCCCTCGTCATCTTAATCAACCCTTCCTTATTTTGAAAGAAAAGTACAGATGGAGAATTGTCAAACTGCAAGAATTTTAAGGAAATAAAACCAACAGATTCATAGTTTCATGAACAAGACACACTCTGTCCACGCACACAGTGCTCAATAGCTTCATTTATGCCTTCTAATAGTTGCCTGTCTTTGAACGAGTTCGAAGGGTATATGAACGGGGTGGTTAGAAGCGGAGTAGTCGAGCAAATGGTCGCTCAAACTTCCAAAGCGAAAACAAGTGCGCACACTCTTTTTTATCATCTACGGTCTACGCTCAGGCGGGAGGGCCTCACACCTCGTCCCATCTCTCCATTCCATCTTTCCGAGGGTGTCTTTTGTCTTTAAAGAGGAGGAGTTTTGAAGATTTGTACGTGAATCTCGTTTAGTGTGTCCTTATGGGAGTTTTGGTTTGGGCAGGTTAAATATGAGAGAGAGAGAGAGAGAGTGAGTGAGAGCTGAGCATGCGAGTCAGTAGCAAGGACAAAAAGCAGAGGTGGTAGTCTCCACTCTCCAGGCCAGATTTGGTGAAAAAGCAGAGAATCATCCCCCTGTTACACTAGCGGGAAAAGCAGAGTAACAGTAGGCATCTCCCTTACTAAGGCCAGGCTAGAGTGAGAAAAAGCTGAGCATGCGAGTCAGTAGCAAGGACAAAAAGCAGAGGTGGTGATCCCTGAAAAGATTAAAAATCAGAAGCTTCATTTTTTATTCGTGTAGACGAAACAAATACAATATCAGAAGCTATAAAAAAAAAGAAAAAAAAAACGTTATTCTAACTAGCTAAAAATAACATTGACTAGCTAAAATTACATATGACACAAAAGGAATAATATCTTATAGATAATGTAAGGAATATTATCCCGTAATACTCCCCCTCAAGTTGGAGCATGAGGGTCTTGAATGCCTAACTTGCTAAGGAGGAACTGAAAGCGATCTCGTCCCAATGCCTTCGTGAAAATGTCTGCGAGCTGTAGTCTGGTGGGAACATACGAAGTAACAATGACTTGAGATCGAATGTGTTCACGAATGAAATGACAATCAATCTCTATGTGTTTAGTACGCTCGTGAAACATAGGGTTTGCCGCAATTTGTAATGCTGCTTGATTGTCGCAATACAGTCGGGTAGACTGCTTGAAATGGACTCCAAGAGAACTGAGTAAACTCCGCAACCATAGAATTTCACTGACTGTGGTAGCCATAGCTCTATATTCTGCTTCTGCGGAAGATCGGGAAACTATTGTCTGCTTCTTCATCTTCCAGGATATTGGGCATCCTCCCAACGTAATGAAAAATCCAGACACTGAGCGACGGGTCATGGGACAGCTTGCCCAGTCAGAATCACAATATGCTTCGAGAATTAGGGAGCTCGGTCGCAAAAATATCCCTTGTCCTGGAGACTGCTTGAGATATCGTAATACCCGCATCGCAGCGTCCCAGTGGTCCTGACGTAGGTCCTGCATAAATTGTGATAGGACATGTACTGAATAACTCAATTCCGGTCGGGTAATTGTCAGGTAAATAAGACGGCCAACTAGGCGCCTGTACCGACTCGGATCCTCAAGTGCAGCTCCTGAGTCAGCTGTCAAACGATGATGTTGCTCCATGGGGAACAACGAAGGCTTGGATCCAAGCATACCACACTCAGAGAGAATATCTAGCACATACTTCCGCTGATTCAAGAATAACCCTGAATTCATCCTGGTCACCTCGATACCCAAGAAATACCGAAGCTGACCTAAGTCTTTAATACGAAAGCATGTACCGAGATAGCGTTTGAACATCCTGCACTAACCCGCATTATTACCTACCACCAGAAGGTCATCAACATAGACCAACACGGCAATAAAAACATTACCTCAGGCAAAGGTAAATAAAGAATGATCAGCGTTCGATTGGCAAAAACCATAACGCTGTAAGGCCGCAGCAAATTTTCGTAGTCCATACAGTGACTTCCTAAGTCGACAAACGAGCCCCGGTCGCGAGAATGATGTCCCAGGTGGAAGTTTCATGTAAACTTCTTCATCCAGATCTCCGTGCAGGAATGCGTTACTAACGTCCATCTGGTGAATATCCCATCTCTTAGCTACCGCAACTGTCAACAGACATCTCACAGTGACAAGTTTGGCCACCGGTGCGAACGTCTCATGAAAATCAACACCCTCTACTTGTGTGAATCCTTTTGCGACGAGGCGTGCCTTATACCTCTCGATACTCCTATCAGCTCGTCGCTTGATTTTATACACCCATCTACAATCAATTGGGCATTTCCCTGGTGGCAAATCCTCGATGGTCCATGTTTGATTGGACTCGAGTGCTTGAATTTCTTCACCCATCGCCTCGACCCAACGAGGATCCTTAACTGCTTCTTGATATGATTTTGGCTCTTCATCAGAATCAATTGCAGCCAAATATGATAAATACCGATTAGTTGCACCATAATAATTAATATAGCGTTCTATAGGATGACTCGTACCTGAGAATTTTGATGAAGGGGGTGAGCCGAGAGGGGTACGCGTGGCTGTATAGATGACATAATCCTTCAGTTTACTCGGTAATGATTTTGCTCGATCATACTTTCTCAATTCACCCTGATCAACAATCTGTTCTAACTCGTTGGAAGATCCGGTCGGAGCTGGTTGTTCCAAGTGCAGCTCAGGCTCTTTTTGCATTTTAGGCCGGTCCGAATGTGAATTCGGCCTACTTCCCTTCTGCAGTCCGAAATCTTCAATATTTTCGTCACTAAGAGGAGTCTCAGTGTCGATGAAGACTCGATCGTTCAAGATCTTATCTCCCTGTTGTGTTGCATCGGAGCTAGGAGTTGCGAATGGAAATTCGTTCTCAACAAATCTAACGTCTCGTGTCACGAATATCTTCTCCCCCTCAAGATCATAAACTCGTCATCCTTTCTTTCCATACGGATAACCCACAAACACACATCTACGCGACCTAGGTTGAAACTTATCTTTATCTCGAGGCCGATCATGAGCAAAGCATAAGGAACCAAACACACGCAAATTGGAGTAATTCGGTGATTTGCCAAATAGTACCTCATAAGGGCTCTTGCCTCCTAACGTTGACGTCGGTGTTAAGTTAATCAAGTGAGCTGCTGCATTGACGCATTCACCCCAAAACCGTACGGGAAGCGATGCTTGGAACATCAAAGCTCGTGCAACGTTCAAAATATGCCTGTGTTTCCTCTCGACTCACCCATTTTGTTGGGGCGTGTCTACACATGATGTCTGGTGTATGATTCCATGCTCTGCGAAATAATTCTGTATGTCACCAGAGAGAAATTCTCGCCCGTTGTCGCTTCGAATAATCTTGACTGTCCGATCGAATTGATTCTTCACTAAGTTGCAGAACCCCATTAAATGACGTTGCGCCTCAGATTTCTCATGCAACAAAAAATAGCCATACGGCCCTACTATAATCATCCACGATCGTCAAAAAATAATAAGCTCCACAAATTGACTTCGTTCTATATGGACCCCATAAGTCACAATGCACAAGTTGAAATAAATATTCAGCCTTGCTCATACTCAAATCAAAACGTGATCGGGTTTGTTTTGCTTTCAAGCAAACATCACACTCCTTATTCTCCATCTTATCAAAAACTAAATTAGTACCACTAAATTGAATACACCGAGATGGATGTCCGAGTCGCCTATGCCAAAGGTCCCCCGACTGTGCGTTAGACGCCTGATAAGCTCGATCCGAGACAGCCACACGCGTTAGGTAGTACACCCCCTCCCGAAGCTCACCCGCTCCAATCATCATCCTCGTGGTGCGGTCCTTAATCAAACACAAACCAGATAAGAAAGTAACAATGCAATCCAAATCTTCCGATAACTGTGACACAGATATAAGATTGCACGTGAATTCTGGCACAAATAAAACATTAGACAATAGGAATGAGCCTCCAATGCTCGCATTCCCTTTTTGGGTTGCCTTCGTCGACCCTCCATTCGGAATGAAAACATTGGAGCCCTTCGGGAGCGGAGATAAATTCGTGAGTAGCTCGGCATGTCTCGTCATGTGTTTTGATGCCCCTGTGTCAATTATCCAATTTACTTTTACTGAAATGAAATTTTTACCACTATTCGGCTTCAAGTCCTCATCATCAGGACCAATTATGCTTAGTAACCGCTGCAGCTGAGCCTCGGAAAGTCCTCCGAACTGGTTCACCTTCTCGCTATTGGACCCATGCATTTGCATAGCATGAGCCTGGCTCACGGCAGGCCTTCGGTTGTTCTGGCTGGTCCCAGCCTGCTGTGGGCGTCTTTGGGTTGAATCGAGCCTTCTCCCGGTAGGACCTCCACTACTGCTCCCAAATTTCCTTGCTTGCTGCCCTGTTTCGACTGTATAACCATGTAACACCCAGCAACTCGCCTTGCGGTGACCAGGTTTCCCACAGTGGTCGCAAATGGGTCTTCCATCCACAGTGAATTGTCGCTTTAACGCCAACTCACCACCATCCTTTCCCTTGGCCATGAAAACTATCTCTGAATTTGACTCATGAGAGCGTGCCACAGCTCTCTGTTTTTTTCATGTCGAACCATGGAATAAATTCTGTTCAAACTCTGCATTGGTTCGACACTGAGTATGCTAGACCGAACTGTGTGAAATTCAGACGAGAGCCCCATAAGAAATTGGAAGCTTCTCTCGGTTTCGCGTTGTGCTACGAACTTCGAGTTCGCTTCGCCGCAGTCACAGCTTGGACTCTCAACATACAAATCGAGTTCATCCCACAGATCCTTCATCTTTCCGAAATATTCCTGTACCGTTCTTCCTTCTTGCTTGAGGAGACATATGTCGGATTTGATTTGATAAATTCGAGCCAAATTCCCTTGCGAATACCTTTCTTTCAAATCGTCCCAAAGGATTTTCACGTCCTCAGCACAGGCGGCACTATTGTGAAGTCCCTTCTCTAACGTGTTTGTTATCCAGGCGATCAACATGGAATTAGCCGCTTCCCAATGTTCATAGTTCGGGTCATCGTCATCCGGCTTCCTAATGGTTCCATCAATGAAACCGAGCTTCCTCTTTGCCTTGAGCGCATTCCTCATCGCTCGTGACCAAGACAAGTAATTATCACCATTCAACTGATAAACGGTTAGTATCATACCCGGATTATCCGATGACGCAAATCTGTATGCCCGAGGGATATCCTCCTCTCTGCTCGAGCCATCTCCCTTCTGGACGGCCTTCGACTTTCCGGCATTCTTCACGCCAGTCCTCTCCGTATCACTATCGCTCTCCATGTCGATGCTCAAGAATCAATCTTGAGAGAAATCTATTCGGTCCCGGAGCGTCGTTGCTCTGATACCATGAAAAGATTGGAAATCAGAAGCTTCATTTTTTATTTATGTAGACGAAACAAATACAATATCAGAAGCTATAAAAAAAGAAAGAAGAAAAACGTTATTCTAACTAGCTAAAAATAACATTGACTAGCTAAAATTACATATGACACAAAAGGAATAATATCCTATAGATAATGCAAGGAATATTATCCCGTAATAATCCCCATAGCAGATTTTGCGAAAGGGTGGAGGACTTTTCTGGTTTCTGCGATTACGCTAGTGGGAAAAGGAGAGTAATAGTAGGTACCTCCCTAGCTAAAAGCACAAGCTATTGGTTGAGGGCCTGTTTAATTTAATATTTAATTAAAAAATTTTAAAAAATATATAAATATTTTTAAATTAAAAAAATTTGATAAAATACAAATACTATTTAGTAAATTATAATTAAAAAATACATTTAAATATAATTTTGATGTAAATATCATTTGGTAAAAAAATACCCTTTATAAATAATTTAATTTTTCTTAATTATTTTATTTTTTCAAATAATTTTTTTTATTTTTTCGAAAAAAAATATTTTAAATTTTTAATTACTTTCTTTAATTATATTTTATTTTTTATCATTTCGATTTTTAAATTATTTTTATTTTTCCGAAAAATTATTTTTATTTTTAATTATTATATTTTTTAATTACTTTTTTATATTTTATTTTTATTAATTAACTCAATTATTTGTTATTTTTCCTATTTTTATTTTTGGAAAAAAAATTATTCTTTTACTTTTTAATTATTTTTTAATTATTTTCTTTTAAAAATACTTTTTACTATTCGACTATTAGTGTTGAGATTATATGAAATTCGATTAGTGGAAGAAAGCGACCAAAAAATAAAAACTAGTGGAAGAAAATTCAAAGGGGGCGTATGTGGCATTTGCATTTCAAAGGGACCACGTGGCTTTGCAATTCTACACACGAACAACTGAACAAGCACCCCCCAACAAAGACCAGACATTAAAATATGAAAGGAAAATTTCAGAATAAGGTTTCAAAGTACTCTCTTTTTTTAAATAATGGCCTTAAGTAAACCTTATTTTAAATGAGAACTTGAAATGCCCTCGTTTTCTTAAAAAATGGTCTGAAGTGAATCTCTTTTTATATAAAGGCCTGAAATGGATATGAAGTCTTAAAAAAAAATAAACATGATTTCAAATGCATTTTTGTTGTTTTCCTTTATTTGACTTTTTTTTTTCTTTTTTACCGATCTTTTCCTTTTTCTATTTTCTTTACAAAAAAAACCGACAAGAGTAGGCAACAAAGGCCAAGGACCTTGCCGACCAAAAGTGAGGGCTAGCAGGCCTTCACCAAAACAGGGAGAGGGTCAAGCCCTCTTGCCAAAAGTGAGGGCTAGCAGGCCCTTCGTCAACCCTTGCTGACTCCCACCAGTAATGGGTCAATAGCCCTCCCGCCGTGTGGTTTTTTTTTTTAATTTGTAAAAAAGTAGAAAAAATAAATAAATAAAAATTTAGAAATGAAGAATTTGCCTTTTAGGTTAGGCCTTTTTTTTTTTGAAACTCTATGGCCGTTTCAGGTCCTTATTTAAACCATGTTTTGCCTCTTCAGTCCTTATTTGAAATAAGTTTCACTTGGAGCTTTTATTTGAGGAAATGAGAGCACTTTGGGCATATGTTTGAAAATTTCTAAAATATCAAAAAAATGTCAAAAATATTTTATAAAACCCAAATAAAATACCCCGACCTAAAAGAAAAAACACACAAGAAGTAGATCTCGGAAGCTACGAGGAACCTATTCTTCTTCCCTCCCACGGATCCTTCGTACTTCTTGCTACTCAACCAACGCACTCTCTCTCCTCCTCCTATCACATTTTCAGACTCGTGACTCTTTTCTCCTTTCTCTTATAATTTCATTTGTTCTCTCTCTCTCTCTCTCTCTCTCTCTCTCTCTCTCTCTCTCTCATCTATTTAACTTCTTTTGTCATCTATTAAGACAAATGATATGCATGTACACTGTCTTGGCATTTCGCTAGCAAGTTAAATTAACTTTGGTAAAATCCATCGATTTGTAAGACACCGAAAGATCTAGGGTTGAAGGGTTGAAATGGAAGATTTGATGCGCACAACATTAAGGTTATTGGTTCATGTTTCATATTGGTAATCTACCACCGATCAGAGGCAAGGTTAGAGGAAATTCCCTTCTATAGGAGAAAAATAGCACGATCAAACCTACCCGACATGCTAAAGGCTTTCCTGCAAGTAGATTTCCGAAATATTAGGTTAGATTACATTAGAAGCCAATCATTTGGTGCATGGGCCAGGTCGTTTTTGCCAAATGAAAAAATTAGACCTTAAAATTTAAAGCCAACTCAACATCAATTGCCCAGTGCACGACTTTAAGCTAAATTTTCACGTGATTTAATAGCACAATTCTTCTTATAAAATATGAAACAGATATAATGGGACATAGATTGAATGTTGAAAAAGAAAAAATAATCAGTAATCTTCATATAAACAAACGGATCGTATGAAATTTGAAGATAAAGCCATTGTCAAGCCCACCCTTATCTCAAATGGTGACTTCAATAATTCAATTTTTACGAATAAACCGTTTTGTACCGATTATCTCTTGTTGAAATAGCACGCGATGTAATTAATTCGTTTGTTTGAAAAAAAAAAATCATTACAAATGGGGCAAATAAACTGAATACGACAAGCAGAAATCTTCTTAAGAAATATCTTAGTAACATTTCAATATTGCAGTAAATTATCAGTATTTCAATATTCGTGCCCTACAATTTCAAATAATTGTCAGATATACTATTCCACAAGACCTAGAACAGCCAAGGACACCAAACAATAAGAGAAAACAAGAGTTTGATGAGGTGTCGTGGCTCGCAGGCCGCGATCCCGCGTCAGAGCCATGACGTCCCAGGTTCGCCACGTATACTATCGGCTTGGCCTTTTAAAATTTAAAAGAGATAATGAACAAAATAAAAGCATGGTACTTCATTTATATATGGCCGACAACCGTTGCGTTCATTTTACATATATCTGGGAAATACGTTGGGTGGCATCAGAAATATCGCTAGGGGCCCTATCCACTATACAAAAATTGAGAATTGCAGTATCGCTAGGGGCCCTATCCACTATACAAAAATTGAGAATTGCAGTTTCAACCAAAAGACTCCCATGAAAAGTGGATAGGTGCTCCGCCCTGCTACTTACCTAAAAAAAAAAATCAACGATAAAGGGTGAGATAATAATCTCAATGAGTTAAATTCCTAACTCGTCCACTCGTCAATCAATGGAACAACAGACACCGATGACCCAAGAAGCATAACTTTCGCCTTGCATTAGGATAAAAGAGTAAAATGAGGTAATATAATAGGGTAAAATCATTTATATGGCCCATATTATCATCGCGCAACGGAGAAAATTATAGTTCCGTAAGTGGACCAGTTTATCTTTACACAAACTTCATATTGTCTCGTTCCGCCTCCGAGACCGATCCCGATCACACAGCAGGACCACCCAGATCACACAGCAGGGTCTTCCCATAAACTCCATGGAGGAATGAAACCTCAATTAATTTCTCGTTTCATGAATCGAGTTCATTATTCTTTTCTTTGCATCAAATCCTGCTACTTTTAACGAATCAATAGAAACCATTGGTAATAAGGGAACATGGCACAAGACATATGTAGATCGGTGACTAAAGACGCATAGCAAACAATCATCTGTGAGACCGACCCCGTTCACCCCTCACATAATTAACTCGTTGTTCGTTAACTACTCAGAGGAGATTTCCTTCTACCTTATATAAAGTCTCAGTTGCATAAAGCTAAGTTGAACACAAAATAGAACCCCTCATGTTTTTGGGTCTAATAAGTCTACACTCTATTAAGTTCAAGACCATTTATTGGTTCATTGGACAGCCACCCTTTTTGACTTTTCTTGTCCTACCACAATCACAATTGAATGTATACTTGGTACCCAGCTACAAACTCAATCGTGTGAAGTCTCCTCAATCAGCTTAGAGGTAGTAGTAATCAATTCGGTTTCTCTTCGCCTTTGACTTTCAATATTTCTATCCATCCTCCACTCTTACGCATCACCATTTCCTAAGATCAAGACTAAAGCTACAGTAACTGACACCCCTATTTTATTCTTTTTTTTTTCTTGTTGTCTTGCTCAAACACCCCCGAGTGCGCGAACCTCCTGCTTGTTATCGTCCAAGCTAGGCTGTCCAAGCTTAAAGAGCTAAACAACTATTTTAGTCCTTCATCCTCACCTATCACATCGGCCCTATATGCTCTTGGCAAGGTTCCTGCAGTCCATAACTGTCCTTAACTCTAAACCCTTGCGACATGCACCGAGTACACTCACCCCACAAGCTCACAGTCTATCGGCAAAGCTCCCTCACCGCGAGGAAACGTCTCGCAAATTGCAGACCTAACAGTACTCTTCTCTCCTAATCCACCTACATGTGTTCAGTCGCACATGTTGTCCTGTGTTCTTTACCTCAATGCTAGCGCACTGTCCTTACCCACACTTTGGAGCTACTCCACTAACAATAATTTTCCTTCCCGAATTCTTCTTCCCTTCACTTCACGGTCCACCGCAACCACTAATCAACTAATAGACAAGTTAGGGGCTTAACTCACCGTGAATTTTCTGCGCGAATCTCCTTCGCTAGTTGCCGGCAATTCTACTTGTAGTCGACAAGATGGTGCGACAGCCACAAGGTGGAAAAATGGGTTTCTTCAGTGCTCTTCGCTTATGCGAGACTCTCTGATGTTTGGTCCCAAAAACCAAAAAGTGATGGGAGAGAAACGCTTTCTCTTGATGACACCACCGAGGAGAGAAAACAAAATAAGAGAAACTTGTTCTCTGCTTGAGTTGCACACGTGGGCTCCTCCATGCACCGCAAGAAGACGAGCGGGGGAAAAATAGGTCTACCCTTTCTCCTTTTGTTGGTTGCTCTCGTGGGCCAAGAAGGAGAAATGGGTTCCTCCTTTTTGTTTTGACTGGTGACAAAATAAGCTTGAATCTAAGTAGGTGCTGGGTTCAACTTCAATTCTAGCGCGCAGGCTCGGGTTCAACGCCCAACGCTGGTCTAGCTAGGTTAGCCTTTAGGGCTTCACGGTCCAAAGTGTGAATAAAGGATCTACGTTCCGATTTTCTTTGGGCCGAGCACTTGGGTTTGAAATTTGGGCCGAGATTCCACAACTAATAATTTTTTTTTTCTAAATTATTTAGAACTATTAAATGGGGCATTACATGAGGACAGCCCTAGATCCAAATTAAAGAAATGTCTCAATTTATTATGATATTTAGTCAAACATACATAGGAGTCAAAGGGTTCTTTACAATCTTATTGTTATTATCTTGTAGGTATGAAATACCTGAGGGACACCCTCTTCTTGGAACTATGTCAATGTACATTCACTTCGTGTTAATGCCATTTTCCCTTCTGTAGCTGGGCAAGAAGCAGATGATTCGTCCAAATACCTCCTCGCAATCGGAACACCGGGTGAGTAAAGAACATAAGCAAGCCTAAAGAGTCCAAGCTTATAACATTGATGGTTGTTTGCAGTGATATCAATTTAAAAAAATGGAAAATTTTGGGCCAAGTTAACTTCGTTGTATTTTTTTGGGTGTTTGAAATGGTTTGATAATCAGGTGAAATGGCTTCTACTGTTCGACCACCTGAACATAGGTGCAATTCGCAAGAATTTGGCACACTTTGCAACAATAACTTGCATCTTGTAACAGTATAAGAGAAGCAAATTCACAAATTGTTCATGGGACAATTCTGGTTAGGATATCCCTAATATCAACATCTACCATGTACATGGAAGTATATTTTCATGGGCCTACATTCGAGGGTCGATCCATGTAATGACTTAGCCTTTTCCCAAGGATTGCTTGGATGATTCTAGTCGGATCGAAGAGAGAAAAAGGTCTAGAGAGAATGAAGCTCTAAGAGAAGAATGCTTTGTATTTCTCTTGGATGATCGAAACGAGAGGAAGACACCTCTTTATAAAATAATTGGCCTTGGATTACAGTCCTTGATTATCTCTCAATCTAAAGGGTCAAATTGCATCTTTCCATCTAAGTAACTACCGACATTAAACAAGAAGCTTTTCGAACACAAGACATTTACAGTATTGTCTATCCTTGAGAATATTCTAGAGAACATTAGAAACCCTAAATGTGAAGACACTTCAGGTCTTGAGATTCTTCTCGGCCATATGATCGACCAGTTGAGCCACGAAAAACTTCGGCACGAGAAAATATCAAGTAATAAAATCCATCCGATTGGAGTACACATGATTAAGCAGATTCCATGCGGTACAACAATGAGTGGCAGTTTTCCGCTAAATGGCACATATTTTCAAGTTAACGAGGTTGGTTATGCTCTGATTGTCTACATAACTTGAACACCCTCCCTTAAGATCATGCCAACAGCGACTGCTAATAATGCGGGTATTTGCTGACCATGAGACCAGTATAAATCCTATTGATGTTCCTAGGAGGTTGTCGTGGAAACTTCAAAGGAGGACTTCGTTCTTTGGAACCTAGATCTATACCGACAATATTCAAGGGTAAACAATGAAAAACAATTGCTGAGTACCACGATGTCTTGATGGCTTCTAAAAGCTAATCGTTGTGTTATAGGTTTGTCAACAGAAGGCATTCAGCACTGCTACTGGAGCTGCATGCAAATGACCGCTTCTCTTTTTAACAGTAAAATTTAAGCTTTTGCCTTTTCTTCACGATTAACCAGATGAATATGCAGAACTCTCAAACCAGCAAGAAAAACATATGCCTACTTTTGCTTCAGTAAACAAAAGAAGGCGTTTAGATGTACTGCAATTAGCGGTAGCGCGCCCACACAACTATGAATTGCCAAAGCACACATAGCTATGGTTTCCAACTGCTAGCTCCCAATGTTTTCTATTTCAACTATAATAGGTGAAAGGTGACAACATGCATCATCATCTCTAATTCTCTATAGTCTCTGATTAAGAGAATCGTCCGATCGTTATCATAGATGAGTCTGCATCCACACCGTAAATTATCACTTGAAGCGATTTGAAGACCTGATCCTGATAAGGGGTGGAATGCCACCCACTAGACCTCAAATTCCCCACTCACCCTGCGTTCCCATTTTTGTAGTCATGTCTACTTGCGTCTCCATTGTAGGATACATTCACTTAGCAAGCTTCTTTGGAACTTTTTCCCAGCTTTAATGTTTTAGATGCTTGAGATATCCAATAAACAACTCACGGCAGCTCTTAAGAAAAAAATTGTCACCAGTGTCCATATAACAGTCATAGCACATGTGGCAAATGGGGTTCTCATCCTTTAAACTCATGTATTGCCTATGAAATGGAGTCATATACAAGATTGACTTAGCCCATTTCAGATTAGCAGTATCTTTACCAAGGGCTTCCTGGCCCAATTTTCAGATATAGTATGTTATGAATGTTTTGTTGTGCTTCAGTCACGTCAGGTGTGAAACGACGCCATTTTGCTTCCTGGATGCCACGTCAGTGCCATTTTCATTCCATCGTTCATGTCAACAGCCACATAGGATATTTAACGGTGTTTTTCATGAAACCCTAATGGAGGATAAATGCATCACATGAGTAAAAATCTTGAGTTTCATCACAAAAAAAAAAAAAATTTATTCAATTGTTCACAATAGCAACCACGCAGGATTTTTAACAGTGTTCTCACAATACCCTAACAGAGGGTAAATGTGTGTGACATAGTAAAAGTCTTGATTTTTTGTGTAAAAAATATTGACGTAAATATGTCACTGTAGATATAGTTTGGGATTTTTTTTATTTTTTTTTTTCTCATTTATAACGTATACTCTAGAATCTCCCAAGCCGCACGAGCCGACCCTCCGCAATTGGCCCATAACACATGCATAGAATATTCTGAATCCTCCGTATAGAAGCCTATAAATCATATAATAATACCGTGAGAAGATTCAAGAATCCCCCAGCTAGTCGACAGATTAATAAAGTAATCGTTTCAATGAAGAGGGAGAGGGAGTGGGAGAGAGACATGTTGCTATTCCAACTCAAGTTCATATTAGCCAATAATGAAATTGCAGTCCGTAGGCAACAAGCTAGCAAGTAAAATGGCAGTCTTTATTGCATTAGAAACGTAAGGTCAAAGAGTTGCATGACAGCTCCTCCCCCTAGTATTACGATACAGCACAGCAGACGAACATGTCAACACGCTCGGCTTTTATACTTCTTCCAAAGTAGCAACAAGCCCTTTACGTTCAGATAGTTGATCGGGCATTGAGACGAGAAGCAAGCTTCTGACCAAGCGATTTGTCAGCCTGTAGCAGAGGTGTGTCGTACGCCATTAGCATAAAATCATTGAGCATTTTTTAGACAGACGTTCTAAAATTTCCAGGTAAACACTGAACAAATTTCGGTAGGATCGGAGAAAGCAAAGCTGGCAAATATTATTGCTCACCTGAGCCCAGTAAGAGATCCAGATGGAGCGGAGCTCATGGGTAACCTGGGGTTCAGATAATGCCTCAACCCAACGGCAAAAAAACCGCTCTTGTCTGGTGACAAAGTTGAAAAACATTTGAGTGCCCAGTAAACCACACATCTACTAAGGAAACAGGTAAAAAAGTACCTGTCCGGTGCCCAGGATTGGTATCTCTGTCCCGGTTGCTTGAAGTTGTTCTCCTTCTCAATAATGCACTGCATGACCAATAAGTTCACTTATCAATCAACACAAGGAGCACAAATTCAATCCAAGGCAAACCCCAAGAACTCCTTTTTTCCAAGCCAGAGAAACATCAAGTTCTCTTTTCTAGTTTTAATTTCTTTCCTTCCTCATTTCTTAGTTTTTAGCTTAGTTTTAACCTTCACAATGCATTTCAACTTACCACAGGTTAACCATTGTAATGCATGACTTTACTGCAAGTGTGTAATTATCTCTCCTGGAGGCTGGAACATGTTTTAAGAGTCGATGGTAATATAAATGTACAGGATGAATCCAGAGTCCAGAAACTTACCCTACCTCGCTTTCCATTCAAGACTGATGAAGTTACAGGGAACCTTTCCGCATGACGAACGGGATCAAACCTCGAAGGGAAATAATTTACCTACAAAATCAGCATCATGGATACACCACATCAGTATTTCTTCAATTTTATTAGAAGGACAAACTGATTCAACTGGGTGTGTTGTATTGATAGGCTACTATAGCTAATTCAATTCTTTGTTCAACAAGCTAAGAATATGTTATTAGGTCATGCTTGTGGCATGTCATCCTTAGCTTGCCTTAGCTTGTTATTGAGCAAACAAAAAATAAAGATCATTACCTCTTCATCCCTGTGCATGAAATTCATGAAACCTTCATGGTGATTGTTGTGATGAGCACACTTGGGAGCGTTAACAGGGAGTTGGAGATAGTTTGGTCCAAGGCGGTGTCTCTGAGTATCAGCATAGGAGAAAATCCGATTTTGGAGCAGCTTATCATCAGAGTAATAGATACCAGGGACCACAATTGCCGGGGAAAATGCTAGCTGTTCATTTTCTGCAAAGAAGTTATCAATATTCTTATTCAATACCAAGCGACCTACTGGTTGCAGAGGAAAGATGTCCTCAGGCCATATTTTTGTCACATCAAGTGGATCGAACTCCAATCTGTCTTCATGATCAGGATCTATAACCTGGATGTGGAGTTTCCACTCTGGGTAATTGCCGGCAGCAATTGAGTCATAAAGATCCTTAGTTGCATGACTGTGATTTGATCCTCCAACATGAATTGCATCCTCCTCCAGCAAACACTTAACTCCACAAGTTGGTTTCCAGTGAAATTTCACATAATGTGGCTTCCCAGCTTTGTTAATTAAGGTGTAAGTATTAACCCCAAAGCCTTCAATGTGTCTGTAGTCTTGAGGAACACCAACATCATCAAAGGTGAAGGTGAACATGTGCAAACTCTCAGGATGGTGGGAGAAGAAGTCAAATGCTCTCCATCTCTCCTGGATGTTAGACTTTGGGTTGGGTTTAAGAGCATGAATCATGTCTGGGAATTTCATTCCATCGCGAATAAAGAAGACAGGGAAATTGTTTCCCACCAGATCAAAGTTTCCCTGCATTCAGAAAAGAAGAATGGTCGAAGAAAAGAAAAGAAACGCGAAACAATGTGAAGATTCTGATTGTTCTATTTTGATGTTCTGACTTCTCCTTCGTTTCATACAAGCCTTTCCATTACAGCTCTTTGTTAAAGTCATCTTCAACTAGTCACGTTGAAATGTCAAAATAAAATCCATTCTCACATGGTTAAGAGCTGCATAGATTTAGTGTAGACACCCAGCACTCTCACAAATGCCAAGTACAGTATCTAAGTCAGTTAAATAAAGACTCTTCCGGCCAAAAGAATAAATTGAATAACATAAATTTGCAGATACTAAAGCATGTAATCATCTCATACCTCTCTAGTGTAAAACTTCACTGCAAAACCTCGAGGACCTCTAAGGGTTTCAGGGCTGCCACGCTCCGGGATGACAGTGGAGAAACGGACAATAACAGGCGTCTGAACTCCAGGAGATCGAAGAAAATCAGCACAGGTCAACTGAGAGATATCGTGAGTGACCTCGAAATATCCTTTTGCACTAGCTCCTCTAGCATGGACCACCCGCTCAGGAATCCTCTCTCTATCAAAATTGGCGAGTTTCTCCACCAGATGATAATCCTCGAGGAGAACTGGACCTGTAATAAATGAAACTTTTAGATGCTGTTAAGCTTTGTGCCTTCAAGAACATGTTCGGAAAGCACGAGGAGAACAAAAAGGATACTTCTGTGATCAGCTAAATAACTAGAACATTTTTCTACAATGGGTCAGCGCTATCTGTACAGGCGAAAAAGGCTGGATTTAATCGGTCCACTTGCAGAGCAGCTAGCCGGGCCTTCACAATCGTGTCTCTGGTTCATTAAAAAAAATGCAGCATTTTCTGTCATGTTTTTCTACGCTTTTGTAGCTCGATCACATCCACTCTCAAGTGCAAGCACTATCTATGCACGCAAGATTAGCATAGAACTATCCTATTTTCGGTAAAGAAAATGACCCCGAGATCCGCATCGGCGATAGTACCTCTAGTTCCAACAGTCAGTGATGAGTTATTGTTCCACACAGGAGCGCCAGAGTTGGTTGTCCAGAAGCTGGTATCGTAAGTGCTTGACGGGCGATACTGCAACATCCAGGGTTCCCAGCAGAAAAACATCAACTTCCGCAAGGTCACAAGCAATTGATAAGATAATCGACGAAATAGAGCCCTACCATAAACAATTCCTATCCCAACAGAGAAAATACCCCTCTCCTACTCAGAAACTACAAAAATAAATACAGCTTGCGAACAGGAAATGAACAGGAAGTTTTGGTTCAATTAACAAAAATCAGTAACATCAATGGATCGGAAAACAACAAGAAAATAAGAACTCCGCCACTGCCAAGATGGAAGATCAACTATTCGAAGATGAATCGGTACCTTGTATGGATCCATGGCGTGAGACAGGGAGAAGCGGATCGACAGAGATGATAAAGCGAGCTTAACCTGCGAGAGTCTGAGCTAGGCTTTGAATTTAATACTAGCGAGACTGAGAGGCGTGCGTCAATCAGCTACTTCGTCTCTCCATTTCCGAGCTATGACTAGGAACAGTGGACAGAATATTGTATGCTTAAACAGTGCCAAATAGGATATACTTGAATCTGGAGACTGACAGTCACATGTACAGCTCTTTGTCTTCTCCTTTTACTCTCTCTCTCTTCTCGCTTTCTTCTTCTTCTTCCTCCATCGTCGGGCGACAACCCGAGCGAGAAGCTCACCCAGAACCAGGAACAAACGGACTCTGACCTTCGAGGAATGCGACGGCGGCCCCGAGTGGAAGCACGAGACGCGATTCAGCTAGGCAGAGATCTCCCTCGGGAACTGCAACCCCGTCTTCCTGCGCGTCGACACGTTCCACGTGGGCGAGATGTTCGGAGACAAGGCACATCGGCGAGGTCCGAGGGCCGCTCATGGATTTGGTTGAGACAAGGGGACGGAGTGGTGAAGGCCCAACGGAGTCCTGAGCTTCTCGTACTGTGTGCACGGGAGGGGCGAGACCGGCGACTGGCGGCGATCAGAACCCCACTGGGCACAATCATCGGCGGATAGCCCTCCTCCGGATGGAGAATTGGTCGAAGTCGGAGCCTCCGCTTGGGCAAATCAACCTTCGTGTGGCCAGAAATTCAGTATTCAATGATTGATTTGCAGAGGGCACGAGATAAAAACCTAGAGACAGAGCAACAGGAAGTAAAAACGGATAACAGGATTTCAAATTTTCGGAAGAGCGGGCCTCTCTTGTACACGTGGCAATCAATCAATGAACTCAGGCCAGCTCAGGGACATCCTACTCGGCAATTCTCAAGCATCTAAAAGTTGTTACTTTTTCCCAACGGGCCGTTAAATTTTTAATTCAACAAATATAATACTTAAATTCAATATACAACATAACTTTTAACTTAACCAATATAATATATAAACTTTTGAAATATGTTCAATTTAGTCTCTGAGCTTTAATCAATTTTAAGGACCATATTGATCAAATTATAAGTTCATGGATCACATTACACATTGTGTTAAAGTTCAAGAACTATATTGGTTAAGTTAAAAGTTCATGAGCCATATTACACATTAGATCAAAGTTTAAGGATCATTTATGTCATTATCCCCAATACATAAATGATATTACTTTTTCGAAAAGGATTATTTAAGTTACATCAGCAATTGTCCTCGCCTAAAAGTTGTAAATAATAATAATAATAATAATAATAATAATAATAATTTAATGTTAAATTACTTGATGTGACTTATGAGGGGGATATGATTGTTAATAAAATTTTAAATCTGCGATGGTTAAATTATTATTGGCACCTAATTTGAGGATTTAAGATTAAATTAGGTTGCAATCCAAACTCTAACCTCTTTTTTTAATTTGTAATTGAAATTAATGCTTCATTACGGACCGTCGTCCTTTAGCAGCAGCCGTCGCCACCACCGTCGTCGTCGTCATCTGTCATGTCAAGCCTCCCTCCGTTTTTTTAATTTTTATTTTTAATCACTATCTATAAGTCCTTGGCAAGTTAAAGCATCCACCATTCCTCCCTTCACAACCAACTTCGACAGCAGTCCCTTTAATGAGATTCATATTTAGTTTCACCAACAACTTTGGTTGGAACACGATGAGACGGGTCGCGTCGCCAGTGCACAATTTGAATTGAAACTAGAATTTGGGGCTAGGGTTTTTCGGAAGAAAATTAGACCTAATTTCTTAATTTGGAGGATGATTTCGGGGTTTAGGTTTGGTTTTGCGAGGTAAACTAAACATAATTTCTTAATTCTGGGTAAATATGTACTGTCAGAGAGGCGTTTGATATGTCTGATGTATCCGACAAAACATGTCGATTATTTATTTTAAAATGAAACCGCTTATGATTCTTCGGTGACACATGTGACCGATATCACTTGAATAAATGATTTTTTAGAAGTTAAGACTTTTAAAATGATTGGTTAAAAAGTTATAATGTCAAAATTAAGGTCGTGTAAAATTTGCGTCTGTCCCTTTTTTCATAATAAAAAACAAAAGGGTACAACTTAAATCCATCCTTTCTTATTATGAAACAGGTCGCTAATATTTAATATTTTGAAATCGAGCATTTTTTTTTATCAAGCATGCTCGCACAGCAACGGTCGAATATGATGATTGACATGGCATATACATTTCTATAATTGTCTCTCCCAATAAAGTGAAGCCTTCCTTATATTTTCCTCTCCAAGTTTCTTACAAAAATTTAGAAACCTTGTAATTGATTAAGAAATGGATACTCCATTTCTCTGCTCTGCTATTTATTTCGTATGATTACACTTGCGCAAAATTCAAAATATGATGTAAATTTCAGAATATCATAAGAATCTATATATATATATATATATATATATATATGAGATTCTACATGTCAAAAAAATTTAGGAGTTTTGGATTTAAAAAACAAGAATATCAAGATACACTAAGCGTACACAGTGTGGCTTGTATAGTAGAATATGATAGAATAGAACTAGACTAAAAAAAAAAAGAAATATTTCAGTTTAGGGCGATCATGCAATAAGATGGAGCCACCATTGAGATGTGTCACCACAACAAACATAAAAAGAAAGAAGGCAAACAGTTAGCAATGTGAACATCGACTAGACACTAATAACAACAATGAAAACAACAATCTCGCGCGAGTAAAGCTAATTTTGTATGGAGGTAAAATAAAATTTATACATCAAGAAATAAGTGAGGTTATGATAGAGGGACGTCATGGGATCAATGTATCTTTATCCTTAAATTCGGATATTCAGTTTGGACAGGCAAAATAGACCGTTATGGATATGAATTTGTGTATATGATATCGTCGATTTGAAGGCCCAAAGCTTTCATATCAATCCATTCCTTTGTAGGAGCTACCCATAATAATAACATTTGGGATGTATGTGTGTCGACGTAGATCGACATGATTAGTTCTATGTTCTGATTGGCCTATCGTGCAATATGTGCTAATGCCGACATCCCGCGAACTACCTTTGAACCCAAATTGCCAAGCATACTCACGATAGAAGAGAAAGTGTGTGCAGAGCTTGTAAAGCGGGCCTTCCACGAAATTGAAATTTTAATGCATATGGATCCTTTTTTGGGGACAATCCATACATATCAAGAAGCAAGAAGCTCGGATCCCACAGGGCCACGGCTAATTACCTCATGCTCATGATATTACCGGCTAAAGAGGCGGAGGAGACGAGAACCAGTCCAACCACGTGCAAGATCAGATTTCGTGCTTCGACTAAGTTGCCCGTCACCTCACGAAACGTTTCTCTCTTCACTTCTTCTTCCTCGTTTATGAATTAGGCGAAGTTACATACATGCAAAGAATATCGAGAAGCCTACGAATCATAAAATGATAATATCGAAGCAATTTCCCTTCTAATGGCACGATTAAGGCAGTAACCATTCAACGAAGAGGGGTACACATGTTGCAATGAAATCGAAGTTCATAGGCAATGATCTAGCAGAGTACAATAACGGCCTTTATTGGATTAGAAACATCCAGTCAAATAGTTGCACAAGTTCTCCTCTAGTATTACAGTATACACAACAAACAAACATGCCAACACTTGGCTCTTATGCTCCTTCAAAGTAGCAACATCATTCACAGCTTGCGCCCGGAATCTCCCCCTTCGATTTCACATATTTGGCCGCGCATTGAGACGAGAAGCTAGCTTCTGACCAAGCGATTTGTCAGCCTGTCCCACAGATGCATCATAGGCCATCAGCATATTATCATTTGAGCATGTTCTAGACAGACATTCTCAATTTCCGGGTAAAGCTAAATAAAACTTCCGTAGCATCAGAGAAAGCAAAATGGGCAAATAGCTATAGCTCACCTGAGTCCAGTAAGAGATCCAGATGGAGCGGAGCTCATGAGTAACCCGCGGGTCGGATAATGCCTCAACCCAGCGGCAAATAAACCGCTCTTGCCTGGTGACAAAGTTGAAACACGTTGAGTGACTAGTAAATGACACATCTTATCAGGAAACAATGGTTGAAAGGTACCTGTCCGGTGCCCAGGATCGGTATCTCTCTCCTGGTTGCTTGAAGTTGTTCTCCTTCTCGATAATGCACTGCATAACCAATAAAGTTCACATACCAATGAATACAAGTAGCACACATATCCAGCCAAGGAAAACCCTGAGAACTACATTTTTCTAGCCAGATAATCTCTTTTCTAGTTGTAACATCTTTCCCTCCTCATTTCTTACTTTTTAGCTTAGTCTGAAAATTTGGCAGTGCTACTACACTCCCCCTCGTTTTCATAATGTGACACAGAGGACGTGTAGCAACAATCTCAAAGGCAACACTGTATATAACAGACTAGCAGAAGAAAATACAATGATCGATATCACCACAATCATAACAACGGCACACAAGAATTTGAATTAAATCAACTTTATACAAAGTCCAAACAGAAACACCACTATCACAATGCATTTCAACTTTCCACAGATTAACCATTGTAATGCATGACTTTACTGCAAGTGTGTAATCATCTCTCCTGGAGGCTGGAACATGTTTTAAGAATGCACAGGTCGAGTCCAGAAACTTACCCTATCTCGCTTTCCATTCAAGACTGATGAAGGTATAGGGAACCTTTCCGCATGACGAACAGGATCAAACCTCGAAGGGAAATAATTCACCTACAAATCAGCATCATGGATACACCACATCATTATTTCTTCAATTTTATTAGAAGAACAAACTGATTTGACTGGATGTGTCGTATCGATAGGCTACTATAGCTAATTCAATTCTCTGTACAATCAGCCAAGAACATGTTATTAGGTCATGCTCGTGGCATGTTCATCCTTAGCTTGTTATTGAGCAAAAAGAAAATAAAGATCATTACCTCTTCATCCCTGTGCATGAAATTCATGAAACCTTCATGGTGATTGTTGTGATGAGCACATTTGGGAGCGTTAACAGGGAGTTGAAGATAGTTTGGTCCAAGGCGGTGTCTCTGAGTATCAGCATAGGAGAAAATCCGAGTTTGGAGTAGCTTATCATCAGAGTAATAGATGCCTGGGACCACAATTGCAGGGCAAAATGCAAGCTGTTCATTTT
Organism: Psidium guajava; assembly: GCA_016432845.1. Classification (NCBI taxonomy): domain Eukaryota; kingdom Viridiplantae; phylum Streptophyta; class Magnoliopsida; order Myrtales; family Myrtaceae; genus Psidium; species Psidium guajava. The sequence continues at coordinate 37,487,511 of CM028226.1, forward strand.
CTGCAAAGAAGTTATCGATGTTCTTATTCAACACCAAGCGGCCCACTGGTTGCAGAGGCAAGATGTCCTCAGGCCATATTTTTGTTACATCAAGTGGATCGAAGTCAAATCTGTCTTCATGATCAGGATCTATTATTTGGATGTAGAGTTTCCACTCTGGGTGGTTGCCAGCAGCAATCGAATCATAAAGATCCTTGGTCGCATGACTGTGATTTGACCCTCCAACACGAATTGCCTCCTCCTCCAGCAAACACTTCACTCCACAAGTTGGTTTCCAGTGAAATTTCACATAATGTGCCTTTCCAGACTTGTTAATTAAGGTGTAAGTATTAACTCCAAATCCTTCCATGTGTCTGTAGTCTTGAGGAACACCAACATCATCAAAGAGGAATGAAAACATGTGCAAACTCTCAGGATGGTGGGAGAAGAAGTCAACTATTCTCCAGTTCTCCTGGATGTGAGACTTCGGGTTGGGTTTAAGAGCATGGACCATGTCAGGAAATTTCATTCCATCGCGAACAAAGAAGACAGGGAAATTGTTTCCCACCAGATCAAAGTTCCCCTGCATTCAGAAAAAAGAAGGGTCAAAGAAAAGAAACTAAATGCAAAACCACGCGATTACGTGAAGAGACTACTTATTCTATTCTGGTGTTCTGACTTCTTTAGTTGAAATAAACCTTTCTATTGCAGCTCTTTGATAAAGTCATCTTCAACAAGTCATGTCAAAGTGTCAAAATAAAGTCCACTATCAAATGGTTAAGAATGTGAAGATTTAGAGCATAGACACCAACACTGCCAAATTCCAAGTGCCAAGTACAGTATCTGAACAGTCGGTAAACGAAATACATTTCTGGCAAAAAAAAAAAAATTTGTATAAAATAAATTGGCATATTCTAACGCACGTAATCATCTCATACCTCTCTAGTGTAAAACTTCACTGCAAAACCTCGGGGATCCCTAAGGGTTTCAGGGCTGCCACGCTCATGGATGACAGTGGAGAAACGGACAATAACAGGCGTCTGAACTCCAGGAGCTCGAAGAAAATCAGCACATGTCAACTGAGAGATATCGTGAGTGACCTCGAAAAATCCTTTTGCACTAGCTCCCCTGGCATGGACCACCCGCTCAGGAATTCTCTCCCTGTCAAAATTGGCAAGTTTCTCCACCAGATGATAATCCTCAAGGAGAATTGGACCTGTAAATAAAAGAAAATTTATTTTAAACGCTGTTAAGCTTTGTGTCTTGAAAAGATGTTCAGAAAGCACAAGGAGAATAAAAGGATGTTTCTGTGATGAGTTAAATAACTAAAACATTTTCTTGTTTGGGGTGAGGGATACATACATAGGCCAAAGAGGCCTGCACTTAACCGGTTCACTTGCAGGGCTATTATCAAATAAACACTACTGCATTTTCTAGCATATTTTTATGCATTGTTGCCTTCACATCTAGCCCTCACGAGGTTTGCATGGACCCTACACATGATAGCTAAATCTTTTACGCCCCTTTTGCATTTGGGTGGGTGGGTGCATTTTTTTTTCTTTTGTGTGTGCGCGCGCAGCAGGCGTAGCGAGCCGGCCGCAAAAAAAAGAGCTACCCCTTATGAGATGTTGTGTGTGTGTGTTGATGGGGGGATTTTTTTTTTGTGGGGTTGGTTTGCAACCGAAAAAATAAAGCTGGAAAAGCAGAGTCTGATATCAGCAAGAATGCCAAAAAGGCTTGGCCTTTCCCAGGTCATAACCCTTAGAAGCAATTGCACCTCATTCTTCTATTTACATTCATTTGCGTGGAATAGAGAAAGATGGTGCTTTTCTAAGAATGCATATAGTGTTTCTCACCAGTAATAATGACCACAACAGAATACAAGCATACGCCGAAACAGAATACTAGCATACAGCCAAAAAAACTGATCACAGTGTAAGGGAAAGAGATCATTTTCTCCAATCTGCTTGTCGCCCAAGAAATGAAAAGGATCACATCGTATGTCTCCTTTCTGTCATATGCTGCTGAAGAACTCCAAAAAAAAAAAAAAAACTACCAAATTATAATTGAGTTTTTACAGTGTCAAAAACTTAGATTCCTTGGAGTAGTGTATGCAGCACTGCAGCAAACACCTTGACTTCACCACAAAGGAAAAAAAAAAGGAACAATTGATGCAGTAAAGACACTCTAGCACATTACCTGCAGACCTAAAGATACAAAATAAAATGTCCAGAGTTAACTGTGCAGTCAGTCAAAATATTCGTTGGACCAGCCCTTACAAGACACAACAGTTTGCCTTTTTCTATAATCACGTATTCCAACATTAAATCAATCCTTAAAAAGACCAGAAACTATAAACTGATCACACGGATAAATCAACAAAGGAAGGTCAACAAAAGTTCAACGAGGAAAGAGAAACCAATTCCCCTTCAAGTGCAATTACTATCTAACCATGCACGACAAGCATAGAATTACCATATTTTTGGTATTCAAACGACTCAGAGATCCGTAATAGTAACAGTACCTCTAGTTCCAACGGTCAGGGACGAGTTATTGTTCCAGACGGGAGCACCGGAGTTGGTTGTCCAGAAGCTGGAATCATAAGCGCTTGACGGACGATACTGCGACATATCCACAAATCGCACCCAAAAAAAGAAGTCAACGTTTTCAATGGTCGCATGCCATCGATAAGATCGGACAATCGACGAAACAGATCCCTAGCATAACATTTCCTAATTCCTATTCCAACAGAGAGTACTCTCCTCCTAATTCTCGGAACCTTGAAAACGAATCGAGCTCACGAGCAGCTGAAGAGGCAAAAAAAACCGCGAAACAAAAAGCGCTGCGGAAATTCCGGTCTCGGTCAGCGAAAATCAGCACGATCAAAAGGGCCGCAAAACCTGGGAGGAAGAATTCCGCCGCTGCGAGGATGGAAGATCCGACGATTGAAGCCGAGGAGAGAAGAAAGATGAATCGGGGTTTTTACCTTGTACGGGTCCATGGCGGGAGACGGAGAGAAGCTGATCGACGGAGACGACAGAGCGAGGGACTGAGGTCGGCTTCGAAGCTAACGACGGCGATCGTAAGGGGGCGCGTGTCGATCACATATAATAATATCTCTCTCTCGTTATCTTCGTCAGATGTCTATCTGTTTGTCTTACTTTGTTCGATCAATCGGATAGAGACGACCGCGGTGATTTTTATACGGCGCTCGCATTTTCCAGAAAACATTTGTTTTCTGCTATTTTTTTTCCCTAAATACCCCTGTTGAACCTACTAAACAACAAAAATACAAAACGTCACGACTTTCTTCCATTCTTTTCTTATTAGGAAAAAATAATGATCGACACGATATATCTTTCTATAATTATCTTTTACTACCCTCTCAATAATAAGTCGAATTTCATAACAATGTACCACCGTTCAACTGAGCATTCTACTCACTCGAGAAGGAAGACTCGTCCAATATGAAAATATTCCATTTCAATTTCATCGGCCCATTTTCTAACACAGAGTCCTTTACCAAACTTCATACATTTCTTCCCATTTTCAAAAAAAAAAAAAGAGGGTTGAACCCAACAAGCTAAAGCAAGAATGAAATTGAAGTTCATAGGCAACAAGCTAGCAAGTAGAATGGCAGAGCCTTTATTGGAGTAGGAACATCAAGGCTAAGAGTCTCATGACAGACATCTCCTGAAGTATTACACAACATATATGCCAACACATGAAGCATTTCATGCTCCTTCCAAAGTAGTAGCAGCAAATTCACACGAAATTCACACACAGAGATCCCCTCAAGTATCACGAGTACAGATCAGATCAGCAGACAGACATTCCAACACTTAGCTTTTATGCCTCCTTCCCAGAGTAGCACCAGCATTCTCACGCTTGCGTGCTGGAATCACATCCCCGGCTTCGGCGTTCACATATTCGGCCGCGCGCTGAGGCGAGAAGCTAGCTTCTGGCCAAGCGATTTGTCCACCTGTAGCAAAAGATTGCATCATAAGGCCATCACCGTACCCATCAGGTGAAGGTAAACAAGTTTCGGTAAGGCACGGGGAGAAAGCAAATCGGGCGAATGTTTATTAGCCCCACCTGAGTCCACCAGGAGATCCAGATGGCGCGATGCTCGTGCGTGACACGGTGGTCAGACAATGCCTTGACCCAGCGGCCGATGAAACGGTCTTGCCTGGCAGACAGAGTCGAAAGTCATTTTTGAGTGACCGGTAAATTACACATGTACTAAGGAAACAATGGTTGAAAAGGTACCTGTCTGGTGCCCACGATCGGTATCTCTCTCCTGGCTGCTTGAAGTTGTTCTCCTTCTCAATGATGCACTGCATAACCAATAAGTCCACATATAGATGAACACTAGGAGCACAACTAGATATAGTAATACTCAGTATCCTGGAAGAAGGAACATGTTTCAAGAGTCAATTTCGATATAAATGCATCAGAGTCCGGAAAATTACCTTCTCTCGCTTTCCAGTCACGACACGACACGGCATTGGGACCCTTTCTGCATGGCGAACAGGGTCGAATTTTGAAGGGAAATAATTTACCTGCAAATCAGCATCACGGAGAAACCAAATCATTAGTTCTTCCTTTTTATCAAAGGAACAAACTAATTCGAGTCGAGTGCTGGATCATTAGGCTACTATAGCCAATTCAATTTTCTGTACCAGCTAAATATATGTTATTAGGTCATGCTAGAGGCATGTTCCTTGTCAGCCCGTTATCGAGCAATCAGGAAATAAAGATGATTACCTCTTCATCCCTGTGCATGAAATTCATGAAACCATCATAGTGATTGTTGTGATGAGCACACTTGGGAGCATTGACAGGGAGTTGAAGATAGTTCGGTCCAAGGCGATATCTCTGAGTATCGGAATAGGCGAAGATCCGAGCTTGGAGAAGCTTATCGTCAGAGAAATAGATACCGGGGACCATAAACGCAGGGTTAAATGCGAGCTGTTCATTCTCGTTAAAGAAGTTATCGATGTTCTTATTCAAGACCAGCCGGCCTACTGGTTGCAGAGGCAAGATGTCCTCAGGCCATATCTTTGTCATATCAAGCGGATCGAAGTCGAAACTGTCTTCAAGAGCAGGATCCATCACTTGGATGTAGAGCGTCCACTCTGGGTAGTTGCCGGCAGCAATCGAGTCGTAAAGATCCTTAGTCGCATGACTGTGATTCGATCCTCCAACCAGAATTGCCTCCTCCTCCAGCAAGCACTTGACCCCACAAGTTGGTTTCCAGTGAAATTTCACATAATTCGTCTGTCCAGCTTTGTTGATGAAGGTGAAAGCATGGACCCCAAATCCTTCCATGTGTCTGTAGTCTTGAGGAATACCAACATCATCATAGAACCACGCAAACGTGGACAAGCTCTCCGGCTGGTGGGAGAAGAAGTCAATTATTCTCCAGTTCTCCTGGATGTTGGTCTTCGGGTTGGGTTTAAAAGCGTGGATCGCGTCCGGGAACTTCATTGCATCGCGAACGAAGAAGACAGGGAAATTGTTTCCCACCAGATCAAAGTTTCCCTGCGTTCAGAAAGAAGACGAACGGATAAAGAAAAGAAGAGATGCGAAACAACTCGAGAATAAACCTTTCTGTTACAGCCCTTTGATGAATTCATCTTCAACCATCCATTCTCGCATGGTTAAGAACCGCATAGAATAATAAAATTTGCAGATTCCGAAGCTCGTAATCATCTCCTACCTCTCTGGTGTAAAACTTGACTGCAAAACCGCGAGGATCCCTGAGGGTTTCAGGGCTGCCACGCTCATGGATGACAGTGGAGAAGCGGACGATAACAGGCGTCTGAACTCCAGGAGCTCGAAGGAAATCAGCACATGTCAGATGAGAGACGTCGTGGGTGACCTCGAAGAACCCTTTTGCGCTGGCTCCCCTGGCGTGGACCACCCGCTCAGGGATTCTCTCTCTCTCGAAGTTGGCAAGTTTCTCCACCAGATGATAATCCTCCAGGAGAATCGGACCTGTAAACCGAAAGTGTACTTTCAGATGCTGTTAGCTTTGCGTCTTCCCTACGATGTTCGTGTTCGTAGAGCACAACCAGTTCGCTTGCAGGGCAGGTAGTCGAGTCTCCGCGACCGTTCCTCTAGATTATCAAAACGAAAGCTACAAATCTTGTCTCCTACCCGATACCGAAAATTTATAGAACTATACTTCACTATATGTAAGTTTTGCCAAACCTAAAGAACTTAGATTCGTTGAGGAAGTGCATTCAGGACTGCAACAAACACCTTGATCTCACCAAAACACGAAAACAGAAAGAACCCATTCATGCAGTCGAGAAACTCTAGCACGTTTTCTACAAGAACGTGCTCGAGCGATCATATCAAGAATAAGAAAAAGACCACAAACTATGCATTAATCCCAACGATAAAGCAAAACAGAAAGGTGACGAGAAAATATTCATCTTCGACTGCAAATACTATCTACGCATCCACGACCAGCAAGATTTATTATATGATTTTTGGTGCAGAAAACAACTCGTGGGAGTCCGTAATGGCAAGTAATACCTCTGGTTCCAATAGTCAGTGACGAGTCGTTGTTCCAGACAGGAGCGCCGTAGTTGGTCGTCCAGAAGCTGGTGTCGAAAGCGCTCGACGGACGAAACTGCGACAACCACAGTCGGCAGCAAAACCATCAACATTTTTGCAAAGATCGCCATGCTATCGATAACATAAATCCCACTCGAACGGAGCCACTGCATGAACAGTTTCCTAATTCCGTATCCCGACGGAGACTATCCTCTTCTCCTACTTCTCAGAAACTACGACGTGAATTCAGACTTACATGCAGGACTCGAAGTGGGGGGAAAAACAAACAAACAAACAAACCACCACCTTGTAGGGATCCATGGCAAGAGACGGAAGATGACGAAGCGAGCTCGAGTCTGAGATGATGGCGAGACTGAAGAAGTGGGGTGTGGCGTGTCGATCCACTGCTCCGTCTCTCCATTTCCCGGTTTATATATGATCTCTCCATCTGTCTCTCTCTCCCACCTCATTATCTTTATCTTGGATTATACCGTTTGAATAATTGAACCATGACAGGGGTCAGTAGTCATGACTGGCGTTTTCCGAGTTATGACTACCAACAGTGCCGAGCTACGACTACATTCTAGTAGATACGCACGGTGTCGTAACCATCTTTCCAAGACTTTTCAAACCATCGTTCAGCTTGTGATCCATCTCCCTCTCCCCATCGTTATCTTCAACTTGCGTTTTCCGACTAGTCACAGTGTCAATCAACAACTTCGTGCCCCCGACGGTATCTTGGACAGTTGGCTTTGATCAGTTGGATGGAGACGCTCCACCACTCTCATAATTTTCGTACCTCACTCATTTGAGTACTAACTTTTAAAAGTCCATGCCACAACAACTCCGTGCCAAAGTTATCAACACTTATGGCGTTGTTTTACCTCGTTTGACATGACATATTTTGTATAATTATCTCTGCAAATAAATGAAGTTCTTCTATAATTTTTTTTCCATAGATATCAACCCTCGATTAAAGCTTACTTATCAAATATGATATTAACAAAATGCATCTCGCCATAAATGAAAATTTCCCTTTTAGTTTTTTCTTTCCCGTTGCTATTTTCACTTCGATTTTGGCTAAGTCGCTTCATTTTTCAATCAACAGGTCAAAATACCATTCTCTCTTCAATTTTTTTTTAATCAACCTAATCAATATAACTACCTTTATTTAAATTTTAAGTCTTAGATTATCAAATTAACAATATAAATGTCAAAATACACCCGCTAAAATATCATCTTATTATGCATCATGTTATTCCTTTAATTAAAGAGGGTGATTTTTTTAAATAAATTTGTGGGTTTCTAAATTTAACGCTGATTTGTCCTTTCTTTAGAGTTTTTCACATTTTAATATGAATTGCGATATATGGTTTAAAATTTATTTACACATTTTGCACTTTTAAACTTGCATAAGATTTTTTTTAGGGAAAAATTTTAAGCATATTTTAAAGTTTTGATCTACTTGCTATTAAATTGAATTTACCTTCGATATTAATTGCTTTCTTTATAGCAAAAGTTGAACACCAAAAAGTTTCATGCTTTTTCTTTTATATGTTTGTTATACTTGGTTTATTTTTAGATATGACGTAAGATTCTGTTTATTTAGTAGAAAAATGATGTGTTTTTGAAAAATAATTTTAAGAAAATCATAATATTTTTGGGTGTTTGGTTTAAACTTGAAAATGAGCTAGAAAATATTTTTTGTCATTTGGCATGACAAATATTTTTTGTCGTTCGGCATGAAAAATAGGATCTGATTTTCCTCCATGCACTCCTTTTAATATTTTAAAAAAATACCACCACCACGAATGAAGGCCACAAGTGAGCTTGGCATAGGAAGAAGGGAAAAAATAATTTTAAAAAATAAATAAAAAGGAAAAGGAAGAAATGCAAAATATATTTAGAAATTATAAAAACAAAAAAATGAATTTTTTTAAAAAAAATTAAAAAGAAAATGAAGATGAAGAAGTGGAGATAGGAAAGATGAGAGAAAATAGGTGTCTTTTTTCATTGATTGAAATATTTTCCTTGACTTATTTATTTTCTGTGAGCCTGATACCGAAAAATGCAAAAATATTTTTAATAGAAGTTATTTTTTGCAAAATGAACGAAGCCTAGATCTAAATATGTTTGACATTTGATCATGCTTTTAACAAATTAACCTTTTCCACAATTTGATCAATTTTTTTTTATTTTTTTTATCAAGATTGGCTAAAAATTTTGATTGAATTTTAATTTTCGAATTTAAAATATAGTTTCACTAACACTATTTAGAAAAAAAAAGAGCAATTAATTGTGTGTTCACAAGGTTCCGTAAATTGAAATTTATTGTGAATTAAAAATATGAGACTGTAAATTAAAATTGACAACATTCTTTAGGTAAAATGATAATGAGACATGCTAAGTTGATACATTGATGCATTTGTGTTGTGATGTTAATGAGAGAGATGGCAAAAATAAAGGCAATTTTGTTGATTAGCCTTATAAAAAATAGAAAACTGAGGAGAAAGAAAGGAGGGTATTTTGATAAGTTAACAAGAAAAAAAAGAGATATCTTAGCCAAAATTGGGGTGAAAATAGTGCCGCTATGCTTCCTTTTAGTTTCGTTTGCACCTTTTCATAACATGAGTGCCCTACGGAAAGGCTAGATATTTCCTTTTCTTTTATAGTTGCTCCAAATACTTTCTTCTCAAAATGAAGAGATATGAGACTTATGCTCCGTTTGGAAAATAATACAAAAGGAGGAAAATAGAAAATAAGAAATATACTAAATTTTTTCTCTCCCGATCTGTCACAAAAGCTTCAAAAACTTATAGAAGTTCTCAATCTTTTCATCGCTCTTTCTTTCTTTCCCTGTGATCAGGTGGATTGGCCTCAAGCAAAACCTTTCCTTAAAAAAGAAGAAGTAAAAGCCATAAAAAAAAAAAAAGCACAAGCTACGTCCTAGTGAATAAAGGTTTTAAATTTATCCACATGTCACGTATTTTCATACCATTATGACATAATTACACAATTAAAACTTCTTTTTGTAACACAAAAAATCTGAAATCTGTATTCATAAGACACATTTAACCCCATGCTTATTTTTTATTGCACCAAAAATTCACAAACTTAGACCTGCACCACGCATTTGTTCAATGCCAAGATTTGTTTTTCCTTCCTCCTTCATCTTGATCGTCGCCGTCACCGCACTTACCGTTGCCATCGCCACCATCCCCAATGTTGCCAACCCAAGTAAGAAAAGGAATCGAGAAGTTTTTGTGTTTTTTTTTTTTTTCAAAAGAAGAAGGAGAAAAGACAAACATACGGTGAGTCGACATATTTTTGCTACTTGAGTGAACATAAGCACCGTTTTCTTTCTTTCGTCCATGTGGGACAGCAGAATGGAATTTTAGCAACGTTATTTCACGATTTGTTACTATTTAGCAAAAAAAAATTGAATTTTGGGGTATTGAGAGAATCAAGTGTTAATATTTCCGATTTTGCGAAAAATTTCAGTAGTTTAGGATTTTTTTTTTCAAAAAGATGTGGCATGAATTGCAGGATTTGCGAAGATTCAGCAAAAACGTACAAAAAAAAAAAAAGATCTACTCCCAAGAGGCGACCGAGTGCGATCCCCCGTGGAGGACGCCGCTGAGACGGCGAAAGCTTGGACCGAAGTGGAAAACAAAGCGACAACACGTGCTGCGACCGCAAACGCTACGGACAAGCCCGGGGGCCCCGCGCACGTGCGCAAACGGGGGCGACTTTCCCGGAACCGAGAGGATTTGGGGGAAAAAAAAAAATGACGAATTCAATAATAGAGGATGTTGTGGGGCCCACCTCTCCTTATCCTTGGAGATAAGGGCAATCCAGTGCCGGGCACACGGCAATCCTTGGACTCTCCCCCCACACCGCCAAAAGCAAAAGCACGTGAAATCGCACCAGTAGCGACGCGCCGCGTGGACACATGTCCTCTTTCGGATTCCTGCCCGTATTGGGAATAGATCCGTGCCGGCGGCGTGCTCTGGAGCCGAAAATATCGGAGGGGAACCCGGACACGAGCTTAGCCACAGCCACAACTGTCCTTCTGGGTCCCACTTCAGTGCCAAAGAGCACGTGTCGTCCATTTATTATTTTTTTTTTGTTTTCTAAGCGCCGCGAATAAATATTTTTTTAAAAATATCTAAAAAATCCCGATAATTGATTTCCATAATTCCTTGGGGATACGATTCGTTTTTTGGGCAGTGAAACTATTTAGCACCTACAAGATCCATGGGTGCGAGACAGAGAGAAGCGGATCTGCAGAGATGGTGAAGTCGGAGATGTTAATGAGGTCAGTATAGGGGCGCTCTTGCCCGCGATTTGGTAAAGAAAATTTTACCAAAGGGGCTGGCTTTTCTTCTGGAGGGAATGATCAAAGCCGGGCTGTTGCGGATATTTTCCGATGCGATGGGATATTCTCTCTTGGAGGTGATGAGCATGACCAGTGATCTTGACCAACTTGTCTCGTGGGACTTGCAATAATTGAGAGGGGAAGAGAAGAGAGAGAGTGAGTGCGTGGTGGGGTGGGGGGAGGGGGGTGGCGGGGCGAGCCGGACTGGCAGAGGGAGAGATGTCGAGAGAAATAAACAGAGACAGGAAGAGAGAGAGAGAGAGAGAGTCTCCATCGGGAGAGAGGCCAGAAGAGAAGAAAACAAAAGGCAAAGTAGGTGGGAGAGGTGGGACGCGGGAGGGTCCGGAGCGGAGAGAGAGGGAGGAGGAAAGGAGAAAGAGATTGATCTTTGGATCGCCCTTTCGACTCTAGTGTCTGAATAGATATTCTTACTTCCTCTCGAATCATAACAACATTACTTGATGAGAACATCGAATCATTTACGTTAACTTCCGGTAGTCAGGTTTTTTTTTTTTTTTTTGCATGCCCAAACCCTTTTGAGTTCTTCTTTTATGTTAAGGATAAGTATGTCGAGAGTCGTTAAATTTATCATGAAATTTGAATCGAACGGAGAATGGGGATCGTATGAAACAGGGAGAGAAAGAGAGAGAGAGAGAGAGAGATCGGGGAGAGAGCGGAATGAGAAAGAGATTTATTTTCGGATAGCCTAAACTCAAAAATGGGTGGAGTTCGCACTTTTCACTGTAGTATCAAAGTAGATACTTGTACTTTCTATCGAATCATGATAATATTATTCGACGAGATCATTGAATCATTTATTTTACCTCCCAACAATTAGGTTTTCCATGCTCAAAACTTTCGAATTCTTCTTTTATTTTAGGGACGTGTGCGTTAAAAGTCCTAAAACTTATCATGAAACTTCAATCGAATTCCAAAACTTTTAAAGAGTGCAACTAAATTCTAAAACTTGTCACGAAAGCGTAGCTAAGTCTTAAAAATTTCAAAAATTACGATTAAATCTTCAAATTCATCAAATTATTGAAATCAAGTTCTTCCGTTAATTACGCTTTTTGAAAATCTCGTGATGAATTTTAGAACTTAGTTACATCTTTTGAAGATGTTAAGAGTCGATTACACTTTAGTGACGGGCTTTAGGACCCAATCGCATTTTTTCCATAAATTTTAAGATTTCTAATATATTTATGTATTTATCTTGGATCGGATCGTCGAGGCCCCATCCTCATTATCATGGTCGTTGGAGATGGGTCCTCCGAAATGTTCGTGGAAAGAGTTAGCTTTATATGTTTTTTTCCCCATTTGCATTTTCTCGACCTCGTTGGATTCCATGTCACGGGCCTAAGTTGATGCTTTCACGTGGTCCCATCCTTTTGGTAACATTCGAAGTATCCTTTTTTTTTTTTAAACGTTCCTCGCGTTTGTAGATCTACTGACAATGTCGGGGTAGCGCACCAACATGTTCTTGGTAATATACTTTTTGCCGATGAATTGTTCAAAGAAAAAAAAAACCCCCCAAAGTACAATTTCTTTGTCCCTCCACGCCCTTTAAATTGTAGGAATTCATCACTTCAATAATCTTCAATAATTACATGAGCATCCAAAATAAAAATGATATGAGTGCTTGTCGGCCCGACCATTCGCCTTAGCTTCGATCTCGATAAGGGTAGGAGCATATCTCGGAATATGATCAAAGGGCTAATATTTTGGAATTATATTCTATTTCGAGGCGATGGGCATCGTCCATGTTCATGACCAACCTGTCCCCTGGACATGTAATAATTGAGCGGAGAGAAAGAAGAAGGAGACAAGGAGTTGCAATAATGGAGCGGGGAGAGAAGTCAAGAAGGAAGAAGGAAGTGGAGGATAAGATTTAGAGAGATGGGGGAGGGGAACAAAGGTGAGATGAAATGTAATGATCGAGAGAGAGAAAGTCAAAAATGGCCAGCGTGGGTAGGACCAGAGGGTAGTGGCGAGAGGTAAAAAATCCACCGTTTGTTGGAAAAGGATCTCCATTTTTTTTTAAAATTTATTTATTTCTCAAAAATATATAATTTAAAAATATATATTAAAAAACGATCGCTTATGCTGCTGAAAATAATTATTAGATTTTCGTAGACAATATTTTTTTTTTGTTTTTACAAACGATGCAAATTATCTTTTTTTAAAATAATATTTTTTAAATTTTTTTTTACGATCAAGTAAAATTAGCAAGTACCTTATATTTTGTGGGGACATCTCAAAACTTCACGTGATCGCATCAAAACTAAGGCGTACGAGGTGCAGATGGGCAAAGCCAACATGCCAACTGTTTTGTCCTCCCTTGTCGCCAATAAAACGAGAATTTTTGTGTTTCAAAAAAATATATATATATATTATGTGAATTCAAATTTTAATCTTGACAGTCTTTACTTGAATTTTAAGTCCCCTCTGATTAATTTCTTCGTTTTAGTTAATAATGAGAGAATGTCATCTTTTTTGCATTTAAGAGAATTATTTTTTTGGGGGGGGGATGGACTCGGATATATCTCCCCGATAAAAGAACTTAGCTCATTGGTTTATTTCCTAGATTGTTTTGTAATAAGAAGCAACAGAAAGATTAATATGGAGGCCTTGAAGGGTTCATCAAGGGAGGGAAAAGGCTCTTCAACGAGGAGATTTTATTTCTACTTTACTTGTTTGTTGTTCCTATGGAGGGTTTTCTCAAGTGGTATATCTTACCTAAATGATGGGATGTGTCGGGAAAAAGGTGTGTCCGTAAAGTATCGTTTGAGGGATTCCACGAAGTGAATGCCTTTCGAAAAATTACATTGTGTATCCGAAGGGGCATAAGGATAAGATTGAATGTTTGAATATCAGTTAAAAAACATATTGAGGAATGTACGCCACTTTCTCCCCTTTCTTTCTCTGTCGGGTAAAGTATCGCTGCTTTGTGAATCAATCGGCATTTACATCATGGAACATGAATATTTTTTTGCTGTGATTATATTCGGATCATTGTGGATAGAAAATTCGATCGAGGATGCGCGTCGGTGATTGTTGACACCTGATCTTTAATCATTTTTTCTATTGCTAAAGTAATAAAAAATCCATAAAAATTCATAAAATTGAAAAATCAACTTTGGGGACCTTAGCCAAGCTTAGGGAACCAATTTTGACCAAAAAACGATTTTTCATATTTTCAGTATTTTTACGTATTTTTTATTTATTTATTTTCAAAAATTAATAGAAAATCCATAAAAATTCATAAAATTGAAAAATCAACTTTGGGAACCTTAGCCAAGCCTAGGGAACGAATTTTGACCAAAAAATAATTTTTCAATTTATATATATTTTAATTTTTTTAAAAAAATACAAAAATATTTGAAAATTTTGAAAAAATAACATTTGAGGCCAAAAAATACACAAAGATAGTTAATATTTTAAATCTATTTTCATATTGGCCATCGCAAATTCAGAAAAATCCAATTCGAGTTACGTGTTCCTTCACGAGTATAATCTCAAATCGGGCCTAAAAAAATTTAATTTGAGTCAACTTATTTTTAACTTTCACTTTTTATGAGTTGTGACATTGTCTTCTAATATTTTAAATTTTCATCTTGGCCCAATTATACCCAGAATGACTTAATTTTGCAAAAGGGCTTTAATTAAATTATGCATTATTTTCAGCGACAAGAAATGAGCTTAAATTTGACATGTGGTAAATTTTGGTGTGTCAAAAATTGTGAGGAGATTTGGACTTAAAGAAATATATTTTTTCAGGGACTGAATTGTAAATACTTAAAATTCAAGGACTAAAGTGCAAATGCCTAACTCTTGAAGGATTATTTTACAAATAATAAAAAGAAAAGTTAGTGGATAAATTAGAATAGAGAAGGGAAGATGAAGAAGAGAAGTTGGAGAAGAATGGATGAAGAAAATAAGATAAGAATAGAGAAGGGAAGATGGAGATGAAGAAGAGTTAGTAGAGAAATTAGAATGGAAGATAAGAATAGAGAGGGGAAGATGGAGATTAAGAAGAGTTAGTGGAGAAATTAGAATGGGAGATAAATATGGAGAAGGGAAGATGAAGATGAAGAAGAGTTAGTGGAGAGTTTAGAATGTGAGATAGAGATGGAGAATGGAAGATGAAAATGAAAAAGAGTTAGTGGAGAAATTAGAATAGGAGATAGAGTTAGTGGAAAAATTAGAATGGGAGATAGATGAGTAGGTTATAAAAGGAGGAAGAAGTGAGCTTGAGAAAGGATTCTTGAGAGAGAAAATTTGAAGTGTTTGGGAGAATTTTTTGAGAGAGAAAATTTGAAGTGTTTGGGAGAGATTTTTGGAGAGAAAATTTGAAGTGTTTGAGAGGATTTTTTTTTTTTGGGAGAGAAAATTTTGGATGTTTGAGAGGGTTTTGAGAGATTGAAGAAAAATTTGAGAGAGAAAAAAAATACCAAAAGAGAGAGAATTTTGAAGATAATGGGAGTTTAAAGTTAGGGGTTATCATCACAAATTCTTTCATCGATCAACATAAATCAAGAGTTCATCCTCGTCAACGAGCAAACAAATTCGAGCTAAGTGTTTTTTATTTATTCATTTATTTGTGGTTTTAGTAGCAAATTAGCACAAATTGTATACACTTTCTCCTACCTCCATTTTTCCCATATTTTATGTCAGGAGAAGGATATCTCTACGTCAACGGCAAAAAATCTCGTAGATATGCAAAAATCGGCCCAGACAAGCTCCTAAGCTGTCCACCGATTTCTCAATTGAATAGTGACTAAAAGTCCCTCTTAATTCAAAAGAAACTCTCTATATTGGGAACATAGAGAGCGAAAATCAATTATAGAAATCCCTCCCAAAAAAATGGGAGATAAGTACTCTTTCCACTCTTTTGGTTTTAGGTGCAGATTAGCACATATTTTGTATACTGACACTTCACTCTATTTTATGTCAGGAAGCCGCAGCTCTATATCAATGGTCAATCCTATGGAAGCACAAAATCGGCTTGGAGGAGTCCTCCAGCGCGCACAAATTTCAAATTGTTGAATCAATTCGTTGTATTTCATTTTAAAAAATTCATACCCCAAAATGGAGAGGACAAAGTCCATCCGCAATTTAAATACCTGCACCATAAATCCCAAAGGGAAGAGCCAAGCCAATGCTTAGCCTCCCATTGGAGGTTTTTACTTATAGTAGTTAAATACCTGCAACTTAAATACCTGCACCTTAAATCCCAAAGGGAAGAGCCAAGCCAATGCTTAGCCTCCCATTGGAGGTTTTTACTTACAGTAGTTAAATACCTGCACCTTAAATCCCAAAGGGAAGAGCCAAGCCAATGCTTAGCCTCCCATTGGAGGTTTTTACTTACAGTAGTTAAATACCTGCAACTTAAATACCTGTACCTTAAATCCCAAAGGGAAGAGCCAAGTCAATGCTTAGCCTCCCATTGGAGGTTTTTACTTACAGTAGTTAAATACCTGCAACTTAAATACCTGTACCTTAAATCCCAAAGGGAAGAGCCAAGCCAATGCTTAGCCTCCCATTGGAGGTTTTTACTTACAGTAGTTTAAATACTTGCAACTTAAATACCTGTACCTTAAATCCCAAAGGGAAGAGCCAAGCCAATGCTAGGCCTCCCATTGGAGGTGTTTATTCACTGTCATGTACTTCCTATAATTTAATTTTTGAATCATCAGACCCAAAAGATGAGTAGGTCGTAATACTGCACAGAAGTCGTTAACACACTCCCTCTTTCGGTTTCAGGGAATCTTTTACACTTAAAAAAATATAACAAATAAAAATATATACCATCCATGCATCCTATTTAAAAAGTGAAAACACAAAAGAGAATACCCTACTAGAGCTTTAGGAATAAACCAAGCCTGAATTGCCGGATTAGGATATCCATGAAATTAAGGTACCGAAAGGGCATTAGTTTTAATTAACTAGTGTAACCAAGTCCCCGAGCTCATAATTTCTGGTTCGCAGGAATAAATTAGTTCTCCCGCTAATTTATTTAGGTTTCTAATCGACCTACCAAGAACGATTAGTGGCGACTCCAAATTTCAAAATCATTTAAACAAAAACCAAAGTTGCGATTCGGTAGGGCTTGGGAGGGTCCGCATTAGGTTAGTCAAATCTAATTAACCTAATAATCCGTTAACCCCTTTTAAAATTTAAAATTTTTTTTAGAGGGTCGCGACAGACTGGCGACTCCACTGGGGACGGGATTTTTAAATTTTCGAAAAAAAGATACCAATTGGAATACTTGAATTTTTTCAAAATTTTAAAAGTCTTAGTGGACTTAGGCCAATGAAAATTTCATGGATATCTCGCTTCTGGCGATCTTGTTTGGGACTCATTCTATAGGTGTTATATGTTTTTGCAGGATGGGAGTTATAAGGGGCGGAGTGTTTGGCTAACCCCTTTGTTTTGCAGGCTCGGTGTTGGGTTTATTTGTTTAATTTCGCACATTTTTAGAAGCGCTGTTTTGATATCAATTGTTGTGCATGTCTTGCATACTCTGAGGATCACGACACCTGCACACACAAGCGTCTAAACCCAAGTCGCGAAATTCTTCCTAGAAAACCATAGATAGGGATCGAATATGCAAAGCTCTTGCGTCGATTGCGCTCGGGTTGACCATATTTTATCCCGCTCATTATCTGAATTGACAATTCTTCCCATTGTGATTTGATTGCGCGGAGGGTAAGGTTGTCAATTCAGATAGTGGGGGCCTTTTAGGTCCATACCCTGTCTCTCCTTCTTTTATTTTCTAGAGTTCACTCCTCACTTGAGTCATGCGCATGACTATGTGATTTGCATTTCTCCAAGGTAAAAGTAAGTTCTCTAATTTTATCTTGTATTTATTTTCGGTCGGTTCATGCTAGGTGTTAGTCAGTTTTTGAGCTTGATATTACGACCATTCTTTTAAAAGAAAATAAAAATTAAATTTGTCCATCATTTCTTTTAAAAAAAAATTTTGAAAAAATGATGTGAAAAATCCCTTCATGGGAATTTTATTAACCAATAAGGGATTTTTGTCATGTTTTTATTGCTTCAATAAAAATGAAATTTTCCTGAAAAATTTTCATCTGAAAATTTATGTCAATAAAAAGAAAAATTCCCTCAAAAAAAAAAACTCTAGTAGACATCAAGTGATTTTATCACATTTTTCAAATTATAAAAACTTGCAAGAAAATTCTTCTCGAGAAATTCGCTCATGTTTTTCTAAGAAAATTTTTCTCTAAGTAAAATTAGACTAATGTCTCGGGGGAATTGTATTGACCAATAAGAGATTTTTGTCATGTTTTTCTTGCTTCAATAAAAATGAAATTTTCCTGACAAATTTTCCTCTAAAATTTTATTTCGATAAAAGAAAAATTCCTTCAAAAAAAAAACTTTGGTAAACATCAAGTGATTTTATCACATTCTTTCAAATTATAAAAACTTGCAACAAAAATTCTTTTCGAGAAATTTGCCCATGTTTTTCTAAGAAAATTTTCTCTAAATAAAATTAGATTAATGTCTCGGGGGAATTTTGTTAACCAATAAAGGATTTCTGTCATGTCTTTCCTGCTTCAATAAAAATAAAATTTTCCTGACAAATTTACCTTTGAAAATTTATTCTGATAAAAAGGAAATTCCTTCAAAAATTTTAGTAAACGTCAAGAGATTTTGTCACATTCCTTAAAAAAAATAATAAAAAAGAGTAATAAATCTGCAAAAAAAATTCTGTATTAACCCATTTCTTCCTAAGGGAATTTTTTTTTTCTGATTTCTCTATAAAATAGAAAAAATCAAATGGGACTAATATAGGAGTCATGGACCGACATTCCTTGTGTCACATACTAATTATATCATTTTCTTTTGCAGGGAGATCCTAGATACCCTAGACGGGTGTAAAAATTAAGTTCAAAATATATCAAGAATCATCTTCAGAAATACCAAAAGACGAAAAACACCGAGGCTTCAACCGTTAATTCCGGGGGGCAAACGAACACTGTCCATCTTTGACAGACAGAGTTATGTCAATCCGTAAACTTGTATGGGCAGTGTATTCTGATATGACGGTGGATTTATACTGATTAAACACGGGGGCATATTTAATGTATTGCAGAGGATCCCGCGTCTTTTGAAAGACAATATGGATTATATAATCAGAACCCATGAAACAAATACCTTTACCTGATTAAATCAACCAGAGACCGATCTTAAAATTTCCTCTTATCCGAAACATGCGGAAGGCTTTAGAGGACCGAGGTTCTATTAATGAACGTGGCCCACAGGAATTTCTCCCGACGCTACAGGCGACCGACACGAGCAAGTGGACGCCGAAAGAAATAAAATATGGATAAAAGTGGGCACACAACAGGTGGCCGGATTTATTACCAGCGCACTGATCGAGTTGTCATAGCGTTATTGTTTGTGATCTCAAGATGGATAGTGGGGACCACCGCCGAACCCTTCATCAATGTTCTCGATATCATCGTCTGGAGCAATTAAACAAGAACATCAAGAAAAACATTAAGCCTCGACATCTTCGGTACCTCAAATCGTTCTGTTATGCTATGCGGAAGAAACAATAGCAGGAAAATTAAACAAAAAAAAACACGTGAAGCTTTTCTTTCATTCCATTCATCAAAGAGCATTACAACAGCTCACTGGGGAGGAAAAGTAAAGCCAAACTGAGCCCTGATAACCATTACGAAGGAGCTCAACTGACTCTCCAAACAGTTGATACTCCGGGTGCACCGGGCGTTCTCAGGATCAAGCTCCGCGAGCCTAAAAAAGAGGCGATCGCGCTTCTCCTTAGCCTGGGCCATACTGGCCTCGTAATGCTCGACAGCAAACTCCAAGTCCGAAATCGCCGCCCTCTCGAAAGCAATATCTGCCGTAATGTCATCAAGTCTCTCCTGCAGCCAACCGCATTTGCACCTCATCATAATATTGCTCGGCTCCTGTTCGGCGTAAGTTCGGACCAAGGCCAGACGGTCCACCAACTTTCCCCTCTCACGAACTAGCCACGAAAGCTGATCATTGGCAAACTTGAAGGCTTTCTTGTGATTATCAGCCATAAATGTGACTATTTCCAGACGCTCGTGCCGGTCTCGGTAACGAGCTTTCACGACGGCAGTCACAATGACCGTCTCATAAGCGCGGTTATAGGCAGCCAGAAAATTAATGAAGAGGGTCAGGAAGTTCCGATACTCCCTCCCCAGTTGGGTACCCTCAACAGAAGCAGCGTCTAGGCTCCTGAATAAACCGAGGATTTCAGCCTCAACGGTAGAGTTTTGGGCTATATGAGCGTAACCTCTACCAAGAAGATTGTAGAGTCTCTCCCACCCAGCCAGGATTTCGGCGGAGAAGGTATGGTTAGGAGAATTGGCCATTTTTGAAAGCAGATCACGAAAGAAAGGAGGAGAGAGGCGAGGCAGATGATCGGAATGCGAAGGTGATAATCTGCTTCAATTTAAATAATGATTTAACAGGGGCAGTCCTTATTGGTTGAGTTTTTTCTATCTACCATTCTCTGTCGGTAACACCCCCGCTGGCTCGAATTCCAGTCAAGCGGCAACCTCAAGCTGAGCAGACCCGACGTCTCTGCAGAAAAGTTGGACGGGCTGCCACTACTTTGAAAAAGAAAGAATAAAAAACGAGCTGAGTGGGAGACAAAGAAATTTTCGGCAGAAAAGGAGATACGACTCGTCTTTATTGGAGGACCCGCCAGTAAATCGACGGTGGAGATCTTGACAAGGGCCCTCTACCACGAAAAGAAAAAAGGAAGACGAACTGAGCGAGAAACAAGGATTTCCCCTTTGATCAAAAGCTGAATATCAGATTTTCTCCCTCGAAAAATCTAATAGCACTGCCCGTGAAGAGGGAAGTCGTTGCTATTGCCAGAGAGAGAACTTGTCCTCATTTGATAGTGAGAGTTCATTCGCAAGAACTCGCAGGAGAAAGATAGAGAGGAAGGAGTTCTCGTGGGAGAGGAATTCAAAACCTTCACCATCAAAGCATTGGCTTTCAAAGCCTGTTACGAGAAACCATCGACGATCCCGTGATCCCTCAAGTCCAAGAAGACATCCTGAGGCGGTCTCGAGTCGGCAGTCTTAGATCCAGAAATATGTCGAGCATTAGGGAAACGGGCGCATGTTCAACCCTGGTCGAAGCTAATGAAGTTCCTTACCCTGAGGGTCTACTGGTCATGGCCATTGACGGTAATCCAGTCTCTCTGTCAATCCTTGTTACCGTATTGAGAAAATGCCGGTATAAGGTTGTAGCTCAAGCAAAGGCGACAGAGGCCTTAGAGATATTAAGGAGGAGTGGTGACCAGTTTGATATCGTCCTCACCGCCATGGTAGGGATTGACATGGATGTTTTCACTCTCTTGGAAGTCATCAATTCTAAATTAAACATGCCAGTCCTCGTAATATCGGCAAGCGATGATCAGCAAGCCATAATGAAGGCTGTCTTAAATGGGGCCCAAGACGTCGTAACGAAACCAGTTAGGGTTCAGATGCTTCAAAACATATGGCAGCACGTGGTAAGGAAGCAATTGCACGACCATGAGAACAAGCATCAAGCCTTCAATTTTGTTCCAAGCAACTGGAGAAAGAAGATGAGTTGGTCTCCCGAGCTGCATCGTATGTTTGTTAATGCAGTTCAACAGGTAGGAATCGATTCGGCACGGCCGCAACATATACTGGAAATTATGAACGTAGAGGGACTCACTAAAGCAAATGTTTCGAGTCATCTTCAGAAGTACAGAAAAAGGGTGAGAGAACACAATGCAGCTCAGAATCAAGAAAACCAAGGCGGGACTGATCCAAGCCTGAATGTCGAGTCTCCTCGCCACCATAAGTTCCGCAGGTTAGCATGGGGCGAGCCACTTCCCATCATCAACCAAGCCAGTAGCCGTGCCATCAATCCTCCAGGCGTTAATCAAAGTATCCCCCAGAATCACCCTAATGCTCTTCAAGAGTATAGACCGCAGGGGCAGTGTATTCAGACTCCTTGGTCTGAGCACCAACCCGTGGCTAGAATTCATCCCATGATCAGCGCGCCTGCGCAGCCAGATACAAGAAATTATCCTGAGCACTTCCACTTCTTTAATCCTCGAATGGAAGGAGTTTTTGGCAGCAGGACAGTTGGTGATCCCCACACTTTCTCGAGTAATGATGAAGACTCCAGCACGAGAAGTCAAATTGCTCATGGCGAGGACAGAATGAGAAATCTACCGCCAGCATTTACCAACAACAATGCCCAATTCGAGCATCAGTTGCTGGAAGGTTCAAGAGATTACCCAGATGATGAGCTTACTGCCCTGGTCAACCAGTTTAGGGTTGACAGACGTCCCAAGCCGCGATCAGGAGCCAGTGAGTAGGGACTCTCAAACATCGATCATCCACACCCGAACCAACACGAGACTAGCTGATTATCGAAGAGCCACAGGAGAGGCAGAACTGACCTTGAATAAGTGCACCTTTTATTTCATGCTTAATTCCCCTGCGTATGATATTTTCCAGCTTTCTAGGTGTCTCGATTTAATTCAGGGACAAGGGGGCAATTTATTTATTTTTTTTATCCCGTCGAATGCGTGAATCCCTTTTTATGCTAGATTTAGGGCGGATCAATTTGTGGTAACGTCGCTGACTGCCATAATGAGAAATGTTGAATGGCCTCACGTAGGGAAATTTCAAGTGAAATGCCCAGGCGAGCTCGAAGACGGGTAATTGTGTGTCGTTCCAATTTACCCTCAATCGTTGCAAAATGCTAAATTGGATTTGTTCCATTCTCACCCAGGGAATTGCAAAGTGCCTCAAGAGTGTCGCAAAATGAAATGACCCAATGGAACGCGATAGGACTCATTTGCCTCGAAGGTAACCTTCAAATTAAAGGAGCCCTCCGGTCCACGGACCCGATGGCATAGAAAATGATGATGGTCCAAGGAAACCCGAAAGAAAATAAGGCCCAACTAAGCAAAGCACTTATGTGGCAAGCTTAAAGTGAAGGGCAACTCGGGACATATAATTCAATCCAGTCCAAATGAAGGAACTTCCTCAATTCAAATTCAATGGAAGTACACACAAGGGTAAAACAGTATCGTTCCAATTTTTCTAGAATATGAAGAACATATACTGCCGCATTCTCTTTCATTTTTGCAGGGGAAGTCTCTACTGGCCAGATTTTCCTGTCTACCATTCCATATCAGTATCACCTCCGCTACTCGTCTCCAATCTCGAGCCAAGCAAATCCGACGTCTCTACGGAAAAGCTGGACGGGACGCCACTACTTTGAAAAAGAAAGGATAAAAAATAAGCTGAGTGGGAGACAAAGACATTTTCGACAGAAAAGAGATACGACTCGTCTTTATTGAAGAACTCGCCAGCAAATTGACGGTGGAGACAACAACAAGGGGCCCTCTTCCACGGAAAGATGGAAGGAGATGAGTTGAGCAAGAGACACGATAAGAAAAGAGGATTGAGAAAGGCCGGACCCTTGGAAGAAGCAATACAGTTGCTAAACCCACGTTTAATTTTAAAAGAGACGCCATGCTCGGAAGAGGGTCTTAAGGCATAGGCAATCGCTCAGAAAAATTCAAAGAGAGTGAAAACACCGGAAGCGAGTAGCAAATCTTGAGAAATCATCAACCAAATCAAAGATGTCTCAACCCAATACTCCCGAGAGCTATCATTGCCTGTTGAATATGGGAGAGGAAGAGTTCGAAGCCATGTTTGGGATCGAGCCTATGGAGCCTGGCTCTTCCGCCGACGACGTCCAAAATCTCAGTAAAGATAAGGACAATAACGGTAAGGGTCAAAAGAAGCGTTACCGTCGCCATACTAAGGAGCAGGTACAAAGGCTTGAGGATTTCTTTAGAACATGCCCTATGCCAGACGGCAAACAGAAAATGGAACTGAGTCAAGAGTTAGGACTTGAACCTTTGCAAATCAAGTTCTGGTTTCAAAATAGGGGAACCCGAATGAAGGCTCGTCATGAGCACAACGAAGCCGAGTTTCTAAGAGTTGAAAATGAAAACCTCCGAGCGGAAAACAAGATGTATAAAGAGACTTTTGACTCCGCCACCTGCCCCAACTGCAATAGCCTCCTCCTCACCCTCGATGAAATGTATGATCTGAGGATCGAAAATGCACGTTTAAGAGGTGAGTTAGACCAGTTTATAACAGGATCGAGTTCTGTTGGAGGAGGGTACAAAAGAACCAATGATACTGGATCAGCATCAATACCTCCCGAGGAAGAAGGGACAGATCACCACCAAGCGGACATTGACGATGATCTTTTCGCCATAATCAACCAGTTTGATATCGGTAAAGCATCGGGACTGTGATGCACTTGTTCAGCCAGTGTCCACGAGACCTTCAATATGGCCGATGCATACCTAATTTGGGATGAAGCCAGCTGATCATGGGAGAGCCTGCAGAGGAAGCGGAACTAATCCTGAATGAGTGAATGTGTTTTATTTCCTTGCGTGATGTGTTTTTCTGCTTTTGTGAATGTGTAAAAGCAAGGAGTAATAATCCGACTTCCCCCTATTAAATGCTCGAATCCGCCACCTCACCAACCTCGCGACGAATTGATGGCGAGTGAAAATCTGCATAAACCTGAAGGGTAACTCCGTATCGTTTCAATTTACCCTCAGTTGCTCCAAGTTTTAAAATTAAGCCCCTTCTATTCTCAGGAAATTGCAAATCGACCCGAGAACGCAATCATATCCGAATACAGGTTGGATAAAATTTGGGGGCAAATCAACTCATGGGCATTACCACGGGATAGACAGCTTCGGACAAAGGAAAGTACAAGCGAAAGACGCGAACAATCTCAGAAATGGGTAATTCTGTATCGTTCTAATGTGCACATAATCATCTCAAGTCTTGAATTGTCTTATTCCATTCTTAACAGGGATTGCAAATTACCTTGAGAAATACCGTAACATGGCCCAAGGTGATACAACAGGGCTGCGTTATCCCCAAGGATTAACCCTTGAAAAGAAAGCCCCATGGACACCTACGGTCCAATGGACCGAATGGTATGGGGGATGACAGTAGGTCCGAAATATTCCGAGTTCGATCCCCAAGGGTGGGGAATGTTGTATGTATTATAAATAAATGAAACAACTTTTTGTGCATTTCTTTTTTTACAAACAGGAATACTCGACGAGTAATATCAAAGTCAGTATTTTACCATAGTCTTCCCATAATGGTGAGGCGCCCAACAAAAGTCGAGGAAAATTCAATCCAACAAAACTGGTAAAAGACTCATGCAAGACATTCAAGATGAAGGGTAAATCAGTATCGTTTTCAATTTATCCCTTTTAATACTGGCTAATATGTCTCTTTTTCTTTTTACAGGAAATATTTACACTAACATTTAACATGTTGAAGGAGACAAATCCAAAAGAAAATTATGATCATCTGACAAGATCTATTCTGGTGAAAAATGGGGCAAATTGATCACAAGCTCTGAAGCGAAAAAGCAAATATGTCTTCCTTATCTCGTTTGATTTCGAGAATAATTTCTCTGCTTTTTACAGGGGCATTCAACCGCTAAACCGTGGCGGTCGCTGTCATTAAACAAACCGAAATGCTCCCTCACCCATATGCTTCATCACGTAGAGACAAAGTTTGAGACGAACCACCCCTCGACATAAGGAGTAGGCTTCCCAATTTGTTCGGTCCGCCCACATACCAGGGGCAATTTAAATCCGCCCATATTTGCACATTATATAAACACACGTAATGCTAAAAAATTGTCACATCTGCATTGTGCTTACACAGTTCATGAATTATGTATGACTATTCCGTGTGTTTAACTTACCAACTCCAACTTAGAGCATAAACTGCACAGGAGACATCAAATGTGCAGAATGGGGCATGACAGGATGAGGAAAGGCAAACCATTTCCACGTAAGTCTAACATTTTAATTTACAGATAAACAGCCTTTCCCCAGAGTGAGAGAAGGCCCTTTCGGATTGAAGTCCCCCATTCAGATTACATTCGAGGCGTTCATACTATGAGAACCTCCATAAACAGAATTGGTAATGCAAGCTTGACAGAATAGTTTTGCATGATCCATATTTGGATTGATTGCATCATGAGTTATCACACAGACTACTTCTAATCATTGCCGACTTGGTTGAATAGTTTTACATGAACCGATCAACTAATTGATGAAAATGCTTGCACAAGTTACCTCTGACATTGCCTGACAGGCAACACATTCCCGGTGTTCGAGTTACCTTCCAAAGTCTTGAAGTTCATTCGGCGATTATTGAATGAACAAGCCTGGTTGTCGAGAAGCCACCAAGCATTTTTTCCAAATTCTCAGGTAAGTATATCTTCAACCTGAACCTTTCAAGAGAATGAATTCTGACGGTTGTTGGGGTACTCGAATCCATTGCGGTACATACAGGTATCCACCTTCTTCAATAAAGCATGATTTGTCTCAAGAACAGAAATGTTCGAGACCTTTTAATCTCTGCCTCTTTGGTTTATTCCTAAAGCGACAGGAGAATATAATTTGGGTTTGAGCTTCTGCAGGATTCCTGGTCTCCCCAGATTTCAGAATGGCACCCTTTGAGGTACACCAAGCCCTTCTTACAGGCAAACTAAGTCCTTCTTACAGGCAAACCAAGTCCTTCTTACAGGCAAACCAAGTCCTTCTTACAGGCACAAAGTCCTTTTTACAGGCAAATCAAGTCCTTCTTACAGGCAAACTAAGTCCTTCTTACAGGCAAACAAAGTCCTTCTTACAGGCACAAAGTCCTTCTTACAGGCAAACCAAGTCCTTCTTACAGGCAAATAAAGTCCTTCTTACATGCAAAGCAAGTCCTTCTTACAGGCAAATCAAGTCCTTCTTACAGGCACAAAGTCCTTCTTACAGGCAAATCAAGTCCTTCTTACAGGCACAAAGTCCTTCTTACAGGCAAACAAAGTCCTTCTTACAAGCAAATCAAGTCCTTCTTAAAGGCATAAAGTCCTTCTTACAGGCAAATCAAGTCCTTCTTATAGGCAAACTAAATCCTTCTTACAGGCAAACTAAGTCCTTCTTACAGGCAAACCAAGTCCTTCTTACAGGCACAAAGTCCTTCTTACAGGCAAATCAAGTCCTTCTTACAGGCACAAAGTCCTTCTTACAGGCAAATCAAGTCCTTCTTACAGGCATAAAGTCCTTCTTACAGGCACAAAGTCCTTCTTACAAGCAAATCAAGTCCTTCTTACAGGCACAAAGGCCTTCTTACAGGCATAAAGTCCTTCTTACAGGCAAATCAAGTCCTTCTTATAGGCAAATCAAGTCATTCTTACAGGCACAAAGTCCTTCTTACAGGCAAAGTAAGTGCTTTTTACAGGCAAACAAAGTCATTCTTACAGGCAAAGCAAGTCCTTCTTACAGGCACAAAGTTCTTCTTATAGGCAAAGCACCAAGTCCTTTTTACTGGCACCAAGTCCTTTCTACAGGCACCAAGTCCTTCTTACAGGTATCTCCATGTGGTGACCTACCATACGGGTCAAATCTCAATCAAAATTTAATCAGTAGAATCCTTTTATTAGGAATCTACCATGGTACGACTCACCATACGGGTCAAATGGTATGACCCACCATACGGGTCAAATTTTAATTCCATTTTTAATCAGTAGAATCCTTTTATTAGGAATCTACCATGGGTTGATCCACCATACGGGTTCAAGTTCAACCACCCTAAAGTTTTTTTGTATAACGAATCCTTAGGTTCTCATTTCATTTTCAGTGGAACAATCATGTCACGACTCTTTTTATTTCCTTGTATTCAGTCGATAAGAATCCAGGTGTCATCTCGTCTTTGAAATGAACCTCTACCGAGCTTCCTTTCAAAGAGGGGCAGTTGTTGACACCTGATCTTTAATCATTTTTTCTATTGCTAAAGTAATAAAAAATCCATAAAAATTCATAAAATTGAAAAATCAACTTTGGGGACCTTAGCCAAGCTTAGGGAACCAATTTTGACCAAAAAACGATTTTTCATATTTTCAGTATTTTTACGTATTTTTTATTTATTTATTTTCAAAAATTAATAGAAAATCCATAAAAATTCATAAAATTGAAAAATCAACTTTGGGAACCTTAGCCAAGCCTAGGGAATGAATTTTGACCAAAAAATAATTTTTCAATTTATATATATTTTAATTTTTTTAAAAAAATACAAAAATATTTGAAAATTTTGAAAAAATAACATTTGAGGCCAAAAAATACACAAAGATAGTTAATATTTTAAATCTATTTTCATATTGGCCATCGCAAATTCAGAAAAATCCAATTCGAGTTACGTGTTCCTTCACGAGTATAATCTCAAATCGGGCCTAAAAAAATTTAATTTGAGTCAACTTATTTTTAACTTTCACTTTTTATGAGTTGTGACATTGTCTTCTAATATTTTAAATTTTCATCTTGGCCCAATTATACCCAGAATGACTTAATTTTGCAAAAGGGCTTTAATTAAATTATGCATTATTTTCAGCGACAAGAAATGAGCTTAAATTTGATATGTGGTAAATTTTGGTGTGTCAAAAATTGTGAGGAGATTTGGACTTAAAGAAATATATTTTTTCAGGGACTGAATTGTAAATACTTAAAATTCAAGGACTAAAGTGCAAATGCCTAACTCTTGAAGGATTATTTTACAAATAATAAAAAGAAAAGTTAGTGGATAAATTAGAATAGAGAAGGGAAGATGAAGAAGAGAAGTTGGAGAAGAATGGATGAAGAAAATAAGATAAGAATAGAGAAGGGAAGATGGAGATGAAGAAGAGTTAGTAGAGAAATTAGAATGGAAGATAAGAATAGAGAGGGGAAGATGGAGATTAAGAAGAGTTAGTGGAGAAATTAGAATGGGAGATAAATATGGAGAAGGGAAGATGAAGATGAAGAAGAGTTAGTGGAGAGTTTAGAATGTGAGATAGAGATGGAGAATGGAAGATGAAAATGAAAAAGAGTTAGTGGAGAAATTAGAATAGGAGATAGAGTTAGTGGAAAAATTAGAATGGGAGATAGATGAGTAGGTTATAAAAGGAGGAAGAAGTGAGCTTGAGAAAGGATTCTTGAGAGAGAAAATTTGAAGTGTTTGGGAGAATTTTTTGAGAGAGAAAATTTGAAGTGTTTGGGAGAGATTTTTGGAGAGAAAATTTGAAGTGTTTGAGAGGATTTTTTTTTTTTGGGAGAGAAAATTTTGGATGTTTGAGAGGGTTTTGAGAGATTGAAGAAAAATTTGAGAGAGAAAAAAAATACCAAAAGAGAGAGAATTTTGAAGATAATGGGAGTTTAAAGTTAGGGGTTATCATCACAAATTCTTTCATCGATCAACATAAATCAAGAGTTCATCCTCGTCAACGAGCAAACAAATTCGAGCTAAGTGTTTTTTATTTATTCATTTATTTGTGGTTTTAGTAGCAAATTAGCACAAATTGTATACACTTTCTCCTACCTCCATTTTTCCCATATTTTATGTCAGGAGAAGGATATCTCTACGTCAACGGCAAAAAATCTCGTAGATATGCAAAAATCGGCCCAGACAAGCTCCTAAGCTGTCCACCGATTTCTCAATTGAATAGTGACTAAAAGTCCCTCTTAATTCAAAAGAAACTCTCTATATTGGGAACATAGAGAGCGAAAATCAATTATAGAAATCCCTCCCAAAAAAATGGGAGATAAGTACTCTTTCCACTCTTTTGGTTTTAGGTGCAGATTAGCACATATTTTGTATACTGACACTTCACTCTATTTTATGTCAGGAAGCCGCAGCTCTATATCAATGGTCAATCCTATGGAAGCACAAAATCGGCTTGGAGGAGTCCTCCAGCGCGCACAAATTTCAAATTGTTGAATCAATTCGTTGTATTTCATTTTAAAAAATTCATACCCCAAAATGGAGAGGACAAAGTCCATCCGCAATTTAAATACCTGCACCATAAATCCCAAAGGGAAGAGCCAAGCCAATGCTTAGCCTCCCATTGGAGGTTTTTACTTATAGTAGTTAAATACCTGCAACTTAAATACCTGCACCTTAAATCCCAAAGGGAAGAGCCAAGCCAATGCTTAGCCTCCCATTGGAGGTTTTTACTTACAGTAGTTAAATACCTGCACCTTAAATCCCAAAGGGAAGAGCCAAGCCAATGCTTAGCCTCCCATTGGAGGTTTTTACTTACAGTAGTTAAATACCTGCAACTTAAATACCTGTACCTTAAATCCCAAAGGGAAGAGCCAAGTCAATGCTTAGCCTCCCATTGGAGGTTTTTACTTACAGTAGTTAAATACCTGCAACTTAAATACCTGTACCTTAAATCCCAAAGGGAAGAGCCAAGCCAATGCTTAGCCTCCCATTGGAGGTTTTTACTTACAGTAGTTTAAATACTTGCAACTTAAATACCTGTACCTTAAATCCCAAAGGGAAGAGCCAAGCCAATGCTAGGCCTCCCATTGGAGGTGTTTATTCACTGTCATGTACTTCCTATAATTTAATTTTTGAATCATCAGACCCAAAAGATGAGTAGGTCGTAATACTGCACAGAAGTCGTTAACACACTCCCTCTTTCGGTTTCAGGGAATCTTTTACACTTAAAAAAATATAACAAATAAAAATATATACCATCCATGCATCCTATTTAAAAAGTGAAAACACAAAAGAGAATACCCTACTAGAGCTTTAGGAATAAACCAAGCCTGAATTGCCGGATTAGGATATCCATGAAATTAAGGTACCGAAAGGGCATTAGTTTTAATTAACTAGTGTAACCAAGTCCCCGAGCTCATAATTTCTGGTTCGCAGGAATAAATTAGTTCTCCCGCTAATTTATTTAGGTTTCTAATCGACCTACCAAGAACGATTAGTGGCGACTCCAAATTTCAAAATCATTTAAACAAAAACCAAAGTTGCGATTCGGTAGGGCTTGGGAGGGTCCGCATTAGGTTAGTCAAATCTAATTAACCTAATAATCCGTTAACCCCTTTTAAAATTTAAAATTTTTTTTAGAGGGTCGCGACAGTGATTCAATGAAGTTCTTGAGTAATTCACAATCGAACATTTATATTCGTACTTCTCGATATTAAATTTCTACATTAGTATCAGAGCCTTGGTTATAATCTCTGTCCTGTTTCCGTCGCGTTTTGGCTTTGATTAATTCTTTGGTATTGCTACGTGAATCATTGAACCCGAACTGGGTACAGAAGGCGAGCCTCTGGCTGTAGACCATAATCCATAAAATTAAAAAAAAAAAAAAAATTTGGGGGACGCAGAGGCGCGGGGCACAGGCGCTTGGCAGACACGCGCTGACGCGTGCCTCGCACGCGCGCGCAAGGCATCTGACGCGTGTCCTGCACTCGTGCCTTGCGGGATCAGGCGGGAGTTGGACACGCGCCGGGCCCACTGCCTCAGGCGGGTGGGTGGCACGCGCCCCAGCGGGGCCTGCTGGGTGCGTGCTCGGCACGGCGTGGGAGGCTAATTTACATTTTTGTCCCGGCGCGACGATTTTTTTGCCCCTTTATACCTCTGAGCGCTCGTCTTTCGACGTTCGTCCTTATGGGTTAATTTACGGTTTTACCCCCCGACGGCGATGGCTCGTGCGGGGGCGCGAATGGCCTCCGATCGAGGCGTTCTTGGAATTTGCGCGTGTTCGCATTGAAGAGCTCTACATCATGGTTTATCTATTTAGATTATGATAGATATACTTGTTTGTCATTCCTATGGAGGTTTTTTTCCAAGGATTCTTGATGCTGCTGATGGAGGGCAGTTGAGAATTCCATCTTTAGTGTTCCAAGATTCAACTTACTCGGTTGAATTTGCGTCTGGTTGATCATCTTTAAGTTTGACCAGAATTCCCTCTACGACAGATTACGCTTCTCTTTCATAAATCCTGGTCCGTTTCAAGTTTTAAATCTAAATCCACAGAGAAAAAAAAAATTGAAATGTTTTGGGTAGTCTATTCGAGGATGATATTGCTTAGGGTCGACCATAATGACCCGATCGAATCGGGAAATCGCCCCAACCAGATCAAATTGGCCAATTTGATTTGGTTCCTAAGGACTCCAGCCTAGTTCTTGGTTTTGGAGAAACTAGACCGGACTAGATTGAATAATATTTTTTTTATAAAAAAAATCCTAAATATAAACCTAAATTTAAACTTAAGATGCTTAGGATGGTTAATATGACTTTTAGGTTTTGTGACGACATGATGTAATTAATGAGAGGTAGTCCGATAAATCGTGTAAGAGAAAAATTTAACAATAAATTACGAAGGTAAAAAAATGCGACCTATTCAATGATATGGGATCGGATCGGTTACAAGACCATCCGGTCCATTTCCTGGTCCTTGAAACTAAAACCGGTTCTCTTGGTCCAATTCCCGCTTTCAGGATGGGATCGGACCAGATCGAAAACAATCACCCTAATATTGCCGTATTGATTGAGTTGACTGGATCTAAATATGGCAAGCTTCCATTTTAGATATCTTTTTTTTTCCCCTTAATCTCAGGGAAACTGAGTGAGAAGGACTGTAAAGCCATTAGCCGGAAGTATCACCTCAAGAATGAACGCCTATACAGTCGGGCATCTTTCATTTGCTGGAAAGCTTCAGTTGAATTAGTTCAGTTGTTTATAGCCTTGTCTTTCATATGCTGGCCAGCTTCAGCTGATTAGTTCAGTGATTTATAGCTCTGGCCCTTGTCGACTTCGTTCGCCAATTCTTTGTCATTCTCGGAAGAGTGATATGGAATGGCGTTTGTGTTCCAAAATTTGAAGGTGGCCTAGGCCTTAGAAAGCTCGGGTCTTGGGACGCTAACTTTATCTTGAAAAATCTTTGGAAGCTGCTTCTACAATCAGGCTCTATTTGGATTCCTGGATTGGATGTAGTTTGCTCAAAGGGGTCTCTATCTAGGCTGTTAATCCTAAGTATGATTGCACTTATGCCTGGAGAAAATTTCTTAGAGTCAGAGCCCTTGTTAGACCCCATATTGAGGACTCCGGCCGAAGAAGGCAAGCACACCTCATTTTGATATGTTGATCCGCATCCTTTGGGTGTTCTTTCAGAGGTTTTTCGATCTAGGGTCATCTATGACTCTTCCTTACGAATACATACTAAAGTGTCTTCTGCTATTGTAGATGACGCCTTATTTTGGCTCGCTGCTCGATCTGATTCCCTTATCGATATTCCGGCGGCGTTGTGTCATGGCTTAATGCGTTGTTCCTCAAATGCAGATCGTGTGAATACCTCTTGTGTTTGATGTGGTTCAGCTGCAATATTTATTCTTTGAATGCTCCCTCTCTAAGGAGGTTTGAGGTCAGTGCCTGAGCTTGAGTGGGGTTCAAAGAGTTGTAGGAGGATGGCAAATGGATCTTTGACTAGGTTTCTCGGCATCTAAAAAGGTTGTTCCTCTGCTAATTCTCTCTTAAAGCTGGCTTGGAATGGATCTATCCACTACATTTGGTAGGAATGGAATGCAGAGTCGCATGATAGGATTGCTGCCTTGCCTTGGTAGAATAGAGCATAAGGTTCTTTCTTTATCGTAGTCTATTCTTCTTCTCTCTCTCTCTCTCTCTCTCTCTCTCTCTCTCTCTCTCGCTCGCTGGCAATGGATTTGAGTCATTTGACAGTAATAGAGAAGTGATCAAAACGACTAGGAATATATGGCATGAGTCGTCACCAACGTAAAACAAATAGGAAAGATAACTCTAGCTTAAATAAATTTTGCACTTGGTGTGAATAAGTGACAAGTTACTTATTTTGAACTGCTACTTTATTTTGGCAGGATGGATTTTTGCTCTCTTCAATGTCATAAATGGATTGAAGCTTTGCTTCCTGTGGACGAAAGATAGTGAACTATTGAGTCAGTCGGTCAGCCAAGCTCAAGTTATGTTCTGGTCGAGAAGAAATTGCCAAGTCAATTCGTAAGCTTTAAGCTATGTTCTCAAAGCCTTGAGAAGAGGATCTTTTTGCTTGCCAAACTCCAAATTAAATGGCAAGGACTTTGTCTATGAACTGCAAAATGAATAGCAGAAGAACCTGAATTTCTCACACAAGGCAGTAACTACAGAGAATAAAGAGATTTGCCTTTCGGGTGTATGACACGGAAATTTTGCATTCGTTCGGCTGATTTCTTCAACTGACAGATTAAGCTGAACGTTCGAGTAGGCCTTGGCGAAGAACTCTCTATCCATTTCCTAGGTGGCATATTGCCGAGACGGATGGCGTACACTCATCGATGTGATGTCCTCAACATCAGATATCAAATGTTTTACCAAGCTTTATTTGGAAGGAAAAACTGTGTTACGCAAGACTGGTGTTGCCACCGAAATTGAAGAGTAGTAAACAAAATGATCGGAAATGACACTATTTGAAGAACAAATTTACAGAAGAAAGCCAAGACTTAGGATTTGGGAACAGATCCTATAGAGAGAAAGGGTATTGCTGATACATAATTTACGTGGTTTTCAATTAGCAATTAACGACAATCAGATCCATTTGCTTGCTCATACTCATGAACACCATCCTCCTCTCAAGTCCCCCTCGATCTGAACACCACTTTTGATCCTAACCTGGCGAGGAAGAACGTTCGCAGACCCGAAAAAGTACCGAATTTCAACACTTTAGGGGATTTGTTCATACTTTCTCATAAGCTGCTGTACTGAATTTGCCTTCCTCTGGGCTCTACTCGTGCCGCTCCTGGTGATCTCGATTAAATGCTCGTAGACTCCAAACTGGAGTGCCGTCAACAAGAAATTCGAGTTGTTCGAACCCAGTTCAAGAAGAACTGAAATTGCGCACTCTTGATTCTTTGGAGTCCCGTCCTTGATGAACTCAACTAGGGTCTCGATGAACGAGAGCTGCCCAATCTCCTGGCGCCCACTTGGATGCGATGCGAGAAGCAACAAGATTGAGAGGGCCTCATCGACCATCCCTAGATTCCGGTCCTTGAGTAATTGGAGCAAAGGTGGCACGATCCCGGCCTCGATGGCCCTGACCTTATTCATTTGGTTGAGAGACAAGTTAAACAAAGCAGTTGCAGCATCTTTCTTGCCTCTAATTGTCCCATCCTGCAATAGTTCTACAAGAGGAGGTATGCCGTCTGATAAGCCCACCGTGATCTTGTTTTCGTCGACCATAGATAAGCTAAACAGGCAAGCTGCCGAGTTCTCTCTAGCCTCGGTCGTCCCCTTGCGCAATATGTCTATAATGGCTGGAATCGCGCCCTCTTTAGCTATGCTCTTCTTGTTGGCCTCGTCAATGGATAGGTTTAAGACAGCCGTCACGGCGTGCTCTTGGACTTTGGAGTCCGGATAAGATAAGAGATGCACTAATGGCAGGATTCCTCCACATTCAGCGAAGAGGACTCGGTTCTCGGGGTTCTCCTTCGAGAGCATGCGTATCTTGATTACGGCCTTCCGCTGATCCTCCAATTGGCCGAACGACAAGACCTCGATCAGTGATTGAATCTCTTCTTTCTGTCCGGGCGACAAGTTATCGGACTCCACGAGAACGTGTTTCTTGGGGAGCTGAAAGTTGTTCTTCTCGCACCACTGGATGATAAGGTTCTTGAGGGCATAATTCGGCGCCAAAGACAGGTGAACCAGAGCTTGCCGAGTTTTGGGACAGGTCCGATGATTCGAATCCAACCACTTCCGGATGCTTTCTCTCTCATACGTCTGATGAAATCAAGCAAGAATTTAGCATAGTCATCTGTCGGTGCAAGAGATTAAATGAAGCATCGATCTGCAGCTACCAATATATGCCATGCTCATCTAAAATCAAGGGGACTGGAGCTTGTGAATTTAAAAAATCGCAGAAAATGTGGCCTCAGCTCATTTCTTTTGTACTTGTATGCACATCTTGAGGTTGAAACTTGGATTGACACTATCCTAATCAAGGAGGGTGGTGCTTCGGTTTAGCTGATCCAGGATTCACCTGTCCGGAGGCAACGATGACGGGATCAGTCATGATCTCGAGTGTGATCGGACACAGGAACTCGTGAGGGATCACCAAGGATGGTAATTTCTCGAGCATCTTGCTAGGCACGGTTGGTTCCTCGAGGATGTCGGTGACTTCAACGCCGGCCATTTGTTTGAACTTGTTCAGGAGATCGATGATTTGCTGGATGCATTCCGTGGTCGGCCCGCCCCTCTCTTTCACGAGCCTCCTCACGGCTAGAGTCTCGTTCTTCAAGTCCTCCGGAGTGTGCAGATCCAGCTTCTTTGCAAGCCTTTCGACAATGGCGCTGTCTGCATTGCGGTCGTCGTTTTTGGAGAAGACGACCATCAAATCCATCGCGAGCTCGATGTCTTGGGTATCCGTCCTTCGCTTTGCCCTTCTAAGTTGCACGATCATCAACTGCGTCTGTTACATATATGTCCCACGATAAACGAGTGCCAGACAACTTATCATCGAATTTCAGAAAGATTAACCGAGCAAACACCTACAGAATGACAATGGCAACTTGCGTTTTTGGATACCCACAGAACCAATCAGAGGCATCAAGAACCAGCATTTTGGTTAGAATCAAGAAACAATACCTGTTCGTTAACTTCATCCGAGATCCCGAGCTGATCATACGGCAAAGCGTCAAGAGCTTGATTCAATCTTTCATAAACTTTATGAAACTTGACCTTAACCGCCTCGCTCTCCAATGCCTGAAACCAATCGCGCAATTTCATAAGACAAAAGTCCGAGGATTCGAGGATTCGATTTGTGTATTGCCAGCCAGCCTCAGGTACATATGCAATCAAATTTTTGTCTAACCAGGTATATTTTGCTCCCTTCGTTGCAGATTTTCAAGAGCTTCCTAGCCAAACTGATCGCCTTCTTCAGATTCCAAAGAGACCCGATGCCCGTCTCCGATATCCGCTCGTCATGATCTCGGATCTCTTCGATGAGAGGCAACAAGAGCTTCAGCCGCCTCACGAGGTTGTAACACTCTTTCCTCTGAGTCCGGCGGTAATCCCCAAGCTGCGCCGCGGACTCGATCACGGAGAAAATCTCTTGAAGCACGTCGGCCTCCTCCGGGGACACCGACTCGTCCGGGGTGCTCTCTTCCTCCGCGGCCTCTCCTCCTTCCTCGCCTCCCAATCTCTCTCCATCCATCCCCATTTCCAAATTAATACACATCGAACCCCCCGGGGACGCTTCCTCTCGGAGGACTTCGGAACTCTAGTTATCAAGCAGCAAAATCCGGACCATGCCCTTCCGCTCTCGTCATTGATGGAAATGGGCGGCGCGATCAGCAATCCAGATGGGGAAGGACCGAGCCATATCGCGGAAACAAAACCCTAAACCCAGCTCTGCATTCAAATCCTTTCTTCCTTTCTTCGAGTTCGATTGATTCGTGTTCTTGTCCTTTCGATCCGAGCAATGCTTTCGCAGGGATCTCGGAGCATTTGATTCGCAAAAAGGCGATAGACGTTGCCGGAGCGTGAAAACTGAATATAGGAAGGGTTTTTGAAAGTTAGTTATTCTGTTCGACGATGTTCGTTATTTTTAGATGCCCATGCCTGACATTGCCTGTGGCTTGATCAAGAGCTATTTCATGGAGACAGGCTTTCTTGACGAGCGAGAAATTTTGAATGGTTAAGTTCGCTTCACCAAAAAAAAAAAAACTGACATTTTGTAATATCCACCTAATTTAAATGTAAGTGTGAGAATGAATTGAAAAATGATCAATTTAATCATAAACCCATTGTACAAATGCCAATCCAGTTGTGAAATTTTCAATTACTAATGTAGTCCTTAACATTTTGGTGAAATTCCAATGTAGTCCTTTCGGCTAATTGTCGCTGGAAATTGCTTGAGTGGCGATCCACGTAGGACGTCGTTTCGAGTAAAGTTGTACACGTCAGTGTGCACGTAAGCCGACCGATGATGATTGGCTGTCTTATTAGCAATTTTCAGTGGCAATTGGTCGATATGACTATATTGAAATTTCGCAAAAATGTTTAGACGTCAGTGTGCACATGGGCCGTCCGACGATGATTGGACGTTCCCTCGGCAATTCAAGTGGGAATTGGCCAAAATTATTATATTACAATTGGCAAAATTAGAAAACTGTTAAATTCAATTGACATTTGTAGAGTAGGTTTAAGAGCAACATACTAATTAACCCAAAAAAGAATAGTCTTTCAAATAGTTTACGAATTGGAAGAAGATGAAAAAAATTGGCTAATAACCTAAAAAAAAAACTATTTTGATTGACCCGTCTCAAAGAAAATCTAGATTTGGTGCTCTCAAGATTGATAGTGAGTCACGAGTACGTGGAAGACATTGTCCAAAAAGTTCGAAACTTACCATATAATGGTTAATTTAGTTATAGACCATTTTCAATTGTATCAATTTAGTCTTAAATTTTTTTTTGATAATTTGTCAACTTAATTAGTACTAAATGTTTTAACAAATTGTAATATATCGCTAACGCGATCAACTTTTTTTTTTTCTTCACAAGGGGTTGCTAGAGTCTGTGATTCAAAAACCAAAGCTGTTGTTAGAGCAGGGTCGGATAGGGAATCAACATGATTAGTGTTGTCCCAGTTTAAGTAGGCTACGAAGGCCCGAGCTTTGCGGCCCTTGCCTAGTTTCTAGTAGGTGTCTGACCCAACAGCCTCGCCGGCCCTACGAAAGTAAAACATCGAAAAAAGGAAAGAAAATAAAAGAAAAATAAAAAAAATTATCCATGTCAATGCTACTCACGCCACGTCGGAAGGCTGAACCTTATTGAATCACCATGTCATCAATTTTTGGCCAAAATTAATTGTACGAAATATATTGGTAATTTGCTAAAATGTTTAAATCGACAAATCTCTAAAAGGTTTAGGATTAAATCGGCACAACTAAAAGGTTTAGGATAGAATTGGTAAATTGTCATAAATATTTAAAATTAAATTGACATAATTAAAATGTTAAAGTTTAATTGGCCATTGTACAATAAATTTAGAAATTTTTGAATAATTTTTCTACACGTGCCTGTGTATTTTCTGCACTTTTGTTAATGCACAAAAGGATCTTTGGGGGGAAATGCCACTGACATCACGTTTGTTTTCATTGTGAACCTTAGAGGTGACATTTGGGTTGGGTTCAACAAGAGAATCAAACACAACTGGTTTGATTTTCGGTTCCACGAACCTTGAACTGGTTCCAAGGTCGCAATCGCCCTATTTTAAAGCTTCTTTTTGGAAAAAAAAATTCTTTTTGCATCTGACAAGAGGTCTTCAACATGAAAAAAAAGGAAAAAAAAAGCAACACAATCACTTGACCAACATATGTGTTCGTAGTTAAATGATGCAACCGTTAATTTTTATTATAAGAACATGATTTTTATACACCAAAAAAAAAAAAACGTGAGCCGATTCCTGATTAGGAACTGGGAGTTATAGGTATGGTTCCCGATTTTAGGCTCGAGACAAACTCACCTTAAAATCGATCACCGCAGGCGAATATTAGATCAGAACCTGCGATGGGTTGCTGAGGTTGTTTGGATTGGATTCTTGATCACCCTCCACGAAGATTGTTCCCGGCTTTAACGTGGTGGATGAGTCTGGAGTCCTGTAAAGAACTACAAGCAATAGACTTTAAGACAAAGTGCATAATGCTTTATTAGTGCTTCAAAATTTGAAACGAGTTTGAGATTCCGCAACGGATCTTGCCAATTTTTTTTCATATCAGAGAAAAGGGTAAAGGAAAAAAGGGATAAGGCAGGGGAAGAAAAAATTAACAATAGGACAAGTTCATCCATGAATATTCATTCGATCGACCGTACTTAAACATTGAAAGGGAATAATTAAGGAGGGAGTAATCGCCAAATTTTTGTCCTCCCGGCCAATAAAAGATGATAATGAATTGCAAAAAGGCCATATGATTAATCTCCATTGCCGGTTTTGGCCCCTAAAGAAAATTCTCAGTTGTCAGTTTGACCATGGTCAGGTAATTGAAGACTGGACTGCTCGTTAAACCACGCATTCACGGAAATTTTTTTGGGTTTCCAAGGGAAAAAAAAAAGTATAAAAGAACAGAAGTTCTGAAAGTGGTAGCTCTGGTAATAATAGAAAAAAGATTTCAAATAAGAACATAAAGGGTTACATTTTCTCAAATAAGTACCTACCCCCACCTTTATTGTTTCAAATAAAGACCTGGCCAATGGTACTTTCGTCATTTACATATGCTGACTTTTTTCCCTTCCTTTTTGCAAATGGCCGTTCTTTGATCGACCATCGATTAAGCGATTCTTCCCCTGCCTAGGTGAGGCCGCAGGCGGGAGTTGGCCTTGCTAAATTGAGAGAGCACCTGCCTGGCTTACGGCCTCACCTAGGTGAGGCGATCCTTGCCTTGCTTAGGTGAAGCCGCCCTGACCGACCATAGGCAATGCGAACCTTTCTCGGCAGTCAGCCATTGCCTAAGACCGGCTATCAACAAAAAAAAAGAAGGGGGAAAAAAGGGAAAAACAAGGAAAGAAAAAAAGAAAAAAAAAATCCAGAACATATAACTAACGAAAATACCCTCCATCAAACTCTTCTTTAAAATAATGAGTGCACTTTAAATCATTATTTGCATCAAGGTCTGCTCAAGGCCTTTATTTGAGAAAAAAAAAAGGGGCACTTTAGGCCATTATTTACAAATTTCTCCTTGAAATATGACCCCGAATGGAATTACTGAATTACCCTCTTTCAATAAGAAATGTAAACCTTTGTTCATATACTGTGTGCCACGGGTACGTAAGTATCAATATATTTGGGTCATTGAAGGGGATATTAGTCAGGCCTGAGCAAGAGGACAGTATACAAATAGATTGTGTTAATAAGAATATTTAGGATGGTCAGTAAATTATGCATTCATATTTCCGTTTTTATTTGTTAGTGGAGAATTGCTTTTCTTTCCGTAGGTGATGATATGAAATTATGAATCGTGTAATAATAAAGTTGAATTAAGAGCGAGTTTATTTTTGCGGAAAATAAACGATTTGAAATATACTTTCTTAAAAATAATCGTTTGAAATAATTAGTTGATAAATATATCCATAACGATTTATGTATAATCCATTTCATGCACAATGAAAGTATTTGTTGTGCAATCACTTTTTGTAAGCGATATAGGCGACTATTTTTCGATTTTTCCCCAAATGATGCATTTATCCCGAAAAATAATTAGTCAACAAACATGATTACTAGAGCAAGTTTCGCTTCGACTTTTCGTTTCAAACTTATTTCGTCCGAGGCAGACACAAAGGTTGTTGCGTTCCTGCTTACGAATAATACAAGTAGACTCCTTTTGCAAACAACCTTGTTTTTCGTATTCACGATACGTTTCGACATTTCGATCATACAAGACTTCCTCGTGCGAAGGAAATTCTTGCCTAAATTGGCTAGCGATTTTTGTTTCTGAACTATACATACTATACGAAGGAATTATTTAGATTTGCCCCTAAAGAGGTTTCATTTATCTGCTATTTCGTGATCATGTCACGACGTGAGTTTTCCACCCAATTTGAACCTCAAAAAGGATGAAGAATTAAGCCTAAAATAATGTACACAATTCTTTTTTTATTACTATGTGCAGTCAAAAGTCCTAATACTGACTGAACTTGCACCCCAATTTTCGCTGCGCACTTTGACCCATTCCTTAAAAAAAAAAAAAATGATTTTCCGAATCTAAATGTCCCTTAACTCGGAACTTGTTCAATCTCCAAAAAAATTATGGGGTGAGTTTTAAATTCACTAAATGAAAGCAATAGGTCCAAAATCGGCACTCGGCCTAAGAGCATAACGACATAATTACAATCAGCAACTAACGTCAAAGGGAATATTACCAGAAAAGTCTTAAACCTATTGCACTTATGCCAATTCGATCCTAAGACATTTCAACTGTGCCAATTTAATCCTAAACTTTTTAATGATTTGTCAATATAGCCATTCCGATCAATCTTGATTGGAAATTTTTGACATGGTGGTCCAGTCAGTACGGGTTGTCCTATGTGGTGTGGTTGGCGCTAAGGTGAATAATATTTTAAAAATTTTCATTTTTTTTCTTTCCTTTGTATCGGGTGGCCGATCTCAAGCGATGGCTAGACACCGAGCACAGTCAGTGACTAGCGAGAGCTGGGCAAGGGCAACCCTAGCCCAAGGCGAGGTAGTCCCTTGCCAACTAAGCAAGGTTGGCCTTGCCTGTAGTTGGCTACAATGATAGGAAAAAAAAAAGAAGGAAAGGAGAAAAAAAAATTGCAAAAATTCTTCACGCCAATGCTTTCCAGCCAAAATTGGTTGGATGTATTATATTGAGAAATTATCAAAATGTTTAAGAGTATGCTGGTCATATTAAAAGGTTTAGGATTGAATGACATAAATGTAATAAATATGAGAATTTTTTTTTATATAAACTGTCCCATTGTCCCATGTGATTGTTTTTAATAGAGAAATCAACTTATAATTTAAGTTAAACTTAGAAAAATGTAATCCGTGCATCGTGTATGAATGATTATAATCATGGTTGCCATGAATAATTGATATCATAAGTTTGATACTCAATTTAACACTCCAACGCACGCCTTGGACATTTCCTCTATCAACAATGGATTGTACAACCACAAACTCTTTATTCATTAAAATGATCATCATTCGATCCAAGATCTCACAACATTCTTACACCACATGAGTTTATGATTAAGAGCTAACATAAGAGGCCTTAACCGAAAAGGAGAAAAGACAATCAATCGGCACTGTATACTGTGGGTAAAAAGCTAGTCGAGTCAAGCCGATACAATGCTAGGCTTGAGCTCGATTTGTCGCATAAACTAGAAACTCGACACTCGGCTTGAGCTCGATTGAGCATTTCTTTCCCTGCTCAAACTTGGCCCGATGCAAAACTCGACATACTTGAGCCCGATATGGTTCGACATCACATTAGCCCTGTTTGTCTGCATTTCATATACGGGTAACCGTGCACGGGCTAGCAGGTGCATGGATGGGTGAACGTGTGGAGGAGGAAAATGATCAATCATGCGAGCGAGCGGATGAAGTGAGGAAGCTAATGAAGATGTCTTCGTTATGTCTTGTTTTGTCTTTCCAATGTTTAATATAACAGTATATTAGGAATGTTTAGCAAGTGAGACAAAAAAAAAACTCACTTTTGGCTTAAATATA
Source organism: Psidium guajava (assembly GCA_016432845.1). Lineage (NCBI taxonomy): Eukaryota > Viridiplantae > Streptophyta > Magnoliopsida > Myrtales > Myrtaceae > Psidium > Psidium guajava. Next base: position 37,530,591 of record CM028226.1, read on the forward strand.
GATTTAATGGAGAAAGGCAATTACATAGTTTAACTTTATGTGTCACCAAAATAAATAAATATATGTATTTATATAAATGAAATATCTTTAGGCTGGAATTTGGCTTCACGAGCTACTTGAGCTTGGAAAAAAAAAAAAGAGCTGATCTCAAAGAATGTTGATGTCGGACTACCGTCGTCTACCTCAACAATTTTTTTTGGGCCAAAATTGATCATGTGGATTCAATTAGTAATAATGCAAAAAGATTTATGGTTGAATTGATCCGATTAAAAAGTTCAAAACTTAAATCGGTACCAACATAATAGGAATACGACTTTTTTATGCTTTTTTCCCTCACTAATGATAATCAATTCCAAAATTTCAAATAGTCTAGACGAAACTGCGATATAAATCATTCTTTTTTTTTTTCACATAAACCGTGATTGTAACATTGGAAGCATTTCTAGAGTGTTAAAGTGTTTGCGTTTCTTCAAATGTCATGTATATGCCATTAAGCACATGATTGTAAGGCAATAAAACAACGTTTCCTAGTAAATTTTTTTTAACCATATCTCAAAATAAATCTTATTTGTAGATCTTGGATAGAATGAACTTGTGAACGTCCGAACAAACAAAACAATCGTAATTTCTTCGACTCGTGATGACAAATTTGAATGTCAAGATGCAATATGAGTACAAGTTAGGCTCTTCAAAAGCAAGAGGAGCCTTAGATCCGAAAGCTCATGAGTGCTAAGCTCACATGCCCACGTCGCTGTGATTGTCAACGCCCAATCGAAAGCCGCCACGCACCCCCAAGAAGGCCCCGTGTTTCCCCAACTTTGCTCCCAAGATCGGCATCACCGTCCTTTAATGAAAGCCGCATCCAAAAATAAATGTGGACCCAGCATTGAGAGAAATGTAAAAACCCATATCTCACTCATCTCATCCTTTAATGAAAGCCGCAAGATGGAAACGAATTCATTAAGCAAATTCGTTTTTGAAAGCACATGCGGAGGTAGCCGTTGGAAGGGGGCGAGGATCCGAAGGAACGCGACCGTCCGCGAGATCAGAATCGGACGGCTCGCGCTTACTAGCCGTTGCGTTTAAAGTTTCTGTGTAGAGAGAGGCGAATAATCATGTGCGGACATATATCCGCGGTTTGCGTCTCTCTTTCGCTTGTGCAGTTTCACTCACTCTCTCTCTCCCTTTTCCCCAAATCAGAAGACTGTCTAGTGAGAGAAGCGCCCCCAGACCGTGAGAGAGAGAGAGAGAGGGTATTCAAATTTGATGGGGGATTTTGGGGAGGAACTCTCTCTCTGCTGCTGATTTCTGGGGGGCTTGTTCGTCTTCGACTGGGAAGGAGAAAAGGGGGATCGTGATTCCGAAGGTAGGGGGTTTTTTGGTGCTCTGATCTTCGATTCTTGATGCGTCCGTGCTCTGATCTTCGATTCTTCGTTGCGTTCTTTTGATTTCGGCATTTTGATCGTGCGTCTTTTGGGAGTTCAATTTCAAATTCGGGTGTTTTATGGGTTTTTTTCTTGGTCTCGTCGATTGGGTACTTGAACATTGAATGATGATGATCGATGGGTCTTGTCGTGGGTAGGCAAAAGATGGCAGGATCGGACGAAAACAACCCAGAGGTGGTCGGAAGTGCGCTCGTTCAAGGTACATGATCCGATGATGGACGATCTCCAATTTCGCAAGTTTCTTTCTGGGTGTTCGAATTTTTTTAGTATTGGAATTTGGAGTAGTCTTTAGAACCTTGACGTGATTTTGTTGGTTTTGGGGATGGATTGAAAGAGGGCTTACTTGTCGGAGTGGGGAAGATTGCGACGGGGAATGGTCAACAGAGACGAGCTCTGAGCAACATCGACAGCAACATTATTGGGGCTCCTCCTTATCCATGTGCAATCAACAAAAGGGTCTTGTCCGAGTAATTTTCTGGAACCCTAATTCTTGAACTGGCTCTGTTTTAGTTTTTGGGCTTGCGGATTCAATAGTACCGCAGTAAAGATTAACATAGCGAAGAGTTCCTTGATGATCCATGATGCTTCTGTTATCCCGCACTTTTAAAGTCTTGCTTGTTTTTATTTCTGTACTGCATTCAGAAAAAATGTCAATTCTGAAAACGACCTTCCCAATGCTGCGCATAGGCCGATTACTAGGTTAGTATCTGACTTTTTGATGATTCTTTTGGTTTATAGACTTGAGAACTTGTCATTTGACTTAAGCTTTCATAAATTGCTATTTGTTTAGGCAGTTTGCTGCTCAGATGGCTTACAAGCAGCAACTTAGACCTGAGGTATGCCGTTTCTGGGGTTTGTAAAGTCTAGTCAGTTGTTGCTTTGTGTGATGATGTCCTGTTTTAAAGAGGCTCACGGTTAAAGGATTAACAGGAGAACAAGAAGATGACCCGATCATTCTCGAATCCCAGCATATCTGAAGATTGTGCCATCTTAGATGCGGATGACTACAAGATGGCTGATGACTTTCCTGTGCCAATGTTTGTGCAACACACTGAAGCAATGTTAGAAGAAATTGATCGGATGGTATGAATATATTGTCATCGTGTAACAGATTAGCATCAATTTGCTGCCAGAAAGACCGCAACTACAACTTGTACTTGCAGGAGGAGGTTGAGATGGAAGATGTAGCTGAAGAACCTGTTGCAGACATTGACAGCTGTGATAAAGAGAACCAGTTGGCTGTTGTTGAGTACATTGATGACATATACGAGTTCTATAAGAAAGCCGAGGTGATACAATCTTTTCACTTATCACTTTGATGCATAGGCTTTATGATTGAGGCGGATAATCACTTTGTTGCTCTGGTATATAATAGTTTTCTGCTTCAGATGAAGAAATAAAATCTATAAGAAAGCTGAGGTGATAAAATCTTTTTTCTCACTTAGATGTGTAGACTTTACCGATTAGGACAAATTATGACTTTCTTTCTCTGGTATGTGATTGTTTTTCGCTTCAAATGTGGAAATATAGTGAAGAAATTATTCTATAGTCATCACGAAAATGCTTGTTATCATGTACCCATGCTGTAGGGTTTTCCTGGCGTGTATAAAATATAAAAATGGTTAAAAGTAATTACCCCTTGCATAATTGCTCAAGCATAAAGTGTAGGGTAAATAAGTTAGGACAATAACAAAGATTCTGACTTATGGCACATTATTGACTGGTTTCTTATCATGCAGGCTTCTAGTTGTGTTAGCCCGAACTACATGGATCAGCAGCACGATATTAATGAGCGGATGAGAGGTATACTAATTGACTGGCTGATTGAGGTGAGTCAAAGTGCTTACATGCTCTAAAAATGGTAAGAGTTGGAGTAATTATAGCTGGTATGGATGAAGTAACTTATTGATTTTCACAAGGAGCAGGTTCATTACAAGTTTGAATTGATGGATGAGACCTTGTATCTTACGGTCAATCTGATCGATAGATTCTTAGCTATCCAACCTGTAGTGAAGAAAAAACTCCAGCTAGTAGGGGTAACAGCCATGCTTCTGGCGTGCAAGTATGAAGAAGTCTCAGTTCCAGTAGTGGAGGATCTCATTCTGATTTCAGACAAAGCTTATAGCAGGAAAGAAGTTTTGGAAATGGTACATTTAAATTAAACAATCTATAAAATCCATTCTGAATAAAATTAAGTGTGTGACCTTAACTGATGGTGGATTCCAATTTACCTGCAGGAGAGGCTGATGGTGAATACTTTGCATTTTAACATGTCAGTGCCCACTCCTTATGTTTTCATGAGGAGGTTTCTTAAAGCTGCTCAATCTGACAATAAGGTTTATTATGAATTCATGTTGAATTTGAGCTGCATTATTGACATCATTCTCTTGTATTGTTGATATTAAGAATTTTATTTGTGACCCAGCTGAAGCTCCTGTCATTCTTCATCATTGAGCTTTCCCTGGTTGAATATGAGATGCTGAAGTTCCCACCCTCTTTATTAGCTGCTTCTGCAATCTACACCGCTCAGTGTACAATTGCCGGAACCAAACAGTGGAGTACGACGTGCGAATGGCACACCAGCTACTCAGAACAACAGCTTCTGTAAGCAACTCAGTTCCTTCCTTCTTCGACGCATTGAGATTGCTTGTTTTCGTTGAGCTTATTATTTCAAGCAATTTGTGATAATTGGGGGATTCCGCATTCTTGCAGGGAATGCGCCAGATTGATGGTCACTTTCCATCAGAGGGCTGGATCTGGGAAGCTCACTGGTGTGCACCGGAAGTATAGCACATCCAAGTTTGGTCATGCCGCGAGAACTAAGCCTGCTAACTTCCTCTTGGATTTCCGTTTGTAGTAGGATCGCGCGTGGTCGCGTATTTTATCCTAAATCAAACATAAAAAAACTGACTTTTCGGGCCAGGGTGGGGGGACTTAAAAGTAAAGCAACATAAGTTGCCCTGGGAGTATTCCTTATATCCCTTGAACATATGTGATGCTGATTCATTCCAGCATTTTATCTGAACCTGACAGTATAAATAGCTGTTGTTTGTTGACACTGTTCTTCATTAGTCGCATATTCATTGATTTTCATTTGTTGTCGACGATGATGGTTTTGCTAGTGGCTTGTTATCCCTTAAACTTATTTTATGCTGATTAATTTCAGCATTTTATCTGAACCAGAGGGCTTATAGCTGTTGTTTGGTTGACTTCATCGATTTTCTAGTGGCGCTCAACACACTGCTGGTCTTCGTTCTTTATATATCTGCCTTGTGTTCCTTGGTTTGTTCACAAAGATGTTTGGCTGAATCAAGTTGAACCCTTAAACAGACCATTCAACATACCGTGTCCATTTCATTTGTTGTCAATGATGATGGATTTGCTAGTGCTCAACATACCTTCGGTCTTCGTTCTTGTTATCCCAGGGCATCTTCGTTCTCCTTGCTTTGTTCACAAAGATGATGCCCTGGGATTATTCCTTATATCCCTTGAACATATGTGATGCTGATTCATTCCAGCATTTTATCTGAACCCGACAGTGTATAGCTGTTTTTTGTTGACACTGTTCCTTAGTTGCATTTATTCATCGATTTTCATTTGTTGTCAATGATGATGGCTTTGCTAGTGGCTTGTTACCTCCTTGCTTTGTTCACAAAGATACCCTCCTTTAATTTTCATTAAATTGCTTAGTTGGATGGCATGTGGCACTTCACGTGTATACCGATCTATGATTTTTACCCTCTATTTACCATATGTTTATCAATTTAGGATTTTTCATGGTACTGAACCAATTTAATAATGGGTAAATTTATCATAAGTGTAATAGTTTGGAGTTTTTCGTGGTAAAAAAATTATTTTAGGGTAAATTTGTCACAAATATACCAGTTTGAGGTTTTTTATGGTAAAAAAATAGTTTGGGGGTAAATTTGTCATATGTGTACCATGTGACATGATCGGCATTGACGTGATTATTTTATTTTTTCTTTATTTTTCCTTTATTTTTCTTTTCTCAGTGGTCGGCGAGAGATTAAAATAAAGAAGAAAATAGATGAATAAATCAAACGATATTTAAATATTATTTAAGTTTGTCCACGCCATCGCCGGACGGGTCACGTAGGACGTTTGGCTTCCTTGTCGGCAATTTCTGGCCAAAATTAGCCGGATAGACTCATTTTGCAAAATGTGAAAAATGTTTAAGACGCAATTGTCCATATTAAGAAGGCTTAATCTTGAATCGACAAAAGTGCAATAATTTTAGGATTCTTTGGACAATTGTGCTCTGAGTCTCCTCACTCATACGAAGCATGAATTATAAAAGGTGAATGACTTGAACAGTCAATGGCTTCGAAATGGACAAAAAAAAAATTAAAATTACATAATTAAACGAATTTATATTTTAGACATTTTCGGGGTAGAAATTTTCATCGTAAAGTGTTGTTAAGCTTGTCCTTAAATTTCACAAATTTATTTGTCGGATAGTCTACTTCGCAAGTGCCACGTGACCCGGGCACCCCTCCATGTAGAGCGCGCGTCAAATCTCGCCGTCCACATCCATCCCGGAAAACCAGAAATTGTCAGACCGGCTCAGAATTACCACAAAAACCTCCCAAAAAGGAAATATCTCCAAGTTGCTGCCATTAGTGGCCAGCTGGCATCTCGATCGCTATCCACTACGTGCCGAGATTTCATTTAATAATCATAAAAATAAATTCAAATACACGTAGATGATTAAATTATTGATATTGATATTTGATCTTAAATACAAATTTGCAACTTTTTGTTAATTTTTTTAACCCGACTACTAAGGACTGCTTCAATGACCATTATTCTCGTTTAAAAAGAGGGACGCGGTGAATTCAAATGGGAACATATAAAAAGGGAGTAAAGTTTCGTAATATGCGGATAATACATAAGGCGCGTATGACAATCATTCTGTTTCATAAATAATTTTTAGAATAGAAATAAATTTTTTTATTTTTACCAAAAACAAAAAAAAAATTTATTTTTGATTTTAGGCCAAAATCTGTTTTTGAGGTAAATTTTTATTTCAAAAATAAAAAAAATAAATTTACGTTACCAAACGAGTTTTTGTTTCAAATTTATTTCTAAAATAGATTTGAAACACAAACAGAGAAATAGAAATGTCGTCATGCTCGCCTATAGTACACATGGTGTGTCTTGTACAGCCGAAGAAGGTAGGATAGAATTAAATAAAAAAAAATTCGATCATTAATTATTTATTTTAGAAATTTTTTTATGCGAGAATCGATACGAAATTTTCTTGTGGGAAAGTCGGCCACGTGTGCGCGCGCTTGCTGAGTTGCGCTGAGAGCCTACAAAGAGGCAAGTCCTAAGCCGTCCCGTCATTCCTGATCGTCGTCGCTCCGCCGTCAGCCACCGAAGTTCAACTCGATCGAAGTGCATCTGTTCCCGGGCGACGTCGTGGTCATCCCCCAGCGGTGGGAGCCAGGTGAGGCAAACCTGGGCCGTGAGTTTTTGCGGTGTGGGAGTTCCCCGAGTGGGATTGATTTGGGATCTCTTTCCTTGTTGCTTGAAGTGCGTGATGATTTCGATTGTTTTTTGTCCTTTTCGAGTTTTGTCGTTTATATCTTTTCTGTCGCGATGGGGCTGCTGGACGAGGATGTGGTGGAGGACTTGGTACAGAGCAGCCTGCTGGATTTGACGACGGTTCCTCTCCTGGATTCGTATCTTTTTCTAGTGTCAAGTGGAGAGGTTTCTAGTGGTTTCTGGACCCACGCCCGACAGCGATGTTCTAAACTGAAATATCTCGTGGCTTTTGTGGTGAATGGATAGACGATCAATTAATGATAGCATTGTACTGTTATAAATCATAACTTCTTGGGTTTTTTTTTTCCGTGTTTTATTTGAGGAAGGGTGGAGTTTTTGAAGAGTAGAGGTGCTCTTTCAGGAAGGAGAAATGGCAGAGGAGAAGAAGAAATTCCTCAGAGTTGCGCCATTTGAGTGTGCTTGGAGCGAGGATTTGATGTTCCGGGAAGCCGGGAGAGGTTGTGTTGCTTTCGAAGCTTTCGCCCACAATGACGTGACCGTGGTGTTCCGTGAGAATGTCGGCAGCCAGCACTACCATTACAAGAGAGATAACACTCCTCACTATACCGTGATTCTCGGCAGTCACCGGAACCGCCGTTTCAAAATTGAGGTGGATGGGAAAACCGCAGTCGATGAGGTGGGTGTTGCCCTTTGCAGCTCTTCGGCATTTCAGAGCTACTGGATCAGCATATATGACGGGTTGATCAGCGTTGGCCAGGGTCGATACCCTTTTCAGAATCTGGTTTTCCAGTGGTTGGACACCAACCCGAATTGCAGTGTTCGGTATGTCGGGCTGAGCAGCTGGGACAAGCATGTTGGATATAGGAATGTCAGTGTGTTGCCGTTAACACAAAATCCTATCTCACTATGGAAGCAGGTGGATTTGAGTGAGCACAGAGGGGAGGAGGGGAAAGATGACGAGGAATTGGTAGAAAAATGTTCAGATTATGAAAAGTGGGGGCTAGAAAATTTTCTGGAGAGCTGGGAATTGTCAGATGTGTATTTCATCGTTGGAGAGGATGAAAAGCCTGTACCGGCTCACCGGGTCATCTTGGGCATCTGTGGTAACTTCAATTTTTGTTCGTCGAGTGATGTTGTTTGTCTCCGAGATGTTCAATATCCTGTCCTACATTCTCTTCTTCAGTATGTGTACACTGGACATACACAGGTATAATTGCTGCCAAATCTACCTAGACGCATTAACTTCCAATATTTACGTCTTGGGTTCTCTGGTAAATATGATCCGTCATGATATCCAGCCAGTAAAGAAGTTTGGCTTGTCAATGTTTTTAATATCATTGCCGTCGATTATCAATGAAACGTGTAATGTTGCATCCCCTTCAGGCGGAGAGTGTTCCTAAGCAGGACGGACTTCACTAGTCATTAGGATTTACCATTGTGTGTCAGGCGACTATTTTGATATGGCGAGATTTTATTTTAAAAACTCCTGTCCAGTTGGGCATTTTCATAGTGGAATTTTTTGTTCCTTGTGGATGTGAATCCTTGGAATCATCTCTTTTCTTCTTTTTTTTTGGTTTCTGCATGCTTTGTAGGGTCTAGCTTTCAAATTAGACATATTTGTGGAATTTTTTGCTTTACCAGATAACTCAAATTAGGTCTTGCTGATGGATTTAGGCTGCAGAGTCTGAGCTTGGTTCTCTGAAGGCATTAGCCTTCCAATTTGAGGTGATGCCCTTGGTTAAGCAGTGTCAGGAAATGATGGGTCGTTTTAAGTCGAATAAAAATTTGTTTCACTCTGGTAAGACCGTGGAGCTATCGTATCCAAGCCCAAGGCCCTATTCTACGGCTTTTCCCTTTGGGGTCCCAGTCCACATGCGGAAGCTCAAACAGTTGCCGATAACTGGTGAACATAGCGATGTTAAAATCTACATGGATGGTCGTGGTCTAGCTGCCCAGGCACATAAAATTATTCTTAGTTTGTGGAGCATCCCATTTGCAAAGGTGTGTAAAACTCTTATTCCTTTCTCTCTCTTGAATTTGTTTCGTCTTTTTTTAGCCTCACTTAAGTTCTAAAGTCCTCTGGCTTCTATGATGAGAACAAGCTTTATCTTTTCAAATGAAGGAAAAAATATTCACCACAATTTATTGGGAGAAGAATCTTTTATTAGATAAAGGTTCTCCTATGACTACAACAGTTATCATGTTGATATGTCTTCCTTAGATTTCTTTCTATGAGCCTATAGTATTCACTTAATTGAATGGTTCTACAATTTGGTAACCATTGAAATGTGTCATGTTGGTCGACTATGGGGTGGGTATGAATACCGAAATGAACAAAAAGTGAGTGCATGTGAGTTAGAGTGGTTAAAGTTGTCATAGGTAAAAGGGCTGTTGCGCAGAAATATGTATAGTAATGCTGGCAACTTATTATATTGTGGATGGATGAAAAAGAGTGTTTAATGTACTCCTTTGTCTGAAGTGAAGAAAAATGTTGATCCTTTGATAAGTACCCTTCTTTTTTTAGTCCATTTTAATACTAGGGATGAGTCAAAGTTTTATCCGGTCCTTCAATAAGATTTAACAGAGATTTGCTGTTGACAGATGTTCACCAACGGAATGACTGAGAGCATTTCCTCAGAGATTTGCTTGAAAGATGTATTGCCAGAAGCATTCAGTCATATGGTCAGCTTCATGTATAGTGGTGAAATTAATATGGAAGATGGTCCAAATTCTGGGAACTTATTACTCCAACTGCTTTTACTGGCTGATCAATTCGGAGTCACCCTGCTTCATCAGGAGTGCTGCAAAATACTTTTAGAATGCCTCTCTGAGGTAGCGTGTCAATCTTTATCTAGTCATATAGTTCTTTTGGTCTATCTATTAAATTAATTATTGTGTTTGTCACAGTTATTGCATGCCACGTATATGATTTGAATTTGAAAGAACGGAGAAGTGACTTGCGGGTATCGGGCTCTGTAAAGAAAAGAAGAGATCCCTATGTTGATTGAATTATAAGATATTAATACCTCTTGTGTGCATATTATCTGCAGGGATGGAGTTCTCCTATTGGAAGATGGTCATACATCAAGAGTTTTACTATTATGCACAAGTTTAATGGACGAGGAAGCAGACAGTTTTGGCTCTGTAATAGGGCTGTAGCTATTTAAGCTAATTATTGAACTTTGTTGCAGGAGTCCATATGTCCCATCCTCCAAGCTGTTTCAATGATTCCATCTTGTAAGCTTATTGAAGAAACTGGCAAGAGAAATTTCGCAACACACTTCGATTATTGTACAACAGCGAGCATGGACTTTATCTTGTTAGACGACACAACTTTTAGCCATATTATTCAGGTCAGTGCAGTTTTCTGGATGGTTGTTCCCCATCAATGCGTAACTCCTCCGCTTTTTTAACACCTGGTAAACAAAGAAAGTAAACATTTTGGGCAAATAGTACCTCATGCAGCAATAGAGATCAACATGAAGAGAAATGCGTGGAAGATATGTGATAACAATGTGGATTGTGTAGTCTGTGCTTAACTACCTACCGAGAAACAAAGTTTTCAGTAAGTTCTTATTGGTACTTCATGAGTAGACCGGTGGAAGGTAACTTAAATACTTTCTTTGTCACCCACTGCCCTTATGCTACTAGAGTTGATAGTTCAGCAGGGGTGATCATCTTAATACATTTACTGACATAATAAAGTTTTAGTGGTTATCGATGATGGATATAGGGGAGAAGTTGCTTCTTCTCGTGGATTTAGATTGGACAACTAGCCTAATTTGTCCGCAAAGCTTTGGTGCAATAAATAACCTCTTTTGCTTGTGTGTGTCTGACAAAAGTTGAATGTCTCTAAGTAAGTGAATGGACCTTGCAGCATCCAGACTTGACTGTGACATCTGAAGAGAGGGTTCTCAATGCAATTTTAATGTGGTGCATGAAGGCAAAGAAATTACTTGGTTGGGAAGCGGTGGACGAGCTCACGAATGCTTTAACACCTGAAGTCATTTTTTCTGACAGGCTTCACTTACTTAATGATTTATTGCCCTTTGTGCGATTTGCCTTGTTACCACATGCATTGCTTAAGAAGGTATGTAGGGCCTGGACTTAGAGATTTAGTTGCTGTCTACTCTCAGTGTAAGAAACTCATTTTCACACAATGCTTTCATGATTATATTGCAGTTGAAGATGAGCAACCTCAGAAAACATATTCCTGTTCTTGACCACCTTGTAAGCAATTCATACAATTTATCAGTGTTATTGCGGGGAAAAAAGCATGACCTTCATACTATGAAATCTACATGCCATTCTCTCCTACCACTTCATGAATTTCCTTTCAATTCCTTCTCTCTTTTTCTAAATGCTCTCGCTGATGTAGGTTATGGAGGCCCTCAGCCATACAGAAATGGGGTTGACAAATATAAAGACTGACAAAAGGTAACAGTCATCGAGTTGCTGTACCGTCGCTTTAGATCACTTTTTGCAGCAAAGAATCAGAAGAATTCAAAAGCAAAGGCGCGGTAGCTTATTGCTGGGAAGGAAAGATAACAAAAAGGAATCTCCATTTCGACTAATGTTCTTGTAATGACCTTGTGTTCAATTTACTGGATCCAGTAGGATGCCTGTATTAGGATGGGAAACTCTAGCTAGATATATCTTTCTCTCAAGTTGCTGTGTCTAGCAAGTGCTTTTTTCTTTGGGAGAAAAGCTTCTTGGGTAGAGTTGCTTTGTTAGTTCTATAAACCAAAATACCAAGGAATTCATTTTTAGATCGGTGCAATACACATCACTTGGTGTTTGTGCTTCCCTTCTTGTAAGGATTGCATTGATATCTTGCAAAAGGTTCCATGGGTGTTGGCATAGTTTCACCTTGGTCATCTCCATTCATTGTTGAGGCACTTGATGGACAAAACCCATATTCATGCCTGTTAAATTTAATTCAGAGATGTGTTGTTGGCATGGTTTTCACCTTGGTCATCTCCATTCAACGTTGGAGCACTTGATGGACAAAGCACATATTTATCCCTGTTAAAGCTATGCTCCGGCTTGAAATTCTGTATTAATAAAGTTTTCCTCATTAACTACATGCCATCCAACAACAGAATATCACTAGTGTAGAACCCGTCCTATGCACGGCTAGATTTTGCACACCTTAATTGTTTCTCTTTAAGCTTTTAAATGTTTGACAGAGTAAAACCTTCTAAATATTTTTTTTTATTCTAAAGAAAATTGCTCCAATTTTTTTTCCTCTCTGAAATGTGTGCACGTGCATAAAGCATTACACGCATGCCTGCAAGAACATGCTCGTTTGCATTTTGTAGTTGAAACGAAATTGAATGTAGTTGAATTTATTAGATGGGCTTATGCAAACGTTTGGTGCCATACATGATTTTGAATTTTTTTCTTTATAAAATTGATTTTCTTTAAATAAATATTTTTAACCTTTCTATAAGATCTTAGGTATATGCTTCTTTTAGTTTTCTTTTTATATAGTATTCTTTGTGAATTTTAAATCTTTTAGAGGAGCCCTTGCATAAAATAAAAACAACAAAAGAAATATCAAAACTTATCTAACCATTAAATGCCTGGACTATGAACACTTGTGAGTTATGATACTCTCCCTCTCCATGAGTCAATGCATTGGTCGACTTATACATTTTCTTGTATTGAGATTTCCCACTATAATAGAATTCTCCTATTTTGCCAGATTCCAATATAGGCGATCTAGTTTTAAGGAGCTCCAATACATATGTGATGGTGACAGCAATGGGGTTATGTACTTTGCGGGAACGTCATATGGGGAACATCAGTGGGTTAATCCCGTCATTGCAAAGGTGAATTACCTAATGCCTCAGTTTTCTCTCTACCATTCACTTTCTAGAAATTGCTTATGTTCGTGTCAAATATTGCAGAGGATTTTTATTTCCGCTAGTAGCCCCATTTCGAGATATACTGATCCAAAAGTTTTGGTCTCAAGAACTTTTCAGGTTCTCCTTTTTTCCTTTTTGGTCAGTTTGTATCTGAAACTTCTTAATTTTAGTTTATTTATGAATCTGAAAAATTAATTTTGTTCTGTAGGGTACATCTTTTGCTGGGCCTCGAATAGAAGATGGACATAACTGCTCATGGTGGATGGTAGACATTGGCCAAGATCATCAGGTTATACTAGATTCTTTTATATTGTATAGATTTTATACTTTCTGCATGTTGCCATGGTCAGGCTCTTACATGAACTTTAGATATTAGAGCAAGAGGACTATAGATTCACAGTCGACATAAAATAGTGATTCATTTTGAGGCTTAGTATATAGTAGTAACTAATGGTATGAATAATCAAGTTGGAGTAGATTCCCATTCGAGAACTGCTACTTCGATTTTGCTTCACACTGTCCTACAGTTAAGAAAGGATGTAAAGTTATGCCCCGGGGGGTGGAACCAGAAAGTAAGGACTTAAAGAAGTAAATTTTCAGTACTTGCACAATCAGTGCTTGTTAGAAGGCATATGCGTGTTCTTAGGACAGCAGGTGGCCGCATGGAGATTTCATTGATTAGTCACATCACTGAGTAATCTGAGCACAAAGAAAAAGGATCTATGGTTCCTAATGGATAGGTAAGAAAGCAACTTTGCCACCTACTAATTGGTGTAATTGTTCAGAATTCTGACCAATGGAACATGCAGTCGATTTCAGTCATGGATATACTTCTTTCGCAGACCTTTTCTTGACTGTTTTTCGTGCTTCTAACCTATTGTGCAACTTCTGACCCAAAATAATAATAACAATTACACAACTGGCACACGCAGATGTATGTGCCAGATAAAGAAAGGGGAGGAAGAGGGGGACTGTCAGTGAAAGTGAGTAAGTGGGGAAGAAGTTAATAACTAAGTGCTTGTTGCATAGTTATCTAAGCACTCTTTAAATTAAGGTGCAGGTACCACGACAAATGAAATCACTGAATGGTCAATTGATCCATTTATTTTAGCAAAATACATCCTCTAATACCGGATAGATGAGAGGATAATGGGGGAATTTTTTTGATAGATCCTAAATAAGAATGTTCTCCTGATGCAGCTAATGTGCAACTACTACACCCTCAGACAGGATGGCTTAAGGGCATACATGAGGTTCTGGAAGCTTCAGGTAAGGATTGTAACTCCCAATTGTAACAGGCATCATGCATGCATGCATATAGCAGGAATGACAATACTGGTGGCATCTCATCTGGGCCTTACACTGTAGTTGAAGTCAAGGCTCCTTACTGTTGCTTCCGATCTTGATATTGGCATTGTTGAACCATCTATTGTTGAACCATCTGTCTGTTTATCTTTTGGCAAAGTGCCACCTGTTGCATTGAGATGAGAAATTAATAAAACAGAACAACAAATCATTTTATGACAAATTCCAGGGCTCTGTGGATGGGAACTCATGGACAGACTTGAGAGTACATGATAACGACCAGACCATCTGCAAGCCTGGGCAGTTTGCATCGTGGCCCATAACTGGCCCGAATGCTCTCCTTCCTTTTAGATACTTTAGGTTTGTTTTGACTGGTCCCACGACCGATGCATCGAACCCCTGGAACTTCTGCATTTGCTTCTTGGAGCTCTATGGCTATTTTCGCTGAAGCTACGGCAATGAATGTGTCTGCAGTTGTGTTTCTTGTAGATGTTGTACGGAGTTTTAGATAATGGATAAACTCCTGGGCATGGTTCTGGACTTGTATAGTCTGTCCACGGGGGCATAGCCTCATCTCACGCGTAACTGAGTTGTTTCATCATGTATTCAAGCTATATGTTTGCACAAATTTCGAGAGAGAGAGAGAGAGAGAGAGAGAGAGAGAGAGAGAGAGAGAGATCTTGATATAAGCAAAGTAAAACAGATGGACAGCTTTTACCTTGTGTTCCCATCAAGAGGTTGTGATTGCCAGTCCACGGCATTTGTTTTGTTTCTTTTGACGGGGCATTCCATTGGTTTCAATAAGTTTAAAAGTGAGATCAGACAAATGATCAATATGGTCGGAGCACATTCCGAGTTGCCGTGGCGTCAGAGCTCACATCCCCTGGAACCTATCTGCCTAATGAATTCTACAAATTGTATATTCAGGGAAATATTATCGTGGAATAGGTCAGTTAGCTGGTCGATGCTTGTTCTCATACCTTAAGGCCAACCTAACAAGCAGCAAAAATGGTCGCGAGAGTTGATCTGCTTGCAACAAAATTAAAACGATTCTTGTTTGTTATCATGTACGTTTATTCTTATTTAACACATTCTAGGTTTGATTAGTGAGGAAATTCAGAGAGAATCGAGACTGAACTGCAAATCACTCTCATTGCTTGGGACAAAATCGTACAGAGCAGAGAGAAATGTAGCCTGGGTTTTGTCAAAGCTGGGCCTGCAAATGAGTCTCTGCTCGTTAGGCTGCCGTGGAGACT
Source organism: Psidium guajava (assembly GCA_016432845.1). Classification (NCBI taxonomy): domain Eukaryota; kingdom Viridiplantae; phylum Streptophyta; class Magnoliopsida; order Myrtales; family Myrtaceae; genus Psidium; species Psidium guajava. The sequence continues at coordinate 37,545,996 of CM028226.1, forward strand.
TGAGAAATGGATGTGCCAGTAACATCGCAGAAAAGGGTTCAAGAAAATTCCCATTATCAACGCATGCATTTCTTGCCACGAACTTCCTTGAATATGGAATGACGGTCGAGTTTTGCTTGCGAAAATCTTCCACTCCTATATCCACATATGTTGTCTCTTGCCATTAACTTCTTCTGGGAGAACAGCTACCCAGTTCTTTTCACTAGCATCTGTCTGGAAGAAACGTTTGCCCTTAGGCCATGGAGGGAAATTGTTCTTCAGAAGCTTTTGTAATAAATCATGAGCAAAACCCCTGAGATGATTGACAATATCAAGGAATTGCGGCCTTTACTCATGAGAAAGGTTCTCACGGAGAAATTATAACGACTCCTGATGTGTTCGCCAGGGCGGTATGATCCGTTTTCGAAGTGCATGCCCTGAAAGTCAACTTCAATCAACATCATTTTGAGCAATGAGTATCTTTTTTTGGAAAAACATGATTTCATAAGCACAAGAAATGCGAATTGTTTCCTATAGTATACAGTGAGATTCTTCATTTGGGCCAACAATAGGATATTATCAATGTAGATAAAAGCATTAGTCGTGATGGGATGGACCGGAAAGATTTTGCACATGGCATTCTGAAATAATGACGGGCAGTCTTGAGATCAGAAGAAGGGAGAACAGTCCATTAAAAATGTTGATTTGGAATGCAGAAGCGTGTCTTAAATCTTTCCTCCGGATGGACTCCAAGTTGACAAAATCCTGCCCTGAGATTCGATTTGTGGTACACCTTCGTGTGGGAAAGACTCGAGACTAGGAACTTGTCGACTTGTAGAAACTGATTGAGTGGCTGATAATTATTGGCAAGCCTCGTCTTTCCTCTAGTCTCAGCTGTTTTGTTGATGTAGAAAGCTTCACATGCCCAGTTGGAATGTGATGGTTCAACCACTCCTTGTGGGACTAAATCCATCCCATTCTTTCTGAGCATGAGCATGCCATGGATTCATCCGAGAATTACTAGCTTTTGTGGGAATGTTTCGTTCTTCTTGAAAGGAAAATGAATGAAGAATTCATAATTTTTCTACGATGGATTAGGGCATTCCTAGAGAAATTCAGAGTGGGACTCAGCACAAGCACCCATTAGAGTTTTAGCAATTGGGTCGAGCTTGTGTAGCTGGATGAGATAAAATCTTCGAATGCTAGACGATGTCCTGTGCTTAGGTACTTTGGTTAAAAGATCCCTACTAATAACAATATCTCGATCAGGTGAAGGACACCCAAGGCTTTCGGTACCGAAGGAGCACCGGGAGAAATGTTGGAATTTGTAGCGGTTTGCTCCTTAGGCAAGTAGCAAAGACTTTAACCGATATCGTCGAAGTATTTGGTGAATGGTTCTCGGAAGAATTTCTTGATCAAGAATAAAAACGGTGGCTCGAGCATCTTTGAAAAAGCCACAACAGAGATTGGGTTGTCATATTTGGACAGGAGACTTTGTTCTGGATCATGGGGGGCCCACTGTATACCTTGGATTCTCAGGATTTGGACTCCTGGAGAGAAGGAGAATGTAGTCGCCCATCAGGATCATCACTGGTCTGTGGTAGGGCTTGGACGGCGCATATGGTTTTGCAGGTTGGCTCGTCTTCTAGGGAGAAGATAAGACTCAAGATCACCTAAGACACCTGACTTCTCGTCGATCTTCCGAATCAAACGTGTGCCTCTTGCTGGATCTCGATAAGGGGGGGCATCTACGACCTCTGCGGTCCCGTCGTCCCCGGTTGCAGGGATGGAGGACAGAAATGCAGGCTTTAAACTCCAATCAGCTCCGATGGCATAAAAATGCTTTTAACATCGGCTTGAAAATGGCGATGAAGATCCTTCCTTAAGAAAGAAAAGTAGTTTTACTTTTGCTATCCTTCAAGTCCTCGGGATTTGCCGATGACAAATTGATGGAGGATTCTGATGATTTGGTTGAAAGACCTGCCGGCATCTGGTCTTGTTCAGAAATGGATTCCCTCCAGTCTCAAAGGCTTCCGGTGAGCCTGGTGACAAACTCAGAAACAATTACGTTTCGAGTCTTGTTTGCATCTCTCTACAATTCGTTAAATAAATTTAAAAAAAAATGAAGAAAAGAAATAAAGCAACTTCAGCAAAATAAAGTGAATAATTATTCAAACAGTCATTGTGAGGAAAGAAAAAGGAAATATGTACGACTACTGGATCATCACCTCTTCCTAAAATTCCGTTTATTTCATGGAGAACATTTTCTAAGGAAATCTTTTCCCTTTTTTTTTCCGGCATTTGGATTGCTTAGGAAAATAAATCAATAGAAAAACTATAATTAAATTCAGGAAAATGATTTTCTCTTTAAAAATTTGAAAATTATTTTTTGTAACATGATTATCGACGTTTGAACTAGAAACTCCATTTTTGGGCGCGGGAGCCCTAACGCTTGTTCAAGGGCGCTTGACAATGGCCTTGGGTTGGGTCAGCAAGAGTCCATTGAGGCCAAGCTCGAGAATCGATTGGTACCACAGACGCTAGAGACAGGAGCCAATCTTTAAGTAGGGTATGCTATTTTGTCCACCAAAGCTGGGCCCAAAACCCTAATGCTCTAGCTTTTCCACACAAGTTGGGCTCGAGACACTATCTTGTGGTTAGGGCTACTTCCCGATGCTCAGCATAGGTCGACAAGGACCCCAATGTTTGTGCCTAGATTTCTAACACCTGAGGCTGGGTCCATTGAGATCAGGTTCAAGTCCATGGCACCTAGGCCCAAGACCTCATGCCCAAGACAAGGCCCATCGCAGCTTAGACTGTGATTGTAGTGCTAGACCTCATGCCCAAGACAAAATGTTTTGGAACCTATAACCTATCTTATCAAAGATTTCATAATCGACTTCAAGGTCTATCAAGGAACTAGCCAATTTTCATTTTCTTTTGTTTCATTTTCAGTCAAATAAATAAAAGTGAGCACAACAACAAAAATTCAAAATTTTTTATTTGTCAATAGCAAACAATCCATGAAAGATAAACACGTAAAATAAATAAACAATAAAAAGTTCAAGACACGAAACATAAAATCTAAATTAAAGAACTTTAGTCCTCAATCATGATGAGATTTATTTAATTGAATCGGAAGAATGGCAGAGATAAGAAAAACGAACAATATGATTTACCCGGGTTCACCCAGAAAAGGACTACATCATGCAGTCTGTATTATTAGGTTTTCTGTCGCACGGTTACAATGAACGAAAAAATAATATATATAGCTCAAAACGGGTTTCACAAGTAATGGACCAATTTAAACAAAAGTCTAAAATCAATATTTATTTCGAGAGCATGTGGACCAACTTAAATAAAAGTTTAAAATCGATATTGTCTCGGGAGCACTGCCCTCACGCCCCCGCCCGCTCACCGGCTAGCGGGGCAGCTATCTGCTCCCCCGCCTGCTGACTTGCTAGTGGGACCTCTGTGTTAGGGACGCTGTCCCCGAATTCCCGTATTCCGTGTGTAGGGATCACATGTCGTTGGTTCATACTTCTGTTTTCCTAAACTCACGTGAGCATGTTCGATGTGAGAAATAAGGGTCTCTGAAGTATTCGCAAACTCCAACAAATCATACATAAAAAAAATTACTCTAAAATTCTAATAACTTGAGATCAAAAGAAACAACAAACATAGTTACTTAGTTAATAGCATTTTACTATTAATTGAACTAAAATAATTATTAGAAAGCCTCATCATAATATTCATTCTACTTCAACTCATAAGCTGTATTTTATCAATGATAATCTCCTCAATAAGACAATTTGTATATATAGAGAGAAAATATTAAATAAAACATCACTAACCAATTCCTGTTTATCAGTCCCCACTTCAGCTCGTTAAGTCTACTTATTGATGATAATCCTCTCATTAAGACAATCCATAGCTAAAAAAAAGTGGTTAAACAAAATGCTCACTCATTAGATAGGTAAATGGAATTACAATATAAAAAGATATAAACATTACTTACTGATTCCCGATTTGGTTCCCTTAAGAATCGAGAACCGAGCCGCTTAGTACACATTTCTTAAAATATGGAATAAGGAACCAAGAACTGGACCAAGTCTCACCAGAACTTGGAACTGGATCGGTTCTCCAATTTCGATTCTACCATGAAACTATACTCACCTCTAGTGCTCATGTAAATTGAGGTTGGGCCCAAGACCCCAACACCTGTACCTAGGTCCTTGATGTGTTGGCTTCAGTCCCAAGTTCATTGAGGCTAGATCACGGACGTAGGTACTAGTCTAGGTCAATCAAGGCCAGGCTTGAGACCCCTTTGTCCATTCCCAAGCCTATCGAGGCTGAGGCTGTGTCCATTAAGGTCAATCTCGAGACCTCAATGCTCATGTCTAAGTTCTTAACACTCAGGCTCGAGTCCATTATGGTTAGAATCAAAGTACTGGCCTAAGTCAATCAAGGCCAGGCTCGAGACCCCTCTGCCTATTCCCAAGCCCATCGAGGTCGGGCTTGTGTCCATTGAGATCGAGCTTGGGACCTCAATGCTCATGTCTAGGTCCCCAACACTTAGGCTCGAGTCCATTGTGGTTGGAATCGAAATAGCACCCCTATCCCCTCGATACCTAGGTCCATTTAGCTAGGCTTCGGTTGGGATCCATCGATGTCGAAAACGGGACTTTGGTGCCCATATGCAATTCCTCGGTTGCCTATGCGAAGTCACTAGTGCATGAATAATTCATTCATATTTAGGAAATTCTAATTTTCTTTACCAAACGATAAAAAATAATTTTCAGTTTATTTTCAAGTTTCAACTTAAAATAAAAAAATATAATCATTTTCTTAAATTTCCTGAAAAATATTTTTAAAATTTTTCATGTAACAAATGAAGCCCACGTACAATTATATTTTCTAAAAGTAAATTTTACGTCTGGCTATCAAATAGCCATAATAAGCATAAATCATTAGTTAACATTGTCAAATTGATAGAAATACTTCTCAAGTCGCCTTCTTTCGACCAAAAAAAAAAAAAGGTCTCCTTCGCACGCCCCGTCGCTCGCGGGGACGCCGCACCACCCCCGGACCTCGCGCAACCCGTGCCGTCGTCGTTGGACCTCAGGTGCCCTTGCCGCCGGCGCCGGCGCCTCTCTCTGACTCTCCTTTTCGTGCCCTAGCTCAGCCGATTTTCTCTTATGTTTGTGCCGTGAAACTTGGTAAATTATGTCACAACAGGGATAATTTCAAACACCCGGGCACCGTCCCCCGCACCCAAGGCCCCCCTGCCCAGCCCAGCCCGGGGCGGTGGCGGCGTTGAGGGGGAGGAGACTTGTTCCCCGTCCCCGTGTCAATCCGTACTCTCACAGGGCTGTGTAGAATTCCCAGAGACCCCGAACCACCCGACAGAAACCCTAGTCATTGGCCTTCGCCAATGCCTTCATCTCTCTTGTCGCTAGTCATTGGCAGTTGGATCTCTGCTGAGGACTGATGACTTCTTGCTGCTGCTCGAATGAAGTTTTGAGTACGGACATAGATAAACAACACTTCGGAGGATTGAGAGCCATGTCGACAGCTGGATTTGACTTTGAGCGAATTCTGAATTTCTTATGCCTCACTTTGTCAGTGCGTTTATTTGTCTATGTTTTGTGGTTTGTTTCGTTTATTGAATCGATGATTAAAGACAATGTCAGAGGGTCAGTTTAAGTTGTAGATTTCATCACTTCGTACTTGATTGACGAAGGGTTTTCTTGCCAAGATCTTTGCTGAACGGTAACTCCTGCCTGCACTTTTTCTAATTAGCTTTCTCTATTACAGGGTGTAGGACTAACATTGCACTTTTTCCCCGTCTCCGAACAGTGGCCAATGCGTTGACATCTGTGATTTTTGATTTCTTCATTATTGTTCGTTCTATTTGGTGTCCTCTATCTCATCACCTTTGCTTCCATTTTCAGTGCTCTTATTCAAGTAGGTGGCTTTTTGTGTCCAATATCCAATGGCACTTTTGAGCTATAGATTAATGTCCTCTGTCTCTATAAGCAAGCTATTCCTAGTCACTGACATATGCGTCGTATACTATCTATTGTTGTCGTATTGATTCATTTTGGGAGGGGAGGAAGCTATTTTCTCGTTTGGTTAAGACTTAACAATTTCGATAATGTGATGAACTTATATGTGCTCTGTCTCTCTCTCTCTGTGTTCACTGATAGAAATGAGCAAAAGGAAGCGACCAGACTCAAAAGTTACTGCTCTGTCCATGACCGAACAAGAGAAGATCCTCTACAATCTAATCCAGAGCAAGCAAGACTTGGGCATCTGGTCGTTGGACATTAAGCGGGAGACTAGCCTCCCTGACAATGTCGTTGACAAGTCTCTCAAGTCCCTCTGCAGCAAACTCCTGATCAAAGAGGTTGTCAATCTCCAGTTCAAGGGGCGAAAGCACTTCCTTGCCTCCGAGTTTGAGCCCTCCTCTGAGATCACTGGTGGGAAGTGGTACAGCGACCAGGGGTTCCTCGAGGTCGAGACTGAGTTCACTAACTTCCTTAAGGACCAGTGCTTGAAGCACATCCGGAATCTGAAGATTGCGACCGTGGACATGGTCGCAGATGCCGTCCGGAGGTCCAGGGTTCTGAAGATCGACTGTTCTAGTCAGGAGATAGGGGACATTGTCAGGGCATTGGTTTTGGACAATGACGTGATTGAAATGAGGAGCAATGGATTGGGGGAGTTCGCTCCCCTCCCGATTGGTAGGATGTGTTATAAGTGTAGGAGGTCACCTGATGCCACGAAGGATCCGACAGTTGGGGCAATGGCTTCGACACCTTGCGGGGTGTGCCCACGGATAGCGCATTGTACGCCTGGAGGCATCATTTCTCCGATGACTTGCGAGTACTATAGTAAGTGGTTGGATTTTTGAGTGATGACCTTCTTTGGATGTGTTGGCTGGCGTAAGATGTGTCAGTGTTCTTCTACTTGAAAGGCTTTGTCACTAGAAGATAATTTATTTGTGTGGCGGGTCAGCAAACCATTGCCTTGCAGCCCTGTAAATACCTGCTAGTATCTGATAATTGATATTTATAGGTGTAGAAATATGATTACTTTCTCATGTCATTTAAATACTACTTGTTAGTTCGACTGATTTGTGATTGCTTTTTTTCTTTAATTGCAACCTCCATGTATGCATGCCAAGATGTGGAAGTGTGTCAATTGGAAGAAAAAGAAAACCATCGGTAGTCCGTCAAAGAGGTTGCACTTGCTCTCTGTTCGTTCATAATTATGAGCACAAGGTAATTGTTCACAATCACAAGTTATTTGTTTTAAAGGAATAGAATTGCTATGACCATTGGATTGACATTCGATACTGCTTGATGTTTATGCGGATATTTTATCTTGAAGATTGGCCTGGTTTTCAGTGTTGATCAAGGTACCTGATGTGCAAAATGAAAACGCGAGTACTGTCATCCAAATGTGATACAGCAGCTTAAGATTGTATAGGATGTTAGTGTTCCCAACCGATGATGATAATAGTCCTGTTTTTTGGCACTCTGTCGTTAAGACGAAGGAACTAATGAAGCCATAGCTCAGACTCTGCGACTGTGTGGAGCTGTGACTTTGATGATGAACAATCTAATCGTTAACTGTTAAAGCTCCCTCATATCCATCTCCACGTGGTCATGCTCTGCGACCTCTCCTTAGTTAGCAGTTGACAAGCTCTGGTTCTTTTGGAGTTTCATCTTGGAGCATTGCTACCTCATTCCTTGTATTTACTTAATCGGAGGTCCAGTGAACTCGTTGCTGGATCTTATTCTGTCTTAACAAAAAATTAGCACTCAATCTCATTATCAGTATTCGTTTTTTCATTTGCTCTGGTTATTACTCTTTTAGTCCACTTAGTTTTCTCTCGTCAGAGCGATTGAGGGTAACAAGAGATTCTTTCTAAAAAATGAGACTTACAACTCATTTTTGACGTTTAAAAGCCATGTGCATTCTACGTAAAAAATAAAGAAAAGTTAGCTCCAAAGTTCGACGAATTTGTGTAATTATCCTGAAAATGGAGTCAGAATTTTCACTCTAAAAAGAAAATGGGAAAATTAAAAAAAATGGCCCGACTGAAGTGCCTTTTTGTTTCTAAGAAGTGCATGACCAGGGGTTTTTTTTTGTTTTTTTTCACATTTTTTGATTTATTTGCTTTTTACCTTTTTTTTATCTTTTTTCTTTTCTTTTCCCTTCTTTCTCTTTCCCTTGTCGGCGGTTGTGGGCTAGGTGGCCTCGCTTGCAGCCATGAGGGCTCGCCTCGCGCTGCCTAGGTGAGGGTCGACATCACGGCTGTCGGTGAGAGGAGCTCTTGCAAGCCCTAGATTGGGCGTGAACTATTGAAGGAAAATCGAAAGACGCAAACACGGCAAAAGATTCTCAAAGATGGTGCAAGGTTGTTCACTTTGATTGATGATGCTTTTTTCCTTTTTCACTTTTCTTTTGTTGAATCAGGAGGGTCCATTGGCGAGGGTGTGAATGTGAGAGATGATGAGGTTACCCTTTTTGGGTTTGTTGGAGTAGAGCTTGGGACCTTCTTTACTCATGGCAAACTTGATGTTGTTCCGATTTCCATTAGGTCGACAGGGACTTTGCTACTTCGAATCGTTTGCTTTGCCAAGCAAACGGCTGGGGTTGAGCCCTCGCTTGATTTGGCGAGGGCTACCTTTCTTGATGGCTGCGAGGTCGTGTAGTCAAATATACGTTCGTGCGTGGAAAATAAAGATGTTAGACAAACCTGAAATCAAACACAAAGGAGTAGAAGCAATTGTGAATGATGAATGATTCGAGCCCAACGAATTCACGTTGTGTCCTTAAGACAAATTTGTCCTCTCAATCGATACTCAAGGTGTTGGACAATTGTCTCTCAGGATAAAACGAATCACTTTTCTTTTAGAAGCGGTACTTTTTCTAGAGAAATTGTCGAACGCAACTTTGGATAATATCGCATAGAGAATGATAGTGAAAGAAGATGAATTTTCGAAGACAGAATGAATGCGTGTGTTCTGATTGAATAAATTTGAATAAAATAGAAAGTGGTCTAATCGAAGAGTCACGATTGTTCAAAGTTCAGTCATTCCCGAATCAACACATTTGTTCGATGTTCGGTTAATACCGAATCAACGCATTTGTTCGGTAATTGACGAATACGAACCGGTGGCTTGAAGATAGATTACTAAAAGATATCATGCGAAAAAAAAATTTCAATGGATATGTCAATTAAAAAATAAAATCGACGGGTTTAATTCGGACCCGGGCTCGGCTCGATCCGATCCGAGCCGAGCTGAACAGACGACGACGGCGGTGCGCGCGCTTGTGGACCGATTCAATTTTGTGTAAAACCTCTCTCCTCCACAAAAGTGGGGTGCCCCTTGGGGCCCAAACCCATTAGAACGGCTTCACTATTTAAACTCATTACTCATCTATCTTCTATCACATGTGGGACTATTTTCCCCACAACTCTCATTCATATTTTACGGATTTTGTTGTTGTCCAAAACCCAACAATCCCCCACATGAATGAGAAGTTCAGATCTCATGGCTCTTCGTGATGCATGAATGCAATGTGCGAATATTCCAAGAGAGAACGCTGCATTGAGATAAGTAGTCTGAGACTTTGAACTTTTCCTAGTGAGACCTATCGGATTTATTCGATCAATCAGTACACTTGATGTCTTTGAACTGTTGGCCTTTGGTGTAAGTCAAGACAATAAGAATCACATAACTATCTCTCAATAATGTTGGTTCTCACTATTGTATTCGTTTTTGGCCATGAACACTGCCTGGTTTCATGAGTGTTTCGGAAATTCGGCCTTTCAAATTCTCCTTAGAAGAGGCCCTTACTTCACACACACATAGGTGATTTCTGAATGTGTGGTATTTCACATACCTAAATCAGAATCATTAAAAGCTTATGCTTAACCTTCACTTGTCTGTACTGTCCTTATACAATGAATGAGTAAGAGTTGACAGTACTCTACATTACCTGCATAACTTGGTTGTCCCTTTGAACCTAGATCTTGGGATCTCCAGTCAACTAGGTAGGGTTTTCGCTATGACGACTTATTTTATAGGCTTTAGACCCATTCCCCTTGATGTTTTCACAATCATCTATCTAGTTAAGCCTTTTGTTAATGGATCCGCAATATTATCTTTTGATTTTACAAAGTCAATCATGATAATTCCACTAAAGAGTAGTTGTCTCACAGTATCGTGTCTTCGACGTATATATTGTGACTTCCCATTATACATAACATTCATTGCCCTTTCTATTGCCGCTTGACTATCACAATGAATATATATAGCTGGTATTGATTTAGGCCAATTAGGAATATCTTCTAAAAAATTTCGAAGCCATTTTGCTTCTTCACCAACTTTATCCAAAGTAATAAATTCAGCTTCCATAGTAGACCTTACAATGCAAGTTTGTTTGGATGATTTCCAAGACACTGCTCCCCCACCAAGTGTGAACACTTGTGGATTTTGTATCTCTTGTGCCGGTTATCCAATTTGCATCACAATATCCTTTAAATACCGCTGGATACTCTGTGTAATGTAAGGCATAATTTTTAGTATGCTTCAGGTAACCCAATACGCGTTTCATTGCTTTCTAATGATTTTCATTTGGACTAATTGTAAATCGACTTAGCTTACTTACAGCACAAGTTATGTCCGGCCTAGTACAGTTCATGATATACATTAGACTGCCTAGTATACTGGCATAAACATTTTGAGCTTTACTTTCACCAGTATTTTTTGAGAGATGTAAATTAATATCTATCGAGGTCTTTGCTGGTATAATATTTAAATTCTTGCATTTTTCAAGAATCTTCTCAATGTAATGAGACTGCGATAAAGCTAGTCTCCATATGTCTTTTGGATTTTAATTCCTAAAATAACATCTGCAACCCCCATATCTTTCATATCAAACTTACTTGTGAGCATGCGTTTGGTCACTTTAACAACCTCACTATCACTACCCATTATAAGCATGTCATCTACATACAAGCACAAAATGGTAAAGCCATTATGAGTATTTTTGAAATAAACCCATTTATCACACTCATTTATCTTAAAGTCATTCGACAACATGACTTGGTCGAATTTAGCATGCCATTGTTTCGGTGCTTGTTTCAATCCATAGAATGACTTGATAAGTCGACATACATTTTTCTCCTATCTTGGAACAATGAACCCTTCAGGTTGTTCCAGATATATTTCTTTCTCCAGATCCCCATTTAAGAAGACCGTTTTCACGTCTATTTGATGGATTTCAAGCTTATACACAGTTTTTATAGCAATTAACATCCTTATGGATGTAATTCTTGTGACAGGTAAATAAGTGCTGAAATAATCCAGACCCTCTCGTTGCTTATATCATTTTACCACTAGCCTAGCCTTATATTTATTAATAGTGTCATCCGCTTTCATTTTCTTCTTGAATATTCACTTATATTGTAATGGTTTATTACCAGGAGGAAGGTCAACCAATTTTCAAGTGTGGTTTGACAAGATGGATTCAACCTCACTATTGATTGCTTCTTTTCAGAATGAAGCTTCTGGAGATGTCATAGCTTCTTTAAAGATCTGAGACTCATTCTCTAACAAATATGTTAGAAAATCAAGTCCAAAAGACTTATAAATTCTTTGTCTTTTGCTATGCCTAAGTTCATCCTCTAAAGGATCATTTCTAGGTGTATTATCCCGAGGCCTCTTATCACTATTAATAGGCTAATATATTTTGTTATACGGAAAAATATTCTCAAAAAACGCAGCGTCTCCTGATTTAACAATCTTATTGACATGTATATATATGATTTCAGACTTGTGAACCAGAAATCGATATGTATTACTATTATGAGCATATCCAATAAATACACAATCAACGGTTTTCGGTCCTATTTTAACCTTCTTAAGTTTAGAAACCGCGACTTTCGCTAAACACCTGTTGCGACCTAAAATTAATTAGGCTAATGGATTATTAGATTAACTATTCAATTAACCTAACTCGGACCCTCCCAAGTCCTACAAATTCGCAACTTTAGGTTCAATTTCATGCAAATGTTATTCTTGGAGTCGCCACTAATCATTATTGGTAGGTTGATTAGAAACCTAAATAAAATGGCAGGAGAACCAATTTATTTCTACGAACCAAAGATTAATGAGTTCGGGGACTTGGTTACGCTAATATTTCTATCAACGCCCTTTCGGTACCAATTTCATGAAAAAAGTTCAATTTGGCAATTTTGATGAGTTTTCACATAGGGTTCAAAGGTGCAATTTTTTTTGGGTTTTCATTTTATTAAATGGACACAATGCATGAGTTAAACTAAATGCAATAACGTGAATAAATGAAGATGCAATGCGAGACATGCAAAATTAAAGTCTTTCTTGCCCTATATGCAAAATTAACTAATTAATTTAAAATATATAAAGACGACATATCCTAACTATATGTAATGACATAAGAAATATGAAATAGCAAGCAAGTTATGGCATGTGAATTATTATTAGAGTAGACAAAAATGCAATATTTATTTGGGTATTTTAATATGCAGCTTAAACTAGCCTAACATGAATGCTCCTATGTACCATACTAATGACATGTAAAAATGACTTAGTAGAAATAAAATGCGACATGAACATGTGATTGCGATATGTGCAAAAATGGATTAAGACATGGAGTCCAAGATATGCAAACATGAATATGCATGACATAGCAAAATAAAATATCAGCACAAACTATAACATACTAGGAATCCCAAAAAATTAAAATCACAGCGAAGTCATGTATTAGATTAAAGAAAAATCATTCGCAAGACTCCTTCGCGACCAATATTCCAACACTTAGTTTTTATTTTTCGCCAAAAGAGTAGTTCGCGAAGGGGTTTTGTCGCCCATTTTCTTGATTCCTCGGACACAAATAATGGAAAAAACCATATGCCAAATGAAACTACATCATGCAAGGAATCCTATAAAGTCGAATTTACAACAAGATCATGCACAAGATCAAAGAAAAATCACTCGCAAGACTACTTCGCGGTCAACTTTCAAACACTTAGTTTTTTTTTTATCAAGAAAAGTAGTTCGCGAAGTCATACATGAATCATTGATTGAAAATGCGAGAATTTTACCTTGATTCGTCGAGGAATTTGAGTTAATTTGAGCTGGATAAGGTACTGAATAACAGCCAGATGATCTCCAAGTTGTAGCGGATGATGAAGTGCTTGGCTTAGCAAGATGAACAGCAGAGAAAAAGCAAAGAAAAACTGGTGTTTAGGCAGTAAAGCAGAGAAGTTAACACAGCTTTCTCGGGCAGCAAAGGTGGCTTGCGTTCGGGTAGTAGAGAAAGGGATTTGCAGCAGCTTTACCGAGTAGCAAGATTTGACGGGAGCAGCAGTGGTACCTCTTTAGAGTAAGGGACAAAAGGGGTGCTATAGGCAGGAAGTTGGACAGCAAGATAGGAAGCTGAACAACAAATAATTTTTTTCTTCCTCTCGGTTTCCTCTTTGTATCTCCAATCTGTTCTCTCTTCTTCGGTTTATTCTCTCAATTTGATCTGCCGCCCCCTTACAGTGATGATGAGGGAGATATATATAGAGCTAATGGAGCTCTAACATGGAGGTACCACTCACGTAAGTGGCAAAGTTTGGTTAGAACACTCACACTCTCCTTTTTCTTTCTTTTCCTTCTTTTGCCGTGTCTTCCTTTTGCTGGTGTAGTGAGGATGTCAGTAGCTCAGTGCTCCATTTCCTTGCATGTGAGTGTATCCTTTGTCTCTTCTATTAGTGCAGCTGTCCCATTTGCAGCTTAGTGGCGTGTTCTTTCTTGTGAGTGTACCTCTTGTCCATTCTGTTAGTGCTTCATTCTTACTCAGCTCTTGTTTTCTTTTGCTCTTCTTTTTTGTCACTAATTCTGTGGATTTGGACATTATGGCCATGTGATCCGATCCTCTTGTCTTCAAATCATCATCTGGCGGTTCTTTTATCATCCACTCTCCTAGCTGTTTAAGCAAAAATAAACTGGAATTTGCTGGTGTGAGAGACCACCAAAATCTGCACATCATTTCGAGAAAAGTGTCAAGGCCCTGCATCTCCTAGTTGAACATTAGCTTCCATCTCCACAAATTTATCTTGTCCAAAAATGCAGTGTCATTCCATTAGATGCAGACATGTCCTGTTGTGGGACTCTTCAGATGCTGTGCAAAATGTGAAGAATTAGCAACTCAGTTTTTCAGCCATTTGCTAGATCCAAAATAATAAGGTAATATGGAGAAGAAGATCATGTTCAGAGAGCCAAATATCACGCCCATTTTTGAAGCATTTCTGAGCAGTCTCAAAGAGTGTATCTTGAGATCCGAAATTTACAAAATTTAGCCAATGAAATTCTTTCACTTTCAATTAAAATGGTGTTTGGATCGATTCTTGGTGAAAAATACTGCTGGACAGCAAGCTATGGACACCAAAACCGCAGCAATAGATATAAAAATCGCAAGGAAAACAGTAAAAACTGCAGCAATAGATTGGGAAACCAATGGGAGAGGGTTGGACCGTCGGGGACCCCAGAGCTTATTTCTTTTTATCACAATCTTCGTGGCCTATGAGAGAGAAGTTCTCTCTATTTTTTCGGTGTGTGATTTTTTTTGTTTTTGTTTTGTGTCCTCAAGCTCGTGCGCTCCATGTTGGTCCAAATATTGTAAATGCAAATGCAATTGCAAGTAGAGAAATTAAAACTAAAATGCAAACTAATGAATATATATATTTTGTAGAGACTAAGATTAGTCTCTAAATTTTGTGCAAAAGAAAAATAAAATTCAAAATTTAGGTGTCAACAACACCCCCACACTTTAAGGTATTTCAAATTCGGCATTCTGCCTTTCCATTTCTCATACGAAGTTTGTTGTGTTTTCTTGGGAGGTACTCTATTTAAGATAAAATTTGCTGTCAGTACAGCTTCCCCCCACAAGTTCTTTGGTAAACAAGAACTATTCAACAACGCATTCATCATTTTCTTTAACGATCGATTTTTCCTTTCTGCTACGCCATTAGACTGTGGCATATAAGGAGGCGTAATTTGGTGAATAATGCCAAATTCAAAATATATTTTCTCAAAAGGAAATTCATATTCACCACCTCTATCGCTTCTTATCATTTTAATTTTCTTATTTAACTGCGTTTCAACTTCAGACTTACAAGTTCTAAAAACATTCACAGCTTCATCTTTACTACTCAATAAATACACATAACAATACCTCGAACTATCATCTATAAAAGTGATAAAATACTTCTTACCACTCCTTGACGGTATTGTTTTCAAATAGTATATGTCAGCATGTATTAAATCCAAAGGTTCGGTAATTCTATTATCTATAGAATGAAAAGGAAGCCTAGAAAACTTTGATTCAACACATACTTGGCATTTTTCGCTTGGATAATCAGATTTTGGCAATAATCCCATATTCATTAATTTCTTTATGGACTTATAATTAACTTGTCATAATCTAGCATGCCATAAATTAGGAGACTCAAGCATATAAGCAGAAGAAACTTTATTATAGCATCATTGGGTACAAACTTATCAGATATAAACATCAACTTGAAACCATTCTTGCTAAGGAGAGATCTAGACACTAGATTCTTGCGTATGTCTAGCACATGCAGCACATCGACTAGTGTTATGATTTTTCCAGACGTCATCTTCAGAGCAACCTTGCCAATACCTTCAATCTTAGAGGATGATGAATTACCCATATAGAGTTTTTCATTACTTTCCATAGGCGTGTAAGATGTGAACATCTATATATTGGCGCATATATGACAGGTTGCTCCAGTATCAATCCACCATTCTTTGGGTTTCTCACCATAATGCATTCGGATATCATAACAGTCATATTGATATCATCAACGCTATTGGAAATTTGTTCCACCACATTTGCTTGGGTCATCTTCTTTTTCTTGGCTCTATAGTCCTTGGCACAATATCCAGATTTCCCATAGTTGTAGCATTTGCCAATAAATTTCTTCAGGCCTTGGTTGGATCCCTCTCCAAACTTTTTCATCTTCTTGTTAGGTTTTGATCCTTCTTCGACAACATTGGCCCTTGAGACCTCCAGTTTGCCGCCAATTTTCTTCTTAGAAAGCCTATTGTCGTTCTCTATCCTCAATCGAACAATTAAGTCCTCAAGAGACAACTCCTTTCTCTTATGCTTGAGATAATTCTTGAATTCTTTCCAAGATGACGGTAATTTTTCAATAAACGCAGCCACTTGAAATGATTTACTAATTATCATACCTTCTGCATGAATGTCATGCAGGATCATTTGGAGTTCTTGGACTTGACTTAATACAATTTTGAAATCTACCATCTTGAAGTCCAGAAATTTGCCGACAATGAACTTCTTCAATCCAGCATCTTCTGTTTTGTATTTCTTGTCTAGATTGTCCCATAGTTCCTTAGCCGTTTTCAACGGACTATAAACATTATACAGGGAATTGTCTAGGACATTGAGTATGTAGTTGCGACACAGGAAGTCAGAATGCTTCCACGCATCTACTGCAGCAAACGTTTCCCTGTCTACCTCTCCTTCATTCAACTTATGAGCGTCCTCTGTGAGGAACCTTGCCAGATTCAAGGTCGTGAGATAGAATAACATTTTCTGTTGCCATCTCTTAAAATCAGTCCCACTGAATTTTTTGGCTTTCTCCATGAGCGGAAATAGGTGTAATAGGTGTCGATGTTGTAGCCATTTCTAATATGAAACAGAAATGATTGGACGAATAATTATACGACAATACGAACGATACAATTTCTGAAAATATATGCAGAAATTATTAGACAAGCAAACATACGACACACGAACGAAACCAAAATTTTTCTTAAGATTATAGTCAAATATACGTTCGTGCATGGAAAATAAAGATGTCAGACAAACCTGAAATCAAACACAAAGGAGTAGAAGCAATTGTGAATGATGAATGATCCGAGCCCAACGAATTCACGTTGTGTCCTTAAGACAAATTTGTCCCCTCAATCGGTACCCAAGGTGTTGGATAATTGCCTCCCAGGATAGAATGGATCACCTTTCTCTTAGAAGCGGTACTTCTTCAAGAGAAATTGTTGAACGCCACTTTGGAGAATATCGCACAGAGAATGACAGTGAAAGAAGATGAATTTATTGGAAATATGGTGTGCGTGAATGAGAAATTGTTTATCAAAGAACACCCTTGAGTTGGTGTTAATGGATGATTTTGTAATAATGCTTTAATGCGAGCTCAGAAGTAGAGTATGTTTCGGATGAGCTCAGAAGCAACGTTCAGAAGCAGCTCTCACAGGGTCAGAACCAGCGTTCAGAAGCAGCTCACGCAGGTTCATAACCAGCGTTCAGAAGCAGCTCGAGCGGGGTTCAGATCCAGCGTTCAGAAGCTACTCGCGCAGGGTTCAGAAGCAGCTCGCGACACTCAGAAGTTGACCATTTGTAATGTTTTGGAATGTCATTACATTACGACAGTTACAAATGGCAGAGTTAATAATTCATTATGACATAAACGGCATATTTAAATGTCTGTTACACCACAACAGTTACGAATGGCAAATTCAAATGGCCGTTATCAACTGTTACACCATATAATTCCGAAATAACCCTTCACTCATCTTATAAATAGATGATTCTCTTTCAGTTTTAAAATACACAGATACACAGACACACGCTCAGACGAAAACCAAAACTCTCTCTTTGTTTCTTGCATTGTTTTCGATAGTGTTCAAACACAAGTTCTTCAAGTTCGCTGAAAACTCTGAGGTGTTGTGCTCACTTCTTAGTTGTCAACCGTTGTATCCTGGGAGACAGACGCTCACGAAACCTCAAGCATAGAGTTGAGGGAGCGAATCTGTTTTAAGGAAACTATGTTCAACACAGGCCTCGGTTTATACTTGCGTCGATCCCACTTTTCTTATGTCGAAAAGCTATTTGCAAGTGAATCTGAAAGTTTTCACCAAACCTTTTTAAAAAGTAAGTGTTTTCCAAGAATTCAGATTCAGACACGTTCTGCTTCTGAATGCCCTTTTTGAGCTGTTCAGATTCAGACTCAGGCTCAACAGGTTTTCCCAACATTCCTTCTGAACTAGTGAATCTGAATCGTTTTGGAGAGGCTCCCGAACCAACATTCTTAAAACAAATTCGTCTACTTCTGAACTCTGTTTAATAGTTCTGAAGCAGATACGTTTGAGGTCTGAACTCTTTCTAATACTTTAGAAGCAGAAAATTTGCTGTCGAAATAGAGTCTCCTTGTTTCAAAATGGCAGCTGAGAAAGAAGTTGTTCAACTTGGTTCTGAAAACTTTGGCCAATCTTCTGCTTCTGTTCCTGCTCCTGTTTCTGTTCACCAAGGCGAAAGGCCTGAAAGGTTCAACGGATCGAACTTTACAAGGTGGCAACAGAAAATGTTGTTTTATTTAACAACGTTGAATCTTGCGAGATTCTTGACTGAGGAAGCTCCTCAGATATCCGATGGTGAAACGGATAAACAAGCCTTCAATGCGCTTGAGGCTTGGAAGCATTCTAACTTCCTCTGTAGGAACTATGTCATCAATGGCTTGCATGACTCTCTGTATAATGTCTATTGTACAATCAATACGGCAAAAGAGTTGTGGGAATCTTTAGACCGGAAATATAAAACAGAGGATGCCGGAGCAAAAAAATTTGTTGTCGGTCGATTCCTTGATTATAAGATGGTGGATTCCAAGACTGTGATCAGTCAAGTGCAAGAAATCCAAGTGATTTTGCACGAGATTCAATCTGAAGGGATGAATCTGAGTGAAACCTTCCAGGTGGCTGCCATTATTGAGAAGCTACCTCCTGGGTGGAAGGATTTCAAGAATTACCTTAAGCACAAGCGAAAGGAAATGAACCTTGAGGAGTTGATTGTCAGACTTCGCATTGAAGAAGACAACAGAAGCTCTAATCGCACGAGGTTCAATCCCACCGCAGCTAAGGCAAACGTTGTGGAGCATAAGCAAGCCCACAAGAACAAGAAGGCCATCAAGCCGAAGCTGGGACCGAAAGGAGGAGTCTCCAAAACAAAGTTCCAAGGGAAATGCTTCAACTGTGGCAAGATGGGCCATAAATCCGTGGAATGCAGATTCCCGAAGAAGAAGAAGCATGAGACGAACATGGTGAATGATGTCGCTCATGACTTCTCAGACATAAATCTCTCTGCGATGGTGTCTGAGGTGAACCTAGTCGGGTCCAATCCAAAGGAATGATGGATCGACACTGGTGCCACGAGGCACGTATGCTCAAACAAAGACCTGTTCACAACTTTCGAACCAATCGATGGGGAGAAAGTCTTCATGGGAAACTCGGCCACGTCTGCAGTTGAAGGTCAAGGGAAGGTGCTTCTGAAGATGACCTCTGGGAAGGAGCTGACTTTGAACAATGTTCTGTATGTGCCAGAAATCCGAAAGAACCTGGTCTCCGGGTCTCTATTGAACAAGCACGGATTTCGTATGGTGTTCGAGTCAGACAAAGTTACTTTGTCAAAATCTGGAATGTATGTGGGAAGGGGATATGTATCTGATGGGCTTTTTAAGCTCAATGTGCTGACAATTATCAATAAAGATAATAAGTCTTCAGTTTATATGCTTGAGTCTTCCAACTTATGGCATGGCAGACTTGGACACGTTAATTATGATACATTGCGTAGATTAATTAACTTGGAACACATTCCCTTATTCCAAATTGATTGTAAATACAAATGTGAAATCTGTGTTGAGGCAAAGTTAACGAGATCATCGTTTCAAACAGTTGAAAGGAACACCGAACCTCTTGAGCTAATTCATAGTGATGTTTGTGATTTGAAATTCATACAAACAAGAGGTGGTAATAAATATTTTATTACCTTTATCGATGATAGCACTAAATACTGCTATGTGTATTTGCTTAAGAGTAAAATGAAGCCTTAGAGAAATTTGTTCTCTATAAGAATGAAGTTGAGAATCAACTCAACAAGAAAATCAAAAGATTGAGAAGCGATAGAGGTGGTGAGTACGAAGAACCGATTGGTGAATTCTGTGTGCAACACGGAATTATACATGAAGTAACTGCACCCTATTCACCTCAATCAAATGGTTTGGCTGAACGTAAAAATCGCACATTGAAAGAAATGATGAATGCGATGTTACTAAGTTCAGGTTTACCCCAAAATATGTGGGGTGAAGCTATTTTGTCAAGCAATTACCTTTTAAATAAGGTACCTCGGAAAAAGGAGGATAAAACCCCTTATGAGTTATGGAAAGGTAGGAAACCATCCTATAAATACTTACGAGTGTGGGGGTGTCTTGCAAAAGTAGCTATTCCAACACCAAAGAAAACAAAGATAGGTCCTAAAACGGTGGACTGTATCTTTATAGGCTATGCACATAACAGTAATGCATATCAATTTCTTGTACATGAATCGAAAATTTCAGATATACACAAGAATACGATCATGGAATCTAGGAATGCATCATTCTTCAAAGGTGTATTTCCTTGCAAATCCAATGATGGATCTAGTTCGTCCAAGCGAACGATTAACATTATGAATGAAGGAAGTCATGATTCTGATTATGACAGAATTCAGATGCAGAGCGAGTTTGCTTCTGATCATGACAGTATTCAGAAGCAGAGCGAGTCTGCTTCTGATCTACTCCAAAGAAGAGCTCAGAAGCAGGGCGATCCTGCTTCTGAACAGCACAGACGAAGCAAAAGAGCAAGAGTGGAGAAATTATTTGGAGATGATTTTCTGACTTATTTGTTAGAAAATGAACCACTAAACTATTCAGAAGCAGTAAATTCTTCTGAGGGACTTCTATGGAAAGAAGCAATTAAAAGTGAAGTCGATTCTATATTGCAGAATCATACTTGGGAGTTAGTGGATCCTCCTCTCGGATGCAAACCTTTAGGATCAAAATGGATCTTTAAAAGGAAAATGAATGCAGATGGTTCTGTTGATAAGTATAAAGCCAGACATGTGATCAAAGGATACAAGCAACGAGAAGGCTTAGATTACTTTGATACTTATTCTCCTGTGACGAGAATAACCTCCATTAGGATGATACTTGCAATTGCAGCATTGCGAAATCTAGAAGTACATCAAATGGATGTAAAAACAGCTTTCCTAAATGGTGATTTAGATGAAGAAATCTACATGGAACAACCTGAGGGTTTTATAGTTCCAGGAAAAGAAAGGAAAGTCTGTAAATTGGTTAAATCATTGTATGGCTTAAAACAAGCGCCAAAACAGTGGCATGAAAAGTTTGATAATGCAATGGTTACCAATGGATTTAAGATTAGTGAATGTGATAAATGTGTCTACATTAAAGAAATAGAAAATGGCTATGTCATTTTGTGTCTTTATGTAGATGATATACTCATCGTCGGTAGTGATGATGAAATGATCAAATCCACTAAGAATATGTTGAATTTGAGATTTGACATGAAAGATATGGGACTTGCTGATGTGATTTTAGGAATTAAAATCACAAGAACGTCATAAGGTCTTATCTTAAACCAGTCACACTATGTGGACAAAATTCTTGGAAAGTTCAATGTGGATGATTCTGGTATTGCGGGAACACCACTCGATAATAGTTTTCATCTATCCAAGAATAGAGGAGAGAGTATTTCTCAAGTAGAATACTCTAGAGTTATTGGAAGTCTGATATACTTAATGAGTTGTGCTAGACCAGACATTGCATACTCAGTTAGTAAATTGAGTAGATATACGAGCAATCCGAGTGCTGATCATTGGAAAGCAATTGTAAGAGTACTTAGGTACATACGATATACTCGGAATCATGGTATGCACTATACCAGATATCCAGCTGTTCTAGAAGGATACAGTGATGCGAACTGGATATCTGATATGAAAGACTCAAAGTCTACTAGTGGATATGTATTTACACTAGCAGGTGCAGCCGTATAATGAAAATCCTGTAAGCAAACGGTTATAGCCAAATCCACAATGGAATCTGAATTCATTGCTTTGGATAAATGTGGAGAAGAGGCTGAATGGCTACGTCACCTAATAGAGGATATTCCAAAATGGCAAAAACCTGTGCCACCAATATGCATATACTGTGATAGTCAATCTGCAATTGGAAGAGCACAGAGTAAAATGTACAATGGTAAGTCTAGACATATACGTCGTAGACATAATACCATTAGACAACAGCTCTCAACTGGAATTATCTCTATTGACTACGTAATGTCAAAGGATAATATTGCGGATCCGCTAACCAAATGGTTAAACAGAGAGTTAGTTGAGAAAACGGCAAGGGGAATGGGATTGAAGCCCATGAAAGAATGAGTTGATATAAAGGAAACCCAACCTAGTTGACTGGAGATCCCAAGATCTAGGTTCAAAGGGACAACCTAATTATATTGACTTAGTGATGTCACTGTGGGGGTTTATCCCTAAAACCATTCCTCAGAAATAACAGTGATAGTATAAGGAAAGGATAGCAGTTTGCTTTAATGATTCTTAAGTGGAGTAATCAAATTACTCAAAATTAAGTAATCACCTATGTGAGAGAGAAGTGGGGCCGCTTCAAAGGAGAATTTGGGGCTAAATTCTTTAGAAACTCTCGCAGAACCAGGTTGGTGTTCATGGCCAAAACGAACACAACCATGAGAACTGAAGAAACGTTTGATGATTCCTGTGTGGAGTATATGGTTCATTTACATAAGAAAGTAGGACAGTTCAAGGACATCATGTCTATTGGACAGCTAGTAAAGTAAATATACTTTCACAAGGGAAGGTTCAAAGGGTAACACCTACCTATCCTATGCAAGTTTTATTTGTCGAACACTATCATCGAGTCAAAAACAAAACAATTTTCATTCATGTGGGGGATTGTTGGAAATATGGTGTGGGTGAATGAGAAATTGTTTCTCAAAGAACACCCTTGAGTTGGTGTTAATGGATGATTTTGTAACAATGCTTTAATGCGAGCTCAGAAGTAGAGTATGTTTCGGATGAGCTCAGAAGCAACGTTCAGAAGCAGCTCTCACAGGGTCAGAACCAGCGTTCAGAAGCAGCTCACGCAGGTTCATAACCAGCGTTTAAAAGCAGCTCGAGCGGGGTTTAGATCCAGCGTTCAGAAGCAACTCGAGCGAGGCTCAGATCCAGCGTTCAGAAGCAGCTCGCGCGGGGTTCAGATCCAGCGTTCAGAAGCTACTTGCGCAGGGTTCAGAAGCAGCTCGCGACACTCAGAAGTTGACCATTTGTAATGTTTTGGAATGTCATTACATTACGACAGTTACAAATGGCAGAGTTAATCATCCATTATGACATAAACAACATATTTAAATGTCTGTTACACCACAACAGTTACGAATGGCAAATTCAAATGGCCGTTATCAACTGTTACACCATATAATTTCGAAATAACCCTTCACTCATCTTATAAATAGATGATTCTCTTTCAGTTTTAAAATACACAGATACACAGACACACACTCAGACGAAAACCAAAACTCTCCCTTTGTTTCTTGCATTGTTTTCGATAGTGTTCAAACACAAGTTCTTCAAGTTCGCCGAAAACTCTGAGGTGTTGTGCTCACTTCTTAGTTGTCAACCGTTGTATCCTGGGAGACAGACGCTCACGAAACCTCAAGCACAGAGTTGAGGGAGCGAATCTGTTTTAAGGAAACTATGTTCAACACAGGCCTCGGTTTATACTTGCGTCGATCCTACTTTTCTTATATCGAAAAGCTATTTGCAAGTGAATCTGAAAGTTTTCACCAAACCTTTTTAAAAAGTAAGTGTTTTTCAGGAATTCAGATTCAGACACGTTCTGCTTCTGAATGCCCTTTTTGAGCTATTCAGATTCAGACTCAGGCTCAACAGGTTTTCCCAACATTCCTTCTGAACTAGTGAATCTGAATCGTTTCGGAGAGGCTCCCGAACCAACAGAATTTTCGAAGACAAAATGAATGCGTGTGTTCTGATTGAATAAATTCAAATAAAATAGAAAGTGGTCTAATCGAAGAGTCACGATTGTTCGAAGTTCAGTCATTCTCGAATCAACACCTTTGTTTGGTATTCGGTTAATACCGAATCAATGCATTTGTTCGGTAATTGACGAACACGAACCGGTGGCTTGAAGATAGATTACTAAAAGACATTATTCGAAAAAAAATTTCAATAGATATGTCAATTAAAAAATAAAATCGATGGGCTTAATTCGAATCCGGGCCCAGCCCGATCCAAGCCGGATGGCGGCGCGCGCGCGTGTGGACCGGTCCAACTTTGTGTAAGACCTCTCTCCTCCACAAAGTGGGGTGCCCCTTGGGGTTCAAATCCATTAGAAAAGGCTCCGCTATTTAAACCCATTACTTATCTATCTTCTATCTCATGTGAGACTATTTCTCCCACAACTCTCATTCATATTTTATGGGTTTTTGTTGTTGTTCAAAACCCGATAGGTTGACCCTTGCCTGTGACCAGCGAGGCCGCCAAGATGGAAAGAGAAAATAAGGGAAAAGGAAAGAAAAAAGGAAAAAGGAAAAAAAGGGGAGGAAATAAATTAGAAAATGTAAAAAGACCAAAAAAATCCTTAGTCAGGTCCTTATTTAAAATAAAAAGAGTACTTTGGATCCTTATTTGAGATAAAGTTCACTTTAAGTCCTTTTTTAAAAAAATGAAGGCATTTGGGACTTTTTTTTTTGAAATTTTCCCAAAGAAAATTTCTGTTTTTGGACAACAAACGCAATTTTAGAAATTAAAAAAGAAAGAAAGTAAAGCTGAAAACTATTTTCTAAAAATGGTTTCAAAGACCTTGAATTGTATGTTTACTCTCCCAAGTGCAAGCCTCTTATTTTGGCCCGAATAAAGAAATCCCACGTGAGGATGGGATAAAGGTAAATGTCACTTCGTTTATCCATAACGTAAAAGATGTTATTCATAAAACCTTACGCTGTTCTTCTTCTTCTTCTTGTTAACTGGAAATTTCACGGCCCCCCCGTGGCTCGTTTAGCTCTAAAGTTCATGAAAATAAGTTCATGAAAATAAGGAGAGAGTCAATGCTCCTTCTCCTTCCTAACTCACTGATTCGCGAAAGCGGTGAGAGCTGAAGGGTCTTCTCCTCTATAACTCTTTAGGACGCGTAAAAATTTTATGAAAACGACAAGAGAGTGGAAGCACTACACTCTATCCATGCTCTCTCTCAATAGATCCGATACTCTCTATCTGCTTATCTCGTTGATGTCATCGCAATCCATTTACGATTTTTGTCATGTCGATTCATATCAACTTGTCTATTTTTTAACTCAAATTTAGATGGTGGCTTCCCCCACCCCGTCCATCATTTTTCATTTTCGATCGATGATGTTTTGGAAATTAAATTAAACTGAATCGAGAATGCTTTATCACGATCACAAATGATTGAGGGTTTGAGATAGAATATTTGAATTGTTATTGCACAATGCACAGCAAGGGTCCAGCGGCCGTTGATGTACCATCACGCTTTTCCCGTCAGCGACCGGCACACGTGGCGGGGCCAGCCACCGGTGGTGATGTATAATCACCCTTTCTCGTCAGCGCCGGCTGGTCAACCAGGCACCGTCGCGTGCAGCGATCGCAATCGCACGTGGGTCCGGAGAGGGCCCACGTGCGAGGCGTCGACACGGTACGGGGGTGCTTTGCTTCCTCGTTTTATCGATAGCAGGGCCCACGTGCGAGGCGTCGACCCGGTACGGGGTGCTTTGCTTCCTCGTTCTGTCGATAGCAAGGAGAAAAGATCGCGCGGGGGGGCAAGGAAAAGGATAGCGGACAGCGAGGGTGGGTCCCGCCGACGCAGCACTCGACGGCTGGGACCTCCTCCGCGGGTCCCACCCCTCTCCGTTTCGTTTCGTGTCTCTCGTTCGGGCGTATTTTAACGGGATTCAGTCGGAGCGCTCGCTCCGACTGCTGTCGGGAGCAGAGAGCCAGGAAGATATAAGAAACGACTTGAGAGAGAGAGAGAGAGAGAGGGAGAGGGAGAAATGTACAGTTCTCGCGGCTTTGCTTTGATTCCTGCTGCTGGCTCTTCGTCGGCTTCTTCGAAGAAGCAATGGGCGCAGGTGATTTCCATCTGTTCAAGCTGAAGTATCGTTTTAACTTGCTTACTTCTGCAGTTGGGACGGAATATCGTCTTCTTCGATTCTGTTCTCTTTTCTTTTCCCGTGTGGGATTGGCGTCGTAGAGGTGCACGATCGTGACCTTTCTTTGTGGAGTTGTGCATGGCATTGGTGTACATTTGGTTTCCATCTTGGTCGATCCATGTCCTGCCCGACTGAGCCGGGAGCTTCGCTCGACAGCAGTGTTTCGGAGATGGGGTTTGACTCCGAGAGGCTAGTTCTAGGGAAGGAACAGTTGTTTTTGCCAATTTTTTGAGGTGGTCACACCTTGCATGTGTTCAGACTATGCTGGCTGTACTCTATTAGTAGGTTTGAGTTTTGGTTGTGTCGGTGTTCCTTTGATAATCCTGTTGGCGGGTGGGCTTTGTTTGCCTTAACCATTAGAAAAAAGGATGCTATGTCAATGGGGTTGAATGGTAAGATCACGTGGACAAAGCGCTTGAGGCATCGAAGCAGCGACTTTCTTGTTCTACGGAACTGAAACTGCTGGACAAACCCCTTTCTTTATCGTCACGTGCACTAATTCTCGCGGGTGTTAGTAAGTCGGGAACTTTGTGGAGGGAGTCGTTGTAGCACAATAATTGTACTTCATATATATAGCCTGGGCAATCAATCCATCCAAATGCACTTTATGATTAAAATAAGGATTTTTTAAACTAGGGTTGTCGAGTTAGTTAAGATCCAATATGGGACTATGCCTTAGGAAGGGTCACCATGAACTCGGATCCCGGTGAAGAAAATTACCTTTGGAGTTGGATTTTGAAAAGCCAAAGGGATTGTTGAGTTGGTGAAGACGTTGTACCAGACTCTGTCTTAGGCGACGTGGTCATTATGCTCTGTCCCAGTGAAGACAATTTCCCTGGGAGGCACCCTCAGGGCCTGCTGAATCAGTAATTATACAGTCCCAGGCCCGGGGGGGGGGGGGGGGATACATGATCCGTTGAGATTGTTGAGTGCTTTAAGAGGTCCAAACATCCAACATCAGATACTAATGTAGATTGGAAATCTGAAATGTACTCTCTTCTTAAGTACTTTGTGTTTTGAAGGTTGTATTTTCCCATGGTTCTATTTGTTATTTGTCAGTTTCTTATAAATCTGATATTTGTAATGTAAGCTCACATGTATTTTTGGATCTGTAACAGACATCCAGAAATAACAGGACAGTTGCCAACCAGCAATTTGGCAGAGTTGTCAGCCAGTCTTCTCAATTGGTTAGGCGTCACAAGCTCCATTTTCCATCTCGAGTTCAGAGATATGGAAGGGTATGCATGCCTATTTATTGAAAGAGGAAGCACAGTTTTTCCTTTTG
Source organism: Psidium guajava (assembly GCA_016432845.1). Classification (NCBI taxonomy): domain Eukaryota; kingdom Viridiplantae; phylum Streptophyta; class Magnoliopsida; order Myrtales; family Myrtaceae; genus Psidium; species Psidium guajava. Next base: position 37,573,470 of record CM028226.1, read on the forward strand.
AATGTTTTATGGACTATAAGAAAGGCTCAAATCAACAATTTATTTCCATGAAAGGATGACTCTAAGAAGCTTGTTGTAGAGCATGGGACTCTAGGGATGGGTGAGGACGTGATGTTTAATGAACTGGTCACATAGCACATTTGCTTTCACATTTCTTGCAGTCCTGACGAGTAATAACAAATGCAATTTCTTTCTGAATCAGGCTGACCATTCTCCCAAAATTTCAGCTGTATTAACAGAAGACAGCTCAACAATGACTCCAGTGGAGGATGACACTGAAAGGATTGGCATTCTAAATGTTGATCCAGGGTTGGAACCATTCAGAGATCACTTTAAATATAGAATGAAAAGATATGTGGATCAAAAAAACCTATTAGAAAAGCATGAGGGTGGTCTTGAAGAATTTGCAAAAGGTGATGTATTTGGTTGATGATTTTACTTGTACCTCATCGAGTTCCTTTTCTTACTATGGCAAAAACAAATACCAGTTTTTGGCAATTAGATTCCTGACTGCTCCTATATTGAAAATCCTTGAACAAACTAAACCAAATATGCCATGTATGCTTTGTCAAACGACATTAAACAAAAGTAGTGTGTCATTGGACTTTTGACTGCATTTCCCTCATTTGTCCTAGCCTTGTCCATTATAGGTTATTTAAGTTTTGGATTTAATCGCGAAGATGGTGATATAGTGTACCGCGAGTGGGCACCTGCTGCTCAGTAAGTCTTTAGTGTTTTTTGCTAGTTTCTCAAGGATTATGTATTCTATCAATTGATTTCTCCGGACGGAGTTATACTCCTCTTATGTAGGGAAGCGCAACTGATAGGAGATTTCAATGAATGGGATGGCTCTAATCACAAAATGGAAAAGAATCAGTTTGGTGTATGGACTATCAAAATTCCTGATAAAAATGGAGTACCAGCAATCCCTCACAATTCAAGGGTCAAATTTCGTTTCAAGCATGGTGATGGAGTTTGGGTTGATCGGATACCTGCGTGGATTAAATATGCGATTGCGGACCCTTCCAGATTTGCAGCGCCCTATGACGGCGTTTATTGGGACCCGCCACCCTCGGAAAGGTGACAGTGTGGTGTAAATTCATGCTTGTCCTAGAGTCAAAAGATAAAATTAAGCAAGCTCAGATTCCTCGCATTTTAAGGTTTTTCAATGTGGCATAGCTTTGGCTATCTTTTTCTGAAATTCCTGAAGAATATGCGCATTGTGATTTGTATTCTTGGACTTAACGCCACAGACATGATGAGTTGTCGTCTATGCTTCTTTTACTTTTCAGGTATCAATTCAAGTACCCTCGTCCTCCAAAACCAGTTGCCCCACGAATATACGAGGCTCATGTTGGAATGAGTAGTTCAGAGCCTCGTGTTAATTCATACAGAGAGTTTGCTGATGATGTTTTACCTCGAATTCGGGCTAACAACTACAATACTGTCCAGTTGATGGCTGTAATGGAACATTCATACTATGCATCATTTGGCTATCATGTCACCAATTTTTTTGCTGTAAGCAGTAGATCAGGAACACCCGAAGACCTGAAATATCTTATTGATAAAGCTCATAGCTTAGGCTTGAGGGTGTTGATGGATGTTATTCACAGCCATGCAAGTAAAAATGTCAGTGATGGACTCCATGGATTTGACGTTGGCCAAAGCTCACAAGAGTCGTACTTCCACACAGGAGATCGTGGCTATCATAAGTTGTGGGATAGCAGACTATTTAACTATGCTAACTGGGAAGTTCTTCGGTTCCTGCTATCCAACTTGAGGTGGTGGCTTGAAGAGTATCAATTTGATGGCTTTCGGTTTGATGGAGTGACTTCGATGTTGTATCATCACCATGGTATCAATATGACGTTTACTGGAAATTACGGTGAATACTTCAGTGAGGCAACTGATGTTGATGCTGTTGTCTACCAAATGTTAGCCAATTGTGTGATCCATAATATCTTGCCTGATGCAACTGTTATTGCGGAGGACGTATCTGGTATGCCTGGACTTTGCCGACCTGTCTCTGAAGGGGGGGTTGGTTTCGACTACCGCTTGGCAATGGCCATCCCTGACAGCTGGATTGATTACTTGAAGAACAAGAAAGATGAAGAATGGTCAATGAAAGAAATAACGTGGAGTTTGACAAATAGAAGATATAGTGAAAAGTGCATATCATATGCTGAGAGTCATGACCAGGCATGAGTGCTCCTCCTTGATATGTTCCTCAGTAGCAATTTGCTTTGCCATTGACTTTGAAATCTAATCCATAATTCGTAGGACCTTCTTCAATGCATATGAAATACTCTTCTACCTCTTGTATTTTTCAGGCCATAGTTGGTGACAAGACAATTGCATTTCTCTTGATGGATAAAGAGATGTACTCTGGTATGTCTTGTTTAATGGATGCACCTCCTTCTCTTGAGCGGGGGATTGCGCTTCACAAGGTCTGTCTAAATTGAATCCTAGCGATGGCTAGCAATTGTGGTTTGATTCGAATAATTATCTTGAGACCAATCATGGCTAAACATGAGATTGAGTTTTCTGTTAATATATGTTGTAGTATTATGTTTTGGTGCTGTTGATAACCTTTGTTATTTTGATCTTTCAGATGATACATTTTATCACGATGGCATTAGGGGGAGAAGGCTACCTGAATTTTATGGGAAATGAGGTTACTTCTCTGGCTGTTTCCTGACTATGTAGTCATCGCAAACCCTAACCTTCTTAAAAATTGTTCATGACGTGTAGCCATATAATCAAGTTCACATGTTCTTATTAGTTCAAATTTTGCTGAAGAAAGAGAAGGAAGAAAGAGTATGCTAGAAAGTTGATTCCAGAGCCATGACGAAGACTAAACCACAAATGTTCCAAGTCCACTTTATCTATGTGGGCAAAAGAGTAAATCTCTATTCTTGGCAAAAAGCTCTTTCTGAAAACATAAAGGAAGAATTTCGAACTAAAAGGTTTGGAGATCAAAAGCATTTCATATAGAGGAAAGGGGAACATATATTAAGAGAAAATTGAGCTGCGACTGTATGACATTTTCTTTCTTTGTTTCTTTAAGTATCTTACGTTGCCTGTCTACTGGATTGGGGTTTGTTTGCACCTTCTATGCATGTTACCCTCCTTTCTCCTATATTGCATTTGGTACGATGTTCAGGAATCAAATGAGAAAATGAAATGATAAATGAATGTAATAGAATGATATGAGATGGAATGACAATTCAATAATTTCTGTTTGGTTTTATACGGGAATGGAATGGAATGGAATGAAGACTCTTCTATTTGATTATAACGGAAGCGGAATGGGTGCGGATTTCACTAAATTCTATTTAAGTTCTATAATGTAATTGTATTATTTTTTTTTTATATTAGAATTTTGTTATAGTGGAGTATGATTATAACTGAATTATAAAATAATTTCCCAAACATTCTTAAACATGATAAAACCATATACATTATCATATAAATTTAAAAACATCGTTATTTTCTTTTTTATAAGTTAAAATAATATCATGTATTGCTTTCTTCAAGGTTACATTTTATTGTACAGAAAATTAGCATAAGTCCTCATAAACTAAATAATTCCCAAAACAATGAAAATAATAGTAGCCATAATTACCATATAGATGGTTGATTTACCGGGGGGCTTCATGTCTTATGCAAAGAAACAAAATGGAAAGAATGCTAATGGCACGATAAAGCAAATATTGGGATATGACATGGGCAACAAATTTTTTCCTCGATTTTTGAGCCAAGGAATCATCATTTCATTGGTTTGGTAGCAGCAGAATGCTGATTCCTGCAAAGTGCAAGAATCCAGAATCTGCCGGAATGGGCAGTTTCGTTCCAAGTAGAGGTACCAAATGGAGGCAGTGAGGTTGCTTTCTGGAGTCTACCGTGTACCAAACAGACATAATCCCTTGAGTATTTTGGGTGGCATATGGTATTGGTATTAGAGCCAAATTTTGATTTCTTCATGCTCAATTTACAATTATATGCCACTTCATCTGTGTTTTTCTGTCTGTCAATTCCATGTGCCATCTTCTGTCTGGTTTGCATTGAGAGGTCATGTTAGTTTACCGTTATTGCTTATCTTCGATGTTTGTCTAGACTTTATATACATTGAGAGGTCAACCGAATAGCTTATCCCTTTGAGTAAAAATTGCCAACAGTTTTAATTACTCTTTCTGGGTTGTTGTTGGATTTTTAGTGTTCACATTCCTTAAGTTCCCTCCGACTGTTTCTGACAGTTTGGCCATCCAGAGTGGATTGACTTCCCAAGAGAAGGCAATAATTGGAGTTATGACAAATGCAGACGCCAGTGGGACTTGGTTGATACAGATCACCTGAGATATAAGGTGCGAGGTCTTATTTTGATGTCTTTGCTCTTGGCAGCTTGCACTATCACTTTCCAAGAGCAAAGTTATGGAATGTTCATTGTTACATTCGCAATTCTACCAGTAAAAAGCTTTTATTCACATAAGCATATCGTGTTTATCATTTGTACTTGGTGGTTTCAAAAAACTAAATCTAGTTCTTAAAGTGTTTTTCTTATGCTGATATTAGATACTGAGTTGGACATTTGCTGCAAAATACATCAAGAAATGCCACAACTGAGAATAGTGCTCATTCTGCCTATGACATGAGAGCTGTATATGATACTCTCATTTAGTATTATTTATTGTGTCATAACCATTTGTGCTTTCTGTATATAAATTCTGACATATCCTTGCTTTATTTTCTCTGGGTACTTTTCTAGTTCATGAATGCATTTGACCGGGCTATGAATTTGCTGGATGAAAAATTCTCGATTCTTGCATCCGAAAAGCAGATTGTCAGCAGCACAAACGAGGAAGATAAGGTATATATAAGAATTTGGAAAGACAAATTCATTTTACCCTCAATATTTTGGTGGAAGGAATAGTTTGTTGATTGTCAATGTGATCCACTGAGATCAGAGGTGTATGGAGCAGAATATCTTCCTTGAAAGTGCTTACTTTTTAAGAGCAACTTTCAGGACGATGAGTTTAAAAGCATAGGAGTTGGTTGGGCCGAGGCAACCACACTTTTTTCTCTAACCTGTTTTTGTATGCTTTATGTCTTTATGGACATTATTAAAATGTTGCTCTAACTAATTCTTGTGAGTCCCCATTGTTTTCTGACTAGCATTTGGTGATTGTCCACTTAACAGGTTATTGTGTTTGAGCGTGGAGGTTTAGTTTTTGTTTTCAACTTCCATCCAGAGAATACATACGATGGGTATTTTATCTCGTCCTTCCTAGGATAGTATTGACTCTTTTTTCCGAGACAGTTTAAAGGTGCTGCCCTTGTTTATTGATTGCAATTTTGTAGCACATACTAAATTAGTGAACTGGAATATTCAGGTATAAAGTCGGGTGTGACCTGCCTGGGAAGTATAGAGTTGCACTGGACAGTGATGCTTGGGATTTTGGTGGGCATGGAAGGGTATGGAATTTCTTGTCTTCTTTCTCCAGATCTCAACTCCAGTTCTATGGCAGCTACAAGTTTCAGGACCTATCGGGTCAGCTCAGAATGAGCCAAGTTTTTAAATCAGCAGTTGTGAACTGATATATGCAACTTACATGTCTTTTACCTCTTTTGTTTTCTGAATTGGGGATTAATAAGAAGTGCATGAAACAGAAGATGAAACGTTGCCACATAGATGGGGTATGGGGGTGTTTCTGCGGCGGCTGCACAAAGAAATCCAACTTGAGGAAGGGAGGGTGGGAGAGATTTTGTTCAGCATAGATTGAGTGTAAAATAATTCTTAGGCATTAGTTTTTTCTGTGTGTTCCTGTTCTATTGGACATTTGCAGTTGCGTATGATAGAAGCCACAATATGCTTTGCGTTGAATCTATTTCTCAAGATTCAAATATCTGTATGTAGCAAGAATCTAATATGTGGATGTTATTATTTTCATGTAGTAGTCGCAAAGAAGAACCAAGTACTGGTTGTTAGAAGATATATAACTTGCAGTTGAGAATTATTCTTAATTAACAACACACTAAAGTTACTCCAATAATATATGACTTGGTCCTTTTGGTAGTGGCTTTTAAATAAAGAAAATCTTAAATAACACAAGAAGAAGATTGTAGGTTTTCCTTTTCGGTGTGAGTTGAAGAAAAGTTGAAGGAATATTTTTTGTAAATGTGGATTGTTGGATGAATTCCCAGCATCACTACTGGGAATCTATCATTTGGCACTGTCTGCTCTGCATTCCCTACTTCCCTAGTATAATGGCATAACTGCACTTACGTTCTTCACTTAAGCAGCTAAAGCAATCGAGAGGAATTACTGGGGGCCGTATATTTATTGCTGGTAAAGAATTGTGAAATTCAGATGTAGAGAGGTGGCAAGTATGCCTATTAAAATGTGGGAGCACGTGGAATGCCGAGACTTGTGGGAAAGACTAATGTTGTTATACATCTTCTGATCTAGTTTGGTGGTCTATGCTGTTCAGATTTCTAGTTTGTAGTTCCTAATTGGTTACTTTGGTCTCGAAACGGAAGATTGCATGCCCAAAACCTCTGTTAATTTCCATGTCCACAATCAAGCTGGTTACTTTTTAAATGTCTAATTATGTTCGTCTGTTTGTTCTGCCCCATGCGTGATGGGACTGTGGGGCAATTCTCATTTCTTTCCTTTTCCTGCGGACGTCTATGGCTTGCTTTGTACAGGTTGGGCATGGTATCGACCATTTTACCTGTCCTGAAGGAGTACCTGGAGAGCCTGAAACAAACTTCAATAATCGTCCCAACTCATTCAAAGTACTGTCGCCGCCACGAACTTGTGTGGTACGTACAAACTTTTTTAAGTTTGTTTCTAGTACTAATTGTATAAATCTATGTTCAGTGGAAATACCTGGTCAACTTTTTCTGAACTCCCCAGGAAAGAATTTGAAGCTGGGTGGAATATTGGTTGTCAATGTTATGATTTAACAATGAGAAGCAGCACTAACCCATATACGTGATGATGATTATGGGGACAATAGCTTCTCATATAAGAAATCTTTAAAACTGACCTGTCCTATTTGTGATATCACCAATTTGCTGTTTGTGATGAGGTAGTCGATAATGGGATGGGATGGAGGCTTCTAATTTATTAAGTGCTAAGCTATTAGTCTCCCTCAACTATCAAGTGACTCACCAGGTGGTATCTAGCAGGGAAAAAACAGAAGATTCTTTTAAAAAGGAATCGCATCATTTATTCCATTTGTTTTTCGCTTCACCAGTACTGGTTGTTCGGCCGTCAAGTAGATGATGTTATAGGCGGCCTTTGCTTATGTGTTGGCACAATGCTGGTTTATTCTTTTACAGGCTTATTACAGAGTTAATGAAAGCTTAGAAGACAACGACCGTGAAGAGAATGACCATGACACGTGTGAGGAGGTGGATGATACAGTATCAACTGATGTAGTGGCAAGTCGGGTAGATTTGGAGTCGTCGGTTTTACCTCCAGCAGAGAACGACAGCGACATTCATCCAAAGAACATGAGAGATTTAGAAGTGGATTTTGGAGAGGGAACATCAGATGATTGAGAGTGCAGCACCTTCTCTTGAATCTTGTATACCGTATGTACCCCTCATAGTCCGCTGGCTTTCCGAGTGCAGTAGTACTGTGTGCAAATAAGCGGCCGACATCTTTGTCCTTTGTGTCTTGGCATGTGCTGATGTGATGTAAATAAATGCATCGAGGTGCTTTGATCTCTGCAATGAACTTCCTTTCATCGATTCTTGATTTATGCATCTTCAAAAACCTGTCAACGACATTCAAAGAAAATTGGCTTTGAGCCGAGCTCCATTGGTTCTTGCCGGGGATGGTATTGTATCCTTGCCATTTTCGGAAGTATAATGGTAGCTGCAGGTCGGTTGCTTGCTACCTAAGGAAACTTCGATTCGATCTTCCCTCAAGAGGTATCAATTGCGGCACTTCTATTCAAGATACTGTGCCCTTGTCTCCGAGTGTCTAGGCATTCATAGAAGTCTCTTCCTGTTTGAAACTAACCCTTCACTTGTTGACTATGCCATCAATGTTAAAAATTGGCATCGAATTTGGAAGTTTTAAAGACATATATATTGCATCCAATCGATTATGGGTTTGAATATGAAATGGATTTTTTTTTTGTTGGAAATATGAAATGAATTGATTTAGCTAATTTTAACCAACTTTGAATCGAAATTGTGCCTAATAAGAGCAGAAAATTTAAAATATCGAAATTGAGCCTAGTAAGAGCAGAAAATTTAAAATAACGGTGAAAATCTAGCATTACTTATTTAATCAACTTTTGAGTTAGTAAATTCTTTGCCTCAAATATCGTAAATTATAATTTCATGGTCAGTTTTCAATTAATGTGGATTAATTATCGTAATAAAAGCAACTCAAACAGATTACTTCACAATTTTCTTTTATGAAAATGATGCTTGTAGCATTATGGATTGGCTTCTTCTTGGGAAAACCCTACTTCATCTTCTGTCCATCTGTTGACATGGAGAGAAACGTGGAATTGGGCCGGACCCGATCCAATACCGAGAACCCGGCCCAATGCGCGCGGGCACAGTGCCACAATTTGCAATTTTGCCATCGTCCCGTTGCCCCACAAAATTGACGAAAATGCCCCCCGCTTTCAACAGAGCCGAAGAACCAAATGGCGTGGTCAAAACCACGCTCAGACGGAGATCGATGATCTGAAGCATCTCTCGCTATTTTGGGAGGTAAATCCGTGTCATTGCGAGAGCGATCAAAGCTCGAGGGTTCATCGATCCCGCTCGTCGATGGAGGAAGTCCAACCGGAAGGGGTTGGGGACAAGTACAGCTTGATAGTGCCCACCTACAACGAGCGTCTCAACATCGCCCTCCTCGTTTACCTCGTCTTCAAGCATCTCCGGTAACGAAATGCTCTTTCTTCCGATCTGATTTTTCATGTCGGGCGAACTTGTGACTGATTGCTTCTTCTCTCTGTTGTGCTTCTTCTTTTCTTTTGGGTCGATGCATCGTGTTTTTTTTTTCCATCGGATCATGCTTAGTTTGAACTTGACGGATCGGCTCTGATGGCGTAGCTGCATTGAGAAGTGAAAATGACGATTGTTGATTCCTATTTGCTTGTTCATAGGTGTAATTGTGACGCGCCGAAAGACGTTTGACTTTTTTTTTCCCCCCTTAAGTGAGTGTGTTAGGATTTTGACCATGAATTTCGGTTTTCGATAATCGCAACCAATTTTTTCAAGAAGTCAGAAAGATTGTCATTTTGGCCAGAAAAATGTGTCATTTTTGGAAAGTTCCTACTTGATTGTGATGATGATCTTGTAGCATTTTCTTTCCTGCCTGATGCAGAGATGTCGATTTTGAGATTATCATCGTCGATGATGGAAGTCCTGATGGTACTCAAGATGTTGTTAAACAATTGCAGCAAGTGTACGGCGATGACCGGATTGTAAGTCTAACTCGGTGGATGAATCCTTCAGCTTCACTTTGCTTGGTTGTTTTGCTTTTCTCTAATTCACTACTCTACTTTCGGGGGTACAGCTTTTAAGAGCGAGGCCTAGGAAGCTTGGTTTAGGTGAGTTGACAAGTTGATGGCTCAGCCTCTCTAGATATTTTATGTGTAAAAGGGATTTGGGTCTGATGTAAGTTTAATTTCAGGAACGGCTTATTCTCATGGTTTGAAGCATGCATCTGGCAATTTCGTTGTGATTATGGATGCTGATTTATCTCACCATGTAAGTAAGCTCACCCTGTAAGTGTGCACAATCCATTTGTATAGAGTTGCAAGTTCATTTGGGTGGAAAATCTCATCTTCCACTCTTTTCCATTGATGGAGAGACACGGTTATGTACACAGAGCTGCGGATTTTGGATGAATCCCAATGTTAGTTAGATAGTACTATGCCCTTTCATACATGAACTTTAGTCTCAAGGCTCTGGTTGGACATGCTGTCCGACTAGAACTTTGAGGGAGTTCTTGTGGCTTTTTCTATCATACTTAACAGATGTCATGCATAGACCGGGTAGAAGTCTTGATTGTTGAAATAGCATTATTGTGTCCCTTGCAATATCAATATGAGACCCATATGTGGGGTAATTGGTCCCAATTATCCTTGCTGCCTTGGGGATATGGCGGGGTGATGAATTGCCTAAGTTCGGATCTCTTTTTATTTTCTCTGGGTTAAGTATCCATCATTCATTTCATATTCCCTTTCCTTCCCTTCCTCCTTTCCCTTCCCATCTCTCTCTGATATTTTTGGTCTGTTATGCAGCCCAAATATTTGCCAAGTTTCATCAAGTAAGGAACTTGCTCAAACTTTTGCATTGCTCTCATGCCTACCAATGCATGTACATCGGTCAAATCATCCTAAGTCCTTTTCTTCATCATGTTTATTAGGAAACAGCAGGAAACTGGTGCAAGCATAGTTACCGGAACTCGGTATGTTAAAGGTGGGGGTGTGCATGGATGGAATCTCATGCGTAAACTCACTAGCAGGGGGGCCAACGTGCTAGCTCAGACATTTCTATGGCCTGGAGTATCTGATTTAACTGGATCTTTCCGGTAGGTGTCTAGAATATATTGTATGTATTTATATTTGTATTCATATTTGTATTTGTTGTCTTTCTTGTTGTCTTTGAATATCTGAAAGGCCTTTTTCCCTATATTTATTTATAGTTGTATCCCTATCTTTGCTTTTATTTTAGTATATTATATGTATTTCTATTTGGGTTCATTGACCGCTGACCCCAACTGGTTTGGGATAAAGGTGATGTTGATGTTGAATGATGGAGCTAATAGTATGTTTATATTTTCCAAGTCTTTATAGGAAATCAGTTCTTGAAGATCTTATTAGCTCCTGCGTCAGCAAGGGCTATGTGTTCCAGATGGAGATGATTGTTCGGGCCTCTAGAAAGCAATATCATATTGAGGAGGTACTTTATACAGATACCTTACTTATTTGAACGATAAAATGAGGCTTTTTTTTTATATGAAAAGAAGTGTGCCTCCTCTTAAAGCATAAGCTAGCTGTCTGATCCGTTACCTACTATACGTGTAGTATTCAATTCGAAGGTTTCACTTTTGTCCACTTATACTGTTTGACATTTGAAGTTTGGAAGTTCGAACGATGCATGTATTACTGACACCTTTCTTGTATTGAGGAACACATCATCTCCATGCCTTCTCATCCTTGTCTTTGTTGCGTTGTTGTCATGCACGGTTAGTTGTTATAGCCATAACTTAATCCAAATTGGGATATATCTGCCAAGCTATTCAAGTAAATTGCATGGCTCCATTTCATGTCTATATTACCTCTTCTGATTCGTGTTTCAACTAATCTGCAGGTTCCTATTACATTTGTTGACAGAGTATTTGGAAGTTCAAAGCTTGGGGGATCTGAAATTGTTGAATATCTGAAAGGCCTTGCATATCTACTGGTCACAACATGAATTTGAAGATCATCTTCTTTAGCATATTAGTTCACTAACTTTCCATGATACAAATTAGTTAAGGTTATAGACGAGGTCTTGCGGCAGTTGCTGCTTTATACTCTCTCCTGTTGCTTGGGTTTTTTCAAGGCGACCATGTATATTTCAGATGGGTTACTCAACAGAAGCATGACTTTATGCACTAAACATAGTGATGAAATTGATGACTGTTAAAAGTTGCGGGCTTAGCAATTGTTTTGGGTCCATGTATTATGAGCATTCTTGCGGTACTAACGTTTCATTGGATCAACGACAGAGGAAGGGAAGATTACCTGCGCTGTTGCAGTCTGCTTTCTCCTTATATTGTCACTGTTTTGTCCCTTGGTCATGGTTTACACCAGTGTAATGAAAGGGTAATGAAAGGTGGACAGAGAAAGAAACAGTTTGATTCTGATCACCAGTCAGCAGTGGATAGCTCGTCATTCATGTTACGCATCAAGTTTGTGCCTTTGCAGGTATAACATTCTATCTTGAACCCGCGGTTCTCTTGGCAATCATTATTCTATCGGGATGGAGTGAGCCTTTATAATCCTTGGTAACTTGTTTTCCACCCTATTCTCAAACTCCGAAACAGACGTAACATGAAATTAGCAGGTTGAACTGTTGATAGAGGATGGATGCTGGTGATGCATTGTGAAATAATGCGGAAGATTCTCCTTAGAACTTTTAATAGGAGCCACTATACCAAATGCCATTGATGGATACGCTGGTGAATTCTTGCAAGATCACATGAACTGGACACCCATACGATGCTGAATTAGCATCCCGATCAGTTAAATATTCTTGCATATCGCAAATTTTATCATGTCCATGAAATTAACAGTGCTGAATTGGCAACTGGTACATTGCCACTTTTGGGTATCTATTGTGAGCACGTGCATAAGGATACCAATTAAGGATATGGTTCATCCTGACTGACTCCATCAATTAACTAAGCAAGCAATGCCATTAACCTAGTTGGTATTTGTACATTAGTCTTGCGCAGTAGATCACTCTCTCGTACGAGATTGTAGAATGCATATGCATACTTTGGATTCCCACCTTAAGGAATTGTCGAATCAAAGCAATGTATTGATTTGGACACTCCAGCGAAATTCAAGTATGAGAAGGACAAAGCCTATGAATGCGTCATAAAGGTCTGTCATACGTGCAGACCCCAGGAAAGATGACAGGATGATGACAGGATTATAGAAGAAATGATCCATCAACTTTGGTTTAATATGTAATGTGATTATGAAATTTTTTTACCTAGGTAATGTTGAACTTTGGCATATTCTGTAGTGTCGTCCTAGTAGATGTTTTAAAGTAGTTTTTAAGCTATATGACAATATTTAAAAGTTTAGAGATGATATTAAATTTTGGGTTAAAGTTCAAAGATCACATTAAATAAATTAAAAGTTCATGGACATTATTGTATGTTGGACTAAATTTCAGGGTCATTTGTGTTATCTTCCTCGCTCAATGCCTGAATTCAAACCACCGACGCTTGCTTGTACCTTGAAGCTTAAGGCCACCTCCAAAGGTATGGATCTGCGTACATTGGGTAATTAACTGGTGCTAAGGCATGGAAGAAGTACCACACTTGATGGAACATTAGTTGGTTGCCAAATGAAGCCGCACAACTTCTGACCCCAAAAATAAAATGAAATAAAATGAAGCCGCACAACCCAACGACATTTGAATAAAAGAAAAGAAAAGAAAAGAAAGCAAATTGTTGCTGTTTAAAGATTTAGGGAAGAATTGGCATAAACGTAATAGGTTTAAGATTCTTTTGATAATTTCCCTTCCTTAAAACAGCAGTAAGTTTCTATCTCTTTAAAATGATTCGACAAGAAAAATCAGGAAAATTGTCAAATCAATCTTAAACTTGTAGGACATATGACAATTGAGTTCTCAACTTGTTATTTTTGCCAATCTAGTTCTAAATCTTTGTGTGAAACTTCACCAAAGTCCTTCCATTCATTATTTATGTATGTATTTAGGAATCATTGTTGTGGCGACGGGCCATATAAGACGGCCGGTAATGACTAGACTACCACGTCAACGATTTCACGTGAAAATTGATTTGAATGACTATATTGAAAATTCGCACAAATGTTTGGGAGTATATTGGCAAAATTAAAATATTTAGAATTAAATTGTTATCCGACAATATATTGAGGAATGCATGAGATTCTTGACACTTTAATAAACTTAAAAAAATGTCTCGTCTAGATTTACTAGTTAACTTTCCCTGTCGTAGTGTCATTTAGACTGAATTAGTCGTAACATGAACAATGTGCCAATTTCATAAGTTATCCTGATGGGTCGTCATTTACGATGATTGGATGGTAACTTACCTTTATGGGTAATAAGTCTCCTAAATTTGTTTCGCAATATCGACAACATCTATAATTAGTAATATATAGAATTTGATAATGTAACCCTCTATAAATTAATCTCAAACTATCATCCTTTAAAAAAAAATTTGGTAACTTTCCTTAAAGAGTATTTTTTTTTTACCTTATTGGAAATTATTTGCCTCAGAAGAAGTACGTGCTGGGTTTTAAGGATCGGCGACTTACCTTTATAAATCGCAGTTAGTCTTTAATTCACCGTAAAGTCGATTGCGCATACAGTTCATAACTCGTTTTTATGGCTGGTGATTTAGCAAAGCACTTAGTAAGGGGAATCGATAACTAAATTTTATTAAAAAAGCTTTTGCTTTTGTAAATTTCCTTTTTGTACATAAGGAGCTAAATTTCCTCTGGTAATCAAAGATTAGAGTTCGAGAATTACCTGTAAACATCGTAAATCACGTATTCGATGCTAAGTTTTTTTTTTTTGGCCCTAGTAATATTGCATGGAGAATCATAAATGACAAATGAAAATTTGTAATTTTTTGAGAAAATTTCAAAAAAGGATTTGATGTGGATCTTATTTCAAATAAGAGCATGAAGTACTTAAATTGTTCCAAAGAAAAGCCTAGATAAAAGGTATTTTCATCCTCCAAAATTTTCTCTTTTTCTGTTTTTCTATTTGCCTTTTATTTTTCTGATTTTTCCCCCCTTCCCGCCCTAGGCTATGGTCGGCTTCAGATAACGGAGCTCGCGGTGGTGTTTGGTGCTCGCGGTGGTTGATTCAATGTGGCCGGAATTGGTGCATGCTAGTTGCCGCTCTCAACGATGACCCTAACTTTCAATCAGGATGTGGGAAGTAAGGCAAGAAATTGGAGCTCAGATTTGGACAGAACCTGTAGAACGAACACCATCGTGAACAATAGCTCCCTCTTTTTTTTCCTTTGTTTTTTTCCCTTAATTTTGCAGGCCGGCTAGAGCATCAGCGAGGGTTGGGTAGCCTCACCTGAGGTCGTTGAGGCGAGGCCGCCCTCGACAGTAGCAAGGGACAGCCTCTCCCTGCCCAGGCGCGGCAGGCGAGGCGAGCTCTCGCGACGTCTGGGGCGCCTCATTTTTGTGTGAATTCAAATGAAAAGCAAGTGAACTAGGAGATTCGAATGAGGTTTCTCAAAATCGCGTTGATTCAAAAGTTCAATTTGCCAAAATCAAAGCATTCGTGAAAGGAATTGCAAGTCAAGCCAAGGAATTCATGGAAGAAGATGACGAGGGGGAGAAGGATAGAGAATTTTGTGTCTGAAGGATGAAGTATTTGACGCTAAGTTCTAGCACTGAGGTGTAAAATAATGTGACCCACATAATATTATTATTGATGATTTAATGATTTAATAAATGCTAAAATCTATTGGTTATAAAAGGATATAACCGAAAAGGTGTGAATTTAATTTGCTTTGATGGAAGGCATTTTTGAAGAGGCAGCTCTTGGATAATATTATCTTTTAAAAGGAAATCTGGTCCTCTCTCTAACCGACTGAACGATAACGACGTTTATGAAACATACGTCAGTTGAGTTGTTCTCTCTCCATCAGAGTACAACATAAAGAACAGAGAGTTAGGGGAGAGAAATTAGATCCTTCATCGTCTATATCTTCTGACGCAACAATCAACGTTTGAAGAATCGCGATGGACAAAGGTATGCCTTCATCTTATTGTTCGTAAAAATCATGAAGATCAACGATTACTGTAATGATGAAATTCCGCTTAAATTCTATGTGTTTCCGCATAAATGTATTGCGTGGATTTGCTCACAGTTGGTATCAGACCTTGGTTTATGATCTCATGATTTTTCGATAATGCTTGTATGAAGTTTCTAAGCATATAGGGAGTGCTTGTTGAATATTCGTTGAATGAATTTTGGGGTTTTCTAAATGAATTGATAAATTCGGATCAATTTTGGTCTTAAAGAGAAAACACCAATTCCGACCAAATTCCGTCCACCCACCACCCAAAATTCATCCAGTAGGATCTTATCGCCATTGGCAACAAAAGCCCTAAGTTTGTTCGGCTTTACGGTAATCGCCGGTGGCGAATTGGACAAAGAAAGTTTCGGTGGTTAGGGTTTCTGTATGACTGGTTTTTGCTTGATGACAAAGTCAATTTCTTGGCCATATTTGTAAAATAAAGGACATGTGTGGTTGTGCGGGAATGGTCTTCAAAACCCATCAATTAATTTGGATGGAGAAAGGCCATCAGAGAAGACCCAGGGGAAGAAGAGAATTCGTCGTTGTTGCGCGAAGAAGAAAGGGTGGGTTTTCCGCTTTTGCCCTTGCATTGTTTGTCTTTTTCCGTATTTTGTCTTTTTCTCTGTTTTGTCTTTTCCGAAAATTACAGTTTTGCCCCAGTTTCGTCCTTTTGCGAAAATTACAGTTTTGTCCATATTTTGTCCTTTAGTGACCACATTACTATTTTGCCCTTGGGTGCATAAATTTACTATTTTGCCATTGAATGTTGAATTTACGATTTTATCCTTGGGCACATGAATTTAATTAAAAAAATTGTTTGTTAGTCACCAAAGTGGCCAAACGTTAAGTTTCTTTAGTTTTTGAAATTCATAGTATTTTTTAATCAATTATCCCTGATTATCTGATGCTACGATTGAAATTGATATGTTAAATATCTTATTGGTATCATGGATATATTGAAGTTCATTTATTATAAGAACTTCGGGATTAACCCAAAGGTTAATTAATTTCTTATAATTTATGAACATAATGGTTGGTAATTCATGTCTTATTATATTTATTTGTATATCCAAAGATAGCAAATAAATTTTAATGAGATATATTTGTAATTCCCAAATAAATGATATTAGCATCATTATGGTTATTATGATTGTGTGTAATAGGATTTACCAAAGGAGAACTATGATTTACATGTATTGTTTGAATTGAATCTAATTATGTGATATTCTCAAAGCATTAATGTATGAGTATTTTTTTTTCTTGCATATTTGCAGTATCTGTACCTGTTTCTCTTCATTCGCACGCTTCGTCTGTTCCATTATTCAATGGAATGAATTTCTTTGATTGGAGTGAACAAGTCTAGTTTCACCTAGGTGTTTTGGACCTTGATTTAGCACTTCAAGTTGAAAATCCAACTGCTATTACTGACGAGAGTAGCATTGATGGGATATCTTTTCATAAAGCTTGGGAAAGATTGAACAGACTAAGCTTAATGTTCATGCGAATAACAGTAACGAATAACTTAAAGACCTCTCTTCCCAAAACTGACAATGCTAAGGAATTTATGAAGTTTGTGGAAGAGCGTTCTCAAACAGCTGACAAGTCACTTGCTAGTACATTAATGAGCACTTTGACCACCATGAAATATGATGGTTCTCGTACCATGCATGAGCATGTACTTGAGATGACGAACTTAGCAGCAAAGTTAAGGACTTTGGGAATGAATGTGGATGAGTACTTTTTAGTACAGTTCATTCTTAATTTCTTGCCTCATGAGCAATATTGGCCATTTCAAATGAATTACAACACTATAAAAGATAAGTGGAATGTAAATGAATTGGCCAGTATGCTTGTTCAAGAGGAAACAAGGATAAAGAATCAAAAGGCTCATTCTGTTCATTTCTTAAGTCATCAAGAGACTGAAAAGAATTCCAAGAGGAAAGGTGGGAAAGGTAGAAAGAGCAAGAAGAAAGGATTACACATCTTGAATAGGTCTTCTATGACTTCTCAAATTCACAAGAAGGAGCACAATCTTATTAAGTGTCACTTTTGTAATAAAAGTGGACACTTGAAGAAAGATTGTCTAAAGCGTAAGGCTTGGTTTGAAAAGAAAGGTAAGCCTTGTGCTTTAGTATGTTTTGAATCAAACTTTACTGAAGTTCCTCGCAATACTTGGTGGATTGATTCGGGTGCTACCACCCATGTTTCCAATACGATGCAGGGATTCCATACGATCCAAGCTTTAAAGCCAAATGAGAACTATGTATACACAGGAAATAGAAACAAAGCTCCAGTTGAAGGCATTGGCACTTATCGTTTACTTTTAGAAACTGGGCATTATTTAGATTTGTTTCGAACCCTTTATGTACCTACGTTCTCCCGCAATTTAGTGTCTTTGCCAAAACTTGATATATCGGGTTTTTCTTTTAAGTTTGGTTGTGGATCTTTCAGTTTGTTTAAAAATGACAATCTTATTGGAAATGGAATTTTATGTGATGGTCTGTACAAGTTTAAAGTTGATAATGCATTCGTTGAGACCATAATGACCTTGCATCATAATGTTGGCACTAAACGCAGTTTAGTGAATGAGAATTTTGCTTACTTGTGGCATAAACGTTTAGGTCACATATCCAAAGAAAGGATGCAAAGATTAGTAAAGAATGAAATTCTTCCAAATTTGGATTTCACTGACCTTAGAGTGTGTATTGATTGTATTAAAGGTAAACAAACAAAACATATCAAGAAGGGTGCCACAAGAAGCACAAAGCTTCTTGAAATTATACATATTGATATATGTGGTCCTTTTGATATTCCATCTTTTGGTGGAGAAAGTTATTTTATCACCTTTATTGATGATTTTCATGTTATGGTTACATTTATCTACTACATGATAAATCTCAATCTGTGAATGCACTCGAGGTGTATATTAAAGAGGTTGAGAGACAATTAGATAAAAAGGTGAAAATAGTAAGGTCAGATAGAGGTGGTGAATATTATGGAAAGTATGATGAATCAGGACAATGTCCAGGTCCATTTGCTAAATTCCTTGAAAGACATGGTATTTGTGATCAATACACAATGACAAGTACACCACAATAGAATGGTGTAGCAGAAAGACGTAATTGTACTCTAATGGAAATGGTTAGAAGTATGATGAGTCATTCATCTTTACCCTTATCTTTGTGGATGCATGCATTAAAAACTTCTATGTACTTATTAAACAGGGTTCCTAGTAAAGCAGTTCCAAAGACTCCCTTTGAACTGTGGACAGGTAGGAAACCTAGTTTACGACACCTACATGTTTGGAGTTGTCCAGCAGAAGTACGTATTTACAATCCACATGAAAAGAAATTGGATTTAAGAACGACCGGTGGTTATTTCATTGGTTATGTAGAGAAATCCAAAGGGTATAGATTTTACTGTCCTAATCATGGTACGAGAATTGTTGAATCTGGAAACGCTAAGTTCATTGAGAATGGCGACATCAGTGGGAGTGAAAGAATGCGTGATGCTTGCATTCAAGAAGTTAGGGTGGATGTTCCTTTACCCATAACTTCTAAAATTGTTGTTCCTGATATTATTGTTCCACCAAACAATAATCAAGAACAACAAATAAATGATCAAAATCCCCATAATGAACATGTTAACAAAGAACCTACTACTACAGTAGTTGAGCCACAAGAAATAGCATTAAGAAGATCTCAAAGAAATAAAAAGTCAGCTATTTCTGATGACTACGTGGTTTATCTACAAGAGTCAGAAATTAACTTAGGAATTGGTAATGATCCAGGTTCATTTTCACACGCCATGGAATGTGGTGATTCTGCAAAGTGGTTTGATGCCATGAAAGAAGAGTTAAAATCTATGGATCAGAATTAAGTCTGGGATATTGTTGAGTTACCTAAAGCATGTAAAGGGGTCGGGTGTAAATGGGTCTTTAAGACCAAATGCGACTCAAAAGGTGATATCGAACGATATAAGGCCAGACTAGTTGCTAAAGGTTTTACTCAAAAGGAAGGCATTAATTGTAAGGAGACTTTTTCACCAGTTTCTAAGAAAGACTCACTTAGAATCATTTTGGCTTTGGTGGCTCATTATGATTTAGAGTTACACAAAATGGATGTGAAAACTGCCTTTTTTAATGGAAATTTAGAGGAAGAGGTTTATATGGACCAACACGAAGGCTTTTCAGTTAAAGGAAAAGAACACATGGTATGTAAATTAAAGAAATTATTATATGGACTTAAACAAGCTTCCCGACAATGGTATCTCAAGTTCAATGATACCATAACCTCTTTTGGATTTAATGAAAACACCGTTGATCGGTGTATATATATGAAGATCAGTGAGAGCAAGTTTATTTTTCTAGTTCTGTATGTTGATGACATTTTAGTTGTTGCTAATGATCTTGGTTTGTTACATGAAACCAAGAAATTTCTCTCAAAGAATTTTGAAATGAAAAATATGGGTGAGGCAACATATGTGATAGGAATAGAAATATTCCGTGATAGATCACAAGAATTGTTAGGGTTGTCTCAAAAGGCTTATATTAATAAAATTCTAGAGAGATTCAATATGGACAAATATTCAGCTGGAATAGTTCCAATCCAGAAATGGGACAAATTTAGCATTATGCAATGTCCGAAAACTGAATTGGAACGACAGCAAATGAAAAATATTCCTTACGCATCTGTTGTTGGGAGCTTAATGTATGCTTAGACTTGTACCAGACCAGACATTAGCTTTGCTGTTGGAATGCTGGACAGGTATCAAAGTAATCCAGGATTGGATCACTGGAAAGCTGCAAAGAAAGTTCTTAGATACTTGCAAGGAACGAAGGATTATATGCTCACTTATAAAAGATCCAATCAGCTTGAGGTAATTGGGTATTCAGATTCAGATTTAGCCGGGTGTGCCGACACAAGGAAATCAACATTTGGTTATCTGTTCCTTTTGGCTGGAGGCGTAATTTCATGGAAAAGTGCAAAGCAGTCAGTTATTGCTGCATCCACTATGGAAGCTGAATTTGTGGCATACTTTGAGGCCACTGTTCATGGTTTGTGGCTGTGGAACTTTATTTCAGGGCTTGTAATTGTTGACAGTATTGCCAAGCCGCTGAAAATTTATTGTGATAATTCTGCAGCAGTTTTCTTCTCTAAGAACGACAAGTATTCTAAGAGTGCTAAGTATATGGAAATCAAATACTTGTCTGTCAAAGAAGAAGTTCAGAAACAGAGAGTGTTAATTGAGCATATTAGCACCAATCTTATGATTGCAGATCCATTAACAAAAGGACTGCCGCCCAAAACATTTAATGAACATGTTGAAAGAATGGGCATTATTAGACGTCAGTGATGATATTGTATTATGACTGTATTAATTTTTATGTATTTGACACTCTGAGCTCATTTATGTATGTTTCTGATATCCTGTTTTCTACTTAGTATACATAATGAAAGTAGATGAATGTTTGATAGGATAGTCTCTAATAGAGACATTATAGTTGGACTATTGCTATATTTCTTATTTATGAATCATGATAAGTAGAGAGCTATAGTTGTAGTACATAGAAGGGACTGTGTCGATAGATGACACACAACCGCTATGACTCACATTAGTCTTCTTTTACTTTTCGTGATTATTGTATCATAACCAATTGAAGGAAAAGTTTTAGCATAATATTTTATGCACATTATGGTTCTATTAAATCATGAAAGGAATGTCATATGGGTCAAGTGGGAGAATGTAAAATAATGTGACCCACATGATATTATTATTGATAATTTAATGATTTAATAAATGCTAAAATCTATTGGTTATAAAAGGATATAACCGAAAAGGTGCGAATTTAATTTGCTTTGATGGAAGGCATTTTTGAAGAGGTACCTCTTGGATAATATTATCTTTTAAAAGAAAATCTGGTCCTCTTTCCAACCGACTGAACGATAACGACGCTTATGAAACAGACGTCAGTTGAGTTGTTCTCTCTCCATCAGGGTACAACGTAAAGAACAGAGGGTTAGGGGAGAGAAATCAGATCCTTCATCGTCTACATCTTCTGACGTAACAATCAATGTTTAAAGAATCGCGATGGACAAAGGTATGCTTTCATCTTATTGTTCGTGAAAA
The DNA here is from genome assembly GCA_016432845.1 of Psidium guajava. Lineage (NCBI taxonomy): Eukaryota > Viridiplantae > Streptophyta > Magnoliopsida > Myrtales > Myrtaceae > Psidium > Psidium guajava. The sequence goes on from CM028226.1 coordinate 37,595,170, forward strand.
TAATGAAGATCAATGATTACTGTGATGATGAAAATCCGCTTAAATTCTACGTGTTTCCGCATAAATGTATTGCGTGGATTTGCTTACATGAGGAAGATGGTGAAGATCAAGAGGCGGAGAGCGATCACGGCGTCCATGGAGCTCGAGAAGGAGTGGATTGCGGCCATGTCGGTGGCGAATGAAGTGATGTCCTTGATACTATGACTGCAGAGTGAGGAGCTCGATTGAGATGAGAGCCAATCAAGACCTTCGGCCGGTGGAGCACAAGTAACAGTACGACTGGGAAGTGATCGAGCTGCTCTTGTGGATGGCAATGAGCCACGACTCGCGGAGGAAGGCATTAGAAGGTCATTGAAAGTCGGGTAGGCGGGGGGGGGGGGGCAGCTGAGGATGCTGGCGGGCAATGAGGGCTCTAGCGGCGTTGAAGGTGAGAGTTGTTCGGCAGTGGTTCAGAAAGAGCACTAGTGATACAGATATGAGGAATGGAGACAAGGGCGTGGAAGAAGAAGAGTAGGCATGGCCACGGTCTGATTTGGGCTCGAAACCGGCCCAGTCAAAACTCAAAATCGGTTCGTTGATTGGTTTGGAATCAGAAGCTGCGTGGCCATAAGGGTCCGGTTTTGGCGGTGCAAAATCATCGATTCGGAGCCGTTGGAATTCCAACATTAGAAAAAAATATTAAAAATGTACGATACAATTTTATAAATACCCCCTCAATCTTTCATTTGTTCACACAAATTCTCTTTTTATCTCAATTCTCTCTAACTCTCAATTTTTTCAAATTTTCTCTAACTCTCATGTATCAATTACATTCTAAATTCTCTAATTTTTAATTTTAATTAATTACTTAAAATCTTCTTTAACAACTTCCTATTTCAAATTCTTTTTCATACCCTATAATGTACCTATATTTTTTAAATAACCAAAAAAAAAAAGAAGAAGAAGAAGTGGAAGTAAAGCTAGTGACAGAGGTAAGAGCACATGGGAGAATCAAGGAGCAAGTCTACACGTAAGGGAGTCTTCATCCTCTTATTGGTGCCGAAACAAAGGAGTGGGAGTGTCGCGACCTAAAATTCATTTTTTAGGTTAATGGATTACCAGATTAATTGATTAAATTAACTAACCTAGTTCGAGCTCTCCCAAGCTCTACCAAATCGCGACTTTGGTTTTTTGTTCAAATGGTTTTAAAATTTGGAGTCGCCACTAATCATTTTTTGTAGGTTGATTAGAAACCTAAGTAAATTAGCGGGAGAACTAAATTACTTCTACGAACCAGAGATTATGAGTTCGGGGATTTGGTTACACTAGTTAATTAAAACTAATGCCCTTTCGGTACCTCAATTTCATGGATATCCTAATTTGGCAACTCAGGCTTGATTTATTCCTAAGGCTCTAGTGGAGTGTTCTCTTTTTGTATTTTAATTTTTTTAAATGGAATATATGTGAGTGACATTTTTTTTGGCATTTTCAAAATATTAAGTATTTCCCTGAAGCCGAAAGAGGGAGTGAATTAACGACTTCTGTGCAGTGCTGCGAGCTACTCATTTTGGGGTTTAGTGATTCAAAAATTAAATTACAGGAAGGAAATAACAATAAATAAAGACCACCAATGGATAGCTCAGCCTTGGCTTAGCCCTCTCCTTTGGGGTTTAAGGTGCAGGAATTTAAATTGCAGAAATTTAAAATGACCTCCAATGAGCGGGCTCTGCCCTTCACATTCTAGAGTTTAAATTTTTTAAAATAAAACGAATTGATTTGACAATTCGGGCCGAAATCCATCGACGGATCAATTGAAAATTTAATGGGCACTCAAGAGCTCGTCAGCACCAATTTTACACCTCCATGGGATTTACCGTTGATTTGGAGTTGTATTTTGCCTGACATAAAAATATGGAGAAATGGAGTAAATATGATTTAATTCACATTAAAAATTAGAACAATGAAAGAGGCACTTAGCTTCAATGGCATTATGAGAAGTGCTTGATGGATATAATTGGTTCATGCCTGAAATCAAATATGGGGAAATGGGAGAAGAGTAGAAAATTTGAGCTAGTTTATACTAAAAAATAAATAGAGTAGATGGACACTTAACTTCAAATCTGGGATGAATTATTGATTTATGTTGATCGATGAAGAAATTGATAATGATAACCCTCTAGCTTTAAACTCCATTTATCTTCAAAATTCTCTCTCTCTTTTTGGTATTTTCTTTCTCTCAAATTTTTCTTCAATCTCCCAAAACCCTCTCAAACATCCAAAATTTTCTCTCCAAAAAATTCCCATCTCAAGCTCACTTTTTCTTCCTTTTATAAACCACTCATCTATCTCCTATTCTAATTTCTCCACTAACTTTTCTTCATTTTCATCTTCCCTTCTCCATTTCTACCTCACATTCTAATTTCTCCACTGACTCTTCTTCATATTCATTTTCTCTTCTCCATATCTATCTCCCATTCTACTAACTCTTCTTCATCTCCATCTTCCCTTCTCTATTCTCATCTTATTTTTTTTTTTATCTTCTCTTCTCCATCTCCTCTTCTCCATCTTCCCATCTTCATCTCCTCTTCTCCATCTTCCCTTCTCTATTCTAATTTCTCCACTAACTCTTCCTTTTGTTATTTACAAAATAATCCCTCAAGTGTTAGGTATTTGTACTCTAGTCCATGAGATTTTAAGTATTTACAATTCAGTCCCTGGAGAAATATTTCTTTAAGTCCAAATCTCCTCACAATTTTCGACACACCTATCCCATGTTGAATTTAAGCTCATTTCTTGCTATTGAAAATAATGCAAAATTTAATTAAAGCCATGTTTGTAAAATTGAGTCATTCTGGGTATAATTGGGCCAAGATGAAAATTTGGAATATTAAAGAATAATGTCACAACTCCTAAAAGTGCAAAAATCGAAAATTACAAAGTTAAAATGAATTTTCTATATTTTTTTAATTAATCTGAAAATGGGATAAACAAAGTAATTCTTGATTTCAAACTAATTTTTACAGATTTTCTTTGGCCGAAATGAAGAGAAAATTAAAACCAAAATATTGACTATTTTTACATATTTTTGTGGCCTCAAATGCAATTTTATTTTCAAATATTTACCTAATTTCTGAAAAATATTAAAAAATAAAAAAAATATGAAAAATTATTTTTGGCCAAAATTGGTTCCCTAGACTTGACCAAGGTCCCCAAAGTTGATTTTTCAATTTTGTGAATTTTTATGGATTTTCTATTAAATTTTGAAAGTAAAAATACCAAAAAATACTGAAAATATGGAAAATCATGTTTTGGTCAAAATTGGTTCCCTAGGCTAGGCCAAGGTCCCCAAAGTTGATTTTTCAATTTTATGAATTTTTATGGATTTTCTATTAATTTTAAAAGAGAAAACATGATTAAAAATCAGGTGTCAACAGGAGGGTACATCTTTATGATGCTACGGACGACTATTCGAAATCCAAGGGGTAAACTTGGACTCGGATAGGATAGGATTGTGCGTGCCGGGCCCTTCGGGTGTCCTATTTTGGATGAGTTTTTCGTACCTCCAACAAGACGACTTCATGAAGGTTGAAAAATTTGAAGAAGGTAAAAAAATGTATAAATTAATTTGTAAATATTGTGATAAAAGATACAAATATATAGGTTGTTAATAATATAGAAAATTTAATTGGCATGTTAGATTGAGACATCCAACTAGAGTAGAAATTGATAACAACCAATAACAAATTTCTGAGTACACCAATCTTCATACTTCTCCTTTATTTCGTGATAATGAAAATATCTATAAAGAAGAGTTAGGTAAATTTATTTCCATTGAATATTTATCATTTAGTTTTGGTGAAAGATTTGATTTTAATCAATTTAGATAAAATGCATGTACTCAATAAGCAAAATATGTTTCTAGAAATACACTTAAACGCGAAATTAAAAATCTTTATAAATAAGAAAAAAAGTTTTAAAACCTTTTTTTAATGAATTTTAATGGACGTGTGCATATATGTAGTGATATTTGGAGTGATTATTGGTAAGCTAATTCTTAAATAGGTATAACATGTCATTAAATAGATGATGATTGGAATATTCAAAAAAGAGTTATTGCATTTAGAATTTTTGATGATAGGCATACAACAAATAATATTTATAGATAAATTATGTAAATTTTAGAAGAATATTATTTGTTTAATAAATTTTTTTCAATTGATTTTGATAATACCGCGGTAAATACTGCTTTAGTTATTGAATTGGAAAAGATTTGTAAACCTGTTTTTGGTAGATACTTTTTTCACATTAGATGTACTTATTATGTTTTAAATTTATATATATAAGATGGTTTAAAAAATCTTAATATTTTTCTCAACCCGATAAAACTAGCAATTTGATTTTTATGTAAATATCCCCAAAATAATGAAAGAATGGTTAAAATTTTGAAGAGCAAATGGAAAAAAGGCCAAAAAAGATTTTCAAGAGATGTTACAAATCGTTGAAAAACTACTTACGACTTGCCTTATGAATTATTTGCATACAAAAATTTATTATATACATTTATTTTACATAATGTATCTCAAATTAATTTATACCCACAAGAATGGAATAGTTGTAAATTTTTTTAATATTTTAAAAGTTTGTAATAATACAACTTATACTTTTTTCGTTGTTTATTATTCTATTACGCATTTATTTTTTAATAGAATGTGTTAATATTATTGGAGTTTTTGAAGAAAATAAGAATGATGAGAATTTAGGTGATACTATCAAAATAATGCGAGCAAAAAGGTTACATTATTATGGGGAAATTTCTATTATTTATTTAGTTGCTTGTGTTTTTTTTATCTATATTATAAATTAGATGGTTTATGTGATCATGTGAATAAGTATTATGAATGTTTACATTTAATTGATATAGTAAATATTAGAAGTATACAAATAATGGTTAAAAACGTAATAATAGAATTATTTAATGAATGCATATAATCTATATGATAGTGGAAATGGATCTTCTCAATCTAGTGACTTACAAAGTGAGAAAAAAAGATAAAATTAGTAGAGGGTGCCAACTTTTATTGTATAGGCAAAAAAGAAAAAAGGAAGTAATTCTAAAATAGAGAGCTATCTAATCGTTTTTTTATAACCGAGGTGTTCGCGCGGTCGGCGAGCTTGTGCTCAAACCAGCGGTGAAGCACGATTAGTCATCGGGAGGACCCGCAGACCCCGAAACCACGGACCCTCAGTTAAGTCACCTAGCATCGAGAAGTTTTGAACCCATGACCTCTTGTGAAAGAAATTGAGCGCAAACCAACTCGGCTATCAGATGATAGGTATCTAACCGTTTCTTTTGAGTTCGATAAATTTCAAGAAAGCACAAATTTCATAATATTAAATTGGTGGAAGATGCGTTTCAGCAAATACCAAATTCTTACTTTGATTGCAATACAATTTTAGCAACCCCCTATTTAACAATTATGGTAGAATAAACATTTAGCACCGGAGGTAATATTTTGAATGAACGACGTTCAAGATTAACTCTCGAATTGGTGGAGTTTCAAGCTTGTGTTGATGATTGGACAAAGGCTCAATATAGACAATAAGAAATAAATTGCAATAATGAAACTAAATTTTTTGATAACGGAGATATCATCGCCACTGGTACAGGAATGGTCGATGATTAAGATGAGATAAGTATGGAGTTTTCAAAGATAAAATGACTATACGAGTTTTGATTTTTCTATCCCTAAAAAGGTTTATAGGTACTTAATAATAAATCACTAAGTTCAAACTCCCTCCCCCTTTTTCCCCTCAAATTTGATTATAATTTTTATTTGATAATACATTATTTCATAATTTATTATTTTTTTATTTCATAATTTATTATTTGATAATTTGATTACAAATTTATTACAAATCTATCACAATTTAATTTTTAAGCTAAAAAACCTTTTGACAAAAAAAATCAAAAAAGCGATTTGGAATTGTCGATTTGGCAGAATCGACCCGAAACCTTCGATCTCGATTGCTCCAAATTTTGAGTTGGAACCGTCGGTTCCAGAATCGCGGCCATGCAAAAGAAGCGTAGGAAAAATCCAAAGGACAAAAGAGAAAAAAAGAAATAATAAATAATAAATTAAAAAGACAAAACTACCCTTATGTGAAATAAATATGATATTTCAGATCAGATTCTTATTTAAAATAAGATTAATTTAATATTCTTATTTGAGAAGACGGTCTGGTTTGAAATTTTTCCTTACTTTTTTGTTACGTAATGATATTTTCGTTTTCGCATCATCTCAAAAGGACGAGTCTTCGGCTCGCGTTCGACCCGTGTGACTGTTTGGTCTAGATTATCCCAAGCTTCTCGCTTCTTGATCGCCATCGTCGTCATCTTCTCGTCCTCCTCCTCCTCCTCCTCCGACGCCTGACCCATGACGAACAAGAAGCAGGTGGAGGGGATGATCAGGTGCTCCGCGAACTACGTTCCCCTGACTCCCATCAGCTTCCTCGAGCGCTCGGCCGTGGTTTACCGGGACAGGCTCTCCGTCGTGTACGGGGACGTCCGGTACACGTGGGGGGAGACGCTCCGCCGGTGCGTCAAGCTCGCTTCCGCTCTCGACGGGCTGGGCGTCTCCCGCGGCGACGTGGTGAGTCCACTCCGCTCCCTTCTCCTCCCTATCGCTAGGTGAAAGTCAAGCGAGGTACCTCGGTCGAACCGTTCTTGCCTTTTCGGTTTGGATTCGTCTCTTTTGGCGCGTTGACGACGAGAGGTGACGATGATGAACTGTTCTTGGGATTCTGGTGATTGGATTGCTTCTCTCCTGTTTTGGATGTTGTGAGAAGTTTTGCGTCGACTTGATTAGGAGCTCAAGGCGATGAATCTTGTCTTCTATCTTTTGGGAGGAAATTGAGTGGTCCAATAAAGCGCACGATGAAGCATCTGTATGGTTTTTAATAGCTTAGTATGGAATCGGCTCATCCCTTGCTTTGGTCAAAACATTGCAGAAACAGGCCTCTTTGATCCGTGCTCTGTTCTCCGAAATTGCATCATTTCCCCATTGTAGTTATCATTATTTCATCATGACCTCCGAGATGTCCCTGGCCTGTCTTCCGAGATGTCCTAATCACCTTTTCCAGTTTTTGTTTCTCTTCAAGTGTTGGAGTTTACTTCTGCCTTGTACTTCCCAAACGAAGTGTGGAAAGAGGAAAAGCTTAAAACTTCAGTATCTGATTTAAGCTGCTAAGATGCATTTTCGTGGTGTACATCTTTGGATTTTAATAGTTCGACTAACACGGAGGTGATGGTCATTTAGTGTCTCTGACATTTTGGAATAGCCAATTATGTCACGGAATGGGGTTAAATTCATGGAGGAACATGTTTTCTCCTTGCCTCTTGGATCAAATATGGGCGGTTGAACAATCTACAGTTTTGTCAGTTGATATCGATCTTGGTAAGGGTTAGGGGTGAAGTAGTCTCATGCCACTGTCATTTATATCTATTCTTGGTTACTCCACACAGGTTCCTGTTAGATGTGCGTCTACCTAATTTTGTGGTCCACCTGGTCTGACCCTTCCTACATGCGGGGCCGGGAATTTAATTAGAACGATTCTTCGTTGTTAAATTCCCCTGCTTTACTCATCTGTTTAGTGAATTTTTTTCGTATCTTTTTGTTGTTGTCTAGTCTTTTACATAAGCGTGCTTAGCGTATCATATTCAGAGATCCTCTTTTGCCTGCCTTAGCCTCGATCTACTTGAACAGGTTGCTGCTTTGGTGCCAAATATTCCAGCCATGTACGAGCTACATTTTGGTGTTCCAATGGCAGGGGCAGTTCTTTGTACACTGAATATCCGCCATGATTCAGTGATGGTATCCAAGCTGCTAAAGCATTCCGAGGCAAAAATTGTTTTTGTGGACTGCCAGTTTCTTCATATTATGCTGGGAGCATTTGACATACTGTCAAAATCAATGATCAAAATACCTACTCTAATTGTAATCCAAGATGGTCCTGAAATATCTTCCAATATCAGCTACACGAATGCTACTTCCCAGCACATGGAATATGAACATCTCTTGGAATCTGGCAAACTTGATTTTAAGGTCAAGCGGCCGGAAGATGAATGGGATCCCATCTCTCTCAACTACACTTCGGGAACCACATCGAACCCAAAAGGCGTTATCTACAGCCACAGAGGTGCTTATCTGAATTCTCTAGCAGCAGCTCTTCTGAACGAGATGAATTCGATGCCCGTATATTTATGGTGCGTTCCCATGTTTCACTGCAACGGCTGGTGTCTCACTTGGGCTGTCGCAGCTCAGGGTGGGACAAACATTTGCTTGAGAAGTGTCACTGCAGAAGGCATATTTGAAAACGTGGCTCGGCATAAGGTGACTCACATGGGTGGTGCTCCCACTATTCTGAACATGATTATCAATGCGCCGGCGAGCGAACGGAAGTCGCTGCCTGGAAAGGTCATGGTAATGACTGGCGGGGCCCCGCCACCTCCGGAGGTCCTTTTCAGGATGGAAGCGCTAGGATTCGGGGTAACGCACGCCTACGGCTTGACAGAAACTTATGGGCCAGGAACAGTCTGCACTTGGAAACCAGAATGGGATTCTCTCCCCCCCGAAGCTCGTGCTAAGATCAAGTCTCGACAGGGACTGCACCACCTTGGCATGGAAGAAATTGATGTTAAAGATCCTGTCACGATGGAAAGTGTGCCGTCCGATGCTAAGGCCATGGGCGAGGTCATGTTCAGGGGCAACACTGTGATGAATGGATATCTGAAAGACACGAAAGCAACCGAGACTGCATTTAAGGGCGGGTGGTTCAGGAGTGGTGATATGGGCGTGAAGCACCCGGACGGTTACATAGAACTAAAAGATCGCGCCAAGGATATCATTATTTCAGGGGGAGAGAATATAAGCACGATCGAGGTGGAATCCACCTTGTTTGGTCATCCAGCTATACTCGAGGCGGCTGTCGTCGGGAGACCGGATGATTACTGGGGGGAAACTCCTTGCGCGTTCGTGAAGTTGAAGGATGGGTGCAAGGTTACCGAGGAGGAAATAATCAAGTATTGCCGGGATAAACTGCCGCACTTTATGGCGCCCAAGACTATTGTTTTCGCCGATCTTCCGAAGACTTCAACCGGGAAGACGCAGAAATTCATCCTTAGGGAGAAGGCCAAGGCCATGGGAAGCCTTCCTAGAAAATTGGGCAGCAAACTGTGAGCCATAATCTCCCAGTAACAGGTATTCTTTATTCTTGCTTCATTTTATTGTTGCAAGGAGCAGATATCTATAATTAAGCAATTGTTAGTTTAAGAGTGTGTTCATCAATTGTCCTTGATGTGTACTGCAACCGTGCTCAGGAGTTGAGTAAATTAAATGGAAATATTCGCCTGGACTCGTCTACATTTGACCGGTTACATCATAACCATTGATCATATAGTCCTATAAACCTCAAGTACGGGGGCTTATACGATGGACCGGGGTCGAGAGACAAGTATCTTCCCCCGTTCAAGGTGCTTCAAGTCCTTGGTGGGTAAACTGGTAACCAGACAGTTTTCAAAAATAGACAATCTCCAGAAACGCGCCCACTCCTCTTTAAGGCTTAACCTTTTGTCTGCCAGAGAAAAAAGTTGCCACCCCTTGTCAGCAACGAATTGATCTCCACTTTAATGTTCGACAAAATTGGGATGATAAGCTCTTTTCGAGGAAACGAGATGTCTTGATTGTCCGTGACGCCAACCCCCTGGTCGTGTCATTGATCGGCCATCAGTTTGTGGGCACGTGGAAATTGGAGTCGACCACCTCAATGACGAGCTTAAACTATTTTCAAATCTTGTCTCTTCATCATCGTCGTCCACAACACATCACGACACTGACCTGAATTGCGTGGTCACCAGAAACATGCCAAAGCAGTGAGTGCCGGGAGGCGACCGTCGGCACTGGAAACAGCGGTCTCATCCCGAGCGAGCACGGGAACGAGGAGGCTCTGACGCCAGCACTTTCTTCGTGGCTTGTGATGCCATCGGTGGCTTCTGGTCGCAGACCATCAAGTCCACCAAGCTCCAGACGCCCACGCAGTTCTTCGAAGTTCTCCGACTTCGGTGACGGAGAGCTTCCCCGACCAGGACCAGCAGTGGCGTGCCTCGACTCCTAAGCGGATCGCTTCGGGATTACGCCAGAGATCAGGTTCAACTGTAAGCTGACTGGGGGCAGATAGTTGGTGTTATGCCAAGCCAAAATATGCCGGTAAATTAGCAATAGCGTTATTTAGGGGTGAGCGGTTTCGGGTTCCGTACAGGTTTTATCTAGAACCTGGAACCTATTCATTTATACAAGTTCTTTATTTTGTGGAACCTGAAATCTACCTTGCATATCTTGAAACTTAGAACCTACCCTATCACAGGTTTTAGAGTCGGTTCCAGGTTCCACCTAGGCTTCACATGTATTCTTAGTTGAACGATTATAGTGAATAATCACATTTAATGACCATCACCTACTATTAAAATTCACTGACTACAATTCATATTTAGAGACGAAAAATATCAAACATTAACAAAGTAAAAGTAAAAGTCTTAATGATAAAGTGGTTCTGGATTATATACTCACATTGGATACCGCCAGATGACACAAAGACATATATCAAGAAAAAATATAAAAACTTGCTCGACATATATCAAGAAAAAATATAAAAACTTGCTCCAGAGTCCAGGTTCCAGTTCCAGGTTCCACTTATCTAGAACCTGAAATCTACCCGTCAGAACAGGTTCTTTAATTTTTGGAACCAGAAACCTATCCTCCATACCTTGGAATCTAGAACCGACCGGTCCTATAGGTCCGGTTCTTCAGGTTTCATGTTCTACCCTAGAACCATGCTCGCCCATAGCCTTGCTCGCCGCCAAATCTAAACAAAAAATTCACGTGCAAAGTACCAACATTGATTTATTCTTTTGATATTAAGGAAAAATATCACAAATAGTTCTTAATTATGCCCACAGTAATGCTATGTTCTATTTTTTTTTTTAAACTTGTCATCAAAAACATGTTCGAAAATGTTGTTCGGTTAGGGTTGATTGCTTTTCAATCCGGTCTGGTCTCATCTAGGAACTGAGAACCTGTTGACACCTGATTTTTAATCATTTTTTCTATTACTAAAGTAATAAAAAATCCATAAAAATTCATAAAATTGAAAAATCAACTTTGGGGACCTTAGCCAAGTCTAGGGAACCAATTTTGACCAAAAAATGATTTTTCATATTTTCGATATTTTTCGATATTTTGATTTTCAAAAATTCATAAAACAAAAATTAAGAAAATTGAGAAAATTTTGGAAAAATAACATTTGAGGCCAAACAAATACACAAAGATAGTTAATATTTTTATTTTAAATCTATTTTCATATTGGCCATCACCAATTCAGAAAAATCCAATTCGAGTCCCGTGTTTCTTCATGAGCATAATCTCGAATCGGGACTAAAAAAATTTAATTTGAGTCAACTTATTTTTAATTTTCATTTTTTATGAGTTGTGACATTGTCTTCTAATATTTTAATTTTCATCTTGGCCTAATTATACCCAGAATGACTCAATTTTGTAAAAGGGCTTTAATTAAATTCTGCATTATTATCAGCGGCAAGAAATGAGCTTAAATTTGACATGTGGTAAATTTTAGTGTGTCAAAAATTGTGAGGAGATTTAAACTCAAAGAAATATATTTTTTCAGGGACTGAATTGTAAATACTTAAAATTCAAGGACTAGAGTGCAAATACCTAACTCTTGAAGGATTATTTTACAAATAACAAAAAGAAGAGTTAGTGGATAAATTAGAATAGAGAAGGGAAGATGGAGAAGTGGAGATGAAGAAGAGAAGTTGGAGAAGAATGGATGGAGAAAATAAGATAAGAATAGAGAAGAGAAGATGGAGATGAAGAAGAGTTAGTGGAGAAATTAGAATGGAAGATAAGAATAGAGAATGGAAGATGGAGATGAAGAAGAGTTAGTGGAGAAATTAGAATGAGAGATAAATATGGAGAAGGGAAGATGAAGATGAAGAAGAGTTAGTGGAGAGATTAGAATGTGAGATAGAGATGGAGAATGGAAGATGAAAATGAAGAAGAGTTAGTGGAAAAATTAGAATGGGAGATAGATGAGTAGATTATAAAAGGAGGAAGAAGTGAGTTTGAGTGAGGATGAGATTCTTTGGAGAGAAAATTTGAAGTGTTTGGGGGATTCTTTGGAGAGAAAATTTGAAGTGTTTGAGAGAAATTTTTTTTGGAGAGAAAATTTTGGATGTTTGAGAGAGTTTTGGGAGATTGAAGAAAAATTTGAGAGAAAGAAAATACCAAAAGAGAGAGAATTTTGAAGATGATGGGAGTTTAAAGTTAGGGGTTATCATCACAAATTCCTTCATCGATCAATATAAATCAAGAGTTCATCCTCGTCAACGAGCAAGCAAATTCGAGCTAAGTGTTTTTATTTATTCATTTATTTATGGTTTTACTCGCAAATTAGCACAAATTGTATACACTTTCTCCATCTCCCATTTTTTTCCCATATTTTATGTCAGGAGAAGGATATCTCTATGTCAACAGAAAAAATCTCGTAGAGATGCAAAAATCGGCCCAGACAAGCCCCTAAGCTGTCCACCGATTTCTCAACTGATCTGTGACTAAAAGTCCCTCTTAATTCAAAAGAAACTCTCTATATTGGGAACATAGAGAGCGAAAATCAATTATAGAAATCCCTCCCAAAAAACGGGAGATAAGTACTATTTCCACTCTTCTGGTTTTAGGTGCAGATTAGCACGTATTTTGTATACTGACACTTCACTCTATTTTATGTCAGGAAGCCGCAGCTCTATATCAATGGTCAACCCTATGGAAGCACAAAATCGGCTTGGAGGAGTCCTCAAGCGTGCACAAATTTCAAATTGTTGAATCAATCCGTTGTATTTCATTTTAAAGAATTCATACCCCAGAATGAAGGGGACAAAGTCCATCCGCAATTTAAATATATGCACCATAAATCCCAAAGGGAATAGCCAAGCCAATGCTTAGCCTCCCATTGGAGGTTTTTACTTACAGTAATTAAATACCTGCAACTTAAATACCTGCATCTTAAATCCTAAAGGGAAGAGCCAAGCCAATGCTTAGCCTCCCATTGGAGGTTTTTACTTACAGTAGTTAAATACATGCAACTTAAATACCTGCACCTTAAATCCCAAAGGGAAGAGCCAAGCCAATGCTTAGCCTCCCATTGGAGGTTTTTACTTACAGTAGTTAAATACATGTACCTTAAATCCCAAAGGGAAGAGCCAAGCCAATGCTTAGCCTCCCATTGGAGGTTTTTACTTACAGTAGTTAAATACCTGCAACTTAAATACATGTACCTTAAATCCCAAAGGGAAGAGCCAAGCCAATGCTTAGCCTCCCATTGGAGGTTTTTACTTACAGTAGTTAAATACCTGCAACTTAAATACATGTACCTTAAATCCCAAAGGGAAGAGCCAAGCCAATGCTTAGCCTCCCATTGGAGGTTTTTACTTACAATAGTTAAATACCTGCAACTTAAATACATGTACTTTAAATCCCAAAGGGAAGAGCCAAGCCAATGCTTAGCCTCCCATTGGAGGTTTTTACTTACAGTAGTTTAAATACTTGCAACTTAAATACCTGTACCTTAAATCCCAAAGGGAAGAGCTAAGCCAATGCTAGGCCTCCCATTGGAGGTGTTTATTCACTGTCATGTACTTCCTATAATTTAATTTTTGAATCATCAGACCCAAAAGATGAGTAGGTCGTAATACTGCATAGAAGTCGTTAACACACTCCCTCTTTCGGCTTCAGGGAATTTTTAACACTTAAAAAATATAACAAATAAAAATATATACCATCCATGCATCCTATTTAAAAAGTGAAAACACAAAAGAGAATACCCTACTAGAGCCTTAGGAATAAACCAAGCATGAGTTGCCGAATTAGGATATCCATGAAATTAAGGTACCGAAAGGGCATTAGTTTTAATTAACTAGTGTAACCAAGTCCCCGAGCTCATAATCTCTGGTTCGCAGGAATAAATTAGTTCTCCCGTTAATTTATTTAGGTTTCTAATCGACCTACCAAGAACGATTAGTGGCGACTCCAAATTTCAAAATCATTTAAACAAAAACCAAAGTTGCGATTCGGTAGGGCTTGGGAGGGTCCGCGTTAGGTTAGTCAAATCTAATTAATCTAATAATCCGTTAACCCCTTTTGAATTTAAATTTTTTTTAGAGGGTCGCGACAGAACCGAACTAGAAAGATTGGTTTTTAGTTTCTGGAATTGGGAACTGGATTGCCCAGTCTTAGAACCGGACTAGATTGAGTTTGGTCCATTTCCGGGTGGTCCAGCGAAAGCGGTTGCATGCTCTATCTTTTGTTTGTTTGTTTGGGTGGTTTGGGTTGGAGGTTTCACCATTAGAATCGAGAATCGGATTGAAAACCGCCGGTTCTAATTTTATAGAATTGAAAACTGGACCGATGCTCTCGAGAACTGTTGACACCTGATTTTTAATCATTTTTTCTATTGCTAAAGTAATAAAAAATCCATAAAAATTCATAAAATTGAAAAATCAACTTTGGGGACCTTAGCCAAGCCTAGGGAACCAATTTTGACCAAAAAATGATTTTTCATATTTTCAGTATTTTTACGTATTTTTTATTTATTTATTTTCGAAAATTAATAGAAAATCCATAAAAATTCATAAAATTGAAAAATTAACTTTGGGAACCTTAGCCAAGCCTAGGAAACGAATTTTGACCAAAAAATAATTTTTCATATTATATATATTTTAATTTTTTTAAAAAAAATACAAAAATATTTGAAAATTTTGGAAAAATAACATTTGAGGCCAAAAAAATACACAAAGATAGTTAATATTTTTATTTTAAATCTATTTTCATATTGGCCATCGCAAATTCAGAAAAATCCAATTCGAGTCACGTGTTCCTTCACGAGTATAATCTCGAATCGGGCCTAAAAAAATTTAATTTGAGTCAACTTATTTTTAACTTTCACTTTTTATGAGTTGTGACATTGTCTTCTAATATTTTAAATTTTCATCTTGGCCCAATTATACCCAGAATGACTTAATTTTACAAAAGGGCTTTAATTAAATTATGCATTATTTTCAGCGACAAGAAATGAGCTTAAATTTGACATGTGGTAAATTTTGGTGTGTCAAAAATTGTGAGGAGATTTGGACTTAAAGAAATATATTTTTTTCAGGGACTGAATTGTAAATACTTAAAATTCAAGGACTAGAGTGCAAATACCTAACTCTTGAAGGATTATTTTACAAATAATAAAAAGAAGAGTTAGTGGATAAATTAGAATAGAGAAGGGAAGATGAAGAAGAGGAGATGAAGAAGAGAAGTTGGAGAAGAATGGATGGAGAAAATAAGATAAGAATAGAGAAGGGAAGATGGAGATGAAGAAGAGTTAGTAGAGAAATTAGAATGGAAGATAAGAATAGAGAAGGGAAGATGGAGATTAAGAAGAGTTAGTGGAGAAATTAGAATGGGAGATAAATATGGAGAAGGGAAGATGAAGATGAAGAAGAGTTAGTGGAGAGATTAGAATGTGAGATAGAGATGGAGAATGGAAGATGAAAATGAAGAAGAGTTAGTGGAGAAATTAGAATGGGAGATAGAGTTAGTGGAAAAATTAGAATGAGAGATAGATGAGTAGGTTATAAAAGGAGGAAGAAGTGAGCTTGAGAAAGGATTCTTGGGAGAGAGAAAATTTGAAGTGTTTGGGAGGATTTTTTTTGGAGAGAAAATTTTGGATGTTTGAGAGAGTTTTGGGAGATTGAAGAAAAATTTGAAAGAAAGAAAATACCAAAAGAGAGAATTTTGAAGATGATGGGAGTTCAAAGCTAGGGATTATCATCACAAATTCCTTCATCGATCAATATAAATCAAGAGTTCATCCTCGTCAACGAGCAAGCAAATTCGAGCTAAGTGTTTTTATTTATTCATTTGTTTATGGTTTTACTTGCAAATTAGCACAAATTGTATACACTTTCTCCATCTCCTCTTTTTTTTTCCATATTTTATGTCAGGAGAAGGATATCTCTACGTCAACAGCAAAAATCTCGTAGATATGCAAAAATCGGCCCAGACAAGCTCCTAAGCTGTCCACCGATTTCTCAACTGATCTGTGACTAAAAGTCCCTCTTAATTCAAAAGAAACTCTCTATATTGGGAACATAGAGAGCGAAAATCAATTATAGAAATCCCTCCCAAAAAAATGGGAGATAAGTACTCTTTCCACTCTTCTGGTTTTAGGTGCAAATTAGCACATATTTTGTATACTGACATTTCACTCTATTTTATGTCAGGAAGCCGCAGCTTTATATCAATGGTCAACCCTATGGAAGCACAAAATCGGCTTGGAGGAGTCCTCAAGCGCGCACAAATTTCAAATTGTTGAATCAATTCGTTGTATTTTATTTTAAAAAATTCATACCCCAGAATGGAGAGGACAAAGTCCATCCGCAATTTAAATACCTGCACCATAAATCCCAAAGGGAAGAGCCAAGCCAATGCTTAGCCTCCCATTGGAGGTTTTTACTTACAGTAGTTAAATACCTGCAACTTAAATACCTGTACCTTAAATCCCAAAGGGAAGAGCCAAGCCAATGCTTAGCCTCCCATTGGAGGTTTTTACTTACAGTAGTTAAATACCTGCAACTTAAATACCTATACCTTAAATCCCAAAGGGAAGAGCCAAGCCAATGCTTAGCCTCCCATTGGAGTTTTTTACTTACAGTAGTTAAATACTTGCAACTTAAATACATGTACCTTAAATCCCAAAGGGAAGAGCCAAGCCAATGCTTAGCCTCCCATTGGAGGTTTTTACTTACAGTAGTTAAATACCTGCAACTTAAATACATGTACCTTAAATCCCAAAGGGAAGAGCCAAGCCAATGCTTAGCCTCCCATTGGAGGTTTTTACTTACAGTAGTTTAAATACTTGCAACTTAAATACCTGTACCTTAAATCCCAAAGGGAAGAGCCAAGCCAATGCTAGGCCTCCCATTGGAGGTGTTTATTCACTGTCATGTACTTCCTATAATTTAATTTTTGAATCATCAGACCCAAAAGATAAGTAGGTTGTAATACTGCACAGAAGTCGTTAACACACTCCTTCTTTCGGCTTTAGGGAATCTTTAACACTTAAAAAAATATAACAAATAAAAATATATACCATCCATGCATCCTATTTAAAAAGTGAAAACACAAAAGAGAATACCCTACTATAGCCTTAGGAATAAACCAAGCCTGAGTTGCCGAATTAGGATATCCATGAAATTAAAGTACCGAAAGGGCATTAGTTTTAATTAACTAGTGTAACCAAGTCCCCGAGCTCCTAATCTCTGGTTCGCAGGAATAAATTAGTTCTCCTGCTAATTTATTTAGGTTTCTAATCGACCTACCAAGAACGATTAGTGGCGACTCCAAATTTTAAAATCATTTAAACAAAAACCAAAGTTGCGATTCGGTAGGGCTTGGGAGGGTCCGCGTTAGGTTAGTCAAATCTAATTAACCTAATAATCCGTTAACCCATTTTAAAATTTAAAATTTTTTTAGAGGGTCGCGACAGACTGGCGACTCCGCTGGGGACGGGATTTTTAAATTTTCGAAAAAAGATACCAATTGGAATACTTGAATTTTTTCGAAATTTTAAAAGTCTTAGTGGACTTAAGCCAATGAAAATTTCATGGATATCTCGCTTCTGGCGATCTTGTTTGGGACTCATTCTATAGGTGTTATATGTTTTTGCAGGATGGGAGTTATAAGGGGCGGAGTGTTTGGCTAACCCCTTTGTTTTGCAGGCTCGGTGTTTGGTTTATTTGTTTAATTTCGCATATTTTTAGAAGCGCTGTTTTGATATCAATTGTTGTGCATGTCTTACATACTCTGAGGATCACGACACCTACACACACAAGCGTCTAAACCCAAGTCGCGAAATTCTTCCTAGAAAACCATAGATAGGGATCGAATATGTAAAGCTCTTGCGTCGATTACGCTCGGGTTGACCATATTTTATCCCGCTCATTATCTGAATTGACAATTCTTCCCATTGTGATTTGATTGCGCGGAGGGTAAGGTTGTCAATTCAGATAGTGGGGGCCTTTTAGGTCCATACCCTGTCTCTCCTTCTTTTATTTTCTAGAGTTCACTCCTCACTTGAGTCATGCGCATGACTATGTGATTTGCATTTCTCCAAGGTAAAAGTAAGTTCTCTAATTTTATCTTGTATTTATTTTCGGTCGGTTCATGCTAGGTGTTAGTCAGTTTTTGAGCTTGATATTACGACCATTCTTTTAAAAGAAAATAAAAATTAAATTTGTCCCTCATTTCTTTTAAAAAAATTTTGAAAAAATGATGTGAAAAATCCCTTCATGGGAATTTTATTAACCAATAAGGGATTTTTGTCATGTTTTTATTGCTTCAATAAAAATGAAATTTTCCTGAAATTTTCCTCAAAAAAAAAAACTCTAGTAGACATCAAGTGATTTTATCACATTTTTCAAATTATAAAAACTTGCAAGAAAATTCTTCTCGAGAAATTCGCTCATGTTTTTCTAAGAAACTTTTCTCTAAATAAAATTAGACTAATGTCTCGGGGGAATTGTATTGACCAATAAGAGATTTTTGTCATGTTTTTCTTGCTTCAATAAAAATGAAATTTTCCTGACAAATTTTCCTCTAAAATTTTATTTCGATAAAAGAAAAATTCCTTCAAAAAAAAAAACTTTGGTAAACATCAAGTGATTTTATCACGTTCTTTCAAATTATAAAAACTTGCAACAAAAATTCTTTTCGAGAAATTTGCTCATGTTTTTCTAAGAAAATTTTCTCTAAATAAAATTAGACTAATGTCTCGGGGGAATTTTGTTAACCAATAAAGGATTTCTGTCATGTCTTTCCTGCTTCAATAAAAATAAAATTTTCCTGACAAATTTACCTCTGAAAATTTATTCTGATAAAAAGGAAATTCCTTCAAAAATTTTAGTAAACGTCAAGAGATTTTGTCACATTCCTTAAAAAAAATAATAATAAAAAAAGAGTAATAAATCTGCAAAAAAATTCTGTATTAACCCATTTCTTCCTAAGGGAATTTTTTTTTTCTGATTTCTCTATAAAATAGAAAAAATCAAATTGGACTAATATAGGAGTCATGGACCGACATTCCTTGTGTCGCATACTAATTATATCATTTTCTTTTGCAGGGAGATCCTAGATACCCCAGACGGGTGTAAAAATTAAGTTCAATAATATATCAAGAATCATCTTCAGAAATACCAAAAGACGAAAAACACCGAGGCTTCAACCGTTAATTCTGGGGGGCAAACGAACGTTGTCCATCTTTGACAGACAAAGTTGTGTCAATCCGTAAACTTGTATGGGCACTGTATTCTGATATGACGGTGAATTTATACTGATTAAACATGGGGGCATATTTAATGTATTGCAGAGGATCCTGCGTCTTTTGAAAAACAATATGGATTATATAATCAGAACCCATGAAACAAATACCTTTACCTGATCAAATCAACCAGAGACCGGTCTTAAAATTTCCTCTTATCCGAAACATGCGGAGGGCTTTAGAGGACCGAGGTTCTATTAATGAACGTGGCCCACAGGAATTTCTCCCGACGCTACAGGCGACCGACACGAGCAAGTGGACGCCGAAAGAAACAAAATATGGATAAAAGTGGGCACACAACAGGTGGCCGGATTTACTACCAGCGCACTGATCGAGTTGTCATAGCGTTATTGTTCGTGATCTCAAGATGGATAGTGGGGGCCACCGCCGAACCCATCATCAATGTTCTCGATATCATCGTCTGGAGCAATTAAACAAGAACATCAAGAAGAACATTAAGCCTCGACATCTTCGGTACCTCAAATCGTTCTGTTATGCTATGCGGAAGAAACGATAGCAGGAAAATTAAAAAAAAAACAAAACAAAACACGTGAAGCTTTTCTTTCATTCCATTCATCAAAGAGTATTACAACAACTCACTGGGGAGGAAAGGTAAAGCCAAACTGGGCCCTGATGACCATTACGAAAGAGCTCAACTGACTCTCTAAACAGTTGATGCTCTGGATGCACCGGGCGCTCTCGGGATCAAGCTCCGCGAGCCTAAAGAAGAGGCGATCGCACTTCTCTTTAACCTGGGCCATAGTGGCCTCGTAATGCTCAACGGCAAACTCCAGGTCCGGAACCGCTGCCCTCTCGAAAGCAATGTCTGCCGTAATGTCATCAAGTCTCTCCTGCAGCCAACCACATTTACACCTCATCACAATATTGCCTGGCTCCTGTTCGGCGTAAGTTCGGACCAAGGCCAGACGGTCCACCAACTTTCCCCTCTCACGAACCAGCCACGAAAGCTGATCGTTGGCAAACTTGAGGGCCTTTTTGTGATTATCAGCCACAAACGTAACTGTTGCCAGATGCTCGTGCCGGTCTCGGTAACGGGCTTTCACGACGGCGGTCACAAGGACCGTCTCATAAGCACGGTTATAGGCAGCCAGAAAATTGATAAAGAGGGTCGAGAAGTTCCGGTACTCCTTCCCTAGTTGGGTACCCTCAACAGAAGCAGCGTCCACGGTCCTAAATAAACCGAGGATTTCAGCCTCAACGATAGAGTTTTTGGCTATATGAGCATAACCTCTACCAAGAAGATTGTAGAGTCTCTCCCACCCAGCTAGGACTTCGGCGGATAAGGTATGGTTAGGAGAATTGGCCATTTTTGAAAGCAGAATACGAAAGAAAGGGGGAGAGAGGTGAGGCAGATGAGCGGAATGCGAAGATGGTAATCTTCTTTGAAGTAAATATTGATTTCATAGTGACGGTATCAACCAGTCAAGATTTCTCTTATCTACCATTCTCTATTGGCACCACCCTCGTTGGCTCGAATTCCCATCAGATGGCGACTGCGAGCTAAGCGAGTCCGAAATCTCCGCAGAAAGTTTGACGAGACACCGCCACTTTGAAAAAGAAGACGGAAAGATGAGCTGAGTGGAAGACACGGCAAACGTTAGCGAAAAGGAGATACGACTTGTCTTCATTGGAGGACCCGCCAGTAAATCGACGGTGGAGATCTTGACAGGGGCCCTCTATCACGAAAAGAAAAAAGAAGACAAACTGAGCGAGAAACAAGGATTTCCCCTTTGATCAAAAGCTGAATATCAGATTTTCTCCCTCGGAAAATCTAATAGCGCTGCCCGTGAAGAGGGAAGTCGTTGCTATTGCCAGAGAGAGAACTTGTTCCCATTTGATAGTCAGAGTTCATTCGCAAGAACTCGCAGGAGAAAGATAGAGAGGAAGGAGTTCTCATGGGAGAGGAATTCAAAACCTTCACCATCAAAGCATCGGCTTTCAAAGCCTGTTACGAGAAGGCATCAATGATCTCGTGATCCCTCAAGTCCGAGAAGACATCCCGAGGCGGTCTCGAATCGGCAGTCCTAGATCCAGAAATATGTCGAGTGTTAGGGGAACGGGCGCATGTTCAACCCTGGTCAAAGCTGATGAAGTTCCTTACCCTGAGGATCTACTGGTCATGGCCATTGACGGTAATCCAGTCTCTCTGTCAATCCTTGTTACCGTATTAAGAAAATGCCGGTATAAGGTTGTAGCTCAAGCAAAGGCGACAGATGCCTTAGAGATATTAAGGAGGAGTAGTGACTCGTTTGATATCGTCCTCACCGCCGTGGTAGGGATTGACATGGATGTTTTCACTCTCTTGGAAGTCATCAATTCTAAATTAAACATGCCAGTCCTCGTAATATCGGCAAGCGATGATCAGCAAGCCCTAATGAAGGCTGTCTTAAATGGGGCCCAAGACGTCGTAACGAAACCAGTTAGAGTTCAGATGCTTCAAAACATATGGCAGCACGTGGTAAGGAAGCAATTGCACGACCATGAGAACAAGCATCAAGCCTTCAATTTTGTTCCAAGCAACTGGAGAAAGAAGATGAGTTGGTCTCCCGAGCTGCATCGTATGTTTGTTAATGCAGTTCAGCAGCTAGGAATAGATTCGGCACGACCGCAACATATACTGGAAATTATGAAGGTAGAGGGACTCACTAAAGCAAATGTTTCGAGTCATCTTCAGAAGTACAGAAAAAGGGTGAGAGAACACAATGCAGCTCAGAATCAAGAAAACCAAGGCGGGACTGATCCAAGCCTGAACGTCGAGTCTCCTCGCCACCATAAGTTCCCCAGGTTAGCATGGGGCGAGCCACTTCCCATCATCAACCAAGCTAGTAGCCATGCCATCAATCCCCCAGGCGTTAATCAAAGTATCCCCCAGAATCACCCTAATGCTCTTCAAGAGTATAGACTGCAGGAGCAGTGTATTCAGATTCCTTGGTTTGAGCACCAACCTGTGGCTAGAACTCATCCCATGATCAGCGCGCCTGCGCAGCCAGAGAATCAGACAAGAAGTTATCCTAAGCACTTCTACTTCTCTAATCCTCGAATGGAAGGAGTTTTTGGCAGTAGGACAGTTGGTGATCCCTACACTTTCTCGAGTAATGATGAAGGCTCCAGCATGAGAAGTCATATTGCTCATGGCGAGGACAGAATGAGAAATCTACCGCCAGCATTTGCCAACAACAATGCCCAATTCGAGCATCAGTTGCTGGAAGGTTCAAGAGATTACCCAGATGATGAGCTTACTGCCCTGGTCAACCAGTTTAGGGTTGACAGACGTCCCAAGCCGCGATCAGGAGCCGGTGAGTAGGGACTCTCAAACATCGGTTATCCACACCCGAACCAACACGAGACTAGCTGATTATCGAAGAGCCACAGGAGAGGCAGAACTGACCTTGAATAAGTGCACCTTTCATTTCATGCTTAATTCCCCTGCGTATGATATTTTCCAGCTTTCTAGGTGTCTCGATTTAATTCAAGGACAAGGGGGCAATTTATTTATCCCGTCGAATGCGTGAATCCCTTTTTATGCTAGATTTAGGGCGGATCAATTTGTGGCAACGTCGCTGACTGCCATAATGAGAAATGTTGAATGGCCTCACGTAGGGAAATTTCAAGTGAAAAGCCCAGGCGAGCTCGAAGACGGGTAATTGTGTGTCGTTCCAATTTACCATCAATCGTTGCAAAATGCTAAATTGGATTTGTTCCATTCTCACCCAGGGAATCGCAAAGTGCCTCAAGAGTGTCGCAAAATGAAATGACCCAATGGAACGCGATAGGACTCATTTGCCTCGAAGGTAACCTTGAAATTAAAGGAGCCCTCCGGTCCACGGACCCGATGGCATAGAAAATGATGATGGTCCAAGGCAACCCGAAAGAAAATAAGGCCCAACTAAGCAAAGCACTTACGTGGCAAGCTCAAAGTGAAGGGCAACTCGGGACATACAATTCAATCCAGTCCAAATGAAGGAACTTCCTCAATTCAAATTCAATAGAAGTACACACAAGGGTAAAACAGTATCGTTCCAATTTTTCTAGAATATGAAGAACATATACTGCCGCATTCTCTTTCATTTTTGCAGGGGAAGTCTCTACTGGCCAGATTTTCCTGTCTAACATTCCCTATCAGTATTACCTCCGCTACTCGTCTCCAATCTCCAGCCAAGCAAATCCGACGTCTCTACGGCAAAGCTAAACGGGACGCCACTACTTTGAAAAAGAAAAGATAAAAAATAAGCTGAGTGGGAGACAAAGACATTTTCGGCAGAAAAGAGATACGACTCGTCTTTATTGAAGAACTCGCCAGCAAATTGACGGTGGAGACAACAACAAGGGGCCCTATCACGAAAAGATGGAAGGAGACGAGCCGAGCAAGAGACACGATAAGAAAAGAGGATTGAGAAAGGCCAAACCCTTGGAAGAAGCAATACAGTTGCTAAACCCACGTTTAATTTTAAAAGAGACGCCATGCTCGGAAGAGGGTCTTAAGGCATAGGCAATCGCTCAGAAAAATTCAAAGAGAGTGAAAACACCGGAAACGAGTAGCAAATCTTGAGAAATCATCAACCAAATCAAAGATGTCTCAACCCAATACTCCCGAGAGCTATCATTGCCTGCTAAATATGGGAGAGGAAGAGTTCGAAGCCATGTTTGGGATCGAGCCTATGGAGCCTGGCTCTTCCACCAACGACGTCCAAAATCTCAATAAAGATAAGGACAATAACGGTAAGGGTCAAAAGAAGCGTTATCGTCGCCATACTAAGGAGCAGGTACAAAGGCTTGAGGATTTCTTCAGAACATGCCCTATGCCAGACGGCAAACAGAAAATGGAACTGAGTCAAGAGTTAGGACTTGAACCTTTGCAAATCAAATTCTGGTTTCAAAATAGGCGAACCCGAATGAAGGCTCGTCATGAGCACAACGAAGCCGAGTTTCTAAGAGTTGAAAATGAAAACCTCCGAGCGGAAAACAAGATGTATAAAGAGACTTTTGACTCCGCCACCTGCCCCAACTGCAATAGCCTCTTCCTCACCCTCGATGAAATGTATGATCTGAGGATCGAAAATGCACGTTTAAGAGGTGAGTTAGACCAGTTTATAACAGGATCGAGTTCTGTTGGAGGAGGGTACAAAAGGACCAATGATACTGGATCAACATCAATACCTCCCGAGGAAGAAGGGACAGATCACCACCAAGCGGACATTGACGATGATCTTTTCGCCATAATCAACCAGTTTGATATCGGTAAAGCATCTGGACTGTGATGCACTTGTTCAGCCAGTGACCACGAGACCTTCAATATGGCCGATGCATACCTAATTTGGGATGAAGCCAGCTGATCATGGGAGAGCCTGCAGAGGAAGCGGAACTAATCCTGAATGAGTGAATGTGTTTTATTTCCTTGCGTGATGTGTTTTTCTGCTTTTGTGAATGTGTAAAAGCAAGGAGTAATAATCCGACTTCCCCCTATTAAATGCTCGAATCCGCCACCTCACCAACCTCGCGACGAATTGATGGCGAGTGAAAATCTGCATAAACCTGAAGGGTAACTCCGTATCGTTTCAATTTACCCTCAGTTGCTCCAAGTTTTAAAGTTAAGCCCCTTCTATTCTCAGGAAATTGCAAATCGACCCGAGAACGCAATCATATCCGAATACAGGTTGGATAAAATTTGGGGGCAAATCAACTCATGGGCATTACCACGGGATAGACAGCTTCGGACAAAGGAAAGTACAAGCGAAAGACGCGAACAATCTCAGAAATGGGTAATTCTGTATCGTTCTAATGTGCACATAATCATCTCAAGTCTTGAATTGTCTTATTCCATTCTTAACAGGGATTGCAAATTACCTCGAGAAATACCGTAACATGGCCCAAGGTGATACAACAGGGCTGTTTTATCCCCAAAGATTAACCTTTGAAAGGATAGCCCCATGGACACCTACGGTCCAATGGACCGAATGGTATGGGGGATGACAGTAGGTCCGAAATATCCCGAGTTCGATCCCCAAGGGTGGGGAATGTTGTATGTATTATAAATAAATGAAACAACTTTTTGTGCATTTCTTTTTTACAAACAGGAATACTCGACGAGTAATATCAAAGTCAGTATTTTACCATAGTCTTCTCATAATGGTGAGGCGCCCAACAAAAGTCGAGGAAAATTCAATCCAACAAAACTGGTAAAAGACTCGTGCAAGACATTCAAGATGAAGGGTAAATCAGTAACGTTTTCAATTTATCCCTTTTAATACTGGCTGATATGTCTCTTTTTCTTTTTATAGGAAATATTTACACTAACATTTAACATGTTGAAGGAGACAAATCCGAAAGAAAATTATGATCATCTGACAAGATCTATTTTGGTGAAAAATGGGGCAAATTGATCACAAGCTCTGAAGCGAAAAAGCAAATATGTCTTCCTTATCTCGTTTGATTTCAAGAATAATTTCTCTGCTTTTTGCAGGGGCATTCAACCGCTAAACCATGGCGGTCGCTGTCATTAAACCAACCGAAATGCTCCCTCACCCATATGCTTCATCGCGCAGGGGCAAAGTTTAGGACAAACCGCTCCTCGACATAAGGAGTGGGCTTCCCAATTTGTTCGATCCACCCATATACCAGGGGCAATTCAAATCCGCCCATGTTTGCACATTATATAAACACACATGATGCTAAAAATTGTCACATCGGCATTGTGTTTACACATTTCATGAATTATGTATGACTATTCCGCATGTTTAATTTACCGACTTCAACTTAGAGCATAAACTGCATAGGAGACGTCAAATGTGCAAAATGGGGCATAACAGGATGAGGAAAGGCAAACCATTTCCGCACAGGTCTAACATTTTAATCTACAGATAAACAGCCTTTCTCCAGAGTGAAAGAAAGCCCTTTTCGGAATGAAGTCCCCCATTCAGATTATATTCGAGGTGTTCGTACTATAAGAACCTCCTTAAACAGAAGTGGTAATGCAATACATGATCCATATATTGATCGATTGCATCATGAGTTATTACACAGACTGCCTTTAATCATGGCAAACTTAGCCGAACAATTTTGCATGAACCAATGAACGCATTGATGAAAATGCTTGCACATGTTACCTCTGACATTGCCTGACAGGCAACACATTCCCGGTGTTCGAGTTACCTTCCAAAGTCTTGAAGTTCATTCGGCGATTATTGAATGAACAAGCCTGGTTGTCGAGAAGCCACCAAGCATTTTTTCCAAATTCTCAGGTAAGTATATCTTCAACCTGAACCTTTCAAGAGAATGAATTCTGACGGTTGTTGGGGTACTCGAATCCATTGCGGTACATACAGGTATCCACCTTCTTCAATAAAGCATGATTTGTCTCAAGAACAGAAATGTTCGAGACCTTTTAATCTCTGCCTCTTTGGTTTGTTCCTAAAGCGACAGGAGAATATAATTTGGGTTTGAGCTTCTGCAGGATTCCTGGTCTCCCCAGATTTCAGAATGGCACCCTTTGAGGTACACCAAGCCCTTCTTACAGGCAAACTAAGTCCTTCTTACAGGCAAACTAAGTCCTTCTTACAGGCAAATCAAGTCCTTCTTACAGGCACAAAGTCCTTCTTACAGGCAAACCAAGTCCTTCTTACAGGTACAAAGTCCTTCTTACAGGCAAATCAAGTCCTTCTTACAGGCAAACTAAGTCCTTCTTACAGGTACAAAGTCCTTCTTACAGGCAAATCAAGTCATTCTTACAGGCAAACTAAGTCCTTCTTACAGGCAAACCAAGTCCTTCTTACAGGCACAAAGTCCTTCTTACAGGTACAAAGTCCTTCTTACAGGCAAATCAAGTCCTTCTTACAGGCATAAAGTCCTTCTTACAGGCAAATCAAGTCCTTCTTACAGGCAAATCAAGTCCTTCTTACAGGCAAAACAAGTCCTTCTTACAGGCATAAAGTCCTTCTTACAGGCAAATCAAGTCCTTCTTACAGGCACAAAGTCCTTCTTACAGGCACAAAGTCCTTCTTACAGGCACAAAGTCCTTCTTACAGGCAAATCAAGTCCTTCTTACAGGCACAAAGTCCTTCTTACAGGCATAAAATCCTTCTTACAGGCAAATCAAGTCCTTCTTACAGGCATAAAGTCCTTCTTACAGGCAAACAAAGTCCTTCTTACAGGCAAATCAAGTCCTTCTTACAGGCACAAAGTCCTTCTTACAAGCAAAGTAAGTCCTTCTTATAGGCAAAACAAAGTCCTTCTTACAGGCAAACAAAGTCCTTCTTACAGGCAAAGCAAGTCCTTCTTACAGGCACAAAGTTCTTCTTACAGGCAAAGTAAGTCCTTCTTACAGGCAAACCAAGTCCTTCTTACAGGCAAATTAAGTCCTTCTTACAGGCAAATCAAGTCCTTCTTACAGGCAAATTAAGTCCTTTTGACAGGCACAAGTCCTTTTTACAGGCACCAAGTCCTTTTTACTGGCACCAAGTCCTTTCTACAGGCACCAAGTCCTTCTTACAGGTATCTCCATGTGGTGACCTACCATACGGGTCAAATCTCAATCAAAATTTAATCAGTAGAATCCTTTTATTAGGAATCTACCATGGTACGACCCACCATACGGGTCAAATGGTATGACCCACCATACGGGTCAAATTTTAATTCAATTTTTAATCAGTAGAATCCTTTTATTAGGAATCTACCATGGGTTGATCCACCATACGGGTTCAAGTTCAACCACCCTAAAGTTTTTTTATATAACGAATCCTTAGGTTCTCATTTCATTTTCAGTGGAACAATCATGTCACGACTCTTTTTATTTCCTTGTATTGAGTCGATAAGAATCCAGGTGTCATCTCGTCTTTGAAATGAACCTCTACCGAGCTTCCTTTCAAAGAGGGGCAGCTGTTGACACCTGATTTTTAATCATTTTTTCTATTGCTAAAGTAATAAAAAATCCATAAAAATTCATAAAATTGAAAAATCAACTTTGGGGACCTTAGCCAAGCCTAGGGAACCAATTTTGACCAAAAAATGATTTTTCATATTTTCAGTATTTTTACGTATTATTTATTTATTTATTTTCGAAAATTAATAGAAAATCCATAAAAATTCATAAAATTGAAAAATTAACTTTGGGAACCTTAGCCAAGCCTAGGAAACGAATTTTGACCAAAAAATAATTTTTCATATTATATATATTTTAATTTTTTTTTAAAAAAATACAAAAATATTTGAAAATTTTGGAAAAATAACATTTGAGGCCAAAAAAAATACACAAAGATAGTTAATATTTTTATTTTAAATCTATTTTCATATTGGCCATCGCAAATTCAGAAAAATCCAATTCGAGTCACGTGTTCCTTCACGAGTATAATCTCGAATCGGGCCTAAAAAAATTTAATTTGAGTCAACTTATTTTTAACTTTCACTTTTTATGAGTTGTGACATTGTCTTCTAATATTTTAAATTTTCATCTTGGCCCAATTATACCCAGAATGACTTAATTTTGCAAAAGGGCTTTAATTAAATTATGCATTATTTTCAGCGACAAGAAATGAGCTTAAATTTGACATGTGGTAAATTTTGGTGTGTCAAAAATTGTGAGGAGATTTGGACTTAAAGAAATATTTTTTTTTCAGGGACTGAATTGTAAATACTTAAATTTCAAGGACTAGAGTGCAAATACCTAACTCTTGAAGGATTATTTTACAAATAATAAAAAGAAGAGTTAGTGGATAAATTAGAATAGAGAAGGGAAGATGAAGAAGAGGAGATGAAGAAGAGAAGTTGGAGAAGAATGGATGGAGAAAATAAGATAAGAATAGAGAAGGGAAGATGGAGATGAAGAAGAGTTAGTAGAGAAATTAGAATGGAAGATAATAATAGAGAAGGGAAGATGGAGATTAAGAAGAGTTAGTGGAGAAATTAGAATGGGAGATAAATATGGAGAAGGGAAGATGAAGATGAAGAAGAGTTAGTGGAGAGATTAGAATGTGAGATAGAGATGGAGAATGGAAGATGAAAATGAAGAAGAGTTAGTGGAGAAATTAGAATGGGAGATAGAGTTAGTGGAAAAATTAGAATGAGAGATAGATGAGTAGGTTATAAAAGGAGGAAGAAGTGAGCTTGAGAAAGGATTCTTGGGAGAGAGAAAATTTGAAGTGTTTGGGAGGATTTTTTTTGGAGAGAAAATTTTGGATGTTTGAGAGAGTTTTGGGAGATTGAAGAAAAATTTGAGAGAAAGAAAATACCAAAAGAGAGAATTTTGAAGATGATGGGAGTTCAAAGCTAGGGATTATCATCACAAATTCCTTCATCGATCAATATAAATCAAGAGTTCATCCTCGTCAACGAGCAAGCAAATTCGAGCTAAGTGTTTTTATTTATTCATTTGTTTATGGTTTTACTTGCAAATTAGCACAAATTGTATACACTTTCTCCATCTCCTCTTTTTTTTTCCATATTTTATGTCAGGAGAAGGATATCTCTACGTCAACAGCAAAAATCTCGTAGATATGCAAAAATCGGCCCAGATAAGCTCCTAAGCTGTCCACCGATTTCTCAACTGATCTGTGACTAAAAGTCCCTCTTAATTCAAAAGAAACTCTCTATATTGGGAACATAGAGAGCGAAAATCAATTATAGAAATCCCTCCCAAAAAAATGGGAGATAAGTACTCTTTCCACTCTTCTGGTTTTAGGTGCAAATTAGCACATATTTTGTATACTGACATTTCACTCTATTTTATGTCAGGAAGCCGCAGCTTTATATCAATGGTCAACCCTATGGAAGCACAAAATCGGCTTGGAGGAGTCCTCAAGCGCGCACAAATTTCAAATTGTTGAATCAATTCGTTGTATTTTATTTTAAAAAATTCATACCCCAGAATGGAGAGGACAAAGTCCATCCGCAATTTAAATACCTGCACCATAAATCCCAAAGGGAAGAGCCAAGCCAATGCTTAGCCTCCCATTGGAGGTTTTTACTTACAGTAGTTAAATACCTGCAACTTAAATACCTGTACCTTAAATCCCAAAGGGAAGAGCCAAGCCAATGCTTAGCCTCCCATTGGAGGTTTTTACTTACAGTAGTTAAATACCTGCAACTTAAATACCTATACCTTAAATCCCAAAGGGAAGAGCCAAGCCAATGCTTAGCCTCCCATTGGAGTTTTTTACTTACAGTAGTTAAATACTTGCAACTTAAATACATGTACCTTAAATTCCAAAGGGAAGAGCCAAGCCAATGCTTAGCCTCCCATTGGAGGTTTTTACTTACAGTAGTTAAATACCTGCAACTTAAATACATGTACCTTAAATCCCAAAGGGAAGAGCCAAGCCAATGCTTAGCCTCCCATTGGAGGTTTTTACTTACAGTAGTTTAAATACTTGCAACTTAAATACCTGTACCTTAAATCCCAAAGGGAAGAGCCAAGCCAATGCTAGGCCTCCCATTGGAGGTGTTTATTCACTGTCATGTACTTCCTATAATTTAATTTTTGAATCATCAGACCCAAAAGATAAGTAGGTTGTAATACTGCACAGAAGTCGTTAACACACTCCTTCTTTCGGCTTCAGGGAATCTTTAACACTTAAAAAAATATAACAAATAAAAATATATACCATCCATGCATCCTATTTAAAAAGTGAAAACACAAAAGAGAATACCCTACTATAGCCTTAGGAATAAACCAAGCCTGAGTTGCCGAATTAGGATATCCATGAAATTAAAGTACCGAAAGGGCATTAGTTTTAATTAACTAGTGTAACCAAGTCCCCGAGCTCCTAATCTCTAGTTCGCAGGAATAAATTAGTTCTCCTGCTAATTTATTTAGGTTTCTAATCGACCTACCAAGAACGATTAGTGGCGACTCCAAATTTTAAAATCATTTAAACAAAAACCAAAGTTGCGATTCGGTAGGGCTTGGGAGGGTCCGCGTTAGGTTAGTCAAATCTAATTAACCTAATAATCCGTTAACCCATTTTAAAATTTAAAATTTTTTTAGAGGGTCGCGACAAGAACCGTCCAAACCGGCCATTTTCGTATGGTTCGGTTGGTTCCCAACTTCCCGTTGCTCATCCCTATTGCTCAGCATAGGGTGAGTCACATGGGCGGGGCTCCCACTGTTCTGAACATGATTATCGACTCACCGGCCAGCGAGCAGAAGCCTTTGCCAAGAAAGGTCATGTTCATGGTCAGGGGGGTTGCACCACTTCCAGAAGTCATTTCCAAGACAGAAGCTCGAGGGTTCTGGCCGTTAGGTCACACACTGCCTAAGTAGGTCACACACTGCCTAAGTAGAATCAATAACGAAACGTGACATTCGACACAACACGACACGATATGCAGATTTGTCATTTTTCAAAAAATAGATAATTTCGACACGTTAAAACACGTATATTAGGCTTCGTTTGTTTCGCGGAAAATAAAACCTTTTTGAAAAATGTTTTCAAGGAAGTCATTTCCCAAAAAAATGACTTACTTTTCTAGTGTTTGGATGAAACTTGAAAAAGACATGGAAAATTTTTTCCTCCGTTTGGTAACGAAAATTTTCCTTATTTTTTTTCAAAATAAACATACATTATTTGGGCTTCGATAATTTGGGATGAACCACATGATCAATGGCCCTAGTCATCCGCAAAACAAAAGAATATGTACCAATAATAGGAAATAGTGAGGAACAATGCAATGTCTTAATTCTGACTTTCAGTTCTCAAAATACTAACAACAACAAAATAGTTTTCAAAATACTAACAACAACAAAATAAAAAGAAAGAACAAGCGTGTCTTTTGGCAACAAAAGTAAATAGAACATATCGCTAATTATGTTCGCCTTTTCTAACAAATTTGTCAATCCACGCTTTCTGAAAATTTGCACTCTTCACCATGAATGCATTTGCAATTTTTTCATTCTCAATTAGATAGTCAAAGACCGATCTATCATCTTTGAGCACCCTTAATCAAGCTTGGATCAGACCAAATGTAAATCCAATAGGTCCAAGGATGTTTGAACACTGCAATCAATCGCCTCAAGATGCTCCAAGAAAATTTCAAGTTTATGGTAGCAACACAAGTTCAAAAGGTAGTGTACTGGGAAAAAATCTTGAGAGAACTAGAATATTTCAATATCATAGACGCCACAATATTATTATGAGCACAACAATAACATTTGATCAACACAAATTACCATCACATATTGATCAAATTCATTTTTCCCAGCTATGACCATCTTCAACTTGTCATCCCAACTTAATCCACTCTTTCCACGTACACTTTGAATCGTCTTTTGGTTGCTTTTGACTGTCTTCAAATGGTTCTCAACGTGGTCGGGTTCATAAGCAATGCCAAACCTCTCATTTATTGTATCAACAACTTGAGCAATTGAAGAGGGTTTGAAAACGCTCGAAGGCTTGTTTCCTTTACTAGCTTCATCAGCAAGAATTTCAAGTAGAACACGTTCCATAGGCTTAGACCACCTAAATTGCTTGACCTTCTCATTATTGGCCTTACCTTTACCCTCCATGATAACTATGTAATAACTATAAATAGCAAAATAAGAAAAAAATTTGATGAAAAATGACAAGCAGTAAATATTTAGAGATGATTAACATTAAAGAAATGGAAACCACATGTTCTAATAAATGAGGCACTCAAAAGAAATAAAAGGAAATCTATTGTCTTCTTCTCATATTTTGATAACTAATCTACATTGCATGCGCAATCATATCCCTTTTTGCTGCCCATATTCTATTTTCTTCCTTCTCCTCTCTTTGAGAAAGTTGGACTCTTGGATTTTCTCTTTGATATTCCGCTTCCCTATTCATCTCTTCCATGATAGAGTCATTGGGATCAAATCCCATAATAAAATTGTGCATGATATAACATGCTAAGACAACATTGACTTGTGTTCCAAATGACCAAAAAGGTTCAGAATCCAACACTCGAAAACACTTCTTTAAGACTCCGAATGCTCTTTCGACACTAGTTTTTAAAGATGAATGACGTAGATTGAATAGTTCCTTCTCATTTTCAGGTATGCGATCATTGAATTCCTA
This sequence comes from Psidium guajava, assembly GCA_016432845.1. Lineage (NCBI taxonomy): Eukaryota > Viridiplantae > Streptophyta > Magnoliopsida > Myrtales > Myrtaceae > Psidium > Psidium guajava. The sequence goes on from CM028226.1 coordinate 37,628,682, forward strand.
CAAATGGTATCTAACACCACGATACGAAGAGAGAATGCCATTTTGGATTCCAGAACCAGCATCGGTAAGATAATATTTTCCTACAAGGTATAAACAAGTTGATTACTAAGATACTAAGCTCAATTCAAAAATTGTGTATAAGTTTCATTTTCTTACCTCTAAGAATGTTCAATCCATCCGATTTTGAAAGTGCATTAGATAAAACACGTGAATCATGTGCAGTGCCCTCCCAATCAGCTAATACGTAAGAAAACCTCAGGTTAAATGTAATAGCATCTAACACATTTTGCGTTGTTCCATCCTTCCGACCACGAAATCTTCCTTGAATTTCAAGAGGAATTGATGTAGGTAGATGAGTTCCATCTATTGCTCTGACACAATCCTAACATAATCAATATGGTTATTAATCAAATACTAATGAAACTTTTCACGAAAAATGTATAAAGACTTAATTTTCAAATTTCATATATTAAAATATGGATAAAACCTTCGACTATTACTTATCTCAGGAGGAGTGGAATTGGTTGGTTCTTTCAGCACATGTTTGTATAATTTCAAAATTGCTTGCAAGACGATTTTGAAGTATCTATGCACGGTTTCTATTGACCTATGGAATCTTTCCCCATTGACTCTAAACCTCACATAATGTCCAATGATATGGCAAAATATCATAACTTGCTCTGCAATAGAAACATTTGCTGTAGAACGCAACAAGTTACTTGCATTGAGTGTCTTGCAAAGCTCTAAAAAAGCATTCGGTGTCATTCGTAATTGATTTATACAATGGGTATCGCTATTGTATAACTCACGATTCATATACAACTCTCTCTCATGATCTCCATTCACACGAGATTGTCTCGGTATGTGGTTCTCGAAATGATTATCATCATCCATAACTAGTGTGATAACTGCCGTAACTATTGCAGCCGCACCCGTTACCACCGCTTGGATTTTGATCCTATCTATCTATATTGGAGTACACTAATTATGAAATTCAAAATGTAGGTAAAATACTAGAAGAGCAATACCACCAACCAAACAACAACAACACTTTTTATATAATCAAAAGAATCACACAATGTTTGTCAAGATAAAGACCAATGAGAAACTTATTTGTAAACCAATGAAAATCAACAGCCCCATTTTCTCGTGGATCTTCCACTACACAGAATCATTGTTCGTCAAATTTCAATTAGGCTTGAATTCTTAAGCTCCCTAAGCAATCATAGTAGATTTTACTATCCAATTCTACAGCGACACTCATTCTTAAGCTCTCTAAACAAAGTACTTTCCACATAATCGAGCTTGTAAGCCAACTCAAACAATATCTACAGCAGAGAATAATCTGGGGTCAATTAACCACCAGCTCAAATAGATGATACATCACCCAAATTCAGCTAAGCTATTGTTAAACGTGAGATATCAGCTCATGTAGATGATACACCACTCAAATTCAGAATTGAATGAACAAGTACATATAATTTTGCCGGTAAAGTTAATCTGTATAGCTACCACACAAACATACATGACAAGTTTGAACACGATATCTACCAAAACAAGAGAAGCGTATTTGCAAATGCTTGAACTAGCTTCCAGAATGTGATACAGACTTAAATGAACTGTCAGTTTGCAGGACTTTGAAGACAATTTTTACTAAACTTATTTTCATGAAACTTGGCAACACATGTTCAAGGAGTTGAGAATCAAGAATGGCCAAGGCTCTAGGATCTCAAATTCCATCCAACAACCTTTAAATTCAACAGGAGCTTTTCATATCAAATTCAAACATTTCAAGAGATCACAAGCAGAGCAATAACCCAACTCAAACATGTAGCTTGCAAACCACAGAAGAAATATCAGCAACAGAAGCTAAAACTTCCAGTTTGTCTTAACTACCCAATGTAGTTCTGATCCTGATCCAATTATGTAATCAAATTTCAAAGCTTCAAGGTTTAAGATGAAGTATTCACAAGTAGCATCTAAAGGAATTGCCAGGAAGATAGAAACATTCCACTAGATAAATGATCAAGTTCATACAAGGAGCACTCAGAACTATTCTACATTGGCAATCCGATTACAGACACCACCCTACATCAGTTCACTCATCATCCCACTAGAGAAAAGAGTTTCGCTTGCATCGTCACCCAGCCCTTGAACATGTTCGAAACATGAATGCAGTCACGAATTGCTCTAGTGAAGCAGAGGTTTCTATATGATGCATTACTTTAATTAAAGAAAACCAAACAATCAATTCAGCACATGAGAGAGTATCTGTAGAGATCAATTTACAGTAGAGGAGCAGCTTTGGAGACGAGGGAGCACGAGAGGGCGACGAGAGGGTTGTCTAAGTGTAGCGGCGCGAGCTCGAGGGAGGGCGTGATGGGAGGATGATGAGAGGGTTGCTCGAGTGCAGCGGCCCGAGCACGGCGGGAGGGCGACGTGAGGGCGTGATGGCGACGAGAGGGCGACGAGAGGGCGATTGGAGGGCGCGAGGGCGATGGGAGCATGAGACGGTGAGGCGTGGGCTACGGGAGCGTGAGGAGAGGGGAAGAGCGTGAAGGAACCCTTGTAGCAAGTCTTGGAAAATGATTTCCCTAATTTTAAAGATGGAAATCATTTTCCCCTTTTGCAGATTGATATTTTTCGTTAACCAGAACTTATTTTCCTCGATCATCGATTTTCTGCCCCGCAAACACTGGAAATTGGGGAAAATATTTTCCAAGAAAACTTTTTCCCCCAAACAAACAGAGCGTTAAATAAGCGTGTGTATGATTACACAGTGAGGCTTTTTTTCCTTTTTCTTTTGGTTAAGGATTTACAATTAGGTTTTTTTATTTTTAATTTTGGCCAACTAGGTATATTAAATGTGGGATGTTTGGATATCTAACTTAAGTATATATATTCTTGATAAATCTACATTTTGACCCATAATTTATTGAAAGTGCTTAAAATTAACCTAGTGTGTGCAATGCTTAGAGTGCCGATCATGTGTGGATAATGTTGGATATGACACGGAAATCTTTGGATAGTGTTGGTGCTTCCTATCTAGCACACTGCTATGGCTCGACAGAGCCCTACGGGCCGGCAAGGGTCTGAACTTGGAAACCGGAATGGGATTCTCTTCCCCACGATGTGCGTGCTAGGATGAAGACCCGATAGGGAGTCCACCACCTTGGCCTGGAAGAAGTCGATGTCAAAGACGCTGTCACGATGGGAAGTGTACCATCTGATGGCATGACCTGCTGGTGAGGTCGTGGTGAGTCGATATGGGCGGGAAGCACCCTGATGGTGATGTTAAAGTTGGAGAGAACATTAGCACAATGGAAGCGGAAACCGTGTTATTTGGTCATCCGGCAATATTCAAGGCTGCCGCCGTGGAGAGACCGGACAATTGCTGGGGTGAAATTCCTTGGGCTTTCGTGAAGTTGAAGGATTGGTTCAGCGTCACCGAGGAAGTAATACCGCGACTGCTGCTTTCGCCGATCTTCCCAAGACTTCTGCCGGGAAGACTCAGAAATTTGTTCTCGGCATACCAGATAACTGGACGGCAATTTGTAATGCGTAATCATTCAATTGTACATTTTCTTAATTCTCGATTCATTGTATCGGTGCAAGAGCGGATATCCCAAGTTAAATAAACTGTCGAGTCGTACATTGAATGGCCTGGTCCAACGATGGCGGGCAGTGATTGTTTGGGGCCAGAGGGTCTAGACAAGAGATGCGTGAAGTTGTTGCAAAATTTCTTCTTCTGCACTTCTTTGTCGAGATACCTTTTCCGTAGCCACTTTCTTTTGGTCAAGAACCTTGAAATTCTATTGGGTTTGTAGATTTCTTTTATGTGATTTTATTCCATCGTATTCTAATATACAAGCCATATTATGTACGTTATGTGTGGTGTACAGATTACGAAACCCTGATGTCTATTTAGGCGTCCTCACCCCACTTTTCTCGAAGGTGGAAATTTGAACCTCGTCTCCCTCTTCTAAAATGGAAATACTGGGGCAATTTATCAGTAATTTATTAGGTTAGTAGATTACGAGGTAAATTTTTAAGGCATAAGAATTCTGAACTCGACAGAAGATTCATGCAACGTTCATGTCCATTTTGGAATGACGCACCGAGCGCAAGCCGACGTTTCACAATCGTGTGCCCGTGACGGAACACCTGGTGGCGACTGGGTGAGTCCCTCGAAGCTCTCAATTTCAGTTGTCTTGCCTCTTTGCTCGAGTCATCATCAAGCGCTCGTGAATTTGAGTGAGTGGGCATTTCAGGACGGGCCCAAACGTTTTCGAGAATCACCATCGTCATCGACGTCACGGTCATGCAGCCAAAGCAGCGAGTGGCGATCGTCGGTGCCGGAATCAGTGGCCTCGTGGCGTGCAAGCACTTGATCGAGAAAGGCTTCGACCCCGTTGTCTTCGAGGCTCACGGTGGTGTCGGCGGCGTCTGGTCGCGGACCATCGAGTCCACCAAGCTCCAGACGCCTAAGCAGCTTTACCAGTTCTCAGACTTCCCATGGCCGGCGTCGGTGACAGAGACCTTCCCCGGCCACCAACAGGTGATGGGGTACCTCGTCTCGTACGCGAGCCGCTTCGGGATTCTGCCCAAGATCAAGTTCAACTGTAAGGTGACCAGGATCGACTACGTCGTGGAGCCGGGAAATGCAGAAGACATGAGTGATTGGGAGACGTGGAGCGGCAGCGACGGCGGCCGGATGTTCTCCAGTGGCGGAAAGTGGAATGTCGTCGTCCAGGATACAGTGGCGGCATGTGCTGGTGTCGAGGTAGGGATCAGACGCAGCCTCGGATCTGCTCTATAACAGTTTGCTGATAGCACTCGAGTCAGTTCACTTCTTTCAGTTGGCGCAATGAAGTTCCGTCTCATGGAGAAATGCAATGAAGTGTTAAATTTTGTAGTCATGCAATTAAAAAGTGTACTTTTACTCAAAATTGTGGTGCAATCTTTGAACATCGCATAGACACAGGGTGTTTCTGGTGGAAATGAGTCGAAGAATTTGAGTGTACTGATTGAAAGAAACGGTTCCAGATTTCATTTGCATTCCTACATAGCATTTCATCTGAGGTGAAAGCGTAGGAAGATTTACCACATCCCAGGTCTCTGCTTTCAGATTTCTTTCTCATGGTGCGCGAAAAGCGCACTGCTAAAATAGATCCTTCCTTTCTTAGGCGCACGATTCAGTAGGTTTGGAGGATTACCAGATCTCGATCCCAACTTTGGGAATTTTGCTCTTTGTTCCTCCTGTAATTTAAGTAGTATCCGGATGACTCGTTGCATGCCCTGCATTTCATGACGGAGATCTTCTTTATTTTGTTGAGGTTAGGTGTACCAAGTCGATTTTGTTGTCCTATGCATCGGGATGTTCAGCGACTTGCCGAGAGTACCGGAGTTTCCAATGAAAGAAGGACCTGAAGCGTTTCAGGGCAAGGTTCTGCATTCCATGGATTATGCCATGATGGGCCGGGTTCTCACGGCTGCAATGACCAGAGAGAAGCGGGTCACAGTAGTTGGATCTCAGAAATCGGCCATTGACATTGCAGTGGAAGTCTCCAGAAGGAATGGTATGAAGTTACTTCTTTTCTTGATCAGTTTGCAGTTTCTGTACGCGTACATCAGTTACAAAAGTGAATGTATGGAGTAATCATGTGTAGGGAGAAGATACCCGTGCACGTTACTGTTCAAGACGGCGCACTGGACACTTCCGGATTACTTAGTTGCCTTCATATTTCGAAACCTAAATCGCTTCGTTGAACTCATGGTTCACAAGCCCGGTGAAGGGCTCTTCCTTTGGCTCTTGGCGGTTCTGCTTTCCCCACTGGTAATGTCCTTGTCTCCTCAATAACTTAAGAGAACAAGAATAAGTAGACCTTTGGTCGGAATTTGGAAAAATAAGCACCACCATCTCTGAAGTTTGATGTTGGAAGAACTACCGGTAAAGTATCCAAACTGGCATGAATTGTTATTCCTAGTTTCTCATCAAAATGCTCGGAAATGGGCAAGTTGGTTCCATCATATCGTCTGATCGGTGCACATATTGCATTTCTGTCTGATCGAACCGTTCCAAATCTTTGAGCAATATCTTCCAAAAGAAGAAATGTTCATGATATGATATCAACATGGATACACTGTCCTTCGAGCACTTAATGTCGCCATGGTATCGTAACTGGATTCCCTGCGATGCTGATTTCAGATGGCTATGTTTTCGAAGTGGGTCGAGACCTATCTCAGATGGATATATCCACTGAAGAAATACGATATGGTCCCCGACCACAGCCTCATTGAACAGTTCGCGTCTTGCATGACCCCCACCCTGCCATCCAACTTTTACCATGCAGCGGAAGGAGGAAGCCTTATCCTGAAGAAATCACCGAGCTTCCGCTTTTGCCATACCGGATTGATCCTAGATGGGGGAACACACTCGCATCATCCTACGGATGTAGTCATCTTCGCTACGGGGTATGAAAGTGACGAGAAGCTCAAGAACATCTTTTCATCGAATCACTTCCAGAAATGCTTAGCCGGGTCATCCTATCCTCTGTATAGGTATTGTATCCAGCAAATTTCGCCCTTCTGAGTCAGTTCTTTGCTTTGAATCTAATTTTGATTTCATCTTGCAACTTGGGTTCAAATATTCAGCCAAACGTTTTTTGATTCAGGGAATGCATTCATCCACGGATTCCGCAACTGGCTATACTAGGATATGCGGATAGTCCCTCCGTTTTGTACACGACCGAGATGAGAAGTAAGTGGCTCTCACAGTTTCTTGCCGGACAGTTTGAGCTACCGACAATAAGAGAGATGGAGGACGAGGCTAGGAAGTGGGAAAGATGTATGCGTCGCTACGTACGGGACAAATACAAGAGGTATCGGGTCAGCGTCATGCTGCAAATATACTGCAACGATCAGCTCTGTCGAGACATGAGATGCAATCCCAGAAGGAAGAATTCGCTGCTTTCGGAGCTATTCGCCAGTTACGGCCCCAGTGATTATGAGAACCTAATTCCCGAGTCATGAAGCTAGGAATCTATAGCAATCTTTGTCCTCCTAATGCAGGTTAGCTGAATGGACATTTGACATGGTGGATGAATGCGAGAACTTGTGAATTTAACCAATTTGAATGCATTTCATAGAATTGATGGCATCTCAGAATGCCAAAGTTAGGAAGAGATTTGGCCAACTGCATCTCACCATCACTTATGAAGTTCATCATCAAATGGTTATCTTTATTTCACCTAAATTCAGAGAAATCTGCACATTTTTTTTTTCCTTTATCAATCCAGATTGTTCCTCCATTGTTTTTCCTCTACTGATCTTTCCGAGGAGCATCTAGGGGACATGAAATTCCATGAGACACTACACGCAGCTTCTTGGCATCAAGCTTCAAGTAAGTTGTCTCCTTATCAAAGCTGATTCTTAAATGCATTTTTTTTTCTATTCCCTCCTTTTCTAATGACACAGAGAGCGAAACTAAGCGATCATTCCAAGTAGACAAACGATGTGCGGACGCCTGCGATTGCAATTGCTCAGCTGTTGTGACAAAATAGAACGGCAAACTTTGTCATCAAAAATCACAAAAGAGAGCAAGTTCCGATGGAATGAGAGTGACGGTCTCTGGTTTTCAAATGGCGTATCTGGTCCCTACTTTGATAGCAACTTAACGTTAAGAAAGAAACAGGGTGGTGTCTTTTGTTATAACAGAAGTGATAGTGGCACAAATGGTTCAATGAACTTTGATCCAATGTATAATGTGGTCTTGAACTTTAAATTTATTCAATATAGTTACTAAATTATTGGCACATGTTCAAGAACCGTATGAACAATGCTCAATATTGTCCTTACATTACTTTAAGTTCAGGGACGACCTTGCAATTGGTTTAAAATTTATGGATCACATTAAAAAAATTTATAATTTAGGGACCACATTGCACATCAGATCAAAGTTCATGGACCATTGTATCATTTACCCTCTTCGGATCCGTCCATTGTCAGGCTCTTTTCTTCATATCTTACCTTTTCCCAAAAAAAAAAAAAAACTCTTTTCTTCTAACCGCCGGGGAAGATAACGCGGGTTGATGGACTTTATCATGTCGTCGGCGTCCGTAGTAGAAAAGTATCGACTTGATCTTCGATTCCGATAAAAATACCTAGAGTTATTTACCGTATCTTGGGGCATCTTCTTGTTCTGGGTTTTAACAAGTCAAAGATGAGCTTTTGAAGAACTTGGGGAAAAAGTGACGAGTTCAAAGGCCATAGTGGCTGTGAGAACGAAAGGGATTTGAACGAAAGTTCACCGTGACATCGCAAGGGCAAGAGCTAGGATCAACTTAGCTAGCGTCTGAATTCTGAACATGCTGTGGAAATCTTACAATTCAAAGGTCTCCTCTTTTTTTTTCTTCCCTAATCTTTTGCGTCTATCGACTTTCTACTCTTTCTTCAAAGTCAAGGAGGTGGAAATTCGATACGAATTGGGAGGTGATAAATGGCGAGTTCCGTCCGGGTCCTTAGTTCGGCTCACTTGTTATCCAAGCCTGCCCTTGACAAACAATTGTTGTGTGTAATACTACCATACGCATCCCACAAATAAAGATAATGCTCAAACAATTTACAAGTTAGGTCGCGTTGGTCCGATTTACACTGACATGACATATGAATCCTTTCTTTTTAGCTTGATTTGGGATCATCGGTTACTTTAGCCAACGATGCATGTTGATTCAGCCAAGAGGAGACTTAGATCGTGGCGATTGCTAGGGGAATAAAAAAACATATGCTATTATGTAATTTTCGAGAGTAGTCTGTTTTCAGGGTAGAAATTAAAGTTGGGCGATGTCATGTCAGCAATCGGAGTTTATTGAACAAGTTTTTTTTTTGTCGCATTTTCTATTTTGGTCAAAAAATTTTAGGTCACGTTCCAAATTTGCCCGATCTTTTTCTCTATCTCAGAAAAAATCCTAAACTTCAGGTTCAATTTCAAATCTGCCCCCAATGTTTTTTTTTAATTTTATAAATAGCCTCGAGCTTTAGGTTCGGTCCCAAATCTACCTCAAATATTTTTTTTTCTAAAAGCAAAATCGTTAATTTCTACTCTAATATTAAATCTGTCCCATGAGACCTTTGTCAAAAAAATCGCCGTTAATTGTCCTTATTTCTCATTTCCTAGAACAGTTTCATGTTGGAGAATTTTGACAATTTTTATTGGAGTGGATTTGTTATCTACGTGGAAATGCCACGGCGGCCTGTACCTATAGGTCTCATCACTTTGTTGACGTGGATTTGTTATCAATGTGAAAATGTCATGGTACGTTGGGATTGGACCATGGATAGATTGAAAGTTGGTGGTTTTATAAAACAAAACAAAATTCGAGAGAAATTTGGGATTTGAATTAAAGTATTAGGTTTTCTCTTTGACCACCCCCCCAAAAAAAAGTTCAGGCCAGATTTAGTACTGCACCTGAACTTTGAGATTTTTTCCTGATATATATATATATATATATATATATATATATATCTGGAGTAGATTTGAAACTAAAATCTACAGTTGACGATACTTTAAGGAATTAGCCATCCGACGATTTGACTTTCCCTCCTTTAGCGTGCTCATCTCGGCATTCTCCTCTCTTTGACTCCATCCCGTTACCCTCTGTGAGCTTAGTCTCACATAGATCGTCACGGCTTATCGGATAAGTTTTCACGGGCTTCCACGATGAATTAAGCCTTGATTGCGTGATTTTATCTGGTCAATGGCTAAGCAGATAGTCTCCACAGTGGAATATGCCCTTTGCATATATGTGGGAGCTGAATCACCAGCTCTACTCACCATCTCCAGAGAAAAGCAAAGCGAACAGCAGCCATAATCATGGAAGTTACCATCACTTCCAGAGAGCACATAAAGCCCTCAACACCAACTCCCCATCATCTCAGGACTTACAAGCTGTGTCTTCTTGATCAGCTCATTCCCGCTCCTTTCGCTCCCATTGTCCTCTTCTTTTCTCCAGACGATCGCCCTGAGCGTCCTGCCGTGCCGGCCAAATTAGAGCTTCTGAAGAATTCTCTGTCGACCACCCTGACCCGCTTTTACCCGCTCGCCGGCAATCTCAAGGACGACCTCACCGTTGATTATGACGACGAAGGAGCTTCCTATGTGGAAGCACGAGTCAATCGCTCCTTATCGGAATTCCTGGCCCACCCGGACCTCTTGCTGCTGTGCAAGCTTCTCCCGGTTGATCTCACGCCAAAAGAAACATATTCGGGGAGTCGCATCACCAATATTCAAGCCAACGTTTTCGAGTGCGGTGGAATTGCCATCGGCGTATGCATAGCGCACAAAATTCTCGATGGTGCTGCCCTCAGCACCTTCCTTAAAGGGTGGTCCGCCACTGCCCGTAGTGACAAGGTGGTGATCCCGGACTTTGCTGCGGCGTCTCTCTTCCCAACTGAGGACTTGTGGCTCAGAGACACGTCCATGGTCACGTGGGGCTCGTTGTTCAAAAAGGGCAAGTCCATAACCGGGAGATTCTTATTTGATGCCTCGGCCATAGCCACCCTTAAGTCCAGAGCAAAGGGCTCCGACTCGAAACGCCCGACTAGCGTTGAGTCGGTCTCGGCCTTCCTATGGCAACGCTGCATGTCGGCTGCCACGGAAAGAAGAAACGGCATCCGAAGGCCCTCCATCCTGTCCCACGTTGTGAACCTGCGGAAGAGGATCGAGCCACCCGCGTCCGACTGCTCCCTCGGAAATATCCTCTGGATATCCAGCGCCAAGTGTGCGAGCAACACCGACAGATCGTTGCCCGTTCTAGCCCAAGAGGTCAAGAACTCGATTTCAAGGATCGACGGTCATTTCGTCGAGCAGCTGAGGGGCACGGACAGGAACGGCAGGATCACGGACTCTCTGAAGGAAATGAGCGGCGCCGTCGCCTCCGAGGACGGAGCCGACCACTTCGGGGTCTCGAGCTGGTGCAAGCTGGGGTTCAACGAGGTCGATTTCGGGTGGGGAAGACCCGTGTGGGTGAGCAGTTACGGGACGAGCGGGTCGGTGTTCATGAACCTCGTGATTCTGGCCGACACGAGGGAAGGCGACGGAATCGAAGCGTGGGTGACGTTGGACGAATCGGAAATGGCCGTCTTGGAAGGCGATGAAGAGCTCCGGACATTGGCTTCCGTGGATCCGAGTCCTTTGACGAACGGCAACGCAGCCTCCGCTCTGTTACATTAGAAGTGTATTTCCAGGCTTGACTAGTGCAAATCAAGGCGGAGATCTTGTGGTAAGCATGATTTAGTGTTTGGTGTCGGGCCGGTGAAACTTTTTTTTTTTTTTCTAAAGGAAAAAGTTCATGATAAAGAAAATGTTTCCGTGAAAAATCATTTTCAAGGAAGATATTTTTCCCTCTTCACATTTGAGAAATCATTTGCCTAAATCGTAAGCTTGCATATTTGTTTAAGATATTTTTCCCTCTTCACATTTGAGAAATCATTTGCCTAAATCGTAAGCTTGCATATTTGTTTAATCATTACCGACAAACCAAATGAGTGAAAATTCAGAAAATTAATTTACGAAATATTGTCAAATATTCCCGTTGCTTATGTCTAGCTTGCGGCGGTAATGTGTTACCATCACAAAATGTGTGTAACGAAAAATAAGCGGTCGAAAAAATAAGATAAACAAAACGAAGAGAATAAATTAGATGCCGGATTTACTTGGTTTGTTCCGTGGGACTTGTTCCATGTAGAAAGCAGCACATGATTCGGCTATAGATCAAGTGATTTACCGAATATAATAAGCACACTCGACTTATTCCAACGCTCTTTACTTATTTCAATCCCAATTATACTCAGCAACTTACATAATATTTAGCCTCATCACGAACGAGGTAATCCTTTAATCTCACAAAAAGATTCAGAAATTATAGTATAAAGTTTATCGCTTCAAAAGACTTGCATTTTCTTTATGATGTAATTGACGAATACACCACATGGTTGTTATGGTCAAACGATCCTCTAGTTTTGCCCTGGTGTTCCAAAACCAAAACTCATTCTTGTGTGCTTGTGTGTATATATAATTTTTGGATCGAAGATGAGAAATCCCTTTTAAAGTCTCATACTAGGAATCTAACTCACATTAGGCGACTTATTCAGATCGTATGTTCTTCCTTCATGTGCTCAAACTAGAGACATACTCTAAAAATCTTTACTTTAGCTCGATGTTTGAGTCAAGTGACAACCACTTTTCTGGAGTTTGAACGTGGGTGCTACTTTCTCACGGCTCTTCATGAGCTCCTCAATCGCCACAGGCATTTTTCAAGCAATAATCTACGCTTGAATTTCGCCATAGACATTATGGTAAATTCCATATGCAATTATGCCTTACTTTGTCCAGAGGACATATATATACTTGGTTAACTCACAAGAATCATACTCTCAAGGGAAATGAGATGGGTAGTTTTACCGATGCTTTCATTATTCACGAAAATTACAAGATACTAGCAGCATCAGGGCTCGACACTGGTACTCTCCTACGTAAAATGTAAGAAAGCCAGAACTAAAGTGGTGCGTCCCATGATTCTTATTTCTCTAATGATTCTACTTTGTTCATATGAGGGCGAAGGTTTCTTTTTGCAGTAACCCAGAACACAAAAAAAAAAAAAAAATGAAGAGACTTGAACGTGCTCATGTCGTCGAGAACCAGACCACAGACCATCAATCATCGATCTCCGAAATAGGTGGATTCATGGAAGCGAACTCGGTAAGCTCCTTGTCTTGTTCTAGCACTTCAAGCTCTTGTTCATCCATGAAAACCCATGCTTCGACTCCTTTGCGACACTTTGTGTCCAACAGAAACACCATGCTTCTTGCCAATTCCGGCGAGAAACCAACGGTGCTCACCCATGCCGGCCTTCCCCACCCGAAATCGGTCTCGTAGTGACCAAAGTTACACCAACTCGAGAATATAGCCTGTCGATCTGTGAGAGCGAGGGACTCCCTCATTTCCCGGACGGCATCCCGTAGCGCGACCAATCCACCATCACCCTCCAAGCCTCTCACGAATTTGCCGTCTATTTTGCTCTTCGCTTCTCGGAGCTGGCTGACGAGGCTGGGCAGGCCGTCGTGGCCCTTCTCCTTGGGCGGGCATAGCATAATCGCCGACCATAGGTAGTTCCCCATAGAGTCGTCGAGGAAATTTGGGACAGCTCTTCGGCGGAGGTTCACGGCATTGATGCACCCCACCGGCTTGTCAAGGCCAGACACCTTGGCCATTGTGGTCGTCATCGATCTGCACAACAGAGCCGTGACGGCTTCGGCACGGGTCGGGTTTTGCACTCGCGCGTTAGTTGCTTTGGCCTTAAGCCTTGCGGTGGCTGATGCGTTGAACACCAGTCTCCTCGCACCATACCTTGGACAAGGGTGAGGACGCCAATATTCATCAGATAAGATGATCGATGCAAAATTATTTGTCAATTACTACGCTAAATGCATTTCATCATTGTAATCTTTACAATTTAACGAAAAAAAAAGAAAAAGAAAAGGGCCATACGCTTATGGTCGTTTTCAAGTTATGTTTAGCGACATTAATGCACTAATTATTACTAATTTGCTATGAACAGGGAGTAATATGCTAAGTAAACTATTAGTGGTTTACAAAATTGGTACACGAAATAATATAAGGAAAATACTTCTCCGACAATATTATTAGGAATGGTGCAATCTCAACCGTAAATCCACATATCATTACCACGTGTTTTGTATAAAACACTAATTGATTATGAAATCGTATGGTCAGAAATAACTGATAGTTCTATCAAACTGTCAGGTTAGCATCTTCCATAATATAACAAACTGTTGTTATAGCTTAAATATAAGCAACCTGTTTAAATAGCCCCTTGCTATTGGTCACTTCATTTGAGGTACCAAGTTGATAGACTAAATTAGTAAATTCTAGAGCGCCCCACCCCCACTACGACATTAGGGGTATCTACTGTTTTGTATGTTTGAGTGTGCATTACCTTTGAACCGACCTGTGTATCGAAATTGAACATAAACTGAACCGAAGACCCGGTTCTGTTATGTTCGGTTCATTTTTTTTTGTTTTTTTTCCCCTACTCAACTCACCATACTAAGAACACACCCTTTTAATTTTCCCTCTTCGTTTTCATTGAGTGGAACCAAAAAGAAAAAAATGGTTATTTTTTACGTTATTCAAGTTGAAATCTGACTCGAGTCGAAAATGCACAAAATTTCCATGAAGGACAACTGAAAATTTTCGTTCAATGCTTGCCCCAGCCTGAAGGAGGAAAGGAAGAAAAAATATTAAAATATTATCAAAAATTGCTAACATTAGTGCCGATCGCCCACGTCAGTTAGTTACAGTCAGGATCGGTCAAATGGACTCAATTGACAAAACGTGAAAATATTTACGATACAATTGGCAGACTTAAAAGGTTGACCTAAATTGACAAAATTAAAATAGGTTTAGAACGTTTTAGATATTTTTCCTAATTTATTTGTGAATTTTTAAAGATAGACGATGCGAAAAGTTATCAAGTTAAAATCGAGAGTTTTCTCCTCTTATTAATTTTTTCCCCCCTAGCATGCATTACTACATCAGAATTTTGTCATTTCTTTACCTGCCCGGGTTGAGAGGACAAATGGCAAAGAGGGAATCCTCCTCAGAGTACGCTTTGCTTTGAATGAACAACGAGGGTGCATCAAAGTTGGGACGCGGTGCTTCGCCGGTTTTGCGGGCCGTGGCTGCCCAACCTTTGAGGAAAGTGGTCAAAGAGGCGCAGTCCGTCGCGGCGTGCGAAATGAGCAAGCCGATCGCAACTCCACCGCATGGGAAGGTGGTCACTTGAACCATCGCCACGCGATCTCCTTCTCCCGCACTCCTCCATGCGGCAGCGCAAGGCACGAGTTTCCTGATTGTTTCAACGTCTGGCCGGCAGAGCAGATGCGATAGGGAGAACTTGGCCTGGGCATCTACAAAGAGAGCCCCCTCGTCGTCGCACTCGATGGAGAGGCCACCGCCGTGGATCTTCCCCGCCAAGGGATGGAACAGCGTTAGGGTTTCGGATAGAGATTGTTTCAGAAGTTGTACTCTGGATGTGGGTTTTGTGGTGGCTTGATCAGCTTCTTTGATGGCGTAGAAAAGGACGAAGGGAACGTAAACAGTAGGCATGAACTGATCAAGAAGGGACAGCTCGTGGATTCTGAGGCGGTTTGGTGTGGGACGAGATGGTTTTACGAGTTCTTTGGATACCACTTCAACCTCCATTTTGGATGTAAGTTTGGTGCCTTAAGCACTCACTATATATATAGCACCCAAGGTTCAATGCCCAAGTACTAATTATAAGGTTCCGTTTGGAATAACTTTCATGAAACAATTTTTCGACGTTCGATTCACAAAAAATAAATAATTAAAAAAATATTTCTCATTAATGAAAAAAGTATATTCAAAAGTAGATATAAAATGATTTTCTTTTTGGAAGAGAAAAAATCATTTTTCCCCATCTTTCTTCGCTTCACTTCTCCAGCTTCATTTTCTCTTTAATTATTAAAAAAAATCAATTTTTAATAATTAATTAATTATTTATTTTTTTATTTATTTTTTCCCCCTTTCTTTCCTTCTTTCTCGACTAAACATCAACCACTGCGACACCCGACGGCCGAGGCAAGTGACCTCGAGCTTGCCCAAATCTGATTTTCCATAAAAAACAGTGGAAAATATTTTTCAGTTTATTTTTAGGTTTTAGCTGAATATTGAAAATTATTATTTCTTTTCTGAAAAATGATTTATTGAAAACTAATTTTAGCCTAATAGTAGGCTTAAAATGTTTTTTCTGCTCTCGTGAAATTAATTTTACATGGCACATAGTATGGGTAACCCCGTTTGTTACACAATATGAGTAGCTATAGTTTAGGAGATTGGTTATCTGAATAAATGGCGATTGATGTAGACTGTTTAAAGAAATTACATCCTTAATTTACTATTAAGGACCGAGTTGATATGTACCGAGTGCTTGCAATAATGTCTCGTCTTGCCATAATAAGAATTTGGCAATGTGCGGCGCCACCTTCAAACCTACGAAAGCGGCCCCCAGGTTTCAATGATTGCGTCACTGTTTCCCTCCGACGGCCTCAAACCTATGAAGGTTTCTATTAGCCCACTCTCGTCTTTTCCATTTTCATCTTTCAGCTGCTGCTGCCATATGCAGATGAAAAAAGGGGACTCTATGTTGCCACGCTGTCGGTTCTTTATTTAGGATTAAACTTTGACTTAACGTGCAATGTCGTTTTTAAAATTTTTAATCTTTTTAATGTGGTACATGACTTTTAACCTAATATACAATAACATTTCTAAACTTTTAATTCATTCAATATGATCGTTGAACATTTGATATATGCTCAATCTAGTCTCTATATTGTATGAAAATGTTTAACATTATCCCTTAACTTAAATTATTGCAAGAATAATAATATTTCATGTTTTCATATACGTGGACTAATTTGAATATTTACTAACAGTTCAAAGACCGCAATGCACAATTAAAATTTTAGGAGCGACATTGCACGTTGAGCTAATATTAACTGACTACATTGAACGAATTAAATGTTTAGGGATTATATCACATATTGAATCAAAGTTTAAGGATTATTTGTGTCATTATTTCTTTACGAGAGCTTGTGCATGTGTGAGAGATGGACGTAAAAGCGGGTTTATTCGCCTCCGCTGTAATTAATGCCAAGAACAATACTAGGCTACTAGCCGGTCAGCCATTAGCCATCACACGGTGTATAACCAAGGCCCCGTTGAATATACAAGAAGCGGGCAACCATAATGAGATAGAAAGATAGTTTCATTATAAATAAATAAATAAATAAATAAATAAATATATATATATATATATATATATTTACAATAGCCAATACAAGCTAATCATCCGATGCACGGTCTCGTTTGTTTCAACAGAAAATATAATGGCCACATCTCTAAGTAAAAGAGTTTTAGTAAGATCGCCTAGGATATGTGAATAAGAAATCAAACTGAAGTTTCAATTTGTCGTAACCGAAATCATTTAGCACAAGAAGTGTGCGTCAGAATATGAACAATGGCAGGACTATTTTCCTGCAAATGGCTACGTTTTTTGAGGTACAGGATTTGTTAATCAACCAGTGAAATTTAGAACAAAGAGGATTAGCTCCATTTAATTTGCCAACAAGAACATTCACATCATAGAGGACATGATTTTGGCTAATATATGAGGAATTGGAATATTTTTATTTATGAAATATGGTATTGACACATGATTGTGACTCGTTCAGATTTGATGATTTATAGTAGCTATGGACTGATCTAGAATTGAGATCGATGTGCCTTTAATAGGAGATTAGAGTTATTATATAGAAATTCTCGACACAAGGTTTGTTTCGCTCAAAATTTGACATACTGTCTATAGAGCTAGAAATGGAGGAGCATAATGAAATAAAGATTAAAAAATATTTAAGAAGAAATTTTAGGGTATGTTTATTTCACGGAAAAATCAAAATTTAAAAATTATTTTTCAAAAAATAATTAGTTATACCACTTAAAAGGATTAGTCAATGAAAAATGCTTTCCTTATCAGCAACAATTTATGACTAATTATTTTTGTAGGTGATGAAAATATTTTTTAATTTATTCATTTTGTTAAAATTAATAGAGTTCTCATTTTATTAGGGGTGAGTGGTTCTAGGTTTCTTACATGTTCCATACCAATTAGAACATGTTCATTTTTTTTGGAATGTAGAACCTACCCTGTTACCTGTTCTAAGATATCTAAGAACTTGTCAATTTTAATTTGTTCTCTTGTTTGTTGCACTCGCAGTAGGGGATGGCTGTTCTTTACCTTCATCGCCCAATAATCCCAATTTTGTGATTGGAGTCATCTTCTCACATCCCTCGACCTTCATTGACATGTTATCTTGCTACGTCAATTTCACACATATACACCAATAGGAATATAATTAGATCACATCAAATATCATCTCTGTAAATATTCTCATTGTACCATCTAAAGAAAAACCTCATAGAAAGTTGATTGGAAGTAGAACTGGACTTTACTATAACATGGCCTATGTGACTTGTTTATCTTTTGTACGCATCCAAGGGATCGTTGACATGTAAGAGTTATTTCTAATTTGGGCTAAATTAATTAACTGATCTAATATAAAGTTTCTTATTTAACCTAATATGGGGCTGGTTGGTGTGGGCTGAGTCAAGCTCAATCCATAATAAGGAGATCATGTTATAAACTCCATAAATAGAGCTTAGGTCCCTATTAACACCTAAATTTTTATTTTTCATTTTAGTCTTTAATTGCATTTTAAAATCAAGGACTTAACTTTAGTCCCTACCAAAAACATTAAATCATTTTTATATGATTTAATTAATAGCATGTTGCATTTCATTGGACCGATAGTGAAAAAGGACCTTAAATTGACATTAATTTGGACCGGTGGTGGATGGACTTAATCCAAGATTTTGAGCTTAATTAAATTATTTGAATTGAGTGTCGTGACCTAAAAATTAAGCTAATAGATTACTAAGTGAATTAAATTAACTAACTTAGTACGAGTTCTCCCAAACTCTATAAATTCGCAACTTAGGTCTAATTTCGCAATGAATATTCAATAGGAGTCACTAATAAAATTAAATATCCAGAACTCAAGATAATTCCAGGGAGCATGCGATAAACATTCCTTTATTTATTTGTTTATGATTTTTTTAAAAAATGGAATGCATACGATGCAAGAATTCCTTTTCTAAGATGTAATTAAATGAATGAATGCTATTTAGGCTAAACACAAATGAGACTAAACTATATAGCTATCCTAATGACGTGCAAATTAGGCTAACATACAAAGTTATGCTACGGTTTAATTAATTCGTCTATGAATTAATTAATTAACCTAAGCATGCGATCTTAAATGACATGGCAAATGATGGCATAGCATAGATGACATGGCAAAAGATGATGTGGAAGGATAAAATGGTATCGATGATTTTTTTTTTTGGATTCATTTATGACTCAAAATAAACTATACGTAAATGATAGTTACCTTGTATATTTTAGGGTCGAAGTTAACCTTAACCCTAACCTATTAAAGATAGACTATCTTAGGTATAGAAATCTACCTAAATATGTAGACAATAACGTAGAATGAAATCTAATAAAATTTATTCTAGGAATCAATTATGTTAGATGTATACCCTAAAGCAACCATACAATAGTTACATGTTAGAGATTTCAATCGTACTTTCAATTCATATTTAATTAATGGCAAATAAGCGTTCATTCATTTGTCATGTTATTTAGATGAATGATTCCATAAGATTAGTTGTGATTGAACTTATTCTTGAGACGTTAAGAATATGTGTGACAGATTCACAATTTTACTGAATCTTTAAACTGTTCTCGATCGATGGGTCATTGAATAGATATTAATGATCCTATTGAGATCAGTGTGTTCTTAGCTTCCCCATTAAGTATTGGATTCTTAAGGGAATGACGAGTCACAAGTTATTGAATATTGTGACACTCGAGTTAGAACATAGGTGCTTGTACCGGACAAGTTCACTGAATGTGATACATATTAAACGATTAGCAACATGAAAGCCTCTAACATGGTCAATATCTAATCATTCATGCTTTGGTCTTGTGTAAAGATCCTTAAACCTGAGGCATAACGATAACTTGTGTGTTGGGTGGTTGTGATTCACAAGTGCACATATTAGCGGTTCGTTGATCTGTCTCCATAATTGATGGTCATAATTCATTCACATACGAAATTATGCATGTGTACAAAATGGAATTTGTCTCCTTGTTAGATGCAAGCTACAATAATGATTAGGGGTGAGCAAATTGGACCGATCGGACCGGGACCACTCGAACTGGATCAGGATTGGTGGTTTGGTTCCCGGTTCTAGGGGGTCTGGTCCGGTTCTCGGTTCCAAGGACATAGTACCGGATCGGACTGCTTGGACTGGAGCAATCATTTTTTTTAATTTTTTAAAAGTAACCTAATTTTTAATTGTTAAAAAAGTCTCATGGTGTAATATCCATCACTCAATGAAATGAAAAAATATTTCAATCTAAGTCCTAATTGTCTTGATGCAATGCAAAGGAAATATATTTTTTTTCAAGAGAATGATCGATGAGCAAGTAATTATGATGCACTTTTTGTGTGTACATGTTATTGGTCCAATGAAATCGCCCGGGAATTGGACTGGACCGATGGTCTGATTCTCGGTTCTAGCAAATTGAGAATTGGGACCACTGGTTCGATTCCTAATTCTTGAGGGGAACCGGACCGAATCGGGAATCGATCACCCTAATAATGATGTCCTATGTGATCTCATCATGACATTGCATTGAAATCCTTGGCCAATGTTGTAACTAAGAATGAAATTTTTTTTTTGGTAAAGGTAAGTATAATATTGACTATTCGCAATCACTTACAGCCTAAAACAACTAGCGCAGGGATATGCGCATAGGCTACAAGGGGGAACAAACCCCCGACATACAATCGGGATGGATCTCACAACCGAACAAAATCGGCAAAAGCGCCAAAGGGCGACGAGTCAAGAAAAAACCGACAGGGAGCAACCCCAGGAAACAAGAATGCGCCTGTTACGGGGATTGTCATCAACATTCTTGAATGTTATAGCTTTATCCTGGATAACCTTGGACAGATGCATCTTAAGCGCAGCAATATCACGAACCTAGTTCCTGAAGATGATATTGTTCCTCTCTAACCATATTAGGTGGCAAAGAGCCCCAAAAGAAAACCGACTAATACACTGGTAGAACTGTCTACCGCTAAAATTCCTCATAGCCCACTGTAAGTTCTCAAGCCACGATCTATTCTGCTAAGAAAATCCACATTTTGCTGCCTAATACACAGCAATGGATCTCGTTATATTGCACCCGAAAAATAGATGGTTCACCGAATCCGGTCTAGAACGACAGAAAGGACAAGTACCTTCCATGATCCTGCAATAATTCAACAAGATAACCTGCGTGGGGAGCCTATTCAGGGTGGCCAGCCACAACAGGAATGAATGGCGAGGGGTAATATGACTATCCCATATGAAACGATGCCAATTTACAACATTGCCCTTTAGTCTGATATCATTCCAGGCCGAAGCTAGCGAAAAAGTTCGTGAAGGATGACAAAGCCAAGTGAATCGATCATACCTGGATTGGGCAACAACCGGAGGAAAATTAGTCCAAGAATCGAGGCGGTCCAAAACGGCATTGGGTAGATGATTGGCTTCACAAAATTCTCGAATTGTAGAAGACCGAGGAATGCCCGATCGATAAATGTCCATGTCTGAGAAATGCTTGAAAAGAGGCCCATTCTCATGCCATGGGTCAAACCAAAAAGAAACAGAAGAACCATCTCCAATCTGCCAACTGGAATGAGGAAGAAACAAGGGGCGGAGATCCAGAATTTTCTTCCAAGCCCATGAGCAAAAAGTCGGCTTACCAACCACCCAAAAATTCTTTTTCTTCAAGAATGTGGAATGAATCCATTTGCACCATAACGATTCCTTGTCCGTGAAAAGTATCCAGATATGCTTCAGCATAACAGCCCGGTTGCAATCAATGAGACGCCGGATGCCAAGTCCCCCTTCCTCCTTAGGGAGGCAAACAACCGACCAAGGGACCTTAGCTCCACCCACACCTAAGCCGGGGCCTTTCTAAAGGAACTGTCGAAGCACCAACTCAATGCGGTTCAAGACCGACTTAGGAAGGATGAAAACACTCGCCCAGAAATTGTTGATAGCCCGGAGAACAGATGTGATAAGCTGTAAACGGCTAGCAAAGGATAGGAAGCGTTGAGACTAAGATTGGGCTCTTCCTGTAATAGCATTAACCAGCCTATTGCAATCAATTTTGCTCAATCTTTTTGCCACAATAGGGACACCCAGATAACAAAAAGGTAGAGTACCTTCGGCGAACCCCAGGGATGCAATCAACTGGTTCTTCAATGTGATGGAGCTGCCCAAATAATACATCTCACTCTTATGATCATTTGGGTTGAGACCTGACCAAATAGAAAACTTGTGTAAGCCTTCCTTCAACAACGTGACAGACACCATATTTGCCTCCGAAAAGAGGAGGACATCATCGGCAAAAAATAGATGTGTTAACCGAGTGGACTTGCATCGCCAGAAAAACTTGAAACCTGGCTGCCGGGCTTGGTCATTTAAAATACCCGAGAAAATCTCTATAACCAATGTAAAAAGGTAAGGGGACATGGGATCACCTTGCCGAATACCTCTTCCACTGGAGAAGAATCCATTAAGCTCACCATTGATCGATACTGAAAATTTAGGAGAGCGAATACATTCCATTACCCGGTGCACAAAGGTCTCAGGGAAGCCGAATGCTCGTAAGACTAGCTCAAGGAAATCCCAATTGACTGTATTATAGGCTTTCTGAAAGTCGAATTTGATGGCACACTTCGGGGAGTATGGCTCAAGATGAAAACCATTGAAGAGCTCCTGGGCAATAAGAATATTATCGCTGATTCGTCACCCCTTAACAAAGGCATTCTGGGGGAGGCTTATTACAGACGGAAGAACAGAGGCAATACGATTAGCCAGGATCTTGGTGATGCATTTGTAGATCGTGTTGCAACACGCAATCGGTCTAAAGTCTCCCATTCTCGACGCATTCGGCACCTTAGGTACGATAGCAATGATCGTGGCATTCGTCTCCTTCAGTAAGTTACCTGAGAGAAAGAAATCCTGTATGGCCTCCGTAACTGAACGGCCAATAATGTCCCAGGTCTTTTTAAAGAATTCAGCATTAAAACCATCCGGTCTTGGGGCCTTACCACAAGCCAGAGAAAACATAGTCTCCTGGATTTCCCCTTCCGATATTGGTCTATTTAATAACTGGATATGCTCGGCCAATAAAGGAGAAGGGATAATAGAGCGTACCTCTTCCATGGAGGGGAGATTATATCTCGGTCCAGGGGAAAAAAGAGTCTTGAAGTAGTCTACGATGTGATTACGAACCACCGGCATTTCATTTAGAATATTTCCATCGTCATCCATAACCGAAAGGATCCTGTTTTGAAGGTATCTTTTATTGACAAAGTGATGAAAATACTTTGTATTCAAGTCGCCTTCCTTGAGCCATTTCACGCGGGATTTCTGTTTGAAGAAAGACTCTTCTTGTAATCTAAGCTCCGCAAATACTTTCAACCGGGACTTCTCTAGTTCAACAAGATGATGGCTCTTAGGATCCAGAGTAAGTGCTTCCTGGACTTCCAAAAGAGCTTTCCTAGCATTGAAGGTATGGTTGGAAATATCCGAATAGAAGTCTTTGTTAAGTTGTTTCAGCTAACCTTTTAACATCTTCAATTTCTGACATAGGCGGAACATCGGGGATCCAGTAATGTGGGTGTCCCAGACTTGGCTGACAACCGACCGAAAAACCGAGTTAGAGAACTAGTAATTAAAAAACTTGAAGGGCTTCTTAGACCCAGGTTGAGCAACAATACGAACTGTCATTGGGGAGTGGTCCGAAACACCTGGAGCTAGAAAGAAGGCTTCCGAAAATGAGAAAGTACTCCTCCATTGGTCATTTACGAGCACCCGATCTATTTTCCTTTGCTTGCGTAATTCCCCTGAAAAAGTCGACCAAGTGAACCTAAATCCCAAGTACCGTAAATCATCCAATCCAGCACTTTCGAGACACTGGCCAAATTCATCAAATGCTGGAATCCAGCGGTTAGAGCTTCCCACTCTATCTGCCGGGTCCTTGATAGCGTTGAAATCCCAGCCACCATCCAGGGAGAATCAGCATGAGATACACTGAGCTGCTCAAGAGCAGACCACAATAACCTTCTCTTGACAAAAGTATGTTCAGCATAAACTATAGTAATATGACAAAACACATTAGCAACAAGCAAGTGAATCTGTCCATGAATAAACTGATCCGAGGTAGAAAGGACAGCATAATCTACCATACGGGCATCCCAACCAAGCCAAATGCGACCCCGAGGTGAGTCAATATAGTTGGCTATCCAAGTCCAATTCGGGATAAGAGAAAACGACAAACTAGGAAACAACGATGACTGGACCTTCGTTTCCAAAATACCAATACAGCAAAGATTATTAACCTTAGCAAAGTACCCAATTTTAGCCTGCTTAAGGGGGCCCATAAGACCCCTAATATTCTACACACCAATCAACATAGTAAAGAAAGGGTAGGGATTACCATTTATTGGCGCCCCACTTCTTCCTTGAAGAAGCTTTAGGTCCTGGTAGGATGGCACAATCCTTTACTTTCTGGTTAACGGTCCCAGAGGAAGAAGCCCCCAAGAGTTTGCCCAAATCAGATTTCATGCCAGGTATAGGGACTAATCTGTCCGACAGGACTGACTGAGCCTTTCACCCGATAGGATTTAAGTCCCCATCACTTCCCACATTACTTATCGTATCTTCAATTTCATCCTCCGAACTGGAAGATGACATCGATGCCTCACTTGATCTATTCGTGCTAAGTTCTGGGGAATCATTAGCCAAATCATCGGCCGGCACAAACAAAGGATTACGGGAAACTTCACAAAGCGCAGACACAACCCGCTGTTTATCAGGCTTTAGGTTATCATCTTACTTCTTGGGACGAGGTTTCTTTTTCCTTTCCACCATATTCCATCTCTCAAGCTGTTGAGAAGAAGCGTGCACCGTAACTTGCACCAATTCTGTTTCATCCAACAGAGGCCTAGAGAGACCCGGGGCTGCAGGCGATACCTCAGGTAGAGTGTTCCCAGGAGCTGGGGGAGAAGCCCCAATATCAGCTAGGGCATTGGATTCAGAACATTTGTGGCAAAAAGTACCACATTTCTCACAAGATAGGGGTTGCCATTCATATTCCACCGTGATAGGATGCACCATTCTATTATCCAATCAGACTTCATCAAGGGAGAATTGGCAGAGATCTCTACGCAAACACGAACAAAGGAGAGCAATCTCAAGTTAGCCGTATGGAGATCCACATTGAGTGGCTTCTCTACTGCACTTGCAATCAGACTAATGGCCTCATCAGACCACATGGAAAAAGGAATAGACTTCAACCGAATCTACACCGGAAGAGCAGCATGCTTATCCTTTTTAAGAATCATATATGGGTGTCATTGTTGCAGAATCAAGGGGACTCTAGAGATTGTAATATGTCCATTATCAAGGATTTTCCTTCTAAATTCCGCATCCGGTGTGTAAAAAAAGAAGAACCCATCACCATTCAGCATAACTTCCGTAACCTTGGGCCCCCAGATATGCTTGATAGCCGTTTCCGTCGCCTTAAAAGACAGTTCTCTACCAACAAAATATCCCACCAAACACGCTTTCCATTTGGGGTGTGCCTTCTCCAACACTTCATCAGAAATACGCACCCGAGGTCTACCATTCACCATTTGAGGAGGTATATAAGATAGTGAGTACCCCTTTTCAGCCGATTTAGCAACCGCTGCCTAAGACCGTTGAGTCTGGGGCTAGCATGCATCCTTTCGGGGTGGCCTGGAAGTGGACCTTCCCCGACTCCTTGAGCGCCTATTCTGGCGTCGTTCTTGACCCCCATTCACAGTTGGTGGAGGAACAGCCCCGGTAGAAGGCTTTCTAGTGTTAGCAGGGGACATCATAGCCACTCGGGTGTCACTCGAAGTCACCTTCCCTAGAGCTCCAAAGCTCACAGTCGGACCTTGTTCAACATTTTTAGCAGCCAAAGCCTTCCTTAGATCAGTAGAGGGCTTACTTGGGACAGGCCGAATGGCCGATGTCGCCATGAGCAGCTTACTTAAGACAGTTGCAGAGCGACCCCGAAGGGTCTACAAGCAGGAGCGAGACTCAGTCAATAGCTAACCTAAAGACGTTTGCGGATACAAGCAGGATTCCCAAGCCTCCACAAAAAAATGCAGATCTTCACGAGACATGTAAGCGCTTCGAGCGCTTGGACCGCTCGTCGATGCGGACGAAGGGAGTCCGCGACGGCAGGAGAGATCAGACTTGGGGGTGGGGCGACCTCTAAATCCAAGAACCAGCAAGAGCAAACCACTGGATGACTTGGAATTGCATAAACCTCAATGGCGCTATAGTATCGCGAGCAAGGGTCCCCAGATCTGCAGCGCTGGAGATGGGAATGCTCTAGCCGAGGATCCAACCGATGAAGCCTCCGACGAGAAGGGGACGACCTAAGAAGCCAAGGCTGATCGGGATTCAATGGGTGGACTGCCGGATCGAAGCCGATACAGGTAGGAGATGCAGAGCGCTCCCGATGGGTCTCCTCGTGAAGCGCTCAAGACCCATGAGTGGGAGGTGATGAGCGAGAAGGACGCGACCCAGGCGAGAGGGGCTGACGGAGGCCGACCGCGTCGAGCTAGAGGCTCACGCGCGACGGCGCGAGAGACCGAGGCTGAGGACGACGCGTTCGGTGGGAGAGACACCGATGCTTTCCTTTTAAAAATGAAATGTTTATGTCTCTTATAAATGCATGTCAATTAGATTATGCAATGAGTGAATTGGTAGCTTACCAAATATTCCATGGCCTTTATTTGATTGGGACATAGTAATATAGAGGGATTGAATTATACTGTAGTCAAAGTTAATAGGTTCATTATGTTCTTAAAGTATTCACACTGTTTGGTAGCCATGACATATTGTTAGATGTCACTCATGGCTTGTAGGATCTAAAGATTGATTAGGACAATCAATTTTCTTGGAAGCACTAATGGGTTAGTACATGTCTTACTACTAGCCCAGTGATAAATTTAGAGATGTCACACACCTTAATCAATACATGACAAAGTTTAATGTGAAAGATGATATTGCAAATATTTTTGCAATCACGACTATTAAATTAGTCAGATTGAAATTATATTAAATGAGATGTAATTTAATTCTTATTTATCGGTTATGAATATATGTGCATGTGATCCACACGTACGCTCGGAATGAACACATGTTAATGTACCCATTGCACATGTGAGATTGTAGGAAAAGGACACTTTAGTGCCAAAAGTTGTGTATGAAAATTACTTTGGTGTCAAAAATTTTAATTAGATCACTTTAACTCCAAATCAAAGATAAAATGATCATTTTAGTGTCAAATCGGAGACAAAATGATCACTTTGGTACCTGTCACGCCTTGCACCTGCTGATAACCCCATATACTTGCGAACCTAAAATCTCGATCGAAGTTACTAGCGACGCCCAGGATGGTCACTGACTGGATCCTAAAGTTTCAAACCTGTGTTAACGGAAACACGACCAATTTCCCCAGACAGTACACGTAATGAGGTACTAAGAAGCAAGAGAAACAAAAGAACTACATATAACGGAAAGACGACTGTCACATATATACAAAAAGGTGATGGGGGCAACTAACATCATGCCTATGTTCATTCTCATCAGAACAAAACAAACAAGAGAACATCAAGCATGGCTATAAAAAGGAAAGCTACTTATCTACCCCACTAACATCCGTGGACGCTATCTCCTTGGGCTCCGACTCTTCTGACGACGATTTACTGTCCATCATATGCTCTACGTCTGTTGCCTCGATCTCTATAGGCTCACCATAGTCTGGATGCTCGAGGTCATAATCCAAATACGAATTGATATCCGGGGTTTGGATCTATCACTTCTCCATCAAAAGTCGATGTGGGGATTTCGCCACTATGGTCTAATTCAAAATTCGGAACGTCGAAACCTTGGATAGGTTCGATGTCCGAGTTGCCTATCCTCATAGTCCACGCATCAAAGAAATGTACCTCCAGTCCCTCGTTTCCAATGTCAACCCATATTGTACTACTGTGCTTCGTATATATGATTCCTCTGGCAGTATCAAGATACTCGGTCGCCACTGTCTCTATACGTTGAGGTACCCCGTGAAAAGGGTGGCTAGCATTCATTTCCTATCGAGTGGATCTGAAAAAAAGTTTGGGAGAATTCACCGTGAGAAGTAATCTCAGTAAGCCTATCTCTAAACCCTAGTTATGATATTACATAATTCTAGGCCATTCCTAATAGTCTAAGCAATCAACATACATAAAGTGGATAAACATTTCAAGCAGTCAGGCAACAGCGGGTACTTTTTGGGTAAACATATAATCGGACTATAGTCATCTCCAATACTTTGCCTCAGCCTCATATTGCCATCATAAGCCAATTATACACACATTTCACTCGCATGCATGTCGTATCGTGCGAAGACTTGGGTGAGAGCCAACCCCTTAGCTTGTGCTATCTGCATCTGCGCCTCCCTCGCCTAGAAGATTCAGACGCATGCTCACGTTTTAATGACTCAATCCACAGGGCATCAAAGCCAAGACCCGGATTGGCATACTTATCACTCTAGTAACCCCTCGCCTAGCGCGTCACAGGTCGCACTCGCCTTGTCTTGTCGTTTTCCCATTCTAGGACTCATCTTCACTTTTTCACTATTCGCCTCATCAGACTTTTCGTCTAGTATCACATCATGATCAATTTACAATTAAATCAAGGAGCAAGTGAATGTGCAACGACAGATCATCATAGAAGTCACATATTCCTAACTTAGTCATTAAACCAGATGCAAAATTACACAATTGCCCTTCCGGCATTATTCATTCAAATCTCAGTTCTGGATGCTCTTTAAGCTAAATCAGCGTTTTATCATCATTTAGTCTTTCTCAACTTGATTTTCAGCCTATGTTATGCCTCAATAACCAAATTTACTATTTAGGCGCAAAATTACAATTTTGCCCTTAATTTTACTAATTGAGCTAATTTTCCAATTTCAGGTATTCTAATTGATCTAATCACTCTCACACAGCCATTATATGCATAGAATTATGCATTTGCAGCCATGAACAGTACTGAATTTTTGCCATAGGTCGAATTACTAAAATGCCCTTTTGCACAATTTTGCCTATTTTTGAACTAATCAATCACTCTATCCATTTCTACACTCCATCATCATCATCATCACACCTCATTGTCACATGTTTTACAGCTCCAAATAGATTGCACAGATCAAGAATTGAAAATTACCATTTTACCCCTATTGGTTCTAAATTGCCATTTCTTACAAATACACCAAATCTAATGAAACCCAACACTTTAGAATCATTATTCATATCTTACTCCATCATATACAGTAGCCCCAGAGCCAAATTTACAGTCAAAACAGTAACTTACCAAAATACCCATTCTATACACTAAAAGGCACAAATTGAGCAAAATTGAGAAACCAACTACCAAAATTAATTTAACACCCTAGCTATGGATTAGAGGAGCGGTTTACCTAAGGAAAAGCTGAAGAAAAGTGGCTGGAACAAAAGGTTGATAGGCAACGATGAAATCACCAACGAACGAATTAGCTCCTTCTCAGTTCTGAGTATATCACGAAATTCATATCGGGTTTTCTATGAAGAAAACTT
This sequence comes from Psidium guajava, assembly GCA_016432845.1. Classification (NCBI taxonomy): domain Eukaryota; kingdom Viridiplantae; phylum Streptophyta; class Magnoliopsida; order Myrtales; family Myrtaceae; genus Psidium; species Psidium guajava. Next base: position 37,658,166 of record CM028226.1, read on the forward strand.
TATATTCATGAATTTCAGAGTCTTACGATTGTATAGGAAAAAGAGGAGCTCAAATCGCCTTCTGAACGACCTTGAACGAGCCAATTCTTCCCTGGCGCGCGTGTAGGAAATGAGTTTGAGCAAGGGACGGTTTTTGGCTTCGTTTGGATTATTCTAAACTGATCTTGAGCTGAAATTTTACAGTAACAAACTACAGAGAGAGACAAAATTTTTGAGGGGTTTTACGTCCCAAAAGGATGTTGTTTAGGTGTCGAACCAACAGTAAAAGGAGGATGACAGAAAAGGGCAAAAAGTAAAAGAGAGATAGAGAGAGATATTGAGGGAAAGGTTAATGGCGGTGGAAATGGGGCAAAAAATTGAAGATATCTGCTGACTTTGGGGGCTAAGTGAAGGAAGAAAAAACCAAATTGGTTTCTTGCTTGATTGAGAGGTGCATTTGTCCAAATATGGGACACTCAACCCTTTTGTAAAAAACCCTAGAAATCTTGATAAAACTTGCTATATGAGGTATTCTAAGACTTCATGGCATGATGACAAGTGTTGCAAGGTTAGAATTTCTATTCAATTTTTTTTCAAAAATTGAAAAGTCGATATTTGGCGGTCAAAGTCAACCATTTGACTTTGACTTTTTGGGAAGCGCGCTCTTGATGCCAGAGTGTAATAGACTGTTAGACTAATACCAGTCAACTTTCGGATTCCTCAAATTACTCTCAGTTTGCAAGATACAGCGTTTTCCACGGCCCAAGGGCAAAATCGTCATTTTCACCCTTATCGTGTTCTTTGGCATTCTAAAGCAATTCCTAGCCTTTAAAACTCGTAGAATTGCATCCTAATAATTCCTGCAACATCTGTAAAATCTCGATTTTCCAATCTCGAAATTTATTTCGTGGCCACTTCCATTAAATTGCAACTTTGGCAAATCTCAGGCTAACGGATGGCTCTTAGGAGAAACGCGTTTCGACCGTCAGGTCCGCGTACTTTAATTTTCTATTTAACCATGCCTCTTTCGTCAGCCGTTCCGAGGTGGTCAATCTCGGGAGAGATTTAGCTAAAATGCATTAATGAAATGCATCAAATCAGTTATTCTGAATTTTGAAAAGGGATCAAGAATTCAGGACGTTATAGTACCTCTAGCAGAATTTTTTTAGCCAAAAGTGCCACATGTCATTAATACTTATTTTTAAATATAAAATGACATTTAAAAAAAATCATAAATCCATGTGGGCTGCCATATGGACTTCTGCACTTTAAAAAAAATCAAAATAAATTTAAAAATTAGCTAAAATTTAAATTCTCTTACAATAAAACTTTTATTAAAAATAATTTTAAAAATAAGCTTAAAAATTTAACAAAAAACCTTAAAATTTAAAAAAAAAGGAAAAAAATTTACAACCTAGTTCTCTGTGCCATCGCCTCCACCATCGCTGGCCGTTATCGGTGGTGGTGGGGCAACCTAGGGGGGTTTTATAGCAAGCTCTTGTTGCTTGATCTGTGATCCCCTTTTTTTAAAAGCTTTTTTTTTTGAATTTTTCAGCTTATTCTAAATAAAAAATCCAAATTTAAAAAAATGCCACAATGGACCTCCGACAAGCCATGTTAGTATTATTTATTAATAAAAAGTGCCACATCAAATTTCCGGGGAGTTGGCACTTAACTGATCATTTTTCAAAATTTTGACATTAAAGTGATCCGATGAAAACTTTTGATACCATAATGATATTTATACACAACTTTTGACACCAAAAGTTTCTTTTTTCCTAAAATTGTACACAATTTGTTTATTTTTTAAATATATATATATATAATATGTGTTTGATATTGTGTATATGTAAAAATAAATTTTTAAAAATAAAATATTAAATTAGACACGTGATCAGCAAGTTGCTGACCAATGTGTCCAAGTTGTTGACCATAGCAACTTGACCCTTTCTATAAGGGGTCTTGTCCTTTTGTTTTGAAGAAGAAGTGATGAAGAAAAGAAGGGGGAAGGGAAAAAAAAAGAAAGGGTGTTCTCTCCTTTGTGGGCAAGTGTGCAAAGTGACGAGAGGTGAGAAAGCAGTTTTCGCTCTTGAGTGTGCATAGCATGCGTGAGAAATTAGTTCTCTTTGTTTTGGTTCATGCCATGACCAAAATGCGAGAGAGTTTAGTGAGTTTTTTCCATGAGATTGCTAGCTCAATCAAAAGTGGTGTTTACCTGTGCAAGTTTTACCTTTCCTTCCGTCGCGCGATTGGTGGTGTGTTTGAACTAAAGGTAAGATGCTTGTGGTACTCAAATGGAAGAACATCTGAACTGGTTCATTTCAAGCACGCTACGAGAGGTAATTCAAAAACTTGCTTTGTATAATTGGTTTTTGATTGAAACGCACAAACAACGTACATTTATGGGTTTTAATTTCCGCCACATTTTGCATTTTATTTTTTGCTTGTATTTGTTCCGTAATATCCCAACAAACTAGACATGCAATTTTATCCATATGATTCTATCTAGAATGCAATTTAATTTAAATATGGCAATTCTAGCTAGAATGATATGCAATATACTCTATGCAAGGTAATTATCTATATGCGATATTTTTTTTGCGTTTTTCAACATGCATTCAAATATTGTAAAAAGATAACAATCCAATCAGATAGGCCTAAATAGGAAAGTGATAACTTTGAATATTTTGCTATTTCTCTCTAATAATATTATTGATCTAAAACTTTATAGATCAACCTATAGAATTAGAAATACTCGCAATGTCAATGGTTCTATCTAAGAACTTATAGGTAGAACCAAATCCACTTGTGCGATTACGAATTAGAAAGGAAAGATTTTCCTAATTAATACCTAGGACTCAAGAACTTGACAGAGTAGTGGTGGACAGGTAGCAGTAGTGAGATCAGGCCCACCATTGTTGGATGGAGCAAGGCTTCCCCAAAGAGGGGGTTTTGGCCGGAGGAGCTTTTTCGGCCTCCTTCTCTTTCTCTCACTTTTCTCTCAATCTCACGTGAATTGTTTTGAATTGTTGATCCCTCAACCCTAGGCATAATAGTTGTATTTATAGATAAAATGCTTGCAAGTTAGGTGCTTTGGATTTAGTCATCGCAAAATAAACGTGAGATTAAGAATATAATTAGAAATAAACCTCAAAGGGATAAATTGCACAAAATTAGGCTTCAAATTAAATGGAATTTTGGCTAAGCCTTCTGAATGGGCTTGCAAAAAATCCATGACCTTTGTAGGTTCAATTCCCCTTTTTCTGAGTTTAATTAGGCCTATTTTCACTTAATTAAATGCCTTTTCAATTTAAGTGAGCTGAATTGAACTCAAAATAAGCCTTATTGTGTCACGCCCCGAAACCTATGAGCACGCGACATCCCACGAATACCATGCCATGTCCATTTAATCAACACCAATGACTATCTAGGAATCGTTGCGACCAAATGACGTCTAACAAGCTCAACTTGTAGAAGCCAACGCCGACCCGGACGTACGCAAAAGAGGGGTAGAGAAGAAAAGAACAACATCCATACACGCATAGAATCCATATTCATAAAACATCAATACAAAGTCAGGTTGCAACATAATTCAAAAGGAAACTACATGGCTCAAAAGATTAAGCACCCTTGGGGTCGCTATTCATCAGATCACCCTCATCGTGACCATTGATCTCTATCCGCATCAACAAAATGAATAACGTCACTCACTATCTGCACAGGTAGTTCAAATCGAATTGGGAAAGGACTCATGACTAGGATTGAGGGTCTGAAAAAATGGCAAACAACGCTAGTGAGTTAAAACTCAGTAAGCTCATCACTAAGCTTAGCGTAGGATGAGTTATGCTCTCAGGTTGGCCCTAACATGCAGTTCTAAGGTATTTCATCTCTTACAGACAACAAACTCGACAGCACCATGACAAGGCACAATCGGACAAGTTCAGGGACAGTCAGGCACACATGTGCATCAATGAGACAGTCGTACCATCAACAATAAATTCTCATGCATGCATACTAAACAGACTTATTCATTTTGCAATTCTAGAATTTCACTCGACCCATGTTAAATGCATCTGGTCTAATGCTTATGTAGGCCATACTTCAATGCTCATGTCTTGGTATCATAATACCACTCGATCTGCATTAAACGGATTAGGTCCGACCCGCATATCATACGCCTCAGGTCTGTGCCTTGCCTGCGTACGAGATGCCTCAGGCTAGCAACGTGCCTCAACCCGTGTCATATAGAAACCTCAAGTTGGCACCTTATCACTCTAGTTTCCCCGCGTCAAACGCATCAGGGCACACCGTGCCTCGACTCGTGTCATATAAGCATCTCAGGTCGACACGCTTATCGCCACAAGTTTCCTGCGTAAACATGCATCAATGCTGTCCTCACCTTTATCTCGCCGAATGCATTACATCATGTCACATGCCATAAACAACTTCAAAAAAATCACACCAAGCATGCTAATCATTCATGAATCGATTTATGGAGTTTGAGCACACGGCGTGGCATATTGGTAGATAATTCATGCAACATTTTCTCAGGCCTCAAATTTTGTTCGAGCATGAACATTAATCTCAAAACATCATTCAATCATGCCATAACTCATTCATATAGTCGGAACTCACCAAATACGAGCCTTGAATCAGACTCATGGGCCTCTGAATCGTACAAGTGCTCACGAATACCCCCGACACACACATGAACAATAACATACTCCCATGAATGATACCTAACCCTTGTAGACAACAGCTATCGATTTCGCAACCATCGTCACGTCGGTTGAATTTTCGATGAACTGTGAGTTTCTTCGTCTTTCTTTCCTTCACATTTTGATGCAAGAATCAGCTTTATATGAATTATAAATCATAGGGAATTTCATTTTGATTCAGCCCTGCACGTAGTCGTCTTCCCTCATTTTTTGCTGTTTTGGTCCTAGCTCTGTTCGTGGACTTTTCCACTAAATTTCTGGTGAGTTTTCCTCCTAAATCCTGAGTAGGATGATAGATAATCGCTAGATGAAGGTTAGGGCAAAAATTAGGCTCAAATCGAAGTCGTTTTGAGGTGGAACGGACCGTTTTATCTTCGCGGTTACTATATGCGACGAGGTTACTGTTCACCCGTAAGAATTTTTATGCTTTTGAAACTAAGATATGCTGTTTGTGAAGGATGAATGATTATATGGATATTTGAAATGTGTGTAGGGAAGTATTGGCTGAAAAAATGTGAGGAAATAGCTTTGCGAGTCACCGGAAAATATTATTCACGACTGGAGTTCACTGTTCAGGCCGAAAAACACCGTTCACTTCGGGGTGTCACTGTACATAGAGTAGAAAAAAATATGAATTTGAGGGTTGAATTGTATGAGTTAGGCTAGGAACGCACGTCCAACTCTATGGTGCAATAGACGACTATTTCTGATAAAAGTCATAGAACAATTACACAAATGTAGATAGATTATCTATTGATTTTATTTGAAATTAAACTGCTTGACTGAAATTGCGTGCTTTGACTTGTCATACGTGGGTAATTGCCATGAGGTGTATTGTGTTGTGTTGGCATGCTTTTTGCTGTCGTGCGCAATGATCGTCAAGCATTAATGTTAGCCCTAAGGCGTGTTATCGCGGGGTAAAGGGCGGCCCTAAGATGTCGATATGGCACAGGAAAAGTGGAGCGATAAGGATGCCGACCTGATGTGAGTATCGCGGGTTGAGACACAATATGCTCGGACGTGCTCGGCACAGGGTAATTGGAGAGATAAGGGTGCCAACCGTCAGGCAACTAGCGCGGGTTGAGGCACGACTTGAGGCAACTAGTGCGGGTCAAATGAAAATGAAATTTTATTATGGCAGAACCTTGAGATCCTCGTATGCCTATGTATTCTAATGCATGATCATATCACTATTAGATGTTCATTTGCTTGTTGAGTTTATTTATTGTCATGATCGAGTTGTTAGCCTAATTGCATGCTTAGAATTAATTGTCTGATTACACGTTGTCTTGAGCGGGGTTTAGGGGGCAAAATTATTGAGATGTGTTCTCATAGTTATCGTTATTTTCCCCACCTTCCGGACCCTAGACAAAGATCATGAAAACACCACCACCGCTCCGTTTTGGGATTCCACGAGAGATAGAGATCGAAGTGGAAGAGTACCCTGTCAGTGAAGATCGAATGTACCTTAGGTATATTATTAGAGTTTGGGTGAACGAGGGAGACGACCAATGGAAATCACATTTTTACGTGGCATGGAAGTACCGTCAGGAGGGTTTACTAATCAATCTACTCTATGGATTCGAAACCTCATAAGAGATTATCAGCAATTGGGACGCTTCAACTGTTATCGAGTATGGAGAGGTAATGGATCCCGAGGATATTCCTATATCGATGGATATCGACGAGAATTCACTAGTGAGTGATTCTGAGGATGGAGAGATTGCAATGGTGAGCGACCCTGAGGAGATTCCACTACCTGATGTTCGTAGTATAGGCGAGTAGATCTTGATTTATACTTTGTTTTGGGGCGATCTTTTATTTAGAGTACAACCCTTTCAACCATAGATCCTTTTTGACGTGTGGTCGACCTAGTTTGTATCACTTACACGGTTGATGTAGTTAATGGTATGAATGATTTATAAAGGATGTGGATATATATAAGCATTTTAGTTGTACTTTTACCTTACTCAGTTGTTGTCGGGGTTATTGTATCGTTTCTGCTAGCGTTTGCTCTAATAGAATCAATTTGGGTCGTCGACAAATCCTACGACATTGTATTATCTTTATCGACCATTGTATTGTACAGGATGTTGCGTGCTCGTAAGGTTCAGGGCGTGACACCCGTGTTGAAGTGGTATCAGAATAAGGTTAGCTCAATCAGGAATTGTTTGAGGCTTGGAGTAATAAGGGATGATGAGTTAGAGCAAGGTCAATTGGACCATGAGTGTATTTGAGGTCTGGAGTGATAAGGCTGCAAATTTTTAGGATCCCTTTCCATCTTAGATGTCTGCTAGCATAGAACATGTTTTGAGGGTCACAAGAGCATATGCATGTGATTGGTAGGTCTAAATTGCTTGGTACCGATTGATTTGTGCAATTCTACTAAGTTACAAGTGCGCTGGACTTGAGGTGAGAGCTTAAACCCTGATTGCTGAGTACTTGTAATATTTGTAGGATGGTTCCTTAATTGTGGTATTATTGTTGTTGTGACCTGCTAAGTAGATTTGCTAAGCTTGAGTAGTGGCGTAGGTCTTTAATTTCTCGGTGGAATTATAGCAGGTTTAGGCGTTTGTGAGATTGTGGGAGTATGAGCACCTGAGGTAGGGGCAGGAGAAGTGATTGAGCGTCTAGCTCACAGGCAAGAGTTATTAGGAGCTCGAGAATGGAAGGGGTTATGAAAGCGTTGGAGGAGATAGGAAATTTGATGGACAGGCAGACCTAAGACCGAGCTGCCACTATTGCCCAAGCCGCCGAAGCTACTATCGCTGTTGTTCAAGGAGTAAATGGAAATCAAGGCAATGGGAATAGACAAATGCATCAACTAGTAGAACAAATTTTGAAGTTGAAACCTGTAGAATTCAATGGAAGTGGCGGTTTAGAAACTGCCTTGCTATGGTTGGAGAAGTTGGAGAAGGCCTTTGCACTTCTGGGGTACACAAAAGAGGAGAAGGTAGCTTTGGTAGTATATCAACTTCAAGGTGCCGTTGATGATTGGTGGAAAGCCACTCAAGAAAGAGTGTTTCCCATTGGTACCGTTCCAAATTAGACGGACTTTAATGAGTGCTTTAGCAGAAAGTATATATTTGAGGCTGCTCATGAGCAGAAGATGACAGAGTTTTTGCGACTTCGCGAAGGATAGATGTTTGTAGACCAATACGAATCTGAATTCTCAAGGTTAGCCAAGTATGCTCCGAGGATGATCGAGAACCCATTGGATAGAGCAAAAAGATTCAGAGATGGGTTAAAACCCAAGCTTAGGAGTCAACTAATACTCCTAAATTTAAGGAACTATAATGAGTTATACGAGAGAGCTCAGATTGTTGAACGAGAAGCGATTGAAAGAGCTGCCGCCTCTGGATTGCGGTATATGACGATCAGAGACAATCGGAATTTTGGAAAGAAACCTATAATGGGAAACAGGCGTTTTGTCCCTCCTGTGAGAAGGAATATAGGAAAGCCGACATACCCTTCATGAATGGTGTGCCGATTATGTGAAAGGAAGCATAGAAATAGATCTTGCTCGAATAGGACTGGAGTATGCTTCGGGTGTGGTCAACAGGGTCATCATGTAAGGAACTGCCCGAACCGAGCAGCCGGACCGCGATTTCAACCACAGCGACCCCAAATAGGACCTCAAGCTGGAACCCCTCCACATAGTAATTAGAATCGACCCCCAGCCCAAGGAAGGGTTTATGCCATAACACGAGGGGAGGCAGAAAACACACCTGGGGTAATAACAGGTACCGTTTCTCTTTGTGATCATCTTATCTATGCTTTATTTGATCCAGGAACGTCGCATTCATTCGTATCTGAGCAATTCGTGGCATTGGCTAGTATTAAGTTGAAACCGTTGAAAATCCTATTACATGTTGCCACATCCTTAAAGGATAAAGTAATTATTTTATTAGGGTGCTTAGATTGTAAGATAGCTTTGGGCGATAGAGAAGAATTTATTGATTTGGCTGTCCTACCTATGTATGATTTTGATGTGATAGTTGGGACGGATTTGTTAGTCAAGCATGGAGCTATGATAGATTGTAGTAGTAGGACGATTCAATTAAATCCAATTGGAATCTTAGCTATCTTTTTGTAGAAAATCGAGGAGGAACCTCGATCCCTTGGATTTCGTCACTGGAAGTGACTAAATTGCTGGTTGAGGGTTGCCAAGGTTATCTGGCATCCGTGAAAGATTTATCGATTGAGGAAACGAAATTAGGAGATGTTGTCGTGGTGTGCAATTTTCCTGATGTCTTTCCTCAGGAATTGCCAGGATTGCCCCCTGAAAGAGAAACGGAGTTCGTAATTGAGTTGATTCCTGGAATAGAGCCAATCTCTAGACGCCTTATAGGATGGTGTTATCGAAGCTGAAAGAATTGAAAATCCAGATGCAAGAATTGTTAGATAAAGGGTTCATTCATCATAGTGCATCGCTATGGGGAGGAGCGCCAGTTTTATTTGTAAGGAAAAAGGATGGGTCATTGCGTTTATGCATTGACTATAGGCAGTTGAATCAGGTGACCATCAACAATAAGTATCCACTGCTGAGGATAGACGATTTGTTTGATTAGCTGCAAGGGGCTTCAGTGTTTTCCAAGATCGACTTAAAGACATGTTACCATCAGTTAAGGATTAGGAAAGAAGACATACCTAAGACGGCATTTCGTACAAGATATGGGCATTATGAGTTCATCATGCCATTGGATTGACAAATGCCTCAGCTGCTTTTATGGATATGATGAATCGGGTATTTAAGGAGTTCTTAGATCAGTTCGTCATAGTATTTATTGACGACATTTTAGTATACTCGAAGAGCCTTGAAGATCATGAGCAATATTTGAGTACGATTCTACAGACCTTAAGAGAACACTCACTCTACGCTAAGTTTAACAAGTATGAGTTTTGGCTCAATTGAGTAGTGTTTCTTGGGTACATCATCTCTGGAGAAAGAATCTCAGTGGACCAGACTAAGATTGAAGCGGTAATAAATTGGCTGAGACCAATGCCAGTTACGGAAGTATGAAGTTTTTTGGGACTAGCCGGTTATTATAGACGATTTGTGAAAAGATTCTCCATGATAGCCTCTCCTTTGACGCGATTGTTGCAGAACGAAACAAGATTCGAATGAACGGATAAATGTGAAAGGAGTTTTCAAGAACTTAAGCATAAGTTGACAACCGCACCAATGTTAACGATTTCATTCGGTTTAAGAGGATTTGAGATTTACAGTGATGCATCATTGAAAGGACTAGGATGGGTCTTGATGCAACATGGAAGGGTGGTTGCGTACGCATCTCGTCAATTAAGCCCTCATGAGTTGAATTATCCGACGCATGATTTGGAGTTGATAGTAATTGCGTTTGCGTTAAAGATTTGGAGACATTATTTGGTCGGAGAAAGATTCCAAATCTATACGAACCATCAGAGTTTGAAGTACTTGTTTTCTTAGAAGGAACTGAATATGAGACAACGTCGATGGATGGAATTACTTAAGGATTATGACTGTGACATTCTACACCACCCTGAAAAGGTGAACAGAGTAGGGGATGCGCTTAGTCGAAAGTCAAGCATATTGCACATGATGGTTAAGGAGTGGATATTACTAGAAGGGATAAGAGACTCGGAATTCAAAATTGAGGTAGGACACCTCTCGAGTCTGATGGCCATCTTGAGAGTTGAACCAAAAATTCACTTGAGGATTAAGGAATTGCATTCACGGACCCTGATATTCAAAAGATCTTGACTATGGATGTGGCAAAGAGAAAACCTGATTTTCAGGTGACTGATAATTGAGTACTGAAATTCCGTGGTCGTTTGTGTGTACCTAACGATGCGGAGTTGAGAGAAGAAATCTTGTCTGAGGCTCATCGCAGTAACTATAGCATCCACCATGAGAGCACGAAGATGTATCAGAACCTGCGTCAGCACTATTAGTGAAATGGAATAAAAGTAGACGTGGCCAAGCATGTCGCTAAATGCTTGACGTATCAACAGGTTAATGCGTAGCATTGTAAGCTTGGAGGATTGCTGCAACCACTAGAGATCCCAAAATAGAAATGGGAGTACGTCATGATGAACTTCAGGATTGGTTTGCCAAGGAGTCAAAGGGGAAACGATTCGATTTAGGTCGTGGTTGATAGATTGACCAAGTCTGTTCACTTTATAGTAGTATAAAAGGACTTTGCTCTGGAAAAACTGGCTGAATTATATGTGCGTCAAATTGTTCGTTTGCATGGAGTACCAGTAACAGTCACGTCGGATCGTGACCCTCGCTTTACTACTATGTTTTGGAAGAGTTTGCAGGGTGCAATAGGGACGGAATTAAGATATAGTATAGCATATCAACCCCAAACTGATGGACAATTGAAAAGGATGATTCAGACATTAGAAGATATGTTGAGGGCGTGTGTGATAGATTTCAAAGGTGAATAGGAAGGACAGTTGCATCTGGTGGAGTTTGCATACAATAATAGCTATCAGTAGAGCATTAAGATTGCTCCATTTGAGGCTTTATATGGTAGATCGTGTAGAACTCCAGTGTGTTGGGATGAAGTTGGCGAAAAAGGCATAACTATTCCAGAATTAGTTCAACAGTCTGTTGAGGCAGTCAAAGTGATCAGAGAGTGGCTAAAGACTGTGCAGAATCGCCAAAAAAGTTATGCAGATAAGCGGCGTATGCCATTGGAGTTTCAAGTAGGAGACCATGTTTTCCTCAAGGTATCGCCAATGCGAGGTTTGTCTCGATTTGGAAAGAAAGGAAAGCTAAGCCCAAGGCTTGTAGGCCCATTTGAGATTCTGGAGAGGATTGGATCCTTAGCTTACCGCCTCGCTTTGTTGTCGAATTTGTCGCGAATTCACAATGTCTTTTACGTATCCATGTTAAGAAAGTACGAGCCAGATCCTTTCCATATACTCGATCATGAAGTTATTGAGTTAGACGACAAAGTTTCATATGTGGAAAGGCCAGTGCGAATAGAAGATAGATGAGAACAAGTTCTGCGGAACAAGGCCGTTCATATGGTTAAAGTGGTTTGAGAGCACTGTGGAACTCAAGGAGCCACCTGAGAAAGTGAAGAAGAGAAGAGGCACCACTACCCCTATTTGTTTGAGTAATTAAGTTTAATGTAAATTTTGAGGACGAAATTTCTGTAAGGGGGGAAGAAAACGGTGGAAAACTACAAGAACAGTAAACCAGAATACAGCTTGCACATGATTCGGTTTAGCCTCTATTTGGGGAGTGTTTCGGGGCTTAGCTTGAGCTAATTTGTTTATGGAGATGTACCAGGGAAAGTGGTGAAGATGAGGTTAAAACGGCGTCTCAAAATGATGACATTTGGGCAGTGAAACGGGCGACAGCGGTGGAGACCAAATCTAGTTGAGAGAGAAAAATTGAGAGAGAGAGCTTGGCTGATCAAGGGGCCACGAAAATGGAGGAGAGAGGGCAGTTTTTCTTGGCCAAGAAAAGAAGAGAGAGGGAAAGAGATATCATCAAGCATTAATGGGCACTCTAATCAATATTGCACTTGGTCAAAGATGGCAAGGTGTCTAGGTGAGGTGTCATGGTGAGCTGGCGAGATGATGTGGCGATGATGAGGTGGCCGATACAATGGATTCGACAACAGATGCGACATTTTCAAGCGATTGGCAATTTTTAGGACTGGCTAGGCTTAGGTACGAATAATTACGAACACTGAAAATTGACAAGATTATGATTTAAAACTATCCACAGACTACTAATAACGCTATAGAGAGCCTAACGTAACCTAGGGGCAAAATCATCCTTTTTTTTTCAATGACCGATCGGAATGAAACTGCAAAATTCCTAAATCAGGTGAGGCGATGTCCAATCTTTCGCAGTGATATCGTGAAAGTTCGATATCCAATTTTCGGGACTCGATTCGTGGCCACATTCGATTGATTGCGACTTTAGTAAATTCTCAAACTAACGGGCGGCTTTTAGGAATTACGCGTATCGACCTGCAATTAAGTCCACGTACTTACTTTCCTAGGTAGTCTTTCCCATCTGATTAGTCATCTCGGAGTGATCAGTTCTGAGTGAGATTCATCTAGAGCGCATTTGACGAAATATCTATTCATATTACAAATCCCGAAAGTGGGTCGAATTTTAGAATGCCACAATCGAGCCTCGAACCATGCGTTCATGGAGCGTACCAAGCCTAACCATGCACAACCAAGCTTAAGTCATCCATTTGTCTAACTAACCGATAAGATGACGCACATACCACTTAAGATCCACTCAAATCAACCCATAAATAGCAGCAAGTTGACATGAATAGTACCATATCGTCCCAAATCAGTCCACGTAATAGACCAAAAAAATCGGACTATGATTCCTAAATCGAGCCTTAACCATTTCGTACCATTTATCCACCCTAAGCTCAACCAAGGCACGTATAACATTTCTAGACTAAGATTAGTGGATATTCTCATCAGAATAAAGCTTGATTTTAGATGACAAAGGCGGAGGATGCACGGTGGCCGGTCAGAGCTCACGGCGGCGACGGCGACGACGACGGATTCCAATAGGTTTTCTCCAAAACGGAGCTGCTCAAGGGCTAAATCGAGGCCAAATCAAGCTAGACAACAAGAATATGACATGAATATAAGTTCCATAGGTCGCTCTCCAAACAGTTGATGCTCTGGGTGCACCGGGCACTCTCGGGATTAAGCTCCGCGAACCTAAAGAAGAGGCGATCGCACTTCTCCTTAACCTGGGCCATACTGGCCTCATAATACTCGACGGCAAACTCCAGGTCCGGAATCGCCGCCCTCTCGAAAGCAATGTCTGCCGTAATATCATCAAGTCTCTCCTGCAGCCAACCGCATTTGCACCTCATCACAATATTGCCTGGATCCTGTTCGGCGTAAGTTCGGACTAAGGTCAGACGGTCCACCAACTTTCTCCTCTCGCGAACCAGCCACGAAAGCTGATCGTTGGCAAACTTGAGGGCCTTCTTATGATTATCAGCCATAAATGTGACTGTTGCCAGACGCTCGTGCCGGTCTTGGTAACGCGCTTTCACGACGGCGGTCACAAGGACCGTCTCATAAGCGCGGTTATAGGCAGCTAGAAAATTGATGAAGAGGGTCGAGAAGTTCCGATACTTCCTCCCCAGTTGGGTACCCTCAATAGAAGCAACGTCCACAGTCCTGAATAAACCGAGGATTTCAGCCTCAACGGTAGAGTTTTGGGCTATATGAGCGTAACCTCTACCAAGAAGATTGTAGAGTCTCTCCCACCCAACCAGGACTTCGGTGGAGAAGGTATGGTTAGGAGAATTGGCCATTTTTGAAAGCAGAATATGAAAGAAAGGGGGAGAGAGGTGAGGCAGATGAGCGGAATGCGAAGATGGTAATCTGCTTTGATGTAAATATTGATTTCATAGTGACGGTATCAACCAGTCAAGATTTCTCTTATCTACCATTCTCTATTCGCACCACCCTCGTTAGCTCGAATTTCAGTTAGGCAGCGACCTCGAGCCAAGCAAAATCCGACGTCTTTGCGGAAAAACTGGATGAGACGCCACCACTTTGGAAAAGAAAGAATAAAAAAACGAGCTGAGTGAGAGATAAGGAAATTTTTGGCAGAAAGGGAGATACGACTCGTCCTTATCGGAGAACTCGCCCGCAAATCGACGGTGGAGACGACGACGGGAGCCCTACCACTTTGAAAAGATGAGAAAAGATGAGCCAAGCAAGAAACACGCAGGAAAGATTGAGAAAGACAGAACTCTTGGGAGAGGCAATACAGATGCTAAGCCCACGCCAAATTTTAAAAGAGACATCCTCCTGATAATCTTCATCCATACTTTGAAGAGAGTTTTAAAGCATACACGGTTTAGAGAGAGTGAAAATACAGAAAGATATAGTAAATCTTGAGGAACTATTCGCCAAATCGAAAATGTCTCAACCCAATACTCTCGAGAGCTATCATTACTTGCTGAATATGGGAAATGAAGAGTTCGAAGCCATGTTTGGGATCAAGCCCATGGAGCTTGGCCCTTCCGCTAACGACGTCCAAGATCTCAGTAAAGATAAGGACAACAACGGTAAGGGTCAAAAGAAGCGTTACCGTCGCCATACCAAGGAGCAAGTACAAAGGCTTGAGGATTTCTTCAGAACATGCCCTATGCCAAACGGCAAACAGAAAATGGAACTGAGTCAAGAGCTAGGACTTGAACCTTTGCAAATCAAGTTCTGGTTTCAAAATAGGCGAACCCGAATGAAGACTCGTCATGAGCACAACGAAGCCGAGTTTCTAAGAGTTGAAAATGAAAACCTCCGAGCGGAAAACAAGATGTATAAAGAGGCTTTTGACTCCGCCACCTGCCCCAACTGCAACAGCCTCCTCCTCACCTTCGATGAAATGCATGATCTGAGGATCGAAAATGCACGTATAAGAGGAGAGTTAGACCAGTTTATAACAGGATCGAGTTCTATTGGAAGAGAGTACAAAAGGACCAATGCTACTAGATCATTATCAATACCTCCTGAGGAAGAACGGACATATCACCACCAAGCGAACATTGACGATGATCTTTTCGCCATAATCAACCAGTTTGATATTGGTAAAGCTTTGAGGCTGTGATGCACATGCTCAGCCAGTGACCACCAGACCTTCAACATGGCCGACGCGTATCTAGTCCGGAATGAAGCCAGCTGATTATGGAAAAGCCGACAGATGGGGAAGAAAAATCAATCCTGAATGGATGAATATGCTTTATCTTGCACGGGATGTTGTCTTCTTATATGAATGTCTAGAATTAGCGTGAAAGCAAGAAATAATCATTTCCCTTTCCCCAATTAAATGCTCGAATCTGCCACTACACCAAACTCATAGTGAATTTATTGCGAGTAAAAAGCCGCGCGAACTAGAAGGGTAAAGTAGTATCGTTTCAATTTACCCTCAGTTGTCCCGATTCTAAATTAGATCCCTTCTGTTTACAGGAATTTGCGAATTAATCCGAAAATACAGTCGTATCCAAAAATGAAATTCCCCGATTAAACAAAACTTTGGGCAAATAGATTCGTGGACATCGCCACAGAATGGACGGCTTTAAATGAGGAATATGTGAACGAAGGGTAATTCTGTATCGTTCCAATTTGCTCATACTCGTCTCGAGTTCTGAATTATTTTATTCCATTCTTAACAGGGTTTGTAAACCGCCCCGAAAAATACAGTGACCTGGAATTACCTAGTACAATACAACAACACCGTGTCATCTCAAGAATTGACTCTTAAAAAGAACCTCCATGAGCGCCTGCGGTCTTATGGACCAGATGGCATGGGGAATGACAGTGGTCTGAGACATCCCGAGTTCGATCCTCGAGGATGGAAATATTGTAAGTATTGTAAATAAATAAAAACAACTTTTTCTCGCATTTCTTTTTGCAGAAAGAAACAGGAATACTCGACGAGCAATACCAAGGTCAGTATTTCGTTACGATCTTGGCCCTAATGGTGAAGTGGCCCACGAAAGTTGAAAGAAGCTCAACCCAGCGAACCTGATAAGGGGATCATGCGAGGCGTTCAAAATGAAGGGTAAACCAGTATCGTATCCAATTCATCATTTCTAATACTGACTAATACGTCTTCTCCTCCATTGTTTGACAGGAAATGTCTAACTTGACATACCCACGGAGAAAATCCCGAGTGGTAAAACTGGTAAAGGAGTTGCGCGAAGCACTCAAGGGTAACTCAGTATTGTGTCCAGGTCATCATTTCTGATACTGGCTAATATGTCTCCTTCCTTTTTACAGGAAATGTTAAACCAACATTTGATACGTCAAAGAAAACAGGCCCAAGGGGCCAAGTTATGATCGCCTAATGCGATCTGTCTGATGAAATAGGGGAAATCAATGGCGAACCCTGGATCGAAAAGAGGCAAAACCAGAAACAAGCTACTCCTCAACTCGAGGAATAGGCCCCCGACATGTTTGATCCACCCACACAGCCGGGGGCAATTTCCATACTTGTACATTGTATTGCCATATTTGCATGATGTTTACACATTCCATGATTTATGCATGACTATTCTACATGTTCAATTTGTTAATTTTGACTAGGGGTATAAACTGTACACGATGCATCGAATGTACAGAATGGGGCATGACAGGACGATGAAAGGCAAGCCATTTCCACATATGTCCTGTATTTAATCCACAGTGAGTTGAGCGGTAGACAGATTCCGCATTCTCCAAGGCAATAGGTTTTCTCACAAAAGGTACAATAGTCAAAGTGAAGGAGGCATTCATTCTCCATTCCAAACACTTCAGGCAACCATTGACAACCCATTTGAACGGTGATTTCATTTCATAACCCTGTCAAGAACCACCATATACTGGGGCAAAACAGAGGTAATTCCAACAATATCAGGAGATAAATGGTTAGAAATTCTCTTGCTTGGACTAACATCAATCTTCGAGTGTTTCTTTGCATGATACTCGAATTTTAATTCAAGTGCTTTAGGATGACGAAGAGCATTTATTTTCTCTATCCTACACACTTATCCTTTGCGTAACCCAATTGAGCCTGCAAATTCATTTCTCAAGCTCATATTGGTGATCCTTGCTCATTTCAAGGTAACGACGACACCTTCTCCTAAGGAGCAGAATTGAAGAAATTGGGCCAATAGAGAATTCTCGAATTAGCCCATTTCATATGCTAGACTGTCGCGACCCGAAAAAATAATTTAATTTCGATCGAGTTAACAGATTATCAGGTTAATTAGATTAACTAACCTAATGCGAACCCTCCCAAGCCCTACCGAATCGCAACTTTAGTTTTTGTTTAAATGATTTTAAGTTTTGGAATCGCCACTAATCGTTCTTGGTAGGTCGATTAGAAACCTAAATAAATTAGCAGGAGAACTAATTTATTTCTGCGAACCAGAGAAAATGAGCTCGGGGACTTGGTTACGCTAGATTACTCTAACGCTCTTTTGGTACCAATTTCATGAAAATTCATTTGGGGTGATTTGGAAAGATTTGGGTCAAACTGACCAAAACGGTAAAATGGTTATTTTTCAAGGATCGGGAAGTGAAAATAGGTCAAACCAATTGAATGTGGTCATTCCTTATTCTTCACAATTTCAGAGAATTTTTTCAAAATTTTCTGAGACAATTTGCCCATAAGAGGCAAAATCGTCATTTTTGAAGAAATGGGAGTCAACGTCACAAGACAAGCATCTGGCCAGTCAAGATTGACCGTTTTCCTTTTTTAAGATTTTTTTGAGTTTTCTGATTTTTCTGAATTTTTTTTAGAATTTCTTAGAATTTTTTACAATTTATATATATTTTTAGAATTTCTTTATTTTTATTCTTGGATTTTTATTGCATTTGTTTTTGTCTCTTTTCTATTTATTTACTATTTTTTGTTTTTGTTTTGTTTTTTTAATTAGTTAATTTTTAAAATTTTAAAAAAAAATTTAATTTTTAATTTATTATTTACTATTTATTATTGATTTTATTTATTCTAATATTTTAATTATTTTCATTTCGAAAATTGTGATCCGGCTTGGGCTTAGAAACCCAACCCTTCCAAAACCACGTTCCCAGAAATAAGTCTATGGCCCTAAGCAAAATCCAAAACCAGAAAGGCCCATTTTTTACCGAAATGCCACAATCAAGTCTAGGGCCCAGATTCTCCACTAAACTCGATTCGAATGGACTAAAGTTTGGAGTCCAACTAAACCTAATTGGGTCCGCCAATCAGCCCAAACATTATATCATACCTACTTTGCGAAGGCCACTCATGAAGATAGGGTCTAACTTCTGCACTAGCTTATTTTATTTTCCTTCTTTTTTTTATATTATGTTTTAATATTTCTTTCCATGTTCCCCGCTTGTCCTCTTGAGAGTCTTCTTCGTTGAGCTCTGTCACCCATATCTTACTGTGGCCACTCCCAATATTCATCGAAGCCAACCCTTCGATGTCCCTAGTCTATCGCCAACGCAAACATCTATCATCGATATAGACGATCGCCTAGAATGCACATACTAGCACTATGAACATGCAATTACGTGCCCGAGCCTAGCAAAACTGAACCTATATAATAAAAAGGAAAACGCGAAGTCGGGTATTCAGCCTTACCTCATCATCGATGAAGATGTGGTCGCGCGAAGACTGGATGCTTTACGCAGTGGCTAGATGAGTATCAACGTCCTTAGTAATTTTGACAACGGCGACAGTGTAGCTTTTCCGGTTGGCAATGGCTTCGTTCAGCTTCTCGTAGTCGAAGGTCCACTTCATAATGCTTCCGCTGTTACCGACCTTTGCGATTGCTTTCCCCGCGGTCTTGAAGTACTCGAATTCCTTGGTGATGTCGCCTTCCAATGCATTGAATGTGATCAATATGCTCGCATCATCAACTTCGACCTGCTTCTTCACTGTCAAAGCCTTCCATCTAGGGTGTAGCTCCAATGCTTGACGACGTTGTGCACATACTCGTGACCCGATTCAGAGAGCATCTCGACAACGAAGTGAGCCAAATCAACTCTCCCTGTTTACTCTAACAGAATGCTGGCCTAATAATTCGTCCATTCCAACTTCACGTGAGCCCATGGCGCTTTCTCCAGGAACAAACCAAGCATCTCCAGTTCCAAATAACATCGGCACTATCCCGTTTCCTTCATTGACTTATATCCAAGTTAGTAATGGATGGAACTTCCACGACAAGTCAAGTTCTATCGTTGTCCAAAAGGCACTAAAAGGTACGAACAACTTCAATCACCAATGGGCAAAGGACCTTCTAAAGTTAACCTGTTCCCAATAACATAAATCCACTAAATGAACGAACAAGGAGTGTGCATTCTTTAGTATCTTCCTCTGTTGCAAATATTACATACCCAAAACCACAAGGTCTGCCATCCAAGCTCTCCCCCCCATCACAATATAGCCCTCCGCTTCTCCAAATTTGCTCATATATACACTCAATCTATCCATGTCAACCTCCCATCGGATACCCCAGACCACAAGTTTTCCCTCCATGAGGAGTATCGAAAGAGAAACAGAGCAGCAGCAACAGCATCAATAGGGCATACAAAACCTTAAGACTAACCTCACTCTCATCTCGCCCTCACAGGACACGCTCTTCTATGCCTCTCCTCCTCTCACTCGACACGCCACGGATCTGATTCAAATTTTCAAGACCCGAAAATACCCAGATAGCTCTCTCGGGGGATTTCTCCGCTTCTCTCGTCGTGCGCTTTTTGTTGCCCTTACCGTCAGCCTTCACGTCTTCGACGATGGATTCGTCATCGGGGGATAACGACGATAAGATCAGCGTCGACGCCAACCCTCGCGAGCGATGTGACAGGGACGCGCGTCTCCACGTAGAAATCGTGGTCCCTTGATGCCCCCATGTACATCACCGTAGCGTAGGCATTTCGTCGAGGGGGCCGCGGTTTCCCGCGTCGTCCTCGCGGCCGCTGCCGCCAGCAGCATGAGCAACACGAGCCTACTCAACGGCAGTCCGCAACCGTCGTTCCCTTGTAGCCTCTTTTCATCACACCCTCGGTCCACCGTTTCTCTCTCGAATGGCTTGCCTTCTGGCCAAAAAGTCAAGTCCAGCGTCCTCAATGATGATGGTAAGTTCGGTCATGAAGACGAGGACCATGAACCTGGTTCCACGTCCCTCTCCGCTCTCTCTTTCTCTCATTTTTTTTTATCTTCCGATCCAACTGTTGGAAACCATCAATTTTCCAACAAGAAGGGAAGAGCAGAACTGGGAATGTGGACATTAGCACGGTGCAACTTTGATCACCGAAGTAGAAGAGCCAAATTTAGCTTTGACGCTGAGTGACCAATAGTTGCGGTACGTGCATGGACAAGACCCATATTACCTCCCATCCTCTTAGTTCCACGAGACACATAGAATCCTTTTCTAGATAATTTTGAGTAGTCTTCTTCTCCATCGAAATATAATCTCTGTAAGCAGTTTGCTGGAAAAGTTGAGCTCACAAAAGCTTAAGAAAGGATAATCTGGTAGTTTTTCGATTCATAGGGAGGCTTTAGTAGTTCTTCGCGGAATACCTTCTCAATTTTTTGGCGCTGCAAGATTCTCGGTATAGCAGATGGTAAGTGTTTCCGAAACCAAGGCATGCTCCCAGTTGTGGAGATGTTGCCCATTAGACCTTTTTCCCCGTGTCCGTAGGATGGGGAGTCCCTCCAGCTAATTTCCCCGATATCTCTCAAACTTGGTTATAGAACTTCTCCCATATCCCGCGTATCTTCATCCACTGGAGCTCCGGTTGTCCCAGCTTGGCGATCACGGATGATTGAACCGCCGCAGCCATCACGGTCATGGTCACGTAAGCCATGACCTAATTACCGAAAAAAGATGGCCCAAGCTAAGGGCTTGTTGAAGAGCACACTCCCTCTGACCATGTTCACAACACACCTTAGGGTTTGGATCCCCGAGTATAAAACCGCCTGCTCGTTTGCTAACACCAGGAAGACAAGAGCCTTCATGTCCGCGAACTTGGCATTCTTCTGGAGCACTTGTGACCCTGTCCCGGAAGTTCTTCTTGGAAAGCATGTGCCGTCAACTCTTCATCCCCCACACCTCTTTCTTTGTGGATGATCCTCCCCTACATGCATGCATGCATGCATCCATACTTACGTTCGAGGTGGTACATGATCCCCATTTTCTCCGCCGAGGCCGCTCTTTCTTTCGGTCCACCTACCCGTTCCACTAGTCGCCCTTTTTTCAGTTGCCTAGCACTATCACCTTTTACGGCCTCTTCTCATGTACTGAAGACATGTTGACACGCATTTGCTCCATGAACTTAGCAAATGTGGCCATTGTTTCCATCTATGTCCGCTGCCCAGGGTATCATCTTGGCGATGCTCCAGCCGAGATGGTCGACGATCCCAAGTCCGTCTCATGGATGCATGACCCCGGTCCCTTGGGAAATGAATCACACGATATACGCGTTGAATCACCAGCTCGTTCACGCAATAAACTTGAACACAATGGATTGCCAAAGCTTCTTTTTGACAGTAAGAGTGGGAGTGCATATACTTTAGGTTCCAAAGGGGTATTTCCAAACAATTGGAAATCTGGTCCGAGAAAGTTGTTGCTCAAATTCAACTCTTCAAGCACAGGTAGGCCCTTAAAATCTGGGACACTCCCATTGAGCAAATTACCAGACAGAACCAGACTCCTGAGACTCTAGAATGAAAAAATGGATTGGGGAATCTCCGCTGTAGATGGAGTTTGAGCTGCGGTTGAGCACCACGAGCGAGTAAAGCCGATTGACCTTGGCGGGAAGTGGTCCCCACAGGCCCAACGACACCAGCGAGAGCACCCTCAGGTTCCTTGTGTACAAAAGGAGACTATCCTTTCACCTTCGTTCACGTCCTTAAGCCTGACAGTATCGGCGAGGGCAGCAACAATAACACAAAAAAGAGATCTTCGATGACGGCGATTGTGGTCATCTCGACTAGCAGGCTCGACACAACTTGACCAATATGAAAGGAAGACGCTCCTGGAATTGGACAAAGCATGGCTACGACGACTTCAGAGACGTTAAGGCTGTGGGGGACTCCCTCATGGTTGTTGATGTAATCATGAAACCGCGAAGATGTTCGCAAGAGCCTAGTATAAGCTTGGATATTTCTAGATGACGATCGAGCAAAGTCGGAGAGGGTGCCCGGGCAATGGCAACGCTGCTCACTTCTTCATGGCTGCAATAGCTGGTCTTCTTGACTTGCTTCTACTTGCGCTCGTCCATTACTGACATTCTCGTGTGCAGGAGAGAGCCAGCAAGTTTCCTCTTCCCCCTCGGGTCATTTTTTGTTGTTTCCCGTGGCTTTCGAGATCATCGCTGAAGAAGATGAGCCAGGGATCAGCCGTAACGGAGAGATCGGATTTTCACCTCTCTCCCAACTACTCCCCCCTAGCTCCGTTTCGCTGGATCCATTCTTCCCTCCTGGTGCCACCGATCCGTCGGCCCCCGATTCCCCCGTCCATCATCTCTCTTTGACTGCCGATCGTGAGTGGTCCCTCAATCCCTCCGAGGGATTGGCCGACAGTCCCCATTTTTTGAAGTGGGAGCGCTTCCTTTTTTCTTTCGGTGCTTGGCCCCATTTGAAAAGCAACAACCATCCTTCTTCATGGAGACATGTTTGTGGGAGGTAGATGACCCTCGTCTCGTGGGATTTGGTTCTCGTAGCGAAGCTAACGATGAGTCTTAGTTAACTCAACCACAAATCAGAAGTCTGTGGGCACAAGCAACGAGTCTTCTTGTGGACACTCACATTAGAATTTTCACTTTCCACATTCCTTTTGTTGACTTATTGCTTGTCTTTGTCTTCAAACACGGTAGTGCTTACCAGTTTTATTTACCAGATATGGACAAAATTAAAAGAGAACTAGCCACCCCTTCAAGCTGACATGGCTTCTTCCTTTGTAGTGTCTTCTACTTATTCATTCCGAGCATCTCCCATCGTTCATATTCTTTCTCTTGCATTTAGTCCGTCCCAATCAAGTGCCCCTCCATTAACTTCTTTCGGTAGATCCACTTACGAGGCCAAGTTTCTTCACTTTACCTTTTCTTCCATAATGGTCTGATGGAGTCGTTGCCATGTGGTAATGCTCACAGATGTTGCTTTCTGATGTGAGACCTAGTTTGAAATCAAACCGACAATCTTGAGATTAACCGAGCTCCTTTGACCGATTGGCTAAGGACTAGAAAACCTGCGCTGATGTGGAGTGAAAATGCCCAAAAACAAGATTGTTTCAGGTTAGAATTAGCCGCGAAGAACATTGGACAGCAGCCCAAATTACTCCTCGGGCAATCTCAGAAATTACAGGACTCCTTAATGCTCTCAGGAGCTTAGTAACATCTGCATGAACCATTTTTTATTGTCAATGGGTTCTCCAAAGTACGTAAAAATCATTGCCTTCCACATGCTTAAGTTCATTCCTCGAACTCTCATCATCAGACCAACATCAACAGCCATTTCAAGCTCAATATTGAAAGCGATTGGACAAAATGTAGTATGAGGCCTTAAAGGACAATGTCATGACTCCAGAAATGCAAAAATCGAAAATTACAGAGCTAAAATGAATCTTTAATAATTTTCACAATTAAACTGAAAATGAGATTAACAAAGTAATTCTTGATTTCAAATTAATTTTTGCAGGTTTTCTTTGGCCAAAATAAAGATAAAATTAAAATGAAAATGCTGACTATTTTTTCATATTTCTGTGGCCTTAAATGTAATTATTTATTAAATATTTTCCTAATTTTCGAAAAATATTTAAAAAATACAAAAAATATGAAAATTTATTTTTTGTTCAAAATTGGTTCCCTAGGCTTGTCCGAGGTCCCCAAAGTTGATTTTTTTTAATTTTCTCATTTTTTGCTGATTTTCTATTAATTTTTGAAAATAAAAATGCTGAAAAATACCGAAAATATGAAAAATCATTTTTTTTGTTCAAAATTGGTTCCCTAGGCTTGGCTAAGGCTTCCAAAGTTAATTTTGCAATTTTCTAATTTTTTCTTGATGTTTTATGAATTTTCGAAAATAAAAATACTAAAAAAATACCAAAAATATGAAAAATCATTTTTTGGTCACAATTGGTTCACTAGGCCAGGCCAAGGTCCCCAAAGTTGATTTTTCAATTTTATGAATTTTTATGGATTTTTTTTATTAATTTTAAAGAGAAAAATATGATTAAAAATCAGGTGGCAACAGTCGCCAAGATCAGATTATGACAACAGAAGGAAAAACATGAAATTGGCTTTAGAAAATAATTTCAACATCGGATAAAAGTGAAACAAAGTTCTGTGAACTCATCTCGGATAGACCTAGGACATATTCAAAAATCACAAAAATCCAACGGTTGAATTTTTGTTGGTGGCCGATTGAAGTTAGATGAGGAGTAGGTAGCAGTAGGGAAATCCGAGAGTAGAGAGGTCGTGAGCTTGATAAAGAGTGAGAGAGTGAGGGAGTGAGGTGTGGCTGAAATTATGAGAACTAGAGAGAGTAAGATGGTGGTGTTCTTGAATTTTATGGGGATGAGGACAAATAAGCTACACCAAGTATATTAGGTGGGATTAGTTGGGAGGGTGGTTGGATAATGGATATGAGTGACAAGAGTGATAGATTGACTTGATATTGACTCTAGATTTGCTTGATTTAACTTGATTAATGATGGATTGATATGGCAAGAAAGATTTCATGGTGTCACGGTCAACGAGACATTTACTCGAGATTCGTGCTAAATGCACTAATTGGGCTCGAACGCGAACAAACTCAGATGAGCTATCACTCTAAACTGATGCGCTCTCGAGACCACAATTATCACTTCTCAAGATCTAGGGAGTTTATCGCAAACCAGGACGAATCAGTCAAATCGAACTTAGAATCTCATTGCACGACATCGCGAATTGATCTGGCGAATCTGCTGCACTAACAGCGACTACATCCAAATCTCAACTGTGAGATTTGTGAGAACTCGATCGTCCAAGATCGGAATTTTTTTCGCGATCACATTTGTCTCTCTATATATCCCTCCTTAGCCATGTGATTGAAGGAGCTCATTTCCATTGCCTAAGGAATTCTAAGTTTGTTTGGTTACGACGAGTTTTCCGGGCAGTTGTAATTGTCGACCATTCGACTATACAGGTATAACAGGGGTGTCGCGAGTTTCGTGGGACCGGGGCGTGATAGTCTTCTTCACCTATGCCTCCAACCTGAAGGCTCTATTGGTTTCGTTCACTTTTGCGCATCCGAACTATTTCTACTTTGGTGTAAAGGGGCATAAAATTGGTGGGGCATTACTTGACCCGACCACATGCTTGAATGATTTTGATGATGAAAATTTGACCCATGATGATGAACTTGAGAAATTTAAGAGAGAGAGTACCGATTGGGAAAGAGAAGGTTTTATCCATATGAACTTGCATTAATCGTAACTTAAGAGACGTGGCATTTTTAGCTTCCCACATGACACTCTGTCGGTCGCCTACTTGATAAAGCCTTCGAATATGTCTAAACTATTATTGTTGCCGTTGACACAATTACAATAGTTGCAGCTACACTTTGCCACCAATTGCTTCTCATTGCTCTCCTCGATGTTGAACCATCTTTACCAAGCAAATCGAGCTCGGCCTGACCTTGGCCACTCCAATGGGCAGCAGGTCAAGGCCAAGAAAGGTAGTGATGTGGAGAAACAAGCGAACGGTGAGGCCTATGCAGGCTTTAGGGTTAGACGTCGGTGAAGGGTGTTGGTGTAGAAGTTAGTGAGGAAGAAGATGCCAACACACAAAGAGAGAAGATAAAGATAGGGAAGAACAAGAAAAAGAAAATAAAGTAAATACAAAATGAGACCCATGTTTGAATTTAATAATTGTCAATGGCGATGATGTGCTAAAAGGTGGGCCTACAAAGGATATTATAGTCAAAATACTATTTTAGGAAATGTGTTAGTAAAAAAGGGAGTGAAAAAAATACGACCTTTCTATAATTGACTATTTAATAAGTGCATTAGGACACTCATTTGTTGACACATAATCTTTAATCATCTTTTCTCTTTTAAAATTAATAAAAAAATCCATAAAAATTCATAAAATAAAAAAATCAACTTTGGGGACCTTAGCCAAGCCTAGGGAACCAATTTTGACCAAAAACTGATTTTTTCATATTTTTAATATTTTTCGGTATTTTTATTTTCGAAAATTAATAGCAAATCAAGAACAAAAATGAAAAATTGCAACATTAACTTTGGAGGTCTTAGCCAGGCCTAAGCAACCATTTTTGAATAAAAAATAATTTTTTTTATATTTTTTGCATTTTACATATATTTCAGAAATTACGAAAGTATTTAATAAATAATAGCATTTGATGCCACAAAATATAGAAAAATAGTCAGTGTTTTTCTTTTAATCTTCCCTACATTTTGGCCAATCAAAATCTCCAAAAAGTAATCTAGAATCGGGAATTTTTGTTAATCTTGTTTTCAGATTAATTGAAAAAAATATAGAAAATTTATTTTAGCTCTGTAATTTTCTATTTTTGCATTTCTAGAATCGTGACATTGTTTTCTAATATTTTAAATTTTCATCTTGGCCCAATTATACCTAGAATGACTCAATTTTGCAAAAGAGTTAATTGAATTTTACATTATTTTTAGCGGCAAGAAATGAGCTTAAATCTGACAAGCAATTGAACTAGACATGCGGTGAATTTTGACCAAGTATAGGGGAGGTGTGTCAAAAATTGTGAGGAGATTTGGACTTAAAGAAATATTTCTTCAAGCACTGAATTGAAAATAATTAAAATCTCAGGGACTAGAGTGTAAATACCTAACATTTGAGGGATTATTTTGTAAATAACAAAAAGAAGAGTTAGTGGATGAATTAGGATAGACAAGTGAAGATGGAGAAGAAGAGATGGAGAAAATAAGATGGGAATAGAGAAGGGAAGATGAGATGAAGAAGAGTTAGTGGACTAATTAAAATGGGAGATAGATGAGTGGGCTATAAAAGCAGGAAGAAGTGAGCTTGGGAGGGGGGATTTTTTTGGAGAGAGAAAATTTTAGATGTTTGATAGGGTTTTGGGAGATTAAAGAAAAATTTGAGAGAAAAAAATACAAAAAAGAGAAAGAGAATTTTGAAGATGGTGGGAGTTTAAAGGTAGGGAGTTATCATCACCAATTCTTTTATCGATCAATACAAATCAAGAGTTCATCCTCGTCGTTTGAGTCGCAATCTTAATCCACAAGGCAATCAAATTTGTCGAATCAAGTAACGATTCTAGCCATTAAAATTTTCGATAATTTCGTTGCCCAAATGGATGGATTTAAATTTCGATTATGTCATGTCGTACTCGTATGTCTCCATATCCACATGTCCCATTTGTACTACAAATTTCTGCATTTTTTGCTTAACAAATCCAAACCCCAAAATGGAAAAGCTGACCCACCCATTGGAGGTTCTGTATATATTGCTTTTACTTTCTTTAATTTAATTCTTGCACCATCAAACCCTAGAGTGGGTAGGCCGAGCCAAAGCTGAATCCCTCATTGAAGCTCCTTTATTTATCGCATTTAATTTCTACAATTTAATTTTTGTATCATTAAACTCTAGAATGGATAGGCCGAGCCAAAACCAAATCCCTCATTGAAGGTCCTTTATTTATCGCATTTAATTTTTGTAATTTAATTTTTGCACTATTAAACCCCAGAATGGATAGGCCGAGTGAAGGCCGAATCCCTCGTTGGAGGTCCTTTATTTACCACATTTAATTTCTGCAATTTAATTTTCACACCATTAAATCCCAGAATGGGTAGGCCGAGTCCCTCGTTGGAGGTTCTTTATTTATCGCATTTAATTTCTATAATTTAATTTTTGCACCATCAAACCCTAGAATGGATAAGCCGAGCCAAGGCCGAATTCCTTGTTAGAGGTCCTTTATTTACCGCATTTAATTTTTACAATTTAATTTTTGCACCATTATACCCCAGAAAAGGTAGGCTAAACTAAGGCAGAGCCTTCTTATTGGAGGTCCTTTATTTGCTAAATTTATTTTCCACAATTTAATTTCTGAATCATCAGACTTGATAATGAATTGGCCAACCCACCTACTGGAGGTCGCAACACTACACAGAAGTCGTTAGCTCACTCCCTCTTTCGGCTTTAGGGAATTTTTAAAGCTTTGAAAATACCAAAAAAATGTCATTCACATGCATTTCATCTAAAAAGTGAAAATATAAAAAGCGATCACCTCACTAGAACCTTGGGAATAAACCAAGCCTGAGTTGTCAAATTAGGATATCCATGAAATTAAGGTACCGAATAGGCATTAGTTTCAATTAACTAGTGTAAGTAACTCCCCGAACTCATAATCTCTGGTTCGTAGAAATAATTTAGTTCTCCCGCTAATTTACTTAGGTTTCTAATCGACTTACCAAAAATGATTAGTGGTGACTCCAAATTCTGAAATTATTTGAACAAAAACCAAAGTTGTGATTCGGTAGGACTTGGGAGGGTCCATATTAGGTTAGTTAATCTAATTAACCTGATAATCCGTTAACCTAGGAATTTTCCACCGATCGAAAAAATTTTCGGGTCACGACATCATCAAGAAAAGGTATTTCCTCAAATGACATTTGGACAAGATATTCATATGCCTCTACATTCTAACTCCAAAAATTCTCCATCCAGTTTTAAGTTTTCGGGCCTCTTCGTTAAGCTTTTTTCTGAGGTGAATCACAATTTTTTGCTCGCCTGCTAATATTTTGTGCATTATGAAAGTCTACACTATTTTGAGTCTAAAATGATTCAAAATGCTTTTAACCGCAAAACTTAGATTGAGTATAAATTAAAATGTAGAAGTCTATCTAGATACATATCTACGTCGCAATAACTTCTCATTCGGTGGCTAGCCACCATGAAGTTTTTGCTATGGCGATACTATGAACAAGACCCACAATGTTTCAATCGTTGTGTCAGCTTTTCCTACCTAAACTTCAAGCCTACGAAAGTTTCTTTTAGCCCACTCTCATTTTGCCCTTTTCCTCTTTCAACTATTGCTTTTATATGGAGACAACAAAAGTGACTCATAATGTTTCACTGAATCGAACTTGGAGATGGCGGTTGCCTTTATTTATGATGGCTTTTGCTTGTCTGCGTGAGAGAGGGAATAAAAGGTACTAGGCCAAGATGATCCATAGATCCTAGTCATTAGTAGCCACAAATGATATATTTAAAGAGATAATGACATGAATTGTCTCTTGAACAAATATGCAATGTGATCTTCGAACATTTAATTTTTTTAATATGATGCCTACACTTTAGTTCAGTGTGTAATGTCGTTTATAAACTTTTGATTTGTTCAATGTCGTCTGTAAGCTTTTGGTAAAAATTGAAATTAGTCCTTAAACTATATGAAAACAATTGAATTTTTTTTTCGGTAGGTTAAGAATTATATTGAACTAAAAGCATGGATTACCAGACCAACCCTAACCACACACCACAATGTGTC
Organism: Psidium guajava; assembly: GCA_016432845.1. Lineage (NCBI taxonomy): Eukaryota > Viridiplantae > Streptophyta > Magnoliopsida > Myrtales > Myrtaceae > Psidium > Psidium guajava. Next base: position 37,687,881 of record CM028226.1, read on the forward strand.
ACTAAAAGTGCAAGGGCGATCCAGGAAAAGAAAAATATATACAATTAAGAAGGGCCAAAACATACAGCCAAAAGAACAAGGACCAGCAAAATTGAAGAGTCAGGTAGTCGTCAGTCAAAAATAGATGCAGTAATGGCCCAATTAACATGCAGGCTGGGGTTTCGATGGGTGTCATTGACATGTTTGAAGGTTAAAACATTTGTTTGACCATCTTTTCGAGGTGTGCTTTAATAGTCGGTAGGATAAATCTCTTGCCGTGAAACAAAATATGGCTACTTTCAGTCCAAATGATGTGACACAAAGCACCAAACGAAAATCTAGCCATGCATTGGTGGAAAGATTGGCCACGCATATGTTGTAACACCCATTGGAGGTTATCATGCCAAGTAGAATTATGCCAAGCCAGGTTGCATTTGGTGGCCCAAAAAATAGCAAGGCATTTGTATAACGGCAGCCAAAAAAGAGATGGTCAATAGAATCTGCGTGACAACCACAAAATGCACAAACTAAAAACAACAAAAGTTAACCTTTTATTAATTTAAGTTTAGGGATGACATTGACTAATTTGTATATATACCAAAAGTTAAGGAACATATAGAATAAATTAAAAGTTGAGGGATGACATTGCACATTTGAGCTAAAGTGTAGTGATCACATTGCACATTGTCGTACTTTAAATACCATTTGTGTCATTTTCCCTGCATATTAACTAAACCACTTGAATTTTGTAGAGACGAGGCAATTAAGATAAGGTAGGGAGGGTTGAAATATGAATGATGAGGAGTCCAAATTGAAGTTGTCAGTAACCATTGTTGCATCTTGTGACACATCAGAATCAAAATGAATTATTGATGATGTAAATTTTGTCGTTTGAAATTGCTACATATGTAAGCAATTAACTGAGACTTACTTGCCATCTATAATTTTGGTATAAAGGGATTGGTGATCTGTAGCATTATTTATTTGTTCAAGTAAGTGCCTTCATTTTTCTTTATGGCCAATTGAGTCCTCAAATTATTTATTTTTTCGATTGTAAAGGTGCGACGGAGGTGTGGAGCAAGCAGTGACGGATGTGCGAGGCAAGGGTAAAAGCAAGTGATGACGGTGACAACGGAGGTGGGAGTGAGCGGCAACAGTGGTGCAAGGCAAGAGCAAAAGCAAGTGAGGGAGGTAACAGAGGAGGAGAGGAGAGAGCTATAGAGAAGTTAGGTTTAAATTTTCAAGAGCAAAAGCAAATGCGAGTTTTTGTGACATACGATGCTTGGTTATCATGTTCAATATATTTTGATGTAAAATATGTGCCCATATAAAAGATTGTGAGGAAAATGCATGTAGCAAAGTTGACTTGTATAAGTATTTATGGGTCAAGTCAATTAAAAACTTAGTGTTGCACATCATCGACCTATATATTGGCTTGAGACATGTGCGTTTGGCGAAGCACGTAGAACCATGTACGATGGCCCTGCAGTGTCTAGGACGCCTCGGGGAAAGCTGAGTGATAAGGAGGTGCCGATGGTAGTGCTATTAAGCCAAGAAAATTGTATTTGTGATTGAACGTGCTCAGCACGAGGTAACTGAAGTGACAAGGGTGCCAACTTCGATGTGTTTAGATACGGGTTGAGGCACAAGCTTGATACGTTTATAATATGGCTAGATCCGGAAGTGCTATTGAGCTACTAGGGATGCCAAGAGAATTATTAAGTATCTACATTTGTATGATCTAAAATCATAATATGCATGTAACGATTTATATTTTGGTGTAAGGCATATACTTCTTTCTAAATTGAGTTTAGAGGTGTGTTTGCTGAGTTTTGACTCACATTTTGTGACTAATCGCCTTTTCAGACCCTCGACCCTGGGCATGAATATCCCCTGAGTTTGCCACGGGATCTCTCAAGAGATTGAGACACATATAGTTATATATCCTGCTGTGGACGAAATTTTGTATAAGAGGTATAACTGTATTGTATGGGTCGATAACGGATATGAAGTTGTAATCCCTCATAGATACGAGGGGTGGATGAGTCGGAGGGGTCAGGAAGAGTGGCAAGGTCCTTTGCAAGGTTTAGATGTTCTAGGCTTTTGAATAGGGCCGACATGCCTAATGAATGCAGCTACTTTTGAAGGCGAGGTTGTAAACCTTGAGCCGATGAATGTGCTGGACTCAGATGGGGCTGTAGTGATGGAGATTGAGGGAGCGGATGATGTGTTTGTTGAGCAGGCAAATGGCGAACCTAGATCCCCGATATTTAAGGAGATTGATTCGAAGGAGTGGCCCTTGCCAGAGGACGAGTAGTCCCCTGACGATGTATAGATGGGATTAGTGGCTTTTGGTTTGGCATGTTTCCTTTTTAACCTTGGCAGAGGACGAGTAGTCCCTCGATGATGCATAGATGGGGTTAGTGGCTTTTGGTTTGGCCTGTTCCCTTTTTGACCTTAGTCAACTCATGTTTTTGAGGTTCAGATGATAGTCTTCCTTTATGCTATATCGAATCTTTATTGTTATATGATATGCTATGTAGATTTAGCTTTCTCTATATCTCTATCATGTATGCGTTTGTGTTTGGGGTTGTGCGCTTTTTGCAGTTGCGAATCTAGTAGTCGTGGTTTGGTCGCAATGAGTCATGAACGGTCGTTATTATTGGCCAAACGATGTTCGAATAAGCAAAAGGCGGGATGTTGCACATCTGCTGGGTTCGGGGCATGACATAGAGGATGCCACCCTTTTATCTCCATTGATTTTTGAATCCCAATGTGTCTTTCTGATATTACGCAAATATCTTCTTGGCCATTAGTGGCATATATTCGCAGCAAATCTATATATCAAAACCAATTTTCAATAGTATCCCAATTGACCACAGCAAATGCCAACAAAAATATATGACCATCAAATGTTGCCGCACAAAAGGAGCGTTCCTTGGTATTTCCCTTACAAAAAAGTTCCATAAAAAAATATTACAGGACGACAACTTTTGAAGCATTCAATCGTCTGGTTGAAAGACGAGAACATCTGGTTGAAAACCTTGCAATTCTGATTTTGGCTCACGCAATTATTGATTACAAAATGAGAGCTTGGATTCATTAGCTTCATTATGTTCATATACTTTCTCAACTGACCATACAACTTATCACATCCTTCAAAAGATTTGGCAATCGCCATTTGTTTAACTAGCTAGGTTTTACAATAAGTAGGTTCAAAGCCTAGCTTATCTTTATCTGATTGAGCGGTAACCATTACTTCTATCTAACTGGAGAGATACTTCTGATCAAGTTGCCGATAATCCATTAATATTTACAGATTACGACATCTATATGGCCAACTGTACTTAATTATTTTTCAAAATATGTCACCCACTTTATTAAATGCACGGAGTCTCCAATCACATGATTCATTTGGATTACCGCATTTTATAACATATTCTTTTTGCTTTGTCTCATCACTGCAAAAATAATGATCTCTTCTCAGAGAATACTCTTTCATGATGTTGACACCTGATTTTTAATCATCTTTTAAAATTAATAAAAAAATCCATAAAAATTCATAAAATTGAAAAATCAACTTTGGGGACCTTGACCAAGTCTAGGGAACCAATTTTGACCAAAAAATAATTTTTCATATTTTCAGTATTTCTCGATATTTTTAATTTCGAAAATTAAAAAAAATCAAGAAAAATGAGAAAATTGCAAAATCAACTTTGGAGGCCTTGGCCAAGCTTATGAAACTATTTTTGAACAAAAAATAATTTTTCATATTTTTTTTGTATTTTTATATATATTTTAGAAATTAGGAGAATATTTAATAAATAATAGCATTTGAGGCCACAAAAAATAAATAAAAATAGTCAATATTTTTTTATTTTAAATCCCTTTTCATGTTGGCCATCATAAAGTTAAAAAATCTAATTTGGGGTCGTGTATTCCTTCACGAGCATAATCTCAAACCGGGCCTAAAAAATTCAATTTGAATTAATGAATTTTCATTTTTTCACTTTTAGGAGTTGTGACATTATTCTCTAATATTTCAAATTTTCATTTTGGCCCAATTATACACAGAATGACTCAATTTTTCAAAAGGGCTTTAATTAAATTATGCATTATTTTCAGCGACAACAAATGAGCTTAAATTTGACATGCGGTGAATTTTGACTAAGTATGTGGGAGGTGTGTCAAAAATTATGAGAAGATTTGGACTTAAAGAAATATTTTTTTTCAGGGACTAAATTGTAAATACTTAAAATTCAGGAACTAGAGTGCAAATGCCTAACTCTTGAAGGATTATTTTGCAAATAAAAAAAAAGAAGAGTTAGTGGAGAAATTAGAATAGAGAAGGGAAGATGGAGAAGAATGGATGGTGAAAATAAGATAAGAATAGAGAATGGAAGATGAAGAAAAGAAGATGAAGAAGAATGGATGGAGAAAATAAGATAAGAATAAAGAAGGGAAGATGGAGATGAAGAAGAGTTAGTGGAGAAATTAGAATGGGAGATAAAAATGGAGAATGGAAGATAAAGATAAAGAAGAGTTAGTGGAGAGATTAGAATGTGAGATAGAAATGAAGAAGGGAAGATGAAAATGAAGAAGAGTCAGTGGAAAAATTAGAATGGGAGATATGTTAGTGGAAAAATTAGAATAGGAGATAGATGAGTGGATTATAAAGGAAGGAAGAAGTGAACTTGAGAGGGGGAATTTTTGGGAGAGAAAATTTTGGATGTTTGAGAGGGTTTTGGAAGATTGAAAAAAAATTTAAGAGAAAGAAAATACCAAAAAAGAGAGAAAATTTTCTTTACCAAAAAAAAGAGAGAAAATTTTGAAAATGATGGGAGTTTAAAGCTAGGAGTTATCATCACAAATTCCTTCATCGATCAACTTAAATCAAGAGTTCATCCTCGTCAATGAGCAAGCAAATTCGAGCTAAGTGTTTTTATTTGTTCATTTATTTGTGGTTTTAGTCTCAAATTAGCACAAATTGTATACACTTTCTCCATTTCCCTTTTCCCCATATTTTATGGCAGGTTAAAAAAGAAAGGGACAATTCCGTATCAACGATAAATTCCATGGATGTGCAAAGTGAGCCCAAACAAATTCCAAGGTGCTCATCAAATTTGCAGCCAACCCGTCAACGGATTTTAGTTCAAATTGTTGAAATAATTTGTTGTATTTTATTTTAAAGAACTAAAACCCTAGAATGGAGAGGCAAAGCGCATCCACTGAAAGTCATTTATTTCCTGCAATTTAAATTCTTGCACCATCAAATCCCAAAGGGAAGAGCCAAGCCAATGTTAGGCCACCCATTGGAGGTTTTTACTTACTGCAATTTAAATTCATGCACCATTAAACCCCAAAGGGAAGATCCAAGCCAATGCTAGGCCGCCCATTGGAGGTTTTTACTTACTGCAATTTAAATTCATACACTATCGAACCCTAAAGGGAAGAGCTAAGCCAATGCTAAGCCGTCCATTGGAGGTTTTTACTTACCGTTATTTAAATTCCTGCAATTTAATTCTCGTACCATTAAACGCCAAAGGGGAGAGCCAAGCCAAGGCTGGACCATCCATTGGAGGTCTTTATTTACTGTCATTGACTTCTTGCCGTTTAATTTTTGAATCACCAGACCCCCAAAGTGAGTAGACTGTAACACTGTACAAAAGTCATTAACACACTCCATCTTTCGGTTTCAGGGAATTTTTAACACTTTGAAAATTAAAAAAAAATTACCATCCATGCATCCTATCTAAAAAGTGAAATATAAAAAGAGAACACCCTACTAGAGTCTTAGGAATAAACCAAGCTTGAGTTGTCAAATTAGGCTATCCATGAAATTAAGGTACCGAAAGGACATTAGTTTTAATTAACTAGTGTAACCAAGTTCCCGAACTCATAATCTCTGGTTCGTAGAAGTAATTTAGCCCTCCCGCTAATTTACTTAGGTATCTAATCAACCTACAAAAAATGATTATTGGCGACTCCAAATTTTAAAATCGTTTGAACAAAAACCAAAGTTGCGATGCGGTATGACTTAGGAGGGTCCGTATTAGGTTAATTAATCTAATAAACATAATAATCCGTTAACCCAATCGAAAAAAAAAATTCTTAGGATCGCGATACACGGCCAAGTGTATCGCATCGTGTGACGAAAATATCATCCCAACATAAATTTCTTTTCCTGGATCAAATAACATACGGCTCGGCTTGGTTCTTGTATTGATTTGCATCATATCATAGTCAATATTTGAATAGGGCGATAGATGTACCAACGATAAAATGAGATTACTACAATGGGAGTTGTAGTAAGCATTCATATCGTCACTTTCATCATCTTCTTTATTGTTGTCATCGCTATCCAATCATGAATCATCTTTTTTTTGTTATCACTATCATCATCATCATTATCATCGTTATTATCATACTTTACATACTGATTATCTGCATCAACATCACCTTCATCAACTTTGAAACCTTCCCCAGTTAAATTATTCATCAGTTGGTGTTCATCTAAATGAGCCTAAAAATGTAGAAGCCCCATAAAATCGGACAAACGTACAAACTGTTAGATTATCTTAACTATGGTATCATTATGCAAATCCACAATATTATATATTATACAACTAGTTGTTCCAATTGGTTGTCTATACATCAGATTAGGAATACACTAGTTTTCTATTATATTCAACTTGCAGCTCAATCGTAGCACGTAACTCATCAAATGTGGATATGTTTCTAAACTTAAATATAGCATATTATCCACCGTCATAATCATATCCAAATTCATTTTGTATTATTCTACCTTCCAATTATACAATCGTAAAAGATGTAGACATTTTGCTAAATGAAGAAATTATAAATTATTTTGCATGTTAAATTTAATAATTTTTTTCTCTACATATTAAGAAATTAACATTATAAATATCAATATAACAAATGAAATAATTATGATCACAAAAATATTTATGAATTTAGGTATTCCTTAAAAATATTTACAGATAAAGGGTACAATTGTTATTTAGAAATAAATGAATGACCAAAATCATTAATAATAATATCTAGTCAATTAGTTGACCAAATTCTAATTTTTTAGATTCTTTTGAATATTTAAAAAAATTTCTTTGTGGAATTTTCATTTTTTTAGAAAATTTTATTATTTATATGATTATTTGTAATTTTTTAGTGATTTCCTATTTTTTATCTTCATATTTTCGGGTCAAATCAACCAGACCAACCGAATATGGGCGCCTAGGGGTTTGACCCAAATAACGGTGCCACTCACAAATCCAAAGAACTGGCCTAAACCCACTTGGTTTGAATCGGGATTAAAACAATAGAGTTTTGGAAATTTTTTTATTTATCATAATTGTTTTCATTATTTCCTAAATTTTCTTTTATGTAGGAAATTTTTATTATTACAGACAAATCCTACCGTCTAGGTTTGCCCACCTGGCTAGCCCATGTCCCTTGAATTAGGTGACTAAAAACAATAGTTTACATTTAATCGATGACCAAATGTAAATCGTCTGATCTAATTAGCACATCCTATGATCCAGATCTAACCATGAATTTGCACAAAATTTTTTGTGAGACTTGTAGGTTTAGTTATTATTTTTGTATTTTGATAATCATATTTAATTAACTCTACAAAATTTCAAAAATATGATGAAAATAGGGTTTAATATGCACAAAAGTTTTCGTGAGACATGTATCGACATGCAAAATATAGATATGTTGATGCACCCGGTTTCGGCAGTTTTTACCAAAAAGCAGAAATTTCAGCAGAAGTCGATGACTGAGGGCTTTGGAGCTCAATTTCGGTTGATTAAATCGAAATGGCATTTTGCTCGATACTCACTGCCGTTGGCAGAGATTGATAGTGGATTCCAGCGATTTGGTTGTGTTTAGATGGACTTTTCAATTTATTATTATTTATTTTTATGTATTTTCAGGATTTCTTTTTAGTGGTGTTTTTTTTTGCAATATTTGTGTTTCCTATTTTAGATTAGGATTAACACCATATAAAAAGGATGTTTAGAATATTCAAATTATGGACTTGAATATCTTTTGTTATAATCAAATTGAGAGAACAGATTGTCCTGTTTTAGCATGATCGGTACTTTTTTTTGCAAGACTGCAAGTTGATAAATGCCGTTTGGGTTGTCTAACGCGCCGAGTACTTTTATGAGGCTGATGAACCAGGTTTTTCGTCCTTTTATTGGGAAATTTCTTGTTGTTTATTTCGATGATATTCTAGTTTACAAATATTTTTCGGACCAAATATCATGCAAAAAACATCTTAAAATAACAATAAAATAGTGACTCAACAGCATTAAAACAACATATTTTTTTGTACCAAGACATGTTTAAATTAATCATAACAAGTATATATGCATTATCTTGACCCAAAAAGCATGTGTGTATCAACACGAGGGAAAAAGATACTTAAACTCCTCAAACTTCTCTGCTCTTGTCCAGCTTCTCTGGTGTATCAAAAAAATTAACATGACATGCAACTAAAGGAATAACATGAAGGGTAGAAGAAAATATATTATAAAATGAATCATTACCTAGTTTGATGGCGAGAAAACATTGCCGGAATCAATGACCTCGGATACGGAGACGTTTGAAATTGATGAGAGACCTCCAAATCTCTTGATTCTCTGTCGGTCTCTCTCTACTTTCTCTCTGTTTCCTATTTTCGCCTTCACAAACTTTAGTCTCGGATATAAGGCACTTCAATTCGCCTTTAAAAGAATCCTACAGAAGTGAAGAAGCAAGCTTCTACAGGCTTCACATGAAGTTACAGGCTACAAAAGGGCCAGGCGTTGTCAAAGGAAGGGGGTGTGTCCAGTTGTGGGGAAGTGCACCCAGTTCGGCACCAAGACTACTGGACGGACCCTAAACACGTAAATTTTTTCAACGGGACCCAAATAATTAAATTTCATTTTTTTAGATCCTATTTGGTAAAAAACCTCTTTTTGGGGGCGATGGAGCTGAATTCTCGTTTCGCTAGTTCATAGTACTACTACCACTGGGGTTTTAAAACTTAGGTTTTCCCTTGTGGTTTTATCTTATAGCAATAACGTTGTTCATTGTTTTGGTTAGAGTCATGTTCCATTTAAGAATATCTTTTGCGAGGTCTTCTCATGTCGAATTAACATATTGACTTAAAATCGGGCTCTAGCTTTTGTTTCCAGTTATCATATTGAAAATATATTGCTGAGAGGCTTTTTGCAATTGTGGTAGGGACCATGGGGACATGTACTCGAAGAAATATCGCCATGATAAACGTGTATACCTTGGAGCTTTAAAGTTTGTTCCTCATGTAGTTTATGAGCTCCTAGAGAACATGCCGATGCCGTGGGAGCAGGTAGTTAATTTTTTCCTTGCCTAAAAATTGTTCAACAAAGTTTGAGTCTACATGGTTCCTAGGTTGATTTAAATTTCGCCGCTCGTGTTGGTGCAGGTTTGCGACGTGAAGGTTTTATACCATATCACTAGGGCAATAACATTTGTCAATGAAATACCTTTGTTGTAACAAATACGGAACAATGAACACAAAACATGAGGATTTCCCTCGTTCGATCACAAAGTGATCTACGTTCACGGGTGAGGCAAAATTCAATTCCACTATAACCAAGAGAGAGAAAGGATTACAAAGCACACGGCTCACTTAACTCTCCCAAAATAAGGAATAACTTACATTAGTGAAAAAAAACCTAACGTTGTATAAATAGTGCCCTAAAAATTTCGATCGAGGGTCACGCCCCTGGACCCCCCGCGAGATACGTCGTGCCCCATTGAAATTTATTCACTTGCTACAAGATGGGCATATCGGCTCAACCCTCCGCGTCACGAACTAAATCTCTATTTTCGGGTCGCACGAAAAAGTATCGGGTATGTCGGGTTAGGTCGGGTCATCAACCGACCCAACCATAAAAATTTAAGACATATGTAACAACCTTGGGTTGTTAAGCCCATCTGTTTGGCTCAGGTATTTTTCCCTTTCATCATGTTCTTCTATTATTTTCCATGTTCTTCTTTTGTATTAAGTGGTCGAATCTTCAACTGTTTGTTTATTTTGCATCTTTTATACGGTGCTTTTTCCCCGGTGATACTTCACATTTTAGGGATCATGACCACTTTTTCTTTTTAAGTTTGAGTGTTTACTTCTTTTTGTTTAAAATCTCTGGTGTAATTTTCTTACGCATATTTTAGACAGTGGGGTACAATGTGGATCATGATGCAAATGGAGAAAAGGGATAGAAGGCATTTCAAGAGACTGAGGTTTCCCCCTTTTGACGATGAGGAACCTCCTCTGGATTATGCTGACAATCTATTGGATGTTGATAGTCGGATGAAGAAGAAAATTCGGCTGTATGTACTTGGTTTTATGGCCATAAGCCTCTTGTGACAACAAAGCTTATAAATGGTCCGAGTTATCGGAAGTGGCATCTTTCTCTACCAATTATGGTCACCTTCCATCGGCTAGCAGGGCAACTTCTTTCTGATTTCATTGACCGCAACTACTTTTATCTGTTTGATATGTAATACTTTTTCACTGCTGAAACACTGAACATGTGCATACCAAGCATGCTTCTCGCGCTGATCTGAAGGATTTCTGTCGTAACTTTTTATTTCTTTGCAAAACAGTGTGTACTTTTAGTGCTGTGGGTAGTAAGGTAAAAATTAATTATGGATCCTACGTTGCTGTTTGTTGACACCTGATTTTTTATCATCTTTTCTCTTTTAAAAATTTTCAGTATTTTTCGGCGTTTTTATTTTTTGAAAAATCCATAAAAATTCATAAAATTGAAAAATTAACTTTGGGGACCTTGGCCAAGCCTAGAGAACTAATTTTGACCAAAAAATGATTTTTCATATTTTCAGTATTTTTTAGTATTTTTATTTTCGAAAATTCATAAAAAATAAAGAAAAAATGAGAAAATTGCAAAATCAACTTTGGAAGCCTTGGCCAAGCCTAGGCAACCATTTTTGTAAAAAAAAAATAAATTTTCATATTTTTTTTTATATATTGTTTATAATTTTTTTAAAAAAATACAAAAATACTTGAAAATTTTGGAAAAATAACATTTGAGGCCAAACAAATACACAAAGATAGTTAATATTTTTATTTTAAATCTATTTTCATATTGGCCATCGCAAATTCAGAAAAATCCAATTCGAGTCACGTGTTCCTTCACGGGTATAATCTCGAATCGGGCCTAAAAAAATTTAATTTGAGTCAACTTATTTTTAATTTTCACTTTTTATGAGTTGTGACATTGTCTTATAATATTTTAAAATTTCATCTTGGCCCAATTATACCCAGAATAACTCAATTTTGCAAAAGGGCTTTAATTAAATTCTGCATTATTTTCAGCGGCAAGAAATGAGCTTAAATTTGACATGTGATAAATTTTGGTGTGTCAAAAATTGCGAGGAGAGTTGGACTTAAAGAAATATATTTTTTTAGGGACCGAATTGTAAATACTTAAAATTCAAGGACTAGAGTGCAAATACCTAACTCTTGAAGGATTATTTTACAAATAACAAAAAGAAGAGTTAGTGGATAAATTAGAATAGAGAAGGGAAGATGGAGAAGAGGAGATAAAGAAGAGAAGTTGGAGAAGAATGGATGGAGAAAATAAGATAAGAATAGAGAAGCGAAGATGGAGATGAAGAAGAGTTAGTGGAGAAATTAGAATGGAAGATAAGAATAGAGAAGGGAAGATGGAGATGAAGAAGAGTTAGTGGAGAAATTAGAATGTGAGATAAATATGGAGAAGGAAAGATGAAGATGAAGAAGAGTTAGTGGAGAGATTAGAATGTGAGATAGAGATGGAGAATGGAAGATAAAAATGAAGAAGAGTTAGTGGAGAAATTAAAATGGGAGATAGAGTTAGTGGAAAAATTAGAATGGGAGATAGATGAGTAGATTATAAAAGGAGGAAGAAGTGAGCTTGAGAAAAAAAGTTTTTTGGAGAGAAAATTTTGGATGTTTGAGAGAGTTTTGGGAGATTGAAGAAAAATTTGAGAGAAAGAAAATACCAAAAGAGAGAGAATTTTGAAGATGATGGGAGTTTAAAGCTAGGGGTTATCATCACAAATTCCTTCATCGATTAATATAAATCAAGAGTTCATCCTCGTCAACGAGCAATCAAATTCGAGCTAAGTGTTTTTATTTATTCATTTATTTATGGTTTTACTCGCAAATTAGCACAAATTGTATACACTTTCTCCATCTCCCATTTTTTCCCCACATTTTATGTCAGGAGAAGGATATCTCTACGTCAATAGCAAAAATCTCGTAGAGATGCAAAAATCGGCCCAGACAAGCTCTTAAGCTATCCACCGATTTCTCAACTGATCTGTGATTAAAAGTCCCTCTTAATTCAAAAGAAACTCTCTATATTGGGAACATAGAGAGTGAAATCAATTATAGAAATTCCTCCCAAAAAATGGGAGATAAGTATTCTTTCCACTCTTCTGATTTTAGGTGCAGATTACCACATATTTTGTATACTGACACTTCACTCTATTTTTATGTCAGGCAGTTGCGGATCTACATCAACGGTTAATCCTACGGAAGCACAAAATTGGCTTGAAGGAGTCCCTAAGCGCGCACAAATTTCAAATTATTGAATCAAGTTGTTGTAATTTATTTTTAAGAACTCAAACCCCAAAATGGAGAGGCAAAGCACATCCACTGGAGGTCATTTAAATACCTGTACCATAAATCCCAAAGGGAATAGCCAAGCCAATGCTTAGCCTCCCATTGGAGGTTTTTACTTACAGTAGCTTAAATACCTGCAACTTAAATACCTGTACCTTTTAAATCCCAAAGGGAAGAGCCAAGCCAATGCTTAGCCTCCCATTGGAGGTTTTTTTACTTACAGTAGTTTAAATACCTGCAACTTAAATACCTGCATAATAAATCCCAAAGGGAAGAGTCAAGCCAATGCTTAGCCTTCTATTGGAGGTTTTTACTTATAGTAGCTTAAAGACCTGTAACTTAAATACCTGCACCATAAATCCCAAAGGGAAGAGCCAAGCCATTGCTTAGCCTCCCATTGGAGGTTTTTACTTACAATAGCTTAAATACCTACAACTTAAATACCTGTACCTTAAACCCCAAAGGGAAGAGCCAAGCCAATGCGTAGCCTTCCATTGGAGGTTTTTACCTACAGTAGTTTAAATACCTGCAACTTAAATACATGTACCTTAAATCCCAAAGGGAAGAGCCAAGCCAATGCTAGGCCTCCCATTGGAGGTGTTTATTCACTGTCATGTACTTCCTATAATTTAATTTTTGAATCATCACACACAAAAGATGAGTAGGTCGTAATACTGTACAGAAGTCGTTAACACACTCCCTCTTTCGGCTTCAGGGAATCTTTAACACTTAAAAAATATAACAAATAAAAATATATACCATCCATGCATCCTATTTAAAAAGTGAAAACACAAAAGAGAATACCCTACTAGAGCCTTAGGAATAAACCAAGCCTGAGTTGCCAAATTAGGATATCCATGAAATTAAGGTACCGAAATAGCATTAGTTTTAATTAACTAGTGTAACCAAGTCCCCGAGCTCATAATCTCTAGTTCACAGGAATAAATTAGTTCTCCTGTTAATTTATTTAGGTTTCTAATCGACCTACCAAGAATGATTAGTGGCGACTCCAAATTTCAAAATCATTTAAACAAGAACCAAAGTTGCGATTCGGTAGGGCTTGGGAGGGTCCACGTTAGGTTAGTCAAATCTAATTAACCTAATAATCCGTTTACCCTTTATAAAATTAAAAATTATTTTTTAGAGGGTCGCGACACTGTTTCTTTACAAATTAAAACAATTGACGGCACCTTTTGGAAGCTAGAGGTAGCACAGAGTTGAAGCATGGTGTTTGAACTTCTAGTTGCATAAGTCACACGGTGATCGTTGTGGTGAAAGTTCATGCAAGGATACCATGAGACGTATTTAGATGAGTATTATCCATAAGAGTGCTCTTTGGGGCCAATTGCGGACGCCTCTGGGGAGGTCCATTTTCATTGGGTGACAGTTGCTTTCTTGATGTGTATGGAATTGTCTCGTGTAGCTCATTGTGTGTTTGAAGCTTGGGAATTGGGATTTTATTGCTTTTTCTTTTTTGTTGAGATTTCTTTCACTATGGCTTTGATCTCTAGTATGAAATTTGACGACTAATAGAGGTAGCGATAATATCAGCCATGCCTGAATAAATGTTCATTTAATGTCTCAAGTTGTAGCCACTTTTCACTCTGATGCCTTATTTTCTGCTGTGATGCAATATTCCCTTGAGACATGATACGCTACATTTTAATATTTAAGTTGAAGTTCGAGCTTTGACGATCTTCATCTTGCAGGAGGTCCTAAATTTGAGCCACTGTACCAGGATATGGAAAATGGAGCTGAGGATTGGAATGAGTTCAATAACATTAACAAACTCATTATTTGATCTCCTCTTAGGATAGAATGCAGGATTGCATTTCCACATCTTTACAACAATAGGCCTCGAAAAGTAAAGCTTTGTATACACCATAATCCCATGGTCATGTACATAAAGACTGAGGATCCCGATTTACCAGCTTTCTATTATGATCCTTCGATTCATCCTATTACTCGCATTAACAAGGAGCGGCGTGAGAAAAAGACATATGACAATGAGGAAGATTTCTCATTGCCTGAAGGCGTTGAACCTCTCTGAGTGATACCCAGCTTTATACCGACACCACAACTGCAATCTCATTTTATTTGCCCCACGTCCTTTCAACACAAGATCTGGGCACATGCGGCGAGCTGAAGATATATCGGTCGCGTCAGAGTGGTACAAAGAGCACTGGTAATGTCTCCATTGTTTTGGAGAATTCTTATGATGTTTGATTCTCTTACATCTACCATAGGAATCTAAATCTGTGTGATTTTTTTATTTTTCCTATGGGCAGTCCTCCAACATATCCTGTGAAAGTTCGAGCCAGCTATAAAAAAATTGCTAAAATGTTTTGTCTTGAATGAGCTACATCATCGACCTCCTAAGGCTCAAAAGAAGAAGCATTTCTTCCGGTCTCTTCAGGCAACTAAGTTTTTCCACACCACTGAGCTGGATTTGGCAGAGGCAGGCCTGCAAGTTTGTAAACAGGGCTACAACATGTTGAATCTGTTGATCCATGGGAAGAATTTGAACTATCTTCACCTTGACTCCATTTTCAATCTTAAGCTAGAGAAGACTCTCACGACAAAAGAAAGGAGGAAATCACGGTTCGGCAATGCATTTCATCTCTATCGTGACATTTTGCCTCTCACAAAGCTTGTGGTTGATGCCAATGTCCAGTTTAGACTAGGGAACGTGGACACATTCCAATTGGCTGATGGTTTACAGTGAACATTTTCACACATTGGACAGTGGACTGGCATGTATCGAAATAAGTATCGACTGATGAGGCCGATTAGTATTTGTAAAGACCAGAGGCAGATTGGGATGTGTAAAGACATCCTAAGGCTCAGAAGAAGAAGCATTTGTTCCGGTCTCTTCAGGCAATTAAGATTTTCCAGACCACTGAGCTGGATTGGGCAGGGGCGGACCTGTAAGTTTGTAAACAGGGCTACAACATGTTGAATCTGTTGATAGACAGGAAGAATTTGAACTATCTTCACCTTGACTACAATTTCAATCTTAAACCAATGAAGAATCTCACAACAAAAGAAAGAAAGAAGAAATCATGATTCGGCAATGCATTTCTTCTCTGTCGTGGCATTCTGCATCTCACAATGCTTGTGGTTGATGCCAATGTCCAGTTCAGCCTAGAAAACGTGGACGCATTCCAATTGGCTGATGGTTTACAGGATACATTTTCACACAATGGACAGTCGACTGGCATGTGTTGATATTTATATCAACTAATGAGGCAGATTAGGATGTGTAAAGACCTGAAGCACTTAATTTACGTTCGCTTCAATTTGGGGCCCATGGGGAAGGGACCTGGATATGGTTTCTGGGCACCAATGTGGAGGGTGCGGCTGTTCTGTCTGCGTGGTGTAGTACCTTTGATTGAAAGGTGGTTAGGGAACTTATTGGCATGTCAATTTGAAGGATGCCATTCAAAAGGGCTCCCCAAGACTGTAACCAAGCAACGGGTGGGAAGTCATTTTGACCTGGAGCTTTGAGCTGCTATTATGCATGATGTTCTTGATGCCATGCTAGCTAATGACATGATCAATTCACCAATTATTGCACTGTTACATCTGTGTCTACTGTTACGCGGAACAAGTGATCGAATAATAAATAGACAGAACAAGAAAAATAAATCGGACACCAGCTGTACGTGGTTCGGTCGTAAAGAACTACGTCAACGGGGAGAGCAGCAACGAATTCCACTATAGATCAAGCGAATACACAGAGATTACAAACACTACTCGAGTCACTCAAACACTCCTAGTGTTTCCCAGCCACAATTACATTAAAGAACAAACGCAGTGTTTAGTCCCATAATTTCTAATGAAATAATCTCTCAATCTCACAAATGAATTAATATGCAAATCTTACAACAAGATTTAATCTGCTTCAACACTTGAATTCTTGATGTAATTCCGTGAAGATAGACCCTTGCCAAGCACTCGACGAAACGGCGCTTCCTTGATGTTCTACTTCTTAACAACGGCATACTTGTATATAGACAAATAAGCCACACACATATTGGGGAAATAAAATAAGAAATTTCAGTCAATGAAAACCAAGATTGATTTTCCTATTTTGTCTTTATCTCACGTGGAAAGTTCAACTCCAATATAAATATTGTTCTTCACCTTGATTTAAAATATATCAAATAGAATATATCACACTATTTTCATCAAGATAGATTTCCATGATATTTAAAACAAATCTTATATTTAATTTCAAGATCCAGATATATTTGTTTCCGAAATTCAAATTTTCGCTTCGGGGCTCAAATTCGGGACATATTCTAACAAATCTCTACCTTGGCTCAACATTTGAGTCATGTCACAATCGCTTTGATAGGATTCTGAAAAACATCGTTATTACTCTCCCAACAGCTCCAGTGGGCTCAACCGCCACAGATATCATCCAAGTCCAAGCCGTGCTTGAACTTCGCCATAACTAAGGACCTCATCAAAACACCAATTGCACTTGTACTTTTAACTACTCCACAAAAACTATCTGACACAATCTCCTTTACCACAGATAAAACAAAACCATCATTACATCCATATCTGTGAGGAGATGGAATATGTACCTTGTCAATATCAACAGTTACAGCAATTTTTGGTTTTATAGGCTCCACATTGTTACAAGCACTATCTGTGTCGATTATTTCGTTAGTACCAGCTACATCAGGAGTTTCTGGTTGCAACTCTACCTCAAGCTGAACACCGTTTAGATCCGTATGAACACTGTTATAATCGCTCCTAACCTGAAGTACTGGAGACTCGTCAAATGTAACTTCTCTACTGATAATAGGTGAATTTAATTCCGGGCACCACAACCGATAACCCCACTCACCTTGTGCATAGCCTAGGAATATGCACTTTCTTGCCCTTTTATCGAGCTTACCATCACTAACTCGAACATAACATGGGCAACCAAATATTCTAAGAATAGAATAATCAACAATGTTACCTGACCACATTTCTTCAGGAATCCGATATCCAATCGCAGTTGATGGGGATCTATTTATCAGGTAGCTCGCCGTACTAAGCGCATCCGCTAGAAATCTTCTAGCTATACCAACACTAGAGAGCATTTTATGGGCCGTATCTAGTAATATTATGCTCATCAATTCTGCAACATGTTGTGATTCATCGGCACTAGTGCGGTATCTCACTATGCCTTCTTTCATGTAGAATTCATTTAACAGCTTCAAGCAAAACTCCATGCTTTTGTCAGTCCGCACCTGCTTGACCGATTTACTAGTCTCCTTTTCGATCAAAGCTTTTACCTGTTTGATCCTAACAATAACATTAAACTTGTGCCTAAGCACAAACATCCAAGTCTTCCTCGAGTAGTCATCAACAACTATTAGCATAAATCTGGCACTCTTCCTCTAAGAAAACCACGACAATTTGCGAACATCTAAGTGAAGTAATTCTGCAAGTTCCGTAGTTTCTTTAACAGTCTCACTAAACTGCACTTTCCGCTGTTGATCTAAATCACAGCACCTGCATATATTTAGTTGGTTAGTAACATAATCACATAATAAATTTCTGTCACTTAGAACCTTCAGGCTTCTCTTGCTAATGTGCCCCAATCGCATATGCCACAAGTTAGACTCTCGAACATATGCATCTGACGTCTCTGCAGCAAAATCTGTTACTGTTTCACCTTGAAGCTCATATAGGCCATTGTGCTTAATTGCTTTCGTTATTATCAAGGCACCTCGAATAATTTTTAGAACTTCGCATTCTGAAGAATACCGATACCCAACTGAATCTAGGGCACTCAAGGAAATCAGATTTTTCTTCAATTCTGGAATATGCCTCACTTCAGTCAATGTCCTCACAATACCATCATGCATTCTGATTCTCACATTGCCAATACCTACAACATTGCATTCAGCATTGTTTCCCAACTGCACTTTACTACTATCCGTGCACTGATAAGTAGTAAACCAATTCCTGTTTGGTGTAGCATGAAAAGAACAACTAGAATCCATAATCCACCCATCAAACGACAAATAATCAATGACAGACAAGACAAAATCAGCATTATTCGAACCACCATTAGCTATAGCTGCAACATTATCCGCAGATTCAACTCTAATTCCTATACCCTTATCGTTTTTCAGCTTAAGGCAATTCCTTTTAAGATGCCCCCTCTTGCCACAGTTCCAACAGACAGCACCACCAGTCCTAGACTGACTGTGTCTATTCATGTTCATATTACTCCTGCTAATACGAGTACTAGCTCTTCCTCTATTTTCACCTACTAAAGCAGTAGATACAGATTCGCTAGATTCTCTTCTACAAATGTCCTCACTCAGAATTAAATCTCGAATCCCATCAAAAGTTAAACTTGTTGATCTAGAGGAATTACTAACGGCAGTAACAGTAGTATTCCAACTATCAGGTAATGAGGATAATAAAATCAAAGCACATACCTCATCTTCAAAGTCAATCTGAACTGAACTCAATTGACTAATGATCACATTGAATTCATTGATATGATTAGTGACTGACGCACCTTCCCTCATCTTCAAATTAAACAAACGTCGCATCAAATGAACCTTGTTGATCGCAGATGGCTTCTCATACATATCTGATAGAGCTTTCATCAAACCCGCAGTGGTTTTTTCTTTGACAATATTAAACATGACGTTATGAGCCAACGTTAGCTGAATAACACCCATCGCTCGTCTATCCAATAATTCCCAATCAGCCTGTTTCATTGTCTCTGGTTTCTCCCCTAATAGGGGCAAGTGTAGCTTCATCTGATATAGATAATCTTCAATCTGTATTTTCCAGAAACCAAATTCATTCCCTTCAAATCTGTCGATTTTCACTTTAACTTCTTCTATCGCCATCGATTTGCTTCACTTCAGCCAAACCAAGCTCTGATACCAATTTGTTACGCGAAACAAGCGATCGAACAATAAATAGACAGAACAAGAAAAATAAATCGGACACCAGATAAAGGTGGTTCGGTCGTAGAGACCTACGTCCATGGGAGAGCAGCAACGAATTTCGCTATAGATCAAGCGAATACACGGAGATTACAAACACTACTCGAGTCACTCAAACACTCTTAGTGTTTCCCAGCCCCAATTACATTCAAGAACGCACGCGGTGTTTAGCCCCATAATTTCTAATGAAATAATCTCTCAATCTCACAAAGGAATTAATACGCAAATCTTACAACAAGATTTAATCTGTAATTCCGCGAAGATAGACCCTTGCCAAGCACTCGACGAAACGGCGCTTCCTTGATCTTCTACTTCTCAACAACGGCATACTTGTATATAGACAAATAAGCCAC
The DNA here is from genome assembly GCA_016432845.1 of Psidium guajava. Taxonomy (NCBI): domain Eukaryota; kingdom Viridiplantae; phylum Streptophyta; class Magnoliopsida; order Myrtales; family Myrtaceae; genus Psidium; species Psidium guajava. The sequence continues at coordinate 37,707,872 of CM028226.1, forward strand.
ACACATATTGGGGAAATAAAATAGGGAATTTCAGTCAATGAAAACCAAGATTGACTTTCCTATTTTGTCTTTATTTCACATGGAAAGTTCAACTCTAATATAAATATTGTTCTTCATCTTGATTTAAAATATATCAAATAGAATATATCACACTATTTTCATCAAGATATATTTCCGTGATATTTAAAACAAATCTTATATTTAATTTCAAGATCAAGATATATTTGTTTCCGAAATTCAAATTTTCGCTTCGGGCTCAAATTCGGGACATATTCTAACATTCACTCTGTTTGATATGTTGTTTCATAGCTGGATTATCTGCCTTTAAGCGTGTCTAACATGTGATCTTATTTTGTTGTATTGCAGAGGGCATTAATCATAATAAAGCGAGGACCATTTTGCAGCATCTTAGTGAAGCATGGCGCTGTTGGAAAGCTAATATCCCTTGGAAGTTGCTGTGCGGCGAAAACTGTTATTTTTCTCTTTTTAAGTTCAAATTATATCGAAATGGAGCAGTGTGCTACTCTCTGTTTTTTTTTTTTAATCTCCATGTATTGTCATGGCTTGCTTTATCTTTTATGCTTTTCATGCCTCATCTTGATCATCCACACGTTCCTGGTCTTCCAGTTCCCATCGAGAACATGATTCTTCGTCATGTTAAATCAAAAACTGACTCGTGGACAAACGTTGCGCATTAGAATCGTGAACGGATAAGAAGAGGTGCAACAGTTGATAAGAATGTGTGTCGGAAAAATCTTGGAAGATTGACTCGCCTCCGGTTGAAGGCTGAGTAGTTATGTTTTTGGGATGTAGTTCGTGTTGCACTTGTCCGCTTGCGAACCAATCATGTGATCTATTTTCACTACAGAAGGAACGACAAAATAATCATCTGAAAGATGGGCCATACGCCACACCAGAAGGAGCAGTGGCAATTTATACCACGATTGTGCAATGGCTGGAATCAAGAAGGTTCTCTCCCATTCCTTTCCCTCCTTTGTCGTACAAGAATGATAGGAAGCTGCTTATTTTGCCTCTAGAGAGGTTAAAGGAATCTTACAGTGTTCCATGAGATTGAATCAGTTGCAGAGGGAGGAGTTGGGTCTCGTTGAACAAGCATATGATAATCCCCATGAAGCTTTGTCACGAATAAAGCGTCGCTTGCTTACACAGTGTGCCTATGAAGAAGTAAGTTTTTCATGACATCATAGGTTGGTTTGATCTTATTATTGGCCATTTCGCCTGGATTTGACTGAATTTTTCTTTTGCAGGATGGTGATGATGCATTGGAAATTGTAATGCCTTATAGCCAGTTACTTAACAAAATGAAGTTCCTTAAAGTTACAGAAATTTGCGTCCATTTCGAATAGTAAATTTACGAGATTGTCCCCGAAAGCGAGATTGTTTCGGTAAATTTAAAATGAAACCGACTTCTTTTTCCGTAGAAAGCTAAACAAAGTCTTCTCTTTATTCAAATAACCTTCCTTTATTTAGGACAATTCTCGAGTCCATCATTACAGCGGGGGGAAAAACAAAAAAGACTTGCACATTCGCTATTGGATAGTTAACATGTAAGTTCGGTATAATCGTGAAACCGCTTTTTTTTTTTTCCCATACGTCTCCGGTCCGATGGTCATTGTGTAAATTATTTCCTTTGCAATGGACCTAATTAAAATCCATTTATTTAACCCTAGGTCATCAGTCAAATCTCGAAAGCAGATGGATCTACTGAAGCAAACTCCAAAAGCTCCTCGTTTTGCACTAGTGCGTCAAGCTGATCTTGCCCCGTGGAAACCCATGCTTCAACCCCTTTGCGCGACTTCGTGTCCACTAGAATCACGACATCCACCTTCAGATTTTGCGTTTCCTCTGTGGTCCCGACCGTGCTCACCCATGCCGGCCTCCCCCACCCAAAATCGATTTCGTAGTAACCGAAGTTGCACCAACTCGTGATCGTCACCTGGCCCTGCGCTCGAGCCAAGGACTCACTGATTTCCTTAATGCCTTGACGGAGTGCAGCCGATCCACCGTCGCCTACAAATCTTTTCACGAATGGGCCGTCTACTTTGGCTTTGATTTCTCGGAGCCGATTGACGAGATCGGGTAGGTCGTTATCCTTCTCTTCGGGCGCGCATAGCATGGACATGAACCATATATAGTTCCCGATGGCGTCGGCTGGGAAACTCGAGATTGCTTTCGTGCGGAGGTTGTGGGGTTGTATCAACGCCCCCGGCTTGTCAAGGTTGGATACCTTGTTCCACGACGCCGTCATTGATTTGAACATCAAAGCCGTGATGACTTCCGATCGAGTCGGGTTCTGCACTTGCGAGTTTGATGCTTTGGCCTTGAGTCTCGCGATGGCCGAAGCGTCGAATACGAATCTCCTTGTGCCACACCTTGGAAAAAGGACGACATCAATGTCTAACTATCTCATCATTTAATATATCAATTTATAGACCGGCTTGAGTAAACCTAGCGTTGCTCAAGTATAGAATGTTGCCATCTCTAGCGAGGCACAAATAGCTTCATCTATAGGCAGCTCCTTAAGGTGATTATATGATTTCATTGTCACCTAACATCATCTTGCTGTGCTACTTTTACGATTTTGAACTCAACCAAAATGGAAAGAGAGTTTTCATGCATCTTATTCTGATCTTTATAGCAATGGGAAGTTGCCTCTCCTCCCGTCTTTTGGTAATAACTAACTTCTTTAAAAATCGTCAATAGAATGAAAATCACCGATAGAATGAAAGATTCCCCAATGATATTATTTATGATGTGTTCCCTCATTGGATTAGACAAAAAAATTTACGTTCGAATATTACCCTCTTTTTAAGTGAGCACTTTTGTGAAACCACTTTATGTTGGCCTTTTGTAATTAAAAAAGGGATCGAAAAAATGAACTTTGTCTTTCACTTGGAAGAATTCCAGGTGCTTCAATAGTAAAATTTTTTAGCTCTCCAGGAAAATTAATTGAAAAATCATCAAAGTCAATGCTTATGTTTGTTCCTACAGTTCTTTGCTCTAAATTTGATATTTGCGATAAGTATCTATCACAAAAAAAATATATAAATATATATATGGTAGTTGGCAATCGTAGCCTCTATCCACAATCGTGGAATTAGACGACATCTCCGTCTACGAATCCATTCTCCATCGTGGTAACTGGGACAACGAGGTAAGGCAGACAATGTTGGATATTTTTTTTGGTAAGGAGGGTTAAATTGGATATTAGTGTACAAACTAGGTACAAATGAGGGTTAAATTGCGACAATGGTACCATGGTATTCCATTGGATATTAGTGTACAAACTAGGTATCATGCGTGATAAAGTATTACACCATGGAAAAAAATAATAATAATTTGAAGTCGTTTATCAGGACAAAGGGCCATATGGTGGGAGTAACTTGTCTTGAACTCGTGGCGTCACCTCTAAAACCCTACTAGTATGTTTGGGATGTGGGATAGTAAAAAGAAGTAAAAATAAGTAAAAATAAGTTGACCCATGTGCCCTTTTTCGTGTTTTACAAGCAAATAATATGTAAGGGTGAAATCGAAGCTAACCAAAAAGTGCGCCATTTCAGGTTTTCTGGTTATAGTAGCAGAGATATAAACAAAAGGAAAAGTCTCATTTAGAATCCAATCGTAAAATTCAGGATTTCCTTACTTGCTTGTCTTGGAGAAAGGGGCACACAGAGATAAGTAGGATTCCCCTTTGTTGTCCGTTTTTCTTGGAATGAAGAAGGACGGCGCATCGAAGTTGGGACGTGTAGATCCACCGCTGTTGCGAGCCGTGGCCGCCCAGCACTTAAAAAAAGTCATGAAAGAGCCACCATCTGCGATGGTATGCGAAATTAGCAAGCAGACCGCAACTCCACCGCAGGCGAAGGTGGTTGCTTGAACCATCGCTATGGGATCTCCTGGTTTCACTTCTCCCCATGCGGCAGCGCGTGGTGCAATCTTCCCGATCATTTCCATGTCGGGCCGCTCGAGAAGCAGCGACAGGGGGAACTCACCCCTGGCCTCAACGAAGAGAGCGCCCTCATCATTGCAGTCGATGGAGAGGTCGTCCTTCATCTTCCCCGCGAAGGGATAGAACAGTGCTAGGGTTTCGGACAAAGATTGCTTCAGAAGTTGTATGGGTGTGGTTTTTTTGGTAGCTTGATCAGCTTCGTCGATGGTGTAGTAAAGGACCATGGGACTATGAATGGGGGGCAAGAACTGATCAAGAAGGGATAGCTTGTGGCTTTTGAGGTGGCTTGGTGTGGGAGAAGATGGTTTGATGAATTCTTTGGATACCACCTTAACCTCCATTTTGGATGCAGTTTGGCGTGTTAATCAGTCAATGCATAGGGGACAAGGTTGGATGCCCAAGTCCTATTTATAAGCGGATAATTATCTCAAAAGTCCTAAATATAATGTAGGACTGCCAATTCAGTCATAAACATTTTAATTATACTAATTTAGTCCTAAACCTATTGTATGCAAGCCAATTCAATCCTAAACCTTTCAATTGCGCCAATTTAGTCATAAACCTTCCAACGATTTGTCAATTTAGTCATTCCACATAATTTTGGCTAACAATCACTAAAGAATTATGTTGGCAAATTGTTAAAAAGTTTATGACTAAATTGGCAATCATTAAAGGTTTAAGACGAAATCGGAAAATTCGAAAGATTTAAGACTAAATTGGCTGTCGTACAATAGGTTTAGAATTACATTGACACACTTGAAAAGTGTAAGACTTAATTGGCCACTGTTCAATAGGATTAGAACTGAATTGACATAATTATCCTTATTTATAAGGGTAGCCTTGAAGATTTTCGATCTTGATAAAGAACATTTATTCGACACACAGTCAATGTAATCAACTTCTAACATAACCTGTCTCCATCATTGATATGGGTAGTTACAATTTGAAAATTTGAGTAACTAATGACCCCAATAACGATGGATGTGAGTGGCGTAAAAATATATTACCTAGGGTGAGTAAATTTCCCAGGGGATTGATATTGCTCCATTTTGAAAGCCAAAGTACCAAAATTTTGTTGAAAGATCTTTTGTGGACGAACATTTTTGGCAAAATAATATTAATCCCCATGGAAATTTAGTGATGTCCTCTTGTGGTTGAAGTCCCGAATATTGACACATCAATGAAATGGGATTTTGAAATGACCTAAATTTGTTATGTCACCCCTTTCTCCTTTTGTTACCCTCGTTTTTTATTCCCTTTTCTCTTTCCCTGATGTTCACCTTCTTTTGCTCAAGTAGCATGGTGACATAGCCCACATTGCCGACATCTCCATGATCTCTCTCTCTCTCTCTCTCTCTAACCTGAGGAACCCTTTGATTAGAGGTCCTTAATACTAGGCAGATCCATCAAGATTCATTCAAATGACATAGCCTGCATCGCCCACGTCTCCATGATCTCTCTCTCTTAGGTCCCTAACCTAAGGAACCCTTCGATCAGAGGTCCTTGAGACTAGGTGGATCTATTATTCTTGAGTTCTCTAAGCCTCTGTCATGAGACAAAAGAGAGGGAGCAACGAACGACGGAGGCGGAGGTACAATGATGGTGCGGAGCGAACGGCAATAGAGGTGCGAGGCAAGGGCAAACGGAGTGGGTTTGATGACCAAGATGGAGAAATGAGAGCTAGAGAGAAGACGGGTTTAAATTTCCAAGATGAAATTTCTTCACCATTCTGTTAACAAGTTTTGTTGAAACAATGATTAAGTATACCTAATTTGAAATAATTGATTTTTCAAGATACCAATTGCATATAGCATGAGAGAAATTATAGTATTTCTATAAGGGTCGCGTTTTTTCCACTCCCTTTTTGGCTAACACACTCCTTGAAATAGTGTTTTGACTATAGTATCCCTTGTGTGCCCCCATTTTGTGTTTACGTTTTTCTTTTTTTCTTTTTTCTTCCCTATCCCTCTCTTCTCTCTCTTTGCGTGTCCATCATCTTCTTCTTGGCCACCTTCTTCACTCGTGCCTCTAACTCGAAGGTTTTACTGGCTTCGCTCACTTTTGCACGTCCTGACTATTTCTACTTTGCCTTAAAGGGGCACAAAATGGGTGAGACATTGCTTGACCCCACCATGTGCTTGAATGATTTTGATGATGAAGATCCAACCCATGACGATGAACTTGAGAAACTTAAGAGAGAGTACCGGTAGGGAAAGAGAAGATTTTATCCATATGGACTTGCATGAATCATAACTTGAGAGATGTGGCATTTTCAGCTTGAGAGCATCCGAAGTCGCATGACACTCTATCAGTCACCTACTCGATAAAGCCTTTGAATATGTCTAAGCTATTGTTGTTGCTATTGACACAATTACAACGATTGTAGCTACACTTTGCCACCAATTGCTTCTTGTTGATCTCCTCGATGGTGAACCATCTTTACCAAGCAAATCGAGCTCAGCTCGAACTTGGCCACTCTAATGGGCAGCTCCAACAGGCAGCAGGTCAAGGCCAAGAGGGGTAGCGACCTAGAGAAACGAGTGAACGGTGACGCCAATGCAGCTTGGGTGGGAGGTGCAGTGGAGGACGTTGGTGTAGAAGTCAGCAAGAAAGAAGATGACAACACACAAAGAGAGAATAAGAGAGAGATAGGGAAGAAAAAGAAAATGAAAATAAAGGAGCCTATGTTTGAATTTAATAATTGTCAATGGTGATGACGTGCTAAAAGGTGGGATCCATAAAGGATATTATAATCAAAACGCTATTTTAGGGAATGTGTTAGTAAAAATAATGTTAAATATGTCTTAAATTTTGTGTACCTAATCCAGTTTATCACCCGACACAACATGTATATATTTGTGCGACCCAAAAGCGAAGGAGAAAGGAAAAGAAAGATTGAGATTTGTTCGCGATATGGGAGGATTGGGCCGATAAACGCGACCTTTCTATAATTGATTGTTTAATAAGTGCATTAGGACACTCATTAAGAAAAGGCATTTCCTCGAATGACATTTGGACAAGAAATTCATATACCTCTACATTCTAACTCCAAAAAGTTTCCATCAAGTTTTAAGTTTTCAGGCCTCTTTGGTTAAGCCTTTTTTCGAGGTAAAGCATAATTTTTCACTCTCCTGCTAATATTTTGTGCATTATGAAAGTCTAGATTGTTTTGATTTTAGAAAGATTCAAAATGCTTTCAATCGCAAAATTTAGACTGAGTATAAATTAACATGTAGGAGTCTATCCAGACACATATCTAAGTCGCAATAACTTCTCGTCTAGTGGCTGGCCACCATGAAGTTTCTGCAATGGTGATACTGTGAATGAGACCCAGAATGTTTCAACCATTGTGTCATCTTTTCCTATCAAAATTTCAAGCCTACGAAAGTTTCTTTTAGCCCACTCTCATGTTGCCCTTTTCCTTTTTCAACCGTTGCTTTCATATGGAGACAACAAAAGTGGCTCATAATGTTTCACCTAAACCGGACTTGGGGACAGCGGTTGCCTTTATTTATCATGGCTTGTGCTTGTCTCTGTGAGAGAGGGAATAAAAGATACTAGGCCGAGATGATCCATAGATCCTACTTACTAGTAGCCACACAAGATATATTTACAGGGATAATGAGTATAAATTAAAAGTAGAAGTCTATCCAAACACATATCTACGTCACGATAACTTCTCATTTGGCGGCTGGCCACCACGAAGTTTCTGCTGTGGCTCTACCACGAATGAGACCCACAATGTTTCAACCGTCGTGTTAGCTTTTCCTACCAAAACTTCAAGCCTACAAGTTTCTTCTAGCCCACTCTCACTCTCATGTTGCCCTTTTCCTCTTCAACCGTTGCTTTCATATGGTGAGAACAAAAGTGATTCATAATGTTTCACCTAAATGGTACTTGGGGACGGTAATGGCCTTTCTTTACGGTGGCTTGTGCTTGTGTGCGTGAGAGAGGGAATAAAAGGTACTAGGCCGAGATGATCCATACATCCTAGTTACGGTTAGCCACACGGGATATATTTGAAGGGATAGTGACACAAATTATATCCTAACTTTGATCAAATATGTAATGTAATCCTCGAACTTTCAATTTATTTAAAGTGATGCCTACACTTTAGTTCAGTGTGCAATGTCGTCCATGAACTATTAATTTATTCGATGTGATCCCCAAGCTTTTAGTAAAAATTCAAATTAGTCCATAAACTATATAAAAATAACTGAAGTTATCCTTTTATTAATTTAGGTGCAAGGACAACATTGACTAATTAGTACATATACCAAAAGTTTAGGGATTTATAAAATAAATTAAAAATTGAGGGATGACATTACATATTGGGTTAAAGTGCGGTAGTCACATTGCACATTGTCGGTTAGGGCCTCTTTGGTTAGGCTTCAAATAAATACAATGGATAAGTTTCGGTTCTTTTTAAGTTTAGAAGAATTTCAAAGTGCATCCATCTACAAAACTCAGGTTAAGTAGAAAGTACATTCGAAGCGACTCTATGTTCACCTGCACCGGACGTGGGCCTCCCCGGTTCTTCTTTATTTATGAGAGTTTGCGCGTGGGTGAGATAGAAGATAGGATTAGTCTACTCGGCACCGTAGTCTTTTTCCTTTTTTTTGGTCGAAGGCGCCGTTCTTATTAATGCCACGAACAACTACTAAGCAGAGGTAACACATAGATACTAGTTACTAGCCTACGAATAGCCAGACAGCACATATTATTAATGAGGAGCTGGAATTGGAATTACTTCGTGCCAAATCAAAAATAAAATAAATCTGCTGACGATTGGAATATTTTTAATGGGGAGCAAGAGGCAACGGACATTCGAGGCAAGGGCAAAGGCAAGTGAGGGTGGTCACGGAGGCGGAGAGGACAGAGCTAGGGAGATGTTAGATCCAAACTTTCGAGATAAGTTTTTTTTTTAAGATCCTGTTAACGAGTTAAATCGAAGCAGTGGCTAATTTTACTATATTCAAAATTTTAAACGCATTGATTATGCATAATGCTAGAAAAAACTATAATGTTTTTATAATTACTTGCTTAACGGGTGTCTCGTGACAGTCGTTAGCACAATGCATGTCTCTCAAGTTAGAGATATTTTGGTCAATCTCAAATAATAATTGGGCAAGATATTCATATACCTCGACCTTCTAACTTCCGAAAATCTCCATCCCAATTTAAATGTCAGGGCCTATTTGGTTAAGATTTCCAGAATGCAAATCTCAAAAAGAAATATTAAAAAGTTCTATGTGTACGTATGTGTTAATGTTTTTCTATTGGGAACTTTTGGCTGTTTCAAGTTAAGAAGAATTTAACCCCAAAAAAAAAAGTTAAGAAGAATTTAAAGTGCGTCTACCACAAAAATTAGATTAAACAAAAAATGAATGCTAAAGTCTATCTAAACACGCTTTTAATGTTTTGGCTGTTTTCTCAACGAAAGTTTCAGATTAAGGGAATTTTCCGTTAGCCCATTCTCCCTTTTTCATCTTTCAACCATTGCTTTCGTAGGATGATAAAAGAGAGTGGCTCGTAATCTTCACCAGCACCCGACATGGGCTACGCCGGTTGTTCTTTATTTATGGGAGATATAGACAGAGAAGAAGAGAAAAGTAGTAGTTGCCACCATCTTGTTATTAATGCCAAGAAAAATACTAGGCTATGGTGAATATGTCAAATGGATGTAAGTCAGTTACAAGACATTATGCTTTGCACAGATCGACAACGTAGGAGCCGAAACTTCGATAACTTACCCTAAGCATGGGTCACTATCATATGACATGAAGTCTACCTTCCTTACCGTCACCTCCTTAAGTTGAGAGAAAATATTTTTCTTCTTTTCATCCTAAGAAATACCCTCGAATTTAACGTCTCAAAGTTCAAACAAAATAGTTTAAGGATTTTCTTAGGTCTAAAACCATCTTGTTATTAATGCCAAGAAAAAAACTATGCTATGGTAAATCTACAAATGGATGGACTCGATTAGATTCTCGTGGGTTGAAAATGGTTCTAACCAAAATTGAGCCACTTAATCAACATTGGAAGGCAAATTTTTGAGGGAGAGATTCTCTCTCGACCCTCATCCTCTCTTCCTTTTTCTTTTGTTTTCCTAATTCTAGTGTCCCGCCTCCCCCCTCCGCCTTTCTGAAGGAGAGATTTCTCTCTCTCACCCCTCATCCTCTTTCTTTACCTTTTGTTTTCCTAAATCTCACGTTCTCAACTTCTTCTTGAAGATTTTTTCATTGATTTTGAATGATCTTGACAATTTCTTTCTTGTAAAGAGTTTTGTCTTGTGAGCTCAGAAATTCGAAGCATGAGCGTCTTGGAAGAATCAACTATTTCGGATCTATCTGTTCTCTTTGGCTCCAGTACTTGCTCCATATAGACGAGTGTGGCTCCCCTCTAATACTTCAGTAGTATTCTTATCTAAAGGTAAATTTGTGATCAGTTAGTATCTCTTTTACAGATCTTCTCTTCCAATTTAGTGTTAAATTTAGATTTGTGTGCTTTTCTATTTTGATCTAAAAATAGATTTAAAATTTACAAGTCAATTTTTTATACTCTTTCAACCGGTTGATTTTGTTATTCTCTCTTCTTGATGATGATACTAGGGACACCGAATATAGGCAACCACCACCTTTTGGCAAAGCTGTAAGTGGAGAAGGATATCTCAGCATGTTTGCATCATTGGTACGAGATTCAATGATCAGCCACCATTTAGGCTTTGATGCTACAACAGATTTGTTTTTGTGATGGAATGACCGAGTTTCTACTAGCTGTACCAAGTTCATTTATCTTTCAAATTTACTTGCTTTGTTTGATTTTCATCTTTATATTAAGGCAATGTATATCTTTCAAGTGAAATGAAAATATTGCTTTTGATTAAAAAAAAGTCAATATTTACACATTTTCATGCAAGACAACTTTATATGCCCATACCTATCTCAACCTATATCCAATCCAATTAGACCTTTGATTCTTAGCAATTCTTCCGAGAAAAAGATATTAGAAGTGCCAAAATTTGTATATAGCGCTCACTTTATTACCAAGGTTTTTCACCGACTCACTTAAAGTGCAAGCTTTTTTTAAGACAATCACTTAAGTGTCAACTCCGATTTGTTTAGTTGAAAATCTTACATTACAATTTTTTATTAATAATTTAAGCCCACGTGGCTCACAAGAGGATACAATCAGCAATAAAAAAAAAGATAAAAGTTAAAAAAATATTTAAAAATAAAAATATGAAAATATATACTAAAACTAAAAAAATTAAACAAAAAAGAAAAGGGCTTACACAACATTCACCGCTGCCTCCCAACCAAAGCTAGTATTGGTCAACGAGTGTAGGGTATGGTCGATGGGAGTTACCGAACCCCGACCAATGGCCGACAACCCCTATTGACCATAGGCGAGGGTCGCCGACACTCGCCTAGGTCTGGCTAAGGACGGGCGACCCTCGCCCAATGTAGGTGTGAGCTATGACCCTCACCTCTCACCAATGGTAGCTCTTGACTAGACCTTACGACCTCGCCTAAGTTCAGTGAGCGTTGTCGACCACAAACTAGGGCTCAATGACCCCCACTGGCCATTGTCCACGACGAAGGGGTGGCAACATCGAGAGCGGTGCAAGCCCTCGTCTCTGTCAAGCCCTAATTATGTTTTTCATAATTATTATTTTAATTTTGTAGCTTATTTTTAAAAATTTAAACTTAAATTTATTTTTGAAAATTTAAATTATTTTTTAGTCTAAAAGTCTAGATGGACTGAATTTTTTTAAAAATTTGCCATGTGGAATTTTGCCACATAATTTTAAAAATGTACTAATAAATGCCACATAATTAGTTTGGCTGGAATTTCTTCGATGTGGCACTTAAGTAATCGTTTTTCTTCAATTTGGCATTTAAGTGAGCCGACAAGAAACTTTGGTACTAAAGTGAATACTACATACAAATTTTGACAGGTACCGGTGTCCTTTTGCCCAATTCTTCCCTTTAAAAAAGGAGGAAAAGAAAGGCATGCTAAAAGAACTAACCAATTAAAAGCAAATTAAACAAAAAATTCATAAACTAAAGCGACGACGGGGGAAATTTATACACGGGCTCCTAGTGTTTGGTTTTCTTATAATAAGATTCCAAGTAATTTATATTTTTTTGCCGTCACAAATTTTGACGTGCCCTTTTGCCTAATTCTTCCCTTTAAACATGGAAAAAAAAAGCATACTAAAAGAACTAACCAATTAAAAGCAAATTAAACAAGAAATTTAATAAACTGAAGTGACGGCAGGTGAAATTTATACATGTGCTCTTAGCGTTTGGTTTTTTTAAAATAAGATTCCAAGTATTTTATTGTTTTTTTAGAAGACAAGAAATTATCACACTCTTATTAGTGACTATTTAGTCTTTTCTTTGTGCGTTGCACTGATGGCATTTCATGTTTCATGTGCAATTGAATAGAGGTGATAAATCCGTACATTATAATTTGGCTGACAAAAGAAGATGAACTACCTTACTGAAGTAAAATCTCGAGTCTTGATTAATATTTTGTCTTTGAATAGTATGTGAATTAATATGAAAATTGTAAGCCAAGGAAATTGGAAAATTTTGACCTTTGGTGAGGCCAATAATAAGCGAATGAATATGAAGTGCTTGGTTTTGTCCGAGTTGTTGGAATATGCCCTAAAGCAATCATGTGATGGTCACATTTATGACATAAATATTGTACTATTGATATTGTATTAATGGCAAGACGCTTGTTTATTCATCTTATCCCTTTACTTTAGATGAATAAAGTCCATTAGATCAGTTGGAACTAATACCCATTCTTGAGGCGTCAAGAATAAGTGTGACGGGTCATCAGTTAGTTTTTGATCTTCAAATTGGTTCTTGATCGAAGGATCGTGGATTGTGCATCCATAAACTGATTGAGACCAATATGTTTGCAGCCTCACTATTGAGCATTGGATGCCCAATAGGGATGACGAGTCGTCAGTTATCGGACGTTAGACGTTTAAGTTGGAACATAAGTATTCATATCGAAACGAGTTCGATCGAATCCACTGAACATGACGAAAGAGCGATTGACTAATATGCAAACTTCGTGCTTACTCAATGTCTCAATCGCTCTTGGTTTTGGTGTGTTAATGATCCTCAAACCTGAGCCGCAATGATGGCCTGTATATTATATTGGATGATTGTGGTTCATAGGTATAATATTGGCCGATCATTGATCCGCCTCTGTGCATGATGGTCACAGTCCTCCATATACGAAGTCACAGGCGTGGGCAACAGTTAGGATCTGTCTCCTCATAAGATGAGGTTGATGTCCTATGTAATCTATATGTGACGATGCATTAAAAAGTTCTTGGCAAAGACAGAAGTTGAGAGGAGTATCGCCAAATGCATGTCAGATAAATTTGTGCATATGATTGAATCTGTGGGTTTAACTTAGATATCTATGGGCCTCATTCGATCGGGACATGGTAAGACAAAAGGACTAAACAACACCAAACTAAGGCCAATAGGTTCACTTTGTCCCCGTACGTCATTCTGACTGGGTAACTGTGATATGTTGCTAGACGTCACTCACGGTTTGTGAGATTTAAAGATTAATTTGGGACGATCAATTCCTTGAGGAATCTCACTACCAGTTCAGGGTGAACCTAGGGATGTCACACGCCTTAACCAACATCTGGCAACGTCCATAACGAAGACGGGATCGTAAGAATGCGATAAGACTATTTGAATAGTCAAAAGGAGTTAAAACGGATTGGATTCGTTTTCTTTTTTCTAAAGCTCACTAAAGGACGAAATAGATGACATGGGCATGACATCATCATGATATCATAGAGGATGTAATGGTTATATCATGCCTACATCATTATTGGATAAGGTTTGTTATCCAAAAGAAAAGATAAGAAAGGTTATTCTCTAGAAAGTCGAAAGTAAAATAGGATTTTCTATCCGTTTGATAGAGACGTTTAGCACGCCAAACGACATGATTTGATCACGAAACTTGAGGGGCATCGAGCCTAGAATGTCTAGAGCCCGTGGATGAGGATCACTACCCAAAATGACGATGTTTGGGTCACCCAATCAGCTGACGGGGGCCGCCCAATCAGCCGACGGGCTGGTAGGGCAGTGCCACGTGGTTGGTCAAAGGCAACTAGTTGTCGCCTTTGACCAGCAACCAGTTGGCCACGTGGCCAATTGGTAGCCTTTGTGGCAGCCTCCCATTGGCCGCCACGTGAGGCGATTTATGAGGGGCGATTTATACCGCCCCTCCCCTCATTCTCTCCCTCTCCCTAGTCCTCTATAAATAGAGGTGATAGGCCTAAGGAAAGAAGGTTAGAAACCTGTGAGAGTCACATAGATAAGTGTCAGATTTCGTGAGAAAGTGAGCTCGACAATCAATCGATTCGGATACACAAAAGTTGTGTTTCCATTGGTTGAAAACAAAGATTCGGATTGAGACACTGCGAGGATTACTAGCATAATCCGAGAGTCGTTTCTTCGAATCTCCGTCTTCAAGGTCGCACAGGTGTCATGGCGTGTATGAACTAGAGGCCCAATACCTCTTGGGCTCGAGGATAGAGAAGCAGTGCCCCATCTAACCTTTGTATTCTAGGTACGTTTCTAAACTAGCTTTAGAAAGTTCTATTTTTTATTAAAGTATACGAGGACTTCTAAGACGATCTGGAGTGCCGTTTGAATTTATTTTCTTCAGCTGCGTATATGACATGTTTTCATGTATGTAATGAGCGCCCGGTACCGCTAAAAACCCAACACGAGTTCAAGCCGAGTTTACACGAGAGGTTTTGCCATTTTAAACCCATCCCTAATATATAAATGGAAAATGCGTAAGTGAATCTATTTTGCCACCTCTAAGCTGTAGTAGTACATAGGTACTAGCCATTAGTAGCCACACATGATATATTAAACTGAGTGCGCTCACTATTTAGGAAAGTTCTAATCTGGATAAGATAGGAAGAATTAACATGAATAATGAGTCCAAATTGGAAATATTGCTTTAAAAATTGTTGTATTTTGTGAGGCATCAAAATCAAAATAAATTTATGGTGATTTGAATCTTGTCGTTCCAAATTACTATTGATGTAAGTACTAGCTAAGTGTGCTTGCTATCTTTATTTTTTGCATAAAGTCACTGAATGTCTATAAACATTATTAATTTGTTCAATTGAGTTCCTAAGCTTTTTTTTTTTGGGCCAATTGAGTTTTTGAATATGTTGACACCTAAATTTTGGCAACCCATTTGAGCATTTACTGCATACAAAGCTAGGGATGTATTCTGACCTCTAAGCAAAAATTAATTATTTAAATTGCATAGAGTTATTAGGAGCATTTTGCATTGCATAATTAATTGCCCCAGAGGGGAAGGTTCTAAACTTAATTAAATTATCTGGACTGATACCATAAGAGAGTCAAATTTTGGCCAATCCCATAGAACACACACTAGCCGAAAATCACATGGGTGAATGGGTTAGGTTCTTAGGTTTAATTGAGTAGCGGTACAACGACGAAAGTTACAATTGATAAAAGGCTTTGAGCTTAATATTAATAGAGCCCATTGCTTCAATGTGGATGAAAATAAGCCCACGAGGATTAAAAAGTCAAGTCCATAATCAGGATTAGTGAATAAGAAAACCTAATTTCCATTATAAATTGGTTTCTATTCTTCACAATTAAGGGGGGTCACAATTTGAAGAGCACAAAAATATACACAAGAGAAGAGAAAAATGGTAAGTGAGAGAAATAGTCCAGCTCAGTCTCCTCACGGCTGTCGACTCCCTGTCGTTCGACATCCGTGCCTCACCACCATCAGCCGTGCCTCACTGCATCCCGTCAGCTCTCCACGGGCATTTCATTACTTGTCGTAGCTCTCGACGCTAGCCGCATCGACGAAGTTGTCCATGATTCCCTGAAGTTCCTAACGCTGATCACTGCTGCTCCGCATGTTGTCGTCGCCGTACCTACACTTACTATTGCTTCTATACCACGATCGACGTCACCCAGCCAGCAACCCCACAGCCACGACATCCCCTGCTCCGCAACGACAATCTTGATCGAGCCCTTTAACGATGAACTGCTACCATTCCACGATGTTGACGCTGCTCCCTTCGTTAACAGTCAACACGCCATCGCTGCTCTTCTAGACCATCAAGAATCCACGACAATGAAGCTGGTTTCCAATTTTGGCAAGTTTTCTAGAGTGACATCACTACCGACAACTTACTCGACGTCGTTGCCGATCCACTTTAGTCACCAAGCCACCCCTCAAAGTCTGTGAGGCCAGCCAGACCATCATGCCGGTCCACGCCGTGATTCACAAGCACTCACTGACGATCCCCTTGATCAACTATCGCGAGTCGCCTGAATAGGTAGTTTTTTCGAGCCAAATATCAATTCATATTTTACTACTTAATTTGGGTTGTCCTGATCTAACTCGGCTATTTTGAGATTGTTAGACATATCCAAATGAGGAAACTTTCATAATTTCAAACGTGCATGAGATCGATGATCTTTAGGCATTCGGATCTGGTTATGTGTCGCACAAAAAATTGGTAGTTCAATCTTTAGGCATTAGATTGGGTTATCGGTTAATTTGTTTTCAATTTTGAGTTGAATGGATATTTTCGTGATTTTTAGAGCTCGTCTTGTTGCTTAACTTTCTTGTTTAAAAAATACAAAAACATTGAATTGCATAATAGATGAGTTTTCTTTTCTCCATATAATTGCATGTTTAGATAATATCTAGTAACCAGGACAAATTTCTAAGTAAGATATATTTCATTCAAATTATTCCGTAAGTAAAGTTGGATAACTCTTCACTTTAGGCAATTAATTTTATTATTTATTGATTTCGAAAATTTTAATAATAAAATTTAAAAAAAAAACCATGTGCATATCGCATAGAATAGGTTGCATCAATATTTGCCATGCCAACTTGCCATGTCATATTACCACGCATCATGTTTTGCCACGTCATCATATCTTGCCGTGTCATCATGCCATCTCACCATGCCATGTCATATGCACCATGTTATCATATTTGCCATGTCATTGCCATATCATCCATTCCATGTCATTTTTCCATGCCATTTAATGATTACATGTTTTTTTTTTGTATCGAAGGTGTCCGGGCCAGCGTCCGTACGGATCACGTACGTCGACTAATCTTCCGGGAAATTTAATGATTACATGTTTAGATTCACATAATCCAAATTGCATGCCACATTAGAATAGTTCATGTTAATTTATTGTGCGCATGGCAATACTTTTATTTTATCAACTTTTGGCGAGAAGTTGATTTTTCCACTTCTGGAGAAAAAGTAAATTTATTTTTAAATGGCTCCAAAACTACTTTTTAAGAAAAATGCTCCAAAAGTAGAAAAATAAGTTGTATAACCAAAGGGATTTATGCTCTAGAAGTTGCATTATCAAATAGATTTCTAGTCTGAAAGCACTTCTAGAGCAAAAAGTTTACTCTATAAATATTGTCATGTGCGCAACTTATCATTAGAATTAAGTCATACAGATTTCATTTTACATGTTAAATTTGTAGCATTTAGAATGTTTAGATTTAAGTTTGCATCACATGCACTACATTGAATTTTCATTTTCTAGTAACTTATTTATTTAAACGCTTTGATTCTTTAGTGTTATTTTTGTGGCGCACCTGCATGATCATCCTCCCATGTTATTGGCAAGGTTTAAAATTAATTTAAGTTGCTTGAAAAATATTTTTTTTTGAAAATAAAAGAGAAAATATACCAAAATGTTATATTAATCTGGTGTAATCAAATCCTGTTGCATTCAATTTGAGAGGAAAAATCCTCTCGACAGTATAACTTATCTTTTCAAAAAAAAAATTTGGCGAAATTTATTTTTATTATGTATAACTTTTCAAGAGGAATGTCATGAAAAGCACGAAGTTTCTCAAAAATAGGAGGAACCATGCTATTAGAGCTTTTCTCTAGTCATTTGTCTAGTTGCATTCTATTTGAGTGGGTTAAAGTATTCTCTCACACTTTACTTAGATCTCTAATCAGCCGACCGATGTCTTATTAGTGGTTACTCCTAATTGAATTGAATTGCATGTTAAAATGTTAAAATGAATTCGACAATTGCAATTGTAGGGCTCGAGAGAGACCATGATAAGTTTTTGGATTTAGTAATCTATTAGCTTTGCCCCGAGTGGATCACCTTCTATATGGTCGTGACAAAATAATATATATTCTTGTTTAAGTAGATCTTTCAGTTAAATGTAAACAAACATGCCGGGGTCACGAACTAAAAGTTTATGACTAAGAACAGCCCCGTGCGGAGTGTAGTGAGACAATACATCAAGCTAGGCTTCCCTTTGTAGGTCATTCCTAAAGACTGTATGGCAAGCTGCATCCTTAAAATCATTGGTTCAATGCCCAATTCTACTATGGCAACCAATCCATTAAGCGAGACATACAAATCAATTCAACACAATAACTGATTTCGGCCTGTCGTGGCCCTTATTAGAAGAGCCACATGAACTCTTGGCCAATTTACACAAGGTAACCTGAACTCGTCTTCATAGATTCTCTAAGGCTCCATTTGTTTTGTGGCAAATTGATGTAGGAGTATCGAACTCTATCTATCGACTTTCAAGCTCAACTTAAACCTTGTCGATTAATCTGGCTCAATCCTTACTTTTGGAAGCACAAAGATAATTTTGGCTATAATTTGGATCATTGAGTCAAAGTTTAAAGGTGTTGATCCAGTAAGACAAATGTGGATTGAATGGATAAGTTGTCAATAAGTTACTAGATATCGATATTCAAAATTTATTTTGATTTAAGTCCACTAATTGACCACAGTGCTTCAAAGGCTATTCTAAACTAATCTAGCATAATTGATGTTCATTCAAGCAAAAGCTGTTGCCGAAATTCTTTACACACAATCGTTACGTACGTTGACGAAAAATAATAAATAGAACAAGTGCAGCAAAGTAAAAATGGAGAGACACAGATTTACATGGTTCAATAAGTTGGCTTGTCTATGTCCATGGGGGCAATCACACAGAACTCTCTTTGATAATTAGGAAACTTACAACGCACACTCCTCAACTCGACAAACAACGAATAGTGAGTCACACTCTCAACGATGAACCCTTTTACAGTACAACTCTCATAACCCAAAGATATTGCACATCCAAGATTCCCCTTACAAGAGATCTCAGACCAGCCCCCCTCCCCCCCTCAAAAAAACGCCATTGATCCCAAACACAGAGAAAATACAGAGGAATGACTTAGAGAACCATGACTTCCCACTCTTCCCCTACTCTCTCTCTCTCTCTCTCTCTCTCTCTCTCTCTCTCTCTCTCTCTCTCTCTCTCTCTCTCTCTCTCTCTCTCTCTCTCTCTCTCTCTCTCTCTCTCTCTCCACCTAGTGGAGGGTGGTTACACACGCTAAAGTAGTGGAGGAGTGTTATGGGCAATTAGCCCCTATTTTTCTATTGTTACAAAAGCATAGTTTGGTTAGAGCTTGCCTTGATGGGTAAAGAATAAAGTTATCGGTGCGAAGAACTTTTACAAAGTTGTCGATTCTTCCTTGCCTATCATGTTTTAAAATATCGATTCACCAGAATAATGGCCTGGATGTCTTGAAAACTTGTCCATTTCTATTTGTTGATCTTTAGAGGTGTTTACCATGTTAGCGGATCAACAACATATCAATGGAAGGCTGTTTTAAAAGAATTCCTTTGTTGGATGTTGATATTCAAAGGTGTTTATTGAGCTACCTATGTCGATTGGCGAATTTACATTCTTAATTATTTTTTGATCAAGTGTCTTTAGTTCTAGTTTTATGAGTTTTAATTGTGTTAGGTTTCAAGAGTCAGAGTCCAAGTCTCTATTTTGTTCAATGCATTTTACAGGTCCTAGGTGTTTTATTGCATTTTGGTTCCTAGGTCTTTGATGTATTTTTGAGTTCCCATGTCATTGTTAGTTGGGTGGTTCTTCGGTCGTTATTGCTTTGTCTACTTCCTTTGTCCTAATCTTTCTATAGATATAGGAGGAGTTCTCAATTGTAAGGAGAAGATGATTTTGATGAATGAAAACTTGTAAGATTTTTCTCTATTTGAATTAATATCTTTAGAGAGTGGATAACACATATATTAATATCTTCAGAAAGTGGATAACACATATGTGGTCTCTTTATCCTTGTAAATCATTGTAAACTAGATTACTCCTTGATGATGAGTCAGAAAGCTCTTTACCCTCAACTGGTGGTAGTCCTTTAGGCCTTGGTTGTGAGTTTTCCTATCCCAAAGTCCTTTATCCTTGGCAGGTGGTTCATTCTTTAAGCTTTGGTGGTAAACTTTATCAATCTAGATATGTATCATTGGCTAGTGGCTCATCCTTTATGCATCAATGTAGATAGTACTTTATCTTGCATTTGTATCAGTCCATCAACATCATTCCGCCAAACACTTTGTTCTATCCTCCATTCCTCCATTTATCACTCAAATTAATATTTGGAGACAAGAACATTTTTAGTGTCAAAAGTTATGTGTAGAGATCACTTTAGTGCCAAAAATTTCAATCGAATTATTTTAATGCTAAATCAGAGATAAAATAATCACTTTAGTACATCTGACGAAATCTTTTAGCCAAAAGTGCCACGTGTCATTAATAATTAATTTTTAATGTAAAATGACAATTAAAAAAAACAAACCCACCATCTGGTGGCCCAGTTGGTTTGCGCTCAGTTCCTTTCACGAGAGGTTCTGGGTTCAAAACTTCTCGGCGCCAGGTGACTTAATTGAGGGCCCGTGGTTGTGGGGTCTGCGGGTCCTCCCGAGGACTAGTCGTGCTTCACCGCTGGTTTGAGCACAAGCTCGCCGGCCGCGCGGACACCTCGGTTATCAAAAAAAAAAAAAAAACAAGTCCACGTTGTTTTCCACATTGATTTCTACACTTCGAATAAATTAAAATAAATCAAATGCAATTTAAAAAATCAGCTAAAATTTTAATTCATTTAAAATAAAGAAATATTAAAATTAAAAATAAAAATAAGCTTAAAATTTAACAAATAACCTTTAAAAAAAATTTCAAAAATAGGGAAAAATTTTAGAACTAAGCGGCAAGGGCTTTTTTAAAAAGAAATTTTAGCCCTTTTTTTTTCAAATTTTCAGCTTATTTTTTCAAATTATTTTAAATAAAAAATTTAAATTTTAAAAAATGCCACGGTAGATCTCTAACGAGTCACATCAGCATCATATATTAATAAAAAAAAGGTTCCACATCGGATTTCTAGTGAGTTGGCACATAAATGATCTTTTTTCAAAAATTTTGACACTAAAATGATCCGATTGATACTTTTGGCACCAAAGTAATCTCCGTACATAACTTTTGACACTAAAAGCATCCTTTTCCCTGATATCGCCCATCTTGCACGTGCATCACAAACATTTTCTTCATTTTCAATGATTGAACCGAGCTAATCCAATTTGAGCTAGGTCAATCAAATTTGATTCGAATTGAAGCAAGCATCAATTAAACCCATTTAGCAACTGAGCAAAATGCCAAATCCAATTTGCAAAAATAGAGCCAAATTATGGAATCAGAGAATCCCGTGTGAACCTGAATTGACCAAGTGGGTCCATTTGGGCTCGGCCCATTGGGGCGAATACCATCCAGCCCAATAGGCTGAACATCCGTCCCAACCCACCAAGGCCAACCAACTCTCTCCCAATCACAAAATTGTCATTTGGGTCAACTACCAAAATGCCCTTGCCAACCATCCATTGCTCATTAATCAAGGCCATCCATGGTGCCAAGTCACCAATCCATGTGAATAACATCAACCATTAGATTGATCAAAGGGCCATAATTGCTTTTATAAATTTCCCTCCAAAATTTGCGAAGCAAAACTCTCTCTCTCTCGGTTGAAGGAGAGATGGGAAAGAAAAAGAAAGAAAAAAAAAGAGAGAAATAATAAACTAGATAAATAATGTTTATGTCGGTACTAATTGTGTCACGTAGGATTGCTGTCGTCCGCATTAGCGATTTCTAGTCTAAATTAGTCAAATGGACTTAATTGGTACTAATGTAAAAAAGATTTAGAACTAAATTGACTTAATTAAAAAATTTAATATTGAAATGGCACCAATACAATAGATAAAGGAATTTTTTTGTACCCTAATTTACAATTGCAGCCTCTATCCACGGTTGTAGCCAAGACTCCTTTTGCAATTAGCCGACATCTCCTTCTACGACTCCAGTCTCTATCGGTGGAGTTGAGGTGAAGAGGTAGGACAGGCAGTGGTGAACAGAATAGTGGTGAGGCATCATGATGTTGAAATTCAGTTCAGCACCCTCGTGAATTTCGACCCAAAAAAAAAAAACTCACTAGTGAATACTGTAGCACCCAAAGTTACAAACCCTATGGGGAGAGGGCGCTTGAAGTATATAGAATTCATTCGTAGAGACCATTTTCTAATGGTCGCCACCTTGGATACTCCGTTCGGATCTTCTTTCATGTGAAATAGGGTCAAATTGCGATAATGGTATCGGAGTATTCCATTGGATATTAACATACAAACTAGGCATCATGTATGATTAAGTTTTACACCATTAAAAAGAAAAACAATTTGAAGTCCTTTATCAGGACAGAGGGCTATAACATAACTAGTTAAATCAACAAGTGAAATTCAGAATAGACAAGATTACCTCCTTTCACTTTGCCAATAAGAACTTTCCCATCATTTAGGACGTAATTTTGTTAAATATGTAATTTATTGGAACATTTTTCTTGATATTAAGGCTGTGTATAATAACATTTCTGTTCTTGGGATAACTTTTGGAGCAAAAACACTTTTTTTTGTTTATGTTCCCGGAAATGATTTCTAGGATTAGAAACGCGTTTGATAACTGCATAAAGTTTCTATTCTCGGAACAGAAATTAGTTTGGTAACTGCAAAAAAATTATGTTCCTAATTTTTTCATTTAATTATGTTTCAAATTTTTTCAATATGGACAAGATCAACTATAAAAAAAAATGCCCTTACCAAAAAAAACTATAAAAAAATGAAAGAGAATATTAATTGGAATTGAAGAATGAAAACATGATATATGTCTTCGATAGATAGGAAAAATTACAATTATGAGTCATACATAAATGTTCCCAAGTGTATAAATATAAGATTACATAATTGAAAAATACAAAGTCATGGAATTCCAAGCATATTATAGTCCCTTGCCATTTTATTTTCAGGATTTTGATGGAGGCCCAAATATATAATTGATGTAACTAATAATTAATTTATTAGTAGTATCACTACTCATCATACATCGAGCCTATTTGGTTCAACTTTAGGCAAATGTCTTTCGGAAGACGGAAATATCTTTGAGCGAAAGTAATTTAGTGAAATGCAAATATTATTCAGTAAACTATAATTAAAAAGTGTATTTGGATGCAACTTTGACGTAAATGTTGTTTGGTAAAAAAAATACCATTTGTAAAAGATTCAATTTCTCAATTAATTTTTATTATTTTTATTATTTTATTTGTAATTGCTTTCTTTGATTATTTTTATTTTTAATTATATTTATATTTATTATTTAAATTTTTACATATTTTTATTTTATTTTATTTTAATTAATTTTTTAATTATTATTTTTATTTTTAATAATTTTTATTTTAATATTTTTTCTATAAAAATTATTTTTATTTTTAATTACTTTCAAGAAAGTATTTTCAATTGCTTCTAAAAAATTTTTCAAATGTGTTTCTAAAAAGTGTTCCGAGAACACAGAAACCAATTTTTATATTTCTTATTTTTGCTTCAAAAGTATTTTTATTTATTAAAAGTGTTTATGAAATATTTTGAGAATATTTTTTTAACATACGCATTCTTATTTCCGAAGTATTCCCAAAGTAAGTATTAGCAACACCCTTCTCTCAACTTTCCCCCCTTTTTTTTCGACCGAGAGCCCACTCCATAAGTTTGCTCCTTTATTTTTTCTTTTCTTTTGAAAGCCATCGCCGAAAGTCCCACTAACGATTGTCTTCCATCCTTTTTTTACTTTACTTAATTTTCCCCGTTTTGAATTAGTCACTTTCATCCCACTAAAAATTGTCGCCTAAAAATCCAAGGGGATCACGTGCAAGCTGGCGGGAAATTGCCATTTAACCAAGAAATATGCTTCGTTGGAAAACGATTGCTGCCTGAGTTCCCTTTCTGCAGCAACCTTGTTGCAATGTGCCCTTGTGACCCAATTGTTTATGTGCTTCACAAGGAAAGCTTGGAGGGCTCCATTTTTCTCTCTCTTAATATACTCTAAGTAATTGGTGTGGACAACACCTATGACATAGTTAAATTTATCAGTCCACCGCTTGCCATGATGACACCAATTTAAGTGCTCCGGCCCTTCCCAAGACAGTGATGTCGGCATCTTTTGAGGGGATAAATTGGGAAGTGTCTCCTTTTCTTTATCATGTCCCCTCTAATGATGAAATTTGAGAGAGAGAAAGAGCTTCCTTCCACCAAATCTATAGCAGCCAAAGACTCTATAAAACAAAGTGACAATAAAATCTGGTTGGAAATGAGATAGCCCCAAGTGAGTCCATGCCCTAAAATTGGCTCTGCTGCGACCGGCAAATCTTGCGAACGGGACAATGCAGCACGAAGAAACGCTTCAAATGGTAAATTAAATTCGAAAAATCGAACGTCATAACGAAAAATGCACCATCAGGTCATTGAAAATTTTGTACTATTAGAGGACAATGTCACAACTCCAGAAATGCAAAAATCGAAAATCATAGAGCTAAAACGAATTTTCTATAATTTTTTCAATTAACCTAAAAATGAGATTAACAAAGTAATTCCCGATTCCAGATTAATTTTTGCAGATTTTCTTTGGCCAAAATGAAAAGAAAATTAAAATAAAAATATAACTCTTTTTCATATTTTTGTGGTCTCAAATGCTATTATTTATTAAATATTTTCCTAATTTTTAAAAAATATTAAAAAAAATATGAAAAATTATTTTTTGTTCAAAAATGGTTGCCCAAGCTTGGCCAAGGCTTCCAAAGTTGATTTTTCAATTTTTTCATTTTTACTTAATTTTCTATGAATTTTTGAAAATAAAATGCAGGAAAATAGTGAAAATATAAAAAAAACAAAATTGGTCAAAATTGGTTCTCTAAGCTTGGCCAAGGTCCCCCAAAGTTTATTTTTTTAAAAATTATTTTTTAAAAAAGAAAATATGATTAAAAATCAGGTGTTAACATTCCCAAAGTGTTCCCGAAACACTTTCAGAACAGAAATACTTTTTTGGGAGCGTTACCATATGTAGCCTAATAACTAGGAGATGCGGCAATCTTTTCAGATTTGTTGATTGGTCGGAGTTATGAAATGACCTCAAATCGAGAGTGATTTGGCAAGATTGTAAGGGTTATTACATGGAAATTCTCAACAGAAGGGTTTCTTACTCAAAATTTGACATGTGCTATCTCCTTGTCATGTCTAGGATCAATGTCGTTATCAACGTATCATGTCATCCTATCTTCATCTCTTGCGTACATTTCGCTTTGTCATCTCGTTATATTGTATGTAGTCATCGATGTATCATGTCATCTTGTCTTCGACTCTTGTAATTGTTGCCGTGCCATCTTGTTATCATGAGATGCATCTGATTTGTCATGTTATTGTGTATGTGATTATTATCATGTCATATTATTTCGTTTTCTCGTCTTGCATTTGATTTGGCATGTTAAGCTGCATATGATCATTGCCATGTCATGCCATCTCATCGTTATATTTTACATTTCATTTTCCATGTCATATTGCAGG
This sequence comes from Psidium guajava, assembly GCA_016432845.1. NCBI lineage: Eukaryota > Viridiplantae > Streptophyta > Magnoliopsida > Myrtales > Myrtaceae > Psidium > Psidium guajava. The sequence continues at coordinate 37,733,687 of CM028226.1, forward strand.
TGTTATTATCATGTCATGACATTTTTTCATCTTGTTTTGCATCCCACTTGTCATGCTTTGCCGCACATGATTATTTATCATTTTGTTTGACTAGTTTCTTCATAAGTGCAACCAGTTAGTTGCCTTTCCCATCGCTAACAAGATTCTTTGGGCGTCCAATCAACCTAGGTTTATCTAAGTTGATTGGCGGCAATTCTAAATTGGTATTTAAATTCATAATCGTATTTTGATCACGTAGATTATTTGAATAGAGGATTTGGGAAGTACATATGGATCGACACACTGTTAGTCGGTGACCTCCCGGCCATCAAAATTCGCAGTGCTATAGAAATGAAAGAAAACAAGTGAAATAAATATTGACAAGCAACTCAAGTCAGAGGTGCTAACAAAAACTCAACTAGCAGCTTCATTAGAGAAAAGTTCATGCTAAAATCTGGTAAACTGAAAGTATTGATAAGTTAGAGAAAATATAATTTGCTAACTCTTTTAGTTTGGAAAAAATCGAATAAATATAGGTTAGTAATTCAATGAGATAAGTTAGCGCATCACTCGAATTAAAATTTGTAAGGTTTTTACAAGTGAGAGAAAATTGAGAAAATTTAAAATGTTTGCAAGAAAAACAAAAGAAAACAACAAAATATTAAAAAATGGTAATTTGCAAAGTACCAACTTAACATTAGGTTGTGAGTCAACTTAGAATCGGTAACATAATCGAAAAAGTAAGGTAACTTAGCCAAGTAAAATGTTTTAGTTTTGTCCTAGACTCAAATAAAAATTGGCGACCTAAAAGCACTAGATAAGTTAATCAGATAAAAGTTGGTAAGTCAATCAAACAAAATGAATCCCTATATCTCAATTTTTCCTTTCAGTTCTCTCTTCACTTTTCTATCCATTTAAAACAGAATGATATCTCATTTTTAAATATATATATGTATGTATAGAAGACAATAAAAAATAAAATAACTAGAAAACTTTGGGAAAGTTCTGAAAAATCAAAAAAATTTCATAAAATCCCTAAAAATAGAAGAAACTTAGATTAGGCTAATTTGACCTCATTTTCATAAATTTGGACCTACATTCCCTAAATTTCATAGACTTTGTTCTTTTTAAAGAAAATCATAAACACCTTTGAGATTAAACCTGAACTACATTTCTCTAAATCCGTGGGCATTATTAGGATTGTATAATGTGATTTATCAACACCATGATTCCTTGATTGTGCACTTGATTTCATTAGTCGTGATTTGCTTAGATTTAGGTACTTTCGATGTGGTCTAGTTTTATAAAATTTGGAAAAAGACAAAAACAACATTCGTGAATACTTAGGATTGGCTTACCTTGTAGGTTTAAAAATGAATTGAAATTTTGCATACAACACATTTAAAAAATACTCAACTTTTGTCAGTGGAAACACCGACGTAACCAAGACTCCAAATCTTAGATTTCTCTGATTGCTTAGAATCGAACATTTTCTCCTGACCACTCAATAAGTTTTTCAATCTATCTTTCTCAAAGATTGGCAGCGTCTTCATTTGTATGTATACATACCTATGCCACCGATCACACTATGATGAATCCGATATTTCCTCATTGGAATATGGATTTGCTAAAATGAAATCACAGACTATCCAACATAGTTTATTCTTTTTTAAGTTTAAAAGGACTCGTTATGAAATGACAATTAGATGAAATAACACAAAAAAATATTAAATGCAATATGTTATATAACAGAATCAATATGATTAATCTTCAATGAAATTTCACAAAGTAACTACTTAATTATTTAAATGACAAAAATTGGGAAGAGAGATTATTGTCGGGAACAAAAATTTTGTACAGTTACCAAACATGTTCTGATTTTCTAAAACTCATCCAAGGAACAAAAGCAGAAAAAATTAATTCTAATTAAAATCACTTTTTTGAATAAGAATCGTTACCATGCAAGCCCTTATTGAAAAGATTGATAAGTAAAATCAATCATTAGTGGTGACATATGATACAAGTTGGTAATGTTAAGAACATATCAAATAAAATATGGTAGTTAACTCAATTAAAAGTAACTGATAAGTTATTAGAGAAAACTAATTGAGTCACCCAAACTCAATAATACATTAGAAATATTTGTGAAAGAAGTAATTAAATATCGGTAATTTACAAGAGGATTTGGTAACATAAAAATTGGTATTTAACTAAGAGGAAAGACCTGTGATGGAAAAGCAGTTAAGATAATTAGAGAAAAGTTGGTAAGTGCCTAAAATATAAGTTGATATTTTTCAAGGAGAGTTGGTAACTCATTAAAAACATTGGTAAGTAGGCCTAACAAAAATTGATAGCTTGCTAAAAATTTATAACTTGCTAAAAACTGGGTAGTTAAAAAAATATCAAGATGAATATGGTAAATAACACAAATGAATGTCGATAATCTAAAAGTGGTTGGTAATTTTTTTCTTTTGATTGAAAGTGGTTGGTAATTTAATTACATAAAAATTGGTGGGAACTTAAACAAAAGATGGAGAGTTGGTACAATTAGATTATTGCTAGTAATTTACGTAAACAAAAGTTAGCAATCCATTGAAGGTTTGTAATTTTTAAATAATTCAAAGAGAAAATCCCAAATAAGGGCTCAAAGTGCTCCCGTACCAGTTCAAACTCTTATTATCTTAAACAAAGGCCTAAATTAGCCATAACTGTTTTTAAATAAGGGTTTGACCTTGCCAGTTAGTCAAGGACATTTTCATCAAAATAAAATTTAACCTAATTTTTAGTTAAATTAAATTAAAAATTTTAAAAACTAAAAGTAAAAAAAAAGGAACTACAAGCGATAAATGTGATGACTGGTGACTCTCGCCCAAATCTAGGAGAGGGTTGCAACCTCTCTTGATTATGGTGAGGGCCAGTAGGCCATCACCGCTAAGGTGGTGACTAGAGCCCTGCTGGCTGTGTGTGTGTGTTTTGTTTTTTTACATTTTTTTAATTTCCAAAAAATAGAAAAATTAAAAAATTAAAAAATTAACATATAAATGACGAAAATGCAACCAGTCGATCTATGGTCGGGTTCCTTTTTGAGATTGAAATGGCTACTTAAGGCCTTTATTTGAAATAATATCCACTTCAATACTTAATTTGAGATAATGAGGCCTTTATTTGAAATTTTTTTCAATTCAAATGAGTTGACTTTTTTTCCAACACCGCTGCAATTTACCAACAATTTATCGAAGAAAGAAGCAATTGGTTACTCTTTTACTAGCATTTTCCCATTCTTATAACTTTTCTTGAATCTTATAGCCATAGAAAATAGGAAAATTTTCAAAAAAGGATCCCAAGTGCCATTATTTTTTCAAATAATAACTTGAAGTTGACATTATTTCAAATAAGGGACTGAAATATCCTCATTGTTTCAAATAAGGATATGAAGTGGCTATATCAATCTAAAAAAAAAAACCTTAGTCACCATTGATTTGGGGCATTTTCGTCATTTTCTTTTTTCGTTTTTCCCAAAAAAAAAAAGTAAGAAAGGATATACATGCGGGAGGGGGCTGCCCTCCAGCCTATGGTTGTTGCCCCAATGCCAATAGGGCGGAGGCAAGGGTCATGCTCGCTTGTATCTCTTTTTTTTTTGTTTTTCTTTTTTTCTTTTACATTTTTAATTTTAATTTTGTTTAATTAAAAATTAGGTTAAAATTGTAATGTGATGAAAATTCCCTTGATCGGCTTAATTTTTGGCCGGTCAATTAGCAAGTAAGGTCAAGCCTTTATTTAAAACAATTATAGCCACTTCAAGCCTTTATTTGATATAAAGAAGGCATTTCAGGTTCTTATTTAAAATAATGACCAATTCAGGCCCTTATTTGCCAAAATGAAGGTATTTATGGTCCTCATTTGAAATTTTTCCCGAAAAATATTTATTTTGTGGAGAGGGAATAATAGGTTTTTTTTAAAAAAAATTTATAATAGAATTTTGTCCGCCACTAAGATTTTTGTGAACCTCACGATGTGAACTTTGACGGATCCTCTCAAAGCCCCATTTCACCTCTTGCTCTAGCTCTATTGACCTGGCAGCGAATGGGCTAGAAGTTTGGGCATCCTCATTATCTCACTTCGAATTCATCTTAGATAATTAGATTTATTCATTCTCTGTTTTTGCCCGAAATCCACATTCTTGCGGATCTTTTGGGAGAGGGAGAGAGATTCTGGAATGGCGTTGGATGACCTCCTATACCACCAGGCCAAATGCCCCGTGTATATAAACTCTTACAAATTTTAATCATAAACATAGCATTACTTAAGATGGGAAGACTGATGCCAGAGATAAGGCATTTCCATAACTTGTTAGTGGAAAAAAGAAAGTTACATCTCTTGTACCGTCCTAGAAGCACAAAATACATACTATTTTTCTTTTGTAATGTTGAAGACAATGCAAAAAGCGAGTGCAAAGAACAAATCATGAACCACAGGCCGAGTTCAAATATAGAAATGTGGATTCGTGGGCTCTTGAATTTATGAACCGCACCATGTGGCTGTCAGACTTAGAAGCATTTTTCACCTTGCCAAAAATAAAGTATTAGTCTATGTGACTGTCTAGGCATTCGCTTGATTTACCCATTTCTTGCAATTCATTTGCAGTTGGTGGTTTTATTTTATCTTGACATATAAGCATCATTGATATCTGGAAAGATTCCTTTTGTTCAAAGTTTTCTGTGCACATACTAAATTTCTGCCTTGACTGTGATTCATTCTGTGGATTAGGTTAAACAAATTGCTGCTCTTCTGTAATTATTTCTGATGGTTGTTTCCTCCTCTCAGATTGCTGTGTGGAAGCAAAGTCTTTTTGCAGTGCGTCACATTTGGATGGACTATAGCAAGCACGACAATTTGGACCTTCCTTCATTAAGAAAGTTTATTTGGTCTTTTACGAGGTTGAGAGATCTAAAATCTGCGTATGAAAGTCTGCAACTTTTGGTGGCTTTGGCTACTGAAGGTACTCTATCTAATAGATATACAGAGAGAGGTTTGCATTCTCCAAAGCTAGATATTCCGATACCTTCCATGAGTGAACTACGGTTGGATAGATCTGACAAGGAAGAAACTGAGCATATATGTGACAAAGAGGATGGTCTTTCCAATAACACGGGGCTATGCACTGCTCATGGTCCTAGAAATGAAGTCACGTGCGTTGGAATCGACAAACCAAATCCTAAATATTTTGCATTTAAGAATGTGCTGAGCCGGTCATTCACTGAGGTGATATGTAGCTGTGCACTAACAAGCAACCATTGCTTGGCAGAACAATTATTTCAACAGGTAGTAGGATCTATTTAGCAAGATCTCCTCTTTTTATTGTGTATAAAAGCTGATAGAAGTTGCTTATAATAGATTTGTCACTTTGAATGCTCAGTTTAGATGATGAGTCACATGGAATTTAGTTATTTGATTTTCTATCTCAGTTAATTAATATTGTGGTAGCAGAAATTGTAACCTTGGATGAGGCCCTCCATTGTGCTTGGGCTTTTAGTTTTATGAATTTTTTATTTTATGCAACATTTTATTCTGTGGAAATGAGGGTAGAAGGTACTGAGAGAAGGTTCCTGTATCTGTCTAGATGCAAAACCTAGGGTTGCAACCATCAAGCCGTACATATGATGGATTTATCAGAGCGATGGTTACCGAGAGAGGGTTCACTGATGGTTTGGAACAGGTGAGTATCGGTTACTCGAGAACTTGCTGTTGGCACTCCATTTGCATTGCTTTCATCCAAGTACTTTTAATTCGGCTATCAAAGATGTTCTTGGAAACAAAACTTTTTGTCCATGCAGTTGAAAATAATGCAAAAGCAGAAACTGAAGCCATTTGACTCTACCCTAGCAATCATTTCAGTGAAGTGCAGTGAAGCCTTAGAACTGGATTTTGCTGAGGCTCTATTGTTTCAAATTTCTGAATGTCCGCATCCCTATCCTTTTAATGCTTTCCTTGTGGCATGTAATGCAGTGGTGAGTAGGTATCTTCAGACATTGGCTGTTTATTGGGAGATTTTTTTTTTGTTTTTTGGATGGATTGCAGCGTTTTTTGTTCCTGATATCTTTTAATATTGAAAGAAGAATGATTTATATGGTCAGTGTTTTGTTTTTTAGTGTGAAGGGTTCCCGACTGGGTCTTCCCTTAAGAGTAAAACTTGGGGGGGGGGGGGGGGAGAATATATGGGGGCTAATGGTGTGGGACCTTGAATATCATTTTTCTTTTTTTGGGTAAGCTGAGGAGAGTAAGAAGATGTTCGCAATCTTACTAAAGGAAGATGATGAGTCACCATCTACTTTGTACAGGATTGTTGAGCACTTCTTATTTATGGTGTACTGAATAGTTTCAACTCAATGACACATTTTATTAGATTTGGAAGATATATAACAAAGATATTATTACTAATATTTCTATTATTCAGGTCAGAAATGCATGGGAAGAGAGTACTTGGTAGTCCCCAAGTTCCACCAATCACCTTAATAGATCATCTTAGTAGTATGAAATGTATGAAATTGAAGGTTACCATTACGTCACCAGCAATTCCAGTTGATAGGTTCCCAGGCTTATTTGACAGATATGAGATATTGACATTCTGGTGCACACAACTTGCTCGGGTTTTGATGCCTTTTATGGCATACATGTGACCATGAAGAATATTTCTAGTGTTGATAAGTACAGTGAGATGAAAACAAAGATTTCTTGGGTAAAAGAGTGCTTCTTATGTGGGATGCCGGTTTTCAGTTAGAAGTGACAAATTGCTTTTCTCTGCACATTACCAGCACAGTTTGAATGTATTAGAAGAGAACACTTTAACTGTGGGATCAATAATGCACCTGGAATTTCAGCTTTGTGGGGCAAGCAAAAGATCTTACCTGAAGTTTCAAGAGTCTAATATTTAAATTTTTGTGGCCAGCGAGCAGGGGCCACCACCAGTCCAGCAAGGTCTGCTAGTGAAGTTATTACTGAGGATGACCTTAGAGAGTTTGCTGGATGTTCGGTTTTTTCTTTCATCAGATAGCTGTTTTTCATTATTCTCACTTTTTTTGGAAACTATAAATCTCAAAGTTCACACATCATTTCCCTATACAGTGTAAAAGACTTATAGTTTGCATCGTGCAGGATCAACCCAAGCGTGTGGTTCATTGTTAGAAAGTTGATCCAATTTAAACTTTTATAGAATAGTCTAGAAAGATATGAGTATTTAAGATACTTCTAGAGAATTTCTAGAATATTCCTAGAGGGTAATGTGTAGAAAAATCTAGAAAAATATACTCTAGATTTTATAGAAAAGTCTAGAAATGTGTCTATCTAGGATGTTCTAAAATTTTCCACTATGGAGGTGGAAGAGGCCTATAAATAGGCCATGAAGTACTGGAAAAAGGTAGAAGAAAAACAACAAAGTGCTCTCCTTCTCCCTTTGTAACATTCACAAAACTAATAGAAGTTTTTCATTTCCATTGTGCTCCATTGTCACCAAATTCACTCACTTATAAAACTAAACACCCTTCCGCAAAATCTAATAGTGGTATTAGAGCCTCGTTTGGTTGGTTGTGGGCATTTGTCCTAACCACCCTCTCCTAAAAACACCACATGGCCAATGTTGCTTTATCCTCATTTCCCATCCCCATTTTCGATGGGAATAACTACGACTATTGGTGCATCAAAATGACTACGTATTTGATAGCCCAAGATTTATGGGACATCGTGGAGAAAGGCAATGAGGTTCCGCGAGAAGGTGCGTCCCTTCCGAAGGATCAACTACAAAAGGATGCAAGGGCACTATGTGTTATTCAGTAAGCACTCTCAAAAACAGTTTTTCCAAGAATAATTGGAGCAAATACGGCGAAGAAAGCTTGGGAAATATTACGAGAAGAATTTCAAGGATCAGACAACGTACGCACTATTCGACTTCAAACTTTGAGAAGAGAATTCGAGAATTCTAAAATGAAAGAAAATGAGACCGTACAAGAATTTTGTGGAAAGCTAAAGGAATTAGTTAATCAAATGAGAGCCTATGGAGATGGAATCACTGATCAAAGGGTCGTAGAAAAAATACTAGTGCCACTTACTCGAAAATACAATCCTATTGTCACAATAATAGAAGCAACTAAGGATTTAACGACACTATCAATAAGTGAATTAATTGGCTCTCTAGAAGCACATGAGAAGAGACTGATGGCACAAGATGAAGATTCAGTTGAAAGTGCCTTCCAGACTAAAATAAACATACGGTCTCATCAATCTAAAAATGGTGGAAGGAGCTTATGGAAAAATAAAAGAGGAGGAGAAACTACTCAAAAGGAAAAGTATTCATCTTGTGGTATTTGCAAGAAAAATAATTATTTGGAGAAAGATTGCTGGTTTAGAAATAAACCACAATGTCGCTTTTGTAAAAGATATGGCCACGTAGAAAAAGACTGTTGCTCGAAAACAAATTATCGAGCCAACTATGCTGAAGAAAAGGGAAAAGACAAGGTAGAAGAAAAGACAAATCATTTATTTTATGCAGGCCAAGTGACAAATGATGAGAAAAATGATCCATGGCATATTGATAGTGGGTGTAGCAATCATATGACGGGAGATGAATCAATATTTACTGATATTGATACGTCGGTAAAAACACAAGTGAGATTGGGCAACTGTGCATTGGTCGATGTGAAAGGAAAAGAGACTATAACCGTTGAAACTAACAAAGGCCCAAAGTATATTTATGAAGTATATCTAGTACCTAGTCTTGCACAAAATCTACTCAGTGTGGGCCAAATGATTCAGAATGGGTATTCACTATACTTTAGTGGAGATGCGTGCATTATCTACGACAAGTATAAAAATATTATTGCCTCTGTTAAAATGAAAAATAGGAATTTTCCTATTCGATGGAACTATGTTAGAGATATGGCCATGGAAGTTTAACTTGATGAGTCATGGCTATGGCATCGAAGATTCGGCCACTTCAACTTTGCTGGGCTGAAAATTCTCCATTAGAAAAATATGATGAGAGATTTTCTAGCAATTTCAGAAACTTCAGAAGTTTGCGAAGGTTGCCTCCTTGGAAAACAATAAAGGCAATCCTTCCATCTGGAGGTGCATGGAGAGCTAAAAAACCATTGGAACTAGTCCATACGGACGTTTGTGGTCCAATGAGGACCCTCACAGCTAGTCAGAATAGATATTTCATTCTATTTATTGATGACTACACAAGAATGACGTGGATTTACTTTCTTCGATAAAAATCAGAGGTTTTCTCTATTTTCAAAAAATTCAAGAACCACGTCGAGAATCAAAATGGCCGCAAAATCAAAATCCTAAGGAGCGACAGAGGCACAGAATACAACTCAAGAGAGTTCAACAAATTCTGTGAAGACGAAGGAGTTCATCGTCAACTAACTGTTGGCTACGCCCCAGAGCAAAATGGAGTAGCAGAGAGGAAGAATAGAACTGTCATGGAGATGACAAGGTCCATGCTAAAGGACAAAGATCTCCCCAATTTATTCTGGGCAGAAGTAGTCTATACGACTGTATATATCTTAAATAGATGTCCAACTAGAGCTGTTCAAAACAAAACTTCAGTTGAAGCATGGAGTGGATGGAAACCTTCAGCAAAACATCTCAAGGCGTTTGGCTACATATGCTATGTTCACAATCCATCTCAAAAGAGAAGCAAGCTCGATGAAAAGACAGAAAAGGGAACCTTCCTTGGCTACAGTGATCAATCAAAAGGATATCGCATCTACAACCTAAGAACTAAGAAGCTCATGATTAGTCGAGACGTTGAGTTTGATGAAAATACCGCTTGGAACTGGGAGAATGAGAAGATCGAGAAGAAGCATGCCATCTTGCCTGACTTACCACATGCTCGTGAGGAGTCAACAACACAAGAAGAAGGTGAAGCATCAGACTCCACCACTCACGACGTGACGCCACCATCTTCTACGGGAGCAGCGGTAGAAGAATCTACTCCAGAATCTCCAGCAATGAGGGTAAAATCCCTTAAAAGAATTTATGACACATGCAACTTTGCTGCCTTAGAACCAGAAAACTATGAAGAGGCATCCAAAGAAGAAGTATGGAGGAAAGCTATGGATGAAGAGATCAAGATGATTGAGAAATATAAAACTTGGGAGCTCGTCGATTGCCCTAAGGACAAAGAGATCATTGGCGTCAAGTGGGTCTACAAGACGAAGCTCAATGCAGATAGTTCAATCCAGAAGCATAAAGCAAGGCTTGTGGCGAAGGGATATTTGCAACAACCAGGTATCGACTACACTGAAACTTTTGCTCATGTTACTCGTCTAGATACTATTCGTGCTCTTATAGCACTAGCAGCACAGAAAGAATGGAAAATCCATCAATTAGATGTAAAGTCAGCATTCTTAAATGGATATCTTCAAGAAGAAATTTATGTGGAACAACCACAAGGTTTTGTAGTCAAAGGCCAAGAAGAAACAGTTCTAAAGCTCAAGAAGGCCCTCTACGGATTAAAGCAGGCACCACAAACATGGTATAGCAGAATTGATGAATACTTCACCAAGCAAGGGTTCAGGAGGAGTATGAGTGAGCCAACGCTCTACATCAAGACCCAAGGTGAGTCTGACACTCTCATTGTCTCTCTATATGTGGATGATCTTATATATACAGGGGACAATGAGAAGATGATTCGAGAATTTAAAGAAGAAATGATGAAGACATTCGAGATGACAGACTTGGGCTTGATGCATTATTTTCTCGGCATTGAGATCGACCAAAATATAGGAGTCTTTATCTCACAAAAGAAATACGCCGAGAACCTCCTGAAGAAATTTAAGATGGATTACTGTAAAGCAGTTACGACACCGCTCGTAACAAATGAAAATTTGCTAAAAGAAGATGGAGCAAAAAAAGCTGACGTGACCCTCTATAGAAGTTTGATTGGCAGTCTACTATATCTTACTGCTACACGACCGGACATCATGTATGCGACAAGTTTACTATCACGATTCATGCAGAGTCCGAGTCAAATTCACCTTGGAGCAGCCAAAAGAATTATGCGATACTTACAAGGAACTACAAATTATGGCATTTGGTATCAGCCAAGTGCAACGGCCAAACTCATTGGTTACACCGACAGCGATTGGGCAGGTTCTGCAGATGATAGGAGAAGTACTACTGGCTATACATTCACATTGGGTTCTAGAATATTCTCAGGGCATCCAAAAAACAAGACTCAGTGGCACAATCTACTACGGAGGCTGAATAGGTCGCGGCCGCTATAACTACCAATCAAGCAATATGGCTTCGGAGAATTCTAAAAGACCTTGGAGAAAAACAAACGAAATCAACTCCAATATTTTGCGATAACAAATCGGTAATAGCTATATCCAAGAATCCCATCTTTCATGGAAGAACTAAACATATCAACGTTAAATATCACTTCATTCGAGAAGTGCAAAGCAATGAAGAGATCGAGCTCTATTGCAAGACTGAAGATCAAGTTGCGGACATATTCACCAAAGCACTGCCGCCAACGAAGTTCGAGGCACTACGGAGCATGCTTGGAGTAGGGGTGTCAAAAAGGCCCGCGCCGGCCCGACCCGACCCGACCCGGACCGACCCGACCCTTAAATTTAGAGTTTTTTCGGGTCGGGCCTTAGTACTGTTCGCTTAAGGGCCGGTGCCATTTCGCAAAAGGGCCGGTGCCATTTCACGTATGGGCCGGTGCCGGTGTCATTTCGCAAAAGGGCCGGTGCCGCTGACCCGTTGGAAAATTAAAAGAGAGTCCAGGCATCCACAACACTCAGTCGTCAGTCTCACTCTCCATCTCCCACACTCCCGAAACCCTAGATCCGTAGATCAAAAGAGAATAGAATGGACATCGCTTAGATCGGACTGTGAGAGCAAGTGTGACGTCGACGACAAGATCGCTCCGGCTTCACCCACTTCTTCTCTTAGCCATACAACGACGAGATCCCTGTCTTCCTTTTGACGACACGTCTTCTTCTTCATCTTCTTCGCAGGTATGGTCCCATTCGCTCTCTTGTTTTGCTTTCTTGCTCTGAGTCCTCGATTAGAATTGAGGAATTCAACTCTTCTTCGATTCGATTTCATCATCATTTGTTCAATGGTTGTATTTTTCAGCGACTCATCGAGAAGTTCAATCTATTCGTCTTCGGAGGGTTTCAATCCTCGTATTCTTAATGGACGAGGTAATTTCACTAGTTGTTTGTGCCTTGAATTTGAGTGAATGACAGATTACAATGCTACTCAAGGTAGCATCCAGTGCAGTTGTCTTTCTAAAGCTTCCAATTTTCTTTCACAAAGCTGCCAACACATGTCAGCCCTTATAGTTATAAGGCCCTTGGTTGGATTCTGAAGAGCTGATATTTACCAACGTGACAAGCTCACTGAACAAATCACAAGAGAGCAAAAATGCCCTTTGTGTTCTCAAGAGCACATTACGCATTATAGATTACAGTACAACTTGTGCATATACGTATTGAACCTTAGATAACAGAATACCTCCCCCCCCATATTTATTTCCAGACTTAATCGTCGGCAATATGAGATAGTTAAGACTGGAGTATAGAAATGGCTGACGTAGAGATTCTAGAAGAGAGAAGTTGTCTGATGTGCAAAAATTGTGAGTATCATTTCAACTATTTGATCTTTCAAATTTCTGAAGTAATTGGGAACTGTTAATACTGGCAATTAACTTGTAAGTTACTTCTGTTTCTTATTTAATGGCATCTTGTAAATGTAGAATAAGGAAAAAACTTGGTGCCTTCACACTTAAAGTTCCTTGACTGAAGAACCTGACAAATGTTAGATTGCAATTTGAATCAGATAATTTCTGCTTAAGACATGGGTGTAGCTATTGCTGATATATTGTGAACTCTCAATTGGTCCATGTGGAAGTGAGTGATCCTATTCTTAGAGCCTGTTGGCTGTTAATTTTGATAGATGGGATATTCCTAATTATATGTTCCCCAAAATAATCTATCAATTTACGAATGTGTGGGAGTATGTGAGCACTTCTGTTTCCCTCCAATAGTTGGGTTTCATACCAAGGTAGACTCCCCTTTCCAAGCCTTCCAATCTTTGACGAAGGCAATTTTCATCTGCAGTCATTAATTCCTCCAATAGTATGTTATTATTTGGATTTCCCCTTTGTGCTTTATCCTAGTATGGTGTGATGGTTGCTGGAAAATTTTGTGGCAGCATTGTTTCACTAGTTGTTTGTGCCTTGAGAGCTTTTATTATTTGGATTTCCCCTTTGTGCTTTATCCTGTATGGTGTAATGGTTGCTGGAAAATTTTATGGCAGCATTGTTTCACTAGTTGTTTGTGCCTTGAGAGCTTTTAGTAATTAATGTTGAATGTTTAATTTGTTAGATGTCTGAAATGAGTTCTTCAAGTACCACGGACAAAAAGAGGAGATCTACTGTGTGGGAACACTTCAAACAGATTCCTGATAAAGAAAAGGCTGAATGTTTGTATTGTGGGGCTAATATAGGTTGTGCTAGTGGTCAGGGCACCAGTTCAATGCTTCGTCACTTGTCAAGATGTAAGGAATACCCTTATGCAAATGTTGATAAAAGGCAAAGAAGTACCATGGGTCAATTTGGTGGGGTTGGTAGTTCATCTGGTCCTTAGAAATTTGACCAAGATGTTAGTCGAAGGGACCTAGCAGCCATGTTTATTATTGGTGAGTGCCCTTTCAAGTTTGTAGAAAACGAGGGATTTCATATATTTTTACATAGACTCCAGCCGAAGTTTGTAATCCCGAGTCGTAACACATTGAGACATGACTGTTACAAGTTGTACTTGGAAGAAAAAAGTAAATTGAGGAAATATTTCTCTGAGACATCTCCAAGAGTCTGTCTTACGACCGACACATGGATGTCGTGTCAGAATTTGAGTTATATGTGTCTCACTACTCATTTCATTGATGCCGATTGGAAGTTGCAAAAGAAAATATTAAATTTTTGTCAAATCTCGAGTCATTCTGCCAAGATTATAGGAAAATCGATTGAGAAATGCTTGATTGAGTGGGGGATTCAAAATGTATTTTCTATCACCGTGGACAATGCGAGCTCAAATGACGTTGGGATTGAACATTTAAGAAACAAACTTAACTCTTGGAACTCTCTTGTATTGAGAGGTGAGTTACTTCATGTGAGGTGTTGTACTCATATACTGAGTTTGATTGTGAGAGATGGGTTGAAAGACATGAATGATTCCATTGTTAGAATACGCTCAGCTGTGCGTTATGTAAGGTCTTCTCCTGGGAGATTGAGACGGTTTAAGGATTGCATTGAGTTTGAGAATATTGAGTCCAAAAGTCTTGTATGTTTGGATGTGGAGACTCGTTGGAACTCGACATATATGATGTTGGAAGCAGCTCTAAAGTTTCAAACTGCTTTTAGCTCATTGGCATTTCGAGATCACAAATTTGCTCAAGACCTTTCCAAGGTGAAAGGGTTACCTACTAGTGATGATTGGGAGTATGCCCGTAACTTTCTTCCTTTCTTGAAGTTGTTTTATGATACCACTTTAAAAGTTTCGGGTTCTTCTTATGTCACTAGTAATGATATGAGGAAAAATGTGTATGGGATCCATGGAATTATTGACAAGTATTGTCAGAATGAGGACCCGAGTTTACAGGAAATGGCTAAGAGAATGAAGTTCAAGTTCAATAAGTATTTTGGCAATGTGAACAACATCAATCTCACGTTGTTCATTGCTTACATACTTGACCCCCGACATAAGTGGGGATATGTGAAGTGGATGATTAATGATGTGTATGAAAGTAAGGACGCGGCAACTTTACGAGATAGAGTATTCACATCTCTAACGTCATTGTTTGAGCAATACCGCACCGGTATATGCCCCCAAAGCATCTCGAGGCAAAAGAGCACAAGGGTGGTAAGCACGTCTCCTGTGGTTGATGCTGATTTTATGACTGCAAAGTATCTTAGCCAAACTGGACAAGAATATTTGGAAGAAAAATCTGAATTTGACTTATATTTGGAGGAAAGATGTGAACGTTATAGCGCTATTTTTGATATCTTAAGTTGGTGGAAAGGAAATTCTTCAAGATATCCTATTCTCTCTTCCATTGCTCGAGATATCTTGGCCGTGCCCGTCTCGACTGTAGCATCAGAGGCCGCATTTAGCACAGGAAGTCGTGTGCTTGACGTGTTTCGTAGCTCCTTGACCCCTACCATGGTTGAGGCACTTATATGTGCTCAAGATTGGTTACGAAGCGCGCCACTTTCTTATTCGATTGAAGAGAACTTAGAAGAACTTGAAAAGTTTGAGTCAGGTAAAAAATATATATAGTTGTAGAATATTTATACCTTTCTATATTTCAATGGATACCTTACCTTTCATTTTCATCGTAAATTTAATGCAGAGTTGCCAACTATGACCACCGAGCCAAACTTGACATCGATGTCTCTTGATGATTGACATATTCCCACGGATGTGGAGGCTGGTAGGCTTAGAAAGATGTACAAAGAAAGGACTAAGGTATCCTATCCTCTCTCAAATCCGATGTTTTCAGTTTTGGTGTTCATCTTGGATAGGCTTCAAAAGTATGTGCTGTTTGAGCTGCTTAGCTCTATTGTCTCCTGTTCCGCAATGGACATTTTTTATTGGATCTTGATTGGTTCATTTTGCACATGAATAAATAACTAATCGTATATTGTTTTTACTTGTTTTACAAGTTGAACATGTGCCATTAATTTTAAGGACAAAAGGAAATATATTCCTTTCGTGAGTTAGTTGCTGTATGATAACTTTCTTACAACGGGATGAAAGGGATGTTCTTTCCTTAGGAGTGGCCAGCAGGTTATCACAAAAATTCTTTTCTACCTTTTCTTTATCTCATATTAGGTTCTGTAAATGTTTAGATATGTCTTACACAATGATTGGCTGTGTAACACCACAGGATTAGCTTGGCGGTTTAGGAACGGACTTCTGTTGTGAATTAGTCTTGCAATCAAACTACACGATTTAGGTATATGTTTGATCTCTTGAGCTGAGTAGTCTGACAACCTTAATTCTCAAACCTTTTCTCTGCGCATTGTGTTCTGCCGTGCATATTAAATTGCTATAGAGGCAGAGCACTCTGTTCCGAAGTTCCAAGAGCAGGAAATTGTAACCCCATGCAAGTCATCTAAAGATAATTAGAAACTGACTAGTCATCCAAATTTTTAGCCTAACATCCTGTTCGGATTTACACAATCTAGCAATAATTCTGCCAAAAGCACAGTTTCATATACTTAAAGAATGGCCACTGAAAGTTTTAACAAAATAGAACCTTCAAGTCAAACCAAGCAGTGGCAGATCTGGACATACTTTCCTCGGCAATTGACAGGTGCTATTTTTAACTTCAATGGGCAATCATATAGTCATGTCTTCAATTTCATCATCAGTTCTGATGAGTATGTTACATTAATAGATTAACTAAATTTCTCTCTATAATGTTGCAGGTTACACCACATTTACAAGATAGTGGCCAAGTGATTGCTGAGCTGCCCAATCCCAGGCTAAAAGACATCAGGTGTTTTCCTTTTGACTAGCCAAAAGACATCAAGACATGCTTGAAGATAGGAAACCCAGACATTCTTTTTGCTTCACTTTGAACTTATGTATATAGTTTGGGTTTTGATCTTGTGATTTTGTTTTCATTATGCCAAATGTTTCATCAAGAGTGGTGGAAGGATCGAAGATGTAATTGCTATAGAGCTCTTGAGGTTTGGTAGTAATGGTTTCGCGGATCATGTTGATTTTTGTTTGAAGTTACAAGTGGCAACTTTGGAAATAGTGAGAGTAGTGATATTTTTGTCAATTTTGCTTCTGATCTTGCTTTCCATTAGCAAATTCATTTTTCTAGGTTTCTATTTCTTTATATGCAATGGATGTCAGATATATTTGCTATTCACTAACAAATGCTGGGATTTTGGAGCCGATTAAAAAAAAAAAAACCTCCGGGCCGACCCGACCCAACCCGACCCGACCCGAATATCTTTATATGATTCGGGTTTCGGGTCGGGCCGGGCCGGGCCGAGCTTGGTGTTATTTGATTTCGGGTCGGGTCGGGCCTACATGAGGCCCGGCCCATTGACACCCCTAGCTTGGAGTATCACGAAATTGGATCAAGGAGGAGTGTTAGAAAGTTGATCCAATTTCTAGAATATTCTAGGATAAACTTTTATAAAATAGTCTAGAAAGATATGAGTATTTAAGATACTTCTAGAGAATTTCTAGAATATTCCTAGAAAGATAATGTGTAGAAAAATCTAGAAAAATATGCTCTAGATTTTATAGAAAATTCTAGAAATGTGTCTATCTAGGATGTTCTGGAATTTTCCAGTATGGAGGTGGAAGAGGCCTATAAATAAGCCATGAAGTACTGGAAAAAGGTAGAAGAAAAACAACAAAGAGCTCTCCTTTTCCCTTTGTAACATTCACAAAACTAATAGAAGTTTTTCATTTCCATTGTGCTCCATTGTCACCAAATTCACTCACTTATAAAACTAAACACCCTTCCGCAAAATCTAACATTCATGTATTGGCAAAAATGAAACAAATACAACTTCAACCAAATATCCAGACATATGAGCTGCTGTTTTCCTTATTTGGTACCGTGAATGCTCCGTATGAAGAGGGAAATATGTTGTCACAGGTAGAAGCTGCAAAAAGGATAGAAGTTACAGAAATGCATATGGCCAAAAATGGTGTCGAGCATAGCCTTATCTCGTTAAAAAATCTGGTATTTGTCTTGCCATATATACATTCACTTACTTTATACTGGCACTGTGAAAGACATGGACTAACCTGAGTATTGTTGGAAGCATACTTGTATTTTCAAAACACTATCCAAAGGTTGTACTTGGTTGAAGCATACTATTATTTAAGAATGAACAATATAAATGTCCAGATGCCATAATGTTTCTCTTGAATGACCATGGATAAACATTTAGGTTGTTAACACTGAAATGTCACCCCTTGATCAAACCAGTTCTCTTGACAATTACTGTTGTGAGGCTTCAACATTGGTTTCATGCAGGTCTGAAATGCTGCCTTTGTTTGAGAATTCTTTTTCTTGAGAGTAAAGTACATGTAATTCTTATTATGCATGGAGTGCTGCTATTTTTACTCAGATTGAATCCCTGTAGATGTAGTTAGGAAATTGATCTTTTAAAATTCAGTTATATGAAGATGGCTCTCTCCGTTAGATGATTTTAATTTTGCCCTTGCTATATCCTAAGCATTCGAACTAGCAACTCACTCTTTTCTTTCCACATGTTTGCGATGGCATTAATATGTTTCTGATTATTTTTCAGCTGGCAGCTTTAGGACAAGAGGGAATGATAGAGAAGATGCTACGCGTGGCAGAAAGCCGTTTTCTTTGCAGTGGGACTTATGTGGAAGCACCATTATACAACGCAGTGTTGCACTCCTTGGTTGCGGCTCAAGAAGTAAGTGCTAATTAACCTGCTATGATCATTGTGGTATGTTGTCCCGTGGAACTGTGGTCCCTTTGACTTTTCTCTAGGTCCTAATGATCTTTCTGCCCCTGTTGTAGAGCCACAAAGCAGTGGACATATTTAAGAATGTGAAGCAGCGCAGTTTTTCTCCGGATCCAGCGACATACTGTATAATGATTGATTGTTGTAGCATTATACAATGTTACAGGTCTGCTTGTGCACTCGTTTCCATGATGATTCATGATGGATTTTATCCCGGAACAATGACCTACACAGCTCTTATAAAGGTGAAACTGAATGATCTCAACCTTCGCAGTTCTTTTCCTGCCAGAATCCTGCCTCGGCCACCCATTCCTCCATCTGTTCCCCCAGAACATCTAGATTTAGGCTTTGGCAACGTATGCTCACTAAGGTTCTTTCTTTCAGGTTTTGCTGGTCTGTAAAAACTACAATGAAGCTTTAAATCTTCTTGATCAAGCCAAAGCAGAAAGTGTTCAATTTGATCTCCTATTATTAAACACTTTTCTTCTAAAAGCTTGTGAAAAGGTGTGGCATCCTTGTCTCCTTTTCTATCTCTTTCCCTGTGCATGTGCATCGCTGTGAATTAGAAAGGAGAAAATTGTTGAGAATATGGCAGTCATAGCCTCTCTTCTCCTCTCTTCTAGAAGCACTCGTGCTTTTTGAAGACATTCTTGGAAATGATGTCCGGTCATTAAGTTATCGAGCCTTTTGTTTGCTTTATGTATTTGCATCCGTAGGTTTTATTATAACTGCATGTCACTATTGGCAAGAAATATCTCGTTGCAGATGTTCCGCATATGCAATCACACCTCGTAGACTCATAATGATGCATCTCTTCCCTGTGCAGTAATGTTCACAATTGAATCAGTGATTTGATTGAGGGTCTTGAGAATGTCGGCTTTCAAAAGCATTTCTGTGTTGGTAGTGAAATAAATCGAACTTATCCAACCATTTGCGATGGGCCTGGAAGGTAGTGATTTTCTTGCGCTTTGGCGCAATTATGATTTGCATTCCAAGTTTTTGGTCCCATCTGGCAATGGCAGATCAATGTTGTGCCCAAACTGCCTCAAATATTTGCCAGCTAGTCATGGGACAGGACTAGTTTTGGCAAACTTAGGGAGAAGAGTTTCAAGATGTTTTGTGAGGGATTGGCTGATGGTTAAGCGTTTGGTGGATTCAAGGTCATTTGTTCCAAGGTGGGTCGATTTCAGAACAAGAACTTGAAATGATGCTGTAGGTTTAGGTTCCTGGATTGGTAACCGAACTGGGTAGGCTTGGATCCGAAGTGGCCAGTTCGCAGGCCTACCTCTGAACCTGGTTGGATTTAGTTTTTGGTTGTTGAAAGCATGAAGATGACCTGGGAACCTTGGTTTCTTAAAAGAATTGTAATGTCTACCTTTACTGCCATCGACACATTCTAGAGGGGACAAAGAAAAAAGTCTGAAGAGGGAATGGGGAAAACTTGTAAGCTAGAGAGGTTTGGGGGGAGGGAGAGAGTGATGGAATGTTGTAGATGTGTTGGTTGATTTTAGGCAATGAGAGATATATAAGGTTGCTCCGTGATCTTTGTTTGCTCATTGCTGCAAGTTTGTTACATGGCTACTGAGAGAGACGTGCACAGGATTGTGACCGACTGGTTTATGCGCACTCCTGGATTGTGGTCGTGGGTTCGATTCTGCATGCGTGAAAGAGTCTTCTTTTTTAAATAGACCTATTTACTCTTGGAACTGGCCTGGTTTTCCTGTTTGCTGGGGTTTCATGGGAGGAACCGAGAACTAAACTGGTCTAGCCCGGTTCTTGTAAAGTCTAAATCTATTGCGAGAACGGGCTGGGACTCAACCAGGCTGATTCCAGGGCTGAACTGGATCTGGGTCTCCCTTTAGCTCAGACACGACAGATTCTATTTTCAAATCATGTCTTGTGAAGTAACTATGGGGGCAAATCCGTCATCCTATGGGTGGAGCCTTAAACAATACACATGCATGGATTGGTTTGCATGCATCCTGATGGATTAGTCGAGCCAAATAATTATGATATTCCATGCCATATTAGGGGGGACAAGATAAAAGCTTGCTATATCTTGGTCCATTTTTGATTCTATTAGAATATCGGAATGTTTGGAGCACAAGTTGAGAGCCATAATACATTCCAAGGGAAGAATTTCCCATTCTAAGAAAGCTTGGCTCCCTTTTGGGTCCAATGCTTGATTTTTGGGCTTTTTGGAGCTCGTAGATTTGCATATCAGAGAAAGAAGGTAGAGAGGAAAAACCTGGACTGGAAGTATTGTCAGAAATGGCTCTGGCATGACCTGGATGGAGTTGAACCCAAAAAGTTCATCTACAGATTGAGTGGTAAAATTGTTCTCCTTACAATATAACCAAAAGAAATGTCGGCGGCAACTGGCTGAAGCACTGGGGATATTATGGGATAAATGTGTTTCTTCCCCAAGTTTGTGGTGCCTAGTGGGTAATTTTCATGATGTTTTATTGCAAAATGAATAGTGCAAGTTGACCACAGGAGTGCTGCTTTGCTTCTTACTTAGTTGTGTCTGTATACGCGTTGATGTTGCTACACAGAAAGCCTGGCTTATAAGCCACCGAGAAAGTCAAATGCGCATTCCTTAGTCATGTTGCGGTTTGCTTTGTCATGAGCACATTTTATTTAAAGCTCTCTGCTTCTCTACAACTCGTACAAATTACTAAGTCGATCTCTGGTGTTGCAGGGGAGACTTGACATACTTGAGCACATTAATGAGCAGATGCATCAAGAGAAAATTCAGCCTTTCCCCTGGTCGCCGTCGAAGGGCGGCATTTTCTGGATCAAGTATACTTTGCATGTCTACTTGGCTTCGGATGGGCAGCTCACGTGTGAATCCGTATCAATGCTTGCGCGCGAGTGCACGAAGCAGATCCTTAAATTAGCGGAAATCAGCTCGTAGTCGCACGAGATTTGTTATGAATCATTAAAGCTTCCCTGACGGTTAAAGACAGGTTGTTCATTGCACGAATCCATTGAACATTGGGAAAGTTCTTCTCAAGTTAATCTGAAGGTCAAACGTAACCGGGAACCGGAAAAGAGCCTTTCTCTCCAATTTTTCTGTTCTATTAACTGACCACCCCCAACTTACAAGAATTTGGATTGGTGGTAATGAAAACAAAACGGTTTTGGGTCTCTTTGTTTGAGGAAAAAATTGTCTCCGGGAAATTGTTTTATTGACTTTTTCGATGTCTTGCCGGAAATCGAAAACGACGAATTTAGATAGGAATAAAATCACATCCTCTCTCTCTTTCTTTTTTTTTTGGTCGAACTATGATACTGCATTCATTCAAATCAAAAATGGAATTTCAACAGTAAGCTTTTTTAGAATCGCAACAAAGAAGATCCCAAGGGGGTTTAGGGGGGGTGGGGGTTTTATTATCCAGTTGATGGGGAGCAAATTTTTCCGATAAGCTTTCGCAGCTTAATCAACTGCATTATTAACAACACGCGATAGAAAATCACATTTTTTTTTTAATAAGAAGGGAATGACTTTTCTTAAATCACAAAAATAAAGGAAAAGTAATGATTTAAATGACTTCCGTGAAAAATATTTTTTTTTTTAACAAAATTTTTAGTCAAACAAACGTATCCTTGATGATCTCGATCCAATCCTTAAACAGACACCAAAGTACATGAGGAATGAGGATGGGATGGGACGGAACGGGGACCGGGACATCACCTGGTGGGGTATTTGACTCCGGTGAACGGGGCTCGAGGTCATGGGGGCACCGGCCGATCACTCAACGGTCAGCATAGCATGTATCCCTGTTTATGGATAATCTGGAACGCCAGATCTTCACTGAACCAACTTGAGGGTATCGGTACGCACCGGATTAACATCGTCGTGACACCCTGCCAACACTGGCGTCGCCGAGAAGCTTCCGTTGGGATTAACATTACGACCCCCGTAATTACTCGCCTCCTAATCAAAACGGAGTATTTTGACCTTAAAAAAAAAAAATCAAAACGGAGTATGAAAGCTCAAATCAAGTCTTAATCACCCTCCTCCTCCATCCCGTTACAGGCTCGCAGAAGGAGAAGGAGACCAGAGATTTCCGAACCTCCTCCACCGCCGCCACCTCCACAGCCGCCACCTGGTCCACAGCCGCCTTCTCCACCTGCCGAGAGCGTTTGCAAGTGTCAGCTGAAAGCCAGTCTCGAGATCGTCACGCCGGAGATCCGTAGCGCTCCCCTCCCTCCCTCCCTCCCATCGCTGCTCTGGAGCTTGACGCGCTCGCGTGAATCTGAGACTGTTGCATTGACATCTGGAGAGAGAGAGAGGGGGGGGGTGGGGACGGGTTCGCCACCGCCGCCGCCGCCGCCGCGCATGGCTTTGCCGCGGCGGCGCCACAACTGGTACCATCGGCTTCGGCGGCTTTCTCCGGTGATAGTCGCCTCCTCCTGCGCTCTCCTCCTCCTTTTCTCTCTCCTTTCGTTCTTCGCTCCTCCTCCTATCGAGGTGGACCACCGTCGCTCCCATCACCACCGTTCCAAGGTAACGCGTGGCTCCCTCGGCGTTGTATGTAGGGTGCGTGCGTGCTCGGGATGTCGCCCTCCGGCTGCCTTCATTTCAGTGAGCGGTTAGATGTGCTTGTCTGGATGATTTCTGATCGAATTGACTTGAGAATGGTTCGATTGCAGATTAGTGATGGAGTCGACAATGGGGCCGCCGCGACTGTCTCATTTCGTATTCCGGTGGGCCGTTAGCTTCTCTATTGATCTGACTCCATTTCGCTTTGCTTAATCTTTTTCTTTCTGAATTCGCTCAACATTCGCTTCCTGTCATTTCGCTCCAGAGGAGTGGAGGCAAACTACAACGCGACATCTGGAGTTCGAGGAATTCCGAGTTCTATTATGGATGCAGCAATGCGAGCACCAAGTTTGCCAGTGAGTCATCATTCGCAAAACATCTATGAATTTATGTAGTGTCCTCCGAATACTTGTTTGAAAAATCTCGTCAATCTGAGTAGTTAGAATGTACCTGGGAAATGTTTCTAAGATTTTGATTTCCTGTTTGTTTCCTAACTTAGAAACCTTGTTCAGCAGTCGTGTGCTTTTGCAGTTGATCCTAACACTTGTGGCAAGTTTGAAGGTTCCTTAAATGTGCCATGGCTTTTTATACCCTGTCATGAAATCCGTCTTCCTACTTTCCTATGATTCAGTAAAATAGGAATATATGATTGAATTGAATCAGATGTGGTCATTATTGTCTAGGAGCCGTAGCTATTACCCAGCCAAACCGATACTTGATGATTGCGACTAGTGGAGGCTTGAACCAACAGAGGACTGGGGTAAGTTTATTGATCTTGTACCTTTCATAACCATCAAGGCTTGCCCACACACTTAATGTGGCTTCCATTCATCTTCTGCTGTGAGGGTTAAGTCTGTACGACTGCACAAAACTCACCAAAGAACTTGCTTAGAAGATTTTTGTCCAAATGATTGGAATTAAAATTTGACACTTTCAGATCTCAAATGTAAATGATGCTGTCAATTGATGTCAATTATGATTCTGTTGTCATTTTCTTTTCAGGGGAATTGTATTGACTGTCAAATGTTTTTATTTGCGTCGCTGAACAAGAATAGTATTTCAATTTAACTATAGAATGCATCTTTTTAATCCTTGCTGATTGACAACATATTAAATGACAGATTAAGTACTCACTTGAGCACAACGATTTTGCGCTTCACTCTAATATATGTTCCCTGATCACTGAACTTTACCTTATTCCTGCTAAACTGTTGGCTTTGCACTAGTTAAGTTGTTTAAGGGACACTTGGATTGATGTACTTTATCTTGGAGCTTCTTGAGAGAGAGACAATAGGGCTGAATATGATGTAGCTTAACATACTCATTTCTGTTCCATGTACTCAATTGAGATGGATGGTTGCCAGGCATATTTTTTTCCTTGGACTTACTCCATATTTCATTTAGCTTTTGGAAGAAGTAATATAGGAAATGTATAACTAAGTTGATATTGTGTTCTAAGTTGTGCTGCCATGTTTTCCTTTATTACAATTTACACTGCCTATTGTTTTGGTAATGATTTTAGTCATTCCTTGACAGTGAAAACACTTTGGACATTCTCCTAATATGTTCTTTTTCAGATTACAGATGCAGTTGTTGCTGCTCGTATTCTGAATGCCACTCTTGTTGTTCCTAAACTGGACCAAAAATCATTCTGGAAGGACGCCAGGTTTGTGTGATTGATTGCATGCACTTCCTATTCTCCATTCAAAATATGAAAGCTCTTGTTGATAGCTGCTATATCTGGAAAGGACAATAGTTTTCTTCAGGTTTTGTTATTCCATTTAATCGACCAGTTTTTTCTTCTCGCTCTGCAGTGACTTCTCAGAGATATTTGATGTTGATTGGTTCATCTCATCTCTTGCAAATGATGTGAAAATAATAAAGCAGCTTCCTAGGAAGGGAGGAAAACCTTGGAGCTTCCGCTCCATGCGTGTCCCCAGGAAGTGTAGTGAAAGATGCTATCACAATCGTGTACTGCCTGTTCTTTTGAAAAGGCATGTAAGTTCTCTGTTCCAGTCCCTTTTGTTCAGTCATTTTCTTTTTTACTTGTAATTATAGATTCTTTTTCCTTGTTCTGTTCGCTCAATTGATGCTTTTGGTAGAGAGCTAATGATATTTCCAACTTTCCAAAAAAGTTGATGCACATTTTCAGCAGAGATTAGTTTTTAGTGTCTAATGGAAATGTGAGAAGAAAACTATTTCAGAGACCCATTAGTTGTATGTAAGCTGAATTCGTAAAGTGTGTATCCAGGGAATATGGATTCAATCGCATTTCAATTTGTGTCTCTAGAGAACTTTTAATTTTGACAGAATCATGAAAGTTTTCAAGCATGCAACAGAACTGACCTCGTTGTGGAAGAAGAATCAAACACGGGATGACATGGTAATAGAAATCAAACTCAATTTTCCATCCCGATGTGGGGTTTTCACTCTAAAAAGTTGATAGCTTGTCCAGACATCATGAATGATGTATGATGGGGAAAAAAAAAATGAGACCTATGCCATCAAGTTGGTCAGACACTTTATTACTAGCATACATCTGGTTTTAATGGTATCTGGATTGATGGCCACAAAGTGGATAGAGCTTCATGGGCTTGACTTCTTTTTCCCTAGTTGAAAATCAATAGAGATGGGTTGGATGAATATGCTTCATCTGTTGGATCTTCTGATTTAAATGACACACATTCTTTGTTGTCGGATTGTCACATTTTTGGTATCCATTCTTACAACAGGTGGTGCAGCTCACTAAGTTTGATTACAGACTCTCAAACAAGTTGGATAAAGGACTGCAGAAACTACGATGTAGAGTTAACTACCATGCTTTAAAGTTCACCAATCCTATACGCAAGATGGGTGATAAGTTGGTGCAGCGAATGAGAATGAGAAGCAAAAATTTCATTGCCCTGCATTTAAGGTAATCAGATTGTGTTTAATCCTCTTTAAACTCGAATTCCATGTTTCCAAAACCAGCCTGAGCCAGCCAGCTCGATCAGTTCAGCCGATTACTGGTCAGGCCACTAATCTGGTTCAGCACACTATACCATCCTGGACTAAGAACGAGTCAAGCACTGGACTGGATTAAGAACAAGTCAAGCATTGGACTTGACTCAGTTCAACCAATGAACCGGTTTTGGTTTGAACTGGATCAGGGGACATCTTTAAAAAAGTACTGTTTGGTGGTGGTTGGATAAGGATTCAATCCTAGCCCTTTCCAACTCCCACCCGAATTGGTTAAAAACAGCCTGCACTGATGGAGCCCAAACCCACGGCCTTATTTTCCTACAAGGGCACATTTTGCCATCTCAGCTATACCTGGCTTGTGTTAGATTGGCACATTTTTTATATACACTACATAGTTGACCCTAGAGCGCCTTTAAGTAAAGTGACCATAGTAGCCTAATTAGTCAGACCGGTGGAACCTGATACTGCTAACCTTCAGGTTCAATATACTGGTAAAATCTTGTGAGGTCCAAGTTTTGCGTCCGGAACCTTTTGTCCCTCTCCCTCTCCTGCCACTTGGCATCTGTCTAGTGTTATGACAATTTAAGTGTACTTCTTAGGTTATTTGTCTTTGTTCCTTTAACTTTGAATCGCCAACCATCATTCTATGTTTTGTGTTAAAATACGAAGTGTACAATGAGTATTGTGTGCTGTTAGGAATACCTACAGGTGAATCTATCTACTGAATTGCTTGACCCTGTGATTCATCTCTAAGTGCCTGAATACCCATAGTGGGGTGTCATATGGCAACTTCTTGTCTTTTTGAGAAATTTCCCTTTCAGGATTGAACGACAATATCTATACCTGTCTGTTGTAGCGCTTTAGCATATTTTATGGGAAATGATCAAAATTTGATAGTTATAATTTTTAAGTCTGATAACATAGGAAACACTTTGGGACTTCTGCCACCTGAATTTGATTTCTGTGGCATGTCTGTGTTGGCATCTGAATATTCTTTTTCTTTTCAAAGGATGACATTGCTTTGGCTGTTGTAATGCGTATGTATTTTGGATGATATCTTGACACAACGAGATTCTTCCCATAGGTTTGAACCTGATATGCTCGCATTCTCTGGCTGCTATTATGGTGGAGGAGAGAAGGAAATCAAAGAACTTGGTGCAATTAGAAAAAGGTGGAAGACTTTACATGTGAGTTTCTTACATCCATGCGTTTCTTTTTATATGCTTTGGTTGTGATATGTTAGAGAAGATGGGAGGAACTTGTAAAAATTAAAAATAAATGATGCTCGTCTGATATTCATCAGATTGGGCTTTAGTGAACTTCTGGGCATGTCAACTAATTTGCAGCTTACGTTAATTAATTTGCAGATTATCAACCCTGATAAAGCAAGGAGACAAGGGAAATGCCCACTCACTCCTGAAGAACTTGGCCTGATGTTGAGGGCTCTTGGATATGGCAGCGATGTGCACATCTATGTGGCATCTGGTGAAATATATGGAGGGGAAGAGACTCTTGCACCTTTGAAGGCCCTCTTCCCCAAATTCTATACCAAAGAAACTTTAGCCAGCAAAAAGGAATTGGAACCATTTTCTTCATTTTCCTCTCGTATGGCTGCACTTGACTTCATTGTTTGTGACGAAAGTGATGTGTTTGCCACCAACAACAATGGAAATATGGCTAGGATATTAGCGGGTCGAAGGTATGCAGAATGTGGTAATTTGTGTTTTGCTGTGTCAAGATGCATGCTTGGTGCACATCTTTCTACTAGGTCTCTCCAGGGTCTGACTCTTTCTGTTGTTACTGCAGGAGGTATTTCGGGCATAAACCTACTATTCGTCCAAATGCTAAGAAACTGTATCGCTTATCCTCAGCCAAGAGTAACATGACTTGGGAAGCATTTGCATCTAAAGTCCGTAGTTATCAGAGAGGCTTCATGGGGGAGCCAATGGAAGTGAGACCAGGCAGAGGCGAGTTTCATGAGAACCCATCCTCCTGCATCTGTGAGGACTCCGAGTCTAAGGCAAAGAGAGATTCGAGCTCGAGAAAAATTGGGAAAGGTAAGGACACCCCGACGAAAGATGAGGACGTGGTAGTCGATGATCAGAACGTGAATGAAGATCCAGAATGGTCTGACCATGATGATGAGGACAGTGAAGATGGCCTTCAAGAGAACAGTGAATTCAATGGGACACTGTTGGACTACGATGCTGATGCTGTCATTTCTGACGAACCTGAGTTGGAAGACATCCTTTCAGACTAGTCACCGCAGTCTTGACCATGTTAATATTCTGCAATAGAATCAGACTGATCTTTTCACCAAACTCAGTTCTCTCCTGTTCCCTGGAGAATCTGCAGCTCTCTTGCCGACTGGCTCTACAAGATGACCCTGTATATTAAGATTAGTGCCAGGAATCAGTACATACCCCTCCGGACCATTCAGAGAGGGCACGAGACTTTCTCACTTCAGTGGAAGACATTGAACATTCTCCATCCATTACCGGGGAATGCGGCGAAGGTCCCGAAGGCAAGTAGAAGGTGAAGCGTAGAGGACGTGTCATGAGTAAAGGTGGTTTTACAGGATTAACTAGACGGGCTGGGCTGTTCCTTGAATTTTCTTTTCCCTGGAAGCAAGTGTCGGGGAGCAACATTCTATATCCGAGAGAAGGCGGGCAAAAAGCAGGAAATCAAAGCCTTTATCTTCTGACATTTATTTTCCTTTCTGTTTGTTTATTCCTAACCATGCATCAAACACGCCGAGGAGTACGGCCGTGCGTCATCGAGATGGCTGTATCAGCCGTATGCAGCTTCTCTCTGGGTACCGCTCGAGTCGTAGTGAATGGTCTGTTGTATTTCCCATCGTGGTGTTGAAGGGAGAGTGCACCCGACCACGGCTCGGTTGTAGGTGTCCGCGGCTGCAACATCTAGTTCCAGTTTCTGATGTTTTCGCGATCTCTTCTTTCACATTATTCGTTCCGCAACCAAGTGAAATTGCAGCTGTTCCCTTGGTCATCTCGGCAGAATAGTGTTCCAATCGGAAGGCTCAGGCCTGTGCCGAGCACGGCTCGCCTGCCCTATAAATATTGTAGCTTAGGAAAATGGAGGAGAATGGACGAAGGATGATCGGGCGATGAAGTTTCGGGAGATTCAAAATTATTCATGAATAAGGGCTGGAGGGAAAATTTAAAAATAGTGAGGGAGCCCTTCCTTAAAATTCAATTGAGAAGTCCCGAATCCGATCATATTTTTGGAAAAAAAATATATTGATTTCTTTCACACAAAAAAAAGAAGAAGAAGAAATAATACCCATAGGTCACGTCAGCTCTCACCTTTTGCTCATCTTCGCTTCAAAGGGTCTCGCCATCTTCTTCCCCAACCCAACCCAACCCAACCAGAAGAGAGAGAGGGATACAGTCGGTCAGTCTTCGAGAAGTGTCATCCGGAAACAGGATTTGACTATTCAACGTTCACCACCGGCGCTGGCACAATCTCTCTCGAGGGAAAGTTCTCATGGAGAGAGAGGAGAGATGGTGCTGAAGAGGCCGCTCCGGATCGCCATGCAATTCGCGCGGTGGATCACGGATCTCGACTGGCGCTTCATCCTCCTCGTCCTCCCTCCTTTGTCCCTCCTCCTCTTCATCTCCATCTCCTCCCTCGCCAATCCCTTCTCCAATCTCGCCCCACTCCGGAGCATCCTCCTCAACCGCACCCTCCCCAGCGGCGCCGTCCCCGTGGCCGCGAACCCGAGGGCCCCGTCGGATCCCGCCTCGGCGTCCCGGCCGTGGAAGGATAAGCTGGATCGGTCGAGGATGGCGGTGTGCCTGGTCGGCGGCGCCAGGAGG
Organism: Psidium guajava; assembly: GCA_016432845.1. NCBI lineage: Eukaryota > Viridiplantae > Streptophyta > Magnoliopsida > Myrtales > Myrtaceae > Psidium > Psidium guajava. The sequence continues at coordinate 37,763,562 of CM028226.1, forward strand.
TTCGAGCTCACGGGGCCGTCGATTGTGGAGAGGATTCTTAAGGTCTATCCCAACGCCGATCTCTTCCTGCACGGTCCGTTCGATAAGAACGCGTTCAAGTTCCTATTGCTGAAGAGCGCGCCGCGAATCGCCGGGGTCCGGATTTTTCGCCCGGAGCCGATAGCGGAATCGGCGCTGGAGCTCCGGGTTCTCACCGCCAGTAACTCACCCAACGGAATCCAGGTGCGCTGGGAAGCAGACTCGAAAGTAATTATAGCAATGTCTTCGTTGGGTCTGCGATGATAGTTTACCGCGCATTAAGTTCTACTAATCGGGATGCTTTGTTCATTATTGCTGCTCTTATTCCGCCGCAAGGTTCAATTTGATTTCTCCCTTCGTATCGTTTCGACTTAGATTTTACAGAGGTCCTGTTCTCAGTAATCCCTCCGATGCGTTATTAATCTTGCTTTTCGCTCTTCATGGCAATATTTATTATCTGCCCAACAATAAAGACTATCATTTGGCACGAATTGAAACAGCTAAACATTTGGGGGTTACAGTGCAGACTTTGATTTTTTTTTTTCTTCAGGTTGACATTTCTGTTCATCTCGAATTGCAATTTGACTTGTTAATAAGCAACCGCGACAAGGTTGTCAGCGGGTTTTTAGATTAGATGGGAACTGCAACACTAGACTCGTTCACCTTACAACTGATGAGAGCCCGCACCTTCTGCGGTGCTTCTCTTCTGGTTCTGAGTTTAGGCTCTTGGCATTAGGAAAATGTTCTCTAACGAGGGAGTTGTTGTTGTTTTTTTTTTTTTTTTTTTGGGTTGGGTGGCGAGGGGTTGCTGTATGAAGTCTTCTTGATTGAGTTGTGCAGGATGAAGAAAAGTCAAAGATGGGAAATATTTTAATTTTGAAGCCGCCCTTCTAAGATCTTCATAGCACTTGGCAAAGCCTCCGTCACGGTCGTCTGATTAAGAAAAATTAGGGGCGCCACCTTCTACCAACATGACCACCCACTTCCCACCTGCCAGCAATACCATTAGGCCTTTCCCGAATAAACTAAGAATGTCAATGACTGTTCAAGGGCCGGATCAGTGCCTATCCACACTCATCAGGGAAAAATTAAGGTGCTCCCTCGTATGAGCCCCTTACATCGCAGATGTTGATCATATTAGATCGAAAAGGTCTTGTATATAACCGGTTATATGAATGCATTAGATCTGTCGTTGAATGAGATACAATCAAATTGGCTAACTTCCCCCCCTTAAAAGTCAGATCTAAATCATATGATGTGATCTATCAACTATTTGTATTTAGTGTAATTTTGTGAGTCATGGGAGCCTAGTAGAAGATAATAATAATAAAATTGATTTGGTTTCCTGATCTCTGATATTTTAGATACTATTTGAATGTTTTATGTTGATCTTTTATTTATTTGCATATCCTTATAGATTTGTACTACCAATTGTTGGGACCCAAATAAAGTACTAGAGTTTCAAGATTATAAACATGTCCTAATATTTCTGTAAGACAGTCCGTGTCGAGTTTTCTAACTTACCTTTTAATAGGAAATTTAAGGATCCTCTTTGCAAGGGACAATTTCAGTCGACTGAATAATTCATATGATCCCCCCTTCTTCTTGATGATGATAATGTGTTTGCAGGACTCTGTTACTCTGCATGGGTAGCCATTTTATAATTGACTGTATTTGAAACTAATTGGAACTAGTTAATGACATTGATTCTTAATTGAGAATTTAAATGTGATGCGTCAATATGGTGCTCATTAAGATATCACACCTTATGGAATTGGAATTGGATATTATCATCAATCATATCATCACAGGATCAATTCAGGGGTTAATCAGTAGATCTAGTGTGATACAGTCTCATAGTTTTTAAAACGCTACATTGAAATCTGAAAAAGTAGAACACTGCATCTTTCGTTTTTTGCGCCACGCTGAATTTCGAGTGCCTTCATGGCTGTTGAGTACCTTCGTACTTGCCAATCGTACAAACAGTTGTTCTTTACGACGAATTGGTTTTTCTGCAGGGTCTATTGCAGTACTTCAACCTAGTGGAAGGGTGCCTCACCATGATCAAGTCCCACCAAGCCCGTCACAACTTCACGTACGACTGGATTGTCAGGACCCGGGTGGACGGCTTCTGGAACGCCCCTCTTGATCCTGACAACTTCATCCCAGGCCGCTACGTGGTCCCGCCAGGCTCCACCTATGGCGGCCTCAACGACCGCCTTGGCGTCGGTGACCTCCCCACTTCCACTGTTGCTCTCTCTCGTCGCTCCCTCATCCCCCAACTCGACCAGGCCGGGTTTCGCCAACTTAACTCGGAGACCGCCTTCCGTGCCCAGCTCACCACCCAGAACGTGACCCACGTCGCCAACCGCCTCCCCTTCTGCATTGTCTCAGACCGCCAATACGTGTTCCCTCCGAGCCGGTTTGGGGTTCCGGTGGCTGCCATCTCGAGCAAGGGTCCGTTGAGTGGCGCCAAGTGTAGGCCATGCACGCCCGTGTGCCGCGGTGCATGTGTGGGCCAGGTGATGCCAGTGCTCAATAAAGGGTGGAGCTGGACTCAGTGGGAGAACGGGACGCTCGAGCTTTGCGATGCGCATGGGGAGTGGGAGACGGGGTGGGAGAAGATATTCGATAGAGTGGCGGGGAAGGCACTGGCGAAACAGAGGAAGAGAGTTTGGAGTTTGAAGCTGAAGGATTGTGTGAGTGAGTTCGAGAAGATGAAGAGACGAACCACAAGCTGGCAGGCCCCCGCTGCAGACGAGATATGCAAAGTTGGGTTGGGTTATGCGAGATGAGAGAGAAGCTGAAGCGAAAGATGATGGCTCGCCATTTTTTCACAGGTTAGAGAGTTAATATATATGTTTTTTTTTTTTTGTAAATTTTCGAGGAATTTTCAGTAGAGTTGTTCTGGTTCGATAAAATTTTTTTTTCTTTGTTTTGCTTAGGATTTTTAGTTCTCTCTTTCGCTGTAGTTTTGTTGGGGGATGAGTTAACGGTTGAATTGGAACATGGTATACAATTGAAACTTAAAAAGAGTGCCATTATTCCCAAAACTCTTAAATACTGTCCATAGTGTGCAAAAATAGTGACAAGCTGCTATCTTTCGGAGGCCAACTTGCACGCCTATCTAAACATAGATATACGGAGAACTCGTGCTCTCATCAGTATGCTTGGGAAATGGGGACTGATATGTTCCTTCGAACGCAACGTCCATGTCATAAAAAGTCATAACTTGTGTGTGTTTTGTCGCAATTCCTATATCGTAACATGTCATGGTGAATGTGTATTTTGTCATGATGCCTATATAAGGACGCGCCACATATAAAAAAAAAAATGTATGGGCTGTTGATCAATGCTTGAGACTAAGTCCCAAGTCTGTTGCACACCTTTTTAATTTTGCCAATTGAGTCTTAAAATAGAGTTCATCCGGTTAATTCTGACTGGAAATTGGTGATGTGGATGTTGACCGTTTTACGTGGCATAGTCAATACTGACATGGATATTTTTTAATAAAATTTTTTTTATTCTTTTTTATTTTGGTTTACATTTTTTTCTCTTCAAAGAGCTGACAGCGAGTTAAGGGTCGCGATCCCGTCACATCCTGGCTTCGTCAAATTTGGAATGTCACTTTATCAATTCCAATAATAAAAAAAATTGATTAAATTAACTCAATTAGCTAATCTTAAAAAGGTTTAAAATCGAATTAGTAAAATTAAAAAGTTTATGACTGAATTGGCAAAAATGTAATAGATTTAGGACTTTTTGAGCAATTTTTTCACAGTACCCGTCATTTTGAAACCATTGAAAGCCATTCCAAGCAATTGTCAATGGAGGTTAATGCGTTCAATCTGACGGACCAACCTGTCACGAAACTTTTCCAACTGGGTTGGACTCTCCTGACGGTAAATAGTAAGTGCATCTGCGTCACGGGAGCTCAACTCACGTGGATTGGTACTATTGTAGCATCGGCGGACACTTTTATCTCATCCAACGGTTCATGGGCGTGGTGCGGCCGAGTTTTTCTCAAACTCCACCAAGTTTGCAAACCGTAGGAGCTGGCGTTTACTAAATGATCCTGGATGACACTTGGTCAAAGGTTTGGTCGGGTACTTGATCAATTTTGATAAATTTTGGAAAGCTACTATCTTGACAGCTTGACGGTACTAGCGGTTATTTTTCACCACACGATCTTTCAATTGATAAGTATTTTATGCAAAACATGCGATGATGGTGGTGGATTTACGATTGAGATTGTACCTTCTTTGATAGTACTGTCAGGAAAGCATTTCCTTTTCTTTTTTTTTTTCATAATGATGTGTCATGTTCCCGTCAATGCTGTGATTATTTTCTGTGGTGATGATTGTTTTTAGAGAGGTAAAGTTTGATTTCCATTGTACCTAATGCTATCAGTGCGCTACACCGGTCCAAGATTTCATGGTTGGTGCGATGGCCTTCGAGTGTGATTCCGGAGCAATAATTTTAGATTTTTTATTGCATGAAAGTATTTTTACTAATATCATTTTTTATTTTATTTAATAATTTTTATTATTTTATTTTATTTTTTATTTGATGTAAAAATTTTATCTGATAACATATACATGTGAGAAGCTTAAAATAGTTTAGATGAGTTATATAATTTTTCCTCGAATATTAGTGTGATTTGATCAATATAGGTCAAAATAGATCGGGTCGGGTATGGGTTAGTTATGAGTTGGGTTGGGTCGAGTATGGGTCATTGAATATGGGTCAAAACGGGTTAGACGGGTCAATATGGGTCAGACCATATTTGACCCGATCCAAACTCGACCCGACCCACCCATTTGACACCTCTACGTGAGACTAAGGAACCAAGATTCTCGGTGGCGTACAAGCATGGATAAAATTGCAGAAGAGTTAAGCTACGAACGTAGGGGTGTGCATGGTCCGGGCCGGTCCGGTCCTGACATGGAACCGGGGACCGGACCGTTAGTTCGGTCCCCAAATTTTCAGGACCGTGGACCGGACCAGGACCGGGACCGGCGGTCCGGTCCCCAAATTTTCAAGACCGCGGACCGGACCGGGACCGGACCGAATCGCTAACACCAATTACTTATAAAAATCTAACTCTTGAAAGACATGCAAAAATATGTGTAATGCTATAAATGATATTAATAATAGATGCTGGACGACAAAATATGCATCCACTTCAGGTTCCTCCACTCAATCAAAAAAGTATTTGAAGTCCTAACTTTTGTTTTTGAGTTGGATATAAGTGATAACGACCCTAACGCAACCGATATGGTGAATTAGTAGCCAATAGCAACCTAAACTTTAACTAATTCAATAGGTATCTAGTTCCTTTTTTTTTTATCATTTGTTTGAAGTCAAATATTTCTAATTCTTTTTTTATATATACAATTATATATATTAGACGGTTCGGACCGCCCGGTCACCGGTCCCATTTATTGGGACCGTGGACCGGACCGCTCCCCTTGAGGACTGGATCAACCCGGCCGGTCCGGTCCGGTCCAGTTTGCACACCCCTATACGAACGTTATAAATATTGGTGTTTGTCCACTGAGGGGCTGTCCACTGAGCGGTCCCCCGCGAACAACAAACTTTGTCATCTTTCGGTTATCTTTCAACTGTTGCCCCGTACTTACGGTTGCAGCTCCCAGACATTTGGTTGTAAGTTAAATTCCAGCGTGCATCTTTGGTGCAGTTGCTGGGCGTACTGTCGTCGATTCAATTTCTCAGGTCTTATCATCCATCAAATTCTGACAAAGTTTGCATACTTTCAGCTCCGTGCGAAGTGAAGTGAAATTGTCGATTTTTCTCGTGTGCCTATGATACTTCTTGTCTAGAATTGCCATCGAACTTGACTCCTTCAATAAAATCCGAAGAACAGATTTTGGTGAAAGGTATCATCCCGTTGCCGAAAGCGAATTCCAACAAAAACACAAGTGTGGACGATACGATGAAATATAGCGAACCTTTTCCATAAGGAGTTCATGAAGTCAAATGAGTTTTTTTTTTTAATTGAAGGTGTCCGAGCCAGCGTTCATACGGATCGCGCACCTCGACTAATCCTCCAAGAGGGCTAGCGCAGCATCCCACCGCCACGACCCTCCGCTTAAATCACCGGCACCCAGCAAGGTTCGAACCCAGACCTCTCGTGAAAGGACTAGAGCGCAAATCAACTGGGCCACCGATGGGTGGGTTATCATTAAGTCAAATGAGTTGATGTAGATATTTTTAAACAAAGGGACCACGTTGTGAATTCTCATTACTTTTGAAAAATAGATTTAAATCAAAGAAACGAGTTGATGTTTTTAATATTTGGGACTTCAAACAAAAGATCTTGGCTAAAGTTTTTCTACCTTACGACATCATACGAGAAATCGAAGTCCCATGGCACGCGGAGAGCAGCCGCAAGGAACTCTCGTTCAACACGGCGCGACTCTACGGGGCTTATTTAACCTACTTTATATGTGTTTTAGTTTCAATATTTAGGAGCTCGAAGTATATGACACATACGGGGCAAACAAGCCGATGGTAAATAATAACTAACAAATACGCACTTACTAGATACTTCTCTATTGAAAAATTATTCAAAAAGTCATAAATATATTGCCCTTTTGTCAAATTCAGCCCTAAATCTTTTCACGTTTTGTCAAAAAGCCTAGAAATTGCTGATGTGGATGTTGACCATTCTACGTGGCTTGACAGATGCTGATGTGGATAATCTTAAATATTATTTAATATTTATTTTGAATTTCATTTATTCATTTATCTTTTCTTTTTCGTTTTTGTCTTCTTCTTCTTTTTTCTTCCTACCCTTCTTTCTCTAGCCAATCATCGAGCATCGGTCTAGAGGCGAGGGGCCTACAAGGTTGACCTCGCTAGTGGCTAGCGCGGGCGAGCTTCTCCAAAGGCCTGCCGGTGAGGTCAACCTTATTGAATGGATATAGTCAATTGATAAAACGTGAACGAGGAACACAACGTTTAACAACTAAGTTGACAATCAATAACATTTGTGAAAGCAAACAAACGGAGTCCACTTCCTTCACGTGGGCAGACTCAGCGCCAATGCACGACCTTTTGCCATGCCCAAAATGCGAATTTAATGATGGGGAGATATGATAAGTTAGGCTTGTTTTTTAAGAATTCATTGACCAAGTCGCCGAGTAATATGTTAGGGTGGACAATTCTTGCATGGTCGACCTGTGATGTGTGCCCACAGGCCTACACAGTTGGTCGTTTGGATAATTAGAGAAGCTTGAGAGTTACATGTGAGAAACAAAGACCTTGACGAGTCAGAAATGCAACGGGGTCAGTTTGGGATGTCAAATCCCTTTGTGGTCTTGACATGGTTTGGCGTTGGAGTACTGTATCATTTGAGACCGATCCCACCTTACTTTTCCCCACATGTTGTCTATCTTCTGTTGGGATTCTTTCTTAATGTGCGTGGCCAATTACTTAGGGAACACCGTTATGTACATACGGCGGGATCTCCGGATCTAACCACGAAATGGGAAGTACAAAAGAATAAACCCTTCTCCATGAGATCAAGAGGGAGTCGCATTTTACTCTTACTAGCGATCATCTGGTTTAACGGATTGAAGTTATGATCCCTTGCAATTGCCACGAAGGCCTCCCCCATATAATTAGGTGAGGGCTGCCTAGCCCGTGTCCGGTGGGGCCCCGACTGGGCAATGCCATCGCGGCCGGCGAGGCTTCGAAGGACTCACCCAAAGGTATTGCAACCTTGCTGGTCACTGGTGATGTCGTGAAGGCCCTCGCCAAATTTGGGCAAGGGCTTTCACATCCTAATCTATGGCTGGAAAGTTGCGAAGGCCTTGCCTAGGGCCATTGTGGCCTCACAGATCGGAAAGGCCATCACTCGCTGTAGACGAGATTGCAATGGCCTCACCCATAGGCGAGGCATATGCGACTAGAGACGGTCGTTGGTACAGGGAAAAGAAAAGGCAAAGAAAAAGGAAATGAAAAATAATAATTTCAAATTTTCAAAAAGAATAATAAAAATTTCAAAAAAAAATTTACAATAAATGTCCACGTTAGCTATTTTCGGCAAAATTGTCAAAAGGTTTATGATTAAATTGGTCAAATTAAAAGGTTTAAGACGAGAATGATATAAGTGCAATAGATTTATAAATTTTTTTTTTAGTAATTTTCTTCTGGATCTGTGCATATGCCTTGTAGCTCATTCAAGGCGCTTTCACGTGCCCATCAACCGTTGAGAACAGCATGTGCATTTCCCACCTTTCTTTTTCCTTTTTGGTTAGAGTGCATCTCCCATCTGCGCATGGACGACCCGGATAGTTCCATTAACGATCCTTGCTTGGTGAAGGGTCTGATCAATAAGGAGATCCCCCAATGGAATGGGGCTCTCGTCTGTTAGCTAACATCTTCGATGAAAGGGTGCTGAATGAGATTTTAGCCCTACCCATAAGCCAGTTTCCCCTAGAAGACAAAATCATTTGGACATTTGAGAAGAATGGAACCTACTTAGTAAAAGGAGGCCATGAGAGGCTGCGCCCAAACTTAACAGTAAACTTCTACCCAAGCCTCCTGCTCATACCTATACCCCAGAAACCTATGGACTAAAATATGGCAAATGGATTCCTACCCAAAGGTCAAATACTTCCTTTGGAGCATTTGCAACAATGCTTTACCAACTGAGGAAAACCTCCACCGAAGGAAGATGGCTCCGGATCCCCTCTTCCCCTTATGTCGCCAGGCTCCCCGAAAGGATCGAACACATGCTCCTTCTCTGCAGCTGGACAAAGCAAATCTAGTCAGACCTCTGCTTAAACCTAGACAATAACCCTAAGATACCAAGATTTGACATTTGGCTACTAGGGAAAAAAAAAAAGAAAAAGAAAACAGGCAACACAGATCTCCCATCCTCTAGTTCCTCCTTTTGGCCAACACACTCTAGCTCACCTCGAAGGCTAGAAACGAGTTCGTCTTCCAAGGAAAAAGGCCAAGCCCCTAGAGCATCATAGAAGAAGCAGCAAGTATGTCAAAACCCTTACAAGATGGGGTAAGCGTGATTTAAAAAAAGAAGAAGAAAAAAGCCATAGGAAAAGCCACAATTACTAGATCGCTCGATGCCCCTAGCCGAGAAATGTTCCAAATTGAATGTAGATGCTTCATGGTGCCGTCATACCATGGAAGCCGTTGTTGCTAGAATTCACTGAGACCACAAAAGCACCATCATTGATGGTTTTGCTTCGAGCTTCCACTCCACCTCGGCTCAAATTGCTTAAATCCTAGTTGTTAGAGAAGGACTTCGGAGCTTGGGAGATATTGCAAAGTACAGGGACAAAGTAGATATGGAGTTCTTCTTTTGAAACTGACTGCTTGTCGTGTTGCTAATGGATCTTAGGCCGAGAAGAAGCACCATGGCCTCCAAGAGATGTGGTGGACGACTGCAAATATCTGTTGGCCCATCTTAAAGAAGTTTCATTAGCCTCTTGTCCGAGAAATGCTAATCAACCTACGGTTTGGGTTGCGCGAGCCCATCACGCAAAATCCCTCAGTCCGAATTGGCTCTATAAACCACCTCTCTAGTTATGGACTCTGTTATGTTTAGACTACGATTTTTCATGTAATTCAGTTCGGCATTACTAATACAAGAATCGTTATATCTGACCAAAGCAAAAAAAGAAATTCCCTTACATAATTCCTTTGAGTTTATAATTTAAATACCTGCTCACAGTTTGTCACAATCCGTGACCGTAATACTATCGCTCCAGGGACTTCTTAATTGTGACTTTCAAGATTCTGCACGATCCTAATTAATGTCGAGAGATGATGACAAGGAAATTAGGTTTGGTCAAAGTGCATGCTGCCTCAGCTCTTGAACAATTCCAATACACCACTAGGAAAATGTTAGGTGACGGATGAGGACAAAAATTCGTAGCCAACCCACTGATTTCTTCCAATACCACGAGAGTCGGGACCACAGCTTGAACAGCCGAGCTTGTTGAGATCGTGAGCTTTCAATAGTTGGATGGTGCATCCTTCTCATCTGTTAGACAATGATCATCATGTTCGACAATCCATACTTTCTCACAATGGAATTGGGATTATCTAGGGAAAATTATTCAAAAAATACTAAATCTATTGCATTTTTACTAATTCAATTCTAAATCTTTTAATTTTGCCAATTGAGTAAACAACATTTTCATCTTTTACCAATTGAGTCCATTTGACCAATTTTAATTGCTAATGTAGATGTCGGCCGTCCTAGTGACATGGTTGATCCTGACGTGAATAATTTTTAATATTATTTTAATAATTTTTTTATTTTTTTATTTTTTTGTGTGTTATTTTGTCATTTCTTCTTCTTCTTTGTCTTCTCCCTTTTTGGATCAAAGGCCAATGGTGGTTGAGGACCAAAGACCTAGTTGGCCCTTGGGAGAGGGCCAAAGCCCTCATCAAGCGATGGCGAGGGCAAGCCCCTTGCTAGGCTTGACAAGGGCATCGCGATCCTTACTTGCCCTTGTTATGGCAGTTGATGGCCTCGCCAAGGGCCACCACACCCTCCCCTCACTATATTTAGCGAGCCCTCTATGATGCCAAATTTGGTGATGCGACAAAGTCGCGGCCATCACCCGCCCTTACTATTGCTCGTGAGTGCTTGAGACGCCCTCATTGTGGCTCACAAGGGCTTGTGATGCCCTCGTAGCCTCTGCGAGAGGCCATAGCAAGGGTAGCAAAGGTCATTGACCCTCAGCTAGTGGCTAGTGGCCAGTGGCCTCGCCAACCTTTGATCAAGAAAAGAAGAGGAAAAAGAAGGGGGCAATAAATTAAAAAAAAGTTAAAACACCAAAATATTATTAAAAATTATCTACATAAAATGGCTAGCGCCCATGTTATCGATTTCCAATCAAAATTAATCAGATAGACTTAATTGGTAAAAGACAAAAAGGTTTAGGACTCAATGGAAAAACTTTAAAATTTATGACTGAGTTGACATAAGAGCAATAAATTTAGGATTTTTTGGACAATTTTCTCAAATTATCTACAGACAAGAAGAAACTTGTCTATTAGATGATAGTCATAACATCACAAATGGGGTGGATAGAGTTGATTGAGAAATCGTCCAATCGGACTTAAATCTATTTGTACAGATATCAATTAAGTACTAAACATTCTAATATTGTCAACTTAGTCCTAGACCTTTGTACAAAATCCTAATGTAGTTCTCCCGTCCAAGTAACATTGAAAATCAATAACGTTACGATGTACTATGTAGAACGGTCTATAATGACTGACCACCACATTAACGATTTTGCTATGAAAATTAGTTGGGAAGACCACATTTGGATTTTTCTACAAGGTTATATTTATAAGTAAATTTGCATCCATACAATAAGTTTATGACTAATTCGGTAATTTTCCTAAGAGTTACTCTAATCTTGATTGTGAAAAAAAAAAAATATGGATTTGACCTCACATTTGAGTATAATTGATGTGAATTCTTACCATATAATATTCTCTCGAGTGGAATGATAAGTTCACTTATGAGGTTGTTTGGGAGGTACTTTAAGTAGTAAGTAATTAAGGACTGCGTCCCTCTTATAGAATGATAAGTTCACTTATGAGGTTGTTTGGGAGGTACTTTAAGTAGTAAGTAATTAAGGACTGCGTCCCTCTTATAACCATAAAAAGAAAGTTTTTGTCCCTCTCATTAGGGGACTACACAAGGGTTTTACTAGCATAATAGATCTCAACTAACTATCAGAATAACAATATGTTCTAAGTCACAAATTATTTAAAGAGTGTACCCCATAATAATTTAAATTAATTATTTTTTAAAAAACTTTTGGCTCAAAATAAACTACTAGTATTACATTACCCAAAAATTGTTACATAATCAATTCTTGTTACATAAATATGGGCATAACATGTGCACGTTAAAGTCACCAATTCGTGATATACCCTATGGCTGCATTTGATCTTTAGGATACAAGGGAGGATATGATGTATTTTATTATATCCTGTGTTTTACACTATCCAGGATAGGATAAAAAAGTATATAGTCAAGATAAAAAAAAAATCCCATGAAAGGGGTGGGATAGATAAAGATAGGATTTCTCAAGGAGTAAACACAAGGAGAATGGGGTTTTTTTCCACAACTACCACTTATCCTCTGTGTTAGGCCGCCTCTCCCCTACTTCGAGCCGCCGCTCTAGCGCAGGGCCCGCCTCTCCAGTGAAAGAGCTTTCTCGGATATTCGAAAGAGCTCTCTTGGACGACATACATGAATGTATCTTCAACTGCAAAAGAGAGGCCGAATAATTAGATTAGTTAGTACTTGTTTACTCACTCAATAAGACAACGAGTATGACTAGCGGATTATAAGGATTTGACCCCAAATCAAGACCCCCATTCTACGAGGCTTTCTCTATCGATGTTGTACTCTAATTCAAATGGAAAAATCTCTGCTCAAAAATAACTTACTCAACTAGAACTCATCATTGAATAATTTCTAAAGCATCTTGATGTTTCAGTAAAATAGAATTGATCTCAACAGCGCCTTGCATTTGTTTAACCAATTTTAAATGTCTAGTTCACCAAACAATAGATCGGGTATGAAAAAGAAAATCTTTGAATTTCTTATCTTATCCTATCCAGATCAAAAAATCCAGAAGACCAAATACAGCCTATTTGTGCAATTGCAGACCCGATATGTATAAAACAAAAAGAAAAAATGTTGGATAATAAGCCGTCATGCTCTCCTAGGGGTATTTCCCAAGCAAAGGAATCGGAAAATAACTTTCGATGATATGGGGATACGGATATGGAGACCGGACTGATTATATATAATATATATGTGTGTGTGGGTTTGTGTATGGGTTTCTCAAAACCTTGGTGCTCTAATCATATGAAAAATTGAGGTGTCCAAGTTCCCGATTTCCCATAGAGATGCCAAAAACGTGACATGCTGGCAAGCCGGGTGATGAGTTCACCTCACGCGGCAAGCGAAATTTAAGCGTCAGATCTAACGGTTGGGGAAAATGAAATTGGAGTGCTATTTTATAACGTGCACATTAATCGTGCTGCCAAAGTTGGTGAGTTGTATATCAAGAAGAGAACTGGCGTGTTCTACGTAGGGTATTGATTTGATTGTACTCAACTCCTCTGTCGTTATAACTTTGGGGTTCCTTCCATGATTCGGTAGGTTGCATGGCGTCACTATCAGAACCCATCATTCTTGAAAATAATTGTCCAAAAATTCCTAAATCTATTGTATTGTAGAGCGACAAATTCAATCCTAAACTTATCAATCTGACCGATTTAGTCTCGAACTATTTGATAATTTTTCAATATAGTACTTCCAGGTCAATTGTAGTCTATCGATGACATTGACGATTTTTGAAATTTTCTTTTAGAAATTTTACGGAATTTTTTCTTCTTTGATCCTTTTTTCCGTTTTTTTTTCGTTATCCTTTCGCCTGTGGCTGGTCTTGGCGAGGGTTGGTGATCGGCCATAGATGAGGGCATTGCGGCCCTAGTCGAGAAGGCCACAATCAAAAAGGAAGAAAATAAAAATAAAAATGATTCAAAAAATAAAAAATGTTAAAAAAAAATGTTTACATCAATGATTTCCGCCTAAAACTAACTTGAATACTACACTGGAAAATCTCCAAAGGCTTAGAACTAAATTGACAAAAAAAAAATTGATCAGATTGAGAAGTTTATAACTAAATTAGTATCCGTATAAATGGTTTAGAACTTATTGAAAAAAAAAATTATCCCCATCGTTTTTAGTTGGACACTGCTCCCATGGAGGGGAGTGTATTGTCAAGCAAACTACTCAATAAATCTCATACTATATGATTTGGCAACTTTAGATTAGATCAAAACTATGGTGGAGGAGAGCCAGCTTGGCGAGCCCACGTGGTGTCCCCTCTCCACTAGAAATGGAAACCTCCCTTTCGCAAACCACCTCCAATTATTCTCGGATCTCGTCTCCCTCCCTCCCTCTCTCTCTCTCTCTCTCTCTCTCTCTCTCTCTCTCTCTCTCTACCCCCTCGTGCGTCTGCCTCTCTTTCTATCTCTACAAACAGCCATGCAAACCCTACGTGTGAGTTGTCCTCCCTTTATAAACCATCAAACCGCCCCCATCCTCTTCCTCACAGGACTTCAAACTCTCTCTCTCTCTCTCTTGCTCACATCTTCTTCTAAAGAGCATCGTCAAAGCCCTCAAGAGAAGAGAGATAAAGTAGAAAACATGGTGGGTGTGTTTGGCCGCTCCCTCTCCTTCCCAAACAAGAACCCCGCCCTCCCGAAACCACCCAGGACCCACCACACCCGATCCGTTAGCCTCCCCACCCGCTCCCACCCCTTGCTCTCCAGCCTCCGCGACCAGCTCTCCCGCCTCGATGCCTGGTCTTCCTCCTCTCCACCAGCTAGCTCCTCCGCTCGGTTCGCCGACGGCTTGAGCCGCCTCTGCAACGCCCTCGACTCTCTCGACGACGCCCTCCACCTCCCCCAAGCCCAGAGCCTCCTCCGTGCATGGCCGCAGCTCGCCGAGAAGCTCCTCGAGGACTTCCTCCACTTTGCCGATGCTTATGGGATCTTCCAGTGCTCAGTCCTCGCCTTCAAGGAAGCGCAGATGGCGGTTCAGGTGGCCATAAGGAAGAGAGACGAGTCCAAGATCGCTTCCTACATGAAGGCCCGGAAGAGGATCCACAAGGAGATGCGAGATCTGACGTCCACCATCAAATGCGCGGCGAAATGCGGTATTCTTCATGGGCCAGATCATTCCCCAGCGCCTGACGCGGAGCTTGTGGCCGGGATATTGGGCGTCGTCGAGGCGACAGCCTCGGTGTCTCTAGCACTCTTTGGTGGGTTCGCATCGTCCTTTCCGGCAAGGAAGCCATCGTGGAGCAGCCGGTTGAGGTTGTCGCAGAAAGCGAAGGTCAACGAGCGGATCGAGGAGCTGGAGTGCGCGGAAGAGAGGTTGTGGAGTTTGAGGAAGATGAAGGAGGAGGAAGTGAGGGAGGTTCTGAGGAAGATGGACGATTTGGAAGGTTGCGTCGAGTGTATAGAGAGTGGGAGTGAGAGAGTGTTCAGGAGTTTGATCAGCGCCAGGGTTTCATTGCTCAACATTCTCACACTGTAACTCTTATGAAGATGATGTGCCAGAAAAAAAAAGAAAAAGAGATTGACAAACGTTGTAGCTTTTGATTTTGAGTATATCAGATCGCCAAGATCAGCTTGAGTGAATCTAGTTGTATACAAATCCAGATGTGTAATCAGAAATTGGAATGAATATATTGTACAGTGGGGAATATCGTGCAATTTAATGCGTGCTCCTATGATCATGTCACAATTTTCTCCAGGGAAGCAGAACGAAGAAGCTAATTGATGCACTTAGGAGTTGGCGAGCTCGGAATGGGCTAAAATTTGCTGGGCTATTTGGAAATAGGCCGTTAATCAAAACTCACTGCCATGCCGTGACCGACATTATCTTTTCGCATTTCGGTATTGTTTTGATGGGTTTTTTATTTTTATTTTTTTGCAATTGTTTGTTTTTCAATGGTGTTTTCGTAATTTTGTATTTAATGTTTAATTAGTGTTAGCACCGTATAAAAGAGTGTTTATGGTTCTTAGTGGAGATAGAATATTATTGATTTTGGATAAACGTATTCGAGAGAACAAAATTGTTTCTCTTTTAATTTCAATTTTCTATTAGCTAATTTCTATTCGTTTCGGCATTACTAATCTAAAGGGTGAGACACGTGCTCAGGTTCCTGTAGTCAAAATCGAGAATGTGCTAGGCCGATGCAGGGAAATACGCCATTGAGATCGGTTGGGGAGATGGACCAATTAAGATGCGCTAAAACTAGCCCGAACAATGGAAGGCGAGAGGGACGTTCACTCTATCGTTGAATATGAAAGTATGGACATAAGAGAAAGAGAATTGATTATACAACCTTTTTCTCTCTTTTTTTTTTTCCTTTCTTTTTTTAAGTAAAATTTTTAGCTTAACATTATTATTGTGGGATCCGCATTTTTAAAATTTATGGCTCATAAGATACTGTTATTCTTATAGTCACCCAAAAGCTATTATGTTAGCAAAGTCCTAAGAGAAATTTATCAAGTGAGTGCGCAAATGTGTTTCGTCTTTGGATGTACAATGCAAGCGATCTCTCGAATCTTTCACTCAAAAAAAAAATTTTCCAATGGAAGCCGATTAGACTTCTTGCAAGATGATAGTTTTCCGATGTCCGTAGATGAGAAATTATCACATGAATGTAGTCTAAATACAAAATTTTGACTTGGGACCATAATGATGGATATGATCGGTCTAGATTCAATTTAGTATAGGTAGTACTTATTTCTCCCCAAAAGTACACCGCTTTAAATGTCCGAACTT
The DNA here is from genome assembly GCA_016432845.1 of Psidium guajava. Taxonomy (NCBI): domain Eukaryota; kingdom Viridiplantae; phylum Streptophyta; class Magnoliopsida; order Myrtales; family Myrtaceae; genus Psidium; species Psidium guajava. Next base: position 37,779,979 of record CM028226.1, read on the forward strand.
CCGATAAAAAAGAAAAAAAAACAATTATCCGAACTTGCCCCAGCGACTGTTTGCTCCGGGGACGTCTGAGCTTGCGGTAGGCTTTGGATGTTCGAGCTATCCAAGTTTATTGATAGTAGCCAGTAGGTATGTAATTCTCGTTTTTTCTCCTGTGCAAAAAAAGAAAACATGAAGTAGAACTTTAATCAATGTTCTTTCACAAAAAAAAAAACTTTAATCAATGTTTGAAATGACCATCCTCACCGGTGACCGGCCATTGCCTAAGACCAATCACCGGCGAAGAGGAAGGGAAAAAGAGGGGAAAAAAAAGAAAAAGAGGTCAACTTCACGAGTGGACGTTGAGGGAGGCCTTGCTTGGGCAAGGTGACCCTCGCTCGCCAGAGGCAAGGCCGGCCCTCGATGGCCCACCTTGGTAACAACCCTTGCCAAATTTGGGTGAGGGTTGCCTTGCTAGCGGCTCGAAGGGTCTAGACAAGGTAATCCTCACCAGCTGCAACAAAGCTAAAAAAAAAAAAACAAAAGAAATGGGAAAATGAAAATAAAAATGAAAGATACGAAAAAAAAATGACAAAAATACCTTTGATCATAATTTTTTTTTTAAAACAACGAATGCACTTCAGGTCATTATTTGAAATAAGGTACACTTCATGCCCTTATTTGAGAAAATGAATACATTTCAGGCTCTTATTTGGAATTTTTTCCTTTAATTTATAAAAGTTATTAGCAACTATTATACTATTTACTTTTACAACAAGAACACCCATCTTAGTAATTTGGAATAGCTGGAAGGAACATTGGTAAGTGGTGCAAATTAGTTGGTAATCTAAACTTGTTGGTAGATTTATCGGGGGGAAAAAAAGTCGGTTGATAACTCAAATAAAATTGGTAATTTCAAATAAGAATCGGTACGTATTCGAAAACGATGTAATCGACCTTGATAAATGGCTCATATAAGGATTGGAAATCAAAATTAGTAGGATTATTCGTCAAAAAAGAAGTTAGTAAATGACTTAAATAAAGATTAAAAAATTATATAAGAGTCGATAACTTCAATAGAAGTTATTAACAAAGGAAAGTGATTCACTGCCAATCAAGTAATTTTCAAAAATGCTTTCAAAAAGTGGTGGTAACCTATGATTAATCGATAACTTCTTCGGATAAAAGTTTACAACTCACTTGAATTAAAAGCAGGTAATTTCAAACAAAATCAACAAGCCACACTGATGAAAATTGGTACTTTTATGAGAATTTTCCGTAAAAGATACATAAACAAATTGAAGTTAGGAGTTTAATTTAGAACTTCCTAACTTACTGGCAATGTACCATCACATCTTATGACACAGTAAACATTTTCGGTCGTTTCTCACACGAAAATCTAAGATTCTGCCGCCAAAAGATCTGCCTTCACGCTCCAATCTTCGACCAAATCCAATCTAGCCATACATTACCTAAACACTAAATAGCACTGATATCGATACACAACATAAGACATAACACCACACTGTGCCACATCACTTCTCAAAAATCGAGAAATTCTGGCATGTTCGGACACTTTGTTTATTGACATTGTCATGTATATATAAAAACATACGTAGTGAGTTTCCTTTTCTTATGTTAAAAATTCACAATTAAATTTTTTTTTGCTAGTTGGGTATATTAATTTTATGGTGGCTAGGTTTATGATCGAAGTATATATATTTTTGATAAATTTACATTTTGACCCCTTAATTATTGAAATTGCTTAAAATTGACCTGTGCATGTCAAAAACGGCTAGTCGAAAATGCTGGATTCGCATGCCGCTAACGTGTCTAGAGAGTTGACCATTTGTCGGTCACATGTTGAAGAATATTGGAGAGTGTTAGGGTATCATACACAAACTCCCAGAGAGTGTTAGTTCTTCCTAGACTGGACTTTATTGATTGACGAATTATCGGCTCATATTCATGTGGTTAGTGCAAAGCAAATGATGAAATCAGGTAGAAACCCAATTATTGGAAATAGGTGACAGACAAAATAGTGAGATCTCAGGCTTGCACGTTGATGTGTATCCCATGATTGTGATTAAGATTAATCATGTGGAAGAAGAGTAAGTACTCAGAAAGAGAAAATTGCAGTTGACGACAATGATCTCTCCTCTCTGGATGATCAATCATTAGAGTTGGGAAAACTTCATGTGATCCGTCTTTGATTGGATAGTTTGACGTTGAAAAACACTCACAACGCAAGAAGGAGAAGGAAACGAATGGGCCTTTCTTTCGCTTCGCATTTTGTTTCACCTTATCAAAATGATCACAAGACTCAGCTTTACATAGGCTTATTACATAACTCTTAATCTTCCCTTTAAACAACTCATAAATAATTAAATATATTCAACATTCCAAGGATATGGTTTTCTGAGAATTGACGGAATATTAAGCATAGAAACACTAATAGACTCTTGAGAAGTTTACCTAATTATTATCGCTAGAAGCAATATTATAATAAAGACTCTTCTTAATTTGTGCACCAATCTTGGGAGCCAAACATCAGACAACTTTTCAACTGAATCCACAAATTGTTCACCGAGAGGGACAACTTCCTGATATGAATTTGGTTTAATTGCTTACAGTCTCCAAGTTGTGCGCGTGTGGTGTCTCTCCGCCGGGCATATACGGCGGGTCTTAGCTCATTCTTGTCATGCCTTGCTTCTGCACATGCATGAATGTATCCCAATTTAGCAGAAATGAGATTAACTTTTGGTTTGTCAAGAAGAAAAGAGAATGAGGTGGCCTGGAAATGAGCACCTTGCTACAGCCATAGAAGCTCAGAATTCCCGTCTGCAGGAGAAATATAGAAAATGATCTCAGCGCTCTTTGCAGCCAAAAATTGCTCTTAAGCTGAAAGTGAACTTGACTGCACTTTTACGACTTCATCGATGATGGCATTATCAATTTTGAATGCTGCCTTTAGGCTGTTCTAGTTGTTCTTCCAGGGGGCTGCATTGGCTTGGGCCTCTATGGTGTACTCTTGGCAAAGCCGCTGGTTTCCTGACGTTCTCTATGGCTTTTACCGCTTGTAATTATTGTGGAGATCATCAGGGGACCCTTCAGAACTTGAATGATTCCAGAATGCCTTTTGGAGACTTGCCTTGGTTGGCTTTCTTTGCTGTCACTCGCTGGTTCTTGTGGCAATGGAGCAAATAACGCTTGTTTGAAGATGATTTTCAAATGCGATCAGTCACTAGCTATATATGACATATCTGGAGCTCGTTGTGATGAATGAAGTATGAAACTTCTCCGAATTAATTAATCTCTAGCAATTTCCATATGGGAACCGATGTATGGAATGGCCATTGTGTTTGCACGAGTTGGGGTCGCTCGACCAATTATAATCCGTTTGTTTCACGAAAAACTTAAGAGTTAGAAAACATTTTGCAAAAAAAAAAAAGATTGGTTATATAACTTATATAAATAACTTAACGGAAAATGTCTTTAATATCGATAACATTTTATACAAAACTATTTTCATGGGTAATGAAAATATTTTTCATTCATTTATTTTTATTATTGATACAAATAATTTTTTTTGGAAAATATTTTTCAAATCTTGAGTTTTCTGGGGCATCGTTTGTTTCGCCGAAATTGTGAAATTTTTGAAATATATTTTTCAAGAAGTCATCATCTAAGAAAATGACAATATTTTTCGATGTTTGGTTAAAACCTGAAAATGAACTGAAAACATTTTCCATCATTTGGTAAGGAAAATTTAATTCAATTTTTTGTGTCATTGTTCGGCTGAAATATGGATGCCCACCATTTTACATGGTTGAATATTTTTTATAAACATAAAAAAAAATCAAATCTTTTAATATTTATTTATTTATTTTATCATTTCTTTTCTCTCTTTTCTTTCTTTTTCTTTTTTTTTTTCATTTTTCCTTCTTCCTCCACTACGATTGGCTAGTGGTAGCCCTAAGTGTAATGTCCGAGACTCGCCATGTGTACTATCGGCTTTAATTGTAAATTAATTGAAATAATACATAGATGGATAACAACGCACATCACTTTATTAATTAACAACCGGCAAATGTTGGGTTTTTTTTACTTACAACTTGGAGACATCACCATATGGCATCAAAAAGTAGCCAGTCGCCCTACCTGTTATACAAAAGACAAGGACAACAGTCTCCAACTAAACTCCCACATCACAACTAGACAACCTGTCCAACACCAAATATCAACCTGTGCCGTGCAGCATTTTCCAACTACTCTATTAAAATTACTTGGCCCACCTAATCAAAAGTTAAGGGGCCGACAAACCCCAAGTCGTCCTCCAACATGCCATAAATGGACACAAAATGGTGTAGGACCATTCCTACATCTACGCCTCTATCAATCCACATCAAATATGTAACTTGCACATACTCCAATTCTGGCATCTTAAGGACAGAAAATGATGACACCTCCCAAGTCAGATGGACTAGTACACCGTAAGATGGAGTGGGGAGACTGGCCATACTTACCTAAAAAGTTCAACTATAAAGGAGTAAGAAATAATTTCAACAAGTTAAATCTCTAGAACACTGACTAATCTATCCAATGAGATAGCACAAGTAACAATGAGACAGATAAACATTTAGATTCGAAGTAGTCGATACTTGTCAATCAACCGAGACACTATAAAGGGTAACATGAAGGTATGTAGTGCTATGAAATATGAGCATGACCGTATGCACATGATGTATGTTAATCATCACTTTCGTGACCCAATCGTTTCAATCATGCAATTTCTATGTCGTCTCCTACCGCCTCAGAGATCAGCTTAGTCATACAACAGAGTCACCTAATCACATAGTAAGGTCTTTCCATAAACTCCATGGGGTATATACATTTGAGCGCAAGGCTCATTCCACGAATCCGAATTGGCCCAAATTCATGTTATGCGAGACCATGGCTATGTTCAAAATTAATGCGTGCCTTATGTCATGCAATGCCAAGTTATGCAAAGTTCCGCAAAAGAAACCTTACCACGATCTAGATAATCCAGGCGCGAAAAGTAACAACTCACCCGAGTAATCTAAATGTTAGCTATGCGTTCATTAGTGCAAGTTCATTCAATTTTAATGCACCAAGAACCACACATGTGGTCATGATTATGCCCATTGCAAGACGCTTCCATGGTGATACAAACTCAGAACGGCTCAATCAAGGACTCAAGCATACACTCGAATGTAGATTTACTCTATCGTTATATAGGGGTTCACAGCCGGGTATCGTTTACTCTCTACGTGCTAAACCTGTCCAAAATCTAACTAACTCAACCACCACAAACGATATCAACTTCCCCATCAATCCCATAAGTCTCAAGCTAATCCACTGAAAGGATTAATGACTTTCCTAAACTCATAGGAATTCAGACCGTAACACTACAATCTCATCGCGATGGAAAAATCAAGCCGTAGCTCACACTGTTTTTGTTCGGCAGACCCAGGGTCTATGATCTATCACCAACCGTGACCCAACCAAAAACGGAACTGACCCACGACTCCTCTCAAGCTTCCAAGCCAGTATAAAATCAAACAACTGTCCGACGCTCAAAATTTACACCCAGTGTCCACCATTTTCCAACCAACGTCCCCCGAGAACACTACCACCTTCCATACCCATTTCGTACTACTCGCGGTTCAATGACCAAGAACTTCCTTTGTGTTTCCCGCAGCTCACATCCAACATGCACACATTCAGTTTCCATAGCCTCTCGCCACCTCAGACCCCACTCCACTCAGTAACTCCTTCCCGAACAACCCACCGGCCTTGACATACATTGGAGAAATTAGTGAGTCGGTTAGAGAAATTACTTGCCTTAGGTCTTGTGGGAACTCAATCCTTGCGTTGCCGAGGTAGATTGAACTTGCAGTGGCGTGGAGCAGTTGACTGAAAGAGACGTCAGATCAGGGGAGGAAGAGCGTTTGTTGGGCGAGAGCAATTGGGTCTTTTCTTTTATTTTCTGCTGCTCCAAGCTGGTTTGATTAAACCCAGTATGATTGGTACGCAGGGTGATTGGGCCTTGCTCTTGCAGGCTCACGGCTTTCAGCTTAGAAAAAAAGAAGGCCAGACACCCAACTTGGTTGGGTCGGTTCCTGGCAAGCCCACGCAATTTATCAAGCTATGCTCACTCACGGCCTTCTACTGGTGGGCAGGGTGAACGGGCCTCATCTCTGTAGCCCAAAGTAGAGCTGGGCTGGGCTAGGCTGTTAGTTGTGTTAAGGGGGCCAGCCATCCTAATGGGCTAGGTCAAGCTCACGAGGCCAAGCCTCTTCATGGGCCACCACCATCAACTTCCATTGGGCCGGTTCTTGTAAATGGGTCGAGCCCAATTATCATTGTCGCCGTCCGTCATTTGGCCCGTCAATTTGAATGATTTCCAATTCTGGACTGCTCACTATTTCTTTCCACATAAGTTAGCATTTTAATACATTTCGTCTATTTTCTAGTTATTTAGACCTATGCAAAAAGGGGTGTTACAATCAAGCGAACTCGAGCTTGGTAGCCCATATCTGTAGTCAGTCGAAAAGAAAGAAAAGAAAAACTGAAAAGAAAATTAATACAATACTTTAAAAAAATAATGTAAAGAAGTGAATAGGGAATGACAAGAAGAAATGATTTCCTCTTTTTCAAAAGAAAAAATATTTCTCCCCACTTTTGAAGATATTTTTTTCATTTGTAGAAATTTTTTTCCTTGACTAGTTTATTTTCTTCAACAGACCAAATGTTGAAAAGTTTGAAAAAAAAAATTTCTAAAAATTTATTTTCTATGAAATAAACGGAGCCTAAGTTACTTGTGAAATCCACCATTACCAATATGAAGTAACTAAATGCAAGGCCGACTGATTACTAGCTTCCAAGATGTTCATGTTGATTATAGAACAATGGTTTTCTATTGTTTACGAAATAGCTATCTGACAAAAATCATTAATTAGTATTTTAAAAGTCCTAGTTTTGCAAAGTTTGTTTGCACATACAATTTTGTCTTCACGACAATCAATCAAAATTCACTACGCTAGTCGGGTTTTTCTTATTTAACTGGAGATTTACTTTTAAAATATATATATATATATATATATATGTGTGTGTGTATTGGTACGCACATTCATACGGCAATATTAGCGTTTATTTTTGGATAGCGTTCTTTTTGCTCCCATTATGACTAACACACTCCCTGGAGCATTGTTTTGACAATATAACTTTTCGTGGGTCCGATACTTTTTAAGCATTCTTCATTTATTTATTTATTTTTGTTTTTTATGCCACTTTCCTTCTTTATCATTTATTTCTCTATTCTCTCTTTCTAAAACACCCCTCTCATCGACACAAAAGAAAACATCCATCATCGACACAAGCAATTGATGTAGTTGAAGCTCATATTTGCATAAATCTTTTCCTCACCCAATTAGTCCTCTTCCATATCCACTTTTTCAATTCAAAACTACTGTTAGTGGAAAACCTATCTCAAATCTCATCACTCTTCACCGTCATTCCATCCCTTCCGCTCTTTGTTGTTCATTTTCCAATTTTGCATCAAACAATTCAATTGATGGATCACGAAGGCCAAAAAAACCCCTAAATGAAGATTTACATCCAAGAGTTGAAATACTCCCCCAAGTCCTCATCACGCTCATCAGCAATGTCCGCTTCTCCATCATCGTCTTCTTGGTCTTTATTGTTCATCATCTCCTACTCGCCATTGTCACGACCTAAAAAATTTAGATCAAAATTTTGATTTCTCAGGTTAATGGATTATTAGGTTAATTAGATTGACTAACTTAATACAGACTTTTTCAAGCCCTACCGAATCGCAAATTTAGTCTTTGTTTAAATGATTTTAGAATTTTAAGTCGTCATAATCAATTTTCAGTAGGTCGATTAGAAACCTAATTAAATTAGCGGGAAAACTAAATTACTTCTACGAACCAAAGATCATGAGTTCATGAGACTTGGTTACACTAGTTAATTAAAACTAATGTTCTTTCGGTACCTTAATTTCATGGATATCCTAATTTGACAACTCAGGCTTGGTTTACTCCTAAGGCTCTAGTGAGATGTTCTCTTCTTCTTCTTCTTCTTCTTCTTCTTCTTCTTCTTCTTCTTCTTCTTCTTTCTTTATCGCTTTTTAGATGGAATGCATGGATGGTAATGGGTGCATAGATAAGGAAAACGTGAATATGTAAATATTAACATACGAATGTATACATGTGAACGCGGACATACAATCATGAATATACGAGTATGGATATACAAATATAACATGCAAATGTGAACGTACATTACATGCGAATATGGACATACAAATACGGCATACGAACATGGATATACAAATACAACATGCGACGCAGACATCCAGACACGACCTATGAACGCAGACATGCAGACGTGACATACGTACGTGGACATGCATATGTAGATATACGAATGCAGACAGGCAGCTATGAATGCATATGAATACGATTATGCGGATATGAAGACGTACGAATACAACATGTGGATTCGAAGATGTATGAATACGACATACAGATAAGAAGATGTATAAATATGACATACGAATTCAAAAAAGTACGAATACGACATGCGCATACAAGACACATGAATACGTTATGCGAACGTGACATACGTAAGTGGACGTGCAAACACGACATGCGTACATGGACATGCATATGTAATATATGTACACTAATCATGCATACATGGACATGCGTACATGACATGTGAACGCGGACATGCGAATGTGACGTGTGAATAAATAATCAAAAATAGGATTGGCTACTCAAAATGGTCCGTTTCCTAATTTTTGGGATTTTTTCTTTTACAATACGAATATGACGTACGTACATAACATGCAAATATGATATGCATACGTGTATATGCAAATACGATGTACGTCTGTAACATGCGTACGTGACATACGAATACAACATGCATATCACAAAACCAGTCAACAAAATACATGGGATCTTTACACCGCTAAGTAGGAGGCAGAACTTATAGCAATTTGGGGTTCGGATCGAAAAAAAAAAAAGCAGAAAATTACAATACGAATACGTATGCAGCATGTCAAAGTATGCATGAGCTATAGTATATGAAATGCACATGAATGATATTTTTTGGTATTTTCGAATTAAATAAGACTGACGATACAAAATATTCTGAACATAAACACAATATTAAAATATGCAATATAAAAAGCAATATATAAAGATAAGTATTGAAAATTCTCTAAAGCCGTAAGAGGGAGTAAGCTAACGACTTCTGTGTAGTGTTACGACCTCCAAGTGGCTTGACCTACCGATTTTAGGGTTGATAATATAGAAACTAAAACGCATAAAATAGAGTACAGAAAATAGTAAATAAAGAATCTCCAGCAGGTGCTTCGGTGTACCTATTCTGGGGTTTGATGGTGTAGAAACCAAAACGCATAAAATAGAGTACAGAAAATAGTAAATAAAGAACATTCAGCAGATGGCTCGGCCCACTAATTCTAGGGTTTGATAATATGAAAATTAAACTGCAAAAGATAGAATACATAAAGCAGTAAATAAAGAACCTCCAGCAGGTGGCTCGGCCTACCAATTCTGGAGTTTGATAATATAAAAATTAAACTGCAGAAAATAGAATATAGAAAGCAGTAAATAAAGAACCTCCAGTAGATGGTTTAGCCTACCAATTCTAGGGTTTGATCATTGAAACAATGCAATGTAAAAGCAGTAAACAAATATAAGCATTAAAATTCCCTAAAGCCAGAAAGAGAGAGTGAATTTAATGACTTTTGTGCAATGTTATAACCTCCAACAGGTGGCTTGGCATACCTATCTAGGGTGAAAATCAAAATATAGAATATTGAATATAAGATATCTTTACACCACCAAGTAGGAGGTAGAGCCTATCGCAATTTAGGGTTCGGATCTTTTAAGCAAAAAATGCAGAAAATTGCAATACAAATATGATATATGTATGGACGACTGATCCTCCCATGGAGGGTGGGCTTGTCAAAGTGAAGACCATCGACAAGTGCTCGATCCCTGGTTGATTCGTGACTTGATTCATGGCTGGATGATTGATTGGGTTCAATGAAGAGAACTCATGATCATGGTCGCCAAACTTGAAGGATCATCGGCAAATTTAGTATTGTCCTCCCACTGAAAGTCCGTAAGTTGCCACTTGCACGAACTCTCCATGATTTCTTGCCACAGAATGAGTTTTCTTGGTGCGCCTTTAATCTTGCAAGTGGAGTCTCCAAGCAAAACCAAGAGAGAGATAGGGCCAAGGCAATTAGGCGTGAGCTTCCCTATGGTATGCCTAGACCCGACATGTTGGGAACTTGCAAAAGAAAACTCAAGGGCGCACAGCTAAGGGTAAGATGACATCGGATGACTCCTTGCTCCTTAACTAGCTTCACGTTCATGAAAATGTTGGTGATCATGGGCGTGTCCATAGATCTATTGAGCACCGAGAGGTAGAATTGCTCGATGGAGTAACTGGTCTAAAAAGTAAAATAGTAGTTGACACTGACGCCATCAGATTCAAGTCCTTGGATCTAGCACGAGGACCTCAAAGTCACTACAACATCAGATAACCCCGTAGCCTCTCTTCGTTACCGTCGTTGGGCACTGAATGACGGAACTTGTGACTCCATTTCGGAATTGGAAATTGCTTCTCAACAGCCAAAATAACACACCCATTTTCTTCTAACACTTCTTGCGTTAACGGCTTCAGTTTGATCTCAAAAGCCTTCTGGAATTCATCTATACCTGAAATGAAACTTCGACGAAATTTGATCCTTCGCGAACGGCAATCAAGATCTAGCGATTGCTTCCTCCATTGCTCCTGTACCTAAGCTTCAGCCCGCGACCATAATGTTTTCTTCTCTCTCTAAAAACTCTCTCCTATAGCTAACTCCAGTTGGACGGGGTTAATTGGTTCTTCGACGTTGCTTGAGGTGACTAGCCTTGTAGCTTTTCCATCCCTCCTGCGCGTGAGTTCAACGAATCGAGGTGAAAATTGTTCCCGTCTACTTCTCGTTGTTGGGTAGACTTGGTCAATGGAGTTGATCGTTTCTTTATGTGAATTTGATCTGTGTAGATATTGTTGACACCTGATTTTTAATCATTTTTTTCTATTGCTAAAGTAATAAAAAATCCATAAAAATTCATAAAATTGAAAAATCAACTTTGGGGACCTTAGCCAAGCCTAGGGAACCAATTTTGACCAAAAAATGATTTTTCATATTTTCAGTATTTTTACGTATTTTTTATTTATTTATTTTCGAAAATTAACAGAAAATCCATAAAAATTCATAAAATTGAAAAATCAACTTTGGGAACCTTAGCCAAGCCTAGGGAACCAATTTTGACCAAAAAATAATTTTTCATATTTTCAATATTTTTCGGTATTTTTATTTTCGAAAATTCATAAAACAAAAAATTAAGAAAATTGAGAAAATTGAAAAATCAAGTTTGAAGCCTTGGCCAAGCTTAAGCAACTATTTTCGAACAAAAAAATAATTTTTTGTATTTATATATATTGTTTATATATTTTAGAAATTATGAGAATATTTAATAAATAATAGCATTTGAGGCCACAAAAATATATAAAAATAGTCAATATTTTTATTTTAAATCCCTTTTCATGTTAGCCATCACAAATTTAAAAAATCCAATTCGGGGTCATGTATTCCTTCACGAGCATAATCTCGAACCGGGCCTAAAAAATTCAATTTGAGTCAATTTATTTTCATTTTTTCACTTTTAGGAGTTGTGACATTGTTCTCTAATATTTCAAATTTTTTATATTGGTCCAAATTATACCCAGAATGACTCAATTGTGCTAAAGGGCTTTAATTAAATTCCGCATTATTTTCAGTGGCAAGAAATGAGCTTAAATTTGACATGTGCTGAATTTTGACTAAGTATAGGGAAGGTATGTCAAAAATTGTGAGGAGATTTGGACTTAAAGAAATATTTTTTTCAGGGACTAAATTGTAAATACTTAAAATTCAGGGACTAGAGTGCAAATACCTAACTCTTCAGGGGATTATTTTGCAAATAACAAAAAGAAGAGTTAGTGGATAAATTAGAATAGAGAAGGGAAGATGGAGAAGAGGAGATGGAGAAGAATGGTTGGAGAAAATAAGATAAGAATAGAAGGGAAGATGGAGATGAAAAAGAGTTAGTGGAGAATTTAGAATGGGAGATAAATATGGAGAAGGGAAGATGAAGATGAAGAAGAGTTAGTGGAGAGATTAGAATGTGAGATAGAGATAGAGAAGGGAAGATAGAGATGAAGAAGAGTTAGTGGAGAAATTAGAATGGAAGATAAATATGGAGAAGGGAAGATGAAGATGAAGAAGAGTTAGTGGAGAGATTAGAATGTGAGATAGAGATGGAGAATGGAAGATAAAAATGAAGAAGAGTTAGTGGAGAAATTAGAATGGGAGATAGAGTTAGTAGAAAAATTAGAATGGGAGATAAATGAGTAGATTATAAAAGGAGGAAGAAGTGAGCTTGAGAGGGGAATTTTTTTTTTGAGAGAAAATTTGAAGTGTTTGAGAGATTTTTTTTAGAGAAAATTGTGGATGTTTGAGAGGGTTTTGAGAGATTGAAGAAAAATTTGAGAGAAAAAAAAATACCAAAAGAGAGAGAGAATTTTGAAGATGATGGGAGTTTAAAGTTAGGGGTTATCATCACAAATTCTTTCATCGATCAACATAAATCAAAAGTTCATCCTCGTCAACGAGCAAGCAAATTCGAGCTAAGTGTTTTTATTTATTCATTTATTTGTGGTTTTAGTCGCAAATTAGCACAAATTGTATGCACTTTCTCCTACCTCCATTTTTCCCATATTTTGTGTCAGGAGAAGGATATCTCTACGTCAACGGTAAAAAATCTCGTAGAGATGCAAAAATCGCCCAAACAAGCTCCTAAGCTGTCCACCGATTTCTCAGCTGATCTGTGACTAAAAGTCCCTCTTAATTCGCAAGAGACTCTCTATATTGGGAACATAGAGAGCGAAAATCAATTATAGAAATCCCTCCCAAAAAAATGGGAGATAAGTACTCTTTCCACTCTTCTAGTTTTAGGTGCAGATTAGCACATATTTTGTATACTGAGACTTCACTCTATTTTATGTCAGGAAGCCGCAGCTCTATATCAATGGTCAACCCTATGGAAGCACAAAATCGGCTTGGAGGAGTCCTCAAGCGCGCACAAATTTCAAATTGTTGAATCAATTCGTTATATTTCATTTTAAAGAATTCATACCCCAAAATGGAGAGGACAAAGTCCATCCGCAATTTAAATACCTGCACCATAAATCCCAAAGGGAAGAGCCAAGCCAATGCTTAGCCTCCCATTGGAGGTTTTCACTTATAGTAGTTAAATACCTGCAACTTAAATACCTGTACCTTAAATCCCAAAGGAAAGAGCCAAGCCAATGCTTAGCCTCCCATTGGAGGTTTTTACTTACAGTAGTTAAATACCTGCAACTTAAATACATGTACCTTAAATCCCAAAGGGAAGAGCCAAGCCAATGCTTAGCTTCCCATTGGAGGTTTTTACTTACAGTAATTAAATACCTGCAACTTAAATACCTGTACCTTAAATCTCAAAGGGAAGAGCCAAGCCAATACTTAGCCTCCCATTGGAGGTTTTTACTTACAGTAGTTTAAATACTTGCAACTTAAATACCTGTACCTTGAATCTCAAAGGGAAGAGCCAAGCCAATGCTAGGCCTCCCATTGGAGGTGTTTATTCACTGTCTGTACTTCCTATAATTTAATTTTTGAATCATCAAACCCAAAAGATGAGTAGGTCGTAATACTGCATAGAAGTCGTTAACACACTCCCTCTTTCGGTTTCAGGGAATCTTTAGCACTTAAAAAAATATAACAAATAAAAATATATACCATCCATGCATCCTATTTAAAAAGTGAAAACACAAAAGAGAATACCCTACTAGAGCCTTAGGAATAAACCAAGCCTGAGTTGCCGAATTAGGATATCCATGAAATTAAGGTACCGAAAGGGCATTAGTTTTAATTAACTAGTGTAACCAAGTCCTCGAGCTCATAATCTCTGGTTCGCAGAAATAAATTAGTTCTCCCGCTAATTCATTTAGGCTTCTAATCGACCTACCAAGAACGATTAGTGGCGACTCCAAATTTCAAAATCATTTAAACAAAAACCAAAGTTGCGATTCGGTAGGGCTTGGGAGGGTTCGCGTTAGGTTAGGCAAATCTAATTAACCTAATAATCCGTTAACCCCTTTAAAATTTAAAATTGTTTTAGAGGGTCGCGACAGATATTTGATCCATTAAGGCCCTATTCACTTTAGATTTCCTTACTTCGTCGATAACCCACGTCATATCCCAAAAAGTGTATCTTATGCACACTCCGCTTGTTCCCTATATGAAGCAGAGGCAGTTGAGCACAATGAAATCTAACTTGAAGGTGTTTTCAGTGCAGGCGGCTGTGCTAATGATAACGGTGTCTATTTCTTTAGCAGCTAACGGAATTGAAATCCCCAGATGAATTTGACTAAGAATGGTCCAGTAGAACTGAAACTTCGAGTTCTAAAACTCGGACCAAAGAAAAAATTATTTGAGACTACAATGAAACATATGTAGAAGAAGTTTGTGTTTTGAGGTGAATGCTGCTTTGCGGAGGTTGGATTGACAAAAATCTCAACGAGGGAAGTAATGACTGGCCAAGAAAAATCAGGTGCAGAATGTGTTAGCTAACTTAGCTAGTTGCCTTTTTGGGGATAAAAGGCTTAGCTTCTAAAATAAGCAATAATTATGGATAATGACTGATGAGGGGCCCTTGAATGATCGTCTGCAAATGATCTCTATTTCTTACAAAGAGAGACAGAGGCTGAAGAACGCATGGGGAAATAACTGATGGGGCCCAGAGTCTATATGTTTACAATTAAAAAATTCTATACCACCCACGAAGCCCCTTTTTTTCTTTCGAATCCCTCTCTTCATGATGAAAATCCTCCTCTCTTTGAAGGATCCTCCACCGAAAGCTCCTCTACCAATGCTTACCTCTCCGTTTCATGACTCCCTTGAATGCGGTTCATCATTGCATACTTTTCTTTCTTTGTTTTTTTTTTGTCTTCTGGTTCTTGCTTGGGACCAAATGAAAATGCTAGTGAGCGACGACTTGGTGATATTAATGGTGATAGTCTTTGGGTCCTCTACTTACTATCTCCCCTGGAATCTAGAGAAAAAGTCCTTGGTCTTGTCTTGGATCCCTCCCCCAAACATGTCGTGTATTGATCTCTGTGTCAAGATCTCTCTTTTTTTTTTGTTTATTTTCCTCTCTTTCGACATTACATGCATATCAATCATATTCAATCTCCATTGCCTCCACTCATTCTTAATGATGGCCCTCCCGCTTTTCCTTTCGATGAAGCTCTCAATAGCCGTCCATTGTTGACCAAACTTGTCAGGAGGTGTAACCACGGTTCCTTTGAGTAGCAAATCATGAGTGCAAACCTCGTGGATCTTCAGTCAAGCTTGTTCCCCATGTTTGACCGAATTCTTCATAATCATCCACCATTCCTCTGACCTTCCTCGGAAGCTCAATTCCAGTGTAGTGCAATGCAGGAAACAAAAAATAACAAATGCAACGCAGGAGATTTTTTTTTTTTAGAACTAATTCTCAATTTTTATGTGGTGAAAAATAAAAAATCAAAATTTAGGTGTCAACAGCCATCACCTACTTGCCTCTAGATCTATGGTTGAAATTCGCCCCACTCTCACTAAGTTGTTTAGCAAACCAAAAATGCCACTTTCAAGAACGACAATCCTCTAGACCGGCGAGGATTTGTCCCTCCTTGCCCTTGTGGTCTCTCCGTATGTTGTGCCGATCTAGGTCGTCGAGCCGCTGTCACAAGCAATTAAGAGGGCTAAGGGCTGAAGAGATAACTTCAAATTCAACCGTTATGTCCAAGCCTTTATTCAATGAGAAAGCTCTTTTATCTATCAATTATTCAAATCTTCATGCTTTGATAGCTATTGATAATTTCAATGCAATACCATTTATATCGATTGTGTTCCTAGGTATCAAAATCCAATTATAAATTAAAAAAATGAGTGCGAGGTGGTCTGGATGACAAGTTATAGAGGTAGATCACAAAAGAGATTGGTCTTTTTCTTTTACAAAACTACTAAGGCTTGAACCATGGTTAGATTAAGAGGGACGACGTTGGCATGAGCTATAAATTGAGATTAAATGTTGAAGATATGATTTGATTTTGTAGATCTTAAGTTAATTGATTCTATAAATCACTAAGATTGGATACTTAGTCTATAGAATAGGAAAATAGCATATTGTTTTTTTTTTCTGTTTCTACCTTCTTGTATTTATGTCTTTATGTACATGTAAGAAAGATAGAACGATATATAGAATTCTATTCCCCCAAAACTCTTATGTTCTTCATGGTATTAGAGCAATGTCATTGAGACTTGGTACGTGAGAAACAGTCATGGGAGATAGATAAGAATCAGAGACTCAACAAGGGCGTAGCGGGGATCCTTCTGCATCAACAATCCTTAAGGATTTGACGACCAAGACCCAAAACCAAATCTAGATTCAGACATCACAACATGAATCTTCCGTAATGCAGATTGCCATCAAGTTGGATGGACCCAATTATGGCCTTTGATCCTAAATTGTTAAGATGTATATCTCTGGCAAAGACAAATTGAGATATATCAATGGGGATCTTTCTCAAACTCCATCGACAGGCCTAAGCTTTAGAAAGTGGAAAACCAAGGATTCAACAGTGAAAGGATGATTGATTAATTCCATGGATTCATACTTGATAGGTAACTTTATTCATTTCCCAATGGCAAAGACATTGTGGGATTCAGTTTCTATTACTTATTTTGATGGAACTAGTACTTCTCAAGTTTACGATTTTAAAAGACGTGTAACTAGAATGAGACAGATTGGAGAACACATTGAAACCTACTACAATAATCTTCAAGGCTTGTGGAGGGAGATTGATTTACACCGTCCAAATCTAATGACATGTCCTGTTGATATAGAGAAATACAGTTCTGCTATATAGAAAGATAGAGTAGATATTTTCCTTGATGGATTAGATGATCGATTAGATAATGTTCAAGCTGATGTTCTCCAAATGCAACATTTCCCTTTAATTGAGAAAGCATATGCCCGTGTTCGACGGGAAGATGTACAGCAGGCGGTGATATTGACAAGTATAAACACCCCACACGCCATTGCCATGGTGTCTAGAGAGAATAAGATGAGGGGCCAAAATTGCCACTACTAATGAGATCCAAGATGCACCAATGCTACAAATTTCCAAAATAGGTGTATCCTCAAGTGGTAGAAGAAACAATACAATCTCCAGGCAGAAATCCTAACTAATTGGTGGATGCACGCCCTAGGGGAATATGAAACATACCCATGAGATATGCTTTAAGTTGCATGGGTATCTAGATTGGTGGAAAGAATTCGAGGCATGGAAACAAGCTAAAAATGAGGTGAACGGCAGAAAAGGGAAAGCGTCATTGATACATGTGGAACCTCATTTGTAGGGTAGGACCAACCAATAATTCAATTGTAGAATGTAAAGGTAATCATAGATGTACTTTATTTACTTCTAATCAAGATCAGTACAATGGATGGATTATTGATTCGGGAGCTACATATCACATTACCTGCAATCTAGACAACTTCGTCAAGGTTACACAACTAAGGCGTCACAATATCACCAATGCTAATGGAACTACTTATCCTGTGACAGGAGCTAGGATTGTTGCTCTTTTACCATCACCCTCTCTATCTAATACCCTATTAGTTCTATAATTATCAAATAAATTGATATTTGTCGGTCAAGCCACTAAAGAGCTTAATTGCATTTTGTTATAATATATCCATTTTTTTTCAAGATATTCTCACAAAAGAGATTATTGAGCATAGTACTAAGAAAGGGGGGGTTATACTACATGGATGATTTCAATTTTGGGAGTACGAACCATACAAAACATTCCTCCAGTAGCAGGGAGAAATAGATTTGACTATGACATCGATGATTGGGGCACCCATCCTTAGGTTATATGAAATATTTATTTCTTGAATTGTTAGCAAATTTACCAGACTCAACTTTTCAATGTAAGACTTGCGTTTTAGCTAAAAGTCATCAAGTTCCTTTTGCAATAAGTTTGAATAAAAGTAGAGTTTCTTTTTCCCTAATACATTCATATGTTTGGGGTCCTTCTCCTGTTACTACTGTTTGGGGAATCATATGGTTTGTGACCTTTGTTGATGATTGTACTTGAATGACTTGGCTGTGTTTGTTAAAACATAAAGACAAAGTATCAAATGTATTGTGTATCTCTTATACTATGATACAGATGCAACTTGGTGCTAAAGTTCAAGTTCTTTGTACTGATAATAATGGAAAATATGTCAATCAACACCTTCGAGTATATTTTTAGTAGCATGGTCTCCTTCATGAGATGTCATGTGCACAAACACTACAGTAGAATGGGGTAGATGAACAGAAGAACAGACACATTTTATATTACAAGATGTTGAAGGAAAAATTACCTCATGAATATCGTCAAGAGATGAGTCGCGTATTGGAGAGGGGAGAAACTGTTCCTATACATCATATTCTTGTCCGACCTGCCCATGTTCTTGCACATCTTGTTCTTGTAACATGCATATTCCCCATGGAGTCATGCCCAACCTCCAGCACCACTTGCCTAACCCATGTCGACAATATTGGGGCCCGTCCCGCCCTCGTCATGACACCACCACCACTCTATCACCAATTCTCCCTTTCTTTTTATATCTCCCCTTGAAAGGAAAAGTTGGATACAAAAAAAAAATAGTTCAAACTCCATGAAGGTCACATTCATAGTAACATAGATTTTCGAAGTATACGGATTGTAACAACGATAGTGTTTTTGTTGTGTACCATATTCCAAAAATATACAACGCACCGCACCTAGATCAAGTTTAGTGCATTGATTTTTATGTACAAAGGTTACACGGTTAAAAAATTTAAGGGAAATCATCAAAACTAAAGGAAGAGAAACATGCACTGATAGAGTTTGTAGTGGAGTCTAAAATGCCAACACCTTTGAAGGCATCCTGCTTAGGAAATGGATAGTTGTGATAATTGCATTGTCCCAAAATCTATTCAAAGCATGACCTTCAATTAATAGTGACCTTTGTAGAGACAGCTGTCTCTAAGATGTATCTGTTCTTTCATTTAGCTACCCTATCCTGCTATGGTGTCTCTGGGCATAATGTCTCATGAAAGAAACCATGCTACTGAAAATATACTCAAAGGTGTTTATTCACATATTCTCCACCATTATCAATACAAAGAACTTGAACTTTAGCACCAAATTGCGTCTATATCATAGTATGAAAGACATGAAACACATTCAATACTTCGTCTTTATGCCCTGATATTGACGACGGGAGCTAGGCAGGTGGTGATAGAGGTTAGGTAGGTCCTGATGAGGATAGGCATAATGTACAAGAACATGATGTGTAACAGCATGGGTAGGTCGTACAAGAATGGGATGTGCAAGAATGGTTCCCCCCTCTCTAGTACCCGACATTTCCTGAGGATATTCTTGAGGTAATTTTTCCTTCAACATCATGTAATTTTGATGATTTTAATATACCTACTAGCTATAAGTTACCTATCAGGTTTAATCGTGGCAAGCCCCCAAATTGATATTCACCAGACGTGGAGGAAAAGAGATTAAGATATCATATTGCAAATTATGTATCAACAAGGAGATTGTTAGAACCATTGAAGGCATTACGTCTAATGTGTCTTCAATCCACGTTCATAATTGGGTACAAGAAGCCCTGAAAGACCCAAAGTGGGTTCAGGCGTGAAAGAGGAAATGGAGGCATTACATAAAAACAAAACTTGAAAGCTTGTGGGATTGCCCAAAAGAAAGAAAATGGTGAAGTGTAAATGGATGTTCTCTATTAAATAGAAAGCGGATGGATCCATCGAGAGATAAAAGCAAGGCCTATAGCAAAGGGATACACATAGACATATGGCTAGATTATCAGGAAACATTCTCCCCACTTGCAAAGCTTAACATTTAGAGTTTTGATGTCTCTTGCGACCAACTTAAGATCAGCCACTACAACAGTTTAATGTCAAGAATGTTTTCCTCCATGGTGACCTTGAAGAAAAGATTTACATGGATATTTTCACGTGGTTACTGTGTTCCTTCACGTTATAGCATTGCATGTAAGTTACAACATTCTCTATATGGGCTAAAACAATCTTCCCATGCTTGGTTTGATTTGGTTGTTTTAGCTTGGGTATGAAAAGATATGAATACTCTCAAAGTGACTCAGATCATATATTGTTCTTGAAGCAACGCCAAGAAAAGGTAATAGTGTTGATCATTTATGTGGATGATATAATTATAAAAAAAAGATGATTTGGAGGAGATTTCTAAACTTCAAGAGAGATTAGCAATGGAGTTTGAAATGAAGAATCTTGGAAGACTCAAGTATTTCTTAGGAATTGAGGTAGATCGACATTTTATCAAATGAAATCTACATAACAAGATAGTCTGATTTTCATTTGTTAAATCTGAAGACCAATTGGCAGACATACTAACGAAGACTGTATCAAGCAGGATCTTCTATAACTCACTTGACAAGTTGGGCATCAAAGATATTATGCACCAACTTGAGGGAGAGTGTTGGCATGAGTTGTAAATTGAGATTAAATGTTGAAGATATGATTTGATTTTGTACGTCTTTGATTGATTGATTCTATAAATCACTAAGATTGGATACTTAGTCTATAGAATAGGAAAATGGCATCTTGTATTTTTTTTTCCTATTTCTACCTTTTTATATTCATATGTCTTTATGTACATGTAAGAAATATAGAACGATATACAAAATTTTATTCCCTCAAAACTTTTCTTGTTCTTCATATGGATATAAGTAAAAAGAGAGGAGAAAATTGGGACCCATTAGAAAAGATAGAAAAAATATATATAATTGACACTATAACTAAACAAAAAGGATGGTTAAAAAAAGATGGGACATGCAAGTGTTAATATTGGCAAAATATTATAAATTGGAGTGTTTTAATTATGATGGGAGCAAAAAAAGCACAACCCTTTTTTTTTTACTAGGTCACATGTAGTGGGACTCGCAAAGAAACGAATAAGAAGGAAAAAGACAACAAAAATAAAAGAAAAGGAAACATTACAATGGATGCTTTAGTCGGTAAAACGTTACAATGTGCACTCAATTAAAAGAGACTGAAATGCACGCTGAAATAGGGAGTAAAAAGAGAAGACAAAAAGATAAAGAAAGGGAAAGAAGAAAAATGAGAAGTTTTCGTTCGTGAAAGAAGAAAAGAAGAAGAGAGATAGAGAAAAATCATTGCATCTTCACAATTGGAAATCAAATCAACACTACTTCACAACGCTCAGTAAGTAATTGAGGCGTCCATTCATTTATTCAAAGGAATTTCGAAAATTAGGTTGTAAATTCATATTTATATCGATTCTAAGTCATTGAGTTCAATTGAGGGGTTGTCGAGCTACGCGCGTGTGTGTAAATGAAAGATTAGGATATTTTGGAACTGTGGGAGTTGATGGAGATCGATTTGGGATTACAGTTTGATCGGAGTGCATTTTTAAATTTCAACATGCACTACTAAACTATTTCTAATTTAGGATTTTTGTGTTGATTTTTGTCCATTCTCGACTGTTTTTGGGGTCGGCTATGTTAGGATTTTCATAGTACGCCGAAAGGACTTTAAATTGATTGTAATTTTTCTTGAAATGGAGTTCGGTGGACCAAGTTATGACACAACTAATTTCAACATGCAAGCTATCCATAGCGGACAATGATGGGTTTTCATTATAGGCGAATTTTTCATTGATGCATAGGTGTCGTTTTATTGATGAATGGAAGTGGTTTAATCAAATTGTTCATTAGAGTATTGTTTTACATAGTTTTTAATAACAATTCTCTATTTAATTGATAGGAATTTGAGTATGTCAATTTGAATAATCACCATAGGTTGGTTTTCATCTTTTCTAGGTGAGTGGTGCTATTTCATCTGTGAGTTATTACAAGTATGTTTATTGCATAAAATTTGGATCGAACATTTGCTACGATTTGGTATTTATAAATGGTTTGACAAATATTTTAGGAAGCTATGAAAAGTTAAATGTATGTATGTTGATTCGTGAACTTGATTTATGAAATGGATTCTGAAATGGCTTGAGAAACGTATTGTGATTTAAGAAATTTTTTTATAAATTTATAATTGTAGATTATTGAAAGATGATTGTTTCATGCTCAATATAACTATGGGCCAAGATATAGTTTTCTAAGTATGCATAATGGTGTTAGAATTTCCTTTTGGGCAAAGCCACATGCTAATAACGAGTTGAGACCTTACCAATGAGGGAGCTTGGTTATTTTGTCACAAAGCATTATGTCATAGCAATGGTTTGATTGAGTAATAGATTGATTGATGGAATGGAACATCAAAGTGTGATTTGATGACATTGATAAGTGGACTCAACCATTGATATTTGTTATGATATTTTTTATTTAATGAATGCTTTTTGAAATATATATGGTTATGTTAAAGCAATATAACTATTTCTTGTCTTCTATGAGTACTATAAATTGGCGTTGAGATAAGTGAGTTTAGATATTGTTTTGTAGAAGGGCATAGTGAATGTTTGATCTTCTTAGAAGATATACGCACGACTTATTGAGCTGTAGTTTGCTCATTCCATTCATTTTCCTTGCTTTTTAGGTTCTTCAGTGAATCGCTAGTAAGAAAAAAGCGTTAGCATTAGCAAGACGGCATTTTTATAGTGAGAGGTTTTTGGAATGAGTTGTACATAGCTTTTTAAGCTTTTGAGTTAAACGTTCTTTTGATCATGTATGTAAATATGCAAATATATTTTTGATGTTTAAAGAAAGCTTTGGTATTGTAACCAAACAACTTTTTATCACGCGCATGTGTGTGTATATATATATATATATATATATATATATAGAGAGAGAGAGAGAGAGAGAGAGAGATAGAGAGAGATTTTCCTTAGTAGGTATTAGCTCCGTGAGCCCAAGCCCAACAAGGCACAAACGGATTCATTTTTTGGTTGTAGACCACCAAATCAGCAGGCCCTAAACCAGATACTAGGGGGTTTACGATCCAAATCCAACGGAACCAGGTAATCAATCTCAGGACATTACCCTTCGCCCAAACAGGAGAAAAGAACTTCTTTTGTGACATTTCTTGGAGCGCCTGCACGAGAAGGCTCGGCTTTAGGCTGCAGATTTGCCGCGCAAGACTGCTCAGTAGGTGAGCCCGTTAAGGCCGTCACCCTACAACCAGCATGAAGAGGGCCGAAAGCTCAAGACTGGCAACTCTCGGTAACCTCAGGCACGTTCTTGGTAGATTAACCGAGATTTCTTAAGACGGAGCATTGACTGGGGAGATATCCATGTTCAGGACAGTCATTTGTAGACGAATAAAGGTTTTCCAAAATCAAGGATAGAGTGAGGAATCGAACCGGCGACCCTCAACTCGCGAATTAAGTCTCGGACCCTTAGACCAACTACCACGGTTATCCTCTTTCGGCGACATCAATGAAACGAATTCTAGGACAGCCTTGGGCTTGTCAACATCAAGATATCAGAACGAGCGTAGTCCCAACATGCACTGAATTAAAGAAATTTGCAGACAACAGGGCATGGCTGGGAAAATTAATGCGAAGATGTTGAAGAGGGGAAGACGCAAAAAGATGCAGAAAACCATGCAGCAAGGTGGAGAAGGAAAAAGCTATCCCCGGCAGAGAATTCAGGAAAGCTACTCTTTGGGCCAAGCTGGCCTCACTCAATCGTTGAAGTGAGAAAACGAATAAGACTTTGAGCAGAAATAATTGTTAGGTAAGGGTCAAATCGTGTGGTCTTAAAAGAGAAATTTACGCGAATCACTGGAGAAGCTGTTGCTCGAGGGATTAATAATTCATTAGATCGCAAATGAATAGATCATACTTTGCTTACTGAAAGTTCGGAAGCGCTACCCTACATACGAATCACGGCGAAACGCACTTGATTACGAAAGTGGATAGAGATCATGTACATGCTTTTGGCAAGTCCCAGAGAGTCTTATGTGGGTTTGGTTTTATACAACGTTATGTGTTGAAAAGTTCAGTCCAAGAGCTTTAGTTTATAGACAGAAAGAGACAGCGTGAATTAGAGCATTTAAGTGATATGGGACAGTACTTCAATGCCTCGTCTCACGTGCAAGCCGGATTGCGAGCGGCGAGTAAAATTTGACTAATAGAGAGTGGATGGATGTTCGAGAAAGGGATAACATTGGCTCTAATATCTTACTAGAAAGTTTAGCAAAAAAGTTTAATCTTATAAGTGGATGGAGACCACATAAATGTAATAAGCATTAGAACTTGTAATCAAGTGATGTGGAACAATACATCAATCATATGCACATATAATCTCACATTGTCCTCCAACTGTCTAACCTCAATCGATATCTAAGTCAACTTGATGGTACATTAGGAGGTCTCATGTTTCTATTCATGCCATCCTTTGTTGTTGTCACCCAATTTGGCCTAGTCGCAATATGCTAATATCTACCATTACATGGTGCACGCACAAAGACATTAGATCTTCCTCCAATCGCTCGACCTTGAGCACGAAAAAGCATTTTCCAAATCTCATCACATTTCAAGCGCAAGAGCAATGGCTTTATTATCTAAAAGATGATCAATTATTTTGAGTTTGCCCAACAGGGACAAATAACAAACGAAAGAAAAGGTGACCGTTTGACCTTTTTCACAACCTAGAGAAGGAAACGCTTTGGATGCTCTCCTCCGCTTCCTAACCCAAAGACCGAAACGGACATGGAAACTCAAAAGGTGCAACATGACAAGTAATCCTAGAACAGCTGTCCGTGACACGACACATGGTGAGAGACCTAATTATTCCTCGAATTATCTCCATCTCCGGGTACGTTGTGCCCTAATGTCGTCCGCAAATGGCCAAAATTTCAAGACCGATACTTTGATTTCTACGACCTTGGTTTGAACTTATGTGCCGAGAAATATTAGCGACCGTACGCAAGATTCCATTGCTAAAAGCTTGTTGTGAATCCAACTTGTCCAAGTGAGAAGAACAGTAGTTTCGTCAAGTCACCCTCGCCGATGCGATGAAGATTATAATCTGCTAATCTTTGGAACGTGACAAGGAGGAAATGTCGGAGTAAATTCGGTGTTCTTGTCTAAACAATTTCATTAGTGGTGGGTGACACTTATGGATACATCTGTTTGGTATGTGACACTTTACGATGGATGTGAAGGTTTGATTCCCTCTGGGTCAAAATGGTTTTCGCATTCTTCGCACTTAGAGCTCCTGTGCTTCGATTGATCATGCATTCCCTCCAGGTCAAATATGTCTTTTTGAGGGGCCATGCTACTTAGTCCACCGGTTGGATATATACATCTAGATTAGTGGAGTTGAATTTTGAAATACCCATGTCGTTAAAAAAAAAAAAGTGACGCGGAAAAAGGGGTACACAAAACCAAAATGGGGTTAAACCTTTTGCACTATTATCAATTCTCATTTTCTTACATTAACCTTGGAGAGGCTGGCCTCATGCATGACTGGCAAAGGCTCGACGACCATCATCCAGTGGCCAACGAGGTCCAATGACCCTAGCCAACCACTTTAAGAAAATACAATAAAAAATTATTAAAAAAATCGAATAAATTTTAAAATATTATTAAATGTTATTTACGTCAATGCCGACCGTGCTATGTAGAATGGTCAGCATCCACATAAGCGACTAAAGTTAGCTAGATAGACTCAATTTGTAAAACGTGAAAATATTTAAAAATCAATTAATAAAATTAAAATGTTTAGAACTAAATTGATAAAAATGCAGTAAGTTTAGAACATTTTGGATAAATTTTATAATCAAAATGTTGTTAGGTTTGGCAACAAATTTAGTATGTATAATTAAAAAAAAAATAATTCATACCATTCCAACGCAAACAAGGAAATTGATGTGAATGAGAAAAGAGGAAGCATGATTACACAAATGACCCAACTTACACATGGACAAAAAGCATAATGTCTTTGTTTATATCTTGACATGATAGATTGGTTTTCCCATTTTTAGAGAGATGTGTCTATTCCGAGAGTTCCTCTTTCATGGTACAAGCCCGTGTAATTCTTAATCATCTAAAGGTCGTTGCAAAAAAAAAAAAAAATCCAAGGCTAGAGCTAGGCATTCCACCTTGGACCTTTTATGCTGGTCCCAATCTATAAAATTTCCACAACCGCGTTCCAATCTTTTGGTTTGGGATTTGCCCCATGATTGACTAAGCTAGTGAGGTCAATGAGCTGTGCTGATCATATCAGATTAATCAAACCCTAGAAAACTTTCCTGTCCTCCCTAAAGTTGGAGAATTAATTGAGGTGGCCCCTCAAGTCCAAATTCCTAACGAGACAACTTTTGGAACTGAATTCTTCACGTGATCGCCTAAAGGTTTACATTAGTTGATTAAGCGAGTCGATTTATCCGGTTAGAGTAGCCAATTTGCCTACGTCTATATGACTAGGGAATATCCATTAAAAAAAAACTAAATGCATTCCATTTATAATTTAAGGCTCCATTTATTTCACGAAAATATTTTTTCAAAAAATATTTTCCCTAATTTTTGGTGCTTTTGGGGGGATGAATGGTCAATAGAAAATGTTTTCTAGTCAATAGAAAAAAAAAAACCTTCTAAAATTGAGAAAAATGATTTCTTTTTTTGAGAGATGGAAATCATTTTCCCCTCTACATTAAACTTCCTTTTCACGTTTAACTTTCTAAAATGAGGAAAATTTTCTATTCTCTCCTCATTTATGTTCTCTCTCCTCAATCCACTCACTCTCTCTCTCTCTCCCTCTCCTCAATCCTCTCTCTCTCTCTCTCTCTCTCTCTCTCTCTCTCTCTCTCTCTCTCTCTCTCTCTCTCTCTCTCTCCTTCATTCATGTTCTCTCTCCTCCTTCCTTATTCTCTCTCCTCCACCCTCGATGGGACTGCGATCTAGGACCTTCACCTTAATCTCATCAAGTCTAGGAAAGCCGAGGCTCGCCTTGCCATTCTTGAGCTCGGTTGACCCTCGTGCCCTTGCCTACTACCACGAGTGTGTGTCGGTGGGGCCGTTCCTTGACGCTGCCAAGTCCATTGCCAAGGCCACCTCCGCCTTCAACTTCCCCACTCATTAGTCATGCCTGCTCGCCGGCCAGCTTCGATTAAGGCCGAGCTTGGGACTTGTCAGGACTGGCCGAGCCTCAAGCTTGTCGGCTTACCTCATAACCAATACTTGAGCTGAGGAAGGAGTGATGGAGGAAGGAGAAGGAAGAAAGAGAAAAGAAATTTAAAAAAAAAAGAAAAAAATTGAATTTTTTTTTAAAAAGGAAAAATAATTAAAAAGTTATGTGCAATGAGAATTGATTTTCCTTATCAAACAGCGAAAAAAAATTTTCAATTTGTTTTCAGATTTTAGTCAAACACCAAAAAATATCGCTATTTTCCTATAAAATGACATCGTGAAAAATATTTTCTAAACACACTTCCTTTTTTACGAAATAAATGGAGTCTAAATTATAGAGTTTTTCCACATAATTATATTCTTATCTCATCTTCTCTCCATGCAAATTCAATCTATGTTTGTAGCTATTAGCCAATCACATGATTCACACAATGGAACTATCTTTGGCTTATCTAAAGTATTTTTTTTTCTTGGCTCCGTCCGAGTCAATTGTCATGTTTCACCGGTAACTAATGTTGACATGATCAATCTTGACTTGATCAAACTTAAATTGACTTTCATGAGAGAGAGAGAACATAGGGAAAGGGTTGACCCAACCCTTCATATGCCTCGTATGCTTGGTTTTAATGTTGAAATAGTGTCATGCTAGAGTAATTTGCATTATTTATATATATCTAAAGAAAGGACTTGAACTCGTGGATTTGAATTTGGTGATTGAAAATGGATTCGTGGGTAAACAATTAAATGCGTTGATGGTTGACAAATTATTACATGAAGTTTGGAGAGTTGAATAGAGAATTTAATAGCGGAAGATGACAATAAATGGAAGTGAGGCTCGTAGCTCGTAGATGTCAGTGCCATAGAGCCTAGAAAAATAAATTAATTCTTTTTTCAAGCGTGGGGATCCGTCCGACCGAAGTTATTGTGCAGCTGGAGGAGTTCTTGAGACAACAAAATCGCGATTCGTTCATGAGATTTTAAATGCATTTTCTCGTCCAATTCGTGCTCTTCTCACGGTAGCGCCGTATAACTTCAATAAGTTTTTTTTTTAAATAACAAAATAAATAAGTAAAAAAAGAAAATCACCAAGGGGAGTGTTTTTCACCGGATTTCTGGGTACTTATGACAGCTGCCTTCGAAAAAAAAAATACAAAATCTGGATTGAGAGAAATTTTCTTGGATGCAGATACCATTTAGTAAACTATATTTTAGATTTGACCACAAACACTGTATTTTAGAAAGACATGGAGAATTAACTTTTACTTCAATATTATTTAGTAAAAACTACACTTTGTAAAGAATTTTGAATAATTTTTTAAAAAATAAATTTTAAATTATTTGTCGACAAAACTAAAACCGCATGATAATTATTTTATTCTTCTATTTTTCTATCCCCAAAAATAGGTTTGGAACAAAAATCCTTATGGTAATGCAATTTCAATTTTCTATTTTTGGGATAAATTTTTAGCTTATAAATAGTTTTCGAAAAGAAATAAAAAATAGAAATTTTCTATTTTTTTATTTCTAGAGCATAAATAGAAAGAAAAACCCTTCTCTCTGTCGATCTCCAACCGCTACCTACCAATCATCGGTCTCCGATCACGAGTCTCCGATCCCCAACCGTTGGTCCCCGGCCACTAGTCTTCCGCCAAGTGGAGAAGAGGTGAAGAGATTGTGTGTTGCCAGTATATGATTGCCGTCCACCGGTCCCTAATCCCTAGTCCCCCGTCCACTAATCCCTAGTCCCCCGTCACCATCCACTGATCCTCGATCATTGATCTCCATTCGTTGCTCGCCATTGCAACTGCATAAAATTTGTGCTATTATCAATCGAATTTCTGTTTCGGAAACAAAAATCTTGTGTTGTTATCAAATACGTTTTTCTATTTGGAAACTTATCTAGGAAATAGAAATAGAAAAATCTATTTCTAGCCAAAAATTATTTTTAGAAATAGAATGGTTATCATTCATGCCTTAAGTCGTTGGCGAGACGAATCAACTAGCGATCAAATCTAGCTACTGACTAGCCTCGCTTGAGGTTGCACCTCCTTAGGCGACTCTGAGTGACCCAGCCGATTGTCACGTGGGGTCTGGTGACCTTAGTTTACCTCGTTCGAGGTGGCCGACCATAGGCAAGGCTGACGGTAGCTAGATCTAGCGAAGGCCTTCTCCAGCAAAGCTAGGCTTTTCGAGGCCATTTTCGAAATTATGAAAGTTGAGCGAGGGCACAGTTGGAAGGAAGATAAATTGTATTCGCAAATGCAGCATTCTAAAGAATCTCCGAACCTGCCTTGGGCTACGGGCCTTTGAAAATGTAATTA
The DNA here is from genome assembly GCA_016432845.1 of Psidium guajava. Taxonomy (NCBI): domain Eukaryota; kingdom Viridiplantae; phylum Streptophyta; class Magnoliopsida; order Myrtales; family Myrtaceae; genus Psidium; species Psidium guajava. The sequence goes on from CM028226.1 coordinate 37,809,688, forward strand.
TATTTTCCTAAAGTTCTAAAAAAAAAAATTGAACCAAATGTTATTTTCATTCGCTAGGGGACTTAAGAGCCCAAATACCCATTAAGACTGATGAACCAAACGCAAAATGCGTTTGTGTTCGAGCCGTAGCGTCTCCCCCCTTCAAAATAACTTCGTAGACTCTCGCTTTATAACTGAAGTGTTATTTGATGCACATCGATCGGATTGCCGCTTGGATTTAACGTGATTACTCGAGTTCGACCGGTCCATACCAAGTAGGGGTGAGCGGTTCTAGGTTCCGGGTAGGTTCCACCTGGAACTTGGAACCTACCCGCTAGTACAGGTTCCTAATTTTTTGGAACCTAGAACCTACCCTTCAAACCGCGGAACCTAGAACCTACTCTGTTACAGGTTTCAGGGTCCGGTTCCAGGGTACCCGAGAACCTATCGATCAATGGAGAGGCTTGTTATTAAAAAAAAAAGGCTTTTAATGAAGTTGGGATACGCGAGAAACAGGATGCAGTCCTAAGAAATTTTGCAGGGTAGCTACATTTTTCACACGCTCTCTTTCAAGCAATCATTCTCAAGTAGGGATGAGCAGTTTCAGGTTCCACTTTGAATCTAAAACCTACATATCAGAACATGTTCTTCATTTTTCGCTCCAAATTATATAGTCATCATTGGACGCCATAGAACATTATATGATCGTGTGAAGATATATATAAATAAAAAATTTATGTTGGGATCCAGGGTACAGGTTCCAGGTTCCAAGTGGTGGAACCTGGAACCTACCCGCTAGAACATGTTCCTCAATTTTTGAAACATAGAACCTACCCTACATATCTTGGAACCTGGAACCAGACAGGTTCCTACAGGTTCCGATTCCAGGTTCTCGGTTCTACCCTGGAACCATGCTCAGCCCTAATACCAAGGACGAAAACTTTGGCTCCATAGACACGACCATTGATCGTTTGGCCCAATAGAGATCTATACTTTAGTCGAAACGTGTTACTGCATGGATCGGTGGCACACATCTCGAGTCCACCTACGCCATTGGGGTTGGCGGTCTCATTGTTCATTTCAGCTAGGGCAACAAACTCATAGATTTACGATGCCTTTGTCCGACTGAATTATTTTTTTCCGAATTCATTTTGTTAGGATTTTCACGCATTTAGTTCGCTAGAAATAATCAGCCAACGTAAATGATTTATGATCAAAGAAAATATGCACGTTTAAAGTTGGAATAAAAGGCAGAAAAACATTTTTGCTGCAGAATAATTTTCTGGAACGTATTTTCAAACATCACGAAGATTTTTCCCGAAACATACGGCCCTTGGTTGGAGATAACGGGCATGCAAGTACCCAGTCGACAGAGGTGTTCACATGTAATAAAAGACAACGGGGAGGTGCTTAGAATATTTTTCATTTTCGTGGGTCCTTAGATTGCCAGGCCGGAGATTGGGGGGTGGGAGGAGGCACATAGACAAGCATGGTCTAGGCTGCCCTACCTGGTCCGACATATGTGGACTTTATCCCCTGGTCGGTCATGAAATGCGTCGTTTTGGATTGGGTTTCGTATGATCGTAGTAGGAACACGATTCGCCCCTATTGACATTTATTGCAACCTAGCTAGTAACACCATCTAACCAGTGGACTTGAGAAAGGTGTGTAGTGAGTCAATGAGGGCCGAATTGATGCACACTGTGATGTGCTAGGGCCTTAAACGATATAAGTTCACCTCATATGAACCAAGCACGTGCCAACACAAGTGAAAATTGGCCTAAAATATCTTAAAGCAATGTTCGAGTCCAAATGCCAATATCCATTGTCGTCGCGTGATTTGTTAGATGTGGTCGATGTTGAAGGTAGGATCCACCTTCACATATATAGTTCCATCGAGGCACTTTCACGTATGTCCGCTTTGATTATTCCCGTTCGCACTCTTTGTGCTCGAGTGCAAAGCCGCTTGGTGATCTCAATCGCTCTCCAACCATTTGAAGTATGGATCCTCGTGGTGCATTGTCGATTCTTAGTCCATATTTGTTCGACACACCCGCTTGTTAATCTGCTGAACATTAGTACAATAAAAAAGAAAAAAAACAAAGGGTTAATACTAGGGAAAATCCTAAACTAGTACATTTATAACAAATTTACCCCAAACTATTTTTTTACCACAAAAAATCTCAAACTAGTACACTTATAACAAATTTATTCCAAACTGATACACTTGTGATAAATTTACCTTCCGTTAGTTTCGTTAAATTTAACGTTAAATTGTTGAGTTGGATGACATATGGTAGTTAACGAAGGATAAATCTATTACAAGTGTAATAGTTTGTGAATATTTGAGGTAAAAAAATTAGTTTAGGATAAATTTGTCATAGATAAATCAATTTGAGATTTTTGTAAGAAAAAAATAATTTAGGGTAAATTTATCATAGATATATCAATTTGAGGTTTTTTGAGATTAAAAAATATTTCTTAATAAATTTGTTACAAAAGTAGCAATTTAGATTTTTTTCTCGATATTAAGCCCAAAAATAGAAGGGGTTGGGGGAAGAAGAATTGCACACTGTCCCACGTTCTAAAATGCCTATCTTGCCCTTCATTAGTATACATGTCTTCGCATTTTGATGGGACACTTTCATTCTTTTCATTTTTTTAAGAAAAGTTTCATATTCGTTTACTGCTATGTTACCGGAATAAAGAAAGAACGGACAAACGAATCCTATTTTATGGCAATATTTTTCCAAGCTTGAACCTTTTTTTTTTTTTTGAATTTTTCTTATCTTCTCCCACTTTTTCTTGGCCAAATACTATAAAATCGTACAAACTTTCACCAGAAGAATAAAGAAACTTTTCAAAGAATAAAAGGGCAATCACGAAATTCTATTTGATAGACAAAAATACCCACTATTGAGTTCTCTATTTTGCAATTTGATGTGAAGCATGACGTAATTAATAACACTTTTTTTGTCAAAAGGAAATTTTTATTTCACTTTCATGATAAATACATAAATTTAAGATACATATAAAAATCGAACAAAATAAATAAATCTAAAAGATAAATCAATTTGATATAGCTTGTAGAGACTCGTTTATTTCATGAAAATAGGTCTGTCATAGCATCAACACATAATCAGTGGCCAATCATGAAGTCTGGCATCAATATCAATGATAAGCACATGTCAATATTTCCTTTTCCAATAGCTACGGTTTTACAAAAAGATGGTGCACACCTAGGTATGGTGTCCCAAGCATCATCACTACATAGAGATAACAACACCAAAAGGTAGAAAAAGCATAGAGAATACCCTTGTAAATTTTAGATCTGTTTCTAGATCAAAATAGAAGGGAACCTTAATCTAAATGTAATTCTAGATGGGGAGAGAAAATCTGCAAAATAAATTTCTACTGATCACAAAATTACTTTCAAATAAGCTAACTGTTAAAGTAGTAGAGAAGCCGCATTCGACTATAAAAGAAAGCACTAAAAATGAAGCGAGCGAGTAAATTCGGAATAGCAAAGTCTTTCGAGGTGCTCACGTTTCAAACTTTTATAACTCACCAAACAAAAACTCTCAACATGGAAGAAGTAAAATGGAATAGTTCGCGAAATCAACAAAGAAATCTTCAAAAAGAAATTTGAGGAGATAGACAAACAGAATGACAAAATGGAAATATGAGAGAGAGATCCCTCCGTCCTCTCTCCCTCAGAAAAGAGGAGCTTGGTGGCGGTTTGGGGAGGAGAGAAACCTTAGGGGACTGATTAATAACATTGATGCGTAAGAAAAGACACTCATCCTTCGAGGTAATAGCCTTGAGCCAAAAGATGCCCGATGAAAAGCAGAACGACACCGTTTCTTAAAATAGTCTGCTTCACTTACGTTTCAACTAATCATTATGTTCCCTTCATCATTAGATTGTAGGCTTATCAAAATGGGACATAAACTTGTATAAACTTGTTTCCAAAAAAGTTCGGGCATGAACTCATTTTTAACCCATATTTGATGGGCTAAGCCGTGTTCAATAAATATGTAAATATCAAGACAAATTCTTTTTTTCCCATTATTTATTTGTATTATCTTGTAATTTTTGCTTGTTAGTTTTTGGAGTAATAATTTTCTTGATTGCATTTGAACTTGTTTTTTTTTTTTGTATTCTAATCTTTGTTCTTATCATTGCAATTCATGGTCAACATAAGTCTCCTTCTTCAATATCTGAAATTCCATTTAACTAAAATTTCAAATCCTCAACCTTGCTCTAATTTCATAAATTCACTATCAAGTACTAACTTACTCTTATTCTTCATTATGAATCAATACACAATTTGAAAATTTCAATACAATGTTAAAAGCCAATTCTTTAGCATTTTATAGCGAAATAATGATTTTATCCAAATGGCATATACCCATGAAAAGCTTCAAGCAGGTTAGCAAGGTGGATAAGAATTTTGATAGGTTGGATTAAATATTAAAGCATTTAAGTAAATAGGTCAAATCATGTATATGTCTCTAAATTTATATTGCATATAAATGGGTTAAAATGAGTTAAATAACTCAATTTGGATTTTGACCATTTTGACCTAACCCAAAATCGATCCAACACACCTATTTGATGGACCTACTAACTTATTTCTTTAGATCATCGTTGTTAACTAAGTCATGTGCCACAATTATGGTCTTGTGAGTAAAATTTTGTGATTTTTTTCAATATTTTGAAAAGGACAAAATTCAAAATAAGGGTCTGAAATGCCCTCATGGTATCAAATAAAGGCCTAAAATAGCAAAATCATCTAAAAATGAGGGCTTGAAATGTCTATGGTCATTTTAACTAAGGGCCTGGACTTAGCCAGCCAACTGAATATTCTTGCTAGTCAAGGGAATTTTTTTTTTCAAAACACCATTTAATATAGATTTTAGTTAAACTAAGTTAATTTTTTTTAAAAGTAAAAAAAAAAAGGAAACATAGGCGGGAGGGTAGCCCTCTCGTCAGTGGTTGTTGCCCTACCTTTGGTGCCTTAGCGAGGATCGGGAACCCCACTCATCAAAGTCAAGGTTACAACCCCTCTCTCAAATCTGGGTAAGGGTCGCCAACGCTCGCCCAGCTCTAGGGGAGAGCCGGCGACACTCGCCAAGGCACCGTGACCTTGTTGGCCATTGTTGACACCCCACCAATGGTGGGGTGATTGCCACAAGCTGGAGGGCAGCTTGTATTTTCATTTTTTTTTAATTTTTAAAAGAAAATAAAAAGGCAAAAAACAAAGAAAAAATAAAAAAGGCTAAATGATGAAAATGCCCATGTCAGTCGGTGAGGAGGCCTTTCTTTGAGACTAATATGGCCACTTGAGATCTTTATTTGAAATAATATTTTCTTTAGGCTCTTATTTGAAATAAAAAAGATACTCCAGGTCTTTATTTGAAATAAATTTCACTTTGGACCTTTATTTGAGAAAATAAGGATACTCCAGGATTTTATTTGAAAATTTTCTTTTTTTTAATCGAAGGAGTTTTCCCTTTGAAAAATTGGTATTCTTATTTTACAGACTAAACTTGGGTGTTTCTCTTTGTTTTTTTTTTTGGTTAGGATTTTGCCAATTATTTTTTTTGTTCCCTTCACCATAGTACTTTGAGAAACTTCCAAAAAAGGGCCCAAAGTCTTCTCAAATTCTCAAACAATGGTCTGAAGTGACCATAGAGTTTCAAAAAAAGGTCTAACTTAAAGGGAATTTTTTTCATTTCTCGTTTTGATTTTTTATGTATTCTTTTTTTATTTTTTTCAAAAATCAAGCAAATAATAAAAAATTTTAAAAAATAAAACCAGCACACAGGTGAGAGGGGTAGCTCTCTCGAGTGTAGCTGCCTGGCCACCGTTGGTGGGGGGTCGATGGGGGCAGCATAGGCCAGTGGGGTCGTCGGTGCCTCGATGGGGGCTGGTAACCTTGTTGACCAAAGGAGAGGGCTAACAACCCTCGCTTGGGAATGGGCGGAGGTCGTCGACCCTCATGCTAGGACTTGGTGTGGGCCGCGCGACCCTCGCCGAGATCCGAGAGAGGGCTTGACCCTCTCCCCCTTTTGGTGAGGGCCTCCTGGCCCTCGACCCTGGTCGGCGGGCCAGCGCCAATGACCTCGCCAGCCCTTGCCAAGGCACTAGTGATCTCACTGGCCTTCGTTGCCTCCGTTGACCCCCCAACTAGCGATGGGCCAGCGACCCTAGGTGAGAGGGGTAGCCCTCCTGCCTATGTGCTTGATTTTTTTTTTAAAAAATTTTCTTATTTTTTTAAAATAAAAAATAAAATTTTAATAAAAAATCAAATAAAGAAAGAGACGAAAATGCTCTTGAAATTAGGTCTTTTTTTTGAAATTTTATGACTAATTTAGGCTTTCATTTGAAATAACATTCACTTTAAATCTTTGTTTGAAAAAATAAGGGTATTTTAAATTTTTATTTGAAATAAGATTTATTTAAAGTTCTTATTTGATAATATGAGAGGATTTTGGATTTTTTTTGGAATTTTCCCTTGTACTTCGGTACCAAAGAATCAACCGAAAAAAGAGAACACAGCAGTACCAGAGCAAAACAGACCCTGGGGGAAAAATACCAGAGACTCGTGAGTTGGAGAAGCGACGAACGTAAGACCGGCCGCCGAAATATCGCATGAAGTTGAGTCGAGACGATAGAAGACGTTCCACTCGCGAGAGAGGGAGAGATCAACTCTCGTCGTAAATTGACAATGCAAAACGACAACAACATAGTCGCGAAAAAGAAAAAACAAAAAAAGAAGAATAACAAAAATTCCAGCAAAGACGAAAGCCTGTCTCGGTGCTCCAATGTAAGAGAGGGAGACAATGACCAACGAAACAGGAAAGCTTCTCCTCATCACACTCTCTCTATAGCACACGGGTGCTCCCTCTCACTAGAGATATATAAAAATCTCTCCTTGCAACTTTTCCTGTAACCTCCCTCTCTCTCTCTCTCCCCTCGCGTCATACGAGAAGAGGAGGTGAGTGACCCAAGTTGGGGTCGAAGTTCCATTAGTCGCAGTGAGTCAACTCGGGCTTCCTTTCTCTTCTGAGTTTAATGGGCTGCTGCGCGTCTTCCGTCTTGAAGGAGCCCGGCTCCGACGACAAAGCCCATCGCCCCAACCACACGCGCCGCACCAGCTACACCGCCTCCGCCAACAACCACCACCGCTCCCGGCCCTCCAACGGCACCGACCACCACGCCGCCGCGGCATCCGGCTCGGCGGGCTTCTTCTCCGAGTTCTCCCTGGCCGACCTGAGGGCCGCCACCAACAACTTCAGCTCCGATTTCATCGTGTCCGAGGGCGGCGAGAAGGCCCCCAACGTCGTCTACAAGGGCCGCCTCCAGAACCAGAACAACCGCCGCTGGATCGCCGTCAAGAAGTTCACTAAGCAAGCTTGGCCCGATCCGAAACAGTTCGCTGTACTTACCCTTTTTGCCGCTCGCGGACCCTTCTCTTTCTTTTCTTTTTTTGATTTGTTCTGAAAAGTTTTGTGCTGGTGTTTCTTGAAACTTTTGTAGGAAGAGGCATGGGGAGTGGGGAAGCTGAGGCACAAGAGGCTGGCGAATTTGATAGGTTATTGCTGTGATGGGGATGAGAGATTGCTTGTTGCAGAGTACATGCCAAATGACACTCTTGCTAAGCATCTCTTCCACTGTATGTAGCTCTCTGCAGAATTTTTTTTTCGTTAGAGTGTTTGTGGGTTTGATCTGCTTATATCATGACGCCGCATCTTCGTCTCTACCTGCGTCTGTTTAGGTTTCAGCAGTTGTCCGTTTCATTTGATCGGTGCCCACCATTTATTACTCTTTTCGCATGCGATTAGCCAGAGCAAATTCATGATAGATTCGCCTCTTGAATGAGTAAACAGAGAGCTTTGAGTATGGTAACGCACAAACCTGTTTATGGCATGTTTAGTAAACGAGTCATTTACTGGAAGCTTCTTTCTTCTGCTGGACAAGACATTTTCCATTAGCACATTTGTTAAGTTGCTGGAATCGAGTAAATTTAACTTCTTTGATCATTTTGTTGCAGGGGAAAATCAAACTATCGAGTGGGCTATGCGTCTTAGAGTTGCTCTGTACATTGCTGAAGCCCTGGATTATTGTAGTAACGAAGGCCGTCCACTCTACCACGACTTAAATGCATACAGGGTTCTCTTCGATGAGGTACGACATGTATTAGGTAGTGACTGCTATAATGATCGCATTGCGACTATGAAATTAAATGCTCGATTATTAGGTAACAATGTGATTTGACTGATTGGCTCAATGACGACGATATCATCTGGATGGTCTATCAATCATACAATTTTGCAAAACTGGTGAGCTGATGTATAGGTTCTTTTGGCAGAATGGTGATCCTCGACTCTCATGTTTCGGCTTGATGAAAAATAGCAGAGATGGAAAAAGTTATAGCACAAACCTTGCGTATACTCCACCTGAGTATTTACGAAATGGTTAATCCATTCCCCTTGTCTCTTTTATGAATACTTCTTACTAATACATCTGCAGACCCCTGGTAATCTATACTTATAGATTAAATTTACTTACCTCCAATCTTTAGTGCATGAATCGTAGGATTTATTCAGCTTTTCTTTTTCATTAAGTGGGTTTTGTTTGTCATTAGAATGTTTCTCTTTGCATGAAAGAGAGTGGAAGGAGGTTTGGAGGAGCTTTTGTGAGGATTTCCTGAGGATGTATAGTGAACTTTTATCCAGTGTTGATCTCGCTGGAAATCCTCTGAATGAGGCCCTACTCTTATGAATTGTAGTCCCATCAGGTGACAATTGTCTTCTAGCTTCCATCATAATCAAAAGAAGCTGTTTGGAACATCTCGTACTAGTCAATATTTTCACAAAAAAGAAGTTGTCAGCTGCTTTACTTGGAAGATTGTTGACATCGGTTCTTTTAGGATGCAATGACAGTATTTTCTGCTCAATGTCGCCTTGGGTAGTGAAAATAGATTAGACCCTGAAATTTAGGTGAACATCACATCTTTCATACGAGGGTTGGTCACAACTGTACCCCTCACAAATTTAATTGTGCATGCTTGTTATGGGGCCGAAAAGATCCCAGACAGTGCCTTTTAGCTTTTCGTCATCACAATAGATTAAGAATTATAGAAACTGACCATGTCAAACTCGTTGCTGCTATTTGCTATGGCTAAAGCATGAAACTGTCTAGCAGATAATGATGCTTATGTACACATCCACACAAGTTATTCTGCTAAACCCTCTTCAAAGCATGTCTTATTCAGTTTTAAGCTAGGTGGATTTGCAGGGCAACATAACATGCATTTTTTTGGCTAACTTTTTGCAATGCATGCAGGACGTGTAACCCCAGAAAGTGTTATCTTCAGCTTTGGGACAGTGCTTTTGGATCTTCTTAGTGGGAAGCACATTCCTCCAACACATGTAAGTAGCCTTTTTATATGTCATGTACTTCTAGTGCTTTGTCTGCACAAGAGCTGCAAAAAACTCGACATACTGGTGGTATTGTTAATTTTAAGGATGTAATAAGATGATACTAACTTCAAACAAAGGAACTAGAGTTTAGCTGAAATCAGAGTAGAGGAACTTGAGATGGTGCTGTTGTTTTATGCTCGTTATTTCAGTTATTATGAGGAAGTGCTGTTCTATCAGTGTTGAGCTTAAAAATATGTACCTTTAACAATCACCAACCTGCAATTAGGCATGCTCGCTTTTTCTAAATGCTACATGCAAACTGAATCCTTAACTTGTGGTGGACAACAAACTTTCAGGGCTTATGGAACTCTGATCGACATATCTCTGTAGTTGAGTTTCTCATTATGAAGCTTGTGGGCATTGCTTAAGCGACTTGCATGGACTGAAGTTTCTGTTAGTTGCAGTTCTTAAGTTGTCTAACATTACTTATGAAGGCTGCAGCTTACATGGTTCAGTGTGAATTTTTTCCCGATTTCTTGAATGGCCTTAACTGTGCAATGCCTGAATGTGAACTCGTTCAATAAGTGTTAATATGATTAGCAGTCCAATTAATGCCTCCTTGTGGCTTGGGCTGAACAAAATTTACTCATTGGCTAAAATATTCCAACAGGGAATTATGGACTTCAAGCATTTCTTGCACCAATTGCAATAAATGTTGGATTTTGTCAGATTCATATGTGACATGTTGCTCCTTATTTTTATTCTATACTAGAGTAGGGTATATGTGATGATCTAATAAGTTTGAAGAGTGTGGATTCTTATTGTGTATTCTTAATGATGTTGTATGCCGTTCTTAAGTGGTCTCTGCATTGGGACAGGCTCTTGACATGATCCGTGGCAAAAACATCCTCCTCTTGATGGATTCACATTTGGAGGGTAACTTTTCAACTGAAGAAGCTACTTTGGTCTTTGATCTTGCCTCGCGGTGTTTGCAGTATGAGCCTAGGGATCGTCCAAACACTAAAGACCTAGTTGCAACCCTTGCGCCACTGCAAAATAAGCCCGATGTAAGCTGCCAGCTTTGCTTCGATAAAACTCATGTTTTGCATCTGCTTGAATTCTTATTTGCGGCGTCCACCTTTTTGATGCCCCTATCTTTTTATGGTCTACTCTCCGATGCCTCTTCAAAAGATATTATGTGATGCCATTTCATTCTGAATATTTTGATTTTCCCGTGCTATCTTCATTTTATGGAGTGTGGCACTGATCATAACCTTTAGCTTTCAGGTTCCGTCTCATGTGATGCTGGGGATTCCAAAGCATGAGGAAGCACCTCCTACTCCCCCACACCCGCTTTCTCCAATGGGTGATGCTTGCTCGCGAATGGATCTCACAGCAATTCATCAAATTCTGGTAACGACGCATTACAAGGATGATGAAGGAACGAATGAGGTAATTTGGGTGTGGCATTATGGTCCAATGCATGTTTAATTTGGAAAAGGTCAAACTGACCTCATTTTACGGAATGTTCAGTTGTCCTTCCAAGAATGGACCCAACAGATAAGGGATATGCTGGAGGCAAGAAAGCGTGGTGACTTGGCATTCCGTGATAAAGATTTTAGATCAGCAATAGACTGTTATTCTCAGGTATGCTTTCTACTTGCTGATACAGTTACCATGGAATAGTCATTTTGTACAAGATTCTGCCATTGGTGAGTTGCTTCATTATTCAAGTGAGGGAAGATCAAGATACAGACTTTCTTTTGAATTAGAAACTTCAAGTTAAGAAACCCTCAAGTGGAGCAAATACACAGATCGTAATTTCCTAAACACTCCAAATGCAGTGGGACCTGTATTGTGATTGTTATGAGTGTTACGAGGATATCGAGTAATTGAAATAGCTTGTTCATCTAGATTCGCTTCTTGTCATTGGATTGCCAATGATTGACCAAAACTTCTGTAGTGCCATTGACAGCTTTTCCACCTGGATTAACAGATGGATTATTGTAGCACTGGGATGTTTAGGATTGAACAGGAGCAGAAAAAAATACTTACTTTACATGACTAAGTTTTGTTTCCACGATGTCTTCTTGCAGTTCATTGATGTAGGAACCATGGTGTCGCCGACTGTTTTTGCACGCCGGAGTCTTTGCTATCTCATGTGCGACCAACCCGATGCTGCCCTCCGAGATGCGATGCAGGCACAATGTGTGTACCCAGAATGGTCCACTGCATTCTACATGCAGGCAGTTGCGCTTGCGAAGCTGGACATGCACAAGGATGCGGCCGACATGTTGCTTGAGGCCTCTGCCCTTGAAGAAAAGCGGCAGCGTGGCGGAAAAGGATCTTGAGAAATGGCCATTTTTTTTTGTCATTTTTGGTTGTTTTTTTTTTGGGGCCCTTTTCTTTCTCCTTGTCCTTGAGGTGGTGTTATTGTTATTGCAACAAAACAGGAAAAAACAAACATGGAATTCTTGTATAATTGGAAATTGGATGAAATGATTTATGTGAAAAAACCACTTGCCATTGAGGTTGATCGCGATTGATCTTCCCCAAGCTGTGCACGTTTTGCCCCCATGGAACTTTTAAGAGCAAGTGAAAACTCTACATTCCGACTCCAAGAGCCCTAAGTGCAGTGCGACAGTGTTGAAACAGGATTGCCGTTTGGCCCATGTCAGATTTGTTGAGTCGATTACTTTGATGTTGAGTTGTAGGCTGCACCACACGTGCTGGTCAGGGTGGATCTCTGGCATTGGAGCTTGGCTAGGGGGAATGATACGTTGATTAATGTCCACATATTTCATAAATGCCGCAGCACAATTATCCAGACAGAGCCATCCATGTTATTATTACGAATTAGAATATCAGCTAGGCTGTCAAGATTCCAAGTTATCTTGAGATCTGCAAGATGCCTGAAACCAACTCCTGAGCCCATTGAACTTAAAATTCATGGCTTAATCAGGAGGGCATGCCACTCGTGGGGCAACTTTAAAATGGTTATATTGAACCCAAATTGTATTTTTTTTTCATTTTTTTTTTGTCTTTACCAGTATACAGACCTCTTAAGTCCCTGAAGTACGTAACTGAAATGGAATAAATGAAGTACAAATTGAGACCTAAAGCGGATCCTAAGAATCAGTTTTCTTTTACGCCTTGTCCAATAGGAACTATGGAAATAAAGGGGAGCAATCGGTTACAGGAGAATGTTATGCGGTTCAATTTCTAAGACGATCCTTTTTTTTTTTTTGGTTCTCTATCGTGCAGAGACTATTGCTTGTGTAGTATAATGTTAGAAGTATAAAAGGTAAGTTGTCTTTGTAACTCTTAGGATTTATTGGGTTATCAATATATAAATATCACTTTACTAAATAATATGACATTAACTTTTCCTCTAACATGGAATCAGAGCCTCATTGATACCTAAACCCTAAAATAACCATCGACCACCCACCACCACCATTACTATTCAACGTTGACCACCACTAGCCAACACTAGAGTTAAGAAATCTTGTCGGAATCCCTAGATCTAGCGTTGTGTAGGCCCAGCGAGCTCAGATCTAGTGTCACTAAGATCTAGCGAGCCTTCCAAAGGCGTTGCCTAGACTGGTGAGCCTAGTTTTGGCGTTGCCTAGGCTCGACAAGCCTAGATCCAACGTTGCCTAGGCTTGACAAGCCTAGATCCATCGTCACCTAGGCTCGGCATGCCCAGATCCGACGTTGCCAGCACCCGGCGAGCATTGAAGGGACATCGCCCAATGTTGCCTAGGCCAGTGAGGCCAAATACGGTGTCACCTAGCATTGGCCATCCTTGCAAAGATGTCATCCAGAATTAGAGAGCCTAGACCTAGCACCCTACAACTTAGTTTTTGACCTCACAACTAGACATGGCCACGATAGTTTGGAACCTTCGGCGGTTCGGAACCGCCGAACAACCGGTTGCTCCGAATTGATTTCGATTTTTTTTAAGGTTTTTGAGTTTAAAAATTAAATTATGATGAATTTGTAATAAATTGTAATCAAATTATCAAACAATGAAGTATGAAATTATGAAATAATTATCATCAAATAAATATAGGGGAAAAAAGGAAAGGGAAAGGGAAAGGGGCTTGGACTTAATGATTTATTATTAAGTACCTACATATTTTTTTAGGGGTAGAAGAATTAAATCCTATGTAAATTTTTTTTTTTTTACCTTTGATAGCCCCATACTTACTTCATTCCCAATCGTTGCTACCCATTCTTGTATCAGCGGTGGTGGTATTTTCGTCATCCAAGAATTTGACTTTATTATTATGATTTATCTCTTATTGTCTATATGAAGCTTTTGTCCAATCATCAACGCAAGCTTGACACTACAACGATTTGAACTTTAATCTTGAACGTCATTTATCTAAAATATTGTCTCCAGTGCTAAATACTTGTTCTACCATAACTGTTGAATAATGGATTGCTAAAATTTACTTTGCAATCAGAGCAAGAATTGGATATTGGGTGGAATGCCTTTTCCATCAATTTAATATTATGAATTTTTTACTACCTTGAGATTCATCAAACTAAAAAAAAAATGGTTAGATAACTTTCTATTTCAGAATTATTTCATATTACTTCCTTTTTCTTTTTTTGCTTATGCATCAAAAGTTGGTACACTCTACTGATTTTATCTATGTTCTCATATTATAAGTCACTAGATTGAGAAGATCCACATCTACTATCACCTATATTATATATTTTACAAAATTCATTATATAATTCTATTATAACGTTTTTAACCATTGTTTGTATACTTCTAATATTTACCGTATCGATTAAATATAAACATTCATAATACATATTCAAATAATCACCTAAACTATCTAATTTACAACGTGGATATAAAAAAAGAAACTAAATAAATAATAAAACTTTTCCTATAATAATGTACCCATTTTGCTCGCATTGTATTAATAGCATTACCTAATTTCTCATCATTTTCATTCTTTTTTCAAAAACTCCAATACATTCTATTAAAAATAAATGCATAGTAGGATAATAAATACTAGACAAAGTATATGGTGCATCATTAAAAATTTTTAAATATCTAATTTTTTTTGCAACTATCCCATTCTTGTGGGTATAAATTAATAATGGCTATACTAGTTGAAATGAATACACATACTAAATTTTTATATGCAAAAGATTCATTAAACAACTCGTAAGTAAAATTTCAATGATTTGGAACATCTTTTGGAAATCTTTTGGTCTTTTTCCATTTGCTTTATAAAATTTTGAATATTATTTTATTACTTGGGGATGTTTCCATAAATATTGATTGATATTTTTATAGAGTTGAGAAAAATTTAAAGAGTTTTCAAACCATTTTATACATATAAATTTAAAACATGACAATCATATCTAACATGAAAAAATTTTCCATCAAAAATGGGTTTATAATTTTTTTAATTTAATAATTGAAGTGGTATTTGCTGTAGCATTATCAAAATCAATTGAAAAAAATTTATTAAGAAAGTAATATTCTTATAAAATTTGCCTAATTAATCTATAAATATTATTTATCGTATGCCTATCATAAAAAATTCTAAGTGCAAGAACTTTTTTTGGAATATTCCAATCATCATCTATTCAATGACATGTTATACCTATATAAGAATTAGTTTGCCAATGATCACCCCAAATATCACTACCTATATGCACACGCCCATTAAATTTCATGAAAAAATTTTGTAAATCTTTTTTTTCTTTTTTTTATAAAGATTTTTAATTTTGCGTTTAAGTGTATTTTTAGGAACATGTTTTGCTTATGAAGAACACGCATTTTGTATAAATTGACTAAAACTAAAATTTTCACCAAAATTAAATGATAAATTTTCAATGAAAATAAATTTACCTAATTCTTCTTTATACATTTTCTCATTAAAACGAAATAAAGGAGAATTGTTAGGATTGGTGTATCTAGAAATTTGTTATTAGTTAGTATCAATTTTCACTTCGGTTGGATGTTTCAATCTAAGATGCCAATTAAATGTTCTATATCGTTGTCCACTTGTATATTTATATATTGTACCACAATATTTATAAATTAATTCATACCTTTTTGAATCTTTTTCAAGTTTTTCAACTTTCGTGAAGTGCGCCTATATGTTGGATCCACCCCTTGTTGATGCTTCTTCAGCATCAGTAGGAGCATGAAAACTCTTTTGTGTGTGGAGTTGCTCCATATTAGGGAAAATATTGATTTTATCATCTACATTAACTCCCCAGTCTGCATAATCATGAGGATTATGATACTTGGATTCTTCCATTATGCTCTTGCCTTTGCCACTCACTCTACTTCCACTTGCCTTTTTTAGACATATAAAAAATATATGGTATAATGGAAAAAAATATAGTTATAATGTATGAAAAAGGAATTTGAAATATAAAATTATTAAATGAGACAATAAAATAAAAAAATAGAAATTAGAGAACCAAGAATGTAATTGAGACTTGAGAGTTAGAGAGAATTTGAGAGCTAAAAAGAATTTAAGAGGATTTGTATGAAAAAAATAAAAGATGGAAGAGGTATTTATAAGTTTTTTTATCATACAATTTTTTATTTTTAAATTTTTTTAAATTTTGGCCGTTTGACTCCAATGGCTCGGAACTAACGGTGTTGAGCGGTTTAGAACCGGCAGTTCCGAGTGGCTCAGAACCACCGGTTTCGGTTCAGTTTTGTGGAACTCGAATCGAACCCTTATGGCCACAGGCTGGTTTTGGTTTCAAATAGTCAAATCGGTCAATGGGCTGGTTTTGAGTTTGATTGGGTTAATTTTGGGCCCAAACCAACTCGTGGCCATGTCTACTCACAATCCCTCTTCCTTGGTATATGAGTTACCACATGAATTTTACCGATTTGAGAAGAAGGGCCATTCTGTTATGCAGTACTTTGTTGATTTTAAGAGAATATATGAGGAATTGAATTGTTCTCCCTGTTTTGGCCAATGTTTAGTAAATACAATTTTAGAGAGAACAATTGGCTATAATGGGATAACTAGGAGGTTTTGGCGCTGAATAAGAAACTGTTAGGTCTCAAAATCTTGGAGGAGAGATTATTGCATCACTCATAGATACGTTTGTTCGGATTCTTTTGATATCTCGTGCGTCTTCTTAGGATCCTACATTTGTGATAGATAATTTAGCTTTTGTATCGCAATCTCAAGCTAGTAATGGGAGTAGGAGTGATGGAGAAAATCGTGGAGGATATAATGGATGTGGTGGTCGAGAAGGAGGCCGAGGCATAGGAATAGGGAGAAGCCAAAGCCAGCAACATCTTTATGGACAATTTCAACCGTTTACTGATAGCTCAAGGACAGCACGGACTTGTCATTATTGTGGCAAACCCTAGTATATTAAAAGGTGTTGCTACAAGTTACATGGGAGACTAAGGCAGCAACAATAGTTTGCAAATACTGCATCTAGTACTGATTCTTTTTCCTGATCTTCTGAGGGCAAGGTATTGGTTATGTTTGAAGGAAAATTTACTCGATACAATTAGTCTAAGAGTTCACAGCCTACTTCTTCCATTGCTACCTTGATACAGATAAGTAATGCTACTGTCTATGTTTCAATTGCTTCTTGTCCTTGGGTCATTGATTTAGGGCCTTTTGATCACATGCTAAGTCTTTCAAGTATATTTTTCTCTCTTACTCTGTCTTCATCCACATTTATAGTAGCCAATAGTTCATCCACAAATGTTAAAGGAGTTGGCACAGTTCATCCAACTCTTTCATTGCCATTATCCTTAGTGCTTTATCTTCCACAATTTTTATTTAATTTCATGTCAGTCAGTAAGTTAACTAAAACCTTTCAATGTTTAGTAACGTCCTATATCGATTGTATATTCTAGGATCTGGCTATAAATAGGATGATTAGTAAAGGGGGGCTGTTTGTGCTTGAAGAATCAACTTTCTTTGCATGTTATGGTGTTACTTCTCTACATTAGATCCACTGTCATCTTGGTCATCCTTCTCTACACAGTCTTTAGAGATTAGATTTCACATTTAAGTCTCTTTCTAGTTTAGGGTGTGAGTTATGATAATTTGACAAATTACATCGTGTTAGTTATGCACCTCGAGATATTAAACGAACAAAGTCTCATTTCTATTAGTGCATTTAGATGCTTGGAGTCCATGTCATGTGACTTCCAATTGGGGTTTTACATATTTTGTTACTTTCGTTTATGACTATTCTAGAGTTACTTGATTATACCTAAAGAAAAATAATTAAGAGTTGTTTTCTATATTTCATGCGTTTATATCTGGAATTTATACTTAGTTTGCTGTGCATGTTAAAGTTTTGCATTCTGATAATGCTAAGAGTACTTTTCTGCACCTTTTTTCTGACTTTATGGCACAATATGGTATGATTTATGAATCTTCTTATCATGATATACCATAATAGAATGGTGCTACTGAAAGGAATAATAGACATTTGTTGGAAGTTACTAGATTTATGTTGTTTGATATGAAGGTCCCTAAAACCTTTTGGTCTAAAGCTGTTGTGACCGCATGCTTTCTCATTAATCACGTGCATTCTTTTGTTTTGTTGAGTTGGTATTCCATTTTCTACTATATTTTGAAATCAATCACTATTTGGCTTACTACCTTGTACTTCTAGTTCTATTTTATTTGTGATCATTGACCTAGATATCAAAACTTGATCCCAGGGCTATTAAGGGTATGTTTCTAGATTACTCCTATATTCAAAAGGGATATCGTTGCTATTCTTCATTACTTAAAAAGTACTTCATAATTGCTGATGTTTCATTTTTTGAATTTACTCCTTATCATGATGTTTCAATTTTTGTGTTTGAGTTGGATGAAGAATTCCATGTGGCCACCATTCGATTAACTATTCCAGCTGTTTTACCTATATCTACACAGTAACCATCTACTTTATAGGTTTATACTCGGCGACCTCGGGTTCATACGTCCCCCCTTCTTGCTGCTACTACTATGTTACCTTCCATCTCAGATCTGCCATTAGGTGGTCCTCCTCCTGAGTTTGATCTTGATTTTCTTATTGCTCATTGCAAAGGTACACGTGCTTGTACTCAACGTTCATTGCAAATTTTACTTGATACCCTTTTGTGTCTCATTCCTTTCTATCCCTTTTATCTACTATTGAGCAATATCTTATCCCCAAGTTTATATATGAGGCATTACAAAGTTCTAGTTAGAGGACAGCTATGGAAGAAGAATTAAAGGCTTTACAAGTTAATCAAACTTGAACATAGTATCTCTTCCTCCGGGAAAAATTGCTATTGGTTGTAGGTATTGCGAAAGTCAATCCTGATGGTTTCCTTGCTCCCTTAAAAGCAAGATTTGTTACAAAAGGATATGCTCCGGTATATTGGGTTGATTATCTAGATACTTTCTCTCCTGTTACCAAGCTTGCTTTTGTTCGTATTTTGATCTCTCTTGCTGCCTCATTTAGTTGCCCCTTATTTAGGTTGATGTCAAGAATGCCTTTTTATATGGCACTCTTCATGAAGAATTTTATGTGGAGTAACCTTCGGGGTTTATTGCTTAGGGAGAGTCTGGAGGACTGGTTTGTAAATTAAAAAGACCTTTGTTTGGGTGGTTTGGAATACTTTCTGAGGCTATACTTTCTTTTGACTATTTATATATGACAATGATCATTCTTTCTTTCATATACAGATGGATGAAGGCAAGTTATTTTTGATTGTATATATGGATGATGTTATAATTACTTGAGATGACTTGGTTGGCATAGCTGAACTAAAGGTATATCTTCAGAAATAGTTTCCAACTAAGTATTTAAGAAAATTGAAGCATTTCTTAGGAATTGAGATGGCACAGCCACAGAAAGGTATTGTTCTATCACAGAGAAAATATGTCCTGGATTTACTCACTGAGATAGGCATGTTGTGATCAAATTCTCTTGATTCACCCATAGAACAAGGGATTAAACTGGTTCCCAAGAGAGGAGAGCTTTTTGATAATCATGAGAGATATAGAATATTGGTAGGTAAACTGAATTATCTTACAGTTACTTAACCAGACATTGCTTTTCCAATTAGTATGATAAGCCAGTTTCTGTCTTTCCCTTGTACACCACCTTACGATGCACTAATTTGAATATTAAGGTATTTGAAGAAGACTCCAGGGAGAGAAATTATTTATTAAAACCATGGTCATAGTAGAATTGAAGGATTTTTTATGTTGATTGGATAGGGTCTCCAAATGATAGGAGATCAACTAGTGGCTATTGTACATTGGTTGGAAGAAATCTGGCGCGTGAAAGAGTAAGAAATAGAGTGTTGTTGCTCTTCTCTAATGCTGAGTTAGAATATCGAGTCATGACACAAGTGACGTGTGAATTAGAGTGCATTCGGCTGAAAGCTTCAGTTTCTATGTCTCTGTGGTGTGATAATAAGGCTGCAATGCATATAGCTTCTAATTCTGTGTTTCATTAGAGAACAAAACACGTTAAGATTGATTGTTATTTTATTCGAGAAAAGGTGCAAAATAGAATGATTCTTCCCACTCACGTTATAACTAGTAAATAACTTGCAGACATTTTTACTAAACCTTTAGGTTATGGGAGAATAGAACATATTTGTAACAAGCTGGACATGATTATTATCTATACTCTAGCTTGAGGGGAAGTGTTAGAAGTATAAATGGTAAAATTGTCTTTGTGGCTCTTAGGTTTTTTGGGTTAACAATGTATAAATATCATTTTACTGAATAATATGAGGTTAACTTTTTCTCTAACAGAAAAAAAGGTCCTGCGAGAGAGACCTCTTAGCAGAACTACTCAACTCAGGAAGGATCAGGAATTGGAGTCTTTCTATGCGCATCTTTATTTATAACGACTGAGGTAATGAAAACTGAAAATAGAGATGAGTGCCGCTCACATGCAAGCTTCATAAACTCATTAAATGTGCCTGGAAATGGTCTGCTTTCTGTCTGGAGGTCATGGGAGGCCATGCCTAGCCTTCCTTTATATCTTAATCTTCTCTTCGGTTTCCATGAGAAAACAGCTGACTAGATTTGAAGAATTCAAACATGTGGAGACTCTTCACCCCAAGGATCTAGTTTAGTGTCACTTGGCCCGAGAACACCGGTAATTTACTGATGTATAATCAAATGATCATCTGATGGGCAAAGACGGCTTTTGAGCAAGTCCGAGTGGAGTCTTTGAACTGAAGCATATGAATTTACAGTCTGTGCCCAAGGTTGGGAAGATTCTAATTGTTCCCTCCCTAGCTAGATGCTGTCAATAGGATATTTCTGTGACCCACATGATCAAGTTCAGACTCAGATCTACAGTGAAAAGCCAATTGATCATTCTTCTGTTTGGGCTTCGTGACAGCAATACCATCCGTGCTCATCGATAATTGAAGTCATTTGAACTTTCTTATCTGCTCTAATCTCATTGTAATAGCGACATTCATGGAGTTGTCGGAGGATCCACGGCATGATAGCAAACAGAGTCTGGAAGGATTGTTTCTTTTATTTATACAAGGTAAGAGGTTGCTCATGCTTCACGAGCCCTCTTAAGTATCAGAGCTAATTACAATTCCAGATTAGTATAGGACTTACCGTGTCAAAATGGCCTTAAAAACCAAGACTTTTATATCCTTTGGCCATGCCCGCTATGTCACCTTACCTTCTGGGATTCATCCGATCGCTGTGAGCGTTGAGGAGCAGTTAAACAGAACCAAAGTGATTGCCAAATGCTTCGAGAGCTGGAAAAAGATGGAGAAGCGTGCTGCGAACAATGGATTCGTTGAGGAGGTTGCACTTGCTGCACTAAGACACGTTCAAGAGATCAGTCTTGAAGTAGAGGAAGATCTTGAGCATGTCTTTAGGCACTTAGGCTCCATTTATTTCATGAAAAATAAATGGTTTGGAAAACATTTTTCTAAAAATGACCACATATATCCTTGTAATAATGAATAAATTAAAAATAATTTCATATTGATTAATTATTTCAAGAGGTATAAGAGATTGTTTTCAGGAAAATATTTTCCAAACCATTTATTTTTCACCAAATAAATGGATAGTGAAAAGGAGTTTCCTTTCAAATGTTCCATTTGCTTATATCTACATCAGAGTTAGCATTTCTTAGGCTTTATTTCGGGAATCTTGTGATCTTCGCTTATTTTCAACTCCCGCAACAGAAGAATGAATTGAAGCGTGGAAGTTCACTTGTCTTATTTGGTCCCCCCATTCTTGCCTAACTTTATTTAGAAAGAAAGTCAGCTTAAAGTGAGTTTGTCCAATTGAGACATATGATATGTAGCGGTTTAAATAATTCTCTACAGACACAAAGAGAGCAGGAGTCCTTCCCGTAGAAGCAGTGAAGAACTGTAGTCCATACAGCTTCTGTCAAATCATGTGTTCGGATTTTGGCTCTTGATTCGTGCTAGCAATTAGGAGATCATCCCCGGACAAGGAGCTTAATCACTTGATGCTGACGGTGGGTTAAACCCCAATGAAAACACTAAGCACCATGACATGATATAAGAATTTAAAAGTTGAACACCATCATCTTCATAATCATGGTTTGCACAGAGCATTCCACATGTACAATTTGTTCTGTACACAGTATAATACAGAACCATACTGCTTTGCCTCTGTATGAATTATCTCTAGCCTCTCATCTCATAAGAGAGTTCTTGTCAAGTAAAACACTTACTATATTGTTCACCGTTACATTAAAAATGAGCATAAAGTTACTTTGTGGCCTTTGCAGATGGAAAAAGCCGTATCACTGCTTGTAGTGTCTGATTGCCTGATTGGCACAGCATGATAATTAGACATAAAATCCGTAACAAGTTTTGAGGAAGCAAGCTATCGGATTAAAAAAAGAAAGGGCAGAACAAGAAAATGACTCAGGCATCAGATTTAAGTGGTTCGGTCGATGTGACTCACATTTACGAGGAAAGTAATAATGAATTCTACTATACATATAACGTAGGTTATAACTATATTTGAGCCACTCAAACACTCTCGGTGTTTCCCAACCTCCAACTACATCAATAACTCCCACCATGTTTACTCTTACAATTTGTCACGAAATAATATCTCAATCTCACGAAATAATTACACAATCTTACCAAATTTTAATTGGCTTCTACGCTCTATTGCTTACACAATAAGTTGCACCTTAGATACTCTTCACAATGAGTTATATAGAGACAAGAGCAGATCCAAAACAAGAAATCTACCCCAACTAGGAAATCAATTTGAATTAGGAAAGTTTCCTTTTTTTGGGGGTTCAAATTTGAGACATATTTTAACTACAAGGTTGACCATCATTACATGTACATACACTCTACCATCCCTGTATTATAAACAGGAAAAGCCAAAGTTTTACAGGTTAGTAGTATTGGTCCAAAACATTGAGAAGCATCGAGAACAGGCTAGTATATTCCTAGTACTACCTACAGACACTGGTTCAGAAAAAAAAACAAAAAAAAAACAACAATTTTTTAGTATATTTCTGGCTGAAAATAAAGAGAAAACTGAAGTGTTGAAGTACAATGTTTAAAATGTGCATCCCCTACAAATTGAAAATCGACAGAAATTTAGTAATTAGAGTTTTAGGCCCTGGAAACAATACAAGGAAAACTAGCAACATATGTGCAAATTCTAGTTGGCCAAGTTTCTGTGATAAATTAAAAGACAAGCGCTATTAATTTGTACAATTCCCAAAAGGCTGAAGAAATCCTTTAACTATTCCAGTGGCATGGTAATTCACTTATGAACACAGGTTTCTAGATTTCTTTCTTTCTTTCTTTTATCCCCTAATTTATAGAAGAGTGCATTATTACTTGGAAAATTTATCAAAAAAATTCTACACAAATTGCAATGTTAATTCAATGCTAAACCATTTTTTTTGCCAACTGAATTCTCAACCTTTTACATTTGTAGCAATATATCATGAATTGCTAACGTGGATGCTACCGTTTTACATGGCATAGCCGGCGCTGACATGAACCATTTTAAAAATTATTTTGATTATTTCTTCCTTTTTTTTGTTTTCTTTATATTTTTTCTTATTATGGCCGACAAGGATACTAGGGCCCTTACCTAGCCTCTCCCAAATCTAGGCGAGGCCAAGCAAGGGCGCTCTAGCCCTTGCCCAAGGCTAGTGAGGGCCTAATGACCCTTGCCAGCCATTTAAAGGGAAAAAAAGAAAAGAAAAATAAAAAATCAGAATTTTTTTTTTAAAATTATATAAAATTGTCCAACCATCGCCAGCCATGCTATGTAGGATCACCGGCATCAACGCTGCAATTTTCATCTAAAATTAGCTAGATGAAATGAAATGGTACAAATACAAAAGGTTTAGAGCTTAATATTGCTATAAATTTAGGATTTTTATTATTATTATAAATTTCCCGTTATTAGTTGTTTGTGTGGCAGGGAACAGTGTTGTCGGACCCCATGTCATATATTCAGTATTCTGACACTTTCATTTGGTGAAAAGCCCATTTTTTGCTTACATCCAACTCAGGAGCAATTCAAATGTGAATGGAGATGAGTGCATTTCATGTGATAGTGTTCATACGCATAAATGCCTCTAGAGATGGTCACAATTCTGTCTGGAGTCATGGAGGCAAGGCCTGGTATGTGTAGACGTTTTTTATTTGCTTTTGAACTTTTGATTGACTAAAGCATCATTGGGCATTGTTGAAAGCCGAAACAAATGGTCATTGTTGCTGCTGAAGCAATCATAGAGATGGGTTCGAGTCCATTATTTGAGCTCGAGGATGGACAGATTCCACTTGTTCCCTAGCCATATTGGCATTTGGCATATCTCTATGACCAACATGATCAAAGTTCAGTTTAAAACAATTAGGAATGGCCAGTTCATGTTATTTTGTTAGGCGACCGTTGTTGCAGAGCACCCTGCGTGGCGTGATATTCAAATCTGCTTAGAACTTTCCTGATGTATATTGTAATCTGCATAAGATCTGCTCTGATGGCGCATTCGGCACTGTTGGAGGATATGTGACACGACAGTAGAGTACCTCTGGAAGCATAGATTTGCAGTCTTAGTACTTCTCCATCTTCTATAAGGGGGTTTGACTTGACAACTACCTGAGCCAAATTCCAAGTCCATCACATTGAGAACATCCTGTTTCTCAAGATGGCCTCCATTGATACTCCAAAATGTCCTAGCCATGTTCGTTCGAATAGCTTACCTTGTGGGGTTGATCCTCTTAGCACGAACATTGAGGAGCAATTAAACAGAATCAAATCATCAAAGGCAACATCCACATCCTCGGACTCCCAAAAGATGGGAATCCTAAAGGATGTCTTCGACTGTGTTGATGATTTGCTTAAGTTGTCTCTTATAGGCTCTTTCAAATGAACACCGACGATGTTCTGTGGAAAAGCTGTTGGATGGATCTCTAGGGCTGTTGGATGTTTGTGGGATGCGAAAGATGCTTTCTCGCAGCGAAGGAATGCATTAAAGAACTCAAGTCGGTTCTCTGGCGAAGAAAAGGAAGAGATTGTTATCTTGCCAAGGAAGTTGAAGCCTACATGAGTACTAAAAAGAAGTGTTGGAAATATGGTGTGTTTTGATGGGTGAATGAGAAATTGTTTCTCAAAAAACATATTTGAGTTGGAAGTGAGAAACACTAATCCCACATTGGAAAGAAAGAAGGCTTTCAAGTGCTTTATATATGATTGCATTCCTTTGGAGTGGTAACATAACAACAAAGTACTATGCTTTGTGCATAGGCGCATGGGGTGCAAATCTTAGGTCTCAACGAAGATTCAACGAGAGGCGCGTACGCATGACCTGTGTACATGAATGCGGACCAGAAAAATGGGTCTCGCGACTAGCCCAATTTTGTATCATGGCTCAATATCTAGCATCGATCTCTTTGCATGCTAAGACGAATTGAAGAACCCCTCTTGTGTTTTCTTTCCCAGTCGAGTGCAAATCCGAAACGTAGCGGCTAGTTAGTGGTTTTAAAACTACTATCGTCTAAACATGTAGTGTCACAACCCAAAACCACAATAATAGGGGGTTGTGATACAGCCGTCCCTTTTTCAAAAGGACCCTTCCTTTTTCCCTTTTTCAAAAGGACCCCCCCTTTTTCAAAAGGATGCAGCCTTAACTTAAGCAGAATTCAATCTGATGACAAATATGTATATCCACTTATACAAGCTCAAGAGGTTCTTTGGTTACAAATATCAGAACTTGCTACTAAACTATAAACAGATATACACACACATTTTTCCAAATGGTAGAAACGTCTAATATCAATTTAAAAGGGCTCACCAAAGCCAAAAACAACTCACGATTTATAATAAAAGCTCTCCAACAAAATGTCCTCCACTAACGATTGTTCACATCCTACGAGCAATTCGCTGAATCTAAAAAACAAAAAGATGAAAGGAATGAGCTAACACAGCTTAGTGAGTAATACATTTCTTTTAAGCAGATCGAACAATCACTATATACCTTTAATACGCAAACAAATACCAATGGTTTAATCCATTGGTTAATCTCAAAAAAACACATATCAATCGTCTATCCATTGACTACTCTCATGCTCAAGGTTTTAACCCTGGTCACGTATAACGTTCGTGTCAAAAGAAAAAAAAGATTTCCTCCTTGGCAAGGTCTTCACTTACGATGCCGGCGGCTCGGCCCATAAGGATATCTTAAATAGCATGCACATACCCACAAACCCATCATCAGGTTCACAGTTATCTCGAGCAGCACAAAATCACAATAACTCAAAATCAATAGCAGAAATATGTCACAAACTGTCTCAACCAAAATAAACATCACCATCAACTCAAAATCAGCAACACGAAGTAATCACAAACTGTCTTGAATAGATAAAACAACAGTAAATATTTAATCCTATTTTATGCAACAAAAATGCTCTAAACATCGCTTTTACTTTCCTTTCAAAAGAATAAATCACATTAGAAACTCATATTATACATTCTCAGAAAAACATGAGTATTTACAAGTCAAAGAAGAAATAATATCACTCACCAGAAGAAGGCAAAAGTAAAATGTAACGGTTACTTGAGCCGACGCATCTGAATTCCTATTCAAAAGTACGAAAAAGTAGATAAAAAACAAGTAATATGACACTTTAATTGACGGTTTAACTAATTTACACATATTTAACGATAAAACGACAACTACACATAAACGGAAGCTCGTCTATAGTGGATTTCCTTTGCTGTTCACAGTGGACAACTCGTGTTGCAGAATGGATAAGGCCATAACTCGCTCCACCGCTTTGTTTCAAGCCGTCTTATAGTACAAACGAGGCTTATTCGACGCACTACAAAAGTCCTAATATGATCAACCTCAAACAATGATAAAAAAAATAAAGATATCAGCTTTTGAAGTATGCTGTTCGCGCGCATACTGTGGCAACTAGAAACTAAAAACTTGTTTCAGGCAAACTAGAGCGTCAAATTAAGATCTGTCCAATCCTACGGTTTCACAACGTCCTAAATTTTTATCATCATGCAAAAACGTGATATAAAAGCTCATCAAATGAACTCAGCAACTCAAACTCGATCTAGGTCCGAAATTAAGTTTTAACTTTAAAAATTATTTTAATAGGAGGAACGAGGGGTGCGAGTACTTACCAAACATTGCTAATCTATACTGGGATAGCTTGGCGAGACACGTAGATTGAATACGCAAGAATTCCTTTCTTTTTTCGTCTTCTCCTTTCTTTCTTTCTAGACGAAAGAGTAAATGCTGCCTTCTTTGTCTTTTTTTTTTTTTTTGACTTTCAATCTTTTCTTTTCTTTTTTATTATGCGGAACCGGTGGTTCACCACCACTTTTGACCAAGTCAAAAGTTGTGGTCTATAAAAAATGAGCTTTACAGGTAGCATGTGAAGGAGAAGAGGAGGCCAAAGAAATGGCAACCTTGGATTTCGAATTGCTCCCCCTGAAATCAGGAAAAGCCTCCGGTCTCCAAGTGAGCGACACTCTAAAGCGATTGGACGCATTAGAGTCAAGCCTCCACGAAGTCGAGGAGGACTTGGAATGCGTCTTCCGGCACCTCGTGAAAATGAGAGTTTCCCTTCTCAACATTGTAAACCACTAAAGATAATGGACTCACCATAGATGCCAATCTATGGCCGCATCTGTTCTGCATTTTTTTCGCTTGTATGGCACAACATTCATTGTACATGATGGACAATACTAGTTGTGAAAACTCTTCAACAAGAAGTTGATCTACCTTCTCTCTGACTTTTCATTTATCCTATTTCATGTCGAAACTGCTAATCTGCCATTTTCGACCCGAATTTCCGGCTTTATGCGAGCTGAAGTCTGAAGCATGAGGTAGCCCGCCAGAATCAAGGTAAAGCACCTTAATCCTAAAGATCGGCTGTCATGCCCCTGGATTTTTCGCGGAAAAAAAGCACGCAACAGAGCTTCACATTAACATTGACGCACTTCAAAATGGATTAGTGCAGACTTGAAGCGCATCTAATGTGCACCACTAGCACGATTGTCCTTTGAGTCGGTCATCCTATTTGGAGACACTTAATTTTTGAGCTAAGGTTTGACCAAGATAGCAAAGAATATTCAAGGATTGGATCAAAGGGTACAATATACTCATCAAGAGGTTTCCATCGATGCCCTTTTTGTCCAAATTGGATAGTTGGATCTTAATGGACCGGATCGTTAAATCATGACCATAGATTGAGAGATCCAAGGAATTATGTGATATGGACTGATCGATTAACTCATCTCAAGATCAAGTTGGATGCTTTTCAATGTTGCAAAATGACGGTGATCGGATTTTTAGCGAAGGCCATGCCTGACCCTTCGAAAGGCCGTTTCACATTTTTGAAGGGGTATTATGAAACTTCAAAGGGTCTAGAGTTTCTCTTTAATAGGACATTCATTTCATATTTTTCGACGAGGTAAATCATTGCAAAACTTTTTTTCAACTGGCATTCTCGCAAATTCTTGGTGCTAATCATCGTATATTTGGTTTCGTAAGGAAATTGCTGTGAGTTTCAAACTTGAAGATTCTAGCAATCCCAAGAGGGCACGAATTGGAGAAAATCACATAAATGGTACAAGAACTTTAATCAAATATGAAATGTCGTCACGGGTTTTTAATGTGTTTAATATATTCTGTTGACTATTAATGCATATTCAATCTTGTCATTAGACCGTTGGAAAATGTTCAATATCGTCATTCCGTTAATTCAAGTTAATGGAATCTACTAATATGACTTCTGAATTATCCACATTAGATATTTATAATAATCCATTCTATCAAATAATTAACGCAGATGAATAAAGATTGATATGTCTCCTCATCATTGTTTAAAAAATTCAACTCAGCATATAATAATTAACGTCATCGAATAACAGAAAACCGATTGCTTCTCCGGCATCTATGAGATATAACATGACAGACTGATGTGGCAGAACTTTCTTTCCCTATGGAGTTTTTCTTTTTTTTTGGTCGAATTTTTCTCTGGAGTTTAAACATGTATTCTTTAACGAAATTAGATTCTTAATTTAGATTTGAAACTTACAATCGATGACAAAGAAGTGGAAATGGCAACGAAGATCAGATTATTTTTTTCTTGCTTTTTTTATGGATCGGTTTTCAAGCAGGTCACATGCTTTAGAGAATATTTTTATGGAAGCGAAGTATGCATCGATCTCATTCGCAGCCTTGCAAATGCTGCTGGCCCTGCTTTTGAGTCTGGAGTATTCTGAAGCAAGTCACAGAAAATTGATGCATTAGGCAACAAATGCACATCTGCCTCGTTCTATTTTGATGTCAAAGAAAAATAAGCCTTGAACCAGTTCTTAGTTTGTCGATAGTCATCAGATTATATTCAGTTTATAGGATGATCCCGACACTGTAATTTGCAGCACCAATATCTTAACGAAAGTTCGTCTCAGAGTCGCCTAAAGTAGTCCTTATTATCACTGCTAAAGAGATGCCGATAATTAGTCAACCTCATGAATAGATAATGACGACTGATAACTGCTAGTTAGTCTGAAGCTCCAATGCTGTCAAGATTCCATTTGTTTCCCAGCTACATTATCATATGATTTTTTTTTTCCATCTAGATGCTCGACTTCAATTTTGAAATTTGAATGATTTCCATTGCCATCCTTCTGTCTCAGATCATGGAAGCAAGCTGCTCATAGGTGTGTCTATTCAAGCATATTAGTTGTATTCTTTTTTTTTCAGAGCAAGAACCTGGAAGAGACATCGACAGGAGGTTTTTGGGTGTACTCTAAGATGTGTAATGCATAAACTCAGCGATGTAAAGATTCCACTTGTCTCCTAGCTCTATCATGACATGAATATTTTTCTTGCACACATGCTCAAGTTCAGTAGTACATGCTGCATAATAGCATGGTCACCCCTCTATCTGAGAATCTTCATGGCACACTACACGTGTGTACGATTTTTTTTTTAAAGCTTTAGATCACTTATATTGATTCTCATTTTGCAGAGATCGGAAAGCCAGTGGAGGCATTTTCGGGGGGCTGTTGGAAGATCGGCGACATGACAGCTAATCTAAGCCCGCAAGAATGGGACTGTTGAGTGCCTCTTGCTCGGTATAAATACAGAAGGATTTGGTGGCCTGGCTTGAACAGCTCTCTCTCATAGGAAAAATTATCCAGAGAAGTTAGTAAGCTTCCTTCTCTCAAAGATGGCTTCTTCAATCGAGACCTTGAAAATTACTAGCCATTTCCGATCAATCAGCTTGCCTTCTAGGAACCACCCTATCACGACAACCACAGAGGAGCATTTGTCTAGACTCAGATCATTGGAAGCAGCGTCCTCATCTTCATCGGCATCCCAAAGTTTGGCAGAACTCAAGAGCTTGTATGATTGTATCGACAACTTGCTTCAGTTGCCTCTCACTCAACTGGTTCTTTCCAACCTGAGAAGTCCCACTGAAGAGTCGTTGGATGTTTCTCTCAAGCTGCTAGATGCTTGTGGGAACGTGAGAGAAGCTTTCTCACAGATGAAGGAATGTGTCCAGGAGCTCAAGTCTTCTTTCCGAAGAAGGCAAAAAGGAGACTCCATCTTCGCCTTTGAAATAGAAGCATACATCAACGCTAGAAAGAAATTGAACAAAGTCATCACCAAACACTCGAGAAGTTTGAAGAACAAAGGCCCGAAGAAGGGCGCTCATGATGAAGCTACCCTTAGCATACTAAGAGAAGTTGGAGAAATCAGCCATTCTGTATTTGGTTCCCTCTTAGGTTTCCTTGCTATGACAAGTGCAAGCACAAAGCCTCGAGGCTGGTCTCGATTGTCAAAGCTGATGGAAGCTAAACACGTATCTCGTGACAGAGGAGAGGAAACCAATGAAGTACAAGGCTTGGATGTCGCATTGGTCTCCCTCAGATTGAGCAAAGACATCAATAATCACATAGGCAATCTGTCAAAGCGATTAGAGGAACTTGAGCTGAGCATTCAAGAAATTGAGGATGACTTGGAATGCATTTTCAGGTGCCTGGTCAAGTTGAGGGTTTCCCTTCTCAATATTGTTAACCACTAGAAAACTAGTCTCTAGGGATGCCAATTTGACAATGTCATCTATAGTACAATGTCATCTATAATTCTCTCCCAGTACTCCCCATAATGGTTCTGTATCTTGACACAAGTTTTCGGCTTGATAGTGTTGATCTGAATTATCTATGCCACTCAGGAAAAAGAAAATCAATTACTGTCATGATCTGAATTATTAAGTTTTTGGCTTGATAGTGTTGACCTATAGCATGACAAAATAATGTGGCAGAACTTCCTTTACATCTAGAGTTTAAACGTGTATTCTTTAGTGAAATTAGATTCTTCCTTCTAAGCTTTTTCATCTAACTATTATAGATGTGAAACTTACAGTCGATAATGATGAAATTGAAACGGTAACAAAAATTTGATTTTTCTTTTTATATTTGGCTGCAGATCGGTTTTTAAGTAGGTCGCATGAGTTAGAAAATACATTTATGGAAGACTAGTATGCGTCTGTCTCTTTCTCAGCCGTGCATATGCTGCTGGTCCTGCTTTTGAGTCTGCAGAATTGTAGACCAAAGTCACAGAAAATTGCTGGATTAGGCAACATATGCATCTGTGCAACTTGTGGCCCTCAAAAGCTAAAGGTAGGCACATTAACAATTGAGAACCCCAGCTTCTTGCTGAAATTTCATCTCTGAGTCGCCTAAACTAGTCCTTGTTATCACTTTTGAAGAGACGCTGATAATTAGTCAGCCTCACGAATAGATAATGATAACAGACAACTACTAGCTGGTTAGAAGCTGCAATGCTGTAAAGATTCCCATTTTTCCCAAGCTCCATTATCTCTTGAATTTTCGCCATCCACATGCTCATCTTTAATTTTGAAGCATGCATGATTTCCAGCGCCCTCGTCCTGTCTGGGATCTTGGAAGCAAGCTGCACGTATATGTGATTATTTACAGCACATTAAATCTTTTTTTTTTTTTTTTTGCAGACCAGGAACCGGGAACCGGAAGGAGACAGTGACAGGAGGTTTTCGGATAGACTACACGATGTAAAGATACAACTTGTCTCTTAGCTTTACCATCACATGTATATTCTCTAGCCCACATGCTCAAGTTCGGCAACTAATGGCGCATAATAGCATGGTCGCCCCTCTGTCTGAGAATCTTCAGGGCACACTAGATCGTTTCGTGTAAATTGGAAAACTGGCGGAGGCATTGTCGGGAGGCTGTTGGACGATCCTTGATGTGACAGCTAATGTGAGCCCGCAAGAATGGGATTGTTGAGTGCCTCTTGCTCAGTATAGATATACAAGAATTTGGGTGGCCTGGCTTGAACAAATCTCTCTTATACGAAAAATTACATCCGGAGATGTTAATAAGCTTCCTTCTCTTAAAGATGGCTTCATCAATTGAGACCTCCAAATTTAGCAGCCATTTTCGGTCAATCAGCTTCACTTCTAGGGGCCACCCTCTCCTGGCAACGGTAGAGGAGCATTTGTCTAGGCTTAGATCATCAGAAGTGGCATCCTTGTCCTCGTCGGCATCCAAAAAATTGGGAGAACTCAAGAGCTTGTATGATTGCATCGGTGACTTGCTTCAGTTGCCTCACGCTCAACAGGCTCTTTCTTGCCTGAGAAGTCCCGCTGAAGAGCCGTTGGATGGTTCTCTCAGGCCGTTGGATGTTTGTGGGAATGTGAGAGAAGCTTTCTTACAGATGATGGACTGTATGCAGGAACTCGTCTCTTTCCGGAGAAGCAGAAGAGGAGATTCCAGTTTCACCTATGACATAGAAGCATGCACCAATTCTAGAAAGAAGTTGAACAAAGTCATCACCAAGTGCTTGAGAGGCTAGAAAAAGAAAGGCCCGAAGAAGGGCTTTAACAATGAAGCTACCCTTGGCATACTAAGAGAAGCTGGTCAAACCAACCTTTCAGTATTCGGGTGCCTCCTAGGTTTCCTTGCTCTGACAAGGGCTAGCACAAAGCCTGGTCTCAAGTGTTGAAACTGCTGGAGGCTAAACGTGGATCATGTCATCGAGGAGAGGAAATGAATGAAGGGCAAAGCTTGGATCCTGCGTTGCTCTCCCTCAGATCTAGCAAAGGCATCAATAATCAAGTAGGCCATCTGTCAAAGCGATTGGAGGCAGTAGAGTCGAGCATTCAAGAAGTTGAGGAGGAATTAGATTGCATTTTCAGGCACCTAGTGAAATTGAGGGTTTCCCTTCTAAACATTTTTAACCACTAGAGAATCTGGATGCTATTTGACAATGGCATCTTTAGTAGAGCTTTTGTGACTTGTATAATCCGGCATTGTGCAACAGGAGATGTGCAATCAGTACATACATCAAGAGCTTTAGGACTAAACATCTATCCTAATTCACACTCCCTGCACTTGGCATAATGGTTCTGTTTCTTGACAGTTTTCAGTCTGACAGTACTAAACTGAAAGTAAAAGAACCTAAGCACAAGACATCTTAAGACTTCATCTCTCGTGTTGTGACTTCTTTCTTCTTTTATGAAGATATTACTTACTTGAAATTAACAAAACGGTGTACCTAATCCGGGCTATAGTGACTTGGTTAGTATAATGAAAGGCATCTCATGCATGTGGACCTACAACAAATGTTTCTTGGGTCAGTTATTTTAATCTTCTTGATAATGCTACTCTAGCTCGAGAAAATGAATGGGTGTTCATCGTTTTTGAAGTTTGGAAAATAACAAAAAACTAGGTGATCCTCCAGCATCTATGAGCCATAGCATGACAGACTGATGCGGCAGAACCTTTTTTTTCCACTGGGTTTAAACATATATTCTTTAGTGAAAGTAGATTCTTCCCTTTTCAGATTTTGCCATCTAAATGAAAAACTTAGGTGCCGACCTTACAATGGGTAACAATCAAATGAGAACAGCAGCAAAGATCAGATTGTTGTATTTGGTACTTATCAGTTTTAAGCAAATTACTTGCTTCAGAAAGGACTTTTAAGGAAGCATAGTATGCGTCAGTCATTGTGTCCAACCCGATAATGCTACTTCAGCTCAGTTAGTCATAATAAAGTGCGGTCAATATAATTAATTTTCTCTAAGAATTTAACGTGTAAATTAGCCGCTTGCTTGGTTACTGAATTTAAACTGTAGATATTTGATTTGCTTTTGAATTTTTGATTGATTAAAACATCACTGGCCATTGATGAAAAACCAAAAGATTGGGTCGTTGCTGCTGCTGAAGCAATCATTGAGATCGGTTCGAGCCTATTATTTGAGCTTGAGGATGGAAAGAATCCACCCGTTCCCTAGCCGTATTGGCATTTAGCATATCACTGTGACCCACATGATCAAGTTCAGTCTAAAACAACTAGTAATGGCCAGTTCATGTTACTTTGTTAGGCGACCGTTGTTGCAGGAAACCCTGCGTGGCATGATATTTAAATCTGCTTAGAAATTTCCTTATATATTGTAATCGGCATGAGAACCGCCTTGATTGCGCATTCGGCACTGTTGGACGATTTGTGAGATGCCAGTAGAGTAGCTCTGGAAGGGTGGCTTTGCATTCTTAATACTTCTATATCTTCTATATAGACGAGGGTTGAAGGGTGTTTGGCTCCGCAACTAGCTGAGCCACATTCCAATCCATAACAAGTTGAACATCCTGCTTCTCAGGATGGCCTCCATTCATACTTCGAAATGTCCTAGCCATGCTCTCTTGAATAGCTTACCTGGGGGGGGGGGGTTCATCCTCTTAGCATGAACATTGATGCGCAATTAAACAAAATCAAATCATTAGAAGCAACATCCACAGGAGCCCGATACCTTCACCTAAGGAGATTGCCAAGATGGAGCTCAAGTCCAAGTCCATTAGCATATTCAATTGGACTCACATTCACTCAAAAGCTTAAGCCTATAAGTTATGTGCCAACTTGGATATATTAATTGCTTTATACCACATCAATTCTTTGATATGGGATTTCTCTAACACAACTCACACTGTATGTCAATAGCCTCTTACCCAATAGGCTCTTTCGAATGAACACTGAAGAAGTTCTGTGGAAGAGCTATTGGATGGATCTCTGGAGCTGTTGTATGTTTGTGGGAATGCGAAAGGCGCGTTCTTGCAGATGAAGGAATGCATTAAAGAACTCGAGTTGGTTCTCTGATAGAGAAAAAGGAGGAGATTGTTGCCTTGCCAAGGAAATTGAAGCCCACGCAAGTGCTAGAAAGAAGTTGCAAAAAAGCATTTCTTAGTACTTAGTAAATTTGAAGAAGATGGAGAGGAAGAACAGCCTAAACAGGGGGCTCCAACATGGAAGCTACTCTTAGCATGCTAAGACAAGTTGAAGAAATCAGCCTCTCAATATTTGCTTCTCTACTGTGTTTTCTTTCCAATTCGAGTGCATATCGGAAAGGTAGCGGCTGGTCACTGGTTCTGAAACTACTGTTACCTAAACAAGTAGCATGTGAAGGAGAAGAGGACGCCAATGAAATGGCAACCTGGGATTCTGAGCTGCTTTCCCTGAAATCAGTTAAAGGCTTCGGTCTTCAAGTGAGCGACATTCTGAAGTGATAGGATGCGTTAGAGTCGAGCCTTCAGGAAGTCGAAGAGGACTTGGAATGCGTCTTCCGGCATCTCATGACAATGAGAGTTTCCCTTCTCAACATTGTAAACCACTAAAGATAATTGACTCACCATGGATGCCAATATATGGTGGCATATATTCTGCATTTTTGTTACTTGTATGGCACAACATTCATTGTACATGATGGACAATGAATGTGAAAACTCTTCAACAAGAAGTTGATCCCCCCTCTCCCTGACTTTTCATTTATCCTATCTCACGTCGAAATTGCTAATCTGCCATTTTGGATTCAAATTACCGATTTTAAGGGCGCTGAAGTCTGAAGCATGAGGTAGCTCATAAGAATTAAGGGAAAGCACCTCAATCGTAAAGATCGGCTGTCATGTCCCTGGATTTTCTGGGAAAAAGCATGCAAGTGCACCACTAACACAATTGTCCTTTTGAGTTCGTCATTCTATTTGCAGACACTTAATTTTTGAGCTGAGGTTAGACCAAAATTGACAAAAAAAAGTTGCTTCTTTAAATGTTCGACCAATGGGAAAAATAGACTCATCAAGAGCTTTACAACAATTCCCTATTTGTACAAAATTGAATACTTGGATCATAATGATTTTTTTTTTTGTGTTACATATCGGTTTTCAAGCAGGTCACATGCTTCAGAGAATACTTTTATGGAAGCCAAATATGCATTGATCTCATTATCAGACTCGCTTATGCTGTTGGTCGTGCTTTTGAGTCTGGAGCATTCTAGAACAAGTCACAGAAAATTGCTGGATTAGGCAATAAATGCATCTTTGGCTAGTTCTACTTTAATTTCAAGGAAAATTAAGGGTCGAACCAATTCTTAGTTTATCGATAGTCATTAGACTATATTTGATTTCTACAATGATCCCGACACCGTAATTTGCACCCTCAATATTCTTTTAATTGAAAGCGCTGAACAAATGCACATTAACAATGTGGTAGTCCTTGTTATCACTTCTAAATTGATACCAATAATTAGTCAATCTCATGAACAGATGATGATGATAGATAACTACTAGTTAGTTAGAAGCTCCAATGCGGTAAAGATTCCATTTGTTCCCCAGCTACAGTATCACATGATTTCTTTCCATCTACATGCTCGATTTCAATTTTGAAATTTCAATGATTTCCATTGCCATCCTCCTGTCTAAGATCCTGGAAATAAGCTGAGCATAGGTGTGTCTATTCAAAGTATATTAATTTTCCTGAGAGCAAGAACCTGAAAGTGATATTGATAGGAGAGATGTAAAGATTCCACTTGTCTCCTAGCTCTTTCATTACATGAATATTTTTCTAGCCCACATTCTCAATTTCAATAGCCAATGCTGCATAGTAGCCACCCCTCTATTTGAGAATCTTCATGGCAGACTACGTGCGTGTACGTGCTTTTTTTTTTTTATAGCTTTAGATCACTAATATTGATTCTCATTTCACGGAGAATGGAAAGCCAATGGAGGCATTGTTGGGAGGCTGTTGGAAGATCCATAACATGACAGCTAATGCGAGCCTGAGAAGAATGGGATTGTTGAGTGCCCCTTGCTCGGTATATGTATGCAAGGAATTGGGTGGCCTGGCATGAGCAACTCTCCCACAGGAAAAAATTACACCCAGAGAAGTTAATAAGATCCCTTCCCTCAAAGATGGCTTCATAAATTGAGACCTAAAAAATTACTAGGCATTTCCGATCAATCAGCATGCCTTCTAGGAGCCACCCCTCACGACAATTGTAGAGGAGCATTTGTCTAGGCTCAGATCATCGGAAGCGGTGTCCTCGTCCTCATCGGCATCCCAAAGTTTGGGAAAACTCGAGAGCTTGTACGATTGCATCGATGACTTGCTTCAGTTGCCTCTCAACAGGTTCTTTCTGTTAATGGAACGTAATGTTTTATTAATGAAGAGAAAGATGTACATACATATAAAAAAACCCACAAGATCATAATAAACTTGTTATCTTTTAACACTCCCTCTCAAGTTGGAGCATAGATATCAAGTATGCCCAGCTTGTTACAAATATACTCAACCTTACTACTCCCAAGAGATTTGGTGAAAATATCAGCCAGTTGTTCACTAGTCCTAACATAAATAGTAGAAATAACTTTAGCATGAAGCTTCTCACGAACAAGGTGGCAATTAACTTCAATATGCTTGGTACGCTCATAAAATACTGGATTCAAAGCAATATGGACAGCTGCTTGATTATCGCACCATAACACTATTGGTGCAGGACCTTTGAATCTGAGTTCAACTAATAGTTAACGTATTTAGATTAATTCACAAGTAGCTTGAGCCATAGCTTTGTATTTTAATTTTGCACTTGATCTAACCACAACATTTTGTTTCTTACTTTTCCAAGATACCATGTTTTCTCCTACAAAGGTGTAATAACCTGGTGTAGATCTCCTATCCATAGGAGATCCTGCTCAATTAGTATTCGAGAAGGCTTCCACCCTTCTATGACCATGGTCCCTATAAATGAGACCACAACCTACCTTCTTTAACTATCTCAAAATTTTGATTATGGCATCCCAATGTGAGGTACGAGGGAAGACATAAACTGACTCACAACACTCACCGAAAAGGAAATATCAGGTTGAGTGATAGTTAGATAATTTAATTTTTCAATAAGCCTTCGATATTTTTCCGAATCATCTAACAGTTCACCATCATCTGCCATCAATTTCAAGTAAACTTCCATCGGTGTATCCATAGTTTATCTCCTAGCATGCTTATCTCTGTAGGCAAATCCAAAATATACTTTCGCCGTGAGATGTAAATACCTTTCTTAGCTCGTGCCACTTCGATACTTAAGAAATATTTAAGTGACCCCAAGTTCCTTGTATGAAACGAACGTTGCAAATACAATTTCAACTCTTTAATTTCTATAGAATCATCTCTAGTTATGACAATGTCATCCATATAAAATATAAGGAATATCCGACTAGCTCTAAAAATCTGATAAAACATAAAATGATCTCCAGTACATCTACATAGCCCAAATGGAGTACCGCATCAATAAATTTCCTAAACCAGGCTCTAGGAGACTGTTTCAAGCCATATAAAGATTTTTTTAAGTGACGAACATGACTAGACTCCCCATGAGCAACAAACCCTGGTGGTTGCTCTATATTCAATTCTTCCTATAAATCTTTGTGAAGAAAGGCATTCTTAACATCAAGCTGAAATAGAGTCCAACAATTAGAAGCAACCAAAGAAAATAAAAGATGAACAAAGGTAATTTTAGCCACTAAAGAAAGAGTATCACCATAATCAACTCCATAATCTGTGCATACCCTTTAGCAACTAGCCTAGCCTTGACCCAGCAAGGGAATCATCAAGGTTAACCTTGATAGTAAAGACCCACTTACATCCAATAGCTGTCTTCTTGACTAGTAATGGAATAAGATCCTAAGTTTGATTTTGGTCCAATGCTAATAATTCCTCTTCCATAGTTATCCTCCACCCTAAACTAGATAATACTTCAACAGCATTTTTAGGGACAAGATATGTATCAATGGCCATTAGATTAGTCTGACAAGAGATAGATAAACTAGCACATGAGACAAATTGTTCAATAGGGTGTTTAGTGCAACTATGAACACCTTTGCGATGTGCAATAGAAATATCAAGATCGGTATGAGACTGACTTACCTTAGGCTCAAAAGATGAAGAAGATGGGATAGGTTGAGGTATATCTTCAAGAGGACCCACATGCTCATGAGGACATCTAATGTAAACATATTGAACTCGTGGAGGAATAGTTGAAGAGTCCGAACTGGCTGTTGATTCCATAATAACATATTGTCGCGACCCTCTAAAAAAATTTTAAATTTTAAAGGGGTTAACGGATTATTAGGTTAATTAGATTTGACTAACCTAACGCGGACCCTCCCAAGCCCTATCAAATCGCAACTTTAGTTTTTGTTTAAATGATTTTGAAATTTGAAGTCGCCACTAATCGTTCTTGGTAGGTCGATTAGAAACCTAAATAAATTAGCGGGAGAACTAATTTATTCCTGCGAACCAGAGATTATGAGCTTGGGGACTTGGTTACACTAGTTAATTAAAACTAATGCCCTTTCGGTACCTTAATTTCATGGATATCCTAATTTGGTAACTCAGGCTTGGTTTATTCCTAAGGCTATAGTAGGGTATTCTCTTTTGTGTTTTTACTTTTTAAATAGGATGCATGCATGGTATATATTTTTATTTGTTATATTTTTTTTAAGTGTTAAAGATTCCCTGAAGCCAAAAGAGGGAGTGTGTTAACGACTTTTGTGCTGTATTACGACCTACTCATCTTTTGGGTCTGATGATTCAAAAATTAAATTATAGGAAGTACATGACAGTGAATAAACACCTCCAATGGGAGGCCTAGCATTGGCTTGGCTCTTCCCTTTGGGATTTAAGGTACATGTATTTAAGTTGCAGGTATTTAACTAATGTAAGTAAAAACCTCCAATGGGAGGCTAAGCATTGGCTTGGCTCTTCCCTTTGGGATTTAAGGTACAGGTATTTAAGTTGCAGGTATTTAATTACTGTAAGTAAAAACCTCCAATGGGAGGCTAAGCATTGGCTTGGCTCTTCCCTTTGGGATTTAAGGTACATGTATTTAAGTTGCAGGTATTTAACTACTGTAAGTAAAAACCTCCAATGGGAGGCTAAGCATTGGCTTGGCTCTTCCCTTTGGGATTTAAGGTACGGGTATTTAAGTTGCAGATATTTAACTACTGTAAGTAAAAACCTCCAATGGGAGGCTAAGCATTGGCTTGGCTCTTCCCTTTGGGATTTATGGTACAGGTATTTAAATTGCGGATGGACTTTGTCCTCTCCATTCTGGGGTATGAATTCTTTAAAATGAAATACAATGAATTGATTCAACAATTTGAAATTTGTGCGCGCTTGAGGACTCCTCCAAGCCGATTTTGTGCTTCCATAAGGTTGACCATTGATATAGAGCTGCGGCTTCCTGACATAAAATAGAGTGAAGTGTCAGTATACAAAATATGTGCTAATCTGCACTTAAAACCAGTAGAGTGGAAAGAGTACTTATCTCCCGTTTTTTTGGGAGGGATTTCTATAATTGATTTTCGCTCTCTATGTTCCCAATATAGAGAGTTTCTTTTGAATTAAGAGGGACTTTTAGTCACAGATCAGTTGAGAAATCGGTGGACAGCTTAGGAGCTTCTGGCCGATTTTTGCATCTCTACGAGATTTTTGCTGTTGACATAGAGATATCCTTCTCCTGACATAAAATATGGGAAAAAATGAGATATGGAGAAAGTGTATACAATTTGTGCTAATTTGCGAGTAAAACCATAAATAAATGAATAAATAAAAACACTTAGCTCGAATTTGCTTGCTCGTTGACGAGGATGAACTCTTAATTTATATTGATCGATGAAGGAATTTGTGATGATAACCCCTAGCTTTAAACTCCCATCATCTTCAAAATTCTCTCTCTTTTGGTATTTTCTTTCTCTTAAATTTTTCTTCAATCTCCAAAAACTCTCTCAAACATCCAAAATTTTCTCCCCAAATTTTTTTTTCTCAAGCTCACTTCTTCCTCCTTTTATAATCTACTCACTTATCTTCCATTCTAATTTTTCCACTAACTCTATCTCCCATTCTAATTTCTCCACTAACTCTTTTTCATTTTCATCTTCTATTCTCCATCTCTATCTGACATTCTAATCTCTCCACTAACTCTTATTCATCTTCATCTTCCCTTCTCCATATTTATCTCCCATTCTAAATTCTCCACTAACTCTTCTTCATCTCCATCTTCCCTTCTATTCTTATCTTATTTTCTCCAACCATTCTTCTCCATCTCCTCTTCTCCATCTTCCCTTCTCTATTCTAATTTATCCACTAACTCTTTTTTTTGTTATTTGCAAAATAATCCCTCAAGAGTTAGGTATTTGCACTCTAGTTCCTGAATTTTAAGTATTTACAATTTAGT
The DNA here is from genome assembly GCA_016432845.1 of Psidium guajava. Lineage (NCBI taxonomy): Eukaryota > Viridiplantae > Streptophyta > Magnoliopsida > Myrtales > Myrtaceae > Psidium > Psidium guajava. The sequence goes on from CM028226.1 coordinate 37,851,181, forward strand.
CCCTGAAAAAATATTTCTTTAAGTCCAAATCTCCTCACAATTTTTGACATACATTCCCTATACTTAGTCAAAATTCACCACATGTCAAATTTAAGCTCATTTCTTGCCACTGAAAATAATGCAGAATTTAATTAAAGCCCTTTTGCACAATTGAGTCATTCTGGGTATAATTTGGGCTAATATAAAAAATTTGAAATATTAAAGAACAATGTCACAACTTCTAAAAGTGAAAAAAATGAAAATAAATTGACTGAAATTGAATTTTTTAGGCCCGGTTCGAGATTATACTCGTGAAGGAATACACGACCCCGAATTGGATTTTTTAAATTTGTGATGGCCAACATGAAAAGGGATTTAAAATAAAAATATTGACTATTTTTATATACTTTTGTGGCCTCAAATGCTATTATTTATTAAATATTCTCATAATTTCTAAAATATATAAACAATATATATAAATACAAAAAATTATTTTTTGTTCGAAAATAGTTGCCTAAGCTTGGCCAAGGCTCCAAACTTGATTTTTCAATTTTCTCATTTTTCTTAATTTTTTGTTTTATGAATTTTCGAAAATAAAAATACCGAAAAATATCGAAAATATGAAAAATTATTTTTTGGTCAAAATTGGTTCCCTAAGCTTGGCTAAGATTCCCAAAGTTGATTTTTCAATTTTATGAATTTTTATGGATTTTCTATTAATTTTTGAAAATAAATAAATAAAAAATGCGTAAAAATACTGAAAATATGAAAAATCGTTTTTTGGTCAAAATTGGTTCCCTAGGCTTGGCTAAGGTCGCCAAAGTTGATTTTTCAATTTTATGAATTTTTATGAATTTTTTATTACTTTAGTAATAGAAAAAATGATTAAAAATCAGGTGTCAATAGCTGCTCCTCTTTGAAAGGAAGCTCGGTAGAGGTTCATTTCAAAGACGAGATGACACCTGAATTCTAATCGTCTCAATACAAGCAAATAAAAAGAGTCTTGAAATGAATGTTCCACTGAAAATTAAATGAGAATCTAAGGATTCGTTATTTAAAAAAACTTTAGGGTGGTTGAACTTGAACCCGTATGGTGGATCAACCCATGGTAGATTCCTAATAAAAGGATTCTACTGATTAAAAATTGAATAAAAATTTGACCCGTATGGTGGGTCGTACCATGGTAGATTCCTAATAAAAGTATTCTACTGATTAAATTTTGATTGAGATTTGACCCATATGGTAGGTCACCCCATGGAGATACCTGTAAGAAGGACTTGGTGCTTATAGAAAGGACTTGGTGCCTGTAAAAAAGACTTGTGCCTGTAAAAAGGACTTAATGCCGGTAAAAAGGACTTAATTTGCTTGTAAGAAGGACTTGATTTGCTTGTAAAAAGAACTTAATTTGCCTGTAAGAAGGACTTGATTTGTCTGTAAGAAGGACTTACTTTGCCTGTAAGAAGGACTTTGTTTGCCTTTAAGAAGGACTTTATGCCTGTAAGAAGGACTTGATTTGCCTGTAAGAAGGACTTTGTGCCTGTAAGAAGGACTTTGTGCGTGTAAGAAGGACTTGATTTGCCCGTAAGAAGGACTTTGTGCCTGTAAGAAGGACTTGGTTTGCCTGTAAGAAGGACTTGGTTTGCCTGTAAGAAGGACTTAGTTTGCTTGTAAGAAGGACTTGATTTGCCTGTAAGAAGGACTTTATGCCTGTAAGAAAGACTTGATTTGCCTGTAAGAAGGACTTTGTACCTGTAAGAAGGACTTGATTTGCCTGTAAGAAGGATTTGCTTTGCATGTAGGAAGGACTTTGTTTGCCTGTAAGCAAGACTTGATTTGCCTGTAAGAAGGACTTAGTTTGCCTGTAAGAAGGGCTTGGTGTACCTCAAAGGGTGCCATTCTGAAATCTGGGGAGACTAGGAATCCTGCAGAAGCTCAAACCCAAATTATATTCTCCGGTCGCTTTAGGAGTAAACCAAAGAAGTAGAGATCAAAAGGTCTCGAACATTTCTATCTTTGAGACAAATCATGCTTTATTGAAGAAGGTGGATACCTGTATGTACCGCAATGGATTCGGGTACCCCAACAATAGTCAGAATTCATTCTCTTGAAAGGTTCAAGTTGAAGATATATTTACCTGAGAATTTGAAAGAAATGTCTAGTGGCTTCTCGACAACCAAGCTTGTTCATTCAATAATCGCCGAATGAATTTCAAGGCTTTGCAAGGTAACTCAAACATAGGGAATGTGTTGCCAATTCTGTTTAAGGAGGTTCTCATAGTATGAACGCCTCGAATGTAATCTGAATGGGACACTTCAGTCTGAAAGAGCTTTCTCTCACTTTGGGGAAGGCTCTGGTATGTGGGAGGATTGAACAAATTAGGAAGCCCACTCCTTATGTCGAGGAGCAGTTTGTCTCAAGCTTTGCCCCTACGCGATGAAGTTTGTGAGTGAGGGAGCATTTTGGCTTGTTTAATGACAACGACCGCCATGGTTTAGCGGTTAAATGCCCCTGCAAAAAGCAAAGAAATTATTCTTGAAATCAAACGAGATAAGGAATACATATTTGCTTCTTCGCTTCAGAGCTTGCGATCAATTTGCCCCATTTTTCACAAGAATAGATCTTGTCAGATGATCACAATTTTCTTTTGGATTTGTCTCCTCCAACATGTTAAATGTTAGTATAAATATTTCCTGTAAAAAGAAAAGGAGACATGTTAGCCAGTATTAAAAGGGATAAATTGGAAACGATACTGATTTACCCTTCATCTTGAATGTCTTACACGAGACTTTTACCAGTTTTGCTGGATTGAATTTTCCTCGACTTTTGTTGGGCGCCTCACCATTATGGCAAGACTATGGTAAAATACTGACTTTGATATTACTCGTCGAGTATTCCTGTTTGTAAAAAAGAAATGTACAAAAAGTTGTTTCATTTATTTATAATACATACAACATTCCCCACCCTTGGGGATCGAACTCGGGATATTTCGGACCTACTATCATCCCCCATACCATTTGGTCCATTGGACCGTAGGTGTCCATGGGGCTATCCTTCCAAAGGTTAATCCTTGGGGATAGAGCAGCCCTGTTGTATCACCTTGAACCATGTTACGGTATTTCTGGAGGTAATTTGCAATCCCTGTTAAAAATGGAATAAGACAATTCAAGACTTGAGATGATTATGTGCAAATTAGAACGATATAGAATTATCCATTTCTGAGATTGTTCGCGTCTTTCGCTTGTACTTTACTTTGTCCAAAGCTGTCCATCCCGTGATAATGCCCATGAGTTGATTTGCCTCCAAATTTTGTTCAACTTGTATTCGGATATGATTGCGTTCTCGGGTCAATTTGCAATTTCCTGAGAATAGAAGGGATTAAATTAAAAACCCAAGTAATTCGAGGGTAACTTGAAACGACACGGATTTACCCTTCAGATTTACGCGGATTTCTTCTCGATATTAATTTTTCCGAGTTTGGTGCGGTTAATGGCTCCGAGCATTTAATAGAGGGAAAGGGAAATGATTACTTCTAGCTTGTGCATTAATTTTGGACGTCGATAAAAGTCGAGAACGTGGAATGAAATTAAGCAGATGTATTCGTCCAGGTTTGATCATTTTCCCTTTGCAAGCTCTTGAATGATCAGCTAGCGTTGTTCCGGATCAGGTACGTGTCGACCGTGTTGCAGGTCCCATGATCACTAGTTTTGAAATACAGGATCCGTATGTACATTAAAGCCCTGGTGCTTCATCAGCATCAAACTGCCTGATCATGGCGGCGAGTTCGTCGCCAATGCCACTTGCCTAGTGATGATACCTCACCTCCTCCTCAAAAGGCATCCATGCTAGTCCCATAGTCTCGGTCTTTTCGTACCTTACTCCAACAGAACTTGATCCTGCTATGAACTAATCTAACTCACCTCTTAAACGTGCATTTTCGATCCTCAGATAATGCATTTCATCGAGGGTGAGGAGAGTATTGCAGTTGGGGCAGGTGGCGGAGTCAAAAACCTCTTTATATATCTTGTTCTCCGCTCGGAGGTTTTCATTTTCAACTCTTAGAAACTCGGCTTCGTTGTGCTCATGACGAGTCTTCATTCGGGTTCGTCTATTTTGAAACCAGAACTTGATTTGCGAAGGTTCAAGTCCTAGCTCTTGACTCAGTTTCATTTTCTGTTTGCCATCTGGCATAGGGCACGTTTTGAAGAAATCTTCAAGTTTTCGTACTTACTCCTCAGTATGGCAACGATAACGCTTCTTTTAACCTTTACCGTTGTTGTCCTTGTCCTTACTGGGCTTTTGGACGTCGTCGGTGGAAGGGCCGGGCTCCATAGGCTCGATCCCAAACATGGCTTCGAACTCTTCCTCTCCTATATTCAGCAAGTAACGATAAATTTCAAGTGTGTTGGGTTGAGACATCTTTGATTTGGTTAACGATTTCTCAAAGTTTGATATCTCTTCTTGTATTTTCACTCTCTGGATTTTTCTGGAGACTGCGTATGCTTTAAGAGTCTCTCTTTCGAGCACGAATGAGAATTATCAAGAAGATGCCTCCTTTAAAATTAGACGTTGGTTTAGCAATTGTATTGCCTCTCTCGAGTGTTCTGGCTTTCTCGATTTTCTTTTCATTGTATCTCTCGCCCAGCTCGTCTCCTTCTATCTTTCCGTAGAAGAGGGCCCCTTGTTGCTGTCTCCACCGTCAATTTTTTGGCGAGTTCTTCAATAAAGACGAGTCGTATCTCTTTTCTGCCGAAAATGTATTTGTCTCCCACTCAGCTTATTTTTTATCCTTTCTTTTCAAAGTAGTGGCGTCCCATCCAGCTTTTCCGTAGAGACGTCGGATTTGCTTGGCTTAAGATTGGAGACGAGTAGCGGAGGTGACACTGATAGGGAATGGTAGACAGGAAAATCTGGCCAGTAAAGACTTCCCCTGCAAAAATGAAAGAGAATATGGTAGTATATGTTCTTTATATTCTAGAAAAATTGGAACGATACTGTTTTGCCTTTGTGTGTACTTCCATTGAATTTGAATTGAGGAAGTTCCTTCATTTAGATTGGATTGAATTGTATGTCCCGAGTTGCCCCTCACTTTGAGCTTGCCACATAAGTGCTTTGCTTAGTTGGGCTTTGTTTTCTTTCGGGTTGCCTTGGACCATCATCATTTCCCATGCCATCGGGTCCGTGGACCGAAGGGCTCCTTTAATTTGAAGGTTACCTTCAAGGTGAATGAGTCCTATCACATTCCATTGGGTCATTTCATTTTACGACACTCTTGAGGCACTTTGAAATCCCTTGGGTGAGAATGGAACAAATCCAATTTAGCATTTTGGAACGATTGAGGGTAAATTGGAACGACACACAATTACCCGTCTTCGAGCTCGCCTGGATTGAGGCCATTTAACATTTCTCATTATGGCAGTCAGTGACGTTGCCACAAATTGATCCGCCCTAAATCTAGCATAAAAAGGGATTCACGCATTTGATGAGATAAAAAAAAATTACCCCATTGTCCCTGAATTAAATCTAGACACCTAGAAAGCTGGAAAATATCATACGCAGGGGAATTAAGCATGAAATGAAAGATGCACTTATTCAAGGTCAGTTCTGCCTCTCCTACGGCTCTTCGATAGTCAGCTAGTCTCGTGATGGTTCGGGTGTGGATGATCGATGTTTGAGAGTCCCTACTCACTGGCTCCTGATCGCGGCTTCGGACGTCTGTCAACCCTAAACTGGTTGACCAGGGCAGTAAGCTCATCATCTGGGTAATCTCTTGAACCTTCCAGCAATTGATACTCGAATTGGGCATTGTTGTTGGCAAATGCTGGCGGTAGGTTTCTCATTCTGTCTTCGCCATGAGAAATTTGACTTCTTGTGCTGGAGCCTTCATCATTACTTGAGAAAGTGTGGGGATCACCAACTGTCCTGCTGCTAAAAACTCCTTCCATTCGAGGATTAGAGAAGTGGAAGTTCATGGGATGAATTCTAGCAACAGGTTGGTGCTCAGACCAAGGAATCTGAATACACTGCCCATGCGGTTTATACTTTTGAAGAGCATTAGGGTGATTCTGGGTGATACTTTTATTAACGCCTGGGGGATTGATGGCACGGCTACTGGTTTGGTTGATGATGGGAAGTGGCTCGCCCCATTCTAACATGTGGAACTTATGGTGGCGAGGAGACTTGACGTTCAGGCTTGGATCAGTCCCGCCTTGGTTTTCTTGATTCTGAGCTGCATTGTGTTCTCTCACCCTTTTTCTGTACTTCTGAAGATGACTCGAAACATTTCCTTTAGTGAGCCCCTCTACCTTCATAATTTCTAGTATATGTTGCGGCCGTGCCGAATCGATTCCTAGCTGCTGAACTGCATTAACAAACATACGATGCAGCTCGGGAGACCAACTCATCTTCTTTTTCCAGTTGCTTGGAACAATATTGAAGGCTTGATGATTGTTCTCTTGGTCGTGCAATTGCTTCCTCACCACGTGCTGCCATATGTTTTGAAGCATCTGAACCCTAACTGGTTTCGTTACGACGTCTTGGGCCCCGTGTAAGACAGCCTTCATTATGGCTTGCTGATCATTGCTTGCCGATATTACGACGACTGGCATGTTTAATTCAGAATTGATGAATTTCAAGAGAGTGAAAACATCCATGTCAATCCCTATCATTGCGGTGAGGATGATATCAAACTGATCACTACTCCTCCTTAATACTTCTAAGGCCTCTGTCGCTTTTACTTGAGCTAAAACCTTATACCGGCATTTTCTCAATACGGTAATAAGGATTGACAGAGAGACTGGATTACCGTCAATGGCCATGACCAATAGACCCTCAGGGTAAGGAACTTCATCAACTTTGACTAGGGTTGAACATGCGCCCGTTTCCCTAATGCTCGACATATTTCTGGATTTAGGACTGCCGACTCGAGACCGCCTCAGGATGTCTTCTTGGACTTGAGGGATCACGGGATCGTCGATGGCTTCTCGTAACAGGCTTTGAAAGCCGATGCTTTGATGGTGAAGGTTTTGAATTCCTCTCCCACGAGAACTCCTTCCTCTCTATCTTTCTCCTAGAGTCTTCTTGGACAAGTTCTCTCTCTGGCAATAGCAACGACTTCTCTCTTCACGGGCAGCGCTATTAGATTTTCAGAGGGAGAAAATCTTACATTCAACTTCTGATCAAAGGATAAATCCTTGTTTCTCGCTCAGTTTGTCTTCTTCTTTCTTTTCGTGATAGAGGGCCCCTGTCAAGATCTCCACTGTCGATTTACTGGCGAGTCCTCCAATGAAGACAAGTCGTATCTCCTTTTCGCTAACGTTTGCCGTGTCTTCTACTCAGCTCATCTTTCCGTGTTCTTTTTCAAAGTGGCGGTGTCTCGTCAAACTTTCTGCGGAGATTTTGGACTCGCTTGGCTCGAGGTCACTATCTGATGGGAATTCGAGCCAACGAGGGTAGTGCGAATAGAGAATGGTGTTGACACCTGATTTTTAATCATCTTTTCTCTTTTAAAAATTTTCAGTATTTTTCGGCATTTTTATTTTTTGAAAAATCCATAAAAATTCATAAAATTGAAAAATTAACTTTGGGGACCTTGGCCAAGCCTATAGAACTAATTTTGACCAAAAAATGATTTTTCATATTTTCAGTATTTTTTAGTATTTTTATTTTCGAAAATTCATGAAAAATAAAGAAAAATTGAGAAAATTACAAAATCAACTTTGGAAGCCTTAGCCAAGCCAAAGCAACCATTTTTGAACAAAAAATAAATTTTCATATTATATATATTTAATTTTTAAAAAATAAAAATAAAAATAAAAAATAATACAAAAATACTTGAAAATTTTGGAAAAATAACATTTGAGGCCAAAAAAAAAATACACAAAGATAGTTAATATTTTTATTTTAAATCTATTTTCATATTGGCCACCGCAAATTCAGAAAAATCCAATTCGAGTCACGTGTTCCTTCACGAGTATAATCTCAAATCGTGCCTAAAAAAATTTAATTTAAGTCAACTTATTTTTAATTTTCACTTTTTATGAGTTGTGACATTGTCTTCTAATATTTTAAATTTTCATCTTAGCTCAATTATACCCAGAATGACTCAATTTTGCAAAAGGGTTTTAATTAAATTCTGAATTATTTTCAGCGGCAAGAAATGAGCTTAAATTTGACATGTGGTAAATTTTGGTGTGTCAAAAATTGTGAAGAGATTTGGACTTAAAGAAATATATTTTTTCATGGACTAAATTGCAAATACTTAAAATCTCAAGGACTAGGATGCAAATACCTAACACTTGAGGGATTATTTTGTAAATAACAAAAAAAAGAGTTGGTGGAAAAATTAGAATAGAGAAGGGAAGATGGAGAAGAGGAGATAGAGAAGGGAAGATAGAGAAGAGGAGATAGAGAAGGGAAGTTGAAGAAGAGGAGATGGAGAAGAGAAGATGAAGAAAATAAGATAAGAGTAGAGAAGGGAAGATGAGATGAAGAAGAGTTAGTGGAAAAATGGAAGATGGATGAGTAGATTATAAAAGGAGGAAGAAGTGAGCTTGGGAGAGGGATTTTTTTTTTGAGAGAAAATCTTGGATGCTTGAGAGAATTTTGAGAGATTGAAAGAAATTAGAGAGAAAGAAAAAAAATAAAAAAAAAAGAGAGAGAATCCTTTTTTCCAAAAGAGAGTCTTGAAGATGGTGAGAGTTTAAATCTAGGTGTTACCATCACCAATTCCTCTACCGATCAACGCAAGTCACAAGTTCATCTCCATCGTTCGAGCCGCAATCTTGATCTATAAGGTGACACGAGATCCGAATTCGGCTATCAAATCTGTTAAATCAGGTAACGATCCTAACTATTAAAATCTTCGAGAATTTCCTTGCCCAAATAAATTAATTTAAATTTCGATTATGTCATGTCATACTCATATGTTTCCATATCTTCATGTCGCATTCATACTATAAATTCCTGCAATTTAATTCTTGCACCATAAATCCCAAAGGGAAGAGCCAAGCCAATGCTTAGCCTCCCATTGGAGATTTTTATTTACAGTAGTTAAATATCTGCAACTTAAATACCTGTACCTTAAATCCCAAAGGGAAGAGCCAAGCCAATGCTTAGCCTCCCATTGGAGGTTTTTACTTACAGTAGTTAAATACCTGCAACTTAAATACCCGTACCTTAAATCCCAAAGGGAAGAGCCAAGCCAATGCTTAGCCTCCCATTGGAGGTTTTTACTTACAGTAGTTAAATACCTGCAACTTAAATACATGTACCTTAAATCCCAAAGGGAAGAGCCAAGCCAATGCTTAGCCTCCCATTGGAGGTTTTTACTTACAGTAGTTTAAATACCTGCAGCTTAAATACATGTACCTTAAATCCCAAAGGGAAGAGCCAAGCCAATGCTAGGCCTCCCATTGGAGGTGTTTATTCACTGTCATGTACTTCTTATAATTTAATTTTTGAATCATCAGACCCAAAAGATGAGTAGGTTGTAATACTACACAGAAGTCGTTAACACACTCCCTCTTTCGGCTTCAGGAAATCTTTAACACTTAAAAAATATAACAAATAAAAATATATACCATCCATGCATCCTATTTAAAAAGTGAAAACACAAAAGAGAATACCCTACTACAGCCTTAGGAATAAACCAAGCCTGAGTTGCCGAATTAGGATATCCATGAAATTAAGGTACCGAAAGGGCATTAGTTTTAATTAACTTGTGTAACCAAGTCCCCGAGCTCATAATCTCTGGTTCACAGGAATAAATTAGTTCTCCCGCTAATTTATTTAGGTTCCTAATCAACCTACCAAGAATGATTAGTTGCGACTCCAAATTTCAAAATCATTTAAAATAAAAATCCAAAGTCACGATTCGGTAGGGCTTGGGAGGGTCCGCGTTAGGTTAGTCAAATCTAATTAACCTAATAATCCGTTAACCCTTTAAAATAATTTTTTTTAGAGGGTCGCGACAGACTAGCGACTTCACTGGGGACTGAGATTTTTAAATTTTTCGAAAAAAGATACCAATTGGAATACTTAAATTTTTTCGAAATTTTAAAAGTCTTAGTGGACTTAGGCCAATGAAAATTTCATGGATATCTCGCTTCTGGCGATCTTGCTTGGGACTCATTCTATAGGTGTTATATGTTTTTGCAGGATAGGAGTTATAAGGGGTGGAGTGTTTGGCTAACCCATTTGTTTTGCAGGCTCGGTGTTGGGATTATGTTTAATTTCGCACATTTTTAGAAGCGCTGTTTTAATATCAATTGTTGTGCATGTCTTGCATATTCTAAGGATCACAACACCTGCACACACAAGCGTCTAAACCCAAGTCGCGAAATGTTTCCTAGGTAACCATAGATAGGGATCGAATATGCAAAGCTCTTGCGTCGATTGCGCTTGGGTTGACCATATTTTATCCCGCTCATTATCTGAATTGACAATTCTTCCCATTGTGATTTGATTGCGCGGAGGGTAAGGTTGTCAATTCAGATAGTGGGGGCCTTTTAGGTCCATACCCTTGTCTTTTTTTTTTTATTTTCTAGAGTCTACTCCTCACTCGTCTCATGCGCATGTGAGTTGGACGGTTGATATATCTAAAACAAAGAAGGTTTGGTTAGTGAGGTTTTCTTACCTTGAACTTGTAATTAGTTCTGCATATTTTAAATGCTGTATATCATGCATCACATCATAGGAAAACCATCTATCTTATAATCTGACTTGGGGCACCCTTAGTAGTTGCCACACCCATCTACCTTAGGTCTTTAATCCAAAATTTCAAATGATGTATTTTCGCATCCTCCCTCGTCCCCTCTAGACTTGATGTATTAAGGATCTTTTGAGATGTATATGTACATTTTTCAATTTGTTTTGAGGTTTTATGTAGATTGGTGTGGCAACAACTTTCATTCCAATCATTGAGCGATTCTAGCCAATTGCATAATTTCCTTCGAAAGAAATCTGGGTTAAAACTCCCTAATTGACTTTTTTGGTTAAATAGGAGTTTTTAACCCTTATTTCACCAATAGAAAATATGGAATCGGGCTAGTACATTTGCATCGCATACCCATTCATTTTGCATTATAACCCGTGGTAATTAAAGTCATCCCAGTCCCACGCAAGGAGCTCACGGCATGGTGGAACCGCCTCAACCCGGACAACCAAGCCTACATCAAAGAACGCTTAGGGCATTTAGTGGATCTCATCAAGGTGGATTACCAACCCGCTCTCATTAAGGTATTGGCGAAGTTTTGGGATTCAAAGACTCTAACTTTCGACTTCCGAGGACTGGAGATTACACCCACCCTGGAGGAGTATACGGCCATCATTGGAGTGAAATTTGATGACCATATTGTACAGCCACTATTGGGGAAGGATTCTACCATAGCTTTATCCAAATTCCTTCACCTAAAAATCACCGAGATCGAGAAAATTCTCAAATCTAACTCTGGTAAGTTTACCCTCTCATTCCTCTATAACAATTACTCATCACTCCCAATCGAAGCTGGTCTTAAACCGGCTAGAATCTTAATTCTGGCTTTTTTCGCTTTCGTCTTATTCCCTACTTCTGGGACCACATTCGATCCTTCCATAGTTCATGTCGCCAAACAAGCATGTTATCGCTGGAACTACTCCTACATGATTTTAGCCGAGACTTTCCTTTCCTTGAGTCGTTTTCAATTCACCCAAAAGGGTACTTTCCAAGCCTCTAATGGCCTTCTCTACATGTGGTTTACCTCACACATCAAAACTTTCAATTTACGCGTCGGATGTTATGAAATTAGCCAATATATCCACCCATTGGGATCCTTTCTGAAGTGTCAATCCTCTGTTGAGAAACTGTCCTTTAAAGATTGGGTGAAATTACTAGGAGACTTAGAGCCAAAACAGCTTCGCTGGCGACTAACTTGGCCCATGATCTTAGAAGCTCGTATCACGGGAATAGATGGGAACCCTATCCCCTTACTAGGCTGTACAGGTGGAAGTGCCTATTATCCCATCAGGGTAGTGAGACAGTTCGGTATGTTACAGGAAGTCCCGCCAGCAGTTTATCCCGACAGTTTCGCCATCGATTTGCCCCAAGGCAGACTCACTAAGGAGACTAAGACACTATACCAGGCCAAGATTGACCTCATAATCCACACCCTGAAGAACTCCCAATTACAGGACGTAGAGTGGCCAGATTACCTGGACGAGGAGATGAACGTCCACCGGGCATCTAAGGAGTACATCAAGATGTTCAAGGAATACCGACAGTCCATGGTGGAACCACACGTACCTGACTACATCGTCCCGTACCTGCCCGGAGTAGAGCCGTATATACCAGAAGACATGGGACCGCCGCCAGCCGAGAAGGACGAAGACCTGTATGTGTGGGATTTGGGTGGATCGGAGATTGTCAAGGATGCCTTAGCCTCCAAGCGCCTCCGGACTGCATAGACGATTTCCCCATTTAATTTTGATGTTATCTTCATCTGTAATAAGCTTGTAACATTTGCATATATGATCATTCATCATGATCTTCTTAAGTAAATAATTATCACGGGTTATTCGCCTTCTTAATAATATGTCATTCATGTTTAATGAGTAGAAAGACTGTTTACATGAGGCTAAGGGTCATGATTGAGTCTTTCCTCCCATTAATCAAGTATGAACATAGTATTAATGAGGTTTTAGATTTCTGAACTTTCTCTCTCTACTTGCGAGTTTCTGACTTCCTATCTTAAATCAGGTGATAATTTATAGTCACAAGGACTCGTAGCAAAACGAGAAAACTGAGAATGGAGCATAAAGAACTGACTCCTAGAGTGGCCAATCTTGAAAACCAGATAAATATGATAGCCGCCATGATGGCGGAAATAAAGGCAATGATGACCGCTACGCAGGTGAAGTCCTCCAACGCTCCTGAGGCTAATCCGTTTGTAAATCTCAATACATCTACTGGCTCAGACATCAATCAAACCGCTAGCACAGAGCCCGAGAGGGAAGCACCCCCTAGGGCCCTTCCAGTCGTAGTTGATTTGGAGAAGGAAAAGAAAGAGAAACCCTCGGCCAAGACGGAAGAAGACGCGAGGAGGCTAGCAAAGATCGAAGAATGTCTTAGTAACCAAGGATACGAGTTGGCTCGATTTGACAAAATCACACCGTTTGCTAAGATAGAAGTTCCAGCTGGGTACAAGGAACCTGAGTTTGTGAGAAAATACGATGGGACAGGCTGTCCCCGAGCTCATTTGAAATACTACTTGCGTAAAATGGCACATTATTCTGATTATGTCCCGCTGCTGATGAACACATTCCAAGAGAGTCTGTCCGGCGCTGCACTAGCATGGTTTATCGAGCTCGACATGGAAGAGTATGACAGTTGGGAGGACTTGGCTGAGGAATTCCTTCACCAATACAAGTTCAACACGGCTACAGCTCCTACCAGAGAAGACCTATTGAGAACTTTGAAAGGAAGGAATGAGTCTATACGTACTTTTGCCCAAAGGTGGCGAGCGATAGCTACCCAAGTCAAATCAGCCATTCCGGAGGAGGAGTTGGTGGATTTGTTTTTGAAGACACTACCGCTCGAGTACTTCGAGAAGCTTAATACCTCAGGTTGTCAAACTTTCGCACACCTTATCAGGGTAGCTGAGCGTCATGAGTGGGCTCTAAGGGAGAAACGTGTATCAGAGCTGTTATTCAAGCGGCCATATCCAGCCAAGAGAGAAAGGGAGAATGCAAGCGATGTCGCTTTTGTGCCAAACCCACCGAGACCAAAGAAGTTTTCAGAATCCACCCCTACCCGAGGTGGCTCATCAGGACCGGCTCCAAAGAAGTTCGAGGCTAAGAGAAGAACCGCACCGTCTTTTACTCCATTACCTCGTCCGCTATCGAAGCTGTTACCGATGCTGCTGGAAGGGCGCCTAGTCGCCAAGGAACCCCCGAGACCGAATCTGCCAAGATTCCCTAGGTTCAACGAGGCCCAGTCGTGCGCCTATCACATGGGCGAAAAAGGGCACAACATAGATAACTGTCTCGTGCTCAAATACAAGGTGCAAGCACTGATAGATGGAGGAGTATTGGAGTTTGATAAGACGGGACCAAATGTGCAACAAAATCCCCTACCGGATCATGAGAAAGTGAACGCTATATGGGATGAGAATGACATGGACGAGTTGGAATTAATGGCCGAGGAACCACCTTGCACGACCAATGAAGATGATCTAGTTGCAGTAATAGAGTCAAAGGCCCCCTTTGTAATTAGGCTAGATGAGGTGGATAAATGGGGGGACACTAAGAGTAGTTCCTCTGAACGCACGGTCATCTCCCTATCTGGTTTTAAGCTGGAGGACAGGAAGGCACAGTACGATGGAAAAGTTGAAAAGATCGTGATAAAGGTCCCTCCACCGGCAGATTACAACCCCAGAGCTGTCCCTTGGGACTACGGAACAAGCGAGATAGACGCAGTCATGAGGTCTGGTAGGTGCTACGCACCGAGGGAAGGGGATCCTGAAAGGAGAGAAGTGACGAGAGAAGACGCAGAGAAGGCACTGTCCATTGTCAGGACAAGTGAGTTCGAAGTCATAGAACAACTGAGGAAAATGCCAGCCCAGATATCACTACTGGATCTTTTTACCAACTCGGAGAAGCACAAGAATGCACTTATGAAGGTACTGAATGAAGTGCACGTACCAGAAACTATCAACGAGGTGCAGTTGGAGGACTTCGTGGGGACCATACTACTGAGAGACCAGATATCCTTCTCAGATGAGGATGTTCTTATTGATGGCTGGGCCCATAACAAGGCTTTGTACATATCGACAAGGAGCCATGGCAAATAGATCTCCCATGTGCTGATTGATAACGGGTCTGCATTCAACATATGCCCGTTAGCCACACTCAGAAATTTGGGTATAAACGAGGAGCTCATCCGCACTTCTAAGGCCACCATCAGAGCCTTCGACGGAATGAGGAAAGACGTGGTTGGCGAAATCGAGCTGGACATTTTCATTGGACCCGTGGAGTTCTCTATCGAGTTCCAGGTTATGGATCTCCCGAGTGCCTTCGGGCTGCTTTTGGGTAGGCCCTGGATTCATACGGCAGGCGCAGTGCCTTCTAGCCTACACCAGAAGGTTCGATTCATGGTTGACGGGAAAGTGGTAACCGTGCATGGAGAGATGGATTTTGTTACATACCAGAAGAGTGCGATCCCCTATATAGAGCCGGAACGCAAGGAGGAAGCAAGCTACCACTCTCTCGAATTAGTGGCAGTTACGCACGCACCTCCTGGGACTAGGAAGAGAGTTCCTGCACCTTCCCAATACACTCTAGCCCCAGGGAAGATGTTATTGGCATACGGGTTTGTCCCTGGATGCGGGCTGGGGAAGAATGGTCAAGGGATCCGGTCACCATTGCAGTTAGACACGAACGAGCACCGATCAGGCCTAGGACATACTGGTGGATTCAGTAGTAGCTTCATTTCGACAGGCTATCGTGGACGCCGAGGCAGAGGCCAGTATCGAGGCCGTGGAAGCCAAGGAGGCAGAGTTGGCTCGTTCATTGGCTCCGGACCTTGGAAGGGAAGAGCTAGCGTGATCGGCAGTCCGCTGGCCCAGTATTTCTCCAAGCGTCCTAAGATGCTGGCAGATGAAACTGTTCAAAACGCAGCTGAGCCTGATCTGTCTAACCTATTTCTAGAAGACATCGTCAACGTCATCATCGAACGGCTTGATGAGGACTCCAGCCAGCCTGTGTAAAGAAGCCTTCTCTTTCCTTTTCCCTTGATGCATTTCAATTCCTGCATTTAGATTTCTGCATAATGTTTTCATTCCTTAGCAATGCATTTTCCTTTTCTGAAAACCACCCTTGGATCTCCGACCGTCGGTCTAAGTAGTGTAAGTTGTAACGCGGTCCATTTCCCATCTAATAAAAGTCCCATGAGTTTTGTTAAGGACATGTGGAATGATAAATTGGCCCGATGATGATACTTGACTTCAAATCTTTGAAGTTTGAGGGATGATTTGCCACATGATCCATGTTTTCCTGAAAAATCTTTTAGGAGAGCGAGGACGTCCAATGAGACGACGACCAGTTCCCCCTCCTTTTTCTTCATTTTTCAAAGTGTTTTCAGAAATTCATGCATCTTTATTAGTACCAGCAAAATATTGACCATGCTTGTGACATTTCAGGCATACCATCCCTCATATGCATAACAGGTTATTATGTAGCTCAGACTGTATCGATGACTTCTCCTATGGAATTGAGGAGGAATGTGATGACGATACCAGTGATGTCAGAAGGGATTGGAGCAGATATGAGGAACATAAACCCTTAACGACAGAGGAAACCATTACAGTCAACCTGGAGGATTCTGAGAACTTGAAAGAAGTAAAAATCGGAGGAAAACTGTCTTCGTTAGAAGTGTCTCGGTTTATTGATCTCCTCAGGGAATATCAGGATGTGTTCGCCTAGTCCTATGCAGATATGCCGGGTTTGGACCCAAACATCGTTGAACACTCGCTCCGAACAGATCTGAATGTTCCCTCTAAGAAGCAAAAACTTCGACGCACAAAACCGGAGTTATCCAAAAAGATCGAAGAAGAAGTGACGAAACTGCTTAAGGTGGGATTTATTGAGGTGATCGCTTATCCCGAATGGGTTGTTAATATTGTCCCGGTGATGAAGAAGGACGGGAGAGTCAGAGTCTGCGTAGATTATCGCGACCTGAATAAAGCAAGCCCGAAAGATGACTTTCCTCTCCCACACATCGATGTCTTGGTCGATAGCACCGCCGGTTTTGATATGTTCTCGTTCATGGATGGATTCTCTGGGTACAACCAGATTCTTTTGAAGGAAGAAGACAAGGCTAAGACCTCGTTCATAACGCCATGGGACACCTTCTGTTATAAAGTTATGCCTTTCGGCTTGAAAAATGCAGGGGCAACCTACCAAAGGGCCATGGTAGCTTTGTTCCACGATATGATGCATAAGGTTATGCCTTTCGGCCTGTCGACAATATGATCGCGAAGTCTAAACCCAGATATGATCACATCCAAATACTAAGAAAACTGTTCGAACGACTTCGGAAATATAGATTGAAGCTAAACCCCGCCAAATGCATATTTGGGGCACGATCAGGAAAGCTTCTTGGGTTCATGGTGAGCAACCGAGGAGTTGAAATAGACCCTTCTAAAGTCAAAGCGATATTAGACCTCGGGGTCCCTACGACAGTTAAGGAAGTGAGGAGTTTGCTGGGGCGGCTGAACTACATCGCCAGGTTTATTTGCCAACTATCTGAAGTTGCAAAACCATTCTTTAAGCTGCTAAAGAAAGGTGCCAAGGTGAAATGGGATTCTGAGTGTCACCAAGCTCTGGAAAAGATCAAAAGTTACCTCGTCTCGCCACCAGTTTTGGTGCCTCCCATGTCAGGTTTTCCGTTAACCCTGTATCTTACTGTCCATCAAGAATCCCTAGGGGCTCTGTTGGCCCAAACAAACCCTGAAGATGGCAAGGAACGGGCAATTTATTATCTGAGCAAGAAATTCACTGCATCGGAGATGAATTACCCCACCATCGAGAAGACTTGCGTTGTGTTGGTATGGGTGCTAGACAGGTTGAGGCAATATACCCTTCATCACCACATACAGCTGGTCACAGAGAACGACCCGATAAAATATCTCCTAGAAAAGCCAGCCTTAATTGGGAAACTGGCTAAATGGCAGGTCCTCCTATCAGAATTCGACGTTAGGAGTTTAACTCAGAAATCCGTTAAGGGACGAGCCATAGCAGATATGTTAGCTGAAAATGCCCAGGGGCTTAGTATCCCAAGTGACGAGAAGTCAGAGGATCACATTTCAAACTTGTCCGAGGATAAATGGACAATGTATTTTGACGGTGCTGTAAACCTCGCAGGGTCTGGAACTGGGGCAATTTTAATATCCCCTGAGAGACAACATTATCCAGTCGCTGCAAAGCTGACATTTCCATGCACCAACAATATTTCTGAGTACGAAGCCTGCATCCTAGGGCTGCAGCTAGCTCTCACCATGAAAGTAAAGAGGCTACAAGTATATGGGTGTTGACACTTGATCTTTAATCATTTTTTCCATTGCTAAAGTAATAAAAAATCCATAAAAATTCATAAAATTGAAAAATCAACTTTGGGGACCTTAGCCAAGCCTAGGGAACCAATTTTGACCAAAAAACGATTTTTCATATTTTCAGTATTTTTACGTATTTTTTATTTATTTATTTTCAAAAATTAATAGAAAATCCATAAAAATTCATAAAATTGAAAAATCAACTTTGGGAACCTTAGCCAAGCCTAGGGAATGAATTTTGACCAAAAAATAATTTTTCATATTATATATATTTTAATTTTTTTAAAAAAATACAAAAATATTTGAAAATTTTGAAAAAATAACACTTGAGGCCAAAAAATACACCAAGATAGTTAATATTTTTATTTTAAATCTATTTTCATATTGGCCATCGCAAATTCAGAAAAATCCAATTCGAGTCACGTGTTCCTTCACGAGTATAATCTCGAATCGGGCTTAAAAAAATTTAATTTGAGTCAACTTATTTTTAACTTTCACTTTTTATGAGTTGTGACATTGTCTTCTAATATTTTAAATTTTCATCTTGGCCCAATTATACCCAGAATGACTTAATTTTGCAAAAGGGCTTTAATTAAATTATGCATTATTTTCAGCGACAAGAAATGAGCTTAAATTTGACATGTGGTAAATTTTGGTGTGTCAAAAATTGTGAGGAGATTTGGACTTAAAGAAATATATTTTTTCAGGGACTGAATTGTAAATACTTAAAATTCAAGGACTAAAGTGCAAATACCTAACTCTTGAAGGATTATTTTACAAATAATAAAAAGAAAAGTTAGTGGATAAATTAGAATAGAGAAGGGAAGATGAAGAAGAGGAGATGAAGAAGAGAAGTTGGAGAAGAATGGATGGAGAAAATAAGATAAGAATAGAGAAGGGAAGATGGAGATGAAGAAGAGTTAGTAGAGAAATTAGAATGGAAGATAAGAATAGAGAAGGGAAGATGGAGATTAAGAAGAGTTAGTGGAGAAATTAGAATGGGAGATAAATATGGAGAAGGGAAGATGAAGATGAAGAAGAGTTAGTGGAGAGATTAGAATGTGAGATAGAGATGGAGAATGGAAGATGAAAATGAAGAAGAGTTAGTGGAGAAATTAGAATGGGAGATAGAGTTAGTGGAAAAATTAGAATGGGAGATAGATGAGTAGGTTATAAAAGGAGAAACAAGTGAGCTTGAGAAAGGATTCTTGGGAGAGAAAATTTGAAGTGTTTGGGAGGATTTTTTTTGGAGAGAAAATTTTGGATGTTTGAGAGAGTTTTGGGAGATTGAAGAAAAATTTGAGAGAAAGAAAATATCAAAAGAGAGAGAATTTTGAAGATGATGGGAGTTCAAAGCTAGGGATTATCATCACAAATTCCTTCATTGATCAATATAAATCAAGAGTTCATCCTCGTCAACGAGCAAGCAAATTCGAGCTAAGTGTTTTTATTTATTCATTTGTTTATGGTTTTACTTGCAAATTAGCACAAATTGTATACACTTTCTCCATCTCCTCTTTTTTTTTCCATATTTTATGTCAGAAGAAGGATATCTCTACGTCAACAGCAAAAATCTCGTAGATATGCAAAAATCGGCCCAGACAAGCTCCTAAGCTATCCACCGATTTCTCAACTGATCTGTGACTAAAAGTCCCTCTTAATTCAAAAGAAACTCTCTATATTGGGAACATAGAGAGCGAAAATCAATTATAGAAATCCCTCCCAAAAAAATGGGAGATAAGTACTCTTTCCACTCTTCTGGTTTTAGGTGCAGATTAGCACATATTTTGTATACTGACATTTCACTCTATTTTATGTCAGGAAGCCGCAGCTTTATATCAATGGTCAACCCTATGGAAGCACAAAATCGGCTTGGAGGAGTCCTTAAGCGCGCACAAATTTCAAATTGTTGAATCAATTCGTTGTATTTTATTTTAAAGAATTCATACCCCAGAATGGAGAGGACAAAGTCCATCCGCAATTTAAATACCTGCACCATAAATCCCAAAGGGAAGAGCCAAGCCAATGCTTAGCCTCCCATTGGAGGTTTTTACTTACAGTAGTTAAATACCTGCAACTTAAATACCTGTAACTTAAATCCCAAAGGGAAGAGCCAAGCCAATGCTTAGCCTCCCATTGGAGGTTTTTACTTACAGTAGTTAAATACCTGCAACTTAAATACCTATACCTTAAATCCCAAAGGGAAGAGCCAAGCCAATGCTTAGCCTCCTATTGGAGGTTTTTACTTACAGTAGTTAAATACCTGCAACTTAAATACCTATACCTTAAATCCTAAAGGGAAGAGCCAAGCCAATGCTTAGCCTCCCATTGGAGGTTTTTACTTACAGTAGTTAAATGCCTGCAAC
The DNA here is from genome assembly GCA_016432845.1 of Psidium guajava. Lineage (NCBI taxonomy): Eukaryota > Viridiplantae > Streptophyta > Magnoliopsida > Myrtales > Myrtaceae > Psidium > Psidium guajava. The sequence continues at coordinate 37,871,606 of CM028226.1, forward strand.
TTAAATACATGTACCTTAAATCCCAAAGGGAAGAGCCAAGCCAATGCTTAGCCTCCCATTGGAGGTTTTTACTTACAGTAGTTAAATACCTGCAACTTAAATACATGTACCTTAAATCCCAAAGGGAAGAGCCAAGCCAATGCTTAGCCTCCCATTGGAGGTTTTTACTTACAGTAGTTTAAATACTTGCAACTTAAATACCTGTACCTTAAATCCCAAAGGGAAGAGCCAAGCCAATGCTTAGCCTCCCATTGGAGGTGTTTATTCACTGTCATGTACTTCCTATAATTTAATTTTTGAATCATCAGACCCAAAAGATAAGTAGGTCGTAATACTGCACAGAAGTCGTTAACAAACTCCCTCTTTCGGCTTCAGGGAATCTTTAAAACTTAAAAAAATATAACAAATAAAAATATATACCATCCATGCATCCTATTTAAAAAGTGAAAACACAAAAGAGAATACCCTACTAGAGCCTTAGGAATAAACCAAGTCTGAGTTGCCGAATTAGGATATCCATGAAATTAAGGTACCGAAAGGGCATTAGTTTTAATTAACTAGTGTAACCAAGTCCCCGAGCTCCTAATCTCTGGTTCGCAGGAATAAATTAGTTCTCTCGCTAATTTATTTAGGTTTCTAATCGACCTACCAAGAACGATTAGTGGCGACTCCAAATTTTAAAATCATTTAAACAAAAACCAAAGTTGCGATTCGGTAGGGCTTGGGAGGGTCCGCGTTAGATTAGTCAAATCTAATTAACCTAATAATCCGTTAACCCCTTTTAAAATTTAAAATTAATTTTTTAGAGGGTCGCGACAATGGGGACTCCATGCTAATCATCCTGCAGACCCAAGGCGAATGGAGAACTAAAGATTCTAAGCTCATCCTTTATCACAGGTTCTTAGAGGAAATGATTGAGGAGTTCGAGGAGATCGATTTTGGATACCTACCGAGAACCCAAAATCATTTTGCGGACGCCTTGGCTACCCTATCGTCCATGCTGCAAGTAACGGAAGGCTTAGACATCGAGCCATTGAGGGTCGACATTATTAAACAACCGGCTTACTGCATGGTGATCGAAGAAGGGTTTGATGGCCAACCCTGGTATCAGGACATTAAGAATTACTTGCTGAATGGAGAATATCCTCTAGGGAGCCAAATGGGGGATAGAAAGTACATAGCCAAGATGGCTACGAAGTTCTTTCTTAGTGGTCAGACTCTATACAAGAAGTCGTTTGATTTGGTCCTATTAAGGTGCGTAGACGCTAAGGAAGCAAACTTACTCATGCAGGAGATTCATGAAGGAGAGTGTGGACCGCACATGAACGGCCATCTCCTCGCCAGGAAGATCATGAGACTCGGTTACTATTGGATGACCATAGAGTCAGATTGCAACCGACACGTGAGATCTTGTCATCAGTGTCAGGTGTATGGGGATAGGATCAACGCTCCCCCAAATGAACTACATCAAATGTCTGAGGCTTGGCCGTTTTCAATGTGGGGAATCGATATGATCGGGCCGATTAACCCTAAAGCTTCAAACGGACACCGTTTTATCTTGGTTGCAATTGATTACTTCACCAAATGGATCGAAGCCAATTCGTATGCGAACGTCACAGCCAAAAACGTCGCAAAGTTCATCAAGCGGGACATCATTGCGAGGTATGGGACGCCCCAAGCCGTTATTACAGATAATGGATCCAACCTGAACAACAAGGTGGTGGATGATCTTTTAGATCGATTCAAGATCAGACACCTTAATTCTTCTCCCTACCGCCCACAAATGAATGGAGCTGTGGAAGCGGCGAATAAGAATATTAAGAAAATCTTGGCTAAGACTGCAGAGAACTTTCGGGATTGGCACGAGAGATTGCCATACGCGTTAATGGGATACCGAACTTCAATTCGGACTTCAACCGGGGCAACGCCTTTCTCTTTAGTATATGGCATGGAGGCCGTCCTTCCTGTGGAAGTTGAGATCCCTTCCTTACGAATATTAGCCCAAGCGAAACTTTCAGAGGCCGAATGGATCCGGCAGAGGCATGAGTAATTGAATCTGGTTGATGAGAAACGAGTGAAGGCTATCTGTCATGGACAGGCGTATCAAAAGCGGGTAGCAAAGTCATTTAACCGCAAAGTGAAACTCAGAAACTTTATCGTCGGGGATTTAGTTGTGAAGAAGACGCTCCCTAATGCTCCTCATCCCGGGGGCAAGTTTGCACCAAATTATGAGGGTTCGTATGTAGTACAGAAAGTTCTACCCGGCGGTGCTTTAATTCTCATAAATATGGATGAAGAGGAATTGGCAAGTCCTGTAAATGTAGATGCTGTCAAGAAATATTACCCTTGAATAAGATAAAGATCGGATCAGTCTTCATATCTCATAGGTGTCTGAGCCACATTGAAGGCCACTACATATATTCCATGCATACATGTATACACTTGCATCACTTTCTCTATATTGCAGGTTTAAGAGGAATACCCAGATGGAGAAAACAACCTAAATAACATTATCCAGGCTAGAAGATTACGAAGAAAGGGAGTCTACGAGCTGAGTTACCTATTAGCATACTCATTTTCCAGCCAAAGGAAATTGTCAGATGGCGTCGTAAAAGGGAGTTTATCCGATGCAACATGATAAGATTATGTCAGAAAAAATTGGCTCTTACATTAAAAGAGAGCCTTCATAGCATGAGGGAATGACAGTGATCCGAAACGCCCCTAGTTAGATCTCCAAGGTTAGGAAATGTTGTGAATATTGTAAATAAATAAGACAAATTTTTGTAAATTACTTTTTGTAGAATAGTCGACGAACAAGATCAAATTGTCCAACAAAGGTCGACGGAAAATCAACCCAGCGAAGCTGGTAAAGGGAGATAACCCCAAAAGGAAAAATAGTGATCATCTGATGAGATCCGTCCTGATGAAAATGGGGCAAATTGATGGAAAACCTGAATTGAAAAGGAGAGTATATCTTCCTTAACTCATTTGGTTTTAAAGATAACCCTTCTGATTTCCTTCTTGCAGGGACATTCGATCGACGACTATGACAGTTGTCAACATTAAACAAACCCAAATCTTTTAAAATTCACTCGACCCTTTCACCCTTGCACTTTATTGTGCAGGGGCAAAGTCCGAGATAAGCCATTCATTGACGTAAGGAGTAGACTCCCCAATTTACTTGACCCGTCCACATGTCTGGGGTGATACATTCCCAATGTTCGAGTTGAATGAACAAGCCTAGTTATCTAGAAACCACTAGGCGTTCCTTCCAAATCCTCAGGTAAATATATCTTCGCCCTGAACCTTTCAAGAGAATGAATTCTGACGATTCTCAGGGTGCTCGAATCCAGAGCGGCATATACATGCACCCTTCATGGTAGGTTAAATTGGGTTTGAGCTTCTGCAGGATTCCTGGTCTCCCCAGATTCCAGAATGGCACCCTTTGAGGTAAATCAAGTCCTTCTTACAGGCAAATCAAGTCCTTCTTACAGGAAAACCAAGTCCTTCTTACAGGCACAAAGTCCTTCCTACAGGAAAATCAAGTCCTTCTTACAGGCAAACCAAGTCCTTCTTACAGGCACAAAGTCCTTCCTACAGGCAAATCAAGTCCTTCTTACAGGCAAACCAAGTCCTTCTTACAGGCACAAAGTCCTTCTTACAGGCAAATCAAGTCATTCTTACAGGCAAAATAAGTCCTTCTTACAGGCAAATCAAGTCCTTCTTACAGGCAAATCAAGTCCTTCTTACAGGCAAACCAAGTCCTTCTTACAGGCAAATCAAGTCCTTCTTACAGGCACAAAGTCCTTCTTACAGGCAAATCAAGTCCTTCTTACAGGCAAACCAAGTCCTTCTTACAGGCACAAAGTCCTTTTTATAGGCACGAAGTCCTTTTTACAGGCATTAAGTCCTTTTTACAGGGATCAAGTCCTTTCTACAGGCATCAAGTCCTTTCTACAGGCAGCAAGTCCTTTTTACAGGCACAAGTCATTTGTACATGCACAAAGTCGTTTTTACAGGCATCAAGTCCTTTCTATAGGTACCAAATTCCTTTCTACAGGCACCAAGTCCTTTCTACAGGCACCAAGTCCTTTTTACAGGCATCAAGTCCTTTCTACAGGCACTAAGTCCTTTTTACAGGAACCAAAGTCCTTTTTACAGGCACCAAGTCCTTTCTACAGGCACCAAGTCCTTTTTATAGGCAGCAAGTCCTTTTTACAGGCACAAAGTCCTTCTTACAGGCAGTTTCATGGGGTGACCTACCATACGGGTTAAATCTCAATGAAATTTAATTAGTAGAATCCTTTTATTAGGAATCTACCATGGTACGACCCACCATACGGGTCAAATGGTACGACCCACCATACGGGTCAAATTTTAATTCAATTTTTAAATCAGTGGAATCCTTTTATTAGGAATCTACCATGGTACGACCCACCATACGGGTCAAAATTTAATAAGTAGAATCCTTTCATTAGGAATCTACCATGGGTTGACCTACCATACAGGTCAAATTTCAATCAAATTGTAATCAGTAGAATCCTTTCATTAGGAATCTACCATGGGGTGACCTACCATACGGGTCAAAATTTATTGAGTAGAATCCTTTCATTAGGAATCTATCATGGGTTGACCTACCATACGAGTTCAAATTCAACCACCCTAAGGTTTTCTTATAACGAATCCTTCGGTTCTCATTTCATTTTCAATGGAACATTCATGTCACGACTCTTTTTATTTCATTGTGTTGAGTCGATTAGGATTCAGGTGTCATCTCGTCTTTGAAATGAACCTCTGCCGAGCTTCCTTTCAAAGAGGGGCAGCTGTTGACACCTGATTTTTAATCATCTTTTCTCTTTTAAAAATTTTCAGTATTTTTCGGCATTTTTATTTTTTGAAAAATCCATAAAAATTCATAAAATTGAAAAATTAACTTTGGGGACCTTGGACAAGCCTAGAGAACTAATTTTGACCAAAAAATGATTTTTCATATTTTCAGTATTTTTTAGTATTTTTATTTTCGAAAATTCATGAAAAATAAAGAAAAATTGAGAAAATTACAAAATCAACTTTGGAAGCCTTAGCCAAGCCTAAGCAACCATTTTTGAATAAAAAATAAATTTTCATATTATATATATTTAATTTTTTTTAAAAAAAATAAAATAAAAAATAATACAAAAATACTTGAAAATTTTGGAAAAATAACATTTGAGGCAAAAAAAAAAATACACAAAGATAGTTAATATTTTTATTTTAAATCTATTTTCACATTGGCCACCGCAAATTCACAAAAATCCAATTCGAGTCACGTGTTCCTTCACGAGTATAATCTCAAATCGGGCCTAAAAAAATTTAATTTAAGTCAACTTATTTTTAATTTTCACTTTTTATGAGTTGTGACATTGTCTTCTAATATTTTAAATTTTCATCTTAGCTCAATTATATCCAGAATGACTCAATTTTGCAAAAGGGCTTTAATTAAATTCTGAATTATTTTCAGCGGCAAGAAATGAGCTTAAATTTGACATGTGGTAAATTTTGGTGTGTCAAAAATTGTGAAGAGATTTGGACTTAAAGAAATATATTTTTTCATGGACTAAATTGCAAATACTTAAAATCTCAAGGACTAGGATGCAAATACCTAACACTTGAGGGATTATTTTGTAAATAACAAAAAGAAGAGTTGGTGGAGAAATTAGAATAGAGAAGGAAAGATGGAGAAGAGGAGATGGAGAAGGGAAGATAGAGAAGAGGAGATAGAGAAGGGAAGTTGAAGAAGACGAGATGGAGAAGAGAAGATGAAGAAAATAAGATAAGAGTAGAGAAGGGAAGATGAGATGAAGAAGAGTTAGTGGAAAATTTAGAATGGAAGATGGATGAGTAGATTATAAAAGGAGGAAGAAGTGAGCTTGGGAGAGGGATTTTTTTTTTTGAGAGAAAATCTTGGATGCTTGAGAGAATTTTGAGAGATTGAAAGAAATTAGAGAGAAAGAAAAAAAATAAAAAAAAAGAGAGAGAATCCTTTTTTCCAAAAGAGAGTCTTGAAGATGGTGAGAGTTTAAATCTAGGTGTTACCATCACCAATTCCTCTACCGATCAACGCAAGTCACAAGTTCATCTCCATCGTTCGAGCCGCAATCTTGATCTATAAGGTGACACGAGATCCGAATTCGGCTATCAAATCTGTTAAATCAGGTAACGATCCTAACTATTAAAATCTTCGAGAATTTCCTTGCCCAAATAAATTAATTTAAATTTCGATTATGTCATGTCATACTCATATGTTTCCATATCTACATGTCGCATTCATACTATAAATTCCTGCAATTTAATTCTTGCACCATAAATCCCAAAGGGAAGAGCCAAGCCAATACTTAGCCTCCCATCGGAGGTTTTTATTTACAGTAGTTAAATATCTGCAACTTAAATACATGTACCTTAAATCCCAAAGGGAAGAGCCAAGCCAATGCTTAGCCTCCCATTGGAGGTTTTTACTTACAGTAGTTAAATACCTGCAACTTAAATACCTGTACCTTAAATCCCAAAGGGAAGAGCCAAGCCAATGCTTAGCCTCCCATTGGAGGTTTTTACTTACAGTAGTTAAATACCTGCAACTTAAATACCTGTACCTTAAATCCCAAAGGGAAGAGCCAAGCCAATGCTTAGCCTCCCATTGGAGGTTTTTACTTACAGTAGTTAAATACCTGCAACTTAAATACATGTACCTTAAATCCCAAAGGGAAGAGCCAAGCCAATGCTTAGCCTCCCATTGGAGGTTTTTACTTACAGTAGTTTAAATACCTTCAGCTTAAATACATGTACCTTAAATCCCAAAGGGAAGAGCCAAGCCAATGCTAGGCCTCTCATTGGAGGTGTTTATTCACTGTCATGTACTTCTTATAATTTAATTTTTGAATCATCAGACCCAAAAGATGAGTAGGTTGTAATACTATACAGAAGTCATTAACATACTCCCTCTTTCGGCTTCAGGGAATCTTTAACACTTAAAAAATATAACAAATAAAAATTTATACCATCCATGCATCCTATTTAAAAAGTGAAAACACAAAAGAGAATACCCTACTACAGCCTTAGGAATAAACCAAGCCTGAGTTGCCGAATTAGGATATCTATGAAATTAAGGTACCGAAAGGGCATTAGTTTTAATTAACTTGTGTAACCAAGTCCCCGAGCTCATAATCTCTGGTTCGCAGGAATAAATTAGTTCTCCTGCTAATTTATTTAGGTTCCTAATCAACCTACCAAGAATGATTAGTGGCGACTTCAAATTTCAAAATCATTTAAAATAGAAATCCAAAGTCACGATTCGGTAGGGCTTGGGAGGGTCCGCGTTAGGTTAGTCAAATCTAATTAACCTAATAATCCGTTAACCCTTTAAAGTAATTTTTTTTAGAGGGTCGCGACAAATGGTAGATAAGAGAAATCTTGACTGGTTGATACCGTCACTATGAAATCAATATTTACTTCAAAGCAGATTACCATCTTCGCATTCCGCTCATCTGCCTCACCTCTCTCCCCCTTTCTTTCGTATTCTGCTTTCAAAAATGGTGAATTCTCCTAACCATACCTTATCCGCCGAAGTCCTGGCTGGGTGGGAGAGACTCTACAATCTTCTTGGTAGAGGTTACGCTCATATGGCCAAAAACTCTACCGTTGAGGTTGAAATCCTCGGTTTATTCAGGACCATGGACGCTGCTTCTGTTAAGGGTACCCAACTAGGGAAGGAGTACCAGAACTTCTCGACCCTCTTCATCAATTTTCTAGCTGTCTATAACCGCGCTTATGAGACGGTCCTTGTGACTGCCGTCGTGAAAGCTCGTTACCAAGACCAACACGAGCGTCTAGAAACAGTTACATTTGTGGCTGATAATCATAAGAAGGCTCTCAAGTTTGCCAACGATCAGCTTTCGTGGCTGGTTCGTGAGAGGGGAAAGTTGGTGGACCGTCTGGCCTTGGTCCGAACTTACTCCGAACAGGAGCCGGGCAATATTGTGATGAGGTGCAAATGCGGTTGGCTGCAGGAGAGACTTGATGACATTACGATAGACATTGCTTTCGAGAGGGCGGCAATTTCGGACCTGGAGTTTGCCGTCGAGCATTATGAGGCCAGTATGTCCCAAGCTAAGGAGAAGCGCGATCGCCTCTTCTTTAGGCTCGCGGAGCTTAATCCCGAGAGCGCCCGGTGCACTCAGAGCATCAACTGTTTGGAGAGTCAGTTGAACTCTTTCGTAATGGTTATCAGGGCCCAGTTTGGCTTTACATTTCCTCCCCAGTGAGCTATTGTAAAACCTGTTGATGTATGGAATAAAAGGAATGTTTCGCATGTCTATACTTTTGTTTTCCTGTCATCTCTTCTCCTGGGGAACGATTTAGGGTGCTGAAGATATTGAGGCTTAATCTTCTTCATGATGCTCTCGCGGGTTGTGGTAGACGATGATATCAAGAACATTAGAGAAGCATTCAGTGTGGCTTTCCACCAGCCGCCTAGAGACCCGTGTTCAATCATGTAAATTAATAAAGCTGCCACGACTCGATCAGTGTGCCAATAAATTCGGCCATTTGTTGCGTGCTCCACTTCACCCGTGTTTTGTTGCTTTCGGCGTCCACTCGTATGTATCGGGCACCCGTAGCATCGGGGGAGTGTCCGTGGGCCACGTTCATTAATAGAACCTCGGTCCTCTAAAACCCTCCGCGTGTTTCGGATCCGAGGAAATTTTAAGACTGGTCTCTGGTTGATTTAATAAGGTTAAGGTACTTATTTCATGGTTTCTGATTATATAATCCATATTGTCTTTCAAAAGACGCGGGATCCTCTGTAATACATTAAATATGCCCCCATGTTTAATCAGTATAAATCCACCGTCATATCAGAATACATTGCCCATACAAGTTTACGGATTGACACAACTCTGTCTGTCAAAGATGGACAATGTTCGTTTGCCCCCCAGAATTAACGGTTGAAGCCTCGGTGTTTTTCGTCTTTTGGTATTTCTGAAGATGATTCTTGATATATTATTGAACTTAATTTTTACACCCGTCTGGGGTATTTAGGATCTCCATGCAAAAGAAAAGGATATAATTAGTATGCGACACAAGAAATGTCGGTCCATGACTCCTATATTAGTCCAATTTGATTTTTTCTATTTTATAGAGAAATCAGAAAAAAAAAATTTCCTTAGGAAGAAATGGTTAATTTCTGATACAGAATTTTTTTTGCAGATTTATTACTCTTTTTTTATTATTTTTTTAAAGGAATGTGACAAAATCTCTTAACGTTTACTAAAAATTTTGAAGGAATTTCCTTTTTATCAAAATAAATTTTCAGAGGTAAATTTGTCAGGAAAATTTTATTTTTATTGAAGCAGGAAAGACATGACAGAAAACAAAATTCCCCCGAGACATTAGTCTAATTTTATTTAGAGAAAATTTTCTTAGAAAAACATGAGCGAATTTCTCAAAAAGGATTTTTGTTGCAAGTTTTTATAATTTGAAAGAATGTGATAAAATCACTTGATGTTTACCAAAGTTTTTTTTAAGGAAATTTTCTTTTTATCGAAATAAATTTTCAGAGGAAAATTTGTCAGGAAAATTTTTTTTATTGAAGCAAGAAAAACATGACAAAAATCTCTTATTGGTCAATACAATTCCCCCGAGACATTAGTCTAATTTTATTTAGAGAAAATTTTCTTAGAAAAACATGAGCGAATTTCTCGAGAAGAATTTTCTTGCAAGTTCTTATAATTTGAAAAATGTGATAAAATCACTTGATGTCTACTAGAGTTTTTTTTTGAAGGAATTTTTCTTTTTATTGAAATAAATTTTCAGAGGAAAATTTTTCAGGAAAATTTCATTTTTATTGAAACAATAAAAACATGACAAAAATCCCTTATTGGTTAATAAAATTCCCATGAAGAATGGTCGTAATATCAAGCTCAAAAACTGATTAACACCTAGCATGGACCGATCGAAAATAAATACAAGATAAAATTAGAGAACTTACTTTTACCTTGGAAAATGCAAATCACATAGTGAGGAGTGGACTCTAGAAAATAAAAAAAAAAAGGAGAGACAGGGTATGGACCTAAAAGGCCCCCACTATCTGAATTGACAACCTTACCATCCGCGCAATCAAATCACAATGGGAAGAATTGTCAATTCAGATAATGAGCGGGATAAAATATGGTCAACCCAAGCGCAATCGACGCAAGAGCTTTGCATATTTGATCCCTATCTATGGTTACCTAGGAAAAATTTCGCGACTTGGGTTTAGACGCTTGTGTGTGCAGGTGTTGTGATCCTCAGAATATGCAAGATATGCACAACAATTAATATCAAAACAGCGCTTCTAAAAATGTGTGAAATTAAACATAATCCCAACACCGAGCCTGCAAAACAAATGGGTTAGCCAAACACTCCGCCCCTTATAACTCCCATCCTGCAAAAACATATAACACCTATAGAATGAGTCCCAAGCAAGATCGCCAGAAGCGAGATACCCATTAAATTTTCATTGGCCTAAGTCCACTAAGACTTTTAAAATTTCGAAAAAATTTAAGTATTCCAATTGGTATCTTTTTTCGAAAATTTAAAAATCTCTATCCCCAGCGGAGTCGCCAGTCTGTCGCGACCCTCTAAAAGATTTTATCTTCAAAAGGAGTTAACGGATATTAGGTTAATTAGATTTAACTAACCTAACGCGGACCCTCCCAAGCCCTACCGAATCGCAACTTTGGTTTTTATTTAAATGATTTTGAAATTTGGAGTCGCCACTAATCGTTCTTGGTAGGTCGATTAGAAACCTAAATAAATTAGCGGGAAAACTAATTTATTCCTGCGAACCAGAGATTATGAGCTCGGGGACTTGGTTACACTAGTTAATTAAAACTAATGCCCTTTCGGTACCTTAATTTCATGGATATCCTAATTCGGCAACTAAGGCTTGGTTTATTTCTAAGGCTATAGTAGGGTATTCTCTTTTGTGTTTTCACTTTTTAAATAGGATGCATGGATGGTATATATTTTTATTTGTTATATTTTTTTAAGTGTTAAAGATTCCCTGAAGCTGAAAGAGGGAGTGTGTTAACGACTTCTGTGCAGTATTACGACCTACTCATCTTTTGGGTCTGATGATTCAAAAATTAAATTATAGGAAGTACATGACAGTGAATAAACACCTCCAATGGGAGGCCTAGCATTGCCTTGGCTTTTCCCTTTGGGATTTAAGGTACAGGTATTTAAGTTGCAAGTATTTAAACTACTGTAAGTAAAAACCTCCAATGGGAGGCTAAGCCTTGGCTTGGCTCTTCCCTTTGAGATTTAAGGTACAGGTATTTAAGTTGCAGGTATTTAACTACTGTAAGTAAAAACCTCCAATGGGAGGCTAAGCATTGGCTTGGCTCTTCCCTTTGGGATTTAAGGTACAGGTATTTAAGTTGCAGGTATTTAACTACTGTAAGTAAAGACCTCCAATGGGAGGCTAAGCATTGGCTTGGCTCTTCCCTTTGGGATTTAAGGTACAGGTATTTAAGTTGCAGGTATTTAACTACTATAAGTAAAAACCTCCAATGGGAGGCTAAGCATTGGCTTGGCTCTTCCCTTTAGGATTTATAGTGCAGGTATTTAAATTGCGGATGGACTTTGTCCTCTCCATTTTGGGGTATGAATTCTTTAAAATGAAATACAACGAATTGATTCAATAATTTGAAATTTGTGCGCGCTTGAGGACTCCTCCAAGCCGATTTTGTGCTTCCATAGGGTTGACCATTGATATAGAGCTGCGGCTTCCTGACATAAAATAGAGTGAAGTATCAGTATACAAAATATGTGCTAATTTGCACCTAAAACCAGAAGAGTTAAAAGAATACTTATCTCCCGTTTTTTTGGGAGGGATTTCTATAATTGATTTTCGCTCTTTATGTTCCCAATATAGAGTGTTTTTTTTTAATTAAGAGGGACTTTTAGTCACAGATCAGTTGAGAAATCGGTGGACAGCTTAGGAGCTTGTCTGGGCCGATTTTTGCATCTTTACGAGATTTTTGCTGTTGATATAGAGATATCCTTCTCTTGACATAAAATATGGGAAAAAATGGGAGATGGAGAAAGTGTATACAATTTGTGCTAATTTGCGAATAAAACCATAAATAAATGAATAAATAAAAACACTTACCTTGAATTTGCTTGCTCGTTGACGAGGATGACCTCTTGATTTATATTGATCGATGAAGGAATTTGTGATGATAACCCCTAGCTTTAAACTCCCATCATCTTCAAAATTCTCTCTCTTTTGGTATTTTGTTTCTCTCAAATTTTTCTTCAATCTCCCAAAACTCTCTCAAACATCCAAAATTTTCTCTCCAAAAAAATTTCCCTCTGAAGCTCACTTCTTCCTCCTTTTATAATCTACTCATCTATCTCCCATTCTAATTTTTCCACTAATTCTATCTCCCATTCTAATTTCTCCACTAACTCTTCTTCATTTTTATCTTCCATTCTCCATCTCTATCTCACATTCTAATCTCTCCACTAACTCTTCTTCATCTTCATCTTCCCTTCTCCATATTTATCTCCCATTCTAAATTCTCCACTAACTCTTCTTCATCTCCATCTTCCCTTTTCTATCTCTATCTAACATTATAATCTCTCCACTAACTCTTCTTCATCTTCATCTTCCCTTCTCCATATTTATTCCCAATCTAAATTCTCCACTAACTCTTCTTCATCTACATCTTCCCTTCTATTCTTATCTTATTTTCTCCAACCATTCTTCTCCATCTTCCCTTCTCTATTCTAATTTATCCACTAACTCTTCTTTTTGTTATTTGCAAAATAATCCCTCAAGAGTTAGGTATTTGCACTCTAGTCCCTGAATTTTAAGTATTTACAATTTAGTCCTTGAAAAAATATTTCTTTAAGTCCAAATCTCCTCACAATTTTTGACATACCTTCCCTATACTTAGTCAAAATTCACCACATGTCAAATTTAAGTTCATTTCTTGCCACTGAAAATAATGCAGAATTTAATTAAAGCCCTTTTGCACAATTGAGTCATTCTAGGTATAATTTGGGCCAATATAAAAAATTTGAAATATTAGAGAACAATGTCACAACTCCTAAAAGTGAAAAAATGAAAATAAATTGACTCAAATTGAATTTTTTAGGCCCGGTTCGAGATTATGCTCGTGAAGGAATACACGACCCCGAATTGGATTTTTTGAATTTGTGATGGCCAACATGAAAATGGATTTAAAATAAAAATATTGACTATTTTTATATATTTTTGTGGCCTCAAATGCTATTATTTATTAAATATTCTCATAATTTCTAAAATATATAAACAATATATATAAATATAAAAAAATATTTTTTTGTTCGAAAATAGTTGCCTAAGCTTGGCCAAGGCTCCAAACTTGATTTTTCAATTTTCTCATTTTTCTTAATTTTTTGTTTTATGAATTTTCGAAAATAAAAATACCGAAAAATATCGAAAATATGAAAAATTATTTTTTGGTCAAAATTGGTTCCCTAGGCTTGGCTAAGGTTCCCAAAGTTGATTTTTCAATTTTATGAATTTTTATGGATTTTCTATTAATTTGCGAAAATAAATAAATAAAAATACATAAAAATACTGAAAATATGAAAAATCGTTTTTTGGTCAAAATTGGTTCCCTAGGCTTGGCTAAGGTCCCCAAAGTTGATTTTTCAATTTTATGAATTTTTATGGATTTTTTCTTACTTTAGCAATAGAAAAAATGATTAAAAATCAGGTGTCAACAGCTTGCTATTTAAATATTCTTAAGAGCTTTTCTTATCTATTATAATCTGAATAAGATATGTTTTGATGGCTCAACTGGCAATGTTGGATGATCTGTGACATGACAGCTAAGTAGCTCATGAAGGGGATTTGGACCCTTCATTCTTCTTTATCCTTTATATCAAGAAGGCTTGAAGGGTGTTTGGCTTCACAACTCCTTGAGCCAAATTCCAATCTAGAACATTGAGAGCATCCTTTTTCTCGAGATGGCCTCCATTCATGCTTCGAAATGTCCTGACCACGCTCGCTCAAATAGTTTACCTTGCGGGGTTCATCCTCTTAGCATGAACATTGAGGAGCAATTAAACAGAATCAAATCCTCAGAAGTGACATCCACATCCTTAGCCTCGCAACAGCTAGGAATCTTAAAGGATGTCTTCGACTGTGTCGATGATTTGCTTAAGTTGCCTCTTAACCGACAGGCCCTTTCCCATGAACACAGAAGAAATTCTGTGGAGGAGCTGTTAGATGGATCTCTAGAGCCGTTGGACGTTTGTGGGAATGTGAAAGACGCTTTCTCACAAATGAAGGAATGCATTAAAGAACTCGAGTCAGCTCTCTGGAGAAGAAAAGGAGGTGATTGTGATCTTGGCAAGGGAGTCAAAGCATACATGAGTACTAGAAGGAAGTTGCAGAAAATAATTTCTAAATACTTAGTGAATTTGAAGAAGATGGAGAGGAAGAACAGCCTAAACAAGGACTCTAACGAGGAAGCTACTCTTAGCATGCTAAGACAAGTTGAAGAAATCAGCCTCTCAGTATTTGCTTCCCTAATGTGTTATCTTTCTCAGTTGAGTGCAAGTCTGAAGCATAGCGGATGGTCACTGCTTATGAGAAAAATGTCATCTAAAAGGATAGCATGTGAAGGGGAGGAGGATTCCAATGAAATGGCAACCATGGATTCTGAACTGCTTTCCCTCAAATCAGGAAAAGCTTCATATCTTCAAGTGATCGACATTTTAAAGAAATTAGATGTGTTAGAGTCAAGCCTTCAGGAAGTTAAGGAGGACTTGGAATGTGTGTTTCAGCGCCTTGTGAAAATGAGAGTTTCCCTTCTCAACATGGTAAACCACTAATCTACTAGTTACCACGGATGCCAATCTGTCCTGGCGTCTGTTGAACATTTTTCTTACCTATACGGCACAACATTGTAGATGAAAGACGAGAGTTAATACATATCAAAGCATTTACAACAAAAAGTTGATCCCTCTCTCTCTCTCTCTCTCTCTCTCTGACCTTTCAATTATCCTATTTCGTGTCGAAATTACAAATTTATTATTTTCGATTCTTATAGAATTTATGTGCTCTGAAGCATGTGGTAGCTCACAAGAATCAAGGGAAATCATCTTTAACTTAAAGATCGGCTATCATGCCCTTTGATTTTCCCTAAAAAAGAGTGATGGAGATCTACAATAACATTGACACACTTCACAGTCCAAGAGACTTGAATTGCATCTCATGTGCAACATTAGCAAAATTGTTCTTACATTCACCTTGCTATTTGTAGACACGTCAATTTTGATCTAAGGTCTGATCAAGATTGACAAAAAATAGTGCTTCAATGCAATATCAATCAAAGTTTAAGGCTTGGATCCTGCATTACTCTCCCTTAGATTGAGCAAAGACATCAATAATCAAGTGGGCAGTCTGTCAAAGCAATTTGAGGCTCTAGTGTGAAGGATTCAAGAAATTGAGGAGGACTTGGAATGCATTTTCAGGCGCCTAGTATATTGAGGGTTTCCTTTCTCAACATTGTTAACCACTAGAGAAAATATGTCTCGAGGGATGCCAATTTGACAACAACATCTATAGTACAGTCTCAGAACTAAAGATATACTCCCAATTTTCTCTCTCAGGACTTCGGATAGTAATTCTATTTCTCAACACAAGTTTGCGATTTGATAATGTTGATCAGAATTACCAAGTAACTTAGGTTTGCAAAATGAAGCTAAAGAATTCCCGGACAAAACATCTTAAAGTGACTATAAACCATGACGTTATGAGTTCTTTCGTTTTTCATGAGGAACTTGCATACATACTTGAGATCAACATAACAGCGTACTGAATTCAGGTTATATTGACTTTGTTGGAAAGATGAAAGGCATCTCATAGATGTGCTTTTACAACAAAAGTTCTTGGGCCAGTTATTTTGTCCCTCTTGATAATGCTACTTCAGCTCGAAAGAAGTAGAAACTGAGTAGGTGCCATCGTCTGTGGAAGTTGGAGAATAAGGAAAATCTTATTCCTCTCCAGCATTTGTGAGCTATAGCATAACGGATTGATGTGGCATGACATTCTTTTCCTCTGGAATGTAGACATATATTCATTAGTGAAATTAGATTCTTCCTTCTTAAGATAAAGTCATCTGAATGTTAAATTTGGATGTGAAACTGATGATCGATAACAATGAAGTGGAAACAGTGTCAAAGATCAGATTTCTTTATTGTGCTACAGATCTGTTATTAAGGAGCCACACACTTTAGATAGTATATTTATGGATGGATATTATGTGTCAATCTCATTCTCAGCCATATAAATACTCTTGGTCCTGCTTTTAGTATGCAGCATTCTAGACCAATTCACAGAAAATTGCTGGATTACGCAGTAGTATGCATCATTCGCCAGTTATATTTCAATGTCCAGGAAATATAAGCTCCGCACAACCACTCTTAATTTGTCAATAGTCATCAGACTATATTTGATTTCTGGTCGTCTTCGGCCCTCAATGTTCTTTCAATTTAAACCTAAAGGATTACATATTAACAATTGGAAGCCCCAGCTTCTTAATGGAAGTTCTTCTCAGAATCACCTAAATTAATCCTTAATATCACTTCTGAAGAGATACAGCAATTAGTCAACCTCATTAATAGATTATGATAATAGATAACTACGAGTTAGTCAGAAGCTCCAGTACTGTAAAGATACCAGATGTTCCCAAGCTACATTATCACATGAAATTTTGCGATCCACATGCTCAACTTCCATTGTAAAATATGAATCATTTCCATTGCCATCCTTATGTCTGAGGTTATGGTAGCAAGCTGCACGTATGTGTGATTATTGAAAGCATAGTAATTCAATTTTTTTCAGACCAAGAACCCAAAGGCGACATTGACGGGAAATTTTTTGGCTGAACCCTAATAAGTGCTATGCATAAACTCTGCAATGCAAAGATTCCGCTTGTCTCTTAGCTCTACCCTCACATGAATACTTTTCTAGCCCACACGCTCAAGTTGAGTAAGTAATGATGCATCATAGCATGGTAGCCTCTCTGTCTGAGAATCTTCAAGGCAAACTACGCGCCTGTATGAGTTTTTCTACATCTTTAAATCAATATGATTGATTCTTGTTTCGTGGAGATTGGAAAACCAGTGGGGGCATTGTTAGGTGGCTGTTGGAAGATCCATGACATGACAGTTGATGCAAGCCAGCAAGACTCGGATTGTATAAACATACAAGGATTTGGGTGGCCGAGCTTGAACAACTCTCTTATAGGAAAAATTGCACCTAGAAACGTTTATAAGCTTCCGTCCCTCCAAGATAGCTTCATCAATTGAGACCTCTAAATTTAGCAACCATTTTGGCTCAATCAGCTTACCTTCTAGGAGCCACCCTCTCACGACAATTTCAGAGGAGCATTTGTCTAGGCTGAGATTATCAGAAGCAGCGTGCTCATCCTCATTGGCATCCAAAAAATTGGGACAACTCAAGTGCCTCTATGATTGCATCGATGACTTACTTCAGTTGCCTCTCACTCAACAGGCTCTTTCCCACCTGAGAAGTCCTGCCGAAGACTTGTTGGGTAGTTCTCTCCAGCTATTAGATGTCTACAGTAATGTGAGAGAAGCTTTCTCACAGATGAAGTAAATTGTCCAGGCGCTCAAGTCTTCTTTCCGAAGAAGGAAAAGAGGAGATTCCATCTTCGCCTTTGAAGTAGAAGCATACATCAACTCTAGAAAGAAGTTGAACAAAGTCATCTCCATGTACTTGAGAAATTTGAAGAAGAAAGGCCCAAACAAGGGCTCTCACGATGAAGCTACCCTTAGCATACTAAGAGAAACTGGAGAAATCAGCCTTTTTGTATTCCAGTCCCTCTTACGTTTCCTTGCTCTGGCAAGTGCAAGCCCAAAGTATAGAGGCTGGTCTCTAGTCTCAAAACTATTGGAAGCTGAACATGTATCATGTGACGGAGGAGAATAAACCAATGAAGTTCTAGGCTTGGACTCTGCGTCGCTCTCCCTCAGATCGAGCAAAGACACCAATAATCAAGTAGGTGATCTGTCAAAGAGACTGGAGGCTCTAGAGTCAAGCATTCAAGAAATTGAGGAGGACTTGGAATGCATTTTTGGGTGCCTTGTCAAATCGAGGGTTTCCCTTCTTAACATTGTTAACCACTCGAATACCCTAGTCCTCAGGGATGCCAATTTGATAATGGCTCCATGGTACAATTTTTGTAACTTGTACAATATGGCATTTTGTCATACGAGATCCGCACTCAATAGACACATCAACACCTTCAGAACTAAGGATCTATCCTAATTCTCTCTCCCAATAAGTACCACAATTATTCTGTGTCTTGACACAAGTTTTCTATTTGATAGGATTGATCTGAATTATGATATGACTCGTGTACGGATAATGAAGTCAAAATATTTATGCACAAAACATCTTAAATTGATAATCACATGAATTTTTGTGAGTTCCTTCTTTTTTCATGAAGAGTGCACTTACGTACTTGAGATCAACATAACAATGCACCTAGTTTTATGCTATATTGACTTGGTCATATAGATGAAACGCATCTCATGCGTATGCTTTTACAACAAATGGTTCCTGGGCCGATTATTTTGTTCCTCTCGATAATGCTACTTCAGCTCAGGAAATGGACAATGAATTTGTGTCATCGTCTGTGGAGTTTCAAGAATAATAAAAAGTCGATTCCTCCTCCAGCATCTGCGATCCATAGCATGACTGACCAATGTAGCACAACATTGGTTTCCTCTGGAGTTTAAACATATGCTCTTTAGTGAAATTATACTTTTCCTTCTTAAGGTTATGTCAACTAAATGTTAAATTTAGATGTGCAACTTACATTCGATAACAATGAAATGGAAACCACAACAAAGATCAGATTTCTATTTTTCGCTGCAGATATATTTCTAAGAAGTTACATGCTTCAGAAAATACTTTTGTGGAAGCGTAACATGGCGTTGATGTATCAAAGCTGCAATATTATCTTTTATTTTATTGAGTCAATTTGCTGATGTCCTATGTTCAAGGAATTAATTAGTCGTTATCTTTATTTGATCAGTCTTATCTTGTAGGATTGTTTAATTGCATATTTTTTGCTATTCTGTTAGTTTGTTGCTGATTTTGTGGGCAACGTGTGTTTATAACGTAACGTCAGTCTTGAGTCTGTTTTTTAAGTAAATTTCATATTTCTGAATAAGAGAAGTTCCCCTTCCAATACATTCTGATTTGGCTGCAAAAATACAACTTTGGTTGTTAATTCTCCTTATATTCTTTGAGAAACAACATTGGTATCAGAGCTTCGTTCATCTTAAGGGGTTGTGAGAGACTTGTGAGATTGATTAAGAGTTGTGTTTGCATCCATAGAAGCTGAGGCAAGATGGAGGCATGATCGAGTGGTTTTTCAGCCATGGCTCCGCTAGTGTTTGATGGAGAAAATTATCAAGCTTGGTCAGTAAGAATGCGAGCCTATCTAGAGGGTTGTGATTTTTGGGAAGCTGTCAAAGAAGATTATGAAGTTGATCCCCTTCCTAACAACGCAACCATCAATCAAATCAAGTATCACAAGGAGAGGACAACAAGGAAAGCAAAGGCAAAGTCTTGTCTATATGCCGCTGTCTCACCTGCCATTTTCAGTAGAATTATGGCTTGTGAATCAGCCAATGCTATTTGGGGCTTCCTTAAAGCCGAGTATCAAGGAGATAAGAGGATCAGAAGCATGAAGGGGCTGAATCTGATCAGAGAATTCGATAGACTACATATGAAGGAGTCTGAAACAATTAAGAAGTATTCTGATAAGTTAATAAGCATTGCAAATCAGGCAAGAGTTCTCGACACTGACGTCTCTGATAATAGGTTAGTGTAGAAAATTCTTGTCTCCTTGCCCGAAAGGTTTGAGGCAATTATTGCCTCTTTGGAGAATACCAAGGATTTGTCTCAGATCAGATTTGCAGAATTGCTAAGTGCTTTGCAAGCACAAGAGTAGATGAGGTTAATGAGGTTAGAAGGTAGTACCGAAGGAGCTTTGCAGGCCTAAGAACAGCAGAATGTAGGAGGGAAAGGCAAGAAGTGGAAAGGGAAGAAATGGAAAGGTAGTGGTGGTTTAGAAGCTACTACGAGAGAGAATAATGCTGGTAATTCCAAGAATAATTGGGGAAGGTATTCCTCATGTTCGCATTGTGGAAAACAGAATCATCCATACTTTAGATGTTGGAAGAGACCATATGTAAGATGCAGAAAATGTCAAAAGCTTGGGCACATTGAGAAGTTCTGTAAAGAGAAGGGAGATCATCAGCAAGGTGAGGCACATGCTGCAGTTCAGCAAGAGGTAGATCAACTTTTTGTTGCTTCTTGCTTCTCCTTTAGTACTCCATGCGATAGTTGGCTTGTTGATAGTGGTTGCACAAACCACATGACAAGTGATGAAAAGTTATTTATAGATCTTGACAAATCATGGAGGTCAAGAGTGATGATTGGGAATGGTGAGTACTTAGAACTGAAAGGTAAAGGGATTGTAGCAATAGAGAGTTATGCTGGAACTAAGTTGGTTTCTGATATGATGTATGTACTTGAGATTGATCAAAATTTGTTGAGTATGGGGCAGTTAGTAGAAAAGGGATTTAAAGTGATATTTGAAGAAGGGAAGTGTTTGATATTTGACTCCAATGGTCAGAAGCTGTTCAAAATAAAGATGAAGCATAAGAGTTTTTCTCTAAATCCTCTCGAGAAGGAGCATGTGGCATTCAAGTGTCAAGCTAGTGAGTCAGAGATATGGCACAAGAGGTTGGGGCACTTTCATCACAACGGCTTGCTGTTCATGCAGAGGAATGAAATGGCAATGGGGTTACCAAGTTTGGAAGAGCAGATCATAAGGTGCAAGGCTTATTTGCTAGGCAAGCAGACGAGACTTCCTTTCAAAGAATTAACCTAGAGAGCTACAAAGAAGCTACAGCTTATTCATACAGATCTCTGTGGTCCACAAGTGACTCCTTCACTGAATGGCAGCAGGTATTTCATTATTTTCATTGATGATTATACTAGAATGTGCTGGATTTATTTCATGAAGCAAAAGTCAGAAGTTGCTGAGATATTTTTGAATTTTAAGAGATGGGTTGAGAACCAAAGTGATTGCAAGATTCAGGTCATCAGATCTGATAATGGAACAGAATACACTTCACAGAGGTTTAACTCTTTCTGTGAAGAGGCTAGAATTGGGCATCAACTTACTGCTCTCTCCACAACAAAATGAAATTAGTGAGAGGAAGAATAGAACCATTATGGAGATGACTAGGTGTCTATTGCATGAGAAAAATCTACTAAAAGAGTTTTGGGCAGAAGCAGCAAACACAGCAATTTTTTTGCTGAATAGATTGTCTACAAGGGTATTAGAGAAGAAGACATCCTTTGAAGCTTGGTTTGGTGTTAGGCCAATTTTAAGAAATTTGAAAGCGTTTCGTTGTTTGTGTTTTTCTCATATTCCTCAGGTCAAGAGAGACAAGTTAGGAGAGAAAGCTGAACCTGGGATCTTTGTTGGCTATAGTTTAGTGTCGAAAGCCTACAGGATTTATCAACCACAAACAGGGAAGGTGATCACTAACAGAGATGTTCAGTTCTTGGAAAATGAGCAATGGGACTGGACAATTGAGTCACAAGACAAGCACAAGGAGATCTCACTAGAACATGACGAGCTGGTGGATGATGTTCCAATTAGAGGTACCAAATCTCTGACTGATATATATCAAAGGTGTAGTGTGGCTGTTTTAGAACCTTCAGGTTATGAGGAAGCTAAAGGTGATCAGAGGTGGATAAATGCAATGAATGAAGAGTTGGCTATGATTGAAAAGAACCGAACATGGGAGCTAGTAGAGAGGCCTAAAGACAGGAAGGTGATTGGAGTAAAATGGGTTTTCAGGACCAAACTCAATCCTGATGGCTCAATGAATAAGCATAAGGCCAGGTTGGTGGTGAAGGGATATACACAGGTTTGAGGAGTTGATTTCTTAGAAACCTTTGTCCCTGTAGCAAGACTAGACACAATTAGAATGACTCTTGCTTTAGCAGCTCAACAAGGATGGAAGGTATATCAGTTAGATGTGAAATCTTCTTTTTTGAATAGAGTGTTGCAGGAGGAGATTTATGCTGAGCAGCCAGAAGGCTTTGTCATACCAGGCCAGGAGGAGAAAGTTTATTTGCTTAGAAAGGCTCTCTATGGCTTGAGGCAAGCTCCCAGAGCATGGTACAGTAAGATGGATGAGCATTTGCTGGGCTTGGGTTTCGAGAAAAGTCCAAGTGAATCCACTCTATATGTTAAGAAGTTAGCATCTGACTTAGTAGTAGTGTCACTTTATGTGGATGATATGCTAGTGACAGGAAATAATAATGCTCAGATTACTGCATTTGAGCAAGAGATGATGAAGATGTTTGAAATGACTGATCTTGGTCAGATGTCGTATTTTCTGGGATGGAAGTTAAGTAGACTCAAAATGAAGTTTTTATCAATCAGAAGAAATACTTGAAGGAGATCCTGAAGAGATTCAATATGGAGGAGTGTAAGAGTGTGAGTACTCCAATGGGTCAGAAGGAAAAATTTCATAAGAATGATGGATTAGAACCTGCAGATGAAAGAATTTATAAAAGTTTGATTGGCTATCTTATGTATCTCACTGCAACTAGGCCAGACATCATGTTTCCTATAAGTATCTTGTCTAGATTTCTTGATTGTGCAAGTGAGTTACATATGGTAGCTGCAAAGAGGGTGTTGAGGTATTTAAAGGGTACTCTTTCATATGGGATTAAGTTTTGTAAAGTTCAAGAGTTTAAGTTGCAAGGATATTCTGATAGTGACTGGGCAGGTTCAATGGATGATATAAAAAGCACTTTCGATTATTGTTTTACATTTGGATCGACATGTTTTTCTTGAAGTTCAGAAAAGCAGAAAATAGTCGCTCAATTAACTGCAGAAGCTGAGTTCATTGCAGCTACTGCAGTTGTGAATCAAGCATTATGGTTGAAGAAGCTGATGGATGATCTGCATTTGGAGCAAAAATAAGGCATCGAAGTATTTGTGGATAATCAAGCTACTCTGGCCATTTCACAGAATCCAATGTTTTATGGAAAAACAAAGCATTTTAAAATTAAGTATTACTTCTTGAGAGAAGTGTAGAAGACTGGAGAGGTGAAACTGGTGTACTGCAGTTCTGAAGACCAACTTGCAGATATATTCACTAAGTCATTTCATGTTGGTCAATTTGAACTTCTCAAGGCAAAGCTAGGAGTGTGCAGCACTTGATCCAGAATGAGAGTATTGATGTATCAAGGCTGCAATATTATCTTTTATTTTATTGAGTCAATTTGCTGATGTCCTATTTTCAAGGAATTAGTTAGTCGTTATCTTTATTTGATCAGTCCTATCTTGTAGGATTGTTTAGTTGCATATTTTTTGCTATTCTGTTAGTTTGTTGCTGATTTTGTGGATCAAGCAAGCTATTAGTTAGTGGGCAACGTGTGTTTATAACGTAACGTCAGTTTTGAGTTTGTTTTTTAAGCAAATTTCAGATTTCTGAATAAGAGAAGTTTCCCTTCCAATACATTCTGATTTTGCTGCAAAAATACAACTTTTGTTATCAATTCTCCTTATATTCTTTGAGAAACAACACATGCCTTGATCTCATTCTCAGCTATACATATGCTGCTGGTCCTACTTCTAAGTCTGCTGTATTCTAGACCAAGTCCCAGATAACTGCTGGATAAGGCAATATATACATCTTTGGCTAATTCTATTTTGAAGTACATGAAATATTAGAGTCGGACAACCAATTTTAGTTAGTCAAGAGTCATTAGATTTCATATGATTTATAGGATGATGAAGTTCCTGTTATTTGCGGGCCTCAACATTCTTTAAATAGATAGCTAAAAAAAATGCACGGTAACAAATGAGAACCACAGCTTCTTAATGAAAGTTCTTCTCGGAGTCGCCTAAACTAAGTCCTTTCCATTACTTCTGAGGAGAGGCCAATAATCAGTTAATCTCATGAGTAGATCATGATAATAGATAACTTCAAGTCAGCCACAAGCTCCATCACCTGAATGTTTTCCATCCTCATGCTCAACTTCACATTTAAATCATGGATGATTTCCATTGCCATTCTTCTGTCTGCAATCATGTTCGCAAGCTGCAGCTATAAGTGATTATTTAAAGCATTTTAATTTAAATTCTTGCTACCCCAAGAACGCGAAGGAGACATTGACGGGTAGTTTTTGGATGAACTGTAAGATGTGAAAAGCACAGACTCCATGATGTAAAGATTCCCCTTGTCCCCTAGCTCTACCATCCCATGAATATTTTTCTGACCCTCGTGCTCAAGTTCAGTCATTAATGTTGGATAATAGCAGGATCTACCCTCTATCTAAGAATCTTTAAGGCACTTACAGATGTGTATGAGTTTTTTTTATGGCCAATCAGCTTGCCTTCTAGGAGCCACCCCTTCATGACCACCATAGAGGAGCATTTGTCTAGGCTCAGATCATCGGAAGCGGCGTCCTTATCCTCATCAGCATCCAAAAAATTGGGACCACTCAAGAGCTTGTATGATTGCATCAACGACTTGCTTCAGTTGGCTCTCTCTCAAACAGGCTCTTTCCCACCTAAGTAGTCCAGCCAAAGAGTCGTTGGATGGTTCTCTCCAGCTGTTAAATATATGTGGGTGTGTGAGAGAAGCTTTCTCACAGATGAAGGAATGTGTCCGACAACTCAACTCTTCTTTCCGAAGAAGGAAAAGAGGAGCGGAGATTCCAGCTTCGCCTATGAAGTAGAAGCATACATCAACTCTTAACTGCAGCCAATGTGGTGAGGAGTCGTTGGATGGTGCGCTTAGGTTGCTCGATATTTGTGGAAGCACAAGGGATGTGTTCTCGCAGATGAAAGAAGGTGTTCAGGAACTAGAGTCTTCTCTCAGGAGAAAGAGAGGAGTTGACTCTGGCCAAGCAAGTGAAGTTAAGACGTACATCAAATCCAACAAGAGACTACAGAAAGTCATCTCCAAGATTTCAGAGAATCTGAAGGGAATGGAGAAGAAAACTGGCATGAACAAAGACTTTAACCAGGAGAACACTCTTACCATGCTAAGAGAAGCTGAAGATATCAGTCTGTCAGTGTTTGGATCCTTGTTATGTTTCCTATCTGGGCCAAGGCAAAATCGACGACTAACGGTTGGTCTTTGGTTGCGAAGCTAGTCTCGTCTAAATGTGCATCGAAGTGAATGTGAATGACAACAATGCCGAAGGGTTTTGCTGATATGTTTGTTGTGAAGTCTGTCAAAAAACCAGAATCCTGAAGTGCTAAAGCCACTAGACCCATCAGAGTCAACCATTCAAGAACTTGAGGAGGATTCGGAATGCCTATTTAGGCCCTGTTTGGTAACGTTTATGTTTCTCTGTTTCTGTTCCTAGGAACACTTTGGGAACAGAAACATGTTTGGTAATGTAAATAATTATGTTTCTGATTCTGTTCCCGAGAACACTTTGGAACAAAAATCAGAAACAAAAAAAAGTTGTTTCTCAACAAAAAAACACTTTTTGGGAACACTTTTCATTGACAGACTTCTTACTCTATTCACGACATCTTCTCACTTTACCTCACACTTTTCTTTGATAACCTAAAAACGAAAGAACTCATCGCTCGTCCACCGCTTCCCGTGACCAACGAGCTCTGCCGCCGCCGTCCTCGCCGCACTACTCCGGTGAGTTTCGTCTCATCGTCCACTTTTCTCGTGTCTCGTCGCGCTTTCTATCTCACTTACGGCATCTGATTTGGGCGAGAATGCCTCATCGACCTCGATTGAGGGTTGACCTCATAGATCTGGGCGAGGGTCGCCCTCGTCGATCTTGGATCTGTCTCGAAAAAGAGGGGAAAGATGATGGGGGTGTCGGGTTTGGTGATTTCTGGGTTGATTTTTTTGTCTGCCGATTGCAAAACTGGTTGGCTTTTGCTGTGGAAGTCTAGTTTTAATTTTTTTTTTTGTTGTGGAAGTCTCTATGTGTGGTGGCGCGTGTATGTTGACTCCAGTTGGTGATTATATGGGTGAAAAGGAAATCGATGGTATTCCCTTTCTCTGACTAGTTTTCCTGCAACTTCGATGGAATACATACTGATTGTTGATTATATGGGTCGAGTGTATGTTGACTTCGATTGTTTATTACATGCCTTCCACCCGCTCAGATTGGTAAGCAAGAGATGTATGTTTAATATTCAGAACAATCCCTTGTCCACATGGTGATAAGCAAGTAAAATTCAAACTCTTTTTATATTGCAATTGTCAAACTAAGCATATTTTGTGCAAATGAAGAGCAATTTTGCGGCATCAATCAAGTAATATTATCATGGATACAAGACTGAAACAAAAATGTTGGATAGAGAAGACTAACTGCACAAATATGTCTCCAGTAAACAGAGTGGACTGTCTGTCAATCTATCGCACAATCTGCTCTATTCAAGGAAGTACATCATAAATATAGAGACTATCATATTGACTATGAGACTCAGACCTCATGTCTTCCTTCTCACAGTAATTACATGCGCCAACTCACATATTTTATAAACAGATTTAAGTGGACCTCTTTTAGTTTTCCACTTCATGTGCAAACCTTAGATGAAGCTATCAAATGCAATGAATTAAGACAAATGCAAGATTGAGTGGAGAGCTGCAGAAAGTACCTTAGATAGAGTTAGTGAAGGTGGCAGCATTATAGACTTTATCTTCAAGAGGCACCTTTCTGTCATATCCCTTTCTCTCTTATCAGTGCTTAGAAGTCTTCTGTATAGGGGAGGGATCCATATATGCGACGAGCCTCTCATCATTTCTCCAAGTTGAGGTGCTATTTTCATCACAGCCTGAATAGCCTCAAAAGTTATTTTCATTTCTCCAACAAGAGATGTATGTTCTGTTTGTCCTGCAGCTTTCTTTGTACTCATTCTACTTCATATTTTCGATGAACATATCGTACTTGTGGATTAAAATCCAACCATGGCTGTTGGATATTTTTTTTTTTCCATTTTGGAAAATCAGTACAAAGTCCTTGATTATGATCTTTAAAAGTTTGTTTGAGGGTTGCTTTTGAACTCTTTTCTTTTTCATTCTTTTTTGACCCGTTAGGTTGCTTTCTAGAAAGCTATCAAAGCCATTATTCCTTTATCCTTTTTTTTTTTGGGTAAGGAACAAGAGATGTATGTTCTGTTTGTCCTGCAGCTTTCTTTGTACTCATTCTACTTCATATTTTCGATGAACATATCGTACTTGTGGATTAAAATCCAACCATGGCTGTTGGGTATTTTTCCTTTATCCTGTTTAAGTCTAAAAAACCAGTTTAGTCTGCAAATTTGGGTTTAGGTATTATAGTTTGATTTGTAATGGTGATGATCAGTTTAAGCCATGATATTCCTTTAACCACCACTAAATTTTCAGGGTAATGAATCTTTTTTTAGTTTATTTCTTTCTGACATTTTTGCTGGAAATTGGTTGGACTCCTCACTTTTTGTTCTTTTTTTGCTTTGTTGAAAGTCTTCCTTCAATATGCATTTTTCCAATTTACCAACTATTTATACTTGTAGTCTTGAAGCAAGTGTACCTCTCTCTATGGTATGTGGATTGTTTTTCAAAGAAAGTGTTATGACTATAGTATGTTTGCGTGTGGTAGCAAATGGCATCTCAGATAGAGGCATCCAATGCAAAGTGGTCCAACACTTCCATAAATCTCTTTGTAAGTTTGATGGTAGAAGAGGTCAAAAAGGGAAACCGTACCTCTTGTACTTTCAACAAAGTAGGGTGGAATACCATACGGACTGAATTCAATACTTGGTCAGGACTTGGATATAAGCAATCACAATTGAGGAACAAGATGAACAAACTGAGAAGTCAATTTGGTAGTTTTAAGAAGCTTCTTTCACAATCCGGATTTGGCTAGGATAATGTCAATAAAACAGTTGTTGTCAATGATCCAAGTATATGGGAAGATCACATCAAGGTATCATTTAACTTTTGATCATTTTGAGATCATTATGTATGTATGTTTTAAGTAGTTTGCTTATGGTCCTCACGTATGTCATTATTGTGAAAATTGCAGGGTAATCTTGAGTGGGCAAAATTCAAGAAAGATGGGTTTCCTCATTATTCCGAGCTATCTATTGTATTTGGTGACACATATGCAACAGGGGAGCAAGCAGTGGGAACTATCGATGATTTGGAGTCGGAGGAAGGTGACAATGGTGGTGACAATGCAGATGGTGATCCAAAGGACTTAAGTGAACACCAAATTGATGAGGGAGTCTTTGCAAGTGGACAACACAACTTGGATAGGACTCCAAATACCAAGAGAAGAAGAAAGAGTAGCGCATTTGATGTTGCTAGTACCTACAAAGTCTTACAAGAGATGATGAAATCTAGGGCAAGTCAACAGAGTGACTCTGCTGCCACCTCACAAGTCACATCAGCACCTGAAGATCCCTTTTCCGTATCTGCTGTAATTAAGATCCTTCTTAGCATTCCTGATTTAGAGGAGGATCTTTACCACAAAGCATTGGAATGTGCATGCACTAGTGCCACTTGGAGAGAGGGTTTCATCCAAACTCCAACTGAAATGAGAAATGGAATTCTTCGACGTCTTTAGTAGATGTTGGGAAATGTACTTGGGATTTCATGTGATTTTATGTTGCTTTATGACTTATGTTATGATGTTATTTGGTTTTCAAAGATATTAATGTTGAGACTCTTTTATTTATGTGGTGGCATGATTACAATGGATGCCTTGTAATTTTTATATTTGGTTTGCTTTTACTCTACAACTTATGTTATCTGTTGTTATTGATTTTTTTTTTCCAGCTATCTATATTAATGTTCTTGTATTTGTGTGATGGCATAGGTACTATGGAAGGGGGGCAAAATAGTGTGTCAAATGAGGAGGTAACACCAACTGGACATTACTTGGATGACTTTGATATTGACATAATAATGATGTGGTTGTGCATTGTTACGATTGACATGTCCATGCATATGAAAGAGCCTATTAGGGATAGTCAATTGTCAGGACCCGAATGGATAAGGGAGCCTCTTTGTGGACTTTCAGATAGAATATATGAAGCCTTTAGGTTGGAAAGACATGTTTTTTTGAACCTATGTGATTTAATGAGGGCAAGAGGTTGGTTGAAAGATAGTCGGTATGTTAGGGTAGATGAGCAAGTTGGGATTTTCTTATCTTTGGTTGGTCATGGTAACTCTACTAGAGAGTTATGTGAGAGATTCCAACGTTCAGGAGAAACAGTCAGCAAGTATTTCACTATTGTATTGAGAGCATTTATCAAACTGTCAAAAGAGAATATCAGACCACCTTCCTTTGATGTTGTCCCAGAGGAGATTCTTATGGATCGTAACCATAAACGTTACTTCAAGGTATGATTTTCATAACGTTCTTAAACCGTCAAATACATGTGGTTGATAATCTTGTATAACAGTAGACTTTCATGAAATCACAGGGCTGCATAGGTGCTATTGATGGTACCCACATTAATGCTTCCGTCCCTGTGTCGAAGCAAATCCCATATAGAGGCAGGAAAGGGACTACCACCCAGAATGTGTTGTGCGTTTGTTCATTTGATATGAAATTTACTTTCGTGTATGCTGGGTGGGAAGGATCTGCCAATGATTGTCGAGTCCTCTCGGCAGCACTGGAGACTCCTCGACTGCAATTTCCTCGACCACCACCAAGTATTTGCTTTGTCTATAATCTCATAATTTTCTTTATGATTGTATTACATTTGCTTATCATAACAAATGTATATGTAACTTCTTGTAGGCAAATACTACGTGGTAGATTCTGGTTATGCAGCACTTCCAGGATTTTTAACTCCATTTAAAGGTGAACGATATCATTTGAATGATTATAGGGGTAGAGGGAAAAGACCTAGATCAACCAGAGAACTGTTCAACCATAAGCATTCTTCATTAAGGAATGTCATTGAAAGGTCATTTGGGGCATTAAAGAATCGCTTTTCCATTTTGAGAAACATGCCTCCATTTACCGTTCGAAAGCAAGCATTTATTGTCATCGCTTGTTGTGCTCTCTATAATTACATTCGTGACCAAGACAGGATGGACAAAAACTTTTCCCGATATGGAGATCCGGAGTACCCATGTGGACCTATACAAGAAGAGGTTGCAGATGATAAATCGCATGAAGAGGCCGCTGAGATAAACATGCTTAGGAAAAATATTGCAAATCATGGCAATGGATAATAATATGCCTCAAATTCCTTGACTTTGTGTTTTCAACCTTTGTAATCTTGTTTTTTAAGTAGTTTGGAACATTTATGTTTATTGTAGCAAGCAAAACATTGATGCTTTGAACATATGAGTACTGGTGTCACATTTTTTGGTGCCGAGAAAGGTTTTTATTAATATATTTCCTTTGTTTCGTGAGGAAAATGACGTTCTTCTGACTCATTCTTGCATGCATCGTTAGCTTCCATGATGATTCCTCGAGTGCTCATCTAGTCATGCATGGGTTCCGGTTTGGGTCTCCAAGACTAACGTAAGCGTCACACAAGCACCAGGGAGATGGAGAGATTGAGCTTCTAACTTCTGCTCAGATTGATTAATGCATACACATTTTGTCTTGTCTATTAACCAAAATAAAAACAAGAAAGGTTGATTGTGCTTTTGGCCTTTTTCTCGTCTATTGACCCCAAAAACAGGAGTCTCTTTCCACTTCTTTTAAGCTGATGATGGCTTTTTTTCCCTTTCATTTACTCTATAATCACTATTTGATTTAATTATTTTTTCTTTTCTTTGTCATCAAATGTGATTATGTAATTATTTAATTTAAATGACAAATTGGGAACAGAAATTTTATGCAGTTACCAAACGCGTTTCTGTTTCAGGAACAGAAATTTTATGCAGTTACCAAACGCGTTCTGATTCTCTAAAAGAACAGAATAAAAAAAAGTGTTTTTAATCAGAATCACTTTTTTGGAACAGAAACGTTACCAAACAGGCCCTAAATGTTTGGTCCAAACGTTCCCCCTGTATTATAAATTTAGAGATCGAATCGCTTGATAATTATAGAATTTGGCCCCTCAAAAATTTTGTCAACTTTATAAACTCTTGCGTTCTCATTTTTTCCGCGAACCTCTTCATTTGGAAACTGGGGCTATCTTTGTTTAAGAATAGCATGTCCGCATCAAATTTAAACATAAACAATATTGTGAATTAAATTGAGCCCTAAGCTCATTGAATTTGCAAATTGAGCCCATTTGAACTCGGACCACACTACCCTTTTGTTGGCCTCCCAAAATTCGCATGCGGCAAACGAGGGCCTTTCCAAATTAGGAAAGTAAAAATCGAAATAAAGGAGAAATGAATTTCAGCTGAGGGAAATTAAAGGAAGGAAGAGGGAGTATTAAGAAAAAGGGTTAATATCACAAAAAATTCCAAACTGATGCGCATTCAATAACTTGTTCTTCAGTCCAATAATGAGCTGAACATCCACTATCCACGGTTGGTTGAACACTTCCCGAGCCGGACCTCGGTCCTATTTATTTATTTGTTTTTTTTATACCACACAGCATATAGTTTTTCATGTAGAGACATTTCTCATCAAATTCCAGCATATATTGCATTCTAATCTTCATGCATTTAGGTATATTCTAATCCCTTTTCCGCAGGCACGTGAAAATGGAGAAGTCAAATTAGTATCCGTGGCTGCCGATGTTGTTGTCTTACGCGGTGTTTAGATGTCACCTTTTCCTCGTTGGTTTTTTCAACTTAGAAAAAAAAAAGTTAATATCACAAAAAGGCCTCAAATAGTGTCCACGGTGACACAAATATCTCAATTTGTTTTGCCACTAAAAACCCTAAACTTGCCCATTGTAATGCAAATACCCCCAAACATTTATTTGGGTCATAGAAAATTTCAGACTTATATCAATGTAACAAAATGGAACTATAATAGAAAGTACATATGTCAAACATATATAAATTTGGATTTTTTCGTGACAAAAAAAAATAATTGAGGATATTTGTGCCACGCTAGGCAAGTTTAGAATTTTTTGTGAAACAAAAAAGGTATGGAGTATTTGTATCATAGTGGACATAATATTAGGTTTTTACGGTATTTTCTCTAAAGAAAATATTCAGTTTGCACTTAGGCGTGTCTCACATTATGTGAATAATTAGATTAAGTTTTGTTATTAGTTTCATCATATGTAATTTGGAATTTTTTTTAAATACATAGATTATTATATTTTTCTTTTATCATACTAAAGCATGTTTCATTTTTATACCTCACGGACTCTCGTCCTGTCCCAGCTAACAAGTGATTGTTGCTCGGGTTACTTTTCCCTATCCCTTTCTTTATTTGCCCTATCTTTTACTGATAAATTTCATTGCTTGAGAATTTTTGCATGATGATGTAGGATTGCATGCTTCTAGGTAAAAAAATCGAAAGAAATTGCATGAAATAATTTTTTATTAAAAGAGAAAAAGATACCGATAAAGGGCCTCGGGTAAAACCAGCGTAATCAAGTCTAAATTTGTAAGAAGTGAAACATGCTCTTGCAAATTTCCTACTCTGGCTTCTAACTGACTTAGAATAGGTTAGCCACGATTCAAATTTACATTTGATTAGATAATGAATGAAAAACCAAGTTGCATGCGCCCACTTAGCAATCCATCCTTCAAGGTTCAGCTCAGGAGGGTAACAACATAAACGATGACCCGGCCATGGACATCCAGTCGTCCACCAATCATCGTTAATTTGTTGGTTTAAGTATACTTCAAATGCTAAAAACTCATGTACAATGCTCACTTTAGTGGTAAGACTTTCAAAACGATAACTTAAGTGCCAAACTTCTTGAAAAACAATCATTTCAGTGCTAAAACTTTTAAAACGATCACTTTAGTGCTAATTTAAAAAAAACGATTACTTAAGTGTCAATTTTTTTCTTGAAAAACGATCACTTCAGTGCCACATCCAACAACCTAGAATTGGCACTAAATTGATTATTTTTATAAAAAAAAATTGACACGTGAGTGATCATTCTGAAAGTTTTGACATTGAAGTGATTGTTTTTCAAAACATTTAACACTTAAGTGATTTTTTCAAAAAAAAAATTAGCATTTAAGTTATCGTTTTGAAAGTTTTGGCACTAAAGTGAGCAATATACATAAGTTTTGATACTTGTTGTGTACTTTACCCTCAATTTGTCAGTATAGACTTGTTAATCCGTTATCATCCTTGTTTTTCGTTTTAGGTCAATCCCTGAGAAGCGCTATGTGCGATAACAAGAAGAACTGCCATGACAGATTGGACTTACTTTTAGCAGTTAAGCTGGATTGATGCTTAGAGATTTAACCCAATATGGTTTTTGAGAGAGAGAGAGAGAGATCAAAACAAGAAGTGGAATCTATAGAAGCTATACTGGAACAAGCAAGTCCACCGAAAGACGAAGCTTCCCCAACTTAAAAGAAACAGCAACACAATGCTCCAATTTACTAATTGAAGAGGGAAAGAAAGATATCATCAGCCAAAGAAATTTCAGACCTCAAGCTCCGTTTGTTTAGTGAAAAGTAGGTAATTTGAAAAATATTTTCCTAAAAATAATCACCTTTATCACTGAAAATAATTAGTCAATGAAAAATATTTTCATTATTGATAATAATTTATATCTAAATATTTTCATTGACGATGAAAACGTTCAATCGTTTTGATAAGTGATATTAAGGGATCATCTTTGGAAAAATATTTTCCAAATAACTCATTTTTCAAGAAACAAAGAGAGATCCGTTTGTTTTGCAAAAAATAAAGTTATTTTGTAAAATATTTTTTAAGAAGTCATTTTCTAGGAAAATGATCATTTTTTTCTAATATTTGGCTGAAATATGAAAACTAATTGAAATTGTTTTTTCTTCCATTTAGTAAGGAAATCAATTTCTCTATGATTACATTTTTACTTTCCTTTCCTTTTTATTTATTTATTAAAATTCGAATATTTTTTATTTTGCATTTTTTGTCTTTTCTTCTTTTCTCCTTCTTCCTGCTTCTTCTTCATTCCTCCTTCCTTCATACGCTTGCCGCTCCTTCCTCCTTCCTCCGTCAACCGCAACTAAGCGACAGCTGTTGCCTGACTATTGATCATGACACAAGCCAACGAGTTTGAGACTCACCAGATCTAGGTTGTTCGAGCCCTCAAAGCAAGATGGTTTCCTTCAAGCAAGAGCAAGCCCCAATTTGTTGAAGGTTCTTTGGAGCCCTAAATGGAAGACAAACTAAAGAGACCGTTCCAACTCGCCATCGGCGAGGTCGCAAGGGTCAGCCTCACTCGAGAATGGTGAGATGAGCCTTGAGCTCGCCATCGATGAGGTTGCAAGGCTCAGCCTCGCTCAAGGGTAGCAAGGCGAGCCTCGACCTCACTAGATCTAATGAGCACACCATCCCCAAATCACAGCTCTTGGAATCACACTTGCATGAAGGAGAGAGAGACTGTGAGAGAGAGAACGGGGATGAAGGAAGAGAAGAGAGAAAGGAAAATTCTATTCAAAAAAGAAAATTATTTTTCCTCAAATTTAGAAGTATATTTTCCATTGACTAGAAAATATTTTGCTTAACTGCAAATTTTATATCTCCAAACACTAGAAATTGGGGAAAATGTCTTCCAAGAAAATGTTTTCAGGAACCTTAGAGAACAAACAATTGATCTGTCCGGAATGTTGTGGCTCTGTTTCTTCTTGGTTGTACTGTTCTCTCATTAGGAACCTTCTTACGTATGTCCTAGAATTGCCCAAAAAGAAACCCACTATTTAGAATAAACTTACGAATCACATGCTCAATCACAAAAATCAGATCTGCAAAATAAAATTTTACAAAAGGGGAGTGGGGAGTTGGGTCCAAAAGACTGAACAAGCCACTCGTGCAAATCCAATACTCGATCGCATGAATGTTTCGTAGAATAATCTGACTAGTTCATTGTCGTCAATGAAAAGACAACCGATGGTCAACCAGATTTAGCAAATCAGGCAAAGAGATAACTTCACGGAAGTTGCATAAGCTCAGTAACCTCATAGCTGGGCCATCTGGAGCATAGTGACAATAGGAATGGAAGTCCACTTCTTCAAGCCGAAATAATATTCGACTAGAGGGTGGGACTCGTAGCACAGAAACTATGGAAAGTGGGGGGGCAATCCGACCCTCAGTTTGATGTAGGAAAGCAATAGTAGCAATGAACGGGCTGCGCTATGTCCACAAGGGCATTCAGAAGTCTACGCAGAACACGTCTGCCATAACCATTGTCCATAAGAGAATTACTATTCAGTAACCATGACTAGCGATAATGTGTGGGAGCTGCAATGCAGCAGCAAAGTAATAGCTAAGACAGTCATCAAAAGATAAACAAAAGTACTGTATGCTGTTGTGTAACTTGTGCTCATCCTTGTACAAAATATATATGGTACTTTCAACCACAACTCTTGCATGAAACGAAGAACATCAAACCAATCAAGAGACATCAGCTTCACTAGGGAATGGAATATTCACCCAAATTTCACTTTTGTACTCTTCTAAAGGTAGATAAAGCAAACACTGATCAACTTACCCAAAAAAAAGGCAAGCACTGATCATGGAAAAATCAATGTCTCATTGACAGCTTTGCTTGGTGGCTCCTTAAAGTTTGAGTGCCAACACAGGTGCATCGCGTGTCAAATCCTAAAGTAAACCCATACAAGTAAAATTTGATGCGACTGCTTGTATAAAGCCAACAAGGGGCACGAGCAGAACTATTCCCACAACCAATTCACCTAACTCAACCCAAAAAACCGGCATTTCTCCCTTAAGTGACAGGAGCACTTCACTTACAACCCATTTGTGCCAAGGTATAAGTCTTGTATGATCCTTGCCAACATATTCAACTAGCCAAGAAGATAATGGATGAAGGCATGGCCAAGATTTTCATCTTTATACAACTAAGTGAGCATGTAATTTTTTTTTTTCCTTAACCTGTCTACATGGACAAAGGAAGAAGCATCCTTCGCTTCTTTTTCCTAGCTGACCTTATTTTCTTCGCAATTTTCATGCATAAGAGCAGTAGTACTGTGAGGCATACCAAGATAAAAGCAAATCGGATACGTCTAAAGTACAAAGAAACTGCTGAAAAAACTAGAAAAGCTAAAATGAGGAGCTCCCATATGACAAAGGCCACAACATCCACCCTGCATCCATAGAGGAAAATTAGAGCAGGCATTAGTGAAGTCCTCCTAACAGTAAACATTAAAATTAGCAAGAAAAAAAAAATGAGAAATGCACAAAAGTTAACTTAACTATATATGAATGTGTGCAAAAGAAAAGCTATAAATTATGGCATAGACGACGGAACTACCAACACGCCAGGTGCAATCAATCAGTCTTTCTGAGGATTAATAGAAACACCTACGTTCCTTTATGACACGAAGCACTTGAATCATCTTAAGGTTGCATTCTCCAAACGGCTCAATCTAAAAGTATTTCTACAAGCATAGCAAGGAAAAACTCAGCCAAAAATCAATTCCAGCCACATTATGGCGTCCATGAGAGGATATGCATGATAGAGACCAGAAAACCCTCCTCTCCCAGTCCTAAAATATGAAATGTCAGAAATGTCAGCATACGTTTCGGTCTGTCCAAGATTTTATTAGTCTATCCATATGGTATTGTAGAGTATAAAAAGCCTGCATGACATTTTAACGTTTGAGGAAGTTTTAACTGATGAACTCACAGTAGGGCTTACAAGAGCAACATCTTTTCCATAATTTTTCAAGTGGATATAATGTGAGCATGGATCGTTTATGACATGGGGCATCTTACCATATGTTCTGTTTTACTCCTTATAGACTACCCCGCAGTATCACCTCATTGTGTGGCAGACACAAATACGGTCCCTTGCGGTAATTAACAACTCACATTATTCATTCAACAATGATTCTGGGTAGTTGATCAAGAGCCACTAATAGAGTGACATCGATTGCAATAACCCTTCTTTCGACGAGTTGCATTAGTGTTCTTTGCCTGCTATCACAATCCAAGCCCCCTAGTACGCTGGTACTATCCGCTCTCCACTCCTCATCCTTCTTGCTGGTACTTTACCGAAACAAGACTAACCCTTCCCTTAAACCAATCCCTGCCACTCCTCTGCACGAATCGGCAGATATTATGAATCAAATATGTCACCCGACACGCACTCTCAGCCGTACACACGCATGATTTATTTCGGAGTTCGCTGGTGACATAAGATCTTCCCACTTTTTGCCGAGAACAAGGATCAATCGGAGCATCCAAAATACCTAACAGATCCAGTATAACTCCAAACGGAAATAGGAACTTCTCTAAACATCACCACCACAACAAACAAAAACTCAGCAATTCAAAGCTACGAATTCGAATTGCAGCATGAAAAGAAAGCTGGGGATCCACAAATTGAGGCGAGAGAGAGCCACGTGCAATACCTGGAAGAGGAGGGGTTGGAAGTGGAGGAGAAGAAGGAGACGGTTGCCCAATTGTGCTTCGATCGAATCTGATACTCCCTCAACTGCTCCGCCAAATTCGATCGCGTAATCATGGCTGTCCTCTTGCTCTGATTCATGCGATGGACAGCGGATCGATGCGTCTCTAATCTCCTCGAGCTCGGGGACTCGGCAATGGCGGAGATTTCGCTGTTTGCATAGTGAAGCGAAGGAGCCTTGCGACGAAGGTCGGAGAGAGCATCGCCGATCGCGACAGGTTAGCGTGGGTTCTTTCGCGGAGACAGAGGACTCTCCCGTATTGGTGCATTCGTGCCACGTTATATATCCAAAATTGGTTTGACCTCCAAACTAGTTTCGTATCACAGAAACCCCAAAACTTATAAGTTGGTGTCATATTTGCCATAAACTAACTTTTATTTAATAAATTGAGGGTAAATATGATACGAGCGTATTAATTTAGGTTTTTTCATGATCCAAAAATGACTTTAAGAGGGTGTACAAGTTTTAGGGAAAATATGACACATTAATTAGTTTGGAGTTTTTAAGACACAAAAATTAATTTTCGTTCAATACGGAAGGAGTGTCTAGAGCTTTTGGTAGTACTAACCCTTTCTATTATCCTATCCTATTAGCTAAAGAAAGTTTCAAATAAAAATCTGAACCCCAGCCATTTTAACAAAATACTCAAAAGATAAAGATTAGAGGTGTGGAAAAGAACCGACTTGGTGGGGAAACACTTGGACAGGTTTGCACTAGCTAGTTTTGGGCAATTCATAAGTAGTAAAATACGGTTCATACTCTCCATCGACATGAAAATATAGAGATCTCGCTCCCTACTGAGTGGATGGGGATCTGAGGAGCTGCCCCGATAGGAATCCTAGATACAATGGGATTTTTATAGTTTGAATCCATATTTTTTCATTAGTATTTTAGGTTTGGGGGTGTGTGCGTGTGTGTACTTCTTATAATTGAGGCATATAACAAAGACACTCGAGGTGCTAATTATAGTAAAATCTTCTGTTGAATATAATCCTATTTTAAAGATGAACCAGTATAAAACATTATATTTCGATCTCACACCCTCACAAACCAATACGTGAATGGCGCTTCAAACCAACTCGACCATCTTGAATTTAATTGTTTAAAATCAGAATGTAATTGTTCTTGAGAGGGGCACGTGAGTTGCACCTAAAGTGTAAATAACCCATTTTACCCCTGTTTGCGCCAGAAAGTTACAGTTATGTCCCATTGAGTTCATTTAAGATTTACTCTTCAGTTGATTTACAATTCAAGCCTTGCCCACATAAATTTACTGATTTACCCTTACATGAAATATTATGAATATTTTGCGCAAAATTAAACATGCTTGCTATTTATATCTTGTATTCCGCAATTTAAGTATGATTTGATGCATGAATTATTTGTATATTAGTTCAAATAATGTTATGCCATGTTATGATTACAAGATATATATATATATATATATATATCCTTGTATGACTTATGATCTCTATTCGAGTGGGGAGTTCTAGAAAGTTTTAGTAACTTTAACGAATTTTACATAAATAGTTATATTAATGATAATTTCAAACGAAGATTCTTAGACGATGATTGGAAATGTAGTGAACTTTTGAATGTGAAACCTTATGTGAAATTATTCATTAATATAATTAGGAAGTATAAAATAGATGTATAAATACTAGGCATTGATAGTTCATGAATACATGTTTATAAAACTTCATTGTCGCGACCCGAAAATTTTTTCGATCGATGAAAATTTCCCAAGTTAACGGATTATTAGGTTAGCTAGATGGATTAACCTAATATGGACCCTCCCAAGTCCTACCGAATGCAACATTGATTTTTATTCAAATGATTTTAAAATTTGGAGTCGCCACTAATCATTTTTGGAAGGTTGATTAGAAACCTAAGTAAATTAGCAGGAGGACTAAATTACTTCTACGAACCAAAGATTATGAGTTCAGGGACTTGGTTACACTAGTTAATTAATGCCCTTTCGGTACCTTAATTTCATGGATATCCTAATTTGGCAACTCATGCTAAGTTTATTCCTAAGACTCTAGTTGAGTGCTCTCTTTTCGTGTTTTCACTTTTTAAATGGAATGCATGGATAATATTTTTTGGTATCTTCAAAGTATTAAAATTCCCCGAAGCCAAAAGAGGGAGTGCGTTAATGACTTCTATGCAGTGTTACGACCTCTCAACAAGTGGCTCGGCCTACTCATTCTTGGGTCAAAGATTCAAAATTTTAATTACAGAAATAACAATAAATAAAGACCACCAATGGATGGCTCAGCCTTGGCTTGGCCCTCTCTTTTGGGGTTTAATGGTATAGGAATTAAATTACAGAAATAAATGACAGTAAGTAAAACCTCCAATGGGCAGCCTAGCATTGGCTCGGCTCTTCCCTTTGTTTTTATTAAATATTTTCCCAATTTTTAAAAAATATATATAATATATAAAAAATATGAAAAATTATTTTTTGTTCAAAAATAGTTGCCTAAGCTTGGCCAAGGCCTCCAAAGTTGATTTTACAATTTTTTCATTTTTCTTGATTTTTTTTTATGAATTTTTGAAATTAAAAATATCAAAAAATACTGAAAATATGAAAAATTACTTTTTTGGTCAAAATCGATTCCTCAGGCTTGGCCAAGGTCCCCAAAGTTGATTTTTTTTTATTTTATGAATTTTAAAAGAGAAAAGATGATTAAAAATCAGGTGTCAACATTCTTGTATAGATACAATAGCTGTGGTATTTTATAATATCATAGCTAAGCTTCACAAAAAGAGAGAAATTTGAATGGTATAAATTATGAAAACTTAAATCTGAGATTTTTAGTATGTGCTAGAAAGCAAGAAGCATTAAAAGCTTTTAACTTAGTTATGGAAGAACCTGTAGAGGAAAGTATTTCATAGCATAAAAAGTATAAAGAGGTATTTGTTGTATAGAAAAAGATGAACTCTATTGCTCGCATTATATTGCCGAGTAAGATGGAAAATGGTTTTATGCATGAGTTCAGGTATTCATGAAAATTCCAAAGTCGAGTGAGTACACTAAAAACTAAGTTTGGTTAAACATTGGTCACCAAGTTGAGATAGATCATTACAAGATTTGACACTTATATGATGCCTCATGGGTAGAATATGAAACAACTTTTGTAACATATATCAAACATGATAAGTGAACTCTAAGATGCAGATCACAATTTGACTGATGAGTAGCAAATGCAAGTAATAATTTGTTTATTACCTCATAAGTGTGTGCATATGAAATTCCACTTTTGAGAATGATATGCATTGTTTTGAACTAGAGGTGGACCACTTTCTGGAGGCTAAACTAGAAACCAACATTTGTTATATTAATACTAGCTCAAGTGGGGCTTTGTGTTCCAAGCATAAGCGCTAAGGTGGGTTCAAGAAGTGGAAAGATAATGGAATAGATTCTTCATATTAGAAATCGAAATTTAACCTACATTAAAAAAGAAAATGTCTTTTCAAGAAAAATATCTCAAAGGTGAAATGTTTTAACTGTGACAAAAAATGTCACATTACTCATGTGAGCCAAAGAAGTTAGAAAATCTTTGAGCACTCGAGAGTGTTACTTATGTCTCCAATTCAGTTTTCATAACTGAATCCCATCCTTTGTGGATTGTAAACTTTGGAGCTACAAACCATGTAGCAAAAGATAGAAATGCCTTCATGGAATTTCAACAAGTTCTTCGTGGAGCAAAGTGAATATATGGGGGAAATAATTCTTAAGTAGAAGTCAAAGGGATTGGCTCCTGCCAATGAAATTTGCACGATAGTCATACCTTGTTCTTACATGATTTGTTACATGCTTCAAAATTCAATGGAATTTAGTTTCCATATTAGTATTCATTAAACTTGATTTTAGTTTTGAACTTTCATAACAATGGTAATGACTTGTCGTTAGAATAAGTCATTATGGTTCTCGATATTTTTTGGATGGTTTTGTTGTGCTAATTATTCAGTAGAATAATGCAAATGTTTATCATTCCATATTTACATCTTCTAAATCTTATGATAATAATGTAAATATGTGGTATGCTATGCTAGGTTATATTGATCAACAATGAATGTATAGATTAGTTAAGAGGGATTATAAGGCAACATTAAAAAAGTTGATTTGCTTACTCGTGAGCATT
Source organism: Psidium guajava (assembly GCA_016432845.1). Lineage (NCBI taxonomy): Eukaryota > Viridiplantae > Streptophyta > Magnoliopsida > Myrtales > Myrtaceae > Psidium > Psidium guajava. Next base: position 37,913,407 of record CM028226.1, read on the forward strand.
ACCTAGTGAGAAAAATAGGAAACCATTGAGAAAAGGAACAAAAGCTGAGTTTTCTTTGCAGTTGATCCATTCGGGCATATGTGGTTCAATGAATATGAGAGCAAGGCATGAAAATGTTTATATCATCTTATTTATAAATGATTACACTCGATTCAGACATGTTATTTTCGTTTTCTCATAAATCTAAGGCATTAGTTGCTTTGAGAAATTTTTAAGCTTTTAGAAAATCAATTTTAAAAAGAAAAAAAATTAAGAGTTGATCGACGTTAAGAAATTTATTTGATTAGTTCAAATATTTATGTAATGAAAAAGTAATAAAAAGACAATTGACTATTCCAGCAATTCTTCAATAAAATGGAGTTGCAAAGAAAAGAAATAGGTCTCAATTAAAATGATTAGCTTTATGATGACATAGACTAATTTGTCAATCACTTTTTGGGGTGATATTGTGATGATTGTCATCAATATACTTAATCATATGTCTTCTGAATCAATTACTTCCATCCCATATGAATTGTAGACATGTAAAAAAAAAAAAAGATTTGATTTTTTCTTAGGCCTTAAAGATGTACTGTCTATACACAAAAGTCCTCTTACGAGTATGAGAAATCGGCCAATGGAGGCAAACAAAGTATCTATATGAAATACTGAAAGCACTCAGAAAAGTATATGTTTATAAGTGAGTAAGAAAGTAAAAGTTTAATTGAATTTGAATCATGAGAAGTCACATTCTTGGTGAATGAATTTTCAAAAAAAAGATGAGACAGATGAAAACTATTATGTATTTGTAATCTCAGATAGTGACAACAATTTTACTGGAGCATCTCATTCAAGTGGCAGCAATGTGAGAAGTGAGAAATTTGTTTCAAACTAATCTCAATTGTAACTACTTGATGTGAAGATCGTCATTATTTAATCCGAGTGGGAGAGTAATGAAGCATGATGTACTAAGTGTACAATTTCCTGTGCGGTGAATAAGTCGCAAGAGCATTTTATGTCGATGTTTGACATTGAAATGGAAGCTTTCATAGTTAATTCATATGGTCGCTCCACAAGAAGAAAATGAGAAAATGAATGTAAATGAGGTACTGTTGACTAGGGGTGAGCAACCAAACCGGGTTTACCCAGTACCCGGATCGGCCCACCCGAAAAACAAAGTCAGGAATCGGTTCCCGTTGAAACCGGGCCGGGAACCGGTTCCAATTTTTGAGAACCGGTTAGAACCGGTCCGGTTCCCGGGTCTAGGTATGAACCCACCCGAACCGGTTTATAGGACCGGTTTTTAGGCGATGTTTTAAAAAAAAAAACCATAATCAAGTCTTCGAGTCGCAGACTCGCATCCCCTTACCTTGGCCTCCTCTATTTCCTTTCGACATTCTCTCGGCTCAATCTTGCACTAGGGAGTATTTACATTTGTAAATGCAGAATTTTTTTTGGTCGAATATGCATAGTTCATTGAATGAGTAATACGTATTCATTTTCGCATATAGGGAAACCGGGTAGACCCTAGAACCGGACCGAAAAACAGGGTCGGTTCCAAAACAGGGTCCAACATAAACAGAGTAGGGTCTCAGTTCCAAAAATTGGGAACCGGTTATAACAGGGTCGGGTTTAGGGTCTAGGTTTGGACCTGGTCCACCCGGCCTATGCTCACCCCTACTGTTGACACCTAAATTTTATTTTTTTTTATTTATATTGCACAAAAATGAGAATTTATTCTCACAAAAAATATTTTCCCATGCATTGCATATTTATTTTTCCTACATGTATTTTGCATCGACGGTGGGGAATGGAGCTTAATTCGACGAGCGGTGGACCAAAGCTCACAAAGTAGAATTCGGCTAACTAAGGGAGCAATTGCCAAAAATTCACCAAGGTCTTGGGGCCTAATTTGAGCCTAAATCATCCCTTTTAATGTTTAATTAAAAAAGAAATGGCATTTTATGGAGCTAAATATTTTGTTACCGGATTAAATTGCGATTATCCGAAGTTAAGGGACTATTTCATAATTAAACAAAAAAGCGCAAACCCTGGCTGATCATTATAAATACACGTATAGGGTTCACAATTAAGAGGCAACCCACATGGTCACCATACAGAAAAATAGAAAGAAAAACGTGAAAGAAAGAGATTGATAACTTTGATTCTTCCTTGAAGGTCAACCCCACTAGTTGCCTCTGCTCCACCCACTCCCCTGCTGTACTTGCTGATGTTTTGCAGCTGTTGCAACAAAAAAAAGGTTGCTGTTTAGTATCCAATTTGCTGTTGTTTGGTGCCGAGTTCAAGCCGCTGTCCAAAGTGAGTTTGTGCCGCCATCCGGCCCATTTTCTAGCTGTTGTTGTGCACAGAAATCACTACTGATCGGTGTTCGTTTGTACTGGAGTTTGCCGCATGAGATCCACGTAGTTTGGTGCCCGAGTTTGCTGCTGTCCGGAGATCATTTCGCTGCTGTTCAAGACTTGGAACCACACTGTTTTGAGTGACTTATTCTTTGGTTTAGTGCAGATTTTTACTCACTTTCTTGGACCAATTACCCCCATCGATTTTTGCAAGATCTCCTCGCAATTTGGTGCTATTTTCTTAGGTGGATTCATGCCCAAATTAGTGTTGCGAATCAAGCCTTAACGAAGCTCCTGGACGTACGAGAACCATAGCCAATCAATCTTCCTCTCGACTTTGGTGCGCAATCTTTGAGCAAAGTTCGAATTAGGAAATTGCAACCCTAAGATAAGGTAAAATTCTATCCCTGAATATTAAGGTTGTCTTGTTTTCCTAATTTGACTTGTTTGAATTATTTGAGTATATCTGTAAGGATTTAATTGTTTAATTTGGATTGCCTAATTTGAAAGATTGCACATCAAAATTGAATCTTGAATACCTTTAAAAATCTTGCAATATGTTACTTGCCTAAACTGTGAGATTGTGATTCAATGTGAATATTTCGGAATTTTATGTAATCTCATGATAGTCTTAAAATTCTCCGAAGATACTCAATGATACCCAAAAATATTTCAAGATGTGATTGATTAGGAAAACTTCCTAATCCGCCACCGCATATATGAAAATAAGTCTATCTATCATGCTTTCGATAGAATTATTTCCATAACGGGTATTTCGAATTTTAAGGTCGATCTATCAGGCTTTAGATCGAAACTTAATTTGAAAGAAATAGCGGTAATTATCTTTTAATTTTTGTAACTTGAATTTTAATTTCATCTATAAAAACAAAAAAAAACTCATAAAATTAAAAAAAGGGGGGGAAGATATGATTTCTTAAAAATCACGTCTTATCATTTAAAGAAAGAAAAGATTTCATAGAAATCCTATTTCATGGATTGTACTCAATAAAATCTTTTAAATCCGTTCAAACTTTTAAAAAAAGTAGATGTAGGGTAAAAAGATTGTCTTAAAATTTTTGGGAATTAATGCAAATTAAATCTGAAAATTATAAGTTTATCTTAGGCCAATTCACTCTCTTTTTCATTTAATTTTTAATTTCGAAAATCATTTTAAAAATACAAAAAAATCATTAAAAAAATCCTTAAAAAAATTACACCTTTGAACTTCAAGCGACAATTCATCGAAATTACAAACTAAACATTTTCATGAAATCGGTACCGAAAGGGCGTTAATAGAAATATTAGCGTAACCAAGTCCCGAACTTAAAAAATTTTTGTTCGTAGAAATAGAATAGTTCTCCCATTATTTTATTTAGGTTTCTAATCAAGCTACCATAAATGATTATTGGCGACTCCTATTAAAAATCTTTTGCATTCAAATATTGAACCTAAGTTGCGAATTGGTAGAGCTTGGGAGAGCTCGAACTAGGTTAGTTAATTCACTTAATTAACTTGGTAATCCATTAACCTAAAATTGAAAAATCATGAATTTTTAGGTCGCGACAGGTACCCAAATAAGGAAAAGTAGATACAAATAATGGAAGAAGAGATGGAATTGATGAGATCAAACTAAGCTTGGAAATTGGTTGACCTTTTGAATGGACGTAGAGCCATTGAGAACAAATGAGTTCTTAAAATAAAGCATAAAATTGATCGTTTGATTGAGAGATATAAGGTTCATCTTGTGATCAAATGGTATAATCAACAAGAAGGAATTGATTATGAGAAGTTTTTTCTCCTGTGATGAAATTTATCTCGACTTGCCTTATTATGACAATAGTGGCAATTATAGATCTTGACTTACATCAAATAGACGTCAAGACTACTTTTCTAAATTAAGAATAAAAAAAGAAATTTCTGTGGAACAATCCGATGGGTTTGCTTTTGAAGGCCAAGAACAAAAAGTATTTTGACTTTTGAGATCAATATATGGTCTCAAACAATATTCAAGATAAATGGTATATATGTTTTCATAATGCCAGTGTGGTATATGATTTTGAGATGATTAATGAAGATAATTGCATATATATCAAGAGATTCAAAGGTCATTTTGTGATTTTATCATTATATATTAATGATATACTAAATGCTATAAGCAATATGGAGTGTATTAATACAGTCATGAATTAATTATGTTCCAATTTTGAGGTGAAATATATAGTGAAACGACTTATGTTCTTGAAATTAAAATTTCAAGAAATCATTCAAAGAAATTGTGTTCTCTTTCACAAAAGATTTACATAGATAAAGTTCTTAAATGATTTTGTATGTAAGACTATAAACTCAAAGCCACTACTATTATAAGAGGTGAAGGTCTGAGCCTCAAAATGTGTCCTGAAACTTCACAAGCAAATGAAGAATTGGAAAGTGTTATATATGTTAGTGCTATGGAAAGCTTGATATACACTATAATGTGTACAAAACCTGAAATTTGTTATACAATTGGAATGATAAGTAGATACCAATTCAATCCAGGTCAAGCACATTAGATTTCCATCAAGAGAATCCTAAGGCATCAAAAAAGTACTATAGATTTTTTTGCCAAGTTACCAATGTATAGATCTATGCCTTGAAGGTTATATGGATGTTGACTAAGGACGAGATCTAGATGAGATGAAATCTATCTTTGGATTTGTATTCTTGTTGCACAGTAGCGCAATATCTTGGAGTAGCAAGAAGCAAACATGTATAATCTTATCCATGATGGAAAATTGATCTCGTAGTGTTATCTACAGCAGTATAAGAAGGTGTTTACCTCAAGAGATGTTTGGATAGGTGAAGTGTTGTTAATGATATTGCATATTTAATTGTTGATTAATTATGATAGTTAAGCAGCAAGAACTTACACTAAAGATTCACTGCAAGACCAAACATATAGACATGAAGAATAATTTTGTGAAAGATATAGTTGTACGAAAAAATGTGAACATATAGTAGATATCCACGCATAGAACGAAAGCAGATCTTATGACGAAGTCAATTCCTAGATATGATTTCCTTGATTATATATTGAAAAAGGGATTAACTCCTTATATTGAAATCTTTAAGACTACATAGAAGCTGGAGTAGTGAATATTTATATTTCTCAAAGTTCACATTTAATGATGTTTTTTGTCATTATTAATGCTTGAGTTTATTCAATATTTATGTATTTTAATGCTTAGTGCATTACATTAAGAAGGTATGTGATGCATCCCGAGTTGACGAACTTGGAATGAGCTGAAATTTGGTAGGTTGCTTGAAAATGAGCCATTAATCCATAAACGATGTATTTTCGCATTTCGGTGTCATTTAGATAAGTTTTTAGGCGTTTTAAGATTTTTTTCATAATATTATGTTTCCTATTTTAATTAGGATTAACACCATAAAATGGTGTTTAGGGTTTGTCACGGCCCTAAAAAAAAATCAAAGTTTCCAGGTTAATAGATTATCAGGTTAATTATTTAACTAGTCTAGCTCTGGCTCTTTCAAGTCCATACCAAAATCGCAATTTATGGTTCAATATTTAACATGCAAAGATATTAAATAAGAATTGACACTAATCATTTTTATAGGTCGATTAGAAACCTAAGTAAATTAGTGAGAAAATTAAATTACTTCTACGAATCAAAGATTAAAAGTTTGAGGACTTGATTATGCTAGATTACTCTAACACCCTTTCGGTACCTTTTTATATCATGAAAAAGTTTAATCACACAAGTTTATTCTTCTCTCTTAACCTAAGTCACTAACAAAGGTTATCAAACGGGAGCTTAAATAATTGAATTAAAAACTCAACACTCAAGACAATCAGCAAGAAGCATGCGCCAGATAATCTTCTCTCTTTTTGGTTTTCACTTTTTTAATGAAAACTAAACCAAATGCAATGCACAAGATTATTATAAATGCAATGACCTAAATAAATGCAATCTTTCCTAAGAATGCTTGTGAATTTAATTAAACGATATGAGCAACTCTATATGACATGAAAAATGTAACATGTAATACATGATAACATGGCAAAGATGACTTTTTTTTTATTTTCGGATTTAATTATGACCCTAAAATAAACTATGCCTAAACATGCATATTCTAACCTAGAATGAAATCTAATTTAATTTATTAAAAAAAAAATCAATTAAGTATGCAATCCTATCTAATATGATTTCATCCTAGAATGCGATTTGATTTAAACATGCCAATTCTAATCTATATATAGCAAGTATCTACATGTAATATTTTTTAGAGGTTTTCAACGTGCATTTAAATATTGCAAAAAAGATAGCAATTTGATCAATTCAATTCATGCAAAATAAACAAGACAATATTCGAAGTTTCGAATTAGGAAGTATACCCAAATTGAGAAGATTACCTTTTTCGATTCGATTTGCGACGAAACTTGATGATCAAGCAAGGGATCTTGCACCATCTCGGATGAGGGAAGTTGAAGATATCCGCACCCGCGTAATCTTTGTCCCCGAGCTGCCGTGAAAGTTGATCTTCGACTTCTTCGCTGGTTTTGCTCTTCTTGTCGTGAGGTTCCGAGGAGGGGAAGAAACTTTCTCCCTAAGGCTACTTTCTATTGGAAGGACATTCAACTTTAACTAGTTCTTGAGTGCCTTAATGTACTTTCTTTGATTGTCCATAAGACTCCCGAATTACACATGCCAGTCTTCCACAACTTTGAATAGCTAGATAGTACGCTCATAATGGTGGTCACTCGTCTTTTTGGTGGCTTGGTCAACTTCAAGGTATGCCAAATTCTTCACATCTTGAACTGATTCTCATGGTAGCTTCTCATGGCGTCACACATTTTTGCCATCCCTTCAATGAGTTGAACTAGTTTTGGGTATAACCGTTCATCTTGTAGACGCTTAATCTCCAAAATAGTTGAATCCATGGACTGCATATCAAGGATATATCTTGTGTGAAGATGACTCATTGCGGCTTTTGTTTTCTCTAGAGACTCAGAATGGATCCCTCGATTCTTTTGCTTGTTGAGCGTAGCAACCTTCCTTTGATAATCATACTTCAAAAGCTTCTTCTCCAATGCTAGCAATTTGTCCAACACCGTGGCATGAGTTTCATGTTCTTCTGAGTCAAAGTCATCCTTCACATCATCGGAATTTGTTAATCCTCGGCCGGCGGGCTTTGATGGATCGTCAAGAGGACTAGACACGTGGATTTTTTTTTTTAGAAGAGAAGCTTTCGTTTTTCGTCCTCCTCAGAAGCTAAAACAAGTGTTAGAACTGTATTGCTTTGCAAATAATTTGGTTTGTGTTTGTCATATTAAGCTCAATTTTCCGCCATCAATGCAAAATGCAATGCAGAGAAAATAAATATGCAATGCATGGAGAAATATTTTTAGTGAGAATTAATTCTCAATTTTGTGTAATATGAATGAAAAAAGAAAAATCAAAATTTAGGTGTCAACAGGGTTTCTCGTAAACGGCAGACTATCTTTTTTGATATTGAATATTGATATTCGAGAGAACTAATTGTTCCTCAGTAATTCTAATTTTCTATAAGCCAAATTTCTGTAGGATTTGGCATTATTTGGTATCAGGGCACAGGTTGCTTGAATCGATGGCAGAACAGATTCGTAGTGGATGTAGACGACGGGGTCGTAGTGGCCGGGGATGTGGGATCGTTCCTGAAGTGGATAAACAACCGCGTCAAAAAAACTTGCGAGACATAAAAATTAAGGAATAGAGGAGGAGAATCCTGGATTTGGAACAATAACTTGCGCAGGCAAGGTTAGGCGTTCAATCCTAAGAAAGAAAGGAGTCTGAGGATCAATCCGATGATGAAAAAGAGGACGTCAATCCTTTCGGGGTTCTGAACTAGGGACAGAATCGAGGAGTACGATGTGGAGATCAACCCACTTTTCATCATATCGAGATGAAGATCGAGATTTTTGAGTTTGAAGGTAAGACTAATCCTGATGAGTTTATTGACTGGTTGCATACAGTTGAGAGGACATTTGATATTAAGGATCTGACTAAAGAGCAAATGATAGGAGCATATGAAGAAATAGCAAGCTGAAGAAAGAAAATCAAAGATGAATCGTTGGGAAAAGATGAAGAAATTGTTGCAAAGGAAATTTCTGCCCACTCACTATAGGCAGGAAGCTTTTATTGAATATCACAATGTTAAGTAGCGAGAATTAACAGTCGAGAAGTATATTGAGGAGTTTGATCACTTATAAATGCGTTGTGATGTGTCTGAAGAAGATGAGCAAACAGTTGCTCGATATTTGAAAGGGTTGCGAACTGAAATTACTAATGTTGTTCAGTTACAACAATATTAGACCTATGAAGATATGTGTAGGTTAGCATTGAAGGTAGAAGCGCAATGTAAAAGAAAGAATAACAATTCCAGATTTTAGAGTCGGTGGTCAGGCAAGGAATTCCGAGGAAAAGTAGGGAGTTCTTCCACTAATTTAACTCCAGCAGCAATTAACATTACGAGTTCTAAACTAATTAACACTATGAGTTCTAAACCTACATCTAAGGTGGGACAGAGTAGTGCTGGAACTAGCAAAGGAGGAGCTACACCCAAGCATTGTTACAAATGTCAAGGAATTAGGCATTTCATTGCTAGTTGCCCGAACCGACAAATTGTGACATTTGTTGATAATCCAACCCTTGATGAAGATCCAATCTATGATGAATCCAACGGGGAGAAAGGGAATGCGAATGAGATTATCTATGTTGATTCAGGTGAGTCCCTAGTTGTTAGAAGAGTTTTAAATGTTGCTATAGCGAAAGATGAATCATGGCTTAAGCATAATATATTTTGTACTAAGTGCACTAGTGGAGAAAGGTTTACAATGTGATAATAGATGGAGGAAGTTATGAGAATGTAATGTCCACTACCATGGTAGAGAAGTTGAGGCTGAAAACAAAAGATTATCCTCAACCATAAAAGCTATCATGGCTTAGAAAAGGGAATAAGGTAAAGGTGAGCAAGAGGTGTCTTGTGCAGTTTTCAATTGGGAAAAAATATGTTGATGAGGTGTTGTGTGATGTGGTTCCAATGGACGCTTATCATGTTCTTTTGGGGAGTTCGTGGCAGTTCGATAGAAAGATGCAGCATGATCAGGAATACCTACACCTTTAAGAAGGATAGTCGGACCTTTTCCTTAGGTCCTTCGGATTTGAGAAAGGAGGTGAAAAATAATTTGCTGTCTAGATCAGAGTTCTAGGAAGAGGCAATGAACGCACCTTAACTGTCATGCCCCGGACCCGTCGGACGCGCAACATCCCTTCACCTGCCAATTTGCTCATTGCCTGGCCAAAACTAACGACGACCCAAGACTCGTCGTGGCCAAACGACGGCTATCTAGTGCAATAGCGGAAACGCTTACAATCCCCTGACAGACATACATGCAGGATAGAAAGATAGAGAGACAACAACGCAACAAAAACTAAACATTTATATTATATCATTAACAACATTTATATACAACCCTCAAAAGATAGTACAAGGCCTCCTACTCTCAAAAAGATAAACAAAACGCTAAGTCTACTCTGACTCAGCTCCACTCCACTCTAAGGACGGCAACTCCTCAGGGTCTGACTCCTTTGGCATTGGGGGATCAAACTCGGAATCACTATCACTAGCCATTGAGTCAAACTCAAACTCGTCCTCCTTGCCCTCTATCTCCATAACCACGTCTCCATCTGAATCTAAGGTGTCCATCGGCTCGGGGTCTATGACCTCATCTTCGAAGGTCAAAGGGTAAACCGATCCCCTCCAATCCGATATAGGTGCAAGCACATCAAAACCTTGAATTGGACCCCTATAAAATAACCGTGACTGATACATCCAAGCCTCATATCGGTGGGGTATCGGGCATTCACCTCCCACATCTATTCATATTGTACTACTAACCTTCTTATACGAAGTATAATCTACCGTATCGTAAATGGCATCGTCGGTCTCTATCTTAACAGGTATCCCAAACCGAATAAAATGGGAACTCATCTCAGGACCTGGGATCTGAAAAAGCAATCAGCCAAAAATATGTGAGTCGAAACTCAGCAAGCACACGTCTAAACTTAATTTAGAAAGTAACATGCACTTCTTGCCAGAATGTAAATCATCACATGCATATTGTGACCTTAGATTATACAGATGCCAATGCAAATGCTCAATGTATCATGCTCCGAATCCATCAAACCCGCAACATCCCTTCACCTGCTAAATTCGCTCATCGCATGGCCAACACTAGCGATGGCCCAAGACTTGTCGCGGCCAAACGACGGCTAACAAATGTGACAGCGAAAACGCGCAACCCCTGACAAACATACATGTGGGATAGAGAGATAGAGAAGATTTAATTTACATATAACTGTAGGAGTTCTATACAACATGCGAGGAAGATTATCATCTGAACCTCAAAACTCAAGTTGACCACTAACAAAAGGGAATAGGCCAAACTAAAAAGTCACTAGTCTCCATCTAGGCATCATCAGGACTACCCGTCCTCTAGTAAGGACCACTCCTCCGGATCAAACTCCTCGGACATCAGAGAACAATCAAGTCTATGATCAAGGATCTGAAATGGCGATCAGCCAAAAATATGTGAGTCGAAACTCAGCAAGCACATGCCTAGACTCAATTTAGAATGAAGCATATACCTCAGACTGGAAATTTAAATCATCACATGCATGCTACAACTTCAGATCAAACAGATGCAAATGCAGATGCTCATTAGTTTTCTTGGGGTCCCCGGTGGCTCACTAGCTCTTCCGGATCAAATCCTACCGGTGGCTTAATAGCACTTCCGGTCCCGACCAAGTCATGGACATCTCAAGCATGTGTCTCAACTCGTGTCTAATCACACCGAAGTTGGCACCCTTGTCTCTCCAACTACCTCGTGCCGAGTACGTTCAGGCAAAAGTGCAACGACCGTGGCTCAATTAACATTGCGATCGGCACCTCCTTATCACCCCATATTCCCGGTGGCCCCCTAGACACTGCCGGGCCGTCCCGCACGGTTCTACGCACTCTGCTAAACGCACATATCTCATGCCAGTATGCAGATCAATGATGAATGTCATAAAATTCTCAATTGGGCTACCGCGTAAATACTCATGCAAGTCAAATTTGCCACATGCATTTCCAAGATTATTTATCAGAGCACATAATTCAACTCAAAATAAATCAAATATAATGACCAGGCATTTCACGTTGCAAAACTCGCATTTCAAGACCCGATTTCCATTCTAAGTCACCTAGGCTTAAATGCAAGCAAATCTGGCGCACGAGCAATTTTTAGAGTCCGCAAAAATTACCAATATTAGTCTTATGGCTAATAACAATTTATCGATACTCTACATTCAAGGACTTTAATATTTTTCGACATAAAATTTTCCCTACTGGCCCTTAACATACCCGACATTCTAAGTCAAGTCTAGAAATGTGCTCACCTAAAAATCTGAGTTTGAGCTTGGGTCACGTACAACGATGATCGAGCTTCGAGCAAGGCAACTTCAACCGAGATGATGAAGAACTAACTATAAACAAACACGGGCAAATCAGGGCCAACTTCGAATGAAAACTGGGAGTTTTCCAGGGGGTTTTTCACTGATTCGCTTCTAGAATATCGAAGTTTGAAGTCTTATGAGTACACAGGCAAAAACGGAGCTCGATTTGGATGCGGGACGACCCCGAACGAGTCGATTTCCTCTAGGTGTGCGTGCTGGACGCAAGAAAACTGAGAGGAAGTCAGCCACAAATAAAATTCCAGCAGCCAAGAAGACACCAGCAGCTTCAACCAAGAGTCAAAGACTGAGAGGACAGCAAACCCAAGGCGTACGGCAGTGGTTGACCGAGGAGAAAAGGAACAGTAGCAGGAACAAAGACGAAGAAGAACGCAGCACAGCAAGTCGCCAAAGAAGAGAAGAGAACGCAACAGCAGACGTGCAGAAGTTCAGCTGCAGTAGAAGCAAAAATTTCACGCAGCAACCGAGAGCACAGAAGCAAGAATAGCAATAGAAAGCTCAACAGAGATCAGCTTCAACTAAGGGAACGTCCAAGGAAGAAGAATAAAGAAGGAGGAGTTGGCTGCAGCAGATTTCTTTCGTGGACATCAAGAGCTAGTGGCCTCCAAATGATGAGGATTTGTCTCATTTGCATTGGGAAGTGAAGTCCAGCTGTGTGAGCGGAGCAGATAGCCGCAAATTCAGCCAAACAAAAGGTTCCAACACAATCAAAGTGGGAGTAGGATTTTAAGAGAGAGAGCACGTGGGCTTGTGGAAAAAAAAACTTCTGCAGAAATAGGGAAAAATTGACACCATGCACGTGGGTTTGAGTTGGAAATTAGGAGGACAACCTTTGACTTTTCTTCTCCTAAGCCAATAAGTTTGAGGACGTCACAACTCTTTCCACCTTACAGGAATTTCGTCCCCGAATTTTTTTTTATTCTACTAAGACTACTCATTACACAAATAGGTGGGGGGTGCTTGTTCCTCATTTCATCTTCATTTTTCCATGTCGCACCTTCTGTGCCATGATGCTTTCAAATTACTTTGACCAGGGATATTGTCTTGTTTCGTAGGCCGTGTTCTCTTCGGTCCACTATTCGAACGGGCTGTTCCACGTACAAAACTCGGTCATCTACTTCAATGACTTCATGATCGAGTATATGGCTCGGGTCCGGCTTGTACTTCCTCAGCATCGAAACATGGAACACATTATACACTTGAGACAAATTTGGCGGCAAAGCAAGACGATACGCCAATGGTCCAATTCTTTCCAGGATCTCGAATGGGCCTACAAATCTCGGGCTTAACTTTCCCTTTTTCCCAAATCAAGATAGACCCTTCATTGGCAACACTTTCAAAAACACATGATCGCCTATCTACATGGCTTTTCTGGCGACTGAGCTGTTTTCAGCCTGTCCCTTATCACTTTCACTGCCTCAACGGACTGCTGTGCCAGTTCTGGGCCTGTTATGCTCCTTTCACTAATCTCATCCCAGCAAATTGGAGTTCTACAAGCTCTTCCATATAGAGCCTCAAATAGAGCCATTCTGATACTTTGCTGATAGCTGTTATTGTACGCGAACTCCACCAAGTGCAATTGTTCTTCCCATCCACCTTTGAAGTCTATCACGCAGGCTCTTAACATGTCCTCCAATATCTGAATCGTCTTTTCTATTTGTCCATTGGTCTGGGGATGATATGCCATACTATACCTCAACTCAGTTCCTAGTGCGATCTGCAGAGTTTTCCAAAATATCGCAGTAAAGCGAGGGTCACGATCCGACGTGACAATAACTGGTACTCCATGCAAACGAACGATTTATCGAACATATAATTCAGCTAGCTTTTCTAGAGCAAGGTCCTTTCACACTACTATGAAGTGAGCAGATTTGGTCAGCCTATCGACCACAACCCAAATCGAATCGTTGCCCCTTTGACTCCTTGGTAAACAAGTCACGAAGTCCATCGTAACATGTTCCCACTGCCATTCTGGAATCTCCAATGGCTATAGCAATCCTTCAGGTTTACAATGTTTTGCTTTCACCTACTGACAGGTCAGGCACTTTGCCACATGTTTAGCCACATCCACCTTCATTCCGTTCCACCAATAATGCTGACGCAGGTTCTAATGCATCTTCGTGCTACCTGGATGAATGTTATAATTGTTGAATCTAGCAATATCACCTAGAGGAGGGTAAATAGGTGATTTAAAACTATTTTGATGATAAGATATGGAATTAAAAGTCAAATCAAAATGTATGCAGAATCTGAATCTGAACAAGTGTATTTGGTGATTCTGATCGTGAACAATTTATGAATCTAAATGCAAATATGCAACTTCTGAGCATGCAGATTCTGAATGCTAACGCTGGCGTGCAAAACACAAAGATCAGAGTTATGAGATAGAGAATCTTGCACACAACAGTTATAGTGGTTTGGCTTATATCAAGCCTACGTCTACTCTCCCACGCTGACAGCTGATATGCTGATTTCCACTATGTATAAATGAGGATTACAAGAATTTGTATGCTTCTCACACGAAGAACAGAATAGCCTCTCAACACATGTAAGTAGTGTCTCTCGTGTACAAGAGAATAGTCGTAAGTTTGAATCGCTCAAAGCTTTGAAATTTTCAATTCGTCTCACTACCCAATCGTCTTCGTTGATCCTCTTTTATACTCCTCTAACCTTGAACTAGCCATTGGTCAAGGTGTCCCAAGGATCGCTCCTCAATCATTGATTAATCATCATCAATCTTGATTGACCGAGACTGCATCAGAGAAGATCTTCTAGCCGTTGTAGCAGAATTTGAACGCTTCAGAGTCAGTCGCCCATACAACTGAGACTTCAGCTTTCCATAAGTAGAGTCAATCCAATCTTCAATATTCTTTGTATATAGAAGGTGTCATCCAACTATAGATTTCTCCTGATTTGATGGGACAAGAATCCGGTTAATCAAATCACACAAACTTCCATAGATATCCTAGCCATCTCGGAAACCTGCCATACGTGGGTCTTCAGAGTCTCTTATAAGACTGAGTCTGAAATTGTGTCTGAACATATTTCAGAGTCAGTTTACAACTGAAGTTCCTCTGATTCACTTTAGAATTAAGTAGCGATTTTTGCTTCTGGAGGATCCTTGCTGATGAGTCACAAAAATATTCTAGCCTATAAGTATTCAGATGCAGCTTCCTTGAAGTCTTTAAATGAAACACTTCTTCATTTGAAGGCAAAGACAACGCTCTTCCTTCTGATATATTCAGAGGTAGTTCCTCTTCCATCTGAACACTTTTACTTCTACAGACTTAGAAGTAGATACATGACATCTCTCTCTTGAATCTGAACATCAGATCTGGATCCATATGAGCTTCTTTTCACAAACTCATCTCTGCAAAAGCAATTTCAATATATTAACTTAATTCCAAAATGGAAAAAGAAAGTTTTGTCAGAGTCAAAACATTCAGAGAGACAAACTTCCTCAACAATAATTGCTATGATGAGCTTCTGTCAAAATCTCTTCCTTTAACTCTTCATTATTTGGCACGCACAATCGTCCTTTGAACTTTAGAATTCTTTCCTATGTCACCTGAAACTCTGGTCTCCTCTTTGCCACATCCATAGTTAAGATTTTCTAAATATCAGGATCTGTAGACTGTAGTTCCTTGATCCTCAAGTGAATTTTCGGTTCGACTCTTAAGGTGGCCATCAGACTCGAGAGGTGCCCTACCTCTATCTTGAATTCCGAGTCTCTTATCCCCTCTAATAACTTCGACTCTTTAACCATCATATGTGCTATACTCGACTTTCGACTGAGTGTATCAGCTACTCTATTCGCCTTTCCAGGGTGATACAGAATGTCGCAGTCGTAATGCTTTAATAATTCCATCCAGCGACGTTGTCTCAAATTTAGCTCCTTCTGAGAGAATAGATACTTCAGACTCTGGTGGTCCGTACAAATTTGAAACTTTTCTCCAACCAAATAATGTCTCTAGATCTTCAGTGCGAACACTATTGCTGCCAATTCCAGGTCATGCGTCGAATAGTTCATCTCATATGGCATCAGCTGTCGAGATGCATAGGCTACAACCCGTCCATATTGCATCAAGACACATCCCAGACCTCTTAATGACGCATCATTGTAAATCTCGAATCCTCCAGATTCAGATGGAATAGTTAATACTGGCGCAATCGTTAGTCTATGTTTAAGCTCTTGAAAGCTTTCTTCACACTTATCCGTCCATTCGAACTTCGTCTCCTTTTTCAATAAACGCGTTAAGGGTCCAGCTATCGTAGAAAACTTTTCCACGAAAGGTCTGTAGTAATCTACCAGACCTAAGAAACTTCTCACTTCTGTCACGGTTATTAGTCTAGGCCACTTTTCAACTGCTTCAATCTTTGATGGATCCACAGCAATTCCTTCTTTAGAAATTATATGTCCAAGAAACACCATTCGATTAAGCCAGAATTCACATTTATTGAACTTGGCGTAAAGTGAATGTTCACTTAAAGTCTGTAGAAAAATGCTCAAGTGCTGTTCATGGTCCTCAGAACTTCTCGAGTACACCAATATGTCATCGATGAACACTATTACGAACCGATCTAGGAACTCCTTCAATATCCTATTCATCATATCTATAAAGGCGGCAGGAGCATTGGTCAATCCAAATGGCATGACCGTAAATTCATAGTGCCCACACCTTGTCCTGAACGCCGTTTTCGGTATGTCGTCCTTTCTGATCCTCAACTGGTAATAGTCTGTTCTCATGTCTATCTTAGAGAACACAGATGCCCATTGCAATTGATCAAACAAGTCATCTATCCTAGGCAACGGGTACTTATTCTTGACCGTCACCTGATTCAATTGCCGATAGTCAATGCACAGACGCAATGACCCGTCTTTCTTCCTTACGAATAATACTGGAGCACCCCATGGTGAAGCACTTGGGTAGATAAATCCTTTATCCAATAGTTCCTGTAATTGAACCTTCAATTCCTTTAATTCCGACAATGCCATCTTATAAGGTGCCTTAGATATTGGCTCTATCCCAGGAGCTAATTCAATTGCAAACTCTACTTCCCTTTCAGGTGGCAGTCCTGGTAACTCTTGTGGGAAGACATTCGGAAAATCATGCACTACAGGCAAGTCTTCAAGCCTCACTTCCTCAACTGATAAATCAGTTACAAACGCTAGGTATCCTTGGCATCCTTCATCCATCAACTTAGTTGCTTCCAGCGACGATATCCAAGGGATCGAGGTTCATCTTCGATTTCCTCGAAATTCAAATCTAGAGTGACCAGTTGAGTTAAACCGAATCACCTTACCACTACAGTCAATTACTGCCCCACGTGTAACTAACCAATCCATCCCTACTATTACATCAAAATCAAATATGGGTAGGATAGCCAGATCAATCAGTTTCTCTCTACCACCCAAGGATATCTTACACCCTTGACATCCTAATGAAATGATCATTTTATCCTTTAGTGGGGTGACCACATGCAACAGTGTTTCTAATGGTCTCACATCCATACCAGCCAAAGCAACGAATTGTTCAGACACAAATGAATGTGATGCTCCAGGGTCAAATAGGGCATAAGCAGCATGATCACAAAGAGAGACAGTACGTGTGATTACACTTGGCGCATTTTCAACTTCTCCTCACGCCATCGCATACACTTTTCCTTGCGCTAGCGGTCTATTCAGATTTTCTTGGGGAGCAGTCATCGTCTATGGTCCAGCTGGCAGTCTTTGTTGTTGAAACTACGGTCCCCGGTTCTTTCTTGGACAATGCCTCGCGATATGCCCCATTTGTCCACATTCAAAACATGTTCATGTCTTCCTTAGGCACAGACTATTCGGATGTCTCTATCCACAGTCGCGACATCTTGCACTACCAGGAGGTGTCGATTTTCCCAAAGTCCTTCGAGGTGGAGGGATAAACCTTCTATTATCCATCATTGGCCTTTTTCCAAAACTCATGTCATCTCGTCTGTGCATGAATCGCGAACCAGATGCGGCGACTCTTTCATTTATGTCTCTTTCAAACTCCTGAGCCCTTTCATACATCGTTCTATAGTCCCTCAATCCTGCGGTAACCAGTCGATTGCGAAGTTCTGGCCTCAGTCCTTCACAGAACCTCCTTGCGTTATCCCAGGCATTCTCTATCATCCTCGAAGTGAATTTGGATAGTCTTGCAAATTCTGCTTCATACTGATCTATTATCATCTGACCTTGACAGAGCCGCAGGAATTCCTCCATCTTTCTTTCCTGCGCGGCTTCCGAGAAATACTTTCCATTGAATGCTTCACAAAAAGCTATCCAGTCCAGCACGGTACCTTCAAGGAAGACTCTTCCTCGGGTAGCCTTTCACCAATCATCTGCAGTGCCTTGGAGCTGGTAAACGGCTGATGAAACTCTTTCTTCCCCAGTACAGTCCAGCACTTCAAACGCTTTCTCTAGTTGCTCTATCCAAAGGGAGGCTGCTTCAGGTCCTCCCGTCCCATCAAATTTCGGTGGATGCAACTTCAGGAATTACTCCACGAGATGAGGTGTCCGCTGAACTCCATTGCCCAGGGCATTATTTACATTGGCTCCATGCACGGCAGTTAAAACGGCCTCAGCAGCTTGGGCTACAGTGGTAGCTCTTTCTTCAGATTGCATGCCCATCAGGGTACTGACTTCCGCTAATACCCTCATAATATCTCTTATATTTGGGTTTTCTGCAGCTTGAGCTCCTACAGCTGGAGCGCTTATAACTTGAGCACCTGCAGCTGAAGTACCAGCAGCTTGAGCTCTTGCAGTTGGAGCACCTGAGCCAGACACACTTACATACTTCCTTGGTCTATTTCTGTTGCTCATTTTCCTTGATCTGACTCACTTATACCTGCTATATTTCCATCAATGAATTAAGACCCATACCACCAATCAGGGTCTAGTAGAGAGCAATAGCATGCTAGATTACTAGTAATAGCCACAGAGAGGCACTCTCAATTATAACAATCACATGCGCCAATCAAGAACAGGCATAAGCGCCAAATCCCTAGTCCAATTTAGGGGTCTCTCTATATCTAACTATCCCACAATTGTCAACCTTATCATTCCAAGTCTCGAATAATTTATTATCGAGCTGACCTTGCTCTAATACCACTCCGAACGGGGATGTCACGCTTCGAATCCATCAGACCCGCAACATCCCTTCACCTGCCAAATTTGCTCATCGCCTAGCCAACACTAGCGATGACCCCGGACTCGTCGCGGCCAAACAACGGCTAATAAATGTCATAGGGAAAACGCGCATCCCCTAACAAACATACATGTGGGATAGAGAGATAGAGAAGATTTAATTTACATATAATCGTAAGAGTTCTATACAACCTAGGAGGAAGATTATCATCTGAACCTCAAAACCTGAGTTAGCCACTAACAAAAGGGAATAAGCCAAACCAAAAAGTCACTAGTCTCCATCTAGGCATCATCAGGACTACCCGTCCTCTAATAAGGACCACTCCTCCGGATCAAACTCCTCGGACATCAAAGAATAATCAGGTCTATGATCAAGGATCTGAAATGGCGATCAGCCAAAAATATGTGAGTCGAAACTCAATAAGCACATGCCTAGACTCAATTTAGAATGAAGCATATACCTCATACTAGAAATTTAAATCATCACATGCATGCTACAACTTCAAATCAAATAAATGCAAATGCAGATGCTCATTAGTTCTTTTGGGGTCCCCGGTGGCTCACTAGCTCTTCCAGATCGAACTTTACTGGTGGCTCAATAGCACTTCCGGTCCCAGCCACATCATGGACGTCTCAGGCCAGTGCCTCAACTCATGTCTAATCACATCGAAGTTGGCACCCTTGTCTCTCCAGCTACCCCGTGCCGAGCACGTTCAGGTGCAAGTACAACGACAATGGCTCAATTAGCACTGCGATCGGCACCTCCTTATCACCTCATATTCCTGGTGGCCCCCTAGACACTGCCGAGCCGTCCCGCACGGTTCTACGCACTCCCCCAAACGCACATATCTCTTGCCAGTATGCATATCAATGATGAATGTCACAAAATTCTCAATTGGCCCACCGCGTAAACACTCATGCAAGTTAATTTTGCCACATGCATTTCCCAAGATTATTTATCAGAGCACACAATTTAACTCAAAATAAATCAAATATAATGACCAGGAATTTCACATTGCAAAACTCGCATTTCAGGACCATGTTTCCATTTTAAGTCACCTAGGCTCAAAGGCAAGCAATCTAACACACGAGCAATTTTTAGAGTCCGCAAAAATTACCAATATTACTATTATGGCTAATAATAATTTATCGATACTCTAAGTTCAAGGAATTTAATATTTTTCGACATAAAATTTTCCCTACTAGTCCCTAACATACCCAACATTTTAAGTAAAGTCTAGAAATGTGCTCACCTAAAAATATGAGTTTGAGCTCGGGTCACGTACAACGATGATCGAGCTTCGAGCAAGGCAACTTCAACCGAGAGGGTGAGGAACTAACTACAAACAAACATGAGCGAATCAGGGTCAACTTTGAATGCAAACTGGGAATTTTCCAGGGTTTTTTTTGCTGATTCGCTTTCAGAATATCGAATTTTGAAGCCTTACGAGTACACAGGCGAAAACAGAGCTCGATTTGGACACCAGACAACTCCGAACGAGTCGATTTCCTCCGGGTGTGCGTGTTGGACGCGAGAAAACTGAGAGGAAGTCAGCTGCAAATAAAATTCCAGCAACCAAGAAGACACCAGCAGCTTCAACCGAGAGTCAAAGACTGAGAGGACAGCAAACCCAAGGTGTGCAGCAGTGGTTAACCGAGGAGAAAAGGAACAGTAGCAGGAACGAAGACGAAGAAGAATGCAACACAGCAAGTCGCCAAAGAAGAGAAGAGAACGCAACAGCAGACGTGCAGAAGTTCAGCTACAGTAGTAGCAGAAAATTCACGCAGCAACTGAGAGCACAGAAGCAAGAACAGCAGTAAAAAGCTCAACAGAGATCAGCTTCAACTGAGGGAACGTCCAAGGAAGAAGAATAAAGAAGAATAAAGAAGGAGGAGTTGGCTACAGCAGATTTCTTTCGTGGACATCAAGAGTTGGCGGCCTCCAAATGATAAGGATTTGTCTCATCTGCATGGGGAAGTGAAGCCCAGCTATGTGAGCGGAGCAAATAGCCGCAAATTTAGCCAAACAAAAGGTTCCAACACAATCAAAGTGGGAGTGGGATTTTAAGAGAGAGAGCACGTGGGCTTGAGGAAAAAACAAGCTTCTGCAGAAATAGGGAAAAATTGACACAATGCATGTGGGTTTGAGTTAGAAATTGGGTGGACAACCTTTGACTTTTCTTCTCCTAAGCTAATAAGTTTGAGGACGTCACACAATGATTCACTTGGGGTCCCCAGTGGCTCACTAGCATTTCCGGACCGAACCCCACCGGTGGCTCAATAGCACTTCTGATCTCGGCCACATCATCGACGTCTCAGGCCTGTGCCTCAATCCGTGTCTAATCACACCGAAGTTGGCACCCTTGCCTGTCCAGCTACCCTGCACCGAGCACATTCAGGCGCAAGTGTAATGACCGTGGCTCAATTAGCACTGCAATTGGTACCTCCTTATTTTCCCGCATTCCCAGTGGCCCCCTAGACACTGTCGGGCCGTCTCGCACGGTTCTACGCACTCCACCAAACGGACATGTCTCATACTAGTATGTAGGTCAATGATGAGCATCACAGAATTCTCAATTAGCTCACCACATAAACACTTATGCAAGTCAACTTTGTCACATGCGTTTTTCAAGATTATCCACCAGAGCATATAATTCAACTCAAAATAAATCGAATATAATAACGAGGCATTTCACGTTGCAAACATTCGCATTCCATGACCCAGTTTTCATTCTAAGTCACCTAGATTCAAAGGCAAGCAATCTAGCATACAGGGTAATTTATAGAGTCCACAAAAATTACCAATATTACTCTTATAGCTAGTAGCAATTTATCGATACTCTACGTTAAAGGAATTTAATATTTTCATCATAAAATTTTCCCTATTAGTCCCTAGCATACCCGACATTCTAAGTCAAGTTTATAAATGTGCTCACCTAAAAATCGGAGTTTGAGCTCTGGCCACGGACGACAATGATCGAGCTTCGAGCAAGGAAACTTCAGCCGAGAGGGTGAAGAACTAGCTACAAACAAACACGGGTAAAATATGGTCAACTTTGAATTGAAACTGGAAAATTTCTAGAAGGTTTTTGGCCTATCTGTTTTCAGAATATCGAATTTTGAAGTCTTACGAGTACACAGGCGAAAAAGGAGTTCGATTTGAACATCGGACGACCCCGAACGAAAAGATTTCCTTCAGGTGCGCGTGCAGGGACGTGAGAATTCGAGAAGAGGCAAAAGAAAATCCAGCAGCTGAGCTCAGGCAGCCAAGAAGCAGCAAACCAGCACGAGTAGAGGCCTCAGCCGAGGGGAAAAAGGTGCAGCTGACCGAGAGGGTGAAGTCCACAGCAGCAAAAGGTAGCAGAAAAAGAGCAACAACGGCCAATTCCAGCCGAGAAAGAAAAAAAAACAGCAGCAACCTTCAGCAGAGAAATGAGCAGCTCATAGCAAACTGAGAAGAGAAGGATCGCGCAGTAACACGCATGAAGAAGGACCAGTAATTGATGTCCAACAAGAAGGAGAACCGAGAGAAGAAATGAAGCAAAAGAAGAAACCGTCAAAGAACTCTGCTGCAGTAAGGTTTCATGCGTGACTAGTGAGAGTAGGTGACTCTAAATGATGAGTGTTTGTCTTACTTGCCTGGGAAAATGTTGCTCAGATGGGACAATAGGGTAGGGCAGCAACAAGTCTAACCAAAGGAAAGGTTCCAGCTCAATAAAAAATGGGAGTGGGATTTCAATGAGAGAGCACATGGGCTTAGGGGAGGCTTCAGCTAAGAGATTAGAGTGGAAAGTGGTAAAGTATATGTAGGGATTCAATAGAAGCAAGCTGAAATTTCAGCTAGAGAGAAGTTCAGTCGAAGGAAATGAGAAAAAGTAGGTCTAAATAACTTAAAGTTTCTTGTCCTCATGTGTATGAATCTTAGAACGTCACACTAACTTTTTGTTGTCATGGTAACAGAACAGAATTCTAATGATCCCAAAATTCCTACACAAGTTTTATCCTTGCTTGAGGAGTTTGCTGATGTTGTACCAAAAGAGATACCACCTAGGTTGTTGCCTATAAGAGACATTCAGCATTGTATTGATTTCATTCTAAGAGCTGTTATTCCCCATAAAGCAGCTTATAGAATGAGTCCTAAGGAACATAAGAAATTGCAAAGACAAGTGTAAGAGCTTTTAGAGAAAGGCGTAGTTCAAGAGAGCATGAGTTTTTCAGTTGTCAAGCTAGGCAGAAAAGTCTTTCATTGTAGAACAAGGCTATACATAGCTCAGCCACGTCCTTGTGCAGTGCCAACCTTGTTGGTTTCTAGGAAAGATGGGTCCTGGAGAATGTGCATAGATAGTAGGGCTATCAACAAAATTACAATCAAGTATCGTTTTTGATCAATTATATATGGCGACCATTTTTTGAAGATAGACTTGATGAGTGGTTATCATCAGATTAGAATGCAACCTGGAGATGAGTAGTAAATGGCGTTTAAAATAAGAGATGGTTTGTATGAGTAGATGGTGATGTCCTTCGGGTTATCTAATGCGCCGAGCACTTTCATGAGGCTAATAAATCAAGTTTTTCATCCTTTTATTAGCCAATTTGTTATCGTTTATTTCGATGATATTCTGATTTATAGTGCTTCGATTGAGCAGCACTTGTAGCATTTTAGAAGAGTATATGAGGTCTTGAGGGAGCAAAAATTGCATGCCAACACCAATAAATGTAGCTTTTTAACTAATCATGTGACTTTTTTAGGTTACATTATATCGAAGGAAGGCATTCAGATGGATCCAGTTAAAATCGAGGCCATTACGAGTTGGGAGACTCCGAAAAATATTCATGAAATACGCAGCTTTCATGGGCTAGCTTCCTTTTATCAAAGGTTTGTTCGAGATTTTAGCACAATTATTACACCTCTTATAGATTGTTTAAAAGGAGGCAAATTTGTGTGGTTTAAAGAAGTAGACGCTGCGTCTTAGCTGTTGAAGAGAAAGGTAACTGAAGCCCCGATTTTAATACTTCCGGATTTTAATGAGGTTTTTGATGTGCGTTGTAATGCCTCTGGCATTTTTATTGGAGGTGTCCTAAGCCAAAAGAATAAACCTGTGGCATTTTTCTATGAAAAGTTAAATGAAGTGAAGAGAAGATATTTGACTTATGACAAGGAATTCTACGCCATAGAGAGGAGCTTAGAGCATTGGAGGCACTATCTTATTTCTAGGGAATTTATTCTGTATTCAGATCATGAAGTCTTAAAGTACATTAATGGACAACATAAGCTGAATGTTAGACATGCGAAGTGGGTGGAGTTTCTTCAGGCTTTCAGCTTTTCCATTAAACTTACGACAGGAGTACTGAATGAAGTAGCAGATGCATTAAGCAGAAGACATTCTTTACTTTCTACGATGCAGGTGAGAGTTTTGGGCTTTGATTCTTTAAAAGATTTGTATGTTGATGATCCCTATTTTGGAGATATTTGGGGGAAGTGCAAAACATGACATTTTCAGCAGTATCTGATTGTGGAAGGCTTTCTTTTTAAGGGTAACAGACTATGTATACCTTAATGTTCTTTGAGAGAATCTATTATTATTGAGAGCCATGCAGGAGGCCTAGCTAGGCACCTTGAGGTGGATAAGATGATGGCCTTATTGTGTGAGCACTTTTATTGGCCCCGAATGGAGCACGATGTGACTCGATTTATAGAGAGGTGCAGGGTTTATGATCCTTGATTTCGTATTGGGATTGCTAAGAACATAGTGGAATAAAAATTCCATAAGGGTGGTTATCAATAGATTTTCGAAGATAGCGCGCTTTATTTCTTGTAACAAGACTTTTGATGCTTCAGAGGTCGCTCATTTATTTCTACAGGAGATTGTTAAGTTACATGGAGTTCCTGAATCCATGACCTCAAATCGAGATGTGAAGTTTGTGAGTCACTTTTGGCATACTCTTTGGAGGCACTTGGGAATCGAATTGTGGTTTAGTTCATCTCATCATCCCTAGACTGATGAGAAAACCGAAGTTGTCAATCGAAGCTTCGGGAATTTACTATGAAATCTAGTTAGAGATAGCCCCGCGACAATGGGACTTGGTGTTACCTTAAGTAGAATTTGCCTATACTAGATCCTAGAATCGAACAATAGGCAAGAGTCCTTTCGAAATAGTCTATGGGTGCATCTAATTACTCCTCTAGATCTCACAACGTTACTAGTTCTCAAGCATTTTAGTCCAGACGCGGATGAACATGCCAAGTAAATCAAAGAGTTACATTCACAAGTTCATAACCAGATCAATAAGCAAAACCTGAAGTATAAGCAGCAGGTAGATATGCGAGGAGAAGAGTTGTCTTTAAAAAGGGTGATCTAGTGTGGATTCAACTCAAGAAAGAGCGTTTTCCAGCTAGCAAGTTTGGCAAGTTGTAACCTAAAGCTAATGGGCCATTCAGAGTTCTTGAGCGAATTAATGACAATACTTAAAAAATTGAGCTGCCAGGTGAGTACAATGTATCAGGGACTTTTAGTGTAGTGGATTTATTACCTTACCATGCGAATGGGGAAGAACTTAAGGAGATTGATATCAATGAAGACAAAGCAGATTTGAGGGCGAATCTTTTCCTAGAAGAGAAGAATGATGCACCCCTAGTTGGCGAACTTAAAATGAGCTGAAATTTGGTAAGTTGCTTGAAAATGAGCCACTAATCCATACTCATAGCTTTGCTGTGATTAACGATGTATTTTCACGTTTCGATGTAGTTTAGATGGGTTTTTAGGTGTTTTAAGGTTTTCTTTTCTTAATATTATGTTTCCTATTTTAATTAGGGTTAACACCATATAAAATGGTGTTTAGGGTTTCTCGTAAATGATAGACTATCTTTTTTTATATTGAATATTGATTTCGAGAGAGCTAATTATTTCTCAGTAATTATAATTTTCTGTTAGCCAAATTTCTATGCGATTCGGCATTAGTATGTCAGACAAATAAGAGATTGGTTCACTCGCACGAGTAATCGTCTCTATTTATTGTGTGATAAATAGAGATAAGATAATTTTAAACTCATTGTCTAGGTGATAATTGAGAACTTGAGCTTAAAGTATAGATTTCGTCTTAACAAAGTGTTAAAATGATGACATGTTATTTATTATGTCAAAAAGTGAAATAGCTCATTTATTTCTCTTTATGTCTTTAATGTCAGATGTGAGTTTTGATGGATTCTTTCAAGAGAACGGATTTGTAAATTCACGTTAGATATTGGGTATGTTTGAATTATCATATATACAGTATTAGGTGGAAATGCATACCATCTATGGGAAAGGAGAGAATAACATAATACATATTTCATACTACATATGCATATGACGACCAATGAAAGTTAACGGAAGTTTGATCTAAACTTCCTAACCGTGTGAGATTCTTAAGGATAAAAGTTTCTCAAATTTGTCCCCTCACAACTCTTACTTATTCTCAAGATTGCTATTCAATGTTTATTATCTTAAAGTGTTGTCAATAGCCATCAAATTGATTCGGTCCAATGGGACATTTTTAGAAAAGCGAGCGGAAATGAGATTAAAAGATTTAAGGAAAGAGGAAGATCAATTTGTTTTGATGTCATAGTCTATCTTCGTATTCATAGGTCAAGCAATTATGATTATTTGAGTTTAATCACAATTGTGAATACAATGCATATGAAATGCTTAAAGAGATCAAAAGAGATATGATGTAAATATCAACAATTGGTCTAAGGTATTGTATACTAGATCTACTTTGAATTAATGTTCCCATTTTAAGCTGCTATATACTCCAAATGGATGTATGCTAATGAGCTCTCGCAGTATGCTGATCGCACGAATTATTTGTTGATATAAACCTTGTAGCAAAAAGAGAGTCATGGATAGCCCATCATAGGCGAGTGGGAGATGTTGGATTTAATGGGTGCATGAGAGTACCATAGTCTACCCATGTATGCTATTATCCTCTTAGATAACTGCCAAAGACAGTTATTCCTTTTAAATGTAAAAAAGTTCACCTCTGTTTCTACATTTAAGAGAGAACGATGACGATACTTCTACATTCTCCTCTCAATTATCAAATGGATGAAGTCTTTCACTATATCAATGATGTTTAATCTATGAAAAATCGAGGTACGTTCATTTTTTGATGTATTTCTCTGATTAGTAATCCAAGTAAGATCTTGAGCTCTTTATTTTCGTGTAATTTCACTACCTTGTATTGTGAGATTCGTTCCCTTCGAAACCATTAGAAGACACGAAATTATTTGAAATCTCTTCTACAATTAATGAATTTAAGAAGATGCTTTTCGTTAGATTTTTTATTCTTTGGTAAGCGGTGCGTTTGAAGTGATGATGGATATTAATGATGTGCAATGGCCAGTTTTATGGACTCATCCAAAAACCGAACCAGTTCCAATTTGTGGAATTGGCCCTTCGTAGGTGGTTCTCGATTTGAGAGTGAATATCAGCCCACCCTAAAACTCATCATCTCTAATAAGCCATGACCAATTTAGTCTCAACTAAGGTCATCATATCTTCGACTGGCCAAGTTTTCGATGGCAGGCTTTTTCTAACTATTAAAGTGGGAACAATTTTTGTCAACTTTTTTTTAATCTATTCAAATTAAAGATAGATCGTGCTAACCAATTGAAAAAATGGCCAAAACCAAAACCCTAAAAATCAAGAAGTCCTACGATGAATTCACTAATTCGTATTTTCTCCCTCTGCAAGAATCACAATACACATGATTTCATACGATAAACCCATTAAGTCTCATCTTTGTCGTAGAAAATCAAAGGGAAAACATATCAAAACAAAAGTGAACAAAGCGAGTTAAAAAGGCCAACTCCATCTGATGAGTTTAAATAGGCAAGGGCTCTTCAATTCTAGCTCAAGCCCATCAGCAATTCGCAAATCACACCTCAAGAAGGGTGAAGATAAATACTATGAGAATTTAAGCCAAAACGTCATCAATCCTCGTTCAGGCCTTCCCACTAGACAAGTTCCATGGCAGTTATGTAGATAAATAAGATGAGAGTCAAGATAGAAGGAACTCATTTCTCCTATCAATTCAAGAATCTTTAGTGTGCCAGAAACATTACAATGTCGTCGATCATGGCCAAGTAGGAAGCCAGCATCCACATCAATGCCGACCATGCCACGTAGGAGGCTAGCGCTCAAGTCAGCGACTCCGGCTAAAATTGATCGTAAGGGCTACATTAACAAAATATCAAAAGGTGTAAGCTTAATTTGGTCAAATTGAAAGGTTTAAAACTGAATTAACATCTGTCCAATAGATTGTTTAAAAAAAATTGTAATTTTCTCAATTTTTTACCCAGTTGCAAATATTGGACAAAACTACTCATGCTCTTCCCTTTTGAATAAGCCAGGTGGCGATGATTTGATTGACCAGCGAGTTTAGGCCTTTCTTCGAGACTAAGTCGACCACAAGTCCCCTACGGTCCCTTATACGCCTTCTTGGAAAATTTCCTATTTTCTTTTTTGCTTTGCTTGTAAGAGAATAGATATCCAAGATGAGGTGCCATGGTGTATACTATTCGCAAATAATATTATGCTTATTGATGAGACCAGAGCTGGAGTCAGTGCTAAATTAGAATTATGAAAAAAACACATTAGAGTCTAAAGGATTTATGTTAAGTCAGAGTAAAAAAGAATACATGAAGTGTGAGTTCATCATGACAAAAGTAGATGATCAAGAATTCGTGGATATGCATGGATAGAAGGTACCTAAGAAAGATACTTTCAGATATTTGGGATCAATTTTGCAAAAGAGAGGAGAGATTGATGAGGATGTTAACCATAGAATCAAAGCAGGTTGGATGAAATGGCGCAATGTATCAAGATTTTTATGTGATCGCAAAATCCCTCTTGAGTTAAAGGGAAAATCTTATAGAACAACAATAAGATCTCTAATGCTATACGGAGCTAAATGTTGGCTAGTACAAAAGTAACATGAGTATAAAATTGGAGTAACGGAAATGAGGATGTTAAGGTGGATGTATGGTCATACAAGGATGAATAAGATAAGAAATGACGATATTCAACGAAAAGTTGAAATAGCACCGGTGGTAGAGAAGATGAGAGAACATAGATTGAGATGGTTTGGACATATTCTACGTAGACCATAGATGCTTTGATAATAATAGAAGTGTGTTATCGAGAACACGATATGAAGAAAGGACGAGGTCGGCCGAAACTTACTTGGAGGAAGATAGTAAAACAAGATTTAATGGAATGGAAAATAGATTGGCATACGGTCTGTCTTAAGACGGAATGGAAGAAAGCTATTCGCATTATAGAATAGAGGATTTCCTATGTTTCAAAATACCCTATTTAGTCTTTTTCAATTTATTTATATTTATATATTTATATATTCATTTATTTTTTAGGTACCATTGTTTTTGCTTTTATTTTAGTATATTTTAAGTTTTTGGCTTTGGGTTCATCGACCGCCGATCCCAATTGGTTTGGGATAAAAGTGATGTTAATGTTGATGTTTATTTGTAAGAGAAACTATTTAAGCTCGACTTATTTGGTTTGCGGTTTATAACCGCCTTAACAGTTCAAGTAAAACTAGAGCTGCTTTTGTCTGCGAATTATAGATTGTTACGCGGAACAAGCGATCGAACACTAAATAGACAGAACAAGAAAATTAATTGGACACCAGATGTACGTGGTTCAGTCGTAGAGACCTACGTCCACGGGGAGAGCAGCAACGAATTCCACTATAAATCAAGCGATACACAAAGATCACAAACCACACTTGAGTTACTCAAACACTCTTAGTGTTTCCCAACCCCAATTACAATCAAGAATGCACGCAGTGTTTAGCCCCACAATTCCTAATGAAATAATCTCTCAATCTCACAAAGGAATTAATACGCAAATCTTACAACAAAATTTAATCTGCTTCAACACTTGAATTCTTGATGTAATTCCACGAAGACAAACCCTTGCCAAGCACTTGACGAAACGACGCTTCCTTGATAATCTTCTTCTCAACAACGGCAGACTAGTATATAGACAAATAAGTCACACATATATTGGAGAAATAAAATAGGGAATTTCAGTTAATGAAAACCAAGATTGACTTTCCTATTTTGTCTTTATCTCATGTGGAAAGTTCAACTCCAATATAAATATTGTTCTTGATCTTGATTTGAAATATATCAAAATAGAATATATCACACTATTTTCATCAAGATAGATTTCCGTAATATTCAAAACAAATCTTATCTTTAATTTCAAGTTCAAGATATATTTGTTTCCGAAATTCAAATTTTTGCTTCGGGCTCAAATTCGGGACATATTCTAACAAATCTCCACCTTGGCTCGACATTTGAGCTATGTCACAATCGCTTTGCTAGAATTCTGAAAAACATCGTTACTACTCTCCCTACAACCCCAGTGGGCTCAACCGCCACAGATATCATCCAAGTCCAAATCGCACTTGAACTTCGCCATAACTAAGGACCTCATCAAAACATCAATTGCACTTGTACTTTTAACTGCTCCACAAGAATTATCTGACACAACCTCCTCTACCACAGATAAAGCAAAACCATCACTGCATCCATATCTGTTAGGAATCCGAATACGTACCTTGTCAATATCAGCAGTTATAGTAATTGTTGGCTTTAAAGGCTCCACCTTGCTACAAGCATTATCTGTGTCAATTATTTCGTTAGTACCAGCTACATCAGGAGTTTCTGGTTGCAACTCCACCTCAAGCTGAACACCATTCAGATCCGTATGAACACTGCTATAATCGCTCCTAACCTGAAGTACTGGAGACTCGTCAAATGTAACTTCTCTGCTGATAATAGGTTAATTTAATTCCGGGCACCACAACCGATAACCTCGCTCATCTTGTGCGTAGCCTAGGAATATGCACTTTCTTGCCCTTTCATCGAGTTTACCATCACTAACTCGAATATAACATGGGCAACCAAACATTCTAAGAATAGAATAATCGGCAACATTACCTGACCACA
Source organism: Psidium guajava (assembly GCA_016432845.1). Classification (NCBI taxonomy): domain Eukaryota; kingdom Viridiplantae; phylum Streptophyta; class Magnoliopsida; order Myrtales; family Myrtaceae; genus Psidium; species Psidium guajava. Next base: position 37,944,478 of record CM028226.1, read on the forward strand.
CTTTTTTAGGAATCCGATAACCAATCGTAGTTGATGGGGATCTATTCATCAGGTAGCTCGCCGTACTAAGCGCATCCGCTAGAAATCTTCTAGCCATACCAGCACTAGAGAGCATTTTATGGGCCGTCTCTAGTAATGTTATGCTCATCAATTCTGCAACATGTTGTGATTCATCGGCACTAGTGCGGTGTCTCACTATGCCTCCTTTCATGTAGAATTCATTTAACAGCTTTGAGCAAACTCCATGCTTTTGTCAGTCCGCACCTGCTTGATCGATTTACCAGTCTCCTTTTCGATCAAAGCTTTTACCTACCTGGTCCTGACAATAACATCAAATTTGTGCCTAAGCACAAACACCCAAGTCTTTCTCGAGTAGTCATCAACAACTGTCAGCATAAATCTAGCACTCTTCTTTGAAGGAAACCGCAACAATCTGCGAACATCTAAGTGAAGTAATTTTGCAATTTCCGTAGTTTCTCTGACAGTCTCACTAAACTGCACTTTTCGCTGTTGATCTAAATCATAGCACGTGCATACATTTAGTTGGTCAGCAACATAATCAAATAATAAATTTCTTTCACATAGAACCTTCAGGCTTCTCTTGTTAATGTGCCCCAATCACATATGCCACTAGTTAGACTCTCAATGCATCTGATGTCTCCGTGGGGATATCTGTCACTGTCTCACCTTGAAGTTCATAAAGACCATTATACTTGATTGCTTTCATTATTATCAAGGCACCTCGAATAATTTTCAAGATACCACATCCTGAAGAATACCGACACCTAGCTGAATCCAGGCACTTAAGGAAATCGGATTTTTTTTCAATTCTAGAATATGCCTCACTTCAGTCAATGTCCTCACAATACCATCATGCATTCTGATTCTCACATTGCCAATACCTACAACATTTCATTCAGCATTATTTCCCAACTGCACTTTACTATTATCCGTGCACTGATAAGTAGTAAACCAATTCCTGTTTGGTGTAGCATGAAAAGAACAACCAGAATCCATAATCCATCCATCAAACGACGAATAATCAGTGACAGACAAGACAAAATCAGCATTATCCGAACCACTATCAGCTATAGCTGCAACATCATCCGCAAATTCAACTCTAATTCCCTTACCCTTATCATTTTTCAGATTAAAGCAATCCCTTCTAAGATGCCCCCTCTTACCACAGTTCCAACAAACAGCACTACCAGTCCTAGACTGACTGCGTCTATTCATGTTCATACTACTCCTGCTAACACGAGTACTAACTCTTCCTCTATTTTCACCTACTAAAGCAGCAGATACATATTCGCCAGATTCTCTTCTACGGATGTCCTCATTAAGAATTAAATCTCGAATCCCATCAAAAGTTAAACATGTTGATCGAGAGGAATTACTAATAACAGTAACAGTAGTATTCCAACTATCAGGCAATGAGGATAATAAAATCAAAGCACATATCTCATCTTCAAAGTCAATCTTGACTAAACTCAATTGACTAATGATCATATTGAATTCATTGATATGATTAGTGACTGACACACATTCCCTCATCTTCAAATTAAATAGACGTCGCATCAAATAGACCTTGTTGATCGCAGAGGGCTTCTCGTACATATCTGATAAGGCTTTCATCAAACCAGCAGTGGTTTTCTCTTTGACGATATTAAACGCGACGTTACGAGCCAACGTCAGCCGAATAACACTCATCGCTCGTCTATCCAATAATTCCCAATCAGCTTGCTTCATCGTCTCTGGTTTCTCCCCAAATAGGGGCAAGTGCAGCTTCATCTGATATAGATAATCTTCAATCTGCATCTTCTAGAAACCAAAGTCATTCCCCTTAAATCTGTCGATTTTCACTTTAACTTCTTCTGTCGCCATCGATTCGCTTCACTTCAGCCAAACCAAGCTCTAATACCAATTTGTTACGCTGAACAAGCGATCGAACAATAAATAGACAGAACAAGAAAATAAATCGGACACCAGATGTACGTGGTTCGGTCGTAGAGACCTATGTCCACGGGGAGAGCAGCAACGAATTCCACTATAAATCAAGCGATACACAGAGATTACAAACCACACTTGAGTTACTCAAACACTCTTAGTATTTCCCAGCCCCAATTACAATCAAGAACACACGCAGTGTTTAGCCCCACAATTCCTAATGAAATAATCTCTCAATCTCACAAATGAATTAATAAGCAAATCTTACAACAAGATTTAATCTGCTTCAACACTTGAATGTTTGATGTAATTCCACGAAAACAAACCCTTGCCAAGCACTCGACGAAACGGCGCTTCCTTGATAATCTTCTTCTCAACAACGGCAGACTAGTATATAGACAAATAAGTCACACATATATTGGAGAAATAAAATAGGGAATTTCAGTCAATGAAAACCAAGATTGACTTTCCTATTTTATCTTTATCTCATGTGGAAAGTTCAACTCCAATATAAATATTATTTTTGATCTTGATTTGAAATATATCAAAATAGAATATATCACACTATTTTCATCAAAATAAATTTCCGTAATATTCAAAACAAATCTTATCTTTAATTTCAAGTTCAAGATATATTTGTTTCCGAAATTCAAATTTTCGCTTCGAGCTCAAATTCGGGACATATTCTAACATAGACCTTTTGATATGGGCAAGCCGATCCTCTAGCCCTCCTAATGAAAAACTTCAATTTGCCCTGCTGAGCATGTTTCTTCTCAAATGGGGAGCAACCACCGTGGCGACAAGCAGTGATGCGCTGCGCTGCCTAAGGACCTGCATGTTTAACACTTCAGGGGGTGTAATCAGACTAGAGAATCGATCACCCGTTAACGTGCTTCTTGAAGATCAAAGAGGGTGATGCTATGGTGATTGCGGAAGATGATGAGTGGCCAATTATGGAAGAAGTTGCTCATTGAATGGTGTGTACGGGAAAGAACTTTTTGGGTTTTCTTCCTCCTGCTTTCGTTCGGTTCTTCGAAATGGCTAGCAACCATCATCATCGCCATCTTCGAGTTTCTTTTTGACCAATTCGTGGTACCTACAGAACAGAATCTCTCCAACAACATCCGTAGGGCTTCCATTGTCTCCTTATCTACATAGCCCTGCAATTGTTTTCACAAATATTTTGACCATTGAATGATGCATGGAGTTACTCTCATCCTTGTGTCCTAGAATCATAGCGGCGTGGTTCAAAGTTATGATAATCTAAAACTCTTAGAGATTATTTCATTTTGGTTATAGTTTTACAGATCAAAACCCAATTAAAGCTCTGGAGGACAGTTGATGGAAAGTGCAGATTATGTCGATTGATCCGTTACGTGACAGCTAATGGAAGATCAGGAGGACTTGACACTTAAACGGCTATGCTATTACATAAACGTTTTCACAACGCCACAGTTTCCGTTTCATATTCAGCAATGGCTAATCCAATGACGATCCCTTCTTTTTTAATTTTTGCCTGCAGCCCAACAGACGGATCCTGAATGCCAAGGGGGGTTCGCTAGGTGTATCTGGACAATGCTATGAGCTTTCATGACTATTGCCGATGCTTTCATGGCTATTGCCGATGCAGATCTACATAGTTAAGTGGCCTAAATGTAGATTTATTTCTCTAAAGCGGCGTTTGTTAGCTGGTCTGGAAGGTAGAGGACAAACTACTCGTGCACATAGGCAAAAAAACTTAGCTTCCATAAGATGTGGTGATTGCTTGATGAAAGAAGATATATAATATAAGCTCGGAGCTGTAAGGATTCCTCGTGTTCCTAGAGCCATTAGCACACTGAGAGTTGAATAATCTCCACATGCTCGAGTTCAAACCTGTAAGATATAACCATCCAATCTTGATCCGCTTGTCTGGGAGTTATGGCGGCATGCCACCTATTTGTATCCATACATTAAGATGGTTGACTTATATTGAATATTCCAGTTTTGCTTTCGATCGGAAACCACGGGAGACAATTTCTGCTTAGTTGGACAATTATACAGCGAAAATGAACTTGGAGGAGTACTGATTTGGCAACATCCTCTTGTCCATGTATATATCCAAGGTTGAAGGGTTTGATTGGAACAAATTCTCTGCAGCAGAGTTTGCATAAGCATCAGAGAAAAGCTTCTTTCTATCAAACACAGCCTTAAAAGAGAGGGAGATGGCTGTTTCGCTTGAGATTTCTGAACCCACAGGCCACTCGCGCTCAATCAGCTTGCCTTCCAGTAGTCACCCTCTAGCAACAGCTGTCGAGCAGCAGTTGCAGAGGCTGAGATCATCAGAAGCAACTTCTTCACCTCCAGCCTCATCAGCACCCCAAAAGTTAGGAGGCCTCAGAGATCTGTACGACTGCATTGATGATTGGCTTCAGATGCCTCCAACCCAGCAGGCTCTTGCCCATGAACACCATAGGAGTTCTATGGAGGAGTTGTTGGATGGATCGGTGAAGCTATTGAACGTCTGTGGGAACGTAAAAGATGTTTTTTCACAGACAAAGGAATGCATCCAGGAACTCAAGTCATCGCGCCAGAGAAGGAGAGAAGGAGATCCTCAAAAGGCGAGCGAAGTCGAGACATACATCAAATCCAGGAAAGAATTGCAGAAAATGGTCACGAAACTTTTGCATCATTTGAAGAAGATGCAGAAGAAAAACTACCTGAGAATACACTCGAAACCTGAGGCTACTCTCAGCATACTAAGAGAAGCTGAAGAAGCCAGTTTTTCAGTATTTAAGTCCTTGTTGCATGTCCATTTGGGGTCAAGGGAAAGATCGAAGCCTGTCAGTTGGTCTTTGGTCTCAAATATGTTGTCACCTAAACGGGTGTCATGTGATGAGAAAGCAGAATACGACAAAATCGAAGGGTTGGATGTTGATTTGACCGTTCTGAAATCTGTTAAAGACGGGAAACTTCAAGTACACAAGGTCTTCAAGAGACTGGAGGCATTGGAATCAAGCATTCAGGAAATTGAGGAGGACCTGGAATGCATTTTCAGGAGACTCGTCAAAACAAGAGCTGCTCTTCTGAATATAATCAACTGCTAGTGTCATAGTTTTCCTTGGTGCCAACCCATCCATGGCATCCTCAAAAAAAATTTCTAGTCTGTATCTTGTATCTTCATTGTATACGTTATAAATCGATAGATACATTGGGCATAAAAAATGTTCACTGTAACTCTCTCTCTCTCTATATATATATATATATATTTTTTATAATTGTCTGCTTATTGCTTTACTAATCATATTATATTTAGGGGATCAAAAGCATGAAAGATCATTCATGCAACAATGAATCTTCAACATTTCGGCAAATAGCTCAATGCATAAATGGCGCCTATTGACAGCTTTTCCAACAAATTATCTGAATTGCATTTCTTCACTTTTTGTTTTTTTATCCTGAAGACGACCTCTAATTAGCTTCAAGCCAATCAGTTTCTACTTTTTCTGCAGTCTGTCAATCTTTCTAGAAAAACCATCGTATTTTCCCCCTATATAGCAGCTAAAAGTTGATAGTTTCACTAAAGTATCAATCTGTCCAGTTATCACAAAAGATCACTTCCGTAGACATCACCTAGGAAATAAAATATTTGCCACTCTTCTTCCGCTCGACTTATACGCCGTTTCAGAACCATGAATTGCAAGATGAAGCCAGTGGTTGATATAACAAATCCCAGTCATCTGCACACATCAGTGATATGAAAATGTTTGGTAAAAAACGACCTTAGAATTGATGTAGGCTGACTTCTTCCAGCTTTGCTTGTCCAGACCATGGAGATCATACCAACTTCGACTTTGATCAGTCCAGTCCTTCCTCTTCCTTTTGGTTTGCTCATTTCCTGCTATGTTCTAGCAGCATAATGTGGCTACGATCTTTCAGGTTCTTGCATGAACAGATGCATTAGACAATGGGAGGTATCATTTTGATTTAAATTTAATTGGTGCCTTCACCTTGTCTATCTAAATTATTTTAGGCTTCTCAACTAGTGATGCAAATTTTGACACCCCCAAAAAAAAAAATAGTGATGCGAATCAAAAAGGTTCCTCAAACTCCCCGCAGTGGATATTGTTGGAAATATGGGAAAATTAGTGGGTGAATGAGAAATTGACCTCAAATGGAAAAGACGCCCTTGAGTTGGAAGTGGGAAGTGAAAACAAATAGTCCCACATTGGAGAAAAAGGAGGCCTCAAAACACTTTATATAGAGTTACACTCTTTGGGAGTAGTAATTATTATGACAAACCCTATGCCTCGCGCGCAGGCCCACGGGTGCAAATCTCAGACCCGACGAGCTGAAACTTGGGCGTGGGCGTCCGAATGTCGGACCGAAAGGTGGGCCTCAATCGCCGTTTTATTCACGTTACGGATTATAACCGCCGATTTTAATTGGGCGTTTTCTCCAATAACGGCAAACTTATTACGCCGTTTTAATTATGCTCGGCCTCTCTGCAGTGTTCCTTTTTTCCGATAGTGTTCCAAAAGGTGGGCCTCAATCGCCGTTTTATTCACGTTATGGATTATAACCGCCGGTTTTAATTGGGCGTTTTCTCCAATAACGGCAGACTTATTACGCCGTTTTAATTATGCTCGGCCTCTCTGCAGTGTTCCTTTTTTCCGATAGTGTTCCGGTTCCACTTGTTCAGATTCGCGTATGCTCGGCCTCTCTGCAGTGTTCCTTTTTTCCGATAGTGTTCCGGTTCCACTTGTTCAGATTCGCCGAGAGCCTTGAGGAGTTGTGCTCACCTCTTCGCTGTTGCCATTGTATCTTGGGCAACAGACGTTTGATCAACCTCGAGCACGTACCGGAGGGGACAACTCTGTTTTAAGGAAACTGTGTGAAACACAGGCCTCGGTATTCGTGCTAGTATCGACGCAATTTCCATTGATTTATAGTGATTTCAATTTATTTCAATTTGGCTTTAATTTGTATACTGTTTGTGGCGGTTAGATTAACGCGAGTTTGAATCCTTGTTAACAGATATATCAATGCAGCGGGTTTTAAGAAAATTTTGCTGGTAGAAAGATTGTAAAAACTATCAGAAATGAAGTGTAATCTGAGTGTATCTGCACTCTAAAGAACTCAGAAGATAAGGATAAAATGATCTTGCTTCTAGTATCCATTTTATTTTTGGTATATCTATGAATGATGAAAGGTATGTACGTGATTCACTCCTAATAACTCCTTTTCAAAAGAAATTAATATGCTTCAAAAAACTCACTGAGGAAATTTACCATGACAGATCTGTAAAGTAAACTGGTGAGAGTGTTGATCTATCTTTTTATGGAAGTATCAGGTTACTGGTCCAGAAGTCTGCAGACAAACCGCTCGTGCACACGCATGAATTAAGTTAATATACCTCTCCTGTTCAACAAAAATGCGGTGATTGTACAAATAATACAAGTTAAGTACTAGAAGCTCAGTGCTATCAAGATTCCAAATGTCTCCTGTTGCATCAGCACCCTGATCTACACTCAACCACACACGATATAACAATTTCATCCTCTTGTCTGGGATTTTTGCTGGCACACCACCTGTGTGTATCAATATTTAAAGCGTCGTTGACGTCTATTAATATATCCCACATGCTCATAAACTGAGTCTTAAATAATGTGACCGTCCAATAATCATCCTTTTGTCTGGGAATCATGGTAGCGCACTGCCCAGGTACACATGATTGATCTTTCTTTCATATTCTAATTTTGATTGAGATCCAAAACAGATAACATTGTCGGGGAAGTGAGAGGACCAATCTAATGACAGCGAATTCGAGCCTGGAAGAACTGGACAGCCAAATCCCTCCAGTAGTTTTTTATATACCAGGGTAAGAGGCGTGGCATGAACACACTTCTCTCAGGGCATATCACCATCTTAGACAGTGGAAGGCTTTTATTTTTTGAGAGTTCAAAGAAAATGGCTTCCTCAGTTGAGATTTCTAAATTTACCGGGCACTCCCGATCTATCAGCCTGCCTTCCAGGAGCCACCCTCTCACTACAACAGTCGAGGATCAGTAGGATAGGCTGAGATGATCAGAAGCAACATCCTCATCTGGGTGCCAAAATTTAAGAGGCCTCAAAGACTTGTACGAAAGCATCAATGATTTGCTTCAGTTGCCCCTTTCTGAGCAGGCCATCTCCCATAATTATGTCAGCAAATGCATCGAGCAGTCGTTGGATGGATTGATTAGGCTTTTGGATTTTTGTGGAACTGTCAGGGAAGTGTTCTTGCAAATGAAGGAATGCGTTCAGGAGCTAGAGTCATCACTTAGGAGGAAAAAAGGAGGTGATTCTGGCCTAGCAACTGAAGTCGAGTCATACATCAAAGCTAAGAAAAGACTGCAGAAGTTGAAGATTTCCGAGAATCTGAAGAGAGTGGAGAAGAAAAAGAAAGACTCCAACAAAGAAACTGCTCTTACCATGATAAGAGAAGCTGAAGATATCAGCCTTTCGGTGTTTGAGTCCTTGTTATGTCTCTTATCTGGGCCAAAGGCAAAATCAAAGATCAATGGTTGGTCTCTGGTTTCCCAGCTTGTCTCATCCAAACGCGTTTCCTGCAAAGAGAATGTAAATGACAACAATGTGGAAGGCTTGTATGTTGACATCTCTGTTCTAAAGTCCGTCGAAGACATACACCTTCAAGTACTGAAGCGACTGCAGGCATCCGAGTCAACAATTCAGGACATCGAGGAGGATTTGGAATGCCTATTCAAGCATTTAGTGAAGACGAGCTTCTCTTCTCAATATCATCAATCATTAGGATCTCTCTACTCGGTGCCTATCCAATCATGTAATAGATTTTGTAGTATGTACAGTGCAACAACGTATCATTACAAGATATAAATCGACACAAACATTTGCTTACCAAATAAGTTGGCCCATCTCTCCCTCATTGGATTTCAAAACAGATTATTGACAACAATTCCATATATCCATGGCATTCGAATTCGACCATTTTAGCCCGATGAAATATAGAGCTACTTCTGTTTCTCGTGGGAAGACTCCTCTAACCAGCTTTTTGATCTGATATATCACAATTTAACATTTCCACAACACAAACTTATTGCCCCAGGTGTTCACTGTCGATGCATCTACCTTAGTATTAATTAGTATTTCTGTTTTGACAAGATATTTCACTGTCGATGCATCTACCTTAGTATTAATTAGTATTTCTGTTTTGACAAGATATACTTCCTGAATTTCAGTCCTTTTTTTTTCACATTCCATACATCAGCCGTGGTTTTCCTTGAATCTCGATCTGAGGCTCTCCAGCTATCGGGTTCCTCCTTGGCAAGCATTGCCTGAAGTACGATTACTAGATTCATCAGCTGAATCATTCTGTTCCACAGTCTCAAGTTGCAATAGAAGGCCAAGTTTAGATCGTTCATGCCTATCCTAGGTCTATCAAATGGGATAATCACATCATGTCCCTAGGTTTTTGGGATTGCAGCAATTAGCCCCTGATATCTCAGTTTTTGCAATATCTGACCGAAAATTTTTGGTTAACATTTCTAATCGAATTCAATATCCTTTTAATAAGGATATCACTTGCAAGAGAAATCTTGGATTTTAATCAAGTAGTATTTCTGGGTGGATTCTTGCACTATGTTCACAGTTTAGGAACCTTCCAAAATGGAAGCACCCAAAGGAAACCACTTCCTAAATAAACTTGCCATGTTTGCAGTCGTATTCTACCAATCTTACAGAAATGTGAACAGAATTTTATCACTTTGGCTTCAATTTCTAGTCTGCTCCCAGCTGGTTAAGAAACTTTTGGCAGATCTGACCAATCCTTCCCCCCCTACCCTTTTGTCTAAACTTGGTTTTCTAGCAGCATACTGACAAGTCAACGGTGAAGCATGTCTCTGTCCCTGTCTGTCTCTCTCCCCTTGGCAGTTCCTATGAGTCATTTGGTTAGATGTGTAAAACTAGATGTCTTAAAAGCTTCTGTTGACAAATTTTTCATTTACAGTGGACAGGGCTGTTGGTCCGAAAGATGGACAAGCCCCTCTCGCACACCCACCACTCCATCGTATGCATGCCTTTAAGAGCAGTCTGGCTATTTCTTGTTATTGATTAGAAGAATTGCAACCAATAGTCAACGTGTTTTAGTAATGAGGCAAAGGGACAGCTTCATGATAGTTGGACAAACTTAAGCTGTAGCTGTGAACATTCCACTTGTCCCCTTGCCACATTAGTCTAAAGATGTTGTCACAAACACATGCTCAATTTTTGCATTGAATGATGCATGAAGTAATTGCCATCCTCTTCTCAGAGAATCGTTGTGGCATTGCACACGTCCACATTGTCAAAAACTTTTTAGATACATTTTATACGGATTCGGTTTTCTTGATCTATCTAAAACCTGATGGAAACATTGCCAGGAGGTTGTCAACTGATCTGTGACATGACTGCTAATGGAAGCTCAGAAAAATCACAGTGGCATACCACCCCGCGCACGTTGTTTATAACATTTCCGATCATTTCATATTGATCTGCAGCCCAACAGACGGATCTTGATTGATCCCTCCCAAACATCAACGCCACATTTGATGAGTACACCAGGTAGGGTTCGCTACGCTGGGAATATCTGAACAATACTCTGAGCTGTCATGGCTATTGCTGATGCACGTCATTTGTTTGCTGGATCTACAAAGTCAAGTGGCCTCAATGTTGAATTATTTCTCGATAATGGCAATGGTTAGGTGGTCTGGAAGTCAGTAGACAAACGACTCGTGCACAACGGCAAACAAAATTGTCTTTCATAAAATGCGGTTACTACTTGATAATAAGGACTTGAATGATATAAGGTCGGAGTTGTCAAGATTCCTCATGTCCCTAGCAGCATTAGCAAACTGAGAGTTAAATAATTTCTGCATGCTCAAGTTCAGACCTATAAGTTACAATGATCTAATCTTGATCCGCTTGCCTGGGGGTATGGTGGTATACCATCTGTTCGTCAATACATTAACTGGTTCACTTGTGTTAAAGATTCCAATTTTCCTACAAATCGGAAACCATAGGAGACAATTTCTGCTTAGTTGGATGATCCATCACATAACGAAAATGAGCTTGGAAGAATGCGGAGTTGTCAATGTCCACTTGCTTTTTTCATATATGTGTGTGTGTGTGTGTGTGTACTAGGTTGAAGGGTTTAGTTTGAACAGCTTCTGAAGCAGGGTGTGAATAAACGACAGAGAAAAGCTTCCTTCTATCAAACTGAACCTCCAAAAAAAAAAAATCCCGATTCTCTCGAGATTTCTAAAACCACGGGCCACGCACGCCCAATTAGCTTGCCTCTAACCCAGCAGGGACCTTCCCATGAACACCATCAGAATTCTAAGGACGAGCCATTGGCTGGATTTCTGAAGCCATTGGATGTTTGCGGGAAAGTGAAAGACATTTTTTCACAGCTGAAGGAATGCATCCAGGAACTCGAATCATAATCCCAGAGAAGGAGGAAGAGATCATGAACAGGCGAGTGAAGTCGAGCATACATCAAATCTAGGTAAAGATAGCAGAAAATGGTCGCAAAAGCTTTTGGATCATGTGAGAAAGATGGATAGGAAAAACAACCTGAGAAAACAAAGGAAACCTGAGGCTACTTTCAGCATATTAAGAGAATCTGAAGAAATCAGTTTTTCAGTATTTGAGTCCCTGTTGCATGTCCCTTCAGGGCCGATGGAAAGATCGAAGCACCTCCGAATTGGCCATTCTGAAATCTGGTAAAGATGCTAATACTCAAATTTACAGTGTATCCAAGAGACTGGAGGCGTTGGCATTGAGCACTCGGGAAATTGAGGAGGATGTGGAATGCATATTCAGGGGACTAGTCAAAAAAAGAGCACCTCTTCTCAATATAATCAATTGCTAGTGTCGTAATGTTTTTCAATTTCTTGTCTGCTCTTAGCCAATTAAGCAACTTTGGCAGATCTGACCATCCTTCCCTCGTACCCTAATGTATTTACCCTGGTTTTCTAATCACTTGTTGACAAGTCACCTCTAAAGCATCTCTCTTCCCCCCCAAACAAAACCCAAACTCCTCTAAAAAGAAATGGCAGGTCCTATGGATGCATTTGGTCATGTTGTCGATGGTGTTCCTATATGTGTGTTCGCATATATGAAAATAAGGCAAATAGACAAACCTGAATGAAGAGCAAATGAGAAATTGATTAGATGATCGATCCGAACCCAACGAATTCACATCGTGTCCTTAAGACGAATTTGTCTCATCCACGGGTACCCAAGGTTGCGTAGACAATCGCCTTCTAGGATAGAACGGATAACACTTTCGTCGAAGTGGTACTTCGTCGACGAAAATCCTTCGAACTCAACTTCGGGAATTATCGCACAAAATGAGAGTGAATGGGATGAGTCTTTTCGAAAACAGAATGAATGAATTCTATGCGTTCTGTTTGAAAACAATTATATTAAAACAGTCCAAACGAAGAGTCACGAAATCATGATTGTTCGGTGTTCGGTTATTGCCGAATCAACACCTTTGTTGGGTGTTCGGTTAATGCCGAAACAATGCATTTGTTCGGTAATTAACGAACACGAAACAATGGCTTGAAGATAGATTACTAATAGACAACATCCGAAAAATTAATTAATTAAAAAAAATTTCAACGGATATGTCAATTCAAAATAAAATCGATGGGCTTAACCCGGGCCCGGCCCGATCCGATCCGAGCAGGCCGGTCGGACGGACAGCGGCGGCGGCGCACGCGCGTGTGGACCGGTCTGATTTTGTCCAAGACCTCTCTCCTCCACAAAAGTGGGGTGCCCCTTGGGGCCAAACCCATTGGCAAGACTCCACTATTTAAACCCAATACCCCTTTATCTTCTATCCCATGTGGGACTATTTCTCAACCACATTCTCATTCATTTTTCTAAGGACTTTTGGAACCAAAATCCCAACAATCCCCCACATGAATGAGAATTTCAGATTTCATGACTCTTTATGCATGTATGAAATGCAATGTGCGATTATTCCATGAGAAAACGCTGCATTGGGATAAGTAGTCTGAGACTTTGAACTTTCCCTAGTGAGACCTATCGGACCTACTCGGTTAATCAGTAGACATGATGTCCTTGAACTGTTGACCTTCGTTGTAAGTCTAGACAATAGGAGTCACACAACTATCTCTCTACCAAAGTTGGTTCTCACTGTTGTGTTCGTTTTAGCCATGAACACCGCCTGGTTTCATGAGTGTTTTCGGGAATTCGGCCTTTCAAATTCACCTTAGAAGCGGCCCTCACTTCACACTCACATAGGTGATTTCTAAAAATGTGGTATTTCACATACCTAATTAAGAATCATTAAAAGCTTATGCTTAACCTTCACATGTCTGTACTGTCTTTATACGGGAATGAGTAAGAGTTGACAATACTCTACTCAGCCTGCATAACTTAGTTGTCCCTTTGAACCTAGATCTTGGAATCTCCAGTCAACTAGGTAGGGTTTCCGCTATGTCGACTTATTTTATAGGCCTTAGACCCATTCCCCTTGATGTTTTCTCAACCAACTCTCTAGCTAGGCCTTTTGTTAATGGATCCGCAATATTATCTTTTGACTTCACATAGTCAATCGTGATAATTCCACTAGAGAGTAGCTGTCTCATGATATCGTGTCTTCGACGTATATGCCGGGACTTTCCATTGTACATAACATTATTTGTCCTTCCAATTGCCGCTTGACTATCACAATGGATACATACAGCTGGTATTGGTTTAGGCCAATTAGGAATGTCTTCTAAGAAATTTCGAAGCCACTCTGCTTCTTCACCAGCCTTGTCCAAAGCAATAAATTCTGCTTCCATAGTAGACCTTGCAATGCAAGTTTGTTTGGATGATTTCCAAGACACTGCCCCCCCACCAAGTGTAAACACATACCCACTTGTGGATTTTGTGTCTTTTGTGCCAGTTATCCAATTTGCATCACAATATCCTTCAAGTACTGCTGGATACTTTGTGTAATGCAAAGCATAATTTTGAGTGTGCTTCAAATAGCCCAATACACGTTTCATTGCTTTCCAATGATTGTCATTTGGGCTAATTGTAAATCGACTCAGCTTGCTCATGTCGCGACCTAAAAAAAATCAGTTTCCCAATTTTTAAAGTTAATGGATTACCAGGTTAATTAAATTGAATTAACTAGCCTAGCTCGAACTCTCCAAGTTCTACCAAATCGTGACTTAGGTTCAATTTCATCAAAAGAAGGATTTATCTTGGAGTCGCCACTAATCATTTTGGGTAAGTTGATTAGATACCTAAATAAAGTATCGGGAGAAATACTTTATTCCTACGAACCAGAAATTAATGAGTTCGGGGACTTGGTTACACTAATATTTCTACTAGCGCCCTTTCGGTACCAATTTCATGAAAATGTTCAACTTGGCAATTTTGATGAATTTTCACTTGAGATTCAAAGGTGCAATTTTTTTTATTTTCTTTTTATGACAGGGTAAGGAACTAAATTATATGCAATGCATGCGGTTTAATCTAAATATTTACAAGATAAATTACGCGTGCAATTATCTACATGATGTGAAAATGTGCAACAAAAGCAAACCCCTTTTTTTATTTTTTAAAGAAAATATTACAACGTGCAATAAAAATCTCAAAAATTGAATATGCAATTTATTCCAAAGAAATGCAATATGTCCAACAAGGTATAATCGAAATTCAAATCAATCCATTTAGGCAACACAATTTCGAATATTCTAAATGATTAGAATCGTTACCTGACTTGACGGATTTGATTATCGAACTCGAACCTCGGATTTCCTCGTGGATCAAGATTACGGATCGCGGTTCGAACGACGGGGATGGACTCGCGGATTGTATTGGTCGATGAAGATGGTAACTCCGAGCTTCGAACTCTCGTTCCCCTCAATTCTCTCTTCTAAAAGAATTCTCTCTTTTTTTTGTTTTCTTTTTCTCTCTAAATTTTCTTCTCTCCCAAAATCTCTCCTCAAGTTTTCTTCAATCTCCAAAGTCTTCCCAATTTCTCTCTAATCTCTCCAAAAATCCCCCTTTTTCAAGGCTCTCATTCTTCCTCATTTTATAGCTTACTCCTTCGTCTTCCTTTCTCTATCTTCATCTATCATTCTAATTTTTCCACTAACTTCATCTTCCCTTCTAATTCCATCATCTTCCCTTCTTTATCTCCATCTTCTCTTCTAATTCCACCATCCTCCATTCTTTATCTCCATCTTCCCTTCTAATTCACCATCTTCCATTCTAATCTTTCCATCTCCCATTCTAATTCTTCATCTTCCCTTCTAATTCTACCATCTTCCATTCTCCATCTTTCCTTCTAATTTCTCCATCTTCCCTTCTATATCCCCCCTTCTCCATCTTCCTTTCTAATTTCTCCACTAACTCTTCTTTGCAAAACAATCCCTAAAATTTTATGTATTTGCAATTCAGCCCCTGAAGTTTTATGTATTTGCAATTCAGTCCCTGAAGTTTTATGTATTTGCAATTCAGTCCCTGTAGAAAAATTTCTTTTAAGTTCAAAACTTCATAAGCCTTTCGGCACACCTCCCTCATGCTCAGTCCAATCGTTTGTCAATTTAAACTCAAATCCTCCGTCGTTAACCATAATAAAATGCATGACCGACAAAAAATTAAATATGCAATGCATGAAAAAATTAATTTTTGGTGAGAACAAATTCTCATTTTTTTATGTACTTAAGTGAATGAATTTTAAAAAGTCAAAATTTAGGTGTCAACAGCTGCCCCTCTTTGAGCGGAGACTCGTAGAGGTTTCGCTCAAAGACAAAATTGAACCTAAATTTTGACAATGTAAATGAATGATGATGATTTTTTTTTGTGGGGGGAGTTTTAATCCCATTTTTTATGCAAGAGAATATGATGCATGACATGCAGGACTGAAAATAACATATGTCAAAACTTCATTCGTCCATGGAATGGATTAAAGAAATATGCACATGGATCGCATATAGAGATACCCGTTTTACTAAATACCTCATAATGCTGATGATTCCCTTAAGCTTCAAGCATTTTGTGGATGTAAGAATTTTAAGGTACTGGTGCCTATCCGTTACCAGAGGTTTCCCTCTGATGCGAGAAAGCGCAAGATCTGTAAGGGGATATGTCCACTGTATCTCTTCGAGTGGAGTCACATAGTTTCTTTCAAGATCATTAGAGCTGGTCCTTGATGTTCTGAAAGGGTATCAAAACCATAAGAGCATGTCGATTATGGTTTTTGATAAAATTTGTCGAGACCACGAGAGCATGTCGATCATGGTTCGCACAAGCATCCAGACACAAGAGCATGTCGATTATGAACTGGATGGATAAGATCAAGAACATGAGAGCATGTCGATCATGAACTTGATATGGTACCAAAATCACAAGAGCATGTCGATTATGATTTTGATAAAATTTGTCGAAACCACGAGAGTATGTCGATCATGGTTCGAACAAATGTTTCATGCAGATCACAAGAGCATGTCGATTATGAAGTGGATGAAATTAAGGAGTGTGCTTTCTCATTGGTGCAAACTCAAAGCTTGCGATTTTGAAAAGGGTTCAGAAAACTTACCTGGGTTTTTTGAGTAGTTGAGAGGTAGATTTCTTTCAAGATCATTAGAACTGGTCTTTGATTATCTGAAAGGGAGATGTGCCGCCAATCTCACAGGGCGGTGACCATATCGAGAGGGTGTGCTACACAAGCCATGTTAGTGTAAACACAAGATATTCAAAAATGGGTTCAGAAAACTTACCTGGGTCTTCTGAACGAATGGTCAAGGAGTAGACAGGCTGACTGCATCATACCTACTTATTCTCTTGAAGCAAAATTATGCGCATAGACCAAATCAATGCTAATGCGACATGTATTTCATAAAAATCACGCTTCACTGAAGAAGGTGAATATTTGAATGACTGTATGTGTCGCAACAGATTTGAGTGCCTTAACAATCATCAGAAGGCTCAGGTTGAAGATATACTTACCTGGGAGCTTGGAAGCTTGCCAGGTGGACACTTGCCAACACAGCTTGTTCATTCAATCATCCTTGGATAAATTTCAAAACCTCATGAGGTAGCTTGAATATCAGGAATGCATGTGCACAGACAATGTTAGATGTAACATGTACAGGCATGTATGCTGAAATTCACTTGGTAGATTTATGCAAAACTATTCTGTCAAGTTTGCATCACCAATTCTGTTCAAGGAGGTTATTACATTGTGAATACCTCGAATGTACTTTGAATGGGGGACTTCAGTCTAAAAGGGCTTTCTCCTACTCTAGAGAAAAGCTGTTTCTCCTGATTTGCAGGATTCAAGAGAAATCACTCAATTTTACCATCATCGCATTCAACAAGGGTTTGAGTAATCTCGCAATTGGTACGACCAAGCCGATCTGGAGGTCTTGATTAGGACCGTAATATAGGCTAGTTCAATGGTTTACCAAATGGGACTCCTGTGGAGTCAAGGCTTTTTTGAAAGACATCTTCATCATCTGCTCCGGGTTTACAAGTCAAGAACCCTGCAAAAATGAGAGAGAAATAATTTTGCTCGAACTTCTTCGAGCGATGCTTAAAATCATTCAACTCTACGTTAATTCATATGCCCTAATCAGAAGAGGCTTTGAAGGGTTGTAACGTAGGTTAGGATTTGGGAACTGAGAAACGAAAAGGCTCGTTTTGGCTCAGAAAAATATATGAGAAGAGCTTGGTGCCGGTGATCATTGCAGTCTTGTCACCGATCTTTGACCTTCCTGAATTTGTCTTCAATGAATACCACCATTGGCTGAGGGGTGGTAGTTCTTTTACACTTTGCAAACTGACTTCTTTGAGGGTCCTTTTTCGGGAATTCTCAAAATGCATGTTCAAAGTCAGAAATTCATTACAGATGTATGGGCATTGGCCTTGCTTTTGATAGGCACTTTGCTTTTTCTGCCCGAGATTCTTTGGAGTAGCCTTTGCTTTTCTTATTCTCGACTCCTTTTGTTTGGGAGCAGGCCCATTTTCTTTAGGCTACATTTTTTCTTTTTCTCTTTGACAATCTTGTGGCTTTGAATTTTAGCAACAAGATGATTTTCAAAAGATGATACTAGACATTTCATGAAAAGTCTAGCATATGAAATGGGCTCATTCGAGAATTCTCTATTGGCCCAATTATCTTCAGTTCTGCTCCTTGGGGGGAAGGCGTTATCTTTGCTTTGAAATGAGCAATGATCACCAATATGAGCTTGAGAAATGAATATACAGGCTCAATTGGGCTGTACGATGGATGTAGTATATAGGATAGAGAAATGAATGCTCTTCATCATCCTAAGGCACTTGAATTAAAGTTCAAGTAAAATGCAAAGCAAGACCCGAAGATTGATGTTAGTCTGAGTAAGAGAATTTCTAACTATTTACCTCATGCCACTGCTGGAATTACCTCGTCTCGCCCCAATGTGGGGTGGTTCTTGACAGGGGTAAGAGAATGAAACCGCCGCTCAAGGGATTTGCAATGGACACCTGTAGTGTTTAGATAGAGAAATGGATGCCTCTGTCACTTCGGCTATCGTACCTTTTGCTAAAAAACCCATCGCCTAGAGGAATGCGGATCCTGACTACCGCTCATCTCACTGGGGATTAGATTACAGGACGTGTATGGGAATGGCTCGCCTTTCATCATCCTGTCATGCCCCATTTTGTACATTCGATGCATCATATACAATTCATGCTCCCTATTCAAAGTTGGTAAATTAAACATGAAGAACAATCATATATAAATCACACAATTTGCAAGCATTTTTTTTAATCAGGCAGATATAGCAATTAATCAGAATTGCCATGCTTCTCAAAAACAGATGAAGGGGAATCTAAGTTGTCCCAAGACATGCGAGCGGATCAAACGAGTTTGAGTCGAGGACGAGCTCATTCTCATGTTTGCCCCAGAATATGTTCGCTCTAGTTGTGATATGGCGAAGACCAACATGGTTAGTTGAATGCCCTTGTTTGCCTCATTTCCATCAGGATGGATCGCATCATGCGATCATGGCTTTTGCCAAAAATGGGAATTGCCCCAGACATAGTCACTGCTGGGGATTTGAATTTGAACTCTGGTTGATTACTCATTCCCACAATTGACCCTGCATAAAAAGAATGTGCATGAATAGGGTCTTAAAATGATGGAGTGAACGAATATTGGGAAGCTCTAGTTTTGACTTGCTTCAACAGTAGCAATCAAAGGCATGTCCTCTAGCTTGGCACCTGCAAGAAGAAAATTGGGTGTCACTTTGAAAGACATATGATAAAGAGATAGGACACTTCCTTTTTTTTTTAAAGTTGGAGCTCGCCATCAGTTTGCCCTGTTCTCAATCAGGCCAGGCTTTGGCAGAATCCAAAATTGCCCCCGTACATGCCCCAGCTGGGAATTTGACTTTGGGAATTTGGTAGACAAGGACTTTTCAATTTTCCCGGTGTTCCTTTAGCTGACGTCGCATGGTCAAAGGATCGGTGAAGCAAAGATTTGCTTTGATCGATCGATATCAAATAACTCATGAGATTTTTTGTGAAAATCTTGATGAACAAGTCATGTAAGCATGCAAGAAGACTCTAGGGATCGTGAGTTGTCTTTGTCCATGTGAATGAGTTGTAGAAACTTTGGCGCCTGCTTTGAGAATTCCAAGATTTTTTTGGATTTTATTGAGTTTTAAGGGGAAGGGATTCTTACCTATCCGGCACAGTGATGACCCCTGCAAAAATGAAAGGGAATGTGTTAGTATACGTTCTCATATTCTGAAAAAATTGGAACGATACTACTTTACCCTTGTATGTACTTCTTGTGGACTTGGATTGAAGAAGTTCCTTCATTTGGATAGAATTGTATGTCCTTACAAGAAATTGGAAGGGAATGCGTTAATGTATGTTCTCACGTTCTAGAGAAATTGGAACGATACCGCTTTACCCTTGCATGTACTTCTTATGAATTTGAATTGAAGAAGTTTCTCCATTTAGATCGAATTGTATGTCCCCTTGCATGTACTTCTTGTGAATTTGAATTGAAGAAGTTTCTCCATTTAGATCGAATTGTATGTCCCTTTGAATTGAGGAAGTTCTTTGTCTGGACCGGGCTGGATTGTATGTCTGCCAAGTGAGCGACATCTGGAATTGCCCCTTGATTTGGCCTAAGTCGAAAGTTGGACTTTATGGCCTTTGGGTAGGTAAATCATTTTTTTGCTTGACTAACTCGTGCATGGAGTAGGCAAGGCCATTCAACGATCGGTTGTGCCTTGATTCATCACCTGAGCTCATCGGAAATTTTTTTATTTTTATTTTTATTTTTTTCATTTTTTTAATCTCCTGTCAAAATGGAAAGAAGAAATGTCAAACATGAGATTAAAAAGGGTAAATTGGAATCGATACTGAGTTACCCTTCACTTTAAGCTCGTCACATAAGCACTTCGCTTGGCTCGGCCTTGTTCTCTTTTGGGTTGCCTTGGACCATCGTCGTTTCCCATGCCATCGGGCCCGTGAACTGTAGGTGTCCATGGAGGGCTCCTTTTAATTTAAGGGTTAGCTTTATGGCAACAAGTCCTATCGCGTCCCATTGGGCCATTTCATTTTGCGACGCTCTCGGGATAGTTTACGATCTCTTGGGCTTTTCACTTGAAATTTCCCTACGTGAGGCCATTCAACATTTCTCATTATGGCAGTCAGCGACGTTGCCACAAATTGATCCGCCCTGAGTCTAGCATAGCGCCCAAGGACTCGTCATGAATTGTAAGATACAAGATCAGAGGGCGTCCTGGAGTAGGCGGAATAAGCACGGGCGGATTCATGAGGTGTTGCTTCAACTTCTCAAAAGCTTCTTGACATTCGCCATCCTACTTAACCAGTGCATTCTTCTTGAGTAGTTTTAAAAATGGCTTTGCAGTCTCGGATAGCTGAGAAATGAACCGGACGATATAATTCAATCTACCCATGAGACTCCGAACTTCCTTGACGGTCGTTGGCGGCTTAAGCTCACAAATAGCTTTAACCTTGGACGGGTCGATCTCAATGCCCTTATTACTAACAATGAACCCAAGTAACTTACCCGTGCTAGTACCAAAGATACACGTGGCAGGGTTAAGGCACAACTTGAATTTTCGCAGCCTTTCAAACAATTTTGCCAATGTCCCAACGTGATCCTCTCCACGCTGAGTCTTGGCGATCATGTCGTCGACATAGACCTCGATCTCGTTATGCATCATGTCATGAAAGAGCGCGACCATTGCTCGCTGGTATGTTGCCCCGGCATTCTTGAGGCAAAATGGCATAACTTTGTAATGGAATACCCCCCATGGGATTGTGAATGCCGTCTTTTCTTTATCCCATTCGTTCATCAAGATTTGATTATAACTAGAGAAACCATCCACGAATGAGAATAATTCGAAACCTAATGTACTATCGACGAGCACATCAATATGTGGGAGAGGAAAATCATCCTTCAGGCTAGCTTTGCTCAAATCACGATAATCCACACAAACCCGTACACGACCATCGATACGCTTGGGTATTGGGTAACTTCAATGAACCCAACATCGATATGCTTCATGATTTCTTCTTCAATCTTCTTTGCAAGCTCTGGTTTAGCTTTTCGCTGCCTCTGCTTCTTAGGCTCAATTAAAGGATCAGTCGGTAGACAATGTTCGACGATTGATCGATCAAGACCAGGCATATCTGCATAAGATCAGGCAAAGATATCCTGCTAGTCTCTTAAAAGGTTCGTCAGACGTTCAGCCATGCTCTTAGGAAGATTAGCTCCGATTTTAACTTCCTTGGGGCTTTCTGCACTGCCAAGGTTTATTGCTACAGTTTCCTCGCCGGTTAGAGCTTTAACTTTCCCATGGTGTTCAAGGTTCCATTGTATTTCTTCGATGTCAGAACCCGATTCATCCGAACTATTCAGGTCATCGGCATAGCATATGGTAGGATCCACCGTATCTCCCTCCTCGCATTTGCCCCTGAAACATAAAGTAGCAAAATCAAAAAAACAAACAAGGTTTAAACAGATGATATTCTTCATTCTTTTTTTTTTTGAAATTTTTTTTTCTTTTGAAGACCGCGGGACGAGAATTGCTTGAAGAAGCCCAACCCTCAGTTCTTACCAGGAATGACAATATTGTTCGATCGTTGGTTATCGTCATTGGGTTGGTTTGGAATACTTCAACAAGATTCAAAATTTTAATAAAAAAGACATATGTAATTTTATTGATATTAAATCAATTAATTACACCTTATTGAAAGGGAAATCCTAAAATGCGACATGAAATGAAAGGAAATCCTAAGGCATAATCATGAAAATGAAATCCTAGAAAAGCAATGATAGTTCCTGCGCAGGGGAATGCAAGAAATTAAAATGGGCTACTGATTTGGGTCTACGCCTGCTTCCTCAAAGAGCTTCCTTGATTCCTGGTCTGCTAATCATCCCATGTGTTCCAGGTGGCACCTCTAGAACGACGGAGCGGAGGCAACTCATTCTCGAACATATGGGGGTACTCCAACCGCATGCTCGGGACTACCATCATGTCCAGATTCCCGTCGCAGTATTTCCACCCGCGAAACATAAGATGCCGGTATCAATCATATTTTGGACCTGAAATCTCAGAGTGATGCATTCCTCGATGGAGTGACCTTCTTGATCGCGGTGAAAATCGCAGAACTTGCCCCGGGTGAAATGGTGAATGTCCTCAAACCATGAGAAGCCTTGTTCTCGCTGAATCACCCCCTTGCTGAGGAGTATTGGCCATATGACAGACATTGACGCTGGGAGTAGAGTAAATTCCCACTCTTTCAGCATTGGAGGCTCGTCTTGGGAAAGTTGGTCCTGCGTGTCAGGGTCTTGAATTATACCACCCTCCAGCTGGCACTCTTGAAATTGGACATCATGTTTCACGATATCAATCATCTCATTCATCGACGCGACGAAGACTTGCATCTTGTCCTGAAGCTCTTCAATTGTCCCTTTGATAGTGGCTACAATCTCAACCTTGTTAGTCATTTTCTCAATCTGGTTTAAGTACGCAGAATTCATCTGAAGGACTATGGCAAGTTACCTGTAAAAGGCAATGACGAAGAAGAGAGTATGAGTATCAAGAATAGTGAGCCGATCTATGACATCCTCTAGACTCGAAAAACGAAGGCAACTATGACAAAAGGGTTGATTTCTGCAAATTCCAGTTTCGTCGACCTTTACGAGAAAAATCATATTAATTCGTACAGAGGTCAAAATGGTATGAAAATTTGGGAGCCGATACCCAAGATGATGATTAACAACTTTCATGTTTTAGTCACAGGAAAATTCTTTGTGGATTAATACAGTTTAATACTTCTTTGTAAAAATTCTGGCTAGAAAACTGATCTGTCCGGTTTTTACTTTGAGGATAAATGGGTCATCAAAAATGTGAATTGATGCTAAAAAATTTCCAGTTCACTAATTAAAAACCCAATCTACAACTTTCATGTTTTAATTTTTCTCAAAAGAGCATGTTTTCTAGTGATAAATAGAGAAACAAAAGTGAAGTCGAGAAAATTCCAGAATCCAGACAGTTTTTCTTTCACATTAAATTCAGTAATAAATGGAAAATACATTGAATTGATTCAAAAAAAAATTTTGAGTAATGAATTAGGGTCTTGTGAATGTTTTCTGTGAAGACTCTATAGATCAATTAAAACTATAAAGTTCAATAAAAATTATGTAATACCAGAAAGTCATATATGAACAGTAACCTTTATTACAAGAAAAGCTCATAAAGTCATGAAAATGCAACATGGAACAACAATGGCAAATCAAGCTGTTTTTGTTTTCTTTGTAGCGACGCAATCTATAGACAAATGGGCCTCCAACTCTTTCCGAAGTCGTGCATTTTCCTTAGCCAAGCTCTTCATTTGTCTTTTCGTCTTTTGCGTCTTCTTTGCATAGGTCTCGATCTCGGCTTGACGAGTGGGCTTCACAATCACCAACGGGAACTTCGGAAGCATGTGAGTTGGTATCAAATGATACTTAATATACCGAGCCTTCGCATGATAACACTTTCCTTTCCCTCGACCTCCTCCTTGGGTAGTGATAGTGAGTGAGACTTGGACTTGAGCCAAGTTTGGTCAAGATGCTTGATCTCGGTTCTATAATTCTCGCCTACAACGAATTCAACTTGAAAAGTGTTTGACCCCAAAGGTGGTGGAATATCCTGTAAAACTCCATATTGCCGTACCACACGGAGAGGATGATACTGCGTCATACCGGTAATACCCAAAAGAAGTATAGGCTCTCGCTCACCATGGTACAAACGAGCCTTAGAGACTTGAAACCATATAGCTTGCCATAGAAAAACCTTGGGACTCGGATCTTTAAATAAATCAATCCACTCGGAATAAGACAATTTAGCAATATTTTTTTGCAACTCTTGAAATTTTGCAATTGGGTTTTCCTCTTGACTTACCCGTGGAATGATCATTTTTGAGCCGAACTTAGCATAATGAGAGAAAAACCACATTTGCAAAAGTTCAACCGGAGCGTGAAATGTTTTTTCCTTGTTTTGCTTAAAACGAGTCAAAGATATAAAAGTCTCGGCCAGGATAGCATTAGTAAAGTTCATTCCACTGCAAACTTGCCTAGCTATCCAAGCCATGGACGGACTAATAAAATCCTTTTGGAGCGGAAAGATCACAAATCCGAAGAAAGCTAGAATAAAGATCCTGCTTTGCAAGTATGAATTGCTCTCATAAAAAAGTTCAACGAGGAATGAGAAAGGGCACATAAGACAATTTCCTTTTAAAATTTTCCTCATTTTGTTTTCGCTAATTTTCAAAAACTCAGCAAAAATGAAAATTGGATCCATTTCCACACAAGGCAGAATTAAATCAATGGTCAAAGGTTTTCCAATGGCAAGGCTATACTCTTCCAAAGTCGGAGTGAGCTCGTGCTTACCTAAAATGAAAGTAGCAGTATATGGGCACCAGAAATGTGCAAGCGCCTGCATGACCCCAGTCTATAATTCAATATCCAAAAGTGGCAATACATGACCCATACGACTAAGGGCATAGGTCTGTGCATCAATGCTCAAGTGCCTCCACATCTGCTTCAACTCGGCCTTTGGAATGTACACGAAACGGATATCAATGTGTCCCATTGTCTATAAATCACACGCTACAATCCTAAGTGTCATGGACCGACCCAAACAATAACATAAGACAAGATGAAGTTCAGAAGCGTACTTTACCGTGGGATAGGAAAATAAACAATCACATGGACATGCACATGACTCGTGGGTTAACCTTATTCTAACTATCCTAAAGGCTCACAAATTGAAGCGAAAGACTTACGGCAAGGCGACAATCTCGCGCACATAATCAAGATTAGTCGCTATCCCGCGACGTAACCAAGATTAGCCGGGCATTTCCACTTCGGCTACTCGAGTCAAAAATTAAAACCACCGCTTTGGTAATCTTACCAAGCCTGAGGCATAACTTTTGAAACTCATTTTTAAAAAGAAGTTCGGGATTAAATATGGACTAACTTTCGACGTGATCTCACGGCGAACGCTAGAACCAAATCACAATACCATCCTAAAACTAGTGGCCCAGGTCCGACCACGGGATGTATGTGATGTAGTGTTAAAGCGATTAATCATGCACAACAATTAAATGCAAACACCGCTTCAACAATTCAAAAATTAAATGACAAGTTTCACACACCAAACCTGCAAAACAAAGGGTTAGCCAAACACTCCACCCCTTATAACTCCCGTTCTACAAAACCATTTAACACCTAAGGATTAAAATTCAACCAATTACTAAACCAAGTGAATTTTCATGAAATTTTTCTGGCCTAAGTCCTCCTTAAATTTCAAAAAATTCAAGTTATTCCCCAGCGGAGTCGCCAAACTGTCGCGACCTAAAAAAAATCAGTTTCCCAATTTTTAAAGTTAATGGATTACCAAGTTAATTAAATTGAATTAACTAGCCTAGCTCGAACTCTCCAAGTTCTACCAAATCGTGACTTAGGTTCAATTTCATCAAAAGAAGGATTTATCTTGGAGTCGCCACTAATCATTTTGGGTAGGTTGATTAGATACCTAAATAAAGCATCGGGAGAAATACTTTATTCCTACGAACCAGAGATTAATGAGTTCGGGGACTTGGTTACACTAATATTTCTACTAGCGCCCTTTCGGTACCAATTTCATGAAAATGTTCAACTTGGCAATTTTGATGAATTTTCACTTGAGATTCAAAGGTGCAATTTTTTTTATTTTCTTTTTATGACAAGGTAAGGAACTAAATTATATGCAATGCATGCGGTTTAATTTAAATATTTACAAGATAAATTATGCGTGCAATTATCTACATGATGTGAAAATGTGCAACAAAAGCAAACCCCTTTTTTTATTTTTTAAAGAAAATATTACAACGTGCAATAAAAATCTCAAAAATTGGATATGCAATTTATTCCAAAGAAATGCAATATGTCCAACAAGGTATAATCGAAATTCAAATCAATCCATTTAGGCAACACAATTTCGAATATTCTAAATGATTAGAATCGTTACCTGACTTGACGGATTTGATTATCGAACTCGAACCTCGGATTTCCTCGTGGATCAAGATTACGGATCGCGGCTCGAACGACGGGGATGGACTCGCGGATTGTATTGGTCGATGAAGATGGTAACTCCGAGCTTCGAACTCTCGTTCCCCTCAATTCTCTCTTCTAAAAGAATTCTCTCTTTTTTTTGTTTTCTTTTTCTCTCTAAATTTTCTTCTCTCCCAAAATCTCTCCTCAAGTTTTCTTCAATCTCCAAAGTCTTCCCAATTTCTCTCTAATCTCTCCAAAAATCCCCCTTTTTCAAGGCTCTCATTCTTCCTCATTTTATAGCTTACTCCCCCATCTTCCTTTCTCTATCTTCATCTATCATTCGAATTTTTCCACTAACTTCATCTTCCCTTCTAATTCCATCATCTTCCCTTCTTTATCTCTATCTTCTCTTCTAATTACACCATCCTCCATTCTTTATCTCCATCTTCCTTTCTAATTCACCATCTTCCATTCTAATCTTTCCATCTCCCATTCTAATTCTTCATCTTCCCTTCTAATTCTACCATCTTCCATTCTCCATCTTTCCTTCTAATTTCTCCATCTTCCCTTCTATATCCCCCCTTCTCCATCTTCCTTTCTAATTTCTCCACTAACTCTTCTTTGCAAAACAATCCCTAAAATTTTATGTATTTGCAATTCAGCCCCTGAAGTTTTATGTATTTGCAATTCAGTCTCTGAAGTTTTATGTATTTGCAATTCAGTCCCTGTGGAAAAATTTCTTTTAAGTTCAAAACTTCGTAAGCCTTTCGGCACACCTCCCTCATGCTCAGTCCAATCGTTTGTCAATTTAAACTCAAATCCTCCATCGTTAACCATAATAAAATGCATGACTGACAAAAAATTAAATATGCAATGCATGAAAAAATTAATTTTTTGTGAGAACAAATTCTCATTTTTTTTATGTACTTAAGTGAATGAATTTTAAAAAGTCAAAATTTAGGTGTCAATAGCTCACAGCACAAGCTATGTCCGGCCTAGTACAATTCATAACATACATTAAACTGCCTAGTATACTAGCATAATCATTTTGAGCTTTACTTTCACCAATATTCTTTGAAAGATGTAAATTAATACCTATGGGGTTCTTTACTGGTATAATATCTAGATTCTTGCATTTCTCAAGAATCTTCTCAATATAATGAGACTGCGATAAAGCTAGTCCTGCAGATGTCTTTTAGATTTTAATTCCTAAAATAACATCTGCAACCCCCATATCTTTCATATCAAACTTACTTGTGAGCATGCGTTTGGTTGCTTTAACAACCTCACTATCACTACCCATTATAAGCATGTCATCTACATACAAGCACAGAATGGCAAAGCCATTATGAGTATTCTTAAAATAAACACATTTATCACACTCATTTATCTTAAAACCATTCGACAACATGACTTGGTCGAATTTAGCATGCCATTGTTTCGGTGCTTGTTTCAATCCATAGAGTAACTTGATAAGTCGACATACCTTTCTCTCTTGTCCTGGAACAATGAACCCTTCAAGTTGTTCCAGATATATTTCTTCCTCCAGATCCCCATTTAAGAATGCCGTTTTCACATCCATTTGATGAATTTCAAGCTTATACACTACTGCTATAGCAATTAGCATCCTTATGGATGTAATTCTTGTGACGGGTGAATAAGTGTCGAAATAATCCAGACCTTCTCGTTGCTTATACCCTTCTACCACAAGCCTAGCCTTATATTTATCAATAGTGCCATCCGCTTTCATTTTCCTTTTGAATATCCACTTACATTGTAGTGGTTTATTACCAGGAGGAAGATCAACCAATTCCCATGTATGGTTTGACAAGATGGATTCAACCTCACCATTGATAGCTTCTTTCCAGAACGGAGCTTCTGGGGATGTCACAGCCTCTTTAAAGGTTCGAGGCTCATTCTCTAACAAATATGTTAGAAAATCAGGTCCAAAAGACTTAGAGGTTCTTTGTCTTTTACTATGCCTAGGTTCATCCTCTATAGGTTCGCTTCTAGGCGTAGTCTCCCTAGGCCTTTTATCATTATTGATTGTCTCATATACTCTGTTATACGAAAAAATATTCTCGAAAAACGAAGCATCCCTCGATTCAATAATCGTATTAACATGTAAATTAGGGATTTCAAACTTGTGAACCAGAAATCGATATGCATTACTATTAAGAGCATATCCAATAAAGACACAATCAACGATTTTCGCTCCTATTTTAACCTTCTTAGGTTTAGGAACGGCAACCTTAGCTAAACACCCCCACACTTTAAGGTATTTCAAATTAGGCGTTCTGCCTTTCCACTTCTCATATGGAGTTTGTTGTGTCTTTTTGTGGGGTACTCTATTTAAAACAAAATTAGCTGTCAGAACAGCTTCCCCCTACAAATTCTGTGGTAAACCAGAACTATTCAACAACGCATTCATTGTTTCCTTTAACGAACGATTTTTCCTTTCTGCGACGCCATTAGACTGTGGCGTATAAGGAGGCGTAATTTGATGAATAATCCCAAATTCTGAACAAATTTCCTCGAAAGGAAATTCATATTCACCACCTCTATCACTTCTTATCGTTTTAATTTTCCTATTTAACTGAGTTTCAACTTCAGACTTATAAGTTCTAAAAGCATTTACAGCTTCATCTTTACTACTCAACAAATAGACATAACAATACCTTGAACAGTCATCTATAAAAGTGATAAAATATTTCTTGCCACCTCTTGACGGTATTGTTTTCAAATCACATATGTCAGTATGTATTAAATCTAAAGGTTCAGTGACTCTATTATATATAGAATGAAAAGGAGGCTTGGAGAACTTTGATTCAACACATACTTGGCACTTTTCATTTGGACAATCAGATTTTGGTAATAGTCTCATGCTCATCAATTTCTTTATTGACTTGTAGTTAACATGTCCTAATCTAGCATGCCATAAATTAGGAGACTCAAGCACATAAGCAGAAACAACTTTATTCATAGAATCATTAGGTACAACAGTCATTACATTCAGCTTGAACAAACCCTCACTCAAATAACCTTTTCCTACATACATCTCATTATTAGAGAGTACAAACTTGTCAGATACAAACACCAACTTAAAACCATTCTTGCTAAGGAGAGATCCAGACACTAAGTTCTTGCGTATGTCTGGCACATGCAGCACATCGACTAGTGTCACGGTTTTTCCAAACGTCATCTTCAGAGCAACCTTGCCAATGCCTTCAACCTTAGAGGACGATGAATTACCCATATAGAGTTTCTCATCATGTGCCATAGGCGTATAGGATGTGAACATCCATCTATTGGCACATATATGGCGAGTTGCTCCAGTATCAATCCACCATTCCTTTGGGTTTCCCACCAAGTTGCACTCAGATATCATAGCAATCAGATTGATATCTTCAACGCCATCGGAAATTTGTTCCGCCACATTAGCTTGAGTATGCTTTCTCTTCTTGGCTCTACAATCCTTGGCTCGATGTCCAACTTTTCCACAATTGTAGCATTTGCCAATGAACTTTTTCTGGCTTTGGGTGGATCCCTCTCCAAACGTCTTCCTCTTCTTGTTGGGTTTCGATCCTCCTTCAACAAAGTTGGCCCTTGAGACCTCCAGTTTGCTACCAACTTTCTTTTCAGAAAGTCTATTGTCTTCCTCGATCCTCAATCGAACAATCGGGTCTTCAAGTGATAATTCCTTTCTCTTGTGTTTTAGATAATTCTTGAAATCTTTCCAAGATGGTGGCAGCTTTTCAATAAAGGCAGCCACTTGAAATGATTCACTCAGAATCATACCCTCGGCATGAATGTCATGCATAATCACTTGAAGTTCTTGGACTTGACTTAAGAAGGTCTTGAAGTCGACCATCTTAAAGTCCAGAAATTTGCCGACTATGAACTTCTTCAATCCGGCATCTTCGGTTTTGTATTTCTTTTCTAGACTTTCCCATAGTTCCTTAGTCGTTTTCAACGGGCTTTACACATTATACAGGGTATTGTCCAGACCATTGAGGATGTAGTTGCGACACAAAAAATCAGAATGCTTCCACGCATCCATCGCAGCAAACTTTTCCTTGTCCATTTCTCCCTCATCCAACTTAGGAGCATCTTCGGCGAGGAATCTTGCCAAGTTCAAAGTCGTGAGATAGAACAACATCTTCTGTTGCCATCTCTTAAAATCAGGCCCATTGAACTTTTCTGGCTTTTCTCCACGAGTCAAAACAAACGCAACAGGCGTCATTGATGTCGAAGCCATTTCTGTTACGAAAACAGAAATAATTGTGCGAGTGAATATATATGACAACACAAGTAATGTAATTTTCGCAAAATCCAAACAGGAACTATTATACTAGCAACATACAATGAGACACGAAGGAAATAATTTCTGTGTGTTCTGTTTGAAAACAATTATATTAAAACAATCCAAACGAAGAGTCACGAAGTCATGATTGTTCGGTGTTCGGTTATTGCCGAATCAACACCTTTGTTGGGTGTTCGGTTAATGCCGAAACAATGCATTTGCTCGGTAATTAACGAACACGAACCAATGGCTTGAAGATAGATTACTAATAGACAACATCCGAAAAATTAATTAATTAAAAAAAATTTCAACGGATATGTCAATTAAAAATAAAATCGATGGGCTTAACCCGGACCCGATCCGATCCGAGCCGGTCCGACGGACGGCGGCGGCGCGCGCCCGTGTGGACCGGTCTGACTTTGTCCAAGACCTCTCTCCTCCACAAAAGTAGGGTGCCCCTTGGGGCCCAAACCCATTGGCAAGACTCCACTATTTAAACCCAATACCCCTCTATCTTCTATCCCATGTGGGACTATTTCTCAACCACATTCTCATTCATTTTTCTAAGACTTTTGGAACCAAAATCCCAACAGGTCAGATCTGTAAAACTAAGTGCCCTAAAGCTTCCGCTGACTAAGTTTTTCATGACAGTGGACTGGGTTGTTGTTGGTCCAGAAGACGGGACAAGCACCTCGTCCAAACCTAGGAGTCCATTATATGCACGCCCTTTTAGAGGAGTTTGACAATTTCATGTCATTGAGTTGAAGAATCTCAACCAGTTGCCAACCTAACTTAATAAATGAGGCAAAGGGATAACGACAAGATAGTTGCACAAGCTTAAGTTGTAACTGTAAAAATTCCACTTGTTCCCTTGCTATATTAGTCTACGGATGTTTCCACAACCTGCACACTGAATTTCAACATTAAATGATGATGAAGTAATTGTCATCCTCTTCTCTGAGAATCAGAATCATTGTGGCGTTGTGTGCATGCCCATTGACAACAATTTTTTTAGATCTTTTTAGATGGATTTTGGTTTTCTTGATCTATATAAAACCTAATGGATTGTTACAAGGTTGTCCACTGATCCGGGGCATTACAGCTAAAGAAAGCTCAGAAGGACTTGACTTTTAATTTGCAATATTATCGAATAAACATTTTCACAACCCACAGGTTCCATTTCAGTATTCAGCAATGCATGATTTAACGGGTATCCTTAGTTTTTATAATCACGGTGGCATGCCACCCGTGCATGTCATTTACTACATTTCAGATCATTTCAAATCCGCAGCCCGACAGAAGGGTCTTGATTGGTCTCTCCCAAACATCAACGCCACAGTTGATGAGGATGCCAAGTCGATGAATATCCAAACAATACTCTGAGCTGTAATGGCTATTGCTGATGTAGATCACATGCTGGCTGGATCTCCAAAGTTAAGTGAACTGAATGTTGATTTATTTCTCTATAGCAGCATTCTGGTCTGGAAGTCAGCGGACAAACCACTCGTGCACAATGGCAAACAAACTCAGCTTTCATAAAATTTGGTTATTACATGGAGCTATCAAGATTCCTCATGTCCCTATCAGATTAGCACACTGAGAGTCGAATAATTTCCACATGCTCAAGTTCAAACCCACAAGATATAACCATCTAATCTAGATCTCCTTGTCTGGGAGTTATGGTGGCATAACACCGTTTGCATTGATACATTGAGCTAATTTGCTATTGTCAAAGATTCCAGTTTTCCTCTAGATCGGAAACCATGGAAAACATGTTCTGCTTAGTCGGATGATCCATCACATTACAGCGAACATGAACTTGGAAGAATACTGATTTGGCAACGTCCTCTAGCCTTGTATACATACAATGTTGAAGTTTTTCATTTGAACAACACCTCTGTAGCAGTGTTTGCATAAACAACAGAGAAAAGCTTCCTTCTATCAAACGGAACCTTAATGGCTTATTCACTTGAGATTTCTAAAACTACACGCCACTCTCGCTCAATCAGCTTGCCTTCAAGAAATCGCCCTCTCGCAACAGTTATTGAAGAGCTGCTGCAGAGGCTGAAATCATCAGATGCAACTTCCCCATCTCCAGCCCCATCAGCACTCCGAAAGTTAGGAGGCCTCAAAGATATGTACGACTGCATTGATGATTGGCTTCAAATTCCTCTAAACCAGCAGGCTCTTTCCCATGAACACAATAGGCGTTCCATGAAAGAGTTGTTGGACGGATCTCAGAAGCTATTGGACGTTTGTGGGAATGTGAAAGGCATTATTTAACTGTCAAACCCCAAAACCACAATAATAGGAGGCCGTGACACGGCCGTCCCTTTTTCAAAAGGACGTAGTCTCAACTTAATTAAAATTCAACCTGATAACAAGCATGTATATTCATATATGTGAGATTTTGTGGGACAACTGCCAACTGTTCAAAAAGCTTAAACTGTTGGATGAGGGCGTGCTTTAATATTTAATTAATCTAACACTCCCCCTCACACTTAGTCTGGTCTTTTTGCCTAGTACTAAGCGTGGACATATATCATTGGGGAGGCAAATAGGGGCCTGGAAGGATTTGAACTCAGGATCTCTTGCTCTGATACCATGTGAGATTTTGTAGGACCACTGCCTACTGTTCCAAAAGCTTAAGCTGTTGGATGAGGGCGTGCATGGTTTAATATTTAATTAATCTAACAATATATACAAGCTCAACAAGTTTCTTAATTACAAACATCAAAGCTTACTATTAAACCATAAATAGATATACACATATATTCTTCCAAATGATAGAAACATCTAATATCAACTTAAAGGAGCTCACCAAAGCCAAAAACAGCTCACAACTTATAACAAAAGCCCACCAACAAAATATCCTTCACTAATGATCGTTCACGTCCTATGGGCGATTTGTTGGATCTAAAAAACAAAATGATGAAAGGAATGAGCTAACACGGCTCTGTGAGTAATTCATTTCTTTTAAGCGAATCAAACAATCACTATACATATTTAATACGCAAAACAAATACTAATGGTTTAATCCATTGGTTAATCTCAGCAAAACACACATCAATGGTCTATCCATTGACTAATCTCATGCTCAAGACTCTAACCGTGGTCACATATAACGCCCATGACAAAAAAACGACCAAGATTCCCCCTTGGCAAAGTCTCCACCTACAATGCCAGTGGCTTAACTCACAAGGATATCCTAAATAGTATGCGCATACCCACAAACCCATCAGTCGGGGTTCACAGTTATCTTAAGCGGCATAAAATCACAATAACTCAAAATCAATAACGGAAATCTATCACAAATTGTCTCAACCAGAATGAATATTATCATCAACTCAAAATTAGTAGAACAAAGTAATCACAAACCATCTTGAATAGGCAAAACAGCAGTAAATATTCGATCCTGTTTTATGCAACAAAAATGCTATAAACACGGCTTTTACTTTCCTTTTAAAAGAACAAATCATATTAAAAACTCATATTATATCTTCTCAGAAAAACATGAGTTTACACAAGTCAAAAAAGAAATAGTATTACTCACCAGAGAAGGAAAAAGTAAAATGCGACGGTTACTCGAACCGACGCGTCTGAATTCCTATTTAAAAGTACGAAAAAATGGATCAAAAATGAATAATATCACACTCTAACGGACGGCTTAACTAATTTACACCTCTTTAATGATAGAAGGACGACTATGCATCAATGGAAGCCCGTCCATAGCGGATGCCCTTTGCTATCCACAGTAGACAGCTCGCGCTGCAGGACAAATAAGGCCATAACTCACTTCACCGACCTCCGTTTCAAGCCATCTTATAGTCCAAACGAAACTTATTTGACATACTACAAAAATATTACTATGGAAAAACGATTGAAAAATAAAGATATCAGCTCTTGAAGTATGCTGTTCAAGCGCATACTGTAGTAACTAGAATTGAAAATCTTGTTTCAAGCAAACCATAAGTCCAAATTGAGTCCTATAAAGTAACACGGTTCCACAACACCTTAAATTATCATTTTCCTAAAGAATCTCAGCTCAACGACTCCAAAATCTGATTTCGCGGCTTAATTTTTCTATAAATCCGAATTAAAGCCCTAATAACGGAAAACGTTTCAAATTAGTCGAACAAAGAGAGTGAGCACATACCTAGCCATGCGACACGTGGTGAAACGAGCTTAGCAATGCATTTGCAGCGGGTGGTGGGCACACATAATTTTATTTCTTTCTCTTTTCTCCTTCTTTCTTCTCTCCTTTCTTTCCTGTCTCTCTTTCTTTTCTTTCTTCTCTTCGTGCTCTTGTTGCAGAGGGAAGAGTAACTGCTACCTTTTTTGTTTCTTTTCTTTTTGTTGACTTTCAACCTTCCTTTTTTGTGTGGGTCCCACCACCATGTGTTGACATAGTCAAAGAAAACCAATATCCGGGAACTCGAGTCAACGTTCCGAAGGAGGAGACAAGGAAATCCTTCGGGGTTGAGTGAAGTTGAGACATACATAACACTCAAAGCCTGAGGCTACTCTCAGCATATTAAGAGAAGCTGAAGCAATCAGTTTGACAGTACTTGAGTCCCTGCTATATGTGTCACCTAAACGTGCCTCAAGTGAGGAGAAAGCGAAATACATCGAAGGCCTGGATGTTGAATTGACTGTTATGAAATCTGCTAAATACGCTAATCCTCGAGTATACAGTGTGTCCAAGAGACTGGAGGCATTGGAATCGAGCATTCGGGAAATTGAGGAGAACCTGGGATGCATTTCCAGGAGACTTGTCAAAACAAGAGTTTCTCTTCTGAATATAATCAACTGCTAGTGTCGTATTTTACCTTGGTGCCAGCCCATGTATTGCATACTAAAAAATTTTGGTATTCTGTGTATCGTATCTTCACCATATGCATTGTGAATTGGGTAGACACAATGTGAATACAAAAGTTTCACCAAAATTACTCTCTCTCTCTCTCTCTCTCTCTCTATTACAGTTGTCTTCTCTTATTGCTTGACTAATGTAACTATCTATTAGGAGCTCAAAAGGATGAAGAAAAATTCATTTATGTATTGGTGAATCTTTAACATTTTGCAATTACTGCAGTTAATAGATAGTCTTTATCTACTTAATTTTTCTAACAAATTATCTTGACCGCAACTCTTTGCATTATTGATCACGAAGATGGGCTCTAATTAGCTTCAAGGCAACTAGTCTGTCCTTATTGTACCAATCGGTGTTTACTGTTGCTGCAGTCCGACAATCGTTGCAGAATAACTGTCATCTATTCCCTCTACATAGCAGCTAACGGTTGATAGTTTCACTAGAGTATCAATCTATCAAGTTATCACAGAAGCTCACTGCCGTAGACGTCACCTGGGAAACATTTCCTGATCTTCTTCCGCTTGACTTTTAAGCCATTGCAACTATGAAATGCAAGATGAAGGCCGTGGTTGATATCCGGTCATCTGCACACATCATTTAAGCAAAAAACCATCTTAGATTACATGTAGGCTGTCCTCTTCTAGTTTGTTCGTCCAGACCACGGAGGTCTTCGTCATTTCAACTATGGTCAGTCCAGTTCTTTCTCTTCCACTTTGGTTGCTCAGTGATGTTTCTAGGAGCATAATGTGGCTATGATCTTTCAGGTTCTTGCATTAACAGATGCATTATTATCTACCAAAGTTTTGCTAGACTTCTCAACTGGTGAAGCGAATCAAAAGTATTCTCAAACTCCTTGCAATAGCCGGAATCGCAGCAGCAGATCTTAAGAAAGATTGTATAAGGATAGTAATGAGGAAGAGTAGGTAAACAAATATGCCAATAATGACTTGATTTTACGGTAGGCCAAAGCCAAGAAACATTGAGAGAGGCGAAAATTCAGAAAATAAACTGTCATACAAATCTAAGTTAAAAGAGGGAAAGAATCATGTGCAGAAGTATTTCAAATTTTAGTGAATAAGAACAGCTAGTGACGTCATAATTGCAGTGCCTCTTGTTTCTTCCAGACAAATCTTGCTGACTGCTGGAACTTTCCTAGATGTTGCCAAGCAAGTACCTAGAGAGAAAATCGCTTGTTGTTAAAGTGTAAGTTGTTTCTTTTAGGGACAACGCAGGGTATCAGATCTGCCTTTGGATTAGCACAAGCATGCACAATGTTTTTTCTCTTACAGTTTGGAGGATCTTGTCTGCTCTCGAGTCTCGCCAATTAAGCACAATCTGGCATCCTTACCTCGTGCACATATGTCCAACACTTTAGCGATAACCAACAACAAAATCTCAACAAATCTCTCTCTCTCTCATGGAAGGTTCCTGTGGATGCATTCGGCTCCCCACCAGTTTCCCAATATCATTTTCCGTAAAGAGAAAGGATACTTCGGTGTCCTTTCCTTTCTGATCCTATATAAAACATGAGATGTCTATAATAGGAATATATGTCTAAAAAAGCAGTTTATCAACTCATGTTTTCGACTATCCTCGAAACCCAAGCTTATCCAAGATCCCCCCCCCCCCTCTTTCAGCACTTCACGCCATTCTTTTTCCTTCTTCCGAGCATGGCCCTCGTAAACTTCGAAGCTATGGGAGACCTCCACGACTTTGCCAATGACCTCCTTCATTCTCAAACAACCCAATAAGCTCTTCTTCGCCACCGTCATGAAAGATGGATCGACGATCTGTCGGAAGCACCTAACGGTGAACTAGGCAATGAGAGAGCCCAGCGGCAGGCTACTACCCTAGGAGAAAGAAGTTAAAGAAAGTGACATTGAAGTGCCTCCGCTCACTGAAAGGAACAAAAGATAAGTTCTCTGATCTTGTCCTTTCTCCAGTCAATCACACCCTTAACATCGTGCTGGAAGTAAGGGCAACGGTCATAGCTGTGGTGGAATCGCTGTCGTCGCTAGTAAGCATCCCCTGGCTGGACAGAAGATCGGGCAAAGGGTTCAGCGCAACAAAGCTCATGTTCTCAAGTGGCCAAAACGAATGCAATGTCCGGGACGCCACCACTCTACAGAGCGCAGAGAAAAGGTCGGAAGATGTCAAGATAGCCATTGACAAACTGTAACTAGAGTTGGATTGCATGTTCAGACGCTTAATCCAGACGAGAGTTTCACTTCTCAACATCCTCAGCCACTAGGAGAGACATGTCTCTTTTGCAACCAGTGGCTAAGCCAGGTCAGACCTCCAGGTTATTGTAATGCACCATGAGCTCTAGCTAAAATTAACACTAAATAACAATATAAGTCAGCTATAGTCTAAATGAGATGTATTCTTTCATTCTTTCAAATGAAGTGGCTGTCCCATCTCAAATTTGTGCTCTTCTATCTTTCCAGCCATATTATCTCTCTCTCTCTTCCAACTCTCAGATCCCTGAGGGGACTCTCAAAGCAGGGACCGAGCCAGAAATTTAAAAATCAGTGGGGGCGAGGACTAAACTGAATAAATTTACACATATTCGTATTGAGACTTGGAATCATCCACTTCGCAAGATAGCACTTCGTAAGAAAACTATCCAATTGATGCTCAAAACTGGAGGACATAAGATATCCCTCATTATTGATAAAGAGCGGAAGGAAATGTTGCAGTTCGGGTAAAATCCTTCAACAAAAGCTGCCCGACAACAAGCCTCGAGCCTTTGCCGACCTTCAAATTTTTCTGAAACCTGGACCGTGATCCCAATTTAACTCCATTGCATCAGACCAACATATCCTAGGAGCTCGACCAACATGTCAGAAGAGCCTGATTGTGTAGCTTAGGCTTATAATATAACCTTGTGACGCCCCAGTCGCGCATTCAAGATCTGTATGTAGGTGCAATCCACCATGAAAAAAGTCAAGAACTCCTTTCGGGAACTTGGCCTACGTAAATTTCACCTATGGCTCTTGCTTTTTGGCTTTTAACTTGGTCATGGCTCTTGCTTTTTGGCTTTTATCTTGGTCATAGCTCTCGCTGAAATTAACATTATGGAAGTTCTCGCTTTTAAGAGTGGAATCAGTGTCATTTGTTCACTAAATAGTGAAACTATCGAAAGTGTGCACCACAATCTTAACTGGTGTTGATAGTTTCCATTTTCATCTTTAATGAAAAGGTAAAGGCACAATATAATTCAGGTTATTACCTGCTGCGGTTCCGTATGAATGGACTAACAACTCCTGCACAAGAAATATTTACTCACTCATCTTAGATTGTCAATGATCACTACAGTTTCAGTACGCCATTCCAGATGCAATTTGCATGCTGATATCAGTAATTGCTCCAATGTTAACACACAAGGGAAATGCAACTGGTCCCCCAGACTTGGTTGAAGGTTGAAGAATTACCTGGATAGCTAAGGTGCATAAACTGTTTTTGAGGCTGCGGAGTCTACTCCACTAATTTGACTATCATAAAACAGACATCACCCAACCTTTTCACGAAAAGATTATGCAAGAAGCTGTCAAGAACCGAATAGAATGCCCAAATATAACCTCTGCACACCGAAAATGTTTAACATCCTTACAAGATAACAGAATTACTGTTATGCGATCATAAATCTCACAGAGATCTTTATTTGAACTCAAAGGAACACCAATAATCCAGATGCATTGCAATAGCACCTCTGGCTTTTTTGTGTTATCCCTTTCCAGCTTTTCAATGGGATGCCTGCAAAATATGAAAGAAGTAACAATAAGTGAATGTTGCTGAACAAAGGTTGACATAAGGATTCTCCTATATGCACTAGACTATCATGCTTAGTTCAGGTTTGTTTTTGAAAATACAAAAAAGGAATATCTAGCAACTGAAGCTAAAGCACTTTAAGAAAATTGTGATTTTCAATCGATATGGCATGCCAGCTACCAGTTTCAAAAAGTACAATGGAACAGAAAGCAAGTAATTAAGAAATCATAATTTGTCTCTCTCATCAAATGCTATGTTGAACAAAACAAATGTGCATATACAGGCCACTTGGTGGCAGAATATAAACAACAGTTGCAGATATCAGTTTCCTTCAAAATTCCAGCATCTACCTTTGAACGAAAAATGAACTAAATAGCCAGTTAGGGATCCATGAATTATACAACATCCCTCTTCTGACCCTAAAATATCGATATCCAGAAGGTGTAGATCTGCACAACTTGAGCTTTCCCCTTAATTCGAATGTAAATCTTACTGCTTGACTGATAATTGAGGTTTAAGGATAAAAGAAAAAAAATGGCTTCAGCACTTTTCATTCAGGAACCACACAGTTAAGGATAGATTTTGTTTCCAACATTAGTAAATTAAAATTCATTTCTATACACACACACACCCACATGAGAACCACCATATGCAGAAGTTTTTTACCTTAACATGAGCTCTTAAACCTTTTATTTCAGAAGTCGAAAAAAGCTTATCACGTTGTCGGTTATTAGACAGAAAACCAAGGATAGGACATTCTCATAAGTTCCACTCACAAAAGTCATGCATCAGGTAGCAATAATATCTACCTCATGATCATGTCCATCGCCATGGGAGTGATCTTCATGACCCTCCCAAGGATGTCGCCAACCCTATACACAAAGCAAGAAGCCAAAACCAACTCAGATGAAATCTCCCACAGGCTAAAAAGGATCATTTGGGTAGAGGAACCGATAAGTTGTCTTACCAGTACTACAGGCCCATCTTGCTTAGCCCTGTAAAGGACCCAAAACCTACAATGCACAATTTAAACTGAGTCCACAATTTTGCTTCATGGAGATCTATGCGAAAATTGTACCAATATAATGATCTTTCAAGGTTACCTTCTAAAATAAACCAAGAATGGATTTCGTATTTCACTCAAAAACCAAAACATTTTGTCCAAAATTGGAATCACACTGAATAAAGAGCAAACTTTGAAGCATGATCCGCAACATTAAGGTATACTAATGGGATTGAAGAAGCTTCGAGCTAAGGCCCATTGATTCTCACATTCATAGTGCTATAGGATGGGATGTTGTCCAAGAGATACATAAGTTGATTGGTGTGCTCGGTGTGGCTATGGGTAGTGTGACTATTTTACTTCAGTCATGACTTTAGTTTACACTATTGGATTTACCTTGGACTGTTGTCAAATCAATGTTTTGAAGTTGAGATATGGCTTCAAGTGGAAAAACAGCAAATGTTAAAAATAGCTCATTTCACATGCTAAAAGTATAATTAAATTCGAAATGTACTGTAACGCAAAGCGAAAAACTAGCAAGGACCATGTCACTCCATTTTTCTTCTACCCTCTAGGTGATGTACCCACAACTAAAGGATATGGCGTGGCTATGGATAGGGAACACTTCATCCCAAACTCAAAATTTGGCAGCACTACTGCGAATATAAATCACCATAACAAAACTATCGAACAAAGAGTCTGAAAAGAATTTGAAGGGTGCTAATTGAATGTCTGAGTAAATGTAGAATAACTAGTCATATTTTGGTTCGTACAAGTGTAAATGCAAACAAATTGTATGTAACCAAGTAGGATTCGAGTTTTATACATCGATCCCACATCTTGATCCATAGATGAGTCAGATCCTAGATTACTTATCTGTACTGGGCACCTATATCTGTGTCTGAGTAGCAAGAGTCTTTGGGAGGATGCTGATGAAAAAAATACACTAGGCCTATTCAAACCTTTGAAACTATCTCACGCAGAACCAAGAAATGGACAGGCAAAACAGCTTCATAGGGAATAGCGACGAGACAGTTCAGGAAGGGACAGCAGAATGGAGCAACTCTCATTAAAGCCAGTAATCGACCAGTCATTCATGGGTTGCTGTAAACAAGGAAGCAGCCTTAGCTGCTCTTGCCTCTCTTGATGGCGGTGTGCATGAATGTCTTGATTGCACATCGCATCACCTTCTCGTCCGGAATCCCTTTGTTCCGTCTTAGCTTCCCCTCATTCGCTTCCATATACATTACCATTTCATCTACCAGTTTTCCAAGCCGATTCGATCACAGTCCCATAAGCAGTAGGGACTATGAGAGAGCTTCTTTCGTGCTTGAGATCCCCTAGGAGATCTTCTTCCAAAAAAGCCCCTGCATATGCTGCCCTTATCTATTGATGGTTCCGGATCCAAATATGGAACTGGAATGGGTTCTGACTTCGGTCACGGACCTGGATTAAGAATAGGCTTTGGATCCATGGCCCTAGATGTTCCATCGATGATTTTAGGATAGTACTATTCATCGGATTTCCATTGCAAAAGCAGCTGCCAGCTTATTAACTCAAAAACTAGAAGCCAGAAGCAAAATCTTGCAGTGATATACATCCAAAACGGCCACTCATTACAGTTCACTGTACCCCAACAGGACTTGTATTCTTTCTGTTCTTTTTGTTCTGTAATGAGAATGTGTTCTTTCCTTTGGCCAAAAGATGAGCTGCGGGGATCATGCTATAATTTTTTTTTTTTTAAAAGGACATTAAGCCTTGTTCTTTTGCAGGCAACGAAATTGTTGTCAAATTTCCATAAAACTAATATTTGGTCGAATTTAGCTTCTATTTAGTCTACCATGATTGAATTATGCATAATCCTAACAAATATGTATGATGCACCATGCATTATCGTGAACTGCATGAAATTAGTTTGGTAGTTCTGTGATCTCTTGTATTGCATGCCACTCTCATCACTACTGCTACTGTTACCGTATAGAATTCCTCCTCGAACCTTGTGCTTCGTTTTGTGATTACATGGGATATTGAATAGGTACCAGACGTGCTTCTAAACTTCGAACACCGTGCACAAAACTCTTCTCTTTCTAGCCGCCCCCCCCCAAAAAAACAAAAACTTCTTCTCTCTGTGCGTGCATTCCTATACCTTTCCTTCCTCGTCTACTTTATCAGTCTCTAGTAACCCTTCCTCTTTCCAAGTCAGTCCCCCATCTGATGGCTTCATAAAGCAGCAAATACTCGACGGGACCTGGCCACTTCAAACTACATCCTAGTATAATTCGGAAGAAGGCAGAAATGAAACCCTAACACAAATGTAGCATCATGTAGCGATACTAAAGTGAAGACAGCCAATTACATCCAACGTTTTCTAATTCCAGATCACCCATTCACGTAATCAAGAAATCTGCAAAATTCATCAAACACCAAGTGCATCGAACAAAAACAACTCTCAAATGAGCTTCTCCACAGATTTCAGCGAGAAAATCCCCCTTCGAGGAGGAGGGGAAAACTATCGGCGCAGAGCCAATTGAACAGAGAGCGTCCTCGGAATCGTTACCGCGACCCAAAGGAACACGTTCCGCAACAAACACATCCACACGCTATCGAAGAGGATGAACGAGGACACTCTGAAACCGAGAGCATCGGAATTTACCACATGACGGCGCACAGTCCTTTGCCGGTGACGGTGTGCCACCGCTTGGGTTGGTGCACGGTGATTCCCTTGTAGGTTATGCCTCCATGTCCACCTCCTCCCATCTTCTCTCTGTCTCTCTATCTGGTCACTATGCTCCACGGCGAGGAGCGAAGGAAGGAACTGAGGAGCTTACTTGGGTCCACTGGGAACCCGATGGATGGACCGCTCCGACCCGTTTGATGTTGACGATGGGCTCGGTCTCCGGTCACATAAGAGTTCCTACACTTCGGCCCAAAATTTTGGGCCCGTCTAAATTGAGCCCTTTAGAGTTTTGCCCCGTTTAAAGCACCTGATTTTTCAGAAATGTCTCAATTGAGCCCCAAATCCAATTAATTTTCTCAGTAGGCACCCGTGCACTTTGGAAATTAGTCTCGAAGCCACCACCGTTCGCGGCAAGAGGAGATCGGCGGAGCTAGACAACAAGGCCTAGACCATCTTAAACTATTAAATCCACGCGATCTTAGGCCTTGAAACCCTAATTTTTATTACAAGATTGATTTTTTCGCGAATCTATTTGGGCGATATGAAATTGGAAGAGTCTGTTTCAATATTTTGAACTCTTTCATCTTATTCCTATATTCTTGCCTTTTTGCCTAACCTATGTATCATTTTTTCCAATATTGTAAGAGATTAAAAAAAAAATTCATTTTACGAGGAGCAATTGAATCGTAAAAAGGCTACCTTGCCCCTTGAAGAGTTTGTTTTGTTTTTTTCGGCCTTTTTTCACTAGCTAAATCAAAATGAGCTGATAG
Source organism: Psidium guajava (assembly GCA_016432845.1). Classification (NCBI taxonomy): domain Eukaryota; kingdom Viridiplantae; phylum Streptophyta; class Magnoliopsida; order Myrtales; family Myrtaceae; genus Psidium; species Psidium guajava. The sequence continues at coordinate 37,988,438 of CM028226.1, forward strand.
AGGAATTTCAATGCAACAATTTGACAAATCTTAAAATTTGATTGCATTTTGTTGACGTGGCCTCTTTAAAGTCATGAGTTGATTTTCTTCTTCTCCAAGTAGATAGCTGAGAAAGTATAGTCACGTGACCCTTTTGAATTGTGGTCCCCTCCCCAAGTTTTCGTTTCAAGTAGGAAAACACGTAATAGGTGGTATTCCTTCTTCAGATAATAAGCAAGCTAACATATGATAACATAAAGTCACCAAACATCGAATAAAATAATTTAATATCCCATCTGGCTCCAAATCCAGACTACCAAACGCCACCTTAAAAATTTAGTAGAGTGATTTTACTTCCGATCTATGTGAATATGGTCTTATATTTTGCAAATGCTCCACATTTCTAATTTTTGTATGAGGATCCGAAGAAACCTGTGTCGGTGAAATATTTAGACCTTTGACTCAGCTCGTCTCTTACAACATACATGAACCCCAACCACATGCATGTAACGAGGTCCCCTCTAGATACGGATCTCAAGGGGGCTAATCGATGCCTATGCTCTCTTAGCTACCTGATGTTCGATGCGGTTTTCATTTATTGTGCATTACAGTTTGACGAAATTTTCAGTAAAATCTCTTAATTACACAACCCCCTCTTCCCTCGCACGAAAATTTCGAGATTTTCTTTATACCATGCCTTCCATAAAGTCTACGCTTGCCACCGGATCAATCCATACGGTGCCAGGCATGACCCAAGGTTACCCTCTGAGCGAAATAAAAAAAAAAAGGAGCAATTAAAAGTTCTGAACTAGCTCTTTATTTTAACCTAAGAAGAAAGGGTGAAGAACCACAAGTCATCAATCTAGAAGACATATGAGAACGCGTAGAAGTGGAAAGCGACGTCGTTTGACCAAGCTCGCCACCCCATTTCGATTTAAACCCGAAATTGTGTTGACTTCTCAGTCCGTCCTGACACTCTCTGCATGGCGTCGGTCCCATCGACCAGGAAGTTGCCCTGTTTTTTCAAAGCTTTTCGAGAAGCATAGAGAGCTCCGAATCGGGCTGGGCCCCACGATCCTTTTTTCTGGGGTCAAATATCCAATCCTAACCGTCCATCTCGATCGGTACGTGAAAGACAAACGAAAGCACCCACGCCATTGGGTCGAAATCGAAGTGGTGGGTTGAGCACGGCGTGTAATCCAATGTAAAGCCTGCGAATCATCAATGAGAAGGGGGTAGAAGCTGAGGAACATGTGACTCTTGGTCCCATATGTCGATGCAAAGGATTTCTGTTACATGTTACTTTGTAATTTTGTAAGAAGTTACAATCGGTGCGGCGACGGGTTTATTGAATCAATAAAAAGTGAGCAAGACGAGACGCGTCTTTTCAGTTCACGTGCCTCATTAATTCATGTATCTCTTCATTTGATGACCTTTCGAACTCTGTAAATTGAAACGAGCTATTCTTCGTTTAGAAGAAGAAGAAGGATAGACAACGTGCCTCTTCTCTTCTCTTCAATTTTTTTTTTCTCTTAGTGTGCCGATTCGAGAAAAGTTTGACCAAGTCTTGTTTGCGTAGTACTAATATAAATGGATTTAAAGTGTCGTATCTTGAGAGGGATCGCTCGTAAATCTGCAAAGCACCGTTGATAGAAACTAATCGCCTTAAGGAGATTTAGTAATCCGTACCTCACCTCTTGTTTATTTTATGTCACAATCCGTTTGGTTTTTCCCATATGATGCAGGGAAAAGCCGAATGACTACGTCGATCGGCCAATGCAACTTCGGGCGAGAGTCCTCCGCGTGCGTCTTTGCCTCATCGCATCGGGAAATGGAACTCTCGCACTCATAGCCTTTCCTCACTTGATGCCTAGGACAACCATCTAGTGGTCGCGTTTGCCAAAGTTAGTTTGTTATCGCCTTTTCAGAGTAGTTATTTCTGATTAATTCCTAAACCAGTTACAAAATGTTGTGAGCCACAAAAAATATTTATGTTGCGACTTTTTTTTTTATCAACGGTGAGATTGACAGCATGTTGTGAGCCATAAAAAAGAAAAAGAAAACAGATAGTGAAAACTTATTGTACAGTCCACTCATTTAAGAATTTGTAGCTCACAACATACTGTTATTCTCACAGTCTCATCCAAAGACTGTTATGCTAGTAAAGTCGTTTAATAGTTATGTAACTACTTGGTGAGATGCTCCTGAGTTCGAAAAAGATGGATGATTAGACAGAAGCAATCTCCAACGTCTGATTCAACAGATCCTTTTAGGGCAAACCAACTCAATTCCTTCCGTGGAAGACTTTCAACACGCTTAGCAGCTTCCTAACCTGCAAAACTCATGTCATAAGAAAAGCATACATGATGAGATTTCATATGCCTGGTCTTTCCACAAAGGGCGTCACCCTTGAACTGGTGGATAAAATTTGGTGAATAAACCTACCATCTCAATTCTTTGGATGATGCTCACACGTCCAAAGTTCCTGCAACATGCTGTGGTTTTCTAGTCATTGTAACCCTAATGATTTGAGCAAAGGGAATATATAAACGTGCGCTAATTTGCAAGAGACTAAACGTTATTGAAAGGATTCTTCATTAACTAGTTTCATTTGCTTTTGAATAACCAAGGAAATTCGATGGGGATTTCGCGGGTTTTCGCTCATAAATTTTGTCATTTCAGATATTTTCAATCTTTTTGAGTGACTTTTCGAGAAGGATGCGCATGAGATCATGATCCGATCATGATCATAAAACATGAAAAATCGAAAGCCGCTAATTCGTGTCGCCCTGTTGGCATGGGACGGAGGGTTCGAGGACAAGTCTAGAGCTCAAACTGGAACCACAAAGATTTAGTGAAAAGGAAGAGACCCTTTAAGTTGCGAGGTGATGTTTGCAGAACAAGACTAGTGGCTTGCGACGGTGCATGTGGAGTGAACCATGCAAACTACTTTAATCCAGCATCGACTGCGACGCAGAAGGCGAGCCGCAAGACCTAACGTCGACGGACGATCGAATCTCCAAAGAGATGGTAAAGATGGCCGCTTCGATTTGATCGTATCGGCTCTTGCTTTTTTCATCGACGTCATGTTCATTCACATAAAAGCTACTGACGCTCGGGAATCCGGTTGTTAAAAGATGATCCTTTTCGCCAAACCCTCGGGAGAATATCTCCTTCCAACAACTTGGTTATTGGTTGGTCGTAATGGCTTCTAGTTGTTGTGGCTAATCTATCTGATTTTCCAATGATCAGGCTGCCCGCAAATGCTCTCGCGAATACGTCATTGACTTTAACGATCAGCTCGATCTCGAAGCTGCTCCACATACACGTAAATTCAACAGAAACCCTGGACTTTTCAAGGACAATACCAAAGCCATTAGGACTTTCCGATCGACGCCATCAAATGGGAAGTACATAGAAGCTTAGCCAACAGCAAGAAAACAAACTTAAAATCGGATAAAACAGAAGAAAACTTGCATCAATAATTGTAGCATCCTTCCTACAATGTCGCTGTTCCGATGATTTTCAACCTGAGGCTCCTTGGTTCAAAGTCAACAAATTGCGCGTCCACTGCATCATTTGATGACTGAATATAAAATTTATGTGAATGCCGTTTCAACCAAACTTAGAGAAACAGTGAAATTAAATAATACCGTTCCATCTAGAAAGATACTAGTTTTTCTACACGATAGTTAGCGCTATTCGTTGCGTTAATAGTGAAACAAGTCGCTATATTCGACGGATTAATTATTTATCAGGTTTGCTAACACTAACAGGAGAGAGATTTGCTTATGCAAGTGTTGTAAATCTCGGAACACATGCAACGATTCGATGTCGTGACCGATTACTTTGTTGCAAGTGAGTGAAAAAAAAAATTCCCCTTATGTTATTGCAGATAATTATCTAAATCCACGATTAATGATACGTTTTCCTGTCTCTGGACATCCTCTGTCAAGCGTTTAAAGACGTACTATAAAGGGTAGGAAGAGGAAAATTCAAGGTTAAAAGCATCAAGAAGTCAATCCGATTCGTAAAGCGCCGGTCAACAAATGATGCCCGCTGAAACCCAAGGTCATCACCACTCAATAGGTCATTAACTCCCAAATTGGCATGCGCGAGAAGACTATATATAAAACCCGACCCTCAATGACTCCTAGCGACACCGTGCGACGGGGCAGACGAAGAGCGCAAAAGAGGGAGTGAAAAATGGAGGAGGTCGTATGGGATGATTCTGCTGTGCCGGCACCACCCGTTTCCGCCCCCCCGATGCAGACGCAGTACTACTCACCATCGCTGTCCCCGACGCCGCTGCTCATCGAGCCCGCAGCAGCTGATAATATCAACAACAACAACAACAACAACAACGAGGGGAACAAACCTAGAGGAGGAGGAGGAGGACACAAACGGAACCGGAGCTTCTTCACACCCTTGGGGAGCCCGGTGAGGAAGGCGATACAGATGACGAAGCTCGACCCTCAGGACGCATGGCTTCCGATCACGGAATCGAGAAATGGGAACGCTTATTACGCCGCTTTCCACACTCTCTGCTCCGGGATCGGCATTCAGGCCCTCGTGCTCCCCGTCTCCTTCACCATTCTTGGCTGGTAAAAGACTTCGCAAATTCTTCGCCATCGTCCATTTGTTCTCCCCATTTCCAAAGATAACAATTACCAACTGAACTCTCACCACAAGCGAAAGACCTTAATCTCCGCAAAGTCCTCGATAGAAGTAGCTACCTAAACTGAAAGTGGACATACGCACCGAGGTGAAAACTGCTAGCCGAGACACTCGCTGATCTGTCGTTCTGCAACGGTTTCAAAGCCGTGCGAAAGCCGACTTAAGATGTCACTGGATCACAAGATCCCAAAGAAGAAATCTCTCAGTCTTGATGTTAATCTGAGTCTTGATGTAAATGGTTGCAGGACATGGGGGATCATAAGCTTGACGATAGCGTTCGTGTGGCAGCTCTACACGCTGTGGGTGTTGGTGAAGCTTCATGAGTCCACCGAGACTGGCATGCGCTACAGCAGATACCTCCATCTCTTCAGCGCCGCTTTTGGTAAGAAAAATTCCTCCGGCCGTACTGTTAGAGATAGTAAAATCTCAACCATACACTCATGCACGATCATCATACGTTTTGCTCATTGCTTAGTAGCAGCTTCCATAGAAAAAAATATATTTGTGTCTCATTTTACTGTAATTTTTCCCACGTTCCATTGATTTTCCAACAAAGTGAAAACAGAAGCTTCAGGCAAAATGCACAAAAATCTAACAAAAACCAAAATTTTTGCATTGAAGTACTTTGTACATTTTGAATTAACAGGTGACAGAATGGGGAATATATTCGCGGCGTTCCCGATCATGTACCTTTCGGGTGGCACGTGCGTCGCGCTCATCATCGTCGGCGGCTCGACTTCCAAGCTCTTCTTCCAGATCCTGTGCGGCGAAGGGTGCACCTCGAAGCCACTGACAAACGTGGAGTGGTACCTGGTGTTCACTTGCGCCGCCGTCGTACTGGCCCAGCTCCCGAACTTGAACTCCATCGCCGGTGTCTCCCTGATTGGCTCCGTCACTGCCATCTGCTTTTGCACCATCATGTGGCTGGTGTCGGTGACCAATGGGAGGCTCGACGGAGTGTCGTACGATCCCATCAAGGAGGAGCCAAACATGCAGTGGATCTTCAGCATCTTGAATGCCTATGGGATCATCGCTTTCGCCTTCCGCGGCCATAATCTTACCCTCGAAATTCAGGTACATAAGAAACTATTGCACGCGTCATTTTCGTATACTTGAGAGGAACAGTTCTGTGCGTAATTCAAGAACATCTAGTGCGTTTGGAAATAGTCCAGTTTATGTCGTATCGGCCGTTCTTCACGAGGATGACTTGGAAGAAAAATTTACCGTGTGGAAAAAGGTATTGGTACGAAAAAAAATTTCTTCTTTTTTTGGGGTCCCAAATTGAACGATTTCTATTGGCTTGAGCCGATTGGAGAGCCTAGACTAGAGATGAGGAGAGGGGGAGTCACAAAGAGACTTTGAACAAAGGTCCTAGCACGCAAATTGGCGACGGTCCACGCGACAAAATTTGGTACCATGTTATTGGACAATTTGGAACCTTAGCATAGAAACGTGGGGTGTGACATTAGATTAAGAGAAATGTCTCCTGGGAAAATCATGTTTGACCTTCGGCATGTGTGGTTGTCGCAGGGGACGATGCCGTCGAATGAAAAGAAGCCGTCGCACGTGCCGATGTGGAGGGGAGTGAAGGCGGCCTACCTCATCGTCGCCCTGTGCCTCTTCCCTCTCGCCATTGGAGGCTACTGGGCTTATGGCCACAAGGTACTCAGTTCATAGAGCAACTGCATATTACTTCTCATATGCTTCGTCTTTCGCAATTCTGCTCATAATTTAGGTTTGGTTTGGATGAAATTTCCTGGAGCCATACTTATTTATACGTGAACCTGATGAAAATTCATTCATTGGCTCCGCCTCTGCTTCTTGCATCAGATACCAGCTAATGGCGGCATGTTGACCGCGATCTACCAGTTCCACGGGCGCGATACGTCGCAGGCAGTCCTGGCCCTGACGAGCCTGTTCGTCATTGTCAACGCCGTCAGCTCCTTCCAGATCTACGCGATGCCGATGTTCGACGACATGGAGTCCAAGTACACAGGCCGGATGAACAGGCCATGCCCGTGGTGGCTCCGCGCCCTGTTCCGGGTCATGTTCACATACGGCTGCTTCTTCGTGGCGGTGGCGATCCCGTTCCTGGGCAGCTTCTCGGGCCTCATCGGGGGCGTTGCCGTGCCCATAACGTTCGCCTACCCGTGCTTCATGTGGCTGAAGATCAAGAAGCCCAAGAAGCAGAGCTTCATGTGGTATTTGAATTGGGGCTTAGGGATCTCCGGGATCATTCTATCTGTGATCTTGATCGCTGCTGGGGTTTACGTGGTCATTGACACTGGCATTCAAGTGAGCTTCTTCAAGCCCGCCTAGCTGTCTCTTGTGTTCACATCGATCTCTGTATATTCTTGAGCAGGTTCTCCTGCATGTTATAGTGATATGGATGGAACTAATTGATTATGTGAGGAGTCATAACTTCAATCCATCAGTTAAAACCTGTTCAAAGCCACATTGGACCCGATCAGCGCTGACTAGATGGTCACGTTAGCAATTTCCGTTCAAACTTAGTAAAAAAGACTAAATTAGCAAGTCGTTAAAAGGTTTAGGACTAAATTAACAAATTATCAAAAATTTTAGGATTAAATCAATACGATTGAAAGATTTTTTTACTAAATTTGGCAAATTAGCAAAATTAAAAAGTTTATGATTGAATTGGCTACTAAATTAGCAAAAATGAAAAGTTTATTATTGAATTAGCTACTGTACAATAGGTTGAGGACTTTTTGGATAATTTTCCCCAAATTTGATCGTAAATGTGCCCACAGTCAATTCCATAAATACCATGGGTGAACAGTTTCAAGTCTCACCCTAAAACCAAGAACCACCTACTAAGGACTGGTTTCGAAAAATTACAATCGAAAATTGCTCATTGGTTCTATGGACACACTTAAGAGCTGGATCGCCGGTCTGGTTCGGTTCCCAAGTGGGTAATGGAACTAGTCCCACCAAATTTCATGCGATCAGTGGCTGTTTTCCAACAAGCCATAAACCGGTCCCTTTTTTTCTAGCAAAAAATAATGCTCTGTTCTTTAACTACCTCATTATTTGTAAAAAAAAGTCAAACATGTGCAAAAAAAATACTTTGCTTTCTTCTTAGTATTTCAAACGGTGAGTAGATTGAAGAAACTAAAAAGGGGCAAATGGCAGCAATTAGAGTTTTCAACTTGCAACAAATGGAGACAATCGAGAGCGAGAGAAGGAGGCGAGGCTATGAGTCGATGGGAGTTGAGAGTCAAAAGACGGAGAGACCGAGGGAGTTGCTTGAGAGAGCTGAGACGAGAGAGACTGAGATGAGACGAAATGAGACGATTAACGGATGAGATTATCGATTTATGATTTTAATTTTTCTTTAAAATTATTTTTTTTTCTTAATATATATTATTGGCCTGGTCTGGGGTGGGTGTTTCCACACCTAGAATTGGGAACCGGTTTGGTTCCCTCGGGATCCACTAGCGTTGGGCCGATTAGGTTTGGTTTTAGGCGGTCCACACGGTCCCCGATTTCTTTGCACATCCCTAATAACTATGGACTTCTTAACCTTATTATCTTGGGCAAACTATCAGTTGAGAGTATCCACAAAAAGCGTTAACCGTTCTTATTGATCAAAAAGGGGGTCATTACAACCATCAATTCAACTGTAGAGAAGGTCGCCTTTTAAGGATCTTTATTCCGGTAGCGTATAAAATTATCTTTAAAATAATGTTTCCCCACAGATAATCTAGAATCGACTAGACATATCACGAATGATACGAGTAGAGATGTGCCTACGTCCCAAAAACAAATGATCCTCGTATGTTTTGAGACATCATTGGAAAAAGTACAAAAAAAAGTCCTAAACCTATTGTATTTTTATGAATTTGGTCCAAAACATTTTTATATGTTACCAATCCAATTTATCCAGCTAATTTTAGCTAGAAATTATTGATGTGGACGCTACTCATTTTTCGTGACACATCTAGTATTGACGTAGACAATCCTTAATGAATTTTTCAGATAAAAATTTCTTTTTTGAAAAAGTTAAATTATTTTTCTTCTTTTATTCTTTCACTCTGACCGGCGAGAGTTGCTAGCTAGCTACCCTCGCCAACCATTGGGCGAGGGCCAACCAGCCCTCGATGGCTGCTTCGCCCATAGCCTCGTGTGTGACAAGTGATTCCATTGTGGCTGGGAGCTAGGCGCCCTTGCTGGCGGCCGTCGAGGACTAGCAAGCCTTGGCCAGCAATTACCGAGGGCCAACAAGCCCCCTTCTGCCAAGGTCTTGAGAGCCTCTTGAAGCTCGAATGAAGCTTGATCGAGAGTGACGAAGATCAATCGTACGTCCGTCGCTATGGAGGACGCTTTGACTTTTCTTCCTTTAACTCGTAGCCGAATCCTCACGAGAATAGCCCTCCCCTGTTCGAGCTCCAGCTTCGCCCCCCCCCCCCCCCCCTCCCTCTTTCTTTTTCAGTCTGTTACCTCCGAAAAATATATCTAGTTCCCTTGAGAAAATATCTCCTCCTTTTGAACGACTTCAACAGCTTCCCTCTCCTCCCTCGCAACAGATTCGGTTTTTCTTTTTATACTGTAACAGAATTCTTATCCAATCTGTTGTGCCAGCTAGGACCTCGGGTGGGGGTGAAAGTTCTTAGAACTTGTTATTCGATGATCAATTCATATGCCCATCCGTGGAGCCCAAGTGAGTGTCTTTTCTTTTCTTTTCTTTTCTTTTCTTTTCATCCTCTCGTGCACCAATAAAACTGGAAGAAACGCTACTGTGTGTGCGTGTGGGTTATTGGATTGACCAAGTCAACCTTTTATTTTTCTCGTATTATATTTTTCTATTTCAACACCAATTAGAACCCTTTTTTTTTTTGCAAAATTCGATAATTCCTTGAACTTTTAGACTAAAATGTAATTTTGCGAAACGGAGGCAAACGCCATGACTCCAAAAATGTAAAAATTGAAAATTAACGGGCTAAAATGAAATTTCTAGAATTATTTAAATAATCTAAAAAATGAAATTAATAAAGAAACCCTAAATTCCAGATTGAATTTTTCAAAATTTATTCAACCAAAATGAAGAGAAAATTAAAATAAAAATATTGACTATTTTGTTTTCATTTTTTGGACTTGAATGCTATTTCTTATTAATTTTCCATTATTTTCCTAATTTCTGAAAAATATTAAAAATGCAAAAAAAAAATAATAAAAATTAGTTTTTGCTCAAAATTGGTTCCCTAAGCTTGGTTAAGGTTTCCAAAGTTGATTTTGTAATTTTATCATTTTTTATTGATTTTTTATGAATTTTTTTAAAATAAAATGCAGAAAAATACGAAAAATATGAAAAAAAAAATCATTTTTTATTCAAAATTGGTTTCCTAGGCTAGGCTAAGGTCCCCAAAGTTGATTTTTCAATTTTATAACTTTTTATGGATTTTCTAAAAATTTATGAAAATAAAATTGGCCAAAAATCAAGTGTCAACATGTATGTATCGCGGTAGTATGGTTGTCCGCCAATTTAAAACAGATGCCCTTTCTCAACAAGAATGCTCAAATGCGTCATGTTCAAGTTGACCCTCTAAGCCCATACATGACATGCTTAAATAGGGCCGGCAGTTTTGGCTAAGAACATGTCACTTGCGAACAAAACGTTTTGTTATTCGTGTCTAAACGGATTGAAACGTGTTTTTTTTTCTTAAAATATTAGTGTGATTTGGTAATAATTAATATAGGTCAAAATGGATTAGGTCGGGTATATGTTACTTATGGGTCGGGTCGGGTATGGGTCATTGAATATGGATCAAAACGAGTTAGACGGGTCAATATGGTTCGAACCATATTCGACCGACCCAAACCCAACCCGACCCACCCATTTGACACCTCTAAGCATCGGTCACACTATGTAGGATGGCCAGTGTCCATGTTATCGTTTTTCGGCCTAAATTACTTAGAAAGACTGAATTGATACCAATGCAAAAATATTTATGACTAAATTGATCCAATTGAAAGATTTAGAACTGAATTGGTACCAATGTAATAGGTTTAAGACCTTTTTTTTTTTTACTTTTTCCAGACAGCATTGCTTAATCTACCGCATCAGCAATGACCCAAATCCAGGATCTCTACTCCACGCAATAGCGTATGTATAGCCATGGTAATTTTGCCCGAACATAATCTTGAATCAATAAGACATAGCACGAATGATGAGATCAGACGCGTCTGTCTGAAAAACAAATGAAAAAAAACAAATGACCCTCGTCAATTTGACGACGTTTTTGGCTTTATCATGGCCCGAACCCAGGCTAAACAATACATCTTCTTTCCATGTTACCTAAGCTGCATACATGGAGAAAGAATTAATCTACGTCGTCAGTCAAAAAGAAAGGGAAAAAAAAAAAGATGGGGTGGATATTCTTCGCATCTTCCTTTGGTCATGGTTTGAAGCTCGACCAACTTCGTTCATGCAGTATTCCTTCTGCAATTGTTGCGCGTAGACGACGGACAAACGAGGCGTAAGGTGGAGGTGGTACGTGCTCATAACCAAATGGGTCGTGTACGAGTACGAGGAAAGAAGGCGTGTGGGGACTCGTTGGGGGATCGGTGACTGGACAGTGGGCACATAGACATATTGGCATGTGAGGTGTTGGAGTTGGTTGGGGAGGCCATTCACTTTTAGAGATTCCGCAAAGACAATAACAAAGCTGATTGCTTGCTCGGTTCCCACCAGCAGAGCAAGCTGCCCATGCTAAAGGAAGGAAACCGGAAACACGGCCGGAGCTCTCTCCAGAAATCTGACCGACACCACAAAAACCGGGTCGAGGCCTCCGGCCGTTTCAACTGGGTCGACCCTCCGACACTTAGGTCGGCATATGTAAATATAACTGCATATACATAGGACCGTGTGAAATTTTATGAGACCGCTGCCGACTGTTTTAAATATTTAAGCTGTTAAATGAAGACATGATTTAATATTTAATTACTCGATCGTCCTCTAATGAGCTGATCTTAAAGTGGCGTCTTGTCAAGCCGCTGTCGGCAGAGGAGCTTGTCCCCTCATTGAATCCTATGAGGTCATGCTACTTAATCCATCGGCGTAACCGGAACACATGTTCGGAGTCGCCAGCCAAAACCACCTCTATGGACGTCCGACCAATAATGCTATGCTAAATAAAGTGCATCCACCCGGCAAAAATTTAGGAACGTGAATCAACCAACCAGGAGACAATTTCTTTTCCGACCTCTGGATTCTTCTTTCCTTTTTTCCCACGTTCTTAGCGCAGAGGCAATTTCTACGCCATTGCTTTCCGGGAAAACGATCAGACAATCTCAATCGGACCATCACTATCTTGACCAGCCCTTGAGACTTTTAAAAAAAGACATGCAAGAAAGCAAAACCACGACCAATCGTGCATGTAGGAACGCACCCTTTGTTTAGTGCCACTAAATACCCGATTGGACGACGCGACTATTTATTAAGACACCAGAGAAAGTTAAATGGAGACAACGTTGATCTCTATAGATGGTTTTTCTTTCCAGGGCCCTAGTTTGGATTCGCCTTCCCGATCTTCCTTTTGAATAGTGGGAGCAAGATTGAATTGTATCTTTTCAAGATTTGCCATTATAACAAAAGAAAGATAAAGAGAGACCAATCTATGATTTATGATTAGTTAAGCTGGAAGCGCTTGGAATAGGAAGGCCTTCAAGATAAAGGGAGACCAATCTATGATCGACGATTAGTTAAGCTGGCGGCGCTTGGAATAGGAAGGCCTTCCTCGAAAACTCCTTTTGCTTCCATGAATGGAACATTTGGAGTTTCATCCCAAAAATAATATAGTGAACTGATTAAGTAATCGTCTTTAGGTAATGATTAGATTAACGGTATGGTTTGAGCTAAAAAAAATAAATTATAATTAATTAAAAATCATTGTGGGGCCTATTCCTTTAAGAATTTCTAACCCATAACATACACGTAGGTCCTCCTCCTCGTGTACGGAAAGATTCCCTTCGGCCGGATTGAGTATCAGCATACACGAACAAATTTAAGATCATTGTTGTGCACACTTTGAACGTAACAAAAACCTCTTTTTGCATATTCGCCATCGATGATCGATACACTTGACATGGGAATTAATTCGATTACAAGAACTGTCTCTACGCACACATGTCACCCATCTAACGTGAGTGCTTCTGTCATAAGTTCTTTACAGACAGCGATCCTATTAAAAATTAACAATTTCAGGAAAAGAAAGGTGATGGTAAAGTTTTACCATGTCGACTATTGTAATTCGATCATTCTGGACAAATGCCAGTACAAATTATTATTGTTATTATTATTATTATTATTATTATTATTATTTGACCGGCGGGGATATGAAAAAGACGCTGGTTAAGTTTACCAAACAATTTTGGGCAAAAAAAATCAAACGACCAGCAGCAAAGTAACACGAGGGCTTGAAGAAGCTAAGTTCGTTCCTGCCTCCTTTCTCCTGGGCTTTGAATTTTCCACCCACGCGGAAACGTGTGTGGAGGAGGGGTCGACACCTCCTGCATGAACCTTCGCCGTCCGCAGACAGTTAGGTCATGGTCGTCATCGATGATGCAAGCTGCGTGCGTCACCTGCATGACGTCGGCATCTGCTGCACCAAATCGTCCGCTTATGCAACGCGGATAGCTTACCAAAAAGAACGGGCGGTTAAAGTAGAGAAAAGAGACAACAAAAAAAAAAAATTTGTTTCGTAAAAAATGGGCTCGTCGAAATTAGCCATTTATATCACTTATACAAATGAATAAGCGAGAAACATTTTAATCCTCCACGCAAATCTAGACACAAATTTCTGTGGGCAATAAAGAAATTTTTCATCGATGGATTATTTCAAACGGTGCGCGTGATCATTTTTTAGGAAAGTATCTTCTAAACCACTTATTTTTCGCAAAATAAATAAAGCCTAAGTGATCGAGCGCTTGACTCGGATGCGGCAGACTTCGTACTCAAATCAACCGCGTGTTTCACCTCGTCGTCAAGGTATGCAGCCTTAATCGATGTACATGCGCCGGGATTAGTCAAGGTTAGGATTAAAAAAAAAAAAGGCCAAAAAGGAATCCAATTTTTGATTTGCTTCGCATGCTTTTCATGTCGAAAATAGGAGAGAGAGCGCGAGGGAGAGCAGGCATGCAAATGCCAAATGGGGCCGGGTCCTAAGGTTCCATCTTTCCACGGCAAAAATCAGTTTTGACTTAAAGTTCCCAATCCTTCCGACTCAGCAACCACATAACCTAACCATTTGAAAAAACAACTACTCTCTTTTTCACCTCTGTCCGTCCCATAATGTCTCCAGCACGTCCTTCCCTCCCTATAAGTATTACAACAACTTGAGATGAATGCATATGATAATCCCTATATAGGGAGAGAGAAAAAAGCTATCCGGAAAGAAGCGGCACTGTCTGGCAGATCATATGGCAGCAACCGCAGAGTCCCCGGTGATCTCGGCACCGCCGTTTCAGCTGCACAACTCCCCTTCGATGACCCGTTCGCCGCTCATCAGGTCTGCGCCGAAGACGCCCGCGAGGAGCCCTTTCGCCACGCGGCTCATGTCGACTCCCCTGGCAAGCCCTGTGAAGAAGGGCATGGCGAGGATGCAAGGGTACTTGGAAGAGGTGGGGCAGTTCACCAAGCTCGACCCGCAGGACGACTGGCTTCCCATCACGCAGTCCAGGAACGGCAACATGTGGTACTCGGCGTTCCACACGCTGAGCTCGGGGATCGGCGTCCAGGCCCTCGTTCTTCCCTTAGCCTTCTCCGTGCTCGGTTGGTAAGTTCGATCAGCCTCCGGCTGAATGTGCGCCACACCGAGCCCCAGTTGGCTTGATCATCCCAGAAAAGAACCATCTTGCTCTCTTCTGAGGTATGGGGATTCCAGGAATCGCTGCTGATGATGCGTTTCTTCTGGTGGTGCAGGTATTGGGGGATCGTGTGTCTGTCTGCGGTTTTCGTGTGGCAGCTCTACACGCTCTGGCTGTTGATTCACCTTCACGAGTCCGAGGATGGAACACGCTACAGCAGATACCTCGGTCTTTCCATGGCAGCTTTTGGTGAGTACTTAGCATATATGCCTAAGTACATACTCACCTGTGTCTTTTGTCATAACTTGAATTATATAATTGTAACTTAAGAAATTCTTTCCTAACAGTACTATCAAAGACAATCGAAGATCTATATACTATTCTTAATTTTTTTACATAAAATATTTATTAATTGAGAGATTATGTAATAAAAAATAATTGACAGCATTATTAAATTGTCAGACTAGCAGCTTTCTTATGATTTTAATTATAAACCTATATAGTATATATGATAAGGTTGAAAGAGTCGCCCAAGTCAACCCAAAAATGGACGGATATGATGGGATTGGGATCCGTGCGCTTTCACATGTCCAAGGATGAAGGAAAAAAAAAACAGTTACACGTCTTGACTGAACATCCAATTCCTTTTATCAGACTTGACTTTGGACTTATGAATTCGCTAGATTCGCATAAACACCAAGTAGAGTTACAAAATTCACGATTTCAAGTTAGGAAGAGCCATGTGAATTACGTAGCATGATAGTCCTGTTCGTCAAACTCAACGGTTTTTTTTTATTTTAATTTCTCTCTTTCATGGGTAACTAGTGTCGAGCGCGCGTGCAAAGTTCAATCGACATGTAAGAAACAAAGGAAGATAGATAGAGATTGAGGATTACCCTTTTTAAGGAAAAGGGTGGTTGAAATAAATAAGAATAGTTATGCTTTTAAATGGAGAAAGTGGGTGCTCGGGTGGTCCATAATGTATAATTTATACTTTTTTATTGGTAGTTTTGAAAGGGATATAAATAGAGACGAAACGGTATTTTAGTTTAATATACGAAAGATGTAAGTTGATCAGATCGGAGAAAGATCGTCCGATGCGGGATTGACTTTTCATTGACCGATCAAAGCTGCAACTTTTGACCAACTTTAATGCGTTATGGCTTTACCAAGCTTTAGATGAAGGTTTATTTGATGACAAAAGCCAATAGGAATGCTAAAGCCGATGACGCAATTCCAGGTGAAAAGAAGGGGAAGCTCCTGGCCCTCTTCCCAATAATGTATCTCTCCGGGGGCACGTGTGTGGCCCTGATCATGATCGCCGGCGGGAGCATGAAGATCATCTTCGAGATCCTGTGCGGCGACGCGTGCCACATCACCCCGCCGTCCACCGCCGAATGGTACGTCGTGTTCATCTGTTGCGCCATCATCCTGGCTCAGCTCCCCACCCTGAACTCCATCGCGGGAGTTTCGCTGATCGGGGCGATCACCGCCGTCGGGTACTGCACCTTGGTCTGGGCGCTGTCCGTCAGCAAAAGCCGGCCCGCGGGCATCTCCTACGAGCCCCCGAAGACGAGGTCGGAGCTGGCTAGGATTTGTGGCGTCCTGAATGCGGTCGGGATCGTGGCTTTCGCGTTCAGAGGCCACAATGTTGTGCTCGAAATCCAGGTAAAAGGGTAACCCATTCGAGAAAGTATGTTTCTTATCGCTAACAAATGTAAATGTTTCGACTTCAGACCATGATAGTTGCCCTAATCTTATGTTTTTGCCTTGGATTGCAGGGGACTATGCCTTCAAGTAGACAGAAGCCATCTCGGCGGCCCATGTGGAAAGGGGTCAAATATGCTTACGCGGCAATAGCAATGTGTGTGTTTCCCCTAGCAATTGGTGGCTATTATGCCTATGGAAACTCGGTGAGAATCACTCAAGAATCGATCTAGACTTCACGTTTCCTCAATTTCCACGCGAACTGTTCCATGACGAGTCTATCTTTTTCTTAACAGATCCCGGCAAACGAAGGCATCCTCGATGCTCTGTACAAGTACCACCTCCGCGGCACGTCCAAAGCCGTCCTCGGCTTCGCGAGCCTGCTCATCGTGATCAACAGCCTGACATCGTTCCAGATATACGCGATGCCGGTGTTCGACAACCTGGAATCCAGGTACACCTGCAGCAAGCTCAGACCGTGTCCTCGGTGGCTGCGCACGGCCCTCCGCATCTTCTTCGGAGGCCTGGCGTTCTTCATATCGATCGCGCTGCCCTTCTTGCCAAGCCTGGCGGGTCTGATTGGAGGAATCGCGTTGCCCATAACCTTAGCATACCCTTGTCTGATGTGGATCCTGATAAAGAAGCCTGCCAGATACAGCGCAATGTGGTGCGTCAATGGAGTTTTGGGAGTGTCGGGGATGGCGCTCAGCGTTCTCATAGTTGGGGCAGCCATCTGGAGCATCGTGACAATAGGAATAGATGTCCACTTCTTCCGGCTGGAATAGGATTCAACTACAAGGTGGTACTCACAGGATAGAAACTATGTGATGCGGAACCATCAGGCCCTCGACTTGATGAAGGAAAGCAAAAGTATCAATGAAGAAGCCCCACGCAGAACTCGTCGGCATAGCCATTGTCCATTTGGGAGTTGCAGGGTGGCGGCAGGGTAAGCACGAGGAACAAAAGTAGTGTACGGTGCTGTGTAACCTTGTGTTCATCCTTGTACAAGATCTACGTGGCACTTTCGACGACAACGCTGCCCCATCTTCGCTTCCGTACGCTTCTCAAGGTAAGATAAAGCAAACACCGACCAGGGGAAAACCAACATCTGATTAATATCTTCGCTCGGTAGCTCCTTCAGTTTGAGGGCCGACGCAGATGTCCATCATCTTGCTTCGGATCCTCAAGCCAACGCGCACGGGAATAATTTGTTTGGGCTGCATTCGCATTCGCCAGCAAGAAGCACGAAAAGAGCTATTCCTACAACCAATTCATAGGGTAAAGAAGAAAACCCCAAAGACCAGAAACCCCTCCTCTCCCAGTCCTACGTACTAGTAAATGTCAAGTCAGCGTATGTTTGGGTCTGCCCAACATTCGATTAGCTGGTATCATAGCAGGGTAGAAAGGAACCCTTGCACGACATGGTCGATGTTTTAGAGAGTTTTAACTCGATGAACTCGTACGTAGCAGCGCCCCACAAGAGCAACACATCTTCCCCATAATTTTCCCAGCAGGTGTGCAGTGGCGAGCACGCATCATTCATCAAAATGCGGCATCTTACCATGCCTCTTCCGTTCTGCTCCTACTGCCCTACAACATCGCTCGGATTTTAGCTCCCTTCTTACTCAATACATGGTAGTCGACAGGGTTCCTCAAATCAATTTCATGGGCCTCGTGTTTACCCGGCGAAGTTGGAGATTTCTCAGCACAGAAAGGAAAGGAACGACCGAAGCTCAATGCTTCCCCCACCATTCAGACGCCTAACGCTACACGGTCACGTTTCCCACATCAAAGCCCAACAAACAGATGGACGATAACTGATAACTTGGGTTTGGACGAAACCTGGTCGGCCTTGATGTTTCGGGCTGGACGGGTGAGCGGATACCGGCCCGTGATCTCAAGACCCGGTCCAAGCGAGAGATGCAGATGTCAAAAAAGAAAAAAGAGAGAGAAACCGACAAACCGACCATGAAGTTCTTGGCTTTCTCTTGCATCGGGGAAGGAGAGAGCATGGGCGACAATCCACCGACCATCTGCCCGTTGAGTCCGCCCCAAGTAACGTATCCTTAGAAAGCGAAGATCTCAATCAATCTACCCCCCGACATGGAATAAAGCCCAAAAATATATTTTTTTTTTTTGGGTTTGTAAGAATAATTGGGTAGTGTTCTAACTAGCTTTCGCACATTTCGACTAGATCAGGTCACGACCGCAACGTATCCTTTAGAAAGCTACTTCAATCAATTCATCCGAAGCAGCAAAAAGATGAAAACAAAAAAAATTTGGAATGCCCAAAAAAGGATCTCATTTGGGTAATAATACTTGTATTCTAAGTTTCTAACAAGCTTTCGTGCAGCTTAACTCGACACCGATTCACGTTGTCGGGCAACGGTACAGTTTTCCCGCATGACGTTCGGAATTTTGCCCGTGAATTTTACCCGAAGGAGCACTTATTATCTTTTAGCCCATTCACATCGACAACATCAACATCCCATGCCCTATGCAGAGGGGGGGTGGACCTTTTTCATCAACGAGAGGGCCACAACTTGAGGGCGCACCCCTACCAACCAGTCATAGATCTCGAAGCTCCCCCGTTCCTTAGCCATCTAATTCCAATTTCGATGGCTCCCAGATTAATTCCCGAGTCCCGACCCATCCCTTGCATTCGAATTTTGTAGGATTGTTAGAGATATTTAGGATAATTTTCTCTGATTTTTTCCTATATCTATTTTGATTTATGCATATCTGATTTGATTTCTTTATATGATCTTCTAATAAAGCCAATAAATAGGCTTTCCACGTAGTCTTAATGTACTAAAATTTCTCATTTCTTCCTCCGCTCATAATGCAACAGTTGCACTTTGCGCCCCTTGCACCTTGTGGGAAAATAAATCTATTCCTACTGCTCAACGGTGTTCATCCTAGCGCTTAATTCAATTTGAGTAAGCGCTGCAGTGATCATGTTACGACGTTAGAATGTAAAAACAATTGATTGAAAAGTTAAATGTTACTCAAGTGACTAGAGAAAAAAAAAATGTTATAATGTAAGCTCTATACATAAGCAATGACACTTAAGCGACAAAAAAAAAACGATTTTGATACTCAATTAAGCGTCGTACGAAAACCATCACACTTGTGGTGTCGTTTTCCCCGTTTAACTTTGACATCCTTGAATTAGTTAAGGAGGCAGGCCATTATCTAATGATGAAGCTACATAATGTAATGAAGGTTCAATAGAACAACAATTGCCGCGATTCCAACTTAGATGTAAGTCTCCAATTCAGTTTGGCAACTTGGTTTGATTTCTCGACGAAAATTTTGAACCACCGCCTCCCTAGTCGAATTGAATTGACAACTTCATTTCGATTCAATTTGATTAGGAGGATTGAACGGAATTATGATCAACCCTAAGCTAAAGGGGATATAGTCGTCATTTTTTGAAATTTTACAAATGGTTAATATTAATACATTTTTTGTTTCGACCATTATAAATTGGGAAATGGCAATTTCATGTTCGCATGCTGGGTCCATATTATGTGAACATAAAGGTAAATATTATAGAACAAGTCTTCCTAAACATGACCCGGACACGATCCCAAAATTAACAACGCGACGCAATAGGACTCGCATAACATGATTATATAATAGACTAGCGGGTCGACACCTTTACATGACCTGCTATGACACCAAGTATACTCATTCACACGAAATCAGCCTACCAACATGACCCTGTTATGAAAAATTCTCAACTTCACATAAAATCTATTTGCAAAATTGCAAACGCATGGTATCGTCGATATGAAAGACGATTAATAATGATGGACATGGAAAATGGGACACATGCAAAAGGTACCAACACTAATCCGCAAATTCAAACGGGTTGCCCGGGCGATTTTGTGTGTCTTGTGAGTTGAACACGAATGCGACGCTATTAATCCATCGTGTCTTGCGGATCGACGCGAAGTTTATGCCGACATGGCTAGCCTTAGAGTGTGCCCCCATAAACATTGTGCCACGTTACGATGTCGGGTCAGAAATCCCCGCCCCTGATGTAAACCCTCGTTCGAAAAATGCGCCCGCCATCGGCGGTCGAAGACAAAAGAAAAAAAAAAATTTACATCGAAGCAGCCACGTGGCGCCGCTCTCGCTCCGTGGGCCCCCACACCGACCTTCCACGATTGTCCTGCCAAGAGGCCGACGCTCCCGCTTGCGGGCCCGACGAAGGACATCCACCCCATGACGCCCTTCCACGTGTCTCGTTTGCAGTGGTTAGGACCACCTCCCCACCTCCTCCTCTCTCTCTCTCTCGCTCACTTACTTTCCTTCGTTCCCCCGTTTGGCAGTGCCTTTCCAGCTCCCCACCACTTGCGTACACCGTAAGCTCACGCGCGGCGCAGAAGCGTGGGCCGATACAGATGTCGAGCAGTGCGGGCGAGTCCGTTCATTCGGCGCGTGGTCCACTTTTTTGGGTTGGCCACGCCGTTTGCTTGAATGCACACGTCGGTTACAGAAGCGGGATCGGATTGGCCAGCTACGACCCTCGGTGGGCCCCGCGCTTTATTACCTCCGGGATTTCATTCATCCCTTAATAGCGCCTTCTCCGCCTTGGTTCGATACTATAAAAATTGCCCCCACCTCAGCTAACTCTTCAGCATCTCACAGAAAACACAAGAAAAGCTCGAACAGGAAGCGCGCCTGTCTTTCTTTATTCCCCGTTACCCGCTCGAAGAGATCGCCAGTCGTTGATCGCTGCGCTGTGCGTTAGTATGGATCACGAGAGCAAGACCACCCACGAGTGCGAGACTCCGGTTGTCCAGGAAGGGCCGGTGGAGACCCAGGACCGAGGGCTGTTCGACTTCCTGGGGAAGAAGAAGGAGGGAGAGGAGACGAAGAAAGAGGAGGTGATGGCGGCGGAGTTCAAAGAGAAGGTGAAGGTGGAAGAGTGTGAGGAGGGAGAGGATAAGGAGAAGGAGAAGAAGCATGGCCTCTTGGAGAAACTCCACCGATCCGGTAGCAGCAGCTCCAGCTCTGTAAGTTACCCCATCCCTCTCTCTCTCTCTCTCTCTCTCTCTCTCTCTCTCTCTCTCCGGGTCTTGTTGTTTTGGAGTACTTTTGGCTTGTTTCTTGATCATGATCGCGCGTGCACAGATGGGGATTTCGCGATGATCATGGACTTATTTAGGGTCCCGCTTCGATAAAAGTGATGTGAGGAAGTCATAAATAGATAACTAACAGTGCGTTCAATCTGAAATGTGCAGTCTGACGAAGAGGAAGGAGAGGATGAGGAAAAGAAGAAGAAGAGGAAGGAAAAGAAAGACAAGAAGAAGAAGGAAGAGGAAGAGAAGAAGAGGCACGAGGAGGACACGACCGTCCCTGTTGAGAAGTGGGAGGACCCGGCCGCGCCTTCGGAGGAGAAGAAGGGCTTCCTCGATAAGATAAAGGAGAAGATCCCTGGAGGTCAGAAGAAGGCCGACGAGGTCCCTTCTCCGCCTCCGGCGGAGCCGCCATGCCATGAGGGATCTCCCAAGGAGAAGAAGGGGATACTGGAGAAGATCAAGGAAAAGCTGCCCGGGTACCACCCCAAGAGCGACGAGGAAAAGGAAAAGGAGAAGGAAAAAGAGTGCCACTGAGCGGGGGCAGGGCAGGGCAGACAGAGACGGAGAGACGACCGCCTTTGCTCTTTCATTAAAGTTTTACGTGTGATTTCGTTTTTTACTATGGGGGTCGGATCGGATGTTTGAATTAATGGTTTATAATATCCATTTTCCATGTAAAAAGAAGCAAAAAAAAAAAAAAAGAGAGAGAGGGAGGGGGGGTGTGACGTATTGTTTATAAGAGCTTTTTATGTGCTTTGCATATAATCTTGCTTTGTAGCTAGAATGGTGTCCTAATTAAGTAATTTGTTCTTGATAAATTTACATTTGAACTCAGTATTTTCTTTTTTTTTTGCGGGGTTGAAGCGAAAAATCTTCATTCATTTGGAAACAGGGTACATAAATGCAATATGAAGTTGCAAATTTCACAAAGCAATTAAAATTAGTAAATTAAAAAAAAAAGAATATCGTGTACCTGTTCACTCGTTTCATAAATAAATCTATTACAGTATCAATCTATTCAAGAAGGACGGCTAATTATTGAATTCCGAATTAACATTAATGATAAATACATATTAAAAAGTCTCTTTCTTTAGTAATTATATTGCTTAAGGATGGCTAATTATCGAATTTCAAATTAACATTAGTAATAACTACATATTAAAAAATCTCTTTCTTTAGAAATTATATCGTTTAAGAAGGTGGGTGGATAGATTATATTTTGAATCGAAATAAAAGAGTATTTAAATTTAAATTTAATTCAAAAGAGATATTAATTGAACATAAAATTATTTTTAGAAAAATATCGTGTAGTGCTCTGTAACCCGTGGAGTAATCCCTCGAAGTCGTCGTGAGCGAATGAGATTCAAAGAGAATATAAAATGATCATTGCTAATAGGGGTGAGCGGTTTCAAATTCCGTATAGGTTCCATCTGGAATTTACCCGTCTATACAGGTTCCTCATTTTATGGAACCTGAAACATACCCTGCATATTTTGGAACCTAGAACCTATCCTGTTTTCAGGGCCAGTTTCAGGTTCCATATGTATTCTTAATTGAACGATTATAGTGAATAATGACCATCACTTACTACTAAAAAATTCACTGACCACAACTTATATTTAGAAACGAAAAATATAAAATATTAACAAAGTAAAAGTCTTAATGATAAAATGATTCCGGATTACACACTCAACATTGAATATTATGGAATATCGTAGGATGACGCAAATATATATACTAAAAAAATATATATAAAAACTTGTTTTATGGTTCAGGTTCCGTTCTAGTAGGTTCCACATACCTGGAACCTATCCGTCAGAACAGATTTCCTAATTTTTGAAACCTAGAACCTACCCTCCATATTTTGGAACCTAGAACCGATCGGTTTCACCGGTCCGGTTCTTCAGGTTCCAGGTTTTACTCTGGAAACCATGCTCACCCCTAATTTCGGATCCACTCGTGCTCCGATCTTCGGAACTCATGTCGTGTCGTCTACGAAAATGACGAAAAAGCCCCAAGGATGGACAAATGGAGAAACAAGCAGGCATGAGATGTGAGGAGATGAGGAGGAAAAAGGGAGGAGACGAGGGTCTCTCTCTCTCTCTCCCTCGGGAAAATCTGCTGGGCGGGGGCGGCAGCTTGGCGTGGGAGAGAAAGGGGGAAAAGAGGGCCCCACATGTCAGATGGGGCTCTCCCCCTTATCTTCTTGCCGAAGCTTTGTGGGGGTAGAGAGGAGAGAAAAAGGCTTACAGCATGACTTCATGTCGGCATTGAGTATAGTTTCTCGCTTTAATAGAGAGAGAGAGTAAACATCTTCTTTATTTTATTTTTTTGGGTCAAAAATATCATCTTCTTCTTTATCGACTTGCGCGCAAAGGCAAAAGATGCTTCCTTGCCCTCACGCAAAAATTCATTTAGCGGTTCGAAAAATATTTTTAAAAAATATTTATATTTTAAAAAAATTATTTATTGATAAAAAATTTCATTATCAATAATAATTCATGATTTTGTGTCACGTTAATGATGAATTTTTTATTATTAATTTATTTTTTTAAGTGATATAAATGATGATTTTAAAAAAAATGCTTTTCGAATGATCTAATTTTTAACGAAGTAATCGAAACTTTGATTGCGTGAAAACGGTGGGCCTTTAACTCAAGAGAAGAATTCCGACCCAAAGGAAGGGAAAAAAAAAAAAGAACTAGTGAGAAGAATCGTGGAGCAGTCTCGTAAATAGTTCAAGACTCGAGTACATTCCACATGATGATGGGGGGTGGTGGCAATTTCGTGCGATTTAAGAAATGCTGCGTTGTTAATAATCAAATCAAAGCGAAATGGACAGCACATCGCGACGAATCAGATTACGTGGGTTCATCCCGACGGTTGATTTAAGAACCACGCGTAGAAGCCGTTGGATGTGTCTGGAACGAAGGGCCAAAATCAACGCTTTTCTTTTCGTTTTGTTGAAAGGACGAACCCACTTCCAAATCAGTGATGTCTAGTCGGCCGCCCTCGAGAAATTTGTCAAGGAACTAATAAAAAAATCCGAGCCTAATCTTAAGACTTGATGGTTCTTGAATCTTTGATGGCGCGAAGAAAAGACAAAAAGACCAAAAAAGAAAAAAAGAAGCGTCGGTCGGGGCACGTTCAAGATATCGTTTTCGATCAAAATAATTGAATGTAAAAATTTATGACTGAATTATTAAAATTAAAATATTTAAATTAAATTGACAAAAAAATGTAATAGATGTAAGATTTTTTTGGGACAATTATTTTCCACCGTCAATCTCTCCAAGCCGAGCGACCCAAAGAGGAGAAACACTCTCTCGCGCCAAGTTTCCCAATAATTGAGCCGCAAATCACTTCCCAAATCAAGACTTTGATTAGGAGGCGTCCTCTTGACGGCTCCGTCGCTGTAAATAAAGAACGACATCCAAAAGCTGAAACGACACTAAATCCTAAGCGATTGCGCTTCCTAATGACATATTTAAAGTCCCCCAGTAGCCAATGTGGGGCAACTTCGTAAACGACGAGCAAAGCAAGACGCCAACCAAGCGCTTGCTGCCGCTCTCTTCGTCCCTCGCGTTCCTTTTCCTCGGAAGGCGCGAACGTGTGGGGTTTGCTTGATTGGGACACGGGGAGCTACGACACGATAGTTACAAACCGGAGCCCGAGTGCGTATCTATTGAATCCGCCTGAAGAGAGAGCTCCATGTACGACCCACGTCGACACGCAAATGACGCTCCTGAAGTTGGTCGACACCGTGATCGGAACAAGCATTTGAAGATTGTGTTGGGTTCGTCTCAAATCGATTGCGGAAGAAGCAAGAGACTAGTAATCGATTTATAAACGTGAGAAAAAAACTCGTCCTTTGAGCTAACTTTTAGAACGAGAGAGGCTTAGTATCACCCAACACAAATTTGATATCTCGACCGAGCGGATCCCTAAGAAGGAGCCCAAATCCAAGCTCGTCAACGTTAACATATCCAGTAGAATTCATTTTCACTACACATCCAGTGAATTTTACGTTCACTTAAAAGTTTAAGTCCATGAGTTATGGACCAATTAAAATATATTAACTGCTCTACGCTATATTAATTCTACATTGTGGGGCTTTTTCTATTGCATCCTAACACATTCAATTGGTTCCCGACACGCGGGACATCCATGAGCCGAGACGACCAGCTAATATAGTGAGCTCATTTCCATAGCATTAGAGCTGTCATTTACGTCGAAAAAGAATGCCTTTATCAATTATCTTAAGCTTTGAAGCGGATGTTCAGCGAATGCACAACTAAGGACTTTGCAACAATGACGATCCTGAGTTTC
This sequence comes from Psidium guajava, assembly GCA_016432845.1. Classification (NCBI taxonomy): domain Eukaryota; kingdom Viridiplantae; phylum Streptophyta; class Magnoliopsida; order Myrtales; family Myrtaceae; genus Psidium; species Psidium guajava. The sequence continues at coordinate 38,014,048 of CM028226.1, forward strand.
TACAACGCTTCCTAATTGATCCTAATGTTAAGGGCATAATGCCTTTTTCCCCTCTCTTTTTGTGATATTAGCATGGACTGCTCGTTCTTGCTGGAGACAGCGCAATCCATTGGAGCAACCGGAGGTTCAACCTGTAGTAAAACAAGTAGCCAGAGCTCCAAGGAAAAACCATGGCTCGTTGTTTGTGGGAGCGTTTTGTCAATCCAACGACGGAGATCTGTCCCCCAATGTGCTCGTCGCACCGATACGGGGGAAACTAGTGATTTCAATCGCTCTTCATGCAATGGCAATGATTCGCTCTGCGTGGGATGGGGACCTGGGTATTGATTTCATACTTCCTCCTTGTAGAAAACTAATACTGAAGGACTTTTACATATAGTAAGCTGTCAGTGAAAAGAACATTCTCCACGAATAGCCTTAATCAGCATTCGCTTGTTCGGTTGTCATCCAAGTACAGGAAGTCGGGTTTGAACTGATACAAGGCCAATGCTCTTGTGTTGCAGATACCCGGAGTAAATACTGAAGACCAAGATCATAGGACAGAAGCAATTTCAAACAGCCATTCGGTTGTTCGATTCTGCTGAAGAAACTAACGGGGGAGATAGATTATTGACGTGTATGTCTAAGTTTCTCAGACATAGAGGTGGAGTTAGAAGGAAGGTGGCGAAAACATGCCCTGCAGTTCTCAGCGCAGGATTTTCCGCCGGGACCACCAATGGCCCTGGCCAGTTTGGCTTCCAGGAAGGGGACAACGCGTTTTGCAACTTCCTCTTTTCTACACGTCGCTGTCTCAAATCTCACAATGAAGTTTTGATTGCATTTCAGTAGAACGTCCCACTCCCGTGACCTAAGATCAACCCCTTTTGGAAGGTCATGAGGGATTTTCCGAAAGAACCAAACAAGTATGAGGAAGAGTGCCAGCAGCCAAAGCCGTTGTTGCTCAGCACAGGCAAAATGTTTCGTCCTTATGCTTGGTCCTTAGGGGTGGGTCTCTAACCAAACTCATCTGACATACTACCCATACAGGTCCATTTATTTATAGATGCTTATCTAACTTACCACTAGATATGACCTGCTGAAATTCCGAACTTAACACGCTCTATCAAAAAATTAAAACCATCATCTCTAATGAAAGAGACGTGATAACAGGGATCATATCTCTTCAGAAACATGCTTAGAAAAAGGACAGATACAAGCTTGTCTGTAATTATGACATTACTTTCGCCTTTATGACAATCATGTAGACATGATCAGATGCCTAAGCCCTACTCTTTCTACTGTAATGCAGCCAGCTATTCTTCCAATTCAAATGTCGAGGTTAGGACAACTGACCATTCTCTCTGTACCAGGACGTCTGTTTCTCTCTAATTCCATCAGAGGATCTTAATTTCTTGTCATAGCAATGGTTTCCTTAGAGTCCATCACAATAAAGACTACATAGGATACTCCACAAGTAACTCGGCAACTGGTTGACCTGACGGTCCCTATAATTCATGATGTCAGTCAACACAAGCAGTTCTGGTCTCTATGCGTCTACCAACCAAAATGGGAGTACAAATACAATTCCAGATATGATTAAGACAGACTTCCTTTGCTCCGATGACACGATAAATAACCACACAATTGTGGTGACAAGTGAAGAGATATATGTCAGTATGCAGAAGCTTTCACAAAATTAGATTCAAGAATTGGAGCACAGCCTTAGGTATACATTCCCAGAGTTGATTAAGGATGTTCCCACAGAGAATTGCGAGACTCAGAGAGATCTAACTGTATCAGAACAAGTCGTACTGCTATATGGAAACCTTGAGCACCTTACAGCAACATGTGCCCTAGAAGCAACTTAAACATCCAGGCTAAATTTTCCAAAGCTTTTTGAAATCACAGAATTCACAATGATGGCTGGTCGGCGACCAAGGGAGGCAGTAAGGGAGACATTAATACTGAATGGAGGTGGAGACTTTGGGGAGGATGTCCAGGTCGTAATTGCAGGACTTACAACCAATTATTCACAGCATGTGGCAACCTATGAAGAGTACGCCCAACAATGATATGAGGTACTTCCTTATGCAGACTACGGAAGCAAATCAGTATCAAACCCAAAACAAAATGCAACACTCAAAGTTGCTTTTTTTAACCGTCGATTGTGAAGCATCATTAAGAGGAAAAAATGGTTGGATTCCAGTCTTCTGATTGGTCCAAATAGGATATAATTTTGATGATATCATGACAAAAAAAAAAAATTCCTTCACAAAGTTTGCATCATTCTTATCACTATGAGGTCATTATCTATTATTTGTCAAGCTGAATAGATCGAGGTTGGGGCCAAGGAGAACATCTGCATAGAATAAGGTTGGGACTAAATACGAGGCACTTAATGTTAATAAGTAATGTTTGGCAGGCTGCTTCTGCACTCTACGGTCCTCATACGTTATCAGCCTATATCCAAAAATTTAAGAAATTAGCTAAAGCAGTGGAGACAGGAGAATCACTTCCTCTAGCAGGTCCATCCCCACCCAACCTTTATGATGTACAGATCAGCCTCTCGCCTTCTTCGTTGGGCGATTCTCCTCCCCTAGGACTTAATTTTGGTGACATGGAAGAAGACATCACCCTACCAGAAAGCAGAGCATTTAAAATTGGAGAAAGAGTGAATCCTGCATTTTGGAGCACAAACCCGAGATATGACTTGTTAAGAGAAGCCACGCCTGTGATTGTAGAGAAGCTAAACGGGGAACGGTGGATCCCGGCATATGATGACGATGACTTTTGCTTGTATTTCAAGTGGTATTCAGGCTTCAAGGGATTTTATGGTTCAGCAACCATTGAATGGGGAGTTCCGCAGGAGGTCAAGCCGAGGATTTACCTCCTGAGGCACTATGGTCACTATAAGACGACCATATTCTCTCCCATTGACTGCTTCACTGGTGCATCCAGTGCATTTAAGGTGTCATAAAAGTGCAGGCCAGTGATGTGTGATTTACACTGCAGGAATTATCAGGAGGTCCTAATGAAAACTTCATGCTTCAGGGAATTCATACCAACAGAACATTGTGGCTTGTGCATGTTCCTGTATCTCGGCACGAATTCCAGAGAGAGAGAGAGAGAGAGAGAGAAAGATATTTCTGCAACAAGCATAAGCCTCCAGAAGCAATTATGCCAAACAGCACCCTCAAAGTAATAGCCTGTTCCCTTGGAGTCATCTCCTTAATGACTTGCTCAATTGTAATAACATAAAATGTGCAATCATTGCCTTCATGAAGATTTCACATTAGCATGCGTGATCAGTTATGAGTTCCCGAGCTTATGCTACGCGCTTTATCATCTATAGAAGTATAGATATAGCACCACATCGGTGCGTGAATATAATGAGCATCTAAACCTAGACTAGCACCGAGAATACTAATGTCTCGGTCGAAATGCTCCTATTTCCATTCTATCGAATCCAGATAATCTCATCCTAAATTTTGTACGACAGAAAACATCAGCTTTGCCTTTGCCCCGTCAAAGATTAGAACACAGTTGACTCAGAGCTTGACACAACCGGAGCAAAGGATGATTTTTGTGCGCACAAAACGTATCGCAACTTGAACAAGGGACGACAGTCGTCTCTTGATCTCAATAATGTCGACAACTACTTCTTTTTGTCAAATTCGGTTTTTCTGCTGAACTTGTAAAGCACTGACCTCAACCCGCGGCGTCGTCTGTACCCATTTGCCGATGGTAAAAAGCTGCACCGAACCAAGTGTTCGTGAAAATGCCGCAGAGAACCATCATCTGATTAGCACGGGAGAGCAGGAAAGAAACTTGTCTGAGGAAAATGAAAGACATTGGCTAGTGGCGATTTGAAGCTCCGTCAGTGCGTTGTGAGCATTGATCGATGAAGGATGAAGAAGAATCCTCGACTTACTACTGATTTTACCTGTGCTTCGCTGAGAAGTTTGATTTCCTTATGGTTTGGCGCCGAGAAACTTTCCGTTGGTGGGGAGGGAGAAAATATTAGGTAAATTCCTAGAATTGTCGGCATGTTTCAAATGCCACTAGTAAAAAGTAGGAGTGATCGGTTCCCGGTCCGGTCCGGTTCCCCTCAAGAATTGGGAATCGGACCGATGGTCCCGGTTCCCAATTTGTCGAAACCAGGAACCGGACCGGACTGGATCGACAAATGGATCGGACCAGACCGAGCCGGACCCTGTCGCGACCCTCTAAAAAATTTTATTTTCAAAAGGGGTTAACGGATTATTAGGTTAATTAGATTTGACTAACCTAACGCGAACCCTCCCAAGCCCTACCGAATCGCAACTTTGGTTTTTGTTTAAATGATTTTTAAATTTGGAGTCGCCACTAATCGTTCTTGGTAGGTCGATTAGAAACCTAAATAAATTAGCGGGAGAACTAATTTATTCCTGCGAACCTGAGATTATGAGCTCGGGGACTTGGTTACACTAGTTAATTAAAACTAATGCCCTTTCGGTACCTTAATTTCATGGATATCCTAATTCGGCAACTCAGGCTTGGTTTATTCCTAAGGCTCTAGTAGGGTATTCTCTTTTGTGTTTTCACCTTTTAAATAGGATGCATGGATGGTATATATTTTTATTTGTTATATTTTTTAAGTGTTAAAGATTCCCTGAAGCCGAAAGAAGGAGTGTGTTAACGACTTCTGTGCAGTATTACGACCTACTCATCTTTTGGGTCTGATGATTCAAAAATTAAATTATAGGAAGTACATGACAGTGAATAAACACCTCCAATGGGAGGCCTAGCATTGGCTTGGCTCTTCCCTTTGGAATTTAAGGTACAAGTATTTAAGTTGCAAGTATTTAAACTATTGTAAGTAAAAACCTCCAATGGGAGGCTAAGCATTGGCTTGGCTCTTCCCTTTGGGATTTAAGGTACAGGTATTTAAGTTGCAGGTATTTAACTAATATAAGTAAAAACCTCCAATGGGAGGCTAAGCATTGGCTTGGCTCTTCCCTTTGGGATTTAAGGTACAGGTATTTAAGTTGCAGGTATTTAACTACTGTAAGTAAAAACCTCCAATGGGAGGCTAAGCATTGGCTTGGCTCTTCCCTTTGGGATTTATGGTGCAGGTATTTAAGTTGCAGGTATTTCACTACTGTAAGTAAAAACCTCCAATGGGAGGCTAAGCATTGGCTTGGCTCTTCCATTTGGGATTTATGGTGCAGGTATTTAAGTTGCAAGTATTTAACTACTGTAAGTAAAAACCTCCAATGGGAGGCTAAGCATTGGCTTGGCTCTTCCCTTTGGGATTTATGGTGCAGGTATTTAAGTTGCAGGTATTTAACTACTGTAAGTAAAAACCTCCAATGGGAGGCTAAGCATTGGCTTGGCTCTTCCCTTTGAGATTTATGGTGCAGGTATTTAAATTGCGGATGGACTTTGTCCTCTCCATTCTAGGGTATGAATTCTTTAAAATGAAATACAACGAATTAATTCAACAATTTGAAATTTGTGCGCGCTTGAGGACTCCTCTAAGCCGATTTTGTGCTTCCATAGGGTTGACCATTGATATAGAGCAGCGGCTTCCTGACATAAAATAGAGTGAAGTGTCAGTATACAAAATATGTGCTAATCTGCACCTAAAACCAGAAGAGTGGAAAGAGTACTTATCTCCCATTTTTTTGGGAGGGATTTCTATAATTGATTTTCGCTCTCTATGTTCCCAATATAGAGAGTTTCTTTTGAATTAAGAGGGACTTTTAGTCACAGATCAGTTGAGAAATCGGTGGACAGCTTAGGAGCTTGTCTGGGCCGATTTTTGCATCTCTACGAGATTTTTGCTGTTGACATAGAGATATCCTTCTCCTGACATAAAATATGGAAAAAAAAGGAGATGGAGAAAGTGTATACAATTTGTGCTAATTTGCAAGTAAAACCATAAACAAATGAATAAATAAAAACACTTAGCTCGAATTTGCTTGCTCGTTGACGAGAAAGAACTCTTGATTTATATTGATCGATGAAGGAATTTGTGATGATAACCCCTAGCTTTAAACTTCCATCATCTTCAAAATTCTCTCTCTTTTGGTATTTTCTTTCTTTCAAATTTTTCTTCAATCTCCCAAAACTCTCTCAAACATCCAAAATTTTCTCTCAAAAAAAAATCCTCAAACACTTCAAATTTTCTTCCCAAAGAATCTCTCAAACACTTTAAATTTTCTCTCCAAAAAAATTCTCCTCTCAAGCTCACTTTTTCCTCCTTTTATAATCTACTCATCTATCTCCCATTCTAATTTTTCCACTAACTCTATCTCCCATTCTAATTTCTCCACTAACTCTTCTTCATTTTCATCTTCCATTCTCCATTTCTATCTCACATTCTAATTTCTCCACTAACTCTTCTTTATCTTCATCTTCCCTTCTCCATATTTATCTCCCATTCTAATTTTTCCACTAACTCTTCTTCATCTCCATCTTCCATTCTCTATTCTTATCTTCCATTCTAATTTCTCCACTAACTCTTTTTCATCTCCATCTTCCCTTCTCTATTCTAATTTATCCACTAACTCTTCTTTTTGTTATTTGTAAAATAATCATTCAAGAGTTAGGTATTTGCACTCTAGTCCTTGAATTTTAAGTATTTACAATTCAGTCCATGAAAAAATATATTTCTTTAAGTCCAAATCTCCTCACAATTTTTGACACACCAAAATTTACCACATGTCAAATTTAAGCTCATTTCTTGTCGCTGAAAATAATGCAGAATTTAATTAAAGCCCTTTTGCAAAATTGAGTCATTCTGGGTATAATTGAGCCAAGATGAAAATTTAAAATATTAGAAGACAGTCACAACTCATAAAAAGTGAAAATTAAAAATAAGTTGGCTCAAATTAAATTTTTTTAGGCCCTATTCGAGATTATACTCGTGAAGGAACACGTGACTCGAATTGGATTTTTCTGAATTTGCGATGGCCAATATGAAAATAGATTTAAAATAAAAATATTAACTATCTTTGTGTATTTTTTTGGCCTCAAATGTTATTTTTCCAAAATTTTCAAGTATTTTTGTATTATTATTTTTTTTTAAAAAAATAAATATATATAATATGAAAATTTATTTTTTGTTCAAAAATGATTTCCTAGGCTTGGCCAAGGCTTCCAAAGTTTATTTTTCAATTTTCTCATTTTTTCTTTATTTTTCATGAATTTTCGAAAATAAAAATAATTAAAAATACTGAAAATATGAAAAATCATTTTTTGGTCAAAATTAGTTCTCTAGGCTTGGCCAAGGTCCCCAAAGTTAATTTTTCAATTTTATGAATTTTTATGGATTTTTCAAAAAATAAAAATGCCGAAAAATACTGAAAATTTTTAAAAGAGAAAAGATGATTGAAAATCAGGTGTCAACAGACCCGACCCGACAAAAAAAATATATAACCAAAATTGTTCTCTAATTATTGAAATTAATAACGTTATAGAACTTTAATATCTATACAAAATGACTTCCTAATAGAAAAAAATAAGAGGCCCAAAGAGTTGAAATAAATTCACGGACCGAATTAAGAAATTTTTTTTTTTTAAAAAGGACCGATCCGGTCTGGGCGGTCCGGTTCGGTCCTAGAAACCGGGAATCGGATTGCCCGGTCACCGATCCCAATTTTAGGAACCGGACCAGACCTCTATAGAATCGGGAATCGGACCACCGGTCCTGGTTTGGGTGGGCCAAGTTGCTCACCCATAGTAAAAAGAGTCATCACTAAATTTTTCTTTTGTCTTACCGACATATATTCGACTAGTACTTCCCAAAATCGAAATTATTGATCAAAGGAGGAACGATATCACCATTTTTGTTCAATAGGACATCGAAGTGAATGATCAACTCCTTTCATACTAGAATCATTGATGAACTTGATGGATTTAACGCCCTTACATCCATAACTCTAACTAGATCTTCAAATCCAATCCAAAAAATCCTCTCAATATCGTGATTCGTAGCTACGTGCTCTAATCCTCTGAGTTATAGACCCCGTCCCGTCTTCATTGAATCTGTTTCTGGGAGTAACCTGAAAAACAAAAAAAAGGAATAATGTGTCAAGGAGTTAAAGGTACAAACTCCCGTGCTTAGTTATCCACATCGAATTGAGTGAAATATTTGTTTTTCTCTGCTGAAATTACAGGCTAGCGCTAGGTTACCGATTTTTACATGTCTTAATCGTACTAAGTAATTTATTATAGGTTCGTGTTTTCCGACGATCGTAATTGGAGAAAACTCCCTTCAACCATACCGATTGGAGTGGAGTGTTACAAGCACGGGTATCACCAACATTTTACTTCGAGTTAGTTTCATAACTTGTAACTCACAAATTAGAAGAATGATTGAAGGTGTTGCAAAAAAATGTTACCCATAATTTTTACTCAATAGTTGGAATTAGGGATGATCGGTTCACAAGATGGATGGTTCTACCCTAGAATTGAGAATCATCCGATAGGGACCGGTTCTGCAAAATGCGAACCGTAAACCAACCGTTTGTTCCATGGATCCACCCGGGAACCGAACCACCGGTCCGGTTTGGTTTTTGGTTGGATCTTGGTTACAGTTCTAATGTCACCCGCTTATTCCATAAAATTAAATTGAATATTAATCCCACAAATATGACTCAATAAAGTTATATAATGTCAGACTTAGAACTTTCGTTTCCTTTTTTAACCTTGTAAATCAAAATTTTCAGCAACCTAATGGCACCGGCTAAATGACAATTTGCCCATTGCATTAGAAAAAAAAAAGAAATGTGCAATTGAATTGTACAACAAGAGCAACTAAGTGCGAAGAGAGTTGAATTAGGGTAAAGTCTTTTTTTATTTTTCGGGTCTAGGCTATTTTTTTTGGGATGAATGGGTTAAGTATTTAAGAGATAGTTTCATTAAAATAATTGGTCTATTTATATTATATAAAAACCGGTTCGGTTGGGCCGGTTGGATAATTTCCACCCGAAACCGGAAACCGAACCAATACCCGCCAGTTTTGGGAAATTGGAATCGGAAACCGAACCGTACCCGCCGGTTCGATCCAAAATTAGCCGGTTGGGCATGGTCCGGTCCGGTTTGGTTGGATCGTGGTTTTTTTGCTCACCCCTAGTTGGAATAACCTTTAAAACTTTAGAAAATAAGGTTGGTCCGACTCTGACGCAACCTTTTGATTTGGAGTACAGTTGAAATCGAGTTAAGTGACCCACGAGTAGCTTAGTCTTGCCTCGTTTCAAATCGAGCTCTAGTTCGAGCTCCTTGAGTAACTTGTCGATCCGAATTCAGGCTGGTCAAACTTAACTCGATAGGCTTGAGAACACAATCAAGCCTAATCGAGCTTTCATAAAATGTAAATTCTTTTTTTTTAAGTCAGAAAATATTTGAGACTATAAAGCTTGAGCTCAAGTTTTATTATCGTAATTAAATCGAGCTGGAGCTGCAGGAAAACTAATACTCGGTCGAACTCGAATCAAGTTTTGAGCAATGTGTGGATATCTTGAGTTGAGTTCCCGCTTGATCCTAACGGAGACTTGGGCTTCAGCATGCGAAGCCCACGAAGCCCACATCTCGGATCGGCTTGAATTTTATTTTGTTTTATACTTTTTTGTATTTTGAAAGATCAAAATATAGTTAATAACCTCCAATGAGTTAAAATCCAATTTCTTCAAATGCTGTTCTGGTTGGGACTGCCCCTCAACGTTGTCATCGTCGATACTTTGCTTTCTCATAGGTGTTCAGTGACTTCTATTGAAATTCGACGTTTCCTCAGGATTTTCACTTAATCCGTATGATTAGCGGAGGTGAATTAAAATTAAGATGAAAATTTTCGAAAATGGATATTTGAGATTCCATGGGTAAGAAATTAGACATAAAACAAAAGGAATTTTGGGCTTGGGTCCGAACCAATTTTACTAACGCTGCCAAGTGTCTGAATTGTTGTTCGTTCGGGTTTTCAACAGCGTCGGCATCGAAATTGTCATTTTCAGTCCACAATTTTAACAGATGCTTACGGAGATCGATAATTGAACATTTTAGAGCTAGATCTGCACAATTGAAAGGTATAAAATTGAATTTATCGCCGTAAAACAGGTTTATGATCTTTTCAACAAATTTCCCCTCAGTTATGGAAAATGGTCAAGTACTTGCGATGATGTCACCTCAAATTCTAACGAAGTCAGGCCTAGGTGCACCTTCGGCCCTATTTTTTTCCACAAAAAAAAGTAAATAATTTGGCGAACTATTTTTTTAAAAATGATTATTTACATTGTTTGAAATAATTAGTCAATAGAATAGTTTTCATTATCGGCAACCAAAAAGCGATGCAGGTGATCTTTGTTAGACAAAATGTTTTCAAATCATTCATTTTCTACAATACAAACGGATCTTTAATTAGTATTGCTCAAGTATTCTTTAACTTTTCTCTTTGCGATTTAGATGCGCTCCATATAACGTATGATCTCCCTTCTAACTATAAGCTTTTATACGGCCCGTCATCTGTCAAGCGCGTGAGATGGGTGTTAAGGGCGTACATGGCAACACTTCTGCTCTACAAATCAATTTCTGAAAATAAGTAAATTTTTTTTAAACTTCTTGAGTGGCTCTAAAATTATCTCTAGATAAAAAAAAAAGCGCTAAAAGTAGAAAAATAAAATTGCATAAATCTCTAGAAGTTACGTTATCAAATGGGTTTTTATTCTGAAGACACTTCTCGAACACAGATCCTCCTCCAAAAGTGTTATCATACACGTCGGACGTTGCCTCCAACAAGTATAATATAGCCAATACAAACACGTTTCTTTCTTTTATCCTTTTTACATAATAAGTCAGAGCCAATCCACAAATTACCACTCAATTTTCACTCTTGGCCACAGTCTAGGGTGCTTCGCAATTTTGTTGGCTGATATTCGATTTGCATCATGAATCCGCAAAATAATTGGACAAGGCATTGCATTCTCAATCTCTCCGAACCGATCGAGCTGTCCGAGGATTTTCTTGTGCCAACTTATCCAAAAATGAATAAATAAATAAAATGAAAGTCACCACATTATTCTCCCAGCATCATCATACAATAGCATCATCCTACACGCCAATCACTACAATCTAAGAACATACTGCGCCCATCTCCTAGGAATCCTGGGCCATCCAGCTTCTTATTTATGCTTTACCGACCTGCCGATCCCGCATGAAAGCAAGACGGGGAAGATGATGAGCAACAAATGGCCCAAGTGTTTGGTCCTCCTCCTCCTCCTCGTGGTTTCGGGAGTCGTAGGCGGGGAGTACCTGATCGGAGTAGGGAGCTACGACTCGACGGGACCGGCTGCCGACGTGAACATGATGGGCTACGGGAACATGCAGCAGAACGCAGCGGGGATCCACTTCCGGTTGAGAGCAAGGGCGTTCGTCGTGGCGGAAAGCTCGAAGGTGACGAGGTTCGCCTTTGTCAACCTCGACGCGGGGATGGCTTCGCAGCTCGTCGTTATTAAGGTGCTCGAAAGGCTTAGATCGAGGTAAGAGGAGAGAGTTTTTGAAGGAGTCATTGCCCGGACATAGTCTTAGACTGTAGTGAACAAGTTTTTTCCTTTTCCTTTCCAACTTGTTAAAAGGTATGGAGATTTGTACACCGAAGAGAATGTCGCAATCAGCGGCACACACACTCATTCTGGTCCCGGAGGTTACTTGCAGTACGTGCTCTACATCGTGACCTCCCTCGGATTTGTCCAACAGTCGTTCGACGCCATAGTCGACGCCGTTGAGCAAAGCATCGTCCAGGCTCACCACAACCTCAAGCCTGGTTCAATATTAATCAACCAAGGTACATGGCTCAATATGGTCAGCATTATGTTGATCAATTAATCATGCCCGCAATCCTGATGAGATCCATTTTCGACAGGGGATGTCGATGGTGCGGGCATAAGTCGGAGCCCGAGCGCGTACTTGCTCAATCCAGCCGAGGAGAGAGCTAGATACCCGGCCAACGTTGACACGCGAATGACGCTGCTGAATTTCATTGACGGCAAGAGCAAGAAAAGCATTGGCACGTTCAATTGGTTCGCGACGCACGGGACGTCCATGAGCCGAGACAACCTGCTCATCAGCGGAGACAACAAAGGAGCCGCCGCCAGGTTCTTCGAGGACTGGTACCAGTCTGCTTCGGGGAAGGGGAAACCGGTTAACCGATCTGGTAAGCTCATTTTCTTCTGCAGGATCGCGCCTTCATATAACTCATGTAGCGCGAACGTTGGTGACGTTACAGTCTTCTTCTGTTCGTGTTGTTCGCGAGATTAGACGCAGATCTTTCGTCGTTGGTCGAGAAGGCGCAAACTATTGGCCCAACCGGAGGGAAGCCTTGCAGCAAAACGAGCAGCCGGAGTTCCAAGGTGAGGATAAACGATGGCTCATTGTTCGTGGCCGCATTTTGCCAATCCAACGTGGGGGATGTGAGCCCGAACGTGCTCGGAGCGTTCTGCACCGACACGGGAAAACCGTGCGACTTCAACCGCTCTTCGTGCCATGGGGACGATACGCTCTGCGTGGGGCGAGGACCTGGGTATTCTCTAATTGCTTCCGGAATAAGGCGATCATCGCCGGGCATTTCATTAGTCGTGTGTGGTGGTCGTGAAATGGCCCGTAAGCTTCTTAGGTTGAATTGAAATGAGTGCTCGTGATGATGCTGTGTCCCAGGTACCCGGATGAGATACTAAGCACCAAGATCATAGGCGACAGGCAATTCAAGATGGCCCTCGAGCTATTCAAGTCTGCTAAAGAAGAACTGACGGGAAAGATAGATCATCGCCATGCATACGTGAATTTCACAGATATTGAGGTGGCGTTAGAGGGAACCCGTGTGGTCAAAACGTGTCCCGCAGCCGTCGGTGCAGGTTTTGCCGCCGGAACCACTGACGGCCCTGGCCAATTCGGTTTCCAGCAAGGCGATACAGAGGTTAGTAAATTCCCAAGCATTAGCTACCGCCAGTTTTCGAGTAATCTCAGTCGCACATGCCGTGTCGACCCTGCAATGTAACTTTGAAAGTTTCAGCCAGATTAGAATCAGACTTACCCTTAATCATCTCGTTTCACGCGATCGTCTCGGGTGTTTACAGATCAACCCCTTTTGGAAGCTTGTGAGGGACATGCTGAAGAAACCGAGTGCGTATCAGGAGGAATGCCAGAAGCCGAAGCCCGTCTTACTCAGCACCGGCGAAATGTTCGACCCCTATGCTTGGGCGGTATGATTGACTCCCTATCCGATCTCACTGTTATAGTAATCTCACAAAATCCATCTGTTCTGATTGGCTTATCTAACTTCACCATGAGCTGCAACCTGCTTGAAGCATACCAGATCCAAAAACTAATGCATTCAGAGTATTGAAATCATCAACTTCTTCTGATAGAAGCATATATCCTCTACTGGCTCACATCTTGTGATCCTCCACTGGTGCCTAGCT